>JBANSL010000014.1:66323645-71123645 GCA_037127255.1 Persicaria tinctoria | reverse complement strand
AACTGTGATACATCGCAGTTTTGATAGAACTGACATCTTTGGAAATTCTTAGAGAGGACAAATATCAGATTGGGAGATGACTTCAACAGGAGAAATTCCTAGGGCTTGTACTGGTTAAGATCAGATGAACAATAACAAATTATGCATTCAAAAATCTCAAATCCTTCTGCAATGGAAGAAACCATAGATTAGTAGTGATTCTCATGCCGCAGAAACTACAGTCAGATAAGAAAAACAAAGAAGACAGAAGTTACCAAAATAATATCTGAGTGAAAAACTAAAAATAGTATTTAGAATGGAAAATAGCCAGATGAGAAATCCAGCCTAAGAGATACAGATCACAAGGAACCTGATTTCCTGCATTAATGAGGGAATGGATAATGCAAAGCCGATCAAAAAGGCGCTATAGAAGACAGAAATGGTCCACTCTAAAAAAGATGCTTAAAGCAACACTTGTTTCAAGGACCATTGAGATCTCAAGCATGCATTTGACTATACATTAATGTGTCATCGGCGATGCACAAATTCGGCGTTTATGGCATGCACTGCAATTTACAAACTTGTTGCCTTACAAAGACTCCTATCTTTTTAATCCATAGCCTTGGCACAAAATAAAAATCCCTCCAGAAGCTAAATCACTTCAAGGGCATGGATCCTCATTTAAACAAAAATTTAGTAACAACTATCAACCACATTATAACAAAATACTCAAATTGGACTTATAACAAAATACTCAAGGGTTTTAAGTTGCAGAAATGCAGATCCCCTCAAGGAATTCCAAGAAACCTAAAATCTAATCTGAGATGACTCACATCAAAGCTAAATATCATGGCTTCAACTCAGTTGCAGATCCCTCAAGGACCAAGGAACTTAATTCACTGGGTTGGTAACACCACATTGTCAATGACATTCTCTAGTCAAAATCAAATTGAAACTTCAATCTAAGCCACTAGCTTAATCAACTGCACTATCCACATTTAAATGATGCCTAATCACCCAAAAAGACAAACTGAAAATCAAATTGCAGAAAAAATGGCAGAAGCAAGTTGAAAAGCACAGAATCACAACTGGGTTCCTTAACTGAACAAACACCAGAATCAGACAAAAACCCACAACAGAAAGAGAATAATCAATGACAAAGACACAATCTTTTCTACATACCCAAATGCGAAATGAGAAAAAGGGCATTGCTTTGACAGGTCCGCCACTGATTAAATGAGCACAAGTTGAGCTGCTACCCTAGGGATTTCGATTTGCAAGTGCCCCCTTGAGCAAATGTACTGATTATTATACACACCCACACTCACCCACCGACCAACTGGGCGAGGAGACGGAGAAAATCGAGAAATGGGAAGTGATCGAGAAAAGAGGGAATCTGGTTTAAAGGGGTACACAGAATTTGTGAAGAGGGGAGGTTTTTATTGGAATTTTTTTACTGCTGACACACATACAATGTATGGGAAAAGGAAAAACAATGGGCATCGGGGTATTTCTCCGGAATTCATGTCTCTTTCAACATTTGAATTCACACCGTGCGTGCCATGTCATGATCCATGGAGGTGTGTTTGGATTCAGTGAGTTTAAGTTTATAATACAATACAATTATTATAAACTTAATCAAATGGATTGTGTGTTTGGAATCCAGCTCTCCCTGTATCAACCCTTAGCAATTTGCTCTCTTTTCGTTTTGTCTATTTGGTTTCTTGTTTTGCTTTGATGCCCGTATTACAAATTTACAATGTGTTGTATTTCTAAACAACCTTTTTTGCAATTTTAAATTGAACATTAGATTTTTGTATATAAATTTTACCTTCAATTTCTTCATTTTTTCCATTTCTTAGTTGAGTTTAGCCGTTTAATTTGTGGGATTAGTCGATAATCTTGGTAGGTCATGTCGATCGGGTTGGTATTTCTACTATATGCTCCAATGAATCAATTACATGGGTTAAAACTCTTATTTTTTAAACTACTACTAGTACAGTCCCCGCGCCATGGCGCGTGCGCGAGGAAAAAAAATTATTAAATATCTATCATAAGGATGAACAAAAATAATAATGAAAAAAATACAAATGGTGAAATACGTTAATGAATATAAAACTAAATATATGAATAGATGTTGTCGTTACGGTAGACTTCGTCCATAGGATTCCTGGGGAAAAAAATAGTTTGGTTATATGAAGGGATGAAAATGTATATAAAACGAAATAATGTAAGGCTAATCTTACAAAATGAGGAAAATAAGGATTATGGGTGGGTGACACCAAGTCCTCCAAACTCTAAGTGAATGTACTCCGTCCGTGTAAACAAATTAATAAACACAATAAGACCAATATTATGATTAACAATGGAACCTGCCATTACTCAAAAGATAAAAGAATTAATTTGATTACTGCCGTTGGTGTGCTAGGAGATGGAGGGAAGTGGTAAGTACATATAATAGCATAGGGCGAGAGGATATGCTGAATATTCAGATAATCTGAAGGGGAAAAAAAGATCTTCAAAAAATTGAGATGTTCTAAAAAGGATCTTAAAAAAATAAAAAATTAATGTATTAGGATTAGGATAAATCTGAAATGTCAAATAATCTGAATGAAAAAAAAAAACAAAAAATATGAAGAGAAAGAATCCAAAGAATTGAATTATTTTCTAAACACCTATATAAAGATGTTTCATCAATATATTGAATCTGAAATATCAGATATATTAAGTCTTCCTATTTTACCCAATTACTAAACATCTATATAAAGAATCTAAAGTAACAATTGAATTATTTTCAAATGTGTGAGAAAGAATCCAGAGAATTATGAAATATAAACATAAAGATCTCACGGAGCAATATCTTATGTTTTTAACCCTAGGAAAAGAAACAAAAAAAAGAGATTTTTATTGTAGTAAGAAGGTTTACAGTAATGCTAAATTGAAGAAACAAAAGACAATTCCAACCATCAATTATCAACATCCTAGAGATAACTTGAATACTATATCTTCACTATTCAACCTACTCAATTCATTAAGGATTTTCATCAAGCAAGCATTATGAAATATAATGTCAAAAAGAACAAAACAGAAAGAGGCATGGGTATCAACCACACAACATATCCCAACAATAGCAATGAAATAAGGGTTTGAAATTTGGGGCAAAAACCTTAATGGTTGAAGATGGCCTGGAATCACTAGTTTTACCGAAGTCCTGTCTTCATTGTCACTCGCTTGCCTTTCAAGCAGCACGTTGCTTATTGTAATATTATGTTTACCGACTTCACTTCTAACACCCTGTAATGCAGATCATACATAGTCAGATATGATTTTTGAAGATTTGTATCTCATAGAATTTGATCATACATCTTTCTAGGAAGCAAAAGTAGAACTCGAGAACATTGTCTAGTCTTCATTCGGAAGGGGGAAAGAAGCTATATTCCTGAGCATCATACATCACGAGGGATGCATAAACTACTGTAAGGCCAAAGATAGAATCTGAGAAACCCATGTGCAAGGAAATCAAGAAACGAAATCAATGGCAATGGCTTACCTACCATATTCCATAAACTTGAAAAAACTACTCGACACAATCAAATCAATGTCAGCAAAGCCAAACCTTTCAAGACCCAGTGATATTGCCAGATCAAACGGCGGCCTTGAAATTGGAAGGGTTGCGGTAGAGGAGGGCGGAAGTGAAGGGCGAATCCGACGGCGGTTGACACCGTAGCCGCCACCAAAACCTAGCAATTAGAAGCAGGGTAAAAACAATCAAGCAGGAAACGCAAAATCCCTAAATTATTACTCCGTAATTGAGAGCAAACGAAGGAGGAGAATTTCTTATACATGATGAAGCAATTGAGAATCGATAGGAGAATCGAGGGAGACGACGGTGGGCGGGGAGGAAGGCGAGGTTGGGCGGGGATGAAGCGGCGAGGGTGGGGGCGCAGTGGCGAAGCGTGAGAAGCCAGGAGATGTTCGGAGGCAGTGACCGTGAGAACTGGAACCCTAGGCCGATTTGATTATTGGAAGATGAAACATAGGAAGAGAAAGGAGGGATGGGAAAAAAAAAGTAGAATAAAATAGATTGGTTGAAATAGCTAAATTAAAGGAGAGTAAAACACCTCAGCAAAGTCTTCTCTTTTAAAGTTATATATAGATCCTAAATTAGGAAATATAAACCCTATAGTAATTGAATTTTAAACTATAGCTAAACACTTATAATTAGAGAAATCCTTCCTAAAACAAGAGGCTTTGGATTTAAAGGATATTCCCATTGGATTTAGTCTTAGATATGGATATGGATTTGGCTTTGGATTTAGGTGCAGATACATACGTCCCACGGACAAATATTTGGTGTACAAACAAATGCAGGTTGCCAAAAATAGTTGCGATTTATTGCCTCTTGTGGGATGTGTGTGGTTGCCAATTGCCATCCAAGCCTATAACAAAATGGCCAAACTACCAAATTGGTATTTAAAACTGACAGTATTGGACAAATGGGTATTTAAAATAACTTCGGTGCCAAATTGGTATTTAAAAAGTCACCGACGGACATATAAGTATTTAAAAAACCACCAACGGACATATAGGTATATTTTTTTACCGGAAGTTCGGTTTTCGTTCTAAATTTTTAGAGAATGCAATTTAGTAAGCTTGAATTATTTTTGTTGCTAATTAAAAAAAATTAAACTAGCTTGGTTGATAATTAATTTTTAAAAACTCATCAATGTATCTTACAATATATAAAATGATAAAAATAAAGTCTTTTTTTTAAAGAACTCATTAATGTATCTAAAAATATATAAAATGATAAAAAATGTAGTCTTTTTTTTTATCAATTGTCATATATTGGTATCTTTATTGGTTGGAAGTTAGATTCTCATATATTATTATTTTTTAAAACATATTTTTCAAAAATAAAAATTAGTAAGTTAATTACCATAATTAATCACATATATTTTTATTGGTTGGAATTAGGTTTTTAATATACATGGTTTAATGATGATAATTAACTTGTTGAATTTTATTTGTGAAAAACTTAGGCCTCGTTTGGTTAGCCAGTTAAAAACACAGGAAGTTAAAAAACCCAGGAAGTATGATATATTCCTGTGTTTGGTTAACAGAATGATACAGGAATTCATCTTCCCAGGAATTTCAATTCCTACAAATCGTAGGAAGTTCACTTACTTAGGGGGACTAGGTAAGTTCAACTTCCCCCATTTTTTAACATGAATTTATTTATTTCCCTCTTTATACTACTAAAAACCAAAATTCAACCAAACAACTTTTTTTAATTCATAGAAAGTGAACTTCACGGGAATTCAATTCATGGGAAGTAAGTTCCCAGGAATTGTACTTCCCGCATTCAACCAAACGAACCCTTAGGTTTTTAAAAATACTAATATGTAAGTATCTAACTTCCAACTAATTAAAATACCAAAATGTGAAAACTACTTAAAAAAAAGTATGGATTTAATTTTATCTTTTTTATATAACATTTATAGATATATTAATGAGAATTTTTTTAATGAATTTATCAACATAAAAAACTTCCGGCAAAAAAAAATACATATATGTCCACCGGTGACTTTTTAAATACCAATTTGGTACCGAAGTTTTTTAAAATACCCATAAGTCCAAAGGTGCCGATTTTAAATACCAATTTGGTAGTTTGGCCATAACAAAATCAACACTGATAGCGAAAAGCCCTTTAGAATTGGAAGCCCCCATCCACTCCATTCATTGCTCTCATATCATCAGAAATCTTGTGGCCCGTTTTCATCCCCGTCACCTCTTCTCGGCTGACGGCTGAAGTGGTGTGATTGATGGGATGATGCTTTTGTATGTCGACTATCGGAGAGTATCCTTTGTCACCGCTATCAAATAAGAGCACCCACAATGGGGTGTTTAGAGGAGAAAAATAAGAAACTTAATAGTAAAATAATAGATGAATGATATATTGTGTTAAGGAATGATGTGATATGTTTATTAGCAAGGAACCCTTAAAAACTCAAAAAGAAAGAAAATGGATGGGAGAGTAGGAAAGAGAAAGAGAGGGGTTTAGGTATGTGGTGGGGCATTTTTAATTTTATATTATTTAGTTTATAATAAAATGGGTTGTAGGGATGTGGGTAAAAAATTAAGATGGGTTTCTTAAGGAGAGAGAAAAATAAAAAGGAGAGTTAAGGAACCGAACTGGGTTCCATGGATGCGGATGCTTTAAGGGATCTAGAGCATAATGCTAGATAGGATAGATTACAATGGCGGATCCAAGGGGGTTCGGGCTGAGTCGGAAAAAAAGTCGTAGGAAAAAACAAATTTATATGATTTTTTTATATTTTTACTAATTTAAGAAATAATTAAGCATAAAATGAGTAATAATTAACAGACAGCTTAGCTTTGTTGGAAATAATGGATACTTATTACTTTAAGATTATGAGTTTACACTCATTTTATTTCTCTTAGTTTTTTCTTCTACTAAAAATGTCTAATTAAACATCGAATTTAAGGTTTTCTCCAATATATTTTCACAAAAAACATTTTTTTTCTATGAATATATATAAAAAAAAAACCTCATCATTTGATAATTTTTGTTTTTCTTTAATACATACAAAAAAAAATTCTAAATCTTTTTTCAAACCCTCCATAAAAAGATTTCAGAATAAGGATAGAAAGACCAAACTTTTAATAGATGCAAGTTATAGGCATTAAGCGCGTGTTCGGTTGGGGTTTTGAGGGTATTCCAATAGATTAAGGGGATTGTGTGGAAAAAATAATCCCCTCACACTGGTGTTTGGTTGTGTATGTGAGGAGATCTGGGATGGGGATTTTGAGGATGCGAGCAGAAGAATTTCAGGCGAAAATGGGATCTCCCCCCCCCCCCCCCAAGATTATTGCGTATTGTTGGGGATTGTATTCAAAATTTCACACCTTTGCCCCTCTCATGCCCCCATTTGTTCAGTTTCGTTCTCAGATCTGGAAGAGGGAGGAGACACCGTTGAACAGGAGAGCCCGTCACCTTCGTCGACGACTGCAAGGTAAGATCTCCCTACCGACGCTCTCTCCGGTTGCGGTTTGTGTCGAGTTAGGTTTTGGTGGCGAGGAGGAGGTGTGGCGGCGGCGAAACCTTTCTCCAGAGAGGCTTTTCCCTCCGGAATGGGCTTGAAAAAGTCCCCATTGCAATGGGGACGGCGGTCGTAGGCCAGCCACCCGCCACTCTGCTAGGGTTCCGTCGGCCAGCGTCGTCGCTGGCGACCCGGAGCCGAGGGCGGAACCCTAGATTAGATATTCCCCAAATTTGGGGATTGTCTACATTGCCGACGGCGATTAGCCACCCTCCGGCATGTGCAGGTCCGCCTTCGTCGGCTGCTCCTACGCGGCTGACCTTCTCTTCCTCCTCCGCCACCTACCAGAAACCCCAGATTCGTAAGTTCTTTCCTCCTGTCTCCCATCGACTGTTTCCATTCCTGTTTTGATGTTTCTTTCCCCAGCTTGAGCTACCTGCGCCGATATCTGGTTTCCGATTTGGGGCTAAATTTGATTGAGCGTGTTGGATTCGAAGATGACTGCGCCTTTATTTTTGTTAATTTCTGGATTTCTGATATTTTATTCATTGGTTTCAACTGCAATATGATGTGTCATTTGGTTAGGTTTGGACAATGAGTGGTTTAGAACTTGGAATGTCCAGTTATATGTTGTTAAAGATTGCAAAATTGGTTTCTGTAAGCTCAAAAATCCCCTCTGGAAGGCATCTATCCAGTGTGCTGCATTGGGTCTTTATCCAGTGTGCTGCATTTGGTTAGGTTTGGAGAATGAGTGATTTGGTTTCATTATATCAGATAAATTGGTTTGTTGAATGTGTAATTGCATTGTTACCCTTGTGCTTAATTGATTTCATGTGTGATTGAATGTGTCATTGAGTTTGTTTCATTATTTCAGAAACATGTGTTTGTTGAAGGATATATAGAGGCATATAAGATTGAATCTTTCTATGTAAGAAGTTATATTTTTCTTGAAGGAGTTAATCTTTCTCTTTTAGGTTGGGTTCCATTCCAAATTTGGTTTATTAAATACTTGATGAAATTATAGGCTGTAGGTTGTTGAATAAGGGTGTGGAGGTTAAGGAAGGTTTACTTTTGTTTGATGAAATTATCAAGGCAAAGGATTAAGAATTTTTCTTTTTTGGTTCAAAATCCCAAAGGGAAACGGTAATTTTGTGCTTAATTGATTTCATGTGTGATTGAATCTGTCATTGATTTGGTTTCAGTACATCAGAAAAATTGGTTTCTTGATTGTGTAATTGCATTGTTTGCCTTGTGCTGAATTGATTTCATGTGTGATTGAATATGTGTAAATGAATGTCTAAATTGATTTAATGTGTGTGTTTCAATGAGTGCCCTTCAAATTGGTAATGGAATGTCTGTTTGCCTTGTAGTTCCTTGAATTAGGTAATCGACTTATCTGATTTCGATCGAACTACATTGCTTCCATGTGTGTGTGTCACTGAGTGCCCTTCCATCCCGTGTGCAGGTAGAAGCATGTCATCTTCAGGAAGCTGGCCAAGTGGATGCCCTGAGAAGTACCCCTGGATTGGGGGCGAGGAGAGGATACCGCCTTGGTATGAACAGGTAATGTTTGTCGTATACATAGCCATCCAATGTTGAAAGATTGCACTCATATGTGTTCACACCTAATTCATCGCTTCTCGTGGATGTAATCAGGAGATGCAAGACTACGATGAGGCAAGCTCGAGTCGTCAAGTATCTGGAGACGAGAACATGCCACCACTGCTGGAGATGGTTGCTGAAAATGAAGCGCCTTTTGATGTTCCTATGAACAAGGTGCTTCAGGAAATTCCAGCAGCTCCTGAGGATCCGAGGGTGGAGGAGCTGGAGGAAATTGCAATGGAGCTCACCGCCCGCCTCTTCGTGGCCGAGGGGAATGCACAGAGCAATGCTCAAGAGCTGGAGCGTGCCAATGCGCTGAACGAGGAGCTGGCCGACCGCGTAGTCTCCCTCTCCACCCATGCCACAGAGCTTTGGACTGAAGCAGTAGCTGCTAGGGAGATGGTGGACTCACTGACCATCTGCTTCCTGGCGATGACATTTGTCGCATTGGTGGCCATTGGCAGGCACTAGGGAGGCCCTTCGGCCTAGTTAAGCTTTTTGTGAACCCGTGTTGTTGTACAAACAATGGGATTGTTAGGCCTCTTATGTTGTGATGTTTTGTAATCTACTGTAGGACAACTAGGACTTTCAGGTGACTCGCACACACCCCTACTATGTCGGTTTTTTGGGTTTCATTAGGGGTGTGGGTAATGTTCGGGAAGCAGGATGTGAAGTACGCAGACATTACGGTGATTGTAAGAAGGCACGTCACCGGGTGCCCCATTTTGTGTATGATGGCGTTCGTTAAGTATAATATGAAGTCTAATATGAAGTCTAATATGATGTTTAATGTTCGGTAAGCAAGACACACCCATTGTTGCGTTTGATCGCATATAGGAACAAGTATGCCAACCAAATACCCCTAACATATGCATAATACATAAGGATGGCGGCAGTACGTCAACGACGTTACATAAGACAACCCCCTCGACAACTGTCAATCCATTAAAAACCGCCCTAGTGCATACATCACAGCAGCCATTGTTTCAAAAAGTGCACCGCTCATGTTGCAATCGCAGCCGGCCTAGCATTTGGAACTGGGTGCCATAATATTACATATGTAATAGTAGATTACCCGATCCTACGAGCCTACTTACCTTCGGCGACGCCTATCAGCCCATATCTGTCTTGCTATATCGTCCCGAAGACCTTGCATCCCAGGTGCCTGAAACTCCTCGTCGTCGCTAGAGCTGTTAACGAGCTCGTCCTCTGAGTCATCATCCGACTCCACTCCATTTGTTGCCATATCCTCCTCGTCTGGCTCCAAGTACGGGCCTGAATTCTCCACCTTGTCCGCCGACCGATCCGGTGGTGATCGACGAATGAAGTTGTGTAGGGCGAACGTGGCCAAAATGATGTCCACTTGCTTCTTAACCGGATACTTGTGCATGGGCTTCGTTATCTTCCACTGGCCCTTGTAGATGCCGAACGACCTTTCCACGGCTCCTCGCAACGACGAGTGCCTTTGGTTGAAAGCTTCCTTCTCGTTGTCGGCAGGTTCGTCCATAAACGATGCTCGGTGGTACTTTGTCTTCGAGTACGGGATCATGTACCCCTCTCTCTCCGGGTATCCTTTGTCGCACAAGTAGTAACGACCCGGAGGAGGGTGGGGGAAGTTCATGCTCGGGGTACTGAGAGCGTGATCTAGGACGCGCGCTTCGTGGGCACTTCCCTCCCACCCGGCCGAAATGAAGGTGAAGTTGAGGTCGAAGTCGCAAACGGCGAGGACATTGAAGGTCGTAATGCCTTTGCGACCCCGGTAAGGGAGCTGATCCTCCCGAGGGATGCATCCCTCTATGTGGGTCCCATCTAGAGCTCCGATGCATCCCTATGGACATTGACAGTAGAAGTGAGAACGACTGTCAAAGGCAGACACAACACCGCGCTAAACATGTGTGTACCTTGAAGTAACGGCTATATCGAATGTCATTCCGGATAGGCTCGGGAACCTGTGAGAAGGTTGGGTCAACGGGCTTCAGTACTTCACGCGCGAGGCCATGCCACCCATTGTGTCTGCCAACCAGAGCCTCCAATACATCAGTTATTGCTTCGCTGATGGTTGAGGTCGATCTCTGGAATCGCTCGCAATTGTCCCTAAGCGAAGCACCCCAAGCCATCGTGTTCACGAAAATCCCGACTTTCTCCATAACGCTCATATTGTGGGAGCCGCGCAAGCCGTAACGGTCAGACAGAGTGGAGCATAACGACCTGAATACGTGCTTCGGCATACGGAATACTTGCACAGATCGGAGGTCTGTTGGATGGGCAAGTATGTCCTCAATCCACCTCTCCCCCGTGTACTCGGAGGTGTAACATGGGACCTTGTGCACGTACTTGTAGTAGTGCCGTGCGCGCTTAATCGTCCCCACAACAAGGAGAAATTGTCCTATGACTGCGCGCATCTGCCCACGCTTCCTCTTCCTCTGCTCGGTCTCCTCGTCGGAAACTTCCTCCGATCTGTCATCCGACATGACGCCTGCAACACAATGAACAGACGCTCAAGTGTGTAACACCTACTAAGCCATACACATATTCGAAGCAGTCATCAGAACACAGACGCATATGCAACAAGAAATGATATGTTCTGATAATACGCAAACATGTCCGATCAAAGCAAACCATAGATGTCGGGGTGCAACAACGATAACAAACAACATAAGGTGAATGTAATAGTCTACAAGCAAGTTTCGATAACAAACAAAAGGGAACGCAGCAGGGTTAATGGAAGGGGTGGCTCTGTGCTAGTTGTCCTCATCGCCGCCACTCTTACGATAGTGATACTTCAGCCAGGCAAGTCTCATTGCGTTGCTACGGGTGCACGCGAGAAACATCCTTGCCCTTTCGGGGATGATAAGAGTGTCCATGGCAAAGCACAACAACGCGCTCTCGTCTTCGATGAACCCTTCAACAACAAGTTCGTCGAGAACCTTCATCACCTCCGCTTCACGACTGACGGGTGTCTTCGAGGCCTCTGACTCACCCCTAACCCAATTGAGAATCTCATGACTTGTTTCCCCAACCATTTCCATGTGCGTGTCGAAGGCCTCTTCTCCAGCCGAACGTCTTCCACTTCGTCTCTTAACAGATGCCGTCCCCGTCGACCCCGAAGCACGCTTTCCAGGGCTTGGTGGTAAGCTACGACTGATAGGGGTACCGGCAGGAGGTGCCTGAATGGGGGGGGGGGGGGTAGGGAAGGAGTTGCTAGTCCCTCGTACCATGTCCGGGAACCGTCTGAGGTCGAAATCATCGATGTTGTCAGCATCAACACCAAGGTCGACATGGGGGGGAGCCTCCACTGTCCTCTCAGTCCCACCTCCAACGTTTGTCGTAGTGGACATCGGGACCGCGCTGTCAACGGGGTCCATGGAGGGTGAAACACAATGCTGTCCGGTCGCAACTGTCCCCCCATATATCTGGTCCCATGCCTCTTCAAGGTCCGGGGGCACGCACTTCTTCCTCAGTTTCCGAAACTCCTCCTTCTCCTGGCACATCATTCATGTATAGGTATTAGGACAATGAAATGGACATGAATATGTAACTTCGTACCTCGTTTTGATCACAACAAGTAAGTGAAAGAGTATAGTAATGGATGATACCTGACATTTCCGCTCCCACCATTCGTCAGTCGCGTTTATGCAGCCTCTCTCAAAGTCCCAGCCTAATCCTGTCTCCCCGTGCTTCAACTCTTTCCAATTCCTCCATTTCTCCTTCATATTAGCGTGTTTGTTCTTCAGCGTATTGCCCTCACATTTCTGCCCCGTAGCTTCCTCGAATTGAGTGGTGAGCACCACCCAGCTCAATCCCTGATCCCGACCATATTTTCTTTGATACGCAATCACGAGATCAAGGAATATTTTGAGAATGGTAGGTGTCCAAGTGAAAGGTTTGTCCTTGGTAACCTTCGGTTGGTTGTCTCTCTCCATACAAGGGTTCTTGCTACTCGATGCCATACAATCTGTCGGGGACAATCGATTTCCCGAAGGACATTCGAATCGGTAACACAGAACAAGCAAATTATGGACCCAATATATTAGGCAAAGTCATCGACTAGTGAGGATCAACCAGGCCAACACACATATTCTTAACGACATTGCCACAAAAACACCTGATTACGATTTTCCCCCAAATTCGCACCTAGGGTTTTATCACTGTGAAATTTTCAATTTGCCCCAATTTCGAAATCTAGGGTTGCAGATCTTACCACCATACACAAACAAATCAAACAAATCTAAAGGTCCTACATGCGAATCTGTAACCACAACCTACAAAACGGAAAATATGGCCGGAACGGACTAACCTTTTGCCGACGGCTATTCCGAATCAGATGCAGAGGACGTCGCGGCTTCGTCCCACCAATGGATTGCGACCGCTTTCTTGCCGTCGACGAGCAGTGCGTACTCTCCGCCCGGCAGTGGTGTTGGGTTCGGCGCCTCTTGCGTTCACTGGGTGGGTGCTTCCGGCCTTCGTCTTCGAGTCGCCTGATGGAATTTTCCTCAAGTTGTCAAGTCTGCGTCACAGAGAAGGAAGGCCACCCGATTTGTTTAGGGGCATAGGACGGGGGTATATGTGTCATTTCTTTTGTTTCACATACAATACAATCTTCAAAACACCAAACACCTTTTCTAGATTTCCGTCAAATTAATATCCATCTACCTCCATCTTCTAACATCTACAAAAATCCCCGTAATCTACCTAAAATTAATCTACCGCCAAACACGCGCTAAGATTGTAAGAAGTTTAGAAATAAAAATATCACTGCTGTTATGCCGAGACATTTCCGTAGTAGCTTCAACTTTCAAACCATAAAAAAAAATACACGTCTTATATTGCACGTTTAAAACACAACAGCTAAGGTAAGGTACATCTTAACACAACGGTAAATAATTAACTAGGAAAGTTTTACAACTACTAAATTCCACAACAAAATAAAAAAGAAAGTTGAAAAAAGGTGATCCAACATGTTGCAATTTGCATACCAAACTCAAACACCAAACACAATGAGCATATGCCCTACCATCAGTTTTGCGGGCCAATGCAATTGAACAATCCCAAACACCACGCATCGCAAGTCACAAATTGCATGTTTCAAGCCACACCCCGTCCAACAACTCAACGCGCGCCCTTTGAAATTTCATATCAAATCAGCAACATTCATTGGCATTTCGTCAATTTGAGTACTGTAGTACTGCTCAATATCTCTCAGGATCTTGATATCGTCGTTCTTCACAAAGTTAATAGCAACACCCTGCACCGACACAATGAGGAAATGAGCAAGAGAAAAGTGACTGCGACATAGAAGGACAATAGATTGATTGAAAGACAGGCAGCAAAGTCAAAATAACGTTAAGCATACATGTAAAGTGGATGCACCACCGAGACACTAGATGCAACAAACCACATGGAGTTGAAAACAAATAGACTACCACATGGAGTGAGTTGAAAACAAATAGAGAAGAATGCCAATACAAACAGCAACCAAGACACCAAGTTGCAGTGCATCTTTAAAATGCATATGCATCTTAGATCTACTTGATGTGACTATCTAAAAGTTGTAGTGCATCTATACATTTCAAAGGGCATACAAACATGAGATATCCCCAAGAAAGGCTTAACCTTTTTACAAGGTCAAAGAAAACATATCTGCCAAGTGGCTAGCTAGAACCTATTCTGAGTTGTTTGTCAAGGCCAAAAATATGTTTAATCTCCATAATTCCATAGAGAACTGTTCATGTTCGCTTATTAGTAGTACCAAAACTATTGGAAGGTAAAAAGGAAATGGCGAGGATGGAGGTATCTATGGATGCAAATAAAACAACTGGTATCAATCTGTTTTTTTTTTATCATTTATTTCTCCCTTGTAGCAGCCTAAAGGAAACATAAAGCAAAGAGCATATATATATATATATGAACATCATATAAATCCTTTTTTTAACCCAATCGGTCAGTCCCGGGCTCTTAAGCAGATGATCTCTGAGCTAGACAGTGGAATGAGGGAAGAAGAGATTTAGATGAAAATGAAAGGAAAGCTTCTCTTTGGGAGACTAAAGTTGAATTTTGCGATCAAGAAGGAAAAAAGAAAAGAAAAAGACAAACAAAAATCTTTGAGATATCCCATGGGATGGGAGAAGAGAGGAAAATGAAATGAAGGCAAGCAATTGAATTTATCTTTTAACAAATTATCACTTGCCATAAACACTCAAAAGCCTAGAAGCCATTTGAAAACTTGATGGAAAAAAAAAAATCTTTTTCATGTTACCAAGAGATTAGAGCTTCTAGAAAATATTGGTCAAGAGTATGTCTATTCTAAAAAGTAAAACCTATCTGGCCAATTAATAGAGGAAGGTAAATAAAAATCAACACAATCTAAGACGTGCCCAAATATCCAAATCAGTAACTTGACCAATAAAAAGAAATATACCTTGCGTCCAAAACGCCCAGAGCGACCAATCCGATGAATGTAAAGTTCTCGATTATTAGGCAAGTCGTAGTTAATTACCAATGATACCTGACAAGAAAAGATCAAATTTTAAATATACAAAATAACTGAAATGAAATTGCAGATCAGCTGAAATATACAAGGATAAATTACCTGTTGCACATCAATTCCTCGAGCCCAGACATCAGTAGTGATAAGAACACGAGTTTCCCCAGACCTGAACTCTTTCATTATAGCATCTCTTTCTTTCTGGGGCATATCTCCATGCATCGATGAGACCGTAAAATTATGACTGCGCATCTTCTCGGTTAGCCAATCAACCTGTCCAAGTAATAAGGAAAATAAACCTTAAGAAAACACATATATAGCACATTCTTATTTGAATGTAATTGGCTTCATTCTTTCCGTTTAATAAGCTGGTTCATACATCTGACGATTATATACTATTGAATTCCAATACTAACAACATAATTTAGTTAGAAACGGTTTCTCAAAACACTCCTAATTGTACCTTCCGCTTTGTGTTACAGAAAATAACAGCCTGAGTAATTGTGAGTGTATCATAGAGATCACACAATGTATCAAACTTCCAATCCTCCCTCTCAACCGCGACAAAAAATTGTTTGATTCCCTGAAATCATATAAAATGCAGAGAATCATAAAGCTGACTAGCTTGTAAATCAGTCAAAGGGGAAACAAAAAGAAAATAAACTTACTTCCAGAGTCAATTCATCACGTTTCACAAGGATTCTAACAGGGTCCGTCATAAATTTGCTGGTCATCTCCAAAATTTCATTCGGAAGAGTAGCAGATATCAAACAAACCTGCAAAACAAGTGAAACGCGACATCATGTTAAGTAGCCTGCATCATTCATGTTATAGAACATCTACAACCTGTACCTTGATAACAAAACTCAAAACAACCTATCATACAATGATCCTAGGCTCCTAGCTGAGATTTCTAAGATTTGACACTGAAGAAGTACATGTTCTAAAAGTATTAAAAAAAACTGCCAAAAGTCAACAACTTGAAGTATGACAGTATGACAAGTCTATACCAAGGCTAAACATTAAAGAAAAGAGGAAGCCGTCATTTGGAAATAACATGGGAACAAAAATAGCTTGGAAAGAAGCACAAGTAATTATTAGTGTAACTCCATAAATTGGAGACAAGAAGAACGAAAGCACATCCAGGAGGATGTACACATGCCAAGAGGATGACAAGATCTGAGAATATAACTACAACTAACATAATAGAGAGGAACAAATTTTTATACTCCAATAAATGGGGGAACATGAAGAGAAAGAGTAGAGAAGAAGGGGAGGATGTCCATGATACCTGCAATTCTGGGGGAAGATATCTGTAAACATCATAAATTTGATCCTTGAAACCCCTGCTAAGCATCTCATCAGACTCGTCCTGAAAAATAACAAAAGCAAACATTCTAAAATCAAAAACCATGTCAAGAACAACCTCAAACAATAATAAAAATGTATTGACTTAAAAGTGATAACTCACAAGAATCAGCAGCTTGATGTGTCTGGTTCTCAATGTTCTCCTCTTGATCATATCACAAACTCGGCCTGGGGTTCCAGAGACCACATGAACTCCATGTTCCAGTTTCCTGATATCTTCACCAACACTTTGACCTCCAATGCATGCATGGGCCAGTATATTTATGTAATTACCAATAGCCAAAATAGTGCTTTGTGTCTGAGTAGCCAATTCTCTAGTAGGTGATAAGATCAACGCTTGAACCCTGAAGAGAAGTAACCACAGTTAAATAGAAGCCTAAAGTAGTTAGATGTATATGAACTCTAACAGCAAAAAGTCACATCAACAAATTTAACATGAATATCGGGATTCAAGATGTAGAACTTGGGCCCATATTTAAAACACACTTGCAACCAAAATTCACAGCTAGTACAGACAAGTTTGACACAAGAACAACAACAATTTGAAAGAGCAAGCATCAGGAGTCAGGACCAATCCCCCTTTCAAACTAAGGCCCTAACTAGTGAAATACTTCCATCAGATTCAGGAAATTAGGTCAAAGCGGGACTGCACCCTATACCTCAATCCAATTAACAAATCACCCGCATATGTGGAAACAACATATTAATCCCCAAGACAGCAACTATAACTAAATACAAAGAAACTATTGTGACAGAGATATCGTTTTAGTCATCTATTTCCAAAACGCAAGTGAACACATGTCAGGAAACATCAAGGGGCAACACAACACAAACTTTTCAACCCTAGTACCCTACCAACCAAAATCACTGCATTCCAAATTGAACAACTTCCAGAAAGATCCCTCTAACAACAATCGAAAAAATCATCAAAAGCCCAACAATTAGGGTTTTTCATTCTCAAAACCTAATTTTTCCTAAAAGTCGGAAAAGGAGATAAACAGGTAGAGAATCGAAGAAAAAGTAGGAGACAGGAGTCGTACTCTCTGGTGGAAGTGTCAACCATCTGGCAAACAGTGAGGGCAATCATGGAGGTCTTCCCGGTACCGGACTGAGCCTGAGCAATAACATCGCGGCCCTTGATAATAGGGTCAATGGCACGCTGTTGGATGGCAGAGGGCTTCTCGAAGCCGTAGGCGTAGATACCACGAAGGAGGTCGTCCTTAATCCCCATCTGGTCGAAGGTGAGGATAGGCTCCACTCCATCCGAAGTCTCGAAGACGAGCCTCTCATCATCAATAGCGTTGCGCCGCCCTCTGTTGGCCGGCACCACTGAAGTCGTAGCCATGAACTCCGGCGAGCAAGGTTGGTCGAATTTGGGCAAGAGGGAAACAAGGGTAAAGGTTGAGCGGCTTCACCCTTCAGAGGAGTTTCTCTCTCTATATTTGTTTTCTGAACCTATTCCAGACCCCAGAGTTTCTCTATATATATCGCTAATTTATCTCTCCGTTTATAGAGTTTAAAAAAAAATTTGAAATAAAATACAGTACTATATTTTGTTATTATCTACGTAAACTCTTAATTTAAAAGAGTTTTGATGATGTGTCAATTTTAGAGTAATTTTAGGAGTCTTAACTAATCATTTTTTTTTTTTGCTATTTTTCTTTGATATTCTTTAATTCTTATTTTTTCTTCTTTTTCCTTTAATTCTCTTTTTTGTTTAATTTTACTAACTATCTATATATCTATATCTATATAAACTCTTAATTTAGAAGAGTTTAGGATGATGTGTCAATTTTAGAGAAATTTTATGAGTCTTAAATAATTATTATTTTTTTGCTATTTTTCTTTGATTTTCTTTAATTCTTATTTTTTTCTTCTTTTTCCTTTAATTCTCTCTTTTCTTTAATTTTACTAACTATTTGGCTTAATTCAAAACATTGAATTCAATCTAATATAACTATCGGGCTTAATCAAATTTATTTACTAACTATTGAGCTTAATTCAAAACATTGAATATAACTATTGATTATGACACATCACATTTAAACAATGATGTAATGATATTGATATTATTATAATTATTGAGTAATTTAAAATATTTATATTTATGTATTGTACTTTACATAAGATTTTTTTAAAATAATTTTATGAGATAATTTATTGTAAAGTTTTTTTTAGGATTTTATCTTAACATTTATTAATATTTTTATATATAATATTTTAGTTTTAAAAAACGCGTCATGGAGCGGGAATCGTACTAGTTATTATTATTCGAAAATTAAAACAAATATTATTTTTTTAAAAATCATTTTGTAGTAACACTAAATTTACAGAAATTAATTTTTGTTGTCCATATTAAATGTATCTCTAAGGTAAAAGTGAAATATATGTAAATATATATTTTATTACAGTTTAAATTTTCTCCTATTGTAAATTATAATTCTTTTCTTCTATAGTAAATTATAATTCTAATTTTTTAATAAATTATAAAGAAAATAATAATTATTATTATAAGTAAATCGGTTTTTCTATCATATGGCCCCGTAAACCATAATACAAACCATTTACTTATAATAATTATTATTATTTTCTTTCTGTCTTTCTCAAACCATTTTTATATAGATATAGATATAGATATAGATCTATATCTATATCTATCTTTCTCAAACCATTTTTATATAGATATAGATAGAGATAGAAGAAGAAAAGAAAATAATAATAATTATCATACAACCTTTTTTTTTACGTTTCTTCTTCTATCTGTCTTTCTCAAACCATTTTTATATCTTTTTTAAAAAATTTCATCATTAGCTCCTAAATTTATTTAAAAAATAGACATCCCTCAATCATAAATCATAAATGGTTAGGCATTTTGCAATAAATTAAATAGTTAAATAGAAGCAATAAATGAAAAGACCAGACGCAGTACGCTATCCCTTTGAATCCGGAATATGATGTCTTTAGAGAGCACAGTACGATGAAAGTTGTAAGCTGTGTTCGAGGGGGAGTTATTGTCTATCGTCAGCCTCTATGGCTGTGTTCGGGGGAGGGGGGGGGAGTTATTGTCTATCGTCAACCTCTATGGTAGAATCAGTCGCCAGTCGGGTTGGTCTGCCGTGGGAAGATAAGAGACTTTGAATATCTAGGTGCTCATGTTTTGCTTTGATTTACCTGTTTTTGTTTCAAGCTTGCATATATGATCATACTTGGCTCACGAGTATTTTTGCAAGCTTGAGCTTTTTTTTTCCGGAGCCAAGCTTGAAATTGAATTATCCTGTCGACACTAACATGTTCGTTCAAAAAAATAGTAACTTTTTTATTCGGCATCTTCAGATTTGGGTCATTTGGCCAAAATGCCAATTGCCAAAGCCAAATCAAGCCCTGAGCAAACTCAAAGAATACAACAACAATAATTAATAAGTTTACCACGTTCAAACTATGTTTTCCCCAAGTGAACGTAAAAGATATAAACTATACACTATCTGCAGTTTGAATGTCCCCATAGATTACAATACCACCAGCGAGCCACTGCATCGTTTTTGTCTAACCAACCAAAGTGGAAGGGGCTTCCCCTATTTTGTATCCCTGGAGGGTAAGAAATAACCGGTTATTCTTGACCTGTTCGTTGTCGTATGAGATTGCTTGATAGCACGAAGCCACGCCCTGACTTCTGCTTGTATGTCTGGTGGCAGCTCATCAATGACAGTTGGGTCAATCTCGGATGGGTTCACACTCCATCGTTCGGTTCCTTGTACACCTACCCGTGAGTATTGCACAGATTCAGTGGCAACACCAGCAGACTCAGAAGCTGAATCACAAAATCAGAAAAGAAACAATGCATCAATTACCATTGAACCAAAGATAACAAGGAACTTAAAATGTATGTGCTGATATGGTGTTGATAAAAAAAAAAACTGTATAATGTATAATATCTGCTGATAAGTTGTTTATAATGCAGAATGATGTTTAGCCAAACATCCCCGACTTTGGGGTCAAAGTCTCATATAGGATTATAGCTCAGAACAGCAGATAGCCCACCAATTTATAACTGTCAGAAAACAAGCAGCAGTAGAAAGTGAAGTAGTGAACCTGAAGATGAGGGTTCACAAAATTCATCATTGGCTCTGCATCTTTCACGCTTGGCGCTTGAGGATGATTGGTCAACGCCTTTCAAGAAACTCAAAATCGACGATGTTCCCTGAAATACCATGAACCGCATTATCACGTGAAGGTTTTAAACCATCGCGAGAAAATTAACAAACAACAATAAATGAAAGATGCAATGAGCACCTTCAATTTTTTCCTCCCTTGCTCCGGCTGCACCAAAGGATTCCTTAATGAGTGCAAATGTTTGTCCTTTTGCTGTTCATTTGGCTGCACTGCTTGACTGTTTCTTGACGAATTATCATTTTCTGCTTTGGAAATTTAAAAAAGTAGACAAATATTTCATGTGATGCTTGTTAACTAGCGAAAAACAAGGATGCTTAATACTGCTAATACGAAGCCAAGAACAGAAAATACCAGGCTTTGTTGAACATGAAGTTTCGTGAAGAGGTGACTTATTCAACGGAGAGCAAAATTGAGCTTGGTTTTGCAGTAGTTCTATGATTGATCCAGTTCCCTTCAAAGAACACATAACCCAACACTCATGAAAATGTTCTGCCGTCACAGGTAATCCCGAAAAATAAAATGGTATTCATTCACTGCCATGCAAAAAATTGTAATTTGTAAAGAAGGCATGCCATGCGAAAGAAAGAAACACAAAGTGCATTTCTTACTCTACGGGTCTAGCTTATACGTATTTTTTTAAAGAAAACTGATAATCAGCATGATAAGAAATCTGCAGAGTGAGCTCCTGACATGATATTGACTTAAATAGCTCATGAGGAATCATTGTGCATGGGGAAAGAATTTCCAGTGCACCAAATTTTTCAACCTGATGCTTGCAACAAAACACAACGAAAATAATTTAGCATGTGATGAACAGAAATATCCATCCGTATTTCTTCAAAATATAGTGTGGCAGTAGTTCCTAAGAGACATAATATTAAGTTATGATGGTCATGATACAAGCTGTGCACAAAGAGGAAAGTTCCTACCAGATCAGCAATTTCTTACATTCAGTCTTCCACAGAGGAAAGTTGTGTGCAAAGGGAAAAGAATGTTTTTCAATGATCCATTTCCACTACTAGATAAATCCCAGAATATATCCTCCACAACAGCCCTCTGCCTCTCTCACAATAATATTTGAACCATGGAAAAAATTAAGATGGTCATTTGATATGCAATGAAGTATGAACATATGATCAACCAGCACGTGTAACACAAAGCAATCATGGTATTCTAAATACTAATAGCAATTATAGGTCTTTCCGAAACACTCTCCCGACCTTGGTCGGGGTATGAGTGCGTACATCCTGAACCCCAGACCCCGCTTAATCGCGGGATTTACTGGGCTGTTGTTGTTGTTTTATTAAGTAGCTATATGTGAAAACATTAATTAATGAAAAAAGCTTGAAGCACAGCAGGATATCTTGAAATATCTAAATTCAGTAAATCTGAAAGAAGCAGATAGAGAAACCTGATTATTCTGTAATTTTCTTTCAGGTTCCAGTTCATATGAGTCAAGCATGCCTTCTCTTAACTGTGAAACAAATTGAGTTTCATTTGCTTTGATGGATGGATTCAACTCACCATCAGCATCAGAACCTAAATGAGAGTAACTATCATCAGGTCACACCAAAAAAAAGCGCTTTAAGAAATTAGAAGAATAAGAATAGCCAAACAGACCCAAAACATGCCTGTATTTGATAACTCATCAGCTTCGATTTTATTTGTGGATGGTTCTACGAGGAGATCTGCAGGAGCCTGGCTACGAAAAAATTTCATAATCGAACAAGTTCCCTGTGAAGTTTATTGTAAATGTATGATTGTTAGGATCATATACCCAGATAGACAATCATTCTCATAGGCTATCAATGTCACTGTGATTTACAGTATCCACAATGGAAGATGCATGTTTTGCAACCTTCCAAAAACATAGAATCACATTTCCCATGCTAAAGTGGGTGCAAAAAGGATGGAAGGTAAGCTCCAATGTCTGCTAAAGTACTACAGAGTATCATTTATACATTGTATTTAGAAAGATGATACAGAATAAGAGGCTAGCACTTACGGGTGGTACGGCAACAATTTTACTAGCTGAAATAGACAATCCTGTGACTCTCCATTCATTCTTTGGATTCTTTTCAATCATACCGCCAAATGGGCCCAGAAATTCACGTAGGGCAGCTTGAAATAGAGTAAGGGCATCTTCTTGTATCTTTGCAATTCCATATCGCAGTGGGCATGATTTGGAAGGAAATTTCTTCTGAGAATCTGTGTCATGAATCTGTTCAAAAGTCTCATTTCAGTGCAACTTGATTGATAAAAAAGAACTGTAGTGACACAAGTAACATTGAAGAATAGGTGTTACTTTATAAGAAGCTCTGGCATGTACAGTTAGTGTATGAGCAACCCTCTTGTTCTGATCAAGGTCCGCAAGAAGGCGTTCATTCAACTCTTCACACAGTTGAGTAACCCAATGTTCAACCTAGAATGTCAAGGAGATATGAATGCTATAGATCCATCAAATACAATGATTAAATCTTCATCAAAAGTGTCATTAAGTCAAAAGAAGTAAATAACTGAGTGTTAGACAACTACAACGAAGATGCCATCATTTTGGGGAAAAACAAGTCCTTGAGAAAACATTCATCTTAACCACATCCTGATTTCTGAAATCAAGTGTTTATTTGTTTGACTAAAAAGATGATGAAGTCTTGAGGTAAATGAAATATGGGATAATCTTTAATGCAGAAAGGCAGCAAACCAAAAAGGTTTAAGCACTTTTTGATCGCTGTAATTTTTGCAGCCAACTGATACATCAATTAAAATTTATTCTCATGGGAACTGCAAATTTATCACATTTTAAGAAAAATAAGTTAGGTAAAAGGATTTATTATTTTATAACTTCCTAGTAAAAGCATGAAGAATATGATTATGTTAACAATGGAAACAAAATCTCACTGAATCCAGAGTCGTTAAAGCACGTGGGCCAGGAAAACTCTTTCCTGAACCATGACTTTTTGGTAAAATGCGACCTTCAACTTCTTCCCCACTGATCCCTCTTGCAATGTTCCATAACCAAGTGCTGTGTTGCAAATCAAAATCAAGAGTTAGAGGAGAGCCTCCTATTATTTGAGAAACAATTTGTCACCCTTAAAGCATGAAGATGATTCAGCCATTCTAGAAGGAACATCTCTACTAACCCAGTGTTTATACCATAACGTTCTTGAAGCTTCACCTCTGAGAACTGCAGTAGATCCCCGACTGTATTAACTCCTAGGTCACTTTGCAGTGAATCTCCAAGCTTCCCTCCAAGCTGTTTCCTGATATTAGCTTCAGATTAACAAGATATCAATCCTAAAACAGAAATGGAGGTCCCAAGAAAAACTTTGTGCAAAAATAGGTATCAATGATTGAATGAGTTGGAAAAAACTAGTTTCCATGCATAAGTAATGTTCGCCATAAAATAGGTAAAACTCTAAAAATGTGGAATACAACTTACATTTTCTTTATAGGCAAACAGCCTAGCAGCTTCTCTACAGATGCAGATGGCACAACTGTCTGTTGAGCAGGTTTGTTCATTCCACTGGCAAGTTTCGCTAGCATCTGTTGAAAATTTTAAGCATTTAACCTAGAACCTAGATCCATGTAACTTAACGATGAGGATGATCAGGAGGTGTAATTTTTCAACAGAATACCTTATTATGTGCTATGCCTGCAGAACAAGTGAATTCAGTCTCCTTCAATACTTGTATCCTAAGTTCCGCAACAATAAAGGCTCCACAAGCTAGCAATTTATCATAGTGATCAGCATCACTTCTGCAGAGCCATTGCTTAACACTTTCTTTGACACTGTCATCCTGACATTTTAAGATTTTCAATAATGCTAAGCCATGTGAAAGGAGAAACAGTGGCAATAGTCAACATCAAACGTTGTCAGAGATGAATATCTAACAGATAACCATTTAAAAAAAAAATATAGAAGGTCACTGAAAGCTTTCAAACAAAACCCGGTTTCTAAAACATTCAGATCAATGCTGTTATTTCATCCAGTGCTACACGATAGAGGTTGAGTCATCTATACAAAAGCAGAAAGATCCCATGATAATAAAGCAAAGGAAGTTTGTATCATGCGATTTCATCTGACCTGACTCAGACCCAAAACATGCGATTTAAGAACCTCCTCGTCTATGCTTTCAAAACTTTCTGGAGGTCTTTCAGCTAACATAGTTTCAGCTGCATCAGTGAGATCAAGATACACCTCATCAATTGAGGCTCGTTCACACCGCCCCCTTATTGAAAGAATTGAAACTACCTGGAAAAGCATTGAATCAGCAGGACAACCCTCATAGGTTTCATCAAAATTTAAATACTTCATAAACAAACAATTCGTTAGCAAATATACACCTCTGAACCCGCACTGCGATATGTGTTCAAATCAGCCTTGCCTCGTGCCACAGGAACTTGAACTAGTTGAATTTCAGGGCAAACATTCTTTGCCTCATCGCCTCGCATTGAACTGCAATAATGAAAACCACAATGGTTCTAACAGTCCAAATATTTAAATAAGCAAAAGTATATGACCAGCCCTTACCGTTTGACGCCAAATTTCCGAGCCTCATAGCTAACAGCAATCAAGCCTCCTCCTTTCCAGGAGTTATACTGGACAACAGCAGCTGGCAAACCCCTCAGTTCCGGATGCTTCCTCTGCTCCACTACAAACAAAACCCCTCTTTGAATTGAAGTCAAATCGAATTGAAGTAAAAGATGTAGACACCTCCGTGGGATTAAGAGATGATGACTCAAACTTCGAAATCAACAATATAATTATACAAACTGCCGTCAGTGCCGACCTACTTTCATCCTCCACACCATCTGATTTCCGCAATTGGGGAAAATGCACAGTTCAATAAGGTAATCATGGTCTAATTTCATTTGAGCTAGTTGCCAAAACCCAGTCTAATTTCATTAGGATGGACGTTAAAAATCCAGAATAGCGAATCCGAGAGTGCGGGAAGCAAAAAATAAAGCGATTCATATTCAATCTAAGTTCAAAATTTCCATAATTTCAGACCTGACCAGGAAAGAGGAACGGGAGGCGAACCTTGGACATAGAAACAGTCCATGTCGATGTGAGCGATGACTCTTCCTTCCGACGATACTCGCTTCGCCACTGGCATTCTCTCTCGCTCTCCCTCCCCCTCTTTTCCCTCCAATCCTCTCTTTCTCTTCTTTCGCCTTTCTATATTTTCAACATTACCAAAAATAAATAAAAATCCGTAGAAAACCCCAAATCTACTTAATTTTTGGGTAAATTTGGGGTATAACGGGTGTGTTTGGATTCCATTGCATTTTCATTATAATATAATTATTTTACTTCGTTTTATGTGTTCGTTTGGTTGTAAAAATAAAAATCTCGTAAAATTGTAATTTAACCAAATAATCACATAAACCGTATAAAATAATTGCATTTTAATTAATACTAGTATATCGTGGAACCCAAAAACATCGTAATTTAAACACCTACAAAATTTTGTTAACCAAACATCGCCTTATCATCTATATAAACTCTTAATTTAAAATCTATATAAACTCTTAATTTAGAAGAGTTTAGGATGATGTGTCAAACTTAGAGGAATTTTAGGAGTCTTGACCAATCATTTTTTTTTTTGCCATTTTTCTTTGATTTTCTTTAATTCTAATTTTTCTTCTTTTTTTTCCCTTTAATTTTCTTTTTGCTTTAAAGTTTATGATGATGTGTCAAGCTTTGAGGAATTTTAGGAGTCTTGACCAATTTTTTTTTTTTGCCATTTTTCTTTGATTTTCTTTAATTCTAATTTTTCTTCTTTTTTTTCTTTTAATTCTCTTTTTGCTTTAATTTTACTAACTATTGGGCTTAATTCAAAACATTGATCTAAGCCTAGATTATAATTTTAGTAGTTTTTTTTCTTCTAAAAAAACAATGGGATTAATTCAAAACATAAAATTAATAATAAGAAAACATAAAATTAATATTAGTAGGCTATATCTATACATATCTATATATACTAATTTAATCGTTTTCTCAACCCATGAGTTTAATTCAAAATATTTAATTATCTGAACTTTTACAATTATGTTATAATATTAATTTAATATATTAGTAAGATTTTATTTGTAAAAAATCGCGCCATAGCGCGGAGATCATACTAGTTTTACATTATAAACTCCAATGGTTAAGTGTGCAAATGTACATATTTGCACAAGGTGCTTAAAAATGCACATCACTTTTTGATGTTTTACTCCATTGGTTAAATGTGCATTTTATACACACATATCTCTAAATAAATATGATTAAATTAAAAAGGAAAAGAAAACAATAAAAAACAACCAATAGAAATGATTTTACTTTATTGAAAAATGATAAAAAGTTTTTGCACATGGGGAGGTGAAGTGCTTATATTTGAGCACTTTGTGTGCAAATGTGCACATTTTAAACACTCAAAAGTAACCACTGGAACACAATTTGCATCAAAATGTGCATATTTGAGCATTTGCACCATGCCATTTGAGTTAGACTAACTCCAATGGTTGTGTGCAAATGTGTATTTCTTAAACATTTTTGAGCTCCATTGGTTGCTTTTGGGGTGTGTAAATGTGCACATTTGAGCATGTAATGTGCAAATTTGAGCACATCACCTCCCACATGTGCAAAAACTTTTTCAAAAAGCAAGACAATTTTATCGGTGTATTTTTTTATGAATTTTGTTTTCTTTTTTGTTTTAAATTACTTGTATTTGAATGATGTGTAAAAAATACACATTTGACCATTGGAGCAAAATACCAAAAAGTAAGGTGTATTTTTACACATCTTGTGCAAATGTATACATTATAAGCAAAACCATTGTGGATAGTCAGTCTAAGCATAATGCATTTGGAATCCAAACACACCAAACATAGGTTTGTTGACAAAATGACTAATTGATATTGTAAAATTATATCGGCTTATTAATTGACATGACTAAAAAAGTTAACATCATATTAACCCAAAATATGACACATATGTGAATCGCACTAGAATTCGTTTCAAGCCTCTATATTAGATAACTAAAAAGGATATAACACCATGTTAACTCAAAATATAACACATACGAATATCACCTTCGAAGAAGCTGGAACTAAATAAATGAAAAATATTGTTATGAAATTTCAACGAATAAAAATTCAAAAGCAATAATTAAAAAAAATCATATAAAACTAAAAACATATCTTAGAAGAAAGCACGTACGTAATTAATAAAGGAAGGATCAATTTTTCTAGACAAAAATGATAAAAAAAAAAAAAAAAAAAAAACTTCCTATCTTAAAGCACGTAAGTAAATAAAGGATCGATCAATTTTCCTAAACAAATAAAAAAAATCAAAATCTTCATATCTTAATAACCAACTTAATATCGTATCAATCCAAAATATGATACGTATACGATATTAATTGATATAGATAAAAAACATCATTTTAATCTAGAATATGACACGCATGTGATATATAAAAAGACATAGTGTAGATCTCGTCCCGTGTACGGAGAATGCGTTAATCTAACTATAAATTATTTTTTCCTTCAAAAAATAATATAAATATAAATAAAATTAGTTCAACTGGTTATATATATTTTAAATATCTTTTAATTAGATTCTCTCAAAATATAAATAAAATTCACATTTATAAGGTACTACGTAAAAGTTTATCTATGGTTAATTAAATCTCATGTAATTTAATTAGATAGTTGATTTTTAAAAATATTTTAATATTCTTTTTTATTAAATATGTAGTATATATTTATTACATTAGTTTACTAAAATATCTATGTACGGATGCATTGTGGCTACATATATGGCTATATAATGTTTTAATTATTTATTTTGATATAAATAATTCTTTCCATCAAAAAATAATCTAAATATAAATAAAATAGCACCTATCAAATATTACATATTTATCTATTAATATTTTTGGTAAGTATGACTATAAAAATTAGTTTTATTAATATTTTTGGTAAGTATATTTTCACTCACATGCTGCCACGCAGGCACCAATGCATCGGTTTTAGTATATGTATGTATATGTATATAGATAGATAGATAAATGCAATGTGGGAACATTAATTGAGATAGCAAATACAATGTGGAGAGAGAATTTATATATAGATTATTATAGATATATTATATTCAATTTTGATCAAATATTAGATAGATTATTTGATCTAAAAAGATCAGTTTTTTAACTAATTAAGATATAATGTTAAATATTTATAAAAATAAGTGGGAACATTAATTGAGATAGCAAAATTATATTGACTTATTAATTGATATAGATCAGAAAGATAACACCATATTAATAAAAAAATATGATATTTATGCGATATTAACACCATTTTAATTCAGAATATAACACGTATGATATATAGATTTATAATGGTGAGTTGAAGATATATATATTGGATTATATTTTTACATACCCTAACCATTACTATTACTATATATTATAACTAGTGTAATTCCCGCGCCATAGCGCGTTTGCGATGAAAAAAAAGGGGAAAAAAAGAATATAAAATATTTATTATAAGGAATAATCAAATAACAATCTAAACAAATGTGAAAAGTTCAATATATTTGTTCGGGGACAACATAAGATTTGGATGAAACAAAACATCTTTTTGAAGTTAATGAAATATCCATAGATAGTAGGAGAATGCTTAAGAAGCATGTTCGGGTGAGTAACTTCAATAGCATGTTCGAGTGAATAAGTAGCTTCTAGCCAATGAAGATTGTTGAACAACTGAATCAACTGAGATGTGTTATAACGAATAAACATGAAAAAACATAAGGGTTATTTGAAAATCAAAATTGTTCACAAAACAACCAACATCCAAGGGATAAAATAAACCAACTGAAATGAGTTCCAAATAAGTAACCAAACAAACATGCAGGGAAACAAAACAATCAACTCGACAATAACGAAGAAAGTTTCATAAAGAAGTCATGAAGGTCGATAACATGAACATCAAGAGGAGTCAGATGGCTCAATTTTCATCTCAACCATCTTTTGCTCCGTCGTTGACGTCTGAGAGTCCTCATTCTCATCATCCCCAATATCGATGGCAACGTATTGTCGTCTTTTGACGGGAGTAACCAGGGTAAGGGCTCCAGAAGAAAATACATCCGAATGAGAGTCCTAAGGGTACAAAAGAGTGAGAAGGTAGTTAGTATAAATGGATTGAACAGGAAATGGAAGAACCCTAGAATGAGTTACAAAGATAGGAATTGTATTTGGAAATTGGACGAGCTCTACCTTTAAAACCCAAATATGCAAGCTTTTGAAACCCTATGAAAAATGGGTAATTGATCGGAACATTAACAAAAAAACCTACCATCAACAGAGTCGGTCACATTACCAAAATCTAAAAGAAAGTAAAATCTAAAAAAGAAGAATCGATAATGGAAAGAATTTCCAATCTAAAAGTCGAAGATCCTGAGCGGCAGAACCCCCATTTGAGGCACGAAGGATGCCATGATCGAATTCGGAGGAGGAGGAATGAACTCTAAGGAAGCATTCGTTCCAAATTGAGAAGGAGGAAAAAATTGAAATTTCATAGCCAAACCTAGAAAAATATGGGGGAAAATAAGTAATGAAATTGAAACTCAGCGGAGGAAGATGGTGACAGGAGGCGGTCTAACCTCGGCGAAGGAAGAAGACGAAGTTTTGAGGCGGGATATCTTCAACGGAGGAGCAAGACGGAGGCATGAGGCGCGAAGGATGCTACGATCGAAGTCGGCGGAGTAGAACTGAACCCTAACAAAACGTTCTTCCCCAATTGTGAAGAAGGGGAAGAAAATTGAAAGCAACTTAAAAAAAAAAAAAAAAAATTGTGATTGATCAGAAGGGAGTGAAATAAGGATAGCGCGCCACGTCAGCGAAAAGTATACCAAATTAAGTAGTTATATAGATATAGATAGATTAACGAGGTTAATAATAGTTTTTTTTTTCCCTCTTGAAAAAGGATATATTAATGAGTTTTTCATATAGTAACGAAGATTTTTAAACATTTATTTAAGATAACTGCTTTCTTCTTATTATTATATTTAATTATTACCAATCTTATCTTTTAAACATTCATAATATTATCTTTTTTTGAAGGAAAAAACGTAATTATATTATATGTATTTTTTAAATGACACCATCAAGTCTTTTAATGTCACCATCATTAATCTCTATCTTTTCAAAAAAATCACACAATTCAACATTTCGGCATGTCAACATTTTTCTTATTAAACCCTCGCTTCCAATTAAAAAAAAAATCCTTAAACCCTCTCTAATTCTACTCCCTTCTCACTCAACAATTCAACATGTCGCCATTTTTCTTATTAAAGAAAATTAAAGTTACAAAAGAATGTCGACACACAATTCAACGAGAAGTTGAAGCTACATATATGCCTCTATAAACCCCTCGTACGTACAGATCGATCAAACCCTAATCATCTCCAATTCAATCCCATATCTCCCTTCAATTCAGATCGAAACCATGAAAATCAATCAAAATCTCCTCCTCCTCTCTTTTCTCATCCCTGTCTTCGCACATGCCGAATGCACCTGCGATTCCGACTCCGACGGTCGTGCCGCGGACCACAGAGCCGCCCTCAAGCTAAAGATCGTGGCTTTCGCAGCAATCCTCGCCGCTGGCGCGATCGGGGTCTGCATCCCGGTTGCCGGGAAGAAGATCCCCAGCCTGAGTCCGACGAGTGGCGTCTTCTCGGTGGTGAAGGCGTTCGCCGGCGGGGTGATTTTAGCCACCGGCGCTGTCCACATTGCGCCGGATGCCTTTGAGAGCCTAACGAGTCCTTGTCTTACCGATAAGCCTTGGGGAGAGTTCCCTTCGCTGGTCTCGTGATGGGCCTCTCCTAGTCGGCACTATGATGATCGACGTGTTTGCTGGCAACTGCTACGACAAGAGCGCCGGAGATCATACTGACGACGTGAAGGCGGACGACACCGAATCGAATGGCGGTGCAACTGAAACTCAATCTGCAATGCACGACCCGAATTTGGTGCAACTTCTTCGGTATCGGGTCATCGCTCAGGTCCATTATTTATAAATATATACACGAATTTTGTCTAATTATATAGAATTGGAAAATTAAATTAAAATATATATGTTTCAAATTTAGGTTTTGGAAATGGGTATTTTGGTACACTCGATCATAATCGGAGTGGATATGGGAGCTTCTCAAAACCCGAAAGCAATCAAACCATTGGTGATAGCCATTACCTTTCATCAGTTCTTTGAAGGAATGGGGCTTGGTGGCTGTATTATTCAGGTATACGTTATTTAAAATTAACCAAATTTTATGATGTGGTTTACAACTCTGAAATTCAAAGAAGTATAAATAATTAGTAATGTAAAGTTTAAACTTATAGTTTCCTTCATTTTTGCAATAATTTTATAGGATTTTCTAACCTATGCCCTGAATTTGGAAATATTAATTCTAGCACCCATTTACCTTTGTTTTATTTTATTTTACTCATTTTCATTTAAGTTTTAATTATTTCACGATAGAGAATTCTTATCCTAATAGACAAATAGCAATTTTATTATTAGAAATATGCAAATTTGTTTGGTTTGCATTCTATGCCGTACATTTTCATCAATTTCCATATTTGGACTTTGGCTTATTTAGGCATCCATTTGTGTTAATTTTCTGAGTAACTAGATGAAATTAAGTTCTTAATACAATCATTAATATCAATTTGCTAATAAACTATTTTTTATGTTGCACGAATAACTCATGTAAATTATAAGGGTCAATTAATGTTAATTTAAGAATAGTGAACAAGTGATTGATTGACTTTTTTTGGTGTGCAAATGTTGTTACTTGTTACACGAATTAATCGATCAACAAAGAATTCTTATAAAGTGTTAATCGAAATGCAGGCAAATTTCAAGACAAGATCGATAGTGTCCATGATTCTTTTCTTTGCGCTAACAACGCCGGTAGGGATTTTAATAGGCATCGGCATATCAAAGTTCTACAGTGAGACGAGCCCTAAAGCCCTAATCACAGAGGGGCTGCTGAATTCCGCAGCCACGGGCATCTTATTCTACGTGTCCCTTGTTGACATTCTATCCGCAAATTTCACGAGCTCGAAGCTTCAAGGAAGCATATGCCTAATGACCATCGCCAGTTTCGCAGTGTTCTTAAGCTTTGCTTGTATGGCCCTACTTGCTATATGGGCCTAAATTTTGTTACAAAACAAATGACAAAATTGCATTGTGCCAACAATGCAAATTAATGCAATGTCAACAATGCAATTTTCATTGGTTAGAATTAGCTTTAGATTTATTTTTTTTTGATTCATAGGTAGACATTTAGGTTATTACAATAATGTAGAGAGATCGAATTCGAATTTGGGATCTATTGATCAATATTACACGTCATCATTACCATTGTTAATTACCAGTTAAGTTAGTAAGCTATTTTTCTAATTAATTAGGAAAGCAACAGGTCAATTAGAGTTGAATTTTGCGTAGTTGGTTACATATTAAGTTATGAGTGATCTTGAATGATATATAGATTTATAATTGTGAGTTGAAGATATATATTGGATTATATTTTTACATTTTAAACCCTAACCATTACTATTACTATTATAATTAACGAGGTTAATAATAATAGTATTTCTTTCTCTTGAAAAAGGATATATTAAATAGTTTTTCATATACTCCGTAGTAACGAAGATTTTTAAATATTTATTTAAGATAACTGCTTTCTTCTTCTCCCTATCATTACCAATCTTATCTTTTAAACATTCATAATATTATCTTTTTTCGAAGAAAAACCATAATTATATTATATATATTTTTAAATGACACCCTGAGACAAAATGAAAGAGGAGCATACTTAGGGTGTGTATGACTGCCTTTTTTAACAGTTAAAATTATTACCTTTTAAGCTGTTAAAAAAATAATTTGGTTTAAATGGTGTATGGGCACCAAAATAAAACACAAATCGGTTAAAAAAATGGTTTAAAAAAAAGCTGGAGAGTGCAGATTATTTTGGAGCTTTTTTTTCCTTAATTACTATTTTACCCCTTCTCTTTTATCTTATTTGGTTTGAAAGTACCACAATACCCCTAATAAAAACCAAATAAACTCGATTTTTTTACAAATAAGCTGTTTTTCGCCCCATACGGAGTTTATATTTTTTCATAAATTTTTAACTATTTTTACCAACCGTTTATAAATTTTTACCCTATTTATAATTTTAGTCAGTTTATTAAACCCGTCCCGTACTAACCCTTAATGTATATGAATACATACTCAATGAAGTAGTCTTTTTCAATGGCAAATTTGGCACCGGATTCGCCAAACTTGGACACAATCAGCTTCAACACTAACTGCGAAATGTTGTAACAAAAAAGCAACATACAAACCACTAAGGGAGAACCAATGGGACAAGCCACCAGTAGAACCATAAACGTTCTTACCAGATAAAGCAAATGCCTTATAATACTATTTTTTCTGGGTACCTAAATCTGAGGCTTAATTACCTTATTTATAGCTAAATGCAATCTACTGTGGTATTAGCAATTTCCGTCATATCCTTAACCTAATTTAGCAACCTGAATTCGAATTCAATTAGTAAATCATTTATCCTCCAAAGCAACTTTCCCAATTGAGAGCAGATTTACAAAACCTAAAGAGAAATTGAAAAGATAAAATCAAGCCTGAGAAATTTATTCAAAAATACCTTTCGTCATCTTTCTTATTAAAGAAAATTAAAATTACAAAAGTGTCGACACACAACGGTGGTGCAGTTACAGCTACATGCATGTAGAAACCCCTCATACAGGTCAAACCCTAATTAATCATCGCAAATTCAATGCCCTTTCTCCGTTCAGAAAACGATGAAAATCAATCAAAATATCCTCCTCTATCCCTTCTCGTTATTCTCATCCCTGTCTTCGCACATGCCGAATGCACATGTGATTACAACTCTGACGGTCGTGCTCCGGACCACGGAGCCGCCCTCAAGCTTAAGATCATGGCTTTTGCCGCAATCCTCATCGCTGGTGCGATCGGAGTCTGCCTCCCGGTCGTCGGGAAGAAGATCCCCAGCCTGAGCCCGACGAGCGGCGTCTTCACGGTGGTGAAGGTGTTCGCTGGCGGGGTGATTTTAGCCACCGGCGCAGTCCACATTGCCCCGGATGCCTTCGAGAGCCTAACGAGCCCTTGTCTTCCCAATAAGCCTTGGGGGAAGTTCCCCTTCGCCGGCCTCGTGATGGGCCTCTCCATGGTCGGCACCATGACGATCGACGTGTTTGCCGAAAACTGCTTTGATAAGAGCGTCGGGGTTCATACTGCCAACGTGGAGGCCGGTGACACCGAATCAAATGGAGGTGCAACTGAAACTCAATCTGCAATGCAGCTTCTTCGGTATCGGGTCATCGCTAAGGTTAATTAGTTATAAATTTATACATGAATTTTGTCTAATTATATACAATTGGAAAATTAAATTAAAATATATATGTTTCAATTTTAGGTTTTGGAAATGGGGATTTTGGTACACTCGGTCGTAATCGGAGTGGACATAGGAGCTTCTCAAAACCCGGAAGCAATCAAGCCATTGGTGATAGCCATTACCTTTCATCAGTTCTTTGAAGGAATGGGTCTTGGTGGGTGTATTACTCAGGTATATGTAATTTAAAATTAATCAAATTTTATGGTGTGGTTTACAACCCTGAAATTCAAAGAATGGATGAATAATTAGTAATGTAAAGTTTATGCGTTTGTTGGAGGAAAGTCTTGTTTGGCTAGAAAGTCCAACATATAAGTCAAATTGAGAGAATATTTCAAAACTAATTGACATTAGGTGGAGTAGCCCATCCAGACATCCACTTATATATTAGGTTCAGAATCCTTCCACTTTCGATGTGGGATTTCACAAGTGTCCCAATAATTTAAACTTATAGTTTCCTTCATTTTTGCAATAATTTTATAGGATTTTCTAACCTATGCCCTGAATTTGGAAATATTAATACTAGCAAAATTCACCCATTTAGCTTTTTTTTTTACTCATTTTCATTTAGGGTTTTATTTCGCAATAGAGTATTCTTATCTTATACCCTATATGTATAGGGTAGACAAATCGTAATTTTATTACTAGAAATATGCAAATTTATTTGGTTTTCATTCTATGACATACATTTTCATCAATTTCCATATTTGGAATTTGACTTATTTAGGCAACCATTTGTGTTAATTTTTTGAGTAACTTGATGAAACTAAGTTCTTAATACAATCATTAATATCAATTTGCTAATAAACTATTTTTTATGTTGCACGATTTTTTTACAGTATGCAAGCAGTTGGAGTTTGCTACGAAAACCGTAACAAATAACCAGGATCATCCCTAAGGATGATGGTGTACAACTCCTTAGTAAGAGGAAATGTAGATCTAATACAATCGATACATTTTCTAGCTATGAAGTCAGCTACATGGTTAACTTCTCTATAACAATGAATAAATTGTATACAATGTCTAAATTGTATAAACTCGAACGCTTGAGCCATAATGATGATCTTCTCAATTTGATGGATGACTTTCCATGGAGTATTGATTTCCTTGCTTATTGCCTTAATGATAGTGAACAAGTGATTGATTGACCTCTTTTTTGTGTGCAAATGTTGTTACTTGTTACATGAATGAATCGATTAACAAGGGATCCTTATAAAGTGTTGATCGAAATGCAGGCAAAGTTCAAGACAAGATCGAAAGTATCCATGATCCTTTTTTTTACGCTAACAACGCCGGTAGGGGTTTTAATAGGCATCGGTATATCAAAGTTCTACAACGAGATGAGCCCAAAAGCCCTAATCATAGAGGGGCTGCTGAATTCCGCAGCTGCGGGCATCTTATTCTACATGTCCCTTGTTGACATTCTATCCGCAAATTTCATGAGCCCGAAGCTTCAAGGAAGCGTACGCCTAATGACCATTGCCAGTTTCGCTGTGTTCTTAGGCTTTGCTTGTATGGCCCTACTTGCTATATGGGCCTAAATTTTGTTACAAAACAAATGCCAAAATTGCATTGTGCTAACAATGTAAATGCAATGTCAACAATGCAATTTTCATTTGTTATAATTACCCTTAGATTATTTTTTTGTTTGATTCATAGGTAGATATTTAGGTTATTACAATAATGTAGAGAGATCGAATTCGAATTTGTGATCTATTGAGTATTACATGTCATCATTACCATTGTTAATTACCAGTTAAGTTAGTGCTTTATTTGATTTTTCTATGTACACCTAACCAAAAATTTTCTCTTTCACAACCATTAGTCCATTTACTATTTTTACCTCTCATATCACTGTGGATCAAATCACTACCCTTTTGTACATGAGATAATTATCTCTAACTCTCAATTGGACTTACTTAAATTTCAAGTCACTTGGCCTCTACCGATAATTTTCACTTTCACATAGAACTAGAAGTTCTCATCCGCTAGAATGCTCTAGCATGAACTACGTCGCACACATAGCACTTTCTTAATCTCTTTCTTTTATTTTATTTTTTAAAAAAAAATCCTTGACCCCTGTTTTGTAGTAAGCACTTCTAAGTTCTAACTTTTACCTTCCTATTTGGACACGAGGTTACCAAATCTAGTGTAATAATATGATTATATGACCTAACTGCGTGTGAACCGTTTCACAGCAATCAAGCTTCCCGCTCAAATACACAGCAATCAAGCTTCCCGTAGCTCCTACGAAAACGAAATAGTTATAAGGGACCATAGAAGCCCATTTGAGCCCAAATGCTTACAACAACAAAAAGGCCCATTAAGCCCAATTAGGATAGCTGTATTCACAAGCAGCTTGTACAAAAGTCTCTATGTATGATTTGTCTTTGTTTTTCCTTGATCTTTTCTTCAATCGCACTTTCTGGCTTTCTTCATAACAACTTCATAACTGCTTTGCTATTAATTTAATACGGTTTGACATTGCAAGTAATTAGTGGAGTGTGAATTAGAGTGTGTGAGGGAGGGAAGAAGTGTGAGTCACCTAACTAACTTGGTGTAGTGCGTGGAGTGTGAATTAGAGTGTGATGTGTGAGTGAAGTGTGAGTCACCTAACAATGTGATGCAGTTGTGGAGTGTGAATTATAAATAGGTATACATTATCTGCAACATCCAAAAATGCAAGATCATGAAAATCAAACCCTAATCACCCCAATTCGATCCCTTTCTATCTCTTCAATTCAGATTGAAGGCCGACAACACCGAATCGAATCTCTGCTACCTCCCCCTTTGATTAGACCCATCGATCAGTCCCTCCAAAGTCAGACCCCCAACAATCCAGAAAGGGCAAATTAATTTAACCTAATTGAATTGAATCGGCATGGATTTCTCTTCTTCTTCCTCCTCACTCTACAAATTAGCTCCTGCAAAACCCCCAATTTCCGACACCTGGGTGGAACAGATGGAGATCTGAGAATCACAAAAACGAGCAGGAATCAACGGAAAAGATAGTTTCTCAGCTAGGAGCTCGCGATGAACCCGAATCTGAGCTTACCAGTGCCTAGGAATCAACTTGGTAACCAAGTTGAGAGATTTTGAGGAATTGATTTGTATTTGGATAAACTGCAACTACTCAGCAAAGTGACTACATATAGAGGCGGGTTCAACATGACCCGGGTTCGGAAAACTGAAATAGAACAACGACGGGTCGCAGCCCAAACGAACAAGCAGGCCGAAGTCCTGATTATTGAAGTAAAAGCCCAATTGAAATAGAAAGGTAAACTATGCACCCTGTTACAGTACCCCCTTGTTCAGAAGATCCTTGTCCCCAAGGATAACATCTTCAGAGTTTATTCTTCAAAGTCAGGGTGTCGAGCAATAAAGTCCTGATAGAACTCCCATGTCGCTTGCTCAACTGGTAGCCCTTGCCATTTGACGAGGACCTTGGTGACTGCAGCGTTGCCTCTACGAGCCATCCGTCGCTCTAACACAGCTTCGGGTATTTTAGCTTGTCCCAAATCCAGAACGAATTGAGGTAGCAGCGGATTCGCCACTGATGGCGGATTGGGGCAGTCTTTGAGTTGGCTAACATGAAACGTATGATGAATAGCAGCTGAGCTAGGCAGCTTAAGCCTATAAGCGACCTTCCCCACCTTGTCTTCAATCTGAAAAGGTCCGTAGAACCTCGGGGCAAGCTTATGAGGTACCTGGGTTTTCATGGAATGCTGTCGGTAAGGCTGCAGTTTCAGAAAAACCCAATCACCGATTCTGAACTCACGGGAGCTTCGCCTCTTGTCTGCGTACTGTTTCATTCTGTTTTGGGCCCTTAATAAGTGAAATTTCATCATGTTAATCACCTCCTCACGCTTCTGCAGGCTGCGATCAACAACCAGAGATGAACTCTCTCCAGGCAGGTACGGGAGATGGATAGGAGGCGCTTGGCCATATACGATCTCAAATGGGGTGGAGTTGGTTGATGTATGGAATGAGGTATTGTACCACCATTCAGCCAAAGGGAGCCATTTGGACCAGTTGTGAGGTGTCTCGACAGTCATGCACCTGAGGTACGTCTCTAGTGTCTTATTCGCGACTTCGGTTTGACCATCCGATTGACGGTGATAAGCCGTTGAATAGCTTAAATCTGTCCCCTGCACACGAAAGAGCTCCTTCCAGACATCGCTCAAGAAAACCGGGTCACGGTCACTGATGATTGAGTGAGGCACTCCATGTAGCTTAAACACATTATCAAGGTACACTTGAGCCACATCAAGAGCTGTATAAGGATGGGAAATGGCCATGAAGTGGGCATATTTACTGAGCCGATCCACTACCAACAAGATCGTGTGTTTACCAAAAGAGGGTGGGAGACCTTCAATGAAGTCCATACTCACCTCGAACCACACTCCTTGTGGGATTGCTGTAGGTTGCAGTAGGCCCGAGCAAGCAGACTGATCATATTTGTTCTGTTGACAGACCGAACAGTTGCGAACATATTGCTGAATTTCTTTGGTCATACCTTTCCAGAAGAACAGGGAGCGGATCCTCTGTAGCGTAGCGTCTCGCCCTGAATGACCCCCTACAGGAGAGTCGTGCAGCCACCTCAAAATGTGCAGTTTTACTGCTGAATCGTTCCCAATCACCAACTTGCCCTTCCTTCGCAGTTCGCCATTCACATAAGTAAACTGAGGATGTGCGTGATTATTTGCTTGGAGTTCTGAAATGAGCCGTTGTAGCATAGGGTCCGAGTTCCACAACCCTTTGATGGATTCATAAAACCCCTGATGTGCTTGAGTGAGGGTAATTTGCAGTAGTTGGGCACCATCGATTCTAGACAAAGCATCTGCAACCGTATTCTCGACCCCCTTTTTATACTGAATCTCATAATCGTAGCCCATCAACTTGGAAAGCCACATGTGCTGGAAAGGAGTTGTGACTTTTTGCTCTAGCAAATATTTCAAGCTTTTTTGATCTGTTTTAATAATGAATGATCTATGAGAGAGGTAAGCACTCCAAGTCTGCACAGCATGTACTACAGCAAGTAGTTCCTTCTCATATATGGACAAGGCTTAGTGTTTAGGGCCCAAGGCTCAGCTGATGAAGCATATAGGGTGGTGATCTTGCATCAGAACAACCCCTATTCCTGTCTTCGAGGCATCTGTTTCGATTACAAAGGGTTTATCAAAGTTTGGGAGAGCCAAAACGGGGGCTGTGATCATGGCTTCCTTTAGCTGATCGAAGGCTAGTGCAGCTTCTTGATCCCACATAAACCTATCTTTCTTAAGGAGAGATGTCAAAGGACGAGCAAGCACACTATAAGCCCTCACAAATCTCCTGTAATAATTTGCTAAGCCCAAGAAGCTCCGCAACTGTTTTTTGAGTGGTAGGAGTCGGCCAGTTCTTAATGGTTTCAACCTTACTTGGGTCGGTACTCACGCCCTGAGCTGAGATAAAATGGCCCAAATACTCAACGACGGTGGCACCAAAGGTGCACTTAGACGGTTTCAAATAGAGCTGCTGAACTCTCAAAATATCAAAGATAGCTTGCAAATGCTGAAGATGCTCGTCCCACCCTTTACTATATACCAAGATATCATCAAAGAACACAAGCACGAACTTCCGGGCTACCTCCCTGAACACATGGTTCATTAAGCTTTGGAATGTGCAAGGCGCATTAGTCAAACCGAATGGCATTACTAAGTATTCGTAATGTCCATTATGAGTTTTGAAGGCCGTTTTATAGATGTCTTCCTCCTCCATTCGCAGCTGGTGGAACCCAGAACGTAAGTCCAACTTAGAGAAATACTCGGATCCACCCAACTCATCAAGGAGGTCCTCTAGAAGAGGAATTAGGTACTTGTCTTTTACCGTCTGTTGGTTCAAGCCCCGGTAATCCACACACATCCTCCAAGAGCCGTCTTTCTTCTTGACCAACACAACGGGTGAGGCATAAGGGCTCGTGCTATACTGTATAATTCCCTGATCAAGCATGTCCTTCACCAATTTCTCAATGACATTTTTCTGCATTGCCGGGTACCTATAGGGGCGTTTGCTTACAGGCTGGGCATTAGGTACTAAGGGAATCTTGTGATTGAAACCTTCCCGGAATGGAGGTAACTGTGCAGGCTCACTCAACAAATCATCATACTCTGCTAATAGAAGCTGCAAATCATGGTTTACAGCTACATCATCCTTCCTGACACTAATGTAGGAGAGCTGCAATTCATCCCTTTGTTCCTGGTTGCAGACCTGCAGGAAAGCAAGCTGTGGGCTTCCTTTCATTATCTGATTCAGGCTACTTCCTCTAACCAGCTTACACTTTGAATTACTCACGCCCCAGATTACTTGTTTCTGTCCCCCTTGAGTGAACTCCATGCGCATTTGAGTGAAATCCCAATTAATCGGCCCCACTGTGGTGAGCCACTGGATCCCGAGGATCATATCGCAGCAGCCTAATGGGAGAGTCATCACATTTGCACCCATCTCATACCCCTGCAACACCCATATGAAATTCTCGCATTTAAACTCAGCAACCATTCTGTATCCCCCTGCAACCCTGACTGTTTGAGCTTCAATCGCAGTCAACTGACAGCCCAACTCTTTAGCCGTATTTATATCAATGAAATTGTGTGAGCTCCCTGGGTCGATGAGAATAGGCAATTTCCTCTTACCATGCTGCCCCACTACCCTCATAAAATGATAGTCTTCGGCACCATCTAAGGCATTGAGGGATACCTGTGGTGTCACCGGTTCCTTCTCATCAGCCTTGGATTCCTCTATCAAGGCTTCCAACAGCTCAATCTCTGCGGAGCCTTCCTCATAATCATCGCCATCCAACACAAAGATCTGTTTGCGATGTTTCAAATGATGGCCAGGGGTATATGGTTCGTCGCAAAACATACAAAGACCCTTGTTACGCCTTTCCTGCATCTCCTTTTGTGAGAACCTCGTGGATGGTTTCTCAGGTAGGGGCTTCGGATGCTGTGAATTAGGTTTAAAGGATGGATTAAAGGGAGCTCTATTGAGAAGAGCTTTGCCGGGTTCATGAGTTGTAGGATTTGGCTTGTGGAATGAAGTGGATTTGGTGAGATAGGCCTTTTGTGGTGTTAGTTGGATTGTGGACTCGTACAATTGAGCTAATCGAGCAGCCTCACCCAACGACGTGGGATTGAACTGCCGGACATGTGTTTGAAGGTAAGGATAGAGTTTGGCGAGGAATATACTGAGCTCATGCTCTTTAGAGAGGTTCACCCTGTTCAAAGCGCACTCAAACTTGCCTAAGAATTCCAGCACAGATTCAACTTGTTTCAAATTAACCAACTCAACAGGAGGATCATCATAGAGCTTCCCAAATCTAGCAGAGACTTCAGACACATACTCATTCCAAGGGGGATAACGATCATACCTTCCACGGATGAAGTTGTGATGCCACTGCAGGGCTTGGCCCTCCATATGCAGCGACGCCAATCGCACCTTCATTTCCGGTGCTGTGTTGTCAAGGTAAAAGAACTGCTCACATCTAGACACCCATTCTCGCACCATTGAGACGGTGACTCCATTCTCCGACACCATCTCACCCGTGAACTTAGGAAATTCAACCTTAGAGAGCCTAGTTGCCAAGCTGCCCAGATAAGTCTGATTGCTAGAGACCAACTCGATCTGATTGCGATTCGGAGTCGATGAACCGGGACTGGTCAGATCCGGCGGCTCTGGTGGTGGCGCAACCCCAGAGGAGCTTCCCGCCGCCGAGCTACCTGCTGCAACTCGAGATCCAGGAGGAGGGCTCTTAATCGCTTTCTCCTTGGTAACTTCATGCTGGTTTTCCTTGGTTAGAGACAACAACAAAGCTTTGATGCGGCTCATCCGTTCATCGGTTAGCTTGTCCCTTTCATCGCTTCTCCGGCGAAGGTAGTCGTTACCCGCTCTCACGGATTCGACACCTACCGCTAGTCCCTCCATCCGATTCACCAAATCGAGATGCGATTGTTGCCGCGTTTCATTCACCATCTCTACACAGGATCGATCGGTTGCTCTGATACCAATGGAACAGATGGAGATCCGAGAATCACAAAAACGAGAAGGAATCAACGAAAAAGATAGTTTCTCAGCTAGGAGCTCGCGATGAACCCGAATCTGAGCTTACCAGTGCCTAGGAATCAACTTGGTAACCAAGAGAAGTCGATCCGAAGGGAGACTGATGGAATTGGGATTTCAGATTTGAGAGATTTTGAGGAATTGATTTGTATTTGGATAAACTGCAACTACTCAGCAAAGTGACTACATATAGAGGCGAGTTCAACATGACCCGAGTTCGAAAAACTGAAATAGAACAACGACGGGTCGCAGCCCAAACGAACAAGCAGGCCGAAGTCCTGATTATTGAAGTAAAAGCCCAATTGAAATAGAAAGGTAAACTATGCACCCTGTTACACTGGGTTACGGCGACGCCAGCGTATCCCGACACGGCCGCCGGAGGAGGAGGGGAGAGGGAGCGGATGTTCGAGAAAGTGGTGACCCCGAGCGATGTCGGTAAGCTGAACCGGTTGGTGATTCCGAAGCAGCACGCCAAGAAGTACTTTCCGTTGGATGCGGCCGCCGGCGAGAAGGGGCTCCTCCTCAACTTCGAGGAGTGCCGGAGCTCCGGCAAGTCCTGGCAGTTCCGCTACTCCTACTGGAGCAGCAGCCAGAGCTACGTCATCACCAAGGGCTGGAGCCACTTCGTCAAGGACAAGAAGCTCGACGCCGGCGACTTCGTCTCCTTCTTCCGCAGCTTTGCCGACGACTTCGTCAACGACGCCCCCCTCTACATCGACTGGAGCCGCCGCCGCAGGCCGGATCAGAGGAGTGCAACACTCCAATTTCACCACCGAATCTCCATCAATCCTTGGTCGGATACCTTCGAGAGCCTAACGAGCCCTTGTCTTACCGATAAGCCTTGGGGAGAGTTCCCCTTCGCTGGCCTCGTGATGGACCTCTCCATGGTCGGCACCATGATGATCGACGTGTTTGCCGGCAGTTGCTACGACAAGAGCGCCGGAGTGATACTGCCAATGTGAATGCCGACAACACCGAATAGAATGGCGGTGCAACTGAAACTCGATCTACATTGCACGACCCGAGTTTGATGCAACTTCTTCAGTATCGGGTCATCGCTCAGGTCAATTAGTTATAAATATATACATGAATTTTGTCTAACTATATACAATTGGAAATTTAAATTAAAAAATATCTATCTATATGTTTCAATTTTAGGTTTTGGGAATGGGGATTTTGGAGCAATCGATCATAATCGGAGGGGATATGGGAGCTTCTCAAAGCCAGTAAAACGGAAGAATTGTAAATCTCCAAAATAATAGATAGGAATACTGCAAATAAAGCCATTGCGATACCCATCAAAGGAGTCGTTCCCCAGCCAGGAGCTACTCTACCATATTCCGAATTCAACGGTTTCAATAAAGCCCCTACCGTAGTTTGTCTTGGACGAGATCTAGAACTACTCTCAACGGTTTGTGTAGCCATAAATCCGATTGTATTTATTGAGATCTGTTGACTTTGTATACCATTCCACTGTAAATAAAGGATCTTATCAGAGATCCATTGCAATCTTGAATTCATATCAATCAAACAATTGGTGATAGCCATTACCTTTCATTAGTTCTTTTGAAGGAATGGGTCTGGGTGGCTGTATTACTCAGGTATAATACATATTACAGACTAATAGTTTCCTTCTTTTTGCAATAATTTTATAGGATTTTTTTAAACAATGCCCTGAATTTGGAAGTATTAATTCTAGTAAATTCACCCATTTGGCTTTATTTTTTTGAGTTTACTCATTTTCATTTAGGGTTTTATTTCGCAATAGAATATTCTTATCATATAAATTCTATAATAGACAAATCATAATTTTATTACTAGAAATATGCAAGTTTGTTTGGTTTTCATTCTATGCCATACATTTTTATATCAATTTCCATATTTGGAATTGCGACTTATTTAGGAAATATCCATGTGTTAATTTTTTTGAGTAACAAGATGAAATTAAGTTCTCAATACAACCATTAATATCAATTTGCTAATAAACTATTTTTTATGTTGCACGAATAACTCTATGTAATATTTGTACATAAAACGTATAAGGGTACGTATGAAAAAGGTTAAAAATTAATATGAATTTAAGGATTGTGAACAACTGATCGATTAACCTCCTTTTCTTTGCGCTAACAACGCCGGTAGGGATTCTAATAGACATCGGCATATAACCCCTCTATGATTAACGCGTTTGAGCTCGTCTCACTGTAGAACTTTGATATGCTGAGAGCGAGACGAGCCCAATGCCTTAATCATAGAGGGGTTGCTGAATTCCACAACTGCGGACATCTTATTCTACACGTCCCTCGTCGACATTCTATCCACAAATTTCACGAGCCCGAAACTTCAAGGTACGTAAGAGAGTTTTGTTGAGAGATTCAAAGAAAGAGTTGTAAGAAAATGGATGTGTGGAAGAACAAGCGGTTGTTCCGTAGTTCAAACTGCTATTGGCAGGTGGCCCTAAGGAAGGTTGCTGCTGGTACCTTCCTCAAATCCTTTGAAGAATCAAAGGTCTTTCTTCAATCTACCTTCTCCATCTCTCGTTTTTCGTCTCCGTTGCACGTCGTATCTTTTTGTGTGTTGTTTGTTCTTGGTTGTTTAAATTGATTTTTGTCTATTTTAATGACAATACTAGCCGGGTAACTCGTAAACACTTTCTCAGTGTAGTCGGGAAAAGGGTGCGTCCTGATATATAAAATGTATGTGTTTTTATATGTGATCAGGAGGAAACAGACAGGAGTTTGAAGAGAAAAAAGGAGGAGCTTAAGCTTGAAGAGTCATAGGGATTTATGAAGCCTCTTCAACTGAACTCAAGGTGACTATATATATCCATTGTATATTTGTGTTTTTTTTTTCCATTCTTAGCAATTACTGTTGTATTAAAATGTTGGATTGTGTTTGCAGAATTTGATCAAGAAACCCTAAAGTGTCTTGCCTCAAGAAGCACTCAGCTAAAGTGCAACAGTTCCTGTGAAGCAACCAGCAAATGTGGAGCAGCTCTGGTCCATGGCCCTGTCCAATTCATCTTTGAAAAGGTGTCCACATTCATTGTGACCGAGGAAAAGGTGTCCACCAGGGTCCCACCACCTACCGAGACCACCACTGAACCACCACCCGCAATCACTATACCACCACCACCGAGGTTGAGGCCAAGGAGGCCGTGGTTGAGAAAGTGGTCGTGGCTGAGCCCGTGAAAGTAGAGGCCAAGCAGCTTAGGGTTTTACAAAGGGTTGAGCGCAATCACTTAAATTAGAAATAGAGAGGCCAAGCATTACTAATGATTGTGAGTCTTAAAATATTATTTAATTTTCGATAGTTATTTAAGATGTCTAAAATAATTAAATTATAAAAAAAACACTTTTTTTTTGCTCTAATTCATTTTTATAATTAATTTTTGAAATCGAATATATTTACAAATTGATTATTACATGTTCGTTGTATGTAGACATTATGGGAAATATTGCAATCGGTTAAATATGATAAATCAACAATTTCAATATCCAAGAATAAAATCACTCAAGACTTAACGAATGTTCAACTTTAATTGCAATCATATTTAAAGCTTCCATAATAATATTGACCAATAAGAAAATCTCATTTGAATAAAAAATTCAACTTTAATTATGGGCGTGACACGTCAGCAAAATGCTAGCAGAATTAGTAATATTAATAGATATATAGATAGATCAGGAAAGCAATAGGTCAATTAAAGTGGAATGTTGCGTAGTTGGTTACATATTAAGTTATAAGTGATCTTGATTATTGTTGACACCGGCTCATTTGAAACATCGAGCAATAAGCTAACTAATAAATTGAAAGAACGGAACATCGACAAGCGAGCCTGTCTTTTTTACAAACAATCAAACAATCAAAATGAAAAACATCAATATAATATAAACAAGGCCAATTATGTATTTTTCATGGTTTTCGAATATTTCATATTTGGATGGGAGAATTTCATATGATCCACATTATCTCATATTTCACTTTTCAAAATTTTATTGTTTTGCTCCCTCCTGACAGCAAGACATCGAGCCAATGAGTGTTAAACATATGTTTATATTATGCATTTTATGTTTATGTTTCTAGGTCCTATGGTAACTAGTGTGCACTCACTCTTAGGTGATCACACTTGTAGTATAAATAAGGGAAGAAACCCTAGTTGAGAATCAATTTTGGAAATTGCTCCCCTTTCTATTCTGGTCTGACTTATGATGCATATAATGAAGCATTAAGCTCATCATCACAATCTATCATCTTTCACCTCTCTACAACTCAATCTCTCCATTGTTGCTCTTGATCTGTTGATCTTCAATGAGTCATCACAACTTTTATCGATTGATCCATTTAACCCATATTGTTAATTTTCACTTAAACGTAGAACTGCAACTTCTCATATAATGCCAGCGATGCTACACCTATTCTTACTATCTTTCCTTCAAATAAAAATTCACTACTTTTTTTTTTTTGTTACTACTACGTAATAAAATGACTTGTCCTGATGGAGCGAAAAATCCTCATTTATGATTCGCAACCGTTTCGTGGTAAAGTCAGACAGTGTGGTCAGGGAAAAACATGAATAGCAATGGACTACCAACTCCCACTCTGTCTCTTCCTCTAGCACTTCCTCCATCTGCAGACGGATGATTTTCCTGGTAATTTCTCGCTTTCAATTCTTCAATTTCTACTTCCAATCTCTTTTCGATGAAGCGAGTTCGTCGCGGTGTTTTTTTTTTTTGGCTCTGATTTCGTGTTCCTTCGATGTTCAGCTCGGGATTACTTTCTAGGGTTTGCTTAGCTGCCTCTTCATGGAAGTGGATCTAATTTCTCTGCAACTTGGATTTCTTCTGATTTCCACTGTTGCCTTTTATGCTTCTTCCGAGCCTGTAAGATGATGCTGTACCTGTAATCCTGTATTTTGCCCCCTTTTGAATCGGTCTACTTGAATTCATCGGTAACTCGACCACTGTGTGTTGAGTTTTTGCAGGTTTACAGTGTATTTGGCCGCCAATTACTGATTTCGACGGAGGAAGTGAACACCACAGGTGTGGATTAATACACGCTTTTGTTATTCAATTTAATGATTGGTCGGATTAAGGCTTGAACTAGTAAAACTGTCTCTTCAACTAAATTAGGCAGTAAAAGTATTAGTATTGATTCACTAGTGTTCACACTGTTTCTGAAATTGATAGCAGCCGTATGTCCTGCTGGCTGGATTGCCAACCAAAATAATACGAAGTGCTTCAGATATTTGCGTTCCTTGAAAGCATGGGATGATTCGGAGACATACTGCGGCGGTTACAAAGGAAATTTGGCAGCCTTGACATCACTTTTGGATTTGAACTTTGTTCACGAGGTATGTAACAGAAGTGTTGGCGGATGCTGGGTTGGAGGACGAATGCTAAATACCAGCACGGGTGTTGGTTGGTTTTGGTCGGACAACACATCGCATGTTAATGATTCTATTTTCCCCGCTGAGCAAATCAGCTTTGACTCTGCAAGGAATTTGACTAACTCGTGTTTGCTACTTACCTTTGGACTTGCGAAACTGAGGGCTGAGAGTTGCAACAAGTCCCATGCATTTATTTGCATGACAGATATGGCTACAGCTTCATCTTATCAAGGTACAAGTCTTTGATTACATTATGCTTTTTATGCATCATGTTATTTGTCTTCTATTTGCTTTCCATTTATACTCTGCCACATTTGATTGTAAGGAAAGATACTCAGCGATAACTTATAGTGGGATGTTCACAGGATTGATGGCAAGATGTGAGGTCAATAAGTACTTTAGCCTATAAGGAAGAATGGAGTTTAAATAAGCTGTCTAGATAGTTCTACATAGACCTTACAAACATATAAAGTATGCCTTTGTATTCATAAATTTTGCACAACGTTTCCTGGCATATGAGGTAGCATTATTAGTTGGTAGAAGTGATGTGTATGCCCACTTATCCGCCAATGGGAATATAGGAGTAGATTTACAAGGGATTCGCTTGGTATTAATCCACCTTCTGTGGTCCAATGCTTAAACAGAAACATTCAGCATGATATACTTTGATTAGGCCAATTTAGTGCTAGCATAAATGCAGCTGAGGAATTTATGTATGGTGTGATCAGGAAAAGTTGGGAATACTGAATAGTACTCTAAAAGGGAACTGCCATTTTTAATGTGACTTAGCTCTCATAAGAAATTGAGATTTGAGACCAGATGGCATGCTAATTTGACACAATTATGCTGAAGAACCAAAGACAGAGCTGCTCTTGCTGTCTTTTTGTTTATGAGCATGTCTTATATGGTCCTTTTCATCTTTTCCTAATCGAATGGTGATTATAATTTTATTTTTTTGCATGTTCATGTTTTCATGTTCATCTTGCATCATATGTCTTGTTTAGATTGAAAACTAACTTACAGACAATTTTCTTACAGGAAACAAACTTTATCATGGACGACGGCCGAAGGAATATCTTATAATTCTGGCAGTTGTTAGTGGAATGATTATCTTCTCCACTATAGCTATGGTGATTTGGCTTCTTGTTTATAGACGGAGCAAAAGACGTAAAAGGTCCCGTAAGCAATCGAATTCTGCAGCATCAGCTTTAGTGACTCCTTCATGGACGATCTTCAGTAGTGATGAATTGAGGTCTATCACAAAGAATTTTAGCGAAGGAAGTCGTCTTCCTGGAGGTGCAAAAACTGGGGGTACGTATAGTGGTATCTTGCCAGATGGATCCAAGGTTGCAGTCAAAAGATTGAAGAGATCAAGCTATCAAAGGAAAAAGGAATTCTATTCAGAAGTTGGAAGGGTTGCAAAACTTCATCATCCAAGTTTAGTAGCCGTGAAGGGCTGTTGCTATGATCATGGGGATCGCTACATCGTCTACGAGTTTATTGTTAATGGACCTTTGAGTAGATGGCTACACCATGTACCAAGAGGTGGTAGATGCTTGAATTGGGCTATGAGAATGAAGATATCTATAACTCTAGCTCAGGGAATTGCGTAAGTGGAATTCTCATATATTAGCATCTCATCATATATTATACATTTGTCGTAACTTGATGATTCGATCAGCTTAGTCCCTTTATATGATTTCTTGATCATCTAAATAAACAGCTATTGTTTTTTTGTTCCTGAATTGAATCTCCTATACACCCTAGGATTTGCATCTGTCCAATATATTCTCTTTTGCATCTTCTTTCTTCTTTTTCTCCGGGCCTCATCTATGACACATTGCTATGTATTTATCATCTGTTGCCACTTATCTGACTCAGGTGTTCTTTTTCTGCGAACAGGTTTCTTCATGATAAGGTCAAGCCACAGGTGGTGCATCGGGACATCCATGCTAGCAACGTGTTGCTAGATGAAGAATTTGGTGCACACCTAATGGGAGTCGGACTCTCAAAGTTTATTGCATGGGAAGTTATGCGTGATAGGACAGTAATGGCTGGTGGCACCAATGGGTACCTTGCCCCAGAGTTTGTGTACAGAAACGAGCTTACTACAAAGAGTGACGTCTACAGTTTCGGAGTACTCTTGCTTGAGATTATAACTGGCCGCAAGCCAGCCCAGGCTGTTGATTCAGTCGGCTGGCAGAGCATATTCGAGTGGGCCACTCCACTTGTTCAGTCTCACCGCTATGTAGAGCTGTTGGATCCTCTCATGGCCACATCCTCATCCTCCAGCATCCCAGAAGCTGGGGTTATCCAGAAGGTGGTGGACCTTGTATATGCTTGCACACAGCATGTCCCTTCGATGCGCCCCAGGATGTCTCATGTGGTACACCAGCTCCAGCAGCTCGCGCCATCATCCCCTGTTTTGTAGTAAGTACTAAGTTCTAACTATTACCTTCCTATTTGGACACGAGGTTACCAAATCTAGTGTAATATGATTATATGACCTAACTGCCTAGAAATCTTGAAACAAGTATACTCTGGAGTTTGAAAACCTCTTGTGGCATTGCCAGGTTTGCAAAGTTGTGAACTTGCCTTTTATGATCATCTATTTGAAGTAGATTTGGACAACTTGTAACTTTGTAAGGAGGGCATGTGCAATCTGTAGGTGCTTAATCTCAATCAATTACAATGATAGCTTGATGTTTAACCGCCTTAAGGCGTTGACAAGCTTGTTCTAGTTGCCTGCAGCACATTTGAGAGTACATGCTAACTGATTTCCTTATCTGAGAAACTAGTTCAATTTGCTTTCCAATTGAATTTTATACCCATTTGTTTACCAACAACTGCTTCATCGTCTCGTTTTTAAAGTCCTAGAACATCCTCCAGTAACTTGCATCAGGCAACCTCAACACAAGGCAATGCTACTACTGTCTAATGTCAGATAATGTGTAAACTGTAAAGCACCAAAATGAAGACAGTAGGGGTTGAAGCACTTGTTCATAGGTGGGATCAATGGATCATGCATAACCCATTCTCACACAGAGAGCATCTCTTTAAATTTCAGTTGAATCTATTATTTGAATCTATTATTTGTGGTTCAGATCAAGTTCTCACTCTTTTTCAGCAACTCACCTCAATCTTTAGGCTGCCATTGACATGTCAACTGCCTATCCCAAAAATGTTATCACCCCAAGCATAGCTTTTAAAGCTAGATAGCTAAACTTGCCTCAAGCACTCACATGTCACAACATATGCTGTTATTAGTGATGGCAACATCTACCGGCAAAACCCATTTGTAAAAGAGACTCATTTTTATAATTGGATCCCCTCACATTCACAAGTAATGGTATCAAGTTGAATTGGGGTTATCACTTTCTTTTTACAGGTAATTACTGTTTGTACGTAAGTTCACTATTATATTTATACACAATTGTCAATAGGTCTACAATGGGGAAAGGGAAAAGGATCATAACCCATTGAGGATGCAAGAAAAAAGGAGTCTAAATGTCTAATTGTGATGTCAAATTAATTATAGATTATACTATTATTGACAGATCAAAAAGGGGAGAGGTTAAAAATACTTTACATTTTTGGTCAATTTGTGACTTCATCCATAGATTTTTCTTTAGTTGAAACAACCAACTATTCTCTTGCATTTGTGTCAATTTGTGAATTGTCTCTTAGACTGCTCTAATTTGTTAGGTTAAACTTATACTAGTGCAGTGACCACGCCGTGGCGCGGTTTTGTTAGAAAAATCTTAATAATAAAAAATTTATTATTATATAATTAAATAAATGACTAACAAAGGTAGCATCGGCTACTTAATAAGACGATTTTTGATAAAGTAAAAAATATGTAAAAACCATAAAATGAAGGTGGTTATGACACATTAGCAAAAATCGTCTTATTAAGTACATAAATAAATAAATAAATAAATAAAACGATTCTCTTAAATAGTTATTCGTTAATATATGGTGTAACTTTATTGAAAAATAGTTTTTAATTAATCCCATTGCTTAAAACATAAGAAGTAGTTTAACATATTATATAGATATACAGATATATAGATAAATTTAAATTATAATGAAATTTTATAAGAAGAGAATATTATTATATAAAGTATATAAATAATAATAGATAAATTATAGTTTTGAATTAATCCCAAACTTAAAACATTGATATATTAAAGGATATAATATTAATTAGTTGACTAAAATAAATTGATTATGTAATAATTTAATTTCTATAAATATCTTATTCTAAGGTTGTGACACGTGGCAAAAATGTTTTTGTTTTAATATATTATATAGATTGCTTAAAACATTGATATATTAAAGGATATATTAATTAGTTGACTAAAATAAATTGATTATGTAATAATTTAATTTCTATAAATATCTTATTCTAAGGTTGTGACAAGTGGCAAAAATGCTTCTGTTTTAATATATTACTAGTACAATTCCCGCGCAATGGCGCGATTTTTTATAACTCAAATCTTAATAATATAATTTTTTTTTTATAAAATATTAATAAAAGTTAAGATAAAAATCATAAAAGTCTTTACCATAAATGTATCTGATAATTATTCTAGATTTTTTTTAAATCTCATATAAAGTATAATACATAATTATAGATATTTTAAATCACTGAGTAGTAGTAGGAGTAGTAGTAATAATAATAATATCATTGTAACTTTGTTTAAATTTGATGTGTCATAACCAATAGTTATATTCAAATTTTTTAATTAAGTCCAATAGTTAGTAAATAAATTTGAGTTAAGCCCAATAGTTATATTAGATTTAATTTAATTTTTTGAATTAAGCCCAATAGTTACTGAATAGAGTTTTGGTTGGGAAAATGAAAAAACATTAAAACAAAAAAACGTGATTGGGCGGAAGGGAGAGAAGGGTGAAGAGCGCACCACGTAAGCAAAAGTCTTCTGATTTAAAGTATTATATAGATATATAGATATAGAATAGATATTGATTGCTTAAAACATTGATATATTAAAGGATATATTAATTAGTTGACTAAAATAAATTGATTATGTAATAATTTAATTTCTATAAATATCTTATTCTAAGATTGTGACACGTGGCAAAAATGCTTCTGTTTTAATCTATTAATATTACCAATTCTGCTAACATTTTGCTGACGTGTCACATCCACAATTAAAGTTGAATTTTTTATTCAAATGGTATTTTTTTATTGGTAAATATTTTTGTTGAAATTTTAAAATATCTATTTCCTATTTTAAAAATATTTATTTCCTATTTTAAATATATTTGTTTAGCCTTTTTTCCTTTGTCATCCCTTTTTTGGTAGTTTGCCTTTGGATTGAGGAAGGAAATCTGGATTAAAGTTCATTAATATAGTTTGATAATTTGGTTCCTGAATTAATAATAAAATGAATATATATTACATATTACCCACTCTTTTCAGTTTTTCAATTATATGATAGCTTAAATTTTCTTTTTTTAGTTTATCTTAATGATAATAATTATATGTGTATTTCAAATGATATTAGGTGGTGTGTTTGAGTTTTATTATTACTTTACCTTTTGAAATTATTTTTAAAATTTGTATTGTATCTCTTTACAACTAATTTATAAATTAAAAAAAATACTTTATACCTATTTTGTTGTAAAAAAAATTATATATTAAGATAGTATTAAATAGATATATAGAATGATTTTCAAATTGAAATTGATCAAAATCTTGTGTCTTCAAGGCACGAGCACTACACTAGTATATTATATAGATGCTTAAAACATTGATATATTAAAGGATATATTAATTAGTTGACTAAAATAAATTGATTATGTAATAATTTAATTTCTATAAATATCTTATTATAAGGTTGTGACACGTGGCAAAAATGCTTCTGTTTTAATATATTATATAGATATAGATTGCTTAAAACATTGATATATTAAAGGATATATTAATTAGTTGACTAAAATAAATTGATTATGTAATAATTTAATTTCTATAAATATCTTATTCTAAGGTTGTGACACGTGGCAAAAATGCTTCTGTTTTAATATAATATATAGAATATAGATAGATATAGATAGATGGTTGAAAAATGTATTAAATATATAAAATAGATGTTGCCAAAAATATCGGCTCGTGGGGATGCGACACGTGGCCAAAAGGCTTTGGTTTTAAGTAATATATAGATAGATAGATTGATTATGTAATAATTTAATTTATATAAATATCTTATTCTAAGGCTGTGACACGTGGCAAAAATGCTTCTGTTTTAATATATTATATAGATACTGTACAATTTTTATTTTTATTTTATTTTTTGTATCAGAGGTACTGTATTTTATCAACACAAATAAATGCTTTATAAAAAAAATTATGCCACACAATCCATTAATGCATCATATCATAACTCATAAATTTCAAAAAGGATAAGCAAATTAACTTATACGTAGTATACTGTGTCTGTATGACTAAATTATGTCTAAACTAAACAATACAATACATTAACCAAGCTATCAATTTGTAACTCACAAATTTGAATGATGATAGACAATGCAAAGATTTATTAAGAAGTGTGTCCACAATAGATTAGTGCCAAATAAACTCATCATAGATTCATAGCTATCCAAATATAAAGCATAAATTTTGAGTACGTTGTTTATAGTTTATACTGACCATAAAAATTCAAGAGGAAGGTTTAACTTGACTTGGTGGATCGCTTAAAGAGTACTTGTGAGGCATTCACCTTTAGCACCCACCCACCTAACAAGACGACATTCAACCTTCAATTACTTACCCTTTCACTTCATTCACAAGTTTCCAATATATCATCCCCACTTTTCAACACTTCGACCCGCCCGTCCATATAATGAAGATCACCATGTTACCGTTTCCATGAGCTTAGTTTAACTGGTCACATGAGTGATATTTGAAGTAAGAGACCAAGAATCGAGTCTTATCAGCAATAGTGTGGACCGTGGAAGCAGCCTCTCAAATGAGAGGCTCCCTGTGCGCAGTGAGCAGTAGTCTCAACCTCCGTGGTTGGTTAAGTCACCGTAATTTACCTTATCCCACAATTCCCTTTAGGTCGAGGGTGATTTCACCTTTAGGAGCAAAAGATCACCATGTAACTAGTTTATAATGTTGACTTTTCATTATGAAAATATCATTTTTTTGAAAATAATTATGTACTTATTATTAATAATTAATTATGGAATTATTTTTTTAAAAAAATTATATTTTATAGATTTTTTAGCTTATTAAAAAACACGTTAAAAACTAAAAATACTTTTTTAAAGTGGAGTATTTTGGCCTCTAATCATCTATCCTCAAATTTGTCCCTCCTCGTGTAAGTGGCGGATCTTAGGGGGCTTGGAGTGGCTGAAGCCTGTCCGAAAGAAAAACGTATAATTTTTTTTATTCTGAATTTTTTGGGTAATTTTTATTAATGTTAGGGATAAAAGAGTGTAAAAGGTGTAAGGAATTACAAAGAAAGCTTGACTTATCTGGTAAGGAGTAATATTTATTATCTCGAGGTCCTGAGTTCAAACCCCTTTAGCCTCACTTTGTTTCTCTAAGTTTCTTCTACTAAAAATGTCTAATTAAATAAAAAATTCAAATTATTCTCCAGTATATTTAAACAAAACATTCTTTTCTATATATAAATATTTAAAAAATCACATTTCTTTTATTTTTTCTACTTAATTACTATTTAAATCACAAATTTAAGATTTTTTCAAATACATTTATAAAAAAAATTATTTCTATATATATATGTAAAAAAAATTCCTCGAAATTTTTTTTAGCCCCCTTCTAAGAAAATTCGTGGATCACCACTATGTACCTGTAATGACCAATGGCAATTGTTGATCAAGCCAACGGAACATGTGTAAGCTGAACTTGGCTGAGTAAGTATGTGTAGAGGCCATAGCTCTTGCCTAACCATTGAGGAAGGGTATGCAAAGAATACACATACTTTCCCTCCAAAACTCTCTATCTCTTTTTCTCCTCACCCAATCTAAGCACTCTATCTCTCACCCCTTTTATGTTACAACCGACAGAGCCATTGAGCTCAACTATAAGACCAAGCGCGGGTCATTACAGATTTGGTATCAGAGCTTAAGCTCCTAGGCGCGTTTCCATGGCAGAAGCGACTAGATCGAAGACAATGGAGCTGCAGTTTCAGGAGTTCCGTGAAGACACCAAGGCACACATGGCGTCAACCTCTGCAGCGGTGGCCAATTTGTAGAAGATCCAGGAGGAACAAGCACGCCTGTTTGAGGAATTCAGGAAAGCGAATGACCAGCGAATGGAGCAATTGGCCGATTTCGTCCGACATCCACCACAAACCGGAAATCGCCAAGATCACCAAGCAGGATCGGATCGCGGCAGTCATGGATCAATGGGGGGTGCATCGGGATCAAGAAACGACTACCGACGAGATTCCGTGATGGGAGACGGACCACTGGACGAGGAAATTCCCGGATCTAGATGGCACCCGAGCTTCAATGGCGGGCAAGGTCAGCAAGGAGGAGGAGGAACAGATCACAGGTTCCTCAGGTTGCCTAAATTGGATTTTCCAAGCTTTGACGGCAGCAAACCAAGAAATTGGATTTGAAAATGTGAGAAATACTTCCACATTTTCTCAATTCCCGCAAATCAACAAGTGGAGATTACCGCAATGTATCTGACAGACAAGGCGAATCCGTGGTTACAGGGCTACCTAATGCAAAATCCACGGGTTTCTTGGTGGGAATTTTGTGAGGCTACCTGTATGAGATTCGGTGATCGCAGAGAATCGGAAGTTGTAGGTGAATTCAACAAGCTGGAGCAACAAGATGAACTGGAAGAGTACAATGAAAAATTCGAAGAACTACGAGCGGGAATGCTCTCCTTCAATATGTTGCTTACAGAATCCTATTTTGTCTCTAGCTATATCAGTGGGTTGAAATCTGAGATTCAATCATTGGTAAAGCTTGGGAGACCGGCGTCTATGGCTGAAGTCATTGAGCAAGCGAGATTGCATAACAAAGCGGTGCAAGCATTGATCCGAGTTTAAAGAAACCCATGGAAGCCGCCAGCAGGAGGATCACAGTTTAGTGGGTCTAAGGCAGCTTCTTGGAGTCGAGGTTCTTGGACCAAAGGAGATTCAAGAATTCTCAGCAGTGCAAGCAACAGCAATGAAGTGAGCAAGGGAAATTCACAAACACCATCGGAAGCAAGCACAGGAAGATCAAATGATGCAAGAAGGGGTCTCTGCTATAAATGTGGTGAAAAATATTTTCATGGTCACAAGGGCAAGACTCAGTCACTGTTTAGCCTGATTGCCCAAGAATTACCCGATAGAGTCAACGAGCCCGACGATTCCAGCCATGATTGGGGACCAGATGAGGATCAAGAAGAGGAGGTGTATGTACACGCCTTGACAGGAGGCGAATCTGGAAGCACTATTAGAGTAAAAGGGTCTGTGAAGGGTAAAGAGATCACCATCCTCATTGATAGTGGGGCTACGCATAGCTTCTTGGATTCCAGGGTGGCACGAGATGCTGGATTTGAAGCTTGCAAGGTGGGAATAATGCAAGTCAACACAATCAGTGGGACCATGTTTAGTCACAAGATGTGCAAGGCCTTTGTGTGGGAGATGCAAGGGAGCAACTATGACCATGATATCAGACTTCTGAAAATGGATGGTTGTGATATGATTTTGGTACTGATTGGCTGGCCAGTTTCAATCCTGTTTTGTTTGATTTTATTGAAGTTCAAATTTCTTTCAAGAAATTAGGCAAACAGGTTGTGCTGAAAGGATTCAGAGAGGACAAAGATGGAAACATAGCTAGCATCAAAATGTTGACTGGCAAGCAGTTCTCTAGGCTCTGCAAGGATCAGCAACCTTTGATGGTGTTAAAAGTGGCTCATGTTTACAGTGTGTTGAGTACAGATAAACAGGCAACAACTGTGGTAAGGGCATTACTGGATGAATTTGCAGATGTGTATCAGGAGCCAAAGGAGCTGCCTCCCACTAGATAACATGAGCATGCCATCAACTTAAAACAAGGGGCCACACCAGTAGCTTCAAGGCCTTATAGATACCCCTACTTTCAGAAAACTGAGATTGAAAAGCAAGTTTCTGAAATGCTTGCCAATGGGATCATTAGACCCAGCCACAACCCCTTTGCCTCTCCAACATTATTAGTAAAGAAAAAGGATGGCTCCTGGAGGTTTTGTGTGGACTATAGAAAATTAAATGAGATCACAGTCAAGGACAAGTTCCCTATTCCTCACATTGAGGATCTGTTGGATGAATTAAAGGGAGCTTGTGTGTTATCTAAACTAGACTTAAGAGCTGGTTATCACCAAGTTAGAATGGTGGAGAGGGATGTAGCCAAGACAACCTTTAGAACTCATCATGGCCACTACGAGTTCAAGGTCATGCCATTTGGCTTGACAAATGCCCCTGCTACATTCCAGAGTTTAATGAATGTAGTGTTTAGTTCATTTCCGAGGAAGTTTGTGTTAGTGTTTTTTGATGATATCTTAGTGTACAACAAGGATTTGTTGCAGCATGGAGCTCATTTGAGGGAAGTCCTAGCTGTCATGAGGTACCACTGTCTCTTTGCAAAACAATCCAAATGTGCCTTTGCTCAGTCTGAGGTGGAATACCTTGGTCACATTATCTCTACTAAGGGTATTGCTACAGATGCTAAGAAAGTGGAAGCAATGCTAGCATGGCCTACACCAAAAAATATCAAAGCTATGCGTGGGTTTCTTGGATTGACAGGCTATTATAGAAGATTCATAAAAGGATATGGTGGGATTTCCAAACCACTTACATATTTACTAAAAAAGGATGGGTTTCTATGGACAGAAGCTATTGAGGTTGCGTTTCAGAAATTGAAAGGAATCCTGAGCTCCTCTCCTGTGATGGCAATGCCAGACTTTTCAATCCCTTTTATGGTAGAAACAGATGCATGTGACTCAGGTATTGGTGCTGTGTTAATGCAAAAGGGTAGGCCCATTTCTTTTATTAGTAAAGCATTGCAGGGTAGGCATTTACTGATGGCTGTATATGAGAAGGAACTGCTGGCAATCCTCCTTGCAGTGGACAAATGGAGGCACTACCTGGAAGGGCACCACTTCACCATTAAGACTGATCATCAACCACTGAGGCATCTCCTTGACCAACGTCTATCCACACAAATCCAACGCAAAGCTGTGAGAAAACTGCTTGGCCTATCCTATGATATAGCTTATAAGAAGGGAAGTGAAAACAAGGCTGCAGATGCTCTCTCAAGGGTGTTTGAAAATGGAGTTTGTCATCATCTTACCACTGTTAGGCCAACTTGGATCACTGAAGTGATAGAGAGCTATGGGGGTGACTCCAGAGCTCAAGAATTGATGGTGCATGCAGTATCTGAGAATCCTGGTCCCTAATCAGTGAGCAATGGGGTGCTGAGATACAAGAATAGGCTTTGGATTGGTTCACAGACAGATTTGAGAAAGAAGTTATTGAGGGTTGTCCATGATGATCCAACTGGTGGTCATTCAGGGATACGGGCAACATACCTCCGAGCAAAGAGCATGTTTTATTGGTTGAGTATGAAACAAGACATCACCACTTGGGTAACTGAGTGTGATACTTGTCAAAGGAGTAAGGCTGAGCAGGTAGCATCTCTAGAATTGCTGCAACCTTTAACCATCCCTGACCATGCTTGGAGCCACATCAGCTTAGACTTCATTGAGGGTCTCCCTCACTCTCAGGGCAAAGACACCATTTTGGTGGTGGTTGACAGGTTAACTAAATACTCCTATTTCCTTGCTTTGACTAATCCTTACACTGCTGCCAAGGTGGCCAATATTTTCATGGAAAATGTGTTCAAATTGCATGGCTTGCCCAAGAGTATTGTGTCTGATAGGGATAAGGTGTTTATTAGTCATTTTTGGCAGCACTTATTCAAATCCTTACACACAAGCTTGGACATGAGCACTTCATATCACCCTTAAACGGATGGGCAAACAGAGAGGGTTAATAGATGTCTAGAGACTTATTTGAGGTGCATGACATCAAGCAATCCGAAGAAATGGGCACAGTGGTTGTTTTTAGCAGAGTGGTGGTACAATACCACTACTCACTCTTCCATAAGGATGTCACCATTCGAAGCTCTGTATGGATCTCCTCCCTCTCAGTATGGCTTACCTACATTATTAGCTTCAGGATCACTTGTGGCAGAATGGCTCGATGACAGACAACAATTGCTCAAGCAATTGAAGGACCATTTACTCCAAGCTCAGGCAAGGATGAAGGCTTATGCTGACAGTCATCGTTCAGAGAGAATTCTGAAAGTAGGTGATTGGGTCTTTGTCAAACTCCAGCCCTACAGACAGGCATCTGCTGCTATTAGGAAGAGTGTCAAGCTGAGCTCCAGGTATTTTGGGCCATTCATGATTCTAGCTAAGTATGGACCAGTAGCTTACAAGCTAGATCTTCCTGCAAACTCAAAGATCCATCCAGTGTTCCACGTCTCTCAGCTCAAGCTTAAGAGGGGACCAGTGGACGTAACTTGTGCACAACCACCAGACACTAATGAGGAGGGCACAGTACTAGCTGAACCCGAGCGGATCTTGGACACCAAAGTGCATCAATTGAGCAATGGGGATCCCATTACTGAGTGGCTAATCAAGTGTAAAAACCTGCCTCAGTCTAGTGCCACTTGGGAAGGAGCTGCTCACATCCTCACTCAATTCCCACAGTTCCAGAATTCACCTTAGGCAATTGTTGATCAAGCCTTGAGACAAGGCTTTTATAGGGGTGAGCAATGTAATGACCAATGGCAATTGTTGATCAAGCCAATGGAACATGTGTAAGCTGAGCTTGGCCGAGTAAGTATGTGTAGAGGGCAGAGGCCATAGCTCTTGCCTATAAATAGGCATTGTAACCATTGAGGAAGGGTATGCGAAGAATACACAAATACTTTCCCTCCAAAACTCTCTATCTCTTTTTCTCCTCACCCAATCTAAACACTCTATCTATCACCCCTTTTCTGTTACAACCGACAGAGCCATTGAGCTCAACTGTAAGACCAAGCGCGTGTCATTACAGTACCCTAACCCTCTTCCCTCACAAATTTTAAATAAAATAAATAAATTTTTTTTTAATGTAGTGCACGTGTCTATAAACAGAAATATGAAATGGTACCTTTCCAACTTCCTACACAAATGTCAAAACACTCCCTTTATTATCAAAGTAGAGGTTGGTGACAATTGGTATTTTAATTGCCCCCTCCAAAGATCCTTTCTCCTCAACATCAAGATCAAGATCATTTATCCAACACCCAAAAACATCAACCAAAAACATATTTTACCTCTAACTAAATTTCAAATTAATTAAGTAAGATATTCTTCCAATCTAACCATATTATAGGGAAAGAAAATCCCATCAAAAACAAAACAGGCGTTTTCTGTATGAGCCCTATCTCATTATCTTTCCATGTGATCTCTCTCTCCCTCATACATAATAACTCCAACAATGCAACTTCCCTCTCACCTTCTTTCCATTCTCTTTCTGATCTCCTCCCTATCATCTCCCTCTACAATCGCTTCGTCTCCGAGGTCGAATCACTCTTTTCACAGCATCGACCACCGCCGCATCCACCACCTCCGCCGGCCACCACGACTACCGTGCGAGGAAACTCGAAGACTTCAAGTCCTCTTTGCCCGCAACTGCTCGGAAGGACTCTCTTACTTCTCCTCCTCCGCCATTGGTAACCTCTCCTCCATCGATTCAATTCAATTTGTTTTTTTTTTTTGGAAAATATTTCGGTTGTTCCATTTTTTTTTCTTTCTTCTCCTCTCGATCTGTTTATATACATTTTCATTAATTTCTTTTCCCAATTTCACAAAATTTCAATTCTTCTTTTTCATATATTTTTTTAATCTTTAACCTATCTATTTTATTAAGGTTCATTAAAGAGTTGGATTATTTTACAGGATGATTCAATACATTTTAATTATCTTTGAGTATATAAGTTCAAACAACTCAAGTTTTGAACATTTTATTGTATATCAATTAGTGTAGTATTTGAAATTTTATAGTTATGTTATTCGAGATGAACAAATCTAAAAAATAGTTATGGTATTCAGGATGACCGGGTCTAAAAAATTGCCCCAAATACAATTGACCTGACCCACAAATAATTAACAGGTCTCCCTTACCATAGTTGTTTAACGATATTTTTTTATAGCTCCTTTTTCCTTGTGTATTTACGAAAATTGCACTTAAAATAAAATAAAACTTATAATTATTCAATAAAATAGAAATATCATATTCCTATCAAGTAGGAACTGTATAATCCCTTTGTCTCACAATAGTTGATGTTTCAAACAAGTAAAATTGTGTCATAAAAATTTGTGTTTTTGATATAATAATTATTTTTTAGAGGGAAAGAAAGGGTTAATGGTTAAACACAACATTATAAAATTAATTTAGAGAAGGACTAAGACTTAAATGATACATCATATACTTTGTAAATTCTTATAAAATTGAGTTTATATGGCTAAAACTCATTGATTTGGATCAGAATTGCTAGTGTAAATTTACAAAAATTATAAAGATTGGGTGATTAATAGAAAATTGAATTAAGAAGAGATTTTATTATACTACGCAATATATACGTAGTACTGTAGAAAAGAAAATTACTCCGTTGGTTTAATGATATAGGGCCCACGTACAAGTGTTTTGATGCGACGTGTAACTGAATTGGTGGTGGGGATGGAGGTGGTTGCGTTCTAATTAATGAGGCCCGTTGGTTAATTTGTGCAGGCGGGATCAGGTCACGTGAGTACCACGTGACCACATATGTACGGGGCCTGCCCGACGGGCCTAACCGGTAGGGGTGTTATTCAAGCCGAACGAGCCGAGCTTTACATGTTCAAACTTGGCTCGAATCGGAGACGAGCCGAGCCGAGTTCGAGCCTAAAATTTATACGAGCTTTTTTTGGCGTTCAAGCTCGGCTCGCGAACCCAATCACATGCTCGAGCTCGGCTTGATAAGTTCGTTCAAGCCGAACGAACGAGCTTAGGCTCGTTCAGGCTCGTTGCCCAAGCTCGTTCGTTCAGGCTCGATAGGCTCGTTTGATTTGTTCAAGCTCGATAGTTGTTTAGTTGTTTATCTACAAAGACTAATAAAATGAACCACAAATATTTTTGTGGTTAACAACACTTGTAGAAGTTCAATCTTACATCACAAAGTCTAATTTTACAATTAGATTACAAGCAAAAGGACTAAAATTGAAAGCTTGCAGAAGTCAATCTTGCAGCTTGGTTCTTCTTCTAGTTAAGCTCCTCTCTACCTGGTTCCTCTTCTTCTCGTTAATCTCCTCTTTTCTACTGCTCATAACAACAACAAAAATAGCATTCACCTATAAGATAATGCTAATTGCAAAGGAGAATACCTGCAAAGCAAGATTAACATACATATCAAAGGCGTATTATTCAGAGAGATAGAATGCGCATTATTCGAACTCCTAATTCACCACTAATACTATCATCCACAAGCAGTAGCACTAGCAGTCACTTACAATTGTGCGGTTTTGTGAGGGAATCGAGCGATCAATTGACCTATCTAACAGAACAATGCATAGCAAATTCTAATTTATCCATTACTAGGAATGCAAAAAACCCTAAATCAGTAGAAATTGATACAAAAAAAAAATCCAAAAGTGAGTGAGAGACTGAACTTACCGAATTCAACCAAAACTTACAAATCGATTCGAAAGTGAGCAACAGAGAGAGAGTGAAGGCAGCAGGGTGTCGAAAGTCGTCGAGAGAGATCTTTCTCAGATCTGAGATCTGGATCTTGGAGAGCAAGGTGAGCAGATCTGAGATATCTTTCTCATATCTCAGAAACTTGGACAGCGGCGACGCAGAGAGCCGGAGGGAACTAGGGGTTAAGGGTCGAGGGAGCACGGCGCAAAGAGGGCAATTTGAGATCTCTTTCTCGCCGGAACAGGAGGCAAGTTCGTGAAAGAGGAGCGCATCTGGACTGTTGGAGGACGTCGAGTAGGGAGTAAGGGGTACGAGCCACGACAGAAGGAGGGAGAAAGGGAAGAGTGGAGGTCGGCGCCCGAAAAAAGCTAGAAGAACTGGAGAAAGAGGGAGGCAGGACTCAGGAGCGTCTCCCACTCTTCCACATATATACCTCATATAACCTAGGGGTAATTTCGGAAATAAAATATATTGAGCTTCTGGGCTCGGCTCGGGCTCGGCTCGAGTTCGGCTCGGGCTCGTGTCGAGCTTAAAATACTGTTCAAGCTCGGCTTGTTAAACCAATTCGAACGAGCCGAGCCCGAGCCGAGCTCGAGCTGTTCAGCTCAGATAACAGCCCTACTAACCGGTAGCACTCAGGCACGTGAGTACCACGTGACCACATACGGGGCCTGCCAGACGGGCCTAACGGCCCTAACCGATAGCACTCAAGCGCTCCATAGGGCGTTTGGCGACGCCAGCAACAGCAAGCCTCGTTCCAATGACACCTTGATAGCCGGAATTAGTAATGCCGGAGGCGCCCAAATCAACCTCGACGGCGGGATTTACCTCATCAGCCGCCCCCCTGCTTCCTCGCCATCGGCGCTGGCAACATTTTGGTACTCCTCAAACTTCCTTGTAAGACATCTAGTATCGTTTAATTATAAGTTTTCGCAACATGAAAAGTTGGTAATTCAATATTGCTATCAAAAAGATCGATTATATTATTTATTTCCGTCACTAAAAAAATATTTTTTTATATATATTAATAAATAAAAAATTAATATTTTATATAATTTTTTATCATATTAAAGAATTATTAAAAATTCAATGATTATTTATTAACAAATTGATGTAGTAAAATTAGTATAAAGTATAAACTAAGTATAACTAACTAATGATTCCTTCTAACCGGTCTATTTGTGGCTCTTAATAAAAAATATTAAAGTACTTTTCTTTAGATTTCCTACTAAAACGAAATTATCATTTTTATGTAAAAAATTATTATAGTTTTCATTTTTAAATATATATACTACATTTTTTTTTATCTGAAAATATATACTACATTAATGCATGCATAAAGGTACTCGGTCTGGGAAACCCCCCTCCAGGGCCGGCACCGTTGGCTCCGCCTCCAACTCCGATGGTTCCGGGAGCGTATAGCGTTCTCGTCCTCCCATCGTTGACAAACTCACCCGATTGGGGTCCTAAATCCCGCTTAGCGCAACAAAAACCACCACTCTTACCAATCTCTCCCACCTCCCGCGTTCTCTTCGGAGCCGCCGTTTGGAATTCTCGCCTCGTTTTTCAGATTTAGGGCTTCCTCTTTCCGGCCCCAAATCCGTCTTCGAGGGGTGTTCGCTCCTCGTCGTCCTCATTTTCGAGGCCTCGTAGTGGCGCTGAAAACCATTCTCGCTCCGGCGAGCCCCAAATCAGATTCCCTTTGGGGGATTTGCTGTTTCAGGAACAATGAACTCAAATTCGGTTCGTCCTCGACCAACCCGACGCACATCTGGTCTCCGTTGGTCTCCGTTGTGGTTCGAGTACACTGAAATTCGTGCTCTCAGATCTGGTCTCCGTTGGGGTTGCGGTTGGAACCGCCGATCATGCTGCGCTCCTCCTTGCCCTTTCTCGATCAGTTTCCCCTGAAAAACTCTGGTCTTTCCGGCCTGTGCTTGTCGTCGTTGATGGCGTCCTGGCCCGGATGGCACCGTCGGAAATCTCGCTCGCCCTGCTTGCGCCTCCCTCTCATTCGTTTGGCTGGCGGCGACAAGAGACATAGATTTCCGATCGGTGGTTGCTGTAGGGTTGAGAAACAGAGTGACTCTCCTCCTTGGGCCCGATTTTGTGCTTTGGGCCCAAGGAAAATCCTTGGGCCCAAAGCTGCCCATGAATAAAAATTAATATTAATTAATTGATTAAAAACATAAAAACATAAAAATTAAAAAAAAGGGGAAATTCTTTATATATTATTGAAATCCCGCCCGTTTGGATTGGGTTAGTTTATCTCCCGTTTGGGTTTATGGTGACTTTTCGATTCAGGCAGTGTTGCTCTGTGGTTTGGGGAGATTGACTTTTCTTCTTCGGTTGATGGGGTTCTGACTATTCGGAGTCGGGTCAGGCTGGGATCGTGGCAGTGTGTATCGAGGCGTCTCCTTTTCCTGGAATGCTGCTTCCTTGGAGGTTCGTCTTCACTGCCCACATGTGCTTCCTGATGTACCGCTGGCCTGCGGTGTTGCTGTTGGTAGCGCTTGACTTCGTTCGTTCGTCTACGTCTGTATCTCGTCCGGATTAGTGGGGCTTAATTTCTCTTTGTAGAGCTCTTGTGCTTGTTTCTTGCACCCTCACTGTATATTTTCTCTTCTTGACGGTTTCCGTCTGCCGACTTGTCAGCTTTCGAGGTTCAGGTTTGTCTGGCCTCGAATTATTTCCTAATAAAAAAATAAAGGTACTCGGTCTTACATCGAGTATTTCTTTAAATATTAGTTTCGAAATTCATACAGATCACCCCTAATCATCCCCAATTCAATCCCCTCTCTCCCTTCAATTAAGACTGAAAACCATGAAACCAAAATTTTCTCCTCTCTCTTCTCGTCATTCTCATCCATGTATTCGCACATTCCGAACAGCGAACACGCATGCAATTCTCACTCCGATGATCGTGTCGCGGACCATAGAGCGTTCAAGATTGTGGCTTTCGTCACAATCCTTGTCGCTGGTCTAATCGGAGTCTGCCTCCCAGTCGGCGGGAAGAAGATCCCCAGTCTGAGCCCGGCGAGCGACTTCTTCTCGGTGGTGAAGGTGTTCGCCTGCAGGGTGATGTTAGCGCAACCCACATTGTACCGGATGCCTTCGAGAGGTTGACGAGCCTTTGCCTAAGCGATAAGCCTTAGGGGGACTTCCCTTTCCCCGACCTTGTGATGGGCTTCGTCGACACCATGATGATCGAAAAAGGTTAAAATTAAGGTGAATTTAAGGATAGTGAACAAGTGATCGATTGACCTCCTTTTTCCATGCAAATGTTTTTACATGAATGAATCAATCAATAAGGATCCTTATAAAGTGTTGATCGAAATGTAGGTAAAGTTCAAAACAAAATCAATAGTGTTCATGATCCTTTTCTTTGCGCTAACAACGCCATTAGGGATTCTAATAGACATCGACATATCAAAGTTCTACACTGAGACGAGCCTCAAAGTCCTAATCATAGAAGGGTTGCTGAATTCCGCAACTGCAGGCATCTTATTCTACATGTCCCTCGTCGCATTCTCTCTACAAACTTCATGAGCCTGAAGCTACAAGGAAGCAAACGTCTAATTACATTTGCTAGTTTCGTCGTGCTCTTAGTCTTTGCTTGTATGACCCTACTTGTTATATGAGCCTAAATTTTATTACAAAAATTAAGTCAAAACTGCATTGTTGACGGTTGACAGTGACACAATGCAACCCTAAGTATCTACATATGAATAATAAAAAAATACTTAGGGTTGCATTGTGTCAACCGTTCACAATGCAGTTTTGACATTTGTTTTGTAATAAAATTTAGGCCCATATAGCAAGTAGGGTCATACAAGTAAAGCATGAGAGCATGACGAAACTAGCAATGGTCATTAGACGTTTGCTTCCTTGTAGCTGCGGGCTCATGAAGTTTTTAGAGAGAATGTCAACGACAGACATGTAGAATAAGATGCCCGCAGCTGCGGAATTCAGCATCCCCTCTATGATTAATGCTTTGGGGCTCGTCTCACTGTAGAACTTTGATATGTCGATGTCTATTAGAATCCCTACTGACGTTGTTAGTGCAAAGAAAAGGATCATGAACACTACCGATCTTGTTTTGAACGTTGCATGCATTTCGATCAACACTTTATAAGGATCCCTTGTTGATCGATTTATTCATGTAACAAGTAACAACATTTGCACAGAAAAAGGAGGTCAATCGATCACTTGTTCACTATCCTTAAGTTCACCTTAATTTTAACCTTTTTTCATATAGATCCTTAATTATGACTTACGTACCAATATTAAATGAGTTATTAGTGCAACATAAAAAATAATTTCTTAGCAAATTGATACTAATGGTTGTATTATAAGAACTTTTATCTAGTTACTCAAAAAGTTAGCATATATGGATGCCAAATAAGTTGCAATTCCAAATATGGAAATTGATGAAAATATATAGCATAGAATGAAAGCCAACAAATTTGTATATTTCTAGTAATAAAACTGCGATTTGATTACTGCGATTTGTCTATTGTGTGCCTATAGAGTATAGAATAAGAATACTTTATCGCGAAATAAAACCCTAAATGAAAATGAGTAAATTTCTTTAAATATTAGTTTCGAGTATTTCTTTAAGTATTAGTTTCAAAATTCATACAGATCACCCCTAATATCCCCAATTCAATCCCCTCTCTCCCTTGTGCCTCACTACCAATATGATCTCTTGCCCTAGTGGTAAGAGTAAGGTGCTTCTTTCTGCCTCACTACCTTCAGATCAAGGGTTCAAATTCCACTATAAGCAATTTGTGTTATAGTGGGTACTCATGCCTTGATTTACCTTGGCATGGGTTAGTGTAAAGACCGAATATATTATAATACTATTTTATTGATTAGATATATTATTTTATTAATATGTAAAAATGGTAGAAAACTCGTTCCCGTGCACAAGTTTCGATTTTAAAGTCGTTCCGGCGTTGTGCGAAATATTTGATTTTGTCGGATTCTATTCCGCCTTTGAGCTTCGAAATTAAGGACTTCAATTTATTTTGACCATTTGAAATAAGTGTAAACTTTGATTAGAATTTAATTATTTCGGAACGCCGGGATTAGCGGGTTTTGAGTTTTGAGCTTCGGGATTTAAATTTGTTATTCAAGGGTACACTCTTCCCCCTTATTTTCTTTTCCCTTTTTCTTCTTCTTCCCACCCCCCCTCTCTCTCCTCTCTGCAGAAGCCCGGAGCCGTTGGGATGGACTGCTACCCTTGCCTTCTCCCCACGTTGTCTGCTACAGCTCAGTAGCTCACTACCTTCACCCCCTACACTTTGGAATTGAGATTGGTCCCCCCCTCCCCCACCCCACAGCCCCACCTTCCTCTCCCCACTGCCTTCTTTGTTGGAAATCAAGCTGCACAAGCCGCACCAACGCACCCTCATACCCATTCGATTCACCCCTCCATCTCTCCCTATATAAAGGACATTACAACCCTAAAATTCCCTACCACAAACCCACAGAAAACCCTCATGGGGACTCCCTTCTGCCTCCCTTTTTGGCTCTGCAAGGAACCCTGAAAGTTGCCCCTTTTATCCCAATTTCATTGCCTCCTTCATCCGCCCATTCCTCTCGCTCTTGTTCCATCACCCACCACCAGTTAGCCGGCGCTGCATCTCACCAGTCCGAGGTGTCCAGAGAGAGAGCTCGGAGTCCATCGGAGCCGCCATTGTCGCCGGAGGCTGCTCTCTCAACTTCGCCGCCTCTGTTTTCGTCCAAGAGAGCGGTAAAACTTTCGAATTCTTTCCTTCACTTCAAATCATCGAAGCTGCTCGTTATTCACCTTTATCCTTCCTTCCTAGGCCGAGGAGGATCTTTCAGACCTCAACGGAGCCCCGTCGGAGCTAGGAGACGCCTTATTCTCGCCCCTGTTCGAAATCGAGACGGTAACTTTCGATCCTTTTGTTTCTTGGCGTACATCAGTATAAAGGCACGCCTTTACATCCTTCCCATCATCCTAGGTCCGTTTCCAGCCTTCCCTCCCCGTCGTTGCAGCCAGATTCCGCTCGGATCATCTTCGTCGGAGTTCTCCTTTTCCGCTCGGTAAATCTCTCTTCTCCTCCTCCTTTTGCCCGCGCTTACTATCTGATGGGTGGGTTGAGGTCGGGATTACCAGTCGATTTCATGGGTGAATTTTAGAACCGAACGGAGCCCTCTTGCCTGAGCTCGTCTTCCTCCTCCCTATTCCGTCGTCGCTGTTCTTCAGCTTAGGAGCTCTGCTCCTTTGGGGAAGGAGATGAATCTATTGGGCTTAATTTTTCGGGTTGGGCCGGACCCATTTCAATTTAGTGATTTAGTGATGTTGTTTTATAAATGGGGATTGTTAAAACGAATTGATTTCTAGTGTTTCATTTAGATAAACATTGTTTGAATTATTTAAAAGGGGGTTTAGGTTCTTCTCAAAATAATTCTTAAATGATTGGAATGATGATTTTTTTTTTGTTAATGTTGATCGCATCGGAAAGGTTTTGGAAAATGTTTTACAGTTTGAGGATATTGAGAACTTGGGTTCGTATGTGTGAGAATGTTGGTTCAGTAGCTTATGGAAATGGCTTGATGATAGGTGTGTATTGCGGTTGGATTGCTTTTGGACTTGCATTTGGGCCCTTGCTTGTATTATCCTGCTGTTCTGCATCTTCAGGTAAGTTCCCTAGGGGGCTTACTCAGATTGGACATTCATGCCCGTTGTTGCATTTTATGTTAGGTGTTGCATATGCATAAAAGCATGTCATGTAGTATTCTGTTTAGGTTGCACTAATTGAATGAGCATCTGCTTACTTTACGCGTTTGAAACAGAACGGTCGTTATCTGTGATAGTCCTAGAGTCTTTCCTAGGGTCATAGGGTAGCCCGGCCTCATCGGGTGCCCTGAGTAATCGAGTCATTGTTACTATAGCCCAGCACCATCGGGCAAGATTGGTTACTTTATGATGATGTTTATTCCGTGGTCCGTGCACCACCACGATGAATTGCTATGCTATAGCACCGGCTGGCCAGGCTCTGCACTAACGGGAAGGGGTGCAGAGTTAGGAGAGGGATATGCCATTTGGCATTGTCTTGTGCCCTTACAGTATTTCTGCACATTATTATGACTAGGAGCATGCTAGTGTGTTTGACTTTCGTACTGCATTAGAGCATCTTTATTAGGTATAGCACATACTATGTGGCCTCAGCGAGGACTGCTGGTCCCGCATGAGTGGCTCGATCTGACTCCTTTCCCTGTTCTTCTTTTAAAGGTATTTTTTGCAGATTTGAGTGCTCGATGTCTATATGACGGGGTTCCCTTTTTGCGAATCGAAGAACATGGCTAATTCTATAACTCGTTATAAATGGTAATCACCCACTTATGATTTGGTTTTAACCCGGCTCTGCCGTGGCACTTGTATCTTTACTCTGCTTCCGCTTTACTTTAGTTGAAATAGATTTCGCGACATAGTCTTAGGATAGGTTAAGGCTACCCAACGGCCCTTCGAGGTTTTTAGGGTTTGAAATCCCTCTTTCTACTAATCTTAAGGAGTTTGAAACCTCGACCCGTACATGGATTGCAAGATCCGAACAAGGGGTTTTATCCCTTGAAACGTAACCTGGAAATCATAATTCTGGGCCGTTACAGTTAGCCTGTCTTGCGGCTTGCCACTTGGCTTACCCGGCTCGAGTGCTTTGCAGGCTAGTGCTCGGCCCGTGGAGGATTAGTCGATAACCTCGGAACCTCCACGTCATAAAAAAAATTCCCCTCTCTCCCTTCAATTAAGACTGAAAACCATGAAACCAAAATGTTCTCCTTTCTCTTCTCGTCATTCGCATCCATGTATTCGCACATGCCGAACGCGCATGCAATTCCCACTCTGATGATCGTGCTGCAGACCATAGAGCGCTCAAGATTGTGGCTTTCGTCGCAATCCTTGTCGCTGATCTAGTCGGAGTCTGCCTCCCAGTCGCTGGGAAGAAGATCCCCAGCCTGAGCCCAGCGAGCGGCGTCTTTTCGGTGGTGAAGGCGTTCGCCTGCAAGGTGATGTTAGCGCAGCCCACATTGTACCGGATGCCTTCAAGAGGTTGACGAGCCCTTGCCTAAGCGATAAGCCTTGGGGGGACTTCCCTTTCCCCGACCTCGTGATGGGCTTCGTCGACACCATGATGATCGACGTGTTTGCCGACAGTTGTTATGACGAGAGCGTCGGGTTCATACTACCAATGTGAAGGCTAGTGACACTGAATCGAATGCATGACGTTCTTCACGTTGGCAGTATGAACCCGACACTCTCGTCATAGCAGTTGTCAGCAAACCCGAAACTTTGATGGAGCTCTATCTCTAAATAACAAGGGTACCTATGGATTTATTATTCGAGACCATAGGGGAATGCCAATCTTCGGGGGCTCTCGCCCCTCTCCTTTCCCCTCGGTTTGTGGTTGTGAAAGCCCGGGACTCTGGAAAGGCCTCTTAGCCGCAAGAGAACTCAACATTGCCAATTTGATAATATAAGGAGACAATCTTATCATAATTAAATGTCTAAAAGGTATGGGGAAGCCTACTGGAGACTGTGAAATGATTTTCTCGGACAGTCTACTCTCGTTGGGCTTCTTCAGTTCTGTTGAGATTCGTCATGTATACCGGGAAGCAAATCTGGTAGCAGATAGATTAGCACACATTATTCCTACTTCCCATGGGATAGTTTTACCTAACGACTCTCTGCTGCATTGCCTCATTCGTAAGGATGCTCTTGGCGGATAGAACTCAGTTATATAGCCAAATTTTTTCCGTCTCAAAAAAAAAAGTTTACTAAAAAGTTAGGCTTCATAAAAAAGGTTAAAATTAAGGTGAATTTAAGGATAGTGAACAAGTGATCGATCGACCTCCTTTTTCCGTGCAAATGTTGTTACATGAATGAATCAATCAACAAGGATCCTTATAAAGTGTTGATCAAAATGTAGGTAAAGTTCAAGACAAAATCAATAGTGTCCATGATCCTTTTCTTTGCGCTAACAACGCCATTAGGGATTCTAATAGGCATCGACATATCAAAGTTCTACACTGAGACGAGCCTCAAAGTCCTAATCATAGAAGGGTTGCAGAATTCCACAACGGTAGGTATCTTATTCTACATGTCCCTCGCCGACATTCTCTCTACAAACTTCATGAGCCTGAAGCTACAAGGAAGCAAACATCTAATTACCATTGCTAGTTTCGTCGTGCTCTTAGGCTTTGCTTGTATGACCCTACTTGTTATATGAGCTTAAATTTTATTACAAAAATTAAGTCAAAACTGCATTGTTGATGGTTGACAGTGACACAATGCAACCCTAAGTATCTACATATGAATAAAAAAATACTTAGGGTTGCATTGTGTCAACCGTTCACAATGCAGTTTTGACATTTGTTTTGTAATAAAATTTAGGCCCATATAGCAAGTAGGGTCATAAAAGCAAAGCATGAGAGCACGACGAAAGTAGCAATGGTCATTAGACGTTTGCTTCCTTGTAGATGCGGGCTCATGAAGTTTTTAGAGAGAATGTCAACGACAGACATGTAGAATAAGATGCCCGCATCTGAGGAATTCAGCATCCCCTCTATGATTAAGGCTTTGGGGCTCGTCTCACCGTAGAACTTTGATATGCCGATGCATATTAGAATCCCTATTGGCGTTGTTAGCGTAAAGAAAAGGATCCTGAACACTACCGATCTTGTCTTGAACGTTGCCTGCATTTCGATCAACACTTTATAAGGATCCCTTGTTGATCGATTTATTCATGTAACAAGTAACAACATTTGCACAGAAAAAGGAGGTCAATCAATCACTTGATCACTATCCTTAAGTTCACCTTAATTTTAACCTTTTTTCATATAGATCCTTAATTATGACTTACGTACCAATATTACATGAGTTATTAGTGCAACATAAAAAATAGTTTCTTAGCAAATTGATACTAATGGTTGTATTATAAGAACTTTCATCTAGTTACTAAAAAAGTTAGCATATATGGATGCCAAATAAGTCGCAATTCCAAATATGGAAATTGATGAAAATATATAGCATAGAATGAAAACCAACAAATTTGTATATTTCTAGTAATAAAGCTGCGATTTGTCTATTGTGTGCCTATAGAGTATAGAATAAGAATACTCTATCGCGAAATAAAATCCTAAATGAAAATGAGTAAATTAAAAAAAATAACTAATAATTTTTATGTACATATTACATCTGATTTTATTATTCATCTTAATTTTAAGTTAACACTTATCATTCAATCTCATTTTATTATGGAAAATTTTGGTATGTGCCCATTTGGGGACCAAATTTTAGCCCAATGCCATTTTTCTTAAGGAAATTAGATGAGTGTTCTAAATGAACAATTTCACCCTGCTTTATAATCCCCCTTTCTTTTTCTTCTTCCTCTAATTGAACAAGATCTGGTCAAGACTACAAGCAGCAGAGATTAAACTCCTTCGTCCCCACTCTCCAACAACCACGGGCTTCTCCATCGTCGAATCGGCGATACAGACGCGGAGCTCTACGGTGTAGTCGCGAGGAGCTCGATGCCGCCCAGCCAGACGTTCCAGATCCAGTCGTACTGCCTCGCCGGCTGGCTCTGCGACTGCGGCTGCTGCCTCCTTGGTTGCATCCTCAAGATCCTCTGCTCTGTCCTCTTCTTCCTCGGCGCCATCATCATCGTCCTCTGGCTCCTCCATAACGAGGTCACGTTCCACGTCTTTGACGCCTCCCTTGCCTCGTTCAACTACTCCGACCACCAGCTCTTCTACAACCACCAGCCTCCAAGCTAGGGTTCGGTTCCTCGAGCGTGCCATGTACCTGTGCGTTTTCCTCTCTCTCCTCTCCCTGTTTCTCCTCGGCATCAGGTTGAATCGGGCGACAAACTGAACATGTCTCATCCGCAGCAAACTCGGTGGAGTTAAATCTGCCTGAAAAAACTAATTCATCAATTCGGAATGTAATGATAGTGTAATGTGATCGAAGAGATTTTGGTCTCTTTCTCCTTGTAGTTAGCTTTGAATGCTGAAATCGGATGTATCTGTTTAACTCGGCTTGTTGATTGTGGCTGTTCTTTTTGTTCATTCATGGAAAAAAATGAATTGGTTTTGATTTCTGCTCAGTAAGTGATCTATTATAATTGCAATGATTGTGCTTGAACAAGATGCTACTTTGTTCAAATATGCTTGGAGGAGTTGAATATGGGCTTTTAGTTCGTAATATATTCTTTTACAAATTTTTATTAAATATTTCTTTTGGGGCATTAATCATATGAGGAAAGATATAGGGGTTTATGAGCTTCTGCCCATTGGTTCAAATTAATCTGCTTGAGTACTTGTCCTTAGGTATAGGCCCTAAATCCTAAAGTGCAGAGAACAATCCTACCTTAATAGATGAAAAGCAAAGTGTTATTGGTGGTGCGTCACCACCATAAAAATAGTGTCACCCACAAGTGTATAAAGTAGTGTCACCACCATTGTAGCAACGGAAAGAATGGTGAAGTGTTATTAGTGGTGTAAACCATGAAAAATAGTGTTATCACTGCTGTCACCAAAGGAAAAAACATAAGATAAGGGAAAATGTTATTAGCATAGTGTCACCACAATTAAAAAAAAGTAACCGCTGCTGTCACCAAAAGGAAAAACCCTAGGACAATGGGAAGTGGACAATGGAAAGTATGTTATTAGTAGTATCACCACAATAAAAAAAAATAAAAAAATGTAACTACTATTGTCACCACTATAAAAGTAGGGTCATAGACACTGTCAATACTATAAAAACAAGGTCATAGACATTGTAACCAAAGGAAAACCCTAGGACAAGGGAAACACAAATCCTAAAGGGGCTAATGAGAAGCCAAAATACATGTGCTGACAGTTCTCCTATAACATATGAATGGGTAAGAGGGTCGTAAACATTGTAACCAAAATAAAAATAGGGTCATAGACACTGTAACCAAAGGAAAACCCTAGAACAAATGAAGCACAAACCCGGGGCTAATGAGAAGCCAAATTACATGTGGTGACAGTTCTCCTTTAATATATGAATGGGTAAGAGGGTCATAGACGTTGTAACCAAAATAAAAACAGGGTAATAGACACTATCACCACTATAAAAACAGGGTTATAGACTATAACACTGTTCCTCTTTCTTCGCCGAGCCCGAGCCGAGCTCGGAAGCTCGATGGGTGGATTTACGAAATTACCCCTAGGGTTATTAATTGAGGTATTAGGGGTAGTTCCTCCGAAGGCGCTTCACTTCAGCGGCTTCTCCCTCTTCCTTCAGTCGCTCGCACTAGTCCTTCCTTCTCTCAGGCGGCGCCGGCGAACTACTGCAGCAGCACCAGGTTCCTCTTTCTTCGTCGGCGAACTTCCTCTGCGCGGCCAGGTTTGTTCCTGTTACTCCCTCCCTGTTCATCTACGCAACCAACTTACAAGCTTTCTTGATTAGCTTTCCCCTTTGAATGGAGTGTCACAATTATCCGCCTTATACTCTAGTGACCAGTTCAATTTCGGATTTCCTACTGTGGGGACTTGAATTCTCGCTTCTTTTTTTTGGTGTGAGTTTTGCCACTGTTTGGGTTTCTAGGGTTTGAACTTGCAGATCTGGTTTGGCTTAGTAGCTTTCCTTTTTTCTTGTTGAAATTGTCGGTGGTTTATTGAATTATTGATGCTTTGTTTTCATGAGTGAGCAACTCTATTGAATAATTTCTTCGTCTTTGCAGGCTGGGCTTCTAGCAAGAGGTTTCAAATTTTGAAGAATCTGAGTAATTGATATATTGGAATTCTGATTGTGGGTCTATCAGATTGTAAGAAGATTACTGAGTGCTATGTTAATTTTGTATATAGATTGGTTTTTTATAAACATTGCCCATCAAAGCGATATGATATAGTATTGAATTTGAAAGAACAATCAAGGAAGGCACCGAGCTCGAACGAGCTTGAACGAGCCCAATTGACGAGCTCGAACGAGCTTAGGCTCGTTCGTTCAGCTTATTCGAGCCTAATCAAGCCGAGCTCGAGTTTCACCTTGGGCTCGCGAGCCGAGCTTGAGCGCCAAAAAAAACTCGAATAATTTTTAGGCTCGAGCTCAGCTCGGCTCGTTTTCCATTCGAGCCAAGCTTGAACATGTCAAGCTCGGCTCGTTCGGCTCGAATATCACCCCTAGTTATAGACACTGTCATCAAAATGAAAACAGTGACGTAAATGTTGTCACCAAAGAAAAACCCTAAAGGAGCTAATGAGAAGTCAAAATACATGCGGTGATAGTTCTCCTCTAATATATGAATGGGTAAGAGAGTCATAGAAGCTGTAACCAAAATAAAAACATGGTCATAGACACTGTAACCAAAATGAAAACAGTGACATAAATGTTGTCATCAAAGGAAAACCATATGACTAGGGATGAACAAACTCGATCTAAAGGGGTTAAACCTAACCAAAAGAACATGTGTTGTACAATATATAGTTTAGGGTTTAGGGTTAAGTCTTTAGGGTTTAGGGTCTTTGCCCTAAACCCTAAGAGCATGAGCAACCATAGATAATGCATGGGGTTTGAGTCCCTATTGATATCAAATACCTCGAGCTTTATAAAGGTGATCAAATGCTCGGTATTAAGGGGGGGGGGAGAAAATTCATACAGATCACTAGGGTTGTGCATCGGTCTAAAACCGAACCGAACCGAGCCGAAAATCTTAAAATTTCAAAACCGAAAGCATTAGGTTCGGTTCGGTTATTTGCCGGTTCGGTTTGTGTTCGGTTCAGTTTTAACATAGTTGAACCGAATTTCCATAAAAAGAAATTTAAAAAAAAATTCTTTTAAAAAAATTCGATTTAACACAAACCGAACAAAAAAAAATGTATTAGTGTATATATGTGTGTATATACACTGTATATATGTGTATATATACACACTACACACTACACACAAAAAAAAAAGGTGTGTATTAGTGTATATATACACTGTATATAGTATATATAAATGTATTTATACACTGTATAGTGTATATATATGTATTTATAAACTTATATGTGTATATATATATATATATAATTTATGTAGTGTATTTGGGCCGAACCAACACAAACCGAACCGAACCGAAGTTTTTCAGTTCGACTTTCGGTTCGAGAATTTTCATTTTTCGGTTTTGGTTCGGTTTGTGTTCGGTTTCGGTTTGGTTTGTGTTAAACCGATTTTTTTTTTAAATATTCCAATATATATATATATATATATATATATATATTTAAAAAAAAATCGGTTTAACACAAACCAAACCGAAACCGAACACAAACCGAAAAATGAAAATTCTCGAACCGAAAGCCGAACTGAAAAACTTCGGTTCGGTTCGGTTTGTGTTGGTTCAGCCCAAAAATTCGATTTGGACCGAATCATGCACACTCCTACAGATCCCCCTAATCATCCCCAATTCAATCCCCTCTCTCCCTTCAATTAAGACTGAAAACCATGAAACCAAAATTTTCTCCTCTCTCTTCTCATCATTAATTTTCATCCATATATTCGCACATGCCGAACGCGCATGTAATTCCCACTCCCATGATCGTCCCGCAGACCCCAGAGCGCTCAAGATTGTGGCTTTCGTCGCAATCCTTGTCGCTGGTCTAGTCGGAGTTTGCCTCCCAGTCGCGGGGAAGAAGATCCCCAGCCTAAGCCCGGTGAGCGGCTTCTTCTCGGTAGTGAAGGCGTTCGCCTGCAGGGTGATTTTAGCGCAGCCCACATTGTACCGGATGCCTTCGAGAGGTTGACGAGCCCTTGCCTAAGCGATAAGCCTTGGGGGGACTTACCTTTCCCCGACCTTGTGATGGGCTTCGTCGACACCATGATGATCGACGTGTTTGCCGACAGTTGCTATGTCGAGAGCGCCAGGTTCATACTGCCAATTCAATGTGAAGGCCGGTGAAAGTGAATCGAATGCATGATGTTCTTCACGTTGGCAGTATGAACCCGACACTCGTCATAACAGTTGTCAACAAACACGTCGATCATCATGGTGTCGACAAAGGCAAAGTCCCTCCAAGGCTTCTCGTTGAGGCAAGGGCTCGTCAACACACTACAAAAAAAAAAACAATTTAGCATCTGCAATTTTCCGTGGCAAAAAGCCAATCTGGGGTGGCAAAACCTATTTAGCCACGGGAAACAAGGGTGGCCAGGTCTGGGGTGGCAAAATGATAGTAGCTACTGCAGCTAGCCGTAGCTACCAATCTAGCGACGGCTAAGCGACGGTGAAGCAACGTCCGGTGAAAGACACGACACATTTGCCACGGAAAGAAGCCGTAGCTAAAGTGTGGATGGAAAAATAAAATAAAAACTGTTTTTTAGCCCGAATTCTTCGGAACCGGGCTAAAAAGTCCAATGTTTAAAAAAAAAAAAATACATACAATTTACATATATAATAAAATTTCATTGATTATACAAAATTTACATATAATAAAATTTTATTAATTGTACAAAATTTACACAATAAATATACATAATTATAAAATTCTCTAAACCAAAGAAAGCCAAGTGTTGTCAGAGTTGCATCTATGGTTGTAGACAGCAAGAGAGTCACATGATTTTTCCACTGCTGTTTTGCATATGTGGTTGTAGACAGCAAGAGAGTCACATTATTTTCCACTGCGGTTATAGACAAGATTAAATATACAGAAGACATATATTCAGTTATTAATCTAACATATCACAATCAAGAGCATGAATTCTTCTTTCAATCATTAAATGACTTAAATATTAGAATTGAAAAAGGGGAAAAGTAATGGTAGGAGATTTCCATACGAAAACACACCTCAATTCTTGTGAGAAGACCATCTATGCTTCATTCTGTTATTCTAACCTGTATGGGTTCATTGAGTTGGTTTATCTGCAATCAAACATACTGATGTTCAAGAAATCAACAAAGTATGCATCCCTGGCAGTAGGAGACAACGAAAAGTAATGTTTGGCAACTTCATCATAAGTTCATAACAAAAACATGCTTTCTAGTTGTGAAGATGGATGATATTGCTATTTAGCATAACAAAAGGTTCCTAATTAGTAACAATGATATCGATTTCACTCTAACTCATACATACACCTTAAAGAAATCAACAGTACCACAAAAAAAAAAAATCAATGCACCATTATCATCATACGCATATTTTATGACACATGAGCCAAAATCCTATACCAGTAAGACACATACAGACTTAACAGCAACAAGCATAGGATGGAGAATAGTCAGAGAACTATTTTAATTACTTTATATGGCCGAAACATTATCATTATACACATTAGTTTTCAATAAATTAATGCACCATTACCCTTACACCAAAAAATAATGTATTTGGACAAATGTTATACACACATTCAAAATAAAGAAAACTTCCTAGCATAAAAAATAAAAAGATATCAACTTAGACAGTGAATGACATTAATGAAGCTGTAACAAAACACGGACAAGAACATGCTAGAATAACCAAAAACAACCTCAGTTGAACATGAAAAGCACAAATAAAAAACAAGATTAAGGAGATAGGACAGATAACGACTAAATTGCAATAGAGAAGATATAAACTAGTCCTACGGGAAAAAACAATGAAGTTTATGAGCAATAAGATCATTGAACAGAAGAAGATATTAAAAAAAACCCAGAGATGCATTACAAGTTAATGTGGAAACTGCTAACCTATTTAAGTTGTTCGCCTTTATTTCTCAAGTGTCCTCGGCTGAGTTGGACTTTTAGGTTTGTCCTTACCTACAAGCGACCACCTCACTTCACGTTCTTCTATTCCATTTGAGGCTGTCAAGTGTCAAATGTAGCATGTATCGGGCCACAGAAATCGACACCTGCTCCATCAAGTCAATTTAATAATTAATATATCCAAGGGACCAGTCTCAAGGGCCATGTCTACTAACAAATTATCAGTATTCACTCCATACAAGAAGTCTTTGTAAAGTATGTGAGATCTACTCCTTCAAATGTTCGAATCGATGCATTTTTTGAATACTGTTGTTCTACCAAATCTGATTTTCACATTCACATTCAAAATCTATTTATATTTATATTTTTTTTTTGGTGTGATTATTTATATTTATATATGTATACACACACACACACACACACACACACATATGATTCAAAAGCATTTTCACCTAATTTACATGATTTTCAAATTATACATGGGAAAAGACTATCAATTAATGACTAATACCATGAACCAATGACCTCTTGCCCTAGTGGTAAGAGTAAGGTACTTCGTTGTGCTTCACTACCATGAGGTCAAGGGTTCAAATCCCACTAGGAGCAATTTGTTCTTGAGTGGGTACCCATGCCTTGGTTTGCCTTGACATGGGTTAGCCTGTCTTGCGGCTTGCCGCTTGGCTTACCCGGCTCGAGTGCTTTGCAGGCTAGTGCTCGGCCCGTGGAGGACTAGTCGATAACCTCGAAACCTCCACGTCATAAAAAAATATAATAATAAAAAAAATGACTGATACCATGGAAATTCATTAGAAACAAGAAGTGCAGGACAATTGCATAACTCCAAACAAGTAGATACGACATTTTTGCTATTAAAAAGGGTCTTAGGTGGAGTCGTTTTTCTTTTCATTTTGTCATTACAATTAGAACATCGATTAAAAACCAATCACATGACTTAAAAGTCTCAAAGACAAGATATAGAGAAAGTAACATGCAACCACTTAGAACCAACCAAGACTTGAGGACACTTTATTCTCAATAGGATTTACAATATATTTCATACGAAAGATACACAATTTGATGCATCCAAATAAAACAGAACATAATAAAAATCTATAGGAGATTAGCTTCAGTCATAACGCAACAACTAATACATAACTACATATATTGTGATGAGCCCATTAGCTTTTTCAATTGTTTCCATAACTTCATATAGAAATGTATCTCTTTTTGTTCCATCTTACGTCCTTTGTTCTAATCTAGAAACTGTATAGTTTCACTAACCGAATGAAAACAAAAAGTATTCATAGACACACGTTCCCATAACCTCAAACCAGAAACCATCAAACAATCAATCAGAAGATCAGTGAGACAGTGAGTTGGCATACAGGGTCCAGAAAAGGAAACTCCACTTTTAGTGTTTCTCTCCAAAAAGTATTTAGTGAGTTGGTACATGCTGAATTTAGTAATTAATAGAGAATTCAATTATTCATATACCTTATGCTTGGCTGAAAACTTGAGAAGAATTGCAAGTCTGCAATACACTAGCAACTTGAGGAATATCTTGCATTTGAACTAAAGCCTGAAATTTTGCAAAAGGTAAAAATAAGTCTTTGCTATAGAAGTAATTACGCAACATATCAAGAATGGGAATAAAACCTGATTCTTAGCAAGCAACATAATGAGTTTGGTAATTGCTCCAAAAGGCTGGAATAGCTGAATCAAATCATACTGGAAAAACATCAAACTAGTTCAGAAATTAGGATATCAACCTGCATGAATGATTGTCGGACAAAAGAGGAATTGATCAGTAATTACCTCGGCTATTTCTTGCCCCACATTACGCACATGAATAACCTTGGAAGGCTCTGACATTCTCCAAGGACCGATGGTCTATGACAACTAAAAGATAGAAATTAATATCAGGATATTGAAGACCTTGATCCTTCACAAATCTCATCATTATTGAATTTGTGCTCTATGATTCTCAGAGTAGAACAGTTCTCCCAAAAACATAAATTCGGTTCACAAAAACTAAAATTTACTATAGAAAAAACCAAATCAACTCTAGAAATCAAAGATTCGATGGAAATCAACAACCATACCCTCGAATGAAGAGAGAGAGAGAGAGAGAAAACGAACAAATCTAGAAAGATACGTATCGGCGCCAGGGGCGGAGGCAGGGGGCATGCGGTGGCTCGAGCCCCCTGGAAAAAAAAATTATACATATATGTGTGTGTATATATTTTAAAAGAGGTGATAAGTGGACAAAAGTACAAGTTAGCTCAGTTGGCAGGGAATTTGTGTAAGCAGATTAGAGGTCCAAGGTTCGATTCTCCTTCATCCCTCCTTTTTAATTAATCAATTTTTTTTAACCCCCTTCTAGCCATATGAACTCGTTGAAAAATTTTAAGCCCCCCTGGGCTGAGCCCTGGCTCCGCCCCTGCGTATCGCAAGGGAAAAAATTTAAGAAAATGAAATACATACTACAAACAAGAAGCTTCGTTTTCGTTTTGTCCTGATCTGATTTGCAGATCCCTTCATTTAGCCACACGATTTCCCTCTTTGTCTTTCCCCTCTCTCTGTGTATCTCTTTATGTAGCTCGCATAAGCATGATGTTTCTCTCTATGTAGCTCGTGTATACACATCAGATTTATAGTGACAACGAAACTGAAATTAGGAACTCTAAAGCAAGCTAGGGTTTGAATTACACAAAAGGTAAAATCGAATTACCTCTCTTGGCCAGCAGTGTCCCAGATCCGAGCCTTAACACTCTTAATATGGATGTGGAGAGTACGATTTAGGGCTTGCGGGTGGCCACAATAGATCTCGTTGAGAGAATGGTGGAGACGGAGCCACTGCGCGTTAGCACTGGTCCTCCTTCGTCGGCGCCCGCCAGGTCTACAGTGGTCGAGAAAGAGAGACAAGCGAGAGTGAGATCGATGGAGAGATAGAGATGCAGTTGAGGCGACTCCGAAGTGAAAAATAGAGCAAACCAGCAGGAGGGAAATGCGAGAGTGAGAGGAGAAGGGATGAACACGAAGGCGAAGAGATTGGAGCTATGGATCCGGTGGAGAATGGTGGATCCAGGGAGTGATGAGGGAAGAACAGGGAGCGACGCCTTAGTGGAACGAGAACATACTAGGGTTAAAACTTAAAAGTCCACTTTTTTTTTAGATAAATAAATAATTTTGCGACGGCGGAACTTAGCCGTGGCAAACTTAGCACTGGAAACGGTTAGCTGTCGCTGTACCGTGGCAAAACCCGACCCAATTGCCACGACAATCTATGTCGTTTCTATTACCCGTGGAAATATTACTTTTTTGTTTTAGTTTAGCTACGGAAACCCTTGCCGAAGCTAACATCGGTGGCAAAAGGGTACCAATTGTCACGGCAAACCCCTTCCGAAGCTAGGAAGCGTGGCTAATTTCTTTATTTTTTGTAGTGACATTTCGAAAGCATCCAGCACAATGTGGACTGCGCCGGTGAATAAAATCACCCCGCATGCGAACGCCTTTACCACCGAGAAGAAGCCGCTCGTCGGGAGGCAAACTCTGATTTCACTAGTGGCAAGGATTGCGCCGAAAGCCACAATCTTAAGCGCTATGTGTTGTGGTCCGCGGCACGATCGTCGGAGTGGGAATCACATGCGCATTCGGCATGTGCGAAGACATGAGACAGGGATGATAGTGACGAGAAGAGAGAGGCGGAGATTTTGGTTGATTTTCATAGTTTTCGATCTGAACTGAAGGGAGAGAGGGGATCAAATTGGGGATAATTAGGGGTGATCCGTATGAATTGCGAAACCAATATTTAAAGAGATGCAAGATTGAATGAGATATGCAAGATCCCTAATATCAGCATAGACAAGAAATGAGTTATGCATGAAGGTTAAATGTCAGATTGAAAGTGAAGACTCCATCTTGATTGTAAGACCTTGAGATGCTAACCTGTAGGACGACATTAAAGGACGATGAAAGACAAAACAGGACTTGGCTTTAAGGTCTTGAAACCAAGGCCAAAATGTTTGGTCACAATGTATTTTCTAGATTCAATCGTTTATATATTTTGATATTTCACACTGCATGAAATGTTGTTGGATCAAGTATTTTGGGTCATATGAGTTAAAGCATATGGGCCTCAATATTGGACCTTAATTTTTTTTAACTTGGATTGATCGACTGCTTTATATATATCTCTCCTAACTTGTTTTGCAGAAAGTTTTGATTATTGAGATATTTCAGGAATTTCGAATGGGCTCAAAATTTAAATAAGGAATCTCGATCAAAATGGCTCCATCAATCTTCTAGAAGCATGCGCTTATGGCTGTTGAAGATTTGTTGAAGATTGTGTGATGGTCTTATGGAAAGAAAAGATTTGGAGAGTTCAAAATCCAAACGTCTCTCAAGCCATGAAGAATTGGAAGGCTATAAATAGATGAATGCAAGAAGGAGATCGTTACACAACACTAAAGCAAAATGTCCAAGCGATCAAGTTCTCCACAACATTCATCAATCTTAGTTTCTCTCGCAAGTTCTCATTGTTTTTAGTTAGTTCTTATTTTGAGAGTTGAGGGAAACACTAGAGTGATATCATACAATTCATTTATTTTACATTAAGATTATTTCCTACTCAAACAAAAACACACTTCGGTGTGTGGTGATGGCTTTTATTTCAATTGTAAGGTTGGGTTGCTAGAATAGAAGCGGTAAGACTTTGTATAGAAGAAGGGAAGTTCTTCTAGAATATTCTAGGGTTTTAAAGAAAGTAAAATAAGAAGCATTTGAATCCTACAAGTTAGATAACCCTAGGCGGGGACGTAGGCCAAGTTCGTGCCGAACCTCGTTAACAATTCGCTTGTTCATTTACTTATTCTGCATCTTATTTTGTTTACTTTGTTTTTCTCGATTTTCACTTTCGCAAATTTTGATAGCTATATCAAGATCTTGACAAGCTGTTTTGAAAAAACTGTGAAAATATTTTGTTTTGCGAAAATCGTGCATACTCTATTCAACTCCTCCCCTAGAGTTTTTCATATTGCCTGTTAGACTCTTCAGAAAGTAACACTAGCTAGTTCCATAATAATTTTACGGATAATGCCCAAGTTACAAAAAATGTATAATATATGATGAGATGCTTTTCACTTGCGCAATTCCATGAGCTAGAGTATTCCCAAGTTACAACGATGTCTTGCTCGGAGTTATATTCTGAATGTATTTGAAAATCTTCATGTGTGTAACCATGCATTCACTTCCTCGGACCATTGTCTTATTACAATTGATTTCAGGAACGCGAGTGGTTTTGTTAATCGACCATTTAAATTTGAAATGACTTAAGCTAAAACTAAATCTTTTGCCAACGTGGTACGCCAACCCCAATGTCTTGATCTCCCTGGTTCTTATATGTTTAAATTGGTCAATAAAACTAAACTACTCGGAAAATTTTCAAAAAAATGACTTAAGGCTACTTTCGAGAATATTAAGAGCCAATTACATAAATCAGATTCGGATCTCCTCAAAGTGCAGGAAAAGTTAATTCTTAACTTTACATTCAGGAAAAGTTAATTGTGAGTTGCAGAAATGACTTCTCAATAAAAGGGAATGACTTTTTGATTTCCAACGATCGTACTGGTCTCAAAAGGCTAAGGCTAAGCATTCCAAACTGATAGACTCCAACTCATGATATTTTCACAAGAGAGCTATAATTAAGCGTAACTGCAAAATTGTGAAATCTCTCTCTTTCTCTCTTGCTGATGGTATGTAGGTTTCTGATGCAGTTCTTATCAGAAATGAAATTGAACGTGAATATAGGAGTCGGTCAACCCTGAACCCTGTAGGTGCAAAATGTAGGGCCGCCGATTGGAAAACCAATTTGAAAACCGTCGAAAAACAAGCGTCTAGAAAAACCAGAAGGTTGTGGCGTGGTATATGCTGAACCCACTGACTTAGAAGCGAATTTGCCCCGACCTTAGGTGCAAGTTGGCAAATGGCTTCGCCCCCCAAGGTTACACAGCACACCCTCGTAGTCGTGCACTCGAAACAAGGGTTTGGAATCACAAAGACTTTGCTCAGAACTAAGGTGAAAAGAGAGAAGGTTTTTCTGTGTGTTGAAACAGAAGGGGAGACGTCTGGTTTTAAACTCGAAAAGAGACGCTCCTCCTCGGTAGTGCAGGCGAGGATCTCGGACCAGAAAACGCACCACTTTCAAACGTGGAGAAAATCACCGAACAGTTACAAACAGATGGATACACTCGAGAAATAAACCGGAAAAAGAAAACGATAAGTCACATAAATTATCTGGCCCAATTAATTAAACGAGAACCAAAAACACACCACACCACACCACGTGTCACGGACCGGACCGGCGGCGGCGGTGGTGGTGCGCGCGTGTGAGACCCCTATTCCATCACTCAAAAATGGTGGAACAAGTACCCCTTTTAAATCAACTCCTAATGTCCCTAGTAACCAATGTGGGACAAAACTTTTCACCTTCCCTTAAATTCAAGCATTTCCTCCAACAGTCCCCCACAAATGCGAGGAACTGAGGTTTTCATAATAAAACTTGAAAAACAGTGTCCTGAGCAAAGTTTAGGAAAAAGCACTTAAATGCTGGTGTCTTGCGATTGAACCAACACATAGTGAAACTGAGCAGACTCTCAAATCAGATAGGTGAACGAGTTTTGAACCTTCTGATTCAAGAGTTGGCATCAACAGCACATACCTCTTCCATGTTCTTTAGTGATTCCGCGATAATACCTGCAAATTGGTAGCCATCTCTGACCTTGGGTGCTAAAGAGTGCTCTAGAAAGACTACCCATGTCTTTCATAGAAGGAGACCAACCCTTCACACTCTCGTAGGTGGTTCCATCAAGTCTATCTCATATAGACCACCCTTGTAGGGCTATAGAACCATTAAGAGCATTTCGATCAACCTCTACATATTTCGGTGAATCCATCAAGTCCTTCTCAATAGGACCACCCAGTTCTGGGCTATGGACTCATTAAGAGTACATGACTCAACCTTCTTCCGATACACCTATCCTGGGGAATGAGATGTGGTGTATCTCTCATCTTATGGGCTTGAGTCCCATCCCTCTAGACGAATCGAGAACCAACCTCCTTGTCAGTCCTTTCGTCAATGGATGAGCCAGATTTCTCTCAGACTTCACATACTCCAGACAGATCACACCAGTCACAATTAGCTATCTCACAGCTTCATGTCGAATCCGGATGTGTCTCTTCTTGCCATTGTATGTATTGCTGTTAGCTACACAGATAGCGGATTGTGAGTCACAATGTAGAGAAATAGATGGAGCTTTGCGCCCCCACATAGGTAAATCAGCCAGTAAGCTTCTTAACCACTCAGCCTCTTGACCAGCTAAATCTAAAGCTATGAACTCAGATTTCATAGTTGATCTAGCTATGCAAGTTTGCTTTGATGATTTCCACGAAATAGCACCACCACATAATGTAAACACATAACCACTAGTGGAGCTAACCTCATCATTATCAGTAACCCAGTTTGCATCACAGTAACCCTCCTAAGCTTGAGGGTACCCTACATAATGTAACCCCCAATCCATTGTACCTTTCAGATATCTCAATAATCTGTGAAGTGCGGTCCAATGATCACTACTAGGGTTATGGGTATATCTACTGAGTCTACTTACAGCATAAGCAATATCAGGCCGAGTGTAGTTCATCAAAAACATCAAACTCCCTATTATCTTAGCATACTCATTTTGTGAAACACTATTCCTAAAATTTTTCTGCAATTGCATATTAGCATCATAAGGAGTTTTAACTGGCACAACATCAAAACTATCAAACCTTTTCAACATTTTCTCTACATAATGAGGTTGTGATAGAATGAAGCCATTTTCTTTTCTAATTACCTTAACACCTAGAATCACATCAGCTTCACCCATATCTTTCATTTCAAACTGAGAGGACAAAAATTGTTTGGTTGAATTTATAGCATTTATGTGGGAACCAAAAAGCAACATATCACTACTAGAATTATGCAATTAGACATCACGTATTTTAAGTCTATTAAGAAAACACCCGATGTTAAATTAGTTTGTTATATCAATTATTAAATTTGAGATGTTGAAAAATATTTAGACATCTGACCAAATTTTTGACAGATGTGAAATTATGCATTCTAAAAAAAAAATTCAAACGCGCGGTTTTAAATTTTCTAAGTTAAAAAGAGTGGGATTGAATTAAGTACTAAGTTGAAAAAATTGGAGGGCTTTCAAATATTGGAAATTTCTTAACGCTCGGAAAAATTGGAGGGCTTACAAAAATTTCATCTCTCTCCACATTTTCAATCTCTCTTCTCTCCGGTTTATTCTTCTTCTCCCTCTCAGTCTCAACCCTCCTCCTTCTTGAGATCTCTCCTCTACCCAACTCTCCCATGGCTTCCCCTCTCTGTCGCAGTCCAATGCATCCCTCTGTCTCACCCTCTCCAAACTTCTCCTTTCTCTCAACTCTCTATCTTACCCTCGCCTCAGCACCGCCCCTACTGTTGCCACCACCACCCCCATCGCCACCGCCCATAGATCTGAGATCTTTTTCTCCTGAAACCCCAAACCTCACCTCTCTCTCTCTCTCTCTCTCTCAAACCTCTAGGCGAACAGTTTTTGCAATCCTCAAAACCCTCGCCGCCATCCCAGAGCACCTCCTGCTCCTTCTCCATCGCCAGGGCGGCGGGGTATTTTCCACCACCGGATCTACCCACCCTCCCTCCAAATCCCCCACCTCTCCCTCTCCTCCCACTCTCCAGAACTGATTGAGACCCTGCCGGAGCCAATAGCAACCCCAACCTCTCCCTTGACCTCCCCTCCCCCCTCCTCCTTTGTTTACTCTCCCTCTCCCCCACCGTCGTCATCGCCGCCGCCTGTCGTCTGCTTTCTCTCTCTCTCCATTATCTTCATCGCTGGAGTGGAGGTTACCCTAACGCCGCTGGTGCTCTCCTCCTCGTCTACTTTTGTCGGTGTCTGCCTTCCTCAGATCTGAGTTGATTCGCCGGTGTTCTCCTCGTTGGTCGCCACTTCCATGGTTCTTTGCAATACCTCTTGTTGAAATTCAGGTAACCCATGTGAAACCATTTCTTTCAATTCGCGAGCCCTGTCGGTGAAATCCAGGTTTCTCATTCTCCGCCTCTCACATTGCATTTTAGGCTCCAATTGATTTCAGTTCTTTTTAGATTGACCAACTAAACCCTAATTTAGCTTCATCTTGCTCCAGTTAATTTCAGTTGTTTGAATTTGAGTAGCTGATTTATAGAGGGTGATTCAACTGTATGAGTATGAGGTTCGTCCCATTAGACCTGGTTTTTGTAACCTTTCAAATCTTGTAATCACTCCCTCTGTTAATCGGGATTAACCATTATTTTAAGCCCCTCCCCTGACAATAGCTTCTTCCTTAATATATTCATGTATGGATGATAAATTTGGATCTTAATTTGTTTTCAACTGATTCGTTAATCTGATTTCCTTGTTGTGGATGTAAATGTGGTAAACACTTTCTAAAAATTCTGATTCGGATATTAATTACTGCCCGACTCCAAAATACTCAGCAACAACAAAAAAATTATTTAGTTGTAAACATTTTCTAAAACTTCCTTGGGCACCCCCTCTTTTTTAAAAAAATGATATTTGTAAGTGGATCTGATATGTTGTGTTCAAATTTGATTGTTTAGGGGATTAAGAAGCAAGATCCACCAATTCAAATTTCAAATCAAATCGAGGAATGCAAAATCACAGATGTGGATCCAACTGCTCCAATGCCCCCTTAGCAATCTCCATTAGTATTCAATGGCAAAAATCAGATGGTAAATGATGAATATCTCATTTTGCTTTCTAACCTTCAAATCCCATAGACAAAGGAAAAGGGGTATTGGTTTTAATAATGTCAATACTTGAAACTAAAAACTGATAGTGGCATTCGAAAAGAGGTACACAATAATGTCAACGGTGGGGGAGAGGGAGCTCATTTGTCAATACTTGAAACTAAAAACTGATATTGGTTTTAGGCAGCTCATTTGTCAATCATGCTTTTATACCAATTTTTTTTAAACATTAATCAGGCTTTTGAACTCGATGATGATTTCAATAGCATGATTGAAGGTAACGTACTTGGAGTGGATTATTCATTATGAAATTGCCTCTTATATTTTGCACAACACAAATTGATTGTTGATTGTTGAACTTCAGATACCCCAAATTAATTTCCTCATCAATCGACATTCACCCGTCGGACCAAGGGACAGAGCCCTAGGCCTAACACACTCAATTTAGTAGCCAAAAAGGGAAACTAGAAATGAAATTCCTCCACTGGTGAGCGTAGTTAAAAACTCATAAAATGGTATATTGATGGAAACCTTTTTTATTTATTTTTATTTTTATTTTTATAATGATTAAACCTCATAATTGAATAAGATCCAATTGTTAATTATTTTTCCACTATCAGAATCATGGGAACTGATCCAAACTGACTTTAATAATCTCTGTTGTGATGAGTAGCTTGTTAACATGAGGCGTTGTGGCTTAAGGATCTAATACATTGGGGTATTCAGTTATCTATTTGTAATGTACTGCCAATTATGTGTTTTTTTAACATTTTAGTGCAATTTCATCTTTCTTGTACTCGGAATATTGTCTAGAAACTGCTAATTATTTGTTCAATGCCATTGGTGAATTAAGATCATGTCAGTGCTGAAACATTTTTATATGCTGTGATGTTGAGCTACTGATGTTTTGTTCCAAATATAGTTATCTTGTGTTTCTGTGTTGGATGGTCTAATTCTTTTTGCTAAGATGGCTTGTTTCATCGTGTTTGGAGATTGTATTAATTTGGGATCAGCTATGGTGGTGTTTTTGTCAATTCTAATCTAACAGAAATTTCTGTTTGAGCTCTGCAATAGTTTATTATGTATCTTTTATGAGCTCTTTCATCTGCCTCATAAGTGCGTTGTATGTGTGCAGGATACTGTCTCGGAACTTGTTTACTACAAAAGTAACTCAACTGAGTTTGAGGGAGTTGAAAAGCAATTCACCATGCTTCAGGTGATCTTCTGTTGTATGCACAACTCACTCATTTCTTACTAGTTACTGGCTTTGTTGAACTGCGTTCCTTACTATGACTGCTCCTCACTCATGCAGAGTTGACCTGTTCATACTCCACGACCAAACTTGCTGCTGATACCCCTCTTCTTATGGGTCAGGTAGGCTACATACAAATGATTCAATGTTGTCTGGAATTTGAATAATATTTTTTAATTTTAGAACGATTGGAAATGATTCACGGGTAATTTTATCAGCGGGTTGTTGATGCACGCTTTCCCTCTGTACTTGGTGGGACATGTGCCATACCCGGTGCCTTCGGGTGTGGGAAAATGTAGTACTAGCTGTTAGGTTTGGAATTTAAATAGGTTTAGCACAATCTTTATGTATGCATGTTTTTCTGCTGTAAGAGCAACTTCAAGCCGCCTTTATCTTGCATATAGGCCAATTATACTTGCCTCCTGCCCCATGTTTGAATTGCACACAAGGTCACGTCTTTTTCTTCTCTCCCAATTTTATGAGATTAAGCCATCTATTGATTTCTTTTCAAACTCTTCTTAGTAAGAATTTTATTTGTACACATTGGTGCTTCGTAATTTGGAATGAGTGTATTTGTTGAAATATGTATTAAATTAGCATATATTGGTGCTTATGGGAATTCAGAATGAATAAATCCTTTCAAATGTGAAATTGCTTTTTATTTAGAAGTTCTCAAAGCTAATGTTTGGTTATCAATTTTCTTATTTAGGTTGAGATGCCCGAAGATAGTGGTTATCCTACTTATTCGGTTGCTCGATTGGCTTCTTTCTATGAGCGTGCTGGGAAAGTTTAAGGCGTTCGAGCAAGCCTAGCCATTTTTTGAGATGTTTTGGCTAGCTAGGTATGTAGGCACAAATCGTTGTGCCGTTGCTTAGCCAAATTGTGGCTAGTTAATGTAACTGTGGCAGGTATATTAATGTCGTAGCATTGGTGTTGCCGATTATGTTTTGTAAATGGTACTCTATCATGTCAGTAATGCCCATGTTTTCACTAAATGATCTTTCGTTTTCAAACATAAACAAAATGCAATGTCCTGTCGAGAAAAGAGTGTAGTGAATCAAACAAAAAAACATCGGGGATTATATATGAAATTGGTAGTGGCTTCATACCTTTAAAATCTGATTAGTAAATGGAAATAGATGTCAATTTAATTATTCACATCGGTCCATTCATTTAAATCAATGTACAACACGAGGTTTTATAGTAAAATGATATATGAATTGATATATATTTGTCATATAACATCGTTATCTGCCAATTAAATTGATGTTTCTTGTAACAACGACATCGTTTTATTTTGAAAAAACTGATATAAACATGAAAAACGATATCAGTTATGCCTATATTTCATGTGGTAGGTTAGTTTAAAACAATATAAAATCTTAAATTATATACATAAAATGTTAATACACGTGATCATTATAATAAAAAAAGATGTCTATTTTGTCTTAAGACATTGTTTATTTCATAAATAATGATGTAAATGCCACTTTTTTGCTTTGGGTGAACATCTTCAAAAGTTTTTAAATGAAAAATCATGGTTATTTATCAACAAGTGAATATGTCATTAACAAAATTGAGGGATTGATTTATATCTATATTTAAATTAAAATAGATGTTTTTACCAAGAAAAGACATCAGCTTAAAACCGATGTGGAAAGTTTGGATCTTTTACTACACGCACAAAGAGATCGGAAATTTTTTTGAAAGACATCTGTTGACAACAGATGTCTATTTGAAGTTTTCTAGTAGTGTATCATCCACATATAGGCATATAATCACACAGTCAGCACCAAACATTTTTGAATAAACGCAAGCGTCAGATCCGTTTACCTCAAATCCAAAGCTAAGTATGGTTTGATGAAACTTTTCATACCATTGCTTCGGCACTTGCTTTAGTCCATACAATGACTTCTTCAGTTTGCACACCTTGTTCTCCTGTCCTGGAACCACACATCCAGGCGGATGTTCCATGTAGATTTCCTCATTAAGATCACCATTCAAAAAAGTTGTTTTAACATCCATTTGATGTACAAGCAATTTATAGCTAGAAGCTAGAGCAAATAATGCACGAATGGTAGCAATCTTTGTAACAGTACAATATGTGTCAAAGAAATCAATGCCATATCTTTGAGTGAATCCTCTAATGACTAGTCTTGGCTTATATCTATCCACTGAGCCATCCACCTTAAGCTTCTTCTTAAAGATCCACTTACAACTAATGGCTCTGTTTCCTCTAGGCATATCAACTAGTTCCCAAGTGTGATTAGACATAATTGATTCTATCTCACTATTAATAGCATCCTTCCAGAAACTAGCATCTAATGAACTTATTGCCTCATCATAGGTCTTAGGATCATCTTCTATCATATGAAGACTAATGAACGTCTCATCTAGTTCATTTAAATCATTAAGTTCAACTACAAAAGCAGTCACAAAATCAGGACCAAAACTAGTTTCCTTCCTACGCCTTTTACTTTTCCTAGGTTCATCATGATCAGCATGAGCATTAGGCACAACAGTGTTAGGCATGGATGAAGATGCATCATGAGATGAAGAATCAATAGCAGGCAATGCAGATTTTTTTAAAGGAAACACATGTTCAAAGAAAACAGCATCACGATATTCACACAAGGTACGATCACTCACGCACATAACACGATATGCAGCACTGTTTTCATCATAACCAATCATAATTGCATCAAAAGTCTTAGATCCAATAGTATCAACTTTGAACGAAGGTAACCCCACCTTAGCTAGACACCCCCACACTTTCAGAAATTTCAGATTAGGCGGATGCCCTTTCCAAAGTTCATAAGGTGTTTTGTCAAGCTTCTTGTGAGGTACCTTATTCAAAATATGATTTGCGGACAATACGGCTTCCCCTCCACATATTATCAGGCAAACCAGAACTAGAAAGCATAGCATTCATCATTTCCTTTAAAGTTCTGTTTTTCCTTTCAGCAATACCATTTTGTTGTGGGCTATAGGGAGCTGTAAATTCATGAATAATACCATTTTGTTCACAGAACTCTCTCAAAGAATTAGTGACATATTCACCGCCTCTATCGGATCTAAGCCTTTTTATTTTGCGATTTAATTGGTTTTCTACTTCAGCTTTATACACATAAAATATGCTTTCTGCTTCATCTTTAGACCTAAGCAAGTATACCTTAGTATATCTAGAATGGTCATCCACAAATGTGATATAGTAGCGCTTGCCACCTCTACTCTCAGTGTTCTTAAAATCAGCCAAATCAGAATGGACTAACTCCAGCAATTCAGTTGTCCTTTCATTCACCGTTTTAAAAGGTTGTTTATGAAATTTGACCTCAACACATATTTCACATTTGCTATGGTCATGTTAGGAATCAAACCCATATCATGCAATTGACATATAGATCTCGCATTCGCATGTCCTAGTCTAGCATGCCATAAATCAACAGACTCAGCAATATAAGCAGAAATAGATGCATTCTCATTATTCTCAATCATGGTTTCAAGCACATACAGAAAGTCAGCCCTATAAGCCTTTCCTACAAATTCTCCATTTTTGGTTAAAGACAATTTTTCCAGCATCAGTCACTTGCTTAATTCCAGCTAACTCAAGCAAACCACATGAAATCAAGTTTCGGCGCAGAGAAGGAACATAAAGCACATTCACTAGGGTAAGAGACTTCCCTGAGGTGAGCTTGAGTGTAACCTTCCCCTTGCCAAGCACTCGAGAGATGCTCGAGTTGCCCATGTAGACCTGGTTGACATCTGAAGCATCCTCAAATTCAGCAAACAGGTCCCTGTTGGCGTAGAAGTGGCGAGTGGCTCCGCTGTCCAGGAGCCAATCGACCTGGCCACCTACATGGTTGACTTTGGTGATCATGGCTATCAGCTGGTTGTTGTCCTGAACAACGTTGGCTTGCTGCTGAGCTGGAGCTGCGGGCTTGTTGTTCTGCTGTTGTCCTTGGTTCTGGAGATCAGCCCAATTGCGACACTGCCAAGCCTTGTGGCCTGGCTTGCCACAAACATAGCAGCCAATTCCAGTCCCTCCCTGCTTCTGCTGCTTGTCTGGCTGGTTGCCAGACTTCTTGAACTTTTGAACCTTCCGTAGCTTCATGTTAGGTTTAGAGCCACCAGCTTTGTTCCCTGGCTTGGACCTGTCAGTTTTCACAGAGGATTCAACCATATTAGCTTTCACAGAATCAGCAGATTTAGGCTTGGGCTTGTTTTTGAGGCGGTTTGCCTCCTCTATCTTCATGTGTCCGACAAGCTCCTCCAAAGTCAGATCCTTCTTCTTGTGCTTGATATGGTTCCTGTAGCCGGCCCACGATTCAGGCAATTTTTCAATGAGAAAATTTGCCTGCAGCACCTCGCACATTTTCATACCCTCGGAGAGGATATCAGCCACCAGGTTCTCGTACTCGTGGACTTGCTCCATGATTGGCTTGTCGTCCACCATTTTGAACTACATAAATTTCCCGCAGACGTACTTTTTCTTCCCTGCATCGTCAGCCCCATACCTCTTCTCCAACATATCCCATATCAGTTTAGCAGATTTATGAACCAAAATTAAATCAAAGATAGGGTTAGAGACATGGCTAAGGATGTGACCACGAACTGTTTTGTTGTCTTGGTTGTACTTCTTCAACAGCGCCGGATCAGCCTCCTCGTCGGCCTTCTTCTTGCCCTTGTCGACGACAACAGAGGCATCAACAACTACATCCGGAAGCCCCTTGGCCTCCGTCTTCTCCTCTGCAGCAACGGCGGAACCAACAGGAGGGGCCTCAAGTAGGATGTAGTCCACCTCCAATTGCTCAAAGAAGATGAGCATCTTCTGCGACCATCGTTTGTAATTGGTCCCATCGAGCGGGTACAACTTCGACAGATCCAACAGCGGCTTGAAGAACTGGAAAGACATTGCACGAACAAACAGGAATTCGCTTCTAAATTGTAGGTGCAAAATGTAGGGCCGCCGATTGGAAAACCAAGTTGAAAACCGTCGAAAAACAAGCGTCTAGAAAAACCAGAAGGTTGTGGCATGGTATATGCTGAACTCACTGCCTTAGAAGCGAATTCTCCCCGACCGTAGATGCAAGTCGGCAACTGGCTTCGCCCCTCAAGGTTACACAGCACACCCTCGTAGTCGTGCACTCGAAACAAGGGTTTGGAATCACAAAGACTTTGCTCAGAACTAAGGTGAAAAGAGAGAAGGTTTTTCTGTGTGTTGAAACAGAAGGGGAGACGTCTGGTTTTAAACTCGAAAAGAGAGGCTCCTCCTCGGTAGTGCAGGCGAGGATCTCAGACCAGAAAACGCACCACTTTCAAACGTGGAGAAAATCACGAAACAGTTACAAACAGATGGATAAACTTGAGAAATAAACCGGAAAAAGAAAACGATAAGTCACAGAAATCTTATAAAAATATTCTGTAACTTATCTGGCCCAATTAATTAAACGAGAACCAAAAACAGACCCCACTCCACCGCGCACGTGTCACGAACCGGACCGGTGGCGGTGGTGGTGCGCGCGTGTGAGACCCCTATTCCATCACTCAAACAATGGTGGAACAAGTATCCCTTTTAAATCAACTCCTAATGTCCCTAGTAACCAATGTGGGACAAAACTTTTCACCTTCCCTTAAATTCAAGCATTTCCTCCAACAAACCCCTCTACTAGTTATCTTGATAAACTAAATGTTATTGACTCGGTGATCTCTCCGCTTGACAATGCTAGGTTGATTGCACCAGTCACCAATTCAGAGATTAAGCTTGCAGTTTTTTCATTTGCTAAAGACAAGGCTCCTGGCTAGATGGTATGCATGTTGGGTTCTACCAAAAGTATTGGGTTGTGGTTGGTCCTTTGGTTATTAAGGTAGTTAAGTGTTTTTTCGTGTCGGGCAGCTTGATGAAGCAGATTAACCATACTTTCTAGGGGTGTTATTCAAGACAAAAGAGCCGAGCTTGACGTGTTGAAGCTTGATTCATTTGTTAAACGAGCTCGAGCCGAGCCACGCCCAATTTTTAAACGAGCTTTTTTTTTATCAAGCTTGTCTTGTTTAAGAAATGAACGAGTTCAAGCCAAGTTTTTTCCGAGATTTAAATAATTCTACTTGGTCATGATATATTAACTTAAAGAAAATCTTGAAAATTTCATAAAATTCGAGCTTAAATCGAACGAGCCGAGCTTTCAACCGAGCTTAAAATCTTGTGTAGGCTCGACTTGCTTAGGTAAATGAACGAGCTTGAGTCGAGGTTTTTTCGAGCCGAGTTCGAGCTGATCAGTTCATATAACATCCCTAATACTTTCCTTACCTTGCTACCAAAGATTGATGACCCAATCTCTATTAATCATTTCAGGCCCATTAGTATGGGTTCGTATGGGACGGAGTCAATAAACTGACTAAAATTATAAACAGGGTAAAATTTATAAACTGTTGGTAAAAAGTAGTTTAAAATTTATGAAAAAATATAAACTCTGTATGAAGTGAAAAACAGTTTATTTGTAAAAAAATGTAGTTTATTTTGTTATTATTAGGGGTATTATAGTATTTTCAAATCAAATAAACCACATAAACTCCCAAAAAGCTATCAAAAGTAGCTTATTTTTTAAACCCCCAAATAAACTAAAATCTACTAAATAACCCCTCCCCATACAATGTTAAAATTTTCAACCCCCAATTTTACTAGTTTATTACCTACTAAAATTGCATCTATACAAACCCTATATGTTTTATGATCTATAAGATTATTGCGAAAATTATGACTGCTCGTCTGGCACCAGTCCTTGATATCTTATCCACCCTTCACAAGGGCCCTATGCGAAAGGTTGCCTCATCCATGATAATATTCTTATTGCCCATGATGTTTTCCATTCCTTTCATCTTAAAAAAGGAAAAGTTGGATAGATGGCCATTAAGATGGATATGGAAAATGCTTATGATTGGTTCTATTAGTTTTATGGTAGCAAGTTACTTATATTTATCCCAATATTTTAAGGGATTATCTTAATACATAGCTTTGCACAACCTTTCCCGTTGTTCAATAATTTTTTCTTTCAATGTTATTTCACAGATTGATAGTGCAAATTCATTTTGGGTAGGAAGAATATATTCCCCATCATACTTAGTGGGTGTAAACTCAATTGTCTAGTGTGTATAGGCATGTATAATCTTTTGTGGAAAATCAGCATATCTACTTGTTGTGTTATTGGGAAATGTAACCTCTGAAAGTTATTTCCTATGAGCATATCATGTGAGGTTTGTTCAGTAGCCTAGACTCTAGAGTATAGGGGTTATACATGGAACGCCTCATATCATAATAGGAACTTCTACTACTGCTTCGGAGTGAATCATGATACTATTATCAGTTATCCTAACATGAATTGGCCTACGTGCCTGTTGCCATATAAAGTCCGGAAATAATGCTTTTTTTCCCAATGCATGCATAACATCCTGAATTTACGAAAGCATATAGTTCATAACTATTAAATCCTTCCAAACATATAGTTACTAGGATTCTTCATTCCTGTGTGACCCTCTACTATATGTCTTAGGTCTATTTCTATGACCACATTTTCCTCATATTCATAAACAGGTTCACTAATGGTCTTGGTTTTATATTCTATTATCCTTCTCCTAGGCTGATGCGAGTATAACGGTGTTGTTGGGGGACCCAATGGGATAGAGCTTGAACCTAGATTTGTACTATGTTTGATTGGTTCTTTTACTAGTTTATTTTCTAGTCTCTTGTTTAGGGTTGCTATCATACTTGCTATGTCTTCATCTCCTACGAATGATTATACCATTTTTAAATGCATTTACCCAAATGCATACCAGTTTGCTCATATTTGTATGGATTATACCTTTTTCATCTATGGTTAACACCTTTTCATTATTAGCGACTGTAAGATTTTTAAATGCATTTACCCACATTGTCTTAAGCTGAATTTATTCTGGTTTTAGCTTAACGGGTACAACCGCTTTACTAGGATCTACTACTTCATGTTTTTCAGCTTCTACTATATGGCATCTTCGTGGGGGATTTGTGGTGTTTTCTAGTTTGTAGAATACCTTCCACTTTAATTGCAATGGACAAGTTACTTTATGCATATTAATGCCCTCTGCTAATAATTTTATGGCTAAGAACTTAGATGCATAATGATCGTCTAGGCTAATATAATAGTTAGGTCTACAGATCCATGAAATTGCTCCTTGGGGCTAAAATTACAAACTATTCCACTAATGCATTGATCACTAGCCTTTGTCTTAACGATAAGCCTGGGGGATATCCCCTTCGCCGGCCTCGTGATGGGCCTCTCCATGGTCGACACCATGATGATCGACGTGTTTGCCACCAGTTGCTACGACAAGAGCATCGGAGGTCATACTGCTGACGTGAAGGTCGAAAACACCGAATCGATCAATGGCGGTGCAACTGAATCTCAATCTACAATGCACGACCCAAGTTTGATGCATAACTTGCCTCAAGCGCTCACAACATATGTTGTTATTAGTGATGGCGATATCTACTGGCAAAGCCTATTTGTAAAAGAGTCTTTTCTTATATATATAAAAAAATTGGATCCGGCCCCTCACACCGAAGAATTCAGTGTGATACCACTACTCATTTTTATAAGACTATCTTCAACCATAAGTTATCTCTTCTCAAATTTGTTTTTTCTCTCTTTATAATATTTTGACACCTGATTTATTTATTTTTTTAAATAATTTTCCACTTTATCAACCTCTTTCTTTAAGGTTTTCATATTTTTACTCCACGACCATGAGTTTATTTCATCCTTCTTTTTTCTCATTTATCGATCTATATCCACTATATAGTTTCCATCAATCATAATATTATTAGTTAAATAAAAATAAATAAAACATCAACTTTTGCATTTGGTCTAAAACACTCTTTACCTCTGAGCCACGTCCCTTTCCTTCTTTTACCTTAAAATTTTGGCTACAATGATAAGATTACCTTATTATTACCTGAGATAATGAAAACCTTTGTTGTGGATGCTCTAAGAGCATCTCCAACCGTTTTCTCATTTGGGGGATTTTGGAGTTTTTATAGAATTTGAAGGTATTTTTTTGTCCAACACATTCTCCATCACATTCTCCAAATTAAATAAAGAAGCAGCATAAAAATAGAGAAAATTCCCTAAATCTAAAACATTATCCAAACTAAATAATTTTCCAAATCTTCAAAATAGAAAACTGTTAGAGTTAAAATAAAAATAGTTTAAAAAATATGTATTATGTTTCCCATTTTGAAAAAATTATAAAGAAGTTTTGGAGATGGTCTAATTGATCCTCTCACATCGACAAGTAACGGTATCACATTAAATTGGGTTATATATAGCTAGCTTCAAACATCACTTTCTTTTTACACGTAATTACTGTTTGTATGAAAGTTCACTATTATACACAATTGTCAATAGGTCTACAATGGGGAAAGGGAAAAAATAAGAAGAAGAAGATCATAACCCGTTGAGGATGCAAGAAAAAAAGAGTCTAACTGTGATATCAAATTAATTATAAATTATACATAATATAGGAAAGGTTAAAAATACTTTACATTTTTGGTCAATTTGTGACTTCATTCATAGATTTTTCTTTAGTTGAAACAACCAACTATTCTCTTGCATTTGTGTCAATTTGTGACTTGTCTCTTAGACTGTTGTAATTTGATAGGCTAAACTTATATACTGTACAATGTTTTTTTTGTATCAGAGAGGTATGTACTTTTTTTTTTTTAATGAGAAGGAACCCACCTTTAACGCACCGGGTAAACTCGAAGTAGGGATCGAATCCGAGACCTCCTGACATCCCTCTTTGCTCCCCACTAGCGAGCCACCCCGACTGGGGCGGTACATACTGTATTTTATCAACACAAATAAATGCTTTATAAAAATAAATTATCTCACACAATCCATTAATGCATCATATCGATCATAACTCATAAATTTCAAAAAGGATAAGCAAATTAACTTAATTATATACTGTATGACTAAATTATGTCTAAACTAAACAGTAATACATTAACCAAGCTATCAATTTATAACTCACAAATTTGAATGATGATAGACGACAATGCAAAGATTTATTAAGAAGTGTGTCCACAATAGATTAGTGCCAAATAAACTCATCATAGACATCAAAATTCAAGAGGAAGGTTTAACTTGACTTGGTGGATCGCTTAAAGAGTAATTGTGAAGCATTAACTTTTAGCACCCACCCACACCCACCTAACAAGACGACATTCAACCTTCAATTACTTACCCCTTTCATTTCATTCACAAGTTTCCAATATATCATCCCCACTTTTCAACACTTCAATCCGTCCTTCCATATAATGAATTAAGATAAGTAGATCAATATGTAAGATTATCCACAATAGTTTTGGTTAAAATTATCTATTTGTACAAGATGTTTAAAAATATACGTCACTTTTTAGTTATTTGCTTCATCAATAAAATGTGTATTTTTTACACATTATTTAAATACAATTAATTTAAAATAAAAAGAAAATAAAATCATAAAAAAAACCAATGATATTGTCTTACTTTTTGTAAAATTTTATACATACGAGGGAGGTGGTGTGCTCAATTTGTACATCACATATGCTCAAATGTGTGTATTTGCACACCCATGCCAACAACCATTGGAAATTAAAAATATCTAAAAAATACACATTTGTACACAACCATTGTGGAAGGTCTAAAAGTACAATTATCATAGAGCCTTTGGGCTCTTAATATGTACCACTCAGCATTTACTTGGAAAAACATGTCGTTCAATATTAATGCACGTTTTTTTAGGATGATAAAAGATATGTAAAATACTTATTTTTCTTTAACTTTTTTTTACAATTTTATACTTATTAATAGTAACTACAAAATTGTTTTAAAAAATTCATAAAAATAAATATTTTATATAGTTTTTTATCTTCCTAAACAAAAAAAATAATAATTAATATTTGAAGTTTGAGGTAATTAATGTAGTGCACTCGTCTATAACTAGAAATATAAAATGGTACCTTTCCAACTTCCTACACAAATGTCAAAGCACACCCTTTATTATCAAAGTAGAAGTTGGTGACTTGCTATATGTTAATTGCCCCCCTCCAAAGATCCTTTCTCCACAACACCAAGATCATCCAACACCCAAAACCATCAACTCAAAACATATTAATTATACCTCTAATTAAATTCCAAATTAATTAAGTAAGATATTCATCCAATCTAACCATATTATAGGGAAAGAAAATCCCATCAAAAACAAAACAGGTGTTTTCTGTATGAGCCTTTAAAACCTTCACACCCCAATATAATTTTCTTTACTCTTTCTTAGTTAGCCCTTTCTCTTTCCATGTGATCTCTCTCTCCCTCCTTTTTTCCCTTTACATAATAACTCCAACAATGCAACTTCCCTCTCACCTTCTTTCCATTCCTTTTCCGATCGATTTTCTTCAATCCTCTTCGTCGCCGGCGAAGAAGATCGATCGAAGAAGCAATTAATTAAAGAATGACGATCACAAGGTCTTTCATTGGCCTGATTCTCCTCATCCATCTCTTCCCTATCATCTCCCTCTACAATCGCTTCGTCTCCGAGGTCGAAGGCCACGGCGACGATTTATTCTCCATTCCGAATCACTCGTTTCACGGCATCGACCACCGCCGCATCCACCACCACCACCACCACTACCGTGCGAGGAAACTCGAAGACTTCAGATCCTCTTTGGCCGCAACTGCTCGGAAGGACTCCCTTGCTTCTCCTCCTCCGCCATTGGTAACCGCTCCTCGATCGATTCAATTTTAGTTTGTTAATTCAATCAAGTGTTTTGATGCGACGTGTAACTGAATTGGTGGTGGTGATGGAGGTTGTTGCGTTTCAAATTAATGAGGCCCGTTGGTTGATTTGTGCAGGCGGGATCAAGGTCACGTGAGTATCACGTGACCACATACGGGGCCGACCCGACGGGCCTAACTGATAGCACTCAGGCGCTTCTCAGGGCGTTCGGCGACGCTAGCAAGCCTCCTTCCAATGACACCTTGATAGCCGGAATTAGTAACGCCGGGGGCGCCCAAATCAATCTCGACGGCGGGATTTACCTCATCAGCCGCCCCATCCGCTTCCCCGCCACCGGCGCTGGCAACATTTTGGTAATCCTCAAACTTCCTTATAAAACAACTTCTATTGTTGAATTACAAGTATTCGCGACATTAAAAGTTGGTATATTGCTATAAAAAAGATTGATTATATAATATTATTTAATTTCGCCAATAAATAATCGTTGAAATTTTAGCATATTTTTTAAGAAACTGAAATTTATGTAAAATATTTTTTATGTAATTTTATATTTATTAATAAATATAAAATTATAAAAAAAATATATTTTATAGTAGTAATTTTTATGACATTAAAAATTATTAAAAATTCAATGACTATTTATTGACAAATGAATTTAGTGGTAATAGTATAAACTAACTCATGATTCCTTGTAACCTATCTATTTTTGGTTCTTAATCATAAAAAATTGAAGTACTTTTCTTTAGATTTCTTGCTAAATCGGGATTATAACTTTTATATAAAAAATTATTATAGTTTTTATTTTTAAATATATACTACATTAATGTATGCATAAAGGTACACGGCGGAACCCTAAAGGCATCAGACACTTTTCCGGCGGACGGATACCTCATCGAGCTATCCACATCATCGCCGCCGCCATCCACCGAGCTAAAGCAAGAAGAGGAATCCGATCGAATCGCTGGCAACTTAGCAGCGGCCGACGCCTACAACTACGAGTACATCACCTTCCGCGACCTCCTCCTCGATTGCAGCTTCCGGGGCGGTGGCCTCGCGGTGGTCAACTCGCTCCGCACCACCGTGGACAACCTGTACGTCACCCACTTCACCACCGACGGGATTCTCGTCCGCTCCGGCCACGAGACGCTCGTCCGCAACAGCTACCTCGGCCAGCACATCACCGCCGGCGGCGACCCGGGGGAGCGGTCCTTCTCCGGCACCGCCGTCGCGCTCCTCGGAAACGACAACGTCCTCACGGACGTCGTCGTCTTCTCCGCCGCCACCGGCGTCCTCATCTCCGGGCAGGCCAACCTCCTTTCCGGCGTCCACTGCTACAACAAGGCCACCGGCTTCGGCGGCGTCGGCATCTACCTCCGCCTCCCCGGGCTGACCCAGACCCGGATCCTCGGGTCCTACCTCGACTACACCGGGATCGTCGCCGAGGACCCGGTCCAGCTCGTGATCGCCGGGAATTTCTTCCTAGGAGACGCCGGCGTGACGATCAGGTCGGTCAACGGCGTAGTCAATGGCCTGGCGGTGGTGGACAACATGTTCTCCGGGTCGGGCTCGGGCGTGGATATAGTGAAGCTGGACGGGGCGTTCGGGCGGGTGGAGCAGGTGGTGGTGGAGAGGAACAGCGTGAACGGGATGAACGCCAAGGCCACGTCAGCAAGGGCGCACGTGCGGGGGAGCTCCGGTGGCACGTGGACGGCGGATTTCAACGGCGTTTTGCTGTTTCCGAATATGATACGGCACGTGCAGTACTCGACGCTAGTTGACGTTAAGGGTAATAATAATAGTAACTCGACCGGTGGTAAAAATTTGTTACCGCAGGTGAGTTTTGTGCTTAGGGATGTGTCGGAGAATAAGGTGGTGATCGAGTCGGAGTCGGATTCTGAGGTCGGTAATTCGACTTCCGTTTATGTGATGGTGGATCAAGGATTTTCGGATTGAGAGGGCAATTTTTATTATATTTTTCAAAAATCAAAACATTATAAATTAAATTACAAAATCATTTGACAGAATTTATAGCCAATTTGATGAAGGGTCAAATATGGTCATTGAAGAGTCATTAAAAGAGTTTATTTCAGAAGCTTGATTTATTCCATTTGGCATCAAAAGAGCTTCAAGGATCCAACTTGAATTATTTTAATGTCTTGAATTATTTTAGAATAAATGGTCTATTTTAGTCTTATTTAGATGAACATTTGTATTGGGGGCTTAATGTATTTTGGGTCAAACTATTAGCTTAGTTTTATTTAGTTTTCTTATCATTTTAGGAAGGTCATATAAATAACCTTTATAACCTCAATTCCAGAAGTTAGTTTTTTGGTTTTGAAAAATCAGATTTGGAGAGTGTTCTCTTAAGAGAAAAACCGAGTTCTCCTGCGCAGAATAGGTTTTGATGGATAGTTCATTGCTTGGTTTGTCTTGTGTGTGTGACGTGTATCAATTCTCGTCATAGGATTGGTGCTATCAAGTATTCATGAGACCCCTTCTCGTGCTTTCAAGGTTGCGCCCTTGATTGTGTGAGATTGTAAAGGTTTGTTTTTCGATCATTCGATTTGTTTCTCGATTTCAAGGCATCGAGCGTCTTGTCGTTGTTTCGTTGGGTTATCCTTATTATTATCCATCTATCTATATATTTGGTTTATTTGCGTCATTCAATTTCCGTTACGTCGTGTCTTATCACTCTACCCTCTAGTTGTTCTTGTTGAGTCGTTGGTGTTGAAAGATCGGACTATCCTACGACTAATCCCCGTATCACAATTTACAAGAAAATATTTTTTTTATAAAAAAAATTGTAGAAAAAATACTTTATAATGTATTATAGAGGATGGTTCTTTTGTAAACACTCCTTAGTATACAATTTGTGAACAAATCTCGGCCTTCAAATTGTGTGAAATGGATGGTGAGATTTAATCCTCATTTCTGTTTTTTTTTATTAAAAAAATACGCGGGTCCCACCAAAAAACCACTCACTCTCCTTTTCGCGTGCGTGTGGTACATGATTCAATCAGATTCATGTCGGGCCCACCTATTTCTGGTTTTTTTTTCAAACTCAAAGGTGTGCTCAGTTTTTGTGAATGAGATTGGATCGGTTAAAAAAAATTCAACATTGCTTTTTACGGTGACGGTGAATTAACAGTGTTATTAATTTATTTTTGCAGGTATAATCTAAAGTTTTGTCGAGTATTTGGAAATTGATTAATTTGCACTGATTTGGAAAATAATAATATTATTCAGTAATAAGTGAAAGACTATTCATACGTATGATGAACAATTCCTCCTATATCGATGAATAATTCCGTTATTTATAGGATATATTCATTCACACGACACCACCTTATGAAGAATTTTTCACATATCGACGAATAATTGCTTATATATCGATGAATACTTTTGTTATCTATACGAACAACTCTTCATCTATCGAACTATCGAAGAATAATTTCACATATCTACGAATAGTTCTTCCAATATGTGAAAGATTATTCAAACGTATGACAAACAATTCTTCCTATATCGATGAATAATTCCGTTATTTATAAAATATATTCATTCACACAACACCACCTTATGAATACTTTTTCACATATCGACGAATAATTGCTCATATATCGATGAATAATTTTGTCATCTATACGAACAACTCTTCATCTATTGAACTATCGAAGAATAATTTCACATATCTACGAATAGTTCTTCCTATATCGATGAACAATTTCGCTATTTATACGAATAATTTCTTCGATGTCAACGAACTCCGAGTTTATATTTTCCTTTATTGTTTAAATAATTTCTATAAATAATTCATCATATATCAACGAATAATTCCATTATTTATACTAATAAACTATTCTTTTCCATATCTTAAAGTTAAACATGAGGAGGAGATTCACCGGTTGATTTAGGTTTTGAAAATCACCATTGATTTCTTGATTTTTTTTTTTATCAGAAACGTTGTAGGGCTAAGAATAAAAAATTGATTAGCTTTCGATTAGACGATTGGATTCAGTTGGGCAATAATCTCACGCGCTTTGTTTGCTTCTTTTTCCCGATTGTCATGCATCCAGCAACCGTTTGTTTTTGTTTTCCTTTTTTAAAATATAATAAATTCAATTAATCTCCACCTTTCATTCTACTCAATTGGATGGTTAAGATTTGGTCACAAATTGTATTATAAGGAGTGTTTTCACCGAAACCACCGTCTATATGTATAATATCTTGTTAAGATAGTGACAAATGCCTAATCATCGCCAATTATTTGGAAAACTTATTAATTGATATCATCATCCAATACTTATAAGTTTGTTGCTCCAAAAAAAATGAATTGGAAAAGCGATTATATTTATATAAGTTTGTTGATATCATCATCCTAAGGGCGTTAATTTTTTTTGAGGTCAAACTCGTAATATTTCGTGGAGAGACCCATCACGAGGTTGTAATAGGGAAACTTTCCCCAAGCGCTATGACAATGGCTAACACTAGATGCCTGGCTAATGAGTCATTTCGATATCGATAAACCTTAGGGAAATATTATCATAAGATTGAAGACATCAAATCCAGTGAATTCAATGTCTACCGGGGAAGTAAATAGGGGCTATTCTCGTGATGAAAATAGCCCAACTTCAGGAAAATTAAAGCACTCTCGAAGGTTCAAGCAATACAGTTAAACCAATATTGTAAGAAAAAGTTGAGACTAGCTAGGTAATCCGAAACACAATTAGCTTCATGGAAAACGTGGCAAAACTAAATATTCTAATCTCTTCTTAAAAAGTCTTGGCAAATGGAGATAAGATTGGCTAGTAGGTGACATCGCAACAATGATTTATCAAGAAGGGTCGCCATGAGTTGTGAATCTATTTCCAGAACCACATGTGTGCAGAAACCATCCCAAACAAGCAATAGTTCTTGCAAAACTCTCCATAGCTCAGCCATGGGACGTACAAGTTTCAATCTTCATACCAAAACCACAATCCCACTCACCAACATTATTATTTCTAACAATATCAGGAGCATGGAAATCTCTACTAATTCACTATATGTACAATTTCGTCTTAAATTTTAATATCTAGGGGGAAAAACATGGATAACACCAATGCAAGAAACCCTTCATTGGTTTCCTTTTTTCACTTTACGAAAAATTGTAAATGCGAACATGAAATTGGACATGAAATGCGAACATGTAAATGCGCAAAAATTACCTTATAAGCAGATCGATCAATCTGGGAGCAAACTCGAGGCGTTATAGCACGGTTACAATCAAGCGTGAAAACAAACAACCATGGTTTTGGCCTTTGGGTTGAGTTATTTATCTGCACTCAAACGCAATACGCGCCAACCAAGGCGAGCACACAAGTCAAGTGGGATTTCATCCTAAAGTCAATTAATGTTTATGTGTAAGGCTTGGGTTCACTTTATAAAAATCAATTAGTGTTAGGATGAGTAGTCCACTAACTTATGTATAAGGCTTGAGTTCACTTTATAATCAATGTGAATGTGGGATTTTTGACAATAGCTCTGATATCATGTTAAATAACGATGGGTTATACGGCATGAAGGTCACGCACGCCCAAGCGCAACACATGCCAACCAAGTCGAGTACACAAGCCGAGTGGAGTTCTATCCTAAAACCAATTGGTGTTAGGAGAAGGAACCCAAACACTTATTATAATAAATGTAGGATCTATCACAACTAATATTGTCAACAATATGAGTAAAATTAAAACTCAAATGAGGGTGTTATATACAACTACAAAATCTACAAGGATACAAATGAAGAAGGGTGAGAGAATGAGATCGAGGAAGTTATGTCATACAAATTGGAGGGGTGAAGGTTTAAAAACGGTGAGTTTGGCTCCCATCCACCTTATTTCCGGGGTTTCCCCTTGCTTTATCAGTGAACTACCAACGACGAACCATCAACAACGGCAACAAGGGCCACACTGAAAACTCATGAAAGACCCCAATTGGAGAATGGGGTTTTAAGGCCCTATTTGGTATCAATTACCAGGAATCGAAAACTGGTAGTCGGAATAAGTGATTACGGTTTTGGTGTTTGGTATGACAAAACCCGAAATGAAATAGATTACCGCGTAATTCCATCATCCTCAATTTTGGACATTTTTCATTCATCCCCTAAACCTAAGGAATGACCCATTCCCAATTTTCTCCCTCCCAAACTCAAACCCAACAGCCCCAACCTCCATCTTCCTCTGACTGTCTGTTGCCGCTGCCGCCAAGATCCGCAGCCACCATCGTCCGACTCTGCTGCCGCCGCCACCACCGCTTCTCTCTCTCTCTACCCCCCCCCCCCCCCCCACCTGGGATCGTCGCCGCTATCGCCACCATCTGCAGTCCTCCCTTCGTCGGCCTTCAACGTCCTCCCAAGCGGTGTTCTCCCTCCGTCGCCGCTGTCGCCACCATCTCTGTCTCTCCCCGACCGGTGTTGTCCCTCCGTCACTCTCTCTTCTATTTTCACCCCGGTACCACCTTCAGTGTCCTCCCTTTGTCGGCCTTCATATCCAACCTTCAGATCCCACCACTCCACAACCAATTTTAGATCTACGACAATCCTCCCGTCCACCACTAATTTCAAATCTACTCTCCCCAATTTTAGATCTACAACACCCATGACTTCTCTTTATTCCGACAATCTACCAAACAACGTGTCCCACGTATGGATTAGAGTCGATTTTCATTCCGATTACTACACTCGTACCAATCAGTGCCTAAATTCAACATAGGCCGAGTATCAGAAATGAACTAGTCACCATTTAATATACGTATTTGATCTTTTCGGCAAAACCTCAGCATATAACTATCAGAAAACAATGGCAAAATTGAAGGAGACGAGTACACGACACAGCCTTTACAGCATTACCCGTGTCTCGTATTAGCATCTGTGATAAATATCAAGGGGGGCCATGAAGCACCAACCAATTGCAAAATCAAACAGAATTGGAAGATAAAAATGTGAAAGTAACAGCAGCACGAACCCGGCCTACGTCTCCATTCTCGTGTGTTGACATGCCTGGGGAAAACAGGTTTTCACCAGACAGGTTGAAGTTCCGAGATAATGTTCTTCACACCGTCAAGCCAGTTGACACCAAATAATGTGTTTTTCACGCCACTGTTGTCTCCAGTGAAGAGTTCTGTTGCAAAGTAGGATAATAAGCTGGGACCGCTTTAGACTCGCTAGTAAACCAATCACATTGGCAAGGTGTTAGCCCATCCAGAGCTTCAATACTCTGTCCCTGCCACCGGATGCAACTTTCTCGCCATCAGGACTCCAATCAACAGCAAAAACCTGATCCAAATGAAGGTCCAAAGTGGCAGTTAAAACACGGAAGTTTAGAATGGTGGGCATCTTAACTGACAAAAGTTGAGTTGCTAAAATTCACAGCACAGGAAGTACCTCGTCGGAATGCCCTGGAAGATCCTGTTTCAGTTTTTGTGTCTTGATATCCCAAATCTAAACAATGAGTGGATTTTCAACTATAAGACGCTTGTAAAGAAATACCCAATCCAGAAAAAAAATTCCAGTGCATGTAGATGGGAATTACCGTATCATTTCCCAGCAAAAGCATAAAAAATCACAGAGCAATTACTTACCTTAAGTGTTGAGTCCTTACTTCCACTTAAGAGTAACCTACTATCAGCAGACCAACTGCAATAAAATAAAAAATTTAAAAATAGGAGGTTGAGTTTATTTGGATTATGCAGAAGATATGAAATAGGTTAAAATTACAGGCACATTAGGACCTTATCTGATATACAGGCCCAACATGGCCTCGAAAAGCAGCAACAAACTTTCCTGTAATGCCATTCCACACCTTGACTGACTTGTCAAACGAAGCACTTGCTATCCACTGACCATCAGGAGAAAAGTAAACATGGTTTACAAGCTGCAGGAACCAAGAGAGAAGTTCATTAGAGTTTGCAGGAACACAAATCTACACCACACAAATGAAAGATTCAAGAGGGACACTTTGTTGGTGGGGATAAAGGTAGGCAAATAAATATTGATTTTTTGGGTTATACCTGTTGATGGCCAGTCATTCGCTCTTTTGGGTGTTTGCTTACTGAAGGTTCCCACAGAATCATTGTGAAATCATCAGAACCTGAGACAAGTCTCTCAGGGGCATTGCCTTTCATCTTGTTGTACCTAGCTAATGCAGCCTACAAAAGAAGGATATAGGCCAACATTATAATATTTAATTTACCATAAAAAAGAAGAGGAAAAAACATTTAGACAATTCTGTCCCCAAATGTTGGTAAAAATGAGAAGAAGATGAAGAGTGGGAGAGTGAGACAGATCTAACATTCAAAACATTTAGCAGTAAACAACACGCCATCACATCTGTACTCAACTTAGTATTCCTGTTGCCCCAAATATAAACACAAATATACAAGTTCAGTTGTTGTCCAAGTCTTTTAGAAGCTAGGTGAATACCAAGTCCACATAAACAAAGAACTATAAAAATTTACTTCATTCAAATTGAATAATCTTGCACCCCAAGTAAAGGTATAAGATATACCTTGCAGCAGGAAATAACATATGAAAAGGCAGACTAGATCTGAGACTACAGAAGGTTAATAAACGTCCAGAAGACCCTAGTTTGCATTCAACAAGAATTCGCGTCATAAAAAATACCTCCTTCATGTCCTCTGAAGAAGAAAATTGTTTCCCTGTGTGATCAAATGCTCCAGTGCGCAAGACATACTCTGTGCTTAATGCAAGGGAATTAACCCAATGCCCATGACCCTTACATCGTGAACAAGAAAATGTAAGCGGCAAGCTAAATCTATTAAAGGAAATATCAGATCAAACTACTGAGATTAAATAAACACATTGCTCCTGAAAACTTATTGAGAAAACTAATTGTTCAAAAGGTGTCAACTGATGAGTACCTACTGTAAAATGTACAAACATACCTTTAACTCTCGGATTAGTTTCCCCTGTTTAGTTTCCCAGACTTTTATAGTACAATCTTGAGAGCTGTCAGAGAAATATAAGAGACGTTCATCAGAAGACCCAAAGTGGTAAAAGGAGTTCAGATAACACCAAACTTTCATTAGAAATAGCCAATCCCATAGAGCTAGTCATCAACCAGATCTGGGGAGTCTACACCCTATATGGCATTTTTAAGGGACACTAAATCCATTTGCTTTAACCTTTAGTCTATTATAAATCAAAGCTGGATGTTTTTTTATACGAAATAAGAGGTTGAATTAGACCATAGTTGTTCTGCTGTGCTCCTCTTTATGCCTACATTCACCCTAGAGAAAATTTTAGCAAATAAAGAGGAGCAACAAAACAACTAGGGTCTAACTGAACCCTTTTTACCCCTTTTCTATTGGGACAGGGTAGCATAAGCATAATAAAACATCAGCCAAGTGAACATACCCAGTATATATGACACCATCGCCACCCCACTTCACACAAGTAACTGCCAAAGTATGGCCATTCAGACAAATAACAGATCTTTTCAAGGTAACATCCCATATGCGTGCATCGCCATCTTTGCTAGCACTGACAAAGCGACGACTTGGAGATTGAAGGTGGGCTGGTTCCCAAGATATGCCAGTGATCCACTTCTTGTGACCCTGATATGCAAAATTTTAAGATCTATTGATACGAGTAGCTTAATATGGTTTATTATAAGTATCTTCATCATCACCCTTTAATTTCTAGAAAATCGTATATATCAAAGTTAGTTGACTAATATAGCAGCAGAAGATGAAAATAAAGACATCACAAAAGAAGAAAATTGCTTTTTTTTTTTACTACAAAAATTGCCTTCAAAACATCCAATGACATTGTAAACAAGATATATGCATGTGTCTTCAAGAACATCCTCATTATCAGGAACTTTCTACTAATCTTTCCAATATAGATGTTTCTCTGACGTAAATAAGATCTTCGATATTACTGAATTACAAGTTCGCATTTCGAGTATTAATAGCACATTCTTATTTGATATACATTCTACACAAAAATATACCGTATGATAAGGATAAATATATAGCATAAATAACCCCCTCACCTTTATCTAGCATGTATATCAGTTGTTTTAACAAAGCATAGGTTTGTCCGGGAGTTTACCTAAAAAACGTGAGTGATTATGGATCTAGCAAATCAATTTATCTATTTATTTGTTTATGTTAAGCAGTGAAATGTGCTTATTAGAATATAACAATAGAGGGATATATCTTGGATTATTCTACAAGGAACCATGCTGCCATAGGAACAGGTAGGTTATGATAGAGAAAATATTTGGGTGAGTAAAAGTGATGAGGGTTCCTTAGGTTACTCGCAGAATAGTAGTAGGATAAATAAAGGAAGTATCCCTCCGATTAAGGTAACTAGAGAAGATCAGTTGTAAGAGCATCCCCAATGGTGGGGTGCCTCAAAGTTTCTCTCCCCTTTCCTCATTCGTCCACCTCACTTTCCACTAACTTTATTCTCAACCCTCCCCAATTCAATTCTTCTTATTTTTCCTATAATTTCAAATATTAAAATATTAAATTGATTTATATAAAATTTTAATTTAATTTTTTAATTAAATTTGATAATTAATTTTAATAATTTAAAGTATTTTTAAATAAATTGTTAATAAATTTGAAATTTCAAAAACATATAAATTTAATATTATCAGTTAATATATAATAATATTTTTAATTAATTTTAAACATTTAAAATATTTAAAGTAAATTTAATATTACAGTATAAGTTAATATATTTAATATTATAAGTTAATTATATTTTAAATTACTTTTAATAATTTAAAAAAATATTAATGTAATTATTAATTATATTTTTGAATTACTTTTAATAATTTAAAACGTTTAAACTAAATTGTTAATATATCCGAAAACTAAAAAATATTAATTAAATTTTTTAATCATATTTGATAATTAATTTTAGTAATTTAAAGTAAATTTTTATTAAATTAAACCATTGAAAAAATTATTAATGTAATTATATAATTAAATTTAATAATTAATTTTAATATTTTAAAATATTTTAATTAAGTTGTTAATATTTTTTAGTCTTTAATTAAAATCTATGAATGAAAATAAAAAAATAAAATGATTTACTAAGGTGACACGTGTCATCGTTTCATTGGTTTCGGATTTGGGAAGGTTCCCAATATATTGGGGCACCCCAAAGTTGGGGAGGTTGTCCACAATAGTCGGGTTCCCCAAATCACATGAAAAAGTGAAATGGGGAGGGGAGCTCCCGACCATTGGTGATGCTCTAAAGGCATTTGCCTTTGCCAGTCGAGTTTATGCTCTTTGGTGGCCACTGGCCAGCTTTCATCTCATTTTGGTGGATCAGTGGATTCCTTCTGGTTTCCTTGAGACAGTATCTTTGTGTTTGCGTGCCTTTTGGGCATTAATCAAATTAAAAGGTGTCCTTTCGGTTTCCTCGGGACGGTATCTTCATAAATTACAGTAGTATTAAATTGTCAAATAATCGCTTGATTGGAGGATAGCCCTTAAGATCAGCAACTGCAAAAGTTGGTATTTTGTGCTCAAATTCTGAAGTTCAAGCTAAAGAGTACAACCAACCCAAAACTGAAAGTTAAGGATACATTCTACAATATTCTCGATAAGCACAAGCTACATTCAAAATTCCTAGTTATCTCTTCATGATTTTCATATATTTTAATCCTTTAATACTTACTAATGAACGTTAACATGCTACACCAACCCATGCTATGAAGTTAAAAGCATATAAAAAAAGAACATGAAGAAACACATCAACAATCAAAATAGTTAATCAGGTACATAAATAAATAAACCAAGATCGTCTTTATGATGCAATGTGTCAGTTGTTTCTGTCCTGTATAACCTAAAAAAAAAACTAGCTGGAGCAATATAGAGGGATGAGCAGAATTTTTTGCAAGTTGCACGAAGTTTAGATTCCTAATAGTTACAAAAGAACCACAAGTCTATAGAAAAGATCAAGCAAAATGATAGAGAAGGAGCCATCATTGTTAGCCACTTATTGGCTCTCTACTAGTTTACTGAAGTGATTAAGTTGAAGAATCATTTGATTAGCACAATTTTGGGCATTCACTTACTCTTGTAATAATCAGATGTGAAGTTGGAACTTACAGTAAGAGGACCGCCAGATGACTTCCCTGTCTGTGGATCCCAGCACAGAAGCTCTCCCGATTTGCTTCCACTCACTAGATGCTTACCATCCGGGGACCATGCGATGCACAGAACCCAATTTTTGTGCCCTGACAAAAATAGAAAACAAACCACATTCTTTTTAATGAAATGATGAATTTTGGTGCGCTCAAAAAAGTGTCTGACTGCATGGGAAGGGGATAAATAGAAGAAAATGAAGTCAGCAGCCAACTAACACAAAACAAGATGTATATCATTAAGAAAACGAAAGCATGTTTCCCGCAATATCTTCCTAGAAAAATACTGTGATATCAAGCTTACTATCGCATGCTTGATTGTTTGCACACACCAATTCTATGTGAAGAAGTAATACATTGTCTTTGTTAAACATATCAGTATCTCTTCCATAGAACTCAAAATATGAGGAATTTATAAGTTCATAAGAGTAATCGAACCAATTTGATCATTTTATTCCAACAGCATTGACTACAAGTGCAGCATAGATGTTGGAGAGTTTTGCATGAATATAAAGCTGCCAAACAAATCAAACCTGTACAAGTGAACATAGGTGTTTGTGTATTCAGGTCCCAGAGCCTAACAGTTGTGTCACCTGAGCCACTGGCCAACTGTCGCCCATCAGGACTAAATGCAACTGACAGCACAGCTTCAGTATGTCCTGCAGTATCAAAAATGCAATCATGATTGAAGTAAAAGCAGGGCCATATGCAAAGAATATACTATGTTCTTCTTATCATCAGAATTTTGAAGAAACGAGTGATGTTCCAGAAAGAACAATGATGATACCGGCAATAGTAGCGGAGCAACGATGAACAGGACGGATGCGGAAAACTGCTTGTGGTTGATAAATGATCTGAACTACTTTCTCAACAGAGACTACAAACACGCAAAAATCATACTTCTTGTTAAAATACAGGAAACAGAAGTCCATCAACCTAACAGAACATCAAAATAAACTCAGTTGTTTTCTCAAGTAGGATAGAAAGATTAAAATATCTAGAAATAGCACAAATTTCTGCTTGAATTAGGCAAAAGAACCTTTGTTTTTCTGTAGATAAATCCCCAACTCGTTAACAAGTTCTTGGTTTGATATGTAGAAAGCATAAGGCAGCCTCTCTTCCTGAAATATTATCAAATTCTACCTTAAAAGATATGTCGTAGCAATTCCATTACAACAGAGTGTGAAATGCAAACTAAAACAACAAACTGCAACGAAGATTTGCTGTAAATTGTAAAATCCAAATCAACAGGCAATAAACTGAGCAATTACGCACGAAATTTCAAATATAAAGACAACGAAGACAAAATTACGTTGCTAAGTAGCTGGTTGACGATGAGGTGAAGCTCTTTGGGGCCGGCGTTTTGAGGAAGGTACATAGCAGCTCCCAGAGGCGTGCCTTCAGGATCAGCCAACTGGCACATGACGCTGTTACTACTCGAATCTCTTTGCGCCTCCATCTCGAGTTACTCGACGAAGAAGAAGTTCAATTGCTGCTTCCTTCCAATGGCGGTGTTCGGAGCTCAGATGACGGGCGGATTGGAGGGGAAGGTGCGTCCATCGAGGTTTAAAGTTGGTTAGGGTTTTAAAGACCTAAAATAAATTTCTGAATTTTAAATGGACGACTAAGAAACTTAAAACTGAAAAACTATTTTGATTTTACGGAGTAAAATTTGTCAAAGCCCGACTAAATCGGCCCAGTGATGATTTCTCTGGCCCATGTTTTATGATTTGGCCCATTTGAGTATGTGTCAGGCTGCCAGCAGCTTCCATTTGAGGCCTACAACTACAAATCAGAAGGACGCTTAGGGTGTTATGTGAGACAAGCTACTCGGGATCGGCTCGTAAAAAACTCGGCTCATGCTCGTTCATATTTAAAAACGAACGAGTATGAGCAGAATTTCGAGCTCGAGCTTTATACGAGTCTGCTCGTATAGCTCGTATTAAAGGGGTAATTATGTAATTTCCCTTATCTTATTTAAAACGAGCTTGTCAAAACAGCAAATGTATGTTTCACGAGCTCAACTCGAGCTTTCAACAAAACAAGCTTCACACAAGCTGGAAACTTCAAAACGAGCAAAAACGAGTTCGAACGAACTTGTGAGCTCGAGCTCGGCTCGAACAAAAACGAGCAAAACGAGCTCGAGCTTGAGCTTCTTATACAGCTCGCGAGCCGAATACAAACACGATTTTAAGCTCGTAAAAAAATCAGGCTCGGCTCGATAAAAAACGAACCGAACATGAGCACCTAGGTACTCGGCTCGTTCGACTCGAATAACACCCCTGCTTATCTACGAGCGGGTATCCCATCCTCTGGAAAAAAAAAACTTGATTTATTTGAATGGATATCAAAACAAATCGCCATAAAAGATACATGTATCTCACAAAAAGGATTAAAGTACACATATTTTGTTATGAAACTATAAATGGTGGATGATTCACCTCCCAAAATCCTCACATAGTGGAAAATCAAATGATAGTTAGGCTTATATAAAACTATGTACGTCTCCTTGTAGATACACACAAACAATGGAGAATTTCTCTCTTTTATCTGTCTCATCTCTGTTGTTATTCTTTCACATATTACAACATATTTTTGAATAATTGTAGCCTAAAGAGAAAATCTAAGATGGTACTAGTACTAAGGAGTTAAAAAGGAAAGCATCGCACAGGTGAGGTGAGGAAAATCAATACTCATTATTTATGTTAGAAGCTTAAATAAAATTAAATTAAATGCTAGCTCTAATACTATCAATAAGTGCAGATTTTTATGGGTTCCGAAAATTTTTGAAATTAAATAAAATGTTAGAAAATAAACATATTAATCAATGTTTTAGCGTAAAAGTCATATAGAATATTATGTAGAACCACAATCTTATTGACATCCCGACATTTGGTAATCGATTCACTTGGAGAAAGAGACGATTTGGTGATGATAACACTTTTGAAAAACTAGACAGAGTGCTAATTCATAACAGTTTCTTTAACTCTTTTCCCAATTTGACTACAAAGAACCACGTCTTTACACACTCTGACCACTCTCAAATCACAATTGAATTATGCGACAACTAGCGCCCTAAACTCCAACCTTTCAAATTTGAAATGGACTGGACCAAGAGGAAAGATTATGAAAATATTGTTAGGGATGTCTGGCGAGTAAACTTCCCATGCTCTCAATTATACAAACTTACTAAGAAATTACAGGAACTTAAGAAGAAAAGTAAAATTTAGAGCAAACGCACGTTTGGTAACATTTTCAGCCAAATTTCCTTCGTAGAAAAAGAGCTCCAAGATCTACAACAACGACTCTATCTTAACTACATTCCTGATCTAGATAAAAAGCAAAAACTTTTAATAAAAAAACACGCTACACTCATCAACTTCCAAAAAACCTATTGGAGATAAAGAGCGAAAAGAACTCATATTAGGACTATTGAAGCAAACACAACATATTTTCATCGAGTTGCAACAAGAAGAAGAAACAGAAACATAATAAAATCTATACAAATATATGTTGGGGTCTCTCTCTCCTCTGATCATGACATCAGGTGAGCCATCAAAGACGATTTTGTCAAGCGATTCGAGAACCCTAGCTCAAAGACCCCACATCACTAGTAACCTGCTAGACAATATCAAACCTGAAATCACTTCATCGGATAATGACTGGCTTACTAGACAAATTACAAATAGTGAAGTTAAGAATGCCATTTTCAGCCTAGCCAACAATAAATCTCCGGGGGCCTAACTGCTTTCCTGCTGGTTTTTTCAAAAAATATTGGCATATTATGGGTCCTTCAGTTACCAAAGTCGTCAAGAGTTTCTTCCTTAGTAGAAGAATTCTTAATCAAATAAGCCACACATTCATAGCACCCATCCCCAAATGCGATAACCCAACAACTACCAACCACTACACGCCTATTAGTCTATGTTCGATCACATATAAAGTAATATCTAAAGTTCTATCTACAAGGCTTAAAAAAATTATCCCAAAAATAATCCATCATCCCCAAAAAATTATCACACAAAAGTACCTCAACAAACAAACCCTGGGTCACGATCATCACATCCTTTATTTAAAATAATCCATCATCCCCAAAAAATTATCCCAAAAAAATTATTCTTACTAAACCAACAAAACCCTAGGTCACGATCAACACACCAAAGTACCTCAAGAAGCAACACATCCTTCAATACAACCGAAAAGGTAACTCCTCGTGGCAATGAACAAAGCTTTCAAACCTTATCCCTATTTTTAAGAACAACATTCACTGGTCTATTGGTAATGGGAATGCTATTAATTTCTGGTATGACCATTGGTTGACGTTCCGCTTATTGATGTCGCAAATGACCTAACAAACATCAACCCCCGCCTCAAGGTGAGCCATTTCATTCAAGACGATAAATCTTGGAATGCTAAAAAAATCCACGACCTTGTCAAAGATCAAATCGACGATACCACCATCACCTCCATCCTACAAACACTAATCCCAAAAAACAATGACAAAGATAGAATCTACTAGAGATGGAGCAAGAATGATTGATTTTCTACAAAGTCAGCCATTGATATGCTTCATAACACAAATAAACATACTCGATCAGACCTACATTGAATCTGGAAACTAGAAACTATTCCAAAAAGTAAAGGAATTTCTATAGCGCATCTCAAAAAATGGTATCCCAATTTCAGTTAAGTTGGCCTATCGTGGGGTGGGTATTCCCACAAACTGCCCCCTTTGTGACTCTAACTACGATGATCTTCCACATCGTCTTCTGAATCACATGCGCAACTATTCACCGGCTGGATCCACGAATGGCAGCCAAACTGCGCTCACACCAACTACAATAACAGAACATCAATCATACCTTGAAAAACATCAAAGATGACCTGGGGAAACTAAACTTCACTAAGCTCACTACGACTTGGTGGAGTATTTGTTTTTTCTGAAACAAATCACTTTTCGACAAGATAAGACCCAACCCGATAACCATATCAGCATATACAACTGAACAAATTTATAACTAGAAAAAAGGCTAAGTCATTTGATGATGACATAACACCAGCTGAAAGTAGCAGCAAACATAAAATAAACAAAAAAATAGACCTAACACCAAATGGTCCATACCACCACAAAACTACCACAAACTCAACTTTAATGAAGCTTCATCAATCACAAACAAAGGCAGTTTCGGTTTCATTATCCAATACCACATGGGAAACCCAATCTGTTATGGGGATGGTGCTTCACCCCTGAATTCAGTTATTGGTGCTGAATGCTTTGCACTATGGAATGGCATCCAAGCTGCGACTAATTTGCAGTTAAACCATCTCTTTATTGAAGGGGACAATCACACAATTATTAATAGTCTAAGAGGTTAATGGTCCTCCCTTGGAGAAATTGAAATGATCATCTCCAACATTTCTATCTCTCTGCATTGGTTTGCTACTGTTCAAATTCGCCACATTTACAGAGAAACTAATCGAGTTGTCGGCCGTCTTTCACATCGATCTCAATCTTGTCTTTTCTGGTCCCTCTATTCCGGGCGACTTCTAGCTTGCAAATCTCATCCGTATAGATGCTCTTAGCTAGTAGAGGCATCCCTCTCTACCAAAAAAATTTCGTTAAAAAAAAACGATATTCTATAGTAAATTTTGTGCTTCACACCTTTGAATTTAGCTAAATTAAACTTGTGATGGAGATGTGGGTTTGAGCTCAAATAGGTGGGGATGAGGACGAGACGATATGCTTTTTGGCAACTAAAAAATAAATCTCTATAATCTTCCAATATAAACGAATAATTTGATTCCAACGAATATCATATATTCATATGTACACAATCATTAGACTATCCACAATGGTTAGGTGCTCAAATGTGCACATTTGCACAAGATGTGTATTTTTGCACACCACTTTTTAGCATTTTACTCCATTGGTTAAAGTGTGTATTTTTTGCACACATCTCTTTTAATAACCAAGTAATCTATATTTATCTTCACATTTTAATTGTGATTAATATCTATTAAAAATTAAATATGTATTTTGTATTATAAATTTTTATTACGCACATTTTGATATAAAAAAATATAATTTTCACCAAAATTTGAAAAATCAAAATTTCAATATTGTTCACAAAATTGGATGGTTATTTCTTAAAAAATGTATATCACTAATCTAACTTAATTTTTTTGTTAGATTTAAACTTAAACATTTAAATGAATTTCTTAGTCATTAGATAAGATTTTTTAAATGAAATTTATTAGATTAATATAATTTATATTAAATCAAATTTAGTCATAAAAAAAGAAAAATGATAAAAAGTCATTTATGAAACCATACCTTCTCTCTTTTCATTGGATAAAGATTTTATCCACTTTCTCAAAAGGTGGGAAAGTTTTTGCACATAGGGGGGATTTTGTGCTCAAATATACACACTTTATGCTCAAATGTACACATTTGAGCACCCATAAAACAACCATTGAAGCTCATAATTGTGTAAAATATACACATTTACACAATTGCATACCACCATTGGAGTTAGTCTTATGGTGTACGTATCATGTTAACAAATATGGGTCATTGAATTAAGAATATCAATGAGATTAAAATCAACTCCTGATTATTCGTTGAATTGGTATTGGAAGATTATTCGTTGAAATGAAACTATTCAGGGTATTGGGTGATTATTCGTTAGGAAAAAAAATACATTTTTTACACTTTTTGTACAAACGATTAATTACACAATGATTGACTAATAATCATGTAAAAAGCAGACGACTAATATTCCTGAGCAAATAGAGGAATAATTTATGCGTACATGTATGTGTACACCGGAATCAATCCCTCTGAAGATTCGGACAAAACCGAGCTTGGATGGTTCGGACAAAACCGAGCTTGGATGGATCGGAACTGAATAAGATTTGGCGATTCTATAATAAATAATTAGATTATTCATAAATCATCCATTTATACCTGATTTATTAATTGGACAAATTATTCACTGACAACGTGTCGCGGGCTCTCTCTATATAATTTTGGTTTAATATATGGAGTATATATGCCATATGGTGTTGGTTTAATAAGAATTTATTGATCCATGCAGATGGATCTTGAATTAATTATTGATGTATGCATAGAGGGAGCAGAGACCAGAGAAGTAGTAATTGACAACTCCAACATTACACATGTCAACATCAATCTAACCCTTTCCATTATTGAACTCAAAGCCTATATTGGATACCTATCTACTCGCCCAAACAGATCTTGTACAAGCTTAACTTACACTGTTACACATGTTTTATACATTACTCTCCGTTCGTGAAAACTTATTGTTTTAGAGTGTTAATTTTGTTCAACAAAACATATCATTTTATGTATTTTGACCCCTACTTTACAAAAATATCATTGTAATGATTAATATATTGTTAATTGTAGTTTTCGATAAAGTAAAAAGTAGTGTAATAATTGAGGTTATAATAGTATGTATATTTGCTTATTTCCTTAAAACTTGTGAAATAAGTTGGTGAACGGAGGGAGTATGTAATTTTGGAAAATGAATATAAAAATACATAAAATAACATTTTTTTAATAAAATTATATTCCTAAAAAGGACATATTTTTTTTAGCGGAGTATCAACTCAAATTCCATTTGCTTGAAGAAGTTATGATTAATAGGTTCGATATGGATACAAAAACAAAAATAATGAGAAAAGTGGTGATAAAAATGTCTCAATGAAGTTGAAATCCTATTCATGTCCTTACGAGAAATGAATTTCGAGTGATAAATTAACCATAAGCTTGAAATTGCAGACAAAATGTATAGCATAAGTGCATAACAAACTCGTGGTAATAAACGTCTGTCGACCTGTGGGTCCATCGAGAATTAGACTTCCCTACACCCGTCATTCGGGTCGGGTTTGAATCATTCGGATCCCAGGTAAGTTGAGTTTCAAATCAATCAGATTACTGATCATTCCGGGTCGAGCTAAATTGGGTTTATAAATATTATTATAATAAAAATATTTTATAAATATTTTAAGTATAAAAAAATCATATTGATAAAAATAAGCATTCTAAACATACTATAATTATAAAATATTTTCTCCGTTAAGAAAAACGTGTCATTTTAGGAGTAAAATCTTATTAAGAAAAAACATGTCATTTTAGGTATTTTGGAGTTCACTTTTCAAAATTACCTTGTTAGGTGTAGTTTTCCATAAAGTGAAAAGGTAAAGTAATAATTATGGGTATAAATGTATTTTTGTTTGCTTTTATTTGCTTTCTTAAAAATGTGCAAATGTCTAAAAACACATATATTTTAATTAACGGATGGAGCATATATATGTTATTTAACCTATGAGTGACCTTAACAAACACATTTTCATGACGAATCCTATATGGGGTCTATTCGACGCTTGTGTGGTGTCTACACGGTGCTGATTCATCGAGTCAATCACGACCCAAAGGGTTATTGGATCTCGACCCTAAAAATTTTGAGTTGTACAGATTCGGTTCAATTTTGAATCTCAGGTCAAAAATACCGCGTTTAAACCCGCAAAATTATCAGACATACGGATCGGGTTTTCGTGTCTTTTTACTTATTAATCTAGGGTTTGATCTCGAATCTTTAGATAGATGCTATAGGCCTATAGGTAGAGCAAAGAATAGGTGATAGGGGGCTAATTAGAGTAGGATATGCAGGGTGAAGGACGGTCAAAGGAAGGACAGGGAGGACCATGCATTGGTCAAAGACCTGTGATAATCATACACCCTCTGCTATTTCTGATCTTTGGGTCCCACCTCTCCCTCTGTCCCTTCATTTTCTAAATAGATTCCCTAATTATGTCATCAACTTGAGACTCCGACTATTTCCTTCCATACATTTTTACTTTTAACAAATGTGCCTAACATAAACGTCGGTCGGTACTTTAGGCATTTGGTGACCGCAAATTCGGATTAATATTTGAATCGATGTTGTGTCACATTCGAATCGACTTAAAAACAAACACGGAAAATCGAAGGTAAATAGTGCTCAAAATCCTGATTTATATTGTATTTAATTTTTCCATAATTCGTGTTATTAAAACGTTGTAGAAATTAAGAAGATTATCCTATGTTCTTATTTGTAGCTGATCATTTGACTTTATTTAATTACACTTCCCTTGATCTTTAACTTTTTTTTGTAACTTGTGAACGATTCCGTACTACAATCGGGTTTACTTTTAATAAATTTTATTAAAATTTGATAAGAAGCAAGTTTAAAAAACATATTTTATTTTATGATTTTACTTTTTTTTTTGCATATATAAATATAGTTATTATATTTTATTTATTGTTATCCGATCTTCTCAAATATATTATATTAATGTAAATTTATCCATTTGTCATATACCTAAATAATATTTACTCTAATTATTATATTTTTATAAAATATAAATAATATCATTTTATTCTTTTACTTTAAAATTTTATTTTATTCTTTTCATTTTATTCTTTGATTTACATTGCTCAATTAATTATTCAAATAAGTTTCTTCACATTTTTTTAGCTAGTTTTTTTTTATATTGTTTACTTATTATTTTATTCTTCTAATTTTTTTTCTTTGATTTCTCATTTGGATAAGTTTCTAAAAAAAATTATTTCTATAGTTCTTTTATATGGTTTACGTACTTATACAAACTAAAGTTTAATTAATCTTTTTTAATTTAATAATATGAACCTGTATGCTTAAATAGTATTTCTTTAATAATTGTGGTAGAAGAAGAGATTTTTTTAATTTTAAAAGAAAGAAAAATAAATAGCATATACGTACTCCTCAATGGATAACATATGTACATCTATATTGTACTGACCGTATGCATATTTTTATTCTGATATCGGGATGTGATTTGGCCGGAATTTTGTCAACCAATTTTTCAGCCTATAACATTTTTTCATATGATAATTTGCATTTATAATTCATCTGAACAACACAACTGATTTACAAATAATTCTCGACATGTTTGTATAATCTATCTATCTATATTCTTATAACGATCCAAAACATTCTATTTGTTATCTTGTGAGTTGTGATTTGGGATTGAAAAATATTTTCCGGCAATAAAAAAAACCTCAAAAAAACATTCCAAAACGATCTTGTTTGTAACTCCAGTAGAAAAACTTGTTGCCGGAATATTTATCACATGATTACATGAACATAAAATAAAATAACATAGAACACATCAATTGATATTTTATTAACGCTAGAAAAATGAAGAAAAAAATTGTTAAGAAACTTAAATAGAAATTCTTAACGGATCTTTTACTTGAATTGCAATTAAATAAATTCAAATGCTTAGCTTAGTCCATGAAGATATTCTCATTTTTCCCCAAACAATATCTATTTTTATCTATGAAAAACTATTATATAAATATTCTTCGCACCTAGTTTTATATAGACCTTTGAAGGGGTTATTACACGCACAACTACAATTTCGTCAAGCACACAATTATAACACTGACATTTTTATTTGAAAACAGCCTACCAACATCGATTTCTCACGTTGGCAAAAATATCGATACACTCTGAAAACCGATGTGATGAATGAAGACATACTTAAAAAAAAAGAAGATTATCAAGTCCTAAATAACTAGATCTTCTTAACCTCGTTCGAAATGATGTTATAGATAAAAAAAAAAATAGAAAAAGAGACGGTCAAAAGGTAGATGGTGATAGGCGGTCAATTAGCCCATTGAGAGAAAGGCCGCCGAAGAGATAACCACAGTTTGGCCCTACGGAACACACATGGGCCTTTGCTCTTGTGGCAAAGTCCCATCATGGGCCGTTGGGCCCAACCAACTCATAATGTGCAGGTTTCATATGACTATTATCAGTTCATCTTGCAATTATTATTACACACTAGCAGCATAAGACCATCAAAACACAGCTATTTGATCATATACTGACGTGACTACTTCATCACTGCATGTTATCTTCTAATCATGCATCTACATACCTTGGCTTCTTTTTGGTGTTATAAATATCTTTCCCTCCCTTTCATGTTACCGCCCATCTAGTATTCTAAGTATTTTATAGGGATGGACGGGATTCAAACTCGAAAGATGGATAAGGAGTGGGCATAAAATAAGATTCGACGAATAATGCATCAATTTATTCATGTATATATATACCTTGGCTTTTGAGAGTTATATTTAAGGTCGGAGACAATATTTTAAGAGTTACATCTTATAAAATTAGGCTAATAAATGCATATTCGTTCCTTCCTTTTATGTTCTAATTAAATGCACATTTTTAACACACTCTGGATAAAATTATTTAAAAAAGGAAATGAAATTAAGAAAAATGGAGCAATAAAATTAATTTTGACTTTTGTAAAAGTTTATACACGTAAAAGAGGTAGTATGTTCTAATTTGCAAATCACGTTCTCAAATGTATAATACATTTGAATACCCTAAAACAGGCACGCAACTAGAAATTCAAATTTGAATGGGTTGAAACCATGCATCCGTGCTTACTCTAAAATCAATCAATGAAGCATAAAAACATTTTAAAAAACGTTTGTTTATTTACACGTAACCATCAAAGATAATGTTGAGAGGTTTGATATGGGAGTGTCCCTCCCACATTGATTATAAAAGACTAAAAATGATGTGTTATAAGGAAGAGTGAAACTCTGCACAAGTTGGTGGATCCCGACCTTATAATCGCAAAAAATAATAAATCAATATAACCCGACACGTGTTTGTCTCCCGTTAACGGACCGTCGGATATTTCACAAATAATCTTACTAATGTTTGGTTATTTACCCATAACCATCAAAGATAATCTTACTTTGTATTTTAAGGAGGCTATTATGTGGGATCCCTAAATCTAAAAGCGAAGAAAGGAATAATTTTTCTTAATCTATGCTCTAACAACATAGATTTTGAATGCAATTTAGAGGAAATGGTAGTCTATATACCAACAATTTATATAATAGCAAAATGTATAAATCATATAAAAAAATATTGAAAATAATAAAATAGAGTATCTAAAAAATCTCCTCTCAAATTAAAATAGCAATAATGAATGTTGTCATGTATAAATGTGAGGAGTGGGGAATTTACAGGGTGGGAAGAACATGGAAATGAACAATGAAGATTCCTGTCAAACAAAAATGAGGGTGATTGGTTAATACAGTAAAACGGACGCCCCATTGGGCTTCCTGGCCCACTTCTGGAGGGGAGATTCTCAGGTGCTGACTGTCTCTTTTTCTGCACAAATTTTAAATAAACTATCCAATAATTACTTCCTTTTATGAACCCATCTTATTTTCCCTGTATTTTTTTTTCCTTTTATACTAGTAAGGATATAGGTAGGTTAGTCCCTACATGCCAATATACCATCATCCAAAAGCATTCTTACGGATAAGAATACAAAGATGTCTCTCTAGTTAAACATCTGGCCAGATGGCAGACTCAAAGAGGCGAAAAATGTGGTCGACGCATCTGTTAATCTCCTGAAAGCAGTGCAAGAGGTTAACATGGTTGAAAAATGATCGAGTGTGTTTGGATTTCGATTACATAATTTATAATGCAATTATAAGCTTAAATAATTGAAAATGATTTTGTTAACAAATCTACAATGTGAATTATATCTTATACAATTCTAAAATAAAAGTTTTATTGTTACATGTCAGTTTATGGTTAATTTTGTTCTCTCTAAAAGTTCTAGTCAATCCTAGCATGTCAAACACACACATATATATATTGAATGCCATATATTTATCCATACACTTGTAATTTTACTTTCCATAGTTGTCAATAATTTTTATTTTTATTTTGGTAAAAATTATTTTTATTTGGTAAAAATGGTTTCTATTTTTAATATAGTTTTTGTCATTTTTTAAAATTTATCCATTATTCACCTAAGTTCCTATGCAAGCTAGGGACGTAGGAAAATAAGTAATCCCTCCGTTCCAAATTAAACGTCGTTTGTTTTTTTTCTGCACATTTTTTGAGGATGTTAAAACACTATAAAATATTTTTTTTAAAAATAATTTCATACTTGGTAATCATAAGTATGAACTCATAAAAATAAACTCATTAAAAAAATAATATTTTATATAGTTTTTACCTTCTTAAATTGCGTGCAGAAAAGTCAAAATACTTTTATTATGAAAAAAATGGAGTATTTGATAGTTTATGTAATGATACGGGGTTAGCCGTGAGATGACCCGATCTTCAACAAAAAAGCAAGAAACTAAATAATGGAAGCAAGAACTAAACAAGACTAAAAGAAACAAGACGACGCAGGAAAGCAACTATCAAGATTCGACCAAGAAACCTCAAGATCGATCAAGAACAAACCAAGACTCGACAAAACAGTAGCAAGACTCGAAATTAAAAGGCAAGAATTGAAAGACACGACCTGATATGGACTGAGTCGATCTATATAGAACAAGATAAAGACCTCAGGCCTCCTTAGAGGGTAGGAACCAATACCAATGACTATATAATCCGCCTCTACAACCCTACACAACCAAGCGGACAACTTGGAGGCACAAGGAGGGGGCTTGTGGATACTCGGATCACCAAATCTTGCGAAGTTGATGAACGGCAAAGCAAACCAAGCTGAGACAAGATACCAATTTGTGACCAATGAGCATTGCTCTAATCGGCCAGCAACTCTCAAGTGTTTCACACACACGTTTTGAGAAGTAAAAACTCTATTCAGAATGTTCCAATTATTCTACATAGATGGTGCGGCATTATATAGCCTTAAAGAGGTTGTTCTGGCCGAAAATAATAAGAATAAAATAAACTAACAACTTAATGGGCTTAATAAAATAACACCTAAAGACATAAGTAAATAAGGTCTCTAAAAATAATAACTAGAAAAGCTCAATTCAGCCCAATAGAACACTTAAGCTGAAAATAGGTTCCAACACTTGTAAAATATCGACATAAGCAAGGCTATGGAGGCTCGGCCTCTTCTTGGACTCCAATACACATGTATGTCTTCAATGTTGGCTCGGGGAGTAGAACCTTGCTCGAGAACAAAGCATGACTCACAAAGTTGAATGAGTCTCTCTGAAGCTTCTTAGCTCTAGCTCGAGTCATTGGTCTTTCTCCAAGTATGATAGGTGTGTTAGGTGGAGCTGTATAAGATGGTCCCGCATCATGTAATCTATTAACTTCAATCACCATGCCAGGAATAATTATGTATTATATAACTCAAATTAAAAATATGCTTTCACGATATAGTACGGTATATATAATTTAAATTTAGTTTTATATTTCCATTTGTTTGATCTAGGTTTTAAGAATATAGGTTAAATATACTTAATTAAAAAGAAAAAAACTAAAGAAAAAGATAAATCTTTGAAAACATGTAATAATGAGCTAGTGAATCAAGTGGAATATTTTGTATATCGATTATGCTTGAGGGAGAAAATAAAATGCCCATATAATAATACTTAATTAATTAAATGTCCACCATCTAAGATTTATTAGTTAAATGTCCACTGGTCATTCCATAACTGTTGCCCGCTTCTAACTATGACACTAAGTTAACAAATTGAACTATGACAGTAAGCTGATGAAGCACGACAAACAACTGATAGAATATGACAGACAACTGACAAATGATAGAACATAAGTTGACATTCGTAATTACGAGGTGAAGACAATCTCGATCGTCGTCGGAGGCCGGAAACAAAGGTACGTTGGAAGCGGTTCTCATCTCTACAAACGTTGTCAGGGAGGAGGAAGAGAACATAAGGAAAAGTGAGAGAGGGGAAGACGAGGGAGAGAAGAATAAAGGAAGAGGGAGATCGAGAAGGGAGAAGAACGAGAAGTCTAGATTTGTGTACTTTGTACTCAGGGGCGGACCTGAGATTTATAATGTCTGAGGCGAATTATAAATGTGGGGCCCTCTACTATAGTTAAACAAAAATATTGTTGATGGATCAAATATGTCATTTAATACTAACGTACTAATGTACTATATTGTATAAGAAACTAAATTATCACAGTTTCAAAATCCAAACACACAAGTTACCAGGCACAGATTCAGGAATATTATAATTTTGGGTTGGCTGAATTTGCATATAATTTTTATTTTTTTTCTCTATAGGTCACTATATCTATTTAATTAAAAAGTATTAATCCATTTTTTTATCTATATTTAAATTATCAATAATAGAATTAATTACCTATGAAAGATAATAATTTTTCCTTTAAATTTTTAGGGATTAATCAATTACTTTTTTTTGTAAATAGAATAAAGATGAAAAAAGAAAATAAACGAATCAGTAAACCAAAAAAAATCGGCAGTAAAAATAAAAAAAAGAATGAGAAAGAAATGAATTAACCAATTAATTTTTTTTGTAAATAGAATAAAGATTAAAAAAAAGAAAAGAAACGAATTAGTAAACAAAAAAAATGGCACTAAAAGTAAAAGAAAAGAAACGAATTAGTAAACCCAAAAAAAAATGGCAGTAAAAATAAAAAAATGAGATGAATAAATAAAAGAATGAGAAAGAAACGAATTAACCAATTATTTTTTTTTTAAATAGAATAAAAATTAAAAAAAGAAAAGAAATGAATTAGTAAACCAAATGAAAAATGGCAGTAAAAATAAAAGAAAAAAAACGAATTAGTAAACACAAAAAAAAAGGGCAGTAAAAATAAATAAATAAGATGGAAACTTTTAAAAAGTGAGCTGAGTGGGAATCGAACCCACGCTCATACATCCACACACAGCCCCCATAATCACCCCTTGCCAATCGAACTGAGTACATTTTTGCTATATATTACATTTTACTAATGGATGGGCCCCTTACACATATTGGGCCTGAGACGAGCGCCTGTTGGGCCTTGTCTCAGGTCCAGCCCTGGTTGTACTATCCAATGGACCTTTACTTAATTTAACCTGTCCGGTGGACATTTGCTTAATTAGTTTAGGAAATTGGACCTACGTATACTTAATGGCGCAAATTTTCGGTCAAATTAATTAATTGTCTCCCACCTCTTCCAAATTAGCTAAAAGTCCACGACCTAAATTTGTGCCCCCTTCCCCTAAACCTCGCTCATCGGTAAAACAATAAGAGATCAGGTTCTTGCTCTCTTCCTCACCGTTTCAACAACACAACACTGTCTCCCCTGGCTTCATCTCCGGCGACCTTCCTCCGACCTCTGGATCCATAGTCCATGCTAGGGTTCCGACGAATTCCGGCCTCTGGATCCGTAGTCCAGCCTTCTTGACAGGCCTAAAGTCGTTATGCCAAATCAAAGTAAATTCCTAAGATGCAAACTATAACAAGTATAGTAGGTAAGTCAGGGTCGAACCCACAGGGAGACAGAATCAATTGTAAGAGCAAGTATTATTACCCAAAAGTAACCAATTCAAGGGGGAGTTTTGTGTGTAGGCGATAATGACAGAACAAGTTGCAATAAGAGGTTGCGAATATATGATGGAAAAGTATCACACCAGGTAATTATCCGCACAACAATAGAGATAGTTCATCATCGCATTCTGTGAGTCTCAAGTTCTAATGTCCAGTAATTGTTCTCAATTCAGATCGTGTAATAGCTTTTAGTCCTACCAGTCCTAAAAGCACTTATCACCAAATTACAAGGGAAAACCTTCACCGAATAATAAAGCGATAGCATTCAAACATGAATTATAATGAGACACAAGCGATTCTAACAACCCGTTAAAATAGCCTGTAATCGAATCTCCTTCACAATCTACCACAAGCAACCTGCGTATGACGATTGGGTTTGCTACAATGAATCTACAACCCCAAACCTGGAATTGGAAACCCTAGCAATATGACTAGTATCGATAAACCTAGGTGATCAATCCAGATTAACCAATAATAAGCAATCAAGCAATAAGCTCAGGAGATCGAAACAATTAACAAAGGACGAACAAGAGTAGAATACTCACAACCAAATCAATCGAAGGCTTCAAAGAACCAAGTGCAACAACGGAGAGTTAGTTCTCCATAGGGTTTGTGAGATGAAGAAAAGGAAACTACGTCTCTGGAAAATAACCTCCTAATCCCTAAAATTTCCGTTCGGAAATAATATATATCCTACTTAAAGGGTTTAAAATCCCGTAAAAATATAATATTAAAACTAATAAGATCGGGAAAGATCGGATAAGAATCCGTCTCCAGGGACTGACGCGGGCGCGTCAGTAGCAGCGCGGGCGCGCCAGTGTTTCGTCTTGCTACTTCCATCTGGTGCATCGACGCGGGCACGTTCTCCTAGCAGCGTGGGCGCGCCAGTAGCAGCGCGGCCGCGCCAAGCTCACCAGCTTCCAGCTGCTTCCGAACTTCTTCACTTCAACTCTTCTGTAACTTGCACGATCCTATGATTTCTTCAACTTCTTCAACAGGTTCTGAATCACCAAGTTCATACAAATATCTCTCACAATGACATGTAAATGATGACAAAAACTACTAAATGCGCTATAGAATATATCGCATGTCAAATTCCCCCATACTTAAACCTTTACTCGTCCCGAGTAAGCATAGAAGCTAAGCCTACTCTCACCATAAATCTCAAAGGTTCACAGACAGTACAAGGAAAATGAACACTAAGTACTAGTAGTTTCCACCATCTCAACAATCAGCACAAAAGACAATCAAAATAGGAAATGAGACTTACAATTGTATCTCAACCATCTACACCTTATAGCTCCCAGTGGCCAACCCGAAAACCTCCTTATCACTCCACTTCTTATGTCGCCTTCACCAAGAGATCAATCCTAAACACTCAAAGTAAACGCTCATCTTGCCAAGGCGCCCTTTCGGGTTTTCACCAAGCCACTCATTTTTTTTTTTTTTCAAAGATGGTACTCACATAAACATTCTCACTTTCCTCAAGTCTCATATTGCCAAAGCCTAAGGCTCGCCAAACTACCTGCTTTTTGCCTGAGTCGCCCTTTCGGGTTTTCAACTCATCCCAGGATTTTGATTGCTTTTTTTTTTTTTTTTTTTTTTTTTTTTTTTTTTTGAATAACAAGTGCAGAATCTGTACAAAAATAATGCGGAAATGAAATATGTACAAGATATGTAAATCCTTTCCCTCCCCCATACTTGAATGAAGCATTGTCCTCAATGTGAAAGAAGACAGAAATAAGTAGGGAGGAAGGGACCAGAAGGACTCACTAAGGGGGTGGATAGTGGCGAGAGTAATCCTCTCGCATGCGGCGCAGCTCTTCCCTCATCTCTCTGAACTCGCCAAAGCCTTCTAGGATGTCGGCCTGCTGGTGGAGAATCTGGTTCGTCACTGTTGTCAAACTCCCCACGTCTTGGCGCAGAAGGCCAATCTGATCAACCAGGTAGCCCCACTGGTGAGGCTGCTGATGGGCATCCTGAAAAGCTTGTGGGGGCCAAGGGGCCCACTGATGTGAATCCTGCTGGCTCTGATATGTCGGTTGAGAATCCCAACCGTGAGAGGGGGTCTGATAAGCAGGCATCTCCTGCTGTGGGTTCTGTGCGAAACCCTGTGTATCTGTCTGAACAAACGCCTGCGGAGTCACAGGCGCATCCTCATCCGTGGCAGCTCCAGCTGTGCCACTACTGCTACCCACCTCAAGGCGACGCCGTCTACCTAGAACCGACGTCGGAAAATAATCAGCCTCAATATACCAATCCGTCCAAGTCTCAGACCAAGGAAGGGGCTTAGGGAGCCTGAACTGATGCTCTTTCTTCTTGCCTGTACACCAAATGGCTCCCCCATCCGGTGCAGTATCAAGCATCAAACACCTTCGCAGATACTCCTCTGTATAGGTCCTCGCTATGACCTGCTCCTCCAGTGCCTGCAAACCATTTTGCCCAACGCCTGCAGCAATGGCTACCCGAGTAATAAGTCCGCTCTGGACCATTTCTGGTCCAACGGCACTGCGATCCTTTCTGACCTTGTCGAGCCCATCGAAGAAGAGCCGAACCCAGTCAGGCGTATAATCTGCAGTAGGCACAGCGCTGTAGGCAAACCTCAGGTGTGTCATGGAAAGCTTGGTATCTGTGATCAGCCCATAATATGTCCCAGAGACGATCTTGCACAACATACGGAAGACAGGATGAGTAATCCTGCTGTTGTACTCGTTACTGGTTAAGAATTCTTCTCCAGACACCGCTCTAAAGAATGCAACTAGGTCTGGGTCGGTCGCGGCTGTCACCCATCCATCAGTTGGGGCGTTAGTGACCCCCAAAGCGGCTCGCAACCTTGCTGCAGAAGCCCGGTAGGTAGTGCCATTTTATCTGAAAGCAACCCCTCTAATTCTGTTATCTCCAAGGTATAGCTGATATGTCGCGAGGAACTGCTTGCACAGTTCCGGGTATCCTACAGCTCTCAACTCCAAAAAGTCACTAATACCAGCGTGAGCTAGACACTTCTGCATACAATCTAGCATCTGAAGTCTCTGAAGGGTCTCTCTATGCAAATATTTGGTAGAACTGACACAGCTGACCTTATTATAAATAGCCCACTCCTCTTCAGACAATTCTAACCCATTATCAGATCTACTCGCCTCTTCCTCCGATGAACTCATACTCGATAGATAATACGACTAAATCGGAATCGAAATAAGGACAGCGGAAGGAACTCACAACGAACAGATGAGGTTCGGCGCAGGGGGCAGACGCGGGCACGTTGGCGAGCAGAGCGGGCGCGTCGGTTAGCAGCGCGGGCGCGTCGGGTAGCAGCGCGGCCGCGTCAGGTGTGTCAGCCTTTTGGTGGGTTTCTCTGACAGGCGCGGGCGCGTTGGGGGTGGCGCGGCCGCGTCGGCGATTTCTGCAGACCTCCAAACTCGTCGGACGCGGTCGTCGATGTCTCAGTGCCGAGAGCTGAAGGAAGGGAGGGGGACGGGGTGTGGGGACCCTGGTGGGGGGTGTTTAAGTGGAGTGTGGAGGAGATTGGGTGTGAGAGGAGAGGGTGTGGGAAAGGTGAGAGAGTGTGGGGGATGTAGGGTTTTGGTGGTATTTGAGGGGATGGTGATGGGTAGTGATGATGGGGCTTGAAAATGGCGGGCTGGCCCGAAGCGGGTTTTCCAGCCCGTGGCCTTTTTTTTTTTTTTTTTTTTTTTTTTTTTTTTGGACGAAAATTAACACTGCGGAAGCAGTGGGTCCGAAATGCGGGTGCAATTCGTCGCTAGAAACTCCGTCTTTATTACCTACAAGTTACAATAAAATCGAGTTAAGGGAAAGAATGCAATACCTTGGGTTGCCTCCCAAGCAGCGCCTTTGTTTCATGTCGCTGGCTCGACTAAGCCTTTTCGATTATTCTAACTCTGCATTTGGCTCCTCCAAAGCTAACTCATCCATAGCCTCCTTTGGGAACCCTTCATAGTATGTCTTAAGCCTTTGACCATTTACCTTAAACTTCTTGTGGCTATTCGGGTCATATAACTCTACAGCTCCATGTGGGAAAACTTCAGCAACAATGTATGGTCCCCCCCACTTTGACCTGAGCTTCCCAGCGAAGAGTTTCAGGCGAGACTGAAAGAGTAGGACTTTGTCACCAGCTTTAAAATCCTTCCTATGGATGTGCTTGTCATGCCATGCCTTGGTCTTCGCCTTGTAGATTGCCGCATTATCATAGGCGTCCAACCGTAACTCCTCGAGCTCGCCTAACTGTAGCTTCCTGTGTTCTCCAACCCCGTCACTCTGCATATTGCATTGTTTCACTGCCCACCAAGCCTTGTGCTCCAGTTCAACAAGAAGATGACATGCTTTACCATAGACAAGTCTGAAAGGAGACATCCCAATTGGAGTTTTGTAAGCAGTGCGATAAGCCCACAACGCATCATCAAGTCTCAAACTCCAATCCTTCCTGTTAGGATTCACAGTCTTCTCGAGAATGGCTTTGATCACTCTATTGGACACCTCTGCTTGGCCATTCGTCTGTGGATGGTATGCGGTGGAAACTCTATGTGTGACATGATATTTCTTCAGCACAGCAGTCACAGTTTTGTTGCAGAAATGGGTACCCCTGTCACTAATCAGCGCTCTAGGGATACCATGCCTGGCAAAAATATTGCTTTTCAAGAACCCTGCCACAACTTTAGAGTCATCAGTTCTGGTGGCCTTCGCTTCCACCCACTTGGAAACGTAGTCCACCGCAAGTAAAATATACAAGTTCCCACAAGAACTAGGAAAAGGTCCCATAAAGTCAATGCCCCAAACATCGAAGATTTCGCAAAAAATCATCGGTGATTGTTGCATTTCATTCCTTTGAGAGATATTCCCCATTCTTTGACACCTATCACATGCCTTGCAGAAAGAATAAGCATCTTTAAAAATATGTGGCCAATAAAATCCAGATTCAAGCACTTTTCTAGCAGTTTTATTGGCACCAAAGTGTCCCCCACATGCTTGAGAATGACAAAATTCAAGAACAGATCGTACCTCATTATCTGGAAGACAACGACGAATTACCTGATCAGCAGAATGTTTCCAAAGGTATGGGTCATCCCAAACATAGTGGTTTGCTTCTCTTCGAATCTTCTCCGTCTGGGCCTTGGTATGATCCGGAGGAAACTTCCCACAAACTAAGTAGTTCACAATGTCCCGGTACCAAGGGCTTACAGAGTGAAGTCCTAGAACGGACTGAGATGGGCTGAGAAGCAATAGCGTGGGCGCGTCAGGGAACGACGCGGGCGCGTCAGACTTTGGCGCGGGCGCGTCAGCTGTTGACGTGGGCACGCCAGACTCCGACGTGCTTTCGTGCTCGATTCTGCATAATGTGTCATCCGGAAACGTGCCTAAGATGGGTTTCTGTGACTCCGGCTTGTCCTCCTCATTCACCAATCTGCTTAAGTGGTCAGCCACCAGATTCTCCGCTCCTTTCTTATCCTTAATCTCCACATCAAATTCGCTGAGCAACAGAACCCATCGAATTAATCTTGGCTTTGTCTCCTTCTTTGTCATCAAGTAGCGGAGAGCTGCGTGATCTGTGTAGATAATCACTTTGACCCCAAGCAGATACTGTCGAAACTTCTCTAGTGCAAACACCACAGCTAGCATTTCTTTCTCAGTGGTGGAGTAGTTGCGCTGCGCTCCATTCAGAGTCATGGAAGCATAATGGATCACATGAGAGGCTCTTCCCTCTTTTTGGCCTAGCACTGCTCCCACTGCATAGTCGCTCGCATCACACATGATCTCAAATGGGCGAGACCAGTCTGGTGCCTGAATGATTGGTGCACTAGTGAGGCGTCCTTTCAGCTGGTCGAACGCCTCTTTGCACTCTTGTGTGAGTACAAATGTCACATCTTTCTTCAGAAGCTCGCACAAGGGTGAGGATATCTTTGAAAAGTCTTTGATAAACCTGCGATAAAAACCTGCATGGCCTAGGAAAGAACGAACTTCGCGCACATTAGTAGGATAAGGCAAAGATTGAATTACATCAATCTTCTCCTTATCGACCTCAATACCCTTTGCAGAGACTATGTGACCTAAAACAATTCCCTGTTCTACCATAAAATGACACTTTTCAGAGTTCAAAACCAGATTAGTTTCAACACATCTTTTTAACACTAGTGCCAAATGGCTCAAACAAGTATCAAAGCTATCCCCATGTACTGTGAAATCATCCATGAATACTTCAATAAAATTCTCAATGTACTCAGAGAAGATACTAACCATACATCGTTGAAATGTCCCGGGTGCGTTACATAGTCCAAATGGCATTCTGCGATATGCAAAAGTACCGAAAGGACATGTAAATGTAGTCTTCTCCTGGTCCTCTGGCGCTATGGCCACCTGAAAATATCCAGAATATCCATCCAAAAAACAATAATAGGGGCGCCCAGCAAGGCGTTCTAGCATCTGATCAATAAAGGGGAGGGGGAAGTGATCCTTCCTGGTTACTGTATTCAGCTTGCGATAGTCTATGCATACCCTCCAACCTGTTTGTGTCCGGGTAGGGACCAACTCACCTTGTTGATTCTCCACGACTGTAATCCCTCATTTCTTAGGGACAACTTGTGTAGGACTTACCCATTGACTGTCAGAAATTGGGAAAATCATGTTTGCTGATAGCAATTTCAGCACTTCCTTCTTCACCACATCCATCATGGGAGGATTGAGCCTTCTTTGTGGTTGGCGTGATGGCTTAGCTCCATCCTCCAACAGGATCCTGTGCATGCATGTAGATGGACTAATTCCCTTGATGTCAGCGATGGTCCACCCCAGCGCAGTTTTGTATTCCTTTAGAACCTCCACTAACTTTTCTTCCTGTTCTGCTGAAAGCTTACTCGACACAATAACTGGTAAAGTGTCATCAACTCCTAGGAAAGCATACTTGAGATGACTAGGGAGTTGTTTGAGTTCAATTTCAGGTGCCTGCACAACAGATGGAACAAGCACTTCGCTTGGAGTCAGTAGATTGGGGCCAATGCCCAAAAGAGTAGGGGACTTACCTTCTACATCCATCTGGGCTACTAATTCCTGCATGTTAGGTGTACTTGAAAAATCTGTATAGGACTCGTCAATAGTATTCTCAATAATTGACTGCAACTCATCTTCCCTAGAAATATCAAATAGATCTTGAGCTAATGGTTCAATCACATCAATAGAGCACAGAGAATGGTCATCAACAGGATGTTTTATAGCCTTGTATAAATCGAATTCAACCTTTTCTCCATCAAATTCTATTGTTAGTGTCTCAGAAACACAATCAATTTTTGTCCTAGCTGTTTTAATAAAAGGTCTACCTAACAGAATAGGCGCATCATGCTTATCATGTTCCATATCCAGGACAAAGAAATCTGCAGGAAAAATCAGTTTATCGACCATGACCAAAACGTCTTCTACTACTCCTTTAGGATATTTATTAGACCTGTCAGCTAGTTGCACAATAACTCCAGTTTCATGCAAAGGTCCTAAATCTAGCGATTTGTAAAGTGAATAAGGAAGCACATTTATGGAAGCACCCAAATCAAGCATAGCTCTATCAAATTTTACATCTCCAATGACACAAGGGATAGTAACCATACCTGGATCAGGGCACTTTTTCGGCATTCTCCTCTGAAACATAGCGGAGACTTGCTCACTTACTTTCACTTTCTTTTTTCCTTTCAGCTTCTGATTTCTCTTCACCGTGCAAAGCTCTTTCAAGAACTTGGCGTACTTGGGCACAGTTTTTATCATTTTCAGCAGAGGAATGTTCACCTGACACTTGCTAAATGTCTCGAAGAGCTCTGAATCATCGATTATCCTCCTCTCTTTGAGTGCCTCAGGGAACGGAGGTTTTGGTTTCTCCGACCCGAGAGGGGGAAAATCCGGTCGGACGTATGTATCGACATAGGGCTCAGATTCAGGCGAGATCGGACTCGACGTGGGCGCGTCAGACTCCGGCGCGGGCGCGTCAGACTCCGGCGCGGGCGCGTCATCTGTCGACGTGGGCGCGCCAGACCCCGGCGTGCTTTTCTCCTCATCTTCCTGACTTTTCAGCTCTTTTCCATTCCGAAGAGTTATAGCACTGACTTTTTCCTTTGGATTGACCACCGTTTGAGATGGTAGACCCCCTAACGTCTTTGCCTCTATTCTCGTGATTGCTTCAGCCATTTGCCCCATTTGTTTCTGTATATCTTTTATGCTCGATTCAGTTGTCTGAACATGCGCAGTAAAGTGCTGTGTCAGGGTATTGAGCATGGACTCAGTAGAGGGAGCGTGACCCTGCTGCCTCTGATTGTAGGGAGGTGGCTGTTGCTGTTGTGATTGGTTTGGTGGATCCCTCCATCTGAAATTTGGGTGATCCCGCCACCCTGGGTTGTAGGTGTTTGAGTAGGGGTCATGTCTGGGTCTCTGAGGTCCATTTCCACCTATAGCACTTACTTCAGCGGTGTCTTCCTGGAGTGTAGGACACGCATCAGTTGGGTGGAAGTTATCATTGCAGATTCCACAAGCCTTGATTTGTTGAGGAGTCCCTTGCAGAGTGAGCCTCCTAACCATATCCTTCAATTCAGCAATATCCTTGGCTTGGTTAGAGTCTACCGAGTTGACCCCTTTCTTTCTGGTGGATTTCCCGAAATTTCTAGTCCCCTCAGCCATTTCCTGAATCTTCTCCATGGCTCCCTCTGGCGTGGCATTCAGAATATTTCCTCCGCAGGCGGCATCAATCATCCTTCTATTAGATTCCAGCAGTCCCCCATAGATGTATAGGACTAGGTCCTTCGTGCTGTAGCCATGGAAAGGGCAATTAGCGCAAAGCTTCTTGAACCTTTCATTGTAATCATAGAGGGTTTCATCATCTTCCTGTTCTATATTGCTGATTGTCTTCTTCAAGGTGTTCTCCTTCTTAGCAGGGAAGAATTTCTCCAGGAAGGCCTTGTGGAGCTTAGGCCAAGTATCGATGCTCCCTATAGGAAGACTGTAGTACCAGTCATCCGCAGCATCGACCAGCGTGAACCCAAAAGCTCTCATCTTTATCTGTGCTTCGGATATATTGGCTGGTTTCATGCTCATGCACACATTATGAAACTTCCCCATGTGCTTGATGGGGTCTTCTCCAGCCAATCCATGGTATTTGGGCAGTTGATGAATCAGCCCAGACTTTAGCTCAAAATGGTTGTCATCCCCTAGAGCAGGGATTGTCACAGTAGGTGCCTGCTGTGTGATGTTTGATGCTGTCAGCTGTCGCAGCGTCTGATTTACATTTCCAGCCATTGGATCGGGTTGTTGGGAATGTTGGTGTTGTTCTCTAAGACGGCGGTGGTATGTCCTGTCAATCTCCCAATCAAAATCAACAAGATGGGGATCAGTAGCACGAGTGCGAACCATGCAAGAGGTTCGCACCCAAACAGGTAATAAGACAAACAAGAACAAAGATAATCCGTTTCCCCGGCAACGGCGCCAAATTTGACAGGCCTAAAGTCGTTATGCCAAATCAAAGTAAATTCCTAAGATGCAAACTATAACAAGTATAGTAGGTAAGTCAGGGTCGAACCCACAGGGAGACAGAATCAATTGTAAGAGCAAGTATTATTACCCAAAAGTAACCAATTCAAGGGGGAGTTTTGTGTGTAGGCGATAATGACAGAACAAGTTGCAATAAGAGGTTGCGAATATATGATGGAAAAGTATCACACCAGGTAATTATCCGCACAACAATAGAGATAGTTCATCATCGCATTCTGTGAGTCTCAAGTTCTAATGTCCAGTAATTGTTCTCAATTCAGATCGTGTAATAGCTTTTAGTCCTACCAGTCCTAAAAGCACTTATCACCAAATTACAAGGGAAAACCTTCACCGAATAATAAAGCGATAGCATTCAAACATGAATTATAATGAGACACAAGCGATTCTAACAACCCGTTAAAATAGCCTGTAATCGAATCTCCTTCACAATCTACCACAAGCAACCTGCGTATGACGATTGGGTTTGCTACAATGAATCTACAACCCCAAACCTGGAATTGGAAACCCTAGCAATATGACTAGTATCGATAAACCTAGGTGATCAATCCAGATTAACCAATAATAAGCAATCAAGCAATAAGCTCAGGAGATCGAAACAATTAACAAAGGACGAACAAGAGTAGAATACTCACAACCAAATCAATCGAAGGCTTCAAAGAACCAAGTGCAACAACGGAGAGTTAGTTCTCCATAGGGTTTGTGAGATGAAGAAAAGGAAACTACGTCTCTGGAAAATAACCTCCTAATCCCTAAAATTTCCGTTCGGAAATAATATATATCCTACTTAAAGGGTTTAAAATCCCGTAAAAATATAATATTAAAACTAATAAGATCGGGAAAGATCGGATAAGAATCCGTCTCCAGGGACTGACGCGGGCGCGTCAGTAGCAGCGCGGGCGCGCCAGTGTTTCGTCTTGCTACTTCCATCTGGTGCATCGACGCGGGCACGTTCTCCTAGCAGCGTGGGCGCGCCAGTAGCAGCGTGGGCACGCCAGTAGCAGCGCGGCCGCGCCAAGCTCACCAGCTTCCAGCTGCTTCCGAACTTCTTCACTTCAACTCTTCTGTAACTTGCATGATCCTATGATTTCTTCAACTTCTTCAACAGGTTCTGAATCACCAAGTTCATACAAATATCTCTCACAATGACATGTAAATGATGACAAAAACTACTAAATGGTTTAAAATCCCGTAAAAATATAATATTAAAACTAATAAGATCGGGAAAGATTGGATAAGAATCCGTCTCCAGGGACTGACGCGGGCGCGTCAGTAGCAGCGCGGGCGCGCCAGTGTTTCGTCTTGCTACTTCCATCTGGTGCATCGACGCGGGCACGTTCTCCTAGCAGCGTGGGCGCGCCAGTAGCAGCGCGGCCGCGCCAAGCTCACCAGCTTCCAGCTGCTTCCGAACTTCTTCACTTCAACTCTTCTGTAACTTGCATGATCCTATGATTTCTTCAACTTCTTCAACAGGTTCTGAATCACCAAGTTCATACAAATATCTCTCACAATGACATGTAAATGATGATAAAAACTACTAAATGCGCTATAGAATATATCGCATGTCACTTCTCCTCCCTCAGATCTCCATCCTCCTCCCTCCTCCCTCGCCGCTACCGCTGCTCTCGGTTCACTCGCCTCCATCTCCCGCAATCTCTCCACATCCACCAATCGCCGAATTCCGGGCTTGCTGTCGGCGGATTGGCCTTTTCGTCTTCCATCGACGCCCTCTTGCTGCAAGCGAAACGCTGCGGGATCCACCGACGCCCCACCCTCTCCACTCTCTCCTCTGGCGCACTTTTCCGGTCACTCTCTCGATCCCGTCGTCACCTACGTCCGTCGCACTCATCGCCGGCCAGATCTGATCTTATGGGGTACTGTTCATCATCCCTTACCTTCGTCTGCTCAGATCTGATCCATCTTCCAGGTAATAGATCAATTCAACGTCTTACAGTAATGATTTGATTTTGTATGTTCAAAGTCTGAAAATCTCAGATCTGAAATCGAAGGACGTCACGCGCGAGAAGAGCGAAGGCGGTCGGACGAGGCTCTTCGTGGCGGCGGCGGATCTGCTCTTGCTTGATGCTGCTGGTGGTGATGTGGCAGTTACAAATCCGAATCTGAGCGACTGCGGTTTCATCAATCTGAATCGATGGCATTGTCCATTGTCCGAGCCGCGTCGATGAGCCAGATCCGCTTCCTCGTCGCGCGCACGACCTCCATTGCCGGCAGCGGACGACATCATTCATTGCTCACTAGAGTCATTGTAAATGCCTAATTCGGCGTTCCAGATTTCAGGCCCCGGATTTCCGCCCCGGTGGTCATTTCTGGTGGATTCCGGCGGATTTCAGCCTTCCTCCACTTTTGGTAATCCGCTTGGCTGTTTGTTTTTAATTCTCATCTATCACAGAGACCTCTAATTTTGCTTCTCTTGGGTAAACTGTGTTTAGGATTTGATTCTAAATATGTTGTAAACTGTGAGTTGTTTGAGCATAATGCTTTTCACTAAAGTTATACCTTTGCTGTCATATAGAGACTCACATATGGTCAAAGATCAACTACGTGTTATTCTTGTATCATTGAAACTTTTTCTTATGATGAAACTAAAGTTTGTTATTTGTTATTAGTGAATTTGTGGTTAGTTTGGTACTGTGATTGAGTTTACTTTGTTGAAAGTTTAAATATTGGCAATTTTAGTAATTTTTTTTGTTTTGCTGAAACTTTTTATTATGCTGAAATGTTGAAATTAATTCTTATAAAATTATATGAGCTACAATATATTACACACAAACATATATTTCAACATTTCAGCATTTTTTTGTGATCTGAAATGCTGAACTTAATTCACTAATGGGGTCAAAGTCGGATATCAAATGTTGTTTATGCAATTTCAGCATATTTTTTTTGCCTTGCTGAAACTTTTAGATAGCTTATTAGCTTCTTGATTTTTTGTGTTATCTGAAATGCTGAAATTAATTCTTTATTAGCAAAATTCGTATGCTAAAATCAATTCTTATAAAATTGTATGAGGTACTATTTCAACATTTCAGCATTTTTGAAAAAAATAAACTCTGGTTTCAGCAATTTCGGTTTCGAAGCGGTGACGCGAAAAAAAAAAAAACAACTCTGGTTTCAACACCTTCGGTATCGAAGTGGTGATACGGAAAAAAAAGGGAAAAAAATTAACTCCGGTTTTAGCAACAATTTCAGCATCTAAAACCGAGGTTTCAACATCAACAATTTTGCTGAAATCGGGTTTTCAGCATCAACAACCCTTGTTTCAGCAACACAGTAAAAAAAACCCCATTGAAAACAGGGGTTGCTGAAACCGAATGTGCTGAAACAGGGGTTTCAGCAACTCCGTTTCAGACAACAACACGGCAAAAAAACATTGAAAAAGGGGTTGCTGAAATCGTATGTGTTGAAACCCTTGTTTCAGCAATGCGGTAAAATAAAAATAAAAATAAAAAACTGAAACAGGGGTTGCTGAAACCGCATGTGCTGAAACAGGAGTTTTAGCATCAGCACATGCGGTTTTAGCAACGCGATAAAAAAAATTGGAAAAAAAAAAACAAAAAAAAAACTGAAAAAGAGGTTGCTGAAACAGAATTGCTCAGCAATTCTGTTTCAGCAACTCTGGAAACGCAAAAATAAAATAAAATAAAATAAAATAAAAAAATAAAAAAACAAAAACAAAAACAAAAGCTTATGAGACGAGAGGGGGGCACAGTGGACGGTGGACATTTAGCTAATTTAAAAGAGGTGAGAAATATTTTTTTAATAAAGGCCAAAAATTAGAATATCGAGGTAGTCACCCCTTTCCAATATCACATGAGTAATTAAGAAAAATCCGTTCAAATTTTACATACATACAAGTCCTAAAATCGCTTCAAGCTAGTCTTCAAAGACGGTCCCATATTCTATAACTCAAATTAAAAATATGCTTTGACAATATAAATTATATATATTACGCTCTTTCGATCCGATAGGAGAAGAAAAATAATGCATCGAAACGCACATTAGAGCCCAAATTAAATATATAAATTAATTAAACTTGAAGCCACGTATGGTGCAATGTGGTCTTTTCAGAGAATTTTTTTTGGAAATAGCCAAAACGAACAAAAATATTAGAGAACTAGCCAAAATCCGAAAGAATTTAAGGAAGTAGCCAAAACAGGGTAAAGTCGCTGTTTGTAACAGCGACTTTACCCAGGGTTTTTTAAAAAAATATTAAAAAATGTAAGTCGCTGTTATAAACAGCGACTTACATGTATTTCGGTTTTTTTTTTTTAAATTTTGGGTTTAAATTCAATAAAATTCACAGAAAAGGAAAAAAAATTGTTTTTAAGAAGAGTCGCTGTTACTAACAGCGACTCTTCCTTATTTTATTTTTTTTTTAAATTTCTGGCATGAAAAACTGAAAACGAAAAAAAAAAAATAAAAAAAAATCTAGAGTCGCTGTTACAAACAGCGACTCTAGGGTTAATCTGCAGTCAACGCGCGAATCTCTGGCATCTCTGGACGTAGGCCTGATGAGTCGCTGTTCTGAACAGCGGCTCTAGGGTTACTGAGATGCGAATCTCTGCGCCCATGCCCATGCCCTGCTTGTCTCGGCTGCCGAAGGGAATATATTCCCTGGAGCCCCTATCGCCTAGCACTACTAACTTTTAAAATCGACATTGTGCATACATATATTTACGAAATATATATGTATTCGTACACAAAGGTAATTGGTAATTTATACCGACGTTATGAAAATCGACAGAATTTAAGGAAAGTTTGATTGTTAATCATTCAGATTGTTTATGATTAAGTTAATTATCCAGATTGTTTATAGCCATATGTCCAAAAGACGTCTAAGTAACTGAAAATCCAAACTAGAACTTAGTGAAACTAATAATATCCAAACCATAATACTAAAATAATCCTATCATCTACGACTACTACGTTGTAGATGATCTTCATCCTCACTGTCATCATCATCCATCTCCTCGTCATCTCCACTTGCTGGATGATCATCCTCCTCCTCATTTGGATGATCCTCCTCCTCCTCCTCATTTGTATGGTCCTTCTCCTGGTTCTCCTCCCACACCAAATTCTCGCCTAATGTAGGTGGGTAGGCGGGTTGTCGGGGTCGTACGTGATAGGCGGGAGACTCTTGCACATTTTGATTACCCATTGAAGTGGAGGGAGGAAGTGGACCCATGGACTGTAACGGCATCGAGAGCATCGCTGTAAATGAGGAGCTCGCATGATATGAAGGGCCGATATCTGCCGGCATATGCGATGGTCCACCCCAGTAGGAGGCAGAAAATGTCTGTTCTGCCCATTGGGAGAGTGAAGAAGGAATGTACTCAGACGCTGATGGAGGTGTGCCCGCGAACGACGATGCTAACCCAGCCCTCGATGGCTGAGCATATACAAATGGGTCCACATGACCAGCAGATCCTGTCGCTAGACCATACCCAGAGAAGCCTGCATAGCCCGGGGCAGAATCGAAGCCTGACGGACCAACGTACGCAGACTGGCTCCCATCTCCCGAGCGATGGGTCTGCTGCGGGAGACTGCGAAAAAGATGCGCCCGTTCCACTGAAACCACCGCCGAAGTAAGCCTCGTCAAAAGAAACTCGACCTAACACCTCTGAGCTTTGTGAGGAGACGTACTCCCCAAAAGATGCCACGGTACCGGCGAGACCAGAGTAGTCGCGCAGCTGGGATGCTTGCTGCGCGATCTGACCTACATGACGCCCTCGATCGCGAATGTCAGCTGCGTAGTGCCCCTAAAAACAAATGCAAGTATACATGAGTAACAGTAACGGTGACCCTAGCCCATGGTGTTAGAACAATTCATATAAACTACTCACTCACTAGAGAGTAAATATCAGGTGCGGCCGGCTGGTACCGTGGGGGCGGAGCAATAGCTTGTCGGCTGATAAACAAGCGGGTGCGCGCTCTATACCAACGCATGTACTCATCATGCGCATATAAGGGAGGGATGCCCTGGACAGGCTGCACTATCAACTCCTCCCGGTTGTTCCAGGCATTGATATGTTCCTCAAAAAGTGTTGCCCAGTTCGTAGTATGCTTGCCACGACGATCAACGGCGTGTAGCTGAACATCATACACTGCAAGAGCTGGGGGGAACTGAGCGTGGCCGAACTGACGTAGCACACGATCAGGTCGATGAGCCTCAATCACGTCAAAGCAGATCAGTGGGACTTGCGCCAGCCAGATATGGGCACCTGCTCGACAGATGTCCCCGAGCTGGCCCAGGATCTCGTCAGTGTATGGCTCCCATAAGAACTGCATATACATGTGACAGCGCCCCTCAGCAGAATGATGGAAGAAGAATAACATTTCAAAACTCACAATGAACTCGTTATTTAAATGAACCTGAGTCTCCTGCTGTCTGTCGAGGGCGTCACGAAATTATGGCAACTGCATCCTTTCGTGCCCCCAGTCGTACGTGCAGTGCATCCACCTGCATAGTCACCCTTGAGTTTGTTTGCGACCTCACGAATTACGGACAATGAAGTCGCTATACAACATTACCTCACTGCTAGAGAGTCTTGCCCCACTTGAAAGTGATGCCCAAGAGGGGGTGGTTGGCTCCCTTGTACCGCTGGATTCCTTTGCTGCATTCTTCTTGCTCTCCTAGCCTGCTGTTGTGTCATGTGTGACACCGGGATGCAAACTGGTCGGCCGATTGGGATGTGTTCCCATGCCCATATCTTAATCACATGACATTCATCGTCGGTATTATGCCATTAGTACAATTATGTTGACTTGACGAATGACCCATTTGAAACTTAAGTTTAAAGATTACCTGAAGCAAGATGACAGGCCCAGAGATCTCCATCTTCTCCTTGTGTGCGGCTCTGCATAATTGTCGGTACAAGTACGCTAGAGTCGCTGATCCCCAGCTAAATTGCCCTGCCTGCTCCAGATTTGCCAAGAGTGGCAGGTACAGCAGCTGAACCTCTCCCCCACTAGCGTCAGAGAACATGGCACCGGCCATCAACTGCAATATGTATGCCCTGGCATGACATTGAACCAATGCATCGTCAGCGTCATCAGGCAAGTGACCAAACGCATTCCTTAACCAATGGACTTTCACGGACGAGCCTCGTAAGTCCGCCATTGGTGGCTGGACTCCCAATAGATCTCGGCAAACAATGCGCCAGTTGTGGCTGGCGGTGCCCGTAACTGCAACTCCATCCACCCGTAGGCCCATTATAACCGCCACATCCTGTAGTGTGATGGTGGCCTCCCCCACTGTCAGGTGAAATGTGTGTGTCTCTGGCCTCCATCTCTCCACGAGGGAAGTGATGAGATGCATATCCATCTCGAACGTCGACCCCAAGCGATGTACGCAGTAGAACCCGGCCAGGCGCACGTAATGTAGGATCCTGTCGTCCACGTGTGCCCGACCAAACGTCCGGAGATGCAATCTGTTCGTCAAAGGCCTCAACGTCTGCAGCAAGTGTGAGAAAGACAGTTGTCAGCAGGAGATGACAAAGGAGGAACTCATACATGTGTGTTCATATCTTACGTAAGGGGCATCGTTCCACACATCTGTGGAACGATGATGGAGCTGTCGAGTAAGCACATCCGTCACCTGTGGTCTTGGATCCATGATGACTAATCTACATGGGGATGCATGAATTATCTCGTCAAACAGTAATTACACATAACAAACAAATACAGAACACAGAAATCACGAATACATAACACATAAACCATCAGTACATAATACATAAACCATCAATACAGAATAATCCGTCACACAAACCAAAACTTCGCCTACAGAATACGTAAGCCACAACCCCAAGACAAAAAGCATAAATACGTACGACCCCGATGACCCGGCGCGAGTTCGACAAGTGCGCATGTTGTGCCCCTCCTGATTGCATAACCGACAGCGAACTCGTGATGGGACAGGCTCATCCATCTCGTTATGAATACGTCCTGACCGTGGTCTCCCTGTTTCTCTCGTTCGACTGTCATCTGGAATTAGCACAGGATAAGTCAATGGAGGCCAGTATTGCTCATCACCAAGTGGTCTGAAATGTGCCCTGTATGTCTCCACCTGAGCCTCCGAACTAAACCAGGGGGACACATATTGCAAGAACGGCAATCCCCTACCACGACACACGGCGAGGACATGGGAGCACGGAATATGGTAAAGATGCCACCTCTGACAAGTGCAAGTCCTCTCCTCAAGGTTAACAGTAAACCTTCTTTGAACAGTTCTAACGTGTCCCATGGGGGCGAAGACAGCAACCTCGAACAAGTTCCCTTGCACGCTAAAAGGGGTCACCTGCATCATCGGGATCAACCTCAACTTCTTCCCGAGTGCCTTCTCCAGTGCATCCGTGAAGTCATGCCCTTCTGCTATGCATGACTGTCCCTCACCAAACCGAGAGACAAAGTAGCTGTTTGATTTGTAGAAGCTAGCCTCCACCAGCGCTTTGATGGGCAAGAATCTTGCACCCTTCATGACCCCATTGAAAGACTCCGACATGTTCGTGGTCATAATCCCATATCTGAACCCTCCATCCCATGCGAGAGCCCACTTCTCAGGTGGAATTTGACGAAGGTAGTCGTAGGCCTTCGCATCACATCTTTGGATGGCCAACATCGCCTGATCGAATTCTTCTCGTTCCTTCACATACGCAGCATTTTTTAGGAGAGCCTTTAGGAGCCTATTTTTGAACGTGGTGTTCACATTCGATGCAAGATGTCGGATGCAGAATCTATGGTGGGCATGAGGTGGCATCCAATGAGGATGTTGCATCGCTCTGAGGATTCCCTGATGGCGATCAGAAATAACACAAAGCCCAGTCCGCTGCGTCACTCGTTCGCGGAGTAGCTGCATGAACCACGGCCAACTTGAAGTGTTCTCACTCTCGACAATTGCATAGGCCAAAGGGAATATGCGGTTGTCAGCATCAATTGACATTGCCATCAACAACACTCCTCTGTACTTCCCATACAGGTGGGTACCGTCGATGGAGATCAGCGGTCTGCAGTGATTGAACCCAGTAATTGCCGATCCGAATGCCCAGAAAACACGGTGGAATACGCGGAACGACCCAGTTTCCTCCGGTATTGCTGACAGCTCATATACTGACCCTGGGTTGCTAATTACTATCGCTTCCAACAAACTTGGCAAGTCGGCATATGATTGCTCCCAGCCCCCATAAATTTTTGCGATTGCACGCTGCTTTCCATCCCATGCCCTGAAGTACGATACCAACACATCGTACTTCAAGTTGATGATCTCGATGATAACATTTGGCCGCAGTGTTCTGTCGGTACGAATGAGTGGGATAATCTCACGGCAGATGAAGTCCGCAGTGATAATGCGATTATCCATAACCATCACATCCTCCGTGCATGTATCATCGTGAGGACCTGTGTATGTTACTATCGTCCATAACCCAATGCCAGCAGCAACGTGCTTCGCCGTCAGTTTCCATGTACATCCACTTGAAGCAGCTCGACTACATACTGCTGCATACCTCTCAGTGTTGTGCTTCAAAACACAAAATGATTTTTTGTTGGATATAGAATACACTTTCATCTGGTACACCAGTTCTTCTATACTGTTGAAGAACAACCCCTTCTCGAATTCCATTCCGCACTTGAAAGTGGTTGACGGGTCCCATGTTCTCCATGTGTCTAGCTCTCGGGCCATGGGGTCCTGCACATCGTTCCAAGTTGGAGTTATACCCCCGGCTGCTTTCATGATAATCTCACTGGCCTTCTCCCTTGTCAGTTCGACAGCTTCACTCTCCGGATCGAGAGTGCCCTCCTCTTCTTGATCCAAATCGTCTTCATGGTCTATCCCAAATGCATCAGCTCGAACATCTTCATCGATCTCAGACTCCGTCATAGTTGAAGGAGGTGTGCTAGTTTGATTCCCATGTTCAACGCCGGGCAAGAGACCGGTGAATCCCCCCGCACCGACGTACGGTAGATATTGTCCGTTGTTGTCCATATCTACATGTATTATTTCTTGTTAATAATTCATGTAATTATTCCCTAATTTTGTTTATACTTATAAATATCCCTAATTTTTTTTATAATAACCAAACTTATCTAATTTGTTGTGTACAAATGAGATAAATAATTGTTCACGTCCACTATTTCATCTACTTACAAATTTTCCTAATTTTATTGAAATTACCAAAACTTCCTAATTTTTGGTATTTACATTCCCACATTTTGATATAAATTTAGTTTCCAAAGTATTCGAACCATATATAATTTTTGTCCCCTTTTAGTATACTAATCATAGATCTACTATAACCTTCACTTTGGATTTCTATTATATCTTATAACCATCGTAAACATCACAAAATTCTAACATTTTCACAATTCAATATATGAAGAAAAAATGCTGCATATCTAACATCTACAATCAATAAATAACTTCAATACATACATAACTTCCCAAATTTTCTAACTTCTCGAAGAATGAATATAAAAACTTCTCAAATTTTCCTAACTTCCACACAATATATAATTTAATAAATTATTGCCTAATTTTTTCCATGTTCCAATTAACAATTTAAAGAATTCTCATATACCAATTAAAATGACCAAAATAGAGGGCGAATATTTTGTAACTGACCGTTTTATCGGGAATATAGGGCTGCTGTGGGGCCTTTCTACAACCAACAGTCGACTAATCGGAGACAAGAATGGCCTGTTCAACATATATTCATCAAGTTATTGCCTTTCGTTTTCGTTTAGGAATCAAAACTATATATATGACAAAATTCCATTAAACAAGACAAAGGATAAAGATTTCGGATCTAACCTTTCTGTCGGGTATAGAGGGTTGTTGTGGGGCCTCTCTTCGAGCAGCAGCGTCTTGGTCGGGGAGGAACTGTCGGCGGTTGGCGCACAGGGAGGATCTGTCGGCGGCCGCAGGAAACCCTTTCCGATCGATTTGTGGTTGCTGTCGAGATATTGTGATAGTAGGGGTGATAGGCGCTAATTAGAAGATACAAATGGTGTTTTTTTTTTTTGCAGGAGGATCGGCCTTCCTCTTCCTTCGCTTTGAGGCTGTGTTCGATACATCCATGGCGGTAGGTTAAATAGAGGGGGGAGGTTACGGCGACTGAGGGAGGAGAAGGGTGAGTCGCTGTTCAGAACAGCGACTCACCAGGACTAGGCCCAGATTCGAGGCCCAGAGATTCCCCAGGCCCAGAGATTCTCGCTTTGACTGCCCCTAGAGTCGCTGTTACAAACAGCGACTCTAGGTTTTTTTTTTTTTTTTTTTTCGTTTTCAGTTTTTCATGCCAGAAATTTAAAAAAAAAATAAAATAAGGAAGAGTCGCTGTTAGTAACAGCGACTCTTCTTAAAAACAATTTTTTTTCCTTTTCTGTGAATTTTATTGAATTTAAACCCAAAATTTTAAAAAAAAAAACCGAAATACATGTAAGTCGCTGTTTATAACAGCGACTTACATTTTTTAATATTTTTTTAAAAAACCCTGGGTAAAGTCGCTGTTACAAACAGCGACTTTACCCTGTTTTGGCTAATTCCCTAAATTCTTTCGGATTTTGGCTAGTTCCCTAATATTTCTGTTCGTTTTGGCTATTTCCAAAAAAAATTCCTTTTCAGACCGCTTCAAGTGTGACATTTTCTGACATAAATTCACAATTCCAATTTCAACCCACTATATATATATATTTTAACGTTCGATTGTGATATAGATCCCGATGATGGCAATTATGATGAGATATGAGTAATTTATAGTATAAGAAAATTATACTATACATTTAATAGATAGAGTTACGGTGAAATATAAATGTATGAATATTAGGTTATTTGAATATAAATATGAGTTTATAAATATAATATTATTTATATTCACACACAATTTATCAAAGTCCGACTCAAATCGATGACTGAGGATCGTGTGCACGGACGCATATGCGCTAGTAGCCTAGCACACAAGTCAAGTGATGTTCTATTCTAAAACTAATTGACAATAGAAGGAGTAGCTAACCGAGGGACACTTTTGGTCTCATTTACATCTCTAACACGCCCCCACAAGTTCAACTAGGAATGACCATCTAGTTGACACTTGGACCACTGGTAACCCAGACTAGGATCGTCAAACGGGCCGTTAGGCTAACCGCTGTGATACCATATCAAAGTCCGACTCGGACCAATGACTGGGGGTCGTGTGCACGGGCGCACATGCGCTATTAGCCTAGCACACAAGTCGAGTGAGGTTTCATTCTAAAACCAATTGGCAATAGAAGGAGTAGTCCACCGACTCATATACTAGGGTTTGATATGTTCAACTTTCCGATGTGGGACACTTTTGGTCTCATTCACATCTCTAACACAATCATTTATATATTCATATCTGTTGAGAAGTGGGATAGATCCCACATTGATTAAAAGTAGATCCAAGCCTTGTACATAAGTGGGTGGGTTACCCCACCTAACACCAATTGGTTTTAGGATGGAACCCTACTCGGCTTGTGTGGTGCGCGTATTGCGCTTGGGCGTGCGTGGCCCCCCCACGTCGTATATTACCCACCGTAATTTAACATGGTATCAGAGCCGAGGTTCGGCTAGGTGCGGTGTGGTTTGGATTCCTGGTCTATTGGTTGGCCGACCTTAAGGCTTAAGTCGTCAAGTGCAACTGGCAATGATGCGTGGCCAGGCAGTTGCACTTGAGGGGTGTGTGTTGAGAAGTGGGATAGATCCCACATTGATTAAAAAGTAGATCCAAGCCTTGTACATAAGTGGGTGGGTTACCCCACCTAACACCAATTGGTTTTAGGATGGAACCCTACTCGGCTTGTGTGCTCGTCTTGGTTGGTGCGCGTATTGCGCTTGGGCGTGCGTGGCCCCCCACGTCGTATATTACCCACCGTAATTTAACAGATATACATAACGTAAAATTAATTCGTTTTACAATTACACCGTATTTTTTTCATTATAATTTTTTACCTTTTTTTGCACAGTATATATTAATTATCAGTTTTTCTGTCTGATATCTTTAAATGATTCTAAATTAGAAAAGATTCTCAATCAAAAACCAAGCAATCCTAATAATCTAATTAAAAAGAAAATTAAATTTTTATAAAATAGTTTTAAATTAGCGTTATTATTCTATGCCATTATATCTAGGATAAAAAAAATCGATTAATTATTTATATAAACATCAAACTTCCATCATGGGAATGGCAGCAAATGCTTATCTTCTTTGTCTGAAAATTGCGGTAGTCAACCTGCAAATCAGACTTAAATAAACGATAAAATTAAAGTACCTCAATTATAATATCAACCATAATAATCCAAAGTTAGATCTTAAAAATCAAATATACGTACACTTTTCTCTAATGATATCGACGAGGTAATTTTTTCTTTTAAATCTAGAGTTGGTTAAAGTAAAAGGTTAATGAGAGACAATTGACAAATCTAAACCAACATAAACACTCAATTATATATAATAGTAATAAATTGTAGTATTGGTTCTGAGATCACTTGAAAACATTATTTCGGATTTGTTAGAAATATAAATGCATACACTTAAATCATCAAATTAACTATTGCATTGATGGGATCTGACGATTAATATATTAGGCTTTTTTTTAACTTATATATAATCTTATATATATATATGGTAAACATTAAAAATGTAATACTGTATTATCATATTTTCTATAATAAAAAAAATAAAAAATAAAAACAAAATTATCCAAATACTTTAAAAAAACATTTCAGGTGAATTATAGTCTTAATTAAAAATGAAATACTATCAGTCATAAGTGGATATATAAATGAAAGTCATTTTGCATAAAATAATCCATATATATAGGTCGGGTGATGGGTGGATGATCTACTTCCGTCACCCGACCCACCACCCTAAACCCTTCACCCTACCCAATCCATCACCATCAAATATTTCACCCGTCTCGTCCACCATCAGGTCATCACCCACCGGTTGATCGGGTGAATATGGTGATAATTTAGGTGAAATACAAGACATCAAAAAATTTATTGAAAAACACACGTCGAACACATCGACGAATAAACAAGTACCAAATATAATCAAATTCGATCAAATAAGTGTAAACATCCACAACTTTCAACACTTCAAGCTAGAAGTTTTAGAAATATAAAGACATTACAATAATTATGAATAAAAAGAAGAGAAAACATAGTCTTCAACAATCAAAGCTTCAAGCTAGAAATCATTTGATAGGTATCTTGAATTAGGGTTCAGGGGTATATTGGTATAATTTCACATATAAAATATAATTATAATTATATAATAAAAGTTGGGTGACGGGTTGAGTGATTGATCGGGTGATGGGTGGAGCCTGGAGAATATCTTCACCCGAATTCGACCCGACCCATCACTCGTTCACCCATTTAATATCCGTTTTATTTCGGATTTTTACCCATTTTTTCGAGTCGAGTAAGACTGGTATCCGTCAGATACGGGTAAAATTGTTATCTCTACCCATATGGTCGAGTGTTGGCCTACCAATACCATTCGAAATATTTATAGTAGTGATTGATTTACAGATTTTGGCATTAATTTTTTCTCTCTGTGAAAAACAAAGATCGATCGTACAGTACAGATACATTAAAATTAAATTCAGTTTGACCGGTTTATGTGAAAGAAACACAGTGAAAAAAGAAGCACCGATAGGCGATGAGGGGTGAGAATTCAATAGAAGGTGGATAGCGCCGGCGTCTTCACCACTGCAACTGGAAGAGGCCTGGGAACACCTTTTTCTGTGTGAAATTATTTACCACACTTAGCCATTGGATATTGACCTCTTCTATCCCATCCATCCAGCTGTTATTTCCTACTCTTGAATTCAATTCCATATACTCTGAATTTGCTGTTTTCTAATTTCAATTTCAATTCACATCTTCTGTTGTTCTCCGTAAATATTCCGTTGGAACTCGTGATCGGAGTCGTGTGCACTGACGTCCATGCACTAGTAGCTGAGTACCTAAGCCGAATGAGGTTAATCCTAAAGCTAATTGACAATTGGAGAAGTCCACTAGCATACTAAGACTTGTTTATCCATATTAACAAAGTCTATCTGTCTCTTAACCTTCTTTCAACAATACATTCTTAAATCTCAACAATTTTAAAGACTCAAAAAACTTGTCTTTCAACTCTCTAGATCTAGACCCTTCGATCACTTTTAATTAACCTATATTTTTAAAAAATGATATAAAAATGTTACGTAATATTTTATGTATCCTTTTCATTATTAAAATAAAAGGAAAAATAATTAAAATAATCTAACTTTTGAAAGAGGGTTAAAAAATATCATAATCTTTTAATGGTAAGAAAAATAACTCAATTTTTTTTTTGAAGATGGTAACAAAGTATCCAAATTATTTGTATGTCCAAAAATATGGACAAAAACGATGCATATAATTGATTAAATTAAGATTTGAATGAATATTGGATGATATTGGTTTGTTTTAATGAGAATATACCATTTGATCAATTTCATAAGGTGAAAAAATAAGTCGAGATATTTGTTACCACCTTTTTTAAAGCTTGGGTTATTTTAATTCGGTTTGCCTTAAAAATGGTAAAATTCAACAAAAGGGGAATAGCTAGAGGGCGTAAGCATATAAGTATCTTTATAATGAGTCGTTTCGCTGAAGAGAATCGAAATAGAGAACAAGATTAGGGGTCTGAATCTTCTGTCCTCAACCTTGTCCTCCTCTTCTGTCTTCTCTCACAAAACCTCTCCATTTTTTAATTTTTCAATCTAATTTTTTTTTTTATATTTTCTTTTTCTTTTTCATCAAAGAATGGACATATTTGAAAACGAGTGATTTGGAGCCCAAAGTTAAGGATTGATCACTCAAAACCCATAATGCCTCTGGCGATACGGGTGTTTGATACTACGTAATAGAATAGGAATAAATCTAATTCTGAAATAGGGCTACCTACGGCTACAAGTGAATTGAAAAATAACTAGAGACTATAGGAATTTTATTGTAACCGAATCCTTATTCCTGTTCTCTCCTGCCAAACTAGCTATCTATATTCTATACTCCTAAAGTTCTACTCAGATCTTAACGTTTTCCGAAACCTTTGTGAATTAGGAGAATATGCCCTATTATTATCCAGACACGGAACCAAAAATGAAAGTCGGCTTATAAAGGGGGCAACAAGAATTGAACCGGGGTGGGTTCATATTCCCCTATTGAACACAAGAATACAACCAATTGAGCTAAACTGATTATGTGTTATTTACATCTTACTATTTATTATATTGTGGATTTTTGGGGTGAGCTGCAACAAAGCCCAGCCCACCTCTAGATTCTTGTCTGGTCTATTCTATGTCTTAAAAGTATAAGATAAAAATCTAAATCGAAAAAGATTCTCTCCAAAAAATATGGTAAATCCTATGAATCTAAATGAAAAGAGTAAATTGTAGAAAACTATTTTTTTTTACAGTAGACAACCATTAGAACGTCTTTGTTCAACAAAAATAATTCTTGATCATCTTGGCGGATGATATTACAAAGCTCTCTGTTCAAAGGGAGAGTACAAGAATTGCAATTAATGTCATTCTTAGCTATATGATCTGCTGCTGAATTTGCCTCTTTGAAGCAATGACAAAACTTCACAATGTTGAATCCTGACCTTGATCTTATGATCTTTTCAACTATCCTGAAAATCTACCATGGTACCTTTGTGTTGTCCTCATTTGCCTTGATCACGGTCAAGTTGTCTCCTTCAAAAATAATATTCTGACAGCTAGGGGTGGGCATAAATAACTGTAATTGAATAACTGTTTTGAAAAACTGAAAAATTGGTAAATTGGACAATTAACTGTATTGAGATAGCTTAGTCTTTCAAATTAATTAACTGATTTGAATTTTGTTTACAATACAAAACAGTTTCAATTAATTTTAGCAATTAATTGATTAATTGTAGATGAAATCAAGCCTTTGAAAGATAAACCCCATTTCTCCCATCGCATCCTCCGTCTCCCTAAATTTCCCCCACTTTGCCTCCCTCTCTCTCGATCGCGACAAATTCAGTCCCATGGCTACTCGAGATCTGACCCAGGCCGTCAACGGCGGCGGCAAGACGGAGGCACGATGCCGAGTCGTGAGGAAGAGGTCCTGGGGGAGGTACGCCGCCGAGATCCGGGATCGCACCAGGAAGACGCGCGTTTGGCTCGACACCTTCGACACCACCGTCGAGGCCGCCCACGCCAACGCCGCCGCCGCCCGCCAGTTCCGAGGCGCCAAGGCCAACACGAACTTCCCCTGCACTGCCGACGCCGACGATCACAACCCCAGCCAGACCAGCACCATCGAGACATGCGCCTCCAGATTGGCATTCAGCTCGAAGCGAGTCTCGGACAAATCGGGACTGAGTTTGAAGCTTCTCGGTGCTTCGATTTCACCACAGAGGAGACAGTGGAGGAGGCCTCCCATGCCAAGTTCTAGTTTCAGTATGCAAAGAGCTATCCAGCTTCTCGTAAGCTCCGAATTCTTGTAGAATGAGTATTGTTCACTTTTCTGCTAAAGTGCTAAGAGCCATCCTGATCCTTTTACTTCTAAATTTTTAAAGCATTTGTATCCAAGCTGTTCTCGATGGAGGATACAATTTTGTAAATTTGATCTAATTTAGAAAATAATCCACCGGAATCCGAATTCGAATTTCGACTTTGGAATTGACTGATCAAAGCTTTATAGAATCGAGGCTGCTTGTAAGGGAAATGATGTTCGAGATTAATTGTATTGATCGATTTCGTCCCCTTGTCGAAATGGATCGATTTCAAAGCTCTGGAGCAGATTTTTGTCGAAGTGGATAGATTGTTGCAGAGATCTTGGATGAGAGGGCAGAAGAAGCGAAAATAGAAGGAGAATTGTAGCAAATTTTTTTTTTTGTTGAAAAGAATTGCAGCAATTAGATTATGATTTCTATTGTATCTGGTCATTTCACTCAATTACCAATTAAATAATTAATTGTATTGAAATTGCAATTAATTGATGGTCCAGATTTCTATTTTAATGGTCCAGATTTTGTCAAATCTACCCATAGAGTTTTTTTTACAACTCTATTGGAACACAATCCCAATACAAGATATTCTCATTTTGTATTCGTAGTTGCTAATTATTAGGGTTCGTTTGGTTAGCTCTCTACTTCCCGGGAAGTTCAAAATCCCAGGAAGTAGGAGTCAATACATGTGTTTGGCATGTTTTTTAAAAATTAGAAAACCCAGGAATTTCAATTCCTAGTAATTTAAATTCCCATGAAATGGTGGAATTGAACTTACCATGGAGGGGGTAGGTAAGATCTACTTCCTCCATTCTTTTTTTTCCAAATCTTCTATAAAATTTATTTTTTATAAACAAAATTACCAATTTGTCCATATAGATTTTTGATCTTTAAACAAAAAGCAAAAGGTTACAAGAGTAATTTTAATTAAATTACTATGAAAAATCCATGTTTAACCAAACAAAACATAGGAATTGAATTTGAGGGAAATTATTTTCAACCAAACATATTTTTACATTTCCCATGAAGTAGAATTCATGGGAATTACAAATCCCGGGAAGTTACTTCCTGGGAAGTCTACTTCCCACGTTTAACCAAACGAGGCCTTAATCTTGAGACTGGGCATTTTAGTAGCAAATGAGAAGAGTCTTCATCTTCCAGATTACAGAGAAAACATTGAGAAGGAACTCTGTTGAAAAATCTATTCAATCTTGACTTTGTTGCTAACCTATTAGTCATTATTTTCTAGATGAAACGAAGCTTCCAGATCCAAGCATATTCTTTGTTAGCCGCATTGATATTTCGAGGATGGTCGTAGGCCGATTTAGTTGTCAATATACCATCTTTGTTATACTTCTAGATCAATCTATCAGATGTATCCCATTCTGGTACATAATTAAATATCAGAAATTGCATTAACTATTTGTGGAGGAAACATCTGGTTAAGTAATTGCTTATTCCAATTCTTACGAGAATCTAATAGCTATGAGACTTTCATATCAGGGTCATAGTAATTTGATAGGGTTTTAGGGAAACATTGTTAACCCATTTGTCCGACCATACATTTATTTTTGATCCATCACCAATAACAAAGAAGGCCTTTTTGAAAATTTTCTTTAAGATTAAGAAGCCGACCAAATTGCTAGATCGATGTATTATGGATGCGCAAATTCGTTATGTTGTTGTTTAATAAATATTTTTCCTTTATTACCTTTACCCAAATGTTGTCGAGGTCGTTGTAAATTTTTTATAAGAGTTTCATTTGTAGATTGATGTTGCTTTCTTCTGCCGTCTTGATGCTAAGACCCCCTAGATGTTTAGGTGCATATATATATATATATATATATATATATATATATATATATATATATATATATATATATATATATATATATATATATATATATATATCTTTTCCCAACTAATTAAAGAATTGTACTGTTCTGATTGGGTTTTGTTCCAAAAGAAATTTTTGTTTATTTAATCTATTTTTTGTAGTATACATTTTGGCAGTAGAAAGCTCTACATTAGATAAGTCGTTTTCGAGCTTATGTTTGCACGGATAAGAGTCATTCTTCCCGCTTGGGATAAGGACGAAGCTTTCAACTTGAATAGTTGTTTCTTCAGGTTTTGTAGAGCTTCCTTAAAGACACATTTTTTTTTAACTCAACCACTAACTATTGGTATACCTAGATATTTATCCATACCATGAGCTATCGGAATATTCATTTGTTGTGCCAATGATCTTGCTAGATTCTGATTGACATTTCTTGAAAGTTGGATCGAGTTTTTTTTTGTAATTAATTGTTAAACCATATAGATTTGAGAAGTTATTTAGCATGCTTTTTTGGCAATTAATTGTTTTTTATATAGAAAACTACTCTTAAATTATATCAGTGTTCACAAAACCACTGTTAAAACAAAAGTTTGTAGAAAACCATACAAATTTTTTTTCCAAAAAAAACACACATGTCCCGTTTTATGTGTAAACTGTTATAAAAGAAATGTTAAGTTTTCGTATTTTCTTAAATGTTTTGGTTACTTTATTATATAATTAGATCACATTGAATACAAAGGGTGAGAATTTAACTTGTTGTTTTATGTAAACTTTTATTTTACAAGTTGTTTTGTGAAAACGAAACTAATTTAGGGGCGGTTTTGTGTAATTTACCCTAAATAAAATTGAAAATCAATCAATCAATATCAATATATAATACTAAAACAGAGGCGTAGAAATCCTATGTGACGGGCTCTGACGCGATTTGCTTACGTGTATTTTTCTGGTGCAATCTGGTCGTGTTTCTTGCCACGTCAATTAATGACGATCCAATATATTTAAGCCACGTTAGACGATAACCTCATCTATTTATATATGTGTCATCCTATGTGTCCATTTCAATTAATGATTAAATTAATTTTTAGTATAAATATTCAACCTCATATCTTAAGTAGTTACAAATCTTATCATTTTACTTTAAGTTATTTTTAAAATGTTTTATCTAGAAAAAAATCTACATTAGATTAAGTTATTTTACTACTATTAAAGATTTTAAAATAAACAAATACATACTGTATTTTATAACAATTAAAAAAAACTACGTACATGCAGAAAATGAATCAAATAATAGGTTTGATGTTATATTTATTTTAATTATTTATAATATCATAACCACTAAAGAGATCGATTTATAATTTATCTATTACCATTTAATCTAATCTTTTATCTACCCATGGTTACAATTTACTTGGAAGAAAAATTAACCTAATCTTTTATCTACCTGTGGTGCATTACAATTTAATTAACTGGAAGAAAAAAATGGAATAAAGTGTTACATTTATTTTATTTTAATTTGTGTTCCATCTCTATCTATCCTACCATTATTGAAATTATATTGATTAATTTTTACTACCCTCATGCCTAAGATGAACTAAAATATATTTTCATTATCAATAATTTAATTTTATAGATGCGTATGATATTAATGTGTGCGTGTATATATATGATGTGGAACAAGAGGAAGCATGTATTTTATAATATTTTAGCGATTAAAGTTAGTCGTTCAAAAAAGTTATCATCAATAATAAATTAATACTCCCTCCGATTAAAAATAAGTGTTGTTTTAGCTCTTAACACAATTTTTAATAAAAGTATTAATTATTACTGGTTTTATACTTTTTTTTCTTCTAAATCTTATCATTCATTAAATGTTTACCAACTTTTTCAACCAATATGTGGAGAGTTTGAAATAAAAAGTAGTCAACAGATACAATTTTCAATAACAATTTTAATTAATCAATCTATTATATAAATTGTATAGAAAACATAAAACGACACTTATTTTGAATCAAATTCAAAAATCTAAAACGACACTTATTTTGGATCAGAGGTAGTAATAAGTATGAAATTAAAAAGTCAAAAAAACAATGCAGTATTTTATAAAAAAAAATTATTATCTTACACAATTTGTGCATGAATAATAAAAATCGTATAAAAAAACCGCGAAAATCGCGGGTAGTAAAACTAGTTATTTTTAAATTAGAGCCTAATTATCTCATGCTTTAAGAGCCACGTGATAAATCGGCTTTCACCGACCGATTAACTAAATAATGACTTTGCCTCCAATTTTTCTTAATTTTAAAAAAGAAAGAGATTCAAAATAATAGGCTATGTACAATTGAACAAACTATTATAAAATAATAAAAGTAATCGAAGAAGCATTTGAGAAGTATACCCGAAGATAATTCATTAAAGGTTGCTAAATAAACATAACAAAAAAAAAAACTCTCAGCAATAAGAATATATTATAGATGATCGAAATTAAATTCCGTTACATGATGGGGATACAAAATCGGCGGTTAGGGGAAACCCTCCTGGCCGCCTGTAACGGATTAATTTCCTAATTCCCAATCTCTCTCTCTGTTTTTTTTTAATTGCATAAAATAGCACTAGCTCTCCTTATAAACAAACAATAGATCGATGAGCCAATACACAACTCTCCAAATTCAAAAAGAATATTAAAAATTTAAAACTAACTTATTTAGGTAAATTACCTATATTTAATAAGATACATACCATTTGCTTCATTGCTTCGATTCGATTACTAAGAAAGAGGGGCTCTATGAGGAGCCCCCTTTCGCCTGCTATTGAGTGAGAACACACTAAGAAAGCGCGATTTCCCACTCCCTCCGCCACCGCTACCGCCACCGGTACTACTAGCGGTGGTGGTGGAAGTGCTTCCTTTCTTTTTCCTTTTAGTAAACCCATTGTCACCACTGCTGCCACTAACCATAGTGGAGGAAGCAGGAGGAGGATAACGGACCATAGAGGGCTCTCCAATTCCATGATCATGACTCGAGTAGTATTGAGGCTCAGAGACAAATGTCTCATCCGTCATCTGATCCTCGTCCTCCTCCTCTTCATCCAGCAACCCGGAGCTGTCCACCCTTAGCCCTTCCCACTGCGAAGCCGACGACATCCATATGGACGCGAGTCCTTCCCCTTGCCCCACCATGTGCTCCACCTGTCACTAATCAATAAGAATTCGATATCTAAAGTTGGTGATATTTACAGCGACTTATTATTAAGAGGCGGACCTTGCAAGAGAGCGAGCAAAAGCGGAAGGGCGGCTGGAGGATGCGGTCGCAAGTGTAGCACACATTCGGGGTTCCGGCCTTCCAACCCCGACCCGACTGGACCCGACTCGACTGCGTGCGCTGCTTCAGGAATATCACCTTCGCATTGTTGATTGTGTACGGCTGCACCCAAATTTTAAATTAAAAAAAGGAATTAAAATTATTATTAATAACAGTAATAAACTGTTGTGCAGAAAATTACTGTAAAAAAAGGAGAATCTGAGTACCTGGATGAAAGAGCAGTCAATGAGCCTCTGGAGATCAACCAATCGAACGACGTCGTGATAGACGTAACGTCTCACCTGTGAAAGGAGTGAAAGCCCATCCAGCAATATCCGATCATTGAGAACGTATATCTTTGATCAATTAATTAAATAAACAAACAAATTAATCGTTACCCGTTACTTGAATTATCAGTGGATGCGTTGGAGACCGGGCGGAGTATTAAATTAAATTAAAAATTAAAAATTAAAAATACTCGTCTCCTACCTACCTACCGGCACCGCTTTTACAGTAGTAGTACTGGTCAGTTTACAATTAAATTGGGGGAATTGAAACAAATTGGATGATGAATTGCACAATAAATTCAGAATTTGAAAGAGGAATTGAGAGATATTTAGGGCAAATTGGGAAGGGAGAAACAGGGTACAGTAAAAATAAGGAAGAAGAGAAATGGAGGAAAAGACAAAGATGGTCAAAGTTTCAGATTGGATGAAAGCAACAGGTGAGAGAAAGTTTGCAGGGAAATTTGGATAAAAGAAGATATGAAACTTAACTAGCCCTTGTACGAGAAACAAACAAAAATACCTTCCCAATTCAATACCTCCACTACGTATTACCAATTCAATATCATAAATGGTAATACGTCCTCCCTCTCTTTGGGTGCATGTGTGTCCCGGGTACAAGGTCTTTTGGTTGTATTTTGAAGTTGTGATAGGGTTGCGTACCTTGACCTCTCCCATTTGATGTTTTCTTGGCATCTTGTATGTGCTCGATCAAGCTATACCTTGACCGGAACATACGCTCGTTGGTTTATTTTAGCTTTGAACCCTTGTTGAGTTAGCCTGCCTCCTAATTTAATAAGGGTTCAGAGGTATGATCTTTTGGATCCCTCGTTCATTCATTAATATTTACCTAAACCTCCCTTCACCCGGACTTAGTGCCAGGAGTTGGCTTCAAAAAAAAAAAAAAATTATGTATATCATATATTCAATATCCATCTCCCCCAATTTTTATTTATTTTCTGGATAATTTGCAAAATTAATTAAATAATCAATTAATTGATTCTCGTTCAAATCTTGTGAAGAAAGAAAGAAAGAGAGAAATTGAAAGGTGTATGAATGAATTGAATTGAATTGAAGAAAAGGGGGAAAGAAAAAACCTGCAAGAGGGGATGGGAGCGATGGGAGGGGAGACAGTGAGGGCAAAAGCTAAGGCAGCAAAGCAAGCAGAAGATGTTCTTCTCGTTCTTCCTCCTCCTCTCGTGGGCCCCGCAGCCTGCGAAGAATGTCTCCTCCATCAGCCCCTGCAGCCATGCAGGCCTCTCCCCTCCTCCTTCTACGACTCCTCCGTCGCCACCGCCATCTCCGATCCTCACCATATCTCCGCTCCGATCCTCTTTCAATTGATTTCCTCTCTCTCCAATTCAAGGAAAATCAGGAAATCGGTGTCAATTAATAGGTGAATTGGGAAATTGATTGATTGAGGAGAGGGAAACCTAGCTAAAAGGCTGAGATGAGATGTTGGTGTTGAGTAACATCTAGCGCAGGAGAGAGAGTAAGAGAGAGAGGTGTGTGATGTGCAGTGCAGTGAGCAAATGCAACTCCTGGTGGTGGAGAGGGGAGAGGGGGGTGCATTTAAAACGCAGGTTCCAGAATAGCAGCTTCTGTCGTTTTCCTCTATCCTCTACACCTCCTGTGTAGTGTGTGTGGTTGAATCCCCACAGCATTCCCCAATGCCCTAGCTATTCCCACCCGCTATCCACATCTGTACCACCATTTTTTATTTTTCACCCAACCCCTCAATTTATTAATTTTGCGTTTTTACCTCTACCGATCCCAAATATTCCATATGTATAAAGATTAAGAAATACTCGGTATCACTTTCATTTTTAAATGTTTTATTAAATAATTTTTACTCCTCATCATATTTATTATGTATTGATGTTATTAGTGCAAAAGTAAAAAATAGTACAATTATTACTTCTAAAATATCAAATATTATTGACAAAATATTACCTCGTAAAATGTCAAATATTTCCGATGAAGGGAGTATCAAATTAATAACAATAATAATTTCATCATAAGTTTTGTTATGTGTAAAATATTTAGTTATTTTTTATAATTTCATAATTATTATCTTTTACCATTTTTTTATAATAAGTATGTGGTTGTAAAAAAAATATTTTTTTATAATTTTTATCTTTTTTAAAAAATGTGAGTATATAATAGTAGTAAAGAGACTCCGACTCCAACATAAAATCTATACATTTTCTACTGTTTTATAGCAAATTTATTCTAGGCATTTTTAGCACTTTGTATGAAATATAATTTATAGTTTTTTTGGGATTATGTTAATTTAGTTACAACTCTATGATTTTGGTATTGATTATATATACAGTATTGGTTTTTATTAATTATAATCGATTATAGTATTAGTTGATTGAAAATTGATTGGCAGTCTTGAATTTGTACATTATTTACAGCAAATGGATGCTGTAATTTGGAGCATTTATGGATTTTTCTAGATAATTTTTTGGAGTTTTCTAAAATGGATGCATATGGGTAATTCAACTCGGGACTTGTTTGGTTTAATGTATGAATTGAAATATCCAAGAACTTATTTCATGAGAATTGAATTCCCATAAAATTTAATTCATGGGTATTGTGAAAATATGTTTGGTTGAATTTTTATTCTATAGGATTAAATGAAGGAATTGGAAATTTTCAAATTCAAAAGGATAGAAATTGAATTTACATAGGGGACTAGGTTGTGAAGTTCCTATAAATTGAATTCCCGACAAGTTGAATTCCTGGGGTTTTTTAGATCTTAAAAATATCAACCAAACGCATGCGTTCCTGGGATTTTCTACTTCCTAGATTATTTAATCTATATATAACCTTAATTCAGAAGCCTTTGCTTACGTGTCAATCTTAGAGGAGTTTTAGGAATATTGACCAATTATGTTTTTTTCCTTGATTTTTTATTTCTCCTTTTCTCTTTTTTTTTTCCATTAATTTTTTTAATCCTCCATTCTCTTTTATTCTTAACATATTTACTAACAATTGGGCTTAATTCAATCTAATATAACCATTAGGCTTAACTCACATTTATATACTAACTATTGAGCTTAATTCAAAACATTGAATATAATTATTGGTTGTGGCACATCACATTTAAATCCATGATTCAGATTTCTAAATTTCTAAAACAATTACAATGATATTGATATTATTATTACTGGGTGATTTAAAATATCTACATTTATGTATTATACTTTAGACGAGATATAAAAAAATTATTTGAGAATTATAAGATACATTTATGGTAAAGTTTTTTTTTATCTTAACTTTTATTAGTATTTTATAATATATTTTTATATATTATTAATATTTTAGTTTTAAAAAACCGCGCCATGGCGCGGGAATTGTACTAGTACGTTGTTAATCGAACAAGGCCACTTAGAAAAACAAATCAACAACGTATTGTTAGGAATTGGTATCACAATCCACAATGGTTATAGGCAAATGTGTAATTTTTTAGATACTTTTGAACTCCATTGATTGTTTTGGGTGTGTGCAAATTTACACATTTGAACAGGTCATGTGCAAATTTGAGCACATTATGCACCTTCCCATGTATAAACTTTTACAATAAGAAATAGCCTATAAAGGCATTTTATGAGGATCAAAGCCCTTACACTAAAGACTCGAACCCCGTGATAGAAAATGTATTGGTACAGTTTTACTATTAGCATTAATAGATATTCGCTTTGTTTATTAGAACTTGTCGTTTACTTTAGAGTGCTAAAAACTATATAAAATATTAAAAAAATTACATTTGTTTTTATAAATTCATATTTAATTGTAATAAGTATGAAATTATTAAAAAAAATTAATATTTTATTTAGTTTTTAACATCTAAAAAAGCATGCATGAATAGTAAAACGCCAAGTTTTAATTAACGGATGAAATATTATTTAAACAAGATTACATATCATTAACATTATCTAATTTATTTTAACGATTTTTTCTATCCTATGCCCAGGAAGCTCAATTGGGAAATATTCTCCCTAAATACATCCGATTTAATCATTTTTAAATTAGATTATAAGGTTCATTCATTCCCTTTTAGGGTTTTCTTTCCCAATAAAGTATCCTTATCCTATACCCTTATGGTACGCAATAGACAAACTGTTACTTTAATACATACTCCCGCCGGTTCAAAATAGGTAGATGTCGTTTGGCTTTTAAGAACGTATTTTAATAAGCTAAAAACTATGAAGTATATAAAATATCAATTTTTTTCAATTTTTTTTACAACTAAATACGGAATATTTGTTGGTAAGAAGTATTAAATTATAAAAAATAAAATAAAAAGATTAATGTATTATATAGTTTTTAATTTTTTTAAAATACTTGTTAATTAAAAAGTTAAACGACAAATATTTTGAATCGCAGGGAGTATTTTAATATCTTCTGCTCCTTCACCGACTTGGATCTATCAGCACTCGAGGAATCCGTTCTTAATTTATTGATTTTCTAGACATTAATTACTCACTAAGACAAATCACGATTTTTCTTATTGTAAAATGCATTTATTTAGACTTTTGTTGACAATTCTTTCCATTTATTGACCCACAATAAGATTTGCAATTAAATTTAGGAAGATTTTTAGAAGATTTTTAAAATATTTTTACATTCATAGTAAGAGAATTAGGAATTAAAATGGCATATTTTCATAGAAATATTATTCTAACATAAATCTAAAAAGGAAAAGATTCTTTTCAAAAATATTTTCTCCCTTTTTATATAGCATCTATATAAACTCTTAATTTAAAAGAGTTTAGTATGATGTGTCAATCTTAAAGGCATTTTAGGAGTATTGACCAATCATTTTTTTTTTCCATTTCTCTTTGATTTTCTTTAATTCTCCCTTTTTTTTTCTCCTTTAATTTTCTTTTTTTCTTTAATTTTACTAACTATCTATATCTATATAAACTCTTAATTTAGAAGAGTTTAGTATGATGTGTCTATCTTAGAGGCATTTTAGGAGTCTTGACCAATCATTTTTTTTCCATTTCTCTTTGATTTTCTTTAATTCTCTTTTTTTTCCCTTTAATTTTTTTTTTAATTTTACTAACTATTAGGCTTAATTCAAAACATTAGATTCAATCTAATATAACTATCTATATCTATATAAACTCTTAATTTAGAAGAGTTTAGGATGATGTGTCAATCTTAGAGACATTTTAGGAGTCTTGATCAATTTTTTTTTTCCATTTTTCTTCGATTTTCTTTAATTCTCTTTTTTTCCCTTTAATTATCTTTTTTCTATAATTTTACCAACTATTTATATAAACTCTTAATTTAGACGAGTTTAGTATTATGTGTCAATCTTATAGGCATTTTAAGAGTCTTGAGCAATAATTTTTTTCCATTTTCTTTAATTCTCTCTCTCTTTTTTCCTTTAATTTTCTTTTTCCTTTAATTTTACTAACTATCTATATCTATATCTATATCTATATAAACTCTTAATTTAGAAGAGTTTAGTATGATGTGTCAATCTTAGAGACATTTTAGGAATCTTGACCAATCATTTTTTTTCCATTTTTCTTTGGTTTTCTTTAATTCTCCCTTTTTTTCCTTTTCCTTTAATTTTCCTTTTTCTATAATTTTACTAACTATTGGGTTTAATTCAAATCATTGAATTCAATCTAATATAACTATTGGGTTTATCTCAAATTTATTTACTAACTACTGAGTTTAATTCAAAACATTCAATGTAACTATTGATTATGACACATCACATTTAAACAATGTTATAATGATATTGATATTATTATTATTATTACTAAGTAATTTAAAATATCTATATTTATGTATTATACATTACATAATATTTTTAAAACATTATTTTCTGAGATAATTATAAGATACATTTGTTGTAAAGTTTTTTAATGATTTTTATCTTAACATTTATTAATATTTTATATATAATATTTTAGTTTTAAGAAAACGCGTCATGGCGCGGTAATCATACTAGTTAAGGTTATTTTCCAATTACTGGCTCCGATGGTTATTATCCTATACTTAAAAGTCAAAACCGATTAGTTTTATAGTTAATGTACCTAAATTATGATTTGTTTAGGGGATTAACTAAAACTGGGTGCTTGATTATGAAGTTGTCCAGTAGTACTACAAAACTACAAGTAGCCATATAGCTAGGTAGGTGTAGCCTGTAGCTAGATAGGTGGATATCAGGGACTAGTTCCAAGTCCCAACTTCATGTAGTTCTAAATTGTAAACTGCTAAATATTTGTAGTTTCCTAACTCTGTATTCCAATTACCATCCATTCTATAATTAAGATCTAGACGGTCAAACTATCACTTAAAGTGCATGCTTACAATATACGGAGTACTAGTAGATTTTTAGGTCCATAAATTGGGCTAGTTTTCAAATAATATAACTACTCATAAAATTATACTAAAATTATATTGTAGAAAACTACATATAAATTAAATTTATTTTTAAAAGACCATTCATCCATAAACCTTACTAAAATACCCTAATTTAAGCTTTTTTTTTAAATATATATGCAATAATTTGGATGGGGCTAGACTCTACTCGTCCACCATCTAATAACATCATGACGGACGAGGATGTTGAGTTCTTTATCTGACCGAAGATTAGGCGCGGAATGTGTCTGGAAGCACCGAATGATATGATCCGCACATTTATTGACTTCATGGAAGGCATGAGAAGGACATCGTCTCGAAGTGCTGGATGATGAGAAGAACATTAGTGGCGAGCATCTCAATCTCCCACGGATATGAGCAGCATCTTTTCAAAGCATTGATTACCACAAGAATGTCCCCTTCCATGGTGATATTGAAAAGACCAATCTCTTTTGCCTTTAAGACCCCAAGCTTGAGAGCCAAATATTTTAAAATCTTATATGTTTTTAAAGGAAAGTTATTGTATGTTTTTTACTATTCAACTAGTGCATGCCCCATCTCCTGCACGGGAATATGTTAATATAATATTATAAAATTATATTTACTATTTATAAAAAAATCCTATTATAAATATGAAAAAAAAAATTATGAATTACATTATGATAATTAAACTAATAACCGGAAATATAAGATTAAAATTAATCTAGATCTAAATAACTCATTCTCCTAAAAAATAATATAGATATAAATAAAATAACTATGAAATAATTAATTTTGATATAAATAATTATTTCCACCAAAAATAATCGATATATAAATAAATAACACCTATCAAATATTTGTTACTATGTATCTATTAATATTTTTGGTAATTATGATCACTGTTTTAAAAAAACCCTTCAATACCCGCATAGAGCCCTTACCTCACCTCTCCGTCAAGGCCTTCAAGGTCACCAAAACTCGCCTAGATCCCAAAGATCTGCCATAAAATTCGTTTATATGGCAATTGGGTGAACCTAATTTCTTTTTTAGGTCTCGTCCATATGGTATAATCTATATATAAACCGTTCATTGGATATATTATTTATAATCTAGATTGAGATACACTTATATGGCAATTTGTATATCTGTATATGCCAAATTTATTACTATTATTGCGTTTAATTATATTGATATAGTTATTTCCTTATATAATATTTACTCTCTTATAAGATATTTCCATCTATTCAATTATATGAGTTAATAGTTAAAATAAAATAATTATTTTTAACTATATAGATTAGAACTATCTTATTATTTTTATTAGATTTCCTTTTTGACGGGAGAAAGTTTTGCGAGATGCACTCACGTGCCGCCACGTAAGCAGATGCACTCACACGCCGCCACGCATGCAACAATGCATCGGTTTTAGTATATGTATATAGATTTGTCAATTCACCTTGAAAAAAATTATAGAAATTACGCAATGTATAACATATATAAATACCCCAACCAATATATTTACAACAAATTTGCTATATGAAGAGCAACGATTTGCAATGGCTTCTGCCGGTCTCCTCTCCTTCAAATATTGAATAAGACATGAATAAGCTATAAAATAAATCTAAATTATTACTTAAAAACCCACAAAATGATATTTTTAAAAAACTAAGATATGGGGTCATTTCGTCTTCGCAAATGAAGCAAATGAACAATTAACAAATATGTGATCTTTTGAAAATAAATCTAATTTATGGATGGTTTTTTATAATTTTTAATTTTATGGGTGGTTATATGTAAGCTAGGCAAATTTACGGATGGCTATATGTAATTTACCCTATATTTTTAGATTTTTTAGACACAATGATATGAAAACGGTTTGTTAACACTGACTTTTAATCCCGGACATCCGTTAAAATGTCTATTTCCTCTAAATATCGATATCAATGATCTATTTTTAGATGAAAATATTTACCAACTTAAAAAGTCGTCGTACATACTACATACACAAAAAAATCATAAAATCTATTGTCAACATATGTTTTGTCTATTAACTAGAGGATTTACACAAAATTACAATGAAGGCCTTTTTTTAGAAAATATTTGTGTATTAACCCGAGAAAGAAAAACCTGGAACTTCGACCACCACCCACGCCGCCTTCTGCGACAACCTCTCCCGACGAATGTTGCGAGCAGCCCCGTCACTCTCCTCCCCGGAACCCCTTTGTCTACCCACCCCAGCAGCTCCACCGCATAAGAACAATTCAAGACCGCACTGCTGCTAGTGGTAAAAGTACTTTCACTAAAAAAAATAGGTCCTTGGGTTCAGAGGCAAATGGGGAGAGTCTCGAGTCAGCCATATCTGATTGTGTCATATGGTCTCAAGTTTGATTAGATGGCGGTGGAGAACCAAAACCTTCTCCTATGTCGTAAGACAACACCATTGGTTGGTATCTACAGTGCAGAGGGAGTCTACAAGGCAACGCCGTCGGGATCCATAACGTGAAGGTCAAATCCAGGTCGGTATCTTCCGAGATGTTGAGGCAACTTGATGTCCGAAGCACTAGTGTCCAGCAGGTGTGCAAGAGGCTTAGCTGTGTGTGTGTGTAACCGAAAATAAGGCCTTCGTGCCTTGTGTAATAAGCTACCAACTAAGCCTTGTAGTCTTAGTATAAAATATAAATAGTGGTTTCCAATGTGTAGAATTATCTTACAAAGCAATGACACAATTTTCTTATTTTTTGAGAGCTTTGCTTATTCCTTTCTCTTTCATCTGAGTGTTCTTGAGTGATTAGCACATTGATCTTGCTTAATCAACATGGTATTAGAGCATTGATTTGCAGATCAAGTGTTTGTTCGATCGGATTTGACAAATCGATCACTATTCGATATGTTGCTTCCATTTCTTCTTCGTTTTCTCGCTAGCTGTGTGATCAGATCTCTCAATGTCGGGAACTCCAGACAATGGTCACGAGATTCGTCGCCGTGACTGCATCAAGCTAGTGATCTACATAGTCCTCTTTTTATCCATCCATCGGATAATTCAGGTATGATTCTCTCAACAATTCAGCTCGCCGGCGAAAACTATCGTCGTTGGAGGAAGTCTGTGACTAAAGCTCTATTTGTAAAGAACAAATTGGGACTAATTGATGGATCTGTAGTTGAAACTCCTGAAAACTCAAATCAGTGGCAACAATGTAACGATATGGTGTGTTTGTGGTTATTAAACACTGTATCGAAGGAAATCTATGCCACCTTGGATGAGTTTGATACAACAAAAGAGATGTGGGAAGATCTCGAAGAAAGCTATGGACAGAAGAACATTCCTCTAGTGTTTCAACTTAAGAAGGAGATCCAAAATTGCACTCAAGGAGATGTGAGTGTTTCAGACTATTTCACCAAGCTCAAAGCATATTGGCAGCAACTGTCTGGTCTTACACTGCCTGTACGCTGAACTTGTGGAAAGTGTGAGTGCAATTTGAATGCTCAGGTTGAAGCATCTGAGAATGAGAGTAAACTCATGTAGTTTCTCATGGGACTCAATGAGAAATTTGATGTTGCTCGTCGTCAATTCCTGTTGTCCACTACACTGCCTAGTGTGAGTTATGCTTACTCTCTTCTTGTTCAAGATGAGCTTAGCACTCGTATAAAGAAGGTGGACTCCAGAGTTGATTCTACTGCCTTCATGTAAAGGCTCGGATTTTCAATCTTAATTTTGGGAAAAAGGAAATTAAAAATGAATTTAAAACGGATTTAATTTGAATTGTTCAAGGAAAACTCATCCTAAATTTAATAAATCAAACTCAAAACTCTTAAAGCGGATACCCGACCAAAATTTGAAATTATGCAAAAGAGATTTTATTTCGCTTTCACACGTCGAGAATTAGAAAATTTAAAACGGTTACTTTGATCGAATCAGGATAAGGTCGAGTGAGTGAACTGCAATGTGTATTTCCGGGTATTTTGAAATTGGATTGGGACTACAACTTGTCTTGTTCCCCTTTTAAGATTTCATCCCCTCCTACCTATCTATCTTGAGTAAGCAATCCCCACGCCACTGTCCTTGCTTCTCCATTTTAAACAAGATGTCAAAATCCTTTACCCCATTGCCTGTAACCTCCTGGTCCGATTGCTGCAACAATAACAGACCACCTTTTTTGACTTCAAAGGATTCCAAACACACTCCTTTTTCTCTCCATTTCAGTTCAAGCTCCCACACAAATCCACTCCATTCCCCTTCTTTCATTGTCTTCAAAATTTCAACCTCCACACCCACAATCGCAGCCCCTACTCTGGAGTATTTCGGCCGCCAGCCACAATCAGCACCACCGGCTCTGTTCCCGCCGCCGCCCTGAGCACCTCCCGAGCGCCACGCTTCCCTGTTTCCGAGCACCTAAACACCAGCCCAGGCGTCCTCCCTCCTCCACCTCTGCTTTTCGAGCCACCCGGAAGCAGCCTCGACGCCTTCCGGAGCCGCCAGAAGCCACCAGTAGCGGCCGACGCCGCCAGAAAACGCCGCCAGAGGAAGCTGCAGCCTCCTCGCTCTATTCTTTTGGTGGAACCGCTGGTGAGGATCTCCCCTCTCTTCTCATGTTAAAACTCGAAAGGTCTCACCTTTAACACCCATACACTCTTCCTAGGCTTCCCCATTCGAGATCCAGCTCCGACGGAGCTCCAATCGACGCTTCCCGAGCGTTTTTCCGGCGAGCCCATCGAAGCCCCGACGATCTCCGGTGAATCTCGACCCTCGGTGAGCTATTCTTTCCCCCGCCTTTCCCTTGTCTGTCTGTGTTGCGTGTCGTTGTCGAGGTCGGAGTAGGAGCCCCGCCGCCGGCCAAGCTCCTTTCTCTCTCCCGTCGATTTCGAATCCAAATCCAGTAGGTGCAAGGTAGGAGATGAATAGTAACCATCTCTCTTCCCCTTGACCGTGGGCCCCTTCCATGTCACCACCACATCACTTCCATGGCCCCCACTTCTTTTTAACTCCGGATGAATGAAATGGAAGGAATGAAGAATGCTTTGTTTTGGCCTTTTGGGCCTGATTTTTTGGGCCAGAATTGGAGAGTTTAATATGTGGGCTTATTTTGTTTTCAGAAAAATCAAATGAGTTGGGTTGTAATGTCCTATTCTATTAAATATTGATGGTTGAGATTTATAAAAGTGACTTATAAAGATGGATTTATTGGTGTGATTTTAAATAAATATTTTTGTTAAACTATTTAAAAAGGGGGTTTAGATTTTTAAAATAAAAATGTCGGAATTACTTCTATTATATGATTTTGAGAAATTGGCTTTAAGATTGAAATGTTTAATGTCGGGATTCCTTAACCTCGCCACTTGATTAAAACTTGATGATATATTTGATGCCTTGATGTTTTACGAACCTTGTTGATCAACTTACCCTAACCTTGCCGGATTGTTTTGATAAAGTAATAAAATAAGTTGATTTAAAGAGTAACACCTTGTAAATGGATTTTTGGGTCAAGTATGATTTGGGAAAGTGTTTAATTGATGATTTGATATAACTTGAGATTTTAGAAGAGTTTTGGAAAATCTTGGGAAGATGAGGAATAAATTTAATGATTTGTGTGTGATATTATATTCTTAAGTAACATTAGGAGTAGACTTATTTATATTACTTATATATGTGTTAGGTGATCATATGTGACATGTTGGCTGCCTATATACCTAGTTGTTGCCTTTTGCTGTTCTGCACCGCCAGGTAAGTCTCTTCGGAGCTTACTCAGATTGAATAGAGCTATTCCCTGCTATAGGTGCATGATATACTAGGTGTTGCATTCATGATCAGCATGCCATGTAGTACCATACTAGGTTGCATTGATCGTTGAGCATTCTCTTTCTCTATGTGTATGTAAACAGAACGGCCGTTATCTGTGATAGTCCTAGAAGTCTTTGCTAGGGTCATAGGGTAGCCCAGCCTCATCGGGTACCCTGAGTCAATCGAGTACTTCCTTATATTATGATATGCCTGCGGGCTTTATTGTGGAGCGGGTTAGGCATGCGTGCCGCCCTATTATGAATGAATGCATTCACGAGCTGGCCAGTCTCCGCCTGTCGGAAGGGGTGGAGGTAGGAGAGGGATATGCCACTTGGCATTGTCTTGGGCCCTTTACAGTATTTCTGCACATTATTATGAACTAGGAGCATGCTAGTGTGTTTGAATTTCGTACTGCATTAGAGCATCTTTATTAGGTATAGCGTATATGTGTGCTTATGGTTGGGATGCAGAGTTAAGTGGGCATCGATCTGATCCCGCTCCAAATCAATTTTTTTAGGAATTATGTATGTTCATCCTATCGGTGCTGTTTGCTTATTGCGCGGGTCATTTTGTCGGCGGAGAGTGAGTGCTGGAGTTATAGACTTCACCAGACTCTGATTATACTGTTTTGGATTTATACTTTTGACTCCGTTTTGACCCGGCTCCGCCGTGGCACTTGTATCTGTACTTTACTTCCGCTTTACTTCCGTTTCGTAATGGTTTCCGCGACATAGTCTTAGGACAGGTTAAGGGTACCCAACGGCCCTTCGATGCTTTTAGGGTTTGAAATCCCTCTTTCTAATAACCTTAAAACGAGTTTGAAACCTCGACCCGTACCTGGATTGCAAGATCCGAACAAGGGGTTTTATCCCTTGAAACGTAACCCGGAAATCATAATTCTGGGCCGTTACAAAGATGGTATCAGAGCTGAGGTTGTGCAATTCGGGTACAAAAGGGTCGAGTGTATGTTTTGGAAAACCGCCCATGAATTTCAAATGATTTGAAAGTGTTTTAAAGGGGCAAAATGAATTTAAGATGTCTAACCTAAATCGGACTAAGTAATGAACTCGACTTTTAATAAATGAGAAAAACCGACCAAGCAGGGACACGAGTGGGTAGAAAAGGCGCTAGACCACTCCTATTGGGTGTAGTTGGGAACGGTAGGCAAAATATTAGCTTGTTGTTTACAGATGGGTCTGGAAGTTTCCAAGGAGATCATTGTGAGTGACATTGACTGATTATATGCTGAGTGCTTGATATGCTAAAGTATGACTAGTTTGCCTAACAATTAAATGTGTCTTGATTGATCTATGCGAATGGGATAGTGGGAGTACCCTTGTTTCTGTGTGGTAATGCCCAACTTGTGTGGAACGGCCCCTTCCGCTATGTTAACCACTTTTTCGGTTCTATCAAATCTTTTCCCGAATGTCATTATCTTTCATGGGAAATCGGGTGGTAAACACATTGTGTCGGGAATCATGGTCGGATATTAAGGTTGTCTGAGTGAGTGTTGGAAGTTCTTGATGTCACCTTGAGTCAGAAGTAAGGTGTTTCTGGGGCTGTCCTTCCCTTATTCTTATGATGATTAACCAGTGTCATCTTGCCTTAAAGAGTTGTACCGGAGTCACACGGGAAAGAGGGGCGATGAGTCGGTTGAGAAAAGTCAATGGTTGCCCTTAGGGATCTCTGTCTGGTTGTAATGGTGACTCTCTCTGAACTGCATGACATGATTTTGTAACCTCTCGCATGTACCTTGTAAATGATCGTTAGTAAAAAGTTACTCATGTTGTTGCATCTATGATTGGGTACCTTCTATAGGTCTTGTGTTATGTCTTGGCTTCTACCATGATTATATGTTGTTATAGCATGATTACTTGGCCTATTGATCGTATGATTGAATGGATGTGTGAGTTGCATGAAATGAATCTGCCTGATTTTACTCTACTAGGTTCATGGTAGTGTGATCGTTAAATTTTGATACCCTGATGAAGCAAGTTCCTTATTTGATACGTGCTACAACTTGATGTCACCATGCCTTATATGATACGTAATTTCCAGTACATGTTGTTGTGATGATCCTTCATGTAAATTCGTGATTGTATAACATTCCGTATCCATGCTAGTCACATTGTTTAGGTCTCGTGTTGTATCTCGCTTTCTGTCATGATTATGTTTGGTTCGCGTGTCTAATTGACCTGTTGTAATGATCGTACTACTGATTGGTTAGAAACATGAAGGGCGTGATATGGGTCTATATGAATGTTGCTTTCCCTTGATTAGGTCTATGATAGTGTGATCAATTCCCCCTTGTATGAATGTTGATAGATGATCATCTTAGCATGTTGGATGATGACGTGTCAATGCCTATTATCCCTTTTGTGACAAGAATCAATAGCATGCTTGTTTGTTACGTATACATCGGGTTAATTATTGTTGCTTAAACTCGTGTTATACATCGTAAAACCTTCCTCGTGTTTCTAGATTGCTTGAATGTGATTGAAGTGATTTCTTACGTGTCGCCATGATTAGTTGCATGTATGTATCGCGTGTTACGTTGAGCTTTTAGCATCATGTAGGATCCTCAGTTGTGACTTGTGCGAACTTGTATCTTGCCTACGCTGTTGCTGATTCTCTCTTGAGCTAGGTCCCTGATAGTGTGATTCTTCTTTTTCATATCTTCTTAGATGTTTTACTTATGATTAGACCGATGTGTTGAATTCGATGAGCGACTTGCTTTTCGTGACGGTTATCTTGGCATGCTTACATGTTACCTATTGGTAGTGATTCCCTATTACCCTATGATGTTCTCTCGTGCCTGCATGAACGTATGACTGGACACCTCGCATGATCACACACCACGCTATATCATGATCTCGCATACGCCTGATGCACGAATGTTAGAATGGATTTAATCGAGTTACCTTGACTGTGTTAATGATTGATAAGTGCTAGTAGTGTCTGGTAGGGCTCATGATTTCCAATATAACTAACTAAAGGGGTCACTTGTTGCATTTGTTTTATGATGTGATGACTATTGTACTATATATGTGCTCTATGGTGGTTCGCTCTTAACATGATTATAATATGTCGCCAATGATGCCCTTCTTGTTATTTTGATGATGCCTCATGTTTCGTGAATATTATGTTGAGCTCCTCTTAATGACTCTTGACTATGCTTGTATTACATCATGTATCGCTAGTAACGTGTGGGACTCATGATTTCTAAATGTATCTCGTCATATGATTACGTGCCATGATTGACCTATTATATGATCATTGTGTTAGATGAGGTAGTTACTATGTTGCTATTATATGTTCTCGTATGGTGCATACACCAAGCTCGTGCATTGTTCATATATGTGATAATTGTGATGCTCAATAAATCCCACGTATCCTGTTTAAAGTTGCTGAGCATATCTGTTCCCATGGAATCACATACTACTAGTTTATCTCGCATGCATCCGTGTAGGACTTGATTGTGTCTTTTGGAATGAATACGCATGTTCTTTTCCCTTGAGATAGGTACATGTTAGTGTAGGTTAGTGAAATTGATATGCTCCATGATGAATTCGTGTTACTTGTCGCGATTATAACCTAATAGACTTCCATAAGGGCATTGTTGTTATTCTCGGGTCGGAGTCTAGTCTCTAGTCTTGTCATCCTTAGCTTTATTCGTGGTTGTTTCCGAGAGGAACATCGGGTTGTTCACTCTTGCCACTCCCCTATCTCCGCTAACTTGGACTCACCCGCGATAGCGACCGCATGAGAAAGAGAAAGAAAGTTGCATAGCGATAGAGCAGTGTGGCGGAAGCGTGGGCCCATAACCCACGGGCCTCAGGATCTATGATGTCGGCAGAACGAGCACGCATCGAGGATCACGGTTACTGTGTACGATATGATTTGCAAGCGGGATTATTCTTCGTTCGAATTGCTAACCCTTTTGATTGTGTTGACGACGATATTGCACTGACATAGCGATGAGATTTATGTGTTGATGTGCTGAATTGAAAATGACCGTTCCTGATTATCTGTTGTGTATGATGACATGATTTGATGACTTATAGATCTCATGTACCATGAAGTCTTGACGTGTTGATACTCTAAGTTGATAAGCATGACATGAATTCATTTGCCTGTAAAATGTGAACTATATATGCAACGTGCTAGCTAGACTTGATTACGTTCATATATGATGTTGCAATGATTATTGAGCATGATGGTAAATCGAGACTTGTTGAACCCATGTCGTTATGGTTATAAATGCTAGCTGATGTGATGTAGACCATATGGTTGATGATTTTCATAATTGCTTCTTTCTTAAACCTGTGGGTGAGGTCATTGGTAGCGTGGTAGAAGAGTGGTGAAAGAGCTTGAGTGATTAGGATGATCAGGGATGTTATGAGATAAGTCGCAAGAGAGATGTAGGCTTAGGAGAGACAGAGTGAGTTTTGGGATTTATGAGAGGCAATGCTTGGGTGATTCTATTAAGCTTTTGGGTAAATCTTCGGTGGGGGTATGGTTAGCTGGGCATGATGTTTGAGATGTCTTGTGAAGTGTGAGAGTGTAAGAAATGACCCCTGAGAGTATTTAGTACGTAGTATAAGGGGGTACTCGGGTGTGATGTTAGAAATAGGAGTTGGATTCTTAGAGGTGGATGGCTAGTGAGAGTGCTTGGTGGAATGAGGAGCGAGATTGGAGTATCGAGATGGATTGTGACTTCTTCTAGAGGATATTATTTGAGCATCGGGATGAATTGGGATTTCTTTAGGGAATTTCGTCTAAGTTGATGTTGGTGAGTCTAGAAGAGGATTGGTCTTGGCTTGAGAGTGGAGATGAGCGAGTGGGAATTCTGTTTTATTTTGACTAGTATGATGTGAGGATTTTCTTGATTATGTGATTTATTAAAATGTATTGACATGATGTTATGTAGCAACCATGATGAACCAGATATAGATTGATATTCCATGTTTGTATGCAAATATTGAAATCTAGTTGGTAGTGACAAATGTTATCATGATATATTGATGCTTGATTATGTTGTTTTAGAAGCATGCCAGGACGTGTTGTGATATGATGTATGAAATAATGATGAGTATGAACTATGAGATAATGATGTGCTATTATGTGAAAGCATTATGTTTTATTATGTGGTAGTAAGCATGATGTGCACTATATGGTTGACAAGCATGATTATTGGTTATATAAATGATGAATATGACAAAGTATGACCATGATTAGTATACATGAGACATGAGATAATGGTGCATTATTTCTAAATGATTGTCATTCGATATCGTGATGAGTTAAGATGATGTCTTTCAGAGCATGCTGACATTTTGGTGATTTGTATACTGCTTGATCTTCATTTTTCCGAATCTTGATAACATGACTTGTTGTGTTGATCTGTTGGCAATGAGTTTTGTTTCGTTAACTTATGAGGAAATTTCGTTATGACTAACCTTGCAAGTGCCCGTGTTTGACGTGATAAATACGTTATGATAATGCTGGATAGAAATTAGATAGGATGACTATGTGAATTTATGCGTGAAATAAGATCATTTGTTGTGACTGGCCCTGCTATGATTGTGGTGTTGATATGCAATAGTGGGACACCTTTTATGACTCCTGGTGGGATGTCGAGATGTGTGTTATGATTTAGGCATATATGCATATTACGACCTTTAGTATGATGTGAGATGTTAATGTGACCTTGTGGCACTTTGTTGGCATATGTTTGAGACTTGTCGTATGATGTACTGGTTAGAGATTGATTGGTTAAGTGGTTATGCATTTCTTATGGCGTATGAATCTTGCTTGAATGGAGATTGATGGATTGATTTGATTCTTGAAACTAGGAAGAGAATATGGGATTAGCCCTTAGAGGTGGATGATTCCACCTTACGTGATCTGAATTTGCTTGATTAAACATTGGATTTGATGATTTTGAGCGGTTTTGAAAATGATCAATTTGGATTTTTGAAGAATGAACGTTATCGAGAATTTCAACGATTTTGAGGTTAACCTTTTTAAATTGCGGAATTTCCTTTTAAAACTTTTTTAAACCCGGGCAACTCTATGATACTTCACGAAGTGGATACAAGCATTCTATGAGGGCGCTTGTAGGGTACTTGCTAAGACCTAGTGATGACATTGTAGAACTTTTAGAGTTGTGATACTTCCGAAAGGTCGAAGCGAGTATGTGATAGGGGCGCTTATCGCATACTTGTCAAGGCCAATTGGAGATATCACGACCGTGACTAGGATGTTGTGAGAATCCCGGAAGACGCAACCGAGATGATTGCAAGATCATTGGACATGGTCCTTGGACTCGTCAATTTCAAACTTCATCCCCTACCTTGTTTTAGTTTTAGTCTCGGGGACGAGACTTGTTTTTAGAGGTGGATGATGTAAAGGCTCGGATTTTCAATCTTAATTTTGGGAAAAAGGAAATTAAAAATGAATTTAAAACGGATTTAATTTGAATTGTTCAAGGAAAACTCATCCTAAATTTAATAAATCAAACTCAAAACTCTTAAAGCGGATACCCGACCAAAATTTGAAATTATGCAAAAGAGATTTTATTTCGCTTTCACACGTCGAGAATTAGAAAATTTAAAACGGTTACTTTGATCGAATCAGGATAAGGTCGAGTGAGTGAACTGCAATGTGTATTTCCGGGTATTTTGAAATTGGATTGGGACTACAACTTGTCTTGTTCCCCTTTTAAGATTTCATCCCCTCCTACCTATCTATCTTGAGTAAGCAATCCCCACGCCACTGTCCTTGCTTCTCCATTTTAAACAAGATGTCAAAATCCTTTACCCCATTGCCTGTAACCTCCTGGTCCGATTGCTGCAACAATAACAGACCACCTTTTTTGACTTCAAAGGATTCCAAACACACTCCTTTTTCTCTCCATTTCAGTTCAAGCTCCCACACAAATCCACTCCATTCCCCTTCTTTCATTGTCTTCAAAATTTCAACCTCCACACCCACAATCGCAGCCCCTACTCTGGAGTATTTCGGCCGCCAGCCACAATCAGCACCACCGGCTCTGTTCCCGCCGCCGCCCTGAGCACCTCCCGAGCGCCACGCTTCCCTGTTTCCGAGCACCTAAACACCAGCCCAGGCGTCCTCCCTCCTCCACCTCTGCTTTTCGAGCCACCCGGAAGCAGCCTCGACGCCTTCCGGAGCCGCCAGAAGCCACCAGTAGCGGCCGACGCCGCCAGAAAACGCCGCCAGAGGAAGCTGCAGCCTCCTCGCTCTATTCTTTTGGTGGAACCGCTGGTGAGGATCTCCCCTCTCTTCTCATGTTAAAACTCGAAAGGTCTCACCTTTAACACCCATACACTCTTCCTAGGCTTCCCCATTCGAGATCCAGCTCCGACGGAGCTCCAATCGACGCTTCCCGAGCGTTTTTCCGGCGAGCCCATCGAAGCCCCGACGATCTCCGGTGAATCTCGACCCTCGGTGAGCTATTCTTTCCCCCGCCTTTCCCTTGTCTGTCTGTGTTGCGTGTCGTTGTCGAGGTCGGAGTAGGAGCCCCGCCGCCGGCCAAGCTCCTTTCTCTCTCCCGTCGATTTCGAATCCAAATCCAGTAGGTGCAAGGTAGGAGATGAATAGTAACCATCTCTCTTCCCCTTGACCGTGGGCCCCTTCCATGTCACCACCACATCACTTCCATGGCCCCCACTTCTTTTTAACTCCGGATGAATGAAATGGAAGGAATGAAGAATGCTTTGTTTTGGCCTTTTGGGCCTGATTTTTTGGGCCAGAATTGGAGAGTTTAATATGTGGGCTTATTTTGTTTTCAGAAAAATCAAATGAGTTGGGTTGTAATGTCCTATTCTATTAAATATTGATGGTTGAGATTTATAAAAGTGACTTATAAAGATGGATTTATTGGTGTGATTTTAAATAAATATTTTTGTTAAACTATTTAAAAAGGGGGTTTAGATTTTTAAAATAAAAATGTCGGAATTACTTCTATTATATGATTTTGAGAAATTGGCTTTAAGATTGAAATGTTTAATGTCGGGATTCCTTAACCTCGCCACTTGATTAAAACTTGATGATATATTTGATGCCTTGATGTTTTACGAACCTTGTTGATCAACTTACCCTAACCTTGCCGGATTGTTTTGATAAAGTAATAAAATAAGTTGATTTAAAGAGTAACACCTTGTAAATGGATTTTTGGGTCAAGTATGATTTGGGAAAGTGTTTAATTGATGATTTGATATAACTTGAGATTTTAGAAGAGTTTTGGAAAATCTTGGGAAGATGAGGAATAAATTTAATGATTTGTGTGTGATATTATATTCTTAAGTAACATTAGGAGTAGACTTATTTATATTACTTATATATGTGTTAGGTGATCATATGTGACATGTTGGCTGCCTATATACCTAGTTGTTGCCTTTTGCTGTTCTGCACCGCCAGGTAAGTCTCTTCGGAGCTTACTCAGATTGAATAGAGCTATTCCCTGCTATAGGTGCATGATATACTAGGTGTTGCATTCATGATCAGCATGCCATGTAGTACCATGCTAGGTTGCATTGATCGTTGAGCATTCTCTTTCTCTATGTGTATGTAAACAGAACGGCCGTTATCTGTGATAGTCCTAGAAGTCTTTGCTAGGGTCATAGGGTAGCCCAGCCTCATCGGGTACCCTGAGTCAATCGAGTACTTCCTTATATTATGATATGCCTGCGGGCTTTATTGTGGAGCGGGTTAGGCATGCGTGCCGCCCTATTATGAATGAATGCATTCACGAGCTGGCCAGTCTCCGCCTGTCGGAAGGGGTGGAGGTAGGAGAGGGATATGCCACTTGGCATTGTCTTGGGCCCTTTACAGTATTTCTGCACATTATTATGAACTAGGAGCATGCTAGTGTGTTTGAATTTCGTACTGCATTAGAGCATCTTTATTAGGTATAGCGTATATGTGTGCTTATGGTTGGGATGCAGAGTTAAGTGGGCATCGATCTGATCCCGCTCCAAATCAATTTTTTTAGGAATTATGTATGTTCATCCTATCGGTGCTGTTTGCTTATTGCGCGGGTCATTTTGTCGGCGGAGAGTGAGTGCTGGAGTTATAGACTTCACCAGACTCTGATTATACTGTTTTGGATTTATACTTTTGACTCCGTTTTGACCCGGCTCCGCCGTGGCACTTGTATCTGTACTTTACTTCCGCTTTACTTCCGTTTCGTAATGGTTTCCGCGACATAGTCTTAGGACAGGTTAAGGGTACCCAACGGCCCTTCGATGCTTTTAGGGTTTGAAATCCCTCTTTCTAATAACCTTAAAACGAGTTTGAAACCTCGACCCGTACCTGGATTGCAAGATCCGAACAAGGGGTTTTATCCCTTGAAACGTAACCCGGAAATCATAATTCTGGGCCGTTACACTTCACCTCTAAGAAAGGCACTGAGAAACCTGATAGATCTGGTGAAAAATCTGGCTTCAAGAAATGACGTGAGCATTGCAATAGCAATCATCCTGTAGAGAGATGTTGGGAGTTGATTGGATATCCCGAATGGCACTATAAGAGCAAGATCAAGCCTTAGGCGCCTAGATCTACTCCAGATCAGAAGAAGAAGTACTCAAAGGAACCACTAGCCAACATCACCAACATATCCGCAGGGGAAAGTTCTGAGAATGCCTATAAGCTCTTTCAAGGCACGTGTGAGGAGAGTCAGAAGTTGATGAGCTTTCTTATGAGTCTTATGGAGCAACAAAGGTCTGAATCGAAAATGGCAGGTACCATTTTAAGTTGTAATGTGTCTCAGTATTCAAAGGTATGGGTGATAGATAATGGTGCTAGTGATCATATGGCTTGTGATAAGTCTCTATTTGATTCTATATTGCCTATTTCAAAACCTCTAGATGTTCATCTTCTTAATGGCCATAAGGACATGATCACACACACACTGGACCTGTCACCCTATCCCAAACACTTAAACTCAACAATGTGTTGCTTGTCCCTGGCTTTAAATTTAACCTCATTTCATTAAGCTGTCTCATTAAAGACCTTCACTGTCATGTGCATTTTTTTGATAACATGTGTGTGATACAGGACCCAGCAAAGATGATGGTGATAACAGTTGGTAAGGAGCATGACATGTTGTACTACTTGCTGCCAGCCTATGAGATTCAAGCCTCCTTACCTGACAATTACCTCACAAAACTGTGTGCTGCTTCACAAAACTATCTACCTATGTTTTTTTTTCTAATTCTCAGTGTAATAAAAATCTTAATGCTCTTTGGCATTTTAGATTGGGCCATGCCTCTAAAGACAAATTACATCATATTCCTACCGTGAATTCTGATTCTATTAATGAAAATAATTTCTCTTGTGTTGTGTGTCCTATTGCTAAGCAAGTGAGACTTACTTTTCATTCTAGCACATCTCTGGCTGATACAAACTTTGAATTGTTGCGTTGTGATTTATGGGGTCCGTTTGACACACCTACTTATGGTGGACATCAATATTTTTTAAATGTGGTTGATGACCATAGTTGTAGTGTTTGGGCATTCCTTCTCAAACACAAGTCTTAAACACCTCATGTGTTGAAGAACTTCATATGTCTGATTCACAATCAGTTTGGAGCAAGTGTCAAAACCCTTAGAAGTGATCAAGTTACATAATTCTTCAATTCTGATCTCATTACCTTCCTTGGCTCCAAATGCATCTTGCATGAAAGCTCATGTACTGCTTCTCCCCAACAAAATTGTAGGGTGGAGAGAAAACGTAGACATATCCTTGAAATGGCTAGAGCCTTGAGATATCAGGCTTCTCTGCCTAAGAGGTTTTGGGGTGACTGTGTGCTCACATCTACTTTCTTGATCAACCGTCTTCCTGTAGCCTTTCTCCAACACAAAACACCTTATGAAATTCTCTTCTCTTGCTCTCCTGATTACTCTAAGCTCAGAGTGTTTGGTTGTCTGTGTTTTGTGTCTACCTTGGCTGCTCAAATGAAGAAGTTTGACCCTAGGGCTGATCCCTGTGTGTTCTTGGGTTATCCTTTTGGTTTCAAAGGATATAAAGCCTACAATCTTGTCACTAAGAAGGTTGTGATCAGCAGGGATGTGCACTTCCTAGAGGATGTGTTCCCTTTCTCTTCTAAATACACCTCTCCTTGTACACCCTCTCAACCATCTCCACCTCCTGTGGTGGATGATTTCTCCCTCTTTCACCCAATTGATGTGCAACACACACCTTTTCCTTCTCTAAATCCTGACCATAACTCACCTTCCCTCTCACATCTTGATTACTCTCCTTTACCAATTCCACCTGAATTTGATACTGTCCCCACCCTTCCAGTGGATCCACCTCCTCCCAGGAGGTCCACACGGACCACACGTCATACCAACCCCCCTCATGGCAGCAGGACTATGTATGTGCAGGCTCAAATGTTTCTATCATTGATGTTACTTCTCATCTGGCTCGTAAGTCCTCTCGTCATCCCTTCCTTCGTTCCCTATCTTCTTCTGTTTGCTCCCCATCTTATCACAAGCTTATATGCAATCTAGCTGATCTTTCTGAGCCTACCTCTGTTGCTGATGCCATTACTAATGCAAAATGGTGTGATGTTATGTTACTTGAGCTCAATGCTCTTGAAGCCACTCACACTTGGGATGTGGTTGCTCGCCCTGCAAATCAGTGTGTGGTCTCTTGTAAGTGGCTCTTCAAGCTCAAGTTCAAGTTTGATGGCACTTTGGACATGCATAAGGGTCGGCTTGTTGCAAGGGGATTCTCTTAGGTTTAAGGGATTGACTATGGAGAGACTTTTGCACCAGTTGCAAAGATTATATCTGTGTGTACTGTGCTAGTTGTTGCTGCTATCAGAGTTTGGTCAGTCAGTCAATTGGATGTGACCAATGCCTTCTTACATGGTGACTTAGGGGAGGAAGTGTTCATAGATCTTCCTCCTGCCTATCAATTTGTCTTTCAGTACAAGGAGCATAAGAAGCTTTGCCCTAAGGGGGAGATACTGAGTGAGTGCAAAGACAGAGATGGGCAAGCTTGTTTGTAAGCTTAGGAAGTCACTGTATGGGCTTAAACAAGCGCCAAGACAATGGTTTGCCAAGTTTTCTGAAGCTGTAATAGATGCAAGGTTTTTGCAATCCAAGGCTGATTATTCCTTATTCACAAGGAAAACAGATAGGTCCTTCACAGTTCTTCTTGTATACGTTGATGACATGACCATCACAGGAGATGATGAGAAAGAAATCAACAAGTTGAAAGCTCATCTTAAGCATCACTTCCAAATGAAGGATTTAGGAGATCTCAAGTACTTCCTAGGCATTGAGATTGACAAGACATCTGAAGGATATTTCCTGAACTAGAGAAAATATGTCATGGAGATGCTAAAGGAGACCAAGATGATGGAGTCCAAGCCAACCAAGACACCACTTGATCCCAAGGAAAAGCTTACATTGGAAGGAAGCAAGGATATGGTGAATGCTGGTTTCTACAGAAGGCTTGTAGGGAGATTGATTTATCTGACAATTACTATACCTGATATCTGCTACTCAGTGGAAGTATTGAGTTAGTTCATGCACTCTCCTACTGATGACCACTGGAGAGCAGCAAAACATGTGCTAAGGTATCTAAACGGTACACCAGGACAAGGTCTTCTTCTCTCCAAGAACTCTGAACTACAACTCAAGGCATTTTGTGATGCCGACTGGCAAAGCTGTCCCATGACCAGAAAGTCCTTAACTGGTTTTTGTGTTCTCTTTGGCGATTCTCTAATCTCATGGAGATCAAAGAAGCAAACTTATGTGGCTATGTCATCTGTTGAGTTTGAGTACAGGGCAATGTCCATGACATGATGTGAACTCACTTGGCTTGTAAAGCTATTGTCGGATCTAAATGTGAAAATGAAACCTGTGCAACTGATGTGTGACAATCAGTCAGCTCTTCATATAGCCAGAAATCCTTTGTTCCACGAGAGGACCAAGCATATAAAAGGAGATTGTCACTTGGTTCATGACAAGGTGATTAACCAAGAGGTTGTCTTGGGATATCTGTCAACCACAAAACAACCTGCTGATGTCTTTACGAAAATTCTAAGTTCTGATCAAAGTTAAAAGCTGTTGCTCAAGTTAGGAGTTGTGAAATGGTTTAGCACTCCAAACTTGAGGGGGAGTGTTGAGGCTTGATGTCCGAAGCACTGGTGTCCAACAGGTGTGCAACCGAAAATAAGGCCTTCGTGCCTTGTGTAATAAGCTACCAATTAAGCCTTGTAGTCTTAGTATGAACAGTGGTTTCCAATGTGTGTAGCTTTATCTTACAAAGCAATGAAACAATTTTCTGATTTTCTGAGAGCTTTGCTTATTCCTTTCTCTTTCATCTGAGTGTTCTTGAGTGATTAACACATTGATCTTGCTTAATCAACACGAGGATCTGGATATGATCTTCTTGACGGATCTCCAGAAGTCAGCGATCACAGACAATGACGAGATCTTCGTGGCAAAGCGGATCTTCCTGCACCTCGGAGTTGATCCTAATACAGTCGAGGGCAGCGATTAATATTGTTCCGCCACCATCGGCCGTCAGCCATCAGTTACAAACCTAGGTAGAAGATGACATATTTGGGTTAATTATGAAAATCGGGCTAGAGTTTTCAGAAATTTTAGATTGATCCATATTTAAAAAATAATAATGAAAATGACTAAATATAAATGCAGTGGCGGAGCTAGGAATCTCGGTCAGGGAGTGCTAAAAAAATTCCAGAAAATATTCTTTTTTGTGTATGGTTATTAAGAAGATTTTTTAAATTTTTTTTTGAAAAAACACTAAAATTGTAATTTTCTAAAATGTAAATCACGAAGAATTACTTTTAAATATGACATTTTTAATGAAATAGTTTATAGAAACAAAAAATACAGAGAGAATTTTTAATGAAATAGTTGATAGAAACAAAAAAATATAGAGATAAATAAAAAAGAATTAATAATATAGTAAAACAAATAAAACACAAAGGAGTTGGAATTTGAACCAACTTCCCTCCTTTATTTACCACTTGAGCTAGATAGTACTCTTGTTTTAACTATGATTTAAAGATGTTGTATTATCTTAAAAATACTAAATATATGCACAGAAAATTATTTGTTTTTCTATTTTTTTTCCGTCAGGGGGTGCTCGAGCACCCCGACCCAAACACCCCCTAGCTCCGCTCCTGTATAAATGTTATTAAAAAATCAAACAATATATATTTCCAAATAGGAGTACGTACTAGTTTAAAAATAAAATTATAAAAAAAGTCATGATAAGTCAATTAAAACCATCAATAAGTTATACTTACGGAGTGAGTGATTTACACTCGTCCGTATGTGTTTGAACTTTAAATTGTCACATGCACTTGAAGCTTTCCCTTGTTTGTAATTGTGGGTAATCTAAAATAATTAAGCAGTGCACCGTGCACTCCATATTATATACTCCCTCCGTACAACAAAATTTTACGTTTTACTATTCATGTACGCTTTTTTAGGAGCTAAAAACTATATAAAATATCGACTTTTTAAATAATTTTTTTTAACAATTTCGTAGTTATTATTAATAAGTACAAACTTGTTAAAAAATTTTTTTTAAAAAATGAATATTTTATATAGTTGTTATCATTCTAAAAAATCGTGCATGAATAGTAAACGACAAGTTTTGTTGAACGGAGGGAGTAGTAATTAACTACTCCGTATTTCGGATCTTTTTATTATAATCATAGCGAGTCGTAAAAGGTCAACACGTAGGTTGATCAGGAATACTTCGTGTATTTTAATCGCGTTAATAATAGATTAATTACATATAAGACACGTACAGTATCAGTGTTTGTTCTTTAGCGCTTGGTTAATTATTAAAATTAATTAAGATAGTTGTCTTGTGACGGACATATAAAAGTTTTGAAGATCAAGTACGTTGTAAAAAGTTTGGGCAAAACGATCGATGAGATAATGAGAGTGACGTCAATCCATAGTTAAATGTGTTAATTAGTGGCCAACTGTTTGTAATTAAGTCTATGCTGTCCTCTTACACTCCCCTCTCACAAAAAAAATATATTTTTTATTCTTTTAATCTATTTTAAAATTTTAATTTTTCTTTTGTTTTTCTTTTTATTTGAAATTTATGAGGGGAGAGGGTTGGGGGATAGAAGGGGACAAACTAGGGGACAGAGGATTTGGAGCCCTATTAAGAATGAACACACTTCCGCACTTTCCGGAAAAATACATTAGCATAAGTGATATTTTAGGAAAATTAAGTTATATTTTCAAGAAAGTTAATGTTGTTGCGGATATATGTATCTCTGTCGACGAGGACTAGTTTGGAGTAAGATTCAGAACTACGAGTTCTCATTCATAAGATCGCTCTAGGAGGTGGTACGGGCCGGCCACTGTACAGAGGACTATAGCACTAATCTAAAATTTTCATTGCTTCAAAAAAAATGATTTTTTAAAAAAAAAATGATAAATAAGTGAAAGGTCGTAGTAGAGATTATTAACAAAATCCAGTTGGATTAAGCATATTGCACTTCATACTAGTTGTCGCACTGCATGTAATTTAATTAATGGATTGTTCTCTTAATATCTAATGTGTGTATAAATAGAAATACAAACTCTAAAAAAGCATAATTTTACACATGATTGTCAAAGTAGTAACTAACATGATTGAAGAATTTTGAAGCTCTTTGCTAAAATTGTAGTTTGGGGTTATTTAGGCGTTGAATTTGACACACACTTTGTAAGTAACATATAAAGTGAAGTTATAGACGAAGGGAACACACACACATATATATAGTGCTTGTGGACCATGAATTCAAATTCAACTAAACTGATCACATGTTTTTTCCACTAGACTCATCATCGTGCAAAAAGTCTACAAATAATCACAACAAGGCTCATGCTAACAATCGACTCAAGACCCATCCTACCATAACACTTGACCTTGCTTAAATCACTCCTTACTACAATCAAATGGTTTCTCTCGCTGCCAGCTGCATCGCCCAAGTTATCGGGTGCTATGACACTCACGGTCTAACCAGCAGCAACTCTGGAAAATCGATAAAATGGGAAATCAATTGAAGATGCTCTTATTGATATTCTTAGGGCTTGTTCAGTTTAACATGGGAAGAACAATTCCCGGGAAGTTACATCCCGGGAATTGAATTCCCGCGAATTACACTTCATGGGGGATTGGTAAAACATGTTTGGTTGAATTTTAGATGGGATGAATTAAAATAAGGGAATTGAAAATTTATAATTATAAAAGGTAGAATTACAACATACCCAGGGGAAGTAGGGAAGTTAAATTACTTTAAAATGGAGGAATTTAAATTCATAGGTTTTTATGTGACAAAAAATTCAACCAAATATATACTTCATATATATTTTATCTACCTCCTAGTTTTTTATACTTTATGGGATTTTCAGTTGTCAACCGAACGACTCCTTATCGATTAAATTAACTTTAATTTAGAATGGTATTAGGTTTGATTGAACATAGACCTAAGTACTTAACAATACCTTTGATCTTTTTAAGTTTTAATGTGCGAGCATACTTCGACCAAAAAAATGTACAAGTTTGAGAATTTATACCTCTTGTGTTGGCTACTCATCTTTTTATTTCCGGTTTGTTTTGCTTTCGTTTTCTGTTTAGATTCCAACTATATATCGAATTTTTACTTGTTTTTTCCTTTCTTTCATTTGCTTATGTTTGTACATGATGGTTAGTCTATCTACCGACTTGTTCAGTCTCTCGGTTTCTCTATACTTTGTCTAGAGAATCGAATTATTATCTTGCTTCAAAAAAAAAAAATGTACAAGCGTAAAAAAAACAAACAATACAAAATCTATACAAAAAAAGTGTATTTTTTATCGCTCTTAATACCCTATGCTCTTAGGGCATAATATACGAATTTAAATTGGAAAAAATTCCCCAGGATATAATTCTAAACTAACTAAAAGAAAAGTTAAAACAAATAAAATTTGAAATATAATTCTAAACTTGGACTCTTACCCTATACCCTTGGAGCATCATAGTAAAGAGCATATGATAGAAAAATCATTTTTTATATATATAAAAAAATAGAATAGACCAAATGAAGGGCAAATACTATAATAGAGGGGTGCATAAATGATAAATGTTAGGTTGCAGGGAAGTAGCATGGCTTGTGTTTTTTGTATAGATGGTGGGTGGGAGGAAGGCAAGTCTTATTAGCCACCCACCCACCCACTCATTGTACCTTTTTCCTGCAACCACGTCCCTTCCTTTTACTCGCCAGTTTCCTCCTGGGCCTCCCCTCCACCCTTTTTTTATTCAATTACTACCAATTACCATGCTTATTTTTCATTTAATACTTACTTTATCCGTTCATTAATATATCTTGTTTTAACTCTTTATTTTATGCCATGTAAGAAATTAAAATAATATGTTGTCCGGTATAAAATCAATTTTATATGTAATTCAATTAATTCTTAATAATTATATCAAATTATCTATTATATTCAAAATAAATAATATTTCTCCACTGAAATATCAATCCTTTAATTAATTATTGGCAAATGTATCACATTAAAAAAAGAATATAAACTGGTTTCTTCTCTTTGATTGTCATATTTAAATTGATATGATAATTTTTTAATAAATAGGAAAAATTAATACCAAATTTATTTAAATTCATAAAAAATAAAAGAATATATACAATATAGAGAGGTAGTTTCGGTTTAAGGTAAAATTACAAATTAATTTGAGATTGAAATTCAGATTGAAATTCTAAGTTTCTACAAATTAATTCTAAGTTTCTACAAAAGAATATATACAATATTTACACACAATAATATTTTTTTAAAATAAAAAGAAAAAGAAATAAGGGACAATTAGTTGGTGTGAAAGGAGGGAAGGTGGGGACAAAGACATGAAAATGGCACAAGATGATGCTCTTGCGCTCAGGTTGACTCCAGTGTGTTGTTGCAGATTGGTGGGGTAAGAAATGAACCAGCCCATTACCCACAACCCAACACCACCTCACACTCTTATTTCTTCATATGACCCCTAACCACTTGCCTCTTTGTTTGATACAAATTTGTTGGAGTTTTTTTAAAGCAGTGTGGTAAAGCTTTTCGCAAATTTTGAAAAAATAATTTATCATAGATTTTAATTTTAAGCTAGATTAATATTTGACGCGCTAAACAGGAAATTAATGATTGATTTTCCATGTTAAAATAGTACTTTTTTCATAGCAAACCTTAAAAAAAATAAAAGAAAGAAATTATGTCCGACTATAATATATTTGGAATTTAATATCTTTTCAAATTAAGACATGTGGTTCTGTATTCTTGACAAGGTTAGTGTTTAGGATTGAGTCTCCTAGTTGGATAAGTCTATCTGAAACACTATTAATTAATATCAAGTGATCATAGAGTTGAAATTTTACATTAGATTGAGTTGTAAAGAATCATGAATGATTAAAATAGTTTAGCACATATTTGAACGGGATCTTTGTAACATCATCCGTTTGAATGATCATGACAGTACCTTACATTAGAAAGGCCTACCTAATTTTTGCCTACTGTAAACAAAAAAAAAAAAGGTTTAGCAGTTAGTAATCCTTCCCCAATAAAATACTTGGAAACATTGCTCATGGGCCACTATTGGGCTTCACTACTAAGTTCACCTCACCAAAGAAAGCCCACTTGTTTTAATTGTTTTGCTTCAATAGATTCTCTAAACTTTTCTCCAAAATAGAATAATCAATAAAAGAGAGTCAAATTCTCTACTTTGTAACATTCTCTATAATTTTATAGTTCCTCTACTCAAATATCCAAATTAGTGAATATGTTGGCATTGGGGATTGTTTTTGGCTGTAGCATTGGATTTTACTTCTCTATAATAAAGAAATTACCGAGGAAATGTTATAGAGGTACTTACCAATCACTCAACAATACATCTCTTGCATTGTTCTTAGAATCAAACACACTAACTTTTGAACAGTGACCCGTCCTTGCACACAGAACTAACATATCCTGTTATACACAAGACAGAGTCAGAAACTACAATTGAACCACTAATATGAAATAGAGACCAAAGTGCTGCAACAGGTGGTGGCTGACTGTCTACAGCCTCAATTTTAGGCTTTTAGGAATGATACTCCACCCTAAAATGTGATGTTGTAAATCCCAGTTCAAATCCTCTGTCGAATTTGGTGTTTTGTTAACAAGAAAAGGTCCTAGAATTTTTCTCATCTTGTATCTTTGAACATGAAAAGTCCTTGACACTTTGAGGTAGCAGAACAACAGACTAGTTCAATCCCAGTTCAAATCCTCTGTCGAATATGCTGTCTACCTTCATTCAATACTTTTTCCTTTGAGGCAGGAGCAGGAATTTATCAACTGCGTACATAACCCATCCCAAGCAACAGCATACATTACCTTGAAGATGCAATTTCCTGTTTATCCATACTTCCCAATCTTACTAGTAGACAGGCCACCCAAATCTACATATTAGCTGTCAAATTTGATCAAAGTTGCATGCTTTTGTAGACCAAAATTGACAAATTGGAAAACTAGGGACCTTCTATTCTTTTAGTATGCAAAACTATGGTTTCCTTCTATAGCTATTTCTCGTCTTAAGGTCTAATTCTTCAATGCATAGCAATTTAAGCCGCGTATGCAGTTGAAAGATGAAAGACGAAAGTTTCAGATGTCTCCCTACTCTCTTTGTTTGTTGTAAACAAATTAATTTGATCAAAGAAATGTTTCAGCTACTACCCCTCTAAACACTACTAGATGTCTACCAACCATAACTAAGCGCTCAAGTACAAACAAAAATGATCGCCACAATAAGGCATCACAGACGTCAGTGTCACTTACACAAATGAGCCGCAGATGCCCAGATTTAGTGAAGATACTCATCAATCAAACAATACATTAACCCCAAAATTATCCCCAAAGTTGCTGTTGCAGGGCAAGACTCAAAGAATGAGATATATGGAGTGGATTTTATCTACTTTCATTACCCCATCAATCTTCATTATAAGATATTTCTTATTGACAACAACCAATATAAAACCATAATTTCTTATTAATACAAACCTTATAAAAGGACTGTCAGTAAACACTTCCACTCATGAGAACAAATGGAAGGGGAGTGATTCTATCCAGACCTAGAATTCAATATATGAAGCAAATGCAGTCATGCTCGTAAACGAGGGAAAAGAACTGCTTGAACAGCTTCAGAAGTTAAATTCAACCCCCTTTCACCAAAATTCAGACAAAAAAACTACAAGCTTATAGCAAAATTGTCAAGTTCATTGCTTCATAAAATTCAATGAATCATGAAAGCTTACCTTTGACTAATCAAGTAAAACAGCAATCCCATTTCTCTCATTCCATGACAACTTTAGCTCCGACGCCCTTGAGCTTCTCAATGATCTGCTCAGCTTCCTCCTTCGAAACCCCTGCCTTGAAAACAGCAGGTGCCTTCTCCACCAAATCCTTGGCTTCCTTCAGCCCCAATTCAGTAAAGCCTCTAATCTCCTTGATCACCTTAATCTTTGAGGCCGCCTCAAACGACTCCAACTTCAACTCAAACACAGTCTTCTCTTCTTTCTTCTCCTCCTGTGCGGCCGATGCAGGCGCCTTCCCCATCATCCCGGCCAACCCAGCCATGGCGCCAGGCTTCATCACCCCAACCACAGGGGGCTCCTTCATCCCCATCTTGTCCATCAACAAAGTCGACAACTCTGCCACCTCCAGCAATGTCAATGAAGAAACCTCGTCAACGAGCCTGAAGACCCGATCGGTGGGAGGGCTCCGGTGGGAAGAGGGATCGAAATTGTTGGGATCATAATCAGCAGGGAGTTTCCTAGGGTCAATTTCTACTTCCTCCACATCCAATTCCTTCACAGCTGCTTGAGCGTAACCTCGGAAAATCAGGCTAGGGTTTAAGGGGGTTGAGGCTAGGGCTTGAAGAATGTAGGGTTTAGGGCAAACCCCAGATTGCAATTGGCGCCGTAGTCTGAAGATCAAGCTCATAGTTCTATAAGATTTCAGACGATTGAAAATAAGGTAAATGGATTGAAATTTGATACCGGAAGTTGTCTAAGAGGAATACCCCAGTCACACCATTGCTGAATCAAGTTGGGAACTAGCAGAGCCTGGAAAAATGAAAATTGAAATTGAAATGGGGAAATTATCAGTGTTAATGCTAAATAGCAACGAGCAATCGAAGAAGAGGAAAAGGTACCTGGAAACCAGCGAGATGCAGAAAACGAAGGACAATGGTAAGAGCTTGTGGGGGACTTGCAATGGCAGCGAACAAGCTCCGGTGGCTCCGCAACGCATCTGAACAAATTCCATTCACATTTTTCACTCTCTCGCTGTGCAGCATTTTGGGCCTATCGGCCCAATGGACCACGGCTTCTTTAGCCTATTAGACCAGCAGTGAGATGTCTTCAAAACATACAAGTACACGTTTGATATCAAAGATGCTTTTCACATTACCGATTAATTTTAGGATTTTTCGATGAATTTATGTGATGTTCATGTCTCTTAGATGCATATGTCATCTCATTAATCATTATCAATGCTTTGTTTGTTTGGTTAAACGTAGGAAGTAAAATTCCAAGTTACTTCCCATTAATTCAATTTCCATGAATAATTTCTAGGAATTTTCAAAAGTTGTTTGGAAAAGTTATAGGATGTATGGAATTTAAATGTGAGAAGTTCATTTTTTTTTCTCCATAAAAAGGGAGAAATTGCAACTTACCTAATCTTTTCTACGTAAGTGGAATTCTCCCATTTTGTAGAAATTGGTAGTATTAACAAAAAAAAAATCAGACACATGTATCTATCATACTTCTTGGTTTTTTTTTTGTTAACCAAACAAACTCTAAGATTTGAAAGCCAGTTATGCAAACACAAAAAATTGATTTTCCCCGAAAATGAAAATGTTACATATTTTTTATTCTATTTTTTCTTCCACCATAGGTCAAAGACTCAAAACCCATTTTGGCAATTTTTTTCAACCTATTTGTAAATGAAAGGCAAAATTTATCTGGTTATTTTGGAAGGCCAAATGTAAATATCTTTTATTATTATTTATTTTTAGTTGTTTAATACTTATATAAATCTATAAAAAAATAAAATTAATTATATATAAATTATATAATTATGATTTTTAATTAAAAACAAAAGTTATACAATTGTAAATATATTCACGAGTTCTTCAATATCACTATAATATTTGACACATTTGAATTATCATTGTATAAATAATATTTTTAGAAAATGACATTCATATTTTTTTTTATTAGATATATCAAAATTATTCATCAAAATAAATATTGAGTTATTTAAACTACTAATATAATGAAACTACCAATTATTGAAGCATAATCCCATCTAATATTATGGCAGATCTACATCACTCTCTTCGTAACGATTCCTCATTTCGAAGCCACCACTTTGATTGTTAATTTTCATACACATATTTTCACTGCTCGTTCAAAAATTACCATAGCAAAAAAAATTTACTAACAAAATTAGCATAATGACATGCAACTTTTGATTCACTTTGGAATTAATTAAAGTTACCAATGATCGAATGATAGAAATGAGTTGTGAAGTTAGAGAAAATTTACATTAATATTTATAAGTAGTTTTTAGCCTACCAAAATTAACCTACGAGAGAAGTGACGGCCACAAGGGGTACAACGGAGCGCCTCCCCTCAGCGACGAAAAAACATGGTTTTGTGAAAAAAAAATAAGGTAGAAAAAATAAAAATAAATGTGAAAAAGAACACAAATGTTGTATAGCTTAATTGGTAAAGAAAAGAAAAGGAAATTTAAGTAATGTAAGAGCTCATGAGTTCAAATCTCATTATTTAACCTTTTTCAATATTTTTTATTCTTACCAACATTTTCCTACTATAAATATAATATTTAAATAAAATTTTATATTTTTCTTTTAATATTTTTAACAAGAGTATTCATTATGCTAAATATATATTTTAAAAAAATTCTTCTAATTTTTATTCCTATGATTTTTTTTTATTAGATAATAATTCAAGGAGATGATAAACATGGCTCCTCGAAAGGCCGACAAAGTCAGCAGATGGTGAACCGTCAAATATACAACGTAAAATAAAAATGGTGCAATACAAAAAGCGGCAACCAAACTACCCAGTCGAACAAACGACGTATTGTTTAACATATTTCTATGAAATTTGTTTACTATCAATGTCATATTTAAACCACAATTTATGAGTTTTTTTGACACACTTTTCGACCAATCCTATCAAATTTTTTCAATTTACAAATGAGATATTGTTTAACAGAATTTTAATTTTCTTTCAATATTTTTCTAAAAAAATATTCATAATGTTACACATATATTTATGAAAAAATAATTAAATTTTATTAATTAAATTTTTATAAATATCATTTTTTTGAAGCAAGATAATAATTCGGTTCTCTAGACAAGTCTAGAGAAACCGAGAGACCGAACAAGTCAGTAGATGGACTAACCATCATGCACATTTGGAAGCAAACAACGGAAGCAAATAACCGAAGCAAATGACAGAAAGGAAATTACAGAAGGAAATATACATAAATAAAAAACACAAGGAGCGTACAAGCCATCCTACACTATGAAAACGCAAGCCGAAAGACGAACGAAACGATTGGCCAAAGGGATAATGAACACAGAGAACTCTGAGGAACTTCAGTGGACACCTCAGATTATGGACTCAAAAGAGCCATAAGATGTCGATCGCACATCCACGACGTCATCGAATATGACAAATCAACCACCGCTCACAATACGTCTGCAACACAACAAAAACAACACAGTACACGAACCCGCAAATTCAATCTCAAACCACACCATTGCTAAATCAAACCCCTAAACACTTATCTCAACCCTCAAGGACGATAACAAGATCGAGAGTAGGCTACCACAAGGATAAACCTAAATAGAGGCGATAAAAGAAGAGACCATGAAGAAAAAATGAGCAAAAATGAACAAGAAAGCGGGTGAATGAATGGGCTAAAAAACAACAACCCCATTAAGAATTTTTTTCCTAAAAAAAAGCCGGCAGAAGCGGTTACCAACACAGGTAGCAAAACTTGTAGGAGCAGAATGACGGCGGGAGGGCGGAGCCTAGGGTGATCCCATGGTGTTTTTGTAGCAAGTGGTAGGAGTTTTGTGGGTTTCACCTTTTTTTCGTAAGACCTTTGGTATGGTCTTACGCTATTGTTCCTTTGGCTTTTGCCACCTATCTATATATTTACCCATTCAGACGGTGACCAGAACCCAAGGACGGAGCCGAAGAGGGACCGCCGGAGAACTAGCAAGGCGAGGAGGCAAACGACGATAGGTGACGGAGGGCAAAAGTGATTGGATTCGAAAGAAGGGCTCGGTCGGAGTTTGCAGCGGCGACGGACAAGGTGGCGACGACAGAAGGAGAGGGAACATAAAGCCCCACAAACTGCTGGAGAAGCAGCAGACTGAAGACCATGGGAGGAGGAGGAGGAGGGTCAAGGTGATCGGAGGCAGTTGCGGGCAACGGAGAACGATGAGCCATGTTGCTGCAGAGCAAAGGAAGGGTTGGAGCTAGAGGAGGGTGGCGGCTCCCAAAAACTCTCAAAAGAGAGCCACTCTAACAATTAAAATATCACATTTTTACCACAATTTATACTTTTGTTTCAATATTTTTATAAAAAAATCTTGAGATTTTTTTTCAAAGCATCCATTTCGCGTCCCTCAGTGTACAAGAGGAACTACGATATTATATACTCCATTAGTCTCAAAATACATGTCTTTTTAGCCCATAATATTTTGTAAAAAATACATGTCTTTTTAGATTTAATCATTATACTTAACCTATTTTTACATCTAATCATTACTCTAATTTTTACATCCACTAGTACAAAAATGTAATTTTATCACGGACATTTTGAGTCTAATATCACAGATCTGTTCATTTTTACGTCCGGACTTTAGCTAGGTGTGATAAAAGAAATGACAACTCTAATATCACGGATTTCAAAACACACTGCTGTGATATTAGGCCATCACTTTTTTTTAAAAAAAAGCCTTTAAGAGCCCGGTTATCTATAGACCCGAGCTATAAAGTTAATATTTTTATTAAAAAAAACCTAGATGTGGAATTTGGAGGTTTTATCGCTTCAATTTCCTTGGAATTCAAGGGTGAATCATCATCATGTCGTCAACGCCAACACTCACCTTAGTTTTTCAAGTTTATAACAACACCAACTTAACGAGAAAATCAAATAGATCAAAGAAACACAAACTAAATCAAAATAGAAATCAACCTACAAGATTTTTTTTAGGTAATCAACCTACAACTCCCTACAAGATTAACTCAAAGTCAAAAGAGACAACATTAAACCATCCATATCCTCAAATTCGAAGTACAGAAGAAGAATTTAAATAAATCGGTTGATTCCACCTTGATACTATATTATATGTTTTTGTTAGTATGACGGAAGACAAAGAAAGGTAGTATTTATTTTATACAAATATCAATTAGATTATTTATTGGGATTTATATTTAAATTAGTTGTTAGAGATTTTGTGCAGGATTTGATTTGGTTATTGAAGATTTGGGGTACACTTATTAGAAGCTTCTTTGAAGATCTTGTGGAGCAATCTTTAAAGTAAAAAGATTGTTGGTTTGTTAAGATCTTCAAGAGATTTGGTTGAACCAATCTTTGGTTGCCTTCAACGTTTCAAAACAAACCATGAATACCAAAACAGAGTCAAGGCCTTAATGTTTGAAAAGAAAGCCAAAACCATGGTTCCCAGGTTTTGGTAAGGCCTTACCGACACTGGTAAGACCTTATCAACAATGGCTCAAGTTTTACACGAATGAGCTTGCTTCAACGTTAATGGGCTTGTTCTTAATGAGCCTATTTTATTAAGTTTACAATTCTGATTTAAAGGACCAATATATTATTGGGCATAGATATATTTATTGGGCCAACATTAGAATTCAGATTTTGGCATACGTATTTTGGGTTACATGTTTTAAAATCCTATCTTATCTTAACTCATATTTGTTAGCTTTATTTGTTGAGATTCTCCAGGGATTTGGTTGAACATTCCTCAACCCTTTCAAACGTTTCAAGTGATCAAATCCCTGCATATATCCGAGTGAAGCTTTTGGAACGCAGTTTGAACTGCCGGTTGTTCTCTCCGTATCTCAAGCAACGTCTTGAAGGATTCAAACGTTCAAATCTTTTCAAACTCGGAGAAGTCGACCTTTATAAGGAGAAGGGAAGGATTGCAGTTGACACAAATCTACACAGCGCTTAAAAGACTTCAGGAATCTCTCGTCTCCTGCAACAACATCGTCTCACATCTCTCTTTGGTTTGAGCGTTTTATTTCTTTGAGAGTGTGAGGTTTTATTTGAGCTTTATCGTACAATTCATTCTAGGTTATACTAAGGGTTCTTTAACCAAACGTATAGGGTACTCCGGTACTCATAGAACTTTGTTTCACTAGTGTGCTTGGGTTGCAAGATAGGAAGTTAGTCTAGAAGAGAGAAGGTCTTCTAGAGGTGGTATCTAGGGCTCATAAGATAAAATGAAATAAAGTTGTGTTGAATCCTACGGGTTGGATAACTCTAGGCGGGGACGTAGGCAAGGTTGTTCCGAACCTCGCTAACAATTCTCGTGCCCTTTACTTACTGCGCTTTATCTTTATTGTTTATCTATTTCGTGCTTATTATTCGTTATTTCGTTCTTAACTTGTTTCTGCGTTTCAGATAAGGTCTTACCTCTGGTGGTAAGGTCTTACCAGATTCTGCATTTTGTCTGCCTATTCTGCACTTCAATTGGTATCAGAGTCTAACTCACGTAACTTAGATATTACTATATGTGAGTCTAACCATGGCAGACGAAGGTCAAGGCGGCTTCGGTCAAGGAAGATTTGTCTTTCGTCCACCTCTCTTCGTTGGGGATAACTTCATGCATTGGAAATCCTTGATGCAAATGTTTATCATTGATCAGGATCTAGAGCTCTGGCATATCATTACGCGAGGGCCTCATATACCCAAGAAGGAGGGGCCCAATGGGACGAAAGTGAACAAGACAGAAGAAGAATATAATCAGACGGACCTGGAATGTGTGGCTAAGAATTTCAAAGCCATTCACTCTTTATATTGCGGGTTAAGCACCAATGAATACAATCGCATTTTCTCTTGCAAGACTGCAAAGAAAATCTGGGATAAGTTGGTGGTTACCTATGAAGGAACAAGCCAGGTCAAAGAGACCAAAATAAGTATCTATCTTAGACAATATGAATTGTTTAAGATGAATCCGGATGAGTCAGTAAAATCAATGTTTACCCGTTTTACGGAAATCATTAATAATCTCGACTCATTGGGAAAGACTTTCCAGAATGATGAGAAAGTTCGAAAGATACTTAGGTGCTTACCCAAATCTAAATCGGGTCCCAAGGTGACGGCGATTGAAGAAGCTCAAGACCTTAGCACGCTAGCTATTGACGATCTATTGGGAAAGTTAATCACCCATGAAATGGTACTCAATGAAGAGGACGGTCAATCATCCTCCAGTATAAAGAATCCGGCGCTCAAAATCAAGGAGGATGTGTCATCAGAGGATGACGAAAGTGATGATGATGAGGAAGATCCCTTCGACTTGATCACAAGGGGACTTGCTCGGATTCTAAAGATGAAGAATCAATTCTCAAACCGAGAATATGCGAGATCATCAAAGCATGAAGGTAAGTCTTCTACCCTAATAAAAGGACAAAAATTCTAACATGCTATGAATGTGGTGAAACAGATCACTTGATGAAGGAGTGTCCTCAATAGAAGAAGAACAAGCAGAAGAAGAGTGATAGAAAGAAAGACGATTCAGACTCTACAAGTGAATCGAATTTGGAAAATGATCTAGTAAATCTTTGCTTGATGTCGGACCAAGATGATCAACATCTAGATGGTATTGTAAGAAACCTTATCTCTAGTCCTATTGATGTTCTCTCTAAATTTCTGAAAAATATGATTTCCAATGAAGAAAATTGCAGCAAAGAAATCAGCACCTTGAAAGAGAAGGTAAAGGATCAAGAAGTGTGCATAAGGAAGCTGTCGCAGAAGCTGCAAGATCTTGACAGTCAAAATTCAGATCTTATCACTGAGGGTAAGGCCTTACGATCGGAAAATTCCGAACTAAAGGAAAACCTCTCTTCTCTTAAGGCTCATAACAATGACTTTGAGAATGAAAAAGTGAAATTATCTGAAAAGTGTCAAGATCAACAAACAGCCCTGGTGCAATGCACTAGATCCAAAGCCACTCTCGACAAGATGCTTGGAGAACAAAAACTTTCCTTGAACCGAAGTGGTATAGGATACAACATGAATTTTCCTGTAAAACCTACTACCACGTTTGTTAAGGCAAAAGGAAGTTGACCATCTCCTACTTGTTTCTTTTATTGCAAAAAGGGCCATGTAAAGGAAACCTGTCCATATAGAAGAAATGACCCTTACATCATTAGAAATACCTTTCATGTACATTTAAATGAACGGATAAGAAAAATTTGGGTTCCTAAAGAGACAAGACCACCAAACATGGTCTATCCTAATTATGAATCTAAATTTCTAAATTGGTCTAGCCGGAAAGGTTGATGTTTGTTCGTTTTGCATGATATCACCAAGATCAAAGAGCTTAAATGGATTGGAACAATCGCTCTTGTTGATAAAGGATATTTTTTTTATATAAATGTTATGTGCTACTAATGATTCTCTATATTTAATATTGTTTTTGGAGCTTAATTGGTATGTTGAATAGGAAAACATTATCGTATGGGGGAGTAATGTTGTTTACTAACATCTCAAAGCCCTGAGATGCAGTTTCAAGGTCTTGACTGGCTGCTGAATTGGTAAAATCCGATTTCTTCCCTTTCTTGTTGAAAGACAAAAAGGGGGAGAAATTAGGTTGTTTACATTATAAGATGTTATGTTGCATGCTTGTTATATGATGCTCCGATATGCTATATTTATTTGCTTTTAATTGATATTTGTTTTGTCTTCCATCAAGGGGGAGATTGTTGATTCCACCTTGATGCTATATTATATGTTTTTGTTAGTATGACGAAAGACAAAAAAAGACAGTATTTATTTTATACAAATATCAATAGATTATTTATTGGAATTTATATTTAAATTAGTTGTTGGAGATTTTGTGCAGGATTTGATTTGGTTATTGAAGATTTGAGGTTGACTTATTAGAAGCTTCTTTGAAGATCTTGTGGAGCAATCTTTAAAGTCAAAAGGTTGTTGGTTTGTTGAGATCTTCAAGAGATTTGGTTGAACCAATCTTTGGTTGCCTTCAACGTTTCAAAACAAACCATCAATACCAAAACAGAGTCAAGGCCTTAATGTTTGAAAAGAAAGCCAAAATCATGGTTTTCAGGTTTTGGTAAGGCCTTACCGACACTGGTAAGACCTTACCAACAGTGGCTCAAGTTTTACACGAATGGGCTTGCTTCAACGTCAATGGGCTTGTTCTTAATGAGGCTATTTTATTAAGTTTACAATTCTGATTTGAAGGACCAATATATTATTGGGCCTAGATATATTTATTGGGCCAACATTAGAATTCAGATTTTGGCATACGTATTTTGGGTTACATGTTTTAAAATCCTATCTTATCTTAACCCATATTTGTTAGCTTTATTTGTTGAGATTCTCTAGGGATTTGGTCGAACATTTCTCAACTCTTTCAAACGTTTCAAGTGATCAAATCCCTGCATATCCGAGTGAAGCTTTTGGAACGCAGTTTGAATTGTCGGTTGTTCTCTCCATATCTCAAGCAACGTCTTCAAGGATTCAAACGTTCAAATCTTTTCAAACTCGGAAAAGTCGGCCTTTATAAGGAGAAGGGAAGGATTGCAGCCAACACACATCGACACAGCGCTTAAAAGACTTCAGCAATCTCTCGTCTCCTGCAACAACATCGTCTCGCATCTCTCTTTGATTTAAGCGTTTTATTTCTTTGAGAGTGTGAGGTTTTATTCGAGCTTTATCGTACAATTCATTCTAGATTATACTAAGGGTTCTTTACCCAAACGTATAGGGTACTCCGGTACTCATAGAACTTTATTTAACTTTATCTTATGAGCCTTAGATACAACCTCTAGAAGACCTTCCCTTTTCTATACTAACTTCCTATCTAGCAACCCAAGCACACTAGTGAAACAACAACTGCATCTAAGAGCGCGGTGCCTTAATGGGTATTCATTACTTGTATTCATAAATATATATGAGTTGGGTCCAATTTCTTTTAAAAAACAAGCAAACATTTATGATTAATGCACAATGGGACTACCTGGCGCAAATGAGGCCGTTTATTTAGGTAGAGGCATGGTTTTTAGGATCGAGATCCTAATGTAGGATCGATGCAAGGGTCTAGGATAGGATCGTAGGATCGGATCGTAGGATCGTAAGATTCTAGTAAAAATTGAAAATCAAGTAAAAATCAAATATAAATAAATCATACCAAACAAATACCTTAATTTTTAAACAAAACTAGTCATTTCCTCCTTTAAAAAAACTAAGGAACTAAAATATGCAAATAATAACTCCTTAGCATTCATAATTGGTCAAGGATAATATGTCAAAAGGTATAATATGATACTTAAAATGTTTAAATAAGTCACTTAACATCCATAAACCAAACTAAAGATGGTCTAAGAAACAAGATTAACAAAAAAAAAATTTAAAACCCCACATCCCACATTACATGATTGTTCTGGAATGTCATATGTGATAGGTGCTAACACATTCACCTCGTCAAGCAAAGAGGGAAGTCAGTAAACCACAAACCAAAACAGGTCCAAACACATTCATACAGTGACACATACTCACCTCGTCAAGAACTCAAGTCCGGTCGTGCTGAAGCAGCAGCTGCTGCCTGCTCGCCGCCGTTGCGTCGCACCGCCAAGAGCCCAGGACAAGGATGCTCATCGTCGCCTCGTCGGCTACCACCAAGAGCCACCACCGATATGCACTGTTGTCGCCGGATTTTTTTTAGAGTTCAGGCTTCACTCACCGCTTCAGTCTTTAGACTTGAGAGTTGAGGGAACAAACGATGAAACGAGTGACATCCAGATTTTAGGGTTTAATGTCCCAAAAATTAAAACACAATTAAAAAAAATAGAAATGGGCCTAATTTCATAAAAATAACAACATGGGCTTTGTAGAATAAAATCTAGATGGGCCTAATTTCACAAACATCTGAAATTACTAGGATCGTTAGGATCGTAAGATCCTAAGGATCCTAGCCGATCCTACCGATCTCACCCCCGATTCTAGTATAAACGAGTATTTACCAGCGATCCGGATCAGAACTCGTCCTAGGATTGTAGGATCATTAGGATCGTCCGATCCGGATTGCGATCCTAATAACCATGGGTAGAGGCTCACAAAACATTTATTATAACACATCACATAAAGATTACAACAAGCAACCATTAAGGCCATCCACAATGGTTTTGTGTAAAATGTACACATTTGCACATGGTGTGTAAAAATACACATCACTTTTTAGAACAAAACATCATGTAGAAAACATCATGTAGAAAACCCGACAAACGCACCAAATATATATGAGATGTAACTGAACTTAATTATGTTACTAATCAAACCTATGCATTCAAAGGAAAGATGAATCACAAATTCACACATAAAAAAAGTTATCACTATGGTTGTCAAGAAAGAAAATTCAGATCAGAATAGACGTGAAGCTGAAAATCTTAGTGATTCAGAGCATATTTCAGAAAGTGCCCCATAGTTGGGTAAATCAAACCCTTAATGGCAAAATACAAATGGAAGCCTATTGAAACTTAGAAACTCTCATCAAGAATGTATCCAATTCAAACATGAAACTCCTCTAATGTTAGTCAATCAACTAAAACAACATGGCAGTGACTCACATCCAAGATCTCTTTTCATTCAACCCATAAAAAGAAAACCCAATTTCATTCTAGAAAACCTAATTTCATTCTAGTTTGTTTATGCAACAACACTCATCTTCATTCAGTAATTCAAATCAGTCAGACCATGAAAATAAAAAGTTAGGGTTTTATGTAAATCGAAATTTAGGGTTAATGCAAATCAAAATTGCATCAAAGTGGGCAACAAAGAGCGAGAAGGAGGAATTTCACAATTACCCGAAGAACGTGAAAGCGAAATTGCTTGGTGGAGAAAGCGAAATGAAACCTGTGAAGAGCCTCTGTCAACAAAAGGAAGTGGATATCAATTTTTTTCACAAGCAAGCTAAGAAATCGATCGATTGCCAAGCTTGCAAACCTTACAGCGAGATCGAAGTTTGTTGTCGTGGAACTCTCATGGAATCGATTGCAAAAGCTTCTGTCAAGACGAAAATGAAGATTGTCGAGAGGAGAGAGATTCCGTCTTCTTTTCACCGTCGAGAACGCTCCTCCAAATTTCATCGAATGCTTCCAATCTGGAGCGGTTGAGGAAGCGCTTCCAAAGCTTCCCAGGGAGATGAACGCATTGCGTTTCTGAAAACGCTAGTGACTGCCAAACAACGTTGTAGAGAGCGTTCTCTCCACATTTGTTGTGTTGGGCCAAAATGGGTTGGATTAGGATAAAAAAAAAGAAGCAAAGAGCTGTCTAATAGCCCGGATGCCCACCTTCTAATATCTCGGGCGTATTTTTTACTTGTAGGCATTTAAAGGCTTACAGGTTATTTGAAAGCACAAATCTAATACCTCACTTGAAAATATCACAAGATACCCTCCATACGCCTGGAGTATTAGCCTTTTAATGAATTAAATAAAACATTAAAATGGATTACATCACGTAAAATACTAATCCGTGATATTAGCCGGTGTGATAAAATGTAATTTTTGTACTAGTGATCACTCCTACTCTCCTCCTTACAAATTAAAAAGAAAAAAGAAATTTTACAGGAAACCACCCCTTATTTATTAGGTTTTTCATTTAACCACCCCTTATACAAAACCTTTCATTAAACCACCCCTTATTGATTAGGCTTTTCATTTAACCACCCCTTATTGATTAGGCTTTTCATTTAACCACCACTTATACAAAACCTTTCACTAAACCACCCTTTATTGATATGGATTGAGTTTTTGTTTTTTAACATATATGTTTATGTCATCTTTTGTTCGTTTTTAGCAAAATAAAGTTAAAATGGTCACGACTTAATCATATAACTCTCATTTACATTATGTTTTTGTTAATGTAGTGATGGTAAACACTATATAAATGAATAACTATTATATCATATGTATTCTAGTCCTAGTACAGGGGTAAATATAAGAAAATATTAAGAAAACGTTTTGACCGCTAAGAATCCGCCAATAAGGCCGTCGAACCGTCTTGGCGCTTGGCGGTACCCCACCGCCGAGCATCCGCCGAGCGATTTTTAGAGCATTGATTATACCTTGTGATTGGAGAACCTTCTGCATTCGTGATCAGTTTACACCATCGAATCCCTCATCGAATCCCCTGGTCGTGTAGCCTGAAGTTCATCGATGGCTCTGAAGTCTGGACGATCTTAGGATGTCTATATATGGCAGCAGAAAGGTTGAAGATGGATAGTTAAAGAAAAAGGGCATTTCGGTCTTTTTCAAAAAAATTTAACATCAAATTGGACGGAATAGAGGTAGGGGTGGTCATCTGTTGACGGGATTATATAAGGGGTGGTTAATTTAGTGAAAGGTTTTGTATAAGGGGTGGTTAAATGAAAAGTCTAATAAATAAGGGGTGGTTTAATGAAAGGTTTTGTATAAGGGGTGGTTAAATGAAAAGCCTAATAAATTAGGGGTGGTTTAGTGAAAGGTTTTGTATAAGGGGTGGTTAAATGAAAAACCTAATAAATAAGGGGTGGTTTCCTGTAAAATTTCCAAAAAAAAAACAAATACTAAAGTCTAATCATTACACTTAACCTATTTTTTTATATCTAATTATTACACTTAACATACTTCTTAATTCTTACGCCTCATCCTAAAAAGACGTGTATTTTGAGACGGATGGAGTAGTAATAATAGAAACTATTTTATACTACGTGGGTTTCGATGGATCAAGAAATTGGGGGCTTGAAAGACATATCTATATGGTAGTAAATAATTTACACGTCAAAATCAAAAGGACAATTGCAATTTGCAAGGAGAAAGCTGGTCCATTCCAATGGTGTGAAATTGGGTTGAGGTAGCTAGGATGGTGCTGGCTTGGTGGGGGTCCCAAATTTGATCGAGTTTGGACTTTGGAGGCGACGAGACCAGTCCGGCGAGGCGCTCAATGGTCGAGGGTCGATGTTGGCACGCCGTGGCCCAACCCTTACGTTATCGTCGTCGGTGTTGGTCGCATTCTCATATGTCTTCATCCAACCAACTAACATCAATTCCATTTGGCTAATTTTACCATTGAAATTACAAGATTAGACGTTAATTAAACGTTTTTTTAATGCCCGTCACATTGTACTCCTAAAAAATAGATCAAAATACGAGAGACTCGCCATCTCTCCAACAGTTGATTTCTCCGAATAGAACATGGTCGTGATGCTGACCGGCGGTGTCATTGTTTGGTGAAGCTCCAACCGTTTTGCTATTGCAATGTTGTTTGAATTTTTGTTATGCTTAAAACTAAAAAATATATAAAACATTAACTTTTCAAGGTTATAATTTATACCCCGATATTTATTATTAATAGGTATAGAGTTATTAAAAAATAAAAATATTTTTCTATAATTTTAAGCTTTCTAAAAAAATGTAGAAAAGTCCAAATAATTTTTAATATGAGATGGAAGACGTAACACAATTATTTTTCAATTAAAAAAAACTATAACTCTACTTATGCTTACAAAAGGTATAAAAATACGACACTGTATTATCACTAATTTTTCCAATAATGATTTTGTAAGTTCATAAAGAAAAGAAGAGAGGGTTGAAATCCAAAATATATGTAGTGAATAATGATAATAATAATTTAATATGGTTATCATTTTTTTTTAAAAAAGAAGTTAACTGAAAAGGTAAAAGAAAGAGAATTTAATCGAAAAAGAATTTTTTTTTTTTTGAAAAGGTAAGGAATTAAAAAAAAAGAATCGAAAAGGTTAAAAAAAAACAGACGAGGAATGGCCTGGATGGGATTCAAACACTAGTTGAATGAGCCACCCTTCATATTGTTTTGGCTCTCTAACCACCCAAGCAAACAGAACAACTTATCTCTTTTTGAAAGATATTTTTTTATATAGTAAAAGTGAAGTATAATGATATTGAGCTATAAAATTTTGGGGACTCTATTCTTTTGGGCTGCCTGAACACCCTCAAGCACGGATCTGGCGCTGTTTCATCTCTCATTCATCACCATGAATATGAAGTTATGAACTGTTAGTTAAATTGTAGATCTTCCTTTTTTAAATTAATTCACATTTTTCTAAAATAATTTGATAGTGTATATGAGGCCATTGGTGGAGGGAGGAATATCTTGGGGGGAGGGGCAACGGAGAGAGGAATATCTCACATTTTTCTAAAATAGTTTGAGAGTGTATATTCACACTTTATCAAAGCCTTCAACCAACTTGTAGCACAAGGTTAGTTTGTATCACATCCCCTCTTTTACTAGGGCACAAGCCACCGCATGATCCCTAGGGTGTTATGTGAGGCCATTGCACTTTGCCTAGTAAAGACGTCCTCTCAATGAAGGAAGGTGATTGCCGCCTTCTCCTTGTGACGCCAACCAGCGCTCCTCATCTATGAAGGAGCTGTAGTTCTGCTCCTTGCAACGTCTGGCGTTTCTCGTGTCCAGAGCCTTGAGCATCGATTTTAGTACACAAATTTGTATGACGACCCACTTCAATCTTTCGCCAACACCCCGATTTTAATATTGAATCAATTTTGTGGTTAATTGTGTGTATGATCCCTAAATTTATTTGAGCGTGATTAAGGGTTTCAATTGATAATTTTTTTTATTTTTTAATTAAGGAATTATGTTGATTGACTGAGTTTAATTTAGTTCATTACGCAAATTGAATTAAATTAGCGGTTTGGGATTATATGACTAATCAAATCGAAATAGTTTTTTGGGGCAATTTGTAAAATATCCAAAAAAGTTGTTCTAATTAGGAGAGTGTTAAAAAATTTGTAAAAATTGGTGGAGTGTCCATCCTCTGCCCCTTGCCCCCCATCCTCAGTGCCTCGTGCCCCCCTTGTGTGTCTAGTTTTTTTTTAAACATTTACATCCTTAGTGACCCAGGAATGTCGATGTTGACACCGCTGACACTGACATTGTTGACACTGCTGACACTGTCACCACTAACATTGCGAACACCAATAACATTTTTCGTGTCAGCGAGCTGATGTTGGATGATGCCGACGTCGAAGATGCTTTTTTCCGTGTCAGAAGCACTGACGTTGACATTGCTGATACCGACATCGAAGATGCTGACACTGACGTTGACGTTGCCGACGTCAACATCGGAGATGCTGACGCCGACATTAATGTTGCCGACGCTGCTGACGCCGACGTTAGGGATGCTTTTTTTCGTGTCAACGCTTCTTTTTTTTCGTGTTAGAACTGACGCTGACATTGCTGACTCCGACATTCGAGATGCTGATGCTGCTGACGCCGACATTGGAGATGCTGACATTGACATTGATGTTGCTGACGTCAACATCTTTGATGTTGCTGACGTCAACATCTTTGATGTTGACGCTGACATTGGAGATGTCGGTGTCATGGTGCCGACGCTAATAGATCTTATTATTGAACATTTTGTAATGCATTTATATTTTAAAATTGCACTAATATATCTTATGATTGAACATTTATTATAAATTTTGTAAATTACTAGAATTATTATAAACTTTAGCCTGTGCGGGATTCAAACACACGTATTTGCGCATAAGCACATCGCTCTACCGTTAAGCTAAAAGGCTTTTAATTATATTATAACATAACATTCAGATAAACAATATAACCCTACAACAAACTGATGTAAAAAGAAAAAAACACCGCTCTACAGAAAAGACGTGAAGCTGAACAAGCTCTAATTCGCAAAGAAATTTGAAGAAATAACCAAACCTTATACACGCATCTTTTCTTTGTATTTATCTATTTTTATATCAGCATAGCTACACAAATTATACAATATATCAGTAGCTTCTAGCATGAGCAATAACATGTGAACAATAAATACCAAATCAATATAAAACATAGCATAACTAGCAAGGAAATTCATACTTCATAAGGAGAATGAGATAAATATAGCATAACTAGCAAAACAGATCACAAATCCTTGCTATGTTCTCACAGAACCAAAAAAAGAAAAAAGAAAAAAGAAAAAAAAGGAAGTTAATTAAAAAAAAAAGTGAAAAACAAGAAGTTTATGTTGTGCAAATATAACAATTTGTTATGCAAATATAACTTTATGATGTGCACATATAACAATCTGTTATGCAAATTGAAACTGCTGACACCGGATGTAAGCAAGATTGTGATTCCCTCTTAATTTTAAGCAAATAATGTGAAAAATCATATTCCTCCAGCAATAAGCCTAGTAAAGAGTTATGCAAGTCTAAATCTCAAAAACATGACTCATCAATTAGGAATATTACGAAAAATAACAAGGAAAATTAAAGAAAGCGCACTTTAATGCAGCGTCTCCGCCATTCTTGCATAATTTTCCAACAAAGATTAAAGTACTAAATGAATTTTATACAAATGTCAAATCAAGTTAATTACACATTCGAATTCAACATGTTATATTTGCACAAGAGACCATGTCAGCACAATTAGAAATAAAAAAGAACCTATACATTCTAACAAAAAAAAGAACCTATACATCAACTTGAATTGCATAAAAAGAGGTCATGTTAGCACACAATTAGAAATAAAAAAGAACTTATACATCAACTTGAATTGCACAAAAAGAGACCATGTGAGCGCACAATTAGAAATAGAAAAAAACATACACATCAACTTGAATTGCACAAAAGAGATGATATCAACACACATATATTTTCTTTCTGTTTATCTATTTTCAAATCAGCATAGTTAACAAATTCTACAGTATATCAGTAGCTATTAGCAAGAGCAATAACATGTGAACAATAAATGCCAAATCAAAATAAAACATAGCATAACTAGCAAGGGAATTCATACTTCATAGGGAGAATGGGATAAATATAGCATAACTAGCAAAACAGATCACAAATCCTTGCTATGTTTTCACAGAACCAAAAAAAAAGAAAAAAGAAAAAAGAGAAAGGTAATTAAAAAAAAGTGAAAAATAAGAAAGGTATGATGTACGAATAAGAGTTAAGTTGATGTAAGAATAATAAAGACTTTGGTTACACCTAAGATTACATACAAGGGAGTAGTCAATAGCTTGTCCCCTACATAAGCACCAGACCCCTTAGCAATAACATCTCCCACATGCAAATGAAATCAAGCGTTCATGTCATAAAACTATCCCGTGTCACTTAAGATAAACGTTCATGTCATAAAACTATATTCTTCCTGTCACTGTGCTTTGATAAAAAAAACTTACCTCCTTGCTCTTTCCTGCCCCCCCCCCCCATCCCCTGCCTTGACAGATTCAACTTCATCATGCTTCTCCCCATCATCATGATGTTCAGTTTCCTTCCCAAAAGCATCTCCCAACTGCAAATCAAATCAAACTTCAAGTTGGGCTCAAACTCTCCCATGTCACTTAACATAAACATTCATGTCATACAACAAAATTCTCACTGTCTTCATGAATTCATTAAAATACCTACCTCCTAACTCTTTCCTGCCTCCCCTGACATGGCAGATTCAACTGCAGCGTGCTTGTCCCCATCATCATCCCTTCAGTTCCCTTCCCAACAACATCTCCCAACTGCAAATAAAATGAAACTTCAATTTGGCCTCAAAGTATCCCGTGTCACTTAACATAATAAATCATGTCACACAACTAAATTTCCCCTGTCACCTTGGATTGAGAAATTCATGTGACGGTTACCAGCAACTTATCTTACCACCTTGTCCACCCAGGGTTTTCTCACCGCCTTCAGGTGCAATTGACTTCACCAAATCCTCAAGTTCGACCTGAAAAATAATGCATGTCACGCATGTCACCACCTTCAGGTGCAATCGTAACGCATGTCACGCAAAAACAAACTTACATTGTCATAGCTTTCACTCAACTCACCCCGTTCGTTCTTTTCGATAGCGTGTTCTTTCTGTCATTCGTCCTTTTCACCCAACCCTTCCCCTTCCTTATCTGCAAGAATTTCAAATGAAGTGCTCACATGCACCCTGGGTTGTTCCCTGGCCGACTGTCCCCTTCCCTTTACCAACCCGCAGTTCAACCACGCCCACCTCCAATAATTTCAGCTGCAGGTCAACAATAGCAATTTATTACGTGACACCTTTCAAAAGCAATCAATACCCAACATATGCAAATACGATCCTTTTAAATTAAATTCCACACACACCAACAACTTCATACTTCATATCAGACTAAGGTCACCAGACTAGGCCCCTACTCAAATGCATAGCAGATTCGTTCAATATAAAAACTACGTGTCACTTGTCCAGTTTCACGTGTCAGGAGTCTATTTACCCTTGCCACCACAGTTCTCCAGACTCCACAAAACGAATATATGGGATTCAATTACGTACCTTCCCCTCCATCTTCTCCATCCACCTTGAAATTGTCCCCAGCTTCTCCATAACTGCTTCGAGTGTCTTGGCCACGTCGTCCACCCAGTCGTTCCTCTCATCGGCTCCTCTTTGCGTCTTTCGGGAGCTCCCACCAGGGGCTTGAAAATGGCCCAGGAAGGGTTCCACTACGTCGTCGAACAGGGGCTCGGACTCCTCATTCTCGTAGACACATCCATCCATCAACTCCAGCTCAGCCTCCTCCGGTATGAGTACTAGGTTCTCCTCAATCTCAACTGTATTGCGACAGGATATCACATCGTAAGATAGGTTCTCATCTTTGAGGCTCCATCTCAGGCAACAAGGGAAAGCCTTGTATGACACCTTCGAGGCAAACTGGAGCCCCCATTTCGTCATGGATTCGAACAACCAAATCTACAACACATCCGCACTCAAATTATAAAATTTTGAGCACATGAATTACAAAGTTATCGCTGTACAATACTATGTGTGTGGTGAAGAAGGTTACCTGAAAGGAAAGCGGATAACCCATCAGCCCATAACCGTTGCGCTTCTTGCGATTTTCCGACTTCAGGTCAGCCTCTCGGCGCTTAGGGATGGCAATTTCACCCGCACCTGACGGATATCCGTTTCACCCGATCCGAAAAAGTGGGTGAAAATCCGAAATAAAGTGGATATTAAATGGGTGATGGGTGAATGGGTGATGGGTCGGGTCGGATCCGGGTGAAGACATTCCCCACCCGTCACCCGACCCATCACCCGATCCATCACCCGACCCGTCACCCGACTTATATTATGTAATTATATTTTATATGTGAAATTACCAATATAGCCCTAAACCCTAATTCAAGATACCTATCAAACGATTAAAATGGAAATATCTTGTTATAAAGTAAGTTATGCAATATTTATTTGAAGATATGCAATGCAATTGGCTCCTAATTAAAATGGAAACGCGAATACAATGGGCTCCTAATTAATGTTTATTCGTCGATATGTTTGACGTATGTTTCTCAATAAATTTTTTTGATGAATTTGATATCTTGTATTTCACCCGAATTATCACCCGATCACCCGGTAGGTGATGGGTGGACGGGACGGGTGAAATATTTGATGGGTGATGGGTCGGGTAGGGTGATGGGTTTTGGGTGGTGGATCGGGTGACGGAAGTAGATCATCCACCCATCACCCGACCCATTGCCATCCTTACCGGCGCTTTACGACGCCGTTCAGCGATGCGTGTGTCGCCCATAAATGACCCTCCCCCATCGGAATGCCAAGAACCTATCCACGTTCTCCACTAACCTCACAATCCAGCTCCGCAACGGGTTCCCGGGTTCCCCCCCCCCCCCCCCCCCCCAAACACTCCTTCCACAATGAAGAGAAGCACCAACTTAAATCGTTTTCGTGGGCTCCGCTCCGCCAACAGTGAGTTCTTCCGTTCGTTCTCTAGCTCCCCCACCATCATCCTCTCATTTGAGAAAAAGTCATTTATAGCTTTGTCGTCATCCTCCATCTCATCCGCTGATGCGGATTGGGGTGGTTGTCCTGACACACATCGCTCCACGTCTGGTTACTGTGTCTTCCTCAACGACACCCTTGTGTCGTGGTCAGCAAAGCGTCAGTCTGTCGTGTCTCACTCCAGTGCTGAGGCAGAATACAGAGGCGTTGCCAACGTTGTCTCCGAGTGCTCTTGGCTCCGCAATCTCCTTCTTGAGCTCCGTTGCCCTCTTTAGAAGGCCACTCTGGTCTACACTGACAACGTCTCCGCTGTCTATCTGGCTAGCAACCCAGTCCATCATCAACGCACGAAGCACATTGAGCTCGATCTCCACTTCGTCCGGGACAAGGTTGCCATTGGACATGTCCGCGTTCTACATGTCCCGTCCTCCTATCAGTACGCCGATATATTCACCAAGGGTTTACCTCGACAGTTGTTCATTGATTTTCGGTTCAGTCTCACTGTACGGGCTCCTCCAGTTTCGACTGAGGGGGTTTGATAGATTACATAGGTCTTATATTGTATAGTGGGCCCAAAGGCCCAAAAGACCCAATACCTTTGTAACCTATATATATGTTTATCAATGAATGGAAACCCTCAAGGGGGACTTTACATCAATTCTAGAATCCTACACTGAGAAAACTAAAAACTGTGGGAAAAAAAAACAAATACTCACATCGAACTGAGATTTGTAAGATTCCAGGTCAGAAATAATGGCAACTACACATATTAGAAGACATTGAAAAGCATAAAAAATACGTTAAAATCGAAGTCAAGAGTATAAAAACCCCAGTTACTACAATGGACAAACCCTAAGAAATAGAAGTAGAAATCGATAAGGAATCGCCATGAAAGTACACTAACCTTCGCGTTCTGTGCTTGATTCAGAAAATTGTTAGTTTCAAACGAAGACAATGATAGAGAGCAAATAGGAAGACAACGATCACCTGAGTGAAGGCGAAGATAGAGAGAAAGAACGAAGTTGTTGAAAAATAAAGAGAGGGAAATGGGAGAAGATGAACCGTACAAAGTAACTGACCAGGTGGACATTTAATTAATTTTTGTTGCCCGGTGGACATGGGTTAATTAGGGAAGGAAATTGGGTCTGACGGCCCAATTTCCTATAAAACATAATCTGACAAATCGAGAGGTCGTATAAATGGCAGACGGAGAACCATCAATAGGGAGAGACAGAGTGCACACATCGGATATCAAGGCAGCCGAGCAAAGGTGGTTGACATTTAATGAGGCACTGAGACAAAAAAAAAAAAGACTCCCGCCAAAAAAGAGGTTATGGGAAGCTAAACACTCCTATGAAAGCACTGCCGACCGACTAGGCGACTAGTACAACATGCATCATCTCTGGGAAAGGTGAAGACGAAACTCCATGAAAACATAACCCTAGATCTTCAATATCTAATCTCAGTCTCGCCTCACACATTACAAAAAAACACAAATCTCTACAAAATGAAACAAAAAAAGGGCGATCAGATGGATAAGGAGGAAAGATGGTTTAAGTTCGATAAATCTGAAGAGGAAGGAGCTAACACGAAAGAGAGATGAAGAATTACATAACAACAAGACGAAAGTGGTTAGATGGTGGCTGGTTCGTCACTCTCCGGTTCTTGGGGGTTGGAAGTCCACCGATGGGGTGTCCAATCCTTGGTGTTGGTGGCGGCGATTTCATGTGCCTTGGTGGCGTCAGTGAGAGATCTTTGGGATCTGGACGAGTCCCGTCCTACTGATGAAGATCTTGTCTCGGTGCTTAATCGTGTGCGGGATCCCCTCATGTCTTCTCTTCTCTTTGTCCTCAATGGAAGCAATTTTCATTGGGGAGATGAGAGGGTGAAACAAGGCGAAAAATTCGAGCAATCGACACCAGATCATACATAAGCTGAAAAGGGACGCTTGAGCCTAGAAACAAGTTCATTTATACACGATTGATCCATAACCGATTTGAAAGTGGTTAACCTCCATGGGATTGAACCAATCTGAGATCCATAATCGAGATTCATGACTTGGTTCTTCCCTTTATCCCATCTTGCTCTTGTGAACTTGCTTTATGATTCCATTGATTCTGAAACCCCATGAACATACACCCTTCTTTTCATGTGAGAAGGATTGAAATGAAATTGCTCTTTGTTTGGATTTGGACTATTTACTCCATCATTTCCCTTTCAATGAAAACAAAGGTAAAAGGAAATAATATGTATGAAAGCGATATAAAGATAGAAGAGTGGTTTCACCCACGAATTCGCAGCAATGGTCGGTTTCCTCACTCATCGAATCTCCTTCTAGTTACTTGATTATTCTGATATTCGTTTAAATAGACTTATAGGTTAAACGTGCACTAGAAGTCCCTTACACTCTTAGACAGTCTCATGAACCGGTCGACGTTCCCTAAGAATAGCACAAATTCCCAATATAATTGGCATAAAGGCAGTACTTGATCCTTGAATCGATGTCGTTTTATCTAGTTGTCAACCTAGATGACACCTCTACGCGAAGTAATATTTAATCTAGATGTCAACTTCTTACACATTCAGGTATTAGCAAACGATCCTACAAATTGCTACTATGGACTAAGCTAGACCCGCACACATCGAAGTTATAACCCTATAGCGATGCATAAATCAATTGTAGTTAATCTCAATGAACGCAAGAATTAAGCACAATGAAGTTGAAATAACCAATTAGAAATAACTAGAATTCAAGTCTCACGACTCAACCAAACATATTTTGAATTGCAAGGAAAACCAAAGAGTTTCTATAATAATTCATGACTTATTAGAACTCTAAACTTCAATCTTCAAATGATGAAAATGTAATCTATGAATGTCAATTGGTAGTGACTGAATTTAATGAATGCTTGTAAAATTGGCCTAAAGCTAGAGGTCTTTAAATAGCCCTAAGGTCGGCCATAACAAAACCTAGAAGAATAAAATCCATCCTAAATAAGATAGACACAGAGTCCAAAGATAAAATTTCAAAAGATTCTTTCCAGATTCGCTTCAGCAACGTCGGCGGGTGCCGCTCTGGATCGGCGGGCACCGTTTTTCCTGAGACCATGACATCGTAGAGTTCATTGAGAGCTTTCCAACACATACTCACTATAGTCGATTAGAAATATCCGAGGCCCCCGGAAACTGCGTTTTAGTTCAGCTTGTCGCACATACAACTTTTGCGGCTCGCGTTTGTTTAAGCTCTTAGACCTTGATTCCGTGATCCGTTGCTCCTTAGCATGCTCCACCACTCTTCAGGACTCCTTCCTTAACCTTTCCCAAGTCTTGCCTTACCCTCCTTAGTTCTGTTTACCGTGTTCCTCACATTGGATCTACGAATCTACACAAAACCATCGAAATAGTGTAGATTCCGAACTCGTCCACCACAATGACAGAGTATGTGAATCAATACTAAAGCATGCAATATCTACACCTAAATGCGACTAAAACAAATTAAACTTATCTAAAATACGCATTATCAAATTCCCCCACATTTAACATTTGCTCGTCCACCACAATGACATGCAATATCCGGCATGTTTACCGAGAGGCTAATAGTCTCGCGGATGGCTTAGCCAATCTCACCCTTTCTTTCCCGCTTGGTTTTTCCTGTTTGAACAATTGCCCTGAATCCTCGTTGAAATGTGCTAGGGAGGATGCCATAGGAGACTCTACACTCCGATGGCTGCCTACTTAGCCGTCATTTTTCTTGTTCTTGAATAAAAGCTCCCTCGCGGAGTGGGGGCTTGCCCCTGTTGCTTACCAAAAAAAAACATTTGCTTGTCCTTAAGCAAATCAAACAAAACATCAACCAATCACCCCACAAATATATTCTTCAGTTCTTAGCCTCGTTAAAAAAGCAACATTGTTATAAAGGTGAGTCTAACGGCAAGATGAGTTTCGTCTATTAGCAAGACGAAGTTTATGTATTTACATTCGGGTCCTTCTCATTTTTTCAAAATTAATAACGGATTGGCCCGAGAGATGACAAAGAACTGAAATACCGAAGTCGCGAAAATTTCGTCAATCTCGTTGAATGTAATGAGAAGTAGAAATGCTTGTGCTATTGTAACCGAGATAATAAGAATTTTCTAAGTAGGCATTTTCACAAATAGGTAGTGCTTGTGCTACTATAACCAAGATAATTAAGAAAAGCAAGATATGGTAATGGAAGGAACAACCCTAGATCAACACCATCCAAAATCTCTACAGGGACACAAGAGGTTAACAGAACAAAACAGAAAATCGATCCACGATGCTTACCACGCAAGACTGTCCCTAAAATGACCGAGATCGAGCGTGCTCGATCGACAAGCACTGGCCATGGCGTCCTCACCAGAAATTAAGCTTCTCACATCTGCATCCAAATCAAGCAATATCAAGCCTCAATTAGTCGAAATCCAACAACAAAACGTACACTCAGTACCCAGCGAAACCATATGCTAAAACGAATAGGACAAAATACCCAAATCTCTCAAACCAATAGATTGAACGACTTGGAAACAACAATTTAATCAACAAAATTGAAATCCAGACAAACATGGGGGTTTGAAGTAGAAATCCAAACAAGCAAGTATTGTCGTGGTGGAGGAGTTCTTGAAGGAAGGCAGAGGAAGCCATATAGAAGTTGAGAGCGAGACCATCAAGATTACACCTCCCCGGCCTTTTCTCAACAACTAGCTATATATGCACAGCTCGACCCAGATGGCCGAGTCTATGCTATTTGCTCGATAGTAATCATCGAGTTCAACCTCTTTCCTAGGCCTAGACTGCCGAGCATGTCTCGGCCTGTAATTCCCCGAAATCAACCCTTTATACCCTATATTGCCAATTGCCACCAAATCTTGCCAATACAACCTCCTACATAGACACACACACAAAAAAAACTCACAAAATAACACAAAATCGAGAGCATATGTCAGATTTTCAAAATTTCATCCAACCTATATTCAAAACCCCCAATTTCTATGTCGAATCACCTGAAATCAATGAGATTTTTACATTATATGGAATAACATACCTTTTTTGGTTCTAAATCGGTGTACATTTTGCACACAAAAAAACGCTCTAAAAGTCGCTAGATCTCAAGATGAACGTTTATATTGAAGGTTGAAGATGAAGTTGAAGATGAACGTACAAGTTGAATGAGGAGGCAGGCTATAAAAATCTAGGGTTAAAAGTAATTCTTTTATTTTTGTCTCGGGCTAATCCATAATTATTTTCGAAAAAATGAAAAGAACTCAAGTGTAATTATATAAACTTCGTCTTGCCAATAGACAAAACCTATCTTTCTGATAGACTTTATGTTGTTATAATGGTGATAACCCACAACACTGATATAATGATGTTGACCCTTAGCACCATTATAATGGGACAACGCCATTATAATGGTGTTAACCCTCAACATTATTGTTTGTTATAATAGTACTGATCTTCAACACAATTATAACTATATTGACCTTGACCACAACAGTTGTGTGTCACCCTACCATCTTGCTAGCAGTAACAAAAAATGTGCCTCCCACTTTGTTGTTTTTGCACCTTTTTATCTGTCTAGTGTCATATGTAGTGACGGTTTCACCGTCTGCCGACTTCGTCGACCTCTCGAGTTGCCAAGTATGTCTGGTTCTCGAATTATTTCCTAATAAAAAAAAAGTAAAAAAAAATAAACACCTTTTTTTTTGTAACGTGGGGGGTTTCGAGGTTGTCAACTAATCCCCCACGGGTCCGAGCCCTAGCCCGTGAATGCCTGAACACTCACTAATTACACAAATTGTGTAAAAAGGGATGTCTCTCCTTTACCACTAGAGTAAGAGGTCATTACTAACAGAAAAAAAAACACCTTATATGGATAAATAGTGATTAAATTTTGCAATTAATTAGTGATAAAAAAAACCAGTATAAAAATATTGACTTTTTTTCGCAGAAAATCTGATTCTTATATTTCAAAGTTTGAACCCAATCAATTTGCAATTATTGAACCATGTTTTTCTCAGATTTTTTATTTCAAGACCAACAATTTTCAAAAAATCAATTTTTAGGTCTTATATTACGATTATAAAAGGGTAAATTGGGTTTGATACATAAGATCGGACTTTCCACGCAAAAAAAAAAAAAAAACTACTACGTAGTATGTTCGTCAACCTTTTTTCAATACCAATGATTCTAGAGGTTATTGTATTGAAAATTTACTCTAGTAGTTTTTTTCGTCAACCTTTTTTCAATATCAGAGTAGTTTTTTTTATATATAATTTACTCTAGTTTTAATATGCAATGATTCTAGAGGTTATTGTATTGAAAATTTGAAATTAAGAAAAGAATTTGTCTAAGGTGAATTTTTTTAGGTACTATTATTGATATGATGTTTTTGTTCCCAAACACACACAACTTCATATCTACCGTACCGACACCGGTGTAGGTATATCTAAGCAAAAAACCCAACAGATCCTCCATCCACCAGGTGGTGACCACTGAAGCCCCTCCTTTCCTCTATCAGCAGCCCTCTACAGACTCAGGATATTGGTATCGACTAGAACGATCGTGCATTTGGCAAGATATATATCGCCGTGTAGATACCAAGCTAGGTTTATTTCACGGAAAGTGCCATTGTACGAGAAGCAACCATGGTCCATTCACGCGTGTAAAATGAGAGCTTATTGCCCCAATCGGGGTGGCCTAGTGGTGACTGGTGAGGAGCAAGGGGGTGGGAAGGAGGCCCTAGATTCGATCCCTGCCTCCACCCCGTTCCTTGGGATTTCCATCCATAGTTTGTCTTACTCCTTACCAGTGGGTCGAGTCGGTTGGAGCAAGTTAGTTTACCTGATCCGTAAAAATGCGTGTAAAATGAGAGAGCGAACTTAATCATTGTACTATGGGGTCCCGTCCGACCGGGAAAAAAGAAATTATACTAGCTGCTTTATTTATGTGTATATATGTATGTGGCAGTTGCCTCTGAGTGCTACTAACTTACAATTCATCCCTTTCATTAGACTATTATTAATATATATTTGAAAATTGAGTGTTTTACTTATATAAATATAATTTCAACGCCATGGATGTCGTCAAAGTGTTGCATATGAATGCAGGAGATGGAGATTCAAGCTATGCTCATAACTCCCTCCTTCAGGTATCCATTTTAATTTCATTTTTTAATAGAGAATGTTTTGTTAGACCAAAATCCCAAATTAAAGTTTGGGAGCCTTCTATGATTTCTTTCTAATGATATCCTTTACATTTTAAAAAAAATTCACATGAAATTGTGGTTTAAAATTAAATAAAACTAGATCAATTGTCACAAAAGATTGATGCTTAATTTAATTTTTTTCCACATATACATATTTATGACAATAAATTATTTAGATAGTTATATTTACAGTATTAAATTGTGGCAGAAAAAAGTCCTATCCATAACAAAAGTGATAAGGGAGGAGGCAGTACAGAAACTAGTACAACATACCTTCCCAACAGCAAGAAGCCTTCACATGGCAGATTTAGGGTGCTCCTCCGGACCCAATGCGTTGTGGATCGCCCACGAACTCATCACATCAATCTTCAACATCCGGAGACAATCTGGCAGCCAGTTGCCGCTAGATGTTGAGGTGTTCTTGAATGACCTCCCTGGGAATGACTTCAACACTCTCTTTAAGTCTTTGCCCGACTTTCAGAATCAGCTGATGACTGAGTTGCAGGATCAAGGTTTCATCAATGTCTTTGTCAATGCCACCCCTGGCTCGTTCTATTGTCGCCTCTTTCCGACACAAAGTCTTCATTTTGTTCACTCATCTTACAGTCTTCATTTTCTCTCTCAGGTTGGGCTAACTGTTATTACTGCATAATTTAGAATTTTTTTTCAGATTAGCCAAAGATGAAAAAATTAGTGAATTAGCGAAGATCCAAAATTATTTTGGGATTTAACCAAAGCTAATCTAAGTCGCTGTTTGAAACAAACTTTAGCCTAGTTTCAAAAAAAACATACTGTATAATACTAAAGTTAGTTTTTTTTTTAAAGAAACTTCAACTTTAATGGGAGAAAGTCTGAAAACGAAAAAAAAAATAAAAATACACGAGTATTATATTATTATTTCTTTGGAGCTGAGCTAATGTTGTTGTTCCAAACAACGATTTAGCCCTGCTTTGGCTAAATCCGAAAGACTTTCGGATCTTGACTAATTCGATAATTTTTTCTTCGTTTTTGGCTAATCTGAAGAAAAAAAAAATCCACAATTTATGAGTAAATGCAAAGTATCGGATTAAAAAATCAAACAAATGAAATTGCAAGAAATAGTAGTGTAGAATGAAATTATTCACAGGTGCTAATATGAATCATGTTGTTGAATACGAATAGTTTTAGTGACTATGCACTTGATTATAAGTTATAACAGTAACGGCTGCTTATACAGGATCAATTCTTTGTTGGGTGGCTTTAGGTTCCGAAGGGATTAGGGAGGAGCAACAAGGGCAACATTTACTTGGCAAAGAGCAGCCCTGAAAGTGTGATTAAGGCATACTATGAGCAGTTTCAAACCGACCTTAAAACGTTCTTGAAGCATCGATCAGAGGAGTTGGTTAAAGGTGGGTGCTTGGTTTTCACACTTCTAGGTAGAAAGAGCCAAGACCCCACCATTAGAGAGCGTGCCTGTATTTGGGATCTCCTCTCCTCTGTTCTCAATCAAATGGTTTCCGAGGTATTCACTACTTGAATCACCCATTACACAATTTACCCTTAGCTTTTACATACATATAGGGGTGGAGGCAGTGTTCTAAAAAACGCTAGGCGGATTGTAGATGGTGAGGGACCGTCTAAGGGCATCAACATCCATGGGTAAACCCCGTCCGAATTTTTTTTCTCTCTCTTCATAAAACTTTGACACATCATTTTTCAATAACTTTATCTCTTTCAATAAGATTTTACTCACATCCATAAGTTTACCACACTTCTTATTCTTTTATTTTATTTATACCCACGTTGTCTTTCCAACCTAAAAAATCGTGCATGAATAGTAAAAGTCCATGTATTTTTTGACGGAAGGAGTATTTTTTAAATAAAAAAAATAAAAATGTGTAGGCCCACCATTAAACAAAGGAAAGAAATAAAGGGGAAGTGAATGGGGTAACCCCATCATACTCAGGTTGCCCCTTCCCCCTCGTCTAAAGAGGTTTGTTCCACGTCCATAGTCTTCCCCTATAGAAAAAAAGAGAAGACTATAGGGTTGTTAAAACCCAACCACTATTGACACTAACGCCTAGGTGGGATTTTCATAACAGTGGGTGGAGGTAGAGCCATGGGGTGGCTCGAGTATCCTCTAACGCATCTTGGAAGGGAAAAAAAAATTATGAGTCTTTTTTAAGTAATTTCTTTTTACTAATTTTACAAGTAAAATAGTATAAAAAAAAACTGAATCAGCTTAGTTGGTATAGTCGGAAGATTGAAACTTCAAAGTTCAAACCTCTTTTATCACATTGGAAATTTTGTGTTTTTGTTTTCAACTAAAATTAACTATTTAAATCCCTTTTTAAATATAATTGTTTAAATATGCATTTAAATATCCGTCCGTCACTTGGGCTCTTGAGCAACGACTTCCACCACTGTGTGATGTATATATGATATGATTGAACTCATTGTTTAGGGTTTGATAGAAGAGGAACAGCTTGATCGGTTTAACATTCCAGAGTACATGCCGTTGCCTATGGAGATCGAAACTGCAGTAGAGAAGGAGGGATCATTTGCGATCAACTGCGTGCAAGTGTCGGAGGTCAATTGGGATGCTGCAACATACGACATCGATGAATGTGGGGGCGAAAGAGAGGAAATAGGATTTGGGTTTGTCAAGTGCATGAGAGCGGTGACGGAGGCCCTGCTTGCTGATCACTTTCACTTGGATGAAGCTTTGATAGATGAAGTGTTCAGGAGGTACGGTCAGATCCTTGTTCATACCATGGCTAGAGAGAGGGCCTTCTTGGTCAATGTTACCGCTTCATTGACTAAGAATTAGTTATATATACTATATATATAAGAACACGTACAGACATCGTCATCTATTGCATTTTTTCAGATTTAGGGATTTGGATTCAAGAACACGAATAAGGAAGCCATGGAAAACAAAAACTGAAGCTCTCGATTTTTCAGTTTCAACTGAATTGAATTCGTTACAGAGAGGGAGGAGGGAACTGGTTTAAATAGCCAAAGAGGAGATCACGTGATAGGCATGTGATCATTAATTAATACATAAGAGGAACCCGGTTTAACTTAAATACAAATCTAAAACCGGTTCATATTATAACAGGCCCCCTCAAACTGGCGATGGATCATGAAGATGCATTCCCAGTTTGCTTAAGAGGTTCTTGTGTTGTGGAGCTGGCAAGATCTTGGTGAGAACGTCGGCTAGCTGGTTTTGTGTGGGAAGGTAAGTGAGCTGCAGCAACCCTTCCATCACCTTCTCCCTGGTGAAGTGACAGTCTATTTCTATGTGCTTCGTACGCTCGTGGAAGACTGGATTCCGAGCTATCTGTATTGCCGATTTGTTATCACAATTCAGAGTGACAGGCTTCAAATTAGACTCCCCAAGTTCTTGCAAAATGTTGACCAGCCATGTGACTTCAGCTGCAGCCTGACTCATGGCTCTATACTCGGCTTCTGAAGAACTTCTAGAGACAGTAGCTTGCTTCTTCGATTTCCAAGTTATGGGATTGTCACCATAAAGGATCACATAGCCAGTCACTGATTTTCTGGAAATTGGGCATGAAGCCCAATCTGAATCAGAGAATGCTTGCAGCTTGATTGTTGATCCTTTCTGTAGCTTAATTCCATAGTGTGGAGTCCCTTTGACATATCTTAGCAGATGACACAGTGCAGCTTGATGTGTGGCATCAGGGGACTGAAGGAATTGACTCAAAACCTGTACAGAAAAGGATATATCTGGTCTTGTATTGGTTAAGTAACTCAATTTTCCAACCAAGCTTCTGTAAGTAGTAGGATCAGAGATTAATTTATTTGAATCTGAAGGTAAAAGCTTAAAATTTAAAGGCAAAGGTGTAACACAAGTCTTCTGATCATCAATGTTTGCTTCCTTGATTATCTCATGGCAAAATTTCTTCTGACTGAGCACCAAGGAACCATGTGATTGAATTACTTCAATACCCAGAAAGTAATTCAGTTTTCCTTAGTCCTTAATGCTGAACAACTCATGAAGGTGTTGTTTAAGACCTTGCACTTGAGATAAATCTGAATCTGTTACAATTATATCATCTACATAAACTGCAACAATAGTTAGATGATTGTCTTTATGAGATATAAACAAAGAAGGATCATGCTTGGACTGAACAAATTGAATTTCAATCAAGGTTGAATACAGTTTATTGAACCATTGCCTTGAGGCTTGTTTTAAGCCATATAATGACTTTTTGAGTAGACAGACTTTGTTGGTAGGGTTAGGGACCCCTTGACGCATGCTCATATAAACCTCTTCATGTAAATCACCATGCAGAAATGCATTGTTTACATCCAACTGAAATGCATTGTTTATATCTCATAAACCTCTTTATGAGATATAAACAAAGAAGGATCATGCTTGGACTGAACAAATTGAATTTCAATCAAGGTTGAATACAGTTTATTGAACCATTGCCTTGAGGCTTGTTTTAAGCCATATAATGACTTTTTGAGTAGACAGACTTTGTTGGTAGGGTTAGGGACCCCTTGACGCATGCTCATATAAACCTCTTCATGTAAATCACCATGCAGAAATGCATTGTTTACATCCAACTGAAAAATATCCCAACCTTTGTTTAAAGCTAGAGAAAGAATAACCCTTACTGTTGACATTCTTACCACTGGTGAGAATGTCTCATCATAATCAATTCCATGTTGTTGATTGTATCCTTTTGCCACCAACCTTGCTTTATACCTTTCAATTGATCCATCAGCTTTAAGCTTAATCTTGTAGACCCACTTGCATCCTATGGGTTTCTTTCCTGCAGGAAGGTCAACTAAGATCCATGTTTTGTTAGATTGCAAAGCAACAATCTCTTTATCCATAGCTTCAGTCCATTTTGGATCTTTAGAAGCTTTGGTAAAGGTTTTAGGTTCTACTAGATCTAGGGAATCATGTACAGAAGCTGAATTGCACATGAATTGAAAACTGTCAGTAGAAAGAAATGAGTCTCGAAAACTAGACAAAAAAGGAAATAATTAAGAATTAGAACCAAAGTTACAGATGTAATCCTGCAAATGTTGTGGTTGCCTTGTAAGTCTTGAAGACCTTCTCACACCATCTGGAATTTGTGTCTGAGAAATGCTTGTGGATGAATGGTCATGTGAAGAAGAATTGCTTGATGAACTGGTGACTGTAGTTTCAGGATCTGTGTGATCACTAACAGTATTGATCATCTCAATATTCTCATTTATAATTTCACTATCAGGTAAAAATATAGAATCAGGACTGTTAGGCATAATGTTTGGTAATTGAATGCTGCTATCAAAATCGATTTTGTGTAAAGGAAACTGCATTTCATGAAATTTGACATCTCTAGAAATAAAAACTTTATGAGAATGGAAATCCATAACCTTATAACCTTTAGTACCATGAGGATACCCCATGAAAATGCAAGGAATGCTCATGGAATCAAATTTTGACCTGTTGCATTTGTTAGTACTAACAAAACATAAACAACCAAAGGATTTCAACAATGTATAGTCTGGATCTTTATTGAACAAAATTTGATAAGGTGTCCTGAATTGAATTGGGAATAAAGGAAATCGATTTATCAGATAAGTAGCAGTTAACACACACTCTCCCCAATAATGTATAGAAAGATTAGATTGAAATAAGAGAGCCCTTGCAGTCTCTAACAAGTGCTTATGCTTCCTCTCCACTACTCCATTCTGTTGTGGAGAATAAGCACAAGTTGTTTGATGTACCAAACCTGTTTGAGAATAGAAAACCTGTGCTTCATTGCTGCAGAACTCCATGCCATTGTCAGATCTAATAATCTTTACTTTGCCATTGAATTGGTTAGACACAAAAGCAATAAATGATTTGAGTAAAGAAAAAGCATTGCTCTTAGCAGCAATCAAATGTGTCCAAGTAGCTCTAGAGAAATCATCCACAATAGTCAAAAAATATCTAAAACCATTGTGAGTAGGTACCTTATAAGGACCCCATATATCAACATGAAGCAATTCAAAACAAGACATGGATTTTATTGAACTGTCAGGAAAAGAGCACCTTTGCTGTCTGGCCTTAGGACAGACCTTGCATACATGGTGCTTGCCAGTTTTTACAAGGTTTTGCAAGAAGGGAAAATGAAACAATTGATCAAAAGGTACATGTCCAAGTCTACAATGCCATAGTTCTAAAGATACAGCTCGAGCATTGTTACAATGAACATCATCCAACTTGAAAACAAAAGACAAAAATTCAGAAGCAGCTTTGTCATTAGCAGAAACTTTGTCCTTTAGAGACGTAAGATACAGTCCCTTTGAGACCTCACCAAGCACCAGTGGCTTGTTCATTAAAGGGTCCTGTATCAAACATTGAGAAGGAGTAAATAACATATAAGCATTTAAATCATGTACAAACTTCCTCACAGAAAGCAGATTGTATGCAAACTCAGGTACATGTAGTACATCATGTAACACAGTCTTATTTTTCAATGTAATAGAACCTATATGACAGATCTTGGACTGTTTTCCATTTGGCACAGTTATATAGCTGGGCATATCAAATACTTTATAAGAATGAAACATGGATAAAGTAGGACAAATGTGATGAGTGGCACCACTATCTATTACCCAACTATAATCATTGCCAAAAACACTAAAACAAAATCTGTTACCTGCAATCATATTAGCATCATCACCAGTAGATTGTTTGCTCAAGAAAGCCGGAATTTGAGGTCAAGGAGTGAGCAGCATCTGGGTTTTCTCCTTCAACAGTCACATTATTGGCAAATTTCTTTGATCTGTCTCCTTTGAAATTAGGAGGGTAACCATGAATTTTGAAGCACCTATCAATGGAATGACCAGCAATCTTGCAATGGTCACAGAAATAATTGCCTTTCCCTTTCTGACCAGTTTGATTCCCAAGTTGTTGCTTGTTGCCTTGATTTCCATTCTGAACTCCATTCTTTTTATTGTTAAATCGACCAAACTGTGAATTGGCTTGTGAGCCATTACCAGACTGGTTGTACTGTCTTTGAAACACATTAAATGCAACAGTTGCATCAGTAATAGAACTAGAATTGTTGAGGCCCCTTTGGCCTTCCTCATCAATAAGCATTCGATACACATCGGCTATATTCGGAGTTGGCTTCATCAACAAGATGCTCGTCCTAACCCCATTGTAAGTATCCGGCAAACCAACAAGAAATTGGATCACCTGTTGCTTTGCAAAAGATCTAGAAACTGGATTCACAGATCCACAACCAATACACACAGGCGCATCTACCAAATCCATGTACTCATCCCACAATTTCTTGAATCTCGAAAAATAAGAAGTAATGGAAGATCCATTCAGAGAAATGTTAAACATCTCTTTTTGTACCTGATACAGACGAGTACTATTTGGTGAGCCAAACCTCATCTTCAATTCCTCCCAGATCTCCCTCGCAGTCCGGAAATACAATAGCGTCTCGGCAATTTCTTTCTCAACTGAGTGCAGCAGCCACGCAACCACCATTCCGTTGCATCTCCTCCAATGAACATAGCGAGGCGACGTTTCCGCCGGAATCTGGAAAGATCCATCAACAAGACCAATCTTGTTCTTAGCAACCAATGACACTTCAACCGCGCGCCTCCAATGGTTGTAATTGGTTTCGTTTAGTAGATGAGTTGACATATTGTAGCTTGGATGATCCGAATGATGCAAGAACAGCACATCATTCGCATCGATTTGAATCGGATCTACATGAACCACATCTTCACCATCCATGACTGATCAAGAAACTCAAAAAAAACTTTAGAAAACAAATGTGGAAATTACAGAACTAGAAGATCAGCGACACAACCTGATCACAGACTTAGACGAGCTTCGCAAGCTCTGATACCATTTCAGATTTAGGGATTTGGATTCAAGAACACGAATCAGGAAGCCATGGAAAACAAAAACTGAAGCTCTCGATTTTTCTGTTTCAACTGAATTGAATTCGTTACAGAGAGGGAGGAGGGAACTGGTTTAAATAGCCAAAGAGGAGATCACGTGATAGGCATCTGATCATTAATTAATACTCCCTCCGTTCCAAAATACATGGGTTTTTAGTTTTTGGCACGCTTTTTAAGAAGCGAAAAACTATATGAAATATTATTTTTTTAATTAAATTTTTTATATAGCTTGATACTTATTAGTAATAAGTATCAAATGATATAAAAAATTTGATTAAAAAACTAATATTTCATAGAGTTTTTCGCTCCTTAAAAAACGTGTCAAAAAAGAAAAGCCCATGTATTATGGAACGGAGGTAGTACATAAGAGGAACCCGGTTTAACTTAAATACAAATCTAAAACCGGTTCATATTATAACACATTTGTGATTATAAATAAAGGTGTGTAATCAAGTACGTCTTTGTAGAATCATTCGATTCGATGTGGTATAAACTCGTATTTGCAGCTGAATCATCCGAGACAAAATCTTCAAGAAGTGCTGTCTTGGTTGTTTATAATTACCTAAAACATTAGAAATTACCTTTTATTTTTTGGTGAAAGGGTCCTCTCGAGTTTTTTTTTTTATTAAAACAAAAGTAAATGGGCTAAATAGTAATCAATCGGGAGATAACCCGACCCCTTAACCTTACATCGTCTAACAGAAGTAAAAAAATCCCCTCGATTAGGCGGGACAAGCAATACATGAGCACCTACTGGAAAATTTATAAGCATTAGAGGCAAGGCGATCGACAACCAAATTCGCCTCGCGGTAAATGTGAGTCTGTGACGGGAATGGATATTCCAGTCCGTACTAATAAATATTGCAATGCAACGCTGAAGAGTGGATGACTCTTATTCATGCCCAAGAGAAGCAAATTAATAACAAGTTATGAGCCGGACTCCAAAATCATCTGATTGTACCCATGCCAAACTGAGCCTGTTAAGCACTCTCCAGAGCTCTGCCATAGGCACCGAGCAGGAACCAATGTTATGAACGAACCCACAAATCCACAATCCATCGCTGTCTCGAAGTAAGGTACCCTGTCAAGGCGTCCCTCCCTTTTCAACCACTCCGTCTGTGTTCACTTTGATCCATCCTTCTCTCGAACAGCTCCATGCAATCTCCTGCGCCCTCTTGATATTATTATTTAAAACATTATATATACTTACTAGAAGCCACAATGTACTCCATGGCTCTGCCTTGAATGAACTCCGCTTCATTGATTGTCGACTCTTCCTCTCCGAACAACTTTGCATTCCTCCCCTTCCATATCCACCATAAGGTCGTAGCGAACATATCGGGCCATTCGACGGACTCCACTTTCCTCTCCTCGGTGATGTTCTCGCGAAGCTAGCTTGAGAATGGAACCTGAAAGAAATGGGCAATAATCGAAGTAATATTAAAGCTAGCCCAAATGACGCTAACTTGTGGGCAATCACGGAACAAATTCTCGTACGACTCCTCTGCTGCATAACATCGCACGCAACTGCCGTTCTCGGTCAGATGACGCCTTTTTCTCTCCTTATTGGACATGACCCCACCTTTGCAAGCAAGCCACACAAAGCAACGAACCCTCTCCGTCGTATTCAACTTCCAAAGCTTATGGAAAAACTGATCATCGGTCCCTTGCCTAACCGCATTACCCTGCTGCACCCGATACCCAGAGGAGACGAAGTATATGCCATTCGGTGTGTGTTTCCATCCCGATTTGTCATCGCAAGCCACTTCATCAGTAAGAACAACTCAATTCTCTCCGCATTCGGTGCGTGATCGGGCCTTGTTTGCATATAAATCGGTAATCGAATTACTCCTCGTAATTGGTTTTAGGGATGGAACCAACTGGTCTTGTGTGCTCGTCCTGATTAGCGCATGCTGTGTTTGGATGTGTAACCCGGTCTTTGAATCGAAAACAAGAGAACCTAAGTATATTGTCAATTGGTAGGATATGGATTTAATTCTTTGCATTGTTGTTCTGGCTTATCATATATACCAACGTTTGATTCGATTCGATTCTGTTGTAATGTTATGTGTTTATTTCTCTATGTCTTGCTTTCATATATGTTGCATGTATTATTGTTATGTGTCTGTATCATGTTGTTGGAATGTAATTTGAATTTCTAGAGCTAAGGTAGTTAGCTAGCTTGCAGCTTAGGTTATGCATTTTATGTTCATGTTAGCAGTTAGAGTTAGGAATGCAGTTATGCTGCAGTTTGGAGTCAAGTTAATGGGCTATGTAGTGGGTAGTTTTCGAGTTCAGTTGTTTTTGTTTAAGGGTTGGACAGTTTCTATCAATTGGAGAAGTGGCATTTTGTAGTTGCTTGAGGCTTGTGTTCTGTTCTGTATTGACAGAGGAACCAAGTGAGTTTTGTGGTGAGTTTGGTTGATCAAGGCCTTTGTTTTAGAGGTTGATTCCCATAAATTGTTCAACACATGTATGTGTGTATAACGAGTATACATATTATTAGGAATAATAGTTTATCTATTAATTTGTTATGATTATTAAACTTAATTAGTTCCTATATTTTAGGTTAATTAGTTTTATTTATTTGCACAATCTCTTAGTGGTTAATCCCACTCAACCACTCCTTTTGTATCTTTAAATACCTTTGGTTTTGTTATCAATAAACTTGTGAGATCATCTATCTCATCTAACATGGTATCCGAGCATTCTTAGCCTAACGGCTCCGATCCTCAAAACTAATGGCTTCCGCCAAACCAAAAACTCTTTAATGGCCAAAACCATGTCGGCCTTTCTTCCTTATTCCCTAACCGCCTACCGACAATCCAATATTGGCTCCGGCAATTACAAAACCGCTTCCGCTCTAACCAAAATTTTTGGCTTTTGCCATTCCAATTTCGGCCAAAACCATGTCGGCCTTCAATCTTGTTCTTGTTTTTCGTTGGCTAAACCACATCTTGGCCACACAAAACCGCCCTCGGGCTAATCCAATTTCGGCTTATGCCGCCCTAAAACCACCTTCGGCTAATCAACCATTGCCTTTTCCTACACAAACGAACTCAAACCTCGTCTGATCCACTTTGACGTCAGTTTGAAACCATCTAACCCAACATCGGTCTTGACCGAAACCAAACATCGGCATTGCCGAACAATCACAATAGGCCAACCAAGGTGATCACGGTCGCGCACCACACCACCTTCTGATCAGATCTAATTCTAACCACAATCTATTTCAGCGAGCGCCATCCCGGTGCATCTCCACTCTCTCTCAAACCTTCCACTTCAAAAGAGAGAACCACTAGTATGGACGTAGATTGGGGTCTGTTTGCACTCCTTGCAGTTGTCAGAGGCGCCCGTTCATCCACTGTTACCCCCACCACCACCTCCGGCGGATTCCATGTGGAAGATCCCCAACAGAGCTTCCCACCACCAGTACCACCGAATCCTCCATCCGCTAATTACGCCGACGGGATTGAAGATTTGCAGGATCTGTCCAAACCCTTTATCCCAATTCTGGATCGCCCCATCTCAGCAGCTCTCCCGAATTTCTATCATGGTGAGTTCATCACGGAACAACTGAAGCTTCTTCAAGAGAAGCCACAACAACAAGGCAGCAACCCCTGGTTGTCGAAGCCATCGTCGGCAAGGCCAAAATCAAGGCCACCGATGTCATCCTCGAGATCGGTCCTGGTACCGGTAACCTCACCAAGAAGCTCCTCGAAACCGGCAAGTCCGTCGTCGCCATCGAAGTTGATCCCCGTATGGTTCTCGCCATCGAAGTTGTTTGTTCAAGATCGGACTTTGAATTCGCCGTCCGTCTTGCGGGGGAATATTAGGAATAATAGTTTATCTCTTAATTTGTTATGATTATTAAGCTTAATTAGTTCCTATATTTTAGGTTAATTAGTTTTATTTATTTGCACAATCTCTTAGTGGTTAATCCCACTCAACCACTCCCTTTGTATCTTTAAATACCTTTGGTTTTGTTATCAATAAACTTGTGAGATCATCTATCTCATCTAACACATATAACATATATAATATATACTTAGGTATACATGGATGCAAACGTAGTTAGGCTCGACTGAGTCGTATTGAGTCGAGAAATTGACTTGATCCTCTAACGAGCTTAATGGACAATAGTGGAGTATAGTGTATAACCTATAGTATGTTATATGTGTATAATATGTATGATATATAAGTTAGAGAAGGGATATCTGTGTGGCCTTTTGGCCCCTACCGAGCCCAATCTCTAGAAGCTGGAGTGAGCCTTGGTACCCATTCCCGGTTGAGTTGAAACGCTGCGTTTTGTTGCCTGGCTTCTCTTGAGATCCGGTGAAATTGCAATTTGCAAGTCAAAATCAAAAGGACAATTGCAATTTGCAGGAGAAAGCTTGTCCATTCCGATGGTGTGAAATTGGGTTGAGGTAGCTAGGATGGTGCTGGCTTGGTGGGGGTCCCAAATTTGATCGTGTTTGGAGGCGACGAGACCAATCCGGCGAGGCGTTCAATGGTCGAGGGTCGATGTCGGCGGTGGCCCAACCTTTACCTCATCGTCGTCGGTGTTGGTCACGTATGTCTTCATTGAAATTACATGATTAGACGTCCTGTTATTTTTTTCTATTTTATTTTACAAGATGTATATTAATTAAACGCTTTTTTGATGTACACAGTACACCTTAAAAAAATCAAAATATCAGATCATTACTTGTGGCGCTTGATGTTGGGTCATATAGTCTATGTTGTCCCCAGCATTGTAGGATTAGGTGTGTTTGTTCGTACGGATATGTTAGATTGCTACTGTTTGTATTGCATATATCTTTCTATTTTAAATAATTAGATTATATATTTTCACTTGAGAAATCAGACTTGTCTGACCATTGAATTCTTACTTTATATAAAAAAAATCAAAATACCAAGGCTCTTCTGAACAAAAAAAATTACCGAGCTCTTGTTTGTCACTAACTCAATTTTTGGAGCTCGTAATTTTAATTTTATAGTTATAATGAAAATAAATATAATATTTTAGTTTAATTAATTTTTGGAATTGGAGCTTTTTCAACAACTAACATAACAACTATGTTTACCACACAATATACTAGCTTATTAATATCTATATCTAACACAAATAATCCATCAACTTCAGCTACCTTATCAACTACTCTTTTACCAAATATAGGCTAAATTAGTATTTAAAACGAATATCTTTATACATATTAGTGTTTTGAATTTTTAAAAAAATATTTTTTTTTTTGGTGTCATATTTGGAAACTTTACTAATTGGGTATATACCCATCAAAACTTCAAAATTGTTTATATACCCATCAAATCAATTAAATTTTGTTTGATTATCCATAATATATTTGATCTAATATTATTGAGTGAAAATTAGATTAAAAATTACTTAGTTTGAGAAAAATTGAAATTAATGTCTCATTTTAATAATTATTTGAAAGTTAACTAATTTTGATATTTAAATAATTAAATTTTAATAATTTTTATATTTAATAGTATAAATTAAAATACAGTATATGATGGACAATTAAACAAAATATAAATAATTTAATGGGTATATAAAAAAATTTGAAGTTTTGATGGGTATATACCCAATTAATAAACTTTTCATGGGTATATACCCAATTTCGCCTTAAAAAATAGAGACGGACATATTGATATTTTTTTAGCCGAAAGTTCGGTTCTTATATTTTGAACCCTGTTTGCAATTTTTTTAATCACTTTTTCTCATATTTTTTTATTTTAGGTGAAAATGCATAAAACCACGCTTTATTCACCTTTTTTGCAATTAACCACCCCTTATTCAAAAAATTTCACTTAACCACCATTTATTCACCTTTGTTTGCAATTAACCACCCCTTATTCAAAAAATATCACTTAACCACCCCTTATAATAAATTGTTTGCAAATAACTACCCCTCCTCGCGTTTTTCTTTAAATTCAACTTAAAAGTAAAAGACGAAAATGCCCTCAAATTTGGTCATTTCGGGTTTCGCGTAAAACGGGTCCCGTGTAGATCCGAGTTGACTTGAACTCGAGTTTGGCCCGATTTCGGGTCGATTTCGGGTTTGTCAATTTCTATTTTTTAAATTAAAAAAATCACGATTTGGTATTTTTGTGATGATTTTAAAATGCTAAAATTAAAGACGTGGTTCTTAAGTTCTAGCGCTTGTAATTATATACTATATTTGATCTAAAAAATTTGACTTTTACTATTTAAAAATAGCTAAAATATCAAATTTTTAAATAATTTTTTAAAAATAAATAATTCCATGCAATTAGTATTAAGCATAGAATTGTTTTAATATTTTAATGTTTTTATCTTCTTAAAAATCAAATATTATCGATCGGAGAGAGTATTATACAATACAAATAAATATAAAAGTTGATTTGAAAATGAAAGATCAAGTGATTGTAATTATAAAATGTAATAAATTGGAATCTCCATAAAAAATTAATCATATATAATTATAAATCAATCGGGTTAATCGGTTCACCGGATCAATTGGCTCACCGGGTCTAAACCCAGATGATCCGAAAAATTACCCGGTTTTTGGGTTCGGTTAGGAAAAAAAATTTGGGCCAAAATTTTCGGCTCTTGACCAAAAAAATTCGGGTCGACCGGTTTGGATCGTGTTCTGACAGGTCTACTATCAAACATTGACAGAGGAGGGTGCAAATAAAGCGTCAATGACCAAAAGAGGTATGATTACATCTGACCTACTAGTAGAGGTGGGCATAACTTGCATACATTAATGGTAATTTTGTATAAATAATAATAAATAAAAACTGTAAAACCAAAATTGGGTGCATTTTAGTCTTTTACTTTTAAGTTGAATTTAGAGAAAATTTGCCCAACGGACCCATTTTTGGGCCTCTATTTGGAGAGTGTCTCCCACCCTTGTAAAATTAGGATTTTGTCCACCTAAAATTTTCTGGACAAAATTACCCCTAATCTCACATACCCATTGCCGTTTCAGCACCACAGGTCCATGTATGAAATATCTCCCGTTTCACCAGCCTAGCCGTTTCCCCCCATCGCCTCTCCCTCGCCTCGCCGTCTTGTGCTCCTTCAACGTCGGCGTCCTGTATCCGGTCATCCTCCTCGATTCCACCGATCTGCGATTCAAATCTGCTATTTCAGATCTTAAAGCTTCTCCGATTCCGCCGCCTCCGCTCCTCCACGATTCCGCCGCCTCCGCTCAACCAGTATGCAGCCCCATTCCACCAGGGTACGGGCCTTTTGCTTTCTCTCCCGATCCGAACAGACGTTCATCTTCTACCGCTAATTTAGCCTGCGCATTGTCGTTTGCCGAAGCAATGGCGGATTTTCCCGAAGAATCGGCCGATTCGGCCCTAATTTGAGCTCCGAATCGGCGACCATTGTAGTTGAAACTGAATCTGGGGGGATTAGGGGTTGGGATTGGGATTGAAGGTTTAAGAATTGCTTGGTTCAGCATAATTTGGCTTCTGTTGGATTGGAAGATACTCCGTAAAATTGACTGAGTTTATTCGGGATTTGGCATTAGAATCTCCGTCGCTGCTCGTTGCAGTTGCGAGTTCCTTCTCCTGCCTCCCCGACCTGGCTGAGCTTATGTTGATTCAGATCTAGAGCTCCAGATCGATCCAGATATCGCTTGGCTGAGCGCTCTCGCAACCACCTCCCTCCCCGACCCGTATGAGTTCCTCCTCCTCAGCGCTGCCGCCACCACCGCCACACCCTTCCCGCGCCGGCGCGCCCGCTCCTTTTTCGCTCCGCTCGATCTGGAAAGAGATGGCAGGAATGTAGAGGTGAGGAAACATCTTCCATTTGTTGATTTTTGCTTGTATTCCCTAATTGCTCCTCTTTGTTTGATAAATTTCAGCATTTCACTAGTTCGCAATTGTTGAAATGTTTTACAATTTCAATTTTTTTCTCTTTCATGGATTAATTTATATATATAAAGTTAAGACGAATTTATGTTTTTGGGGGGGGGGGGGGGGTAAATTACCTTTCACCAATGTTCCATTTACATGATTTGAGTTCGGATATTGACAATCTCAACAATTGCTTAAATGCGAACGGTAGGTTCAACAATTTCTAAAATGCGGAACTACTGAAATGAAAATACAAATTGTTTTAATCATTTTTATTGGTAATGAAAAGTGAATTTGTGGTTAGTTTGCTATGTGATTGAGTTTGCTTTGTTAGAGTTTGGATAATGGCAATTTCAGTAAAAAAAAATTGTGGGATCTGAAATGCTGAAATTAATTTTTATTAGAATTTGCTGAAATTGTTGTTGTTGAACTTGTTTTAAATATCTTTTAAAAGCCTCTTAGCTCAATGGTAGAGCGATGTGTTATGCGCAAATACGTGGGTTCGAATCCCGCATAGGCTAAATTTTATATCCCGGAACATGGTTTCAGCATCAACAATGTTGCTGAAATCGGGGTTTCAGCATCAACAACGTTGCTGAAATCGGGGTTTCAGCATCAACAACGTTGTTGAAATCGGGGTTTCAGAATCAACATCGTTGCTGAAACCGTGGGCTTAGCATCAACAACATTGCTGAAACCGGGGTTTCAGCCTCAACAACAGTGCTGAAATTGGGATTTCGGCATCAACAACAGTGCTGAAATCGGGGTTTCAGCAACTCCGGTTTCGACAACGTGAAAAAAAAAACAATAACGCGAAAAAAAATAGTAACGCAAAAAAAAAAACTTTTGAAACAGAGGGTGACACAGGGGTTTCAGCAACTCTGGAAACGCGTAAAAAAAAGCGAAAAAAAAACTGCTGAAACAGAGGGTGGCACAGGGGTTTCAGCAACTCTAGAAATGCGGGAAAAAAAAGCAAAAGAAAAAAACTGCTGAAACAGAGGTTAGCACAGGAGTTTCATCAACTTTATTTTAGGGGTGGACATTTTCCTAATAAAGCCCAAAATTATGGACATCGAGGTAATCACCCCTTGAATTTAATAGAAGTTTAATTTAAAGAAAAATGGGAGGATGAGTGGTTACTTGCAAACAATTTATAAGAGGTGGTTAAGTGAAAATTTTTTAATAAGGGGTGGGTTTTTTTTTTTTTTTTTGACAGTAGGCAAGAAGTAGATCGACTAAGCGATCTTGAAGCCATCAACAGATGGCTTGGATGACCCTACGCAGAGGGTCGCCAGTCAAAAAAGAAAAAAAAATTATCTAAAATTACAATTACAGAAATTTAGAATTAAAAGTGCATAGAAAGTTAAACCCTTGATTCTTCACATAAAATTTGAGCCGATAATTCTTGATTCCGATCTTGGCTTGGAAGGCGGTGATGATTGCAGATCTGGATCCCACTACGGCAACAAACAAGCACTAGATGGCTTGCATGCAGGGAATTGGATTGTAACGGGGGAGAAGTAAAATCTGATGGATTAATTTGTTGGATCTAAGAGGGGTAAAAATTTGGGTTGGAGATTTGGATTTGTATCAAATTGGGTTAAGATTGGTTTGTAGAGGGTTAGGATTTGTGGGTTAGGATTTTTGGGTGGCCCTCAGAGAGAGAGAGAGAGCGCAATTTGTGTTTTTTTTTTCTTTCCTTTCTTTCCTTGAAAGGTGATGGTCTCTCAGACGGAGAGAACAAGGCTGAGGCGAGGCTTTGCACTGGGGGACAAATTCAGAGTAGGCGGTCGGGCGGAGGGAGGCGGTGGAGGATGGGTTGAGGAGGGCGCCGGAGGACGGAAACAGCCTGGAAGTCCGACAGGGACGCCGAAATGGCCCACCACAGCCCGGATCCGGGGAGTGTCGCAGCCCGACAGTGGCGCCGGAAGAGAGAGGCGCAACATCCGTCTGCAACGGAGACTTGGGGCGATGAAGATTGCATGCGAGGTTTTCGGTGAAAGATTGCAGCGGAGACAATGAGAAGGGAGTAGAGGAGGAGGTCTTCGGCGGAAGAGGAGGAGTTCACCTTGCCGGCGTCGATGGGCCCAACTCGGCCAGGAACCTAGCGGGGCGGCCAGAGCGAAAGCCGAAAGAGAGGGAGTGGGTTGGGTGTGGAGGGGAGCCATGTGAGCAAGCCGCCGGAGGGGTCCGGGGAGTGGAAGGCTTGAGATCCGGTTGTGCCATGGTCGATGAAGGAGGTGAGCAGTAAAAGTGGCGGCGGCGACTAGGGTTTTGGGGTTAAATGTTAAAGCATTCTAGAGAGAAGGGAGAGCCCCTCTCTCTAGTTTTTTTTTATTAGTAATATCTTAAAAGAAGTTCATTTATCTAAATATTGAATAAGGGGTGGTTAATTGCAAATAAAGATGAATAAAGGGTGGTTAAGTGGACATTTTTTAATAAGGGGTGGTTAATTGCAAACAAAGGTGAATAAATGGTGGTTTTATGCATTTTCACCTTTATTTTAACATCAACAATTATAAAAAAAAATCAATTTTTTGATCTTAGATTTCAATTATAAAAGGGTAAATTATCTTCAATATATATATATACTAGTTGTATCCCCACGTGCTTTGCACGTGGGAATCTAGCAAGTTCAAGCTGAGGTCCAGAGCTTCCTACTCAACTCTGGGTCTTTGGCCTGGCGCGATGGGTTGGCAATGTTGCTGTCTACAAAATACTCTCCATTGGTCCTTTTTACCTGTGGATGCAGTGCCACATAGCATGTAGTTGCTGCTCCCTACCACTCACATAATTATGTACACAGGCATCTGCAATGTATGAAAAGGTGAACTCTTGAAGTTGAATGTGGCTGATGAGAAATTTTACCTACTGAGCATTTTTCATTACAAGCTTGCCCGCTGTCTTTACAATCCCTCCAACAGTGTCATTTTTTTGTGTTAACTTGGAATCATAAACACTCTTACATCTTTGCAACCCAACTTTCTGAATGAACATAAAGTGATTTTACAAGTAAACCCAAGGAATTACCATCCGCGATAGCGTTGTGGCGTAGGATATTGGTGACGACTCCTCCTGGATGAAGTGAATTTGCAGTTACATTCGCCCCTTCCTCCTATGAGATGTTCAGATTCAGAACAAGGTCAATGAAAATCTTTAATTCTTTATGTGCTTATAGATGAGAGGACCTTAAATACAAAGTCATTATACTCATTAAAGTTAATATGTGGAATATAGATACTGTAAATTCTTTCACTGCACAGTGTCATCCACAACAATAACAAAAAAAAAACATAAGGGCAACAATGACTTAACTTGCTAAGACACCTAAAAGTAATATTACAAGATAAAACTTCATTTACCAGTAACTTGCCAATAAAATTTCATTTTTGTACCAAAAAAAAACTTCATTTTACGGTCGGAATTTATGCGGTTTCAGAAACAGTGAACACTAATACTATATTCAGTAACTCCTATGGAGTATTACTCAATTATCATTCTCATATATAAAATAGAAGAAGAAACATGTTGCTAATAGGTCCTAAAAAACATCATAAGAAACTAATTGACCTGAACAAGACTTGAATGAGAATGTATCCTTGAATTTGGAACAAAGGAAGCACAAAGAAGAAAGGAAGAAGAACGGATGAGCGGGATGGCAGAGGGTTGACCTCTTCACGGTATTAGATTGGGCGAGGGCGAGGCACTATGGCGACACTACAGCGGGGGGCAAAAGAAATCCCCAAATCAAACCCGAAATATCAATTAAGATGGCGGTAGTCCTGACGTAAACCCTAAATTCGAAATTACCATTCAATAAAATCCCTAATTTCAAACACCTAAATTCTAGCAAAGAGATATAAAAGGGAGAAATACTGACCTTGTAATTCAATGAACGGATTTTCTTTCCTTTTATGTGGACTATGAAATAATTCAATGAACGGATATTCCTTCATTTGGCGAGTTATACAAAAACCAGGATATTTTGGGTACTCAACCTACAAAGGGAAAAAAAATGTCATTCAAACCTGAAGGATGCACCACAATTTATGATATCTGACCATCGATATCATATAGAAAATAATAGGACAATAACATAACAAAATCATAGCTTAACATACCCGCATAAATTTCACACCTGGATAAAATTATGTTGCAGCTTCTTCCAGTACCTTATCTAGATGCTGTGTATACTTACCTAGTTACCTCTACATTCCAAACAACATGTCAACTACCAGAACATTACAAGAAAAAAAAAATATAATAAAAAAACCCACCACAAATAGGCAAGAGGAGAGGATCCCTTATACCTTATGGTGAAGGCAACAACTATAGGAAAAATGAAAAACACGAGAAGGTCCAAAGTCTTTCGGATAACCGGTATGATACCTTACAATACCAAATCCAAAGGCAGTGAATCAAAATACCAGTCATTCTGCATTTTCTGCACGCATAACAAGTACTAGTGCCTAACCTGCAGGTTTCACGAAGACGAATCATCATCGGACCGAAAATTGATGTTTCTGCCATCAAGAAAGAAGCTTAACATCAACATTTCCCCCATCAGTCAAACAAATTCTCTTATCCAATTCAATTTTATCTGCAAAAAAAAAATTATAATCAAAATACTCTTTGTTCAGTTAGCCTCTCATCTCTCTCGACTATCTCCCAAAGTTCCACGTATCTCTTTACCATCAAAAAGTTTTCCCGAATCCGATTACAGGTCTTCATCTCTCATTTTCATGATCGAGACCTATTTTGACATTTCAATCCGCTGACTCGATCAATTAAAGATTTTCACTGAGGCGGCCTACATAATTTCTAGGGTTTCAGATTTCTATGCTGGTTTTTGTCTTCACAAATAACAAAATCTCACCTTCGATTCGAAGACAGATCTGGGGAAGAAGATGTAGTTGCGGTGCCTTCACGGAGGAGGTGAGGATATCAGCTCGGGGTAGGCGAAGGCGAATCTGAGGAAGAAGATGTAGCGGCGCTACCGTTGCAGTGTCGCCGTGGGAGAGGTGAGACTCCCAGCGCCGTTGGTCAGTCGGTGTATAAGAGGAGCAACGACGGCGTACAGGAGGAGCGACGAAGACGCAACACCAAGAGAAGGTAAGGCGGAATATTTGAGGTCGGTTGGGCAGACTAAAGCCCAGTGTAAGAAGCCCAGAATGACAAAAGCCCAATTAGAACAGTTTCATCTAATAAAATACCGACAGCTGTCACGGATTGATACTGTTCATAAGGGAACTCGCCTTTTTTATATAGTATAGATTAGTATCGGACTTCTAACAGAAAAAATACTAATATTTCCGTCAACCTTTTTTTAAATACCAATATTGTATTCGATTTTTTAATATCTAATATAGCACCGTTTTTTTAAAAAATGACCATAAATAATAGGAATTATCATGTTTAAACCAAAAATAATACGAACAAAAAATGTCTTGAAATAATACAAACTATCAGCTTATGAACAAAAAATAATATGAACTTTAAGATCAATAAAAAAAATACAAATTGTAAAATTTTGACTTAAAATAATACAAACTTTTGAACTTAAATTAGAGTAAGAATAAAAAAAAAATTATTTATCAAAATTATAAAATAATCTATAAGTAGTCATACTTTGCACAAATCTACCTTTTATATTTTAAATAGATCAAATCTACAGCTACGTATTTGTTTGTCCAATTTTGTGTAATACAACCCCGATTTTTAAAAATTATAAAAAATTACATGAATTTTAGGCTATGATTCTTTTTAAAAAAAATAATAATTATGGATAAAGTAGATATGATTTTATTATATTTCAAAATAAAAGTGATTTTTTTTAAAGATAGACAAATAAATAGTGGTTTTGGTGTATTTAAAAATAAAGCGGATGAATTTGTGCAAAATGTGACTATATACACATGTTTTGATAATTTTGGTAAATAATCTTTTATTTTGATTATTCTTCTAGTCCAAGTTCAAAAGTTTGTATTATTTCTAGTCAAAAGTTCATAGTTTGTATTATTTTTGGTTCATATCCGATAGTTGGTATTATTTTGAGTCATTATTTTTATACTCCGGTTTTAATAGGTGATGGTTCTTAATTAAAAAAAAAGGACTTTTTTTTAAGGTGAATCATTTTTTTGGGTGCCATACCTAGATTTGAATTGGTAAATAGATAGATGGGTGACATAAATGCCAAGAAATTACAAGAAACAAGAGTAAACCAAAGGTCATGCGGAAAAAGGATACACCACAAATTACCAGATTGAGATCACCTAGTCCGCAATCACGGTCCATTATATGATCCCTATCGCGTGATTTGTTGTGCCGAATTATTTTATTATTTTTCGTAATAAATAAGGTAGTATTATAATTGCTTTCAACCAATAAAAAGAAGCGGACTATTAAATGGACTATAAATGCGGACCAGGAGATCTTCACCGCAAATTACCTACCACAAGGCCACTAGGGCACTTAACCCACACAATAACCTCCTACACTACAAAAAAATCATTTGGAGCAAAGACCAAGGGTTGAGTCTCACTAATGGCAGTGTGGGAGCAGCCTCTCAAATGAGGGGCTCCTTATGCGCAGTGAGCACTAGTCTCATATCTTCGCAGACGACGAACCGTCAAACATATAGTGCCATACTTAGACTGATTGCACGGAAAGAGCCACTGTATGAGAAGCAGCCGTGGGCCGTTCCTGCGTGTTCAATGAGAGCTTGTTGATTTTACATGCGTGTATAATGAGAGCTTATTTAATTTACCTAGAGCCGGCAATACCCGATCCGATCCGATCCGAACCCGTCCGACACCCGAATAATTGAAAAAAAAGTTTGGATCCGAGACCGAGATTCGAGTTAAGCCCGAACCCAAAGGCAATCGAAACCCAGTAAGAACCTGAACCCGATTATATCCGAATGGACTGATCCGAAATCAACCCGAAATCCGAAATTGCCCGACTCGAGCATATCCGAAACCCGAAATTAACCAAACTCGATTATACCCAACACCCAAAATAACCCAAATCCGATTATATCCGAAATCAACAAAAATCTTAGAATTTTCCCTAAAATACTCAAAACAACTTAAGTATTTGATTACTTAATAATGGATGGTAATATTATCATGCATATGGTATAATTAAATATAATTTTGTACTCTCTCCATTAAAAAAAAGTAACTTTTTAGCATTTTTTAAGACGCCCAAACTATATAAATACTATCAATTTTTTGTTATTTTTATAATTTCGTAGTTATGAGTAATAAGTACGAAATTAATATTAAAAATAATATTTTATAAGATTTTGACTTTTTTTAAAAATGTTATAAAAAGTGAGAAAACTTACACTTTTTTAACAAATGTAGTATTGATTAAGAATTGATAAACATTAGCTTAATCTATATAGAAGGATATGATTCTGACTTGTTTTAAAAATAATATTTTATAAGATTTTGACTTGTTTTATCCAATATGATTCTTGCGGATTCGATTTGACTGAACTCATTTCAACCAAAACTATTGTGAGTCTTGTGACCAAAACCCGATTCACCCGAACTCACTTAGACCGAAACCCAATTCCCCCGAACCCGTTTAGACCGACACCCGATTCACCCAAACTCGTTTAGACCGAAACCCGATTTGCCCGACCCGAATAGGACCCGAAAACCCGATTGTATCCGATAAAATAATGCCCGAATAACCCCGACCTGAACCCGATCAGACCTGAATTGTCATCACACCCGATATCAACCCGAGTCCGATATGACCCGAAACCGAATAACCTGATCCGACTCGCCCGATTGCCACCTCTAAATTTACCGATCAACTCCCTTTATTTTGTTTGTGTGTGTGTGTGTGCGCACGCATGCGGATGAGTGGGTGGGTGGTGGGGGAAGTGATACAATTAGTTGAGGAGGCGGAAAATTAAATCCTAATTTTTTTTTCTTCCGAAAAATCATCAATATTATGAACGTGTAGTTAGAATAAAAAGATAAATCGTATATATATTTTATTTCACAGTTTTTAAATATTTTAATATAGCATACTAATTATTTGAAGGTTTCAAATTTAATTATAGTATTAACTATTAAGTTACGATGTTTAACAAACGATAATTACGATATAAGAGCAACCCCAACAGCTTTGGCAAAATAGGAAAATTTTGAGATTTTAGAGAAAAAAGACATTTTTAATTTCTCCCAAACAGCTTTTCTAAACACATCTCTAAAATAGAGAAATAGATGGAGAGAGGGAAAAAATCTCTAAATTTGTAGGAAGAGAAGTCGATCTCTATAATTTAATGTTCACTTCTCCCCATATAAAATTTAATGATACAACCCCACATTTTCACCCATAATATAGAAAAACCTACAAACCCATGCAATGACAATAGACAAAACAACAATAAAATAAAAATAATACAAACGGAAAATTTTGTATTAATTGCAAACCCAATGACAATAAACAAAACATTTTCACCCATAATTTGTATTTTTTTTTATAAAAATATATATTAATAAATTGAAAATAATAAGATTAAATTTGAATAATATTTTATCTAATTTTATGATAACTTTTATATTGTAACAATCTAAATTTAATATTAATACTATTTAAAAATAAATATCAAAGTTATCACTAGAGTTTGTTTTTAAAAAAAAATATCATGTGAGAATATAATAATAATACTAATAATAATAATTAATTAATTTATAAACTCCAACATTTATTTATTATAGTCTTTAATAAATGTAAAAATCTATAAAATGGAGAAGCTGTTGGAGTTAGAGTGGATTTTTTTTAGAGATTTTGACATTTTAATCTCTATTTTAGACATTTTTTTTACCAAAACTGTTGGACTTGCTCTAAGTATATCAGTTAGGTAAATGATATACAAGTTCAATCTTTAAAGTTTTATAGCTTTTTACTCGGTGTCGGATTTGAGCTTCTAATATGTTAAATCGAAGCTATCGACGAGAAGAACATAAATATTAAATTTCATTTTTTATTGGGGGGCGACTGCCACTCCTGATCCTTTAAAGAATCCGCCCGTATTAACATTTATAGGCAGTTTTTAGCCTATTAAAATTTAGCATACGAGAGAACCACAACATCAGATGATATAGTCTAAATTAATCTAGAAGAAAATACTTTTATAAACGATTCTTTTTTAATAGACTAATTTTCTTATTATGAGTGGTGGGAGATGCCTAATCGCTAATTCCCCTTAAGGCAAATTTGCAAAACTATACCACAAAGATGGCAAGTTTGCAAAACTAGCATTTCTTGTGGGAAAATTGCAAGGGAGGGGGAAAATGCTAGTTTTGCAAAAAAATTTTTTACCTATTCATCCGGTTTTAGGTAACAAAGTAAAAAAAGGAAAAGGAAAAGGAAATGGATAGTGGAGGGTTATTCCATGTGTTAGGGAGAAAGATGTATGGAAAATGAGAGGAGAGAGAGTTATTCCATGTGCATTAAATATCGAGTCCCACATGCATTAAATGCACACAGTTCCCGCCTAAAATTAGCAAGGAAAGATGATTGGGAGAGAAAGTAAAAGAGCTGTCATTGAAGCTGATCGGGAAGCAAATGTGGTCCCAGTTACCAGTTATATGCCAGAAAATAGGAAATATGGGACAACAACTTATTATTACATGCCATGCAAAGGGTGACATGTGCCAAAAATCCAGAAATCATATATTAACGAAAATGGGTAAGAAAGCTTATGATATTTGTTTTACGTGCCGGATAAAATTAATGTGTCAGTTATTATGTTTTACGTGCCACCAACATCTAAACTTGTGCCATAAAAATAAAATTTCATGCCAATGATATTTCGATGCCTACGAATTGCTAACAAATCCATGAAGTCCACGAATCCTACGATGGAGAATCTTAAGTTGCTGGCGCAGTTTAGCGTTCGGTTGACACACAATATTAAGTTGCTGACACGTATTTCGTATTGGTTGGCATGCAACTGATCACTGGGTTGTCCATATTTCCGATTCTTCTTCAACGACACCACTTCCACTTTCCCTCTCTCATCTATCTCTCTCCTCTGCGAAAAGCTGATTTTTTCTCTCTCTCTCTCATCTGCATTTTATGTTTTCTCTCTCCCTTTTTCATGAAATGTTCTCTCTCTCTCTCCCACTTGCAGACCTCCTTTCTCTCCCCCCCCCCCTCTGCCCACCAGCTAGTTTTGCAAAAGAATTGGGCTCATTGTTACTTTTGCAAATTTTTAGGGGGAGTGCTACTTTTGCAAACACCCATCTTTTTTTGGTATATTCAATACCAATTTCTCTTCCCCTTATTGATTAGGCTAATTTGCATGGATATACCAAAACCTTGCCAACTTTGCAAAAATGACCCCGGCCTAAAAATTTTGCAAAGGAATGACATTATGTTATTCTGGCAAATTTTTTGGCAAAGGTTAGAATAGGTTGCCGGTTACACATTGGAAAAGGAGGGAAAAAATTGAACAGGTGTCGATTGTATAGAGGGAGGGAGGTAATCATTATGGCAAAAAAAAAATAAACAAAAGGAATGGTTGCAGAGGTACAGTGATGTTTGTGAGAGAGGGAGGAGAGAGGGTGTGAAGCATGGAATGACAAGCATTAAATGCTAGGAGAGAGGGTGTCACATTTTCACAAAAATAATTCCCGCCAAAACCACATGGAGGGAAAACACGGGGGGAATTTCAGAGGGAGTATAAAAGGAGATGGGGGAGCTCGCCAGGTGGACACAAAAAGTGCAAAACATATGCTTCTTCTCTATGGCTGCCATTAACGTCTAGTTGGAAGGATAAAACCCAGAAATTCTGTTACTAGCCACGCAAAAGGAATTCCTAGTCATCAACAGAATATATGTAGCCATAGACAGGGATACACGTGACATCTGCAAAATCCAGACCTTAACGAAAATGGGTAAGTACGGTTTATGTTTTGTATTCACATGTAGTTAAATTTCCCCATCCTTCCCTTACCTCTCACATATATTGAGAGGACCATCTTAACCTCGTAATTTCGCAGGGGAGAAAGGGGTGGTATTACTTACTCTCGTTTGCAATGGTCGATGGGAGCATCTCGAAGGAGGATGGGTGTATCAAGGTCAAAACGCCCACAGAATAATGCTCATAGAGGAGACCATGTCGTTTGGGTCCGTCAAGAGTAAGATAATGGAGAAGCTCGCGGTTGACCGAAGGTGCTCTGAGTTGGAGTTGAAATATCTACTCGATACGAAGACGGAGGGATGTTATCCGATTCAAGTGGATGATTAAAGTGATTGAGATGCTTTCAAGTACTGCAACTCAAGGGGTGGCGATGGCACATGGCCCCTTCCTTTGTACGCATTGGTGAACGAAGGTCACAGCCAACATGGAAGTCTGTCCATGTGTGGGAACATGGAACAACGCAGCAAATCACCAGGCGGAGACAACAGAACACTCGTGGTGGAAGAGGGTGGTTTGGTTGATATGACAGTCGATGGGTCCAACTCGCATCTTCTTCTGAATTCGGATAACGGCTCGGATAGCACCATTGATGGCAAGGAAAAGACTTCATCTTGCAAGGAAAACCACACTGATGGCAAGGTCATCCAGACAGCAAGGGCAGAATCAACAACCGCGACGGAGGAGACGAGAGGTAAACTGCTAGACGTGGACCGGGGGAAACAAATCGTATGTCTGAGTAGTGATGAGGAGGATAATATAAATGTGGGAGGGCATAAAGGGAGTGTTATTTCCGTCAACTTGGCGAGCTCGCCGGAGGAGGAGTATGAAAACATCGGAGTACTCAAATTGGAGTCGATAGAGGAAACTTCATCAGTGGGTTGTATATCATCCGATGATGAGATGTACGAGGCCGAACGGTGGGTTTCGAGGAGGAAATCCCTGGGGATGTCGACCGAGGATGTTGAGAAGATGTTGGACAAAGCTTTTCCGAAGGGAGGGGACCCCCGACGAAAGAACACTGACCTTCATGAGGGTTTGTTGTTGAAGTCCAAGGAGGAAGTCCAAAACCGGGTAAGGTGGTCTGCGTTGGATGGCTGTTTTGACACACATGTGAAGAGGTCGTCGCTGGAAGTGTACTCCGTGGTGTGCATCGATCCCGAGTGTAAGTGGATGTGCCGTGCGTCAAAATACCTGAAAACTAATTTGTGGAAAGTGAGGAAGTACGTTCCGGAGCACACCTGCGGGGATAATGTTCGACACAACCACGATTGACAGGCAACGTCCGAGCTTATTGCGAAGAGTCTTGTATCCAGGTAAAAATAATTATTACTGACCCCCTACCGTTAAACTCTAGCTGCTCTATTATGTGTCCGCAGGTTAACTAGTCATTAAGTTACTAATCATAGCCAATTTGACATGTTTGACTAAGGGGTGAATACGGCCTCATGGCATGACTAACCTCTTGCTTTGTATCTGACTCTGGGACGGCATTTTTTGCATCCTTGACGTGGCTCTTGATTTCTTCCACTGCTCTCTCGAGGCTCGACAACCGCATAAGTACCTCTCGGAGCATCGTGATAATCGTTGCATCCTCAGGGGCTCCATGGCTGGAGGAAGGTGGTGTTTCTTGTGCCTGAATGCCGACAGGTGGGAATGAATCCTCGTACGACTTCGCCACCTTGTCAAAAAAAAGCATCAGGTTCCTCGTGGGGGTACCCAACACCCAGATAACTCTCCCGCTCAGATGCTTCAGGAATAAGGGTCGTCCGAGCATCATCACACTTGATCCCATCCTCATTCTCTATGTCCAGCATCGTCTTCACCCTCTCATAGGGGAGGTGCGCCTCCGTTATGCTCCACCGAACGCATCGGGGAAAGATAACCCCCCGACTCCTGTTGGCAAAGTGGTTGTCCACACCTGGCACCGCTTCATAGATCCAAATCTACACGGCAAGAATAATAGTACTTTACTAGCCAGTTTAGCAAAAACCTTGGCCATACTCAGAATTAGCCCAGCCATACAGACAACAAATCTAGCCAAGTATTGAAAAGCATTAAGTTTGAACTCGTACCTGGAACGCTAATGGGAATCCATTGAGCGAGTACCCGGACCTCTCATTCCCACCTTTCACTCCCTGCTCCACCTTCCTGACCAGTGCCCCATCAAGACTCTCGTGTGTGGCTTCATAACATACCTTACCCCACGAGTAGTCAAAGAATCGATCGAGGTCTTGAACGAGGGCGACCACCCACCCTTTCACTCCCCTGCCCACGTCCCTTGGCAGCAGGATGCACTCTACAATGATGAGGAGTGCAAGCTTCAACCTCTTCCGCTCACTTCTCTCTTTCTCCTTTGCGACCTCCCACATGACAGGAAGGTCGGACACCTTGACCCTTTCCCTTCCAAAGAAGCTCCGGACTGCGCCTTTGTGATATTCCGCCTCAAATGCCCGATTCCTTGCACCACATTTGAGGCCTGTGACTAGGAAAAATTCCTTGATGGAGAACCGGAGGAGTCGCCCCTGGATCTCATACCATGTCTCACATTTCTTGAGGGTCTTGAGTTGCCTCTCCAGGAAGTAATGGATAAGAGCTGAGCAGTAGGGCACATTGGCGCCTATCTTTACAATGTCGCCGAGCCTGCTATCCTTCAGCATCTGCCAATCAGCTGCAGATAGCCCATCACCCATGCCCGTCAGTACACCCATCTTGGAGAACTGGTTGGACCTCCCTCTAAAATACTTTGACGGAGGAAGGGCAAGAGTCGCCTGCACAAATATAATAAGAGAGTACCTATGTTCACATCACATACAAAAAAAAATTAACGCCCCTAATCTACTGGCTCATAAGATATTACAGCTTATACCTTCTTGCTCGAAGGGGTCGATACCTTTTTTCCTTTGCCTTTTGCCATTGTCCTTAATCTGTCATTCAGATAACACCCATTTCAGCAATAATCCTAGCCAGTACTTACAAATGAATAACCGGTCAAAGTATTTTTCCTGCCAGACGTTTTAACATTTTGCATTTGACAACACCACACAATCACAAAATACAGAAACAAGGAAAGAAGTAATCAGCATTCAAGATCCAACACAAAGCCCGTAGAACAAAACACTAAACTCCTAGTTTCTGTGCAAATGAAGTAGATACAAAATCAAGCAAAACAAAACAATACCCAATCAGAAGCTATAAGAAACAATTCAATGGTTGATTCCTCACAAAGAAAGGAAAGCCGTATAAATCCATCCGCTCCCACCAGTTAGGTACACACTCATGACTTGATAGGAACAACAAACCCATAAACTCACCACCCAAAATTATGACAGAAACATAAATAGAAAATCTAACTACCCAGTACCCACAGTTTCAGACAAAAGAAAGTGTGAATCCAGAAGAAAAGCATCAATACCCAGATATGCTAACCACCAGCATAGCACAAAATAAACCCTACCTAGATTTTCCTATACCTAGCCATTCAATCGTTTCCCCTATCCACAAGCAGGACCCCGCTCGCCATTGACGAGTTTTCCCATCCCCAATTTCATTGTTTGATTGGGGTTGTCTAACCTCTTCTACCAATTTTCGACCTTTAATTTCATCCTTAATACCCCTATTCCCAAAACGCCGACCACATTTCCAGTTAGGGTTTCCCATTGCCAATTTTCGAACCCCAATCCCCCAATTCTTCCAACCGGCCCTAAATTGATTTTACATGCTTTGAATCTCCCGAACTACCATTAAAGGAGAAAGCTTCGAGATCTATTACGGGGGTTTACCTCTCTTCAATGGCGAAATCGGCACCAGGGGTTGTCTTTCCCCAATCTCGGGTCGTCCCTCGCTCTGGTTTCAGGCGTCACAGTAAGCGCCTCACCTCTCTCTCTCTCTCTCTTCCGGCGTCGTCCTCAGTTCCGGCGTCACAACAAGCAGTTCCACCTCTCTCTCTCTCTCTCTCTTCCCTCCCATGGCGGTTTCCACTTCGAATTTCTACAGTTTCTTGAAGGTATGATTGTGACTTAAGACGTTGATGTGAGGTTTGCTTTCTTCACTTTTCTCTTTCCATTTTTCAACCGTATTTCTTACCCGCTGCAACATGTTTGGGTTACCAGTTACATTTGCAATTAGTTGGGTCATATTTACATTTTTGCTATTTGGGCCGGGGGGTTATTTTTGCAATAGCCCGATCAAAGTGGTATATCCACTACCATTTACTGTATTGATTATAGGGAAATTATATGGATTTGGATGGAGCAAGAAATAGTACAATTGCAATTTGCAAAGGAGAAAGAGGCGTTCAATGGTGAAGGGTCGATGTCGGTTGTGGCCCAACCTTTACCTACCCAATCACTTCTATAATTCTATTCCTTGAATCGGGGTTCGAACCGGGAACCTATGGGTACTACCCACAAGTCGTTTCCGGAATTATAATTCTATAATTCTATTCCATTCCACTTGTTTTGCCAATGAAATAACTTTACAAGAATATTAGACGTCATCCCCTTGTTTTTAAAAATTATACAAAATGACATGAATTCTAGGTTGTGAATTTTTTTTAAAAAAAAATTATGGATAAAGTAGATATGATTTTATTAATTTCAAAATGAAAGTGGTTTTTTTTAAAGACAGACAAATAAATATATAGTGAATCCGGTGTATTTAAAAATAAAGCGGATGAATTTGTGCAATGTGACTATATATACATGTTTTTATAATTTTGGTAAATAATATTTTATTTTGATTATTCTTCTAGTCCACGTTCAAAAGTTTGTATTATTGTACGTCAAAAGTTCATAATTTGTGCAAAATATGCCACCTCTGAAATTTTTCTTGCTCCGCCACTGGCTACCATCACATAAAAACAGCAATAAAGACACACAAACCAACAATCCAGCAGCCTCATCCTCAAGCACATGAAGACCCCCATACCAAGCAATATTTGGCTAATGGACAAGAGTACGTGCCATCAGGCCCGTGCCAATAGATGGTTTAGGTGGATCGGTTGAACAGGGCCCCCAAATTTTAAGGGACCCAATAACGTTTTGTTTTAGTTTAAAACAAAAAAGTCTGTTAACTATACACATTTCTAATGTGATCCACTGGTATGCCGCGCTACGCCCATTTTCGTGACTTCTTTTTATGTTGTATCATTTGCTTTTTCTTTTCTTTCATAAAATCATAAACAATAATATTTTCTTTCACAAAACATAAACAATAATATTAAATTTTTTTTTTCATTTTAAACTGAGGGTCCTTTTTTCAAGAAATTTCCATCTTTTAATTTATTTTTTTAATCAATAAAAAAAAATCTCTCTCTCTTTTTTTAAAAAAAAACATACAAAGCCCATTCTTTAGAGAAATTAGTGGACTTTCCCCCAAAATAATTAAAAAAATTAGTGAACTTATTACGAAAGTCAAATAAATTTTTTAAGAAAATCATATTTATCGTTTTTAAAGAATCATTCACAACCATTTTATGTTTAAAAGAATGTTCAAAGGCTTCAAATTTTTACCTTATTTCTATTTTGATTAATTTAATGTACATAAAGTTGACTTTTTTTTTATTCGAACATAAAATTGACTTTGAATTACAATACTTCTTACGGTCCTTGGCGTTTTGATTTCTTTTTATCCATTTTGTAAATATAAATAGGGTCATTGTTGATTTTTTAAAATAAAAACATAATTATATTTTTTTATAATATCAAGACAAATTACCCAACTTATAAAAGAAGATAAGATCGTTAACACAATATATGAATAAGATCTAATTATTTCTTTGTACAAGGCCCCCAAAAATATCCGCACGGCCCTGCATACCTATAGATTGATATCATCTATTCGTGCGTGTTCAATGAGAGCTTATTGATTTTAAATGCGTGTATAATGAGAGCTTAATTATTGTACCCATCAACTCCCTTTATTGTGTGTGTGTGTATATATAATGTGGCAGTTGCCTCTACTCAATCGATCAAGAGTGCTATACTAACTTACAATTCATCCTTTTCATTTTAATATAATTACTACTATATATATCTTTGCAAATTGAGTGTGTTCTACTTGTATAGGTTCAACGTGTCATTGATCGATTGGGAGGGTAACTATGGATGTCGTCAAAGTGTTGCGTATGAATGCAGGAGATGGAGATGCAAGCTATGCTCGCAACTCCCTCCTTCAGGTATACATTTAGATATATGTCAATTTAATCCAAAACTATATCGTACATTTATGATTGATCTCATGTAATTAAACGGTTGCAGAAAAAAGTCCTATCCATAACAAAAGTGATAAGGGAGGAGGCAGTACAGAAACTAGTACAAGATACCTTCCCAACAACAAGAAGCCTTCACATGGCAGATTTAGGGTGCTCCTCCGGACCCAACACACTGTGGACCATCCACGAACTCATCGTTTCCATCTTCAACATCCAAAGTCGACGAGAATCTGGCAACCATGAATTGCCTTTAGATGTTGAGGTGTTCTTGAATGACCTCCCCGGGAATGACTTCAACACTCTTTTCAAGTCTTTGCCCGGCTTTCAGAATCAGCTGATGAGTGAGTTGCAGGATCAAAAAGGTTTCATCAATGTCTTTGTCAATGCCACCCCCGGCTCGTTCTATCGTCGCCTCTTTCCGACACAGAGTCTTCATTTCGTTCATTCATCTTACAGTCTTCATTTTCTCTCTCAGGTTGGGTTAACTATAGATTTTGTATAAGTACGCCTTATTACTATATAATTAATATATAAATGAGCAAATCCAAAGCATCAGATTAAGAAGATCAAATGAAATATTATTCGTAAGTACAGTGTGATTCATGTGTAACAACTGCTTACACAAGATCAACTCGATCTTTTAATTTAGGTTCCGAAGGGATTAGGGAGGAGCAACAAGGGCAACGTTTACTTGGCAAAGAGCAGTCCTGAAAGGGTGATAAAGGCATACTATGAACAGTTTCAAACCGACCTTAAAACGTTCTTGAAGCATCGATCAGAGGAGTTGGTTAAAGGTGGGTGCCTGGTTTTCACCCTTCTGGGTAGAAAGAGCCAAGATCCTACCACCAGAGAGTGTGCCTGCATTTGGGATCTCCTCTCCTCCGTTCTCAATCAAATGGTTTCCGAGGTATTCGATCATGGATATTTTCCTTTATGTGTTAGATGGTTGATTACGATTTGCGAGTCTCCTTCGATCTGTAAATTCCGAATTTTAAATTCTCCACCACTATTTAGGGTTTGATAGAAGAGGAACAGCTTGATCGGTTCAACATTCCAGAGTACATGCCGTCACCTATGGAGATCGAAACTGCAGTAGAGAAGGAGGGATCATTTGCGATCAACTGCGTGCAAGTGTCGGAGGTCGATTGGGATGCTGCAACATACGACATCGATGAATGTGAGGGCAAAAGAGAGGAAATAGGATTTGGGTTTGTCAGGTGCATGAGAGCGGTGACGGAGGCCCTGCTTGCTGATCACTTTCACTTGGATGAAGCTTTAACGGATGAAGTGTTCAGGAGGTACGGTCAGATCCTTGTTGATACCATGGCTAGAGAGAGGGCCTTCTTGGTCAATGTTACCGCTTCATTGACTAAGAATTAGTTTTATATATATATATATACACGGACATCGATCAAATGATCAAATAATCGCGAGAACTAGTGGTGTGATTATCGATCAAATGATCAAATAATCGCGAGAACTAGTGGTGTGATTAATTATAAATATATGTGTAATATGTCTTATTAGAATTGAATGGTGTGATTAATTATAAATATATGTGTAATATGTCTTATTAGAATTGAATGATATCGATTGAGTGAGGCTTTTGGTAAGATGATCGATCAAATGACTATTGACAAGATTGAATTTGTTGAATTATACAAATCCTTTTTTCATTTTAAAAAATGTTTACGAATCATACCGATAACCAAAGGAAATTAAACGTAATCAAGTTCGTCCATATGCTAAACTCATTTAGATCTTTCTCTTATGATGCATTGTTCAATTGGGCGGGTCGGGTTGGGTTCAGATTCAGTTAGTCGGGTTTCGAGTAATGTCTAATAATAAGATCATTCAATTGGATCGGGTTCGGGTTTCGAGTAATGTCTAATAATTTGGTCATTCAATTGGATCGGGTTCGGGTTTCGGATATTTGGGTTTCGATTGTCTCGGGTCTTGGTTATTTCGGATTTTGGTTGTCTCATGTTTCGGGTATTTCGGGTTTGGATTGTCTCAAGTTTTCATTATTTGAATATTCATTTTTAAAACATTACTAGAATGTATCTTAAAGTTCGGTTTATTTCGGGTTTCGGTTATTAACGGGTTCAAGTATTAATAGATTTCGGTTGAATCGGGTTCGGTTCATTTGGATTTGGGTGAGTTTCGGTTATCGGTTATTCGGATTTCGGGTCCAAAATGGTAGGGGTGTGAGGAAAAACCCGACATGACATTCACGACACAAAAACACGACACGGAAAAACACGAAACCGAAAAAACATGGCACGATAATGACACGAATCGAGAAAACACAGCTGTAAACGGTTAGCGTTCGGGTTGGGAAAATCACCTTGTCGGATATCCGACAAGAACCGATTAAATGTTTTTTTTTTAATTTTTAGATAGTTTAGTACTCCCTCTGTTAAGAAAAACATGTCGTTTTAGGAGTAAAATCTTGTTAAGAAAAACATGTCATTTTAGGTATTTTGGTGTTCACTTTCCAAAATTATTCTTGTAATGATTAGAAATTTGCTAGGTGTAGTTTTCAATTAAGTGGAAAAGTAAATTACCGAGTCTAAGGAGATAAGATCTCCTACAACTTTTAGTGCACCCTTAGGTAGGGGTGGAAATGGGGCGGGTTATGAGTGGATGAAGCCACTCTATCACCCGCCCCGCGGGTAAATAATCTCACCCGCTCCACCCATCACTCGCAAACTTCTTCACCCTCATCCGCCCCGCGCGGGTGATGCGGGTACCCAATGGGTGTAGTGATGATTTTTTTAGTAATTTTGAAAGATGAATAAAAACTTAAATTTTAATTTATAAATACTACAAATATAAGTTCGTGGAATTAAAATATGTATTATACACTCATACATCACAATAACGTGTTGCCTAAAATTATAAAATGAAACTAAAATATATGAGAACGGAACTGGAAGAGTAGATTGTAGCAGAATCGCATGTTTTTTCCTTTTCAATAATTAAGTCGATCCACCAAAATATCCTAGCATGCACATGAGCAAGTAAAATTATATGTTCTCTATTAAAAATGTAAAAAAAAGATAGACACCTACAATTAGAGAAAAATAACTTACATTTTCAATTGGAAGGGTAAAATAGTAAAATCACACCCATATATAGATATATTTTTAGGGTTTTATGCAGGTATGCGGTGCGGGTGAATGGTGCGGGTGAATGGTGATGGGTGAAAAATCTTCACCCATAATCCATCCATCACCCGCTTCACCCGCACCCGCTCCACCCGTCACCCACTTTTTTCCGGGTTTTCGCCCACAAAATTATTGCGAGTGGAGTGGGTGGAGCGGTTACCTGCGGGTAATTTCCAGCCCTACCCTTAGGTACAACACAAAATTAATTAGACTATATATTTATGATAAAAAAAAATTCAAATAATTATTTTTGTGTTATAAATAACCAATCCTACATATTTGTATAATTGTCTCATGAAAAAACAAAATTTGAAAAATATTAAAATTATTATCATCAAATAATCATCTTTTCAATTTTAATATTTTTCAAAATATGTTTTTATCATAAATATTTGAGAAATTTTGGTGAAATATCACATTTTGCTAATTCAATTAGGTTATTAGCACCCTAAGAAATTAAATTGGCCGCTCTAATACCTTATGGAAAAAAAGTAGTTGCCCTAACCCTCCTTCCCGTTCGCTTTCTCTCACTCTCTCTCTCTCTCTCTCTCTCTCTCTCTCTCTCTCAGTACGCTCGTGGTCGTCCCGCCTTCTTCGTCTTCCTCACCGGTGTCGGTTCCGTCCGACAGGGATGATGATGAATTGACAGAATCTCTAGCAGGCGAGTCCCATATCTATGTAATTATTTTAGGAAAAGTTCAAGTTCCGACCAGGGATGATGATGAATTGTTGTCTTTCGATCCGGGAGGGTTATGCTCGATGTTGTGGTTTTTTGGGGAAAACGTTGAATTGCAACGCTGTTTTGCTGAGGATGATGTCCAAGTCTAGAGGCGTTGGTCCTCTCCTTGCAAAAGATCTCGTCGGCACATGCGCTCACCAACTGCTCGATGAAATGCCAATGACCTCTCATCCTCTGTCACTTGAAACTTGCAATTCTGAATTCTGAATGTTGCATTCTTTCTACTGTCATACCCACCTCTAGTGTCGTTTTTGCTACTGTTGACATGAAATTGTTGTCTCCTTGCCTTCCTGTTGTTGTTTATTGTTGTTTCTTGTTGTTGTTATTGGTTATTTGTAGTGTGAATTCCATTTATAGACTTTACAGTAGCTTGTTTGGTTTATGAACTTTACAATAGCTTTACAGAAGCTTGCTTGTTTTCTCCTAAATTCTAAAATTCTGAAATTGTTTGGTTAATGTTCAATTATATATGTTTGGTTTACCGTTTATGGACTTTACAGTAGCTTGTTTGGTTTATAGAATTTATACAGTACTATATATATTTACTTTAGTAAGTGTTGAACCTACTTTGGGTTTTAGGTGCGTTTTTAGGTGCTTTAGTCACCCCTGTACGTGTATTTGCTTCACTATTAGTTAAGGACCACTAATTTGACTTTATAAGTAATATTATGGACCAATATTAGATTATAAGAATTCATGATATGTGCTAAAAATAAAATATAGGGAAATAAGAGGGTATTTTTTCAAGTCCGCCTAGCCGCCTAGGCGCTAGGCGGGGGGTCGCCGCCTAGCGACCACCTATCGCCTTTTAGAACATTGGATAAATGAAGCGTAATCACAATGTCATCAATGAATAAAAGTCATAAATAAAATATGTCATCAATCATGTTTAATCACATTTTACGCTCTTGTGTCATCACTTGAATAAAAATATAATGAACATGTCACCACAAGTGATTGCATCAATGAAGTGTAATCACAAACGTGTCATCAGTGAATAAAAGTAGAATCGATAAAAATATATCGATATACAATTGATCAAATTAAAAAAAAAAGCGGTATCAAACGATTTGATTAAAAAAAATGGCATCAAATAATTACATTAGAAAAATGGCATCAAAACACTGCTTTGAAAAAAGTTGCATCACATTAAAGAAAAAAATTTCATCAAAACATTACCTTGAAAAAATATGGCATCACGAAAACATTACCTTGAAAAAATATGGCATCACGGTAAAAAAAATATCATTAAAAAATTGATATAAAAAAAATGTCATCAGTAGTCAACGATGAAAAAAATGGCATCAATGGTCAATGTGATATCACAGTAAAAATGTCATCAAGATTTTAAAATAGTGGCATTAAAAAAGTGTCATAAATCTATTTTATTAGAAAAGCGGCATCAAAGCGAAAATAAAATGTAATAAAAATAACATCAAAACAACAAAAAATGGCATTGCAAAACATTTCACCACTTAAAAAAAACCTAAAGAGCCGATCAATGCTGACCAGTCAACGGTCAACGTTGACCGATTGACGGTCAAACAGGTTGACCGTTGACCTTAATAGTCCATTTGGGGAAGGGTGCTAGGTTAGCTAATTAATTTTGTTTGAGTGCTAGTTAGCTAATTAGATCTTCATAATGTGCTAGTTGCCAAAATTACCCTAAATATATTTAGCCTGATTTTTTTTATCAAGGTTTGCGTTTGTTTGCATAAAAAAACGCACAGGTCACGGCACACCTTGAATTGGTAAATAAAGAGCGGTCATTCCGGGGTTCGAACTGAGGTAACGGCACACCGCGCACACACAACGTACATCACAATTGCTTAATTGCACATTTCACATTTGCACAGTAGCCCACACACACTGCACAGGCCACGACACACACAGGAAGAAGAAGAAAAATGGTTCGTGTCAGGTACCCGGATATGCGACACTGAACCGATCGAATAGCTTAAATATTAATTAATGGTCCGTATATGGTTCGGGTATTTTGGGCTAAACGGTTTCGGGTACCTGACACGATTAATCGGTTCGTGTTGAGTACCCGGATATGCACACCCCTACAAAATGGGTCGGGTTTAGTCGGTTTTTGGGTTTTCGGGTAGTCAGGACAATCTGTTCCGGATCGACCGAATCGGATTTTTTGGGTTCAGGTCGGTTCGGGTAAGAGGCCATTTCACTTTGCCCAGTAAAGAGGTCCTCTCGATGAAGGAAGGCTATTGTTGCCTTTCTCCTTGCGACGGCAACCAACACTCTCTTCAAGACTTCAACACCTCTGTTATTTCGTGTCGACACTAAAGAACAGTGGCAGCCGCAGGATTCGCTAGAGGGAGGGGGGGCAAAATTGCTTGTTGGAAAAAAAAATTCTTCGGTATATATAATAAAGATTTTTTTTTAAATATATTGAAAGAAAACCATAAATTGTGTTATAAATATAATATTTTATTACCAAAAATCATACGATAATTTGATAATTTAATAATTTATATGTGTGTAGCATGATTAAGATTTTTAAAAAAATATTGAAAGAAAATTATAATTTTTTTAAAGAATTTGTCATTGGTAAATAAAAAAAATTGATAGGATTGAAAACTATGACAAAAAAACTCATAAATTGTGGTTTAACTTAGGCGTGGCCACGGGTCGGACCCGCCGGGTCAACGGATTCGATCCGCCGGGTCAAGGGTTAGGGTTGGCCGACCCGAACCCTAACCCGTAAATCTCACGGGTTGACGAGTTCGGGTCGACCCGTTGACCCGGCGGGTTACATTATTTAATAATAAAATCTTTTTTTTTAAAATGACTATTAAAATAAATAAATAAATAAATAATATGTAAATATTTTATCTTCACAACACATTTTATCACTTTGATATGATGTGTTAAAAATGTAGGAAGATTATATCTCCATATTAATTCTTTCATCTACAATAATTTCATTGTGTGATGTAAGAGAAAAAAATATGAGAATATATTTCCAACTTAATTTCCAATGTAGGAAATGTAGGAAAAAAGTGAAGTGGAAGAAATGTGGTAGTGGGATTCATATATATAGCCCCATGCCTTCTCATAGTTACTCCATATTTTCGATGTGGGACAAAGGCTTTGTCCCACATTGAAAATGAGGGGAAGGAAGGAAGACTTCCAAGTCTATAAAAGGAGAAGGATGTGGTTTATTTGTCTCACATTGCACATTGCATATTAGTTTATGTATTATTGTGAGTTATTTTAAGAATAATTTACATAATATATTATAAATTTATTTTATTAAAAATAAATTTTTCAAAAAAAAAATATTTTGAAAAAGCGGGTTGACCCACCGGGTCACGGATTCCCCGACCTTGTCCCTAACCCTAACCCGCTACCCGTCCCCACCCGCCAACCCGTCAACCCGGACCCGGCGGGTCCTTGACCCGTACGACCCGGCGGGTCACGGGTTGACCCGTAACCCGTGGCCACGCCTAGTTTAACTATGACATTGATAGAAAAAAATTCATAGGAATAAAAATTAGAAGAATTTTTTGAAATATATGTGTAACATAATGAATAATCTTATGAAAATATTAAAAGAAAAATATAAAATTTGATTTAAATATGACATTTATAATAGGTAAATTTTGGTTGGAATAAAAAATAGTAGAAAAGTAAGGAATGGGGTTTGAACATGTGACCCTCTTACATCCATTTTCCTTTTTCCCTCCTTTTTACCAATTAAGCTAAACAACCTTAGTATTCTTTTTCACTTTTTTTTTACCTTATTTTTAAATTTAAAAAAAAAATCAAAAAATATACTATGAATTTTCGACGCCCCCTTGTGGCCGCCCCGGCTGACGAAGGAGCTTCAATTTTGCTCCTTGTAACCGGGGAAGATCTGATGTGCCATTATCCTCCCTGTCTCCTCGTCCTTCTCACAAATTAAACTACCTCTTCCTATATTTCTTTTTTCTTTTTTCTTTCTAATTGTTTTTTTTTTAATTTTCAGGGGAGGGGGGGGGGGGCATAGCATGGGTCTGTCCCTTTGGGACAAGTGATCCCGGCTACCTTGCAACGCCAACGCCAGCAAGGTCGAATCTCGAGTCCAGAGCCGTGAGCATCGATTTCAGTACACAAATTTGTATGACGACCCACTTCAATCTTTCGCCAAGACCCTTGAAAAGCTGCTGCAACTAAGCAAGAAACAATGAGAGAAAGCTAGATTCTCATTCATGGAGGTGGGAAATACATCACAACCGCCATTGTCATATGGAGGTGAATGTAGAGAATGAATCAGATACTATCTGATGTACATGAGCCCCTTATTTATATTCACTCCAAGCCTCTAACTAACCCTCTTTATTGTTGTAACTAAATACAAGTAATCCCCTGTGTGCATCTTCATCAATTCAGTTATGCACACTCACTCTACATCCCCCCCCTCAAGCAGGACATGGGTGAGTGAGCACAAGTCCTAGCTTGGAAGACAAGAACATGTGCTGCTGTTCACCCAGTGGTTTGGTAAGGACGTCGGCGAGCTGCAAACTGGACCGAATGAAGGAATGTATGAGAAAGCCTTCTAAGAACCTATCCCGGACATAGTGACAGTCCAGTTTGAGGTGCTTGGTCCGCTCGTGGAATACAGGGTTGGCCGTGATGTGGATGGCGGCCTTGTTATCACAAATCAACTGAATTGGCAAAGGGATAGGAACCTGGAGATCCTAAAGTAAGCTATGCAACCAAACAAGTTTGCTTGCAGTGTATGACATGCTGCGATATTCCGCTTCTGCAGACGACTTTGAGACGGTCTTCTGCTTCTTGGTTTTCCAAGAGACCAAGGAAGACCCTAAAAAAACGCAGTACCCAGTGACCGAGCGCCCAGAAAAAAAGCAGGTACCCCAATCTGCGTCGCAGACGCATAAAGCTTGAGATCACAGTTGGCCGGATAGGACAATCCCAGGTTCACAGTTCCCTTGAGATACCGTACAACATGGAGAGCTGCTTGAAGATGTGGTAATCGGGGAGTTGTGACGAATTGGCTGAGATGCTGAACAGCAAAGAAAATATCCGGCCGAGTAAGATTCAGGTAAAGTAATCGACCAATAAGACGTCGATAGGATTTAGGATCGGGCAACAGATCACCATCATCAATGGATAAACGTAATCCTCTCGGGAGAGGAAACTTGGCAGGTTTACAACTATCCAGATTGGTGTCTTTGAGAATATCAAGGACATATTTCCGCTGATTAAGGAGCATACCCGTTGAATTACAAGACACCTCCAAGCCCAGAAAGTACCTGATCAATCCTAAGTCTTTGATAGTAAACGCAATATGAAGAGCAGTCTTAACCTTGTCAATTAACCCCACATCAGTGCCTGTTATTATTAGATCATCGACATATACTAAGGCAGCAATAAGTCCACCATTCGGAAGCAACATGGTGAACATGAAGTGATCATATTTAGACTGAGAGAACCCCTGTTTCTGCAGAAATTTTGACAATTCCAGGTTCCATTGTCTGGAAGCCTGTTTAAGGCCATATAACGAGCGTTTAAGGAAGCAAACCTGATTGTTACCGACCTTAGTGTACCCTTCAGGTGGTATCATGTACACTTCCTCATCCAAAAATCCATGGAGGAAGGCGTTATTCACATCCAATTGGTAAACAAGCCAAGACTTCGCAGCTGCTATGGCCAGAAATAACCGAACTGTTGTGAATTTGGCCACTGGGGAGAAGGTATCTTTGTAGTCCTTTCCCTTGATTTGATTAAACCCTTTTGCAACAAGTCTCACCTTGTACCGTTCAACAGTCCCATCTGGACGAAACTTGACTTTAAACACCCATTTGCTACCAATTGGTTTCTTTCCCGGAGGTAACTGAGTGAGTTCCCAAGTATGGTTGTCTTCAAGTGCAGACAATTCTTTAGCCATGGCATCTAACCAATTCTGATCCTTGGAAGCCTGAAGATAAGTTGTAGGCTCTGGAATTGATAACACATTATTCAAGGAAGTGACATAATCTAGAGAATAGAATGAGGAATTCTCCAGAGAAGAGGCCATGAAAGTTTGAGATGAATCACTATGAGTGGGTAAGTTCTGACAAATAAACTCACGAAGATGAGGAGGTCGAGTAACAATCCTAGTGGACCGTCTGCAAGCAACATTATCATGTTGCATATTAGAAGAAGGAGCAATAGGTGGTTCCATAGCAGAAGAAAGAACCTGATCAATATCCTCATAAGACTACCCAGGGCTATCGAGTGAATTAGAAACAATTTGGGTATGAAGGTCAGTTGCGGGAGAGGAAAGAATATCATGATCAATCGAGGCATTATCTGTGATAGGGGATGAATTGGGTACAGTGGGTATCGAGACATGAGAATCAACAGCATGATTAACGAGGGGCAAGACAGGAGCTGAAGAAACCACGAGTGTGGATTGCTTAGCGAACGGAAAAACTGATTCAGAAAATAGAACCTCCCGGCTAACAAATACCCTTTGTGTCTCCAGATCATAAACCTTGTATGCTTTCTGACCCAAAGGATAACCCAGAAATACGCAATGTCTACTTCTGGAAGCAAACTTGTCCATATCCCGTGGTTGAACCAAAGCATGACACAGACATCCTATAACTCGAAGATTTGTATAACACGGTGCTTTACCAAATAACAGTTCAAATGGGGTTTTCCATTGTAGCACAGAAGAGGGTAATCTGTTGATGATGTGGGCAGCCCTCAAGATACATTCACCCCAAAATGATAAAGGCAGATTAGCATGGAGTCGAATGACTCTAGCTGTTTCAAGCAGATGGCAATGCTTGCGCTCAGCTCAGCTCTACCATTTTGCTTAGGAGTATACGGAGACGACCGTTGATGCACTATACCATTAGCTATGAATAAATCCAAACAATCTTTATTCACGAATTCAGTCCCGTTATCAGTGCGTATTATCCTAACCTTGCCACTGAACCGAGACTTCACCAAGGTAAGGAAATCTCGAATAACCCGATACACCTGTTGCTTGTTGTGCAACAAATGTGTCCAAGTAGTCCGGCTCTTATCATCTATGATGTTAAGAAAATTACGAGCTCCATCTTTACTAGGGACACGATATGGTCCCCAAATGTCCATATGCAACAACTCAAAAAATTCAGAAGCCACTGAATTACTTTTGAAAAACATGGTCTTGTGCTGTTTGGATCTAGCATAAACATCACATACTGAATCTGAAACTACAAGGTTCTTACAATCAGAAATATGACTCATTTTAGAAATGGACACATGTCCCAAACTAGCATGAAACAACTCATGACTAGTAGTATTTCCCAATTGATTACAATTGGATTTATTTGGGAGTTTATTAGCAGAAAATGAACTGAGCAAAGCTACTCTTCCATCAGCTACCACTGTTCTATAAAGCCTTGCAACTCTCTTGCCAGCAAAGCAAACTTTACCACTCTTAGGGTCATGGAAATAGCACATTTTTTTGTTAAAAACTGCATCTAAACCAGTAGCATCACATATCCTCCCAACAGATAACAAATTCTTGTTGAACTCAGGGACAAATAACACGCTATGCAACACGATTTCACTGCTCAATCTCATGCTTCCAACTAACTGAACATGCTTAATAGTCTTATCAGGCAAGCAAATGTAAATCAATATATCAAGACGCCTAACATCTTTCAACCATTCAAGATGACAAGTCATATGATCGGATGCACCCATGTCTACTATCCAATCATTTGCAGAATAATGTTGACTCTTAGAGGCATTAAGACATAAGATAGTAGCAGTACCTGAGAAATGGTCCATCACAGATTCATCAAGCTTGCCTTTCCCTTTCATGATTTTGATAAGCTCCTGACTCACTGAATTCACAAATGCAAAGTTAAGATGTGCATTCTATAAATTCACATATTCAGAACCAAATTGACCTCCAAGAGGTGTGTCCATGATCAACTCAGAATCATCAGTGTTGACCGACTTCTTGTTGTCTTTTCCACCTTCCTTAGCTTTGATCTCCATGTACCAATCGGGATACCCTATAAGCTTGAAGCATTGATCGACTGTATGCCCTTTCATGTTGCAGTTAATGCATTTTCTATCCCCCTTGTCTGTCTTGTTCCTCTTTGAAGGACCTGCCCCATTCTTATCACTGTTCTTGACCTCAGACTACCCTCTGAAGCTTCTGCCTGCCTGTAGAGCACTGGTTTCGCCCTGTGTGGCTAAGCCTATCACAATCTTTTGTCGCTCGACCTGTTGTGCCAAGTAATAAGCTCTATTGACAGACGGAACAGGCGCTCCATAGAGAGAATTTGGTTCCTCACGGCCTCAAAACCATCATTGAGGCCAAGAAGAAATTCCATGAACGTGTTTCTGTTTTGCTTTTCAAGCATTCGTTTCAGCAATAGGCAGGTGCAGTGTTTCTCAATCGCTCCACACGAGCACTCTGGAATTCCATCCAGATTGTCAATTTCGTCCCAGATCCTCTTCCTCTTTCCGTAATACTCAGCAACAGATCGATTCTCTTAAGTCTGGCTGCTGAGTTCTCGCTTCAGTTGAAAGATCAGCGGTCCATTTGATTGACCGAACCTTTCGGCGATCTCCTCCCATAATTGCTTCGCGGAATTCGAATACATGAATCCCTCATAAATACTCCCAATCATGGAGTTAATAATCCAGCAGCGTACCATGTAGTCGCATCTAAGCCATTGTTGATACTCCGGAGTGCCAAGATCTGGAAGCGGAACGCTGCCGTCAATGAATCCAAGCTTAAATTTCGCTCCGAGTTCCATCCTCACACTGCGACTCCAGCTAAGGTAATTGGATCCATTGAATTGATGAGACACAAGCTGCGTGCCAGGGTGATCAAAGTTAGCCAGAGCTAACGGATCGTTGATCACTCGGCTGTTGACTTCTCCGGATTCCGTTCGACGAGTGGACGAAGATTCCCTATCTTCATTCATCGTCAATCACTAGAAACGAACTCGAAAACTCAATCGAAAAATAGAGACAAAACCGAAAACTCAGTCGAGAAACAGAAACTCGACAGATCTTGAAATCCAGAAATGTTTTCCGAAAATCAACCAAAAGAAAAACGAAAAGAAACACAAACAAATTGCAGCTAAGCTTTATGATTGCTCTGATACCATGAAAAGTTGTTGCAAGTAAGCAAGAAACAATAAGAGAAAGCTAGATTCTCATTCATGGAGGTGGGAAATACATCACAACCGCCATTGTCATATGGAGGTGAATGTAGAGAATGAATCAGATACTATCTGATGTACATGAGCCCCTTATTTATATTCACTCCAAGCCTCTAACTAACCCTCTTTATTGTTGTAACTAAATACATGTAATCCCATGTGTGCATCTTCATCAATTCAGTTATGCACACTCACTCTACAACTCCGATTTTCATTTTGAATCAATTTTGTGGTTAATTGCATATATATCTTTTGAATCCCTAAATTTATTTAAGCGTGATTTAGGGTTTTCAATTGATAATTTAAGTTATATTTTTTTAGTGGAAGAAAGCGGATTAATTAATTGAATAAGTTTTAATTTAGATAGAATAACTCATGGCCATCTATTTATTTTTGTGTACATGAGATTGATGCATTAGGCAAATATTAGGGCATTTTTTTTATGAGGGGATCCGAATCCCCCTTTAGGTAGGTGAACTCCCCTATTTTGTAGGAATTGGAATTCACAGTAAGTCAAAGTTATGGATTTTTCAGTATTAAAAAAAACAACCAAACACCTATATTTACCATACTTCTTGGGTTTTTTTTTTGTTGTTGTTAACCACACAAGTTCTAAGATTTGAAAGTATATTATACTAAGACGAAAAATCGATTTTCCCAAAAAATCAAAATTCGACATAATTTTTTAGTAAATGAAAGGTTAAATTTAGTTTGCAGTTATATATTTTAGAAGGTCAGATGTAAATATATTTTTATTTTTAATTATTTAATATTTATATAAATTTATAAACAATAGAATTAGTTATATATAAATTATATAATTATGGTTTTTAATTAAAAATAAAAATTATACCATTGTAGATTCACGAGTTCTTCAATATTACTATAATATTCGACTCATTTGAATTATCATTACATAAATAATATTTTAGAAAATGGCATTCATCGTTTTTATTATTATTATCACTACAAGAAAAACAGTTTTTTGTGACAAAATATTTCGTCGTCCAAAATCAATTTTTCGTCGCCCAAAGTGGATTGTGACGAAAAGCATTTCGTCCCCTATTCGTCGCCTCAGCCCCGTCGCCCAAAGTTTGGGCGACCAAAAAAAAATTCGTCGTAGTATGTAGCTCTTGTGATGAAATTCGAATTTTGTTGCCCTACAGTTTTTGTGACGGATTGTTTTATTTCGTCGCCCAAAATAGCAGTTTTGTCGCCCAAAGTAGCCATTTTTTGTGATAAATGTTTCCTTTCGTCGCCCAAAGTAGCCCATTTTTGTGAAGAATTTAACCTTTTGTCACCCATTCTACCCCTATTTTTTGTGAGAATTATTTTATTTTGTCACAAAAGATAAAAATGATAAATTGCGATATTTCCCCCTAAATTTGCACATTTAACCTGTTTTAACCCACAAAACATACATACATCATAATACAATGGTAGCCAATTAGTTTAATCTCAGTGTTTTTTTATTAAAAAAAACTTGGTTTAAAATATATTCAACCCAAACCATTTTTACTTTAATATTAATATGTTCCTAACAAGTACCAAAAGATTAACTTGAAAACTAAAGGTTCCAAAGTGTCCACTCTCAACTTGCTCCTTCACATCTCGTATAATAAGTGTCCATCAAATCTCCATGACCATGACTTGTTTCTTCCACTGTGCTTCAAAAATATGCCTTGAAAATAAGAGGAAGATTAGCAAAGGGCCAATATTGCTCAAAATAATCATGGCAAAATTAAAAACACAATAACCATGGCAAATGGAAATAGGTGCAGTAAATCATGGCAAAATTAAAAACACAATAACAATGGATAGGGTGTAAATTTTGTGTATATTATGTACCTACTTGTGTATATATGTACCTACTTTGTGTAGTTTCACAGCCAGCAAGAAAAAAAACAAATATATATATATAAAGATGAAGCTATTTCATTGGGAAAGAGGATTTCAGATTGTTCACAACAGAAAGAACATTTCTTTCTATTTCTCAAGACTTCAAGTGAGACGAAGGACTGGAATAAATCTATAGAGACCTGGAATGGCCATGAGGTCAGCACCCAGCAATTTCAGTCCAAAGTTGACATGTGGCTGAAAAATTCACTGCCCAAATTAAAAGGGATGTGAAAGGAAGAAGAACCTGAAAATTGTGAACGGCTTACACTAAAAAAAAACAGCAAATGGACCATTTTATTGATTGATCTCTATGCAGCCATTCTTTGTGCCTTGACGTTCACAGTTACATTTCTAAGTTCTTAATCTAATACAAATAATTACAAAGCAAAAGAAACTGCATAAGCAAGTATACCTTTTCATAGAACCCTGCCCTGCCCTCCAAAACCTGCATTGCACGAATATTTATATCAAATGGACCATTTTATTATCTATGGATTCAATCTAATATAGGTTATATAGTTCCTTACTTCCCCTGTTGAGCAAACTTCCCAAGGCAGCTTCCCAAAACCTGCATTGCACGAATGTTTATTATCAAATTTACCATTTTATTATTTATGGATTCAATCTAATTTAGATTGTATATACATAGTTCCTCTGTTGAGCAATTTCCCAAGGCAGCTTCTTTAGTTGCTTGTTCCTGTATATGAATCAACCACAGATTAAAAAAAAGTAAAGTTTGGCTTAGTGAGTGAATACAAACTATCCAAGCTACATCTGTCTCATTCTTGGCCTCAGATTAAATGTGTAGATGGATGGTTAAAACATACACCAAAAGATATTAACACAATTACATGGATATCAATTAGCATAGCCGAAAATATTGTTTTCAAATGCCTCGAGTAATTGCATGAAAACAACCTGAAGATAGTCGCGGTTCATTTCCTCCCAGACAACCTTTTTAAGCTCTGTTTCCTCTTCATTGTGCAAGTAGTCATCATCCACCTTCACAAGATTCCAGTAGTGAACCAGTAAGCAAATCACATTAGGAAAACTGTTAATGATAAATCTTTAGTGTGACAACTAGGAAAAATGTAGAAAATAAGAACGGAGGTGCAAATAAACTTGGTTGTAGACCTCAGCTATAGTCAATGTCTGAACTGATTCCTCTCTTTCAAACTTGTCCTTCCAATGTTTTCCCAAATTGGACGGAAATGGATAAGCAATCAATCAAAATAGATGATAGTTTAGCACCAGCAGTACAAGATCTTTCTAAGGCCAGTTAGATCAAGGACTCTTCAGACAACGAACATGGAGTACCAAAAGCGCACACAAATGAATAAACTCCCACAATAACATTCAACAGTAGAGAGAAAACGGCAAAACGCCGCTTCAGGCACTGAATCAACGAAGCAAAACACTGATTTTTAGCCACTAATACGCACAATTAAAAAAGCAAACAGTCAGACGAGAATCAAACGAAATCAAACAAAACGAGACAAGAAAGAACCTTCGAGAGGCGTCTGCTCGCCGTCCGCCGAATCCGAGGCATTTACCGATTCCAGCGATCCAGCAACCACTGATGCCGGCGGCGACGGAGGTAGAACAAGCCGCGGCGGCGGCGAAATCGGAGGCGAGGATACTAACAATGAAGAAAGCGAATTAGGAATCGCAGCCATCGAAGACCTCGCTCATCTTTGCGATTATCCTTCCTTGCCAGAGAACGATCGACCGACCGATGCCGTTCCTCTGACATTTCTCTCGTCTTCTCCAGGAAGGAGAGTTTTTGATGGATTGGGAGAAAGAGTAGATGGGAAGTAGCAGGGAAGTCCATTGGAGAGCACAAATTTTGGAAGGAGCAATTGATTTGCTGAGATTTCCATTTGATGAACGGTTTACTTGGATTATAGAATCTGAAAGAGATAAGAGTTAGGGTTCTATCAAGGAATGAATAGAGGAGAGGCGGTGCGATGGTGAGAAATAGAAAATTGAAGAAACGGGCGACCAAACATCGTCTTTTCGTAACCCTAGGGCTCGTTTGGGCGACAAAATTAATTTTTCTTCACAGAAACGAGTTTTGGGCGACCAAAAATAATTTTGTCACTAAAAAATTAATTAGGGCGACAAAAAGTAAATATCTATATAACTACTTAATTTTGTATACTTTTCGCTGACGTGACGTGCTCTTCTTATTCCACTCCCTTTTAACCAATCACGTTTTTTTCTTTTAATTTTTATTTTTACCCATTTACTAACTATCTATATAACTACTTAATTTCGTATAATTTCTGCTGACGTGCCGCGCTCTCCTTATTCCACTCCCTTTTAACCAAGCACGTTTTTTTTCTTTTAATTTTTATTTTTTACCCATTTACTAACTATCTATATCTATATCTATATAACTACTTAATTTCGTATACTTTCCGTTGACGTGGCGCGCTCTCCTTATTCCACTCCCTTTTAACCAATCACGTTTTTTTCTTTAATTTTCATTTTTTACATATTTACTAACTATTGGATTTAATTCAAAATATCTATCGATATAATATCTTAATATATGGTTTTGTGTCTTTGGTGAAATTCTACTATTATAAGACTATCTTAGGTTTTTACTTCTCCTGCTACTTTGGTTTGTGATTTGTGCCTTTTCTACTTTGGCCATATGCATTTGTCTTCTGTTTGTTTAGCTTTTTGTTGTATTATGGCAGATTGCGGGATTGATTACTACTTAGGTATCATTTCCTGATTCAACATGGGTTGTCCAAGCGATACAGTTGAAACTTGCAGGTTCAGTCTTTTATGACAATGATTTGTTTTTATCACATTTGAAAATCATGTTGTTAAGGTTTCTTCTGTGGCAATGGTTTGTTTTTATCACATCACCCATTTGTTATTTTTTAAATTTCTTCCTATTTTCTGAAAAAATCACTTCTGATTTGGTTTTATCCATTTCCCCTCTTTTAAAAATACTAATCCCTTATTAACCCACTCCCCATCATCCCATCAATTCATATCGCATGAACAACCTTTTATAGTGTCTTCTATGGGGATCAATTAAACCTAAATCCAGTACGACGCTGGAGTGAATGATCCGTGTATGTTGAATCAAGTATGTGCTCCTTTAGTTTTCACAATTCAATCCTAAATCAGGCTTCTTTGATTTCTCAATGGCTTCATCTGTGGTTCTTCAAGATTTCATCAACTCTGATTTTTGTCTAGATAATTCAATTTCAATCGAGTTCCCCCTAAATCGGGTTATTTATTGCTTTTGTACACATTTCGTATCCTAAATTGATCAAGGTATTACTTTCTTTGAATTTTTTTGTATCTTTTTAGACAATATTGATATGATGGAAATTTTATCTTGAGAATTTGGAATTTCAGGTGCACAAAGGGATATATTGTACGGTTTGCACAATCGCACGGAACAAATCAAGGAGCCTATATATCCTTATTTGATTTTAATATATGTAACTTGAAGAAAAGAAGTTTAGAAGAGGTAATGTGGTACTGTTGAACCAACTTATTTTTGCTTACACTTTTAATGTTGCTTTTTTTCAATGTTTGTGTTACAATGCCTCCCCTGGAAAATGTGTTCAAATGTGAAAATTTAATAGACATGCCCTGATTTTTCTTTTATTGAAGATGTCTAATGTCTAATTATATACTGGTATTATTTTTCTCTTTAATCCACTTTGTTTGTTTGTATGAATATAAAACAAATATGCTTTTTTTTGTGTGTGTGTTTTGCAGCCTCACTTTGGAAGAACATAAGCAGCAACTCCATTAATTTTGTTTCTACCTAGGTTGTATGAGTATCGGAACAAAATGCCATGATTTATATTTTTATGGATTGTTGTTGTATTTTACATATATGTTACCTTTTGTTAATAAAAAAAGCATAATATAACTATTACTTATCACTTCTGATCTGTTCTGGATTAATTTTGTTATACAATTCAACTTAACTAATTCAGTTTCATTGATTCTTTTCCATCGCAACCGCGCCATAGCGCGGGTATTACACTAGTGTCACCTTAATTTCATAGTTCGCCCAAAAACCTTTTTTTTGTAGTGTATTATAGATTTATCAAAATTATACATCAATAATAAATATGAGGTGTGTAAGCTACTACTAAATAAAACTACCAACTATTGAACCATAATTGCATCTAATATTATGGCAGATTAATTCACATAATAACTATACCTTGTTGTTCTAAAGTCACTATTTTGATCATCTTCATACACATATTTTTACTACTAGCAAAATTTGCATAATAACATGCACCTTTTGATCCACAATGGAAGTAGTTAAAACTACTATAATCAAATGAAATGAGATGTGAAATTAGTGAAAATTTACATTAAAATTTAGTATACGAGAGAACCACAATATCAGATGATAGTCTAAATCTAGAAGAAAATATTTTTATAAACGATTCTTTTTTAATAGACTAATTTTCTTATTATGAGTGGTGGGAGATGCCTAATCGCTAATTCACCTTATTCATTATAGGGAAACTAGTGTAGATCCCGTCCCGTGTACGGAGAATGCGTTACTCTAAATATAAATAATTTTTTTCTCCAAAAAATAATATAAATATAAATATAAATAAAATTAGTTCGACAGGTTATATATAATCTAAATATCTTTTAATTAGATTATCTCAAAATATAAATAAAATTCACATTTATAAGATACTACGTATTTTTTTTTCTAATCTATTGTTAATTAAATCTCATGTAATTTAATTAGATAGTTGATTTTTAAAAATATTTTAATATTCTCCTGCACTGATCAGTGACCCACCAGAACCAGAACTAAATATGTAGTATATATTTATTACATTAGTTTACTAAAATATCTATGTATGGATGGATTGTGGCTACATATATGGCTATATAATATTTTAATTTTTTATTTTGGCCTCAAAAAATAATATAGATAGATATAAAATAACAATTATTAAATGATTGATTTTGATATAAATAATTATTCCCACCAAAAATTAATCTAAATATAAATAAAATAGCACCTATCAAATATTACATATTTATCTATTAATATTTTTGGTAAGTATGACTATGAAAATTAGTTTTATTAATTATTTTTATTATTACTACTACTACGTTTAATTATATTGATTTAGTTTTTTCCTTATATAATATTTACTCTTTTATAAGATATTCCATCTATCCAACTATATATGTTAATGGTAAAGTAAAATAATTATTTTTATTAGATTTCCTTTTTGACGGGAGAAAGCTTTGCGAGATGCATCATGCGCCGCCACGTATGCAGATGCACTCACACGCTACCACGTAGGCACCAATGCATCGGTTTTAGTATATGTATATAAAAGATTATATGGATTTGGATGGAGCAAGAAATACCATTTCGGAATGGCTCACCGAAAAGGACTTGTGGATAGTACCCATAGGTCCCCAGTTCGAACTCCGGAATGACTGCTCTTTATTTACTTATTCAAGGATGGAGCAAGAAATAGTACAATTGCAATTTGCAAGAACTCTATAATAGACTCCCCTTGTTATCTTTTATAAGACGTCTCATTCATTAAACGTTTTTTGAATGTACAGTTGTAAAATGGCAGGACTATATGCACCGAAAAGTCGAAAAGAGATACTCTCACACAAATGAATTCTAAATCCAGTTAAATCTCAGCTTGATAAATATTTAATATTAAATACGGCTGATATTAAAAAATAATAAACGGATTCTTGATCTGTTCAATATAAGTAATGGATAATAGATCCGTTTAGGGGTGGGTGTGGAATAATGAGACGGGATTCACTAATTTTTTTCAATTCCACGCGGATCTGGTCCCTTGCAGGACGGAACGGGACATGCCCTATCCCTCAAATAAAAACATTATAAAAATCTAAAATTTCTATATATTTTGCGGTTTTCAAAGGCGGAACATCCCACAATCTATGTATGATGCTGCATATATGTAGTGTAATTCTGTTGAGAGATGTGAATGAGACCAAACGAGTCCCACACTCCCACGTCGAAAGTTGAGCATAACAGACTTTAGTATACAAGTCGGCAGACTACTCTTTATATTGCTAATTGGTTTTAGAATGGAATCTCACTCGAATTTTGTGCTAGTTAGCCTACTAGCACATGTAATTAGCCCGTGCGCACACGACCCCCAATCATCGGTTCGAGTCGGACGTTGATATGATATGAGATCGGTTAGCCTAACGATTCGTCTTTCGATCCCGGTCTAGGTTACCAGTTGTCCAAGTGTCAACGCAACTAGATAAGTCATTCCTAGTTTCACTTGATGAAGCATGTTGAGAGATGTGACTGAGACCAAAAGTCCCACGTCGAAAGTTGAGCATATATAACTAGCCTTAATTAGTATATAAGTTGTTGATCGAGTTACTCTTTCTATCTGCGCATGTAAAAATAGGGACAAAATGGTCCACACAAGTTTATGGGCTTTGGGCTATAAATTGTAATGTGTGGAGTTTATTAGATCAAGAAATTCAGTTGAGCATTTTCGGTTATTCCCTCCTCTTCCTCACTTCAGTTTCGTTTCTTCAAATTGAGCTTCCATGGCGGATTAGCTAGAGATCTTTGATCAATTCAAGGTTCTTTACATGGTATCAGAGCTCGACGGTGTTCGATCAGCAATTGGAAGCCTTTTGAGATCGGAAATTTGAGGAAATGGTGGAAGATCAGGTTACGAATGGTGTGGTCGGATAAACTGGATTCGGCGGTGAAAATCAGAACGATCCACTGAGCCTTTCCAACTCCGATCATCCAGGAGTGCGGCTAGTCGCGAACAACTTCAACGGACTCAATTTCCTGAGCTAGAGTCGAGGAATCAAGATGGCACTTGGAGCTAAGTACAAAATCGCGTTCATAGATGGAAGTTCTGATCCAGATTCGGTCACGCCAGCAGACATTCCGAGATGGAAGAGGTGTGATTATATGGTGAGATGCTGGATTCTGAATTCCATGAATGCGGAGATATCCGAAAGTTTCATGTACATCGATTCTACAAGAGAGCTCTGGCAGGAGATTGAGGAACGATACGCACAGATGAATGGTCCACTTCTGTATCAACTCAGGAAGAGCTTGAGTAATCAGGCTCAAGGAAATCTGAGTATTGCCGATTATTTCAACAAAATTAAGAAGCTCTGGGATGAGATTCTTATACTCGAGGGAGTTTTGAAGTGTAACTGTGACGCCAGACTCATGCGCACTTATGGATTGTCCAAGAAATTGGAAGAAGCTGACAACCGTAAAAAACTTCTCCAGTTCCTGATGGGATTAGGAGAAACCTATGAAAGTGTGAGGAATCAAATCCTCTCAACAGATCCACTACCGACTGTTAATAGAGCTTACTATCTTGTTAAGCAGGTAGAAGCTGCAGGTGGATCAAACAATGGTGAATCATCACAGGATAGCAGTGCTTTTGCTGCTGGAAAGTCGAATGGATCCAAGAAATCTATTAAGAAGGATAAATCTCACAAAGTGTGTAGTCATTGTGGGATGACTGGATACACAGTAGATGGATGCTTCAAAATCATTGGCTATCAGGATTGGTTCAAAGATCCGAAAGGCAAGAAGACAGCTAAATCATCTGCAAATGTTGCAGGGATTTTTGAGTCTCCACTGGATGATAATGAAGATAAGATTGTAGAGGATGGCATAGGGTTTGACATGACCTTAGTTAATGTTGTCTGCAAAGAGGCCATAAAGGCCATGAAAGGCAAATGACAGGCTAAAGGGGCTGCAAACTGTGCAGGTACATCTCTTGCTTTGTTTTCTTCCAAAACTCAGAATAAGGATGCTTTAACTTGGATCATTGATTCTGGTGCCACTGATCATATGATATATGATGAGAAACTGTTGCAACATAGACGTGTGTTGAGTCAGCCTATAAAAGTTTGTCTTCCAGATGGGACAATAAGACAAGTTAGGGATATTGGAGATATCAAACTTGCTTCAGGAATTCTTTTGAAAAATGTTTTCCATGTGCCTGATTTCAAGGCTAACCTGATGTCTATTGGAAGGATTGTGGATGATACTGATTTAGATGTGAATTTTAAGAGAACCAAGTGTGTGTTTCAGGACCCTAAGAGTGGTCAAGAAGTTCTCAATGCAATAAGGCTTACTGGAAGGCTTTTCAAGGCAACTTTGCAAACTGAAGATGGGTCTCACAATCATTACAGTGCAGTTAATGAGGCTTCTAAGCCATCACAGTCTAGTTTCAAACATAGGCATCTCATTGAAACTGCAAGAGCCATCAGGTTATTTGCTAATCTTCCTCTAGTGTTTTGGGGAGATTGTGTTCTTGTAGCCACCCACTTGATAAGCTTGATGCCATCTTCTGTTTTGAATTGGGCCACTCCATTTGAGAAATTGATGGGGTGCAAACCTGTGTATAGCAGATTGAGGATCATTGGATGCTTATGCTTTGCTTTGGTTAGGGGCAATGTGAGAGATAAGTTTGCTTCCAAAACTAGGAAGTGCATCATGCTGGGATATCCTCAGGACCACAAAGTTTACAGGCTATATGATCTGACCACCAAAACCACCTTCATTAGCAGGGATGTGCTATTCTTTAAGGACATTTTTCCTTTCAAAGAATTTTCATCTCCCATTTCTCAAAGTCATACAAACCAACCAATTTACCTTTAGTCAATCCAGCTGCTTGTTTTGACTTCCAAACTCCTACTTCACCCATCACCCCCACCCTCTTCTGTTGTCCCTGATTCCACTGAGTCTCATACTGAGCCTCTCCTTGAACCCAACATTTCTCCTAACCCATCCTCTGAACCTTCAGTGACTTCTAGTTCCTCTCCTATTATTCCCATCAGGAGATCCACTAGACAGTCACATTTACCTGCCCATCTCAAAGATTTTATTTGCCCTTGCAACTCCCAATCCTTTTCTACATCCTTTCTAGCCACTGCACTTGATGACCCTACATATTATCCTCCTGACTACAAAGCTTCTCTTGCTAATGTCCTATCCCTTAAAGAACCACTAGCCTATACCCAAGCCTGTGGTGATGGAGTTGGAAGCTCTTGAGGATAATGAAACTTGGTCTCTCACTACATTACCTCAAGGCAAATATCCTATTGGTAGTAAGTGGGTGTACAAAATTAAGTTTAAACCTGATGGCAGTGTTGAAAGATTCAAAGCTCAACTGGTTGCTAAGGGTTACAACCATATTAAAGGCAAAGACTACAAACATACCTTCTCACCTGTGGCCAAATTCACTACTATGAGGATGTTGATTGCTGTTGCTACTCAGAAACAGTGGCCTATTGTGCAGCTTGACATAAATAATGTTTTTCTTCATGGCTTCATTGATGAGGAAGTTTATATGAGGATTCCTGATGGCTATGCTAAAGGTGATTCTGGTCAAGTTTGTCGATTGAAAAGGTCACTTTATAGTTTGAAGCAAGCATCTCGCCAGTGGAATGTTGAGCTATCTCGATTCCTGGTGGCAAAGGGCTATATGCAATCCTCTTTTGACCATTCTTTGTTTCTGAAATCAGTTCCTAAAGGCCTGGTTGTTGTGCTGGTTTATGTAGATGATTTACTACTTACTGGTGACAGTTATTCAGAAATAAATTGGTTGAAGGATGCCTTGCATCAAGCTTTCACAATTAAGGACCTTGGTAATGTCAGGGTACTCTCCTTAATCAACGGAAATATGTCCTGGACATACTTCAAGACACTCAAATGGAGGACTGCAAAGCTGCTTCCTTCCCTATGTCAAGAGGTTTAAGGCTCTCTACAGATACTGGTGATGAGCTTGATGATCCAGAGAAATATCGTCAGTTGGTAGGCAGGTTGTTATATCTGAATATGACTAGGCATGATATCTCCTATGCGGTCCAACACCTCAGCCAATTCATGCTTTGTCCTCGCATCCCTCACTGGCAAGCTGCTATACATGTGGTGAAGTATCTTCGGGGTACTGTCAATCTGGGCTTGCTCTATCCAGTTCATAATCACATTGCTTTCACAGCTTATTGTGATTCGGATTGGGGGAATTGCTTATTCACTGGAAGGTCCCTTACTGGGTTCTGTGTATTCATGGGAAGAGCTCTTGTTTCATGGAAGACCAAGAAGCAAACAACGGTCTCAAAGTCATCTGCTGAAGCCGAATATTGAAGCCTTTCAAAGACAACTAGTGAGTTGGTATGGTTGGATTCGATACTCCTTGAGTTCAATTGCTCTGTTCCGAAACCAATTCCCCTCTTTTGCGATAGCAAGTATGCGATTCATATAGTGGAAAACCCAGTTTTCCATGAGCGCACGAAGCATTTGCGCCTTGACTGTCATTATGTTCGTGAGCGATTTCAGGAGGGGTTCCTGGCTCCGACCTTTATCCGTTCCCAAATACAGTTAGCAGACATCTTTACCAAACCTCTAGGCCATGATCAACATCATTTCCTTGTGTGCAAGCTCGGATTGGTGTCCTCCACTCTTCCGGCTTGAGGAGGGGATATAGAGGATAGTGTAGGCATGGGTATTTTGGTAATCTGCTCATGTAAAAATAGGGACAAAATGGTCCACACAAGTTTATGGGCGGCTATAAATTGTAATGTGTGGAGTTTGTTGGATCAAGAAATTCAGTTGAGCATTTTCGGTTATTCCCTCCTCTTCCTCAATTCAGTTTCGTTTCTTCAAATTGAGCTTCCATGGGGGATTAGCTAGAGATCCTTGATCAATTCAAGGTTCTTTAATTTACACCAATCATCGGGCCGACTCGAACTTTGTTAAATTCCCATACAGAGTATATGATACATATATGTAGTGCAATTCCTATACACAATATAAAATTTCAAATTGGCGGAACACTGCATATATGAAGTGCAACTCGGCCAATTCCTATACACAGTATATATGATACACGTACTGCATGTATACATATGGATCCACGCCCCAAAATTCACTATCTCCTTCCTATCCCTCTTCAATAATTTTTTTTTTTTTAAAAAAAAAAATAAAGAAAAAGGGTAGAGTAGTAGTTGATTTTTGAAAAGTAAACGATCCTACAAGAAGTCAAGAATGTGGTTGCTACTATGGACACGAAGCAGCAGAGGTCTATTCGTGCGTTTAAATGAGAAACAACTTATTTAAAATGCGTGTAAAATGAGAGCGAGCTTAATTATTGTACTATGGGGTCCGACCGGGTAAAAAGAAATTAAACTAGCTGCTTTATTTTGTGTATATATATACTGTGGCAGTTGCCTCTGAGTGTTCATCCCTTACCTTTCATTACAATATAATTAATATCTATTTGAAAATTGAGTGTTTACTTATAAAATTTCAACGCAATGGATGTCGTCAAAGTGTTGCATATGAATGCAGGAGATGGAGATTCAAGCTATGCTCATAACTGCCTCCTTCAGGTATTCATTTTAATTACAGATATAGTTAATGTTTTGTTAGACCTAAATCTCAAATTAAAGGTTAGAGCCTTGAGACTTCAATGATTTTAAGTCAAACTGGGGACACCATCTCAAAACTAATTGACATTAGGTGAGTAGCCCATGTACTTCTATGAATTAGGTTTAAAATTCTCTCACTTCCGATGTGAGATTCACAAATGCCCTAACATAATCCTTTACATTTTAACCCTTTTTCACACGAAATTGTGGTTTAATTAAAATAAAAGTACAGAGTCTTCATTTCGTTCACTCATCTTATAGTCTTCATTTTCTCTCTCAGGTTGGGCTAACTGTTATTACTGCATAACTTAGAATTGTTTCTTCAGATTAGCCAAGAACGAAGAAAAAAATAGCAAATTATCCAAGATCCAAAATTATTTTGGGATTTAGCCAAAGCTAAACTAAGTCGCTATTTGAAACAACAACTTTCGCCTAGCTTCAAAAAAAAACATATAATACTAAAGTCGCTATTTCAAACAGCAGTTTAGTTTTTTTTTAAAGAAACTTCAGTTTTAATGGGAGGAAGTCTGAAAACGAAAAAAAAATCCCGAGTATTATATTATTATTTTTTTGAACCTGAGCTAAAGTCATGGTTCTAAACAGCGACTTAGCTCTGCTTTGGCTAAATCTCAAAATACTTTTTTATCTTAGCTAATTCACTCATCTTTTCTTCGTTTTTGGCTAATCTGAAGAAAAAAAAAATCTACAATTTATGAGTAAATTCGTGCTAATATGAATCATGTTGTTGAATACGAATAGTTTTAGTGACTATACACTTAATTATAACAGTAACGGCTGCTTATACAGGATCAATTCTTTGTTGGGTGGCTTTAGGTTCCGAAGGGATTAGGGAGGAGCAACAAGGGCAACGTTTACTTGGCAAAGAGCAGTCCTGAAAGTGTGATAAAGGCATACTATGAGCAGTTTCAAACCGACCTTAAAACGTTCTTGAAGCATCGATCAGAGGAGTTGGTTAAAGGTGGGTGCTTGGTTTTCACACTTCTAGGTAGAAAGAGCCAAGACCCCACCATTAGAGAGCGTGCCTGTATTTGGGATCTCCTCTCCTCTGTTCTCAATCAAATGGTTTCCGAGGTATTCACTACTTGAATCACCCATTACACAATTTACCCTTAGCTTTTACATATATATATAGCTAGAGGGCAGTGTTCTAAAAAGCGCTAGCCGGATCTCCTAGGCGGTCCTAGGCAACACTTAGACGACGCCTAGACAGACAAGGCGGAAGAGAATCACCTAACGCCTAGATGGGATTTTTAGAACAGTAGCCGGGAGTTAGAGGCATGGGTGGCTCGAGTCTTTTTTTTAATAATTTTTTTACTAATTGTACAAGTAAAATAGGTACAATATAAAAAAAGTAACTGAATCATAAAGTTTGATTGGCTTTTTTTTTTTTATCAGTAAAGTTTGATTGACTTAGTTGGTAGACCTTTTTATTTCATTGGATTTTTTTTTTTGTTTTCAACTAAAATTAACTATTTAAATCACGATTTTAAAGACATTTTTCAATATAATTTAAATTTAAATATGTATTTAAATCCGTTGTCACTTGGGGGTCTTGAGCAACAACCTCTAATATTTCCGTCACCTGAATATATTTCAGGCAACGAATTTAAATCCGTTCGTCGCCTTGCCATCTAGTGTTTTTTTTTTTCCATCTAGTGTAGTATCCTCTGGCGCAGCTTGGAAGGAAAAAAAATTGATAAGTCTTTTTTTAATAATTTTTTTACTAATTTTACAAGTAAAATAGTATTCAAAAAAAGTAACTGAATCATAAACCTCTTTTATCACATTGGAAATTTTTTATTTTTTTTTTCTATAAAAATTAACTATTTAAATCACGATTTTAAGGTATTTTTAAATATAATTGTTTAAATATGCATTTAAATATCCGTCCGTCACTTGGGGCTCTTGAGCAACGACTTCTAATATTTCCGTCACCCGAATCTGTTTCAGGCGACGAATTTAAATCCGTCCGTCGCCTGAGTTGGCATCTAGTGTAGTGTTATATGCCCACCACTTTGTGATATATATGATATGATTGAACTCATTGTTTAGGGTTTGATAGAAGAGGAACAGCTTGATCGGTTTAACATTCCAGAGTACATGCCGTTGCCTATGGAGATCGAAACTGCAGTAGAGAAGGAGGGATCATTTGCGATCAACTGCGTGCAAGTGTCGGAGGTCAATTGGGATGCTGCAACATACGACATCGATGAATGTGGGGGCGAAAGAGAGGAAATAGGATTTGGGTTTGTCAAGTGCATGAGAGCGGTGACGGAGGCCCTGCTTGCTGATCACTTTCACTTGGATGAAGCTTTGATAGATGAAGTGTTCAGGAGGTACGGTCAGATCCTTGTTCATACCATGGCTAGAGAGAGGTCCTTCTTGGTCAATGTTACCGCTTCATTGACCAAGAATTAGTTATCAATATATGAACATGTAAGGACATCGTCAACTATTACATTTGTGATTATAAATAAAGGTGTGTAATCATGTCTTTGTAGAACCATTCGATTCGATGTGGTATAAACTCGTATTTGCAGCTGAATCATTCGAGATAACATCTTCAAAAAATGTAGTATTGTGTTATAACGAGAATGAAAATAGCGAAGAACAACACAGAGATTTACTTGGTTCAGCAACGGTATGTTGCCTACGTCCACGGGGAGAGAACCAGTTTTATATTAGATGAGACGAACACAAATTAGGGTTACAAAAGGTCGGCGTTTCATGAGTATATGAAGAGACTCTTGAAACCCTAAACAGACAATGGTCTGAAAGCCCAAAATAGACAGACGATATGTCCGTTTACAATAAACACCGCATACCGTGAAGGCTGGGTGGCGATGCCCCCTAGCTCCCGCGAGACCACCGTTGGGGGCTCCGCCCCCCGGACCCCCCGATGTGTCACCGGTCAACGATGATTCAAGGCACATTGACATATTGTTTTTGTTTAAGTTGGTTTTAATTAACTAAAACATTACAAAAGGGTTATGTGTGGGAATTAAGGGAAAATTACAAAAAATAGCCTAATCTTCGTGGATTGATATGCTCATTAGCTTAAACTATCAAATATGTAGAAAATAGCCTCGACTATTTACTTTATTACATAAAATAGACTCACGCTAAATTCAAATTCAAACAATTATTATCACATGAATAAGATTTGGATATGGATATATTACAAATCTATCTTAAACAAATATTTAGTTCTTAGGATGTGGATTAAATTATCATATATATATATACCAATATATTTTGGTCGAATGTACACCAACGTTCGATTCCATGTATATGCATTTGTGATAATAATTTTCTGGCCGAGCCTCTGAGAAAAAATTTCAGAATCCGTCTTAAGGTTTTAAGGGTGACAAAACATTTCACCGGTCACCAAAATGTTGCAAATGAATTCCCAACCAAAAACACAAAACTGCGTTGCATTCTATTAAATTCCACTAGTGAAATCTGAAATGCGGATTGAAGAGAGAGTTCAAACACAGAAATGAGAAACACAAACTAGCATGTATTAAACTTTGAACAAAGAGTTTTACAAACGATTCAACCTTAAAAACAAAATGGAGAAATGAAAACGATTAGCCTCAACTAGGACACCAGTTATCAAGGTTAATTAGAATCGAAGTGCAATCGGATTTCAAATCTCACTAGCTCTCGAAATCTCAGTGTTTGGATATGAAGTTCATATCCAAACACTGAGAGACAGCATGGAGGAGCTCTCATAATTGAAGGGAGCTCTACCTATGCTCAAGAGCACAAGCGAATTGGAAACCCTAGCAGAGCTCAAGAGACAAGAGAGACGGCATGGAGGAGCTCTCATAATCTCTCTCTTGTCGGTGTTTAAGGTTTGCAAACCCTCTTAAACTCGAGCCAAGTGAAACGACGTCATTGAAGGCTCAACGGTCAGGAGATCCACAAGCAAGTGAGATGGGCTTCCTCCAGGCCGAGTTGAGATCACATTTGGACCCTTAGCCCAAACACAATACAATCAGCTATCCAAAACACACCCTTACAAGTTATGCATCAACAAAATCGTATTTCACAAACTAGATGCCTCTTTAGCTCTTCATACATGAACAAAGGAGATAAAAAAAACGTCTTTATTATGTGAATCATCGTATGACCAATACACAAACGTTACTTATACAAAGATAACACAACGCAGCACACCTTCGATCAACACATCGATCACACGACACGAAAATGAGATCAGTCTAGTGTATATCCACACTCCACAGCATAATCGATGAGTTGCTCTACTTCTTGCTCATCGACATCAACGGCTCCATCGATATCAATGTCGGTGTAATAGATGGCACGATCAGCTCGGAAGCCAGGCATATACGCCCCCAGCTTCCTGAACGCGCCCTTGAGCTCTTCCTTGTTCAGGTGCCCGTCTTTGTTGACATCATGTTCCTTGAAAATCTTCCTCAGCTTCTCCTCGGTTAGCGACTCTTGACACGACGATCCCATCGTCTTGATTTCTTGACTGAAACCCTAAGAGCCTCTATGCATCAAGAGATTCTTCTACTAGATCACATATATAAAGGACACTAGTTGAGGTGAATTGGCGATGGGGTTGGAATCTGATGCTACATTACTCTTGCCTGTAAAGCCAAAAGAGATATGATGAATCTATTCCCTCTTGCAACCGTTGATTTCATATCCTCTTTCTATCACAAAAGCTTAATCTGTGTGCCGAAAAGGACTGAAATTGTTTGAAGTTATATCAATGAAGATTCCTTACAAGAATCATCCAAACACTTCTTCTCTATATCTACCTAAACAATTTCTAATTGTTTGAAGTTAATCAATGATTGTGTTTTAAGAAGTTTCAATTCTCAAGGCTCGAACTCGCGATCCGCTCTCCTACCGTAATCAACCAAAGCAAGGACGGACACGAGAAGGTGCCCCTCCTTGCAACTGGCGAACCACTAGATGGTGTACATTTTTTCGTTGATAACTTTGTTTTAATATATTATAAGCTCAAATTTGATAACTGAATAGAAAAAGCTATGGACATATGATGATTTAACATATACTTCCTTCGTCCAAAAATACATGGACTTTTACTATTCATGCACGCTTTTTTATGAGCTAAAAACTATATTAAATATTAACTTTTTAATTAATTTTTTTTAATAATTACAAACTTATTATCAATAAGTTTGTAATTATTAAAAAAAATTAATAAAAAAGTTAATATTTTATATAGTTTTTACCTTCTTAAAAAAGCGTGCGTGAATAGTAAAGGCAATGTATTTTTGGACGGAGGTAGTATTAACCAATTCAAATGTCTTTCAATAAAATAGATGGTTTGATGTTTTTCTTAAAATTTATATTTGTTGGAAATAATACTTGAATAAGGTTTTCTAAGGGGCTTCATTTTTCGAAATTACTTTATCCATATTTAAAAGAAAAAGGGGAAATGGTTTTATCTGGTTTTGAGGATTTTCCTCACCTAACCAGGTTTGGTGGGAAAGTGGTGTGTGCTTCTTCTTTTTTTGTTAATTAAGTAATAATTCAACCTCAGACATACCTAAAGTTCAAGAGGGTCGAACATACAATAAAACAAAAAATACAAGGAAAAAAAAGGAGCAATCAACACATAGCATGCACCCTGAAAAGGATGAAACTAAGCAAAACTAAAATTCTTCCTCCTCCCCTCTATGTGAAAAATTGTTGTGAGTTTCCTGTTGATTTCATTCCTTCGATTGTGAGTGCATACTTTTAAAGGGTGCTATGTAACCTTGAAGAGCGATGCCAATAGCCGACTTGCACCTCTAGTTGGTTTGATTTTCAACGAGGTTTTGACGATTTTTAGGAACCCATTGATGGTTTGACTAACAATATCCCCATACTATAATTCGTTTCAAGAAACCAGAGCTTCAAAATGAGAGATTGCATATACATAAAAGTTTTTACTTTGAGTTACACATTTTTGTACATGTTAAGTAAACAATACATTGATCGAGTGGTCGATATCATGTTCTCGTCCTTAGATGTTAACAACTCAATGAAGTAGACACCGCGAAGATGGAAGGCTCCAAAGGATTTCAAACAAACGCAAAGTTTTCTACATTTTGCAGTGAGAGACTGAAAGGGACTGTTTAAAGGGCGAAATGGACAACTAATCAAAAGGAAGCAGGCAAGCAAGACACCACAAACAACAAAAGTGTTCAGAAAATAATACAAGTGAAATATAGTACTACAGATTCTCTCGGTGGAAGACGACACATTTTCACGACGATCAAAGGCTAAACAACAAGAACTTATCCGACGCTCCAAAACACACATCGCCTAAAGTGAAGGAAGATCAGATTCCTAACCGCGTATGGAGAAATTTGAGTTTGATGTTGATTTGTTTGGAAGATTTATATTTAGCCCAATGGAATTTTGTGGGCTTTTCGGCCCAATTGAATGATGATCTGTTCTCACTTTTTCCGTACTAGAGAGGTTTAAATCCGATATTTATTTATAGGCGAAAATGTATAAAACCACCCTTTATACACCTTTGTTTGCAATTAACCACCCCTTATTCAAAAAATTTCACTTAACCACCATTTATTCACCTTTGTTTGCAATTAACCACCCCTTATTCAAAAAAATTCACTTAACCACCCCTTATAACAAATTGTTTGCAAGTAACCACCCATCCTCCCATTTTTCTATAAATTAAACTTCTATTAAATTCAATTTAAAATTAAAAGACTAAAATGCACCCAAATTTGGTTTTACAGTTTTTATTTATTATTATTTATACAAAATTACCATTAATGCATGCAAGTTATGTCCACCTCTGCTAGTAGGTCAGATGTAGTCATACCTCTTTCGGTCATTGACGCTTTATTTGCACCCTCCTCTGGCAATGCTTGATAGTAGACCTTTCAGAACACGATCCGAACCGGTCGACCCGACCCGAACGACTCGAAATTTTTTGGTCAAGAGCCGAAAATTTTGACCCAAAATTTTCCTACCCCAACGACCTGTCAAAACATTAATTATATCTATTTTATAGTGTTTTTAGTTATAAGTGTGAAATTATAATAAAAAAAATGATATTTTATTAAAAAATTACTTTTGAAAAACATGTTAAAAAGATAAAAAAATAATTAATACCGATTGGATAAAGTAAAATAATACAAAAACAATGGATATAATTTATTTTTCACGGACTTTAATATTCAATTAACGAAAATTGGTTATGGGTGTGACTTTGCAAATAAAACAGTTTTAATGAGTAGTTTTCTGCAATTTTCGTTTTAAGGGGTGGTTTCACGCAAAACACCCTATTTAAAGGGTGGTTTACTGAAATTTACCCTATATTTTAAGTTGAGATAAAAAAACCTAAATATATTGGGAAAAAAACTTTATACAAAAGAACAAAATCTAAGAATCTAATTTAAAACATGACTAAAGTATTTTAATTAGGGAAATATTTTTTTAAGTCGGTGTCTCATCCTTTGCTCTTGCCTTTAGAATATAGGTTAGAAAAATCGTATTTTAAGTATGGCTAAATAATTAAATGCAAGAAAATTTTGCCAAAAAACATGAGCTTTATAGGCTATTGTTTAAAAAAAAAAGATAACTTTAAAATACTTGTTCTCACTTATGTTGTAATTGAAGATTAAGAACTCTTTTGGAAAAGAATGTTGAAATGTAACTATTTAGGGATTTTATAAGGTGTTTACTTAAATTGAAAATGATTTCCTACGGTAAAAAAAGAGTGAACTCTAAAAATATGTTAAATTTCAGTGGGTTATATGAATGTAGGGGTAACAAATTCGAACGCATCATGTACTAAGCCAAGCACACAATATCATTAGGGTTTCATTAAGCACCATTTGTCATTAGGATGAGCAGCGCCCATTAGCTTATATACAAGGCTTGGATTCTTCCACACACACCCCTCAGGTAAAACTGTCTGGCCACACAACATTAATATTTGATCGTTACACTTGACGACATAATCTCTTAAGGTCGACTAGCTAGCCAATAGACCAAGGTCCCGAACCACACCGTTCAAATACCATGATTTATCTAGTATGTGTTATTAGGCACACGTTAGAAACTAAAAAAAAAAAAAGTCAAAGATATATCTACCAATTTAGCCTGGTATAGATGACATGTAGTAACTAATAAAGCACGAGTTCAAATTCTTGGGGTCTGGCCTCCTCCTACTGTGATGTGTCTGTGTGTATCTATGAACTAATTAAATTAAAAAAGTAAACTAATTTTAATTTTTTTATAAGGTAAAGATTTGAGTGGGGTCAGGATCTGCTGGACCACCACTCAAGAGTATCCTTGCGGATGGGGACGCACAGAGCAGAATCAGCAAGAAAGTCTCGCGTGAGCGTAGTGTGGATGAGTCATGCGATCCTGTTTGTGGTCGAGTTGACCTCCCGGAAAACGTGATCGAGTTCCACCCTAGTGAAATATTGGAGAAGGCTGAGGGTATTGGAGATCAACATCTCGATCTCCCACGGGCAACACCACATATCACACAAATAGTTGACGATGGACAGACTGTCGCCTTCAACCATGATGCTGGACAACTGAAGCTCTTTTGCCTTGGCGATACCACATTTGATCGCCAGAGCTGAGATGTGCCCACATTTGAAGTCGTCGCAGTCGATGACTGCCCCGCTGTGGTCCATAATAATGAAACATGCAGAAGTTTCACCGGAAGGTAGTTTGGATCTGCCGAAATTAGTTTTGAAAGATCCTAGCTTCATCTGGTTTACTCCATCTCGGATTTCTTCTTCTCTGTGGCTGATTTGTTCGAGTTTTACTAATTTTGATGTATTGATCTAGGGATTAATGTGTTGAATTTTTTTTTTTTTTTAATTCTACTAGAAATATTCCATTTTTTTAATTATTTATAAAATTTCTTTATTAAAAAAAAGAGGGGTAGGTTTATGTTAGACTCATCTAGGCTAGTTAGTTCTAGCATATACTATATAATATTCAGCAATTACTTAACAAATCTAGGGTTAGCTGATTCCTGAATTATTAAACAAACGAGTTTAAATTTTGTCTTTTTTTGTTCTTGCATCTCTTTTTTTACCTTGAACCGGTAAACTAAAAAGACAACCATTCCGAAATCGCTCACCGAAAAGGACTTGTGGGTAGTACACATAGGTTCACGGTTCGAACTTTGGAATGACCGCTATTTATTTACCAATTCAAGGTAAACTAAAAAGACGTTACTCACGAAGCATAAAAACAAAAGGGTAGAATTGTAAATTCATGTGACATAAAAAAATACTGTATGAAATCATAGAATGTCACTCACCAACTTAAATCGAATCGGCGCGTTACAACCGACCAAGAACCATGCCCAGAAGTAGGCAGTGTAGGTGTCACGTGATGCCCTCAGAATTTGTACTCTTTTATTTATTTATTTATTTTGAACCGGAAAGAATTCGACCCACCGGACATACTCGGTGGGACGAGCGGCCGAAAGACGGCAACGGACAAACCGTTATGAATTAAACAAAATACAAACAAATCAACAAAGACAAGACAACCACGAACAACTAGAGAATAGAAGTCGAAACTAGCGAGGGCGAACTGATTTGGAACTGGGCCCATGCGAGCCATTTCTTCTATCAGTTGGTAAAAGTAACGCAGGGAATCCCTGGGGAACAAAAGTGGAGACCTCAGATATGGACTCGGTCAGCAGCGAGCCGTCTAAATCTTTACCTTATATAAAAAAAAGGAAGACTAATAAAATATTCTCACATTTGGAGTATGGTAAAAATATATCATCAACCTTCAAATGTAATAAAAATATCCCGATCTTTGAGGTAGTGATAATATATTACCACGGGTCAAAAATACCGACAAGACGGTCTACGTGGATTTTTTTTACAAGTGTTTGCTTGAGCGGTTTCCCTAGGAAAAAATAAATAGTTGGATTGGGTTCATACCTAACGCCTCCCTCCTATCTTCTTATGTGGTTGCCTCTTGAACTTTCTTCCAAGTAACTCATGGTAGGCGTGGCCACGGGTTACGGGTTGGCGGGTGGGGACGGGTAGCGGGTTAGGGTTAGGGACAGGGAATCCGTGACCCGTGACCCGGCGGGTTGACCCGTCGGGTCGACCCGCCGGGTCAACCTGCTTTTTCAAAATATTTTTTTTTTGAAAAATTTATTTTTAATAAAATAAATTTATAATATTATGTAAATTATTCTTAAAATAACTCACAATAATACATAAACTAATATGCAGTGTGCAATGTGAGACAAATAAACCCATCTTTCTCATTTTATAGACTTGGAACTTGGAAGTCTTTCTTCCTTCCTCTCATTTCCACTGTGGGACAAAGGCTTTGTCCCACATCGAAAATATGGATATAGAATGAGAATGCATGGGGCTATATATATGTATCCCACTACCACATTTCTTCCACTTCACTTGTTTCCTACATTTCCTACATTGGAAATTAAGTTGGAAATGAAGTTTGAGAAATATATTCTCATATTTTTTTCTCTTACATCACACAATGAAATTATTGTGGATGAAAGAATTAATATGGAGATATAATCTTCCTACATTTTTAACACTTCATATCAAAGTGATAAAATGTGTTGTGAAGATAAAATCGTTACATATTATTTATTTATTTTAATAGTCATTTTTAAAAAAAAAAAGATTTTTAAAAAAAAAATAATGTAACCCGCCGGGTCAACGGGTCGACCCGAACCCGTCAACCCGTGAGATTTACGGGTTAGGGTTCGGGTCGGCCAACCGTGACCCTTGACCCGGCGGGTCCGACCCGTGGCCACGCCTAGCTCATGGTTCCTCTTCAATGACAGTCTTCTTCCCTTGTGGTCACCTATTTTGATTTGTCTCTCTCACATTTTCTTCTTCTTTGATTCGTTCACAGACTTAGCTGAGTAAGTTTTGTTTTTCCCTCTCAGTTGTTGATGTTGTTGTCGGTTTAGTTTTGTTTTTGGTTTTGGTGTTAGGAGTAGAATAGTCATGTTGTGTTAATTTGAGACGATTGTGATTGGATTAGTTGTTTGGTTGAATCAATTTCGTTTTTCGAGTTTAATTTTGTTGTCGATTTGTTTTTTTTCTTAAGGAAACCGTTAAAGAAATCTCAATTTTAGTGCTAATTTGTAAAAATGCTTTCATGCAGGATGCATTAATGTCCAAAAAAAATCAACATAAATTGTCTTGTCGGCATTTTTGACCCATGAGAAAACCCGTGATAATATATTATCACTACCCTCAAAGGTCGAGATATTTTTATTACTTTTGAAAGTTAAGGATATGTTTTTACCATGCCCCCAAAGGTGGGGTATTTTAATTAATTTTCCCTAAAAACAATATCCATTTACTAACTTTTTAAAAAAGGTATTCAAAGTTGTGATCGAGTTAAATTAATAAAGCTAACTTTGCCGCTCTGTTAGGGGTCTCAACATTTCCTATGAGGCTATGACACATGTCTCCAAGGATACTCTAAGATCTTTCCACCCGAACTATTACCTGTTCAAAAAAAATGAAAAAAATGAAAAGCTAGCTTATGATTTATCTAACGCATGATGCGCACATAAAATAAAATAAAAACATTAAACTCCCTCCGTTTACGTTTTTTTAAAAAGATAAAAATTATATAAAATAATAATATTTTTATTAATTCTTTATTAATCTCATATTTATTACTAAAAATAATATTATAATTAAAAATAATAATATTTTATATAATTTTTTTATCATTCTAAAAAATATATATAAATAATAAATGACTTATAAAAGTAAAAGGATGGAGTAATACCTTCCTTTTATATACAAAATATTCTTTTAATTTGTTATACATTACAGTACTCCGTATTGTTTTAATTAATCTGACAAAATAGACCACTACCCCTCCTTCGCTTTAATGGATTGATCCATACATTAGCACGGAAATCGACTCATACATACACACATATATATATATATATATATATATATATATATATATATATATATATATATATATATATATATATATATATATATATATATAGAGAGAGAGAGAGAGAGAGAGAGAGAGAGAGAAACTTGTGCACAAGGCTTAGGATGTGCATTGTGCACAAAATATTATTCGATGAAATGTGAAACATTATTCAGTGAAATTCGAAGCATTATTCGGTGAAATGTGAGTATTGTTTAGGTGAATGTGAAACATTATTTGGTGAAATTTGAGGCATTCCATATAAATTGTAACTATTGTTTAGGGAATTGAGGTTTCTTTTATTTGAAATGTATAAATAAAAAAAATAAACATTATTCGGTAGAATGTTATAAATTATTCAGTGGAATTGGGACGTTTTCATCTGAACTGAACGGAAAAAAAAAAACATAACAGTGTTGGGTAGAATGTTTCACATTTCACCGAATAATGCTTAAAATTTCACCGAATAATGTTTCACATTTCACCGAATAATATTTGTGCACAATGCACACCCTAAGGGGTGTGCACTCTGGAACCACTCCCTATATATATATATATATATATATATATATATATATATATATATATATATATATATATAATGAGGTTAAAATGAAAAAGGGGCTTAAGATGAAAATTTCTCTTAAAGTGAAAATGGGTTAAAAAAACATACCCGCGTCCCAACAGTAGAAGCAGACAAGCAGGTCGCTCTCGGACTCCCGCACCCACACCCGCGTCGAGCCACCTCCGGCCACCAGCGCCTGGCCGCGCTCGAGCCCACCCCTGGGCGCACCCCCCGAGCCTTGACTAGGCTTGGTTCGAGCCAACTGCTGCCCAGGCGAGCCCAGTCGAAGCCCCACGTCGCTTCTAATCCCCTCGGCCTCCCACGCGGCCACGCCACCCACGAGCCACCTCCGGCCACCAGCCCCCACCTGCTCGAACCCCCTCCCTCAGGCGCACCCCCCGAGACCGGAACCCCCATGGTTCGAGCCCAGCCGAGCCTACACCGAGCCCATCTTCCCCAACAACGCTAAGCGGTGCTTTTGGCTCGGAATACCTTCGAAATCCCAATTTTGCTCCTTGTTTCCACTCGAAATTTGTATGATTTCTAACCCTAAACTTGTTTATTACAACTATTTAGATTGTTTGAATGATTTAGATTGAGATTGAAAACCTAGGGTTTGATTTAAGAGCGGAATTTGAGGCTTTTTTCCAAAAGCCAAATTGATTGAAATTGATGATATGGTTGTGTTGTTGGGTTGATTTTGAGCTAATTTCATGTTCATATCATTGTCAAATTGTTTATATATCATTAGCTAATTGGATTTTAGAATTTTATATTGCGATATGTTTTATAATTTGGGGCTTTTTGCCAAAAGCCAAATTGATTGAAATTGATGATATGGTTGTGTTATTGGGTTGATTTTGAGCTAATTTCATGTTCATATCATTGTCAAATTGTTTATGGATCATGAGCTAATTGAATTTTAGAATTTTATATTGCGATATGTTTTAGAATTTGGGGCTTTTTGCCAAAAGCAAAATTGACTGAAATTGATGATAAGATTGTGTTGTTGGGTTGATTTGGAGCTAATTTCATGTTCATAGCATTCTCAAATTGTTTATGGATCATGATCTAATTGGATTTTAGAATTTTATTGCGATATATTTTAGAATTTTGGGTTTTTTTGCCAACATCCAAATTGATTGAAATTAATGATATGGTTGTGATGTTGGATTGATTTAGAGCTAATTTCATGTTCATAGCATTGCCAAATTGGTTGTGAATAATGAGCTAATTGGTTGTGAATAATGAGCTAATTGGATTTTAGAATTTTGTTGCGATATGCTTTAGGTCGATTAGGTTCTTCTATTTTAGCATGAAAATCATAATTTAGCCTATTAGCTCAATTGGTAGAGCAATGTGCATTTGCACAAAGATGTGAGTTCAAATCCCACATAGGTTACATAATAGACAAGAGCGCAACAATCGCAAATTGTTAATCATGCACATTATAATCTTAGTTATGCACAATTGTATCCTACTTTTGCACAATCCTATCTTACTTTTGCACAATTGTATTATTAGATATGCACAACATAATGTTACGTACATTTGCAAAACATAGTGTTATATTTGCACAACTTAAAGTTATATTTTGCACAATATAATGTTATATTCGCACAACATTATATTTTATGTGCACAACGTGACATTATATTATTAGATATGCACAACATAATGTTACATTTGCAAAACATAGTGTTATATTTGCACACCTTAAAGTTATATTTGCAGAATATAATGTTATATTCGCACAACATAATATTATATGTACACAACGTAACATTATATTATTAGATATGCACAATATAATGTTACATTTGCAAAACATAGTGTTATATTTGCACAACTTAAAGTTATATTTGCACAATATAATGTTATATATGCATTATATCATCTTATTTGTGCACATTATCATTTTATCATTGCACTTTATAATCTTATTCATGAACGGGAATACAAAAAAAGCAACCATAAATAGCTTATGCGGGATTTTGATCTCGAACCTTTGTGCATGGGCACATCACTATACTATTTTTTGAGCTAATAGGCTTTTAATGGCACATGTTGCATTAAAGTACAAAACTGTCATAAAATAGCGGTCCATAAAGAAAATTTTTGGTATGACACATTATGAAAATGCACATTTATTAATAATAACATTTATTGTATTATTTGTTCACTTTATATTTTGTAATCTCATCTTTTTCCCTTTTTAAAATAAAGACAAAAACTGTAATGTAACATTCTTGTTGTATTTTTTTAATATTATAGTTGCACCTAACAATATTATTTCAAATAAAAATTACGGGCTAAAATCTGTAATTTTCATAATTGAAATAAGGGCAATATTCGTATGAATGGAAAGTTTGGGGGGGCGTGTGAAATTTACCCCAAAATTAGGGTCATTTAACCATTTTTCCATTTACTCGTAAAATTAGGCCCATTTACACCAAAATTAGGCCTATTTATTCATTACTCATTTAATTAGGCCCATTTACATCCAAATTAAACTATTTTCACTTTAAGAAGGATTTTCATCTTAAGCCTCATTTTCATTTGAACATTTATATATATATATATATATATATATATATATATATATATATATATATATATATATATATAATTAACAGATAGGTATGGGATTATTTAACATAAAAATAATATTTAGTTTGTATCAAAATTTATATTGTTTGACTTTTCAACAGATTTTTTAAATAGCTAAAATCTTTATTAAATATCAAAAAAAAATTAATTAGTTTTTAAATAATGTTATATTTAATAGTAACCAATATAAAATTATTTTATACTATTAGATTTTAACTTTTTTAAAAGCACATTAAAATTTAAAAGAAAAAATGACTTAAACTTTGATAGAAAATATTTAATAATTTTATTTAAAAAGTATGTAATTAAGTGTGTGTGTATATATATTGCGAACATAGGTTAATTAAACTTATATCTAGTTGGCATGTTTTTAACTAAAGAAGCGAATTATATCGCTCACTCCCTTGTTTTCTTTTCTGATTGGTTTCCATTTGCTGAGTGATTCACATACATACGAGTATTTTGTTGCTTATAAAAGTAAATTATGATGTTTTTGGATTTCATGATATATTAATTAAAATGCAATTATTTTATCTCGATTTATGTGGTTATTTGGTTAAATTATGATTTTACCTCAGTTTTTACGATATTTTTATTTTTACAACCAAACGGACACGTAAAATGGGGTAAAATAATTGCATTATAATTAAAATACAATGGAATCCAAACACACCAACTAGTTCCTATTCCATTAATGTGTAACTTGATTGCTCGATACATTTTTAGTGTTGAGTTCCCGAGAACCTGCATCTAACATCTCGTTTCTTTACAAAAATAAATAAATTGAGAGTGTTGATAGATACACCGTAAATCCAAAGGTAAAAAATACACGTTCTTAAAGACGTGCAACCCTTATGATTAAATACGTGTATGATTTGAGGTGTATATAGCGAACACGTAAATTTAACTTAGACTTGGGAGTTGGGAGTGTGAATTTAAAAAATGTTGGGCATAAGAACATGGGTCAAAACTCAAAAGCATGAGTTTCCACATGGAACCAACTGTACAAGTAATATGTATAAAAATATATAATATTCAATAGCAATCTAGTGTATAGATTAATGGCGCATATGATTGAACTGTTTCTACTGACAAAAGATATCGATCGATCTATAGTCAATAGTAGGTTTCATACACTATGCTATAGTGGTATCAATCAAACATTCAAACTATGTCCTTGTATTTAGGGCCGGAAATGGAGCGCGGATATCCATTTCACCCGTTTTTTTTAGGGTCCCACACTAATTTTGTAAGAAAACCCCGTAAAAAGCGGGTGAAATGGGAGTCGGAGCGATTATAGATGATAATTTTTCATCCAGTACCCGCTCTAATAATCTGTCCCATTAACTCGCACCAATAATCATCAAATAAGAATTCAATAATCCAATTAAACATATGATTTTACTTTTTTAGCCCTTAAAAATCTCATAAATTTCTTTGTTTTGCTATAATTTTCTCACGTTGATTTTATATTGTGCTTTTATATTTGAGTTTATATTGTTAGTAGATTTCATAATTAATTTAAAAATTAGATTATGTAATTGATCTGAAAAATATTTCTATATTGTGTTTATATTGTTATTAGCTAACCCAAAAATGTTTATATATTGTGTTCTTATTGAAGATATTCCCGTCTTTTTTATTATATAAATTATATATTTTCCACGTATTGTTGAACTAGATCCCGGAATATTTTTAATTTTACAAGTTGTGTATTTTCCATGTATCGCTGAACTCGAACTTGATATGGTAGTTTGTGTTTCTCACGTGTGTGCGTGTGTGTATATTTCATTTAATGTTTGAAAATAAAAATGTTTGATTCATCTTATTGGATATCCAATAATCACCCGCTCTACCCTCTCACCCGCATGGGTTGGATATGGGTGAAGGATTTGTGGGTGACAGAGCGAGTCGGGTGAAGGTTTATACTCGCGGGGTGAGCGAGTCGGGTGAAGGTTTATACTCGCGGGGTGGGTGATGAAATTGAGATTTTCACCAATAGCCCGCCCTATTTTCACTCCTACTTGTATCCTTTCCATTAGTTGGGAATGCACTTTTTTTTGGCTGAATTGGTGAATTGTCCAATTTTTTGGACAAATTGTAAAACTGTCCACCATTAAAACCCATTCCCGTTCCCTTCCTTCAATTCCCGTTCCCTTTCTCCTTCCTTCAGATCTCTATATATCACACTTCCTTCAAGCGCAAATTCAGGTCGCTCCTCCTCCTCCTCTCCTCCTACGCCGCCGGTCTTCTTCCCCACGCTCCTCCTCCCGGCGCCGCCGGTTCGTGGCCAGATCCGGCACCACCTATTGGCGTGATTCAAGGAAATCTCTTGCGGTCGGATCTCGTTGGCCGGATTTCGCCTTCGGCCTTGGATCTCGCCAACTCCGCTTCTGTGTCAACCATTCTCTTCCGCCTATCGCCGAGACTTCTGAGTGTGCTTGGAACGATTGCAAAATCGATCTCAAAATTGATATGTGTATGCTTGGATCTCAAAATCGATCTGTGTGTGCTTGGATCTGTGGGATCTATGTGTGCTTGGATTTCAAAATCGATTGCAAAATCGATATGCGTGTGCTTGGATCTGTGGTGAGCGAGCGAGGGAGTGAGATCGGAGGCGGCGAGGCGCAACGGCGAGATCGAGCGAGATCGAAGAAGGTCGAAGCGAGCGACGCCGGAGCTCGCCGGAGCTCGCCGGAGGCGGAGTCGGATTAAATTCCAGATCGGGGAGGATTCCGGAGGAAGGAGAAGAAGATTTTTTGTTAAATTACAAAAATGACCCAATAAATATGGGAATTATAAAAATATCTATATTTTATTACAAAAATCACCCTATTAATATGAGAAATTAAAAAAACTATCTATATTTTATTATGTGATCCATAATCTATATTTTTATTTTTATTTTTGCACAACAAAATGTTATATTTACACAACTTACGGTTATATTTGCACATCGTACTCTTATATTTGCACGAAAAAATGTAATAAAAAAAAACTAGGCTTGTATCATATTTGCACAACTTACGATTATATTTGCACATCGTACTCTTATATTTGCACGAAAAAATGAAAAAAAAAGTAGACTTGGGTCATATATTTGCACAACTTACAGTTATATTTGCACATCGTACTCTTATATTTGCACGACAAAATGTTTAAAAAATAGACTTGGGTCATATTTGCTCAACATACGGTTATATTTGCACATCATACTCTTATATTTGCACGACAAAATGTTAAAAAAAATATTTAAAAAAAAGACTTTGGTCATATTTGCTCAACATACGGTTATATTTGCACATCGTACTCTTATATTTGCACGACAAAATGATTTTTTTTTTAAAAAGAAACTAGACTTGGGTCATATTTGCACAACTTACGGTTATATTTGCACAACGTACTCTTATATTTGTACGACGAAATGTTTAAAAAAAAACTAGACTTGGGTCATATTTGCTCAACATACGGTTATTTTTGCACATGCACAACATACTCTTATTTCTGCACGAAAAAATGTAACAAAAAAAAAGAAAAAGAAAAAAGAGTGATGTTATAGACAAGATGATAAAATTGCTATTGACAAGATAGACATTCCACCAATTTGACAAAAATGTGGACAATTCACCAATTAGGATTATTTTCTTAGACATTTCACGAACTCCCTCCAATTATAAATCAAGTAGCAAATTGCTAGTCACAGTCAATCTATGTCAAGACATGGACACTCATCCTAACATAAAGACTACTAGTGAAATTTAATTAATCTCTTAACCTATAGTAGGGCAAGTGAAAGTGGATCTTGAAACGGTTAGTTTAGAGAGCGAAAAATTAAACCCTAATTTTTTTCAAAAAAATTACCAATATTATAAATATTTAACTAGAATAGAAATATAAATCGTGCATACTTTATTTCACGATTTTTAAATATTTTAATATAACATAATTTGAAGTTTTCATATTTAACTATAGTATTAAGATACGAAATTTAACAAACAATAATTAGGATAAAAGTATATCCCGTCGGTAAGAGTTACACATCAATTAAACTAACTTACATCAATAGATTAGATTTAATGATAATAAGTAATTTAATTTTTCTATGACACGGTGGCAAATGAGAATATATTGATGTTAGCAAGCGAAGTCATTATCAAACATGAATAGTGAATAGCTTAGCAAAGGTTGTTGGGCTACTGAGCTAGTGTCACTGCATAGTGAGAGTAGTGACTAGTGAGATGGGATCAGAGCCGTTGGATCTTTTGCAGGTTTATTAAATGTCCATTTTCTGACACACATTTCTGAAATATGCCACTTTCTTTTATTTCTTCTTCTTTTTTTCCTTCTTCTCCTTTTTTTTTTTATTTTTTATTTAACCTCCTTTTCAGCCTTCACGGCTTCACCACCACCACGCAGTCACGCACCATCTATCCACAATATTTCTTTATTTCACACTCCCAAAAATAAAATTTCTTTATTTCATCCTGTTTTTCTGAGTTACCTCTTTAAAATTTTATTCATTTTTAAAATATATTTTTTGGGTTTATATAGTCGGAAACAATTGAATGTTTGTTATTATTAATATTTTTCAATTCAATTTTTAGTCTTGTTTTTAGTATGGTTAAATTTTCACCAATTGCACAACTAGTCAGGATTAACATAACTTTTTTGCCTGAAAAAATATTATTGGTACTGCTTTTTCATGTCAAACCGTACATATAATGAGCCAGTTTTTTAAAACCTATTTGTATGTCTTAAGATAATAGAGTAAGAATGACATAATAAATCAATACTATTCAATTTGTGACGAATTTATCAGTCAAGATTCAAGATGCAACATTGTATTTTATATAGACTTGGATTGATTCAAGCAATGTTTAATTATATTATGAAAGTTTTTTCACATCTAGGTAAGCTTGACCAATACTCATTTATCTTGAATTGTAAATCAATGTTAGATACACAATAGTGTAATTTCTAAATATCGATTAAATGAATGTTTTTAAAATTGACACAACAATTAATAGATACTACTCCGTACAAATAAAATTCATGGATATATTTCTTACTTAAAAAAAAAAAAAAAAAAAGGCAGCTCTAACGAGCAACCGAAATTAATGTTTATCTTTGACTTTACCATATAACCCATATTTGGAAAGGCATAGCCTACTTAGGACTCTTCGCATCCGCTGTCCGAGCCTTTCCCACCTAGCCGTCAACTCGGGCTCAAACTTTCCCCTAAACCTGGTTCGGCGGGTGGTGGGCAAGGAACATTTCGGCCCTCTAGCATGTGCGTGGTGGACTATCTGGTTCTTTAGGAACCAACTGGCTTTTGACCACACGACGAAAGTATCCATTACTGAAATGGAAATTTTCCATACTACTTTTACACAATGTTGGAAACAATCGAAACTGCTTGACGCTGAGTCATCTTCAGGTACGCCTTTGCCTCCTAAGGTAATCCATCCCGGCTGTCGCTTTACGTCAACCGCAGCCAAGGGTAAGGGTCGAAGTCGTTCGGGCCTTTGGGATAAACCATCGATGGACTGCTACAAGCTTAACTTTGACGGTTCTGTAAGAGCGGGTATTTCGGCTTCTTACGGTTTCGTCATTAGGGACTGGTGCGGCCGAGTGGTTGCCATGGGGCGAAACTCGTGCATCAATGTCTCAGTTGTTTTTGCCGAGAACCTCGGTCTAAAAATGGGAATCCTTCGGGCTAAACAGCTGAATATTCGTAACCTCCTGATCGAGGGCGATAACCTTCTGGTTATTAAAGCTCTGCTAGGGGACTGGAAGTGCCCCTGGAATATCGAGCTCCTACAATCTGATATTCTGTTAGATACTTTGTCTTTTTCTTATGTAGCTATCCGTCATATTTTCAGGGAATCGAATGCAGTGGCTGACTATCTCGCGCGCAGTGCACATGCTTCCCCTGCCGACGCCTGCTACGACGACGATCCAGAGCTCTGTGCTCTCATCCGCAAGGATGCGCTAGGAAGGAGTCCTGCTACGGCCGACCCAACCTAATTTTTATTCTGCGTCAAAAAAAAAAAAAAAAAAAAAAGGAAAGGCATGGGTAACCCTTTTAACCCCAACCTCAGTAAAAATAAAACTTACCATTTACAGCAACCCTCCCCCTCTCTCTCTATATATATTACTTCACTCACCTCTTTGCCGCAACTAACCCCACTCTCCGCCCACTCCCCAAACCCCCAAAAATGCGACTCCACCGCTGCCCCAAGACCGCCGCCGCCTCCGCAACCACCGCCGACGGCGCCGTCCAGACGACGTGCGGCTGCCTGAGGAGGCTGGTCAGCAAGGTCAAGAAACAGGGGAAATTGATGCTCCACGGAAGAGGAATGTTCATCCGAAGAAGATCAACCGCCGTGGCGGCGGCACCGCCGTCGCTGACGGTGCAATGCGGTAACTGTAACAACGGCGGTGGTGGAAGTAAGTGCTATTACAATTACGATCCCCTGAGTTATTCGCTCAACTTTGATAGCAGAAGCCTCCGGGACGACGAGGATTACTTCTACCAGTTCTGCGCCTTCTCCTCCCGCTTCGCCGCCCCTCGCCCGCCCCCACCGCCGCCGGCGCTGCGAGTCGCAGCTTCTCATTAGGTTTTCATGTGTACATTTTTGGTTGATTTTTCAATTCAGAGAGATGATGAGATATGTTAATTAGTCCTAAATTTCTAATCAATCAATCAGGTCCGTCATTCTCTTTGTATTTGATCTCCTATTTTTGGCGATGAATTGCAGAAATTTGCCTTTCATGTTCGGAGTAATTAACAAGTTCAATGTAACTGTGGTACAACAAACAGAAATTAAAATTAGATTGTGAAAAATATAAAAAAAAATAAAAAATGATGTTTTCACTTAACCACCCCTTAAATTCAAAATTACAGAAAACCACCCTTAAATAGTTTTTACTTACAACTCACCACTCATTCATCTATTTTCATTAATTTATCATTACAGATATTATATTTTAATATTTTTAAACTTAAATTTGATTATAAATATGTTCAAATTTTGAATTTAAGGGCTCGATTATATTTTAGTGATCATTTTATTTATTTTTAAAAAATAATAATAAATAGATAATAATTTTCAACTTAAAATATGAATTTGATCCATTTAATTTGTTATATGTAACTTTTTTTCTTTAAATTTACCTAATTTTTTTAAAAAATAGGTTATCAATTAATCATATAACTTAAATATAATTATTAAGATAATAATTTTAGGCTATATTTATTATTGTTTTTTAAAAATAAATAAAATTATCACTAAAATATAATCGAGCCCTTAAATTAAAATTTTGAATATATTTATAATCAAATTTAAGTTTAAAAATATTAAAATATAATATATTTAATGATAAATTAATGAAAATAGATGAAGGGGTGGTGAGTTGTAAGTAAAAACCATTTAAAGGGTAGTTTTCTGTAATTTTAAATTTAAGGGGTGGTTAAGTAAAAACACCCATATTTAATGAGAGTTTTCTTTAAATTTCCCCCAAAAAACCATGAAAGTGAAAAGTGGAATTTTTTTTTAATGAATGGTCAGCAGAGATTCTTGGATTCTGGTTGCATATTTTGCTATACATAACATGGGCCTCAACAGGTGAGTTCTTTTTCGATTGAATGATAGATAAACATAAAAAGTACATGATATAATAATATAGTATGTTGAAAAATAGTGCATATATATAATTGTAGTTTAAGACAAATAAAATAGTCCATTGACAAGTACGTTAAGAAGCCTAAGATGGATAGGTAAATGTGACAACTTTGAATGAATAAGAGATTGTTAAAAAGGAGGAGACAGAAGGCATGTGCAGATGAGTTGCAAAACCCAAAGCTCAGCGCCTAAAACGCGCTCATATTACATCAAATCCGTTGATTGCTTCAATCTTATTTACCACTCGTTTTGTTTTCTTGGGGAAATCTATGGTTTAGACTATCTAGTACGGAGTACATAAATATTTAAGTATATTTTACTCGTATTCATTAGTTATTATTTTAACTATTATTCTCGTTCTCTCATTTTTCATACAAAATACATTTTTTCACTTTTCATTTCTTAATTTTAGGAAGAAACTATTTCTCTTATTTCCCTCACCCTCTTCTTTAGACTCACATAACATAATTACATTTCATACATAAAACTCAATGTATTTCCTTTCCATTATCTCATCTTGAAATAAATGGGTCCTTAGTGTTTTAAATTTCAAACATACTCGTCATCAAAATATAGGTTATTTGACTTTTTAACACGTTTATTAAAAAGTTTATTTTTTTTTAATAAAATACAGCTTTTCATATTTTTTTAAATATATTCATAATTAGTAAGCATGAAACTATTTTTAAAATTAACTAAAAAATGACATTTTATAGTGTTTTCACTTTTTTTTTTAAATGTCAAAAAGTCAAAACAATTTATAATTTAAGACCAAGATAGTACTCTCTCTATTCAACAAAACTTGTCGTTTATTATTCACGCACGCTTTTTTAGAATGATAAAAACTATATAAAATATTCATTTTTTAAAAAAAAAAAATTTAACAAGTTTGTACTTATTAATAATAACTACGAAATTGTTAAAAAAAATTATTTAAAAAGTCAATATTTTATATAGTTTTTAGCTCCTAAAAAAGCGTGCATAAATAGTAAAACGTCAAGTTTTGTTGAACGGAGGGAGTACTATTTAAATACCTTTTCCAAGAAATTAAGGTTAGTTCCTTTGTATTTTTTTTTTTTTCAATTCGTTGTTAGGTCAGTTTGTGATGTTCATCTTATACATAAGAAGTCGGTCTAGTGACTGTAGTACTAGCTACTCGTGGCCTCATGGTAGCATCGACGGTCGAGATCGAACGGGAGCATGTTATATAAGCAACGTACAATGCCTACAAGATCAAGTAGCAAGGGAGAGACGCCCATTGAATGCTTGTGATCTTGTCTATTCTATCATATTCACAGCAGTATCTGTACTAATTAACACCTTACCTAGAGATGAAGCGATTCAAACCTGCCCTCTGAAGCTCTCCGACGAATAAGTCGCGAGCATTAACCTTGGATGTTGAATGCGCCTTTAGTGACGACTGACGAGAGCAACCTGAAGGCACTGAATGAGTGAGTGATTGTCCTGGCAGTTGTCAAGAACCCAGATCAGCTTTTAAGGCAAGAACTGATCACCAACCTATAGACATCATGTAGAACAAACACAAAGAGAACTCAACTCTGACATGGAATGGTTGGCAGTCCTCAGCAGCACTTGCTTGAGTGATGGCAAAGATAGGGCAAATATCCAACAGGGATGCAGGAACATCTAGTTAGAACATGATCAAATTGACATTTCTGACACAAACAAAGGCTTTACAAGGTACTTATCCTATATATTCCCATCTCCTACACTAAATATATAATGTCTAATTTTCCTCCCCTTTTTTTTCTGTTGAAAAGATTCTACATTTCATAGTTTACTAAATCGCCATGCGGATTACTACGATGGATACAACAACAATAACATCCCAATGTATCCCTCAATGAAGCAGGGGTCAGGATGTACGCACCCTTATCCCGAGCTAGTCGAGAGGGCGTTTCCGATGCATGAGCTTGCAAAAAAAATTAATGGGTACAAACACATGCATATGCAGAAAGCAAAAAGGTCTAAAATTAGTAGCCCCTTTGGATAGAAAAAGGGTCTACCTTCAATGTCCGCCTAATGATCAGCTGCATCATCATCCAATGCGGTTTCCTCTGACGATGATATCTCCTGACCTTTGGATTGCGTGCCTGTTTGAGATTGGGAGGAATCAGAATCTGTCTTTCGAGAGCCCCTGCTCTCCGACTCTTTCAACCTCTGGTCCGGTGGTGAAGTCTGATCGTGATGAGGAGAGCTGGGGTCAGCATCTTGTGTTTCTTGTGGATCCTGGACTTTCTCATCGAGACTTGCAGTCTTACTAGAATTCGGATTTGCTGAAGAAGATGAAGTGATGTTCACAGAATCTACATTTTGAACTTCTTGAGGCACTGGGAAAGGAGGAGCCAGGTCAAGATTGGCATTGTCTCCAGGAGAACCGCCAGCCGAATTATGGCTAGTCCCTGCCATGTTGTCATTGGAACAACTTCCAAGCAAAAGTGGTCTTGATTTCTTCTTCTTCGTCATCCTTCTTGGGTCCCTTGGCCGGGAAGGAGGAGGACCAGGAACGACAAAAGGAGGAATGGCTGGTTGCTCTTCTCCATACAGCACTCGGACTGATTGAGCAATGGCTGAGACAGTTGGTGGAAGTTCAGGATCAGGCGGCTTAGGAGTAGCAGTCACAGCTTGCCTAAGCCAATGGGGCAGCTTGGCCTTGGAAGTACTACTCTCAGGTGCAACTTCTTTCCCCTTATAAGAGGGAAGGTTTAGCCCGTCATTGAGATTAGGGAGTGAGTCCAAAGTAGTGGCCTCGTTGCCCAATTTATCAACAACAGTCTGGTGCCCAATGTTAGTAGGATCAAGAAATATCATCGGCGGTTTCTCTCCTAATCCACCATCCTTAATCTGAACATTGAAGCTTCTTGAGCTGCTCAAACCCAAAGAACCCAAACTGCTCTCTCCATAAACACTGCAAAGATATGGTGACTGCACGTTTGCAAGAGACGAAGACCCAATTCTATCATGAGAAAATTTGGGGATTTCGCCCATGAAATTTGGCTGAACTCTCTCAGGTGCCCATACTGTACGATGAATGTCACTGTGATTTGGTGGAAAATGTTGACCTGGGTTAGGAGCAAGATTACCAAGACTCAACTTCATATCCGTCAAGTGTTGAAACTGGGATTTGAGGGAGCCACTCAGCCTGCTTCCATGCAATGCCCGAGCCATCATTCCATCGGGGATGTTTGGGAGTAAGGAAGGGTTATCTACGTTTGGAACCCTGGATGACTTAATTGGTGGAGGAATATCCAATATCTTGAGCTGTTCCTCCTCCCACCGAAAATTCAAATCATTTGGCGTCTTGTACTTGGAAAATCTCAATCTAGGATCCCTCAGTACAGCATCCCAGTTTCCTAGTCCATGTCTACGAACACCAATCCAGAGGGAATCAAGTTCATCCTCTGACCAACTGTCGACTTTTGCTTTCCTCTTGGACATGTTGCTTGAACCAGCTCCAGTTCTCATCATTATATGCTCAAGAACCTTCTTGTGACTTTCAGGAAATATTGGAGTTGTATATTGCATCTGAGACAAGCCCAAGGGAAGAGGCATTTCTGTTTGTGGCTGATTAAAGTTGGGAACATCGGGTAGCGGAAACTTCAGATTTGGCAACAAAGCCATTGAGGGAGGCAACGGCCCCGAAGCATATGTTGGTGCATCTCGGCGTCCCAACGACAGACTGGGTAAGAAGTTTTGGGCTGCATTTTGCAAGTTTTTTGATGGAAGTGGAAATCTAGAGAGAAATTTCTCATCAAATGGCAGATTACGCAATCCCATCTTCTCCAAGAAATCACTTGAAATGGGTCCATAGCTTCCAAAACCATCTGAATGATTTCCTTGCAGGAAATGTGGGGGTAACTGCAAAATCATGATGACTCTGTATGTAAACATTTCTATTTACTGACAAGATTATATGCTCAACAGTAATAACACGAGAGATAGAGAGGGAGAAAGAGAGAGGGAATACTGGTGCATGTGACAGATGGATGTCTGGATTGCTCTTCCTCACATGCTGTTGAGGAACCTCTTCTGATTCATCAGGGAGTTCTACTTTGCCAGTAGCAGCCTTCGGTAAAGTTGCATCTCTTTCAGGTGAGCCTCTGGGAGATGGTGCACGAAAAGGAAAATCTAGCTTCCTTCCTTGACCATTCTCCCTCCTGTAAGACCTTGAAACGTTTCTGTAAGGTAGCCCGCGTTGACTTGCATTGGGAGCACATAGTCCAAGCACTGGTGGCAACAAGTGGCCTGTGGGCTCCGAGGTTAACCCCTCAACATTATTACCAAGATGATTGGTTAGTCTGCGCCTTGGAATTTTTTGTACAGGGTCTCCTCTGCCTTTCGGAATCTCATTGCCAACAAAATCACTGTTCTTTAGTTCCATTGCTGGTGTTTTATCATCCAAAATCATTCCAGATGATGGCACCCGAGGAAGCAATTCAGGCCGAGAAAGGAGTTCACCAGCAAAGGACTCTGCCAATTCTTTTCTTTGATCCAATCGTTTCTTTTGCCTAGCACGGAGTCTTTCACTGTTTCACATATAAAATTAGGTTCAGCCCACAAGGAGTGTGTTAACGTCTAAGTCATATATCACATAAGTTTGACAAATTAGATAATATATATTGAAAACTAATGCCAAGTAAAATACAACAGAATACAAGGAGTGGGTATCTTCTAACGAAATTCTAGTCACCAAATTAAAAAAAATATGTAAGACTAGTACTGTAAATCTGCCCTGTCTAGAGTAGATCATGTAACACCTGCATAACCAAGAAGTGTTCTGTATACTTGCCCAAAGAGATGAGGATTAGCAACATGTATCTACAGAAGATAAACATAAACCAAATGCAAGTATTAAGACTGTAATTAAAATGCATTTATGAAATTTAACAGGTGTTTTACAGCATGAATTAACACTAATGTACCAAACATTGTTTTACACTTATTGAGACCACAGCCTGTTACCAAAACATGAATCGTTTCAAAGATTAGTTCCTTCACCAAGCACAAACTTGGAACAGCACAATGGATCAAAATACACATCAAATTTGGCTTATAGAATAACGTACCAAGCTGTTTAACCACATTATATGACACAAGATATAGAAAGTTGGCAGGACCTACTTAGTAAAGAAATAATCAGTAGGGAAGGTGGGATGAGGACTTACTATTTATCTTTCAAAGCACGTCCGGCTGGAGTGTATTCCTTCTTGGGCTCAGTTCCTAATTCTGGTTCTTCGTCACCTCCGCTCTAATAACAACATGCAGAATGTCTATAAGTTGTTGGCTTCCATGCAGACAATTTACTACATCGCAACTCAAATTCTTGGAAAAAATATGGTTACATGCCCAATTATAAAATAACAAATACAACGTTTGCTAATATATGTGATACATTGCCCACATAAAATAACAAATACAACGTTTGCTAATATATAATCAAATAAAGCAGTTTCCAAATGGCGTTGTCAGAAGGAGAAAAAATAGAAACACGAAGTCCCAACAAAAGTACAACTTGGTAGAGTAGTTCACAACAAAGATAGCTTCATTCTTAAATTACTGACCTCACTCAAAATTTCACATGGATGTGGAGCAAAAACTTCTCTGTAAGAAACAGTTTTTCTCTGGCGTTTTCCTCGGCCAAGAGAGGCTTCCTCCTCAGTTGTATATTTCTCCCACCTAAAAATCATAGGGAACCAAGTTATTGGCATACCACCTGGTTTTTTTATATAAAAAACAAAATATAATAATTGTGATAAGGAGAAAAGAGAAATTACAAAAACGAGCTCAAAAGCTATATTACTCAAGTGAAGCAACTAGTGAAGTTTCAGATGAATAAGTCTGGCTTTCAGAAGGACGAAATGGCATAAGTAGCCTAAAAACATTGGCTTGTATGCTTTTCTTGCCTGATTACTTGCTTTTCAGAAAATTAACATAATAGAATCTGGCACCAACTTAAGTTTTTTCTACCTTAGGAGCTATCAGCAAATACCATTGCACAAAATAGATCCATTCATTTTTTAAAATTAATTTCTACCACATCACTATATCAGGTCCAGATACAGGGTCTCTGTTGAACATCGGCTCTTGCGATTGACTGACATGCAGATGGACCAGAAAGTTTTACTTAGTTTTGTTTCATATTTTATACAGGCAACTCACATCTCCGTGATAAAAAATTCACTTCCGTAATAGCACGAAAATAGAAGAAAATGAAACTCTATATCTCCAGCATTCTTTTGTGTGAATCACTAACTAAGCTTTATGTTGCATTCAACCATCAATTAGTTTTAAAAGAGATTTAAGAAATATGTTGGTAATTTACAAGAGTACAATGTGTTTGATGGAGTATCTGCACAAGCATATTGTCTTATACCACCAAAAAAACGCATCTAGCTACATAGGGTCTTATTTGAGCACTTTGTGCCAAAAACTTACAGGAACATCAGCTGAACATCTACCCGTCTCCTCATTTCCATAACCCCCTGCTTATATAAATTAACAAGTTTATATAAAAAGATCAAACTGCAAGTTGGGTACAACGACACAACATGACAATGGTGATCAATAAATACTAGGAATGGTGCACTACAAGCACTGGATCATAGCCACTTCCCTTATAAGAGCATAAATCAAATTTATCAATATCAGTTCATGGATATCTTTAAATGATATATTAATGCACATAACACTCAACTAAAATTCTTTCCCTTTTCATCACGGGAGAGGAGGAGACCAACTTAGAACACGTCTATAATGAGGCGCCAGAGAGCATTTATTTCACTCTGCACCATATTTAAGTGAAATTATAATGGTACACTTGTGTGCAAGATTAAATTCATTCAGCCATTAATAGCTAAAATCCAATATACCAAATCTAAAAAGAAAAAGGAAATAGACAAATGATGGAAAAAGAGAGATAGAGAGAACAATAGTTTTTAAAACCTAAAAGAAAAACATCTGTAAAGTGTCTAGAATGAATGGTGAAAACCTAAACTGCCTACTCAAATTACTCTATGCTCGTCTTTTAAGCGCCTGATTCCCAAGTGAAGCAAATGCAGATCAAACTGATGGCAACCCATATTTCAATGAAATGTTCCTTGATGATACACTGAGTCATCGATCCAGTATTTTGTTATTGATAGCATTGCCAAGATAAAGTATGAATAAAGTTGCTATTAAGAGTTAACACATACAAATAACAAGAGCCTGGCTCTCACCTGACACGCAAAAGTTTATCCCATTCATTTTCTTCAGTACCAGTGACCAATTTATCTTCTTTATTTTCCGAGTTTGGAACTGAAGGGTCCTCAGGTCCAGAAGGGGATTCTGTTCTTCCTTCTTCCGTTTGCTCATCATTCCATTCCACAGACTGACAACAGACCAATACATGACATATGGGTCAGATTTCCAATACATGAAAAACAAACAAAAATTTACAGAAAAAAGAGAAACACAAATATAGAAATAAGACAGCTTATGGGGAAAAATGATTTTTTTTATTAACCTCAAAGATTGTTTCTCCTAAAACAGAACACGATGAGCCAAGGTAGCCATCACCACAAAGGCTCAAACCACAGAAGTTCATCAACTACAACAACTACTACTACTACCCACGGAATCCTGCACAAGGCAGGGTCGGAGGGTCAAGAAATACACATCCTGCCCCCACCTGAGGGCAAGAGGATATTTTTCAAACCTGTGTGCAGCGTAAAAGTACCCAAATAATGACATATATGAAAATCCAAATAAGGAAACATATTAAGTATAAACAATGCACGAGAACTAAAATAATACATACAAGAAGATACGGAAAGAGAATCGTGGAAGGAGTACCCACCGAGTCCGACCCCCAACAATTACGCAGACGCCTAACTAGAAACTAAATTATTCCCTCCCACGAGGATACCCCATAGCATAAGACCACACTAACTATCAACCGAAAACCCTGATCCTCTCCCTCCTAAATGTTTGATCCTGTGCCATAACCTCTGTGAGGTCTAAGAGAGAGCCCATGCCATATTACTTCCCTCAGGTTCTTCTTATGACATTCTCTACAAACTCTCACACTTCCTCACAGTTGCGCTCTAGGGCCTCCTCTGCACGTGCCCAAACCAATGAAATCTCAACTCTCTCATTGAAGTAAATTAAAATTTCTCCTAAATTGTTATTTTAGAATTTTATTTAATGCAATTTATTTATGTCATACTTGAACATAATTTTATCTATTTTACCATAGGAGTAAAATATTATTTTTTAACACAAAATAATCTTAAATTAAGACATGCAGTATTTTTCATTTTATAAATTAAAACAAAATGACACATTTTACTAAGATGCAGATCTAATACTGATGAAAAAAAACTACTCTATTATTTTCTTGATATTGAATTTAAAATTAATATTCATTTTTTATTAAAAAAATTGAATTCATTTACAATTTTATACCAAAAATTTCATTAGCTTTTGTCCTTTATATATTAAAAAAAGAATGATTAAATTTTGTTAGCATTTGATTTAACACTAAAATATAAATTTTACAATAATAGCTGAATGTATTTACTTGAATCAGTTTCATATCTGAATATTTGAATCCTAAAATTTTCTAATGAATACAAATTTATTATATTTTGTCATATCCAATAACAAATTATACTTAAAATTATACATTCTTCCAATCATCTTTTTACCTGTACATTAATGTATTATAAAAGTATACATATGAAAGCTGCTTAAAGTTCTATCCATTTATAAAACGAATATAATATAAAGTGATTATAAGAACTGACTCGTGCAAGGCACAACATCTAATCCAGTTCAAGAAAGCAATAAAAAGTTTAAAAGCAAAGATAGTAAGCATGTCAAACACTAGAACATTGGGAATGCAGCAAGTCTCAATTAACACTAAGGGTGACCATAAAGAAATAATTTTTTCATGTACAGCATAATATAAAAACAAACCCATAAACTTACCTTAACTGATCCTAGCATATCATTCTCCAAATCCCCTTCATAATTCTCTGTCCATCCATCCTCAACAGTGGATCGGTCAAGCAACTTCGTTATAGCATTTTCATCCCAAATAATCTTGTTTATTCCTTCAGTACATCTATCTTTATAAACATCTCCCAGCCCACCAACCCTCCTTGTACTCCTATGTTCAGTATCTACTATGGCATCATCGCTCACATCATGTTGCGTGGTGTCCTTTTCGCAGGAATCACTGAAAAGTTCCTCTGTTCCCCAGCGCAAGATATCTTCCACATCTTTTGGAGATTCAGCCTTGTTCATGAAAAGCTGATCAAGCATTAGCTTCTTCTTTGCGAGCTGCAAGATGCGCTCTTCGACACTAGCACGAACAAAAAGCCTGTAAACCAAAAGTCGCTTCGACTGTCCAATTCGGTGTGCTCGGTTCATTGCCTGTATATCAGCGTGTGGGTTAAAATCCGAATCATATATAATGACGGTATCAGCAGTAGCCAAATTTATCCCAAGGCCACAGGACCGAGTTGACAAGAGAAAAACAAATCGACTTTTATCTTGGTTAAAGCGCGCAATAGCTGTCTGGCGTTCAGCAACTGAAACAGAACCATCTACTCTCTCAAAAGATTTCGTCCCAAATTCAACGGTCAAGTAATCTTCGAGAATGTCAAGAAGCTTTGTCATCTGAGAAAAAATGAGGACTCTGTGACCTTGCTTATGCAAAACTTTAAGCATTGAATGTAGCAGTGTCAGCTTGGCTGAAGCTTTAATTCGCATTTCTTGAAGGAAGTCCACAGACCCAGAATCAGGTTCTGTACCAGGCATTAGATAAGGATGGTTGCACACCTTTCTCAACTGCATCACAATGTTAAGCATTGACTGTTGCTGAACCCCTCTACCGATGTTCCTTAAAATTTGATAATTCTTTGTTAGCATTGCACGGTAATATTCTGCTTGAATAGATGATAGCTCCACAGGAACCATTCTTTCAGTTTTGGGTGGAATATTTTGCATCGCATCCTTTTTCAGCCTGCGAAGCATGTGTGGAGAAACGAGTTTCTTCAATTCCTCCACCTTTTCAGCACTAGTCAGAACATTGAATCTTTCCTCAAATGCTGATAAGGAAGGGAATGATTCAGGTTGCAAAAAACTTAGCAAATTGTACAGTTCACCGAGGTTGTTCTGCAGAGGAGTGCCAGTCAAAAGCACGCGATGCTGAAAGGAACACGTATTGAGCAAGCTAAAAAGCTTACTACTAGCATTTTTCAGTCGATGACCCTCATCAACTATAAGGACTTCCCATGGAATAGCACGCATGTGTGAGGCATCAACCAAAACCATCTCATAGGTGGTTAGAAGGACATTAAACTTATAGGAAGCTGTTTTCTTATTTGGAGCATCTGGTTGACTGGCATGCCATTCGTATTGTCTGATAAGAGCTCTGGATTTAGAAGATCCATGATATTCAACTACATTCAAGTCTGGGGCCCATAATGCAAACTCAGCTGACCAGTTAGGCATAGTAGAAAGGGGAACCAAAACAAGACAGGGATTCTTGACTGCGAATTCAAAGTAAAGGGAGGAAATAAAGGCAGAAGCAGAAATTGTTTTACCGAGGCCCATTTCATCAGCAAGAATCACATTTTTGGACCTGTGCCAACATCGACGCAGCCAATTCAAAGCTTCTAGCTGATGTGGATACAACAAACCACCTTTCAGCTCCTTTGGCTGCTCCTTTAGAACTGGAATCTCACTTCGCTGCGACTTACCCTTCCTCCCCTTACCTACATCATCAACATCCTTCGCCAATGCTTGGAGTTCAAGCTCCTTAAATCGATCAATAAGATGCAGTGATTTTGTAATCACAGGGTGATCTATGCTCTCCCAAGTACATTCATCATATTGGAGTCCCGACCATTTCACTAAAGCTTCAGTTGAATCATTTTTTGTAGAACGGAGAGCAAGCACCCGTTGAGGTTGCATCCACTGCTCCTCAGAGATATTAATCTCAGCTGTTCCATACTTTGCCCAGTAATTATCTAGCTTCCTTTTCGCCAAAGCTCTCAATCTAGACTCTGCAATCCAACTATTATGGACATGAGATTTCCCTGCCCATTTAACAAAATACTCATATAAGATATTTATTCCAGTTGCATCTATAACTTTAGCCGAGGATGGCTGAGTCTTTCCAGCACTTGAATTATCTCCTACTGATCCATTTGCTTCTGTTTCATTATCTTTATCTAAACTGTCTATTGCAACACTGTCCAGGCCTTCAGAGCCCCTTCCTAAAAGACCTCTTGCACTTAGCACTTTACCTTCATTCATCACACATTCTTTATCTACATGTAATTTTTCCTCACCAACACCTTCAATACAATTATTCACACCATTATCCTCCAGATGACTCTTAGCACCTTCAGTATCTACAATATCAAGATTAAGATCCTCTGTCTGTGAATCTATTTGATCATTTGGACTTTGTTGCTTCCCAAGACTAGTTGCATCTCTCCAAGAATTTGCATCTAAAAGCTGGGTCTGATCCAGCACTCTACACCCAAGAACTTTATCCACCTGCGTTGCATATGGATAAACAAATAAATTCAATTAGAGCAACATCGTGTGTGTCACATAAATTGGGGCACAAATGCATATAATCCTTTCTTTTGAAATAGAAATTCTTAGAATAATGTTAGAATTAGTACTTGGAAGCCTAAAATAGAGGAGGCTGCCAGATTTTTAGAAGTGTGTCAAGAATTGAAACTTAACTGCACAGGTATGTCTGGGATAGATGCAAAATTTTAGCTTCTCAAGGAAAAGAAAGGGCACACAAAAATAAATAAGTTGTTTTTTCTGAATTTTGACATGACCAAATGAGTGGGTTAATCCACCTGCAAACCATCTTCAAGAGAAGTCACTTTAGATGAAGGCTGATTTTCAGCTGCAACTCTTCGAACCAATCCATGTGATGACAATTCCTCCTCTTCAGCGACCTTCAAAGCCAAAAAGGGCAGAATGAACTAGTAATCTAGTATGCAATGACAATTATCAAACAGGAGAAAAAATTATCACACTTGGAAGTGAAAATAGCATAACATTTCTCCTTTTAGGAGCTAGCTGATGGATGGTATGTAGAAGAAAATCTTACTTTAATTAATATATCTACCCGTGGAGCCCAGAATTTTGTATGAAGAAAATCTTCCTATGTAGCCCAGTGCTCCAGAAGTCTATGTACCCAATTTTCTGTTTTAGGAGTTAGACGCCTCACTTTAAACTACAAAATTCATACACTTCTGGAGCCCAGTGCTTTTTCATCAATCTTCCTCAACCTAACTCTCTTCAAACAGAAAAGACTTCATTTTCCCTAAAAGATACAAATATAATGAAAAGCCTAGAACATAGTTAAACTATGCGATAAGTAGCCGATAACTCTATTTTTCATGCAGCACTTGGACAAAGAACATGGATTGGCTCAGAAAAAACAACCCCCTACCCTACTGAATATTGGTAAAACCATATTTGTAGATCTTATTGAATGACATTTTCTTCCTTTTTCTTCATTTCCTCTTTTTTTTTGGCTACCATGCCTTAAAAACAACTGCATAGATTTAAATTAATACTGCAGAAAACAGAAGCCTAGAGAAAACATTACTTAGTGCAACACATAAAGAAAAACAAATGTCTTAATAAAGCCTTTTACAGAAAGAAAGGGGGGACATAATAGGCAAATAAATAGCCCAAAGTGCGCCATTTTGGACCTGGCTATGTAAAATATATCCACCTGGGGTTTACTAGAATAGTAGGATATATAATTTTTCACAATTTGTACATAGAGAAAAATCAGAAATGTCAAAATCATAATGCCAATTTAAATAGATAAGTTCTATGCACGGTACCATAATAAGGTATATAACATGAGAATAATACCTTCTTCTTCTGCTGAGCACCTAACCTTTTGGATTCAGCATCCTCTGTCAAACTGGAAGTTCTTCGACCAACATCAATCTTTTCTCTGCGCAGTTTATTGGTCCCAGGAGCTGTACTTAGATCTTTGGAATCAGATTTGTGAGTCTTAGCCTTATCAACTGAAGAGTTCCCAGTTCTGGTCTTGGACTTCTTATGTTCACCTTTACTATCGCTCAGCTTCTTTTTAGTCACACGGACATCATTTTTCCTAGAAGAGTGACTTTTATTGGAGGGACCAGCTCTTTTATCAGACCTATCAACTTTCTGTATCAAATCAGTGGCTTCTGAAAGTGGTTCCTGAATTAGAGAGTCCAACTTCTTTTCAGTATGAGCCGACAAATCAGACATGCTTGTTTCTGTTGGCAGAGAGTCGCCAGTTTTCTTCTCACCATCAGCATTCACATGCATTGGAGAACTAGATTGCTCAGACTTGCAAACGAGCCCGACATTAGATGAAATTTTGCCATACTTCCGCTTTCGTTTACGAGCTAGAGCAACAACAGGCTTTGTATCGCCATTGTCCTTTTTAGAAGAGTGGCTTTTGTTTGACCGGCTGGATCTTTTAGAGGTGTTGTTATCATTTGGCGTCAATTCAGTGGCTCCTGAAATTGACTCCTGAGCTTTAGAAGATTTTGATTTCTTTCGAGTGTGTGGTGATGAGTCAGACATCGTTCTTTCTTTCATGGAAGATTCGTCACATTCCATATCACTGTCTTCATTCACAGGCGTTGGAGAACCAGGCACTGAAGTTCCCTGAGATATGTGTTCAGGCTTGCTGGTATTGGAAGCATCTATTTCAGAAAGACCCGGCTTGTTTTTGTGAGTTAAGGCTGATTTTCCTTTCTTGACTGACCTTTTTTTGCTAGTGAAGCTCCCCACAAACAGAGGAGGTTTGATAACATCAGATTTTGATTTTTTTGCTATTTTGCTTCTGTCCTGCTTTTTTAGGCTTTCTTGAGAATTTATAGGCTCTGAAGATTCATTCTTCTGATGGCATGATGGGCAATTCCATTTCCCATTTGGAACATCCTTATAACAACAAGGGGGGGAGGGGGGAAAGATCAGAAATAATAAACATTATCGTTAAGTCTAAAAGAGGGTACACGTATTATTAAAAGTACCTCGAGTGGTGGAGCAAGGCAGTTGATGTGATACGTCCTTGGGCAGTTGTCACAACAAAGCAAGCTGCCCCCAAGATTGCAGATTTCACATTCATAGTGATGCTGCATTCAGGGGGGGAGGAGATTAAGATTAGAGAAAAGTTCAAGTCTGAAACACAAGTATTGTGAAACTATTGGGTTGAACAGTTGAATCAATTCAAGTAGATGATGTTGAAACACAGTGATTTAAATATAATTTCCTGAATATTATTTTCCATTTTTGTAACAAGGGGACTCAAATGGACCAAATGTAAAGCTGAAACTCCTGGTAACTTTCCTGAGTGAACCAAAACGAAACTCTAAATCTGAACTAGCTCCGATCCAGAATAATACCTTGTAGGAGTATTACTGTCTAGATTTAAGAAACATTCAAGCTCCTAGTAATATTATAGCTTACAACAGAAATGGAAGCAATGTACTCCTAAATGATAGATCAAGGTTCTAATAGTGGGCATCATGAAACGTGTAGATCGAGAAGGCACTGCTAAATGACATTCTATCCGCCTTAATAAACCAATAATATAACATGATGAAGGCATTAGGACCTTTTGTCCAAAATCAAAATACTATAATTAAGAGAGAGAAAGAAAAGTTGATAAGAACAAAAATCCTGAATCAAAAGGGACACAATGAAAACATTTCCAACAACATAGCCTAGAAGCATTGAGGCACTTACTCCATCATTTCCTTCCTTTTTTGACAACGATTGGTTAGATGGTTGGGTCTTTTGCCTCCTTTTAGCAGAAGACTGCAAATCTGAAGATTCTGCTGCAGAAGGATCCTCTTTAGCATCAGAAGTATCAGGTCCAAGAGAATGATTTCTACGCTTACGTTTCAGTATCCACCCTTTATCAATAATTTTACTAGGCATTTGATCTTTCTCCTTCATCTCTTAGCCCTAATTCTTCTAGCATTTATATCATTAATTGAGGGATCACATTAGAAGAAGAAAAAAAGGCCGAAGTTCTGTCCACTGGTGAATCTGGGCATAGACTAACGCACTCAATTCCCTGGGAGGCAACAGCTACAAGAGAATTAAAAAAACAATTCAGGATAGGACAAAAGCTTAAAACAATCAAGAGAAAGTGTTACATAGGGAAATCAAGGAAGAAAAGCATACATGAATCTCATTTACAAAGCTGAATACAAAGACGAAATTAGACAGTTTTTCATGCAGAAGTCTCAATGACAAGGGTCACTATTTTGGAACAACCTTCCTAAAATCTGAACCAATAGTTCCACAAAGCACATTCAACCAAACCTGCAATCTGATAGTAGTAGGAAATCAGACAAGGAGCTAGAACCTCCTCATCCATCACCACCCTGACAGTGCAGCAAGAATCTAAACCTTTACAGTTTACAGTGTAACAAATAACAGCCACGAAGTATTTCACCTACTTCCATTTCAATATCCCCAAATTCGTTCTCCTCGTCTCTCGCCGTCCTCGAATTCTCTCAAATTCACAAACCAAACAGGAATCTCATCACAGATCAAACAAGGATCACAAATAACAACCTCATATTCCCAACCACAAATGCACAAACCGACAAACCCTAATTCCCTAAGCCGCCAGGAGACACCGAGAGAGAGGGACACTGCGAGTGCGAGAAAGAGAGAGGGAAAGAGAGATAGAGTTACCGGCGGCGGTCGCCGGAGAGCATAGGTGGACAGCGGCGAGTCGGCGGGCAGCGGAGTCCCACCTGGGAATGGATCTTGAGGTCTGAGGTCGTCTAAGGATGAGGGAGAGTCGAGAGTACGTAGCAGAGAAGCCAGAGAGAGTAAAGTAGCGCTGACGGGGTCTCCAAAGGTAACCCGGACCTGCGGGTGGTGGTGGCATTCTCACCAATTCCAATGCGCGTTTCGTTCGGCCTTATAGTTTCATTTTGTTGTTATTTGTCTTTGTTTTAACTTCTCAACTTTGGGTTATTTTTCCTAAATCATAACTAAATTCTCATTGTTGGAACTTGAAACTGATTTGCATGATATGAATTTCCATTTGGTCGGTAAATATTGTTGGTTTGTTGAAAGTAATTTTTGGGTTGTTTAAATTGATGAATCTGTCGTTGATTTAACTGTAACGGTATAACTGATACTGTTCAGTTAGTCGTTTAATTTAGTTGAATATTGTGTTGAACATTTTTCAATATGGGATTGTCTTCGAAGTTTTTTTTTATTATGTTCCTATTATAAACATTGACATTAAATTCCATTAATAGGGTCACTGTGAGCTTTGTTTTTTTTATTTGAATTTATAAAATAACGAACTCGTCCAGATCCATTAAAATCGTCATGTTTCCATCCTACACCCGCCAATGATTTGGCTTCTTCCACTAGTTGTATGATATGAATTTCCATTTGGTCGTTAAATATTGTTGGTTAGTTGATAGTAATTATTGGGTTGTTAAAAAATCTATCGTTGGTTTAACGGTATAACTGATACTGATAAGTTTGCCATTTAATTTAGTTAACTATTGTGTTGAACATTCTTATATATGGGATTGTCTTCGAAGTTTTTTTTTTTTTTTTTTTATCCTTAAGTAGGACTAGTGTCCCTTATTTATTAATAAAAGAAGTCATTAGTTCCCCAAAGGGGTTACAGCTTCCAACTCATCCGATATGAAATTCGGAAGAGTGGTGTGTTCAACAAAAGCATCAGTGAGCGAAAGTGACCAGTTTGCTAACGAGTCAGCCATGGCGTTAGCCCTGCGTCGGACGTTACTTATCTTCACTTCCCAGTCCGGATTCTCGATAAGCTCTCTGCATTGGTCCACAAGATGGAAGTCGGCATGGGATGTGGGGGGGTTGGAAATCAGATTGCAGGCCACTTCAGAATCAGTTTCGATTATAACACGATGTAATCCCATCCTCCTTACCATCCTTAGTTCGTGCAGCATAGCCCAGAGTTCCGTCGTGAGTGCAGAGCAATTGCCACACTTGAAAGTGTAGGCTCTTAAGATTTCTCCTTCGTTTCCCCGGACCAGGCCGCCTCCACCCGCAGCACCTAGATTTCCTTTGGAAACTCCATCCACATTGAGCTTAGCCCAGTTGAATGGAGGAGACTCCCATACATTAGTCGCTGTTGTGGGATTGCTTATATGGTCTTGAAAGGTCGTGATCTTCGACTTTATGTCAGCGTATATCTTCACCTGGCTCACCACAGTCGGAAGGAGCCCACCAATTTTATCAATTCCTTCAAAAACCAGAGTGTTGCGGACCTTCCATGTGTACCACAGCATATAAGCAAAGGTGGAGCTCCAACGATCCTCCTTCTTGGTGTTGTATAGAATCCAGTCCCGGACATTGTTTAAAGACACAAAGGCAGCAACCGCTTGCACCCCCATCAGCCTCATCCATGCTCCCCTGATCATCGAACAGTCCCTCAGTAGATGGAGGCTCGATTCGTCTAACCCGCATCGTGGGCACGCCGCGATGTCGGATAGGTGTCTTCTGACTCGATTGGCATTACATAAAATGCTATCATGGGCAGCTAGAAACAGAAAAGCTCTTACCCGTTGTTGGGCAGGGATGCGCCAAATGTGCTTCCATCCTTCCATAGCTGGAGCTACTTGGTCTCTTGCTCTCTATAAGAAACCAATTGCTGAACCGACTGAGAAATCACCATTACTCGAGTGCCCCCAGTAAAGCTTATCACTCGCCTCGGGTTCGGAGCGCACACTTATGGATTGGAGTTTCATTAAATCCTCCGTCGGTAGCAGGGGGGTTAGCATACCCCAATTCCAGCCTTCTCCCTCCCAAAGCTCCGCAACCGTTGCCCCTATGAGCCCTTCGGGGACTTCTGCTCTTGCTGCATCTAAAAGTGGTTCGTCTGACATCCACGGGTGCATCCAAAACAGGGTTGTTTCCCTGTTACCAATAGCAGTTCGCAGGCCCAGAGTCAGCACCTCCGCGCCGTGTGTGAGTCCCAACCAAAGTCGAGAGCAACCCCTTTTCTTGTTGAACATGTCCACGTCGAGTCGCCCATTACAGTACTTCCCTCGCACTAATTGGCTCCACATCGACTCGGGCTGCTGTAGCAATCTCCACGCCAGTTTGGCTAGCAATGCTTGGTTTGAATCCCGCATTGCCCTTATCCCCAATCCTCCCTCTTTCACAGGTTTTTTCAGAACCTCCCATGACAGCAAATGGATCTTGCGGTTTTCAGCAGTTGATCCCCACAAGAAGCCTCTGATTAAGCGATCTATGTCATCACAAATCTTCCTTGGGAGGTAGGCTGATTGCATATTGTATAATGGGAGACTTGACAGGATCGAACGGCAAAGGGTAACCCTTCCTGCGAAAGAAAGAGTCTTTGCTTGCCACCCTCGGAGTCTAGCCGAAACCTTGTCCACTAGAAACCGGTACCTCTCATTCGTCTCTCTACCACATGCCATTGGCACTCCCAAATAATTGCCAAAGTCAGTTGAAATAGGGATCTCCAGCTCACACGAGATGCTTTGCTTCATTTGATCTGAAACACCCGGCGAGAACAAAACACTGCTCTTAGAGAAATTGACCTTCTCCCCGGATTCTGCACAGTACTGCATCAAGCAATGTTTGATGATTGACCCTTGGTTTGTTGTCGCCTCCGCAAACAGAACCAAGTCGTCGGCGAAGAAAAGATGAGTCAAGGGCATCCCTCCAACAGTGATTGGTCTCCACGCTCCCCTTGTCACTTCCGACAGAATAATATGTGAAAGTCGCTCCATGCATAACACGAACAAGTACGGAGATAAGGGATCTCCCTGTCGGATTCCTCTAGAAGCCGAGAACCTCCCTGCTTTGGACCCATTCCACAGGACGTCGGTCCCGCCGTCTGTTTGGAACCTCATAATTAAATCAATCAGATTCCCGGGTATGCGAGCTGCAGTGAGAGTTTCTCTCAAGAACTCCCAATTGATGCGGTCGTACGCTTTTTCGAGGTCAATCTTGATGATCATCCAGTTTGTATTCCTTCTTCGAGCTGTCATGGAATGCAAGACCTTCTGCACAACCACCACATTGTCAATTACTTGCCACCCGGGTATGAAGCTAGCTTGCGTCGGGGATACAAGATCACTCAGGATGTGCTTCAGACGGGACACTATCATCTTTGAGGCCACTTTGAAGACCACATTTAGTAGAGCTATCGGCCGAAGTTGAGCAGGTGTTTGGACAGATTGAATCTTTGGAATTAGAACTAACAGGGCATCTCCAATCCGCTCCGGGAAGACATTGTTGTTAAGAAGATTGAGAGTCGTTTTGGTCACCTGGCTGCCCACCGTTGTCCAGTTCCTTTGGTAAAAAACCGCAGGGAACCCGTCCGGTCCTGGTGCTTTGTATGGGCCCATTATCTTCACCACGTCCCATACTTCCGAAGCTACAAAGGGGCTTGCCAATGTTGCTACATGTTGGTCAGCTAACACTGGGAATCCGTTTGGCACTGGGGTTGCTTGTATCGCTTGGTGTCTAGTCTCTGCCGAGTATAGATTGCTGAAGAAGTTCAGAACCAAAGTCTTGATCTCATTCTCCTCCTCCACCCAATCCCCATTACTATTCTTCAGAGCAGTAATACGGTTGGAGCTTCGCCTTACGACAGTGGAAAGGTGGTAGAAACGGGTGTTGCGGTCTCCGTTTAGCATGAAGTTCACTCGGGATTTTTGAAACCAGTGTAGCTGCTCTTGTTGTAGCACCTTCTCTAATTCCCCACAAAGTTTTTCCTCCATTTTCAAACAATGGCGTGTGACTCGGACTGCTAGCTTTCTTCGCACCCCTTCCAGTCTTCCCCAAAGGGATCGTTTCCGCCTAAAGATGTTCCCATAGACCTCCTTGTTCCATTGAGAGAGGTCTCTTGACAGCAACTCTAAGGATTTGCAAACATCCTCTTTTGGTTGCCAGTGGTCAGATAGGAACTTACTGAAATCTTCATGGAGCTGCCAGTCATCTTTGAATCTGAACGGCCTTTCTCCACCCCATTGGTACTGCTGATCAACATCCACCGATAAGAGGATAGGTAGATGGTCCGAGTGTGGCGCAGAAAGATGGCGGATTTGGGCGTTCGGGAATCGGTCTCTCCAATCAGCGTTGCAGAGCCCTCTATCTAAGCGAGCTGAAATGCGAGAATTGGGATCTCTCCCCCTCTACCATGTGTATGGGACGCCACTATACCCCATGTCTATAAGTCCCAGTCTCTCCACGTTATCTCTGAATACCCGAGAAGCCCTATTGGATCCTACAGATGTCTGCGATCTCTCGTCTTGATCAAGGGTGGCATTGAAGTCACCTGCAAGGACCCAAGGTTTGTTGTGTCTTTCAGCAAAAGTATCAAGAGAGTTCCAGAGCTCCGTTCTGTTCCCAGGGTTTGGCGAGGCATATATCGCTGAGAGTAACCAAGGTTCTTCCCCCCTTCTATATATTTCAACTGTGATGTGTTGTGGGTGCTCTACCAAGACCTCAACCACCACCTCAGTGGTTTTCCATAGCAGCCAGATGCCTCCAGAAAATCCTTCTGCTTCCACTCGTTCAACCCCGTCATAACCGATTCGGCTACAAATCATGTTTGTTGTCTGCCCACTAATTCGCGGCTCCACCAGCACAATGACACTCGGAGCATGAGTTCTGATCAGTTCGCAAAGTTCATTGAGAAATTCATCGCTTCCTGCCCCGCAGGTATTCCACACCAGAATGTTTAATCCTTTTAACATGGATAAACCAAAAGAGAGTGCTTGTTGACGTTGAGGGTCCAGGTATGGTCCTAGTTGCTCAGCTAGGTCCAGGGCTTCATTGATGACTTTGGGTAAGGATACCCTGCATAGGAGAGGTCGAGTCTCTGTCAATATCGGGAGGAACACAACCCGCATTCGGTTCGATATTCTCGGAACGAGTGCAAGAATCGGTCCCGTCCGGTGGTTCGACAGAAGGAAGCTCCGTCTGCTTGGAACTCGGATTATTTCCAATCCGAGGTCCATTGTTCTGTTTGTTGCCGGTCAAAGGCTTGTTTGGTGATGGGGTGAGGTGGCTCAGTTGGAGTTTTGGTGCTTGGGTAGTCGTGTGTCGAGTAGTTTGGGTTTTAGCCTCAGAAGGCGTGGGGGGTGCATTTGTTTTCTTTTGGGTTATTTGGTGGATCTTCTTCTTCTCCTCTGTATGACTCTTCTCAGAGAATCCCGCCTTTTTCGGAATTACCTTGCCCTTGATTGACGTTTGATTCTTGTTTCCTTCCATGGAATTTCCTTCCCCGACATCCGTTGCAACCTTCTTTCCTTTATCAGTTGATATCTCTATTTCCTTTTCTATCGACTTTCCATTCTCATCGAGGTATTCCAGCGCAGCATATCTCGAAGATTGCGCGATCCCTTCAACACTGCCGTGATTATCGGCTGGCGCGGACTGCACCATGTTCCCAGTTTCCTTTTGTGTTGCTGTCGACGGTGTTGTTGTCGCCGATGCCACTGTTCTCGATGATCCAGCTTCTGTTGATGGCCTAATCTTTACCCCTGTATTCGCTGGCGGTGCCGCTGTCGCCGGTGGGTTCTTCTTCCGCGCTGGCTTCTAGGCTAGCATCCACTCCCCATGCTTATTTTCCAGCATCTTTGATTGGTTTCCTGCAGAATTTGAAGGTTGACTCTCTCCCTGCATCTCTTTCTCTTTTGTGCAGGTTTCAGCATTGTGGCCTACTTTGCCACACACAAAACAAATCATCATAATCCCGTCATATTGGATTGGCCAAGTCCTTCCATCTAGTCGAAACTTGGAGAGAAGGGGTTTTGTGAGATCCACTTCGACACTAAGTCGTGCAAATTGGCCCCGCAGAGCAGCTTCTGTCGTGTTGTCGACTCTGAGTACATTCCCAATTTTCCTCCCAATCCGTCTGAGGAATCTCTCATCAAAATATTCGATGTTCAGGAAAGGAATTCGTACCCACACCGTGAGGGTGGTGATCTTCTCCGTGTGGGCATCGAATCTAGGAACCCACTTCCTGATCGTCAAATAGTTATCGCCTAGCATCCAGGGGCCCTCCATCAAGACGTGATCGTAATCCCTCTTGTTCGAGAATCGAGCAATATAGTAATCATTTCCTATGTCGATTAAGTTGAATGGCGCCACCAGCGCCCATTTCTGTGTCAGTCGTCGGTGCAACTGTATGTAGCCTGGCCCTCTGTCAAACAGTTTGATGATGAGGGTGTCTTTCCAGGGCTTCCATAATTCCTTCTTCTCATTCGCATTCAGTGTAATGGTTGGACATTCCGGACCGTCTTCTTCGGGTGCAATGTCGTCGTCTGTGTCAACCTGATCATCCCTTTCAAACTCTTGATACACCAGGTTCAGATGATTGGAGTGGGTGCCGTCTTTGTTGCCCGCCACCAGCATTTCCTTATACGATGTCTCTGCTCCTCTTTTCACTCCTCTCGCCTCTTCCCGTGATGGGAATCCGGATTGCAGATTTGAAGTTTCAGTTGGGGTGACGCTGGTAGCCTGTGTGGTGTGGGCTTCCTCATTGCTGGGGCCGTTCCGGTTTGTGGACAGGAGTTCTCTGTCGACTCTTCTCTTAGCTTGTTCAGGGGACTGTTGCTGTTTGGTCGGGGATTCCCGTCCCCCACTGTTCTTCGGATCCGGCGGTTTGGGGGCCTGACGGTGGTCTCCTGCGCCCTTCCCTCTCTCTCTACTCCGGCTACGCTCTCTCGTTACCATTTCTTATTTTTCTCTAAAGATCATTCAAAGTACGCATCTATTTATTTGGGTTTCTTTTCGAAGTTTTTTTATTGTGTTCCTATTACTACTATAAACATTGACATTAAATTCCATTAATAGGGTCAATGTGAGCTTTATTTTATTTTATTTTAATCTATGAAATAACGAACTCGTCCAGATCTGTTAAAACAACCATGTTTCCATACTGCGCCCGCCAATGAATTGTTTCTACCTCGCCAAGGTCCTTTCCCGCCAAGATCTCAACGTCTAGGCTAATTTATAACGTGTGTATGTCGTCAAACGTTCTGTCACCGTCTTAATAATGACAATATCTGTTTTTAGAACACTAGGTTGAGGATATGCAAAAGAATCTAACGACTTGATTCCTTTTGTTGCTTCAAAGATTAATTGCTTTCTCAGTCTTAAATAGCTTCGGACCTTTATGTATCTTGAGTAAATTATCAATTAGTTCAAGGAGGTTGGATTTGCATCAAATTGCGATAGGTCGGATCGTTTACAAGTCCAATAGTTTTATGTTACAATGTGGCCAATTCTAACTTCTAACCCTAAAATCCTTAAGCATGACCCCCCATCTAAGCTTATTTTTCAATTTTTTGGTCATGTTATATGATATTTTAATGTCAACACATTTAAACCATATTTATAAGTAATAAAAGAAAAACTTGAATTGAAAAGACCGTTAATATCATATTGTTCAACAACAACAAATGACCACATAAAGGACTCCAAACATAGCAAAAAAATGCACTCATAAGGAAGTGAAATTAATAGCATAACAAAAATAGCAAAGGAGAGGCTAATATATTCAATCACTCTATACTCGAAAAATAAGTGGAAGTACAAGTCGTTATAATTAATTTGGGTCAAGAAAATACCAAAAATCTCATCGGGATATAAAATAAAATAGTAAATGAGGATCCAACGCAATGCCAACAAATGCAATGAATAAAACATCTAATAGTAGTTGAGATTAACTGATGTATTCAACAAGAAATAGAAATTGGGCATGTATATAAACTCCACGATAAAATATTTATAAGTTAGTACAAGACAATTCCATAACTAATATATAAACGGTAATTCCCGCCAAATATAAAGAATAATACTAAAAATAATTACATCATGATATAAATATACATTTATAAGGCTTGTTGGGAACACATCTATCGGTGATAGAAATTCAACACATGACTTCAAAATCTAAATCTTGAACATCTCTACATCACATATATGTAATATCTAGTCAAATGCAATTGTTATACCTCACCGTCCATTCGAAATGCCATAAAAGCAATCCTTAATGGAAGAGTGTGCAATACAACTCATTTTATCTAGAACAAAATATTTCCTCAAAGTCCAAACCCCTTATAAAGAAAGTAAAGAATAATCAAATCTAATCACATAATAACAGTAATAAAAATGGACACCAAATACAAAATTTCAGATATCAAACTACAAATCATCAATTCAACAATAAGTGGCTAGCAGCAAGAAAAAGCTGGAAAACAAAATCTCGTTGTAATCTTCAAACTCAAAATAAAAGCTATAAGTTGAACTAGTGTTAGCACACCTGGTTCCCACCTTTGGACCATGGACTTGTTGAAGCTCAACCGGGAATGTTTTTGTATTTAGTTGTTTGACTGCATGGTTCTTCAAGTGTTTGCAAATCTGGCTTCCAAGAGTGAGTTACAAGAGTGGGACCGTGTTGTAATGCTGCATTCAGCTGATCCACAAGCAATATTGGTAAGTTTGCCCATTCTTACATTTTTTTAATTTAATAATTTTTAGTTTATCTTACTATTTGAATATATGAAGAGATTGTGTTTCTTTCGATTGTGATTTTGGATCCATTTTTTATGGGTAGGGTGCTCCTATTTTGCCACTGTATTTTTTTTTTCTTCCTGGAATAGAGTTACAAAAATAGCAATGGAATCAAAACAAATAGAAAACTAAGAATCATTGATGTCTCTACCCCTATGGTTATGTGGTGGATTGCATGACTCTAATCTTGGGAAGAATAAGAGCACAGAATAAGTCATTTCCCTGCAAATGTAAACGTTTCCTAGAAAGGGAGAATGATTAGCATGGGCATGTTTTTTTTTTCAGTCCATTTACTCCTATTTCATTTTTTAAAGTTTCTTATACCTCCAAAACCTTTGTTTGTATCTTTCCCTTTGAGCTTAATCAATTGAGTTTTAACCGCATTGAATAGTTCCAAGGAGGTGAGAAAGATGAGTGTCAACACTAGATATATGTTTCTTAGTGAGCTGCTTTATTTGACAAGTAAGGCTTCTCCATTTCTTTATCAAAACTTTTATATCTGCACCCAGGAATCAGTGCTCAGCTACCAATGGGAGCTGCCTTTTGGAATTACCCCTCCACCACAACAGGTTTGTTGCTGCTGCTTTATTCAAGTCTTGAATTTAAGCATCATTCTAAGTTTCTAATATTACAAGGAGGGACGTTGCTTGTATCATTTCCGTATGATGTGATCAGACTTGTTATGTTATCAGTCATCTTTCAGCCTAATCACCCTTATATGCATTTTTAGATATCCCCCTGCTGACTTTGTTTCCTTTTTTTTTGGTACAGACTCTAAATCAGACAATGTTACATTCTCAACACATACAAGCAATTTGAAGTTGGCCTAAAAACAACTGCAGGAGTTAATTATCCCTCATTCTCCATTTGATTATTCTACTTTTAAAAGAAAAAATTTCAGGAGGTATGCATACAATGGAATGATGTGGTAAAGGTATAGGGCTCTCTTTGGCATTGGATCATAACATCAGGGGGAGGGGAAGGTAGCTCATGAAATAGAAAACTTCATGATGAAGCTTGTTGCATCAAATGAAGAGAAGAAAGCTCCGAGTACGGAATGTGCAACAACTCTGACCAAGCTACAAGATGCAGAAAAGATCATTGATGATTTGAAAGTCAAGTCAGAGATGGGGAGATGAAAGATTGCATCTCATGAATGAAAACAATTGGAGAAAGGAGTCAGAAGAGGAGTTGGAGATCAAAGCAAAGGAACTTGAGGTGTTGAGTGACGAAACCTCACAGTTGAAGGCCCATATATGACAACTGGAGGCGACATTGAAAGAGAGACAAGATCAGTATTCTGATGTGCTGAAGAAACTCGAGGATATTGAACGAGAATCTAAGTCCAATATGGAATCTTTGATAACACAGCTCAAGAAAATGGAGAAAGAAGCCGAGACAATACGTGCCCAAAAGAGTGAGATGGAGGAGCAACTGACCAACAAGAACGTTAAAGCGTCTGCTCACGAAGGAGCTTTTTGATCACTTAAACAGTTTCCAGAAGGAACTATGACATTGACAACTCTGAAAGCAAAGATGGATTATGAGTTGGAGAGGAAGTCTCAAGAGGTTTCAGAAAACCTGACCTAGATAGAAACCCTGACTGAAAAGCTTGTGAGTAGTAAAGCAGATCACAGAAGGATTCTAGAAGAGAAAAACAACATAGCAGAGAAGGTACAGGGCCTTGAATCAGAAGTAGGAAGATGAAATCAGGTCAATAACAACGAAGCCACAGACATTAAGGGTGGAGATTGTAGGACTCAAACAGAGAATCATAGAGCTAGAAGGCTGAGTATTAGAGAAGAACGTGTGTGCCACGCTTGAGAGCAAGATTCAAGATGGAGTATGAAGAAGGAATGTAGGCTGGGAAGGCTGATTTTGAGTCAAAAAAGGGACCATGAGCCAGTTGGAGAACGAAAACGCCGATTTAAGAAGTAAAGTCATAGACATGATATTTGCAGCGAGGAAAACTGAACAACTGAGCAGAGGAAACAAATCCAATAACCAGCTACATGAAAGACCATTACTACTATTATCTACATATTATAGATACTTGTATCCCAAAAAAAAAATGATTGACTCAGTAGGAATTTGTATTAATTTAGAGCTGAGCTTTGTTTGTTTTTTTTTTGATATCTTGTATTTGTTTTTTATAATTTTGTTTTTACTCTAATTTTTCATTTATAAATATTATTCAAGTAATTACAACAACAATTTCACCGTGCAAAGCACGGTTCATGACTAGCTTTTATTTTTTCAAAAGACGTATCCACTATCTGTACACTCTTGTTACTGAAAGTCAACATCTCATCAACTCCGGAACAAATAGCAAGCACAATTATAACATCTTCTTTCTCAACGCCATCAAATTCCTTCTTTCCATCCCGAGGGGTATATTCTGGACTCGCATTTCTTCTAACCTCTAAGACAAAAGAGTTTGAGATTTAGTAAAATGCAATTTCACACAGATTAAAACTATCTAAAACGAGTGACATGATTATATAAAAAAATATCCTTAAAACCAAAATTACCAGTCATAAAAATTTAACAATCTGTATGGAAAACTCCAATATAAATGAAATATCAATTATAAGTAGTTGGAGGAACTGTAGACCAAAATTTTAAGTAAGAATGTTCAAAAAGGGGTAGTTGTACGTTGACTTTAAACAAAATCTTAGCTCAGACCGAATGTGAATATTCAATTAGACTAACCTCTCAGTTGGAGAACACAAACGAGCAACAATATAGAATTTCACAAACTAAAACAACGGTATCTAGCCAAGAAACCCTCGACCTCCAAGGTAACTAAGCAACAATCACAGATTGCATACATAAAAGGAAAATTCATGCAATCACAAAATCACAAGGTGGTAGTCACAAATGAAAGAGGTATATAAAAGAGGTATAAAGTCAAGTGAGGCCTTACTTAATTGTCGATGATAACAATTAACGAATTTAATTAGCATCATGAACGCAAACAAATGGACAACCCAAGAAAGCCTAGAACAAGTAGAAATTGTTGGCAAGGCGACCAAGAAAAGAGATGTCCAATTTGGAATTTTAAAACAACTACAAAACCAGGAAAAAAGAAAGAAAGATTGAAATCCAGATAACACAAGACCAAAATAAGGCCTTAAAAGGGAAAAAAAAGACAACTTCAATGGTTTGTACGAATGTAATAATGCGGGTTTCTTGAGTTTCTTAATACCACTTTATCACTTTCTCTCACCTTAAAAACCCCAACTTACTTTTTCGTCCACATCCATATGAGTTTTTAGAGTTTCTTAATTTACTTTTCACCAATTATTATCTATTTATATTTAAATATACATTATAATAATATGTTATACATTATCTATATATATGTATTATATTTTGCGTTAATTAATATAATAATAGTATATAATATTTTTTTTAAAATATCCAAAACGTTAAAATAGATAATAAAATTTAATGCAAACAACTCCATTGGAACAAAACAAACACCGAAATACAAGAACAATAAAAATAAAATACAAAGAGTACTCTCCATCATACATGAAATGAAAAATCATCGAAATACAAAAGTAATAAAAATAAAATACAAAGAGTACTCTTAATCATACATGAAATGCTTGGAGAAAATAATTTTAATTTTTTTTATAATACAATCTGCATAAAAATATTATGTTGTACATTATTTATGTATGTATTATATTTTTTTTTCAACATATTTAATATTGGTGTTTATTAATAGCTTAAAATAAATTATGAATTTTAATAAAAAAAATTATTTTTTATTTTTTATATTTAATGACTAAAAACCAGCTAAAATTATATAAAATTATACAAAAATTATATAAAATTATTGTCTCCTACTTGCATGCCAATAATATAGGTAGAAAGGTTCATGCAAAAAAAATTAAAAAAATGCAAAAATCACTCATATATATACATAGGACCCACTTTATGGGGTTTTAGTGGAGTTTGGAAGTTGGAAACCCTTGGGTGGGTTTTTAATCCAAGCCCTCCCTCTCTCTTCCTTTTCCTGACACAAACCCCACTAAAAAGGAAAATGTTTTGTATACCCCCCTGGTAGACTACCACCCTGATGTGGAATCCTTGTTGGCATTTAGTGGGATCCATATTTAATATTATAAAATTTAAATTTCTACAGAAAAAAGGAAATTTAATATGCACGGAAAAACGTGGAGCACGCCTAATCATATCCTTTTTCTAATCTCTCTTCTCTCTTTGCCTCTCCCTAACCAGATAAACTTTGCCTCCCACGTGTATCAATCCCTCTGCGAATTCGGTACGGAATATAAATCCCACCTCTTTCATCCTTTGTTTCCCGGTTTCTTCTCCAAATTTAGTCGACCTCCAATCGATCTCTATCTCGAGCAGCGGCGGTGAGGGATGATCGGGGGCGCGGTTGAATCTCTTATTATCACTTGAAAGCCGTTGACCCTTCCGTAATTGTGAAGATGATCAAACACTTCCTTCGATGATTCGAAGGACATCCCCACATAAGGCGCCTCAATTGCATTTGAATTCCCATTGCTCTCAACAAATTGCTCTCCACTTAGATCATTTTCTTCCACAAACTCCTCTTCTTTTTCATCGGATTGACTTTCAACATACGGAGGTAAAAGTTCATCATCTAAATTAACAATTTCCTCATCCGAATCTTCATTGCAAGAGACATTTAAATCGAATCGGTTGGATTGATCCATCTCTACATTGTACAAAATTGAAACAAAACAACGAGATTGATAAAATTGACAAGATATATTGAAACTAGAGCAACAATAAGAAAGCTCACCGTGTACTCTATTTCTTTGGAAAAAAAAATTCTTCCTGGTGGATATGCAAAAACACCTTACTGGAGAGGGTTGAGTGAATTTTCTTTCCAAAAACACCTTACTGACGATTTGAATTAGTTGTCTCATCCATTATACATTACTTTTTTTTTAAGAGAGTAAAAACAGGGAAAGTAGTTGGGGGATGGTTAATAATTAATTTATATCTAATATAATACTAAAACAGATGCAAAACATACACATGGCGGCCTCACATTGAAAGTGTCACGTGGCAGCCATTCACTTAACATACCCCATATATATTTAAAATAAATATACTTAAAATCATTTTTATTAATTAAAATTTTGAATTTGTTGACTAAATCATAACAACTTCTCCAAATTTACAGATTATTTTTTATCCAAGATTTTTTAAAGCCAGAAAATTATCAATATATTACTAATAAATAAATTTCACTAAACTCTTTTGAATGATTGTTACGTAAAATTCATTTTGTTAATTTTTAAAACTTTTTTAATTAGATATTTGATGATTTTATTAGTTGTTGGCTTTACCCGTCCTTTGTATTTTTTAATTAACTAAATAACATCCAAAACAATTTATTCAATTGAATAAGTTCCTTTTACTAAATAACATCTAAATTCACCTACTATCTTTTAACAAGAGCTTTACCCGTTCACATATGAAAACAATTGGAAATAAAGAAAAAAAATCCTCTTGATTCTTGATTAAAATAGAAACCCAATAAATTGAATAACGCCAAAGTGATAGGGTCGAAGAAAAACAAGTTCCAGTTTCAAATGCAATTAACCCATCTATCTAAAGGCAACACCATGTTCAAGTAACAACGTCAATCCAACCTCCTCTGCTCACCCGCAACTGTACCGCGTACAGTTTAAAAATCGTCAAAACAAAACGAAGTTAGCGGTTGGAAACACACAATGACTAGGGTGACTAGGACACTCCCCACTAAACGTTAGTTTGTAAAGTTATCATCCATTCATCTTATAAAAAGAAAGTAATGAGATATGGTGCATCAAATTATCATCCATTCATCATCTAAAAAGAAGGCAATGAAGTACAGTTGTACAGTAAATCCACCCCTTATACTTATTATTTCAGAAGCACTCTCTTTGTAAAATATTGCACCACGTGTCATTGTTTGAGCAAAGATAAGAAAAGCGGTTTCACCTTTCTCACCCACGTTCTCTTGCCTGCTACTTCAAAAAACTGAAATTGAAGTCATCCACTCTCCGTCAAAAAACCTCCTTCACGCACTCTCTGTTTTCGATTTTTTAGGGTTTGGGTTTGGAAACCGTTAGTGAGGGAGTAGGAGGCATGGCTAAGAGGGCCTGGACACAGCCTCCCCTCTCCTTCCGCTTTCTCGACCTCGACATCCCTTGCCGACCAAACCTATCCGCCATCACCGTCATCTTCCTCTCGCCCTCTCCCTCGAGCCCGAAGCTGCACCCTACCGGCCACCAAGTCGAGTCCGAGCCCACCACGCCACACCTGCAGCACCGCCGAGCCCAGCGTCCCCTTCCAGCCGCCATTGCTGTCTTCGCTCTCGCGCCACTGCTGCCCAGAAAACCACCGCTAGCCAATTCCCCAAGATCCGGCCACCTCTCCCCGATTCCGGCCGCCTGAGACCCGGATCTACCCACTCCGACCACCAGCAGCCCACCGCCGAAGACCAGTTGCCCTCCCTGTTCTTGCTGTTGCCCAGATCTCTCTTCGCCGACCACCTTCATCTCCCCAGATCCGGCCACCAGCCTCCGATTCCGGCTTCCTCGAGCCCGGATCTACCCACCCCGAGCACCTACAACCCCTGTCAAGCCGTGTTTCCCTCCCCCTTCATGCACTGTCAGACCATAACCGCCGGCCATAGTGTTTCTTGCACGAAACCGAGAAACTCACCCCTTAATTCTCTCTAATTACACATTTCTTCCCCCTATTTCAACTCAAAGGTATTATTTCTCCCTCTTTTCTCTCTAAATTTCAGATTATCTATTTTTATGTGAACCTAGGTAGAGATTGGATCTAGAGTTGTGTTTTGAATGTCTAGGGTTTGAAATTTGTGCAGGAAATTGATATTTATATTATTAAGGGTTGGATATATATGGAAATAGCTATTTTTGATGGGCTGATTTTTTATGTATCTAAATGATTCTCATATTTAGTTCATATATATTGTCAAAGAAATTCATGAAATTTGAGGATTACAATGGTTTTGCCGACTTGAAAATCTCAATTCGACGTGGCGCCGCTACGGGAGTGCAAACTTTGCAATTGGACTCAATCGCAATGATAAAAGGACGTTCGATTTGAGAGACGATGGCTTTGTGAAATTCAAAATTACTTTTATATAAAAAAAATTCAAGATTTCTTCTTTTGAGCCCTGTTATCTTAGAGAGTTTCTTAGAGAGTCTGCAGTTGAATTGGGTAGCATCGTTGATCAGAGTTTGAGGTATATCTTTCTCAAACATGATTGCTTATGAATTCTTTGAATTTACTCTCATGTATATATATTTCATTACTTGCAATACTTTCACATTATTTTTCTTGTATGTTCTATTAAGCTTAGACATATATACAACACTGATTTTTCTTCTATATTCTATTTAATTCAAGAATTGTTGGATTATTTGAAATTGGGTGGATTTTGTTGAATCTGATCAATTTCAGTGCAAAGAGAAGGCTTTTTTTTAGGGGGAAGATGCAAAGGTCTGCTTATAAAAACCTTTCATTTAGTTTTAGAAGCTTTTGATGATTTAAATGAATTCTTGACCGTTCTCTCCTTTTGTTGCTCTTGCAGTTGCGGATATATAGGCTTTCGGTAAGTTGCTTCCAATTTTGAATGGCAAGATAATTGGGATGTCCTTCCGTGTTCCAATTGTGGATGTATATGATATGATGATTTCACTATCATGCTCGAAAAGGTGGCCACATGATGAAATCAAATATATGATATATTTTTCATGTAAGAATTTTTATTCATACGTACTCTTCGTGTTCGTGTTCGTGATCTGATCTTATCTATATCTCAATTTCGGGTTTTATTGTGAAGCAATTGAATGTCGCATATTTTAGGTTATTATGAATCTATCTACGATAACATTTTCCATTCTTCTTTATGTAGCATATAAGTTACTCATGTGCTAATACTTCGCTTTTAACTTCTTTGGTTGCAAGTAATCTTGAATTTGATTATAGTTGTAGAATGGGTATATTTGATTATGGCCATATTTGTTTTCATGCCATTGCTGTGAAATGGACTGAATAAAAGTCATTATTTGTTGTTACACACCAGAATTATTTTGGGTTATGTGTAACAAACTGGAACATTGACATGGAGATGAATATTTTGTTTGGAGCTTATGACTTGTAACTTGGGATCCAATTTGGGATTTTTTTGTTTAGAGCTTTTTTTTTCCATTTTGATTTGTTTGGAGTTTGGATCTATTTCTTGATTACTTCCTCTTAAATAATACTTTATGTTATTCTTGCAGATGGGGGATGGAAGGGAAAAGGCTATAAAAGAGAACTCCAAGATCAGCTGGCCATGAAGCAACAACAAAGCGCTATTGGGTGCGACGAGCAATATATCTTACTTTGTGCCTACTGTCATGTTAAAACTGAAGGTCTGCGCTTACTTTCTGAGTTTCTAAATAGTTATTTTTTATATTATTTCTTCATGATCTTTTTTAAGATGTTCCCTTTTATGGTATTTAGAAATCTTATTTTTGTTCATCTTTATTTAGCAATCAATTTCTAGAGATTATGATGTATGATGATTCTTATATCGGTTTGTATAAAATTAAATGATACACTTGGGTTTGGTTGGCATTTTTCCAAATCATAAATGATCAACCTTTTAGACAAGATGCACATGTCTTTTAACTTTTATCATATTATTCAGTAGATGAGCTAGAGGGGAGAATTCTTTTAAAAAAAGAGAAGCTGCAGTTTGATCTTATTTAGCTTTTGGCAGTGTTAGTTGTTATTGTTGTAACATCATTTCTACACTCTTCTGCAGGCCAAACTTTCCTCTATGGATGATCAGTCCTGGAAAGAAAGAGAAGATGCAGTTTTGTGCATTGGTGTTGTGGCTGAAGGTTGCATTAATGGTCTATACCCTCTTCTGTCTGAGGTGATCTTCTTATATTTTTGAAAAAAATGTCAATAAGTGTTTGCGAGTAGAAATTTGTTGATTTAAGTATTGTATTTTTTCTTCATTTCATTTTGAGTATACTACTACATCCCAACAATTGTCATGGGCATTATTGTGTCAGGGTTGATAGGTGGAACCTTTCTTGACCAGATACGAGATCAGGTGGCTTCTCTTTCTTTTTTCCCATTTTAATGATTGCTGATAGTGTTGGTTTCAACATGTAATGGATACCTTGTAATTCTCCATCTCTCTGTGTTTTATTCTCCGTCTCTCTGTGTTTGATAGGTGGAACCTTTCTTAATGCTGCTAGGAAAAGCATGGCAAGGATGTTGGGAATGTGCTTTTTGATCTATAGCTGAAATTAGGAATCTTTTAGTAAAAAGTGATGTATTTGCCCGTTAAATCATAACATTTTCGAGAAATTTGATCAGGTTCAATCATGAATTAGCTCATTTTTTACCAGGTTTATGCACAGATATTCAAATCAAGAAACTGGCTGCCTCCTTTAATTTGGGGCTTGAAGTTTGGTTTGTTGAACATTTGGTTGTTTTGTTTCCGTTTTGTGTTGTGGCTTGAAGTGTGGTTTGTTTAAACATTTACAATTTCCTTATGTTGTTAATGTTATTTGTCTTTTTGGGATTATATAATTTTATTTGAATGATATATTTAATTGTCTATTTGACATTCAGTTTTCGATATCGAATAAACAAGAAGTTAATTATATAAACATCTGAAAAGAAATACTCAAATGAAGGTTACCTTTAGAATATATGGACTCCATGGTAACACGCAACACCTTAAAACCATCCCAGAAATGAATCTATAGTTTTCCTCCAGTTGGTTTCACAGCAAAGGTGTGAAATATTTCATGGCCGTGAAAATCGGTGTTCGATATTGAATAAAAAAGAAGTTAATTATATAAACATCTGAAAAGAAATACTCAAATGGAGGTTAGCTTTGAAATATATGGACTCCATGGTAACACGCAACACCTTAAAACCATCCCAAAAATGAATCTATAATTTTACTCCAGCTGGTTTCACGGCAAGGGTGTGGAATATTTCATGGTCATGAAAAGCAATTTTCCATATCGAATACAATTTGAATATAACAACCAAAAAATTTATGGTGGTGAGGTTCAGTGGCGGTCCCAAGTGGACTTGGTGTGGCTTTAATTTGCAAGACAATGGACCCGAGTTCGATTCTCCATCCGTCCCTCTTTTTTGTTTTTCCTTTATATATATATATATATATATATATATATATATATATATATATAGAATGGGTAACTTGTGCACAAGGCTTAGGATGTGCATTGTGCACAAAATATTATTCGGTGAAATGTGAAACATTATTCAGTGAAATTTGAAGCATTATTCGGTGAAATGTGAGTATTGTTTAGGGGAATGTGAAACATTATTTGGTGAAATTTGAGGCATTCCATGTAAATTGTAACTATTGTTTAGGGAATTGAGGTTTCTTTTATTTAAAATGGATAAATAAAAAAACTAAACATTATTCGGTAGAATGTTATAAATTATTCAGTGGAATTGGGACGTTTTCATCTGAACTGAACGGAAAAAAAAACATAACAGTGTCGGATAACTTTAATTTAGAAGACTTTGCTTAGGTGTCGGATTCTCCTTCACTTTAGCAAATTTTTTTTTTTTGCCTTTTTTTTAATGATTTATTTGCTTTCATTTTTATTATTATTCCCCTTATCTCTTTAAACCATTCACATTTTTCTTTTCTTCTTAACATATTTACTACATATCTATATATAACTTTAATTTAGAAGACTTTGCTTAGGTGTCGGATTCTCCTTCACTTTAGCAAGTTTTTTTTGCCTTTTTTTAATGATTTATTTGCTTTAATTTTTTTATTATTCCCCTTATCTCTTTAAACCATTCACATTTTTATTTTATTCTTAACATATTTACTACCTATCTATATCTATATATAACTTTAATTTAGAAGACTTTGCTTAGGTGTCGGATTCTCCTTCACTTTAGCAAGTTTTTTTTTTGCCTTTTTTTAATGATTTATTTGCTTTAATTTTTTTTATTATTCCCCTTATCTCTTTAAACCATTCACATTTTTCTTTTATTCTTAACATATTTACTACCTATCTATATCTATATATAACTTTAATTTAGAAGACTTTGCTTAGGTGTCGGATTCTCCTTCACTTTAGCAAGTTTTTTTTTGCCTTTTTTTAATGATTTATTTGCTTTAATTTTTTTATTATTCCCCTTATCTCTTTAAACCATTCACAATTTTCTTTTATTCTTAACATATTTACTACCTATCTATATCTATATATAACTTTAATTTAGAAGACTTTGCTTAGGTGTCAGATTCTCCTTCACTTTAGCAAGTTTTTTTTTTGCCTTTTTTTAATGATTTATTTGATTTAATTTTTTTATTATTCCCCTTATCTCTTTAAACCATTCACATTTTTCTTTTATTCTTAACATATTTACTACCTATTGGGCTTAATTCAAAATATTGAATTCAATCTAATTTAATTATTGGGCTTAACTCAAATTTATGTACTAATTAACTATTGAACTTAATTCAAAACATTGAATATAACTATTGGTTGTGACTTGTGACACATCACATTTAAACAAAGTTACAATGATATTGATATTATTATTATTGGGTGATTTAAAATATCTACATTTATGTATTATACTTTACATAAGATTTTAAAAAACTGTTTTAGAATTATAAGATACATTTATTGTAATATTTTTTATGATTTTTATCTTAACGTTTATTAGTATTTTATAATATATTTATATATATTATTAATATTTTAGTTTAAAAAACCGCGTCATGGTGCGGGAATTGTACTAGTTATAATACTAAAGGAGAAGTCGCATACGACATGTGGCGGCTTCTCCTTTAATGTAGCTTCTTTTAAAAAAAAAAAATTTTAATTGATTAATCCAAACAAACTTGATTTATTTTAATATAGGATTTGCAAATCTAAATAAAATCTAAACAAACATGATTTATCTTAATTAATTGTTAATTGATTTATTTTAAAATAGGATCGACATTAGGATTTGTTGTTTAATTGTTAAATGTTCAATTCACTCATAGGACTTATGGAAACATTGTGCTTAACAGATGATCCACGTTGTTTCGTGGCTTATCCGAGAGGATGCACAAGGAAATGGTTGCATTGGCTCCGAACAACACAAAGGTTAAAGTGGTTGCGTCGCTTGAGAGGAAGTATAGTGCTTGGACTGGTGGTTCTGTCTTAGCATCCATCGGTTCTTTCCAGGACGTACGCCTAATTTCCCTCTATCAAATCGAGTTCAATTCATGGATTCGCTCGTGTTTTGTATTCGCTATCTGATCGAGTTTAAGACTATGATTTCAGGAGTGGGTTTGTAAGCGAGAATACAACGAGTTTGGCCCAACTGTTGTCCACAGAAAGTGCTTCTAATTGCAAGAAACAAAGTTTTCCTAAATGTAAACAATAGGTGTGTGTTTCTACTACACTTTCATCTATGTTTTTGCTCTATGAGCGTTCACTTCATTCTTCCGGTTTTCGGTTATTTCGAGCCTGTTATGATGCTATCAACGTTGAAATCTGAGGCCAAAGTGACATTGCTGTCTTGACAGTTTTATCTTCAATTGTTTCGTTGCTTTGTTACTGTCAATATATAGCAGGTTTCAAGTAAAACCATCACCTTCAAAGTTCAAAGCAGTATTGTGTGTACAAATGTGTAAATTGATCAAATGTGCAAATTGATAAATACTTTAAATTGATAAAATATAAACTTTGCTATGTATGAAACTCAAAATGATCTGAATCCAAACTTGAAGTAAAATCTAGGTATGCTATGCTAATCGTACTGTTGCATATTTGCATTCCATACTTTTATTACAATCATATATTACCTACTAAAATATATTCGATAGGCCGACGAATCGGCATAGGGATTACTCGTGAAAACATACAAATCAATATCAATATCAATATCAATATTTTTTAATATTAAATGAGAAGTCTCTCCTTTAATGTAGGTATTTTGATTTATTTATTAATTGAGTTCTTTCACAAATCTAATTCAGTTAAGATTTGATACAAAATCAGTTAAGATATGACTATATCTGATTGTTTGATAACTATGCAAATCTAATTAATTAATTAATTAAATCTAATTTAGTTAAAATTTGAATACGAAATCGGTTGAGATATTCATATGATATTTTGGCCGGTTAGTTTAGATATTCAATGGATAAGATTAAAATAAAATCATATTTATTTCAACAAATTAATTAAATATGATTTTTTTTCTTTATATGTTTATATTTTAATTGTGTGTCTTCCTATGTACATCACCATTTACTGTATAATAACCCATCTTCTCATTTCCTTTCCATTTTTTTCTTCTTATCTCTACCTCATGTTTGTTTTATCCATTGAAGGATAAATCCGAACAATCATGCTGACTAATCAATAACTGTGGAAATTATTGGTGAGACTCAATTTGATTTCTCGCTTTCTTTAATTTTTGTATTATTTTCATTTCAATTTCACATTCTCGATCAATGTGAGATTCGTTTGTACGCATATAGCACTTTTTAATTTGTATTCATAACTTTATAATGTAATTTATTTGGTTGATCAAAATATAAGCAAACAACTAAAATATTACAATTAATATATAACCTAATGTAACCGGTGACAAAGAATTAAAAAAATATTCATATTTAAAGAAATCCCGCACCTTGTGCGGGTTATATGCTAGTTAAGGGTTTAAAGGTAAAGTTGGGAGAGTAATTAGTAATTACCATGAGTAATGATGTTTTATTAATTACGGAGTACAGTTTTTTTCTCAGATGATGACTCATTTCCTTTTAAAAAAAATTGATGACATGGCATGGGTGGTAGACTACCACCCGGTAGGCCAAACATGGTCCCACTAAAAACCCTTCTAAAAGCATTGATGCGGGTGCTCTTAAATGGGTGTGGAAACCAATGAATAAATAGGAGACAAATGTATAAATAGATAAAATTGAGTTAATTAAACAAAGAACATATGCGGATCCTTTGAACTCCCTCTATCCAACATGATAGAAGCTGACATTTTGATGGATTAAGAAAATCAAGTCATTTGAAGAGCTTCACGTGGAATAGCCAAAGCTAGGGATGTCCCATCTCATCCCTTTCTATCTCGGTGAAAATCGTTCAGTCCAACGATGTAGTCTATTTTTATAGTCCCTTTAATTTCATTGGCCGATAAACATTAAAATAAATTATAAGATACAAACACTTATTTAAGAAAATAATTAGAAATTTAATTTAGCCAATGAGATAATTTGGACTATAATTGCGGACTAGACGATCCTTGTTGTTTCTATCCCTATTTTCACATAACACCAACACTGAGTTTCGATCCTCTTTTTTTTTTACCATTTCTTTGTTGAGAATTGAGAGAGAGAGAGATGTCATCATGCCATGTTCGATCTCATTGCCACGCTCGCTTACACTTGGTCTATAACACTCCCTCCGATCATTTGTATTCGATGTTTTAAGGGTTAAATTTTGATCAATTTTGTAAGAGGTTTTGAAGTACCGTCAATAAATGAAACCTCTCTTAATTAGTCAACTCCTCCAGACGTACTATATATTATTTTACCGTTTTATATAAAAAAAACCTTTCACTATGTTTGAGAGAGGAGATTTGTGTTCCTGGCTAATTCATAATTGCACACAGTACATAGTACTTCATACAAGAGGGGGGATTCAATATGCAAAAATACCAAATGACTTTCATTAATTATCTTGCAAAACATCTTACAATATTGATAGGGGGAGTATTTGTTGTAGTGTGTGTGAGATATGAGATTGTATAAATCACTTACAAGATCCTTATTGTATGTGATGTTGAACGAGGTGTTTCAATGTTTATTTTGTTTCTTGAATCTCTTATCAATACTTATCCCTTTTTATAATTTTTAAAAAGGTACGAGTCATTTAAGTTTTGCATAATTTGTTCATTTTTTTAAAACAATATATATGAAAATTACGAATGAGTGGGGTAGTCTGGCGGGGGACCTGTTTCTTACATATTTTTCTCAAAAAAAATCCATTTTGATACCTCTAAAAGTATGGACAATAGTAAATATGAGTGGATATTCAATTAGACATGTTTGATCTCAATATTTTACTCTATGAAAAAAGTGGATATTCAATTAATTAATTGAAACTTAATTAAAAATATCCACCTTAACTACCAACCTTAATTAAAAAACTTAAGTTTCAATTTATTCAATTAATTGAATTCCCACCCCTAATAGCAATCCCTTGGACACTTAAACCAACATACTCTAATGGTGGTGTGATATAAAATCATATACTCCATATGTTCAAAAATACAAGTCATTTTAACCTTTTTAGTACGTTTTTAAGGAGACAACAACTACAATATATAACATTATTTCTTTTATATAAAAAATTATAATATAATTTTGTAATTATTAGTAATATATATGTGAAGTTAATTTAAAAAATTATATTTTATATAGGATTTAACTCAATAAAAAAAGCGTTAAAAAGTCAGATAACTTATATTTTTAATGGATGAGTATTATGTTATATTAAATCACATTTATGGTAAGAAAATCATACCTTACACGGAGTATCTTATATTATATAAAAAGCCCCTAAAATATAAAAACTATTTGTTTTCATGAAGAAGCAAGTATTTACACCATAAGTGGATCTGAAAATTGAACCTACCACCTAGGATTAAAAATTTAGTGTGGAAAATAATGATTGACGGCCTACCAACAAAGCAAAGACCAAATAGATATATAAATCGAGTTCCATCTCAATGTTGCCTTTGTGAATCATATGATGAGGATACTACACACCTATTTCTAAGGTGTAAATATACCAAAGAGATAATCACACACTATGAAAGAATGGTTGGCAAGCAATGCCTAAATACCAGAGGAAACCAAGTTGACATTGCGGACTTCCTATCTATTGGGGAATTCCCGCATTGAAGACTTAGGGTTCATTTGGCAAGCTATATGGGAGACTAAGAATGAGCTCATATTCAAGAACAAAAAACCACCAAATATAATAACTCTAATACATCGAATTATTACTAATTCCAATCATTGGAAAAACGGTGAGAATGAGTCATCACAAAACAAACAAAAAAATTAAGTGTGGGAAAATCAAATGGATTAGACCAGATGAAGCTATCTACAAAATCAATGTAGATGGCTCAGTTAAACCCACGAGAATTTGCCAAGTGGGGGGAGTCATCAGAGACTCCAGAGGTAATGTGATAGATATCTTTTATCAGGAAACTCGAAAAGGTAATGTGATACAGACAGAGGCTGCTGCAATCTGTCTAGGTCTACAACAGGTGACAATGAAAAGGTCTTCGGAAAGTTATTATAGAAGGCGACAACCAAGGTATAATCAAGGCAATAAAGGAGGAAGGCAACACCAAATGGGAAATCATGCATCAAGTGGAGAAGATTCAATCAATGGCTACCGATTTCGACTATAGGGACATGTATTCCATCATCCTGCAGGATGATCAATGAGGTGTTTCACGGTCTCCATAAAACTCTTCTAATATTTGCCTACCGTAAAAAAAAAGATTTTGATGTAATATCTCTTTTGTCTATTTCTCTACCTGCTAGAAAAACTAGGGGAAGTAGGAATGAAAACTTGTTTTTTGATTTAACGAGAATACCAAACAAGAGGGATGAAGATAGAAGTGGAAAACCCATTTTCTCTTAATTTTTTTAACCAATAATATTTTAATATTAATATATGCACCAAGGAAAATATACGAGTTAGGCTACTAATTGGGTTGGGCTCATATCATGACAATCGCCCCTCTCCTCTCCTCTCACTTTATTTCTAAAGAGAGAGATCGGGAAAATCCCTTTGGGGTTCAAAATTCCGGTCAGCCGGGCACAGGCCTTGGTGGTGGCTCCGCCGCTGCCTTGTGCTTGCACCGCCTTCTTCGGTCGCCGACGTATAATCCTCTGTCAAGGAGGTCGAAGACCTTTCTTCCGCAACCCACAATACCGAACAATAAACGCTCACTCTTGGGGCTTTTGTAGACTCGGGGCTGAGAATCCCGAGCCATCTATCTTTCTAACCCAATTCGTTCATCCTTGCCCTGATCTCCGAGATCTTAAGTACAGTTTGTATTCTCGTTGATCTTGATAATCTCGGCCCCTTCTTAAATCTTCTTTTCGGTGCCTTAGGTGGGTACTTGAGATCTCGGTCTTCTCTTCAGGTTGTCCCCTTTTGGAACCCCTACCGGATTCGCCCCATCTTCATCCTGGAGACCATGTCCATCTCCCCATCACCCTTCTCTTCCTCCTATTCCCCCTTCTTTTCATTCCCACCTCCCACACTTATTTTTCCTTGGTTGCTTCTAAATCCGGCCGGTTCCTGCAGGCCTCCCTCCTCCTCCTTTGGATGCCTTCCTCGGTGGTCGGTTGGTGTCCTGTCGGGCCTTCCTCGGCGCGTCGCCTTCACCTCCGGTCTTCTCTCACCCTCTTCATTCACCTATCTTTGCCGACTCTATTAATCTGTCATCCCTGGCCTTCGTCGTCGCTTGGGCTACCTTTGTCCTTCTCGTCGGCCGCTTTAGATGGTCGCTGGCTTAATTAGGTTTTGACGATTTACATGTGTTCCTTGCTCTTTCATTTTCTTGGCCAAATCGAGTCTCGCCCGCTACTGATTTGCGCCCATTTTTTATTTCTTTGGGCCCAAGACCTAGGTTTGGGCCCTAAGCAGCCTTATTGGAACAAAATTAGGGAAAAAAAATAGGAATTAGTGGATTATCTTAGGGATCGTTTGATATCGATATCGATATCAAGATATCGACATCGGGCGATATCTTTGATATCTTGATATCAAGATATCAGTATCGGTATCGGTATCAAGATATCGATATCGGGCGATATCGATATCAAGTGATTCCTCCCTAAAAATCAGTATATAAAAATATGTCAAATTTGATATCTAGATATCAACTGATATCGATATCTGACTATTATCAAACATAGATATAAGATACCACTTGATATAAAGTGATATATTATGGATACCAAACACTAGATATCGATATCAATTTAAGTGATATCGATATCTATCCATACCAAACACTAGATATCAGATATCGGGGATTGATATCCGATATGTGATATCTAGATATTAATACCAAACGACCCCTTTTATATATATATATATATATATATAGGGAGTGGTTCCCTTGTGCACACCTCTTAAGATATACTTTGTGCACAAATCTTATCCATCGATCCTGGTGAAATTAAGGGCCTACATTCCGCCACGTGTACGGGTGATTTAAAAAAAAGAGGAAAAACTCAATCTTCAGGCGCGTGTGAGAACAAAGCCCATTAAAACCCTAAAAGCAGAAATTTTGTTCTTCTTCCTCACGGTTTGTCAAATTGGTGCTTTGGAAGCGTCGAAAATCTCCTTTCATCACCATCGGAAATCACCCCATACCACCATCATCGTAGCAGCGACGAGGATTCCGGCTCAACCGGCGGCGATTGCGATGGCAAGGGTTGCACAAGAGCAGCGTCTTCGAACCGGAGGCGCACAGCGAGGAGTCCTCTTCTCCGGTGTACGATTCCTAGTGGTGCTTCAACACCGGTGGTGATCAGTGCCTCCTTCTGCGATTCCGATCTGAGCACATCGGTGACAAGATCTGGATCTCCGGGCAATAAGTCGAGGCACAAGGTCCAGACCACCGTCATCCAGATCGCGCCGACCCTCTCCCTGCCTCCCGGAGCCGCCCTCGCTTAGTCGCGCCGACTCGCACGTCGACCAGGTCGGCCCCTTTAGTCCTCGCTTGCTACTGCTCCTTCTCCTGTTCTACAGTTCTAGTTCAGCACTCGATTCAAGTAAATAAAGGTATGTTGAAATTGGAATTTGTTGATTCGGAAATTTTGAATACTTTGTTGAATTTTTGCTAATTATTCAATGTAATGTGTTTATTTTGAAATTGAGATATGAGATTGTCGATATTGTTTTTGAATTATGTATAATTATTCAATGGAATGTGTATTTTGTGATTGAGATATGAGATTGTCAATATTATTATTTAATGGAATGTGTATTTTGTAGTTTGAAATAATTGTGTACTTCGTAAAAATAATAATTTCACTGAATAATCTCTCAATTATCAGTCAATGTACGCGTTAATCGACCGATTCAACCGCATAATTACAATGGTTATGCAATTATTATCGCTTCTGGGTACCTTGTAAAAATAAGAATTTCATTGAATAATTTACCAATTATCGTTCAATGTGCTCGATAAATCAATTGATTCAACCGAATAATTACAAAAGTTTTTTTATTCACAACGGTTGTGCAATTATTCATCGCTTCCGTGTACCTCGTAAAAATAACAATTTCATTGAATAATCTCTCAATTATTGTTCAATGTGCACGATAAATTGATCGATTCAACCGAATAAAAAAATAATAATTCTACTGAATAATCTCTCAATTATTGTTCAATGTGCGCAATAAATCGATCGATTCAACCAAATAAAAAATAATCTCTCAATTATTGTTCAATGTGCGCGATAAATCGATCTATTCAACCGAATAAAAAAAAGGAATTTTTGCACAAAGATTAATTACAATTAATTTCGTTTGGCCGCATAAGAAAATGTTTTTTTTTACGCTTTTATGGGTTAATATAATATACATCAATACCCATTTATATGGAGTAATTGTGAATAAATCTAAATATTTATTTTGACCTAAATTAATATGCATAAACTATACTGTGAATTCAAAGGGGGGAAAACGGAATGGATATAATTTGATCCAAGTGGGTGCAATTTTCTTTGTTTTTTTTTTATTGTTGAGTGGAATCAATCTCTTTAATTTTGTTAATATTATTGAGCGGGTCCCACCACCAAATCAACTCACTTTCCAAAAATCCCAATTCCGCATAAAACGTGCGGCAAACACTGTGGAGGGCCCACCATGAATAAATATCTCCACACCCTTATTCAAACAACGCCACACGCGCCCACACCCCTTAAAGAGAGTAGTCCGGATTTTTTAATTATGTGTGCGGGCCCCACCGTTTTTTTTATTAAAAAAAAAAAGAAAACAATCCTCTTAATCTCAGCCATCCGATTAACCCAAATCAATGGCTAGAAATCGTGCACAAAGTACACCCTAAGGGGTGTGCACTTTATACCCATTCTCCCTCTCTCTCTATATATATTGTTCATTTTCTATATATATTGATTTAAACCCCGCAAGGGCAGCAAACCCCACTCGTATGGGCTCCAAACCCCGTTAAGGACTGAAAAATAATATATCTATGGAATAATAGTGCTCACCGAGTGTTTTGTTTGATTTCGGGAGCTCCGTTCACATTTTCGACGGTGGATAGATTTTCCCTTTCTTAACCCGTATTTTCCCCGTCTTCTGGCGCCAGGTCGGTGCTTTGGTGTGGCTGCATTTGCTTGGTGTTGGGTTGTAGTATCGGGCGTCCTGTTGGATTGAGAACGGATTGTGGTTGTGTTCGTGGTCTTCGAAGATCCTTCATTTAGGTAGGGGCAACGTCGGCGATCCACACTTCCTCATGAGTCACCCTTTCCGACTGGGGTACTGTCATGAGTATTTGCACTCTCCCACATTTTTGGCACTCGTGGCGCATATAGGTTCTCCATTGACTTCTGTGTTGGTAGACATCTTTTATGGGTTGTTTGAGTCTTTCTTTCTTTCTTCTCTGACGATTTGTGTTATTGTGTACGGTTTGTATTGACGGTTTTCCGTCTGTCGGCTTTGTTGGCCATCGAGTTTCAGGTTTGTCTGAACTCGAATTTTTACCTAATTAAAAAAAAATGACAAGCGCCCCTCCTCACAAGGGTTTGGGTTGACTTTGCAAGTAAATATGCATTTATATATGTATGAGTATTCGTTACAATAGTTGTATTTGAAGTGTTCAAATGTGAATACATATGCACGGGGTTCTTTTTCTTTTTCTTTTTTTGAACCGGAAAAAAATTTGACAGAGAAGGACAAGTCAAGTCAACCAAGAGCATCATTGCGGATGAGGGAGGCAAGATCGGAATCGTCAGGTACCAAATGGCTAGAGAAGGCAAGATTAAGCTGCGAAAGATGGTCAGCAACTTGGTTAGCTTCTCTATACACATGACGAATCTGATAAAAGTCGTCGCAAGAATGCAAGGATAGAATGGAGGCAAAAATAATCATTTCAATCTCCCTTGGGATGGACCAGCGTCCATTAAGACGGTTAACAACTGTCAAATTATTACCTTCTATGTAGAGGTTTTTGAGTTGTAGTTCTGAGGCGGCAAGAACACCTCTCCAGAGGGCATAATCCTCAGTGCCAGCGCCAATAACCGAATTGAAAGGAGAAGGGCCAACCCCGAAAGCAACAGGGCAACCCGAATGATCTCGAATAATATAACCAAATCTACTGTTAGTTACAGATGTGTAAGCCCCATGGAAGTTAAGTTTATAGTAATTTAAGGGAGGTTTCTCCTATTTAGTTGGGGACACTTCGTTTTTGGTACGTAGTTGTTTTTATTTTTTGGTGAGTTGTCGTCCAGTTGTTTTGCCATGTTTCCATTGTAGATTTGATCTTCTGCAAAAAGCCACCATAGCTCTCGGGTCAGCTTTCATGTTGTTGAGTTGTTGTCCAGTTGTTTTACCAATGACCTCTTGCTCTAGCGGTAAGGGCGAGGTATCCCAAATGAGAGGTCCCGGGTTCGAATCTCACTTGGTGCATTTAGGCCATATTATAATTCTCACAAGCGCGCATGGTCAAGCGGTGTATACTAATCCGTAGGGCCAAGCTGAAGTGGTGAAGTGGTCCAATTGCAGGTAGGTGAGGTTGCGACCGCGGATCGCACTTTGCGAAAGTGGTACTGAGCCTCCTCAAAAAATCCCGCAAGGGGTTTCTGGGGTATGGGGCCGCGAAGCGGTGGAGCCAGTCACTATAAAAAGTTTACCCTACCAAAGTTTTAAACCATTCAGGAATGGCTCAACCGGAAAGGATTTGCGGGTAGTACCTAAAGGTCCCCAGTTCAAATCCCGGATGGCCGTTCTTCATTTACCAATTCAAGGGTTATGATAGTAACCCATGTGTTTGTTGGTTCGGCTAGAATTTTCCAAAGAAGTTTCATTTGAAGGGCGATATTCATATCTTCAGAACAACGAATACTGAGGCGACCGTTATACTTTGTCTTGCAGACCTCGAACCAGCTAATCAGAGGCTTGTGTTTTGGTCCTTTATTCCAAAGGAAGTTTATGTTGATCCTATCAAGTTCAGTATGGATGGAAGTTAGAAGCATAAAGCATTGCATCAAATGTAACGGTTTATCCGCGAGGTTTGATTTAATTAAAGTGCTTCTACCTTGGTGGGATAAGGAATTGGGCCAATTGGCCTTCCATTTACTAAGTTGACCTTTTGTAGAGTCAAGAAGGTCGCTAAATGTGTCTTTGGTTACTCTGCCGAATAAAATCGGACAGCCCAAATATTTTCCAATATTCAAAGAGAAATGGATTATGAGCTCATTATGTATCATATTCTTTTGATGTGTCATTGTGTTTGATGTTATTTGGAAGATAGATTTTTACCTATTAGTCTTTTGGCCCGAGAGGGTACAATATTCATGTAAATTTTTTTAAAAAAATTTGGTTGCAAGCTTTTTTAGTAGTTGAGGCGAAAATAACAATGTCGTCAACGAATGAGAGAAAAGGAATCCTGACCCCAAGACGAGTGATCGAAATACCTAGGTGGGATTGAGGTTGGTGGGATTCAAATAGAAGTCCTCGAGCAAGGACTTCCGTAACTAGCAAGAAAAGATAAAGGGTGCCCCCCTGATGGATTTGTAGTGACTTGTAGTTGTCGGGTTATCGCATATATTTTGGAATAAGTGCTATAAAGGTATGGTTAATTTGTTTGAGAATTCTTCCACTAAGGAAGAAGCTTTTAACAGCTTTTGTGACGGATGAACCGACAATGTGCCAATATTTTTGAAAAAATCCAGCAGGAAAATCATCAGGCCCAGAGGATTCATCATTTGCAAATTGCAAGGCTAAAAAAGCTTCTTTAACTTCGTTGTTGGTGATATGTTTAGTTAGCTCATCATTGTCGGGTTGTGATACTGATGTCCGCATATTTAGTCTTATTTTACATCATGTTTTCATTCCATTTGAGTCATTTTATTACTTTTTTGTTAGGAAAGTCTGTCGTTTGTGTTAGTTTTCGTATTTTTCTAGATATGGATGTCTACACAAGCTTTGGTGTGATTTGATAGGTTTTGGAGCTGATTTGGAAGAGTTTCGACGCAATTTAGAGCTTAATGAAAAATCATGAAGGCAATGGAGAAGCCAAGCAAAAGCAAAAAGTGGTGTAGCTGGAGAAAAGCCTTATTTTCGCCATCCATCACTTTGATTCAAGATCTGGAGCCTTCATGAGATTTGTAGTCCTTGAAAAGAGATTTCCAACGCATATTCATATGCGTCAATCGGATTAACGAGGACTCGGGAAAGTGCGATTGAAGACAGAGTCGAAAAACTGGAGATAATCAGAAGTTACTGCATTCACACAGGTACCTCGTCGCCGACACCTCAGACCTCGGCGCCGATACCCTGCGCACCAGCAAAAGATTCTGCATGCTGTTTTATTCACTTAATGGGCTTTTTAATTAGAATTTTCTTCTAAATCTCTTATAGGATCTTTTAGTTAGATAGACTTGGAATATTTTATCTTTCCTTAGTTAGATTTTTATTATTTTCCTTGGAGATTAAGTCTAGAATTTTTATCTTTAAAATAAAGCCAATTAGAGGCTAATTAGGTATCGCGCTCCACATAGAACTGCCGGCAAAAAATTCCAACAGCAACTTGCGACGTTTTCTGGAGCTTTTTGGGTTGAAGGTTTGAACGATAATTTGAGGTTTTGATTTATGCAATTTAAGATTATGAATTCTTCCATTGTTTTTATGTTTTCTTTTGCAATGAGTGAGTAGTTCCCCCATCCTCTAGGGTTGGGGTGAACCCAACAATAGACATGTGTGTGAATGAATGAATCTATATTTATGAGATGTTTTTATCTATTTCTACCTATGTGTTTAACCCTTTGATGAAAATCTAGGGCATTCATTGTTACAATTGAATTCACCAAAGGAGATTGTTAACATTGATAGTAATTAGGGATTTTTGATGAAAGTTAAAAAGACCTAATTAAGAAAAGGTATAGTCAAATAAGTCTCTTATACGAAAGTGATTTGATTTGTTTGATTGAGATAAAAGCATGATTTCTTACATCATTCATTGATTTATACATGTGTTTGTTGTTGTGGTTAGCCCTAATCTTGGAAGTTCCTTCTCATACATTGAAATCACTTGTTACTTGAGCCAAATTCAGTGTGTTCACCACCATTTACAGCCCCTACTTGCGCCATTTATTCCCCTATTTTCGTCCATAAAACAACTAGGATAGCACCGCTGACATACTCCCTTGGATCGACCTTGATTTCCACTATACTATAGAGGGATTCGAGCATAAATATATTTGATTGGAGTGAGCATAGGCATCGATCTCCCCTCACGCACGTCAAATTGGCGCCGTTGCCGAGGAGTAATCAATCGCGCCTAGACTAGTTGTTTTAGGGTTGGGAATAGCCCATCCCCATCTTTCTTTTTAATTTTGTTTTCTTTTGTTTTTAGGTTTATGCGAAGAAGTGACCGTCCTCTATACGGGCCATTCACCGAGCCCGAACGTGTTCTACACCAACGTCTAAAGGAAAGGCTTAGGCGAAAGATGTCGGAAATGGAAGCACTTCGTGCGGAGCTAGAAAGGCTTCGCAAAGAGAATCAAGAAGTGGCGCAGCGGGAAGCCGCCGCCAATCAAGCTCGTCAAAGAGAGATCGACGCCGCTAGGATAGCAAGGGAGGAGGCCGAAAATCTTAGGGAAGAGCTGGAGAGAATTCCAACCAATGCTCGCCAATACATGCATCCTACGCTGCGGGTGCCGGAGTCGGCGATTGTTCTCCCCAATATCAACTTTGAGATCAAAACTAGCTTCCTCACCATGGTAAAGCGAACTCCTTTCGAAGGAAAACCCAATGAGTGCCCTATGGAGCACATGAAGGAGTTCAAGGAGATGTGTGATACCATAGCCGATGGAGCCAACTTGGAGTATGTTCGCTTGAAGGCTTTCCGCTGGTCCTTAGTGGGAAAGGCCCTTCATTGGCTCGAAAGCTTGCCGCCGCGATCCATCAACACATGGGAGGAGCTTCATGATCTATTCATGAGCAAGTTCTTTCCACCTATGAAGACAACGGAGCTGCGCAAAAAGATCACGACCTTCAAGCAATTAAGGAATGAAACTCTCGCCGAAACGGCGGCTGAATCCCAACATGAAAGAGGTGGTGAAGAAGGAGATATTGAGGATGGTTGACGCAGGGATTATCTTCCCCATCTCGGATAGCAAATGGGTTAGTCCCGTGCATGTGGTACCAAAGAAAGGAGGAATGACCGTAGAGAAAAATGATAAGGGTGAGTTAGTGCCGAAGAGGACTACCACGAGTTGGCGCATGTGCATCGACTATAGGAAACTCAACAGCGCCATTAGGAAGGACCACTTCCCACTTCCCTTCATCGACCAAGTTCTAGAGAGGTTAGCCCAAAATGATTATTTTTGCTATCTTGACGGATATTCGGGGTTTTGGCAGATTCCAATTCATCCGGATGACCAAGAGAAGACCACCTTCACATGTCCTTATGGTACATTCGCTTATAGGAGAATGCCCTTTGGGCTATGCAATGCGCCGGCCACTTTCCAACGGTGCATGATGGCAATCTTCTCCGATATGATTGAGGATATTGTTGAGGTATTCATGGATGACTTTTCCGTATATGGTACTACTTTTGATGCTTGTCTAGCTAACTTGGCCAGGCTACTCAAGAGGTGTGAACAGACAAGCCTTGTGCTTAATTGGGAGAAGTGTCATTTTATGGTGCAAGAAGGAATCGTGCTAGGACGCTTGGTGTCCAAGAGAGGTATAGAGGTGGATAGAGCCAATATTGAGCTTATTGAGAAGATACCTCCTCCAATGACGGTAAAAGATGTCCGTAGCTTTTTAGGGCATGCTGGATTTTATCGTCGTTTTATTCAAGATTTCTCCAAAATAGCTAAACCACTCACTAACCTATTGATGAAGGAAGTTGCTTTTGAGTTTTCTTTGGAGTGTCTTGATGCTTTTAATAGGTTGAGGGAAGCTTTAGTCACGGCATCAATCATGAAATCACCCGATTGGTCACTTCCATTCGAAATCATGTGTGATGCAAGTGATTATGCCGTGGGAGCGGTTCTTGGACAGCGGAAGGACAAAAAATTGCACGCCATCTACTACGCGAGCAAAACCTTGGATGATGTCCAAACAAGGTACACAACCACGGAGAACGAGTTTCTAGCCGTGGTATTCGCCTTCAAGAAGTTCCGCTCCTACCTAGTTGGCTCGAAAGTTATTGTCTACACCGATCATGCCGCCTTGAGATATTTGATGAGCAAAAAGGATGCCAAACCACGACTTCTACGATGGATGCTCCTTCTTCAAGAATTTGATTGCGAGCTAAGAGACAAGAAAGGGGCCGAGAATCTTGTGGCCGACCACCTCTCTAGGCTGCCACCTAAGCACATTGAAAACTCAGAAAATATGGTGCCCATCGATGACTCACGGGCTGATGAAAGTCTCTTGCGCATAAAGGTAAGTAAGGTAAGTACAGGTATCGACGCCGACATTCTGACCTCGGCGTCGAACCCTTTTATTTGTGCAGAAACTTTATTTCCTACAGGTACCTCGGCGCCGACACCCACACCCTCGGCGCCGACACCCAATTACACAGCCCAAGTTTCTGCAGAAGCTGTGCAGCACACAGATGCCTCGGCGCCGACACCTCAGGTCTCGGCATCGACACCTACAGCAGAACATAAAGTTGAATCGTTTGGAGCATCGGATGAGGTAAGTTTAGGTGAGGAACTCTTCTTTACTCCTCCTTCTAGCCCCATTCATGATATTTTTCTTATTAAGAAGGCTAGTATACCTTGGTTTGCGGATTATGCTAACTACATTGTAGGAGGTGAGATTCCGCCCGGTTTAACGTCACAAGGTAAGAAGAAGTTCCTACATGATGTCAAGAGGTATTATTGGGACGATCCTTACTTGTTCAAACAAGGAAGTGATCATATTTTCCGTCGTTGCATTCCGGAGGATGAGGTAGAAAGTATTATTCGTCATTGTCATACTCTCCCCACCGAGGGTCATGCTAAAGGTTGTAAGACCACCGCGAAGATACTTCAAAGTGGATTTTATTGGCCTAACATGTTTCGAGATGTGCAGGAATTTGTGACATCATGTGATGAATGTCAAAGGGCCGGGAACATAACATGGAGGAACGAGAATCCGCTCACGGGGATCCTAGAGGTCGAATTGTTCGACGTTTGGGGCATAGACTTTATGGGCCCTTTTCCATCCTCAGGCCCTTATAAGTACATCCTTGTAGCGGTTGATTATGTATCCAAATGGGTGGAAGTCATAGCTACACGAACTAATGATGCTAGAGTTGTAGCTAAGTTTTTCAAAACTAACATTTTCCCCCGTTTTGGTGTTCCTAGGGTCCTAATTAGTGATGGAGGCTCGCATTTCATAGAAAGAGGCTTTGAGGCTCTTTTGACCAAGTATGGGGTACATCACCGGATAGCCACACCCTACCACCCCCAAACTAGCGGTCAAGTTGAGGTATCCAATAGGCAAATCAAAGCTATCTTGAAGAAGACCGTGTCAAGATCAAGGAAAGATTGGTCATCAAAGCTTGATGACGCATTATGGGCTTATAGGACGGCATATAAGACGCCTCTCCGCACCACTCCCTACAATCTCGTGTACGGTAAGTCATGTCATCTACCCGTCGAGTTGGAGCACAAAGCTATGTGGGCTCTCAAAGAGCTCAATATGGATCTCGATGAGGCCGGGAAAAAGAGGTTTATTGACCTACAAGCACTTGAGGAGTTGAGGCTTAAGGCGTACGAAAATGCCGAAATCTACAAAGAAAGGACCAAAAAGTGGCATGATCGAAAGCTAGTGCCCAAGACTTATGAGGTAGGCGATCAGGTATTGCTTTTTAACTCTAGACTCCGACTTTTTCCAGGGAAGTTGCGTTCAAGATGGAGTGGACCATTCGTGGTTCAAACGATTTTCCCTCACAGAGCGGTGGAGCTTTTAGACAAAAGCGGTGCTACTTTTAAAGTCAATGGGCACCGATTGAAGAAGTACTATGAGCATGTCACGTTTGAGGAGGATATTCGTGCCTCATGGGCACTCATCCTCTCCGATTGATATAAAGGGAAGTACGTCGAGCTATAGACTTTAAATATAGCGCTTTCGGGAGGCAACCCGAGTTTACTTTATTTTATTTTATTTCTTTTTTATTTTATTTTATTTTACTCTTGTTCTACTTATTTATTTAGTTTTTGGATTTCTATTAGGAGAAACAAGTACGGATAATTTCAAAAGGATTTCCCAAACAAATCAAACCGGGTCTCAGATAATAGAAACAAGAGCGGGAAGGTAAGTGGATACCCAGGTATTTATTCCCTTATTTTTTCTCTCTCCTACCACGTTATACCCTCTGCGCCAAGAACCCAGACTTCCAGCGCCGTTGCACTCCTCGAGCCACCCACGACGGTTCCGGCCACCCCAGCCCACGCCGCTGCCACCGCCAGACTCGTCCCTGCCCTGCGCACCCGAGGAGCCCGCCGCCGAGCCGATCCAGCCACTGTTCAAGCGCCAGCAGCCCCGCAACCGCCCAACTCTTTCTCTGCCCCAACCCACCCTCTAGCACCCTTTTCTTTAGGTTTTAAGAGAAATTTCGGTATGATTCCTACCCTTAATCTGTTTCACTTCGTTGTTCTTGATTTGATTGATGATATTGAGGAAATTTGAACAACTTAGGGTTTTAGGGGTGCGAATTTCATCCGAAATTGAGAATTTTTGAAAGCTTTGGTGTGAGGATGTCAATGGCGGATTGCATGAGTTATTGGCGGGGTCGAAAAATCCTTTACCCATCTATTTGATTGTTAATGGGGTTTGAACGGATTACAGATTTACATCTTGGCTATGATTGCACTATGATGAATTCGATATGTGTTCTTGCTACTCTTGTTTGTTTCAAGATCGAGTCTTTATTTCTTTGCCCATATCCATTATGCCTATCAAGTTCTAATCTTGCAGAGCATTTAGAATATGAGGAATTTAACAAATTGAAGAGTTAGATTGTTAAGCATATTGGGTGAAATTTTTCGATCGTCTTGATCCAACATGATCCTACAAGTTTTAAGTGCATGATGTGCGTTTTTAGCCTCCATATGAACGGCTGAATTTTGTCCTTTAACATGCTATTATGTGCTTTTATGAATATTCTTTGCCAAGCATGTTTAGGAATAAGTATGGGGTCCCTAATTGCGTATGTCTAGTCGGCCAGATTAAGGTGTTTTGGGAGGATTTTTAAGGTGTTTATGACACTTGTTTTCTCCTATGTTTAAGTTGTTTTAGTTTCTTGTGTTACTTTGCTTTTGCTTTTGTTTTTGTAGGTAGTTTAATTTTCATAGTTGGCTCTAATCCTTTGAGTTTTTACAGTAGCTATGCCATAGGATTTATTATGCTTATAATCTTTGAATTGGCTAGTTTATTTGTAGTTTTTGACATGTCAATCTAAATGCTTTCTAGTAACTTCATTTTAAGCTTGATTGATTGAATTAAGATGATATCTAAAGGTTGTTGCTTTCATGTAGATGGCACCTAATCGCAAGCGGAGTTCTGGGGTATCATCTGAACCTCGTCGAATGGATGCCGTCAAGCTGCAAACTCCTACGGAAATCAAGGATTTCGACAACCTTCTCACACGCAAGTTTCGATGTTGATGGTACCATCGAGACGACATGGAGAAGTTGGGCTTCCATGGGGCTATTGTTGAGGCTTTTGAAAACATCAGCGCGCCCATTCTTCTGCAGCCTGTCGATATTCATCACCCCCACCTCACGGCTGAGTTCATGACTACACTCGAGATCCCCTCCTCTCCTACCGACAAAAGCCCGGTTACGTTCAGACTGGCCAACAAGGCATACTCGTTTACTCTAAAGCAGATGGCTACTCATTTTGGATTTGAGCATTCGACGGCAACCACCCAGCCCAAGCCTCAGCCAATTTGGGGCTATATCTCCGGTGAGACGAACCTCTCCGGACACACCGGCATCCAGTCCTCGGACGTGGCAAACCCTGTCTTCCAAGTTATACTTCGGGTTCTTGGGAGTACAATATGGGCAAGGAAGGACATCTCTCGCCTCATTAAGCCTGAGCTCGATTGTCTCTACAGGATGCTATTCAATGTCGAGCCTAAGCTGAATCTCGTCTATGCTTGGCTCAGACATGTGATTTACTACAGGAGCAACCCTGGATACATACAGATTGGCGGCATGATTACTCTCTTAACCTTTACTCCTTTTTGGTTTTACAATGAGGACATTGTTGGTTTTAAGTATGGGGTGGGGTAATTTCTGGGCGACATTTTGATGTTCTTATTTGATATTTTGATGTTCTTCTTTTGGGTACGGGTACTACTGATTTCTGGTGCTATGTTCGATTAAGTTCTGATTGACTTCTATTAGCTTCATTTGTCCAGGATTGCATTTGATTTAGTCCCAACTTGCTTGGGCTAATTCGGATTGTAATAGCTAGTTTGCACCTATTTGCATATATTAGTTATATATCATATTAGTTCAGTTCTGCAGTTAGTATTTATTTAGAGCATTACGTTTGCATAAAGTAGATTAGTCTATTACCATGTTTTGCATACACCCATGTTCGAATTTAAAAAAAAAAACCCAGAAAATGTCTAAAAAAAGTAAAAAAATGCATAGTAGTTTAGTTTAGTTAAAAACACCTAACTTAGATGTCCAATGATGAAATCTAATAATTGAGCTTGATCATGTAATATCCTAAGGCATGGTTTGGATGGTTCAGCCTAAGTCGCTCAAAAGATTTTTTATGTGAAATTTGACTTGCAAATGAAATTGAGCATATATAACGTTAGGATTTAGGTGATTGGAATCCAACGTGTCCTAGTGAGTTATTTGGCCTATGGGGAATTGTTCTTTATATTTTTCCCTTCTTTTTGATGTGTGTATTTCTCTCCTTATGCATTACCTCTTGATATTGCGGTGTATATATAAGTCTTGAAACCAATATGAGATAGCTAGTCATTGCATAATTTGATCAAATGATAGAGGCACTCTTTATTAGCCATTTTTTATCCTCTTTTACCTACCTTATATATGTTTCTTTTGCTTGTAACCATTTTGAGCCTTATAGCCTATTTTCGTAGCTCCACAAAACTACTCTTAGCCAATGTTTAGCCTTACCTCCTTATCCGGGAATTAGGACTTAGTGTTGGTAAAGATTGATGTTTGAGGGGTTGAGACGTATGATTTGGTTTAAGTGTGGGGTACATGTTTGGGGTTGGTATTTTATTTTCTCGCCACGCTATTTATTGTAAAATGAATTTTTGGCTCCCAAAATAAATAAATGCACATGAGTTCCGGAAAAAAAAAAACAGAAAAAAAAGAAGAAGAAAAAAAAAAATAGTAGAATAAATGCAAAGTACTTGTGCATGAGCCAAATCTATCCTTATTTATTTTATGCGAGACATATTGGATATTTTGGGGTTTTTAAATAGTTGTGCTAAATTAGATGAGTTTGGAAGTGTTTATATATGATGGAGTTGTTTTGTTAAGTCGAGTTGGAAATTTAGGAGTCTTTGGTTCCCGGATTTCTAGCACCACATAGCCTAAATGATTCCATACCTTTATGTTCTTACCAAGCCAAGTTACAACCCGGCCGAATGAGTCCTTCTTTGAAGGTCATTGAGCCAAAGTCCTCTTGATGGTTAATGCATGTTTTGACATCTCGGTGAATTGATTGGTGATATTAATTGCAATTTCTATGTAGCTTAATGTCATAAAGGATTGAGTTGAGAGATGTACTTCAAGCCTAAACACATTTGAAAGGGAGTGAAAACACATTATTTCCCTTGAGTGGTTGGATTCTAGTTGTTTTGCCTAAGGTTACCTAAATATATGTAATGATGGTTCAATGCTTGTTCTTATTTGCACTTGTGCTAAATGGATGTTGCTTTTTGACCCAGGCGAAGACTTGAAGGCATGTTAAGGGTTTTGATCATAGTTTGGTTATTGCTTGAGGACAAGCAAGTCTAAGTATGGGGTGTTTTGATGTCCGCATATATAGTCTTATTTTACATCATGTTTTCATTCCATTTGAGTCATTTTATTACTTTTTGTGTTAGGAAAGTCTGTCGTTTGTGTTAGTTTTCGTATTTTTCTAGATATGGATGTCTACACAAGCTTTGGTGTGATTTGATAGGTTTTGGAGCTGATTTGGAAGAGTTTCGACGCAATTTAGAGCTTAATGAAAAATCATGAAGGCAATGGAGAAGCCAAGCAAAAGCAAAAAGTGGTGTAGCTGGAGAAAAGCCTTATTTTCGCCATCCATCACTTTGATTCAAGATCTGGAGCCTTCATAAGATTTGTAGTCCTTGAAAAGAGCTTTCCAACGCATATTCATATGCGTCAATCAGATTAACGAGGACTCGGGAAAGTGCGATTGAAGACAGAGTCGAAAAACTGGAGAAAATCAGAAGTTACTGCATTCACACAGGTACCTCGTCGCCGACACCTCAGACCTCGGCGCCGATACCCTGCGCACTAGCAAAAGATTCTGCGGGCTTTTTTATTCACTTAATGGGCTTTTTAATTAGAATTTTCTTCTAAATCTCTTTTAGGATCTTTTAGTTAGATAGACTTGGAATATTTTATCTTTCCTTAGTTAGATTTTTATTATTTTCCTTGGAGATTAAGTCTAGAATTTTTATCTTTAAAATAAAGCCAATTAGAGGCTAATTAGGTATCGCACTCCACATAGAACTGACGGCAAAAAATTCCAGCAGCAACTTGCGACGTTTTCTGGAGCTTTTTGGGTTGAAGGTTTGAACGATAATTTGAGGTTTTGATTTATGCAATTTAAGATTATGAATTCTTCCATTGTTTTTATGTTTTCTTTTGCAATGAGTGAGTAGTTCCCCCATCCTCTAGGGTTGGGGTGAACCCAACAATAGACATGTGTGTGAATGAATGAATCTATATTTATGAGATGTTTTTATCTATTTCTACCTATGTGTTTAACCCTTTGATGAAAATCTAGGGCATTCATTGTTACAATTGAATTCACCAAAGGAGATTGTTAACATTGATAGTAATTAGGGATTTTTGATGAAAGTTAAAAAGACCTAATTAAGAAAAGGTATAGTCAAATAAGTCTCTTATACGAAAGTGATTTGATTTGTTTGATTGAGATAAAAGCATGATTTCTTACATCATTCATTGATTTATACATGTGTTTGTTGTTGTGGTTAGCCCTAATCTTGGAAGTTCCTTCTCATACATTGAAATCACTTGTTACTTGAGCCAAATTCAGTGTGTTCACCACCATTTACAGCCCCTACTTGCGCCATTTATTCCCCTATTTTCGTCCATAAAACAACTAGGATAGCACCGCTGACATACTCCCTTGGATCGACCTTGATTTCCACTATACTATAGAGGGATTCGAGCATAAATATATTTGATTGGAGTGAGCATAAGCATCGATCTCCCCTCACGCACGTCAGATACTTCCAGCGTGATATTATCAAGAAGGGAGCTTGAAACATGAGGTTTACGATAGAACTCGAACCGTTTGATGAAGTCATTTTTTATTATATTTCTTATGTCATGATCTGAAGAGAAGGTAGGATCAAACCTTTCAGCAAAGCCACTTTATACGATGCAAAACTTTATGCTACCAATCACAATACACAAATAATTAAACCATATTAATATAACATTCTCTGAAATAAGGACCTGCAGTATAAACCATTGATTAGTTGAAACAAAATATGGAGACCCAAGAGAAAGGGAGGTTTGGCGATCCGAAAATCTCGATACATGAATGAGACATTACAAATAAAACTCCTATGGAAAATTATATTTTAGCGGAACTTGGAGATATTTGGGTAAAACTAGTCCAACATAAATACCTAAAAAACTCTCATATCTTAAACTACAAAAGAACGGGATGAGCCACATGGCAATTGTCAAGATTGTATCGACTACTTAATAGATTTAAAGTAGGATTGATTTGGTTGGTGGAAAATGGTCGCTCAATAAAATTATGGGAAGACAACTAGTTAACCACTCAACAAATGAATTACTGCCCGACAATACATAACAAGGAGGAGAAAGTGAGTGATTACATTAATGGCGGCAAACAGGGGAGGAAAATTTGCAATCCCAACTTTCACAAAGCATAGTTAATGACATAGCTTTTCTCTCGCTCCCAACCAACCCGTTTGATGACAGACTCTACTAGTGACCGAACAGAGAAGGATGATTCACAATTGCGAGTGCATACAATTTAATTACCAACTGCATCTGAAAGGAAGAGGATATTAATACATGGATTTGGAAAGTCAACATCCCACCTAAAATTCAAAACTTTTTATGGCAACTAGGCCAATTTGGACTGCCAACAAAGACCCGACTAATGCAACGAGGAGTCTCGGTCCTGAAAACATGTGTACTCTGTAATAACATCATCGACACAAACCCCCTATGTGTAAAATAATCTGTATTTAACATAATAGCTTATTAATCTATATTTAACATAAATAATCTGTCAGTTTTAGCTACCCAATCAGCTATTTTTTTGGCAAATATAGACACAAACCCCCTATGTGTAAAATTTTTAATTTTTTTTATAGAGAAAATGAAAAAGCACATAAACATGATGCATGTCATGTTTGTTTCTCAAAGGCAGGAGCATGGACACCACCATCTTCTTTTCAACCGGATTTACAGTTGTACATTGAAAATATAATGTTTTTTAAACCACTTTCATATTCTCCCTTAAATTTTATTCCTGATAATTATATTTAAAATTAAAATAGGGAATGGCTATAAATAACCCACTATCCGAAAAAGTTTACACAAGTAACCTCTCGTCTCAGCTTTTTGCAAAACTAACCCTCTTCCCCTCAAAATTTGCAATCTTCTGCCCAGGTAACCTATCTTGAATTGGTAAATAAAGAGCAGTTATTCCGGAGTTCGAACCGGGGAGCTATGGGTACTACCCACAAGTCCTTTTCGGTGAGCCATTCTGGAATGGTTGCCCAGGTAACCTACCGGTTAGCCGGTGGAGAGAGAGAGGGAGGGAGGGTAAGTTAGACCAGGACATTTGATGGAGATAAGGGAGAAAATCAGAGAGAGATTGAGAGAAAGTGGAGGGAGTCAGAGAAGGAAAGGGATCATCAGCACTCCAACGAGCTTGGGTGAGCGAGGCAACCACAGTCAGATGAGGGTGCGGGTGAGAAAGGTCCAGACGCTGGTGGTGGAGCTGCAAGCTAGGATCCGAGAAAAAGCGACTCAGACTCACCTGGATTCAATGTCGAGATGCACGACTCTATGCGACAGGCCTTCGGGCTCAGCGGGAGGGCTCGAGCGCAGTCCACGAGAAGGGGGAAGGAAGGGGTCGGGGGCGGTGGCTAGGGTTCTGATCTAAAGGAGCCATGAGTTGTTCAGATACCAACGAGATCTCTTCGTTTGGCATCCCGAAATCGTGCTTTTTCAGGCTATCTTCAACGATTGTCTTCAATGATTGAACCAATCGAGCTTATTAATTGTGCTTTTTCTTTACATGGCTTGTTTCGTTTCATCAAGAGTTAGATTGAATCAACATAGACTCATTTGTGTGATAATGAATTCGTAATGGAAGTTGAAGCAAAGTTGTAAATCGGAACTGAATTTTGTTTTTTCTTGTAAATTGAACTACATAAGAAGTGCAGGTAGGGCTGGACGGAAGTTGAATCGGACCGAGACCAGACCAAAAATTACGATCTTTGGATGGGACCGGAAGTATTCCAGTCTAGTCCATTGTCCAAGAAAATCTTAATTTCGGGTTCCGGTCCAAACTAGGGACCAGACCGAAATTTTCGGTCCGGATCGGATTTGGACCAGATTCTGTTGATTTAAAAAAAAAAAACCTTCCCAGTTGGACTCCCCTCGTCCGAATCTCTTGTAACGGCCCAGAATTATGATTTCCGGGTTACGTTTCAAGGGATAAAACCCCTTGTTCGGATCTTGCAATCCAGGTACGGGTCGAGGTTTCAAACTCATTTTAAAATTTGTAAAAAGAGGGATTTCAAACCCTAAACACCTCGAAGGGCCGTTGGGTACCCTTAACCTGTCTTAATACTATGTCGCGAAATTCAATTCAAATGAAAGTAAAGCGGAAGCAAAGTTAAGGTACAAAGTGTCACGGCAGAGCCGGGTCAAAACCAAAACGTAAGCGAATGATTACCATTTATAATGAGTTATAGAATTAGCCAGGTTCTTCGATTCGCAAAAAGGAAATCCCCGTCATATAGACATCGAGCACTCAAATCTGCAGAAAATACCTTTAAAGAAGAACGGGGAAAGGAGTCAGGTCGAGCCACTCATCCGGGACCGGCAGTCCTCGCTGAGGCTACATAGTATGTGCTATACCTAATAAAGATGCTCTAATGCAGTACGAAAGTCAAACACACTAGCATGCTCCTACTCATAGTAATGTGTAAAAATACAGTAAAGGGCCCAAGACAATGCCAAGTGGCATATCCCTCTCCTACCTCCATCCCCTTCCGATAGGGCGGAGACTGGCCAGCTCGTGAATGCATTCCATCATAATCGGGGGGCACGCATGCCTAACCCGCTCCACAATAAAGCCCGCAGGCATCTCATAATATAAGGAAGTTCATGACTCGAGTGACTCAGGGTACCCGATGAGGCTGGGCTACCCTATAACCCTAGCAAAGACTCTAGGACTATCACAGATAACGGCCGTTCTGTTTCAAACGCATAAAGTAAACAAATGCTCATTCAATTAGTGCAACCTAAGCAGGATACTACATGGCATGCTTTTATGCATATGCAACACCTAACATAAAATGCAACAACAGGCATGAATGTCCAAGCTGAGTAAGCCCCCTAGGGAACTTACCTGAAGATGCAGAACAGCAGGATAATACAAGCAAGGGCCCAATGCAAGTCCAAGCAATCCAAAAGCGATACACACCTATCATCAAGCCACTTCCGTAAGCTACCAGACTAACATTCACACACACGAAACCCAAGTTCTCAACATCCTTAAACCCAATCGACGCTAAAACCATTTTCCAAAACCTTTCCGCTACTATCAACATTAACCAAAATCATTTACTTCCAATCAATCCCATTGATAAAATCGTACCAACCATATTTTCCAAACTCTTAAATCCCAAATTAGGTCAACTCATATTCAAAGTAATTGCTCAAATCATACTTGGCCAAATTCTGACATTTATCATTTAAATCCTCAACAAATTCCCAAAATCTTATTATTAACACAATCCCGGCATGTTTATTTTTAAAATCATTATATAAATAAATTCTAACATTTAAACTTTTATAAATAACCCAACAATTCCTAATTATCTATTATATATAAATATCAAAACTTAATAACTAAACTGATCTCATAAACATTTCCCAATAAATCAGATTTGTAATAACTTGACATAACACTTTAAATCCCCAACACATTTTGCCAATAATATTTAAAAACGATATTTTGGAGATAAATTAAATAACAATAAAATATATAACGGAATTTATGGAATAACAAGCAACACATAACATTGCCAAACAATGCCTGGCCGGCCCAAAGGAAAGAAACAAAAAGGGGACCCGGATCCAAGAAACAAAGGCCCAAAACCCACATTCTAAATTTCGAATCCAGCAAAAAATCACAACCCAACTCCTTATAAAAACATGAACCGGTTTTCTTTACAAAATAAAGTGAACCGAACCCCTTATTTTAAAACAGAAAACCGGGCCAAATCAAAATCACTGTTCATCACCCTCTTCTTTGGAACCTCTGCGCGAAAAGGGAGGAAATGAAGGGAAGGGAGGAGCCGACCGGGGGCGATGGCTCCGGACCTCATTCCCGACACCCATGGACACGGAATTGGTCAAAGAAAGGAGAGGGAGAGGGAGAGGTTCTCACCGAGGGGTCTCGAAAGTTCGCCGGAAATAGGTTCGTCGGGGTTGAATCGGGCTCGCCGGAGGCTCGAGCTGTTCGTGCTGGGCCTAGGAGGGATTTCAGAGTCAAAAGGTGGGACCTTTACAAGGTTTCGAATCGGAAATCGAAGGATTGAAGATTTACCGGGCGTGTCACGCGAAGACAAGGGAGGAGGCTCGGCGGCGGTTGGCGCCGGCGGTGTCCGGGGAGCTCCTGGGTTCGTTTGGCCGCCTGAGGACGTCGGGGAAGAAGGCGAAGAACCTCCTGGGTGCTGCTCGATGGAAAGGAGGAGGGAGAACGAGCTGGAGGTGTGTGGGGCTTGGGTTTCTTCTCCGGCAAAACAGGGGAGGAGGAGAGGGGCTGCGGCTTGGCTTCACTGGGGACGAACGACGACGTCGACGCCGCTGCTGAGACTCGTCGGACATCCGAGGGGGGGCTTCTGGTGGTGGTGCTCGTAGGAAGAGACGAAGGTGAAGCTGCTGCTCGGACTCGGAGGACTCGAAGAAGGCGGAGCTGTGCACTCGGCTCATTGGATTTTCGAAAACAGAGGGAGGGCTGCGTTCTTGGTGTGAGCTGTGGGTTTTGGATTGCTGGGAGCTCAAACTTGAAAAGGAGAGGGGAAGTGTGCAGTAGGCAAACATGAAACAAGAGGAAGGGGCTTATGCTCTTACTGCTACTACCGAACAAAAAAAAGGGAAGAAGGAGCTTTGACCATTTGCCTAAAATGGGGTAGCAAAGGTTTAAGAGAAAGGGGATAAGATTTATCACAATTGTATAATCTTAAGATGAGTTGGAATTGGATGAAATTTGGTGAAATAAGATGGGATCTTTGTTTAAAAGTTCAAAATTAGACCGGAATTCGCTTTAAAATTTTAAAGTTCAATTTATTAAATTTAGGATGAGTTTTTCTTTTGAATTCCGCTTAACAAATTCATTTTGATTTTCCTTTTTCCGTGAATTTAGAATTTAAAATCCCGAGCCTTTACATCTCTTAGACCTGGTCGCAACCCTTCTACTGTGGCCCGTGGGGTCTTCTGCACCCATATTTTCTTAAGGTAAGGCATGTTGATATAAATAGATGAACTAACGGTTTGAATTTTAAAACTACAAACAGTTCCCCATACATCCAAACAAAATAAGCAATCCATGATGTGAAACTATCTGTGGAAAGGAATCGACTCTAGTGCTATAAAGTTTGATGATGCAATATCCAAAGCATCACTATATATTGATCAACTCTAGCGCAAAAGCTCAAGGCAAAGTGTTGATCCCACAAACCCTAGACCCCCGATTACTACAAACTTCTTCCCTTCTATGCCCTTGTTCTTGCTCAAATGCATCTTACTTCACTTTTTCTGTAGTTCAATTTACAAGGAAAAAACAAAATTCAGTTGTGATTTACAACTTCTATTACGAATTCATTATCTCACACATCAGTCTATGTTGATTCAATCTAACTCTTAATGAAACGAAACAAGCCATGTAAAGAAAAAGCACAATTGAGAAGCTCGATTGGTTCAATCTTTGAAGATATCCTGAAAAAGCACGATTCTGAGATGCTAGACGAATAGATCTTGCCGGTATCTGAACAACTCATGGCTCCTTTAGATCGGAACCCTAGCTGTCGCCCCGACCCCCCTCTTTCTCCCTTCTTGTGGACTGCGCTCGAGCCCTCCCGCTGAGCCCGGAGGCCTGTCGCCTAGTGTCGTGCATCTCGACACTGAATCCAGGCGAGATCAAGTCGTCTTTGCTCGGATCCTAGCCTGCAGCTCCACCACTAGCGCCTGGACCTTTCTTGCCCGCACCCTCATCCAACTATGGTTGCCTCGCTCCCCACCCGAGCTCGCCTGAGCGCCGTCAATCTCTTTCCTTCTCTAAGCCCCTCAACTTTCTCTCAATCTCTCTCTGATTTTCTCCCTTCTCTCCATCGATTGCCCTAGTCCAACTTTTCTTTCTTAATTTTTTTCTCCTCTTTCCTGGCTACCTGCTGCACCAGTTAACATGGGAATGGACCCCGATCCGGTTTTCTGCAAATAAAATTCGGATAGGTTAGCCTTGCAAACTTTTTTCAAAAGCGGGTTATTTTAGCAAATTACCCAAATTAAAATAAGATAGTGCAAAAGGCTATTTAATTGTGCTAATATATGGAACATCGAATTGCTAAGAAAATTGTATATTTTGTTAAGCAAAGTTCCCCATCTATCTATCTATCTATATATTACTTAAAACCAAAGCTTGTTGCCCACGTGTCGCATCCTCGCGAGCCGATATTTTTGGAAACATCTATTTTATATATTTAATACATTTTTCAACCAATCTATATCTATATATTACTTAAAACCAAAGCTTGTTGCCCACGTGTCGCATCCTCGCGAGCCGATATTTTTGGAAACATCTATTTTATATATTTAATACATTTTTCAACCAATAGGATTAATTCAAAACCAATAGGATTAATTCAAAACTTTTTACATTTTTCAACCAATAGGATTAATTCAAAACTTTTTACATTTTTCAACCAATAGGATTAATTCAAAACTTTTTAAAATAAAGTTAATACTAACTATATAATATTATTTCATTCTATATTTATTATAAAAATGTCAAATAAAGTTAATACTAACTATATTCATTCTATAACCTTAATTTTTGGAATTTCACCCACCAAGCCTAATCTATATAAAATGTCAAATGATAAATGATAAAAACAATTAAACATTTTTTTAACCAATGGGATTTATTTATCAATTTTTTTGTTTTTCTATTTTAACAAAAATAGATGTTTCCAAAATACGCGCCATGACGCGGGTACTATACTAGTATCAATTACTCGTATTGACACGAATGATTTTAGCATCTCATGCATCCTTTTCCGTGTGATCACTATTGCATTACACTTTTAATCACAAACACTTATAAAGTGCTTGCTAAGGTAATTTTAATGTTTTTTAAATAATGTGAATTTAAAATAAAATAATTTTTTAATTTTACCAATCAACTATATTAAATTTAACAATGTAATTACAAACTTATGAAATATTCTATTGTGTGTATTGAAGGAGAAGTTGAACGTGCCAAGAGACGACTTCTCTTTAATCAGTGTTTTTAGCCAATTGATTCCCCCCTTAATCAACACGGAGTATAGTATAGCAATGTGCCAATATGCACTAGAGATAAGATTTTACCAAATTTATATCCGTTTACGTACACTTAATTAATATAACATATATGCTAGCTTAAGATAAATTTTTATCCAATTTCGTTAAATATCGATATATTTTATGAGATTTTACCTAATATCATTATATATTATATATGAATATATATTTAAATATAGCCAATTTAAAGTATATTCATAAGTGATATTATTTATTTGCTAAATAATTTCTATGAATACATCAATTTTCCTTTTCCTTGTATGTATTTATTCATCAAATTTGAATGTTTAAAGAGAAATTAGTATGATCCCCGCGCCATGGCGCGATTTTTTGAGAAAATTTGCGTCGAAGGCGCAAATTTTGGGTCAAATTAAAAAATTGTTCACGTATTTATTTATTTTGTTAAAAGTCCACGCCCTAAATCTGTGCCCCCCCTCCCATTTAGATCTCTCAGATCTCTCGATATCTCGATCCACAGTCGCTCTTCCCCTTGTAAATCTCGCTCTCCTTCCTCTCGTTGCTCTCCGTCGTCCGGCAGATCGTCTCCTCTGCGAATGTTCTCGTTGTTAGGGATCTCGGATCTCGGCTCTTCTCTCGCCTCGCCTCGCCTCTAATTGTGATGCCTCGCCAGCGCCGCGCCCTTGCTCCCTCTCTTGCTTCTGGCGTCGCCGGCGGATGGTGCGGAGCAGCCATTTCAGCACCTTCAACATCCTCCTGGAAGCTTTCTCTGCTCCCGGTTCCGTCGGCCGGCCATATTCATTTCCGGCGACAAGATTGATTAGGTTTTGGTGAGGTTTTGCCGCCTCGCAATCCTCGTCCTCCATCGTCGCAACTGTGCAGATCCAGATCTGGATTAGAGGCTCCAGATCTCGGAACTCCTGTGCAAATCCGACAACCTCCGTTGCCGGCAGCGGACAGCGTTCCAGATCCGACGACCTCCATTGCCGGCAGCGGACAGAGTTTCCAGACTGATTGGGCGAGTGCAAAGGCGTCTCCGGCAAATTGGAACTCCGCTTCTCCGAGGTCTCGATTCCAATTGTAAATCTCTGATTCTGCTGAAATTGACAGGTTCTGTGCTTGAATTCCACCGTACCTGTGCAGTTTAATTCGACCGAACCTGCTTCTGTTTTGTTCTCTCATAGACTCCTTGTTTCTATTGAACTTGCTTTGTTTGTCATCTACTGCAGGAAAGATGTACCGCTGCTAATACTCTCTGTCTTGTTGCTCAAATACTGTGTAGATCAAAGTCTCATCTCCAAGCAATGCTTTTGCAACATAATACAACTATAGTTGAAGATTTTTTTTGAACTTGGTAACTTCTTCTATTATTACTACCCCACACAGCTGCTAGAATGCTTCTTCATATCAATGTGTAAGGAACAATATTATGATTTTTTCTTGCTTTGATCTTGAAATCCTATTTCTTCTTGCTCAGTGAGGAGATTATTGAAGACCGTCAGCTTATTTTTTATGGTAAAATCTGCCTGTTTCCTGTAATTGAAGAGTCTCTGAGTTTTATTGGCACGGTTATTCATGAGCACCTTCTTTAATCTTCAGTGAATTACTTCTTTTCTGATATTCTATACAAAGTAGCAGTACTGAAAGGAAAAATTGGCTATTAGGAAAGGGCATGTCATTCTAATGAACTTCATGGGTTTCCTTTAACGGAGAAAGATAATGGTAATGCTGTTAAATTCTTGTTCGTTGTATCATTGTGTCATACTTGAAATCATGTAACATACAATTTGAAAACATAGACTATAAAGCAACAAATTACTTAGATTGCTCAACTAGTCAGCTCTTAGATTATAAAATAAAAGATAGTTATGACATTTTAATCAAGCTACTTAGAATTTAAAGAAGGGAAATGTTAGTAGTTGATAAAGATGAGGTGTTAATTAGATATAGTTCCAAGGTAACGAGTCTTTTGCCGATGATTTGTTTTGTGTGGGGAGAAATGTTAGTAGTTGATCTGTTATTTGTGAATTTGTGGTTAGTTTGGTATTGCGATTGAGTTTGCTTTGTTGAACGTTTAAATATTGGCAATTTCAGCAATTTTTTTTGTCTTATTGAAACTTTTTCTTATGCTGAAATGTTGAAATTAATTCTTATAAAATTGTATGAGCTACAATATATTACACACAAACATATATTTCAATATTTCAGCATTTTTTGTGATCTGAAATGCTGAAATTAATTCATTGTTGGGGTTAAAGTTGGATATCAAATGTTGTTTTTGCAATTTCAGCATATTTTTTCCCCATTGAAATCAGGGGGTGCTGAAACCGAATGTGCTGAAATAGGGGTTTCAGCAACTCCGTTTCAGCCAGCAACGCGGTAAAAAAAAAACATTGAAACAGGGGTTGCTGAAAATCGTATGTGCTGAAACCCCTGTTTCAGCAACTTTGGAAATGCAAAAAAAAACTGAAAAAAAAAACTGAAATAGGGGTTGCTGAAACCGTATGTGCTGAAACAGAAGTTTCAGCAATTCCGCTTCAACAACTCTGGAAATGCAAAAAAAAAACTGAGAAAAAAAAACTGGAAAAGGGGTTGCTGAAACCGTATGTGCTGAAACTCCTGTTTCAGCAATTCTGTTTCAACAACACGGAAAAAAAAAACTGGACAAAAAAACAGGGAAAAAAAATTGAAACAGGGATTGCTGAAACCGTATGTACTGAAAAAGAAGTTTCAGCAATTCCGTTTCAGCAACTTTGGAAACGCGGCAAAAAAAAAAATTAATGAGGCGGGAGGGGGGCACAGGGGCCAAGGGGGGCGGTGGACATTTTGCTAATTTGGAGGAGGTGAGAGCCTTTTTCCTAATAAGGCCCAAAATTTAGGACATTCTAGTAATCACCCCCGATTTTTTTATAAGTAAAATCTTACTAATATATTAAATTAATATTATAACATAATTGTAAAAGTCCAGATAATTAAATATTTTGAATTAAACTCATAGGTTAAGAAAACGATTAAAGTAGTATATATAGATATATATAGATATAGATTACTAGTATTAATTTTATGTTTTCTTATTAATAATTTTATGTTTTGAATTAATCCCATTGTTTTTTAAAAAAAAACTACTAAAATTATAATTTAGGCTAAGATCAATGTTTTCAATTAAGCCCAATCAATCATCAATATATATAATACTAAAACAGAGGCGTGGAAATCCTATGTGGCGGGTTCTGGTGCGATTTGCTTACGTGTCATTCTCTGGTGCAATCTGAGCCGGGTTTTATTGACACGTCAATTAATGACGATCCAATAAATTTAAGCCACGTCAGACGATAACTCCATCTATTTATACACGTGTCGTCCTATGTGTCCATTTTAATTGATGATTAAATTAATTTTTAATATAAATATTCAACATCATATCTCACAAATCTTATCATTTACCTTAAGTTCTTTTATAAATATTTTATCTACAAATCTTACTTAGAAAACTTATCTTTTATACTCCACATCTAAGAAATAATCATTTAAATATAATAACTTCTTTTTTTTAATAATTTTTATCTACATCTTATATATAGTTACTAATTGTATACGGAGTATTATATTACAATAAAGTAAGTTATAACAAAGAAAAAGTTACATATCTTAAACAATATATACTCCGTATACATTTGATTGATATTGATGTTTAAACAATATTTATTTTTTCAATTAATAAAATCTATCTTATTAATCAACCTTTTATCTCTTTCTTTTCAATTTTTAATTTCTCCTTATTGTATATATAAATTTGATAAAATTTTTGAATAACCCTAATGAATTTTGACAAATTAAAAAAAAAACTTATAAATATATATTAATTGGAAACTAAAAATAAAACCCCGCAAATCTTTAAGTAAGATATATATTAATCGAACACTGATCGGATAATTGATCGACATATATGAATGATGAAAGGAAGAAGCGGTTATCAAACTCATAAATAGTTTAGATATATACTAGCGTAGTACCCGTGCGTAACGCACGGGATTTGTAAAATATATTATATTTTTTAGAAGATATTATCATAATTTATTTACATTATACAATTGGTATTTAAAAAAAATGTACTCACATCAACAATGAATATGTATTGGTATACGAAATCCAAAATGATGCTATCAGGTAGGTAATCCCTCCCGAGTTGTTACATAAACAAAAAAAAACGTATTGGTATATGGAAGACAATTAAAAAAATATATACAGGGCTAATCTTACTCTATTAAAGTAATCTAGATAAAATTTATTTATTACCCTAATAGGAAATAGCAACCCTAGAAAAAACTAAAATAAAATTAAGGACTGTTAAAATCTAAAACATTCAATTATTTTTAGCGGCTATAATTTTTTTTTAACTCTACCCATAGTTGCTATTATATATGCTTAGCTGAAAATGGAGCATACATGTAGCTATTGGAAATAAGTAATTTTGTTCGTTGAAATTACATGAAATAAAAACGGTTGAATTATCACACTCTTATCAATATCTCTAATCCAAACATCCTTGATGTTTTATAAGCCAAACATTCATATATTCTAATTATATATTAATTATGTATTATTTAAGGTGTGGGTATAGAGTATCATAATTATTCATCAGTCTTAATTTGATATTTGATTAATTACTTTTAAAATGGTAAAAAAAATTATCTAAAATTGGCAAAAGTGATTTGTGTAAGCTTTACCCCTAATAAACGGTGTAAAATTATTAAAAGATAAGCTTTTTTTATTTTCAACATTCCAAATAATTATTTTTTAAAAAAAATAGTTGAATATATAGAATTAACCAATTATGTTAGACTAACAAAACCATGTAAATCAATTAAACTAACAAATTTGAAAATCTAAAGTTGGATTGTGAAATCAGATTTATCAAATTAAAGAAGGACCCAATAGAAGTCTATGGGGATGTGACATAAGTCTTTGGCCACGATGTGGTGTTTTCAATGTATGGCTATCATTTATCAAACTTCATCCGTTCGCGAAAACATGTCATTTTAACTCGATCTTTGCACAATTTTTAAGAAAGTCAATAATATACTCCCTTTTTACTAATTTATCTTCATTTATTACTTTAATTTTTTACTTTATCGAAAACTACAACCCACAAACCATCAATCATGTCAAGGTCGTTTTCATAAAGTAGAAGCTAAAATACCTACATTGACATGTTTTTATGAACAAAATCGAATCTCTAAAATGACATGTTTTCGCGAACGGAGGGAGTAGCATCTTAAGAACTTAGTTTAGTATTTGCACCTTGTGTGGGTATTCATATAACAATTGGTTTTATAGACATGTAGCACGCTACATTTAATACAAAATTTGAAGTATTAATTATTTAGTTAAAATATAAGTATGAATTATATAGTAAAGGGTAATAATTTAAGTTATCTCAACCTAAATTTTAAAATATAATATAATATATATAGAAAAATATTTAATTTTAAAAAATTATCCAAAATTTATAAATAATATTATATTTTAATTTTTTCTTAATAAATAAGATAGAATAGAGAAAATAGATAAATATATTAATGGAAACAAAGCATTTCAAAATTTTAAAGGAATGGTGCCAAAAAATAACACTTAAATCACTTATTATAGGATTATTATTACTCAAGTTATATATCATCTAGGTCATCCTCTTTCTTTCTCATTATCATCATTTTGTGTTCGATCTCTATACTTTTATGAGACTCAGCTCATCAGATTGAGTTATCTATCAAGATGAAAATACACTATAGAGTTTATCAGTTTTTAAGTTGACAATTACCCATATTTAAAGACATGATTATGAAAGTAAATCTTATCGTGTCAAAGCCACCATTTTTTTAAAAAAAAATTAAATATTTAACCACCATTTATATTGAAAATAAAAATCAAGTGTACAATGTATCAAATCATAACCATTAAATAAGAAGATTCTATCGAACCAAAAAAGAATTTTTATTAACAACAATTTTCATGATATAAACTGATAAGTAATTATTGATTAAATACTTGTTTAGTTTTAATTTTTTCTTATCTACTTAAGAGTATAAAAACTAAACAATAGTTGTAAATAGAGCTAAATAAAAATAACCCTAAAAATAGAGTTTATAGCTTGCAAAGTACATCATCAACGAGTAACTAAGTGTCAAAGATGTATATATTTAGAGAGCACCAAAAACATAGAAAATATTTTTTAAAAAATAAAAAATATTTTCTAATAAAAAATCATCAATCATCAAAGTTGTTTAAAATGGATAAAGACAAAATAAGAACTATTTTATTTGCTAGGCTTGTTAAGAATTAACTTAAAATCCTTGAACATTTGAACTATAAATTAAATCCAAATAAATATTGATGCTTTTTTTTTGCTAATATTTAATTAGGTTTCATCTAAAAATTTTATTTTTTTTAATTTTAATCTTGCCATTTACATTCGAATTAAATCCAAAACGACTTGGGTAACAATGTTTGAGTAATAATAACGGTTAAAATATAACGTTATAGGCTTTTTCTTTCTGTCAAATATCTCAATCTCGTTTGGTTGAATAAATTAATTAAATAAATTAACTACTCAATCTAATTGTAAATGATTATCCAATAAAAAAAATTTAAATGATTAATTATAATTAATTATTTAAAGTGAGCCACCATTTATGTTTAACCAATCAAAATAAATAAATTAATTAAAATGAGAACATGATTGATATTAAGCTGACACGTAAGCCTATTTTAAAAATTATAAACATATACTAAAAATTGTTTAAAACATAAATATAATTTTTTTTAAAATTTATTATAAATTTATAGTATAAATATTTTTGTGTCACACATAAGGTTGAATACAATGTTGTAGGTGATCTTCATTCCTTAAATAGCTGCTATATACATACAACCATTATATTTTTATGGCATCTTAAACAGTCGTTATGTGGCAACAGAAACAACTAATAATTGTAACCAGTTTCAAATATATCAAACCTTAACTTGTAAAAATCATAAATTTTTATGGCATCTTATGATTTTGTTAATATATTTTTACTTCTTTAATGCGGCCAATCTAAATTAATTACAAATCTCGAGCGTTTCACTTAAATTATCAATTTAAGTGAAATATTTTACAATTCAACAATTGGTATTTAAAAAAGTTTAAATCACTTTAATTCAGGAAAGAAGATATTAGATTTATTTTAATTAATAATTGAGTAAATTGAATTAATTATTTAGGTGGGGCCACATTAAAGGATAACTTGCCACGTAAAGCTGGTTTAAGGAGGTGCCGCCATGTGGCATCCTTAGCATCTGTTTTAGTATTATATTAGATGTGCAAGCTATCCAGGGATTATATATTGATTTCATGGGCCATTTGATTGATTAAGATCGATTTTTACAAGGTATAAATATTGAAATGAAATTTAACATATATTGTTTAACAGTCTTTTCCAGACTATACCACATATCAACCATTAAATATTTAAGTAAATTTCCTTAAAACTATAAGCAATTAGATTTATTCTACTTATTCACCTTAATTAATTATAAAATCTATTATTTTTAGTATAAATATTTAATCTCATATCTTAATTGGTTACAAACTTTATCATTTTAATATAAATATTCAACCTCAAATCTTAATTAGTTATAAAAGCTATCTTTTTTAGCACAAAATAATATTTTATACAATTTTTATAATCTTACACAATTTGTGCATAAATAATAAAAGTCATATAAGAAAATCGCCAAGATCGCGGGTAATAAGACTAGTAGTTAGTAAAATTAAATAAAAAAGAGAATTAAATGAAAAAGAAAAAAAAATTAGAATTAAAGAAAATCAAAGAAAAATGGCAAAAAAAAAAGATTGGTCAAGACTCCTAAAATTCCTCTAAGCTTGACACATCATCCTAAACTCTTCTAAATTAAGAGTTTATATAGATAGTTAGTAAAATTAAATCAAAAAGAGAATTAAAGGAAAAAGAAGAAAAAAATTAGAATTAAAGAAAATCAAAGAAAAATGGCAAAAAAAAAGAAAGATTGGTCAAGACTCCTAAAATTCCTCTAAGCTTGACACATCATCCTAAACTCTTCTAAATTAAGAGTTTATATAGATAGTTAGTAAAATTAAATCAAAAAGAGAATTAAATGAAAAAGAAGAAAAAAAATTAGAATTAAAGAAAATCAAAGAAAAATGGCAAAAAAAAAAAAGATTGGTCAAGACTCCTAAAATCCTCTAAGCTTGACACATCATCCTAAACTCTTCTAAATTAAGAGTTTATATAGATAGTTAGTAAAATTAAATCAAAAAGAGAATTAAAGGAAAAAGAAGAAAAAAATTAGAATTAAAGAAAATCAAAGAAAAATGGCAAAAAAAAAGATTGGTCAAGATTCCTAAAATTCCTCTAAGCTTGACACATCATCCTAAACTCTTCTAAATTAAGAGTTTATATAGATATAGATTGTTTTTTTAGAAAAAAAAAACTACTAAAATTATAATTTAGGCTAAGATCAATGTTTTCAATTAAGCCCAATAGTTAGTAAAATTAAATCAAAAAGAGAATTAAAGAAAAAAGAAGAAAAAAATTAGAATTAAAGAAAATCAAAGACAAATGGCAAAAAAAATAAAATTGGTCAAGACTCCTAAAATTCCTCTAAGCTTAACACATCATCATAAACTTTCTAAATTAAGAGTTTATATAGATAGTTAGTAAAATGAAATCAAAAAGAAAATTAAAGGAAAAAAAAGAAAAAAAAATAGAATTAAAGAAAATCAAAGAAAAATGGCAAAAATAAAAGATTGGTCAAAACTAGACCTGTCAAACGGGTCATTCGGGTCGGGTTCGGGTTGTGTCACTTCGGGTTTCGGGTAAAAACGGGTCTCGGGTAAAACGGGTTCCGGGTTTTTTGGGTTGACTTGAACTCGGGTTTCGGGTCGATTTCGGGTTTGTCAATTTTTTCTTTTTTAAATTAAAAAAATCATTATTTGATAATTTTGTGATAAATTTTAATTATATATATAAAAAATTAATTATATATAATTATAAATCAACCGGGTCAAAATTACCGGGTCAATCGGGTCACCGGGTCGAAACCCAGATTACCTGGAAAATTTCGGGTTTTTCGGGTTCGGGTCGGAAATTTTTCGGATCGACCGGGGCGGATCACCGGGTCAGGTTGTGTTTTGACTAGACTCCTAAAATTCCTCTAAGCTTAACACAATATCATAAACTCTTCTAAATTGAGAGTTTATATAGATATAGATATAGATATAGATTAGACCTGTCAAACGGGTCATTCGGGTCGGGTTCGGGTCGGGTCACTTCGGGTCTCGAGTAAAACGGGTTCCAGGTTGACTAGAACCCGGGTTTGACCGGGTTTCGGGTCATTTCGGGTCGATTTCGGGTTTGTCAATTTTTTCCATTTTAAATTAAAAAAATCATGATTTGACAATTTTGCAATAAATTTTAATTATATATATAAAAAATTAATTATATTTAATTACAAATCAACCGAGTTAACCGGGTCACCGGGTCAATCGGGTAAAATCGGGTCAAAATTACCGGGTCAATCGGGTCACCGGGTCGAAACCCAGATGACTCGGAAAATTTCCGGGTTTTCGGGTTCGAGTTGAAAAAAAATTCCGGGTTCGGGTCGAAAATTTTCCGGGCGATCGGGTCGGGTCGACTGGGTCGGGTTGTGTTTTGACAAGTCTAATATAGATAGTTAGTAAAATTAAATAAAAAAGATAATTAAAGGAAAAAGAAGAAGAAATTAGAATTAAAGAAAATCAAAGAAAAATGGCAAAAAAAAAAAGATTGGTCAAGACTCCTAAAATTCATCTAAGCTTAACACATCATCCTAAACTCTTCTAAATTAAGAGTTTATATAGATATAGATAGATTGTTTTTTTAGAAAAAAAAAACTACTAAAATTATAATTTAGGCTAAGATCAATGTTTTCAATTAACCCCAATAGTTAGTAAAATTAAATCAAAAAGAGAATTAAAGGAAAAAGAAGAAAAAAATTAGAATTAAAGAAAATCAAAGAAAAATGGCAAAAAAAAAAGATTGGTCAAGACTTACTCTAAGCTTGACACATCATTCTAAACTCTTCTAAATTAAGAGTTTATATAAATAGTTAGTAAAATTAAATCAAAAAGAGAATTAGAGAAGCAAATTCAGCAGCTGATCTTATCACTAGATGTGATTCTATATGTAACATATATACCTTCCCTTTGAATAGAGAGCTGACTAACATCATTCGAAAGGATGATCTTTCTGCGTAAAGACGTCCTAATTATTGCCTACTGTACAAAAAAAAATCAAAAAGAGAATTAAAGGAAAAAGAAAAAAAAATTGAATTAAAGAAAATCAAAGAAAAATGGCAAAAAAAAAAGATTGCTCAAGACTCATAAAATTCCTCTAAGCTTGACATATTATTCTAAATTCTTCTAAATTAAGAGTTTATATAGATAGTTAGTAAAATTAAATCAAAAAGAGAATTAAAAGAAAAAGAAGACAAAAATTAGAATTAAAGAAAATCAAAGAAAAATGGAAAAAAAAGGGTGATTTGGGTAGATTGCCCTTTTTGAATGTTCAATTGGTTACTTAGATCCAAACTAATTTAATTAGTTTTATGTAGACCCATTCCCAATAGAGTGGAATGGTCAATGGTCAACCGTTTGACCATTGACCGGTCAACGTTTGACCATTGACCGGTCAATGTTGATCAACCCATTTGGATTTTTTTTAGCGATGTCATATTTTACCATTTTTATGCCAAAATTTTATTATATTTTAGTGTCACTTTGATGCCACTTTTTTAATGAAATGATTGGATGTCACTTTTTTAATGCCACTTTTTTTAAACCTTGATGACATTTTTTATTTACTGTATTGTCACGTTGACCATTGATGCCATTTTTTTTACTGTTAACGACTAATGCCACTTTTTTTATGTCAATTTTTTGATGATATTTTTTTTACCGTGATGCCATATTTTATATGATATTTTTTCAAAGTAGTATTTTGATGATATTTTTTCAAAGTAGTATTTTGATGACATTTTTTTCTTTAATGTGATACAACTTTTTCAAAATGGTGTTTTGATGTCATTTTTATAATGTAATTATTTGATGCCATTTTTTTTAATCAAATCGATTGATGCCACATGATTTTAATTTAATCAATTGTATATTGATTAATTTTCATCGATTATACTTTCATTCACTAATGACACGTTTGTGATTACACTTCATTGATGCAATCACTTGTGGTGACAAATTCATTAAATTTTTATTCATGGATGACATTTGTTATTACGCTTCATTAATCACAATTGTTTATGGTGACAATTTTATATATTGATGAAATAAGAGCTTAAAACGTGGAATCAAAATATTGTCACCTTATTGCACATATAAAAATACAAAGTCTTTGAAACTACGACATTAATATTGGTTGTATACGTAAAAACACCTATTATAACATGTCATCAACTAAAAAAAATGCATCATCAATGGAAGTAGTATAATGCGGAATCAATAAAATCAATACAAGGTGTCATAACCATCCAAGAATTATATACAACATTTCTAAAGATTTCACCTTCTCAAAAGTGGCATCAAAGTAGTTGCTAACAATATAACTCTTCTTCATTTCCATATTGGTGGGCATCAATCTCCTTATCGGACTCAAAATAGTCTCACGGAATCTACACAAATAAACAAAACATAAACAACACCATTAATCACTTAATTAACTTGTCAATATAGTACACAATTGACAAAGAATGTTACTGCTGAATTAGATATATACTCCAATTCAAAGTCTAAACTCCAAACAAATGAAACAAATGAGGTATTGTGTAGCCTGTAGGGGTGTAGACGTGGTGTCGGCTGATCACAATTGAACAACAAATAAACACAATTCAATTCACATACAAATACAATTATACAAATATACAATTGTTCAACAGTACGGATCGCAAAGCCTAGTCACATACAAATCCCAAAAGCCTAAATTACAACTCACAAATTGATGTAAGAATAACCGAATTGGCTAAGGTATGCTTTTGTCCCCAAAAAAACCTGTAAGATTCAAATACAACATGTGAACCGAAATTTCCCTAAATGCAAGCATCAAACTTGTCCCAATCCCAAAAGCCTAAATTACAACTCACAAATTGAAGTAGATTTCTAAAACCTAAATTTCTCATACCCTAAATTTCTAAAAACCTCACAACAATCGCAAAAATTGGTTTACAAATCTGAAATTACAACTATAATATAACAAATTATTGATTATAGAAGTGGATTAACACAAAAACCAATTTCATTCACACGCACATATGATGCCAGAAATTGGAGCAAATAAAAAGACACAAAACCAAAAGAAAACTCACTGTCTTGATATAAAAAATGAAAGGTCTTTTGGTGCTAGCATCCCATAATGGCACAACTGTTTTGTATAGTGCTCTCACATGCTTGCTGTCAAGGTTAGCATTGATTCCTCTCAATTAGTAACTTTCTCAAATCAGTGAGCTCTTTTGGTGGCTAAATGAAGTATTATGCATCATGGAATCTGGAAAAAAAAAATGTTTTACCAAGAAAATATACTTACAGGCACTTTTGATTTCCTCCCGCAGTGTTACTTGAATGTCCTACTTGCCATGTATAAGAAATATAAACCAGCAACCACTTAGCCTTGAACTTAGGAAATCTTGAATGGAACTGTTAAAGAGTCTTGCAGAGTTGCATTTGATAGAAAATTGAAAAGGGAATTAGAGGATGAAATTCAAGCAAAGATTTCATCAAATGAGGCTTACTTCGATCTACATGCCTTAATTATGTCCCCAAACCATAAATTTCGTGTGTTTTTCTGAGTTTCCAAACCTAATCACTGTCGAACAAAATCAAACTGAAATTGAAACTCAAGGAGGCGGTAAGATCTCTAGAGAGAGGGAGAAACCTTGATCAATTTCATGAACTCGCCACAGTGATTATTCAGCAAGTCTTTGCGAGGACCAGTAGGGTTGGCAAGTTCATCCATGACTCCACCAGCGAGCTCCAAAACCCTAATGATTCTATGCGAAAATCAAACAATCGTAGCAGCTCAAACTAACATCCATTATTCGATTCGTAAGGAATCCCCGCCGATAATCATGGAGATGTCAAATCTCTAAGAAAATTAGGCGCAAGGGAAACTAGGTCTGGTACCTCAATTTGTAATGTATCCCCAGTTCATCCTTCTCTAATTCCCAAAGACTAGCGATCCAGTTCAGAACCCCCACTTTTTTATTTTTTATTTTTTATTTATTTTATTTTTTATTTTTTACAGTAGGCAAACATACGGAGCCATTACATTACAGTAACTTAGCTCCTGGATCATCTTGAAAGATGATTTTACAAAAGTCCCTATGATAAGGGATAGACTGCAAAGTACAGATAATACATTTTCTAGCTATGTAATCAGCTACCATGTTTGATTCCCTATAAATATGGCGCACTTCTGCATTCTCAAATTCCGAAAGGAGGGTGGTGATGTCTTCAATATAACTCATAACTTCCCATCTCGGGGGTTGCTTCTTATTCAATGATTTGACCATGATCTGGTTGTCGCTCTCTATGATGATCTTCTTGATACCCTTGTCTTTGGCTCTTCTTAAGCCTGTTAACATTGCTGAGGCCTCTGTCTGGATAATCGATCCTGCCATAACACTATGATGAAAAATATCTACAATCTTACCTTCGGAATCCCTGATGATTCCTCCAATCTTGCAAATGTCAGATAGGCTAACAGAACCATCTACATTATGTTTGTAGATAGTTCTAGGTGGTCTGCTCCATTTAGCAGCAGCTCTCTTCCTTCTATTATTGTGACGTTTACCCGATTTGGGACTGCCAATGGACCAATCCGATATATATTGATTTATTTTTTGAACAAGTAAAGCAGCTCCATTCGATTTCCTATTCCTAAAGATTGTATCATTTCTAGCTTCCCAAATTGTCTGCCAGATCCAAATTGCCTCGAGTGGAACTAACTCTTCCAAATAACACAAAACCCTAAATTTGCAAAAAAAAACCTAAAAACACCCCAAATCAGCAGCACGACACCAAAAGCCCCAAATAAATAGATGAACACAAACCCTAATTTAGCAATCGAAAAATCGAATTGAGTAGAAAAACGACAAATTGGGGGCGGAGACACACTTGTCAAGGGGCCGAATATGCTCTCGCCGGTTGATGGTCTCATTCTGGAAGGAGGTGGTGCCACCGCTACCTGGCTTTGAGAGCGAGAGCAGAAGGAGGGTGGAGGAAGGCTGCTGCGAATCCCGAGAAGCGAAGAAAGAAAGGAATCGAGGCTGAGGAAGCCGGATTTGGAAGCAAAACTAGAGGAGATGAAGCACTGTTCCCGGATTTCGTCTTCCCGGAGAACAAAAGAGAGAGGTGTCATCCCATCAGCCGATAAAGGAAGGAGAAGAGTGGGAGGGTCTGGATCCCAATAAACCATTAATAGGTTTACGCTAGCTAAAAAAACAATTAATGGGCCTAACTACCTAATCAAACATGCTAAAAGGTATAAATCACCAAATTTCCTAAAAAAAAAAGATTGATCAAGACTCCTAAAATTCCTCTAAGCTTGACACATCATTCTAAACTCTTCTAAATTAGGAGTTTATATAGGTATAGATATAGATAGTTAGTAAAATTAAATAAAAAAGAGAATTAAAGGAAAAAGAAAAAAAAATTAGAATTAAAGAAAATCAAAGAACAATGGCAAAAAAAGAGATTGATCAAGACTTCTAAAATTCCTCTAAGCTTGACACATCATTATAAACTCTTCTAAATTAAAAGTTTATATAGATATAGATATAGATTGAAAGTAAGAAAGTGTTTTTTTTTTCCCGTTCAATTTCAATTAAGTAGATGTTACCTAAATACTATTTAATTGGATGTAAAATAAGGTTCCTATTTATAAATCATAACTTACCTTACTATTTAGAAAAATGTAAACTATACATTACTATTCTAGTTTGAGTTATACATTTAAACATTTTTTTTTAAAATCATCAAATATAAAAATTTATTGTATTTTTTTAAAAAAAAAAACAGATCCCTATTAAAACTTGGCCCAATTCTAATTTTTAAAAGGAAAAATTTTCAAATATGAATCAATTATCATTTGATTTTTTTAGAAGTCATTTGATTTATTTTGGATATGAGGGCAATCAAATTTGTTACAAATAATTTTTTTTAATTAAATTATTAATGAGTTTATCAATCTATAGCAGTATTCTAAAAATCGCAACCAAGTGGCGGACACCTAAAAATTTTAAAGCCTAGGCAGTTTTCTAAGCATAAATCCGCATAGGCACCATTTAGTCCTGCCTAGCTCGATGTTATTCAGTTTGGTTTTTTATACCCCACGTCGGGAAATATTTGCTTTTGAGTCGAACCTATACTTTTGGATTTTACGAGGCTTAGAGCTGCTAGTCATATGCGTACTTTTGCATTCATTTACTTTAGTTTTAGTTAAGCATCACAAATTTGTGTCTATGAGTAGGGATGACAATTTCACCCGACTCGAACCCGAATCACCCGACCCAAAAAAGTGGGTGAAAACCCGAAAAAAAAGGGGGTGAAAAGTGGATATGGGTGGTGGGTCGGGCGGTGTGAGATTTTTTTCACCCACACCCGATCCACCACCCGACCCATCATCCACCACCTGACCCGATCCACCATCCATCTACATTATAAAAGTACTATTTATGTATTTTATATAAAAGTACTATTTATATATTTTATATAAAAGTACTATTTATATATTTTATATAAAAGTATATAAACTTTCTAATTTTTTAAACCATAACTTTCTTATCAACACTTCGTTCTTCAAACCTCTTGCCCTCTTCGTCCCCTACCACTCTTGTCTTGATGTTGCTGGACGACTTATTTTCCTTAAGATCGACAATGCTATTTAAACTCTCGTTTGTGTTTAAAACTTATGACCATATGTTTAAGACAATGTTATTTAAGCTTATGATGACTTATTTAAGACTTAATGTGCAAGATAATGTTATTTTAGCCAATGTTTTCTCTACACGTTTGATTGGAATTCAATGATGTGTATTTAGCAAAAAAATAACCCATATGTCATTCATATTTCACCCATTTCACCCGCTCACCCGATGGATATGGATGAAAGTGGATATGGGTGAAGTGGATATGGATGGTGGGTTGGGTGGGGTGATTGGTTATCCATGGTGGGTCGGTGTGAAATGGGGGTCCATCAACCCACGACCCGACCCATTGACATTCCTATCTATGAGTGATACTCCGTATTATGGATTATTATTACACTATATGAATTATTGTCATATGTTATATGTTAAAATATAAATAAATAATCAAGTTTATTTTAAGTTTGCCTAGGCACCCTCCTAACTACCCAGTGGTCGTCTAGTGCATTTAATTAAGGAAATTTAGAGAAAACCACCCCTTAAATATATGAGTTTTCATTTAACCATTCCTTAAATTTAAATTTACGGAAAATCACCCTTTAGATGGTCTCTAACTGTAAATCTCCACCCAATTCAATTATCTATTTTTGTTAAGCTATCATTAAATATATTATATTTTAATATTTTTAAACTCAAATTTGATTATAAATACATTTAAAATTTGAATTTACGGGTTGTATTACATTTTAGGGATCATTTTATTTATTTTTAAATAATAATAATAAATATAGCCTAAAATTATTATCCCAACGTCCATTTGAAAATGTTTATAAAATTTTAAAATATTATATAAATTACTATTTTATTTATAATATGATTAGAAATCATAATTTCTAGTTATAAAACCTTAAAATTATTATTTTTTGTAGTTTAAATATTGTCGTTCAATAATTAACCTTTGATAAAAATTAAAAAAGGTTTATAATTATATTTATGTTATATGATTAATCGATAACCTAAGTTTTTAAAAAAATTATAAACATTTTGAGGGAAAAGGCATACGAATTCCCATATATATATAATTTTTTTAATATAAAAAAGGTTATCTTATCTACAATAAATAAAATAGATCAAAATCATATTTTAAGTTGAAAAATATCAAAATATACGGAGTAATATATTTAGTGTTAGGTTAACAAAAATAGGTGAAGGGTGGTGATTTGTTAGTAGAGATTATTTAAGGGGTGATTTAATATAATTTTAAATTTAAAGGATGGACGGATGGTTAAGTGAAAAATTATATATTTATAAAATATTTTATTTTAAATAAACGCTATTTAAAACCATTTTTATAGGTACCTGTAAAGCAAATCAGCAACAAATCGTATCAGTAATTAGCAATAAAATTCGCGGGTTGAAGTCACAATAAAAATACGAAAACAAAAGAGAAAACCGAAAAAAACAGGCGGGAATTAGCGAGCGTATCCTGAAATTCAAAAGCGCGCGTTTCGCTTACATCACAAATCCTCCCCCCCCTCGATTAGACTAATATATATTCTTTCATTTTCAGAATTATTTCATTTTTGTCAGACACCCACCACCACTACTACCGCACCCCCAAATTAGAGAGGACCCCTAATTTCCGAGACTACCCTTCCTCCACCCCTCTCATCCTCTCTCTCTCCTCACCTTCCTCCGCTCCCACCCCTTCTCTCTCCTATCTCCGCCATGGATCGCGGCGAGCGAAGGTCGGCCGGCACGCGGAGGAGCTTGAAGCGCAAACTCGAAGAGGACTACGAGGAGAGTCACCGCAAGATCGATCTCCCTCTCCCCGTCCACGGGGAGGAGAATCGAGATCTGCTCAACCAGGTCGTTGCGCAGGTTGACGTTCTCAACTCCGCCTTCTCCTGGACCGAATCCGATCGCTCCGCCGCCAAGCGCGCCACTCGCGTCCTCTCCGAGCTTGCCAAAAACGGTGCCTCCCACGATCTATGTCGATTTTGTTTTAATTTATGAGATTTTGCTCCTTTCGCGGGCTTATTAAGTTAGATTTGGGGGTTTCTTTGAGTTTATTTTTTTTTAATTTGGTGGATTCTACATTCTAGGGTTTGTTTTCCATGATTTATGACGGATTTGGTGCTTCCTTGCAGAGGAGCTTGTGAATTTGATTGTGGATTGTGGAGCGGTGCCTGCTTTGATGAGGCATCTGCAGGCTCCGCCGGAGGATGTCACGGCAAAGCCCCTTGAGCACGAGGTCGAGAAAGGAAGTGCGTTTGCGCTTGGTCTGCTTGCGGTTAAGGTTATTGTTTCTTATTTTTAATATCATATTTTAATTCTCCCTTTTCCCCTCATTTCATGGTATAGGTGCAGCGGGCATTTAACTTCTCGAGGTTCTAATTTTGTAATGTTCAGATTTAAGTTGAACGTGCATGCATGCTACTGATATTTGGCACGGTTAAACATTATTGATAAGTAATCTGTTGTCTAATAGAATTGTAATTCAACTTGAATTTGGGAAATTTGTTTGTTCTGATTTGCCATGTTGAATTCTACGGGCTTAGGTTTGCGTAGAATTTTAGATGTATATATTCCCGACCCCCAGACCCTGCTTTAACGTGGGATATACTGGGTTGTTGTTGTTGTTGTATATTCCCTTGATTCTGTATGATTTAGTTTCTATTCTAGTGGCTAAGGTGAATTTTAGAAACCAAATTATTATTAAGCCTCCTAAACTCGCACAATTAATAAGTATTTTGTGACTTTAAGTGGCTAGTGTTTCTTCCTTGTGTTGTACATAAACTTCTGTTTTTTATCTTCAGATTGTTGCACTTGCGTGCATAAAATATTTGGAAGAAAATGTTAGTACTGGAATTTCTCTTGGGTGCCAAGAAATGCACCACTTTCTTTGTTCTAATTGGCGTATATCACATTATTGCCCCTTCATGTATTGACTGCCCTGCTATCTATGTTATTGTTTGAACTCTTTCAAACATAAATGACTCATCAGCGGTATAATTTGTTTGTGAAGATTCAAAACCTGAATGCTTATCTGCCATTTGGCCACCTTTTTCTTTTTGACAGCCAGAGCATCAGCAACTTATTGTTGATGCTGGGGCACTTCCCTGCCTTGTGGATCTCTTGAAAAGGCACAGCCATGGGTGTAGTTCACGATCTCTTAATGGTCTTATTAGGAGAGCAGCTGATGCAATAACTAATCTAGCTCATGAGAACAGTAGCATAAAATCACGTGTCAGGTTTGCTGGCATCACTACCACTTCTTCCCTTCTTTCCTTTTGTGTGTATTCATGTAACGGTTGTGTCATCATTTTTACTTCTTGTATTGCTTCAAATTCACTTCTTTTATGGCTGTTGGACTCAGGCTTGATGGTGGAATCCCACCCCTTGTTCAACTGCTAGAGTCTGGCGATGTTAAAGTTCAGAGAGCTGTTGCAGGAACATTAAGAACTCTTGCATTTAAAAATGATGAGAATAAAAATCAGGTACAGTTTTGCCCACTTTGCTACAGCATTATTTGTTTAACTTGATAAAGTGCAGTTTATAATTGATCTATGGATTCCCAGATCGTAGAATGCCATGCTCTACCAACGCTTATTCTAATGCTCAGATCAGAAGATCCTGCCATACATTATGAAGCGGTAATTCAGACTTAGAATCTTTGTTATGTACAAGGCTACAAGATTTTATGATCTCTACTTGGAGTTTACTTACTTGATTGCATATTTTACAGGTTGGTGTCATTGGGAATCTTGTGCATTCATCTCCTAACATAAAGAAAGAGGTTCTTGTTGCTGGTGCTTTGCAACCTGTCATAGGATTGCTCAGGTTTGTTAATCGTGATAAATAATCTAGAATAGTGCAAATGTGCAATTTAAACTTCTATCCCATTAAAAATAAGCAAAATAGAGTTTGGGGAATTTTCGTAGTTTTCTTACTCTATGTGACATACAATCAAGGGAAATGCTACCTGTCTAATTGCTTAAGCTGTCTGTCTGGGTTCAGTTCCTCCTGCGGTGACAGCCAAAGAGAAGCAGCTCTGCTTCTCGGACAGTTTGCTGCTGCTGATTCTGATTGCAAGGTTGGTCAAACATGTCAGGGCTAAAAGTTGGCTACTGTTAACATTTAAGAGCAAATATTTATGTAAGAAAAATGCAGTTATTTTCCACTTATATTTATTGGTGCCTTTCTGCTTTTGCAGGTTCACATTGTTCAGAGAGGTGCTGTCCCACCTTTGATTGAGATGCTTCAGTCTGATGATGCACAACTCAAAGAAATGTCTGCTTTTGCGCTTGGAAGGTTGGCACAGGTAAGGTTTTGGCACTAATAGAGATTGGAATCATGGGGAAACCAAAACTGCTTGTCAAAAATTGCACATGAAACTTTAAGGACACAAGCAAACACTCACACACACAGGGAACTTGCCACTGTAATTGCTGAAATATGTTGAAAGCTGTGGAGTGTGCTTTCTGTCCAAGGAAAATCCCCTTTCACAGCTGTGGAGTTTGCATTCGTTAAATTGCATGTTTAATGTTTAATTTGATTTCCCCTTTCTCCTTTAATATAATGCCTTTACCCTTCCTTGATGGCAGGACTCGCATAACCAAGCTGGCATTGTTCAAGGCGGTGGTGTAATGCCATTATTGAGACTTCTTCAATCCAAAAATGCATCGCTGCAACATAATGCAGCTTTTGCACTGTATGGTCTTGCTGACAATGAGGTTAAAACAATTCAATATGTTTTCATGATTATCAATTTATTTGTGGCATTTTGAGTTGGATTGTATTTTGTCACTTACAATTATGGAATATTGAATGCAGGATAATGTTGCTGATCTTATAAGAATTGGAGGTGTTCAGAAACTCCAAGAAGGGGATTTCATTGTTCAGGTATGGCCTTTATCTTGTTTGAATGTTTCTATGGTTTAGAATTGACATTTCATATTCTATTTGGTGGAATTTTGTCCTCCCTTGTTAATAGTCTCTACTCTGGTCATTCACATTTTCTGCTTTGTTAAGTCCCTTTACTTCTTGGACTACATTGGCTTATTCTATATCATTTGTTTGTCTTTCTTGCAGCCGACCAAGGATTGCGTAGCAAAGACTCTAAACAGATTAGAGGAAAAGATACACGGACGAGTATGTTATCATATGTTTATTAGTTGATCATGGCATAGTAAATTCCATAGTTAGTTATCTGCCTTTTGTCACAGTCCTAGTTGAGCCCCTAAGTTATTGTTTGTCATAAAAAGGTCCTTGAAATCTTTTTTTTTTCCACTATCGAAATTAGTCTGTTAATTTTTGCTGGTAAATTATCGTCAGTTAGTTTATTTGTGGTATTGACTTATCACCTTTGGTGTCAATTTGGGGAGTTGTCAATAATATTAGAAGGGGTTGGAGAGATGAGTAGGATTTCATCTCATGGTGAATTTTTGCATATTTTTGGCATACCAGGGGACAAATGCAGTGCATTCACGAATTCCATTTTCTATGTAAATGTGAACAGGTTTTGAGCCATTTATTGTACTTACTACGTGTGGCTGATAAGGTTATTCAGAGGAGAGTTGCTTTAGCTCTTGCTCATCTATGTTTCCCTGAACACCAAAGAAGAATTTTCATAGATAGCAACGGTAGGTGTCTATTTTGTTTAATTTTTTCTTGTTTCCAGATAGATCTTTGACTCATCACTTTTAATATAGATTGGTGTTGTCATTAATTGTTTATTCTTGAACTATAATTCTATATACAGGGCTAGAGTTGTTGTTGGAACTTCTTGAATCCTCCTGTCCAAAGCAGCAGCAAGATGCTTCAACTGCTTTATATAAGATGGCTACCAAAGCTACTCTAACTTCACCAATTGATGCAGCACCACCATCTCCAACTTTACAAGTACTACTTCAATGCCAATTCTTTCTGGTTAAATAAATGTCATGTTTTTACTGGTAACCAGTTTAGCATTACCATTCATTTTTGCATTGATCAAAGTGGAGAAAATTCTTGATATATTATGCCATAGGTTTATGTCATGTTGATAAAGGATGCCTATTGATTATACATTCTTGCTGCAGGTGTATCTGGGTGAGCAATATGTAAATAACCCTACACTGTCTGATGTTACCTTCTTAGTTGAAGGTTGTTATCCGTCCTTTTTGCACTCACGTCTCATCTTTTCTATTCTGGGTACTCAACTATGCTTATAAATTTTTGAGTCTGATTCCTTTTATGTTTTACCCCACATTTGGTTATCTAGGGAAGCGTTTCTATGCTCATCGAATCTGTTTGCTTGCTTCTTCTGATGCATTTCGAGCCATGTTTGATGGTGGTTACAGGGTAAGTGCACTACAAGTCTGATTATTTCCAAATATATGTACTGCATACCTAAATCATATACCTGCATGTTTAGAAATTTTTGGTATGATATCAAGTTCAATATAATTTCCAAACTTGCATCACTCATCTAGAAGAAGATAAATGCTAACATGTAGATGTTTCCTGGTATGGTTTATTTCCTCAACTAATTCCGGTAATGCTTGTTATAGGAAAGAGATGCTAAAGATGTTGAGATTCCTAATATTCGATGGGATGTTTTTGAATTGATGATGAGGTAATTTTTTTTATAAAAATTGCACATATTGCTTCACATAGGGAATTTGTACGTCCTTGATAATTTCTTTCTGTAATCTGCAGATTCATTTACACAGGGACTGTTAATGTCAGTTTAGACATTGCTCAGGATCTGCTTAAAGCAGCTGATCAGTACCTTTTAGATGGGCTTAAGCGGCATTGTGAGTATGCAATTGCCCAGGTGAGATGGATGTCTAACTCAAACATCTCATCCAATATTATAAATTGCATTTTATAGAGTTTGACACTCCTCTCTGGAATAATTGAATGTTGTAGGATATCTCTGCGGACAATGTCACTCTAATGTATGAGTTGTCAGAGGCGTATAACGCCATGTCACTGAGGCATGCTTGCGTTCTATTTATCTTGGAACAATTTGATAGATTGAGTTCCAAGGCATGGTAAGGCAGTCATTCCATGCTTGCTTTTATCTATGCTCCTGCCTTTCCTATTCTCCTGAGTCCTTTAAAAGCTGCATTTGAGTTTGAGTTAACACATATGAACTGTTGACTCCAGTCCTCTCTCCTACAATATAACTGACATTGCTGTCTTCGATGATGTCTGCAGGTACAATAATCTGATCAAACGAATCATCCCTGAGATCCGCTATTACTTTCAGAACGTGCTAAATAAGCCACGTTCAACTGAGTCGTCACAGGCGTAGGTGGCTAACCCCTCCGACTATTATCTTTTGAGGAACTGACCATTCAAATCTGTACAGGAAAGGAAGTAATCTCTACTTCCGTTAGATCAAATCATGGGTTGAGCCACTAGTAGTGATTTTCAGTTGGATTACTGGCTCCTGTAAGTTGCAGTTATACAATATGATGCAAGCACCATATTTAGTTGATGTGTTACTAAGCTGTTGTAGTCCCACTTAGGCATCCATTCTTTCCTTGTAGTTCCGGATTTTCCCTTCTGGTTGCCTCGGCTCGGCTCGATGCAGGATTTGTAGCATTCCTTGTAAATTGTAGTCACTGGTTCCAGTATTAAATTTCATATGATTCCTTTAGCGGTTGCCTTGTTCTTGAGTTTTTAGTTTTTACCTTTGGTGGATAATATGAAAAATCTCCCGAGTAAATGAGGAACTTTTCGTCATTTGATTTTTATTTGTAGGGCCAAATTCAGTGGACAAACAACTCCTGCATCAACAAAGCACTTGGAAATCGGAATTCACGTTTGACCAACCACTGATGATAAATTGATAATTCATTTTGCCATTGGGGTTTTACCTTTTTACTTGTAGCTAGCTACTAACCACATTCTTTTCATATACGGAATGTATGTTTGCCTGTGATAGCCCTCGAATGATTATATGATTTTAACAAAATTTGCATAGTAACTTGGAAGGTATTTCACCATAAATATGTTTATTGACTGATCAAATTTTCAACAGTCACTAGACTGAGATTATTAAAATAAAATTGACTCAATATGCAGATTTTAATTTAATAAAATAAAGTAAGGAAACAAAAACTAATTAAAATATCTTGGGTATGGTAAAAAAATGTCCTAACCTTTCCATCGACACAGTTGTCTTGAGTCTTGACTGTAAGTAACCCTAGCCATCTGGAGCGACACGATGATATAGCTTGCGTCTAGTTTTGTGAATAAAAGTCCTGAAATCTGCTTCCTTCAACTCTGTGCTTGAGAGGTGAAAAATGGCGGTTCAACTCTCAGGCTTTTATCCGTTATCCTCAACTTTCAACCTGCCCCCGCTGCACCACCGCCCCGCGCATCTCCCATCATTCCCAGTTTTCGCCGTTTCCTCTTCTTCTTCCGCCTTTTCTCCTACTATTCAGGTCAGTCCTTTACCTGATTCTTTACGCCGTTCAATTTTGATTTCTCAGTCTGCAAAAACGGACGTGTTGCTACTCTTTTCTTGTCGATTATAATTTCAATCGCTGAAGACTATTTTGGAGAATTGTTAATTTTTCTGCCTTGAACTTGCCACGCATTGATTAATGCCGCGAGTTCACTTCAATTTGTGGCTATTGTAGTTTTTTTTGCTTCAATTTGATCCTGATTACTGATAGTAAAGGCCAGTGTGAACCTTATAGCAATCTTATGCAGTGAAGAAGTTATGCCTTGAATTGAAGCATCATTCATTGTCTCTGCAGAGTCATGGACTCGTGGTTTTATTGTAAATGTCCAGGGGCTAGCCTCATATTTGAAGGGGACAACACAATATGCAGCGTGTTTTGAAATTCAGCTGACTTGTGATGGATTTGCCTCTAGGTTATGTGTTATTGTTCATGACCAGATCTGCTAGACTTGGGAAAATGCCCTAAATTGCAATCTAAGCTACTTTTCTATTTTTCGTTTGATATAAATGTAAATAATTTACTTGTAAAGTTGTAAAGGAATACGGGAGATTCGTGAATTGTAGTTCAAACATGGATTTATAATGTATTAGGATTTGAAGATGATGTTACTATCTGAAGGGATATGAATAAATTAATTCTCTAGTATTGAGATTTCAATGATTTCATGAGATGGTCTTTTTGTAATTGCAGATAGTTGGAACTCCGAGTCATGATAACAGTGGATTTGTTAAGGGAGAAGATGATTGGTTTGATTTGGATACAGATCTTTACTACTGGACAAAGGCTTTACGTCCCGTTCAGGTTGAGTTACTGAGGTTTTGAATATCTGCAAGACGTAAAATCATCAGGAACTATACGAGCTAAACCATCTTTTTCACAAATTTTGTTAGTGGTACCCTGGCCATATTGCAAAAACCGAAAAAGAACTCAAAGAACAACTCAAACTGATGGATGTTGTAATAGAGGTCCGAGATGCAAGGATTCCACTATCTACAACTCATCCACAGGTTGGCCATGGGAACTTTTATTGCTCTTTCATTTAATACAATCATAAACTACTTTGTTCAGATTGTTTAAAAGAGTTCGTGATATTCTGATTGTCTGCATTGGTTAAAGTTACTGTGATAAAGATTGCTTTCTTTATGGGATACTATTCATTGACACCACCTCTTCCATTACAGATGGATGCATGGATTGGTAATCGGAAGAGAATTCTTGTGTTAAATAGAGAAGATATGATATCCTCTACAGATCGCAATGCATGGTCAGCCTATTTTGCAAAGCAGGGAACAAAAGTTATATTCTGCAATGGACAGCTTGGCATGGTATAAAAGAAAAATATTTTTGGTGGTTCTAGTTCTAATGACTGACTTTTACAGGAGAGCGTAACATTTGTTGCAAAATGTAGGGCAGTATGAAGCTGAGCCGATTAGCAAAAGCACTTTCTGTGGATGTGAATATCAAACGCCGAGCGAAGGGACTGCTTCCTCGTCCTGTAGGTTATTGATTTATTGAATCTGTACATCATCACATTGCATGTATTTGATTCTTTGAGTTACACTTTTTATGTTTTACTTCCAATGCAAGATATGATTTGTTTTTTAATAGTCTTTTCTAGTGTAAGAGTAGGGAGCTTATGGAAATAACTAATACTGTAAGAGTTGAGTCTACGCTGCTTTTATCCATTTCCTCGCGCTTATCATGCATGACTGTAAACTCTGGTAAGTAAAACAACAATTGTAAACAAAATACTAGTGAAGGACAGGTTTATTTTATCTGAACTTGATGTAAATCTGGAAATTTAAATGGGAGCTGCTTTGGGATATTTCCTTTCTGCCTTTTCTTGTTATCTTTGTGAAAATCTAAGTTATCTTCTTCTTAGGCTTTCTAGCTGATATTTGGTAGAGCTCGGCGGTTTATTTTATCTGAACTTGATGTAAATCTGGAAATTTAAATGGGAGCTGCTTTGGGATATTTCCTTTCTGCCTTTTCTTGGTATCTTTGTGAAAATCTAAGTTATCTTCTTCTTGGCTTTCTAGCTGATATTTGGTAGAGCTCGGCCTCCATATTTCTGATATATTTACTGAAGCAGCACATGCGTTGTTTTCACTTTTCTACTCTGCAAACTAGCTTCTGAGACTTCTATTGGAACAGGTGCGAAATAGCTTGTTGGTGGGAAACAAATAGCTCAAATAACATGGTAGTATTAGTTTGAACTTATTGGAAACGATGCGGGAGATCTTTTCTTACAAATACTTCAGAGCTTGAGAGTAATGTGGGGTCTAAATATATTTGAGTATTATGTTGATGGCTTTCTGGTCTGGGATTACTTCATTCTTTGAATTAGTATGAATACGTCCTTCCTGATTTATCAAGCAAGTGATCTATTATCTCACAGGTCAGAGCTGGAGTGGTGGGGTATCCAAATGTTGGCAAATCATCCTTAATTAATCGTCTGTTAAAGCGGCGATTGTGTACTGCTGCTCCTCGACCGGGTGTGACCCGACAATTGAAGTATGAACTTTCTTCACCAATATCATCTATCATAGTATAGAATAGATTTTACCCTAAAGTATTTCATTTTAATTTTGATCTATGACCCAACCATCAGATATAAGCTTCATGGGACAAATTCCTTTTTACTTTATCATTTATTTCCTGTGTATAAAATGTGTGTTCTCTGCAATTGGCATCCTTCTATCTGAGGTGAATCATTTATAGACATCTTGAAATCAAAATTGATTCCCTCTCTCCAAGGCTGGCCAAATTCCTCTTTATCTTTTTTCGTGTTTCACTATTTTCCCTTTTGAAAAAACTCTGATGTCTGATTAATTACGATGTGCGTCAGTAGCTCTTCACTGGTTTGAAGATGTATCTGTGACTTGCTAAATAGTTTTATATCTTTGTGAAGATGGGTACGATTTGGGAAAGATCTTGAATTGTTGGATTCTCCTGGTATTATCCCAATGCGGATCAGTGATCAAACAGCCGCTATCAAGCTCGCAATCTGTGATGATATTGGAGAGAGATCATATGATGTCACTGATGTTGCTGCAATTCTTGTTCAGATGCTTGCAAAAATTCCCGCAGTAGGTTGTATCTTCTTACCTTTAATTACCCACCACAATAATCTTTTGTCGTTGGAAGATAATTTGGAGTGAATGATGGTTGTATATTGCAACTGATCTTACCCAATTGCCATTTGATTTATTCTCAGGCGTAAGAGCACTTTACAACCGTTACAAGATTGAAACTGATGGGAAGTTTGGTGAAATGTACGTTTATACTGTTGTTGCTTAATGCTTACTGTCTCTTCATCAATTGAAGATTTGGGCATGAGACATTTCATAGTAGTACCATAAAGCTAGCTCCATTTGACATTGGATTTCCCTATTTCTAATGAATGTGCAGATTTGTGCATAAAGTAGCTCTCAAATTGTTCGGTGGGGATGTCCATCAAGCTTCATTCCGTATTTTGATGGATTTTCGGAAGGGCAAGTTTGGCTGGTTTTCACTGGAGAGGCCCCCAAGGTGATCCCCCAGAAGCAGTCACTCTATGAATTTCCCATTGAATCATTGTATATGTATATAAATGATCTTCAACTTCGTGCACGCTAGAAATAGTAACTTGGACATAGGAAGAGCTGGTGGTTAGGATGTTTAACAAAGACCGAGTAATATCTTCGGCTTGACCTTTCATGTCTGAGCCCCCCTAATTCTAAGGCGATTTTATGTATAGTGATGCACTGATGCAAATCCAGGTTATCTCTGTAAACTGTGTGAAATCAAAATCTAGACTCGGTTACTGGAGTTTGACAGGCTCCTCCATATGCAAATTTGCTTCTACACAATTACCTGCATTCCTAACAAATTGAAACTGGAGCTGTCAACTGAGGGGTACTCTTTCAGTTGCGTAGTATGATTTCATGGAGTGCGAGTGAAAAATCAAAACCAAACTCATCTTGCCACAGCTGTGGATTTTGTTATGCTGAGAAAAGCCGGAAACCTGACATAATGGGCAATGGTTAACCACAGTTTTACTTCGTTGGCTGTGTGTGGAAGACAGGATTTTACATGGCTCAAAAGCTGGAATCAAATAGACCAAGAATGACATTTCCACTCCAAACATGCAATTACACTGGCTGAAGTTTAACGACATCGGCTACATCACTCAACAGTCAATATATACACAATGCATTCGACCAGACAATGTCGTCAGCCACGAGGAAGAGAATAAAACAAAACGAAGCAAGAAGCAGCAGGACCTAAAAAAAGAATATATGGGCCTTAAGAAGCCCCAAATCTGGACATATTGAAAAACAATGCAATGTTCGCCTATTTTGTCCGCAACACTTGACTTTTGTGTTGCTTGCTGACATGAAGAAGGCCAACCAATTGTATCCGTACAGATGATACAAATGTAGTACACATCCGGGTGCTTTGAGCTCACCTTGCAACTGTTGTTGAGCGTTTCGAATCATCCTTTTTGGTCCAAGCGTCTTTGGTCCAACATGGCTTGATTGGTCGGTCAACTTGACACCCGCTGCCTTCTTTTTCCAGCTGCACGCAGTACTTTCTGAATGTGTCAACGTTTACTCGAAGCCTAAAATCTATGGTGAACAAGAATTTCATCTCTAATTTGTTCATTTCTTGGGAGGTAACTCCTCCCACCTTGGCATAGTAAGCATTGTTGAAAAAACTGCAGAATAATCAACAATTGCATTTGATCAGAAGCTAAAACAAGGACACCATAAAGAGATACATCATGTACTTTAGTTCAACAAAACACAACAACAACAACAACCCATTGCTCCCTCCGATGAATATCAAGTCTAGTTTTAGGTTTGAGCACGAGTTTTAATAAAAGTAAAAATTCACTTCCATTTTGTAATGATTAACATATATCTTATAGCATTATTAAATGTCCACCCCCTCTTTTAAGCCAGTCAATGAACAATTTGAGCAAAAAAAGTCAACGAAAACGTTCAATTAACAAAAATCTCATAATACAATTCTAATTATTTGCCTATAAAACCTAAAACGACACTTAAAACTGATCAAGTTTTATAACCTAAAAGAGGGGTAAATTCAATCCCAACTCACTATGATCTAAAAAATAAACAAATTGCCGATGCTGTCTAGTGCGAAACAAAGTCTATTGACTCCAGTGTGCTACTCACACCTTCATTCAAAAGAGATCTATGGACACTATCAATCATGAATTCAGACAACAGCTATATGATGTGGAAACTTAAAACCAGATTGATGAATACACAGAATCTCAAACACAGCAAATCCAAGTAAAGAAATACTTACGCATCATCGACAAACTTTGCTGCTATCATTATGCTAGTAATCAGAAGACGGTGGACATTGAACGACGTCAATTGAGCGTCAGTGGACTGAAGGTATCGATCCACATAAATGTACGCGACAATGAAGCAAGAAGGACTACAGCCAGCATACTTGAAGATCCTCTCCATATATTGTTTTATGCTAACTGGTGATGCTTTTGTGCCATGAAACAAAGTCACAGCTTCCTTCACCGGTTCTGTTTCAGATGAAATCTCATTTTCTTGGACAGATCTCTCAAGAAGTTTAGACAAGAATGATAAAAATCGCGGCTTCCCCGATCTCAAACCCAAAGTACGGTAAATCTCCAAGCCAAGATCATCAGAATCAATGGTCAGAGCTTCCATATTTAACACGGCCTGCATAAAGATCAGGGATCAATTTAGGGTTAGATCTGCTCCTTTTACACCAAATTAGGGTTTAATCACATTCCTACAACCTCCCCAAATTGCAATTGTAAACTGATCCCAGCCAATTCCCACCAACTCTAATCGTTAAATCCTCCAAGAACTTCAGAAAACTAACTCAACATTCATGAAAAAAAAAAAAAAAAAAGCAATCTTGGGCTATCAATGCAACGGAATTCAACAAATTGAAGATCCAAACAAACAAAGGAGACACAGAAAGAGATTGAGGCTTACAGGAACTGCAAAATCCGTCGTTTGCTCCGGCATTGCTAACGAGAAAGACAAAACCCAGTCGAGATTTCAAAGTCGGAAAAAGAGAGATTATAGAGAGAAAGCGGTACTTCCTACCGCTGTTTCGATCCCTCCATAACCCTCCCTCGCTGAAGCTTTGTATGATTGCTTTTTGGGGTTTTTTTACAGTTGGATTGGGATAGAGAAACAGGGGATAAAGGGTTGTTTAATCTACCACCGTCCCCATCTTCTACTGTTTCTTTCTGTTCTTCGCTGTTGGACGCCACCGGAGAGACAGTAAAGCAAATTAAAAATAAAACCCCTCTTTTTTCTTTTTTTAATATATTCCACCGATTTTTCCCTGTTTTCTTTCTATTTTCTTATTTGTTCTTTTAATATATAAAAAGTGTAAATAGTAAATTACCTTGGTGACAACTTTAATGACTTGGACTTATGATTTTTTGAAATTTAGTTTGGTCCAATTTCATCCTTATATTTTTTAAAATAGATTTGAGCAATTGAAATGCTCAAATTTCACAAAATACAACGTATTTAGTGAATTTAATACGTGTAAAATGTGACGTAATAAAAATATAGGAAATACAAGCTGTATTTTATTTGTTGTAATTAATCATTTTGAGTAAAAATTATTCCAAGCTGTATTTTATAGGTCAAGTGTTAAATTTAGGCGATGACGTGGACGAGTTAATTCAAGGAAGGTAGATTAATACAGTTGGAATAGAACTCTAACTTATCGTAAATATTTATTTTCAGAATATAATATTTTTTTTTGTAAATATAGTTTATTTATCATCAGATATAAACATGTTACTTTGTTGGGATAATTACGTTAATATACCCTTTTCAATTTTTTTATGGGTAACTATACCAATGAAAGTTTTTTTGGTAATTGTACCTTTTTGACTATTGATGACTGATTTGACCCTAGAGACAACTTACCTAAATCACACCTAACTGACTCCTTCTTCCCAAATTAATTACAAGTAGGGTTAATACGTTCTTCTCAACAATTAATTTATTTTGATGCTTCAAGATTAAAGGTATGTGGTTGTGTTTTTATGCTATAATTTTGGCCGTATAGTTCATAGGTATTTGAGATTATTACTAAAATGGTATCCATAATATTATACCAGGTAAGATTTACCCAAAAAAACTCGATGCCCTGGATTGCAGAAATCGATAGAAGCAGTAAGATAGTACTCCCTCCGTTCAACAAAACTTGACGTTTTACTATTCATGCACGCTTTTTTAGGAGCTAAAAACTATATAAAATATCGACTTTTTAAATAATTTTTTTTAACAATTTCGTAGTAATTATTAATAAGTACAAACTTGTTAAAAAAAAATTTTAAAAAATGAATATTTTATATATTTTTTATCATTCTAAAAAAGCGTGCGTGAATAATAAACGACAAGTTTTGTTGAACGAAGGGAGTAATAAATTATTACGGCTATATATATACGTACTAGGTTCTCCAACTCAAGTTCATTACAATCCTCCACTCACTGATTACAAGTAGATATAGAAATCTTTCCGGTCCCCATTGATAATAATCCTTCTCTCCACCTTTATTTTGTGTATTTGGAAGCTATTATTATTGAAATCTAAGGTATGTATTTATTGTAACCTATAAAAACTCTAACAATGAAGTTAGTTACGATACAAACTAGATACAATTAATTAATTACAAGAATCGAATTGCCTACAAGCTACAAAAAATTAGTTACAATAATGAAACAATATTGATTATATACAATTACAGGTATAATTACTTGGTTACAATCTATCGTGTGTATTTAGGTTACAATTATTTGGTTACAATCTATCGTGCGTATTTATTGTAACCTATTAAAACCTTAACAATGAGTTTAGTTACGTTGGAAATTAGGTACTAGTAATTAATAACAAGAATCAACCCACATAAAACGAATCATGGGAAAATAATATCAGTTACAATTATTGTAGTTACACGAATGGTGCTTTTATAAGGTAGGTTACAATGAGTTATAATAAAAGTAAGTTACAATATGTTACAACAAAGGTTGGTTACAATAAAAGTTGATACCTTACTATTTGATTTACATGTCTATGAAACGGTATTGTGTGTACAATAGGTTACAATAGTGTTAAAATGTAGGTTACAATATGTTACAATATTTACTGATGTTCATAACTTCAGACTACACTAAAGATAGGTTACAATAAAAGTTGAAACCTTACCGATCGGCGATAGGATCGATCGAAAGAAACAAACAACATCACACACGTTCTTAAATTTAAAGGCATTGATTACTACTCCACTCATATTTAAAGGCAAATTCACAAAATATAAATATGGGCAAATTACGTACTGCCTTATAAACGTATGACGAAATCAAGATTGAATTGAAAGACAAATTAAAGATGGTATTCTTTAATCTAAAACCATAACATAGCATAGTACAAGAATTGTCTTCAAAAACAATTCACAAGATTACTAATTGAACAATTGATGGATGAAGTAGAGTCTTTCTTTTTTAAAGCATACAACTGATGGGAGAAGTAGCGTCTGCGTCTCCTTTGTCAAACCCTAAACAAATCTTATCTATATATATCTAAACAACAATATCTACATCTATTTATTATTTTGATTTTAAAAAGAAAAAAAAATATTATTTTAAGGGTATTTAGGTAAAAACCACCCTAAAAGGGGATAGATAGTAAAAAGAAAAACTGAAGGGTATAATTACCAAAAAAAGTGAAAAAGGTATACTCCCTCAAATATTCACTACTTTGTTTTGGTATTTAACATTTTAAAATTTTTATTTCAAATGCGTCTTTGTTTTTTCACATTCAAATTAAAAAATAAAAAATAAAAATTCAATGATTGAATTTGTGTTGGTTCAGAAAAAAAAAATTGAATTCGTGTTTGATTGTGGGCTATAAGCTAATTTATTTGAATAATATTCAAAATTAAGTTATGCAATATTATTAGTATGACTATGAATGTTTTTAGAGAAAATACAAATAATTTTAAAATGATCTGAAAATTAATTTAACCATATATATACGGTATATAATTGTGAGTTGTGACAGTAGTAATTTATTTGGGGGTTTTTCCTCATTCACCTCTTTTTGTCGGCAATTAACAAACTGGGTCCACTCCACTCTCCAGTCGGCCAGTCCTTATATTCGTATTTATTTATTTATATATGGGGTATATATTTAAATTGGGAGACAATAAATAAAATAAGCTCATGAATTAAAAATGTTATAGATAGAGAGGCCCAGATGATTCAATTGAAAAGGATGGAATTCTTGTTGGCAGGATTACAAACTACAAAAGGCTAGCCACATTGCAGAATGCAGGTGAGCTGTCTTGTTTCAACCAACCCTACATTATGTGAGATTTATGTATTATTTACATTTCGCTTCTTTCACAAAAAAATAAAAAACATTTCCCTTTCCTTTACTTAATTATAAGAGCATTTTCATTTTATTTTTTTTTGATAAGGTTGCTCATCTTAGTCACTCGTTCTCCGAAATTGCACTTGAAACTCACAAAGATCTTTCTGATTTCATCCGAAATGATGCTATCGGCTAGGCTACGCCAGCCGAAATCTTACCTTATCAAAAAATAAAAATAAAATTATAAGAGCATTTTGAACAGCATTTTGGACGACAAACCAACCCTCGGTGCAGCCTTTTTCGAGGTTTACCTCATCTCTGGCCTTGGGCCGCACTTCTCGGCTGTGCCTTCGGCTCCAGCCGAGGCTACCCTAAGTCGGATCTCGGTTGTTTTTTTGGAGAGCGTTGTAAACACGCTTTTGGGTTTTCGAAAAAACAAAAAATAAATAAAAAACCAAACAAACTGCCCGAGAGACTCCTCGGTTCGTTTTCTAACCGCTTTTCCACATCTTAGCCTGTTTATTTTTGTTGTTTATTTATTCTTGACCCATTTTATACATTTCCTCTATTTTGGTTTACTTTCGTGGCAACCTGTTACGATCTTGTTATCGCCCTTGAGGGTGTAAGATGGGTTTTTGGAATTTATTTTGGCAATGGTTTGGCTAGAGTTTTGGTTTGTGGGTTGGTGTACTTTGCTTTTCTCGTTGTGGTACAAGTTTCATGTAAACGATGGATGGTTTGTCAAGCCAGTAGACGTCGTGGAAATGCGATCGATACATGTTGATTCTGTTTAGAATCCTAGTTGAGGTGTCCGCTGACGATCCCCAGAGTTCTCTGTGTGCGTCTTCCACTTGATTGATTGGTTCGTTACTTTTGCTAGTTTGTACCTTACAATTTAGATGGCTTGTACTTTATTTCTGCATTTTCATTTCCGTCATTTGCTTCTTGTTATTTTCATTCAGTCATTTGCTTATATTATTTGTTTCTGATTGTATATGGTGGTTAGTCCATCTCCCGGCTTGTTCGGACTCTCGATTTCTCTAGGCTTGTCTAGAAAATCGAATTTCTTTCCTTATATAAAAAAAGGGGTTCATGGGCCCGAATACTCAGGGCGTGTGGGTATTCGATGAAAAAAATTGTTAAAATGGCAATTTCAACCATTTTAACATTATAAAAAAATATATATACAAGTATATTTTTAATGTAATTTAATTTTCTCTACATGTAGAAATCCAATTTGTATATGCTTCGATGGAAAAAAAATCATGATATATTACCCTATTTCGCATGACAACCATATAATTTATTATCCGACTGTTATACTAATTATAATATTTAATATTCAATAATAAATTTTTTTATCATTATTCAGAAAATTAAATAATTAATAATATTTAATAATATTTTTTTTAATAATTTTTAATATTTAATAATGACAAAATTATTATTAATAATAAACTTAATGAGAATGGATTATATTATGAGTTTAATATAAGAAAATTTCATGTAACAAAAAATGAATATAAAGAAAAGTAAGCTATGAGTCCAAGGTTGGAGTTCATGAATGGAGGGTGAAAAAATAAAATTTTGAAACGGGGCTCTTAAGTTGATGTGACACTGAAAAGGTAAATTATGAGTCTTGTACGTAATAGATTCACTAATGTGGATGGTCTAAGAAATAAATATTGTACAAAATACTAGGAGTAATTTTATTTTAATTTTTTAGGGTGAGGGGATTTTTTTTATACAAGGCGGAGATTTGAGAGTGGTCAACCGTGATTGTACCACCACTCAATAGCGTCGTTACGGACGAGATCACCGACCACATATACGGATTTAGGCGGGGGCAAGCGGGAGCATACGCCACCCCTTTCATCCGATGAATCACCTATATTTGTTCTACGCATCGATAGCTTTGTTTTGATATATTATAAGCCTGAATCCGATAAACGAGTAAAAAGCTATGACCGTTTGAAGTTAAACACAGATTAATTATTTTAAATGTCTTTTAATAAAGCATGTTTCTTTTATATTTTACTTAATTTGATATTTTGGCAATATATTTCAACCAAAGAGCTTCGAAACAAGAGGTTATATTACTAAATTCGATAATTATATAAGAAATTATGCAAATTTCAAGTTTGTATATCTTGTTACACGTTAGTGCATGTTCAAAGAACAACAAGGTGCATATTGACTTCGTAGGTTTCAAAAGACATATTTTTAGACAAAAAATGTTGTTATCGATTAAAACGACATCGTTTTATCATTTAAAGAGAAAAATATATATAAAATAACACAATTTTAAATTAAAAGATCACCGTTTTGGAAAAAAAACATTGTGTTTTGTACACTAGTACAATATAGGGGGGTGGAGCACGCTAAGTTGGGTACGCTTTTTTACAAGCGTGCTTATTTTTTAATATTAAGCACACTTCTATCTAAAAGTGTGTTCCCAACACCAAATTCAACGAAAAGCAACACACTTTTTCGAAAAATTGTTCTCGTTTATTTCTAAAACAATATTTAGCCCGGTTTTCTTTTGAAGCGTGCTTAAAAAAAATTAAAACGAGCACATTTTTTTTTCAAAGTGGGTTCCCAGTCTTAGAATTGACTACAAGGAACACGCTTTTCTGAAAAACCGTTCTCGTTTATTTTTAAAAAATATAAAGCCCGGTTTTCGTGAAAGTGTGCTAAACAAAACTACAACGACCACACTTTAATTACAAAGTGTGCTCCCAGAAACCGAATTTAATTAAAATCCAACACGCTTTTCTATAGAACCGTTCTCGTTTGTTTCTTAAAAAATATTTAGCTCGATTTTGGTGTAAAGCGTGCTTAAAAGAAATTACAACAAACACGATTTCATTTTCAAGTGTGTTCCCAAATCAAATTAAACCAAAATCAGCAGTACGCTTGTCTATAAAACCGTTCTCGTTTATGTCTGAAAAATTATTTAGACCGGTTTTTAGGGAGAGCGTACTTAAAAATTAAAATGAACCCGGTTAATATCACTTATATTTTTTCCCGTTCTTGTTTATTGTTACCTTTATTATTTTCTTTCTGTACTCCTATCAGATCTCTCTCATGATCCCGTCCGTGGAGATCCACCATTTCCACGCCCAATGTACCTCCCATCCACCATTTCCATGCCCAAGGTAAAGTTCCCCCCATGGAGATCTCTCTCATATTATGCGCCCGACCGTCCCTCTCACTGTCTCGCTCCCGCGCGAGCCCTAGATAACAGAGAAGAAGAACCCGACCAACGCCGCCTTTCCCTCTCCCTAACAGATCTGAGAAACCTAAGCCCCTTCGCCCTCCTCCCCTCGACCTATCTCGTCCTCTTGTTCATGTACTCAGCCTCGCGCCTCTGCCATTGAAGACCCCCTAAACTGGACCCCTCCTCGATCTGATAATCCCGTTGCCGTCCCCATTTACAGATCTGATTATTCCGTTGCTCGACCTCCCCCGATCCGACAATTCGTTGTAAGGGCGAATTCAGGTGTATGTTAATCTTAGTCTTTAATTTGTATCTATTTTTGGCTCTCTCAATCTGATCTTATTTATATGATGAGTGCTTTGATCTGGTCTACTTGCGTGCATGTTATGATTCTTGTTCTTTGTGGCTTGATGATTCATCTTGAGGCTTTTATTTTGAAGCGGAAATAGTGAATCTGAAGCTTGTAAATTGTTGGGGAAATCAAAGAGATGCAATTTTTTTCAATTTATGATGATTTGAAATGTGTTTGCAATAATACAGGCTACCCAAAAGCAGGAAAGGAATGAATTACTTTTCCATCTGGGTGTCAACTATAACAATCTTCTCCAGATATACCGGCAAGGAACCTGTCTTGTTAAGACTAAGGTACCAGTCCATGTGACTTTCGACATTCCACTGCTCTTTCAGTGACAATGAATAGTGATTTATGTATAATATAGGGATTGTGAATTGTTGATTACTACAGGCAGCATTTAATGCCAGGGTGGATCTCTAGACGATTAGGTTAGTCACAAAATTGGTCCGAGATTCTCAAAGTCTGATACATTTGTTACTTGTGTGTGTTCTAATTCTGTTGTTCATTGTTGTTCCCAGGAGGGGGCCTAGGAGGTAAACAGGAATCTGGACAGCTGCGCTTTGGAGATCTTGAACTGCCTTTTCGTGCTCCCTTGTATGTTTTTCAAACATTTTTGTTATATATCACTTTGACATTGTTAGTTCCTCTCCGTTTTCCTTTGGTGAGTAGCCGGTTATAATCTCATTGCTAAGTTCATAAGCTGCCTTTATTATTGCTAAAGAGAAAGAAAACTTCTCTGACACCTTCATTATTTCTTTTATGTGTTAATTATGTAATTCTGACCAGAACATATGTCCATATAAAACAGGTTACTATGAATCTTAATTCAGATAGATTATAATGGTTTGTGCTTTAATGAAATCTCTAGTGCAAATTTTGTTTTAACTGCCATCTCTTTTTCATAGCTAGATTTCTGCATTTGCTTAGCGGAGTTGGGTATTAAATCGAGGAATGGTAAAAGAAAATGTTTGATGTCAAAGGCCTATGAAAGACAGGGCCTGTATGATACTACTGTATTTGTTAACATGATAGAATATGAGAGCTTTTGGAGAAACAAATTTCCGTTAGTCTTGAATTTTAGATAGGAAAGAAAAAAACAGCTTAATCAGTTAATATTAGAGAAATTTTCTCTATGAGATTCAATCAAGCATTGCTTTGTGGAAAACGTATTGTTTTTTCTTCCATATCAATCCCTTTGCATCCCTTTTTACCATTCCTATATTATGCATAAATCTGAAGCTTGTAAATTGTTGGGGAAATAGTTATCATATTGGTTTAAGAGGCATGCACTTCTACTGTCTTTTCTAGCACAATTTTGCTGGCTTTATACAATTCCAGTTTAAGTCTAGTATCTTGAATGTGAAATGTTTGGTTGTTTTCTCTGAGATTGGTATGTGCTTTAGCTGAGAAGGAGCGACAATTGCTGCCACCACGAACTGCATCGGCTGAGAAGGAGCGGCCATTGCTACTACAGAATACAAAAGGTGTTTTTTCTTAATGCTTTGCTTACCCATTTAGGTTTATGTTTGATAAATAAGTGAATTCGAGTGAAATTATGTTTACTTTGGGCTGAATTTCTTTAGAAGTTAGTGAATTTGTGCTGAATTATGTTGAGACGTGTATTTGTGCTAATTTTTCTGATATGGTGTGTTTCAAGTCTAGGTCGGTTTTGGTAAGGATTTCATCCAATTAGTTTCAATACTTGCTAATCTCAGGGAAGGTTGTGGTTCTTTAATTGAGAATTGGTCTAGGGTTGTAGCTTGTAAATCTTGTACTCCATCTCAAGGATTGTGCAATCAATGCAAATTTGTTATTTGAAAATGCTGAAATTAAGTCTTCTAACGAGATGGATGAGTGGTTTGAATCTGTTGAGTCTTTTGAGGTTAAAAAGATGGAGTTAGAGATCACATCAGATTTAGTAAATAAAGCGCACTCAACTCTGTACAATTTTATTTGTCAGTTGAGAATGACAGAAAAGAAAAGGATCTTCTGCATGAGAAGAAGGTTGTGTTGATGGAGGAACTAGAATGTCTTTTGGTTTTAGTATGTGCAAAGGAAGCAGATATAGCTGAAACTGAATCTAAAATAGAAGCAGTTGACAAAAGAATTGATGAAGTTGTTTCTGGCATTGAGGGAACACAACAGTAATTCATTCAAAGTTCGAAAATCTAGGAATGTTATTAACTACTATAAGGTTATCATGCTTTGTTATCTAGCTTACATTAAAGAGAGGCATTTATCATGTTCATGTGTTTTCCTGTTATTTTAAACTCTTTAAATTTCAAGATCAAAATTTTGTATTTAGCAAAAGATGCCACTAATTCACTTTTAAATATCTTTGGATGCCAAATAGTAATGGACATATCTTCTCTATGGAGAGGTGTAGATGCCACTTGTCTTTAATCGTAAAGACCTGAGGTTGAGGAATATATGTATAAGAGAGGGCATGTGTGACAAGATTAATGAAATTTTATATATGAGAGGTGTAGATGCCACATGTTCATGTATTTTCCTAAAAAATGAAATGTAGACAAGATTATAGACATGTCATTTGCTTAAATGTCGATTCAATTTAAACTTAAATTTCAAATTAACAAATGTCTTGTATTATAATTCAAGTCAGTAGTATTTCATGCCCTCTACCACTTTCGTGCTGACGAAGGGATTCTCGCTCTCTGGAAGGGTGTTGGCCCTACTGTTGTTCTAGCTATGGCGCTCAACATGGGCATGTTTGCCTCCTGTGATCAGTCGACTGAATTTTTACACGGCTCTCTTGGTTTTGGAGAAGCTGCTACTTTCTGATTTATCTACACTGGATTCTTAAACTTCACTTTAGTTCTGTCTTGATGAGGATAAATTAGGTGTTCTTTATAGAGGTGGGTTGGGGCTTCTTTATTTCTTTTTTTTATCTAGTTTCATTTTTGGTTTGATAAATATCACCATTAAATCTGTTCTTGAGTTTCTATGCACTCTTTGATTAGTATTTGGTGAGGAATCTGTTGGCAGGCCAAAAGTGTATGCTAATCTAAATGGATAACATCGTAGAGTGTTTACAGAACGCATATGAGGCGTTTCTTGCTGCCAAAACCAGTGTCATAAAACGCCAACAACAGATGCAGCCTTGGAAAACTTCAAGCAGAGATAGGAACTGTTCAGAGTTGCTTGTGATCAAGCAGAGTAGTTTGTGGAATCAGTGAAGCAGAGGATAGGGTCAGAATGTTTGGTGGACGAGGCAACTGGGTCTTCTACGACCGGGAAGCCTGGGACTACGAGTCTGGCGCCAATTAGTGCAATGAGGTTTGAAGAGATGAGTAAAGCGGTGAGGTGGGTTGGGTTGTGATTGAACTGCAGCATGGTTCTAGAGCTATATATACACTTTAAGAAAGTGTATGCTTGTTCTTTTTATCATGAAATTTCTATTACTATCAGAGAAGAAGAATAATGTTTAAATGTGTAATTTTCTTCTTTAAGATATTATACAAATGTATGCTTCCTAGAGTTATATATAGACTTGGTCTAAATGTTATTTCAGTACTCCAAACTATGTGAAGTTGTTAAGTTGACAATTTTTTGTACTATTGTTTGAATTAATTACAAGTTTATTACATTTGGTGGTAATTCCTATTGTTATTTACTATTAAGATAATGAGAAGTTGTCATATGTCACATACGACTCACCATTTATTATATATAGTATATGGGGTGCACTCCGATGAAAGCCAAACTTGCGGTAAAAACCAGCAAGGACCGAAGTTGGTAAAAACCAGTAAGGACCGAATTTTTAGCCCTGTTCAATTGCTTTATAGCCCGGTTCTGAATAGAACTGATCTATAAAGTCATAAAATTTACCCCGGCTCTGAATAAAACCGAATTATAAAGTCACTAAGTAATTTTAACACATGATTTTTTAGCACGATTTTTAGATTTGACCAAACTATAAAGTCATGTGTTATTTTAAAACTAGAGTTTTTAGCACGGTTTTTAAGTTGAATCGAGTTGTAAAGTCACCGTGCGATTGATGTTTTAAGCACGAGTTTCAAATAAACCAAGCTATAAAGTAGTCATCACGGTTTTTACTACAATTTGAGGTTTTCACCAATCAAATTGGGTCAAATTGGTTAATATATTCTAAAAATATATATCTAATCAAATTGGGTCAAATTTTATGTTACGAATATATAGATATATTGACTAAATAGAGTTCGAATAAAATTTATCTTATGCATTGATTATTAAATCTTATCTTAAATAATAGTATTTAAATTTGATTAATATCTTCTAAAAATATTTCCATATCTAATCAAATTAGGTCAAATTTTATCTTATGCATATAAAGATTGTAAAAAAAACTCATATTTCACTGCAAAATACTCCCTCCGTTTACTTTTATTTATCGTTTACTATTCACGCACGTTTTCTTAGGATGATAAAAACTATTTAAAATATTAATTTTTTAATTAATTTTTTTTAATAATCTCGTACTTTTTACTAATAAGTATGATATTGTTAAAAAAATATATTAAAAAAATAAATATTTTATATAGTTTTTATTACCTTAAAAAACGTGCCTTAATAGTAAAATGACAATTAAATGTGAACGGAGGGAGTAGTATGTTTGATTCATGACACGATTCCATATCTAAAAAGGTATCATATATAATAAGCAATCAGACATCGACTACCTAGATCACCTCCGACGATAACTTTTGTGCTATATCTTATATTAGTGTAGGCCCCGTCCCGTGTACAGAGAATACATTAGTACAATATTATAAATAATTTAGATAGATTTCAATAAATAAATAAAATAATAAACTAAATATAAATACTTTTTTCCAACAAAAAATAAAGTAGATATAAATAAAATTAGTTTGATAGATTATATATAATCTAAATACTTCATATCTTTTATGTCGATTCTCTCAAAATATAAACAAATTTCACATTTATAAGGTAAAATGTTTTATTTTTCTTATCTACCATTAATTGAATCTTATATAATTTAATAAATAACTTATTTTTAAAACAATTTTTTGTATAAAATATATATGATATATTTATTATGTTAGTTTACTAAAATAAAATAATTATTATTATGTATAATATTTTATCTTATTAACATTATTATTCGATTAACCTAAGATTAATATTTCCAAATATAAAGATTTATCCCATACATACATGTGTGTGTGTGTGTGTGTGTGTGTGTGTGTGTGTGTGTGTGTGTGTGTGTGTGTGTGTGTGTGTGTGTGTGTGTGTGTGTGTGTGTGTGTGTGTGTGTGTGTGTGTGTGTGTGTGTGTGTGTGTGTGTGTGTGTGTGTGTGTGTGTGTGTGTGTGTGTGTGTGTGTGTGTGTGTGTGTGTGTGTGTGTGTGTGTGTGTGTGTGTGTGTGTGTGTGTGTGTGTGTGTGTGTGTGTGTGTGTGTGTGTGTGTGTGTGTGTGTGTGTGTGTGTGTGTGTGTGTGTGTGTGTGTGTGTGTGTGTGTGTGTGTGTGTGTGTGTGTGTGTGTGTGTGTGTGTGTGTGTGTGTGTGTGTGTGTGTGTGTGAAATTAAATTACATTAAGTAAAAAAAAAACAAAAGGGAAACGCGGAACTTCATTGAAGGCTCTTCTCAACCCGCGCAAAGGAATAGTGCCCTAGCTCTCTTCCTCCTTTCAATCGATGATTTGGGCGGGCAATTGTCATCTGCGGTTGATGGCTTCTTCACACAATCGAACTTCCTTGTTCCCCTAACTCTCTTTCATCGTCCATCGGCTTCTTCAACCCCCGACAAGCACGGTAAGGGTCTTTCTTCCTCATCTGTGGGTAGCAGCGGGTCTTTGCTTCGATTGAAGCTTATTTGCAAAATTGAAGTATCCTCCGCTCTCCCCTCACTCTTTGAACTTCCTTTTCAGGGTTGAGAAAGCGTATTGTGAAATCTGCAATTTGTCGGGGTTCCTTGCTTATGCTCTTTTCAAGCTCTTTTGAAGACATCTGTAAGTACTAAGTTTGGAAAACTTCTGTTTTCTTTTCTTTATGTGAAAAATCTGATCAAGGTTGCTTGAGCCTAAAACCGCTTCATAAGAATTTTAGTGATGGTTGCTTATACGATCGAAATCAGCTGCTTATACTATATGTGAATTCCATGTGCACAATCCATCTGTCTGTGTTAACTGCTAATCTTTTAGTGTTGTTTCTGGAATTTTGGTTTAGTCTGTTTTTTTCAGATACGATTTCTGGGTATTCTTGTTGATATTCTGATGTGATATGAGCTATGCAATTAGTTACAAGGGCACAAGTAGATCAGGGATTACAATTAGTTACAAGTATAAAAGTTGATTAATTCCTTATTCACGCTCTGGGAAATTGGAGGCCAATGGTTAATCTAAGCAATAGGAGAACATACACTAGATATAATTGATAATGGAATCTGAGTACTCTCTTTCTGTATGTATATTAAATGTATATGAGTACTAACTGTGTGTAAACAAATGGACCCTATATAAAGCTTTCAAAGTTCAAAAAAGGAAAGAATAATTATTCTTGCAAAAAAGGAAAGAATAATTTAAGTTGTCAGAATTTTGGGAGGCAAAACATTCAGTTTTTGTGGAAAAAATATAACCCAAATATGTTTTGGGTTATATTTAACTATAAACCTTTTAGTGGATAAACCTTATTATGGATAAACGTGTTCATTAAGGACTACACAACCTCATTTGTATGACTCAACCGTTCTGTCTCGGTCCAATCTAAGTAAGTAATCATCTGCACAGTGCTTATATGAAGCAGTCTCTTTCCCAGAAATAACCCCACTATGTTTTGGGTGAACAATATACACACTGCTTTCTGTTCAGTTTCTTCTACTCAGCCATAACTTCAGTTGCACTCCTCTAAGCAAAGCCACTGATCACCTCCACCACCTCCTTGGTAACCCTCAAATGTTAGCTATCGTCTCATCTGCCTAGTCCTTGAAACGTTGTTTTGGTTCTTTACATCTTGTTGACTTACTTTTATTACTAAAATCCACATCCTTTAAATGCTTTGTCAATTCTTAAAATTTATATTCTTTGTAATTAGAGTTAATTATGGATCGAATGTGGATGTCTGCGGATCGGTTGACGCTTGAGTACAGACATGGGGTCAAAGAGTTCATTAAGTTTGCTGAAGCCAATGCAAAGAATCCTAGAAAAATGCCTTGTCCGTGCTTGAGGTGCTTGAATTCTAAGAGATCCGATGCTAAAGGATTAAAGGAGCATTTGGGTGTCAATGGGATTGACCAGCTTTACACTCGGTGGACATTGCATGGTGAGGAAGAAGTTGAAGTTGATAATATGGATACATCAACTCACCAACCTGATTTTGGAAATGACAGTTTTGAGGAAATGGCCCAAGCTGCTGCAGAGAACCTTCGTGAACACCCAACAATGTTTGAGCACTTATTACATGATGCCAAAGAACCCCTCTATCCATCATGTCATAAGTTCACAAAATTGTCTGCCGTATTAAGATTATATAATCTTAAAGCTGCCAATGGATGGTCAGATAAGAGTTTTACGTCCTTACTTGAGCTTTTGAAAGAAATGCTCCCCAAAGATAATGTGCTTCCTGATTGTACTTATCAGGCCAGAAAAGTTATTCGCTCATTGAGTATGGATTATGAGAAGATTCATGCTTGTCCCAATGATTGTGTACTGTATAGAAAGCAACACAAAGATCTAGAGCAGTGTCCAAATCCTAGTTGTGGTGCAAGGAGATACAAGAGAGACCGTATTCCAGCAAAGGTTGTATGGTATTTTCCAATAATACCTCGATTCAAACGTCTATTTTCCAATGCAGAAGACGCAAAACACCTTAGATGGCATGAGGATGGGAGGACAAAAGATTTCAAGCTAAGACACCCTGCTGATTCTCCACAATGGTCTAACATTGACAATCAATTTCCTGAGTTCGGTAATGAAGTACGAAACTTACGTCTTGCTCTATCATCTGATGGTGTTAATCCACATGGCCAACAATTCAGCACTCATAGTACCTGGCCTGTTGTGATTGCAATCTATAATCTTCCTCCGTGGTTGTGCATGAGAAGGAAGTATATGATGTTGTCTTTGCTGATTTCGGGTCCAAGACAACCAGGTAATGACATAGATGTATACTTGGCTCCTCTTATTGATGATTTGAAAATTCTATGGGATGATGGAGTTGAAGTGTTCGATGCATACTCCGGAGAAACCTTTCGCTTGCGTGCGATGTTGTTTTGCACAATTAATGACTTTCCTGCGTATGGGAATTTGTCTGGTTATACTGTTAAAGGACACCAGGCATGCCCGATTTGTGCGGCTAGTACAGACTGTTGTCAGCTGAAGCATTCCAAGAAGTCTGTGTTTCTAGGACATCGTCGTTTTCTTCCTACCAACCATCGGTATCGCAAAATGAAGACAGCCTTCAATGGAAAATCAGAAAACCGGAAAGCTCCTCCTGTATTATCCGGTTCTGAGATTCTTGCTAAAGTGAAGGATATGAATGTGATGTTTGGAAAGAAGCGTGAGGTTCCTCTTCCAACTAGAGGTTGGAAAAAGAAGTCAATTTTTTTCTCCCTCCCGTATTGGGAGCACTTGTACGTTAGGCACTGCCTTGATGTAATGCACATAGAGAAGAATGTGTGTGATAGTCTTCTTGGCACATTGATGAATGTGAAGGGGAAGACTAAAGACGGCGTCAATGCTAGAAATGATATGACAGAGATGGGCATCAGAAAGAAGTTGGCACCACAGAAGAAAGGAGCACGAACATATCTACCACCAGCATGCTATACTCTTTCGAAAAAGGAGAAAGATGAAGTATGTAGCTTCTTCATGGAAGTCAAGGTCCCTAAAGGGTTCTCAGCGAATGTCAGAAGTCTTGTGAATATGAATCAATTGAGGCTACAAGGAATGAAATCTCATGATTGCCACATTGTGATGCAAGAATTCTTGTCGCTTGCTATACGTGGTATCCTACCGAAGTTCGTTCGAACTGTGATCACTCGAGTGTGTTTCTTCTTCAAGAAAATATGCAGCAAGGTTATTGATATGGATGAGTTGGATGATTTGCAAACCGAGATCGAGCTTACAATGTGTCAGCTTGAAATGTGTTTTCCTTACTCTTTCTTCGATATAATGGTACATTTAATGATTCATCTAGTTCGAGAGGTAAGGTATTGTGGACCGGTGTACTTGAGATGGATGTATCCGTTTGAGAGATATATGAAAGTTCTAAAAGGGTATGTTATGAACAGATATCGGCCAGAAGGATGTATTGTTGAGAGATACATTGTTGAAGAGGCTATTGAGTTCTGTAATAAGTACCTCGATGGTGTTGATCCCATAGGACTCCCTACCACACTAACATCAGAAGACGTGATGGAAGGAAGGGGAACAGTTGGTGCTGAAGTTAAGAGAGTGCCTCCACATCTGTTAAGAGAAGCTCATTTGTATGTTCTCAGGAATAGCGAGGACGTACAACCATATATTGCAGAGCACATGTCGTATTTGAGGAAGCGGAATCCAAGTTGTAAGAATGAAGCTTGGTTTATAAATGAACACAATCAATCATTTTCCAAATGGCTGAAGCAGAGAATAATTGATCAGCAAAGAACCTCGTCTCAATCGGTTTCAGACACATTGAGATGGTTGACTGAAGGGCCTATTCCTGATGTAACTACGTTCTCGGCTTATGAGATAAATGGTTACACTTACTACACAAAGTCTCATGATGATAATAGTACAATGCAAAATAGTGGTGTGACATTAGTAGCACAAGCGATGCATATAGTCGGTGCAAAGGACAAAACCCCGGTTTTGGCAAATATGTCATACTATGGAGTTATTGAAGAAATATGGGAGCTCAATTACATTGAATTGAGGGTGCCTGTTTTGAAGTGTAGCTGGGTCGATAATCATAGCGGGATAAGAGTTGATGAGTTAGGCTTCACTCTCGTTGATCTCAATAGGGTGGGGCATAAGGATGATCCTTTTATCTTAGCATCACAAGCAACACAAGTGTTTTTCGTCCCAGACTTATCTGATCGTCGGTGGTCTGTCGTGCGATGGACAAAAGAGAGATACGCAACAGAGGTTGATGATGTTGAAGACAACGATGATGGACAACATATTCGAACTTCTGTCACTATGCCTTCAGATGACATCGATGCTAATATAGATGATTTGTACTTGCGTGTAGATCATAGAGAAGGAGTAGTTATTAATAAACATAAGAAGAAGTCTAAAAAAAGAAAGAGAGTCGATGCTTGAAGGGTATCACTATAGGTTAAGTTTTTATTAGGTTTCATTTTCAATTGAACTTTTTCTTCAATTTATATAATTGTATACTCCTTAGTATAGATTAATGTGTTAATAAAAGGAATGAACAAGAACTTGCTACCATTAACAGATTTTTTTTCTGTGATTTTTTAAAAATGGCAAGTCCTGAGATTTGATTAGATTATTGTTTGGGTTTACCACCCAAATGAACTGCTGAATGGATGTCTCTTACATATATCTATAACTTTTGTCTTCCATCCCCAACGGCCGATAGAAAAAGGTGACCACCCTTCACCATGAAACTTCTGTATGCGAAGTAAATCTGGGAAAAAAAATCTGAAATGGCAAGTGCAAAGTGCAAAGTGAAAAATCTGAAATGGTAAGTGAAAAGTTATCTACTTCTAGATTGCTTTAATTTTATTGTTTAAGGTTCAATGCTACTAGTTCGTATCTCCTTAATTGTTTTGTCGCGGTGGAACTTGACCAGATATGCGAGTGACCCCTTTTTCTTATTAATGTTTCTTGCATATTAATGTGTTCCAGAAGCTTTCTCACCCAGAGCACATGCTTGTGAAGCGTGGGGCTACAGTAGAAGAGGTTTTGACAGAGCAATCCAAACAGTTGGGGGAGGATGACAACACCCGTGAGGTAGATGCTTCAACAAAGCAGTTGATATTCGCTTAATCATTTTCATGATATAGTGATAATTTGAAACCTGATGTGGTTAAAAATATTGACAGTTCAATGGAGGGTACCCGGGATTCTGACACGAGTAGCGATGATAGTGATAATTCACACAAAACGAAGGGTGATACCGATGATGATGTTTGTCAAACCCGTGCTAGGGGTACAGCCCTTGTAGCTAGGATTAGGAGAATGACTCAAGATCACACAAGGAAGATTCCATTGGTGTGGAATAGCCGAGGAGTAGCGGTATGTGAGAACTCAGTCATTCTACAGAGTTACATCGGTTATCTAAGTCGGACACGTATACCGATTACATTTACAAATTGGAAGTTAGTGCCCGATGAGATTAAGAATACTATCATTGTCACGATAGTGGTAATTTCTCTTCATTTTTCCTTCCTTTTATTTGTTATGATTGTGTGATAATTTTAGTAAATTTTATGTTATATTTTTTCTCAGAGAACTTTTCAGTGCCCTTCTAACTATGATCAGTCAAGGATCCTTATTAGCGCAAGTGCCAAGTGGAGAAAATTCAAAAGTAAGCTCAATGAATATGTCAAACAAGGGAGAAAGAAACCCCCGCCGGAGTTCGATTACATTGATCAAGATACATGGGATGAATATCTTCGACAACGTTGCACAAATGAATTTGAGGTAACTTTTGATTTACTTAAGTGATGCATCCTATAATATTTCCAGGATTGTTCAATAAATCTTTGTTTTGGTTAGAAGCAAAGTTGTCATTACTAACTTTTCTTTTCAATGCAGGCGTTAAGCAAGCGCAATAGTGCAAATGCACGGAAGATTGGGTACAAGTACAGGAAATCGAGAGAGGGTTATGATCGTCATGAGCACAAAATTGTAAAGTGGTTCATCACATCCATTGTCAAAATAATGGTTGCTTGTATAATGTGTGAGTTGCAATAGTTAATAAGATATTATGTTATATTTTTTATAGCTGAAGGCAAAGGAGGAAGATCCTCTCACCTCCTCCGTTGATAGGGATGATTTGTGGGTATCTGTGCGAACACCAAAAAGTGGTATATTGGAGCCCGATGTTCAACAAATCATTAAAGAAATCGTAAGTTTGGGTTCATATGATTCATATTTTCATATAATTGATTTTTTATACAATTTCATATTAATGTATGTGTGATTGAAGGCTGCGGTTAAGGAAAAAGAAGCTCAAGGGCTCATAGTCACAACAAAGAGACATGATCGTCTTTCTCATGCCACGGGTAAGGGTGACCGCCCTGGTCGGGTAAGATGTGCAGGTTTGGGGGTCACTGCGAAGGCATATTATCGTGAAAAGAAGAGTAGATGTGCCCGTGATGAAAAAGTTCATCAGCTTGAGGCTTTAGTGACAACAATGAGATCTCAGATTGCAGAATTGAGAAATTGTATGATAGGGGGAACGATGGTACAAAGCACAAGTGCTGACCAGGTTAATATTAGTAGAGATGATAGTTGCTCATTGAAGAATCGACCTTCTAGCGAGGAGCCAAAGGTATGCCTTCAAATTATTTGATAAATCTCTTATCATAATTATGTCATATTATAAGACTGGTTTTGTGCTATGTTTACTTATTTTGATGAGTGTTAAGCTGAAAACTACAAGACTTACAAGAATGACTTGATAGATATTTGATCGGAAAAAAAAATGAGAATTACATATTTGTGCCAGGTTCCACATCAATGTAGGTTATCCGATAGAAGATAACTATGGGGAATAATTTAGTTTTACTGTTCTAACTCAAAACCTACCAAAAAGTAAGAATGTATGAAATACGAGCTGCTCATATTATAGTTTCTTATAGTTCAATGCATATATTCATTTGTTCTGTAAATAGGTACTCTTATTTACTAGTTCATAGAAAATATTGAACACAAGGAAAGAGAACAGATAAGTTTTCACAGCTAGCCTATTGTTTTTCCCTATGTCCCCAACTATGACCCCTTTCATAAAAAGCACTTCATAGTGAAATTGAAATCCCTATGTGCAAAATAACGCTTTGGAGTGGGTTGTTGCTGCTGTTTTCATTAGTATTTGTTTTTACAGGGAGAGTTTAAAAAATGTCGATTGTTTTGGCCTGACCCAACTAAGGAGGTAGGTAAAGGGCGAGCATTTGTCCCTGATGAGAACTCATTTGTGATGCTTCATGGCAAGCGGTTGGATTCAAATACACTAAAGGTCACCGTGGAGACAGTGTTAGATGATGGAGCACTTGTGCCATGCCCGACGGATGAAGTAACCAAGGTGAAGGAAACATTGGGACATTTTGTGGAATGGCCAAAGTGTATGGTCTCATTTGTATCGGTATGACAAATTAAATTTATATTTCATTCGTATTATATTTATATCTATAATAAAATAATTTTGACATTTACCACTTTATATTAGAACTCAGAGAGCTCAAAAGGTTCAAACATATCTGACAAACACTCGATTGAAAGTGACAATGACTGTGAAGGCCACAATGCAATGGTTGAAAAATATTCATCCATGTTGTCCTCTATTGAAGAGTTCCCACTTGAAATACTCATGCCAGAAGATACTGTACATCATCGTCATGTGTTGTATTGTGGAAAGGACGAGATAAATGTTTGGCTAAAAGGAAGAGAGTTGGATGCGGTGCATATCTCGATCTTTATCAAGTATGTATCTACAAACCATACGCTAAAATTTAATAACGTGTCAAATGCTTCAATTTGTTTTTGTCATTGTATAATTACAGGTATTTATTTGAATTGGCCAACGCAAAACAATTTGGCTTTCTATGCCCGACACTGTTAGGCATTCCTTTGGGATCTGATAAAGAAGTAGAGCGGCGAGCACAATATATTGCTACATCCATGATGAAATCAAATATGAGAGGACGTGTATGGCTTGCTCCATATAATGGAGGGTAAGTTTTTATTGCTCCATATATGTGAATCCTTACACTCCATTTACCTTGTGAATAGAACTAGCTGACTCTTTAATAAACTGATATGTACCTTTTCATTCCTCTATTAAAATCCGCTTCCTCCATGTCATCCTTGCATCAATTCATATTTGCTGCCATTTTTCTCATGGTTAGATAGCTATTCATGACCTAAAATGTGTTGTTGTTGCTAGACAGGTTTAAAATTGATAGACCAAGTTGAGTTGTTCATGAAATATACATTTCTCTAATGTTTCTGGTTACTTGAAAATATACACTTTCCCATTGGATATATAGGAATCATTGGATGCTAGGGGTGATCGATCCTTTACAAAGCAAGATTTATTGGTTGGATCCGTTACATGGTGAAGTAAGAGATGATTTTATGCAAATAGCTACAAAGTAAGATACTTTGTAGTTTGTTTCATGCTACAATTTATTTCCTATTATTTTCAACAATTGAATATTAATTGTTATTTTGTTTGTATTTCTATAGTGCTATGAAACGGTTTAATGATGATACTGATGCAAGACATCATCGAAACAAAACCAAGGGGAAAAAGAGGTCTATGATTTGGAAGAAAATCAAGGTGATGTCTTGTATAATTATTTTTGATGTTTATAGTGTTTTCAAATTGAATTATAGAATTAATGTTCTACGTACGAAGATTAACTATATTTATTTGTAATTTTACAAGGGCCCTAAACAACCGAACAATTTCCAATGTGGTCAGTACATATGTCGGTACATGTGGGAAATTATTGAGAAAGGTGCCACTCGAATCCCGAAAAAGGTATTTATGCTCTTGGTGTCATTTAAGTGTTCACTTTTCTATCGTTTGCTCATAGTTCTTATGTTTCTCTTTTGAGTGCTATTTGTTGATTACTATACCTTCATCATTGACTGCATTAGACTTCTCTTTTCAAAGAGCATCATTGACTGCATTAGCCTTCCCCCTACCCCTATGTGCTGTCTTATATCCACTTCTTCCTCTATTATCTCATCATTATTATTCCTCATTGTAATGATCGCATTTCTGGACCTTCTCTCCTTAACACTCCTATAGAAGAGTGAAGATGTCTCATCTCCCATGGTAAGCCAATGTATCTTGGCTAAGCTAATTACCCGAGCAATATTCTCTCTCAACTCTTTCTCAGCTGCCTTCGAAATCTGTTCTTCCAGAGCTGTATGTTTTGCTTTTCAGTACGTGATCTGATCTACAGCTCGTGGAGAATCCCTTTTTTCACTTTAATTTGTGTCTGCAGTTCCGGAAATCTAGTTTTATCCCAAGGCATCAAAGTTTCCATGAGATTGTTTAGTTTTTCTGCTAGTTTGTGCTGCTTTGATCCAATAACCTCCATGCTCCACGCTGCTCTCACCAGTTGTTGGAACTCCGGTTCTTTGCCCCACACATATTTTTATTTCAATGGATATCTGGGTTTGCTCTTCTCGTTTCTCAGCACTGTTATAGCTGGTGAATGGTCTGAGACGCCGGGGTATAAAAGAACGCTTTGGTGTTTGCATAGGAGTCCATCCACACATCATTAACAAGGACAGAAAATTTGAGTTTGCTGCAACCTTTATATATATATATATGCAGCTGTACCCATTGGTCGCATTCTCGACCTCCCTGAGAGTGTACCATTGGCCCCACCCCAAATGTGAAACCTCTGAAGCTGCCTGATTCTCCACAAACAGGTCAAGCTGATCAACAAGCAATGTCTGGTGCTCGATCCCCTCTACTTTGCCAAGATCAGTAAATGGACATGGTTATGCCTGGACTTGCCCATCTCCTTTTTTTTTTCTTTCCAGATGTGGTACTTACATTCCTCTCATCATCTCCCTTCATCTGCTCATAGCAATCTGTTTTTTCCTCCTTGTACATCCCTTTTCTATGTTGCTCTGCTGTGCTACTTTCATTCCGCCCATCATCTCTCTTTTGCTGCTCACATCAAGCATAATATCGTTGTTAATCCGACCCTCCACTCTTAGCATAACCCTCCATGTCTTCTGTGAGCAGTGTGTATTATACCACTTGAATGAACATATTATTGGTTGGGCATTTTACTTGTCTTCTTTTGTTTTAGAACCATCAATTATGGTACTCTATGAGATAAGATCCATATCTTTCGAGCTTGTTGTAGAGTAGAGCATAGTTTGCTTGTTGGATTTAATTTATTTGTGAAACATAACTTGGATGATAAATTATTTTATTCATTCATATATTTTTAATATGAAATATGTTTTTGTAGTATTTCGACGACTCGCCTCAAGAGTATAAAGATTATCAGATTGAGGACTTGTACAAGGAATGGCTTGATTTTGTTGAAACATACATACACTTGCGTACCAATACCGCAGTAGATCAATCTAGTAAGTATTTTACCTATAATTTAGATTCGGCTTATTGTTTAGATTGTTTTCCGAATATTATTGAAAGTTGTATCCAATGATAATTCCATCAATTTATTTTGTTACTTGCAGGTTGAAGTGTTTCAAGAGGATTATGGTTTTAGAGAAAAGATCCTTATAGCTAGTTTAGTTCTACTTAGGATAATTAGGCATTGGTAGAACTTTAGTTTAACATTAGTAGCGAAACTAGTTGTTTCCACAACTTTCATATCTTATTTAGCTTCTTTACATTAATTACTCGGTAAATTAACTACAATTGTGAATTTCAAATTATATATATGTATGTACAGTTAGACTCATTTGTATGCATTATTGGGTATATTCATGATATGTCACGAAATTGTTTGTTTTAGGAGTGTGTGCATCATTGAGATTTGAATATTTATCAATAGGGGTCAAAATGGCCGGTTACAACGGTATGAAAAAATGGCTCAACCAATAAGCACGGTTGAGTGTCAAACCGTGGTTAAAAAATTGTAACATATTAAGAACGCTTGTTATACAAGTGTGTTAATGATAATATAAAAAGAGCACGGTTTGAATTAAGTGTGCTCGTTTGTAAGCACAGGTTTTATAAAAACGTGTTAAAACTCAATGAAATCAAAAAGCACGCTTTAAATTAAAGTGCCCTTAGGATTAAGCACGGTTAAGAATAAAGTGTTCTTAAATTTAAGCACGGTTTTGGAACAAATGTGCTAGTTAATAAGCTCGCTTTCAAAGGAAGTGTGCTTAGTTTTAAGCACACTTACGTATAAGCATGTGCTCAACCCACACGCTTCCTTCTGGCTGTACACCAACTTTAAGAACACTTTAAAGTAAAACCGTACTTAAATACTCAGAACACGGTTAATTTCGAAGCGTGCTTGTTTGGGAGCGCACTTACTATAAGTACAGAAAGAGAAGCGTGCTCCCATGTATAAAAAAAGCGTGCTCTATCCCCCCCTTTTGTACTAGTGGTACTAAAAAAATATATGTTTATTTAAACTAAAATACCATCGTTTAATCTAAAATATTATAGTTTTGATTCGTTCAACAATTTGTATAAAACTTCGCTCCCCTTCGATAAATTTCTAGCTCCGTCCCTGACCGACCACAATATCAAATCTCCAATCAATGGGATTCGAGGCCAATCCAAGGTGGACGAGCCAGTCTGCAATCCGATTACCTTCTCTGAACGTATGAGAGAACGAAACATGAGCAAATGATAGACCGACGACAAGTGCGTCCGACACCGTCATCTCGATCTCCCACGAGAACTTTCACACCCTCTTTAAGACATTAATAGCAGTCAGACATTCGCTCTCCATCTCGAGATCGATGAGTAATATATCCCCAATATTTAAGCCTCCAACGACCCTTATGTAGCCTAAGGGTCTCAACTTGCAAAGCAAAAGTCTTCCCACAACTCTGCATCCCACATTTGACAATTCCGCCTTGGTCATCATGGATGATGTATCCTCAAGATGCGGGGTTCTGAGGGAGTCCTTACACCATCGAAATTCAGTTTCATGCGTGTTTTTTTCAATTTTATGATTTTGACGTGGCTTGGTTTGTTCATACTTAATCCCCTCACCCAGAATAAGTATGATACCCTGAGGTTTGATATTTTTTGTCCAAAGTTTTTTGGGCATCCAAATGATACCCCAAATGGATATACTCTAAGCAACCATATACAAAGTCAAGCACTAGCTTGATCATGAGATGTATGGTACGTGCATGTTTGGCCTTCCATCTCGTTCTTATCTTACCAAACGCCTTGCAACATACGTACAATTTAATTTGGACAATATAATAATAGTGTTAGAAACTTTCAATTGCAAATCACATAAAAGGATTGATCGATTATGTAAAAGTTAATGGTTTGGGAATTAAATTGGACGATGGATTATGTGTTTAGACTTGTGTTTGAATGATTACGACGGATGGTGTTGCTGAATTGTTTGAGGTCACAACTCACAAGGAGTTATGAAAGTTATGGTTTGGAAATGAGTATATATTGTAGAACATTTGGTCAAGTTCTCCATAATTTAATTTCAACATGTTCCATTCTATAGGTATTGTAATGTATATATGGAAAACATAAACCCTAGAGAGCTTAGGGGTGACCGACTCTATCTTATATAAAAGATGAGTTTTGATACTTTATTGTATACATAAGTTTATATAAAAATAATATTGATGAAATCCTGAAAATAAGGGGCCCCATTTGGTGGGCACCGGATTAGTCTGGATCGTGCAAATTATATCAACGGGCTAATAGACACAGCGTCGCTTTAGAACTCACGTGTCATGACATGGGCCGTTGAACTGTAGTTCATGCAGGACGATATTTTCCTCTTCTCAATTGGGATTTATCATATGGCCAGATGAAAAAGAGAGGTCCAACTTGTAAACCTTTCATCCAGAAACCCTTGGCACATTACTTGCCCTTCTCTTCTTAAACTTCTCTATCCTTAGCAGACGTTACACCTTGATAAAGGACATAAAATGGTTTCCAGGGTTGAACTCTAGACGCGGATGACTGATATATATCCGTAGGTCTTCCCTAAAATATCTCTTTTATAAAAAGCCCCTTTTCTTTGTCTTTGACTTTGATCTTATAGGGTGAAATGCGTGTATACCCATTTGGATGATAAATGTCCTGAGGGTAGCCATGTGATGCTGTCTTGACGACCCGTGAGTTGTAGGCATGAAAGTCACGTGCCACTTTACTTAGTTGGGACGAATTCCATCTACCCGCGGACGAATGGGCTTTTAGGCCACCCTTATTCATCCGTAGATGTTGCATTGTATTTTAAAAAAAAAACGGGTTACATCAAATATGAAATCTTATTTGGATAAGAATTACTAACATATGATAGACAAAGAAAAGTGCTAGATGCAATTTATTTAGATTAAAAGTATTGGCTGTTACTAGTACTTTCCTAACAACTTATTTAGATTAAAAGTAGTAGTAACAGCCAATACCACCGGCCCTCTTATGCACACGTGATCTTGGACATATTAATCGAAGTGGCTAAGTTCTTAGAGCTGCGTATGAGATCTTAGATCAACCTAGCTCGCGGGCTCACGGCTAGCCACCATTGAGGTCAGGATGAATGTGTCATTGGATCTTGTACGCCATCATTCTCATCCACTTGATCACAATCTATCCTCGATCGTAGTCGGAGGCATCATCGGGGACACATAGTGATAGATTATCTACATTGAAGGTGGAATGGACACCATACTTTTCAGTAGAAAAATCAAACTTATAAGCATTTGACCTTATGTTTTGAACCACATGGAATGGTCCATCTATCCTGTGATCGAGCGTGGACTTCTGTTGTTGCGAAAATCTCTCATTCCTTAGATGAAACCATATAAAGGTCACCAACGTTGAAATGCACATCTATGTGATGCTTGTCCTTGACTGCCTTATACTGAGCGCTCTTCTTTTCTAGTTGCCCCATAATCTTCTTGAAGCTTGCTGATGAAATTAGCCTGCTTGGTATTGCTTCATCTTAACGGTGTACTCGCAGTGCATATCAAATCGACCAATAACCTGATCAACAACCAACTCATTATTGATCTTCTTATGACATTCGTTGCCTTTTATAACAATATTCACCCCCTTTAGGTGAGAAATTTGCATTCAACAACAAAAATAAGATCTCACACTCATGTGACTCCATCGTGGCGTTTATAGTCTTAGTTGGGGATCTGACGTCCGGTGTCGGGTCTGTCTGGAGTCGAGGCGGTGTGTATCGAGGCGACTCTGTGATCTGAAAATTTCTTTGGAGATTCGTCTTCACTGCCCACAGGGACTCCTGATGTACCGCTGATCAGCGGTGTCATTGTTTGATGGCGCTTGACGTCGAGTTGTAGTCTACGTTGTCACCAACGTTATAGGGTTAGGTTTGTATGATCGCTTAGATTTGTTTGCTTGCTACATTTTGTACTGCACATTCTATTCTAACTTGTATATTTCACGGTTTGTCGTCTACCGACTTTGTCGGCCACTCGAAGTGTCAATGATTTTTTTTTTAGTAGTCAAACATTTGAAGGGATTACACACAGTGTAATCCAACTTCATGATCATCCTTAAGGATGATGGAGTACAAGTCCCTATTAAAAGGGTGAGTAGATCTATTACAAGCAATACCATTACGAGCCTATATAGTCAGCTACTTTGTTGGCTTCTCTGAAACAGTGCTTGAAGTCTATCTCTTCAAATTGGCTTATCATACGGTGGATCTTCTCAACATGGTGCTGAATTTCCCAATTGATGTTGCTTCTTTTCTTGATTTCCTTGATGAGTACCAGGTTGTCACCTTCGATAATAACTCTGCTTAAGCCTCTTATTATAGCACATTGCATACCCAGGATGATGGCAGTTGCTTCCGTTTGGATAACCGTCAGGACCGTGCCGATCATTTTGAGGGCCCTGTTCGAGATTAAAATCGATCGTATCAATTAATTATTATAATTTTTTTTACTAAATTTATAATTATTTATATGACATTTTTTATTTTATTTATATCTATATTTTGGTAGACTAAGTTATATATATATCTAGATTAATTTTTATTTTATAATTTTTGCACACTTTAATCTTTATTAATTTAATTCTCATATTGCAATTCAAATTTATTTATTTTTCATATTTTTAATAGATTTTTTTTATAGATAATAAATATAATTTAAGAATATTGTGTTAACAAATTTCCGTGCATACAACATGATACTAACTAGTGTTAAAAAACACTTTTGTTTATATTTATAATTTCCCTGTAGACCAATGAAATCTATAAAAGAAGAAGGAAATTGCTAAATAAAAAATATAAGGACCCACTGGACCCTTATTTTTTATGTAGAAAAAGCAAGCAAATTATCAACTAAAAATTAAAAGGCTGTATGTGAAAAATAAAAATATATAAAGCTGCCAAAATAGGCTTTGGTGCTCCGTGAGTTATTGAGCCCTTGAAATTTGGGGGCCCTGTTCCATTGATCCATCTGAACATGCTTAAGCACGGGCCTGATAACCGTACCTCCACAGGTGTCCTGGTAAATTATATCAACTACATGTTCCTTGGAGTCCCTAACGACTCCCCCCACATGACAATCGCCAGTGGGCTTCACCGAGCCATCCACATTGACTTTGTGGGTGGCACCGTTAGGTTTCTCCCATTTTGTCTTTTTCCTTATTGCCCTTTTTTTAGGTTCTTTTGAGGTGGAATGTTTCCACATACTTATATTATTTACAATTTGATGGATAATGTTTTTTTATCGGTTGTGGTTACTTATGTTTAAAAATTAGGTTATTTCTGGTTTCCCATATAGTATGCCAGATAAAAGAAATATCTTCGATTTCGTTATTGTTTCTAGCTTTTGTAACAAAGTTAAATAGATCATTGTTATCCCTAAGGAGATTTAATTTTCCTATTAGATAACCATAGTAGTTAAAAATGCTTCTGGTAAAATAGCAGCCTAGGAATAAATGGGTTGAGTCCTCATCTGCGCAATTGCAAATGGTTCGAAGTGTCAGAGCATCCGCATCCATGGAACCCAATTCGGTTCCTTAACTCCCTTTTTTATTTTTCTCTCTCTTTAAGAAACCCAACATAATTTTTTACCCACATCCCTACAACCCATTTTATTATAAACTAAATAATATAAAATTAAAATTAGCCCCACCACTTACCCAAACCCCTCTCTTTCTCTTTCCTACCCTCTCACCCATCTTCTTTCTTTTTGAGTTTTTAGGAGTTCCTTACTAGTAAACCTATCACATCATTCCTTAACACAATATATCATTTCTCTATTATTTTATTGTTAGGTTCTTTATTTTTGTTCTTTAAACACCCCACTGTGGATGCTCTCAGTGATTTGAATTCTTTTAATTATACTGAGTATATATATAAAAAAAAATACTCCGTAGAATTTAACGCAGGGAGTATCAAATTTGTCAAAAATATCAAAAACGGTGGATGAAAATTCAAACAAAGGGCATTAGCATCAGAGTGAATTCAAACTCCCACACTCCACTCCCTCAAGCCCGAAGATAATCAGCAAAGAGAGCGAGAGAGACGGGGAGAGACAGATAGAGGGCGCTGAAAATCTAACCCAAAAACTGATTTGATTTTGGAATCCCCCAGTTTCCCTCCATTTCTTTTCCTCTCCTCCGAGTTTCATTTTCTCATCATCATTACCATAAAAATAAAAATCCTTTCTTTTTCATTTCATTCGTCTTTCTCACGCTTTCCTTTCTCTCTCCCCTTATCGCCGCCCCCGCCGCCGCCCCACAAGGGTTTCTTCTTCTCGTCGCCCCACACCCCCCAAGACTCTAATCTGGTACTGTTTCTACTATTTTCAATTACAAAAACTTCGTTTTGTCGTTCGTGGATATAGATTGAAGAAGAAACGAAGCGGATTTGGGGGATTGTTGTTCTCCGGGTTTGAAGTTCGGAAAACTCATCGCGTTTTCCGTTATTTGTCTAGTCAACTTACTTTGAGGTTACAGGTTCGAGATTGATTTTCCTTCGTTGTAGACCAATTGGTTTAGGGTTTTTGACCTGGATCCTTGTGATAGTTTAACGATAAGTCAGGGTTTTGAGATTGGGGTTAAATCTCTTTTCTGAACGTCTGTTTATATCGTAATTTGTTCGCTGTGCATCCGAATTCTATTTTGGCCTTGCATCAAATATTTAATTTAGGTCGGTTTTGTCTTGTCTTGTACAGTACTCACGATTTATGATTTTGAAGCTTGTAAAGTTGGTAACTATCAAATCTAGTCGCCTTTGTATAGGCTAAGGTTGGTGAAACTTGTATGTTTGCAGTCTGATGAGTCCTTTTTACAACTCTTTGAAACTCATTTGATATATGTGCATTGTTAAAGATGCTAGTTCCTAGAGTTTTTCCTCTTCATTTGGTTTCATATGTTTCTCCATTTCTTTTACTGCTTTATTAAACTCAGTTTTTCAACAGGGAATGTTTATGTGGATTGGAGACTTTTGTATCCATTCTAATTCTGTCATATATCATTGTTTTCTGACACCTGGAAGTTCTTGTGCTAATTATATGAATGTGTCATCATGTTGTTTACCTAATTAGGGAATGTTGGATTTGGTTTTTAGGTAATCTTGCAATGGAATCGGCTAGGGTTATTCCAAATCATTCTGCACTCATCAAATTGTGGCCTCCTAGCCAAGGTACGCGGTTGATGCTTGTGGAGAGGATAACAAGAAATCTCACAACACCGTCTTTGCTCTCTCGCAAGTATGGCCTTTTAACTGTTGAGGAAGCTGAGGGACATGCAAAGAGAATTGAGGAAACTGCATTTGCTGCTGCAAATAAGCTTTTTGCCGAGGAATCAGATGGGGATGGAAGTACTGCTGTACAACTCTATGCTAGAGATTCCAGCAAGCTGATGATGGAAGTCCTTAAAAGAGGGCCTAGCTCAAAGGATCGAGAGGTGTTCATCTCTGAGGAAGTTGCTGAAAAGGTTGAAACTGTTTTTGATATTTCTGGAGGTCGCAGGGCCTTTATTGATGGGGCGGAGGCTGAGGAGCTTTTTGAGCCACTGAAACGGCCTGGGAATTCATATACCAAAATATGTCTAAGCAATAGAAGCTTTGGCTTGGATGCTGCAAATGTCGTTGAACCCATCTTGTCGTCACTGAAGAATCAACTGGAAGAAGTAGACCTGTCGGATTTCATAGCTGGAAGGCCAGAGGCAGAAGCTCTTGATGTTATGACTATATTCTCATCTTGTTTAGAAGGTTCAAAACTAAGGCATCTGAACCTTTCAAACAATGCTCTTGGAGAGAAAGGTGTTAGGGCCTTTGGGGCACTTCTGAAATCCCAGGATAGTTTGGAGGAGCTTTACTTGATGAATGATGGCATATCAGAGGAAGCTGCCCAGGCCGTGAATGAACTCATTCCTTCCACCGAAAAGATGAAAATCCTTCATTTTCACAACAATATGACAGGGGATGACGGTGCACTTGCCATTGCTGAGATCGTGCAAAGGTCACCATTACTAGAAGATTTTCGGTGCTCTTCCACCAGAATAGGAGCTGATGGTGGTGTTCCCCTTGCTGAATCACTTGGGAAGTGTCCTCATCTGAAGAAACTGGACCTGCGAGATAATATGTTTGGTGTTGAAGCTGGGGTTGCCCTGAGCAAGGCTATTCAGGGGTTTGTGAATCTGACTGAAATCTACCTTAGCTATTTGAACTTGGAAGACGAGGGAGTGCAGGCTCTTGCTCTAGCCATGAAGGACTATACCCCTTCGCTCCAAATCTTGGAGTTGGCTGGAAACGACATCACTGTTAAAGCTGCTCCGGCTTTGGCATCTTGCATAACCTCAATGCAATCCCTAACAAAGTTGAGCTTGGGTGAAAACGAGCTGAAAGATGAGGGTGCTGTTGTGATTGCAAAGGCATTGGAAGAAGGCCACGGCCAATTGCACGAAGTAGACCTGAACACCAATGCTATTAGAAGGGTTGGAGCTCGAGTGTTAACTCAAGCAGTTGCTAACAAACCAGGGTTCAAATTGCTGAACATCAATGCAAATTACATATCTGATGAGGGCATTGATGAACTTAAAGAAATTCTGAAGGGCACGCCAGATATTCTTGGACCACTGGATGAGAATGACCCTGAGGGAGAAGATGAAGATGATGAAGACGAGGCTGATCAATCTGACAACGATGATGAGTTGGAATCTAAGCTGAAGGGGCTCGACATCAAGCAGGACGATTAGATGCTTGATTCACTGCTTTAATCTCATTCTATTGAAACATTGTGCTATTCATACAAGTCAATCTAAGTCGCTTACTGGCTGCTAGGAGTAGTATGTTATTGTATTTTGCTGTGTTCTCCGCCGTATTGTGTTCATGTATTTTGATTTTCCTAGACCTTGTTTTCAGGCATCAAATTTAATGGTAACATTTGGGAATTGGGATGCTTATCTTATGCATGAGTATGAAATTTAAGTAAATGATCCCCTTTTTGGCATTTTGCATATGTTTGCTTCTAACCAGTACAGGAGCTTGTTTACCCAGATCAAGTGCTTGCACAAAAGTGTGTGCTCCAATGTACGTTTGTTTTAGAAAGCTAAAAAATCAGCAAAATTTACAACACCACCAAAGTAAAAATCAATAAAATCTTATTGCAGTACTATCTAATTCTAGGGTAGGCCGGTAGGGTATCAACTTTTATTTTTAAAAAAATTCTTTTATTTTCAAAAGTAAAAAAATGGAATATTTACATTCAACCTCCCCAAAAAAGGTGAGTTGGCTTTTAGAGTTTTACAGGTGTAAATAAACTCTTCCTTTTGATTACCAAAAAAAAAAAAAAGCGCTAGACGGATCCTAGTCGGTCGTCTAGCACCTAGACGGTACCTATGCGGTCAAGGCGGGCGCCTAGATGTGTCTAAACGCCCGCCTAGCTCTAGGTGGCCCCCTTTCGCGGTTTCGCCTAACGCATAGCCGCATAGGCAGAATTTTTAGAACAGTGCATAGGAATGACAAAAAAAAAAAAAGGGTCAAAATCTCTTAACAACTACCAATGATGCCTTTTACATTGTCAATAAGCTACCATTTCCATCTAGTTAAAATTACATATCAAACAGTGGTTACCGCGGAACTTGTAAGAGGATTGAATATTTTACCACTATAATGTGACAGAAAGCACAAAAAGCAAAAAACAGAAGCTTCATTCATAAGGCAAAAAGGCCGAATTAATCATGAAGAAGAACCAAAGAACTAAAGAAGAAGAAAAAAGGAACACTTGGTTACTATTGTTAGGGATTTTAGAACCGTTGCCTCCCATGGAGCCTCTTAGCCCACCTTCTAGCCATGTGTGGATCATGGTAATCCCAGCTTTCGACGCAACTCAGTCTGCCACCAACGGTCGTCTCTGCGTTTGCTCCTAACGCATGATCACGAACTTGTGTCGTATCACCAGCAGTCACCACAACTTCCCCTGTTCTAAAGCATTCATCTGCATCCATCCCGAATCCATATTCAATGTAGCTATAACCGATGCAGATATGCGAGCAGCAACCACCGCCCTCGCCCATATCCAACAGAATCCTCCTCTCTTCGTCGCATCTGAGCTCACCAAGACTGACGATCTTTGAGTCCTCCCCATTCCCGATTCTTATCTGGGTTTCTCTGATTCCTCCGCCAACCAATTCATCCAAGAAGCCTTCAACTTCATGCAAGATGGACCCGGCTGAAGAGACGTGGAACTGATGAACTGGAATCGGCATCTCCATGTGAAATGGCTCTCGGATTCTCGTTGGGTTATCCGAAAGATGCAAGATGGAGCAGTGTGGGTTCAAGTGAACTCGGTCCTTGAGGATTTTCATCCCCTTCTTGATGCCTTCTGTGGGATCAGCATGTCCAGCATAGAACAATCTGTCGATTACCTGAAGTGCTGCCCGCTTACCATAGGCTGTCATACGACGAAGAGGAAATATTCGAGCAGCAGCAGATGAGTAACTCACAATCGCCAAACGATCTATTGGCCGAAGAGAGGACACAGCAAGTGCCATAGATTGCTTTAGCAGCCTCAAGTGGGATCCATTTGGGCTTGCGACTAGCACCAAGTCGATGGCTTGCTGTGGTGCTACTTTTATGGATAGATAAGAGGCTCCTCCCCTGCTCTTATAGCACTGAGGGTGATGCGAGACGGATTCGGGCAAATGAAGGGGTGAGCAGTGGATGCAAGGACACAGGTTGGAACACTGCTGTGTTTGCAGGAGAGGCAGTGGGATCAGAGAGAAAGATATCCGTGGTTGGCAATGGGAATGCGCCTGATCTGGCTCAATAGGATCATCATCATCATAGCGGGCAGAGCGGATAAATGAGCGCCTGTGGACCCGGAAGGTGGTGATAGAGTGATCAAGGATGCGAAGGATTGGATCATCTGGGTTGCGAGGAAGCCAGCTAGGTGGATGTAGTGAACGAGGGAGTTGTGTCCAGTGGGCTCGGCAAATTGGGCAGGTCACGCTTCCATGACGAATGTTTGAGGAGATGCAAGACAAATGGAATGCATGAGAACATTGGGCTGTGAATACAGCATGTCCTGGACTGGTTGCCCCATTGTGCACCAGCGGCTCAAGGCATATTGTGCACAGATTCTGAAACAAATAGTAGTAAGAATTAAGATACCCATTTATCAATAGTTCAACATCATGAATTCAGGAGCTCAAAACACTTCTTATCTATAAAGTTTACATTCTCTATGGTCAAAGATGTCAAGGATAACCCACATACTATATACCATGACTGCCTATGGGAAACTAACAATTCATCATTACACCTAATTCCAGTTTTTTTTTTTTTTTTTTTTGGTCTCAGAGAACCACTTCTGGAATCTTTGTGTTCAACTTTACTTGGACAAATCCTTCACTATTGATTGGCATGCCATTGAAGGTTATATCCAAAGTTGCTTCCTCTTGGCTGCCATGAGGCTCATGACAAAGTATTGATCAAGGATCTCTCTAATTAGACACATACTCTTCTAGCACAGAGAGCAAATTAAGGGTGGAAACACAATGCAGTAGCCTCTATAAGGCAAGAAACGGACTAAGGATGGTTACTGTTCACATCCTTTCAATGATCTTTATTTCCTCTATACCAAATATAAACCAATTTTCTACTGGAATAACCATCTCTGGAAGCTTATTTAGATGATTACCTTAGATGAGAAGGTAGGTGGGTATTCCCCTTCTTCGGTGATCTCTGGTACATTTCCTTGATTAGAAAGAAACTTCTCAGACTTAACATCCTGTAACAAAAAGACTAATCTATATTATTTCGATTCAAACCCAACAAAGCAACAAAACTTCAAGAAAGTCCTCCCAAGTTTCAATCTCCCACATTTGGGAGACTAAAGTGTTATTATGTTAGAAAGAATTCACAAAGAGACTCACCGAAGTAGAGGCAGCGGCAGCGGGATCAACAAGCCCGGTGGTTGATGAGGAAAGGCCACAGGGCAGTACAATAAACTTCCTGGCGATTTTCCTCAATTTGGAAGAAGCTCTTCCAACACTCATCTTCTTTGACTGCTTTCACAGCTTAACCAGTTGACAGAAGTTCTTCTACAGCACCAAAGAGAGAGAAATGGGCAGAAATTGGAGGAAACAAGAAGACAGTAAGGTGCTAGATTTCTCTATCTGCACTGATATGTTTGTGGCTTGGTGAATTATGGTGGGCCAGCTTCCTCCATCTCCTCTTACCTTTCTTTAGCTTTATTGTCTGTCCCTTCTCTCAATAGCATATACACTTTTTTTCAAATGGGAGGCAAAGGGAAAATCATAGCTCCAAGGAAGTGCTTCAGCTTCATGCTATTTCACAAAAAAAAATATTCTTAAATTTCACAAAAAAATATTCGTGTGGTAAACCAGAGTTTATAAAATTTCGCTTGATAACCCCGAGGTTTCAAAATATTTTGTCTCGTGTCCAAAACTTGTGTTTTGGTAGAAATCGTCTTTTTAAAATTTATGTGGGTAAATAATGTAATATTTAGAAAATTTGTGGAGCCTTTTCACAAATATAAACAAATATTAGAAAGGAGAACGATACATACAGTACAGAGGTAGGCGATAGCCGATAGCTACTGGAGAAATGGGGAGGGAGATTCTCTAATCACTAATTCATGATTCTGTCATCTTCTTCCAAATGCAGTAAGCAGATTCTGGTTTTCCACAACTCTCAAATTATAAGTCTCAATTTTCAACTGAAACAAAAAACCCCAATTTGCAAAACCCTAATGGCAATTTCATAACCTAGATGATTCATCCTCATCAATATGAACAAATTCAAGAAATTAAATGCAAATCTCATAGCTTTCGAAATACTTAGAACTTGCAAATCACCTTGAAATTGGATTCCACCAGTTCGCTGCCAAGTTCGTCACCACACAGCCCAACACATCGCCACCGGAGATGCCAACGCTGGAGCCACCACCGCCGTCCCCTGCCACCGGACTGATTCTTCTTCTCTTTGTTTCGCCCTTGTTCTCTCTTTCACCTTGCTGAACGTGAATCTATCGAATGCTTTCCCTCTTCAGAACAATTTAATTTATTTATTAAAATCCTCCACATAATTTATCAATATTACAATATTTGCCCCTATATAAGTTCAAACATAAAATTTTCAATCAAAACACATGTTTTTGACGCGAGGCAAAATATTTTTAAACCTCAGGGTTATTGAAATTTTATAGTAAATTCTTATTTACTTGTGCTAAACGACAGGGATACCTTGCAAAATTTATGAAAAATATTTATACAAAAAATGGAAAAGAGAAAAAGGGGTGTATTATTGGTTACTGCTAGTAGGCATATGAGTAATCATCTTTTGACTGACTCTGGATTTGTGCCCACCGGTCACATACAAAATCATGCTTTTCCTTTTTCTCAATTTCTGGATATTTGTTTCCCTTTCTTCTTCTTGCTTGCTGTCTAATTTTTCTTTTCCTTCCTTCTTTTTGTTTTCTTCCTCTTTTGAACCAGTTGCCCTTTTGCCATTACCCAAGTTCCAACCTGCATCTTGGATCCGGCAACATGTGGGATTCAAGCAAGACCCTAATTCAATGAAAGGGCCGGTGTTGCCACATAAGTTTAGATTGATATGCAGACACAGTAACAAGTAACAACAAAAATGAAACAACTCAGAAAATACAGTAGTTAACACTAGCAACAAAGCAGTACACTTGTGAATTATTATTACTGTTGTGACAGAAACTCAGTGTACTAGTACAGTGCAGTCAGAATTGCTAAATAAAAATATGAAAAAATGAAGTCCTACATTCAAGTTCTAAAGCCAAAATCCCATGTCGTTACTTGCTTCTTGTTTCTCCACAAAAGTGTGGACATCCAGGTTAGACCAATACTGTGAAGACACAATACAGAAAGGGCAATCTTGGTACCTTTGAGGAGCTATGTCTGGTCCATTTTGTGACATGAAAAGCCGTATCCAGAATGTATTGATGCATACTGGATGTGTATTGAACCTATGCCACCCGCTGCATGATCTTCACTGCGCTCCATTTGAAGACGTTTGCTAAAGATCCAAATGTGTTGTTATTTAGTTCTGTCCAATATACTTGTGCAATCTAGTGGCAGTTTGTTATTGATTGCTTGAATACATGCAGAAATATTGGCCTGATTAAGTGAGCTCTATCAGTCATTCAAGATGCAGGATGTATCTGGGTCCATGCTGGACTGTTGCTGTCAACTTGATTCAGGTGGATGTTGTGGCTTTCTTGAAAATAAGCAATTCCGGACCATACACCGCGAATCAGCAAGATGCTTATGAAGTAGACACTTCCCAGTGTGCAAACCACCTTAGTATGAAATAAAAAACAGATACAACAATAATAACTATGGGAGTATAAAAGCAGAACAAATATATCCAAATACACATACAACCTATACAAACACCAAGAAGATTCCAAAATTGCTTCCATCAGCTTTTAAAGGTTCATGTTTGTTATAATTACACTAGCTGACACTACTGATGCTATATGATGAACCAGCAAAGCTGATTTTGAGTGTATGTTTGCCTCCTCCAATATCCTCCATTTCTACTTGGTTCAATCCTGAAACACCCTTTTGTAAGTCTGAGAAACTTATATGCAGACTCAATTAATTCGATATGCAACATCTGTTTTGCAAACTTTATGGCAGCATCTAGCAAAACACAGTTTCCAGATTTGCTACAGCCAAGAAGAAAGGTCCCAACAAAGTAAAACTGATCTTCTCAAGCCTAGACACACATCTAAACCTCTCTTACCTGACTGCTTGAGTAGAATAAGTAATCCAACTTTCCACAAAATTCAATTCTAAAAAGGAAGAGAACATCTGCTTTACAAGGAGATGTTTTGTTCCAGTTGTAGAAGATAGGCACTGACATAAAATAGTACCAACTATGAATCCAAGAAACAAAGATTCAAATGTTTTAAGCTACAACAACTAGCATCACTAGTTCACTATATTCCCCCCTCATGATCTCTATATATCTTGCAGCCAAGCTTACCTAATTTGGATTAAAGAAGCATAATCATAATGTATATCATCTTCAGCTCCATAATCATGCAAGGAATTAGAGCACTGCACTAGTGAAAAGCCTTATTGTCTCTTTCAGTTCTTATTTTCTTAGCAGTAGGATGTAGACAAAGCTAGCTGTTGTCATCCAGTGAAGTTGACGATGGAGAAGATTGAATTGTAAAAGTTAACCTAAGCAATTCTCATTTGCACAACTTGGAAGGAATCATATGTGTATTTGACTGTGGTAATGGATTACCTGAAGAAAAGCCTTTAAGACCCACAAAAACGCCAATACTAAGGCTCCATTAACTGCAAAGTTAACCTGTATATCAAACGATAAATTCCAACGCCCGATCAAATTCATCTTCGTATCAGAGATTTCAGATCATCAATTAACAGATAACTCAACTAGTCAGATAGATTGCGTATAAAATTCACCAATTTCGTGGGGATAGTGACGGGGAGCACCGATCGAACGGCCTTGCGAGCTCTCCTCGAGACCTTCTTAAAAACACTGTCTACAAACCTAACAAGTAGATCCAGGCTCCGATCTTCTTCGTCTACATCGTCATCGTCGTCGTCTACATAATCATCCACAACATCAGTCATCCCCGATTTCCTGCTCTTTTTCAGCGATACGTCACTTTCCTAATTTACAACCCCAAGTTCCAATTAAGCGCAAAAGAATCATCAAAACATATTCGACTTCAAAACGTTGATCTTCGTTGTACAATTCCAGTCAGAGAAAGAAAAACCTGAGAGGAACTCGACGTGCGCTGGGAAGTTCTGAGGCGGAAATGACTGTTTTGGCAGTGGAAATGCAACTGAGGCGGCAGGAGAGGACGAGTGGAGGCTGAAAGCGACGGGGAAGGGGCGCGAAAGGGGGAGGATGACGACGATACCGGGAACGCCATTAGAGCTTTCCCTCAATCTGGAGCTTGGCTATGGTGAATGAAACATTGAAACTGCGAATTCAAGGTAAGTAGCGGTTTCTCTTGCTTCTAGCAGGAGTTTCACCTTTCAAAGTAGCGTTCGGCTCGCCATCAGCGCCCGCGATACATGAGTATCGATCTCCCGTAAACCTCGGTCTAACCGTCGTATTTATTTTTTTAATTTTTAAGGAAAGAATTCGAGAGTCAGACAAGTCGGGTGATGTCCATAAATTTGAGTATTTGAAGAAATAGAATGAAGGAGAAGCGGTGGACAGGGGCGGAGGGATGTGAAATCAATCTCGTCATCTCGCTGGTGTTGCTCGTGGAGGACCAAGCGATGCCGATGAGTGGATTTAAGATGTAGGCTTCACGTTCAAGGCAACAGTCGTCGACCATCATTGCCCTGTCGCAGTCGCTCCACCTCCTCCCCGGATTCCCCCACCTTCATCCCTCACCCCATCGCCGAATCTAGGCTCTCCGGAGCCTTGCCCACCTCGCCCGGACCTCTACAAGAGCCCCTAGCCCCAGCCTCCTCCTCAGAGCCACACCATTCTCCCCTGCGTGACCCATAGCCACCCCCACCCCTAATTTTTTTTAATCCTAAAATGGCATGTAATATTAATAAAAGAGCAGGAGCATAATAGTAAATTACTTCAATTTAACAACCTACTAACGGAATTAGAAACGAGGGTGGTTAAATGCTAACAGACTTATTATAAAGGGTGGTTTTCTGTAATTTTTGTTTTAAGAGGTGTTTTGGGCAATATGCTTCAATTTTGGGATTTCATTTCAATCTTGTCGATTTCTTTGCCGATTTGCATGGTGTTTGAATACAGATATACTAGTGACTTGCTCTCCTGTTTCAAGCGATGCCCAGCTGCCGGAAACGTAACAAACTGCCCCAGCTATTTGCGATGGAGCTAATTATTGTCCTTAACCTCTCGATTAGCTCCATCGCAAATAGCTGCGACAATTTATTACGCTTCTGGAAGCTGGGCATCGCTTGAAACATGAGAGCAAGTCACTTGTATGTCTGTATTCAAACACCCTACAAATCGGCAAAGAAATCGGCAAGATTGAAATGAAATCCCAAAATTGAAGCAGATGAGACGGAGGAGAGAAATCAGCACCGGTGAAGTACTCGAAGGCAAGCTTGGCAGCAAGATTCTGGGCCTCTTTGCTGGTGTTGCAGTTAGGAGGGGAGGTGAAGGAATTGCCATTGACGTCAACCACAACCTTGAAGCGAGGGCAATGGTCAGGGCCTTCTCTTGTAACGGCGCCATAGACAGGAAGAACCCACAACTTTGAATGGCAGTTCTCTTGCAGCTTGGATTTGAACATTTTAGCCTTTTAGGGTTCAATTGATGGTGTGGTGTGATGTGTGGGTGTCTGCAACTATTTTCTATGTTTATGGAATAAAAGAGGAGATGAGAAAATCTAGGAGAGCATGGTGAGTGAATCCCTGACTCTCTCCAACGCTTTTATAGTTTTTATCACATTCATCTCTTTAATACTTTTTTTTTATTAGGTAAATCATCTCTTTAATACTTTTTTTATTAGGTAAATCATCTCTTTAATACTTTTTTTTATTAGGTAAATCATCTCTTTAATACGTATTGGCGAAGGACTAGCGAAGCTTAAGTGTGGGGGAGTTTGATAAGGCATATTTTGATAGGCATTATAGAGTAGTTTTAGTTGCATTTCATAGGTGTTTGGTTATGTTTTAGAGTTAATTGCATATTATGTTCTTTTAGTGGTGGAGTTCGGAAACTACGCTATTTTATTGGTTTTATGTAGATTCATAGTGCCGACATGGTGAGGAGCTTGGGAAGAGACCAAAGAGGAAGTCCAAAGAGCAAGGAACAAGTCAAGAAAGGGTTAGAAGGCGATTTGGGAAGCAAAGGAGCACAAGAACAAGAGCGGAAATGAAGCACATGGAGAAATCGTCTCTTTAAGGTTATGATAAGTTGGAATTAGCTTTTGAGGTCTTCATGAGAGTTGTAGTCCTTGAAAAGATATTTTCAACGCATATTCATATGCGTCAATCGGACGAACGACGACTCCAGAAAGTGCATTACAAGTTCAGTCTGCGAAGTTGTCAATAGCGGCGCCCGCCGTCCCCATCAGTTCCGGATCTGCTAGGTATTGTTGATATTATTGTGATTAGCTACTATGATAGTATCTTGTTAAGTATTTGTTTTTTCTCCATTGAATGAATTCCGTAGTAGCATGCTTAGGATTGTGAGAACCTTCGTTTGATCATGACTAAGTAGGGATTTCGACATATGTCTTAAACACTGGTTACCTTGCATACTTGGTGTTATTCATATATCTAGATTCTTAGGAACTTGTGCTATCTTTATGTTAAATCTTTGTCCGTGCTTAGGTTACATAAAGGTGTAAGGGATTAATTGTGCTCTTTGTGCTTTAATCTATATAAACTAAGATTGGAGGAATTCATAGAGAACACTTTAATTGGATTCAACGACCAATAATACCAACCAATGTCGAGATTTTTGGATGGAAACATCTCTTTTATCTATCCTTTGCATTTGTTTAGATTAGTTTCTTTTATTTACTTTATTCCCATATTTTCTCAATCAATCAATAAATATAAAATTCTTGGAAATACTTGTTTCTCTGTGGGATCGACCCCTTACTTACATCCTATACTAGTTTGTTTATTTGAGAATTATTTTGATAAGGGAAATCAACTACTTTCCCTCCGTCAGCTCACCAACATCAACTCGGACAAAATCCCCAAAGAAATTCCAATTCATTTTGACACTCCAGTCTCATACCTCCTTCCACCAAGCTCTCCCACAAACAATCCACCTCTAAGAATCCAACTCCTATCTCTAACCTCACACCCGAGTACCCTTTCATTCTATGTCCTCAATACTTACAAAGACCATTCCTTACACTCCCCGTATTACCCAAGACATCACAAACATTCTGCCCTCCTAGCCACGCCTCTTCTAGAAAATTCCTCGATCGCGCTTAGCCGACCTATTGTTAACTATACCTCCACTCGATATTCATCTAAAAGCTCATCGGAACCACCAAACATTACCTCTCATACATCCCAACTCACCCGGTCCAACCTAAGCCTACTCTCCTCTCCTGTGACTTTCCTCATACCACCATCGATCATCTTAATCGCTCAAATTCTTTCTCCACTCTCCGAACATTTCCCCAAAGGATCTCATCCACAAGTTTAAAGAAGAATCAATCAAAGTCATTATTACACATAGGGACTACATCATATCAACTAATGTTTATAATAATAGCATCATTAGTTCATCATCAAGCATTGCAACTATGTCAATAAGTCTCAATTTAACGTCATGCGCACTAATCATTGCAGAATATCATATATGCACGTAATCAAGTCAATGCTAGCAATTTCATCGTAACCTTATCATATAACAATTCAGGCTTCTCAGCATTTGCAGTTCATACTTTATAGGCATAGGAATTTAGATCATGATTAGCAACTCAGAGCGGCAACACATCAATACATCATGGTACATGAGAACTGTAAGGCATTGAATCATATCATCATAGACAACAGACAATTAGGCAACAACTATTACCAAGTCAGCACATCAACACGTAAATCTCATCGTCAGGTCAGTGCAATATCGTCATCAACTAATTTAGGAGGATTAGCAATTCGAATGGAGGATACTCCCGCTTGCAAGTCATATCGTACTCGGTAACTGCCATCCTCGAAATGTGCCATCGGTTATGGGCCCACACTTCTGCCGCGCTGCTCTATCACTATCCAACTTCTCATTCCCTCTTCCATGCGGTCGCTCATCCAATGTATCGTGTAGGAGTCCAAGTTAGCGGAGATAGGGGAGCGACAAGGGCAGACAACCTAAGGTTCCTTTCGGAGGAAAACACGGACCAACACTAAAGACGACAAACTAAAGACAAGACTCGGACCCGAGAATAGCAACGATGCCCTAATGGAAGTCTATTGGGTTATAATTGCGACAAGCAAATACGAATTCATCATGGAGCATATCAGTCACACTAATCCACACTAGCATGTACCTATCTCAAGGGGAACGACATACGTATTCATTCCAAAAGACACAATCGAATCCTACACAGATGCATGTGAGACAAGCTAGCAGTCTATTATTCAATGAAAGCAGATATTCCTAGCAACTTTAAGCAAGCTATGCGGAACTAGTAATGATCATGCAGGATTCAAGGTCATACGAGATTTAATGAGGATAACAAGTATCATGCATATGAACGAATGTACAAGCATGGTATATGCATCAACAGATGAGGTCAAATATAGCATGGCGAGGTATATCATAAAAATCAGACTAAGCGTCATACGAGAACACATAAGAGCAGCATAATAACTATCATATCTGACAATAATAATCATATAATAGGTTAAGAATGGCATGTAATCATACGATGAGATACATTCATAAAGCATATGTCCTACATGACGCTAGTGATACAGGATAAGGCATGGGCATAGTCAAGAGTCATTTAAATGGGTTCAACATAATGTTCATGAAAGCGAGAGGGATCATCACAGAGTAACAAGGTAAACATCACGGGCGATAGATTGTAATCATGATAGGAATGAACTGTCATAGGGAACATAAAATGGTACAATGGCTACCACATTATAGAACAAGTACGATATTTAATCATTTAGCGAGCCATATTGAGAAGCATAAGCCCTACAGGATACTAAAGGCACATATCGAACATGAGCACAATCAAGGTAATTCGACTAAACTCATCCTAACATTCATGTGTCATGCGTATGCGAAATCATGATATAGCGTGGTGTGTGATCATGCGAGGTGTCAAGTTATACGTTCATGGAAGCGCGAGAGGATATCATAGAGTAATAGGAAAATACCACCGAGCGATAACATGTAAGCATGCTAGGATTAATTATCACGGAAAGCAAGTCGATCACCGAATTCAACATCAATCTAATCAGGATAAGTAAAACATTTTAAGATGATAGAAAGAGGGAGAACCACACTATCAAGGACCTAGTTCAAGGGAGAATCGGCAATAATGTAGGCAAGGTATAAATTCGCACAAGTCACAACCAAGGGTCCTACATGATGCTAATGGCTAAACATGACATACGATACATACATGCATTTAGTTGATTAACATGATGATACGCAAGAGTTCAATCAATAATATTCCAACGATATAGGAGCATGGGAGGAAATGTAGCGATGTATAATATAGCAGTCTTATTAACGGGGCAACATAACTAGAACACGGGAACACGAGTTCAAATCAATGCATACTGGGATAAAACATGTATTTATTAAGACTTGTTTACACCAACATATATATTCTCCATGAAGCGCAAGTAACACACAACAGTAATAATTGCAGAATAGTCAACCTAATGAATACAAATAAACAGGCATGCTATAGATTCTTGTCACAAAAGGAATGATAAACATTGAGGCGTCATCGATCAGCATGCTAAGGAGAACATCTTACGAGGCATTCATACAAAGAAGAGCTGACCACACTATCATGTACCTAATTTAGGGGAAGCAACAACCATATAGATTTGTATCATGTGTTTTATGCTTCCAATCAATCATTAGCACTATCAATACAATAGGTTAAGTAGACGTGCTATGACAACATATAATCATGACAGAAAGCAAGGCACGACACAAGATCTAAACAATATAACTAGTCATATATGTAATAACATGAGCAGCTGTTCACTAATGGTCATTCGCAAGGTAGATTCCAGAGATTACAGAATCATATTATGTCATGCAATTCAGAGAGAGACACCATTACAACCGGAAAGATGTCCCTAAGGGCGACTATTGACTTTTCCCAACTGACTCATCACCCCTCTTTCCCATGGGACTCTGGTACGACTCTTTGTGGCAAAAAGACACTAGTTAATCGTCATAAGAATCGAGAAGGACATTCCCAAAAACATCTTACTATCTACTTGGAATTTCGTCAAGAATCATCTTCCAATACTTACTCAGACAGCCTCATATCGAAACATAATTCCCGAAGATAATGTGTTTACCATCCCGATTTCTCGTGAAGGACACCGATACCCGAGAGAAGGACTCGATAGGATAATTAAGGGGTTAACATAGTGGAAGGGGTTGTTCTGCACAAGCTGGGCTTGACCATATAGAAATAAGGGTACTCCCGCTATCCCGTTTGCACAGATCATTCAATACACATTTCATAGTTAGGACATGTCAATCAGATCTTTAGCATAACAAGCACTCAACATAGAATCATTCAACAACAATTATAATGATCTCCTTCGATTGAGATTGCCCTCAGGCCCAATTGATATATAAAGCATATCAAGCTATCTATTGTCGCTCTTCGAGGAGCGACTGACCGGAGGGACAAAAACCTCACGATCTCTACCTAACTCGCCACTCCAACCACCTCGGTGCAATTCCTTGGAGTCTTCCAACCCACCTATAAAACATAAGCTACATTTTGCCTACCCGTTCCTGACTACATCCAATAGGGATGGTCTAGCGCATTTTCTACACATTTGATCCCCTTAGTTTGATCCATTATATTTAATAAGCCGAGTTCATATTTAGTCCAATTGAGTTAGGCATATTAAGTTCATTTTACCTCTTTAAAATACTTTCAAATCCTTTGCAATTCATGGGTGGTTTTCAAACATACATTCGACCCTTTTGCACCCAGATTGCACAACCTGGCTTTGATACCAACTTTGTAACGACCCGGATATAAATACCCGGGTTACGTTTCGAAGGTCGGATACCTTCGTTCAGATCTTTCAATCCAGGTACGGGTCGAGGTTTCAAACCTCTTTAAATATTAGTAATTAAAATGGGGATTTCGAACCCTAAACCACCGCAGGGCCGTTGGGTACCCTTAACCTGTCCTAAGGACTAAGTCGCGGAAATTCGTTTAAGGAAAGCGGAACGGAAAAAGAAAGTAAAGTACAACTTGCCACGGCGGAGCCGGGTCAAAACCAAAACCATAAACATAATTAAATAACACTTAGCCAAATTAGCGGGTTAGGCCGGTTCTTCGCTTTCGCCCAGGAGGATTCCCGTTATAGAAGCATGGAGCAAGCAAGGAGCAAGTACCTAACACTATCCACAAAGTCAGGCCCAGAGACGCCTGCGGGCCCTAAAGACCGCGCTGAGGCCATATAATATGCCTATACCTAGAATATAGGATGGTCGAATGCTTATCAGGATATAATATAATGCCGAAAAACTGTAAAAGGTTCCAAACAATGTCAAGTGGCATATCCCTCTCCTACATCTGCCCCCCTTCCCGTTAGGGAAGACACTGGCCAATTCGGTGCTATAACATAGCAATCTCATCATATATGCGCATCATAACCAATCACCATCTCATAATATCAAGCTCATTAAAAAATCGAGCTCATCTCATATCTCGTGACGATAATGACTCAGGACAAACCCGATGGAGCTGGGCTATCCTATGACCCTAGAAAAGACTCTAGGACTCAAAGATAAAGGTCGTTTTGTTTTCAAACACACCAAGTAGCCAAATGCTCATTCACAAGTGCAATCCTAGCATGATATTACATGGCATGCTTTTATCATATGCAACACCTACACACTATATGACACATCAGGCAGGAGGTCCGAGTTGCTGAGTAAGCTCCCATAGGATAGTTACTTGGAAATGTCGAACAACAAAAAGATCACGCAAGCGGAGTCCAACAAGCAACAATCACCTATAATTACATAGATTCGATAAGCTAACATACTATCACTCATACACATAGAAATCGAGTTTCCAAAACGTTTTCGAAACCAAGCGAAAATGAAACCAGTTCAAAGCTTTTCCGATACATCCAAATACCAACCAAAGCTATTTGATAATTCTCATCATAAATCATTTCATGTTCGTATCATCTCAACATAAATATCTCATCCATCATCTCATCTTTCCTCATCATATAACATTTCATATCTTATTTAAAATTCACATAATTCTCAAGCAGGATTCAACAGTAAATTCACCGAGTTAAATTAAGTAAATCATTTTCCTAAAATTTTCTAAACTCTTAAATCTTAAGTCAAGTCAACTCATTTTTAAAACAATTTCTCAATTCATATTTGGCCAAAACCCATTTATAAAACATTAAATCCTTAATCAACTTGCAAGTTTATACTATTAAAATAATCCCAGCATGTTTCTTATTTCAAAATCATTATGTAAATAAATTCCAACATTTAATCACCAAAATAATCATATTCTCACAAACCATATTTATAAATCAAAACCAACAAATCATTTCAAAATTTCTAAAATCACATTTTTACAACAACATATAATAACATATTCCAAACAATACTACTTTTAAAACAATTTATAATATACATTAAATTTTCAGAAAGTATATATATATATATATATATATATATATCTCACAAATCTCAGAATATAATACTAGTCAAAGTCTAACCAAATAAAATGCAATCATACATGTAGTATAACATATTTATAATAACAACAAATAAGTGAATAACAATAACCTTTTATAAGTAAAAGCCCAGCAACCCAACTCTCCCAAGCCCAGAAAGAAAACCCGGACCAAAGATCCGACCCGAACCCAATGAAACCTAACCCGGATCCACATGATAAGGGACATCTCTCCCCATCTGGAATGAAAGATCCGAAAAAATATAGGATACCTAGACCCACCAAATCCAACCAGACCAACCTTGAAAATGAAAGGGAAAGAAGGATTCAGATTTGGGCCCATAACCCGAAAAATTAGGCCCATTACCCAAAATGAATGAAGACTCGCGTCTTCCTCAAACTCAGAACAGAGCTTCTCACGCCGAACAAAAAACGTAGAGGATGAGAAGGATTTTAAAAATCGAAACTTATGCTTGAAACTTAGGCCCATTATAATTTATCGAGACTCGAAGCTCAAAAGCATAATCAAATTCCGTCAAAATCTAAATTCTAAAACGATGCCGGAAGGATTTTAAAAATTGAAACTTATGCTCGATGGCGAGATTTCTCCCATTTTTACAAATTGAATAAAATAATATATTTATTTAATCAAAACAATAATAAAATAATATTAAAATATATTCAGACTTCTATATATAAAAGGCACACTTTGCCACAGAGTTAACTTACCAATTTGCCCCTATATTCACAACTGTTCATTTAAAATTACAAAACTGCCACTATTTTGTTTCAGCGTCCCTCCCTATTCCGAAATCGCCGCCTCCCGGAGCTTCCCCTTTCCTTTCCCTCTCTCTGGTTCTCTGTCCCCCTTTCATTCGCTCTGTCTCCGATCGTCCCAAGATGGTGCTTACTTTTCCTCCTTCTTCCGAAGCTTGTTCAATTCGAATACTATCGTTCGACTACGACGAAGAGGAAGTAGCAATAGCCACAGTGCTGTATCTAGAGGTTGCGGTGATTGGGAGTGGCCGGTGTGCTTCTCGAGCGCCCTTTGATTCGTGAATTTCGACTCCAGCTGCGTCATCTCCCTATCCGATTCCCCTGTTTTCCTTTCGATTGCGTCATGTAAGCCTCTTCTTCTCTTATCCTTTTAGTTTAGGGTTTGATTTAGGGATAAGAAGGAATTCTTTGGATTTGTTACTCTGTTACTTAAACATTCCAACAAGTAGCAAGTCAACAAATTTGATAATTTGGGGAATTCATGGTGATAAGTTGGGTCCTAATATAAAATAGCAAGTCAACATACTCTTGTAATTTCAGAATGCCATTAATGGAATATGTCCTTGGTTTGATGGACTCTTCTTTTTTGATGAATTGCCTTTTTTTCTTTTTAGTTTGTGGGTTTGTAGTATCGCATTTCCATGGAAGTTTTTTCTCTCAACTGCTTATGAGTTCATCTCTTTGTAGATTTCTGGTAAGATTCCTCAATTATAAAAATTGTCTAATTTTTTTTATCTAGGTTGTAATTTGATGGCTTTGATTTGATCTCCTTCCGGCTGTTGCTGGTTGCATTCAAGGTGTTTGATAAAATTCCCAGCGAACTTGTGTTTTCTGTTGGGGTAATCCTTTTAATTGTGGATGCAGTTTCTCTGTTTGAATTGGTAAATTGCAGAACTTGAACATATATCTCAATCGTTCTTTTGTAATCAAGTCCCTCTGAACTTGATTCATGAGTGATAATAAGGTACAATTTTGTTTGTTTTTATAACCGATCAAAACATATTACCTCCTCTGCTATCATTTTTCTTGTTATGTATTAGGCAAAGTATTCATTTGATTTTAGCATTTCAATGTTCACAAAAATCCAACGAAAATCACTTTAAGCATTTTGTTTCATCTGATAAGATCGAAGTATATAACATTTTCCAAGAGATAAGGTATACTCACTGTGGAAGCATTTTTTGTGCACTCTATTTTAGATTTTACTTTGCTTGGAACATTAGTAATGCAGAGTTGAGAGTTAATTTGTGATTGTCTTATGCTTATTTCATAAAACTATAGGTATAAAGAGGTTATGATATAGATCTATGTAAACTTTAGGATGTCAATTTGAAGATTTAGATTTTAGAATTTATAAATTAACTTGAAAATCTTCTATAAAAGTTATTAATCAGTGTTAGCATTTGGATGTTTTTTGGTTTTCGAATCTGAATCAAATAGTTATTCAGTTTAGAGTTTCGGTATCGTAAACTATGACAAAGGTAACGTTTGAGGCTCCGCCGAAGGGTGGTTTGAGTTTCGATCCGTGGAAGAGAAACAAAATGCTCTCGAGCAAAGGCCTTAAACCTCCAACTTTCTTGAAACCGGTACAACTATCATTGTTCTGGTATTTAAGGTAATAAAAAAAATGTTTATCTTCCTTTCACTCCCTGTAAACTATTCCAAAATTTTCTTTTTTTATACAATCTTTGTTGTGGTAAATTTAACTTCATTGAATCTTAGATGTATTGTGGAATCTGCGTTTTAATCTCTTGCCATTGCTTGAAATTTTGGATGAATTTTTAGAGCAAGTCTATTGACATTCATCACTCACTTTTTCCCCTGTTAATTCCTAGTTGGGGATTATGATTTAGCTCTATGATACATGAAATTCTTTTCCATGTCCTGATGTCCATATTCATATACTATCCTGGATCCTTTAATCATTAAAGAAGTAAAGTATACCTAAATGAAAGATGCTGATTCTTGATATCCATGTTGTTTCCATGTCTCTTTTCATTTTTATGTGTCTGCAACTTGAATTTACATTATGTAGCATGGTTATTACTTGCCACATGTATGTGCAATATTTTCCAGTTCTTATAAACTTATTCCCAAGTTCCCAAGGACATAGAAAAGATTTATGCTTACTATAAACTTTTGAATTTTTTTTTCATTCGAGCCTCTTACCAAGTTGCTATGTACATAAAGGTGATCCTGGTATAAATTAGGAACCAAGGTAATTAGATTGATAAACATGAGTTATCTGAAACTCTTTTAAGGAGCCTTAAATTTAAGTTTTATTTATCAAAATGTTCTCATTATTAAGATGGTTGTCTTATCATGTTTATATTGTTGTACTAATGATCTCAAATATATTTTCATTGTCCTTGTATGAGTAGTGCAAGAAATAAGATACTTTTTACTTTGTGCCTTACGGCTTTTTAAATAGTGTTTATGATCTCAGCTTAATTAAAATTGTTATTTGCATTGCAGGATGTGAGTCATGCCACACTTCCTCAGAATCGATGATCTTTTGTTTGTAGACGATGTAGCTAGGCAATCAACCTCATCAGAATCTACGTCTCTTTTCAAATGAGGTGATTTTGGTAGCCTACTTATTCAAAAACAGATGTCACCAAGCCCATTGTAGATTCAGCATTCAGCATTTGCATCTTAATTTGTTGACAAATGTAGATTGGATTCATGTTCTTGTTACCCCCTTTGACTCAACAAGGAGATGAAATTTGTCGATCAAAAATTCGCGTGCGAAGCACGCGAATTACCAACTAGTTACATAAAATAACTTAAGATAGTGGAAGGCTTAAATAAACACAAGTGGATACTGAATAGCTAAACAAATAAGCAAAATGAAAGTAACAATCGTAAATACTCATTCAACCATCTTTAAAAATAACGGTTATAAAACTATTTATCAACGGACCTTGAACAATGTAACGGTCCGGGATTATGATTCCCGAGTTACGTTTCAAGGGATAAAACCCCTCGTTGGTTCTTGCGCTCCGAGTACATGTTGAAGGTTTGAAATCTAAAATCAGTCGTTTAAAGTGGGATTTCGCACCCAAATTCGTAAGGTCTGTTGGAGACCCCGAGGTAAACCCCTGTACCTGTCCTAAGTCTACAACGCGGAAAATCCATTTAGACATACAACCAGCATAAGTTCTGAAAATGATAAATCGAGTGCCGCAGCAGAGCTGGGTCAAAAAAGAGCATAAGTAGTATGAAATCTCAAAAGTGTAAATCTGGTGGAGTCACTAGTACAAATTTGTAGATTAATGACACAAATTTTAAAGCGGTTTTAAAAAAACGTTGTTAATTAAAATTTCACACAACGCTTTATAAAATAACCGCTAAGAACATGTTTTTAACAGCGCTTTATTCCAAAAAGCGTTGTCCCAATTGGGAAGGATAGCGGTTTTTAAGTAAAAACGATGTTAATGTTTAAGAACAACATTTTTTTAAAAGCGCTGTCCCAATTGGGAAGGATAGCGGTAAAAACGCTGTTAATGTTTAATTTTAGTCTTAAAAAACCCTAACTCCCCCTTTATATCCAAGCACGCCTCCATTAACTCATTTGTTTCACAGTCACCGCCTCTAACTCCCTCTTTGATCTCAAGTCCTCAATGCTGATTGTTGAAGCCGAATCTATAGGCGCGCTGCAAGGTCGCGAAGGGCGGCGGATCGTGGATTGAAGATCGGCTATCAGGAGTCGCCTTTCTCGGCCACCGACGCATCGAAGGAGCTTGCAACTGCCTCCATGCCGGGTACCACTTTCGCCAGAACATAGTCGAGGTACGCCGAGGGCTCGTCGCAGGGAGATCGTTGCAAGCAACTGCCTCCAGGCCGGGTACGACTTTCTCCGAAACATAGTCCAGGCCAACGCCACAGGGACTCGCCGCAACCCAAGCCGAGATCCATCTTCAACCTAATGGTGCCATTAACAGCTTCGATCTGTTGACTTCGAAATTGCTAGAGCCACCAGATCTGTTCTTGTTTTTTGGACGTTTCGATATATTTCTATGGGTTTTTAGGCGTTTCAACTCTATGAGTTTATATCCAACAGATCTGTTCTTGTTCAGTAGATTTTGATATTTATCCAAGTCGTTTGTGCTATCTAGTTTCTATTCAATTTCAGATTTTTCTTCAAGTCTAATGTATTGTGTAACTTCTAATTTGATTAATAAATGACTTAAAGTGTTTTGAATTTTTTTAATGTTGAGTTTATGAATAAATGTGGATCTGTAAGTGATTGAACTCAAAGAAGTGGTGTAGATTTGAGGTGAGATGGTAATGGGGATAGAGGTGTGTAATCGACATGGGTACTGAAATTGTCAAAAATGGGTGAGCTATGGTATCGTTTTTTTTTTTTTTGTTTTTTTTAATGAAGTTTAACGGGGTTTGTTTCAAAAAGCGCTTTCCTTCTGTTTGACAATAGCGCTTTTGAAAAACCGCTTTGAATAATGTTCATAGAACTTCCGTTAACAGCGTATTGAAAACCGCTATCCTTCCCAATAAAAAACCGCTCTTAATATGCTTTTTTGTACTAGTGAGTCAGAGTTTCAAACACTCGCTTTCCGCCATACGAATGGACCCCGCCATAATAGCACAAAATCAAGCAGTGGAACGGGTACCTCAAACTATACCACGAAGTCAGGCCCGTGCTACGCACGTGTTTCGTGCCTCCCCATCAACTATGTTTAGTATGGACCATTCTGTAAACATTGTGTCTCTAATGCCATGTCTTTGAAGAAGGGTTGGTAGACTTTGAGAATCATGTAATGTTACAACATTCTGATCCGGTAGATGAAATGTCAATCTCATTACGGATTGGTTGCAATAACGAATCTCAAATCCAAAAATCCTCCAAGTTGCTTCACACGCTGATAAGTACCGGCAGTCCAAAAAATATTGTATCTCATCCAGATGTACAATGTTCTCACTCCCTGAATCATTCTTCGACAACACATTTTCTTGAATGGTCAATGTAGCTCTATCAGGCCCTTTATTTAAGTACTTGAACAAATACTTGATTGCCCTTGATCTATTGCACCACTCAACATTGATATGCGCTTGATATTTACCTAATAAATAACGATTGTAATGTGTTACAAACCTATTATCGAGCTTACATTTTGCCTTTTTCACATGAACACCATTGTCTCTTCGTCGATACACTGGAAAACCCTCTTCATCAACTGTTGTTTCTACATAAAATGACTTCGTAAAATGTTTACTTTATTCTACATCTTTCATGAATGGGGATTTTGGGTTGGCATCACCACATGGACCATGTAGCATCAACTCAGTGACAACCTTAAAACCTATAGGATCCTTCTCATGGGATGGAATTTCAGCGCATATAATATCATCAATTTCTTCCGGTGTCTTGCATTTGGACGATTCTTGTAGCCAAACTAAAATATGTGCATGTGGTAACCCACGCTTTTGAAATTCAATTGTATACACATCTACATTGGAAAATGGAAGCTATGTTAATATTTGTGTGGATAATGGTATTTTTGCTGGTCTAATAGAGCATATGACAATGGACTCACCTGCTTTTTGTTCGCCAAAAATTTGATGTTTTTCAATATCTTTCATGAGTTGAGTTAACTTCAGCTTGAATGTTCTTGCTTCCACATCTGGCCGATCGTTTGCTTTTTGTCCTGGTATCTGAGAATGCATTTCATTGATTTCTAGCCATTTAGGGTTGGCGGTGAATGTTATGAATAGGTCTGAATTTCCCAACGCCCGACAAAGAGCCATGGCATCTTGATAATTTTATATCATGTATCTTGGACTTCATGTAAAAGATGCTGGAAGGACTATCCTTTTTACCAATAGTTGTAGCATGTGTATCTCCTTTAGTAACCGCATCACAGATATTTTGAGTTGGTATACATTAGCCTGCAAGGTCTCCTGATTGTACTTGACCCACTTTAATCTCTACTCTTCCATTGAAGTGTAGTCATCCGCCACATATTGTTGGAGTAATCCAGCTCCCCTAATCAGGGTTGTTCCTTCATCAACTCTTTGTTGAATTCTGTAAGCATAGTATTCCTTCATGGTCACCGTCTCTCTTTTTGTTTTCCTTCTGCCAGTGTTATTGTAGTATGGAATATTTTCGTGGAATCCATCTTCTCCAAAAGGGAACAATAGAAGGTATTGCAATGCCATATATAGTGGGTGCTGTTCTGAAATTCTCTGAGGGCCATAGGTTTTGCTATGTAGTACAATATCTCTTGATGTAGTATTCAGTCGAAAATCCCCTACAATCAGTGCAACCACTTCAGAAGCATTGGGCGCACTGTATTGTTGTCCATGTGTCTCTCTTTCTCCTATAAGGTAGAGTTTGAGATCATAGGTTTGGTTTTGACGACTCCAATCTCTGGCCATCCAAAATGCTTTAGCAACACAATTGTGTTTACCTAACATTTCAATAAGTGGTTTTTAGCTCATAAAACTACGTGTAAAAAGTCAAACATTGTTTATTTCCGACCTGAGGAAGTAACTACACCCTCTGTTAATTAAAATATGTCGTTTATTATTCATACATGCTTTTTTAGAATGATAAAAACTATATAAAATAATAACTTTTTTTACATTTGCTTTTATAAATTCATACTTAATAGTAATAAGTATGTAATTATTTAAAAAAAAATTTAAAAAGTTAATATTTTATACAGTTTTTTAACACCTCAAAAAGCGTGCGTGGATAGTAAAACGTAACAGAGGGAGTATTTTTTGTGTGTACAATTTTCAAGTATAAAAAGATATCTGGGTGTTTTTTATACGAAAGTCTAAATTGGGTGATTTTTAAAAAAAAATTAATAATAATGTAAGGGTGATTTAAAAAAATGATTTTATAAATGGATTTAATTTAGAAGTGATTTTGTGAAATTTAATAACCATTAACCGTCTGAACTACAGAGCTAATCTTTGATGTACTGTAGCATTCAACTACAAGAAGTTAGGACTTGTTTGGATTGCGAAAAAAGAAACTCATAAAGTATAACATCTTAAAAAGTAGTATATTTTAGGATAAAATGTCATCGGTTTATGATAACACACAATCATATTTTTTGTGTTAAAAAAAAGAAATATAAATAAATAAATGAAATATTCGGGGAAAAAAATTAACTAAATAAAGATAGAGACGCAATACAATAAACATTAAGTTAACATTAGGGTTGTTACATGAGCTGAAGCTCGGGGTTTTCTCAATAAAAGCTCGGCTTGAGCATCATTTACTAAATGAGTTGAGTATGGGCACATTCTTAAGCTCGATTCAAAATTCGACTCAATTTAAGTTCAAATAGCGCGAATTTTGTGAAATTTACCAAATTTCTGTAAGTTACTATATGTCTTGACTCTTGAGCAAGTAATATTATATAATATTTGAAAAAAAAACTCGGCTCGAGCTAGTTCATTTACTAATCAAGTCGAGTATGAGTTTAAGTTCAATATAGGCTCGACTCGAACTTAACTCATCTCTAAATGAGCTAAATATAATCAAGTTATACTGGACTCGTTTGGCTCGAATAACAACCCAGTTTATATGTAACTTATTGCACTCTTAACATAATGTATAACTAGATATAAAAATTTTAAACTAGCTAGTATAATTAACTTCTTAACTAATTGTCGAAATGATTGATATAACCTCTCATTTCGAAACTCTCGGGATGAATTATAGTATGTGAATGTTAATTTAAGTAAAATATAAAAAAAAACATTATAGTCTTTGAAATAAAATTAAAGTGATTAATATACATTCAATTTTTAAACGTTCATAACGTACTTTTTACTCAAATCTCAGATTAAGGCGTATTATATATCAAAACGAAGCTAGCTTTCGACGAGGAGAATACACTTAGATAGTTAATCAAATAAGAAGGGAGGCACATGACCCATTAGCCCTTGGCTCCGTCATTGTTTGTGTGTTTGACTTGATTAGTACATGGTGAACGAAGTCTTATATATATATATATAACAGAAATAGACGTCCTACGTAAAACCACTTAAAATATGGATTAAAGAAAGTGATGTTATTTGCTTTTACCAGAAGAAGAAGGAACATACACTCCTCCACCTATTAGAACCCTAAGGTATAGTGATCTTTTTGAATGAGTGAAAACATATATGGTGTAAAGTAGCAACTCTCAACTTGTACACCTTTTAATCGTTGTAAGTTGAGGTACACATTCATTTAATCAACCTTTAATTAAGTAGCGGTCAAAAAAGAATATCTTTTCCAATAGATATGTTAGTTTATATCAAGGCTAGTTTAGTTTGTACAACTGTTTGCTTTATACCAAAAACAAGGCAAAACGATGTGCTCAAAATACCAACACCTGGACGAGGGGAAGGCTGCAGCTACTTAGCTGTGGCTTCTAGCCACCTTCTTCGATCAAAATAAAATAACACACCAATCTCGTGATCGATCTCAACCCATTTCCCTCGAGTATTCGAAAAGGTAACTCGTACATACAATTAAACACGTACTGAACACGGATTGTTTAGCGATAGCATAAAGGAGCCAAATCGAACCCATCTTTGTACATTGTTTGCTAGCAATGTACAAATATGTATTAACACAAGCTCCGAAAAGCTATTAACTTTACCTAACGTATTGAGAGATATGAAGCAATTAAAGAGTCCCTAAAATATGAACTAAACAAGCATTAATATATAATTGTGGACTACTTCTCTTATTACCAATTAGTTTTATAATAGAACTTCACCCGATTTATGTGCTATGTTGTTAGTGCACAAGCGCCCGTGCACGTACACGGTCTCCGATCATGAGTTTTAATGGACTTTAGTATGGTATCAGAACAGTAAAGCCAAACGGTCCGATTCTCAATCCCGAGCTAGCTTAGGAAACAACCATAGTTGCACTTGCGAGACGGATTGAGAAATTAATGTAATCGAAGACACCAGATAATTCCACATTTTGAAAATATGAACTAAACAATCATTAGTCTATAAACTGGTGAGTTGCTCATTATATTACCAATTAGTTTTAAAATGTAATCTCACTCGACTTATATGTCAGACTATTAGCACACAAACACCCGTGTATACAACCCTGCATCACAAGCTCTAAATTTGGTGACACAAAATTTAGAGTGGCTCTGAATTTGTTGGCCGATACAATGCAAGTATACAGCCGACGAAGTAAAAGATTCTTTTTTTTTACAAAGTTAATGGAGGAACATTAATTAGCTTCTACGAGATTCCATGTTTGTTCAACAAATACAGTTAGAATTAATTGATTAAACTCCGAATAATTAATACAAGGTGCACTGAATTAACGCATTAATATGTATACTACTATGCATCATGGCTACAAGTTAAAAAGAGATAGGGCGACCAAACCTTGAATCCACCCCTACCTATCCCCCAACTTTTATTCTTCTTTTGGTGACACAAAATCCACGTTCTTCTTTTGATGCTATCACAACTTATATATGGAAATCAACCTTTTTCGCTGCACTTTTGGAATTCAAGTTATTAATTATAATTAAGGGTGTGTTCGGTTATCAGATTTTTGTAGAGGATTCAGCACATTTTAAATTGATCTCTTATTTAAGTTTGGCATGTCTTTCTAGCTAACTTGTTGTTAAGAGAAAGGCATGTTTTAGTCCGCTCTTGAGTTAGGCCCAAGGAGCAGTTGTCGAGAGCTTTATATTCGATCGACAGAGTCATGAGAAAATATAATGAAAGTATTATGTGGGATTACTTTGTAACATTTCTGTCACACATTAAATATAATAAGAATGTTTTATCCATGTTACATGAGCTCTTCCATTTTAAGTTCCAAGTGAGAACAGCAAGTCTAAGAGGACTAATTGGCATGTGTTGACGCCTTTTCGATCGCCAGTAATGCAAAATATGCGGTTTTCGAATAGAAGCAAGCAAACATTAATGACATATTTATACGGCTTTCAAATCTTTATTTGAATATAAATATAATATTTTGTTTGGATAAATTTTCTATATATTGCATGCTAAGAATGGTAAGTTTCATAAGTAATTTAATGACCCTCACTAAATAAGTAAAAACTACACTTTTTGACTTTATTTCCCTCTTAACAAATTTACATTTTTTTTATACCATCAAAAAAGTAATTTAATGACCCTCAACAAATAAGTATATATAGTGCTATAAAATCGCAAAGGTAAATTAACTTGAATTATTTTATTTTATTTTTATAATTTATCTATAAAAAAAACTATAACTACATTTTTAGTAAAGAGGCTCCGTTTTCCATGCAGGTTTATAAACTTAATTCATAATGGCTTCTTTTATGACTCAAATTTACCTCTATAAAATTAGCTATATATGAGTATTTTTTTAAAGACGAGAAAATCCCCATATTTGGTAGCAAACTTCGAGTACGTAACTCAACCAGCAAGATCCATGCAGCAGGATTTGAACCGGCTTACGCCGACCGGCTTCATCCAATAGTACGTAGGGAACTTTGGATTTTCACCCAAGAAAAAGGGTAGAGGCACGATCGAACCTAGGACTTCCTTACTCCCCCTTCACACCATTGGGCCATCCTGATTGGGACGAGAGTGCATAGTGGATTGCCTATTCAGTACTCATTCGAAAAAAAGTGTGGCAATGATGAAAAATTGATCGAATATTATATGATCTGTAAAACAAATGTCAAAATTTCCTTATAGGGTTATATTTTCCACTCTCCAAAAATATGGATTATTTTCGGTAAATAATCTTTAAATTTGGTTGTCTTGTCCTCTTCGGTTTAAAGATGGGAAACGCCTATAAATTGAGGCCATTGCTTTCACTTTCTTCATAGCACTACCTCCTCCAATCAATCTCTTCTCCATCGACCTTACCAGTTAAAACACAGAGTCCCTTGTATTCGAAGGCGAAAATCGCAATGACAACAAGTGTTTGCCATGGCCTCCCATCTTACCTCGAACCGGCCGCGTTCGTAGAACCCCAACTTCTCAGGCTTAAACTCACTCCTACCGCCTCAATTTTCCCCCAATCTGTTTCAGACCACAAAACAGATCGCAATTCCGAGAATGAGAACACCTCCAATGCCGAAAAGGCTGGTTGGGAATCTCTCCTCTCTCTCCCCGCCACCACGACGACCGCTGCCACCGCCAGCGAAGCCGCCGTCTACATTCACCCTCTCGCGAAGCGATCCGAATCGCTCCTAAGCGAGAGGAGCCTCGAGATGTGCACCGAAAGCCTCGGGTGCGAGACCGGTAGCGATACCGGCGACGATTTCCCGTCCGGAGAGCCGTCGAGGAATCAAGATTGCGGGGGATTCGCGCTCGCAACGGCGAGGAGGAGGTGTATTGCTCGAGGCGGGGCCCGATTACCGCTGCCAATGCCGTTGATCGGCGGGGTCCATTTCAGGTCTCATAGAGAAGGCGGGAGGCTGGTGTTGAGGGCGGTTGAGGTTGACTCTCCGGTGGCTTGTTTCAAGGCCGAGAGAGCGAACGGGAGGCTCCGTCTTTCCTTTGAAGACCGCTCTGAGGAAGACGACGGAAACAGGGGAGAGGATATGGAGGGGAATTTTGAGAATGTGGAGGGTAAAGTTGGAAATTTGGTGGAGCTGTCTGCGAGTCTATGAGATTGAGAGATTGAGGGGGTGGGTACCCACCATTATAGTTAACGAGTGGTCGTTATTATAGTTGGGATGTTATTTGGTCTATTAAGTGGGTCACACCTCACAAGTTCATGTAAGTCGTAAGTGAAAATCTTTGATATCTACTAATCCCTAAAATCCAATGAAAAATAAATAAATTCAATTATCCAAAATATGTATGATCTAAAAATACTTATATATATAATTATGTAGGTGGTGTGCACTAATTTAGTTCATATATAAGTCGATTGAGGTTTATTATGAAATTAATTGACAATAGAAAGGTAACACATTGACTTATATATTAAGATTTATTATGTTTAATTCTCAATATGTGATTCTTTTGGTTCTCATTGACATTCCTCCACACTAAAAAGATTCTTAATGTGTTTTATATTGTTTCACTGTTGCTATTTTTATGTATAAACAACATAGAATTGATTAACAAGCGGTAATCAGATTAATCAATAAACGATATATGAACAAATTGTAGATCACTTTTGGATACTTGAGTTTGTTGTACCAAAATTTGATGAATTTTATAAAGGAGTTTTCTTTTTATTTTTAAATGCTTTTAAGGTACTAGTTTGATGGATATATCATCAGACTTACTATCTACACGGTTTCTTTTTGTAAAACACACGCTGAACTCGTCGGTTGTTGGTATTGATAAAATTTTTTAGCCCGAAAAAAATTTGCTGACACAGGAAACCGGTACAGGTAAGATGACTCTCAATTTTACCGATAATGACTTTCCGTGTCGACAAACTTTCATTTAGACTAAAAAATCTTATCACTAGAAAACCAGTGAATAATCGTGCAAATACAAAATGTATCCAAGCCATATATATATATATATATATATATATATATATATATATATATATAGGTTGGGTCAGGTGTTTACACCCCTTATTGTGTTTTGTGTTAATAAATATAGGTCATTGATTGATTAGAAATGAATGGGTGAGATTAATTGAGACTTTCCCTTTTTATTTAAATAAAAAAGAGTATGTCCCACCACTTTAAGAGCCAACTTGCTGTAGAGGAAGCGCGTGCGTTGATTTTTTTAGGTAGCGTTTTTTTTTGTGGGGATGAGGAGATTTTGCTTCCACTATGCGTTCGATGAAAATATTCGCTAGGATAATACTAAATATTCGCTAGGATAATAGTAATTATTCTCTAAATTGATTGTTATTATTCGTCTATAAATATGAGTTATCAATAATAGCAAAAGGGTTGGTCAATTTTTCAACTATTCGCTAGGCTGATAGTAATTATTCGCCAAGTTGACAGTAATTATTCGCTAGGTTAAAAGAATATATAAATGTAATTCTTGATTTCCACCTCTAATTAACCACATACATATGAATAATTCTTTACTATCACCGAATAATTCCTTATTATTACCGAATAGAAACTGTGAACTTGTCGAATAATTCCTTACTATCACCGAATAATTCCTTATTATTACCGAATAGAAACTATGAACTTGTCGAATAATGACTATGAACATGAGATTAATAGAACAATCATATGAATTCCACCGAATAATTGCTTATTATCACCGAATATAAACTATGAAGTTGTTGAATACAAAGACAAAAATGTTGATTCAAAAAAAAAAAACCTGAAATTCAAAGACAAAAATGTTGATTCAACAAAGAAGAAAAGGAAAAAAAAATGACTTGAAGATAGAGGAAGTTATCAACCATTGCAGCGGAGCCGAAGACGGGGCGGGGCAGCGGAGCCATTGCAGCAGCAGCGGCGGAGGCGAAGACGACGGTGCGGCGTCCTCCGGCAAGCGTGTCGTCATCAAGAGCGCCGACATGAGCGACCGGATCGAACTTGAAAAAAGAGGAGAGGGAGAGGAGCCTGGGGGAGGCGAGGCAAGGAGAGAGAGGCGAAGCGCCATCATCGCACCGCAGACGGCTCCACCATCACCGCACCTCACACGGCTCCGCCTTCGCCGGTTACGCCGGATACCATCGTCGGCCGCCAAATTCTCTCTCTAATTTGTACGGTTGTGTGATGGGAGATTTGAGAGTGGTTAGGGTTCTTAAAAAAAAAATGGATTAGGGAGTGGCTACACGCACTGGATACGTGGGTGTGGAAAGTTTTACTGGGACCCATTTATTTTTTTATTTATAAATTAGAAAAACTAACAATTAATCTTAGCCTTTCATTTACCCTCAATCAATGGTCTATATTTGTTAACACAAAATACAATAAGGCTTGTAAACATTTGATCAATTCTCTCTCTCTCTCTATATATATATATATAACCAAAACGTATGAAATATAAGATAAAAGCATATGATATAAGGTCTTGTTATATGCACAACCAAAACGTATGAAATTTTGGTAGGTTGTATGAGATAGAGGGTTACATTTCCAAAATATAAAAGATGGTGGGTTACTCTCCTCCTATTGTTAATTGATTTTAAGTTGAGCACTACTCAGCTTAGTTAATTAGTGTATGGTGTTCTTGGAAATGTAACCCTCTATCTCATACAACCTACCAAAATTTCATACGTTTTGGTTGCGCATATAACAAGACCTTATATCATATGCTTTTATCTTATATTTCTTTATAACCATTTCAGTAAATTGAACTAATTGGTACTCCGAGCACGTGAACAGAAATTGTATAAAATTATATCCTATTTTCTTAAATCGGACCTCGAAATAAAGGGTTGAAACCTTTATGCAATTAGGCGAGAGAACACATGCCTATACCTTATGGCTTATACGAGGATATTTGTTAGTTTTTTTTTAAAAATATTAATGGACATTTAGGAGATAAAAAATCTAATTAATAAAAACTAACTTATACCCCGTGCGCCATGCACGAGATTTTTAAAATTATTTTTAAAATTAATCAACCAATGCGTTTTAGATGATACAAGTTCAAATCTCGTATAGACTATCTATGGTTATATGTTACATGAGAATTAAACACAAGTTCAAAAGATACAAGTTCTAATACATGTCAGCAAAAGACATTACATGAGAATTAAACACAAATGTTGAATATATGGAATTGTAGGCAAATTACATGAGAACTAAAGTACGTTATTTGTACCCTCATAAACAATGGCATTGTAGGCTATAAATCATTTTACTCATGGAAGAAGAGAATGAAGAACCAAATCATAGTTCTTCCAATATAATAGCATCACAAATATATCTATACATCAGGGACAATTTTAAAGAGTCAATGAGTCATCAACCTGTTTGCCACTGTCAGTGGAAGAAAACTTGCTTTTACTTTGTAATTCTATTCATTCAACCTTCCACTAAGCCAATAAGGCTTAATAACATCTTTTTAATCTCAATAATCTATTAAAATGTGTAAATCAAGAAATAACCACAACTTATGTGATACTATTAGAAAAGGAAGAATAAAAACACAACTGATTGTCCATACCCCAAGTCTGTACGAACCAAATGTGAAGATTTTAGCATTTCCCTCTTGCACCATGTGTTCATTAAAGCCCCTAGCACGACCAGAAAAAAATTATCTAACAAACTCAAGGTACTATAAATCTCCATCAGAAATAATGTGGTTATTTGGTTTGCCTTCTTTTTAGCTGCGACTCATACACTAGATTACTTTGATATATAAGCTACCCAACAATGTGAAATTCAAGTACACTTTAAAAGTCCTACTCATTTCACTTGGATTTCTTTGCCTTTTTTATCTTCTTGTAGGAGCTTTGTGGTGTCCTGCTCCCTGCCTTGCACTTCTTGCCTGCTTGATTTTATCCCTTCTACTCACCTTTAGAGCATCCGTCTTGGCTCTTCTGGCAGCAACAACTGGTCTTTTATGCAACCTTTGTTTTATCACATCCTTGCCCTTTGATCCTGACTTAAATACGACTGGCTGGGTGACTTTTCGACACAGGTTCTTCTCTTGGACTGATTTGGATGCCCTTACACCTGCATATGAGGCATAAGCATTCATCCTTGGCCTATAGCGCTGTTTGGGGTCTTTGGTTCAATTGCAATCTTCTTGCTTGAAGAATTTTGTGATCCATCTGCTGGTGGGGTTTTCCTCTTAGCTCTTGTGGAATTGAAATTGAACTGGGCATGAGATCTCCTCAACTGACTATCCCTGAGCTTCAAATTTTTCCTCCTGAGAATCAAGTTTGCAGCTTCCTAGGCCAAAAAATGTAGAATAATGTCAAGCTTAATCTTACAGCAAAGAAAAATGCAAGAAAAGCCAGAATTAGAAGTAAATAACCCTACAAATTAGGAGTTTCAAGCATCAAGAAAACACAAGGCTCTAATGTCATCCAGACCCCTTTAAGTTAAAAACACATCATTAGCTAGGAAACATGTACACATTCATAATGATGCATGAATAACTATCCGCTACAACAAAGACTGGAAAAACACAGATTGGTAAATGTCAAAAGCAAATACTTCCAGCGCTGAAGTTCATTGGCTCCATTGGATTCCAGGCAATTGAATTAGTATTCGTCTGTAAGATTTACAGAAGTCATCTGATTAGAAGCAAATACAAAATAAATATTCTACTGAATTTTGTGACAATGGGAAATGTTGAGTACAACAGTTACAACACACAAGAAGTTTTCAAGTGAACCAACATTTATAACTTCAACCATTTTAATATTATACTATTTTTATAGTATTATATAGTTAAACAAAGGAAGAATATGGCAAGGATTCCAGTGCGGAACAGAGGAGAGGGAGGCAACTGTCTCCAATAATTAATTAGATCGGATTTCTATACTTTCTCATCCTCCAAAACATACAAAGCCAATATTGACAAATTACATGAGTGTTCAAATGTCGTTTGATGCTTCCAGTAGATTTCCATACATAAAGCAATGTAAGAGTAAACACCTTAGTTATACTATTCTGAATATCATGCTAGGTGGCCTAACACCTTAGTTATACTATTACTTATCCTTAGCTCACTCGCTAACTAGCTAACATGGTTCTTCATCTTTCCTAGATAATTCCTCATGTAACTGCAATCTCATCTCCAACAACCCCCGTTGAAAGATGTATATGAGAGTTAAAAACATATTACCCCCGTTGAAAGATGTATATGAGAGTTAAAAACATATTGTTAATTATTCATTCTACAAAAACTAAGTGAAAGGATTAAAAAATATTTTCCCTTTCAACATATAAGATAGATTACAACAAATAAGAATCGAAAATAAATGTGAATTACATAAGCATCAACAAATACTAGAGATAAATCATGGAGAACAAAGTTAGAAAATCAGACATCAAGCATACGATAATTTACCAAAGTAAATATACCTTAAATTTGGATGGGAACCCAAGCTTCAGTATTATCAGAGGATACGATAATTTAATGCATATGAAAAAGAATTACATAAGAATAGCTAAGTAAGCAATATATATATATATACACACTTTAGCTAAGTAAAAAAAAAGAGCCAATTATTTATTCTAGGCATCAGGAATCTGTCACACACACATATATATTCAAAAAATATGAGGAAAATCAAGCTTTGATGAACATGAATTCTCAAGAATCAACCATCATTGCAATTAAGCTATGCACATAAGAAAAGCTAAAACTCAGGAGGATATATTGGAATCAAGTGAACATACTCTATCAGTTTGCTTGTGGGAATTCCTGGCTCGACACGAATGCTCCTCCAGAGATTGATCTGCATTATAGAAGAAACACAAAATCTGTCATGTTGAATTTTTCTCATGATTCTTTGTGTGGCATTTCATCATACAGGTAGAGTGCATTACTAAATGACATTTCAAAATGTCAACAGTTTCATGGATTCCTTTAAAGGAAACCTTCAAATAAAAGATGTTATACTAGAAGATTTATTACAAAAAGAGATTCATGCTGATGAAATTTGAGTTCTAGTTGCAGAGACAATCATAAACAAATGAAACTCTATATTGAGCACTTCCAAGCAAGTACATACAACCCAACAAAAACAAAAGCAACCAAAAAAGACCTAATTCAGATTCCCAAATTCAGAATCGAGAATCAACTTCTCTAGAAAGTGTCGAATAGAGAATCAACACACTGACTTCAAATTTCGAATCAATATGATACAACACGGGTTCTCCTTTGGCCCCCAATCTGCCAAGCAACCGACGGAATGAGCAAAAACAGTGCGCATTGACAGTCATCGACCCAATTCTTCCACACATCCAAGTTAAACTCAAAATTAGAAGTTTCAAACAATGTGTAGAACAATAGAGAAAGAAGAAAAACAATCGCCATGCATCAAAATTACACAATATTATAAATTTGGGGGAGAAAGAAAACTCGCTAGCAGCAACTTTAGCACAAATAAGGTTTAATTTCGCCTAAACAACTCCTAAATTACACAAATTTATTCAATTTGAGAAAACCTAGAAATTGGGGTTTTGAAACTTCACCATAAATCTTCAGTGGAGAGAGGAAAGAGGAGAAGAGGCTGAGCGGGGATGGTGGTCGGAGCTAGGTGCCGGAGGTGTTACCGGCGTGGCTGGGTGAGTTCGGCGGCGGCCTCGTGGCGATGGAGTGACTTCTGGCGGCTGAGGACTCGGGAGGAGAGGGCAGGAACTCGGGAAGAACTTCGCTCGGGAGAAGACTGGGCAAGACACACAACCCTAAAAGCCTGAAGAAGACGAAATCGCTGGTCCCTTCAAAGAAATCTGCGATCGCTCTTCACTTCCCTCCATTTGGGGAATCCTCCAGAGTCGTCTTCTCCTCCTGCCGGTTGTGATTGAGAGGGAGTTGGAGAGCGGATCATGGGAGAGAGAGACAGAGAACGTGGGGTTTGATTAGGGAAAAAAGGAAGGAAACCGTCTGCTTCATTTATTCAACCAACCGTCTGCCTATGTTCTGATCGTGGGAGAGAGAGACGGCCAAATGGAGGGAGAACGAGAGAGAGAACAGGAGAAAGAAAGAGGAAGAGAAGGGCAAATTTTCATAAACAATATATCATACAAATTTGAATCCAAAATAATTAACAATATATCTATTTGGATAAATCATTTTAAAATTAATATTATGAATGAAAATACATATCATACAAATTTTCATAAACATCATCATTTTTTATTAAAAAATCAATAACTTCAATTATAAGAATGAACATATAAAGGAGATTTTTTTGGCCAATAAATGTATTAGCTAAATGCCTAATTAACAATTAGAAATAACTTTTAGATTCAAAATAATAACAATGTATCTATTTAGATTACCCGTTTTAAAATTAATATATCATTTAAATTTGCATAAACATCATTTTTTTATTAAAAAATCAATATCTTAAATTATAAGAATGAACTTATAAAAGAGATTTTTTTTTTCCCAATAAATTCATTAACTAAATTCCTTCTCAACAATTAGTAAATGCTTTTAGATTAATAATAAATCTATTTAAACCAACAATTTTAAAATCAATATTATAAATCATAATATTTCATATAAATTTGCATAAACATCATCTCTCTAATACAAAGTCAATATCTTAAATTTTAAGAATATATATATATAAGTAGTGAAGCACAAAAAACTATACATTTGATAACAATTTAGTGGTTAAAGTTAACCATAAATAATCTTAATATATTTTTATAAAAATTTATTCATTGGTAATAAATTATTTATAATTATAACTTAAAAATAAATTAATATATTATAAAGATGAATTTTATAGTTAAAAAATTATTATATATATAATTTGTATAAACTATTTAGATCCATGCATAGCATGGGCAAAACACTAGTTGATGCTCATTTGAAAATATATTCACATAGAGTAAACGTATGGTAACCACCTAAGTTTGAGTTTGATATGGGTGGCAGATGGATGCACCAAGCGCTTGATCTCATTGTCTTTCATAGAATAATTTTCGTGTTATAATCTAAGAATAAATAGAGAATTAAGTTTTTATATAGTAAAATGTATAGAGCAATATACTTAGGCAATAATTCAAGAAAAAATTTGCAAAACATGCACTTTTTTGGACAACTTGGCGAAATGTCCACGTTTTTTGACAAATTAGCCAAATGTTCATTATTTATACCCTAATTTGATTAGCACACCCCCAAATCGTCTCCCGCAGAGAAGGTCGAACAGGGAACTCTCGATCTCAGATCTCCCTCCACCGCCTCTTGGCGTGCTTCGAGGAACTCTTGCGGCCGGCTATGGTTGAATCGTTGGCGGCGAAGCAGCGACGGAGGAAGGAGATTGGAGTGAGATCTGGACTCAGATCTGGACTCGGCATCGAGGAGGAGAGGCTGAGCTCGGAGATTGATTCCTCTCGCCGGATCTATGGCGAGCGAGGGAGGTCGAGATTGGAGTGAGATCTGGACTCAGATCTGGACTCGGCATCGAGGAGGAGAGGCTGAGCTCGGAGATTGATTTCTCTCGCCGGATCTATGGCGAGCAAGGGAGGTCGAGCGAGGGCGGATCTTAAATCTAAGCCGAGGTCGAGCGAGGCAGCGGCGAAGCGGAGGCGGAGGCCGGAGCGAGCGAGGGAGCGATGGAGGGAGGGAGGCGGTGGCGAGCGAGCGAGGGAGCGATGGAGGCCGGAGCGAACCGGCGGCGGTGCGAGCGCTGGATCTGATTTGCCGAAGGTAGAAGAAGGAGTTTTTAATAAATTACAAAAATTACCCCATAAATATGGAAATTAAAAAAAACTATCAATATTTTATTATGTGGTCCATAATCTATATTTTTATTTTTATTTTTGCACAACAAAATGTAATAAATTACAATGTACTCTTATATTTGCACGACTAAATGTAAAAACAAACAAAAAAAAACTAGACTTTGTGAAATTGTTATCCATGCTTGTGATGCGTTATGCGGAGTCGTGTTTAGTTTGTATGATGTTACGAGTCTAATTTTGACAGGAAATGGTATGTGTGATCCTGTAAGTATCTCCTTTAGTTAGTCATCAGCCGACTAAAAATGGTATATATGTGTGAGCCAGCAAGTTTACTAGCTCAAATCGGTAGAGCGTTGTGAAGCTTATTATCTCAAATCCTATAGTGCATTTGGTCAAATGACATATATATTGGTAATAAATCTCCACCCATCTTGTTTTATTATTTTGTGAAGCCTATTAGCTCAAATCGGTAAAGCGTTGTGTACAAACACAAAGATACGTGTTCAAATCCCGTATAGGCTATCGTGTTGTTGGTTGTGTAAATTTTGGTTGAAGCACTAAGCCACTTGAATTGGAGACAAATAGAATGAAAATTGTTTCTTGGAGGTGCTGACACAAATAAAATAGAGTTGTGCAACTCTAAACTAAAGTTGTGCAAATCTAAAATACAGTTGTGCAACTCTAAACTAAAGTTGTGCAACTCTAAAATATGGTTGTGCAACTCTAAACTACAGTTGTGCAACTCTAAAAAAAAGTGCTGACATGAGGAAAAAAAGTGCTGACACGGAAAAAAGTGCAACTCTAAACTAGACTTGAATCATATTTGCACAATTTCAGTTATATTTGCACATCGTACTCTTATATTTGCATGACAAAATGTTAAAAAAATAAATAAATAAAAACTAGATTTGGTTCATATTTGCACAACTTACGGTTATATTTGCACAACATGCTCTTATTTTTGCTCAACAATTCTTTATTTTTGCACAACAATCGAGACTTGTGAAATTGTGTCTCCACATAATCTTATTTTTTGTAAATATAATTTTATACTTTTTTAATAGATTATTGCACAACACGGTCTTATTTTTGGTCATCAATAGAGTAAAATTGCACAACATGGGGAGATTGGTGAAATTTTGCTCAACATCATCTTATTTTTGCTCAACCATAGGTTATTTTTGCACAACAATCGAGACTTGTGAAATTGTTCTCAACATGATTTTATTTTCTCTCAATATTATTTTAAGAGTTGCACGATTCTGTTGTAAGAGTTGCACGACTCTGTTGTAAGAGTTGCACGACTCTTGTTTTAAGAGTTGCACGAATCTCTTGTAAGAGTTGCACGACTCTGTTGTAAGAGTTGCACGACTCTGTTGTAAGAGTTCATGTGCCTCTCTACCTTGATAGGGTAATTTGCATGAACCAAAGTGAATAGAGGATACAATTCATGAACCAAAGTGAGAAAAAGACCGAATCTTTATTTGAGAGAACTCATTGAATTGACAATCGAGACTTGTGAATTTGTTCTCAACATGATCCTATTTTCTCTCAATATAATTTCATACTTTCTCAATAAATTATTGCACAACATGCTCTTATTTTGCTCATCAATACTTTATTTTTGCACAACTAGTGGTGAAAATTAGTGCTGACACTGATATTAGTTACAATTAGTGGTGAAAATTAGTGTGGACACTGATATTAGTTACAATTAGTGGTGAAAATTTGCTCAACATGTTGAGAAATACCATGTTGATGAGTACCGATGACAAAATTGTGTTGACATATAAAAAAGAATACACAAACTTGCAATAACTAATTCATCTGAAGCACTAAACTTGCACTAATAAAAAAACAAACAAGATTTTTTTATTTAAAAACTAGCCAAGACAAATCATAATATTATTTTTTCTCAATATTATGATTTTTTATTCAACAATAGATTATATTTTACACAACAATTGATACTTGTGAAATTGTGTTCAACATGATATTATTTTTTCTCATTATCATTTTATTGTTGCTCAATAGATTATTGCACAACATGGTCTTATTTTTTGTTATCAATAGACTATAATTGCATAACATGGAGGATTGGTGGAAATTTGCTCAATATGTTCTTATTTTTCATCAACATGATCTTTTCGTTGTGCCATTATAACGGTATGTTGAGCTCATATAAAATTTTGTTGTGCAAATATAATTTTATGTTGTGAAAAATGTAATATTGTGGTAAAAATTTTACAATACAAAAATAGCGGACAAATTTTGTAATTTCCCTGAGTTAACCTAATTGATCAATCGCTCACGCCGCCTCCATCTGTAAACTTCTCCCCGTCCAGCCGCCGCTCCGGCCGCTCCGGCCTCTCGCTCTTCGGCGCTGTCAATCCTCGGCGCTGTCGAGAACTTCAAGAGGCCGAGCAATCTGAGATCCGAACTGAGATCCATGATTTCTCTTCTTCTGGTTCTTACTCGCGCACTCTGAGATCCGAACACAAACACGAACACGAGCACGAGCAATCTGAGATCCGAACACGAACACGAGTAATCTGAGGTAGTCTATGAACACGAACACGAGAAATCTGATCTCGATCTCGAGGAGCGACGGAGATCCCTACACCTAACTGAGATCTCGAGGAGATCGAGATCGAGATCTCGATCTCCCGCCGCTCGATCCCGACGGAGATCCCTACTCCGACGCTCGAGGAGATCTCGATCTCCCGGTGCTCCCGCGAACTCCGGCGACCAAAGGAGGACCGGCGCGGTGGCGACTAGAAAACTTGGCCAGAGGAGGAAGACGCAGTGGTGAATCGCGATCAATTTCGCGAATCCTATCTGTGATAAATCGAAGCCATGGACATCAGATCTCATCGGATCTCGTCGCTGCCGCTGGACGAAGACGCTCGCTCCTCGCTCTTGGCCTTCCTCGCTCCTTCGCTCGTCCTCCCTCACTCCGGGATGGACGCGGATGGAGGAAGATGGAAGGAGGAGCCGGATTCAGGAATCACTCGCCGGAGATGCAGGAAGATGGACGGGGAAGGAGGAGCTCGCGGAGAGGACGGGAGAGAGAGCGCGTAGGAGCGCGTAAGAAGGGTTTATATTGCGGACAATTCACAAATTTGTCCCAAAACGTGGACATTTCGCAAATTAGTTCCTATTTCGTGACTATTTTGCAAATTGCCCCATGATTCAATTGTAGATAGAATTTATGGATAGAAATTAGAGATGGAAATCAACCCGCGAAGACCCGATCCATCCATTAATCCACCCCGAATATGTGGATGAAAATCCGAATAAATGGATAAATAAGTGGATGATGGATTAATGGATGATGGATCGGATCGGATATGGATGAAGGGGTGTCCAATCCACCACCCGATCCATCACCCGATCCACTAAAATTGTTTATTATATGAACTTTTATCATATCTTTTACGCAACTTATATATTATATGTAACTTTATTTGATAGTTTGAGTTTTTATTTTTTGTGTAAGTTATGAATGATGAGTATTTTAAATTTAATATATTAAAATTTATTTATTTTTATTAAGTTTTATTTTCATTTTGAAAATTAAGGTGGACATTTACATGAAATTTCTCACCCATATATTTCACCCGATCCACCCAATAACCCGTGAATGATGGATGGATCGGATATGGATGCAAGTGTTAGTGGATGATGGGTGGATCGGGTGGAGGAAATTTCTTAATGGATTGGGTGATGAAATTGGTACATCCACCCATAACCCGATCCATTTCCATCCCTAATAGAAATTGAGAGTTTTTTTTTTGGTTAAAAAAACACCGATTAAGGAGACTCCGCGATGATATGACGTAGAAAAAATTGTGATTAAAATCTTCCAAAATTATATTCATAGTTGCAAAATTTGAAAAATAAAAATCTTTCAAACTTATATCCATATCTACAAAATTTAGGGGAAAATATTGAATATAAAAATTATGATTGGTTCATGCTACTATAATTAAGAAGAAAGCACCATGTGTCACAACCGATTTCTCCTTTATTATATATAATAGAAGATAGATATAGATATTCACTAATTCGATTTCAAGAGTTTATCTAAAGATGATGTGGTCTGATTTCAAGAGTTTGTTTGAGGATTACAATGTACCTAAAGAAAAAGAAAGGTAGCAGCAACAATCTTCCTGAAGAGTGGTTGCATCGAAATGAAAATATCAAGACAAAGAAAAGGACGAAGAAAACAAAAATGTCTCAAGGATTGGGCAGCATATGAGAGATGTCTTATTAAAACTCCTATCACGTTATGTTATGTTATCTTATTAAAGCTAAATGTCCAAATTATGGTTTACTTTAATGTTGAGTCCAGCCTTAGCATTGGTTTCAATGAATATAACGTTGAGATCACGAGCTTTGACTTCTCTCTCCTCAGTGGACACTTGCCTTAAAAATCAATGCTCAAGAATGAGTACATACGGAAACAAAGCTGAAAGCCCATATGATTCAGAATGAAGTTGAGTTTCTGACATGAATGAGAAAAGATATAGCAACTCTATTAGATGAGAATCAATTTCTGAATAGTAAGATATCAATGTACAATGGAGATAAACAAGACCAATAGGGCACGATTTTTATGCGTAAAAAAAAACTATACCTAAAATCTACATATTATTGAACTAATAATAAATCACTTAAGAAAAGGACGAGAAAGGTACAATCAAGAGGATAAATGGGGAATGTGTAAGACCCGGGGTCTTAAGAGTAACCAGCCAATGCCATCTAGCCCTCTCAGATCCGTTGTCCTCACTTGGAACTTGAAAAGGAAGAGCTCTTGTAACATAGGTAGGGCTTGAATCACTTATGAATCACTCTGAAAATCCTTATTATATTCGATGTGTGATGATAATGATGCTGAGCTTGTGGGATTGCTGATCTCCTTTTTGGGCAGTGAATTATATGCCGACTTTCCTATTAGGCCATTGGATTTCACGCGTCATGGATTGCGCAATTTAGCCAATCGGCATGGTATTAATCGCCCTGAGGATTTCACAGAGCGGCCGCTATTCTTCTTTTCCCATTGGCGCTCGCATCCGACCTAAGGGCACAAAGATATGTCGCAATAGAGCTACCATCAGAACGTCCAGTCCTTGGTTTGGATAGAGTGCAGGTCACGAAGCAAGGTTTTTACTAGAAATGGACGATACATTGGAAAAAAGTACATGTATACTCTATACAAAGTAATTAATTAAGACGGGGCCGGATTCTGTCCCTACCCGTCATAAGTCTACTGAATTTTTTCTTCAACGGTTTCGGCTGCACGGCCTTAGCTATGCCATCCATTACCATGACATATCTGCTTACACGGTATTTATTCTTTCCCTTGCTAATTTTGTGTTTGCATAGTTCAACATTTAAAAATGCAATATCCATAGATATTTATATTTTATATTTATATTAATTTGATTTTATTCTTTGTTTATTTTTTTTTTACAGAAATCAAATTGGTCCATCGTAAAGTTGGGTTACAAGAATCCCCTTCGTTAGGAGGTGGGTAGACATTTAAAATGAATAGAAGTGAATATATTATGTTCTGATGATCTGCTGGTCTTGTTTTTTCATGTGTTGGTGATGATCATATACTTTTCTTTTCTAATCTGGATGATCATACTCTAGTAACATAGGTAGATAAATCACTCCGAACATCCTTATTATATCCAATGGGTTGGTGATGATTATACTCTTCTAATATAGGTAGGGCTTGAATGACTTATGAATCACTATGAACATCCTTATTATATTCGATGTGGGATGATAATGATGTTGAGCTTATGGGATTGCTGATCTCCTTTTTGGGCGGTGAATTAGATGCGGACTTTTCTATTAGGCCATTGTATTTCACGCGTCATGGATTGCGCAATTTAGCCAATCGGCATGGTGTTAATCGCCCTGAGGATTTCACAGAGCGGCCGCTATTCTTCTTTTCCCATTGGTGCTCGCATCCGACCCAAGGGCACAAAGATATGTCGTAGTGGAGCTACCATCGGAACCTCCAGTCCTTCGTTTGGATAGAAAGCAAGTTACGGAGCAAGGTTTTTACTAGAAATGGTCGATACATTGGAAAAAAGTACATGTATATTCTATACGAAGTAATTAATCAAGACGGGGCCGGATTCTGTCCCTACCCGTCATAAGTCTACTGACTTTTTTCTTCAACGGTTTTGGTTGTACGACTTTTTTCTTCAACGGCTTGTTGAAGAAGGTGGAGGTTGTTGTTCGTCCAGGGAGGGAGAGGAGGCGAAGACTATGGGCGCTTGGGACAGCGCTCGAGTGATGCTCCTTCGAAAACAAAGGAATGAGACGGGGTTCGGCTTGGATGAAAGAGGAGAGGAGCGACTATGGAGCTAGTGGAGCCTCTGGCGACGCCGATGGTTGCTACCGGTGACTATCGATGGTGGTGATTCTTTTGGCAACACAACGAGCGACATAGAGGGAGGAGAGAGGTGTTTGCAGGAGGGAGAAAAGGGGGAATTGAATTGGGGTTTTCTGGTGTGGAGTAGGGGAAATTATTGGTGGGTGAAAGAAGTCAGGAGGAGTGGATATGTGTAGGGAAGAGGGTGCAATTCTGATGGAAGATGTGGGTTGTTGAACAAGAAGACAAATGAGCCAGCTATGGGTTGCAAGGGGAATCTTTTCCCCAATGGAAATCCGAGTGAGGAAGAGAGCGAGAAAGGTAAAAGGAGAAGAAAACACAAATTGAGAAATGGTCCCCAACCATGGAATTCAAAATAGCGGAATAGACCCAAAACCCGCTCACTCGACTCAATCTCGACAAATATAAATTTGAAATTGAAAACTCGAACCTGGAATAAAATGCTTAAATCCTAACCATATTCCCAAATCTACGAGCCCGAAAGCGGAACACAATTTCGTACGAAAATCCGTTTTAAAATAATGCCGTAACTCGTTTCAAAAGATCTTAAATGAAATAGACCGCTCGAGGACGTGTTTTTTCCCATTTAAATAAAATAATAATATATTTAATTTAAAATAATAATAAACTAATATAAAATATATTCGGACTTTATAAAGAATACCCTTCCTTAGGAGGTGGGTAGACATTTAAAATGAATAGAAGTGAATATATTCTATTCTGATGATATGCTGGTCTTGTTTTTTCATGTGTTGGTGATGATCATACACTTTTCTTTTATAATCCGGATGATTATACTCCTCTAAAATAGGTAGGGCTTAAATCACTTATAAATCACTTCGAACATCTTTATTATATCCAATGTGTTGGTGATGATTATACTCTTCTAATATAGGTAGGGCTTGAATCACTTATAAATCACTCCGAACATCCTTATTATATTCGATGTGGGATGATAATGATGTTGAGATTGTGGGATTGCTGATCTCCTTTTTGGGCGGTGAATTACATGCGGACTTTCCTATTAGGCCATTGGATTTTACGCGTCATGGATTGCGCAATTTAGCCAATCGGCATGGTGTCGCATTTTGAAAGCCCAATGAGTCCGATCGGTCTTGGCTAATGATGTGCAACGTCCAATTGAGCGTGCTTTAAAATATTGAATCCAATATTTCATTATAACGTGTAATTGGACGTTGTGATGTGGACTTCACCACGACGCCCCTATAATAGTTGAGTGGATTGTGGTTGCTTTCATCACTCATGTTGCTACTATACAGTCTTTCTGCACAAGTTATCATCTACAATGGGCTCATCTGCCCCTACTCCCGCTCATTTCATTAGATTTATATCAAATCTTTAGCATCAATTCCCGAGCTTGTAATTCATATTTAATTTCCGTAGTGTTTTGTGGTTGTATGACAATATAATTTCCGTATTTAACATACTTCTTCTTTGATTTGTGTAGTGACTCCTTGCTAACTTTGATACTCTGGACAGAGATCTTGCGGGATGGTAAGTCTTCCTTCGATCTCGCTCCAGGCCGAAATTTGCCGTTTGAGTGTCACGAGACATGAACAATCATTTGTGGTTAACTGAGGGATGGACTATCTTCGCGACAAACCACGTCATTTGCCGCGGCTCGATGTTGTTGTTTACGTATGGGGAAACTTTTGCTTTTCGGTGACTATTTTTTATGAGGCCTCACGAATAGATGTTGAGAGCGATGAAAGTGAGTAGGTGTAGGGGGGCAATCTACAAATCCCTCAATTTCAAAAATTGCACTTAACCCATTTTAATGTATCTGATGTATTGTTATTTCAGCTTATGATTTGCATTCGAAATGTATTTGAAGGTTCCTAGTACCCCGTTAGTAAGAACGTGTTTAAAGCTAACTTATCATTTGCATTAAAAAAGAAACACAAGAACGTGGCAAAACCTAATTTATCATTTATAAAACTGCTTACATAGATTTAAAAAAACTTGAAAACAATAAGACTATTACATGGAGAAAGACAACAGTGAGGGAGCGCTGACTTTGCAACAATGTTTTGTAACAACTGCCTACAACCTAATGGGTCTCATATTTGGAATGACTTAAATCTTTACCTCATTGAATGTGAATCTCCCGACATCCAAATTTGCTTCAATCACAAGGGTCTCGATGAATCGACCTACATCCCCGTAGTCCAATATGTGTACCTCATGGGAAGAATGATGTCATACCTTCAACTAGAAGGTTCCCAACTCTGCAGTTATACGTGCCACGGACGTCGTGATGAAAAAGGTTGCAGTACTTGCACCCGAACGGGATGGGGGTGGAAATATGTGTATCCTTGACACACTCGACCCCAAACAACGTGAAAGGATGAATGACACTGTAGGCTGGATGGCGACACCCACAGTCGGACTCTTGTGGGGGTTTTGGGTACCGAACCCAACTGATTATGAAATCAATATAGGACGTCGATTCACGATGTTCACTCCTCACAACCTCCATGGATACATGATTGAATTGTTACTTGTTCCCACCATGGAAGGAAGGAAATGTGGTATTGTTGTGGTGCAATTCCAAAATGCGGGCATAAGCCTTTTTATAGGGAAGTTGAGTTCATCAAACCGTATTAAACGTCCAATTAGACGTTGCATTCGTTTTGATTACATTCACCCTAAACAACGTTCAACTGAACGTTGTATAGGGTAAGATGACCATGTACAACGTCTAATTAGACGTTGTATAGGGTTTGATGACCTTACACAATGTCTCATTATACGTTATTCAACATCATATTGGACGCTATTCAGGGTTGGATCGTCCAACAACGTCTAATTCAACGTTGCAAAGTCATATTCAACGTTACAGAATTGCCCTTATAATGATTAGACAGATGTTAGTTGTAGTTTTCGAAAAGGTAAAAAAATAGAGTAATAATTAGGGGTATAAGTGCATTTTTATTTGCTTTCTTAAAAAGTGTGTAAAACTCTAAAATAACAAATTTTAATTAAGGGAGGGAGTATATATATAGTTGCATATATGTAGTGTTATCAACTTTTAATTAAAACTACAACAAATATCACAAACTTTCAATTTAATTGCATTTATTTTTTGTCACGAGTCTTGTCATCACTACAAGATGTGATTACTCACCTATTATTTTAGGATTAAATTAACCTACCTAGCTCGCTCTGTATTTATACATATAAGAATTCAAATGGGTATCAGAAGTGGAATGAGTATGGTTCTTAATTTTCATTCATGCTCGATCACACTCTCATACATTTTCAAGGTACTTTCATTTCAAACGTACGTCAATTGTTTATACTATGACTACTATATAAGAGCAGTAGTGAACCCAAGGGTTCATAAACCTGCCAAGTGGAAATAAATAAGGAGAAAAAAAAATTTGCATGAATCCGGGATGTGAGGTTCATCTGCAACTACCCTAAAAAGTAGGGTTCATGGGCGGCAAACTCGAGGCCATGCGGCGGGAGCCGCGTGCGTTTGCCTGTAGAGGAGAAAAGATATGACGTCGTATGGAGCCAAAAAGGAGGCAAACAGTGTCGATATCTTGGAGGATGAAAAAGAAGTTGAAATTGGGGTGCCACAAAGCCAATCAGAGAGCGCCATGTGGCAGCTCAATAAAAATAAAATCTTTAAATCTGTTTTTTTTTTGTCATCTATTCTATATAAACTCTTAATTTAGAAGAGTTTAGTATGATGTGTTAATCTTAGAGACATTTTAGTAGTCTTGACCAATTATATTTTTCTTTGATTTTCTTTAATTCTCATTTTTTTCTTCTTTTTCCTTTATTTTTCTTTTTTCTTTAATTTTACTAACTATCTATATAAACTCTTAATTTAGAAGAGTTTAGTATGATATGTCAATATTAGAGACATTTTAGTAGTCTTGACCAATTATATTTTTCTTTGATTTTCTTTAATTCTCATTTTTTTCTTCTTTTTCCTTTATTTTTCTTTTTTTCTTTAATTTTACTAACTATTGGGCTTAATTCAAAACATTGAATATAACTATTGGTTAGGACACATCATATTTAAATAAAGTTATAATGATATTGATATTATTATTACCGAGTAATTGAAAATATCTATATTTGGGTATTATCCTTTACATAAGATTTTTTAAAAATAATTTTATGAGATAATTGTAAGATACATTTATTGTAAAGTTTTTTTTTTATGATTTTTATCTTAACATTTATTAATATTATACAATATTTTTATATATAATATTTTAGTTTAAAAAAAACGCGTCATGGCGCGGAAATCATACTAGTTTATTTATAATTTAAAAAAAATAAAATTTATATTCAAATTTGAATTAATTTTATCTACCCATAGACACCCATATTGCATATGTTTTTTTTTAAAAATTATTAAAATAATTTTTTCCAAAATAAACAGTAATTTTTCCAGCAATTTTGAATATTTTGTTTCAACCCATTTTGAATTTTGAATTATTATTATTATTATATAGAAATTTGATTTAATAAAAAGGATAAATAAAGAAGGCAAAACTAATTAAAATAACCCGACCTTTAAGGGTGTGTTAAAAATATATCTCAACCTTTCAAATGTAAGATAAATATCCCGACCTTTAAGGATATGTTAAAAATGTATCCCTACCTTTCAAATGTAATATAAATATATCAACCTTTATAAGTGATGTTCAAATAATATATAAAATAATTCTCTACCCAAAAAAACCTAACATGGCATACATATGTGGCAAAGTAAATTAATAAAAAAATAAAATTTTAAAAAAATATATAAAAAATTAATAGAAGGGTTTAAGAAAACAAGTTTTTTCATTTATTATTTTAAAAAAAAAATTCAAGACACTTTATTAATATTTCAATCTTCCATATTATTCTTCTTTGTTCAATTGTCCCATTTTTTTTACATAATTTATTTACTAAAATTCTAACTATTCTTCTTTCTATTTTAAATTTTTATCAAAAATGCGAAATTAGTTAAATGGTCCATTATATGAATATGGGTGTTATCCCTCAAATATAAAAATAATCTAAATAAAATATTAAACACTTGTAAATATAACATTTTTTATATATATTTATATTTTATTAATTTATTTCTTTCCCTTGATAAAAAAGAAAAGAAAAGAAAAGTAGTTTAATAAAACAAGGTTTTTAATATAGAGTTATAAGAAAATAGTGTGTATAAAATATAAAAGACGAAAGATATGTAAATCTATAATTTTTTTATATAGATTTTTTAAAAGTTTTTTTATTAATTTTTTTTGTCATATATGCATGTCGTGTTAGCTTTTTTTTTGTACAATTTTTTTGAGATATTATTTTAACATCACCTATAAAGGTCGAGATATTTATATTACATTTGAAAGGTTGAGATATATTTTTAACACCCCTTTAAAGGTCGGGATATTTATCTTACACTTGAAAGGTTGGGATATATTTTTAACACACCCTTAAAGGTCGGGTTATTTTAATTAGTTTCGCCAATAAAAGAAAAGTAAGTTATGAGTCCGAGATCGGATTCATGAATGGGGGTTGAAAAAAAAAATCTAAAGTGAGATTTATAAACTGACGTGACAGTGAAAAAGTAAGTTATGAGTCTGGAAAGAGATTTATGAACAGGATGGTCTAAGGCAATATCCGATCTGAATCAACAAATTAAATTCATCCAATTTGAATTTTTTTTATCATATCGTACTCATTATGGATTTTTTTTTTCCCCTCAAAAGTACTCATGACAATGTGTAATTCTTAAATTATAATTTTTCCATGAAAAAGTATTATAATTCTTACATTTAATCAAACAAAGTAATTAAGATCGAATACAACTTACACTTAGACAATCTCCAAAACTCCAACAACTTCCTTTACAAAGATTTGGACGATTTAGTTTTGGAAATTTAATGATGCAAACTTAAAAAAACTTGTTTATTTAGCTTTCCCATTTTGGAAAATAAGATAGAGAATTTACCAACTAAAAAACGCCGTAAAATTTTTCAAAATCTCCGAAATGAAAAATATGCTCTTAACAAAAATGACCTGATTTTCTAAAAACAAAAATGGCGATTTTGGAAAGGGAAAAAAAGCCTAAATGTCGGGCGATTTCTGGGAAATCTTAGAAAATCTATCTTTTAAGCGTGATTTTCTCCAGAGTGTTGAGCAAACATCCAAACAAACTCTAATCTAAGCTCTATATATATACAGTATACAGTCTGAGTGGATCTATAATGGACGATCTGCCAAATCCTGCATTGACAGACAAACTTTAAGTACTTTAATTGTAAGATCGACAACCCTTTAGCGCTCTATCTATAACTCTATATGGTATGGACATGTGTGTGTTTGCGATTCGGCATGAATCATTGTATTGATTTGCTTGGGATGATATATCTCTCTCGATCACTCACTCTCACCCTCAGCTCCCTGAAATTTGAAGTAAAAGGAAACCCAGAAGCAAGCAGATCGAATCATAATCTTCTGTGACAGGACAATGTCGATCCACTACAAAATATAAGTGCAAATTGTTGATTGGCTCATCTCAAATTCTCAATCATGTATGTCTCAATGGGGTCGGATAACGGTGGAGTCGTGAAATCAATTACTCTATGAATGGATTTTTTTTTCTTTTCGAAATCGATCTATTGAGATTTGAGATCACGGAAAAAATAGTGTTATTCCCTTTGTATTTTATTTCTCACTAATGAACAACTCTGCAAGATTACAAATAGGTGAAGTTGTCGAACGATTCAGACCCGTTTGATTGAGCTTTTTAAGTGCATTATATATTGGTCTTCTTCATATGGAATGGAGACATGGTTAGCAGCTAAAAAAAAGGCTTTGAAAAAAATTATATTTTTTAGTGGATAAGATTCTTTGAATTGTGGCTATAGAGCTTCTTACAAGTAATTCAGATTGTCTATAACATCGGGTATAATACTTAATTATTTTATACACAAATTTACAATAAAAAATATTATAATATATTTATATTATATCGAGAAAAGGAAGTTTTCCAATCACTAAATTAAACCCATTCATAATTGTAGATTCATATTATTAAAAAACTATGCTTCAAAATTACTCATAATTAAAAAAAAAAGATTATTTTAATAAATAAATTTATAAATATGTAAATATAAGTATATAAAGTATAAATACATTTTTTTTTTAAATCAATGTAAATTTTTTGTGATGTGAAGGATGTTTTGTCCCATGTCAAAAAATACGAGAACCCGGCTAATCTTTCCCTACTAAATTTGTTGTGATGTGAACACGAGAACTCGAATAATCTTCTCCACCTTGAATAATTCCATAAATAATCTACATCCTCTCCAACTCCTAAAATAATCTTTCCCTACTAAGGCTGTGTTTGGCAACAACGGTGTTTTTGAGAGGTAGAGGTTTTTTTGAAGGTGGAGTTTATTTTATAGATTATGGAGATGTGGAAGGTGGAGATTTTTTTTATAAAAAATCTGAATGATGTTTGGTGTTTATAAGACTTGGAAGATGTTGTTGTGGTAAAAATAACAAAATTGTCCTCACTAAAATGTCCCTCATCTCTCTCCTTCTCTCTCCATAAAAAAAAACTCTTAAACCTTTCCCCTCAAGGTTTCATTTTGCTGAGAAAAAAACCTCACATGCACCTCCCGCACCCCCTCTTACACTATTGAGATAGTGTATCTTTTGTATAGAGATTTTATTTGATTCTGTATAGCCATATCTTCTCTTGTAAGTTAGGAAAGATCTGACCTAGTTTCTTTGTATATATTGATACTACAAATCAATGGAAAAGGCACAATTTTGTCTCCTATCCTTTTCTACATGGTATCAGGCTTACCGATCCTTCTAAACCCCTAAACCTACTGTTGATCCTCTACCTAATTCCCCATGGCCGCCACTCCTCCCGTCGCCCTTATCCCTGCCTCGCCCTATTACCTTCATCCTTCCGATCACCCTGGCCTTGCTATTTGCCCTGTGATCTTGTGTGGTGAGAACTTTCCTGAATGGAAGATCGCCATGCTTAATGCTTTTTCTGCCAAATTCAAAGATGGTTTCCTCGATGGCACCATCAAACAACCTGAGGCCACCTCTACCGACGCGGCTTACTGGAAGTGCGTCAACTCTATGCTGATTGGGCGGATCGCTCAGTCCATCGAGTCCTCCCTCCGATCTAGCATCACCTACTTCGCTACTGCCAAGGAGCTTTGGGACGATCTCGATCAGCAGTTCTCCTTCGGCAATGGTCCTCGAATCCTTCAGATTCGATCTGAGATTGCTCGTTGCCGTCAGGAAGGCCAGTCGATCTCTTCTTACTTCGGTCGTCTCAAGAAACTTTGGGACGAGCTCAACACCTATATCGGAACCACCGTCTGCACTTGTGGTAATGCTGCCAAGGAGCGCGAAGCCGAGCGCGCTCATCAGTTTCTGATGGGTCTCGACGACGCCTCCTATGCGACTATCCGCTCCACGATCGTCGCTCAGGACCCCCTGCCTCCTCTCAACCGTATTTACTCCCTGGTTGTCCAAGAAGAACGCCTCCAGTCCATTGCTAAGGAGCGAGACGCTCGCTCCGACTCCTTCGCTCTGGCCGCTCGCACTCCGACTCGCCCTCCCTCTGGTAAGCCGGACAAGAGTGGCCTTGTCTGCACACACTGTGGGCGCACTGGTCACGACGTCTCCTCTTGCTTCAAAGTCATTGGCTTTCCTGATTGGTGGAACCACGGAAAGGGGGTTGCTGATCCGGTGACCGGCGCACCACCAGGCCGGGGTCCCGTCTCCTCATCCCCGACTCCTCCGTCCAACCCGCCTTTAAAGGGGCTCGCTCGTGGCTCTGCTATGCACACAACCGTCGCCAATTTGGCCTGTTCGGGCACGCAATCGCTGACTCCTTCGGACCGAGATGCTTTCGGTTCCCTTGTTTCTGAACCTGATTGGAAGTCTTTGAATTTTGAGAAATTCAAAGACTTCCATTCTAAATCTTCTGCTGATCGCATGTCAGGTATTGTGTCTTCACCTTGGATCTTCGATTCGGGAGCTTCGTTTCACATGACAGGGGATGGTACCTTCCTCCATGATCTTACTGATATTCCGCCTTGCCATATTCGACTCCCGAACGCTTCTATATCTACTACCACTCGGTCAGGCAGCCTACGTATCACCTATGGAGTGACTATTTCTCATGTGCTGCTTGTTCCTGGCCTTGATTGCAATCTGTTATCATCTGCTTGTTTTTCGGTCGATCTATCTTGCTTGGTTATATCTTCTGACAAGTTTTTTGTGCTCTAGGACCGCACTTCAAGGACGCTGATTGGAGCGGGTGAAGTCCGAGATAGGGTGTCCTGGCTGCGTTGGCTCTCCCCAAATCTATTAAATGCTTTCGCAGTGACTACGGTTCGGAGTTCCTTGCTCTCAAACCGTTTCTCCAGGACCACGGCGTTCACTTTGAGTCCTCTTGTGTTGGCACCCCTCAACAGAATGGTCGAGTCGAGCGTAAACACCGTCACATCCTCAATGTCTCTCGAGCTCTTCTGTTTCAAGCTTCTTTGCCATTGAAGTTCTGGGGAGAATGCGTCCTCACCGCATGCTATCTCATCAACCGCACTCCAACCCCTCTTCTTAAAGGACAGACTCCATATGAACTTCTATTTCAAAAACCTCCTGACTATTCTCACCTTCTTGTTTTCGGGTGCCTCTGCTACTCCGCCCAAGTACCCCGCAGCTCCAACAAATTCGCTCCTCGAAGCCGACGTTGCGTCTTTCTTGGCTATCCTTTCGGCCAGAAGGCGTGGCGTCTCTATGATTTGGAAACCCACGCTGTGTTTACCTCAAGAGATATCTCTTTCCATGAGCATCGGTTTCCTTTCAGCAACCCCACTCCCTCGTCACCTCCTGACGACGAACCTTCTGCCACTACCCCAACTTCGCTGTCCCATGACGACGAGCCCACTCCCACTGTCGACGTCAGGGGGAGTCCACCCCCGCCACCTCCTCCCCCTCCTCGTCGCAGCACTCGCACTTCGTGGCCTAATACTCGCCTTCGGGACTATGTTTGTACCTCAGTTCGCTCTGGACATCCTATCTCGTCGGATCCTTCTTCGGTCACGTCTTCTGGTACGTTGTATCCTCTAGCCAATTATGTCAGTTATGATTGCTTGTCCTCGCAGCATCGCAGATACCTCGCATCTGTTACGACCAACCCCGAACCTACCTCCTTCCGTGAGGCCGTTCGGCATCCACATTGGCGAGATGCTATGCGTGCCGAGATCGACGCTCTATATCGCAATGGGACTTGGGATGTTGTTGATCTTCCTCCTAATAAGACCCCTATTGGCTGCAAAAGGGTCTTCCGTGTGAAATACAAGGCGAACGGAAGCATAGAGCGCTACAAGGCACGTCTTGTTGTGCTCGGCAACCGTCAGATTGAAGGTACCGATTACTCTGAAACCTTTGCTCCGGTAGCTAAACTGGTGTCTGTCAAAGTATTCTTAGCAGTGGCTGCGATCCGGGATTGGGAACTGCATCAAATGGATGTTTATAATGCATTTCTCCACGGCGATTTGCATGAGGATGTCTATATGACTTTGCCTCATGGGTTCTCTGTTCCGGGTTCGTCCAAGGTTTGTCATCTTCGCAAATCTATGGTCTTCGACAGGCGCCTCGCAATTGGTTCTTCAAGCTTGCTTATGCTCTTAAGCATTTTGGCTTTGCTCAATCCTACGCCGACTACTCCCTGTTCTCCTATATGCTATCCGGCATTGTGTTACATGTTCTAGTTTATGTCGACGATCTCATCATTGCAGGGAATGACTCCGCCTCTATTGCCCGGTTTAAGGCTTTTATGCATTCTCGCTTTCACATGAAGGATCTTGGCCTTTTGAAGTATTTTCTTGGCCTCGAGATCACCCGGACTCCTGCTGGACTTTTTGTTTCTCAGCGCAAATACGCGCTCGACATCTTGACGTAAACTGGGCTTCTAGCATCCAAACCCGTCACTTTTCCGATTGAGCAGAATCACAAATTGTCCCTCGACGACAGTCCTTTGTTTGAGTCGCCAGAACAATACCGTCGATTGGTTGGCCGACTTATCTACATCACTATTACCAGGCCCGAACTGAGCCACTCGGTTCACATCTTGGCTCAGTTTATGACCTCTCCGACGGCTAATCGGTGGCAGGCAGCCCTTCGTGTCGTTCGCTACTTAAAGGGGTGCCCTGGACAAGGTATTTTCTTGTCCCGCTCGAGTGCTCTTCGGCTCAACGCATATTGCGATTCCGACTACGCTACGTGTCCCATTACTCGCCGCTCCCTCACTGGCTTCTTTATTATGTTGGGCGAGTCGCCGATCTCTTGGAAAACGAAGAAACAATCTATTGTTTTATGTATTTGAACGAGCCGAGTCCGAGCTTTATCGAGCCGAGCCCGAGCCGAGCTCGAGCTGTTCGGCTCAGATAACAGCCCTATGCTCATATCCGTTCCTCTTTGCAGCTGGCGGACATTCTGACAAAGGCTCTTGGGCAGTCGCAGTTTCATGTTCTTCTTCGCAAGTTGGGCATTCGGAATCTTCACGCTCCAACTTGAGGGGGAGTATTGAGATAGTGTATCTTTTGTATAGAGATTTTATTTGATTCTGTATAGCCATATCTTCTCTTGTAAGTTAGGAAAGATCTGACCTAGTTTCTTTGTATATATTGATACTACAAATCAATGGAAAAGGCACAATTTTACCTCCTATCCTTTTCTACATACACTTCCCACCAAACACCATGCTTTTAGATTTTTTTTTCTTCTTTAAACCCCTCAAACCTCACAAATCCCCACCTATACCACCCACCAAACATAGCCAAATTTTCAGTTTGAGAACACTGAGATGCTCCCATGGAATTATTAGGAAGTAAATTAAATTGGGCTTTCTGAGCCCAATCCATGACATTTAAGACTAAAGGGGTGCCTACGGGCTTATAAAGGCCTCTGTGTTGCGTGTTGGCTTGTCCCATATCCTCTATATGAGCAGATTTTTAAGCTCGAGTTCAAAGTTAAACTCGACTCGATTCTAAACGAGTTAAACATGAACAAGCAATACTCGGCTCGTTCGGCTTGAATAACAATCCTGCTTGTATTTTTCTTAAATGAAACATTACATTTCATTTAGAGAGAGAGACCAAGGGCGGTTTGATGGCGATTTCGATTTCTGGCATAGACAAAGCTCAATTGAAGCTTTCCTAAAGAAGAATCAAGGAGATCATGCTAGAAGAAGGAATGCGACATTGCCTATTGCTGGTTTCTCAGCCATTCGAGCTTGGTGTTCTTTCATCAGCCTCCATCTTAGATCATTAATAGTGATGAGAAAAGGAGTTTTTGTTCATCTCTTCGTGTTTCTTCCTCGATTGCTTCCTAACTTGAGCATTTAGTTTTAGAATCATTCCCATATACATTAGTTTGTTTTTATGGTGTATTCGTTTTTTCATTGTAAAATTTTGGGTTTGAATCTCTCTCGAGGTTTCTATGTTATACTTTTTTTTAATCGTGGTTTTTATGTTATACGACTAATAATAAAATAACAGTTTTTTCTAACTTATTATGGGCTCATGGTATATGTTAAAGTTTTTCAATATTTTAAAGATTCATTTTATTGTTTTGTTTAGTCAATTGTTTTTTTATATCAGTAAGATTTTGAATAGGATTAGCCCATACTATATATATACCAGTAATACCACTATATAAGAATATCCTTTCTCAAGTCTGGCGTGGCATCTGTGTGGAAAATGTGTGAGATATGATCGACACACCTGTTGATTTTCGAAAGTTGTGTGTGAAACTCACTGCCTCAAAAGATTGCAACAAATGGAAGATATTTCGTGATGAGGATTTTAATCTCCCATAGACATAATCAGTAGCCTTTAAAAGCGTCGATCACGTTCAAACTATCACATTCTACAAGAATCTTGGGCAATATTAAAAAAATAATTTTAAGGGTTAGGAAAGCAATATTAAAAAAAAAAAATCAATCTAAGGAAATCTTTTACAGTAGTACTCCGTAAGTTTTAATTTAAACTTTTTTTGAAAAGATTTATCTATTTTATTTAGAAGTTTCTTTTCCCGCTCCTTCCACGTCAAAAAATGGTTAGGTCAAACACAATAGTCCGTATTCTCTCCCGAGTCCCGAACGAAGCGAGTAATTTCGAAATCTGCAACAAAATTCAGAGATCTGATTGTCGCTAGGGCAAGATGAAGAACCGAGTTGGAACTTCGAAGCAAATGGAGGATGTGGAAATGGAAGTCGAAGTGAATCCGGATTCCATCGACTGCTCGGCGATTTACCATGTCCTCTCCGACGTTTTAGCCTTCCTCCTCTACATGCATCACCAAATTCCTTCGTACTCTCTCCCTATCTCTCTCTCACACACACGCTTGCTCATGTCTTTTTTGAGAATATGTTGGCACTGAAGTCGAATTCTAATTTCTAGGTTTAATTTCTGCCAGGGAGGAAGCTATCGTTTTCTCCCTAGTCTAATTAGGGATTTTGAAGTCCGGTTTATACTTCTGTTAGTCCAAATATTTAAATTTAGTATACATTTGTTTGCGGATTTGGTTGGAATCATGAACAGATCAGAAATTTGAGTGTTAATTTGATCGTGAAATCAATGTACTCTTAACTGTTAGAGAAATTGCAATATTTGATGATTGGTCTTTTGAGTTCTTTCAATGTACGTTTCCGATGAAATGGACTGCTGAGTACAACTTCTTCATGTTCTAACCCCATCTAACAAGACTAAAAGTTCCACAATTTGGGATGTAGATTGTGAGATGCTTGCATAATGAAGATGATTGAAAAAGATTCTATTGCTATTGGTGCAACCTGACTTGTTTTTCTGGCAGAATGTTGCAGGACATGACTCATGAATTTGGTTTGATGCAAACTGAGTACAAGGAACTGGTATGTGTGGAGAAACTGCAACATGAGTTATGAATTATTTTCTCAATTCGTGGTTACTAAGGCTTTCTGGTTTTAGGAAATGGTTCTTACACAAGAAGCATTGAACATCTCGTCCAGAAGAAAGAAAGCTGGGAGGAAAAGAGAGGTCAGATTTGGGATTCGGAGAGTGGAGAAGTTGATGGGTGCAGTGACTAATCTACTGACTGCTTTGCAGTTGGCAATCAGTGAGGTTCCTAGTGTTGAGTCAGTTATTTTTGTTTTTGGGAGTCCAAGAAGACCACAACATATCTGTGAGATGTGTTTTCCCTGTGGTAAGATGATTCCGCAAGCTCCTGATTGTATCAGTAAAAAGAGTCAATTTGCAGACAGGCTTTCAAGAAAGGTTTGTTGCTGCTATCTTCGTTGAGTGATTTTAACTATATAGCATTTTGTGTAAACTTATTTTCCCTGGGATAGGTGATCCGGGTGCTTACTTCAAAAGGTGTAGGATCCTCTTCCTATTCAGGTGCTTGTAAATTGTATTAGTATGTTTTACCTAAAGATTTTTTCACTTTACTGAAATCTCAAGGACCTCTTCTGCATTTCAGGACCTTCAAAATTGTTTCTACTGGTTAAAGCTCCTGCTGCCTTCAATATGCCACAACATTTTCTTCCAAAGCGAGATTTTCAGTACAGCAATAAGCGAGGAGTACCTTTCTAACGTTTCCTTGTTAAATCTGTTATAGTCGTGTTATTCATTATAGTGTCTTGAAGAGTAAGATATATTTTGTTTCCAGAACCTAGTAATCAAAGTTCAAAAGTATGTTTCCAGAAGGGCCAGAACATATTTTTTTTACTAGGCAAGCAATATTATGTTGGAAAGTGCATTTAACTTGGCATCTATGAGAAAGAATGACTACCACCCTTGCATAATTTAAGATGTGACAATGTCCTTTTATTTATGGCATCCTGGACGCCAGGATTCTCACAATCGTTTTACTATTTGGGGTTATCTTAGTCATGCGGACTAGCTAAAGAAGTATCTCCTGGTAGCAAGAATAGCTATGTAAGACAACAGAATTTGCTTAAACTTCCATCAATTTGTGAAGCTTGAGCATTTGTAAATGATTATCATTTGTTATGATCTTCATTATATGATTATATATATATTTTTGACAAATCAGTATATGACTATATGATATCCTGAATAAGTGATGTAATTAGTTTTATTTCCTTTGCCTATTTCTTATTGCACCCAAACTTATTATAAATGAAGGTTATTGTATCGTGAATTCATGACACATTCGAGTTAAATTTTTGAATGAATAATTCATCTTAAATTTTCTCTCTTACAGCCACCAATCTACAGGCTGAGATTGAAGCATAGGAACCATTGCCCAAACACAGGAACCTCTAATTCCGATTCAATGACTGTCACCTCCTTAAACTTGACAGATGGTACATCAGATGATCTAATATGGTATGTTTGATAGTTTATGACAGTCTTACCAATGTATCTTATTACCAATAACATTTATGTCAATGTGTGCTGTTGATTTGCAAAAGTGATGTGTTTTATTGACGGTGCATTTGGGTAACTTTGGTGAATGAAGAGAAGGAAGAAAGATATAGAAGATAGAGGAGATGATGGCCTTTCCTCATCCATGTAAAGGGAAGATATGTTAAAATAGTTTACATTGAGGAGTGTTCTGAAGTGTGGTCCCCTTCTCTGAAAAAGAGTTATGGATTCTTTACTAATATCATCCTTCTATTTCCTGCTTCCTGGCTAAAAGTGGAGCTTGTTTCTTACATGTTTTCTACCTTTCATCTTCAGAAAGAAAGACTAGAGGACATGAGCTTCTACCTTTATAATTGAACAGCGAAAGTAATTTGAAGAAAATGTCTTGAAGTAACAATTTATGGAAAAAATTCCAATAGACAGAAACGGACATTAAAAATAAGCGCTCACCAGGTGGACAAAAATGATATTGTTTTTCTCACAATGCAATCAAATAAAATTTCATTCTCTCCTGCTTTTTGTCTTTGTAATAATTTGTGGGAAAGTGTCATTTCAGTTTGATTTCGTTATTTTGCCTCCATAAGTATGAAATAGTGGTTTGTGCCCACAGGTTTCAGTGTCGTCATGTAATTAAGGGCCTTCCAGACGAGAATCCATCACCGGAAGAATAACAAGGTTGCCAAATGAGCTGTTTCTTCATTTTGAACGAGGTTCTTGCCATGCTTTAATCATAGGTATTAGGTCTCTCATAAAATGTTTACTGGCTGATGAGTGTTGATGTAATTGGCAGTTTCCTAGTTTGAAAGTAAGAATGATTGTAAAATTGACTGGAGGCCTGAAGAAGTTGAACCTGTCTTAGCTTGCCTAAATCTTACTTTTCGTGTTCTGTCTGATTCTTTTATCCCTGTTTACTTCATGACAGCTTAACATGTGTCGGTGCTACTCACTGTATTGGCTTTCCATTAATACTAGGCAGGGTTCAATTGACACCTCTCAAAACAAATGAATAATCACCAGTCTTAACTCTTAAGAGACACACTGAAGATTCATGAAGAAACCGAAACTCAATCCTTTTGGTACACTGTCATTCATCTTTGCTAAAGGTTAGTAAGCTAATCCTCTTTCCTCCATAACATCTGCTTGAACTTGCCCTTGCGGTTCCATGCAAGCTATAGATGCGCCTAATTGGCACTTCAATTCAATTCTACAATACATGCTGTGATGGTGAAGAGCTCTACTGCTTGACCTTGCTGTCACATGTTATTCACTAATTTAGCATGCTAATCACATATTGCATTCTTATACACGAATACCTAGTCTACCCTTCATGGGTAACAATAGAAATTTCCTAGTCATACAATACTCTGCACAGGAGTCATCAGTTTGAATATATCTCTACAGGGCAAAAAAAAAGATAATCTGGGCTACAAGTCATCAGAGTGAGGAACTATCTGATTTATTGCTCTCTTCACTTCAACAATGCTTGCTTTCTTCGCATTCACATTCTCCTTCACCTGTGCACATTACAAGGAAGCAAAAATTAAGCACATTTAAGGTCCATTTCAGTATGACAGTATTTGGATATAAATCATGCTGATAAGCTGCTAGTGTTGGTACTGTCTTATTTACAGAATCTGGCATTACCTTGGCTCTCAGTTCTGCAGTGAAGACGCCGTTGTTCAACGAAGACTGAACCACCGTCACCTCCACGTGCAGCTCCCTGAGCACCATCATCACGTCCAGCAGTAATCCCTCTCTGTAAGGACACTGCAGCTCTATCAATGCGTCACTCTCGATTATTGAGACTTGTATCATGTCGGCTGGTGGTGGCAATGGCGGTGGCGACTCTACTATCTTGGCTTTGGCAACTCCGCCACTCCCCTCCACCACCCTGACCTTCCTCTTATCTAAAGTCGACCCAGGTGCAGACCTGGCGCGCTCTGCCACCGTGACACCGCTCCCGCTGCGCTGTTGCAGGTCCTTACCCGAGCTGTTCGACTTGGCAGCCTCAACCAGACGCAACCGCTCGGTCTCCATCTGACCCGTACGTGCTTCCAGGTCCTGTATTTTCCTACGTAGTTGCTTGACATACTCGATTGTATCGCCTAAGATAGAGGCCTTGTCCATTTTGGTAACAAACGGAACCAACGACCTTAATATGATGAACCGCTCATTGAGCTTCTCTCGACGGCGGCGCTCAGCCAAGACGTGGTTGGCGCTAAGCTCATCCTGCGGGGTGCCCTTGGCTCGGAACCTAGAGGATGGATCAGACCCCGCCTCCCGGCCCTTGGGCGAGTTCTCGTCATGGGACTTCGTAGTGTGCAGTAAGGGAACTGTGAAGAGAATGTATTTGAGGAGCCACTGTGAGTTGTGCTCCTCTGGTATGTGTAGGTGGTGGTCTGTTCGCGGAGGCCATTTCGAGAAGGCGGACTGCGCGGTGAAGAAGCCAACGTAGCCACCGCCGATGGGGGTAGCCGCAGAGGGCTCTGACGACCACCGGCCGACTTGGTACTGGAGGATGGTTGAGACTGTTTGGGAGTAGTGTGTGTCCTCCTGTGGCAACTCTTCCATTGCAGCTGCACCTGCTAAAACCAGTAAAAACAATCCTATTAATAAAATTCGTGCTATAAATACAATTCAAAACACTCATTTGCATATTTTAATCTGGCGTCATCATCGCCGTTGATCAGGTGATGACCACTAAAGGGAACCTGCACCCTCATACACCCAATCATTTTTTCTTGGCCGTTAGCCCAGGTAAGTGTTAATTTTATTACAGTGAATGCATTCAATTTCAACCTGTTTGTACGGCAGAGATTCAGCTGAGCAATGGCAGTTAGATTTGGGAAAATTGGAATACGAATTGCAGGCAGAAACTTTTATCATATGGTCAATTACTGGAAATTTCTAAAGACAGCAAACGTTTTAATCTCACCTACTGAATTTATTTCTCCTTCCCCACCTACTCTTACTATTATAAGTTCAATTATTTCGCCATTAGTTTTCAATTTATTACAGTATTAAAAAAAGTAGTTACCGGAGGAAGGCGGTGGTTGCGGCGGAAGGAGGGGTGGTGGCTGCGGTAGCAGCGGATCATGTTGTATGACCGGCCACCGTCTTGAGGACTCAGCCCGGCTGAACGAGTCAGCCCGTCTCTGCTGACCCATCACCGCGGTTGCCGGAGCATTCAACCCACCACCGGCACTCATCGGATAGTCGGTGTCCATGTTGTTGGAGGCATCTTCCGGCGATCCGATCCTGATATCCTCTGACATCTCCAGCTGCATTAGCTCACTGGGCTCTGCAGCCAATGCCCCGCCGCCCATCTGGGCCGCGTTCGGCGGGTTTCGCTGGCCCGCTGCCGACACGGGCCGGCTGTTTCTCCCCGTCTCCGCCTCCGAATCCGACTCTGCGCCAGATTCGTCGCCGAGTTAGATTTTTTTAATTTATAACTACACTCCTAACCACGATCGATCTACTTGCATTTATTAAATTTTTAATAAACAAATAAAAATGAAATATTTTATGTACCGTTTTCGTCGTCGTCGTCGTCAACCTCGTTGTTGACTTGGTTGACGTTGGAGGTGCCAGCGGCGGGGTCGGCGGCAGTGTACATGGGGATAGCGGGAGAGTGGAAGCGGCTGACGGGGTGGTCGGAGGAGGAGGGGGCGGGGTTGGAGGTGGAGTGCTCGGAGAGGGCGGGCTTAGGCGGAGGGAGGCGGTGGAGGTGGTGGTCGATGAAGAAGGTCTTGACGTGCTGGACGAGAGATGGGTCCTCCTGGATCCTCTCGGTGGACCCCAGCTCCACCACTCCGTCCATTAGTGGTATGCACACCACTGTCTGTCCATTTTTAATAAAAATAAAAATAATAATTAAATCTCCGTTGTCATTAAATTTGTTAAGATATTTAAAATTTTAAATGAATTAAATTGAATTGAGTTATGAAATGTTGTTTTTTAATTACCTGGACTCGAGCGCTCTTTAATTGTATAGTACGTGACACGAGATTCGAAAAAGAAAGGTTGAGTTAGTCGAAATTGTATAGTACGTGACACGAGATTCGAAAAAGAAAGGTTGAGTTAGTCGCGATATAATGAAAAAAAAATAGACTGATATTTGAACTCAACATTTTCCTTTGTCGAGTTATCGATTTATTGAGATTCAGACTTGTCTGATATCGAATTGAAATATACCTTTGCCAGAATAGCTCGAGAAAAGATTTTGCTATCGGTTTCATGGGCACCGGTTAGCCATACATGCTGTCGTTTGACATAAGCTTTACCGGGCAACCTATATACATAAAATCATCCCATTTATATTTAATTAGTTACCCTATATATGTATTAATGTAGGAATAATTATGGGATTAATATTCCCATGGAAATGACTCCAAGCAAAAATGCACTCATAAAATGAAGAAGCATATGCTCAACCACAAAAGTTGGAGATGGATGGAGACAATTTCAACGTGGTTCATTCTGATAAATATATATAGTATTAACATTTAAGAATATATATCTAGGTTTGATGAATTAATTAATCATAATAAATAAAGTCAAATAATGAAACCTAGCAAGAAAACCAAGAAAAGGGGATCACGAGAGAATGAGAGTAGTGTATATTTATATAGTATAGCTTGTTGGGAACAAGTAACAAAATTATATATGGTCTAAAGTTTGACAAAAAAAAAGGACTAAATATAATGCTTATATATAAAAATGTAATAAGACATGGTATATTATTCCAAGTCACTCCATGACAAACAATTTCCTATAAATCTGATGTTCTTATATAGTGTATAAAGTATGAGCATCCCTTTTGTAGATCACATGTAGATTTACTATATACTTCCATGATCGATCAATCGCCACATTTATGCCTCTTGTCTTTCTATATTATATTTAGGTTAGTTAAATAGCTCAACCTTTTAAATTTTTTTTTATTAAGTAAGAATTCTATATCAGATATATCTGAATCTCAATATTTAGGTTAGTTAAATAGCTCATCCTTTTTTTTAAAATTTTTTTATTAGATAAGAATTCGAGATCTGATATATACTTGAATCTCGATGTCTGACAAGTCAGTAGGCAGAAAAAAGTCAAGACATACAATCATAAATTAGAAAAAGTGTAATATAACAAGCGAAAACGTACCATACACCAGATGAATCTAGTCAAAACTAAATCTAGCAAGATGAGGACGTAGTTTGTAACATATATTTGAGATAAAAAAATAAAGGGGGTGATGAAGTGGGGTAAGGAAATTTCACAAAAGTATGAAAGATTAGGTAGAAAAAGAGGGCAAAAGGAGCCAAATGAAGGAATTGATGATTTAAAAAGGAATAAAAGCATGCAAAAAGGGAGAGGCAACGTACAAACACGGAATTCTGAGCATATAACAAGAAATTGAAACAAAGGCATCCCATTTGTTTTGTATATCTCCTACAAGTTCACATCAATTCAAGCAGCTTACATCCAAATTCCATAACCCCATATCCATTATTATTCCTTAATGTAGAGTGTAGCTAGAGCTAGCTTTGAAGGAGACCACATCTAACATTACACACAATAAGCTAAAGCTCTTTGCTAGGGGCATGGCTTAATTAAAGGCTAGCTAGGATTTGTCTTCCAACAAAAGGATCTAGGTCATGGGTTAAAGGCAAAAAATGGGTATTTCGATTAATTGAACCATTATCGACGCATTTTGATAAGATTTTCGGGTTTTGTTCAGGTTGGGGTTATGTTGTCGATCGGTTTTGTAATTGTGTATAGTTGAAAGGGATACCCTTCAATTTGGCATAGAATTGAATATACACCTAACTTGTTACTACCCACTCTTCCCCTATAGCTTCTTCCCTACACAAACTGCATACATAAATGACTTGTTAGTACTATAAATAGGTAGGTCTGTTAGAACTTACCCACCTAACTTCAAGTCCTAGTGTCCTGGAATTTATATAATTGTAACCCTCCCTCTAACTGGATTTCTCACTAGATTTTGGATGACTGATCCTCATCATCATCACCCCCAAAACTGAATTTTCAGATCTACTTAATTAGTATATATATTTATGCATATATAGTAATAAAAAAATCATATATATCATATAATATATCATTTTTTGAATTCAGATCTTACATATAAGAAACATATCAATTTCAAAATATCTTGTATTGAAAACACCAAATTCATCAAAAACTTTGATACTATTTTTTTAAAATTAAAAAAAAAAACAGTAAAATGTAGGTAGCTAACACCCATGTGTTCATATTTGCATTAATGTTGGCAGCTCAAAAACCAAACAGGAAGGATTAAAAACAAACAGGAGGAGGAAAACAACCACACAGTGAAACAAGCAAGGATCAAAATCCTATAATATCCCAACTTGATCACACAAAACATGTAATAAAAAATAAATCCTAAATGAAAATTTCATTCAATTGAATTTGGTACGTACGTAAAGTCATAAATAACATTCACCTATATCACAGACAAGCAATTTACGTACCCGACGCCGGGAGGGAACGAGAAGGAGACACACATAAGGTAGAACCACTCGGTCTCCGTTAAGTCCTCGGGCGAGAGCGCAGCGCAGGGCCGCCTAGCCGGCTGGTCAGTCTCCCCGGCTGAGAGCGAGTCGTAGAGCTCGCGGAGCTGCTGGCTCCTTTGCAGGGACGCCTCCTCCGCACTCACCTCCATTGGCTGCACCGTCTTCCTCGTCTTTATCGGTCCGTTGTAGTATCCATCGGTCCACACCAGCACCCTACTCCACACCCAAGAATATACCATAAGAGTACGCACAGTAATAGTTTAAGCTTTTGTGATAGAAAGGTGGATCGATCGAGCTAGGACATACCCTTGCTGGGGGCAGAACTGCCAGAAGAGACTGTAAGTCCATTGGACGGCTTGGACGGCAGACTGCAGCATCTCCTGCAGGCGGGCGTTGCCGCCGGGGGCCGCCGCCATGTTTTCTTTTGCTCGGCCGCTGCCGGCAGCCACTGATTGTGAGTAATTAGGGGTTTCAAAATGGGGAAAGAAGATAAAAAGGGAAAGGGAGAAAGTGTCAGACGGTAGAAAAGAGGGAAAGTTTGGTAATCATATGGAACACTCCCCCGATCGATGATGATTCGGAGGAGGGGGAAAAGGGGGAGCTAGAAGCTGATTAGGGAGAGGATGAATGAAGAGCAGGTGCGGGTGTGGATTTTTGGACGTGTGGATGAGAGAGAGTGGATTGCAGAGACTTGCAGGTGAACAGAAAAGGTAGATGATGACTTTGAGGAGGAGAGAGAGAGGGGGAGATGGAGGGAGGGAGGTGATGGATGAATTCTTGTAAGTGGATATTTATGTAAACAGACAGATCGAGGAGAGGAGATGAGATGCTGAATTTCGCCCAATTGAATCCAATTAATAAAAACAGGAATCTGGAGATTGCATTGGGTTAGGGTTTGAGGGAGGGAGAGAGAGGGAGGGAGTTTGTTTTGACTGGCCGCTCTACCAGACAGTTCAATCCCGGTGTAGGAAGGGAAGAGGATCGAAATTTAAATACTGTTTTTATATAAATATAAAAATATATATATTTGTACTCCGTATAAGTTAGATGTGAGATTGGTGGTCCCCACCAGCTATGTACACTTTGCAGCCACCTTGGTATGGGACACGTGGGGAGATGTGATTGGATGGAGTGGAGTTTTGACTTCTATAGGTGTTGAAAAACGAACATTTGTATTAGGTGGCACCGAGAATGGGCGTTGGGAGTTGGGACTTGCTCGTAACCAAATCAAACCTTTTTTTTTTTTTTTTAATTATTATTATTCTTTTATTTGCCCTCTTAAACCAAATGAAACCATTGATGCTAAATTAATTTTGAGTCATTAATTAAGACCTTTGTTATTAAAGGGTTGGATTTTGAGATCCAAGGAGTGTTTGGATTTCGAGGTTTATATTTAGATGAAGATCGATGTACATAAATATGGTCCAATGGATTATTAATAGAGGCTTGGATTTGAACTTTGAAGTGTTTTTGGACGAGGATGGAATGGAAAAGTAGAAATTAGGTAAGAGTATCTTAACCCCTAATTTTTTATTTTGAAAAGTTTAGAGTGTTTAGAGAATTTTAAAAGAAATTTAGTTTAATAGATTATCTATCATATTGTCTAAAATATGAAAACAGTATAAATGAACATTTTCCAAACCTAAATGATTCTTCAAATTTTTAAAATGGAAAGTTATTGGAGATTAAACAGGAGAATGTGTATATTTTGGTTCCCTATTTTAGATTAATTTGAATAAGTTGCTGGATATGGTTGAAAATAAGAGTTAATCGCTTGAACTGTTTTTCTTTAAAAAATAAATGGTTAGTTAATTACAGTAGAAATATAATTTTTACTCCATTTGTTTCTTTTTAATTGAATTTTATTATTAATTTATACATGTTTTTTTTAATGATAATAAAAACTATATATCAATTTTTATATTAAATTTTAAGAATATTTTCATACTCACGTAAAAGACAATTAAAAAGAGGGAAGAAGTAATTTTTTTTTTCATATAAACATATCTACACTAGGTGATACACATATAGTACGTTGGTTGTGAGTGGGGCACTTTCACTCTTGTTTGCCCTATTTTATACAAAATCCCTCTTTATTTTAAAGGTGTAAAAGCTCGATCTTTCGTAGGGGTGTTATGCAACATGAGTAGCTCGAATCTGACTCATACTCGCTCGATAAAAACTCAACTCCTGCTCGTTCATTTTCTAAACGAGCCGAGTATGAGCACATTTTAAGCTCGGTCTAAAGGTCGGCTCGTTCGAATTAATTAAACTCGAATAGCCCGAATTTTATGAAATTTCTAAAATTTTCTTTAAATAACAGTGTAATGAGCAAGTAAAACTGTCTATAACTCGAAAAAAGTTCAGCTCGAGCTCGTTCATTTCTTAAAGGGTAAATTGCAACTAATATCCCAACCTTTAGGGATAGTTGCTTTTAATACCCTAACCTTTTAATATTTCACAAAATATCCTAACATATACCATTAGTTGCGCTTAATACCCTGGATGAGATTCTTAAATTTAAAATTACCCATATCATACTAAAATTACAAAAAATCACCCATATTCATAAAATGTTTTCAATAAATTCATAATATGTTTTCAATAAACTCGTAATATATTTTAAAATTTGAAATTAATTATTTATCTTAAACATAATACTTTTACAAAAATAAATTAATGTAGATTTTAATAAATAAATGGTATGAGATATGATAACCATTTGTAATAAATAGTTACATATAAATATATATTAAAAATAATATGGTGAAATTATTATTTTTTACCATATTATTTTTCGCATATCTTTATTATATAATTATTTATTGCAAATGATTATCATATCTTTTACCATTTATTTTTCTAAATCTACTTTATTTTATTTTTGTGAAACTATTATGTTAAACATTTCTTATAAAATCATTTTTTTAATACCATGGAATTTATGTGTGATACATTATAAGATGTTATGTATAAGTTTTAGTTTATATAACATAATATTAACCAAAAAGACAGTATATATCGTATCAAATAATATATAGGGAATATATAGATGTACAAATCGACATGTATTGAGACAGACTTATATAAATTTAGATTTTAATTATAATGTATGTTTTTTAGATAAATAATTAATTGTTTTGATCGATTATATTAAAATTTTAAATGAGTTGATGCTAAAGTGATTATATTATATTTTAAAGGAGTAGTATATTTTATATATCTATTATAATTATTTTTGGATGGTGGGTCGGGTAGGGTTAAATTGTAAGAGATTTATTTAATTCTCATTTTTAAAAAATCCATTAGGGGATCATTGAAAATATTTTATGAATATGGGTGATTTTTTTGTAATTTTTGTTTGATGTGGGTAATTTTTTAATTTAAGAGACTCATTTAGGGTGTTAATTGCAACTAATGTTATAGGTTAAAATATTTTGTGAAATTTTACAAGGTTAGGGTATTGAAAGCAACTATCCCTAAAGGTTGGGATATTAGTTTCAATTTACCTTTTTTTAAACCAGTCGAGTATGAGCACATTTTTAAGCTCAAGTCAAAATTTAGGCTCAGCTCGAACTCGTTCATAATATAAATGAACTGAATATAAACAAGCAATACTCGACTCGTTCGGCTCGAATAACAACCCTAATTTTTCGTTTTTTTGCTAAAATTTAACACAAAACGTACTTCAATTTTGAAAACCTATACAAAATTATAAGTTTTTCTTCCTTAAATTCACCCATTGTTTGTCAAAATTTGAATAAAATCACCTACTAAATGATGCTAAAATCATCATGATTGTGCGGACTGGCTTAACTAGCTTATTATGGATCCATCATGAGGTCAAATCATGCATGCTTACAACATAATAAAAGTATTTTATTTTTTTTGGTTTACCACCATGCGTCCATGCCCATTACAATATGAGCTAAAGTCCTAACTTACTAATCACTACACGTCATCCTAATTACTAATAAGCTAGATATATTTAATTAGTTTACACCATTTTTATTCTTTTTGGACCTTAACGAGAAAGAAGAAAAAGAAGAAGAAGATTTTCTATCACTAATGATACCCCTAGTGGTTATATAATCTGCAACTTTGTTTGCCTCCCTGTAGATATATATGGTTGTACTCCACCTTTTCAAAGTTTACTTCCATGATTTTGACCTATTCAATTTGGCGTACGTAAGATCTCCCATCTGACATGTTTTCCTCTTGTTAGTATCCTCATCAACTCTTAGTTGTCACCTTCAATGATAATGTGCCTTATCCCTAGCCTTGCGACTACTTTCATTCCTTCTAACTAGGGTGGCTCAACGGGCCAGGCCCTAACCGCACCGAACCGATCCAAATGGATCGGGCCGAAACCGACGGCCCGATTTTTTGGGAGGGGCAGCCCGAAGCCCGAACCGAAGACCGAATATTCGGTTACGATTTTTTCGGTTTTTGACCCGAAAAAACCGAAATTCCCCTGCAGTGTGTATATGTCTGAATTATACATTGGAAATAATAGATACTACTGTATATTATAATATATATATACACTAATATATTGTTATCACTGTAATATTATATATTTATATATACGTACTATTCTATATATGCACTGTAATATTTGTGTAATAATATTATATATACGTAGTATTCTATATATGCACTAATATATTAGGTACACTGTAATTTGAAAAAAAAAAAAGAAGGTATATACATACACTGTAATATTTGTGTATGTACAACACATTTCAACTTTCAAGTAAGAGGAAATGGTACCAAATAGCCCAAAAAATGGGCCTATTTGCATAAATAGCCCAAAAAATGGGCCTATTTGCACAAATAGTCAATAGGGTAAAAACTTGGCACAAAATAGCCTGGCCATTCCAAGCAAATATAACAACAGGTTTTTTTGCATTGTTGGAAACCTGTTGTAGCAGGTAAGCGTCGGAATCCCAGAGAGGGGAGGGAGAGGCGGTGATGCCGACGGAGGAGGGTCGAGATTCAGCTTCAGGAGAGAGTGCACCGCGGACGGGAGGATCCAGATGCCACCGCCGTACGGGTAGGGACTCGGCGGCGTCGGCGAGGAAGATCCACCAGCGATCCCGTTAGTCTCACCTCATGTTGCTTCTCCTTCTTCTCGAATGTAGATCTCCGCTGCTCTCGCTTGGCTTCAATTCGCCTTCATCCAAGCGAATCTGGATTTCCTTGACTTCGATTCCGACCAAGTAAGTTTAGTGTACGTATGTCATCCCTCTTCACCTTGATTTAATTGAAGAGGGTCAGTGTTGAATTTACCTGAGTTTAATTCCGATCCTATCTCCATCTTCACCATCGGGACGCTTCAATTCTCGTTCAATTGCAGACGCTGATTTCTAGGGGTTTTCATTTCCCCTAAATTTATATTTGCAAATCTGTAGGGTCCTTTCCTTGTGGAATTGAGTTCAAATTCCCAATTCAACCGAGAGATTTACTCCCCCTGTTGCCCAGACAGGTCTCCTGGCCGATTCTAAATACTCTGGTTTTTGCTGATGTTAATATGCATCCTTATGTTATTTTTTGCTCTTTTGCTGATGTCAAAGGATTTTTGAGTATGTGCATAGTGTCCCTAATGGTTGTTACATTCCTGATGCTAATTTTTGCAAAGAGAAGAATGCTTCTGATCTTGATGAGAATATAAAATACAATTCAGAAGCATCTCACTCTCATAGTATGAAATCCTCAATCAACTTGAGCAATAGCACAAAATTAATCCTCAAACAAGTCAAGTAATAGCACAGAAGTAAAGGTTGCACTTGCATCTTTTAAAACAACACTTGGAACATTAACAAGGACAAAAGAGAGCATCAGCTGGGCAACTCGAATTGCAATAGATTGTGCTAAGTTTGGCATCGCTACTGAGGTATGGCTATGTTATATTAGTTTACTATGTATTATTCAATTTATTTTGCCATAATGAGGTTAATATTAAAATACTATACATGCTCTTTGAAATTGAATGTGTTGCTTTTTGTTTGTGAAGTGCATATTTTGTCCTGTTTATATTTTTCATTAACTTGTAGATTTAGGGGCTGCTCTCTTTTTAAGACATTAACTAGAGTCTAGTGAAGAACTTCCTCAATTTTATAGAAAACTACAGACTGATGTGTTATCATTTGGGATTTAGATGCTTGAATACATTTTCTACCAGATTCTTACATGCATTTTATCTTTAAGGTTCTTGAAACCCTTGCTCGTTGTTTGGAGAGAGAATCAACCTTGTAGTACAGAAGGGTTGATCTTTTTTTTTTCCCTTGTGGATTCAATTGCTCAATGCTCTCAAGGTTTGAAAGGCAAGGCGCTCTCTTCTCATTGTCACGTCTTCTTTTATCTTTTAGATAAGTATTATGTTAAATGCTTTGAACTTGTGTTCAGGAAGCATTTGTGATGCATACATATAAGCTATTCAAGCAGCATTGCCACACTTATTGTTAGCTGCTGCTCCTAGTGGATATGTTGCTAGAGAAAATTGGCGGCACTGTATGAAGGCAAGGAATGAAATATTTCCTTTGAACTTGTGTTGTTAGAGCTGTTATCTTAATTAATATATAGACAAAGTTTCACCCTTTTGTTTGTATTGCTACTAATACATTTTTCATCGAATAGGTATTGAAGCTTTGGTTGGAAAGACAAATTCTTCCAGATTCCATTATACACCAACATATCGTATAAGTCCATGGCTGTGAACGCAGCGTGCTTGGTTGAGTGTTCTAGAGAACAAAGTACTTCGGAAAAAAACATGCATTCATAATGAAGATGGATGGAAAATAGCCTATTAGCTCAATTGGTAGAGCGTTGTGTTTGCACACAAAGATGTGAGTTCGACTCTCACATAGGCTAATACGGAGTATGCGTTCATATCTCTATGGACTTATACGATTAAAAATGGTAGGAAATTTATACACTAATGGCAGGATAAATTTATGAATCTGGTACGACAAATTTATGAATTATGAATATCTCTGAACTTATAAAATTATGAACTTGGTAGGAAATATATAGACTAGTGGTAGGACAAATTTGTGAACGTGGTAGGATAAATATACGATATTGGTATGATAAATGTAATCACCGAAATTCCTAAGTGTATAACTTGATACTAATGGTAGGATAGATGTACACGAATGGTAAGATATATTTGTACTATTAGCAAAGACGTAGAATTAATATTGACCAATCCACAAATCCCAGACTAGTCATCATTGAGGCGTGAATTGACCATAATCTCAATCTCAATTACCAATCCATAAATCTCAATCCAATTTCTATCAATCAAAATTCATGAATTCAATCTAATTCAATGCTAGAACGACTGAATTAGAGCCTCTACCCTTGGATATAGTGTTACTTAGGTTTCCTTCATCTTCTGTTGTACACTGGAAACCCTCTACCCTTGGTTGTTTTTCTGAAAAATGTGGAACATATTTTGCTACGGTTTCTAGCTTGATTTTCCTTGAAAGCTATTTAAATTGGTATGATAGATGCACAAAAATGGTAGGATAGATGAAAACTAATAGTAGGAGAAAACAACGATATCGGTAGGATCAGAATGGTAGGATTGATGGAAACTAATGGTAGGAGAAAACAACGATATTGGTAGGATCATAATGGAAACCCAGTAATTCCTGTATAACTTGACACCAATGGTAGGATAGATGCACACTGATGGTACGATATATTTATACTATTGGCAAAATGTAAATGCATAATTGACTTTACGAAAAAAAATTACTTCCACAAGAATCTCAGAAAAGCAAAAGGAGAAGGCATGCTCCACAGGCAAAGACTGAAGTTATATGAACCACAAATGCAAAAGTTATACATGGATATATCATGTGTGATGATTAATCTCAAGCTATGGTCCCTGTCCTGGATAAAGTTAGTGTTGCCCTGAAAGACAAGATCCAAGTAGTGAATATTGACACTCAGAAGTACCCAGTCATCGCTGACAAGTTCATGATCATCATGTGGAGAAAGAAAATTGAGTAAAACCTAGTCTGGAGAGATTTATTAATTTGTCTTACCATGTTCACAGATTTGTCCTACCACCAATGTATATATTTCCTATCATGTTTATAATCGTATAAGTTCAGAGAGATTTATGATTTTGTCCTAACATGTTCGTAAATTTGTCCTACCATTAGTATATATATTTTCTGCCAGGTTAATAATTGTATAAGTTGAGAGAGATTCATGAACACATACTCCGCATTAGCCTGTGTGAGAGTCGAACTCACATCTTTGTGTGCAAACACAACGCTCTACCAATTGAGCTAATAGACTATTTTCAATGGGTCCTTATGATCGTCTAGACATCAAGAAGTGATAATTTCACAGGAAGCAAAAATAGCGTTTGAATTTGTAATCTTAATTTGCAAGTTATGCAATTGATCAAAACGAGAGTATAAATTACGAACTCTCTGCAACTGGTCTCGTGAAACCGTCACCTTGGGGTAGTTCTATTATAAGAAAAAGGAACAACTACAAATGATAGGTACAAGATCACTTACCCATCGCTACCACTGTCATCGGACAAACTTCTTGCACTTTTTCAGGTATGAAATGACAGTTGGACACTATTGGTAGGACAGAAATACTCTATTGGTAGGATGAGGACTGTATCGTTTCCTGGAATGAACGGGTAACTTTTTACCCGTCCTTTCCGCTTCTCTCCTATTCTGCCTCACTTTTTGCAGAGCATGTTATGGTGTTTCAGATCTTCTTCTCAAGCTTATATATGTTATTGGGGGACACCCATCAATGCAATCATTGCATTTTCCCCTCATAAATGCTCCCCCTTTCCCCAAAGGAGGAACCCTGTTTTGGCGCCAAAAATGCATTGACAGCCCGCCAAATCAGCTACAGTGAATCCCCTCCAGATTCTTTCCAAAATATCTCCACGTATGGAAAGACAGGTTTAACCTATTGGTAGGATAAATTCATTCTATTGGTAAGATGGGCAGTGCACAGTTTTCTGAAATGAACGGATGATGCCTTTTGGTGCCACATGTCACTGACAACTACTGACCGCTACAGTGTAGCTACAGTGTCCCACCCCTTTACCTGCAACTTCCTCTCCCGGTTACCTTTTTTATTTGCAAAAAATGACCACTTTCTACCCCATACAAATAATTGAGGCATATGGTTATTTGTGCAAAGTTTTTTTTTTATGGCTAGTTATGCAAATTAGCCGTAAGAGGAAATGGACTACGAGTGCACAAGCGTTCGTACCCACGACACTGGCCACCATTCCGTAATATAATAAATGAATGATTTTGTGTAAAATGGCTTAAATCAGGCCTGAGTTTAATTTGTGAAGCTTTCCCGTTGATTAATTACTTGTAAATTAAACACTCCGGGTAGCACTAAAAGAATAATTAAACACCACCAATATTTATATCTCGCTGTAAGTCGTAACTATAAGTCGGTGGATTATTTATTTATTACTTAATTTTGCAGTTTTTACCGGTAGGTAGAATATTATATATAGCGGGCCGGGACAAATTGAATAATAGGATTGATTCCTACCAGTCTTCCATTGCACACACACTGCACTCTCAATGTCTGTAACTGTAACTAATTGGATTCCTACCCTTCCTATTCTCAACCACATGAATCTTACCTACCTTGCTCGATCTATCTTTGTATTAGGATATAATATTATTCAGGATATATTTCTATCCTTTTGTATTTTTGTATATCTTTCCATATCCGCTGTGCATATTCAATAGGCCTTAGAGCCCAAGCATTGTATCTATATATTCATTCCAAGTTAATGAAAGAAATCAAGAATCACAATTATCAAACCCTACTGATTGTTTACATGGTATCAGCCTTAACCCGATCCTTCTAATCTTTTTCCCTTTCGCCGCCGCCGACCATGTCTGCCGACCAAACCCCACCCTCCGGCGCCGTTGTTTCCAACACCACACCCAACCCCACCGACGGCACCAAGAACTCAGGCAACATCCTCCTAGCGGCCTCTGGAACCGGCCCTCTCCCGGCTCTTCAATTTCCCAATCTCAATGTTCGCCTTGATCGCTCCAATTATACCCTCTGGCGACACACAATCAAATCTGCCCTCGAGGCGTTTGACCTTGAACCCTTTCTTCTCAAATCCAACGCTCCCACAGCCACCCTTGATGCCCCCACCACCACTCCCGACACTGGCGCGCCCGCGTCTGCTACTGGCGCGCCCGCGCCCGCGCCACCCAACCCCGCCTATGCCGATTGGAAGAAGAAGGACCGTCTGGTTCTTCTTTGGATCCGATCAACCCTCACAACACCGCTCCTCGCTCATGTTGCTCGCGCGCAGTCCACCCATGAAGCCTGGACAATCCTTGAGCGTATGTTCTTTGCTCAGACTCGTGCTCGTCAGATGCATCTCAAACAACAGATGCAAAATCTTCAGAAAGGTTCGCTCACCATTCTCGAGTATGTTGAGAAAAAGCGTTCCTTTTCTGATGCTTTAGCGGAATGCGCCTACATTGTTTCTGATGCCGACTTCGTCGAATGCATTCTCAACGGCCTTGGAGCATCTTACTCGGCCTTTCTCACATCCTACAACATGCAGAGGGATCCGATTTCCTCTGATGAATTACTTGGTCTTCTTCTTCGGGAGGAGGAGCACATTGCAGCGTCTCTTGTTCCCGCCTCTGACTCGGCCCTCTTGGCTAATGTGGCAAGTCGTGGCAGTCGCTCCTCCCAATCCACAGGGCGTCCCAAACAGCCCCCTCATGATCCCTCTCGACCACGTCCTCAATGTCAGATCTGCTCTAGGACTGGTCATGAGGCCATCAACTGCTGGCAGCGTCTCAACACCAACGACTTTCCTCCCACGAACAACACCAGCGGTCGTCGCGGTGGTAGAGGAGGCGGTCGTGGAGGCAGATCTGGCGGCGGCCGCGGCACACCCCAGCATTCTGACCAGCAGCAGCTTCAGCAGCAGTTTCAACAGCCTTCGCCACAGCGCCATGCCTTCACCGTTGGTGCTCCTCCGTCCACACTAGTTGATCCCAACTGGTACTTTGACTCTGGTGCAACCAACCATGTGACAGCTGATTTTGGTAATCTTTCTGTTCACTCTGATTACACTGGCAATGAAGGTCTGCAGGTGGGCAATGGTATGTCCCTTCCTATTACTTATTTGGGCTCTTCTTCCTTGCCTGCCAATCCTACACCCATTCGTTTACATAACATCCTATTTGTTCCTCAAATTCGAAAAAGCCTCTTGAGTGTTTCTCAATTGACCAAAGACAACAATGTTTACATGTTATTTTACCCATCTGCTTGCTTTGTGAAGGACATGCAGGGCCGCACCCTCCTCAAAGGAATCGTTGAGAACGGGCTTTACCATCTCCAACCACCTGATCCATCTCGGCCACCCCATCAAGCCTTTCTTGGAGAAAAGACAAGCCTTCAAACATGGCATGAGCGTCTTGGTCATCCGCATGAGTCTGTTTTCCGTCGTCTAGTATCTAGATTTCAATTACCAGTGTCTTTGAATAATCTTAAAAGAGTTTGTGAGTCCTGTCAACTTGGGAAGAGTCATCGACTCCCTCTCAATAGTCCACATGAGTCCAGTCAGCATCCTTTTGAATTAGTGTACTCTGATGTTTGGGGCCCTGCTCCTGTTGCATCCTTTAATGGCAATTCATATTTTTTAATTTTTGTGGATGATCATACCAAATTTGTCTGGATATATTTTCTGACTCATAAATCTCAGGTCCTTCATCATGTTCAGTTATTTCATAAAATGGTTGAGACCCAGTTCTCTAGCAACATCAAACAGTTCCAATCAGATTGGGGAGGAGAATATCGAAATGTCTCCTCCTTTCTTCAGTCTCAAGGTATTTTACACAGAGTCTCTTGTCCTCACACTCAATCCCAAAATGGGGCTGCTGAGCGTCGTCACAGGACCATTGTTGAAAAGGGTCTTGCCATGCTCTCTCACGCTAAACTCCCTCAGAGCTTCTGGGAGCATGCGTTTCACACGTCAGTCTACCTTCACAACAGGACTCTCACTCCTGTGTTGCATTACAAGTCTCCCTTTGAGAGTCTTTATGGCAAAATCCCTGATTACAAATTCCTTAAGACTTTTGGGTGCCTCTGTTATCCTTTTCTGCGCCCTTACACCTCCAACAAATTGGAGTTTCGGTCATCCCCTTGCATTTTCATTGGCTACAGCTCCAAACACAAAGGGTACTTGTGCCTTCATGTTCCCACAAATCGAGTCTATGTCGCTCGTCATGTCATGTTTGATGAAGCCACCTTCCCATACCCATCTCATACAGCCGTTCACTCCCCCTCACCATCCTCCGACTCGCGTCTCCCCACCCTAAGCCTATTACAGCAAGCTTCCTCCCCTTGGCTACCATCGCCCCTACCCTCACCACAATCTCCAGCCGACACCCCCACCACCACTCCCAACACTGGCGCGCCCGCGCTTGATACTGGCGCGCCCGCGCTGGATCCTGGCGCGCCCGCGCTGGATCCTGGCGCGCCCACGTCGACCACTCCCGGCTCGGTCTCAAGGTCTTTAGAGGAGGAGCTTGCGGCTCAAGTGTCACCATCTCAAGGTACGTCTCCCTCTCCTATCTCTTCTGAGAAACCCATCATTCCATCCTATTTTCGCCCTGCCGCTGATAGCACACATCCCATGCTCATACGAGCACAAACAAATAAATTGAAACCCAAAGCTCTTATCACCACAAATCACCCTCTTCCCTCTGTTCCTGATTTGTATGATGAACCAAAAACCTTTCTTCAAGCCTCCAAATCCCCTGAGTGGCAGAATGCCATGCAAGTTGAATTTGATGCCCTCATACGTAATGGGACTTGGACTCTTGTACAACGCCCTCTGCATGCTAACATTGTTGGTTGTAAGTGGGTTTACAGGATCAAGCGTCGCGCTGATGGTTCCATTGAGCGTTATAAGGCTCGCCTTGTTGCAAAGGGCTTCAATCAGGAAGAAGGGGTTGATTACTTTGACACCTTCAGTCTAGTTGTCAAACCAACCACCATTCGCATTGTGCTCTCCTTGGCTCTCCATCAGTCCTGGCCTCTCCGACAAGTTGACATTAATAACGCCTTTTTGAATGGTGATCTTTCTGAACAGGTGTATATGGCACAACCTCCAGGGTTCGTTGATCAGTCTTCTCCTCATGCTGTCTGTCTGCTTCGCAAAGCTCTTTATGGCCTGAAGCAAGCGCCCCGTGCCTGGTTCACAAAGCTTCGACAATTTCTCCTCCAGCATCGCTTCCGTCCTTGCCAGTCAGATACCTCGCTATTTATTCGGCGTCAGGGGTCATCCACTCTCCTTGTCTTGGTCTATGTTGATGACCTCATTGTCACTGGATCTGTGTCTGCAGAGATTGATACATTCATTGGGCTTCTCAATCAGACTTTCTCTTTGCGCGACTTAGGTGATCTTCACTACTTTCTCGGCATTGAACTAACCCGCCAATCAAATCAGATCGTCCTCTCTCAGCAGAAGTATATTCGCGATCTTCTCTTGCGAAGTAAAATGCAAGATGCTCGCCCCATTTCGTCTCCTGCTGAGCCGGCCTCTCGGTTAGTTCGTGACGGTGATCCTCACTCAGATCCACACCTCTACAGGAGCATTGTTGGTGCCCTTCAGTATGCCACCATCACTCGGCCGGAAATTTCGTATGTTGTCAACCGGGTTTGTCAGTTCATGCACTCCCCTACTGAGGTTCATTGGTCAGCTGTTAAGCGGATCCTTCGCTACCTGAAAGGTACTCTTTCCTCTGGCCTTGTCTTCTGTCCCCTTACTGACAGTCGTCTTGTGGCCTTCTCTGATGCCGGTTGGGCATCTGATGGTGATGACTGTCGCTCTCAGCATGGGTTTGCCATCTACTATGGTGGTAATCTTATCAGCTGGGCATCTAAGAAGCAAAATGTTGTCGCCAAATCCAGTACGGAAGCTGAATACAGGGCCATTGCATTCGCCGCTACAGAACTCATTTGGATTCAACAATTGCTTTCTGAACTGCGAGCTCCAGCTGTTCGGCCTCCCATAGTTTTGTGTGACAATTTGAGTGCAACCTACATGTCTGCCAATCCAGTTTTCCATCAGCGGTCTAAACACATCAAGATTGATTACTACTTTGTTCGCGAGCAAGTTGAGGATGGCTCTCTGATTGTTCGTCATGTCCGCGGTCAGGATCAGATTGCTGACATCTTCACCAAAGCGGTCGGTACGGCTCGTTTCCTCTCCCTGCGCTCCAAGCTCCATGTTCGTGACCCTCCATGAGCTTGCGGGGGGGTATTAGGATATAATATTATTCAGGATATATTTCTATCCTTTTGTATTTTTGTATATCTTTCCATATCCGCTGTGCATATCCAATAGGCCTTAGAGCCCAAGCATTGTATCTATATATTCATTCCAAGTTAATGAAAGAAATCAAGAATCACAATTATCAAACCCTACTGATTGTTTACACTTTGATGTCTTAATCGGTTCATTAGCCCGTGTCAGTCGAGTCCTTTTGAGCCCGTAGATTTTATTTAGACCCGAAAAGAAGAGACTCCTCGAATCCTTGTAAGGCGACATCGATCCAACCATGTTTTATATATATGTTTCCAATGAAAGGATATGGGTTTGGCCTCTTGTTGTGTGGTTGGTAGTTACATGAGAAATGAATGTAATGCGGTTTATCCTGCAACAAAAAAGAAAACGGAAATTTCGCCTGGTAACCCTGAGGTTTTGCCTAATTCGCGTGGTAAACAAAGGTTTCAGTTATTTCGTCTGGTAACCCTGTGGTTTCGAAATTTTTTGTCTCGCGCCCACAAGTTTGAGTTTGTCCAATAATTGTGTTTTAAAATTATGGACGGGTGAGTATTGTAATATTAATAAATTTTGTGGTATATTTTCACAAATACTACCATTGTGAAAATAGATCCCAATAGATCTCGTATCCAACTGATGAGCCAAACCAACGGTGAGAGTGGAGGAGGAATCGCCCTGAGCCAAGGCCGAGGAACAACGGTAGGTGGCCGGCGATCGGTGTAAGAGGGGCGGAGGCGGAGCAGGCGGTGACGTCACAGGTGGTGGCCGGCGGCAGCTGCGACTGGTGGTTGTGCCGTGGTGGGTTGCGATTTCAGGTTAGTTTTAAGAGTTCGAATTTTTCAATCGCATCCCTCGAAAGTTCCATTCTATTTATCAATTTAGTTGTTGTTGAGTGGGGTTAGTGTTCAAGGTTGTGAATTTGATCTCAAATCATGGCTTGAAGCTTCGAATTTGGAATCATGAATTTTAGGGTTTTGGGGTCCGAAAATTTGGGGGTTTTTTTGTTGTTGTTTGTAGGGTTCGAAAATTTTAGGCAATGGGGTTGTAATAGCTCATATTATTTGGTCCTACACTTGAGCTAATGTATATCAAGAATGAAAGACTAACACTCTTCAAGTTGAAAAGTTGTTTCTGATAAGTCTGTGAAAATTTTGTTCAATTTTAGGTCTCAAGTAATAGCTCAGAATCTCAAAATTTTGTTCGATTTTAGGTTTTTCCTTGATTAGTTGCTGATTTTTATTATAGGTTATTCCTTCATTTGTTGATTGAGTTTTGTGCATCTTGCTAAGTATGTTAAGCTATCACTATGTGAAATTGACATAACTACTTGGTATACAACATAACTATGATCATTTAGAACTAACAAGACTTTGTATGGAGGAGTTTGAGATTCTTATGGTTGTAATCTTAGTTTATTGATGTCTGATTGGTGAGTTTTATTTTATGTATGAAGCATATTGTTTGCTTTTAAGGTTCATAGAAATGTATCTATATCATCCTGTTTTACTTTGTTCACTGATAATCCTGCTTTGACTACCAGCACATAAAGAGACAAGCAAGCGTAACTAATTGTTTCATCCTATGTAGGATGGTTAGCTTATGATCTAGATCGATAGCAAGGAATCGACTCTTCTAGTTATCAATCTCATTTCTTTGTTGTTTGTTTGCTTTTAGTTATACAATTGACAGGTAACATATGCTCAACCAACCAAAGTTATGCACAGAGTTGAATGTGTTTATATTGCTAGTTAAATGCACAAGGGCAAAATTTGTTTAACCTATTAGCTCAAATGGTAGAGCAATGTGTTATACACATGATGTGGGTTCGACTCCCACATAGGTTGATCCGTAAAATTGTACATTGGTATCCTGTCACAACTTTGTTTTCAACATCATCATGGTAGTAATATGTATCCTCCTATTTTTCTTCTTTGGGATTCTTCTCACTTTTTTCAATATGTATATAGCCTATATGGGATTCGAACCCACACCTTGTGCCTAAGCACATTGCTCTACCGATTGAGCTAATAGGCTAAAAATTTGTAGGAAAAAAAATCGAAACCAATAGGCAAACAAATATCCACATTGTGTTAATCTATTTAGAAGTAGTAATCTTTACAAGCTGAAAAAGATGAACCAGTGACATACTTGATAATTCTTTCGCTCTTCAAGCCATTATTTTACAAGAATAACCTTGTGACTAGCATCTTTCCGCTCATTGAGCAAGCTGTCTATCAAGAGTTTTTCTCTCCTAATAACCAAACATGTAATCTATAATCAATTTGTGTTGTATAACTAGCTGAATAATTACTGTATCATAAAATTGAATATGGAAATTTTCTGAGTGTGTTTGCATAGAAGTTGTATACATGCCTTTTCTATCTCCGAAATACCAGCAAAAATCTGGATGTTCATTTTGATTAAACCCTTTGTTATCGCTGACCCAAAATCAAAAGTTCACCACACAACTACATAGCTTGCTCCAACAGCCTTTAAAGTTTCAACTTGACGATAATGAATAACCAAATACTACAATAGGTGTAAGATCTGTAAAGCTATCTTAATTCATCAATACACAACACAATAGAATATTGCCTGCTAGCGATGTAGATCTGTAAAGCCATTATTTTACCCATTGACTACTAAAAACTAACCCAAATAATTATGTTCAATATGAAAAGGGAAGAGAAAATATTGACTAACATAAAAAGTAATCCTTATAATATATAGAGAAAAACAAGAGCACTATATAGTAGCAAGCAGTGGTACTTGATTTAGGCCATTTCAATTGGGAAAACTATGCAACTAATCTCAACACATGTGAAGCTATATACTTCAAAGATTTTAAAGACCTGTAATGTAAGGCTTGAAAACAAAAGACAACAACATGCCCAGATCAAACCTTCTAATGTTTTATAGATGTAGGTCTACAACGATCATCTATTGATTGGATCCTATTATCATTGCATCCATCTTTGTGTCTTTTTATATATAAAAAATCAGATTATTTTAACTTTATATAAATAGAATCATTCATTTCCTGACTTGCTTTGAATTACGAGTGATCCATGACAAAGTAGGTGGAGACATGATGAGTTGCTGACCTGGTCATGAATTCAAAGTTGGAAATTGCCAAGTTTCTCAACCTCTTGTTCATACAGTCTCTTCCTCTCTAAACATTGTATGGCAGCTTGTCAAAAAACACAGAAGCAAAATCAACATGGGGTTTCGACATACAAGATGAAGAATAAATACTTCATACTTTCAGGTGAACAAGACGAATCCAACAATGAACTTGGGGTTTTTGCTCTTGTAAACTCTTTGGCCTTTTTTACTTCAGCTGTTGCTTTCTTTATTAAAAGGTTCTCCTTTTTCTCAAGCATTTCGAGAGTCTGCTCAATTTATGATAATCAACAAATTTTCAGCTTGAAGAGCATTAGTCTTTCATTCTTGATATACATTAGTTCAAGTGTAGGACCACATAATCTGAGCTATTACGACCTCATTCCCTAAAATTTTCGAACCCTACAAACAACAACCAAAAAACCCCCAAATTTTCGTACTCTAAAACCCTAAAATTCATGATTCCAAATTCGAAGCTTCAAGCCATGATTTGAGATCAAATTCACACCTAGACCACTAATCCCACTCAACAACAACTAAATTGATAAATAGAATGGAACTTTCGAGGGATGCGATTGAAAAATTCGAACTCTTAAAACTAACCTGAAATCGCGACCCACCACGACACCACCACCAGTCGCAGCCGCCGCCAGCCACCACCTGCGCCGCCGCTGCCCCTCTGACACCGGTCGTCGGCCACCTACCGTTGTTCTTCAGCCTTGGCTCAGGGCGATTCTTCCTCCACTGTCACCGTTGGTTTGGCTTAGTTGTATGCGTCATACGAGATCTATTGAGATACTTTCACAATGGTGGTATTTGTGAAAATATACCACAAAATTTATTAATATTACAATACTCATTCGTCCATAATTATAAAACACAATTATTGGACAAATTCAAACTTGTGAGCGTGAGACAAAAAATTTCGAAACCACAGGGTTACCAGGCGAAATAAATGAAACCTTTGTTTACCACGCGAATTAGGCAAAACCTCAAGGTTACGAGGCGAAATTTCCTAAAAGAAAAAAAGAAAATTTTTCATAAATTAAATATTGTATAAAGTTTTCTTATTATATTTTTGGATGAACTTATAAGCCGGACTATTAGGTAGGTACGCGCACAATCCCAAGTCCCAACTTCCTAGTTTTTAGATTAGTTGGATTCAGATTAATATGAGAATCAGTCTCTGCTGCTTGCACTTGAGGTGGTGTGTAAGAAATAGAGGTGGATGATCCCTTTAAAAATATAAATAAGAAATTGAAATATGAGATTAATGGCACCTTATTGTTGGTTTGTAGTTCTTTGTGGAGCAAGCAATTCGGGGTGTAATATTTATTGGGTCGAATGCTAACTCTGGGCCCAGTAGGCTTCAAGCTTGCAGTTAGTGGAATTATTAACCCCTGATATTGGGCCATATGATATGTGACTTGGGCCTCTCAGCTGGTTACCATACCTTGAGCCTGAGGCAATTATCTTGTTTGAAAAATGAAAATGAGTTCCAAAATAGTGCAAGGGCTTGAACATGAGAGTTTTTTTTTTTTTTTTTTATAACGGAAAAAATTTGGTCAAGTTAGGTAGCCATACTAGCCATGGGCACATGAACGAATGAGATCAACAAGCTCAGAGTAATTGGGGATAGATGGCCCCGAGAAGACGTGATCAAGGCGTGTCAAACGATCAGCTACCCGATTGACTTCCCTGTAAATGTGACAAATCGGAGCTAAGGCAAAGCGACACATAGAAAGAGTAACGTCATAAATAATCATTTCTACTTCATCAAGGGGAGACCAAAGTCCTTTAAGACAATTAATAATGGTGAGAGTGTCTTCTTCAATGAATACATGGGTGATTTACAAAATCAAGACAGCTTGGATACCAATCCATAGTGCATAGCCTTCAACACCAATTACATAATTCAATGGTGAAGTGCCAGCCCCCAAGCTGATAGGGTTTCCCAGCTGGTCTCTGATGATAAAACCAAAGGATCTCTTGTTTGATGCAGAAAGTGCCCCGTTGAAATTGAGTTTATGATAGTTTGGGGGTGGTTTAATCCATTTGTTTGTAGGTCGTTTTTTTTTTTTTTTTTTGCGCGGGTCCTTGATATTTTTTTTATGTAAAGTCTACGTTTGTCAATTTAGCTTTATTCCAGTTATAGATTTGTTCGTTTGTATAAGCAGTTATGGTTCTCGGGTCAGGCCTTATGTTGTCAAAGAGAGCTCTGTCTCTGAAATACCAAACACACCACCAAGTCGTAGCAAGTTTGGTGAAGAATTGTTTTCCCAGGTCTTTTCTCGTGTTGCTCGACATGTCCGTGATGTTCTGAGATTGGAATTGTGTCGTTTGAACATGAGAGAGTATGAGACAAATAATCTTATTACGATAAAAATCTGATGCGGATATTACTTTTCATATAATCTTCGGACACACAATGAGTTGACATATACTTTGATTGAGTTATTTAATTGTAGTGGGTAGTTATTCAGTTGAAAAACATTGTTTGATTTAAGTGAATAGTTATTCATTTGTAGTGAGAGTTCCAATAACTAATACAACTGAATAATCACTCACTCAAAATAAATACCTTTTTTCAAGTAAATGAATGTTTATTACAATTGAACAATTGCCCATTCAAAGTGAATAACATCCCCCCCCCCTTAAATCCTCTTATATAAAAGGGAAAAAAATATTTTGCAAAATTATGAAGTTTAATCCTAAATATCTTTATTCTTAAACCCTAAACATCTCTCTCTATAAGATAAAAAAAAGGAGAAAACTTTATGTTCACCTTTTATTTTGATAAAAATAAATGAAGAAAAAAAGTTTAGATTAGTAGGCATAGATTAATACAAGTTACAAAATAATTTTAAGAAAAGACAAAAATTGTAGAAATTTATCTTGCCGAAAAAATTTGCAAAAAAAAATAAAAAAATAAAAAAATCAAATCATCTGGCTATAACACATGATATTTTTTTGAAGACATGGTATTGATTTCATCTATTTTATATATTAGGTAGATTAAAGTACAAATTATAATCCAAGGTCAAAGGTAAAAATAAAATAAACAATTCTTCTTCTTTTTTTTTTTCTGATAATGTAAGAATTCAAAATATCAGACAAACCATCTATCTATTAATTACTACTATTAACATAGAAGCAGATCTATCCTAAAAATAAAAAATAAAAAATCATATTCCACCACCCAAATTAATATACATCCATATTATTAACTACATTAAATATTAATATCATAGTATAAAAAAATATCAATAATATGTTTTCTTTTCATTTTCATATATTTCGTATTATATAATGTCATAAATAGTACTTTAGTAATAATAATTTTGTTATCTTATGGTACAAAAAATAAATTATAATTTATTACATTTGTAATAGCTACACTATATATAAAATCAAAAGCATGATGGTTCTCCATGACTTCACTAGAAACCTTCAATCCACAAGTTAATTAGATAACATTATACCTCATCCACTTCTTTATTTTCTTTTATACAAGCTCCTATGTGGCATCTATATGTCATCCACATTGATCTAAAAACAAATCAAAACAAATGAAATTTCACCATATTTATCCACCTCACTAGCTAGCACACTACCACAATTGCTTAAATGGATTAATTAACAAATATTTATATCATTCTTTTTTGGGTAAATTACATATAACCACCCGTAAATTATGGTACTTTTCACATAACCACCCACAAATTAGTTATTTAATGCAATAATTCAATTAAAATAAAATTATTCATGTTCGGCTAATTTGTCAAATGATATGTATAAGCTTAGCTTATTTTTTAAATGATATGCTTTGTAATTTAATATATGAGCTAATTTATCCTTCTTTTAGAGCAATAGTCTTGTTTTATTTTATAGCTTATCCCTATCTTATTCAACATTTGAAGGAGATGAGACTGTTAGGAGCTATTGCAAGTCTTGACTCTTCACATTGCAAATCCAATTTAGATATATATTGGTTGGAGTATTTAGGGTGGGTTTGAATTTCATTCCATTTTAATTATAATTCAATTATTGACCCCGGTTTATGTGAGTTGTTGGTTGTATAACTAAAAATCTCATAAAAATTTAGGTAAAATAGTAATTTAAACCAATAATCACATACATTGGGATAACACTATTACATTATATATAATTAATAAATTATGGAATCCAAACACACCCTTAATTTACCTTAAATTTTTTGTTTACCAAATACGACCTTGTCTATTTTGCATTATAAACATAATACAATTGGAATCCAAACACTTATATACATGCAACATCTTTCCTTTACAAGGTATAAACAAATAAGCTTGAATTAGGGGTATTTTAGTCGTTTTAAACAAAATAAATAGAGGTTTAATGTGTGGGTGGTCTTATGAAAACAAGTCAAATTTATGGGTGGTTTACTGTAATTTAAGTTTTTATGAGTGATTATGTGAAAAATACCCTAATTTACGGATGGTTATGTGTAATTACCCTTTTTTTTTAAATTTATATTTTTTATTTACAAGTAATTTTATCTTTTATTCACACTTATATCTTATCCTATGAAATATCATTTATTTATACAAAATAATAAATTTTATTCTTTATTTTTGAAGCACAATCAATCAATCAATTCAATATATAATACTAAAACAGAGGCTGGAAATCCTATGTGGCGGGTTCTGGTGTGATTCGCTTACGTGTCGTATTCTGGTGCAATCTGGCCCGGGTCTTTGACACGTCAATTAATGACGATCCAATATATTTAAGCCACGTCAGACGATTACATTATCTATTTATATATGTGTCATCCTATGTGTCTATTTTAATTGAAGATTATATTTAATTTTTAATATAAATATTCAACATCATATCTTGAGTGGTTACAAAATCTATCATTTTTACTAAAATTATTTTATAAATATTTTTTCATCAGTTATTTTTATCTTTAGTCATTTAGATTAGTAAGGATAATTCATTATATCTAATGATAAGATTTATTATTAATTAATTATCTATAAAATAATAAATCTTATCACAATAAATAAATATTAAATGCAAATATGTTAACAGTTCATGATCGATCCTAAATCACACAATACATGGGTACATTCATGATCAACCCTAACCTAAATTTTACAATTATTTAGCTTATATCTAAGTTGAAAAATTGGTTGGTACGTTGTATCTTCAATAAAATATGGATTTTTTTAAATGATGAATTGTAATTTATAAGATATATTAATTTTACAATAATATTAATTTTACATAAAAAAAAAGATAAATTAGTTTTAGCCCCCCCCCCCCCCCCCCAAAAAAAGAGTTTATTTAGTTTTAAAGAGTATAGAGTATATACGGTTGTACTCCGTATTTGATAAGTTTGGGTGCATGATGTTTAGTATAATAGTTTAGAGTATATCCTGTTGTATTTGATAAATTTGGGTGATGTTTTTAACTTATATTTTAAAGTCACAAGTTAGATAAAACATCACTCTGGATTTGTTTAAGTAGGCGATGTCATGGTTTAACTTAATCAATATAATGTATAATAACACATATTACCATGAGGAGAATGTAATAAAGTGAAGCTTTCATAATAAAGAATTAGAGGCTCTAGCCTCCTTTTGGATAAAAAAAAAATAAAGTGAAGCTTTATATTCTATGAAAAAACCATTGTATCTGTAATAAATAAAACTATTTTATGTTTGATATGATAGTCGCGTATAAGTGTATAAGAACACCTTCAACACTCTTAAATTGTAGAAATTCTCTAATTTTAAAGATTTTAGTTTCTTTGCTCCAATATATCATCTAATAAAATATAGAAATTAATGGAAAAAAAAGTCAAATTTTCTAAATTTTTAGTATTCTCTACTATTTTATATAGGATTTGGATAAACATATTTAAACTTACAAAAATTATAGAGAAACAGTTGAGATAAAACATTTTTTTTTTTATTCTATACTAATTTCTAAGTTAAATCATAAATTATTTAAAAAAATTATTTTAAAATTATAATAAAATATAATTTCTTAGACGACCGCACAAGCGTGCGGGACATAAGACTAGTGATATCTTAATGCAGGACCCAAATGACCAAAATTGGTCCAAACCCAATCATAAAAAACCAAATAAGACTCAAACCAATTATAACTGAAACTCAAAATAGCCTAAACTTCAAGATACTTTTTAGTAAAATTTTAAAAATGAATATTCAAATAATAAAAAACTGAAATAATCGAAACATGAGACAATCAAAACCCAAAATAATTGAACATCGAGACAACAAAAGCCCCAAATAATTGAAACCCAAAACAGCCGAAAGGCCCGAAACTTGATCTTGACCCAGCCCAACCCGAATGACAAAATCATTTGACATTATCCTAAACCCGAATCTGACCTGCCACCGTTCATCTATTAGCAACAAGTTCTTTATCATTTACTTATTACCAATCAACAATTATACCAAACAAACTCTAATTAACCTCAGTGCATCTTGCCCAGTCTCTTACTTTTCGTACAGAAATTGAATTGGGCTTGGATATTCAAAATATCTGGTTGCATGAAGTGTGGAAACCATCAGGTAGTCATTTTTGTATCACCATATATACCAAGTGCCCATCGACAAGTGGCACATCAATATATGCATATTCAGACACCATTTTCATATAGTAAAAAAAATTCATACTGAATGAACCTTCACCAAATCAATAGTCACAAATCAATTCATCACATATCAGCAACCAAAAATATGATTGAACCACCACCCACCACTAGTACTACAGCCTAGAAGGTGCCAATTCAAGCCCTTTGGTTCAGATATTTTCATTTTGGTCCTTTTTGCATTCAAACACTAACCAACTGAACCCAAACAAGATAAGAGGCATGAAGGTGAATGGAAGCCATGGGGATGGGACAATGGTGGAGTGGAACGCACACATGTACCACTTGTGAGCTCACTTCAGTACTAGCAACCCTTTCTTTCTCTCAACTTCTATCCCTACTGATGATGTGTTGTAGCCTTCAGAATCATCATTAATCAGCAGAATTTGTTCAATTCACTTGCTCAATTCAATTGGCCCTTTTGAATTAGAGCACAAGCTATCCCCCACCCTGAGCCTAGTTGATTGTCAAGAGGTGAGAGTAATCGCTCATCCAGGATTTTCAAAAGCCTGTGTCTTGTCATGTATCCGAGAGTTTCAACAGCGCCTAGTTGATTTGCACCTAGTGCATGCCATTCAATTCTGCCATCATCCATTCCATTTTTATCGAAGAGAGCCCTTCAACCAAATGCCTATATGCCTGAAAGGTATAAGCCAATAAAACTCAGAAACAGCATATCAGGATGTATATTAAAGCACCAAAGTTTTCTCCTCTGAAGCAATTTTTTGCACGTGTGTTTCTAAACCTCTTAACCAACAAAAGCTAAAATGAATATTTAATCAAACACATATGAAGGCCAGTGTATGGATATAACAATGAAGTGCACTGCCAAATGGGATATAACATTCTTTCTTCAAGTTCCTATGTACAAGGACACAATTAGCTCCACTTTAAAAGTGATGTAGCACACTTTAAATAAAAATAAATAATTAAAGCATAGTCTATATATATGCTCATGTTCTCAGCGTGTAAGAACCGTGTGATAAAATGATTTCAAGTAGAGTCAAAATCGACATGTCTGCCATATCATAAAAGTAAAGGGTTGCCAAGTGCCAATTTAGTCGATCAGCATTCAACAATATTTACATCTTCATGTCAAAAAATTTGCACTAATTTCTGCAGTGTCGGGTAAAAAATAACAAATCGTATTAAAACCATGTTTGCATAAAATATTAGTCTTTAACGAGGAAGATAAGACAGGAGGTAGTCCAGAACCATTCAGAATTTCAGACTAGTACGTAGCAAATGATCGATACTTCTATTTCTTCCCAATCTAGTACATTTATATGCTCATGTTGAGCCTCAACGTTTCAAACAAATATAAAGAAACTAAATGACCATAAAATAAGATCTCTAAATGACATGAAACCTTTTCTTTAATGTTGACAAGAAAGTGTTCTTAAACTAAACATGCTGAAATTTATAGCAAGAACTAAACACTGAAGTTTATGCATCTAAATGACTTTGCTAATCAACGCTGCAAAAGCAAAAAAAACCCGAAAATATTTGATTTGTTTAGAGGACTCACAATTCCAACAATATTTTCCCCAATCTTCTGCTCTGCTGCTTAAACCTCGCCTGCTTGTAAGAATGGAAATATAGCAAACTTCCCAGACTCACTGTTCCTCATTCCTTAGTAATGAGAATTTGATAAGTAAAGATATTACAATCTACCTTCTTCAAAGTTCAAACTATACCTAATTTTTTGTCCACTTTTGTTCTTTTTTTTTTCTTTTCGTTTTAATAGAAAGAAGTACAAACAAAATTCCAATGAGTACGGAAAGTGCATGACACTAGTGCCCAATAAATGGCATTTGTGGGGGCCTTACATATTTATGGTTTCAGTTGCCTCCAAATTGTGAGCCAATTATCAAGAGTAACTGTTGATTTTCAATAATTATTATCAATGCTTTCTTTGTTGCGGCTCCATTCAGGGATGGTCTATTTATATTTAATTAATTTCTAGTGCTTCTTACACTTTATTGTTAATGCTCCAAATCTGTTTAGGGTTAAATCAGTTTAGTTCAATGTTACTACTTCTTTTCACAAATTGTTTAAACTGATGATGTGCAGAGTTAAACTTTAGGAAGAACAATTGAATAAATAGCTACAAGCAAAGTTGTAGAATCAGTAGCCACCCCATGAGCTCGATCCTGAACACCAGAGACTTGGTCAGGACTAGGCGGAAGTAAATTTGATCAAAAGAGACAACATGCTTGTATTTTAGTATGCAAGAACCTTTTTAGTGCATTGCATTTAAATCTTTCAGTAGGCAATATGAGTACGAAACAGCAAGTGGTGTCATGCAAGAGACCACATTCTAAGTGGACAAGCTTTACGTTATTTAATTGTTTTGCTATTCAGTGTAGCTAAGCACGGAAGTAGCACAATTAATATAATTACTGTTTCTAGTTTATCTAAATATAATTCCTCGGCTATGCACTTCTAACAACAGGACAAACAGATAAAAGCTTTCGAGGAATAATCACGAAATATTCAGAAATCAGAATAGATTCAACATCTGAAACTGCCTAACAATCATAAAGAAACCAAGAAAAAGGTTAGTATAGTGATTACATCTTTGTTCTCTGATTGTCTACTGAAATCCTAAATGAAACCACTGTAAATCTATTTCTGCAAGCACTTAGATCAAACTACTAGGAGTTGTGGTTGAAATGACATGAAACAGACAATTCTTCACATGAAAGTTTTAGTGTATAGAAACAAATATTATATGCTTAGAAAAGCATGAAGTATGAATCATGTCATGCCTAATCCTAATCCTAATCAATTCCAAAATTTTGTTATATATAAACATTGTTAAAAAAAAGAGACTATTCTCAATGTCATTATGACCTGGAGTGCAACCTTTTATTTAAAATTGTACAAGTTTGAATTCAGTGCAAATGGGTATGCATGATACTTGTATCGTCCTATTTTTGGGACATGTTTTGCTCTGGCTTGTATTAGGTATTTGGAGACTATATATAAGTGGCTCTTCTCCTACTCAACAATCCATCAAGTGCATAAATTTCACCCAAAGAAAGGAAGAGAAACCTCAAAAGTAAAATGGCAACAATAGTTATACCTATTCCAAACGAAGAAGGGAATGTTCCTAAGGTTACTAGGAATTCTAAACCTCTAATCCTTTCTCTATTACCTTTGTTGTCAGTAGGCCACTGTGACAGGAGAAAAGTAATTCACAGTGTGAAGGCTGGTGTAGCCCTGGTCATAGTTTCTCTTATTTATCTGCTCGATCCACTATACAAGCAGTTTCGGGAGAATGCTATGTGGGCTATCATGACTGTTGTAGTCATGTTTGAGTTCAGTGCAGGTATGCTCAGATGCTTAAGTTATTTATCCATGCTCAGATTCCACCCTAAAAAAAGATTCATTTTTTGTGTGGAACAACCATGTTCATTAAACCAAAGCTAATGTGCTACAAGCATGTTAAGCAGGTGCTACATTGAGTAAGGGGCTAAACCGTGGAGCTGGAACAATAGTAGGAGGAGGATTGGGATGTATTGCGGCTAGTTTTGCTCATGAAGTTGGTGGTATTGGTAATGACATAGTAATCAGTGTCTCTGTGTTTCTTTTTGGTGAGTAAATCCAGGTTTGATCCTTTTGGATACATGTCAAAAGTGATCAATCTTAAAGTTCCAAAGATTTGTCAAAGAGCTAATTTGAATGCACTAACATCTAGTTACTTATGCTTCAGGTGCTGCTGCAACATATACAAGAATGGTACCAAGTATCAAGAAAAGATATGACTATGGAGTCATGATATTTCTTCTAACCTTTAACTTGGTCGTAGTGACTGGTACACGAGCAGACGAGGTCATGGAATTAGCACGCAAACGCCTCTCAACAATTGTTATGGGTTTCATAGTTTCCATCTTCACAAACTTGCTCATATATCCCATGTGGGCTAGTGATGAACTTCACTGCAATTTAGCCTCAGAATTCAGCAACCTAGCCTGCTACATAGAAGGTAACCATTTTCAGAGGAAGCTTATCATAAAAGATCAAGAAACTAGGAAATTTCCCAAGAACTCTTTACTATTTAAATATCCTTTAACATGATTGGTCCCAACATTTCGTTGCAGCACTATTTGAAGACTACTTCCAACTAAGCAGTGAAGAAAAGTGTCTGCAGGATAAAACTATTGATGGCTGCAAGATGATGCTCTATTCAAAATCAAAGGACGAATCTCTGGTATTTGTTTATGCAAACACGCACAAAAAATAAAGCTTCATAGATTCTCTCCTCTTTCTGGAAAATGAATCACCAAAAACTAAAGGAGAAAGTATATGCTACAGTCAGTAAAAAGGATCCAACTTCATGACTGTGTTTCTTTTTGTTTCGAATACAGCTCACTTAATTCATTGAAGGTCAAAAGAAAGTAAATGTCAAAAAATAAATAAAAGGATGCTTTGTTTTTTAGGCAAATTTTGCTAGATGGGAACCATGGCATGGAAGATTTGGGATCTCATATCCCTGGGGCAAATACCTCCAGATTGGAGATGTTCTGAGAGAATTAGCAGCAGTCACTCTTTCCCTAAGAGTTTGCCTTGGAGTAAAAGCAGAGGTTAGCAGCACCAATATAATTACATGTTTATTCATGACTGATACGTGTGCAAACCTTCTATCATCCATAACACCTTTCTGGAAACAGACTTCATCAAATTTGCAGAATTCCATAAAAGAACCCTGTGCAAAAGTAGGGGCTAGTGTTGCATGGACTTTAAGAGAGTTAGGTGACAGCATCACGAGCATGCAACAGTGCCAACCTCAGACTATGCTCAAGCCAAAGTTGCAATCAGTGAGACTCGAACTTAGTCAAGTCATGACTCAGTTCAAGACGGCAGAAGTAGAGAGCTGTGAAGGATTTCAAATAGCAAGCTTTGTGTTCTTGGTAATGCATATAGTGGACAAGGTGGAAGGATTAACTAAAGCCGTGGATGAACTAGGAGAAGTTGCCCAGTTTTCTTCCAAATAGTTGAATTGTGCAAAAGGAACCTACTCCAGCTATACTCTCCAATCTGGAAAAAGGGAGAGCCTTGCAAAGGGTTTATTGATGATGCAACACTATATGTATGTTTCACATTGAAAGCTAAACAAAACCATCCGTGCAATGGCGCTTGCCCTCACTACAGTGATGAATCTGTGGCTAGAAAACACACTAGATTTAACATAATACTGTATTTTGTTGACTCTTAAGTCATACTAATAATGCCTAAAAGAACAGACCAGCTCAATGTCTGATGACTGAGGTGACTAACACTTTGCCAATGGGGTTATGGGACATTATAAAAGCAACATTGTAGATGTAATCAGCACAAGTAATATGTGGTGAAATTTGAGTATAACAAGGGAAGAGATTAAATGAAACAGAGCAGTATTTCTAGTATTTCTATGATGCTGGGAGTAACTCTTAAACACCTCAGTTCAATCAGTGAATGCTCACGTAGTCAAGTCATACTTGATAGTTGATAGGGAGGATGAAGATTAGTCCCAAACGCATCAAAAGGATCAATTAAATGATACACAGAAATCGGCATAAAAAATCAATGAACGCTCAAGCTTCAACCAAACTCAATTTCGCAAAGAAATTTGGGGAAGTGCAGCAAATCGAACGGTTCCAAAGATTCCTATCTGAATCGAACCAGAACGAACATACAAGTGCAGCCATTTGCAAATTCCAGACCTAAATCGATCTTCCTGTCTGAAAATAACTATCAAATTCGGGATTCAAATGAAAACGCTGTAATGATCTGACCTTTGATTTTAACCCTCGCTCCACCCCTCGTTCTGATCTCTGTGATATGGTCTCAATTCACGAACAGTAGAAAACGAAATGCCATTATCGTTGTAGCTAGCCGGAAGAAGATTCTTCAAATCGGACCGATCATCTCCTCCGTCGGCAGCGCAACCCACAAGCCACCATTAACAACTGTCGTTCTAGATTTCATAGGGATTTGACTTGGCTGGAATTGGGGGATTTTGTTGTGACTTGTGAGTTATTCTGCAAACAAAACTTTTAAATCAGGGGGCTTTGTGTAAATATTGATAATTTATAGGGGTAAATTGATTTTAATACCATAACCTTCTAAATTTTCACAAAATATTCTTGCACTTAAAATTCTTAAATTTAAAAAAGTACCCACATCATACAATTTTTTTTTAAAAATCACCCATATTCATAAAATGTTTTCAATAAACTCCAAATATATTTTAAAATTTGAAATTAAAAAAATCTCTTACAATTTAGAATGTTTTTTCAAAATATTTACTAAAAAATAATTAATTAACAAAATATTCAAACATTTAAAATATTTACAAAAATATTCATTTTTTTCAGATTTGACAGAAAAGACCGCGTTTTATTCACAAAGGGTAAAACGTGAAATTGAAAAAAAAAAAGTTACAAAAAATTAACACAAGAAACGCGGTCTGAGACCGCGTTTTTGTTTTAATTTTATATAGGAGATGAATTTCTTAATTTTGTAAAATATTTTACCCTAGAGAAGCCCGCGTCTCTTTTTTTTTTTTTTTTAATGTGTCTCTTCTCCTTCCTTTCATCCATAGAGGCCATGGATGCCAGCGCCAGATCTGCTGCCATCGCCCCCGTCCTCTTCCCCGCTGCAGCCTCCTTCCTTTGCCAGATCTCCGGCGCCATATCCCGGCCTCCACCTCCGGTCCCCCGCTTCCCCGGATCCACCAATTTCACAGGCGAATCCCGCCCACCCTCGCCGAAGCAGCCTCCGTACCAGCCCACCCTTCGACAGGCGACGACCTCCATTGATGGACGGAAGGAGAAAGCACGGGTAAAGCGGGGATTGAAACCGAGCCCCGCCGGAGGAGGAAAGAGGAGCTGTCGTGGATCTCTCGAGCAATAGCAGGCGGCGGATCGAGCACCCTCTCGCGCAGGAAGCGGCGGAGCACCCTCTCGAGCACCACCGTTCGTCGACCTCCGACCCCGACAACACCTCCCAGGGCTCTCTGGTCGTCGACCACCGACCCCGACAACCCTCTCTCCCTCTGACTCCGGTGCTCTCCGGCCTCCTCTCTCCTCCTTCCCAACGAAATCCAGGCTTCGGCCTCCCTATCTCCTCCATTCCAACAGGCAAAAGGCGATTGATGTCGCCTGTCGGACTCGGAGCAGCCGAGCAGAAGGAAGATGGCGGCCTGATTACAATCAGCCTCTTCTTTCAATTCCGATAATTAAAAAAAAAATTGAATAAAACGCGGTCTCAGACCCCGTTTTTTTTGTTAATTTTTTGTCATTTTTTTCCAATTTCACGTTTTACCCTTTGTGAATAAAACGCGGTCTCAGGCCGCGTTTTTCTGCCAAACCTGCAAAAAATGAATATTTTTATAAATTTTTTAAATGTTTGAACATTTTGTTAATTGATTATTTTTTAGTGAATATTTTAAAAAAAAAATTCTACAATTTAAGCCCACCTAACCCACCGTCCAACAATAATTATAACAAGCGGTATATAAAATCTACTCCTTTAAAAATATAATATAATTATCTTAGCATTTACTCATTTAATATTTAATATAATTACTCAAAATAATCAATTATTTATCTTAAACATAATACTTTTACAAAAATAAAATAATTTAGATTTTAATAAATAAATGGTATGAGATATGATAACCATTTGTAATAAATAGTTACATAATAAAGATATATTAAAAATAATATGGTAAAATTATTATTTTTTACCATATTATTTTTAATATATCTTTATTATATAATTATTTATTGCAAATGGTTATCATATCTTTTACCATTTATTTTTTTTAAATCTACTTTATTTTATTTTTGTAAAACTATTATGTTAAACATTTCTTATAGAATCATTATAAGATGTTATGTATTAGTTTTAGTATATATAACATAATATTAACCAAAAAGACAGTATATATCGTATCAGAGGTTAGTTCTGGTGTACTCAACCCGTATCATGTACACAAATCTAGGTCGTTGATTAGTACCTTGAGATGGAAGGTGGAGATTAATTAGCCCATTTGTGGTAGCTAGATTGCCTGCATAGATGATTATTCGGTCGAGTATAAATGATTATGCACTAGTATACGAAAGATTATTCAGTCGTATGAGTTTGTTTAGTAGGTTAGTCATTTCGATTATTCGATGGTTTCACTATATTATTCGATCGTATTGACGGATTATGCGATGGTATTGCTTTATTATTCAATGGTATATCTTAATGGTATAGCTTAATGATTAGTCGTGTCCAAGCCCGTCTGTGAATGCGGATGCGGGTAGCCCGCGGGTACCCGCAAATCTAATCAATTTTTCTTACTAATGATATACTAATTAGGTTTTTTTATTATTATTATTATATATGTATGTATGTAATATATATATATATATATATATATATATATATATATATATATATATATATATATATATATATATATATATATAGTTATATAGTTGCTGTTTTTATTAGATTTACTAATTAGTGTATATATATGTAACAAAAACAGTAATATAGTAACTATATATAGTTCTTGTTTATATAGTTACTAATAAATATAATAAAATTTACACACATATATATATATATATATATATATATATATATATATATATATATATATATATATATTAGTAACTATACTAGTTAATATTAAAAACAGTAACTATACTTACTGATTAGATTTACTAATTATTATATATATGTAATAAAAATAGTAAATATAGTTACTTATAAAAACTATATTAGTAATTATATTATTTATCACATATATATATATATATATTAATTTTCATTAAAAAAATGTGGGTACCCGTTACGGGCCCATCGGCTCATAACAGGTTGATTGATTTGTCCAATTCCACACCCGTTGCGGGCACGGGCCGAGCTTAGCAGCCCGCGTGGGCTTTTCCCCATGTTCAAGCCCGCGGGAGGGCGGGGCGGGCCGAGCGGGCCTACCCGCGTTTGCCCAGGTGTACTCCAAAGGTGGGGTATTTTAATTAGTTTTCCCAAAAAATTATAATTTATTACGGAGCAGTGTAATCACGCTTTCTTGTTTTGCACCTTTTTTTCTCCGTTGTATGTTCCGACATTCGCCGTCTGTCGTTCATCGGCCTCTCAAGGAGTCAGGTCTGTCTGACCCTCGAATCTTTACCTTATAAAAAAACATGCTTTCTTTTCAACTAATAGTAATTAATAAATATTTAATCCTCCTTTAGTCTCGAAATATTTGTCATTTGATTTTTTGACATTTTTTTAAGAAATAAAAAACCCACAGAGTATCTAAAACATACTCCTTCCGTTAATTAAAACTTGACGTTTTACTATTGACACGCGCTTTTTGAGGTGTTAAAAACTATATAAAATATTAATTTTTTTAATAATTTCATACTTATTACAATTATGTAGGAATTTACAAAATCAAATTTAAAAAATGTTAATATTTTATATAATTTCATCATTCTAAAAAAAACGTGAATGAATAGTAAATGATAATTTTTAATTAACCGAGGGAGTATTTTTTAATGTAATTTCATATTTATTACTAATTAGTATGAAATTAAATAAGTATAAAATTATTAACAAAATTAATAAAATATTTGATCTTTTATACGTAGTATATAATTTTAGCTCCTTAAAAAATGTGGTAAAAGTAGTCAAATGAAAAATATTTTGGAATGAATGAAATACACAGTTGTTACTCTAATAGTCTAATATATATACCTCATTTTTTTTATACAGGAAAATATTCGAGAGATTATGCAACACACTATTTATTCTTCGAGAGGTCGACGAATCTACAAATAGACTAAGTGACTAGCTGTCATAATACAAAATAATCAAAAAATGCTAAATAGAAACTAAAGGCACAACAACACGCTAAAACATAACCCAAATAATAAAATAATATAAATCACTCTATCTGTTTTATAATAAGCGCCGTTTGTTTTTGACTGCACACGTGCTTTTTAAGGAGATAACACTAATAAGTATAAAATTATTTAATTTTTTTTATAAAATAGAGTTTTTACTTTTTTAAAAAAACGTGTATATATAAAAGTCAAACGGACATTTATTTTGAAACGGAGGGAGTATACACTAATAAATTGATGAATACAATTTACATATAAAAAGACAATACTACTAACATTTGTATAGTTAGCACAAAAACTTGCAAGTTGAAAAATGTCAAAGGTTTGTACTTTAGTTCATCCTTCGTCGCTTCTTTTGAATTTGGTCAAGTCTTTGACTAATTGCATAAGTTGCAAAGTGGTTTTTAAAAAAACGTGTATATATAAAAGTCAACAAATACATAAACGGTGTAGAAGAACAGGCTATACAACAATGAAAGATAAAACATAGCAAACCTAAAGCTAGCAAGTCGAGGACGTAGACTACGGACGAAGCCAAGCACCATCTGAAATGACACCGTTGGCCGGCGATACATTAGGCATCCCTGTGGGCAGTGAAGACGAACCTCCAAGGAAACAATCCGTACAAGGAGTCGCCCCGTACACACCACCACGATCCCAGCCAATCCCGACTCCGACTGCCAGAACCCCAACAAAGCCAAAGACTGCCACGTCAAACCAAACGAAGCCGGAAACAGCCCGAACAGAAAGCACCCATAAATTATTACTATTCTAATGATAATGTTTACTCAAGCCTCGACGGGAATTAGAAAATGAAAGAGTTTGTTCAGCCCCAACCGGAAAAAGATAACCGAATAGGGATAAGATAAGACCCTTTCGAAAATTTATTCAAACCCTTTCGGGATTTTTGTCAAACTTATAGGAGGGTTTATTTATGGTTGTTCACTTGGTCTGGGATTTTAATAATTATATACAAATAAAAATACTCCGTATATAAGAAACAAAGATATAAATATATATACTGTATATAATTACCATTTTATTCATTTTATTTGTCCATTAATTTATTTATTAATTGTGGGTTGAATTAGGACATGATTCAAAGGTGGTGTACTTTGATAATTCATCAATCCTTTCGAATTGGACATGGTTTTTATTTTACTTAAAAAAAAATTAGTTGAAATATATCATAAATGTAGCCCAACTAATGACATATTTACTTATTATTAAAAAAAAAATAGAGATGGTAATAGAATGATCCAAATGAATCAAACAATCAACTAGGTTTTTAAATCCAGTAAAATTTGAATGTTATGAAATTTTATGCAGCTTCATTTGTTCCTTCCAAATGAAATTAATAAGTATTTCAAATTCATGAATAATGCCAAATTCATTTCATAATATAAAACCATATACCAAGTTGAAAAATCCAAATGTCACTACTTGATAAAAGAAAAAAAAATCAAACCAACTAAAATAAATAACATTCAAACAACCTCTTATATGCCAGAATTTGAGGCAAAATGAAGGCATACAATCAATGGCTTTATCCACAAAATTTGTCACAAAATACACAAGTGAAAGCTGCACAGTTAGTCAGTTACCCATTGGCCTAAGAAGATCCTTAGAACACCCACAATGGGGTGTCTTAAGCCCAAAATAAGGAACCAATTAATAAAAAATTGAAAAAGATGGGGGAGGGATTTAGGAATGATTTGACATGTTTGTTACTAAGAAACCTTTAAAAACCGAGAGAGAAAGAAAAAGGAGAGAGTGAAAGGAAAAAAAAAAAAAGAGGTGGGTCCCGATAAAAAAATAAAATGGGATTTTAAAGGGTTTTAGGGATGTGGGTAAAAAATTGTATTGGGTTTTTAAGGACAGAGAAATATAAAAAGTGGAGTTAAGGAACCCGAGTAGGTTTCACGAATGCCGGATTATGAGGCTGACAAGCCAAATTGCTCTTCCCTAACCAAAATAGCATACAGAAGCTCATTCCATGTATCAGGAACACCAGGCAGACACCAATGAAGGCAGTCTTGCCTGTATCGCGGGGGTGTTTTCCGTCTCTTGTAGTAAGGAACCAGGTTGTGGTTATACAAAGAGCAATGTCCGTCTTTCCTTTGCGCTGTCAAGTATGTTATATTCAAGAGACTCAACTCTATAGCCTTTTGGAATGAGCTTGAATTACGCGAAAAAACATCACTTGCAATCTTATAGTGTGGCCAAGTGCCCGGCGAAAAGGGCAGCCTTAGGTTAGGCTGATTCTCCAAGTCACATGTGCCACCATTCCTCAAGTCACCACCACTACTACAAAAATAAACTCAGTGTAAGTTGTTGTGTTATGTCCCAAAGGCAAGGGAAAAATCGCGAAGTTTTAGCCATACCTTAAGAAGTGATGAGGCGCGTATGAACGAAAGAATACGCGACTCTTGCTCAAATTTACCTCTCTACCAACCCAACTTAGAAGCGTCTCCATCGCTCTTTCGAATGCACTTTCAACACTCATGTTCATCTTGATCTCATCACCTTCTTGGAAAAAGACACCCCTGAAATTGTCCATTAGTTGAAAATGTCAGCAAAGGCTATATAATTGTCCATTATAAGCAATCAGCATATCGCGTCAAACAAGAAATTGTCAGCATGAAAATGTACCTTCTGACGGTCTTTCTACTTGTCCACCAATGTCCAGAGTTGAACATCAGCAAATCAGCATCCCTCCATTTATCTGAGAAAGGCATCAACTGATCCAATTTCAGAACTTTCCTCACTTTCTCCGGAGCACCCTTCGGAGCACTCTCCTCCTGCACCAAGAATGACGCCTTATAGTACTCGATGGTGCAGTTATACTTCCGAAACATGAACCCCAAGAAGGCCTGACGTTTCGTGATCAGATTCCCATTCACTTCATAGATTGAAGATTTGTCAGCAACTGCCGAAGATAGCATACAAAGGAGAGACTCCCATTGAGTTCTCCCTACCGAATCGCCAACAAACACAACCCTCTTGTTCCTTAACTTCTCCAGCATCATCTTTGCATCAAACCTGTTTCATAAACATTTGATTAAATTGTTTTATTTGACTTAAAAAATAAAATAAAATATTAATAATAAAGTAATTAGGGTTGTTATTCGAGCTGAACTAGCCGAGTATTGTTTGTTCATATTCAGCTTTTTCAGAAACGAGTCGAGCTCGAGCCGAACCTAAATTTGAGCCCGAGCTTAAAAATGTCTTCATAATTGGCTCGTTTAGAAAATGAACAAACTCGACCCGAGATTTTTTTGACCATTAAGCAATCCTATTTGCGCATAACATAGTAATTTTAAAGAACATTTTCCAGAAATTTCATAAAATTTGAGCTAAACTTTGAACCGAGTTTAAAAATGTGTTTATACTCGGCTTGTTTAGAAAATGAACGAGCTCGGACCGAGCTTTTATCGAGTCGAGCCAGAGCCGAGATCGAGTTAAATAGTTAATTGTACCTTGGCAAATTGCAGTTGTTTGGTTGCCATCGCCACTTGGTATAGGAAAGATCAGGCCTTCCGTTCTCCGAGCACCGGAACCCTCCTTCGACGAACAAGCAATCTTTGGAATCATACAAAGGGTAAGTCTCATCCCAAACCCATTTCCCGTCAAAGACATCACAATCAGCTTCTTCGCCATCACCGCCACCTTGATTGATCACCTCGGAAGATTTCACAAGCTCTTCATTTCCCAAGCGTGATGATAGAGAAGATGAGTTTGATGATTCGGAATCCGCAAACCCGATAACTGGACCGGGTGATTCGATCACCCGGTTGAGGGCTCCGAAGTACAAATAGGATGAGCAGATGAGGAAACATGTGATGATGATGAAGTTGCAAGACTTGAGTTTCTTCTTGTGCAACTCAAGATGGGTGATCATGGTTGCTTTTTAACAATCAACACAACAATAAATGGATTAGTGATTTTTGCCCTCTCTTAATTGTTGTGGAAATGGGTTTTTTGGTTTCGTAATTTGAGGTTTAAAAGCAACAAAAATTGGAATTGATCAGCGTTTGGAAGCTACTAGTAGAAAGACGAAGGGGGGATTAATTAGTGCATTAATTACAACTTACAAGGTGTGTTAGTTATTCTTATTCTTATTTTTTATTTTTAATTTTATGTTTGCCTGAATTTGACCTTTCTGCAATTATTAGAAATAAAAGACTCAACACATTGGTTTGAATGATTCCAAAATAGTATATAATCTGAAATATGCATTTAATTTGGCCTCGTCAAAAATAAAAGTTGCCATCAATGGTTTTAATTTTGATGAATAAATCGTACTTTAAAAAACGGCTAATTCATTGATAATGATGATGGTGACAAAAAGCCAAAAATAAATAATGAGAAGATGAACACTCAACCCCATGTAAAAATATTTTATATTATACAAATTACTAAGAGGATTTTTCACATAAATCAACCATAAACTATAAAAATAATATGAAATCATACATTCAATTTTTCTTTCAAAAAGTAAACCGTAAAAAATAGGACAACAATCAAGGTTAAAGAGAGAGAATATTAGAATAATAGGTGTACTAAGGTATATCCGTCGTTCTGCAACGTTTCTTATACATTTTATAACCCCTTTCTCATTGTAGTGTCTAAGATTTTTCATTTGATTTGAGAGTTTATGTATTGATCTTATGTATTTAAAAAATAAAAAAAAATTGGGTCATACGAAAACACCCTCTTAACTTTATTAAGAAAATGAGAGTTTATGTATTGGTCTTATGTATTTAAAAAAAAAAAAAAATTGGGTCATACGAAAACACCCTCCTAACTTTGTTAGGAAAATGATGTACTATCAGATTCCAGACCTTGCAAGTTGTGGGATATATTGGAATGATTGTTACTTTTGAACTAGTTAAAAAAAGGGCTGTGATACTTTTAAAAAAGAAAACCAAGTTTATAGTTGCATTTCTATTTATATACTAATATTTAAATCGAGTGTGATTTTCTAAAAATTGCATATTTAAGGGTGATTGATTGACCCTATAAATTGTGGGCGCTCCCACTTGAGTGGGAGGTTGGGCCGAACTTAGTTCTTTTCTGGGCCGGCCCACTTTCCTTTGCCAATTCAAACTCAACACTCTTCTTACCGCATGCCGTTGTAATTAATGCACCTGCAAACCTCTGTCCTCTTTCAGGCTTACTGGCTACCTCACTCGATCAGTGTCTCCGCTCTCCGGTAAACCTTATTCCCAAATTGCCCTTCTAATCTCGGGTTCCCCTACCCAGGAGATTTCCGGCTGCCGTTGTAGTTTCTCAGATATGGTCGTTGAAAGGAATTTTCAAAATGGAATGATGTTCCCATTTTCCCCCAAAATTAGAGGCAAAATTCCAATTTTATGATGAAGAATCTGACATCACACTCCCCCAAATCCAAGATTAAAACAACATGAAACTTGATAGCGCTTGAAAATCAACACATTCATTCATTCATTTCCGGATCACAATTTGCAAAAGGGGATATCGAGTATCGACTATTGGTTAGGGTTTTTCCATCCCAATTTCAGATTACTGCTACTACGACCACCACGACATCGAGAGTTAACCTAAAAGATTTAACCTTTCCTAGCAAAATAACCTAAAAACTTCGTTATTTACTACCGACCTGCACAAACGTTCAGTTTCATCCTGCAAACCGTAGAAAATAGAAACGCTGTCTAAAAGGAGTAGGAGGTGGAAGCGACGTCCTTGGAGACCTCGTCGCCTTCATCGGTGGCCAGCTTCTTCCCCTTGGGATCTTCATCGTCGCCGTCGACGACGTCAGGGTCGGGATTGGGGTCGGATTGATCCTTGGCGGCACGAGCTTTGCGGAAAAGGTCCTCGATAGCAACCACGACAAAGCCTAGGGCTAGTCCCATCATAAATGATTTCAGATAGCTTCCGGTGTTGGACATCCCCATTGAGGGTTTTTCACTTTTTCTGGAGAGGGATTTTGCGCACAGCGAATTGCTGGAGGCGGTGCCCAATCCTCTTATTTATACCGAGTTCTCTTTTCCTTTTGTTTTCTACTGTACTCCGTATTTCTTTGGGAGCAAGAAAACAAGGAAATCACAAATACTGTTGTTTTCATTAAAAAACATACGCACACAAGTGATGAGAATTTATAAATATTGAAAAATGAATAATATTTGATGATCAAAGTTTCACGAACATAAAAACAAGAAGGATTCTTGAGACAACAACTGAATAATCGACAACAATCGAAACAAATATATTGTGAGGAAGAAGAAATCAAAGAAACATGGACTGACCCAAACGTACCCTAGAAGAAGGAAAAATATACGCGGGGTTAAACACAGGGTTTTCAAGATCACTTTTGATGGTTTGGTTTTGTCTCTAGGTGTAGCAACAACAGGGTGTGATTTGTGACCGTGAAGGAAATGTTCGGGGGTTATGACGCCTTTTTGTGTGGGTTTGTATAAGCACTGGTGATATAGAAGCATTGCCGCGCACTTTTCTCGGGACTGGTTGCATCCATATATAGAGATCGTGATTGAGGGGAATAGCCTTACGACAATCAACTTAATGAAGGGATCATAGACTTAGCTTGCTCACGAGAAATCGAGATGGTGATGATGGATGTTTTGATCCTAGTCCAGAGTTTTTATGAAGTTTCTTACAATCATGGATTTCGAAAAGTCAACCAGGTGACAGACAAAGTTGCATATCTTAGGTTCTTGATGGATAGTGCATCTATCGTCACTCACTGTAAACGTGGAATGATGTGAAAATCTTTCTCTCTCTTTTCTATTCCCATTGAATGAAAGGTATATATATTACAGATAAACATAAAGGATACATATTACCCACCTATACATTCGGACTAGTAGGTTAGTGGAAAGAAACGTCGCAAATAATAAGTTACTAAATCCCACTTAATTAGGCAACTAACTTTGACCGAATCTCCTCTATCATTACTCACCTAGACTTATGTGCTCTCGCTCGTAAGAACATTTTTGGGTGAAATAATTGCATATAACAAGGTAAAATAATTACGGAGTACATTATAATTAATATGCAATGAAATCCAAACTCACCTTAAGTATTACACAACTTGATTCATAGACTCAAATTAGACCGTGATTCGTTTAGGTTCAAGGATCACCGGGCTTGAGCTGAGGAGGGAGATGGGCTTCTTCATTACCCTCAAAATAGGGCCAGGCCCAATGTTGATGACATGATCATATCATATGCGATCTATGCACGTTGTCCCCTTCACTCAATTCCGATATTACCCTTTTGCACATATATTTATTTTGATGAATTCAGATAAACCTATGGGCTATGAATCTATGATCATCTCTAATGTACTCACTGATCCATTGTTGTTGAAGATGTAAAACATTGACAATATGATAAACCCTAATCTAAGTCGGTGAATTAATTATTTTATTATCCATTAGTTTTAAAATAAATATGCACTCGAATGTATAGAAATTTATTATTAGAGCAAACGAGAATATCCGGGGATATTATGACTAACAACTGTAACAAGTATGAAATTATTAGAGCACCATGGCGTACTTCTTGAATTGGTAAATAAAAAGCGGTCATTTCAGGGTTCGAACGGGGACCTATGGGTACTATCAGGGTCGGCTCTGAGAAATTTGGGGCCTAAGGCGATGTGAGAAAGTTGGAGCCCTTTATCGAAAAATATAGTCGCGTTTTTTTTAACGAAAAAAAACACTGAAAATTCATTCAAACCAAATATTATAATTATTCAAATAAACATCACACATGTATATGTAATATTCTTACTAAAAATAAATTTAAGTACTTGATCAAATCAGTTGAATTTCATCTATTGATTATAAACACAAAGAGGCAAGAGGGTTGGGTGATTTTGATTTTAAGATAACTAAATTGTATAATTTTAACAATAATTCTATCCACACCAAAAACAAAGAGATATAGAAGAGATTACATAATGATAATCGTTTAACAAAGAGAAGACTGACCCCGTTTGTTTTTGAATAGGGAAAGTAATGATTACCTATAGGAATATACTCTATATTTAGGTTAAGATTAATTGATCATTATTTTAATCATTACCCTTCTTCTCCCATTTTTCATACAAAATTTGATATCTTTTTTCACATTTCATTTCCTAATTTTAAGGAGGGTAGCTAATACCCCTAATATGCTCTAATCATTCCCTCTCTTATAAATAAACGAGCCATAAATATAGTATGATGAACTGTTAATTTTGATTTTTTCTTCTTCCTCTTTTATTGAAATTTCAACCATAAAACTTAAAAAACACCAATTTTTTTTAGCAGGCACCATTTTTACATTTGATTTCAATCTATTATTTCAAACTAGGGGATTTTAGTCGAGTACGCAGGCTTCTTTTTCTATGATATTTTTACACGTGGGCCTCCATTCCCATTTCAATCATAGATTTTAGTCGAGTACGTGGGCTTATTTGTTTCAAAAAAAAAGGAAAAAACGTGGGCTTTTTTGTTTAAATATGTAGGCTTTTTAAAAATGAGGCCCTGCATATTATGGGGCCCTAGGCCCAAGCCTCTTTGGCCTATAGCCAAGGCCGGCCCTGGGTACTATCCACAAGTTCTTTCCGATGAGCCATTCCGGAGAGCCATTCCGGAATGGTTACCATGGCGTACTTCAACTTAGCTATAAAACATATTATACTACTCCATCTATTCCATAATAAAAAGTCACCAAACATACTGTATTAATTATTTTTTGACACGCATTTTAAGAAGGTAAAAACTTTATAAACTATTATTTTTTTAAATGAATTTGTTTTATAAGCTATACTTATGACTAACAACTGTAACAAGTATGAAATTATTAAAAAAAATTGATTTAAAAAATAATATTGTATAAAAATACCAATGACATTTAATTTGAAACATAGCTAGTATAAAACTAATTAATATACAATCTCATCAACACCGATTACAAGCTAAGCTACTGTATAAATAAAAATTTATTATCGGCAAATCACCAAACAAATCGACAACCAAGGTATCTATCCGATGAATATCTAAATCCAACCATAACAAGAACTAATTATCTTTTTTTTTTAATTTCAAAATCTAAAGTAATTATACACTACTCGATCTATCACTTTGGATCCCATGAAGTTATGGTAAAAACAAATCTCAACTATTTATATTAAGAGTTAAAAAACAAAGATCAACTATACCTAACAAATCACAACTGTAACAAGTATGAAATTATTAGAGCACCATGGCGTACTTCAACTGTAACAACTATACCTAACAAATCACAATAAATAAATAAATAAATTTACTAAATATTTTTCAAATATAAATACATATTCATTTACATTGTTCTACAAGATAATTCAAAGATGACAGATATATTCAAACATGACAATTGCATTCAACTATTCAAAGAGAAGAAGAATAAAGAAAAATCATTTCAACTCTAAATAACGGTACATTGCAAATATATATAATTTATGATTATTTTTACATACATGCATTTGAGTTCAAATATTTATTAACAATGGGATACATTTTTTTCTCTGATTACAAATATTTAAAGTTTTTTTACCATTAACTATATAATAATTAATAATATTTAGACGTGAGTAGTATTTAGAGTTTAAAGTTTACTTACAATTTTTTTTTATACATTTTTAATATTAAATGTATTAATTTTAAAAAATAGACCACACAAAAGTGCGGGTACTAAACTAGTATGCGATTTATACACGTTGTCTCCTTCACTCAATTCCGATACACTACACATTTTTTTTGACGAATTCAGATAAACCTACCGGCTATTATTATTATTATTATTTTATATTTTTATTAGCAATACTTTATTATTTAATATATATTATATTATATTTGTAATAATAATAATAGTAATAATAATATATTTCTATTTCTATTATTATTTTTTATCAATACTTTATTATTTTATTTTAGTTTTATATTATTATTATTAATTATATTATATTTAATTTTATTATTATTATTATTTCAGAAATAGTTTAATCCGATAACATACCAAATAACCAACTCCAGTAACGAGTCATTATAATTTTTGGATTCCATTCTGATTCCGATTTTCGTTTCGGTTCCAAACCTCGTACCAAACGGGCTCATTTAGATTCAGGGATTAAATATGTGACCCCACCCACCGGGCTAGAGCTGAGGAAGGAGATGAGCTTCTTCATGGCCATAAAAATTGGGCTGGCCCAATGTTTATGTCGTGTGACCATATCATATGCGATCTATGCACGTTGTCCCCTTCACTTAATTCCGATATACTTGTATATACCCTTCTGCACATATCTTGTTTTTGGATGAATTCAGAAACCTATGGGCCATGATCGTCTCTTTTTTTTTTTTGGTTCGAAAGCGGGCAGAGCCCGGGTTTTATTAAGCTAGATCAAAGTTCATACATCAATTGGGTGAATCCCAAATTCATTAGAAATGCATAAAGGTGGAAATTGAAATTCTTCATAGTCCGAATTATGCTCCACTGCCCAATTAGCCAGAGCATCAGCAATGGTGTTTGCCTGTCGGCGAATCCACTTCAATCGGATCTGTCCAGGTCCAACCTCCAGTAGTTGTCGGCATTCCTGCAGAAGATACACATTCGGGTGTGTCATCGGCCTCTTTCCCATCAGCAACTCCACTGCTGCTTTGGAGTCAGTTTCGACCATCAACCGGGGTATCCCGAGCTGTTGGCCCATCCGTAACCCACGCACAAGTGCCCACAGCTCTACCCTCAAGGCAGCGCAGTCCCCACACCGGAAGGTAAACGCCCTACTGAAGTTGCCCAAGTGGTCTCGAAACACCCCCCCTCCACCCGCAGGTCTCGGGTTTCCTTTCGAAGCTCCATCAACATTCAGTTTGAACCATCCTTCCGGCGGCTTCTCCCATGATTCATGTGTGTCTCCCCTAATTGCAGCTGGTCCCATCGGTAGTTCAGTTCGCCCACTCACTTCCGAGTAATGTTTTGCAAGATCAAAAGCTCTGGCCGCCACACCCTTGCACTCCTCCTTCTGTTCATGAATTAACTTATTTCGGCATTTCCAGACTAGCCAAATCATATTGGCAAAAATTGCAACTTCTTCATCTCCCCTGTTGCTGATGCTATTGAAAATCCAGGAATTGATGTCGTTCGGTGCGAAAAACTCAGCCCATCGGTCCGTTGGCAGGACCTTCTTCCATTCCTCTTTCACACCTGGGCAATCCCTCAACAGATGCAGCCCCGTCTCCGCCCCTGGGCACCGTGGACATGTGTCTGACGTTGCTAAATGCCGACGAACCCTTGTGCTATTTGACAAGAACGCGTCGTGAGCCGCCAAGTAGGTAAATGATCTCGCTCGCTGTTGTACTCTTAATCCCCAAATGTTCCTCCATCCCTTCGCATTCTGGGTCGGCCCTACACTCCCTCGCAGCGCCTGTAGTGCCGTCTTGGTGCTGAATATCCCAGACGGTGTTAATGCCCAATATAATTTATCCCTCGCCTCCTCCTCTCCTTTTACCTGAATTGATTGGATTCTAGACAGTACCTCAGGCGGGAGGTATTGGGAGATCGCAGCCCAGTCCCACGAGTAATCTTTCCATAGCTCTTCAACTGTTGCGCCCGTCTCTTCCTCCGGAACAGTCGAAGTGGCAAGATTAGTTAACGGAATTTCCGTCAACCAAGGGTGTAGCCAGAACAACGTTGTTCTCCCATTGCTGATTGAGGACCTCAGGTTCGGCGTTAGCAATTCGGCTCCGTGCACAACTGCTCTCCATGTCCGGGATGACCCTGCTTTCCTCTCAAACATATCGACATCCAGTCGCCCTTTGCAGTACCTTCCCCTTATGACTCGACTCCATAAGGCAGATGGATGTTGAATGAGCCGCCAGCTTAGTCTTGCCAAGGTCGCCTGGTTAGTCACCCTCATAGGACGGATTCCCAAACCTTCCTCCTCGATCGGACTTGTGATCACAGTTTGATTCAGGAGATGAATCTTCTTACATTCACTAGTCGATCCCCAGACAAAGCTTCGGACTTTTCGGTCAATAGCATCGCAAATATCCCTCGGAACAAACGTCGATTGCATCACATACAAAGGCAAGCTCGTTAGGACAGACTTAGCTAGTGTAATCTGCCCTGCAAACGACAGGGTCCTAGCCTTCCAGCCGCTCAGTTTCGAAGCCACTTTGTCGAGAAGATAGTTGTACCTTTCAGCAGTCATTCTCCCACATGTCGTAGGCACGCCTAGGTAATTGCCAAATTCCTCAGCCACTGGAATTCCCAACTCTGCGCTGACTTGCGGCTTGATAGAAGCACCGACGTTTCTTGAGAACAGTACACTACTCTTCCCATAGTTTACTTTTTCCCCCGACAAACCGCAGAACTCATCAAGTATCCTTCTAATCAGCCTGCTTTGGTCCACCGTTGCTTCCACTAAGAGCACTAGATCATCCGCGAAAAACACATGTAGAGGGACACGTCACCCACTCTCACCGGCTTCCACCTTCTGTCTCGGACAACACCTTCAATCAGTTGGGATAGTCTCTCCATACACAACACAAACAAGTAGGGAGAGAGCGGGTCACCTTGTTTGATCCCTCTCGATGCTGTGAAACCTCTAGTCTTATCCCCATTCCACAGTATCTCGGTTTGTCCCTTTGTTTGACATTTCATAATCAACTCCCTGAGCTTCGTTGGGATCCCTTCCTCCATCAAAACTGTATTTAGAAAATCCCATTTAATTCGATCATAGGCCTTTTCTAAATCAATTTTGATCATCATCCATTTCCGTCTTCTCCTTTCCGCCATGGAGTGTAACACCTCCTGAATGATGATCACATTGTCAATTATCTGTCTTCCCGGCACGAAGCTAGCCTGAGTTGGTGCTATTAGGTCCGGCAGCACTCGTTTCAGTTGGCTAACTATTACCTTGGACACCATCTTAAAGACCACATTGAGCAGAGCGATAGGGCGGAACTGCGCCGGCGTCAAAGGCGCCTGCACTTTCGGTAGCAGTACCATGAGGGAGTCACTAACCCCTCTTGGAAAATCGCCATCATTCAGCCATCATTCAGCATCCCCAGTTCCGCTGATAGAAGATCGTCGGATACCCATCCGGACCCGGTGCTTTATATGGTCCCATGTGTTTGATTGCCTCCCAAACCTCTAAAGCCACGAAAGGAGTTTCTAACACCTCTCGCTCAGAGACTCCCAGTGGTGGGAAGTTGATCCGGGTTAGCTCAGCCGATCGATTCCCAGTAGTTGCTTCTGCTGTATAGAGGTTTTTGAAGAAGGTCGTAACCATGCCTCTCACCACCGTAGGTTCCGTCACCCACTGCCCCTCCTCATCAATTAGCATCGAAGTTCTGCTCGCTTTCCTTCTTGCTATTGTCGAGAGATGGTAGAATCTGGTGTTTTTGTCTCCCTCGAGAAGGAAAGAAGCTCTCGATTTCTGAAACCACAAGGCCTGTTCTTGAGCAAGCACCTCCTGTAGTTGCTCATTCACTTCCCTTTCCAGCCGTATGTAGTGTTGATTTGGTTGTTGAGCGAGCTTTTTCTGGATCCCTTCAAGCCTTCCCCATAGATGCCTCTTCCTTCTAAAAATGTTCCCATACACATCTCTATTCCAGACCTCAAGATTAGCCGTCAAACTTACCAACGCGCCGCACGTCCCGACGTCTCTTCTCCATTTCGACTTCAGCATTGGTTTGAAATCATCATGTAACATCCACGCTGCCTGGAAACGGAAGGGTCGTGTCCCCCCCACCTGTCTATCAGTCGATTCCAACCAGACTAATATCGGACAGTGGTCCGAATGAGGTGCCGTGAGGTGTTCGACAGTGGTGTCTGGGAACCTCTCGCTCCATTCGGTATTGCACAAGGCCCTATCCAGTCTAGCGGATTTGCGAGTCGACATCGACCGGCCATGGTTCCAAGTGAAAGGGACTCCCGTGAATCCCAAGTCCACTAGTTGGAGATTGTCAATGTTCTGTTTGAATCTGATGGACTCCCTGTTGGATCCCACTGAAGAGCTCGAACGTTCCTCCGGTCCTAGTGTTGCGTTGAAGTCACCCGCAAGCAACCAAGGTTTTCCATTAGTGGCTGCGAATTCCTCCAAAGAATGCCACAGCTCCAGCCGCCTAACAGGCACCGGCACCGCATAGATCGCCGACAGTACCCACGGCTTTTCTCCTACTCTCTCTATTTTTGCCGTAATGTGCTGGGGATTCAGGTCTATCAGGCGTACCGTCACCACCGACGATCTCCAAAACAGCCATATCCCACCAGAGAAACCCTCAGCTTCAACCCTCATGTACTTGTCGAAACCCAGTCTTGAGCACGTTCTATCTGCAGCTTCCCCACTGTAGCGCGGTTCAACCAAAGCAACTACCTTGGGGTCATAGAGACGAATGAGTTCTCTGATTGAGTTCATGAACCCATTGCTAGCCGCCCCACACACGTTCCATAATAAGATACTCAAGCTATTCATAGAAACAATTATGTTGTTCACGTTCCTTAAGATTTTTTGATGACGCATTGGAAACATCGCAGAGTAAGAAGTGAGGGCTTCTGTGAGCTTATCAAGCGCTATGTCCATCGGTGCCGGTAATGACACCTTGCATAACATCGGCTTCGTTTCCGCTATCATTGGGAGGAAATCGCATATGACCTTGTTCGCTATGCGGAGCGGTATGACTTGGAACGGACCCGTCCGGAGGTCGGACAGGAGGATGCTCGCTGCTCTTTCGATGTGGATCATCTGCAACCTTGGGATCGGTTCCATCCTCAGGTTGGCTGGTGACAGGTGGGGTAGGCGATTTGGGTGTGCTCGATGGATTGCTTGTGTTTATGTTTTGAATGTTAGGGTTTAGGTTCTGCAGATTTTGCCGATTGATATGGGGGTTTGAAGTAGATGATTTGTGGTTTTCCTTTACGAGCGGCTTGTTGGGTTGGGCTTGATTCGGATCGGGTTTAGTAGTATGGATGGTCTTGGTATTGGTCGTGGTGGGTTTCTTTGTGGATGAATCTGGTTTCCCGCCCTTGTTACTTGCGGAGCCGCCGTTCATATCTCTGAATTGCTTATCCTTTCCTTTATTATCAATCTTTTTCCCTTTATTTTCAATCTTTTTCCCCGTAGGAATCTCACTCTCCGGGCCCACATGCTGATTTGCCGTCTGATTCTCCTCCACAGGTTTCGGAACTTCCTCCTCCGTATCGAGAGAATCAAATCTCCCGGAGATTGTGATATCCTTTGCTACTCCGGCATTCTTGCCGTCACCGGACACTGTCACCGTCGATTGGCTCTCACCAGATTTGTTCGAAGTCTCTCCTGAGCTCGGATTATCATTCCCCTCCGTACCTCTTGGCGTTTTCTTTGCCTGTTGATTCCTTCTTCTCACAATCTTCTTAGCCTGCATCCACTCCCCATGAGGATTTGTCTCGATCCCCATTGTGCTTGTTGAGTTGTGATGGGACTCAACTTCGTCTTCCACGACTTCCTTTCCCTCATCCGAGTTGCCACAACCATCCCTGCTGTGTCCGACTTTCCCACACTTAAAACACAACATTCTGAGACCTTCGTACTGAACAGGCCATATCTTCCCGTCCATCCTGAATTTTGACAAGAGCGGTTTTGTAATATCAATCTCCACGCTTAAACGTGCAAATCTCCCTCTATCTGCTGCAGTTGTAGTGTTGTCGATGCGCAGGACTCGCCCAATCTTGTTCCCTACTCGCCGAAGGAACCTTGGATCGAAGTATTCTATATGGAGACAGGGAATCCGAACCCATACAGCAAGCTTCGTGATCTTCTCGATTTCTGCGTTGAACCTGGGCACCCATTTCCGAATTGCTAGATAATTGTCACCTACCATCCACGGACCTTCCATCACCACATGGTCGTAATCCACCCGGTTGGAGAATCTAGCGATATAGAAGTCGTTGCCTAGGTCTATCAGGGAGAACGGGGCACTTCATCCCCACTCCTGCGACAAACGACGATGCAGTTGCATGTATCCAGGCCCCTTATCGAACAACTTCACTATCAGGGTATTCATCCAGGGCTTTCTCAGTGCCATCTTCTCCTCCTTGTTTAATCCGATTGTTGGGCAATCGGGGTCATCCTCCTCCGGAAGAATATCATCATCTGTAGTATAGCCTTGCTCCTCCCCATCCGCTTGATACATCGGATTCATGTGGGTTGTTCCAAATCCTGGACCTCCCCCGCCCACCAGTGCGGATTTGTAGTTAGCTCCATTCGCGGCCGTATCCCCCATTTGTGCTTGAAGCGGAGGGAAAATGGCTCCGTTTAAGACTATTTGATGAGTTTGAGCTTGTGGAACCACCGACGGTTGGGTCGTCCCAAACACCAGATTTCGAGCCCCTGAACTCTCATTTGCAGTTCCGTTCTGATCACTAGGATTTCCTCCCCCTTGTGTTCCTCAGGGTTGTGGTGCTGGAATCTGGTGGCTTATCCGGCGGAATGACTTGCCGACGATCGGGACTCCGGGAACGCTCACACTCTCTTTTTTCGCTCTCCATGTACCCCTAAAATCTCTCTAATGTTGACACCGAATTTTGAGAAACTCTCATGATCGTCTCTATTGTACTCACTGATCTATTGCTGTACGTTGAAGATGTAAAACATTGAAAATATGATAAAACCCTAATCTAAGTCGGTGAATTAATTATTTTATTATCCATTAATTGTAAAATTGAACCTCACAAGCATCATGGCGTACTTCAACTTAGCTATAAAATAGATTATACTATTGCATTCGAAAATAAGTGATATTTGACTTTTATACACGTAATTTTAGGAGTTAAAAACCACTTTCCTAAAAACTGCTCAATCTATTAATATTACTAATTCTGCTAGCATTTTGTTGACGTGTCGCTCTATAAATTAAAGTTGATTTTTTTAATCAAAAGTTTCCTTTCTTATTAATCGATGTTATTAAGGGAAGTTTAAATATTTGTTTCCTATATTATATTCATCACAATCGTATTAAAAATGTTTAAACAATTAATTCAAATGTCAAAATCTATCTATTAATATTACTAATTCTGCTAGCATTTTGCTGGCGTGTCGCTCTGTAAATTAAAGTTGAATTTTTTAATCAAAAGTTTCCTTTCTTATTATACGATGTTATTAAGGGAAGTTTAAATATTTGTTTCCTATATTATATTCATAACAATCATATTAAAAATGTATAGACAATTAATTCAAATGTCAAAATAAAAATCTATTAATAATTTAATAATCTATTAATATTACTAATTCTGCTAGCATTTTGCTGACGTGTCGCTCTATAAATTAAAGTTGATTTTTTTAATCAAAAGTTTCCTTTCTTATTAATCGATGTTATTAAGGGAAGTTTAAATATTTGTTTCCTATATTATATTCATCACAATCGTATTAAAAATGTCTAGACAATTAATTCAAATGTCAAAATCTATTAATATTACTAATTCTGCTAGCATTTTGCTGACGTGTCGCTCTATAAATTAAAGTTGAATTTTTTAATCAAAAGTTTCCTTTCTTATTATACGATGTTATTAAGGGAAGTTTAAATATTTGTTTCCTATATTATATTCATAACAATCGTATTAAAAATGTATAGACAATTAATTCAAATTTCAAAATAAAAATCTATTAATAATTTAATAATCTATTAATATTACTAATTCTGCTAGCATTTTGCTGACGTGTCACGCCCACAATTAAAGTTGATTTTTTTATTCAAATGAGATTTTCTTATTGGCCAATATTATTATGGAAACTTTAAAATATTTGTTTCCTATTTTAAATATGATTTGAATCCATTCCTTTTTTTTATTTTCGGTTATATTGCCGTAAATATTGAGACATGTTTCCATTTTTTTTCTGATTGCAATATATCTATCTATTAATCTATCTATCTATTATTATTACTAATTCTGCTAGCATTTTGCTGACGTGTCATGCCCACAATTAAAGTTGAATTTTTTCATTCAATTGAGATTTTCTTATTGGTCAATATTATTATGGAAACTTTAAAATATTTGTTTCCTATTTTAAATATGATTTGAATCCATTCCGTTTTTTTCGGTTATATTGTCGTAAATATTGGGATATGTTTCCATTTTTTTTTTCCGATTGCAATATTCTCATAATTCGTCTACATACATTGAACTTAAATTTGAATCTTGGTATATTTTATTTTTGGAAATTTATACTCTACATAGACCCATATCCAATTGTCAGTTTATAAAATGCTACGGAGTATAAATTAACTTTCACATATGTTCATATTTTCTCACCAACCATGCAAGTATTTCATTTTTAAATAAATTAATCAAAGATGTACTCGGATTACCTGCATTCATTATCTTAACGGATTGAATTCATTTAAATATTTGTTTATTATATCACATTTATCCCAAACATATTAAAATTTACTACTCTCTCTATTCATTTAGCTAAATATGTTGTATAATATCCATTCACGCTTTGTTAGGATGGTAAAAATTATATAAAATATTATTTTTTCAAATTTTTTATAAATTAATTTCGATAATAGGTAATCTATTAATAATATTAATTCTACTATTGTTTTGCTGATGTGTCACGCTCACAATTAAACTTGAATTTTTTATTCAAATGGTATTTTCTTATTGGTCAATATTATTGCTGAAATTTTAAAATATCTGTTTCCTATTTTAAACATATTTGTTTTCTATTTTTATACTAAACTATTATTTAATTTGATATGTTGTATGTCAATTTGTGATCTATTTTAATCGTCTACGTACATTGAACATTCGTCAAGTCTTGAGTGATTTTATTCTTGGATATTTTGAAATTGTTGATTTATCATATTTAACCGATTGCAATATTCCCCACAATGTCTACATACAACGAACATATAATAATCAATTTGTAAATATATTCGATTTCAAAAATTAATTATAAAAATGAATTAGAGCCAAAAAAAAGTGTTTTTTTTTAATTTAATTATTTTAGACATCTTATATGACTATCGAAAATTAAATAATATTTTAAGACTCACAAGCATTACTAATGCTTATTTTACATCTTGGATGAGACTTCTTAGATCACTTTTCTACCTTTGAGGATTTTTTTTTACCATCTTACCTTTATTTTCACTATTTATTTCTCTCTATTTCTAACCATCTTTCTCATGAAAACAATGAATAAGTTATGTACATCTACATAGCTTCAAAATTATTCACACAATCACGTGCTTATGATTTTTTAATATTTGTACGGGAGCTTATATTTTACTTTTTAGATCTATGCTAATGATAATAATTATATATTTATTTAAAATTATATTAGGTGGTGTGTTTGAGTATTATTACTACTTTACATTATTAAATCATTTTCAAAATTTGTATCGTATCTCTTTCCAACTAATTTATAAATTATAAAAAAATACTTTATACATATTTTTGTTGTAAACACGTATATATTAATATAGTAATATATAGATATATAAAATGATGTTCAAATTAAGATGGATCAAGCTCCCGTGCCTTCAAGGCACGGGTATTACACTAGTAATAATACTAATTCTGCTAGCATTTTGCTGACGTGTCACGCCCACAATTAAACTTAATTTTTTTATTCAAATGATATTTTCTTATTGGTCAATAACTCAATATTATTACTGAAATTTTAAAATACACGTTTCACATTTTAAACATATTTGTTTCCTATTTTCATACTAATCAAAAGTTTCTTTTCTTATTAATCGATATTATTAAGGGAAGTTTAAATATTTGTTTCCAATACTATATTTATTATTCATATTAAAAATGGATAGATATTGAATTCAGATGTCAAAATAAAAAGTAATTATAAAAATCAATGATTCTCAAAATCTTATTTCTTCTCAAAATTTACATATTATATATGGTATAAACATCTTTTTTCTTGAAAATTTTTAAATATTTTTGGAGATGGAAGCGAAACATCATTAATTTTAAGAAGAGATTATTTTTGCACATGTTATCCTTCAAAAATTGTAGAAAAAATAATTATCGAAAATGAATAAATCTATACTAACTCTACACATTCTACATGGCATATATTTAAATTTTTAACCTAAGATTTTTTCAGATAGAAATTATATTTATTCTAAACATCTTAAATGACTATTAGGAATAGTAAAAAAAAAAGAACATTTTAAGATCTACATACAAAAATTATATATTTTTAGAAAAGCAAATGTGAAATTTGAATAAATAAATAAACACTCTTTTAAGATTAATTTCAAGGTGCTTGGCTTCAAATATTGAAGAAAAAAAAATTCAAAATGATATTTTACATCTATATTTATTTTATACAACCTAGAAGATCCTTATTATATTTTCAATATTTTAAGGCTTGCAAAAGTTTTTTTTATGAAATTAGGAAAAATAATCTATTTGTGAATACTCTATTTCAAAAATTAATTATAAAAATCAGTTAGAGCCAAAAAAAAGTTTTTTTTTCTTACAATTTACTTATTTTAGACATCTTAAATGACTATCGAAAAATAAATAATATTTTAAGACTTACAAGCATTACTAATGCTTATTTTACATCTTAGATGAGACTTCTTAGATCTTTTTTTACCTTTTAGGATCTTTTTATTTTTACCATCTTACCTTTATTTTCACTATTAATTTCTCTCTCTTTCTAGCCATCTTTCTAATGAAAATAATGAATAAGTTATGTATATCTACATAACTTCAAAAGTATTCGCACATTCATGTGCTTATGACAATAATTATATATTTATTTCAATTATATTAGGTGGTGTGTTTGAGTATTATTACTACTTTACCTTAACTATTAAATCATTTTAAAAATGTGTATTGTATCTCTTTCCAACTAATTTATAAACTACAAAAAAACTTTATACGCACATATTTTTGTTATAAACAAGTATATATTAATATAGTATATATTATAGATATAGATATATAAAATGATGTTCAAATTAAAATAGATCAAACTCCCGTGCCTTCAAAGCACGTGTATTACACTAGTTTAATCTAAAATAAATATCGTTTTAACCCTTGACACAATTTTTAAGTAAATTATTAATTATGATTGGTTTTATACATTTCTTCTAAATCTTATTATTTATTAAATGCTTGCCAATTTTTTCTACAAATAAGTGGAGATTTTAAAATAAAAAGTAGTCAATAAATACAATTTTCATTAATCAATCTACGAAGTCGTAAAAAACATAGAAAACATAAAACGGAACACTTATTTTACATTAAATGAAATATATAAAATCTTATTTATTTTAATTTTATATAGCTTTAAACCTATAAACTAAGTGTACAAAAAGTCTTGTTTTCCATAGGAGGGAGTATAAAAGCAATTAATATACCTTTACTCAATCTCTTCGACTGTATAAATATTCAACGTAGCAATAGCACCTCCCCCACGACACTCATCCTCACCCACACTCTCTCTCACAAAACCATGTCTCCTCCAATCCTCCTCCTCCTCCTGACCGGCCTCCTCGCAATCACCGGAGCTCAGTCGAAACCGGTCAAAGCCCTTGTGACCCCCATCACCAAACTCCCCTCCTCCTCCCTCTTCAGCATCTCCCTCCACACCCACCCCAACCGCTCCTTCCTTCTTGACCTCTCCTCCCCCATCCCCTGGCTCCGCTGCCCCCGCCCCATCCCCTCTCCCCCCGTCCTCTGCGGCACCCCCCTCTGCTCCTCCGCCCGCTCCTCCTCCCCTCCTTGCGGCTTCGCCACCAGCCCCACCACCTCCTCCTCCTCCCGCCCTCGCACATTCATCCCCTGTATGTGCACCGCCACTCTCATCAACCCTCTCAACTCCTCCTCCTCCTGCACCTCCTCCCTCCTCTCCTACAACACCCTCTCCCTCCCCGCCACCGACGGCCACACCCCCTTAGCCCTAACCGCTGTCCCCCGCGTCGCCTTCGGCTGCGCCCCCTCCCCATTCCTCTCCTCCCTCCCCCGCGGCCTCTCCGGCCTCGCCTCCCTCTCCCGCTCCCCCCTCTCCCTCCCCTCCCAGCTCTCCTCCTCCTCCCTCCGCCTCCCCAAGCAGTTCGCCATCTGCCTCCCAAGCTCCGACTCCAGCCCCGGCGTCGCCTTCTTCGGCTCCGGCCCTTTCTTCCTCCTCCCCCCTCCCGGCCGCAACGTCACCTCCCTCCTCCAATTCACCCCCCTGATCAAACCCCCGCACCCCAACACCACCTTCGGCTTCTTCATCGGCGTCAAGGGGATCTCGATCAACCAAGTCTCCGTCAAATTCGACACCAGGACGCTCGCCTTCGACAGGCGCGGCCGCGGCGGCGTGCAGCTCAGCACGGTCGCTCCCTACACCGCGCTGCGCTCCCCAATCTACCGCGCCTTCCTGAGGCAGTACGCGCGCGCCACCAGCGGCATCCCGCGCGCCCCCAAGGTCGCGCCTTTCGACCTCTGCCTCAACACGTCCCGGCTGGGGTCCACCAGGGTGGGGCTCCCCGTGGCCCAGGTGGACCTCCAGCTGGGAGGCGGTCGAAACTGGACCATGTTCGGCGCCAACACGTTCAAGCAGGTGGCGGATGACGTGGCGTGCCTGGCGTTTGTCGACGCCGGGTGGAAGGCGGAGCGGGCGGTGGTCATCGGGTCGTTCCAGATCGAGCACAATTTCTTGCAGTTTGATTTGGTGAAGTCGAGGCTCGGATTCAGCTCGCTGCTGTTCTTCTTCCAGACAACTTGCGGTAACTTCAACTTTACTTCCGGGGTTTGATTCATCGATCGATCGAGTTTGAATATTTGTGCGTTGACTTGTACTTATTAATGAAGTGTGTCAGTTTTAATTGTGCCTTGATTGAATGGTTGGCCAGTTAGTTGTGAAAAGTGATTAATAAAATTGGGTTTATGTGTAATATTGTATATTTTTTTTAATGTAAATTTTGAAAGAAAACTCATTTGGTGAAAATCCTTATGGATTTGGAAGATCGATTTGGGTTGATCAACTAGACTTAATAACAAGAAAAATAATTAGTCTTAATTTTCTCAACCCTGGAACTGGAGGTGATATACGAGTCGAACGAGCCGAGCTTGACATGTTCAAGTTTGGCTCGAACGGTAAACGAGTCGAGCCGAGCTCGAGTCTAAAATCTATTCGAGCTTTTTTTTTGTGCTCAAGCTCGGCTCGCGAGCCCAAAATAAAACTCGAGCTTGGCTTGTTAAGGCTCTAACAAGCCGAACGAACGAGCTCGGGCTCGTTCGGCTCGTTCAAGCTCGGTTCCTAGCCTAAATTGAAATTACAGCTTTTAGATAACAATGGACTAAAACACAACAAATACTGAATTAACCTACAACTGAGCAAATCAAATCAAAATAATTAAATACTAAATCATCCAACAACTGAACAAATACTAAATTGAAAACAAATCAAATAATCAATTAAGGGAACAAATCGTCTAGCAATACTAGGGACGTTATCTGTCCACTCTTATTTAATTTCTTCAAATAATCAATTGAGGGAAGAGGGAAGGGAGTAAGCGAACAGATCTGCGGGCGGTGAAGTAGCACCAGCGGAGCGAACATATCTGAGGGCGGTGAAGCAGCACCAGCGGAAGAGCAACAGATCCGGTAAGATCCAGCCACAGCATCGTCAGACCAGGCCAGATCTACGCCAATCCTGCCGGGAAAACAGCCCTTGCCAGCGCTCGAACTAGGTCGGCGGTCGCCCAGGCCAGATCCGAGGGGAACCCCGATGAACCCTCAACAAGACTGACGAACTAATTAAGCCCGAACTCTCCAACAAGAAGATGAATCCGATTAGAACCGCACAGATTTGAACCAAGAGGAGATGGATCCGAGTAGAACAGCATAGATCTAAACCAAGAGGAGATGCATCCGAGTAGACCCGCACAGATCTAAGCTGACGCTGCAACCGTTCACCGGCGCCGCCTGAGCCGAGCTCGGAAGGATGGGCGACTTCAGACCTTGAGAAGAAACCCAAGAAGAAGAGATGCGAGCCGCTGAAGAGGAGAAACCAGTAAGAGAGACGCGAGCCACGAGGAGAAAGAGAAACCCCAAAACCCTTAAATCCCTCCTCTCCCTTAACGTAGGGGCATTTTAGTAATATTGTATACCGAGCTTCCGAGCTCTGCTCGGGCTCGTCTCGAGCCTAAAAACATGTTCAAGCTCGGCTCGGACTCGTCTCGAGCCTAAAAGCATGTTCAAGCTCGACTCGTTTTCCCTTTACGAACGAGCCCGAGCTGAGCTTTTTCGAGCCGAGTCCGGCTCGGATAACAACCCTACCTTAAACACGGATCAAATTGCCAAGCATTCTTCAACGAGTTTTTGTTGTTTTTATTTTGAAAATAAGGAAAGAATTAGAAAGAAAGGTAGAATTAGGACTTGTCGTTTTCTCATATAGCGTCCTTTTAACTGAGAGCATCCACATTGGTAGTTTTTAGTGGGTTTTTAGTGATAAAAAAACATTATAATATTAGAGAAAGCTTAAAAACCCAATTTTGAGTTGTTAAGTTAGCAACTATACTAAAAACCCAAGAAACCCAAATTAAAGAGAGAGATAGAGAGAAGGGAGGAGAGAGGGTGGGTGGGAATTGGTGGGACAAAAGAGAAGGTGGGACCTCATGTTATTATTTATAAGTTTATAAATAAAAAATGGGGATTTTATGGATGTGGGTAAAAAAATAAGTTGGGTTTTTTAAGGAGAGAGTGTGATAAAAAAAGGTTAAGAAACTCAAGAAACCCGAACCAATGCGGATGGTCTGAGGATTCGGAGTTAAATTCGTGATGCAATAGTACGTACGTAGGGGTGTTACTTGAGCCGAACAGCTCGAGCTCGGCTCGAAAAAGCTCGAGCTCGGCTCGTTCAAATATGTAAATCAAGCCGGGCTTGAACGAGGTTTTGGGCTCGAACCGAGCTCGAGCCGAGCCCGAGCCGAGCCCAGAAGCTCGTGGGTCTGGTAATGTACGAAATTACCCTTAGGGTAAAATTAGGTATGTAGGAGGACGCCGCCTCTCCCTCTTTCAATCTTTCCCCAATTCTCTCTGCTTCTTCGTTCAATTTCCGCCCCCCAGTCCCTCCTTTCTCCCTCGATCAGTTCCTCACTTCCTCCTTTCTCCTAGGCGGTGCCGACAAATCTCTCTCCTTCTGGCGAACGGCTGCAGCAGCACCATGCCACCACGACCTGTGCGGTGTCGCTTCAGGCCTTACTTCCTCCTCTAGTCGTCTGCCCTCGTACTCCATGGCTGTGCGTTCTCTGCGCTCGTACTCATCTGTGTCGGAAATCTCTTCTCCTTCCGAGGAACGGCTGCAGCAGCACCATGCCACCACGACCTGGCTGTGCGTTCTCTGCGCTCGTACTCCTCTGTGCCGACAAACTTCGCACTGTTTGTGTTTCCTCCAGCAACAGTGCAGCACCAGGCTCGTGTTAATCCCTCCTTGTTCATCTCCCCCTTATTTGCTCGAAATAATGGATTAATTTGTGGATTATCTTTGTCGATCAATTTGTTCATTCTCTGCAATACACATGAACAAGCGGATGATATTTGTGTTGATTAATTTGTGTATTCTCTTGGTTGACTCTCAAAGCAGGAGATTTGTGTTGATTTACTATCAAATTAAGCATCATTTTTCGTGTATTCTGTGTATGCTTTGATTGACTATTAAAGCATGAGATTGAAATTTTGATATTTGTTCTAGATCTGTTGATTGACATTTAGGTTTTCAGTGATGTTACGAGCTCGAACGAGCTTGAACGAGCCCAGCTAACGAGCTTGAACGAGCTTAGGCTCGTTCGTTTGGCTTGTTCGAGCCTGTCAAGCCCGAGCTCGAGTTTAAGGCTGGGCTCGCAAGCCGAGCTTGAGCACCAAAAAAAGCTCGAACAAAAATTGAACTCGAGCTCGGCTCGGCTCATTTCCTGTTCGAGCCAAGCTTGAACAAGCCAAGCTCGGCTCGTTCGGCTCGAATATCACCCCTATACGTACGTGGTTTTCAATTTATTCGATTAATTGCATGTGATGCGAGTAAATGAAAACGTCATGGATGATGAAATATTAATATTAATTCATAGAAGCACCCCGCACATATTATTTTGTGAAATTAATTTCTGTGTAACACACCAAATTTTGTGTTATATATTATCCTTTAGATAATCCGTGTTTTTTAAAATTATTTTACAATAAATTATACTGTAACAATTATAACTACTTCCGGGGTATATTATACTGTAATTAATAATTTTCTTATACATCTATCTATGTAAGAATTTTTTTTTGAAAAATAATACTCCCTCCATTCTAAAATATTTGTCATTAATATGTAAATTAATCATATTAATGAAAAATATTAATATTTTATATAGTTTTTAGATTTAAAAAAAAACGTACATAAAAAATAAAGGATGAATATTTTGAGAGAGGGAGTCTCCGTAAGGAGAGACAGATTTCAGCCCAACGTACTCAATATGTGACAGCATTGATGAAGAATTGATTGGATAAGTATAAAATATACGAGTTTAATTTCTTAATTGGTTTTAAAATTTCAAAGTTGAAAATAATACTGGTAGAGGACGTGCTGCCCAGCTTGCATATATTTCAAGTCAATTTTGAAATAAAATAATCGGTTTCTCACTTAGATTACCAGATAATCTCTATCCTATCCCGCGCGCCCCCTCCGTGATTTAAAAAGAATTAAAAGCGGATTTTTTTTGTTTCTAAATTCGAAAGCGGATCTTGACTATGAAATAAGTATGTCACGATAATATGCCTCATTAAATAAAGATATTGATCAAACTATGGGCCGGATAACGTGAAACCGTACGGTTACCCTTTAATTAATTAAGCTTTATTATCCATCATACTCATACATGATAATTAAGATCACGCATCTACATGACTACACATATTTGACCCATTAAAAAAACTTCATATTCAAGATCTTCAAACGCACAGTCATCACAACCCGCATACACCATATATATTTTCATAACATCAGACAAAATCTGCAGCTGTATATATACGCCTTTTATTACCCAATCAAACATATATTATTTCCGTATATTACAATCTTTATGGTTGAATATATATTTTTACGCGTTGGAGGTGAAGTTGAAGTTGGAGCAAGTGGTCTGTCTCCCAAGCAGGGTCGAGCTGAACCCGAACCTGGACCTGGCGAGATCGAACTCCAACAGATTGTCTTGCAACTGATACGCGCCGATCACAATCGACGTCCTCGGGCTGTCCCCGCCGTCCACGAACCCAAAACACAGCACCTCATCGCTCACATCCACTATCGAATTCGACCCGGTTATGGTCCAAGCCGCGCTCTGACCCTCCAGGTTCAGCGTTATGGCCGGAACCGACCACCCCACGCGCGTGCTCAACACGCCCGTGCGGTTGAAGCACAGCCCGAACGGCTTCACGGAGGGCACCGTGGTCAGGTTCCTGGCGGCGGCCTCGGCCGCGTACACGCGGAGGAAGGAGGTGTAGATTGAGGACTCCATGACGGTGTAGGGGTTCACCGTGCTGATCTTTGTGCCGCCGATCCCCGTGGATGGGTCGATCTTGAGGAGCGAGGAGTTGATAGGGACGGAGGTGGACCCCACGGCGATTGATTTTATGCCGATGAAGTACTCCGTGGAGGGCTCTCCTTGGGAGAAGGCGGAGGCCGTGCTGACGGGGTTGATGTGTAACGGCGTGTATTGGAGGGATTGGGATAGGTCGGTGCCCGGCGGCGGCAGGAAGTTGTACGGGCCGGGCCCGAAGAACAACACTCCCGGGGAGGTTGATGATGATGTTGAGGGGAGGCAGAGGGCGAATTTGCGGGCGAAGCTGAAGGCGGAGGCGAAGAGAGACGGAAGCCCGACCCGGGCCCGGCCCAGCCCGGCCATGCCGACCACGCCACTGGCGAGGCCGTCGAGGAGGGAGGTGGGGGCGCAGACGAAGAGGAGGTTATCGACGGTGGCGTTCCGGCCCGGGGTTGACCCGTCGGTGGAAGGGACGGCGACGACGTCGGAGCCGAGCTGGCCGCCGGTGGCGGTGTGGGTGACGGAGTTGTCGGGGAGGAGGCCGCAGGTGTTGTTGAAGCAGCCGGGGCGGGGGGCGGAGTTGCAGGTGCCGCAGTCGGTGGCATGAGCGAGTGAGCATTGGGCCGAGCGGCAGCGGGCGGGCCGGTAGGTGGAGGAGGAGTACCCGGAGTCGCAGTCGACCCACAAGAATTGTCCGCCGACGTCGACAATGAGGCGGACGGGGACAAGGGGCGTGCGCTGGGCGAACTGGGTGGTGTATTGAAGGGTGGAGGCGTCCTTGGAGACCGGGAGGACGAGGGCCTTTGGGCGGAAGGAGACGGCGGCAAAGGAGGCGGAGGCGGTGGCGCACAAGATCAAGAGGGATAGGTAGAGACTTGGTGGCGGAGAGGGGGCCATCGGATTGATAATGGGTGTCTCAAACGGTGTTTAGTGGCTTAATTATTTGGTGGGAGTGTTTATTGAGAGGGCCGGGTTTCTTGTGTATTTATACACATTTGTTGTCATTTGTCAATAATGTTGGGGGCTTCTAGTAAGCAAAATATGATGTTAATGGATAAGGAGCATATGCTTTTGTGGAAGATTTATTCAAATAATTTACAAATTTGATCATTCAAATGGTTAAATTCAAATATTTGGATGACGTGGTGGCTTTGAATATTTAACGGTTTCACAATCTATATATATATACATATAACAACATTAGCAACAAACACTCACACGAATCAAAACTCATTTTAACCACGTCAACAACTATTCTTTGATAACTATTCCTGCCACGTCAGTTTTCTATTAAGTTTTCAGCTTTTTATATTTTTCATTCACAATAAAGAGTCGCGCGAATCAAATCCCACTTAACACTTTTTTATATTTATTAACCTAAATATTGATTTATTTTACTTAATTTTTTTGTTAATGATATTATTAATATTAATATTAATATTAATACGTATAGTTAAAATAAAAAAGGCACACATTTAAAATTAGAAATATTTTATTAAATTGATAAACTGATAAAACACGAAAACAAAAAAAATAAGGCTAACTATATGTAATCCAATACTATTTTTATGTTTAATTATATGTGTATGTGTCTTCATGTTCAGGGTGTAGTGGGTATTGTTATTTAATGTTCAAATTTATGTATTTTTATGGTGTAAGTTTATATTGATTTAAGTTAATGTTGTTTATGTGATTATAAATCTTTAACATATAGTAAACTTAGCGAATTTTTTTCTTCCTAAACATATGCAAAATGGATATTATTGGGTAAAGAAAAATAAATCATATTCCAAAATATTTTTTTTAAAATAATAATAATTTATTTAACAAATAAATAGGAATTTTAATTTAATTAAAACCCTTGTCATGTGTCGTTATACCATTGGCTATAAAAAAAAAATAATAAATATGGATGAACCGCATCAAGTATTGGCGTCCCCCCTATTTTTGAATGCGAATCAAAACACTCTATCTTCTCTTTCTCAAAATTTTGAGTGAGCTGGCCTTCATTTTGATCCCCACGGATCTGCGCTGCTGATGGTATAAGGGGCTTTGCAATGGAGTCTAATAAGGATCAAGCGGTCAAGTTTACCCTATCTCTTGGATTTTTCTCTTCAAAAATCCTGAAATAATACGCATAGATCCAATAATTCACCTTAACCAAAAGAGTTGCTCAAAATTAAAGGCATATATACAATTAATTACTCCGTAAGTAATTAGAATTAAGGGTGGTTTTGTGATGATGTTGTGAAAATAATGGGCAATTCGGTACAATTTCAAAAATAAGGGGGGACTTTTGTGGAATTTTTTTCATAGTTTGTGATGGCTCCCTTACTTTCCCTTGATGAAAAACATATGCTATAGTACTAAGTTAATTTATGCAGGATTGATAAAAGACAAAAGGATAAGGTATTATGGCTTATACATATTGGATATATATTTTATCTTGTAGGATTAATATTATTTTCGGACTTATATATGTTAGATTAGAATTGGTTCAATCTATCCTTATATATATTTATATATTCTTGTGAGTACAGCAAGTGAATTGCAATCTTATATGATCAGTACAGCAAGCTAAATTGCAACCATATATGTTTAGATTTAATTAAGTTTGGTTAGGCTTTCGGCTACAGCTTCTAAGTCCATTCATTTAGTTCTGTTGAAAATATATATAGGATTTAGGATTTTATCTTGGTTAGAATTAATGGATTTTTTACAGATTTTATGGTTAAATATATATTGGATAGTGTTCTAGAATATATGTATACAGGATACTCTTCCTCCTAGTTTCTCTCGCCAGCAAGTACAGCAAAGAGGAGGTTTCGGTTGTGATTTACAGAAAAAGATATGGAGATGTACAGCACAGGAAATCTGAATTCAAATTGAAGAGAAAATTGAGGAGCTGCTCTTCCTAGAATATCTCGGTTCAAATTTAAACTTGAAGAGAAAATTCAGGGGCTGCACAAGTAACAGATTCGGCCAGAAGTTTGAATTCAAACAGGAGGAGGACTCGGCAACAGCTCTGTCAATCCAACGTTCGAATTTCTGTTACTAATCTTCTGGATTTCGAAAGAGAAAAAGATCAGCTGGCTGTTGGAGCTCTCGGTTATAAATACAGGAGAAGAAGAACGCTGAACTACACCTCTTCTGTCAAGTCTTCATCGCACATCTAAGAGCTCTCAAGATTACAGATCCTACGGCTGATTCATTCAATTTCTTTCTCTCTACTTTGTATTCAGTTCATTATCTTTTGAGAGTTAGGAAGTTGTGAGCTTTATAGTTTAATTCAATCCCTGTTATACTAAGAGTATCTCATACTCAAACGTATCACACTTCGGTGTGACGAAGGGGACTTTTATTTCTCGATATCTTGGGTTGTCTAGATAGAAGCGAGGTAGGCTTCAGGATTAGAAGAGAGGCACTTCTTCTAGGTTGTATCTAGGACTCATAAGGACAGAGAAATAAAAGTTGTTGAATCCTACGGGTTGGATAGCCCTAGGCGGGGACGTAGGCTGGTTAAGAGCCGAACCTCGTAAACAATTCCTGTGTTATTTATTTCTTTATCAGTTTTTCTTACGTCTGATTAATTTGCAGAACTGTCAAGGCACGAAAAAGTTGATTCAAGATCTTGAGACTGAGTTCAAGGCCTTGAAACCTATTATCCAGCCCTTGAAGTTGCTTGCTCTACACAAGTTTGCGAAAAGCGTTTACTCTATTCAACCCCCCCCCCCTCTAGAGTATCTGTCTCTTACTGTTAATTACTTTACGTACTCAATTCTTCAGTTTGAAACAATTTACATAAATAATCATCTTTTGCAGAGGCAACAGAAAAAGAAAAATTGGATTGGCGTCCGGGTGGGGGTTTGAAAGTTGCTATAGAGACGCGGTTTTCTATAGTGGACTTTTCACCAGTCCATATGTGACTGGGTTGAGGTGGTACTAGAAACTCAGGCAGTACTCCCCAGCGATCCCAGCTGACGAAGGCAAAGATATGAGCGATTACGATGGAACAAAGAAGATGACTGAGCCTTGGTAAGTAGGTCTGCAACCTAGTCCTGAGAGGAAACAAACCCCACACTTTGAGAGACCTGTTCGCCACTCGTTTGGGAATAAAATGATAGTCGAGAGACAAATGTTTGATGCGATCCAAATGATAGTCGAGAGACAAATGTTTGATGTGATGATGAAGCACAAGGTTGACAGCAAGGTAGGTTGCACCTAGATTGTCACACCATAGAGTGGATGTCTGACGAAGACCTATTCCAATTGATCCTAGGATATTTTGGAACCAAATCAACTCACAAGTTGCAGTAGCAAGACCCATGTATTCGACTTGTGTCGAGGGTCTTGTGACAACTGGTTGCTTTTTCGACGACCATGAGACTAGATTAGATCCGTGGTAGATGCAATAAGCTCCAACAGAACATCATTCTAAACGAGCCGCCCCCTAATCGGCATTAAAGAAGGCGGAGAGCTCATGACAGAAGACGGAGGAGATGTGAAAGCGAAGATCTTTTTAGTGTGATTAAGATACCTCATAATGCGATTAATTGCTTGCCAATGGACATCCCCGAGCTTGTGCATAAATTGAGAGACCTTGTTCAAGTCAAAGGCAATGTCTAGGCGCGTAAAATTGAGATATTGCATGCTTATGAAGATGCTGCAAAACAGCTGTAGATTGTGGAACAAAGGAGAATCAGCGGTTGTGTCAACTGTAATGGAGACTAGGACTCTAGGAGTGGCGATGGGGCGACAGTTGCTCATGCCTCCCGTAACTTAAAGCACAAAGCAATATGTTTGGAAAGGAGGAGTTAGTCCGTCTTGAGCTACACCTCACGAGCCCAACATCTGTTAATGAAGGCACAATGAGCCTATTACCTCAGCCCAATATACACTCAATCCATCCAAGTTTGCAATTAATTAGTAAACTCTTCCTTAATGAATTGATACTCATTTCGTCTCAAAATTTAAGTCGAGTTTGCACAAGTTTTAATCAAACACTCATTCCTCAATCAACGTAATAATTTCACTAATTTTTCCATAAATTTTACTACATCCGTTGAAAAATATAAGTTCTTTTATACGTTTGCACACAAACTAAGGAAATCATAAATTTATTCTATTTATACCCTATTAATTATCCACCATCCTCATTAATCAATAAAATTTGAGCAAAAAGTAAAAAAAATAATAATTATCATATCCCAATACATAGAAAATCTAAAAGGACTTGAGATTAGGGGTGTTATTTGAGTCGCTGTTTACTTATTTTTTTTTTTTAAATTTGTTTAAGACTAGTGTAGAAAGAGGGAGATGGGAGGAGAGAGGGAGTAAAGTGGAGAGAGTGAGAGGGAGATGGGAAGTAAAGCTACCGGAGAGTAGGGGTGTTATTCAAGACGAACGAGTCGAGCTTAGCATGTTCAAGTTGTTCATTTGTTAAACGAGCTTGAGTCGAGCCGAGCCCAATTTTTAAACGAGCTTTCTTTTTTGTTCAAGATCGGCTTGTTTTAATAAATGAACGAGATCGAGCCAAGCTTTTTTCGAACTTTAAGTAGTTTTACTTGGTCATAACATATTAACTTAAAGAAAATTTTAGAAATTCTATGTTATTCGAGCTATTCGAGCCTAAATCGAACGAGTCGAGCTTTCAACCGAGCTTCAAATCATGTTCAAGCTCGGCTTGTATAGGTAAGTAAACGAGTTCGAATCAAGCTTTTTCGAATCGAGTTTCAAATTATAAGATTGAAACTATAAAAGTATAAGTTAATACGAGCAATATAAAATATTATTTATATAAAATATATAATATCGATTTATTTTTTAAAAGTAAAACCGCACCCACGGGAACATCCACTAGTAATTTGATAATGGAATCACACTACCATCATTAATCCGAATCTTAACTAGTAGCTTTAAATCCCTGAATAAGTGTCATCAGTGCAGCTGTGGAGCTACCCCCAACCTCACACGCCCTCTTAGCCTCCTCCTTGACACACCTCACCCTCTCCCTCAGCCCCTCCGACCCCATCACCACCTCCACCTTCTCTGCTATCTCCTCCGCCGACACCACCCTCCCTCCCCACCCCCTCTCCCACACCCCGACCCTCGCCTTCTCCACCACCCACGCGTTCTCCCTCTGGTCCCCAAACGCGGGCTGCGGCCACGCCAACATCGGCACTCCGCATCCGACTGCCTCCACCACTGAGTTCCACCCGGAGTGGCTCACGAACCCTCCCACCGCCTCGTGCCCTAGTATCGCCTTCTGACTCACCCACTGCTTCACCACCTTCCCTTTCTTGCACAAATTCTCGTACAATTCTTCGCCGAAGAGGCTCCGTAACTCCTCCTTGTCATCCTTGTCCACAATGCTCGTCTTCACTACCCACAGGAGATTGTATCTGGTCCTCACCAGTCCCGCCCCCAACTCCCGTATCTGATCTCTCGACATCGCCGTCCTGTTCCCGAACGACACGTATATCACCGACTTCCCCGGCTGCTCATCCAACCAAGATGACAACGCCTCCTCTTCCTCATCGTTCTTGATTGTGTCGAGAGGTCCGATCGGGTAGATTGGGGGTAAATGTGGAAGAGCGGCTCCCGATTTGAGGGTGGAGAGCGTCACGGATTCGAAGGACTCGAATGTGTTGATGATGATCCCGTTTGAGAGTTCAAATGCTCGCGCGTTGGTGAATGTCAAGGTGGTGAAGAGGTGATCCGGAGAGAAGAAAGGGGGAGGGATGTTCTCGCATGGAAACGGGTCAAGGCCTGGGATCTCCGCGGCCTGACCCGCTGCCGCGGTCGCGGCCAAGGAGTTGGCGAGGTGAGGGAGGTAGGCGATGAGGGAGAAGAACCTGGCGGAGGTGATGATTGTAGGATTATAGAATTGAGGTAAAGTCCTCCTTGAGGGTTTCCATTCATTGATATAATATATATATAGGTTACAAAGGTATTGGGCCTTAACGGGCTTTTAGCCCACTATACAACATAAGACCTATGTAATCTATCAAACCCCCGCAGTCGAAACGGGAGGTGTCCGTACAGTGAGACTGGAACGAAAATCAATGAACAACTGTCTAGGTAAACCCTTGGTGAATATATCAGCGTACTGATAGGAGGACAGGACATGTAGAACGCGGACATGTCCAATGGCAACCTTGTCCCTGACGAAGTGGAAATCAAGCTCAATGTGCTTCGTGCGTTGATGCTGGACTGGGTTGCTAGCCAGGTAGACGGCGGAGACGTTATCAGTGTAGACCAGAGTGGCCTTCTGCAAGGGGCATCGTAGCTCAAGCAGGAGATTGCGGAGCCAAGAGCACTCGGAGACAACGTTGGCAACACCCCTGTATTCGGCTTCAGCGCTGGAGCGAGACACGACGGACTGACGCTTAGCTGACCAGGACACAAGAGTGTCATTAAGGAAGACACAGTAACCAGACGTGGAGCGACGTGTGTCTGGACAACCACCCCAATCCGCATCAGTGTAAGCCACAAGATCAAGCTTAGAGGAAGGAGTGATGGTGGTGCCGAGCTCGAGGGTGCCGCTGATGTACCGAATGATCCGCTTCAAAGCCTGAAAGTGAGGTTCCCTAGGGGCATGCATGAACAAGCAGATCTGCTGAACGGCGTAACTGATATCAGGCCTGGTGAAAGTGAGATACTGAAGAGCACCAGCGAGGCTCCTATACAATGTCGGATCGTCAACCAAAGGACCAGAATGAGCACTGAGCTTGTTGGATGTATCGACTGGGGTGGCGACGGGATTACAGTTGACCATCTTAGCCCGAGCAACAATCTCAGCAGCATACTTACTCTGTGAGAGAAAGAGACCAGACGCATGCCGCTGAACAGCAACTCCCAAGAAGTAAGACAGCGGACCCAGATCAGACATGGCGAATTCCGCACTCAATCGCGAGATTATGGATGTTCGAAGAGCATCAGAAGAGGCGGTGAGAATGATGTCGTCGACATAGAGCAGCAGGAAAGCCAAGTCCGAGCCTCTGCGATAGATAAACAGAGACGTATCCGATCGGCTGCCAGTGAAACCCAAACGGAGCAGATGAGAGGCAAAACGCTGGAACCATGCCCGTGGAGCCTGTTTCAGACCATACAGAGAGCGCTTGAGGAGACAGACATGCTTTGGACGCTCAACATCAGCAAACCCCGGCGGCTAAAACATGTAAACCGTCTCATTCAGATGACCATGCAGAAAGGCGTTCTTGACATCCAGCTGATGGATGGCCCAGTTGCGCGACAGAGCCAGACTCAGGACCACTCGGATAGTGGCAGGCTTGACCACAGGGCTGAAGGTCTCATCACAATCAATACCTGCCTGTTGAGATCTACCGTTCACCACCAGACGGGCCTTGTAGCGCTCCAATGTCCCATCAGAGCGGAACTTGTGACGGAAGAGCCACATACAGCGAATGACGTTCGCCTCAGGAGGGCGAGGAACAAGAACCCAAGTACCATTCTTCGTAAGGGCCCTGTATTCGTCGAGCATAGCCGCCTGCCAATTCGGGTCGAGGAGGGCTGTTTTGTGGGAGGTGGGAACGGGGGAGAGGGAGGTCTGAGTGGAGGCAGAGGGTGAATGGGAGTCGGGAAGGACGGGGGCAGGAGAGGCTAAGCAAGGGGAGGAGGGGGCGGCGGGTGCAGATGCGGCGGGTGCCGCATGTTGATTGGCGGCGGGCGCAGCATGGGGTGCGACGGGCGCAGCATAGCCTGCGGCGGCCGCCGCCAGGGACGGGTTTGTTGCTGCGGGCGCAGCATGCCATGCTGCGGCTGCCGCGCGTAGGGGAGGCGTTGGTGTTTGTTGAGGGGATGGGAGGTGGATAGCGGGGTGATGGGCGGTGGTCATGGAGATGATCTGTCGGGGTCTGAAGACACCGGAGACGCTGCGGGTGTGTGGTCTGGTGATAGATGGTGGGGGGGGAGGTGGGGGAGGGGGAGACGCAGGAGCACCGGGAGAGCTCTGGGGAAGAATGAAGTGAGGAAATGGTGACTCAGACTCTGTTGACGACACAGGGGGTGTGGGAGACGCGAAGGGAAATCGCGACTCATCAAAGGTGACATGACGAGAGAGAATGATCCTGTGAGTCTTGATATCGAGGCAAATGTAACCGCGATGATCAGACGGGTAGCCAAGAAAGACACAAGGGGTGGAGCGTGGGTGAAGCTTGTGGGGGGCGGTGGATGACTGATTAGGGAAGCACAAGCAACCAAAGGTACGAAGGTGATCATACCTCGGCTCGGCGTAATAAAGTGTCTGAGCTGGCGAGCGATGGTGTAGGGTAGTGGAAGGGAGAATGTTGAGGAGATAACATGTGGTGGATAAGGCGTGAGGCCAATAGGGAAGGGGAATAGATGCGTGGAAGAGAAGAGAGCGCATCATGTTGGTAATGGTTCTGATGGTTCTTTCTGCCTTGCCATTCTGCTGAGAAGTATAGGGGCAAGACAAGCAATATGAGATCCCATTTGCAGCAAAGAAGGAGTGAAAGTCTTGGTTGTCAAATTCACGGCCATTGTCACATTGGAAACATTTGATGGACATGTGAAACTGTGTTTTGATGTAGGTATGGAATCTGGCAAAGATAGGAAACACTTGGGACTTGAAATGCAACGGGAAGACCCATAAGTAATGAATGTAATCATCAAGAAACAAAAGGTAGTACTTGTGACCCTCCTTGCTAGGCACGGGAGAGGTCCAAATGTCGCTGTGAATGATATCAAAGGGAGCAAGGGTAGAGGTCAAAGACCGTTGGAACGGCAGTCTGGCATGTTTGCCTAGTTGGCAGGAAGAACATAAACCAGAGCGTGGGTCTTTAGTACAGGTGACCAGGTTCTGGGAACGGAGGACATCTAGAACGGCAGCGCTGGGATGGCCCAGGCGTGCATGCCACAGGCTGGACGATGATGCCGAGAGGGCGACCGGATACGACTGACTGGACGCAGGAGGTGGTGTGACAGGGTAGAGCTCCCCGGTGCTGTTACATCTCATGCGAGTAACCCCCGTAGTAAGATCGTTGACAGAGAAACCATAGGGATCAAACGTAAGGGAAACGTTGTTGTCAGTAGTGAACCGACGGACAGAGATAAGGTTTTTGACAATCTTTGGGGCAATAAGGACATTGTTGAGGTGTAGTGGGTGGGTTGGGGTCTGTAAATTGGCGTGGCCAATTCCCGAAGTAGCAAGACGACCACCATTTCCGACGATAATAGAGTGGGCAGGGCCCTGAAAAGAAATAGATGAGAGGTTACCCGAGGAGTGCGTCATGTGGGAGGTGGCACCAGTGTCCATGTACCAAGAAGAGTCTGAAGATGTCGGCTGCGTAGAGGAGAAGGCGTGATACCCAACCGGCGAAACATATCCTTGATCAGACGATGTCAGATAGGCCTGAGGACCGCCATGTCGAGAGGTAGGATATCCGGAGTATCGGTGCATTTTTTTTTATTTTTTTTTTAGGAGAGGACAAGGAGGTGGGTCAAATCTGAAATTAAAGAAAATTAGGGGGAGGGTTTCGGATTTTGCAAGAAAGCAAGGGAAAGGCTCGAAGGGGCAAGAAAAAGGTTGGATTTTTTTTTTTTTTTTGGATTCCTCGCGATTGAAATCGGATGGAAATAAATCAAAACAAGGGCGTTGACTTTCTTGCCAACGTACAATGGAAGGAATCGAACAGGGAATTTGAATTGAGAAACGTAAGTACTCCGCCGATCATGAATTAATCTCGTGAGGATAATTAATCATGAGATTGACAATCAAATTCGTGAGGAATTCGATTGGTGGCGGTGCAATTCGTACAGGAGGGAATACGCAGGGTTGAGATCGGAAGTAGAGGGAGGCCGGTTGGCGGCGGGAAGGGGCGGTGATGCGAGGGGAGAGAGAGAAAGCGGCGGTGAGGAGACGACGCCGGCGATGGTAAGAGAAAGGGTGAGGCGAGAGGATCAAATTAGGGTTCCGTGAGAAAGAAAAGGCTGTGATACCATGTAGGATTATAGAATTGAGGTAAAGTCCTCCTTGAGGGTTTTTATTCATTGATATAATATATATAGGTTACAAAGGTATTGGGCCTTAACGGGCTTTTAGCCCACTATACAACATAAGACCTATGTAATCTATCAATGATGACGGTGTAGTTCGGGAAGGGGTGGGGGAGCTCAAGGCGGGTGATGTTAAGACCCGCGGTGTACAATATGTCGGAGAACGCGGCGGAGATTGACGGCGAGAGGGAGGAGAGGCGGCGGGTGAGCTGGTGGGCGGACCGAGTGACGGCATCGTATCGGAAGAGGAAAGGGTCCACGGTGGAGTCGGGGGTGGCGGTATCGACGTGGAAGTCGAGACGGCGGATGTGGGGGTGGGAGGAGAAGGAGGAGATCTCGTGGGATTCGGCGGCGGTGATGAGGGGGACGATGATGACGACAGTGACCGTGGCGTGGTAGGGGGCGGAGGAGAGGGTGGTAGCAAGGCTGAGAGAGGGGGCTAAATGGCCCATCCCGACACCGGGACAGACGGCGATATGGGGCTGCTCAAGGGCGATGGGAAATTCTGGTTGGTTTTCCATTAATTGAAGAGTGGATAGGTGACAGAGTTGTTAATTTTGTATTTATAATGTAAAGTTACCTTACAAAAAAGAAAATGTTATTTTTTTGAGTTTTTTTCTCTATATTTCTCTGCTTATTAATGAGGAATATTGTATATCCAAAATTGAAGAATTTTTTTTTTCAAATGGCCAAAATTTCGGAAATAATTAGGGAAGTAGTCAAAATCTCAAACATTTTAGCGATTTAGTCAAAATATGGAAAGTCGTTGTTACAAACAACGACTTTCCCTAACACTTTTAAAAAAAATATTAAAAAATATAAGTCGATGTTATAAACAGTGATTTATGTGTATTTCTTTTTTTTTTTTAATTTTTGGGTTTAAATTTATTAAAAATAGCAGAAATGAAAAAAAAAAATACATTTTTAGGTAGAGTCGTTGTTTGTAACAACGACTCTCCTTTTTTTAAAAAAAAAAAAAAAGGTTGAAGGTTGAACGGGGTTACTCCCTCTTCCTCCCTCTTTGTTCAGTTCTCCCATGGCCTCGCTGATAGTTGATTCTAGTTATTCGTTATTCGCCGTTGAATCAACCAATTTGGAATCGGATCCATCTATCTATATACATAAAATGGATTCAAAAACCAGCATTTTGGTCATCGGGGCTACAGGATACATCAGTTCGTCGTCGAAGAGAGCGCGAAAGCAGGTCACCCGACCTTCGCCTGATCCGTCGATCGACGCTTCTGGATGCCGCCAAGGCTCCGTTGATCGAGAAATTCAACAATTTAGGCATCGATTGCATCCCTGGCCCATGGCAACCTCGACGACGACCAAAATCACAATATCGTTCGTCTTCAAAGAACACTTCCGGCTTGCGCTCCCCCCTCCTCCTTGTTGAATTCGATCACAATAACGTTTGAATTGTTGAATTTGCCTTCGACCTAGTCGGCTCCGACCCCAATTGCAACCCTAGAAGAAGAGGAGTCCCTGTCTTTGGCGGAATTCGCAACGGCCTTGTTGTTGTCGTCGCTGTTTCAAACATAAATGGGCGGTGGACTGCAAATCGGTGGTGGACTCCTCAATCCTGTTCGTCGGCTGAGGCGGTGGACTGCAAATCGGCAAAGGGGAAGGTCCTCTCCCGGTGCCGGCTTCCTCTACTCCTCCAAACATATCTCCGGCGAACCTTGTTCAAGAGGAGCGGTGTTTGAAGGGTAAATCGATAAGAGGAATTGGGATGAGAGATGGAGACGGGAGGGTGGGTGAATATTTTTTGGTCTAAAAAAATTAAAGAAATAGGGAGAGTCGTTGTTACATTTTTTTTTCATTTATGTTATTTTTAATAAATTTAAACCCAAAAATTAAAAAAAAATGAAATACACATAAGTCGCTGTTTATAACAGGACTTATATTTTTTAATAATTTTTTTTAAAAGCCTTAGATAAAGTCGCTGTTTACCCTAATTTGGCCAAATCGCTAAAATATTTGTGATTTTAACTACTTCCCTAATTATTTCTCGGATTTTGACCATTTAAAAAATATTCACAATTGAGAGCTATTGGGAAATGTGATATCCTACAAGAAAGTAGAAAATTCTGTTTGGTGCCGTGGTGGTTCATTTAAGATTTTTAGCTACCTAATTTCGTCAACAAAACTTTTACACCCGTTTGGTATTAACGTAGTAATCGAAATGGAATGGAAATAGAAATAAAAAATTAGAATAAGTCATTATCGAAATATGTTATTTGGTATGATTCGGGAATGAGAAATTAACAAATTCAACCCTAAAAATACCCAAATTTAACATTTCCAATTCAAAAACTCAAATCCAAACTCTCAAGTTGAACATGAAAATACACAAATTCAACCTATGAATTACATAAATTCATCATCAAAATACACAAATTTGGGTAAATATGAAAAGAGGGAGATTTGGGCAGGGGTGGAGGTCGCCTGCAACAAGGAGAGGATTGGGCGGTGGGCGGTGGCGGTGTTCGACTGCAACAAGGAGGGAGGCGGATATAGACGCATGGCGGCGATGGAGGGAAGACGGAGGAGGATCTGGACAGGGGCCGACAGTCTGTCGGCGACAGAAGGGGATCTGAACCAGGCCGACGGAGGCCATGGGCGCAAATCTGAACGAGAGCCTGGAGATGAACAAAGGCGGCGATCGAGGGAAGACGAAGGCGGATGAATGAATCCTGGAGATGGAGATGAACGAGAGCCTTGAGATAAACGAAGGCGGAGATGAACGAGAGCCTGCAGGTGGTGGAGGCGGCATAGGCAGCAACTGGTTGTGGTGTGGGCAGAGGTGACAACTGATGGTGGTGGGAGCAGCGGTGGCAGAAGGTCAGAAAGCACTGTAGGGCTTGAGTTGGGGAGGAGGGAAAACAGGAATGGCTCATCCCCTACCTTTGAGTGAGGAGTGAAATTTTTTCAAAAATGGGGATGAGAGGATTGCTCGGTAATCAATTTGATTCCGGATTTTGTCGTACAAAACATCAAAACCGTAATCACTCATTCCGATTTCAAATTTTTTATTCCGGGTAATCGATACCAAACAAACCCTTAAGTAGTCAATGACCTCCAAATATTATACTTGGACTGTTAATTATACTTATTGGGCGTGATATACTATATATATTGGCCCATACAACCCTGCTCTATCCTATCCTATTATAATGCTCAATTTGTCTCAAAATTTAAGTCCACTGCTAAAATAGTTTGATATAGAGACGGATATTAGAGACGGATAAATTTAGAATAGTGTTGGTAATTCTGTTACTAATTGCAACCCTGCTCAATTTGTAGCTAATTGTGTCCCTATGAGGGATAAATTTTGGAACAAAATATCATAATTGATGCTATATTTGAAACAATTTAGAATAGTGTTGGTAATTCTGTTACTAATTGCAATATCCCATAATAGGTCCCTAAATCCATATCTAATGGGAACATGATGAAATATCGTGTCTACCTTTAACTCTATATAGCAACAGATATAGCAACCAATTTATATTCCGTCTCTATATAGAGACGAATTAAAATACACACCTAAATTTATCTCTAATTACTGATGGATATAGGGATGAATAAGTGTTCGACGCAAACTCATTAACAAAATAAACAAGTGTTACAATATTTGTTGGCGAATAGTCACGATCATACGATGGTTACAAAAGCCAATCCCGATTCCATCCCCGATTTTGTCCCTGAAGCTGTCTCCGAATCCGCTCCTAAATTCGTTCCTAAATATGTCTCCGAATTCGTCCCCTAGAATTCTCCCCCAAATTAATCCCCTAATCTGTCCCCGAATTCGTTCCCAAATCCGTCCCTGAATTTGTTCCTAAACCCATATCTGAATCCATAGATATTTTATATAGATATATAGAGAGATATAAAATACTGGTTCAATTTTATAATATTATAGATACAACTTTCAATTAAATTTACCATGAGTGCTACTCTGCGTATAATAAACTAGTATAAGTCCCGTGCGCGAAGAATATAATTGTACAATATTATAAATAATATATATATAGATTCTAATAGATAAATATAAATATAAATAATTTTCCCAGAAAAAAATATAGATATAAATAAAATATTTTTATATTCATTTTTAATACGCACTAATGGATTGTAGCTACATATTATCGCTACATAATATTGTAATACTTTATTTTAGTCTATAATATATATATATATATATATATATATATATATATATATATATATATATATATATATATAGAGAGAGAGAGAGAGAGAGAGAGAGAGAGAGAGAGAGAGAGAGAGAGAGAGAGAGAGAGGTTGGGTCAAGTGTTTACACCCCTTATTGTGTTTTGTGTTAACAAATCTAGGTCATCGATTGATTAGAAATTGATGGGTGAGATTAATTGAGATTTTTCTTTTTTTTTATTTAAAAAAAATAGTAGGTCCCACCACTTTTATAGGCAACTTGCCTAAGGACAGCGCGTGCGTTGGTTTTTTTTAAGCTAACGTTTTTTTTTTGGGTAGGGAGGATGAGATTTTGCTTGCACCGTGTGTATAATGAATAATAACAAACAAATTACCGAATAATTCCAGATTATCAATGAATAATGATTCTGAATTCTTCGAATATTTGATAAATTCATTGCCAATTTTAAACAGAGTTTGAATTTCAAGAAACTCACATCTAATTACCCATCTACAAATGAATAATTCCTTATTATTAACGAATAGTGACTCCGAACTTGCTGAATAGTCGATAATTTCATACAAAATTTTAGAAAGAGTTTGAATTTCAACAAACCTACGTCTAATTGCCCCTATACATATGAATAATTTCTAATTATCAACGAATAGTGATTCTGAACTTGCCGAATAGTCGATAAATGCATGAACAAATTACCGAATAATTTCAGATTATCAATGAATAATGACTCTGAATTCGCCGAATATTCGGTAAATTCATTACTAATTTTAAACAGAGTTTGAATTTCAAGAAACTCACATCTAATTACCCACCTATAAATGAATAATTATTTATTATAAACGAATAGTGACTCCGAACTCACTGAATGGTAATAGTCAATAAATTTATGAGCTTGAATTCCGAGAAGCCTCCATTTAATTGCCCCATATATATATGAATAATTTCTTATTATCAACGAATAATAACTATAAATTTGTCGAATATTCGATAAATACATGAACAATTTTAAACAGATACATACGAATAATTCCTTATTATCAACGAATAATACCTCTGAATTTGCCGAATATTCGATAAATACATGAATAATTTTAAACAGATAGTAACGAATACTCTATCACATTCCATCGAATATTTATTGCATATCAATGAATAATTCCTTCAAACTATGATCTAATAACAGTAAATGTTTAATTTCATCTCCAATCCAATCCATAAGTATTAAACTGAAAGATCGAACCTTAATTTTTTTAATAAGATATAAATGAATTGAGAAATACTCATTTTTCAAATATAGAACATGAAAACGACATCTATCAATTCAAGTTGCTATTGTTAATCTGTAATCGCCATTGTAGCCCAAAATCGAGAAAGGAGATGAATAATTGGAATCAGGAATTTGAAATCAAACAATCAAAGAGCGAAAACCTTCAATGCAAGGTCGGAGGATTGCAAGGGAGACGGAGCGCTGCGAGGTCGAGGGAGGAGCAGCCATGAAGCTTGGACCTCGGCGTCGCCTGCAAGTAACAACGACAACATCGATCGACAAGGCGAGACCCTGGCCACCCACTAACAAACACAAAGGCGAGCGCCAGTGATCGAATCTTCAAGCGTTGGTGGTGCTGAGACAGAATCAGCCCGACAGCGCGGGTTGTCGTGGGCGGCGGTCTAGTGGAAGTCGCTGGTGGAGGCGGTCATGGATTCCATCGGGTAGGAAGAAGGAAAAACAGAGGGAAGTGGGGGTCGATGAGGTTGCGCCGTATCGGGATCTGGAGAGATAACCAGGAGAGGTGGCATGGGATCCGGCGAAGGCGAGTGGAGAGTTGAAGATGACGGTGGGTGAAGGTGGAAGCCGGCGGTGGAGCGTGCTAGGGTTCTTCAACTTCTCAACCCACCGTTTTATTAAATAGGAGAATGGATGTACGCTTCAGATTGAGAAGGGGTGGGGTAGTTCTGATGGGGTCCACTTTTTTTTAATGAATAAAATAAAAATCTCAATTAATCTCAGCCTTCCCTTTTTCTCTAATTAAGGGTCAATATTTGTTAACACTTAACACCATAAGAGGTGTTAACATTTGAACCAAATTCTATATATATATATATATATATATATATATATATATATATATATATATATATATATATATATATATATTAACAATTATTGAATAATTAATATTTATATAAATAATTTTTTCCACCAAAAAATAATCTAGATATAAATAAAATAGCACTTATAAAATACTATATATTTATCTACTAATATTTTTGATAAGTATATGACTATGAAATATTTTTTTATTTATATTTTTGTAAATTAACTAATATATATATATATATATATATATATATATATATATATATATATATATATATATATATATATATTGTAGCTTAATTATATAAGTTTCTATAAAATATGACAACATATTATCTTATTAATATTTTTTCCTATAATCAACCTCAATGCACCACATAAGACGTTATGCATCGATTTTAGTATATGTATACACATATACTGAGATAGATATAATGAAAAAAAACTAGGTTATGTAACTACATAAATATTATATTTGTTATATATCAACAATATCACAAAAGATGGACTGCAAATGGAACAAGGATAGACTATCGATTGACTTCCACTTATTGAACGGACAAGAGATAAAAATAAAAATAAAAATAGCTAAGTTCTTTCATTATAGTCAATATTTCATATTATTTTGCAAGGATGGATTTGTGAATGAAATCAACCAATCTCAACCAATCATAATGATTCATATGTATATGAACCAGAATCGTCTATATATTCTATCTATAGTTTTTTTTTTTAATTATTGGGAATGTATACTAAACAGGTCATACAAGAATTATGTCAATAAGATATTTCATATATATATATATATATATATATATATATATATATATATATATATATATATATATATATATATATATATATATCCATTTCACTTATTGCAATATGACATAATATTACGTTTAGATATTTTAGGTAATTTTTTTTTAAAAAAAGTTCCTATATATATAACATAACCTTAACATATAAGCAAATATATTTTTAGTCAATTTTTCATACCTAACTAGGAAATACAACTTCATTTAATAAATAAGAGAAAAGATTTCCTCTGAAAGAATCTTGATATTATAATACTCTCAGAGTCTCAAAATATACATCGTTTGACTTTTAACAAATTATTTTAAAAGATAAAAACTCTATAAAAATGTATTTTTTTTTATAAAAACCAATATTAATTATACAGTATTAATTCATTCTATATTAATTATACAATATCATTTTAAACTATTTTTTTAAACAATGGGATGAATTTATTTATTTTTTTTAAAAATATAGTACCTTCCAAATATATGAATTTTTTTTGGAGCAACCAATCTATATATATATAGTAAATACTAATTTTGTTTTTATAATAACCTTAATTTTTAGAATTTCACCCAACCAACCTAATCCACATAAAATTTCACATGATAAATTTTTTAAATATTTTTTAACTGTTGAGATTTATTTATTCTAACTATTAAATGATAAATATTTTTACTTAGATATCATAATTAATCACCTTAATTTTACGATTTACTCCCAATCAACCGAACTTAGAAAAAAATTCAACTAATGAAATTTCGAACAATTTTCTTTAATTGATCTAGCTATAGCCGTAAGCATTTTTTTATTAGGTGTGTTATAAGCATCTTTATTTTAGGAATTTCACTTAGTCAACCTATTATACTTAAATCTTAAACTCGTGTAATTTTTACACATTTTTCATAAATGTTAATTATTAATATTTTATTTACTTTATCAAATATATATTTTTTCTATTTTATGTTAATGTATGTTAATAGTTTATTTAATTTTATAATAGTAATTTTTTATACTTAATAATTTTTTTTTAATTTTTTTTTTTAAATGCACGCCATGGCACGAGGATTTTACTAGTTTTTATCTTATAAACTATTTAATTGTAATTATCATATCAATATATCAATATATCAATATATCAATCAATATATAATACTAAAGGAGAAGTCGCCGACGACATGTGGCGGATTCTCCTTTAATATAGGTGTTTTGAATTAATAATTAATTAAGTATAACTACTTCATTTATTTAATTAATTTATTAATAACAAAATCTTAACAAATCTTATCCTAATTAAGTATTGATTTTTTTTATTGTTTATAGTAATATTTAGACCAAATCTTAACAAATGCAAATCAGTTAAGATATGATCATGTACTTATTTTTCTTTAACTTTTTAAAAAGATTTATAATATATTTATTCCAATTTATTTTTAGTATAAATATTGTTTCATCTCCATCTTCGGGCAATATTGTATGGATTATAAACTTTGCTTAATTATGTTGCTGATAAAATGAGAATAGTCATTATATTTATTATAATCGGAAATTTCGCCCGGTGCCCCTGAGGTAAGGGTTTTTTCGCGTGGTGTACAAAAGTTTGGCATATTTCGCCAAATACCCCTGAGGTTTGGGTACATTTCGCCTCGTGCCCCTGAACCGTTTAATTAACGGAGCCGGTTAAAAAAGGGGATTTTTTTTATTAAAAAAAAAAACCTCAGATCTATCGTCTCCCTCTCCCTTCTTTCCCGTCCACCGACCACCTGCTAACGACTTCTTCTCAGAGGGCGCCACCACCGTCCTCCTCTCTCCAGATCGAGACCTTCTCCTCCCTCGTTTCTTCACCGCCGATGCTCACCAGCGCTGCCTCCACCACCAGACTTCGACTCCCTCTAGCAATCACTTCTCCCTTCTCCGCCTGCCTCATCCCCGACACCAACGAAGCCAACAACTGCACTAGATGTCGCCCCAAACCTGTCTCCTCCGGTGGCTCGTGAGTCTATCAGCGCCACGTTCATTTCACCACCGCTCCTGGAAGACTTCCCTAGAAATGGATGATCTTTGAAGACTCCTTCCACTGCTCGTGCTCTCACAATTTCCACCGGGTAAGTGCCCTCTTCCATTCCAGGCTTCTAATTACTGAATTGGGGATAACATGTTGGTAGATTTGTGTGCAAGAGGTTTGAAATTAGTTGTTCTGCTGAGTTTGGGTGTGATTTGCAACATAAAATTTTCCCAACTTCGTAGTATTCCATCTAGAATTGAATTTGGTTATTTGTTTTGGGATTAATTGGATGTATATATTGCTGAGTTTTGGGAATTGGTTGTGAAATTGTTGACTGTTTGCTTGTACTCATTGAATCTTCTGCCTATGTTGCATTAATGCTACTCTGGTGCTGATTTTGTTTCTATGCAACTTGCATCTGGTGTGTGTCTATTGTGCTTTCATGTGCTTATCTTGGCTTTTTGCTTGTTTGTTTGTTTTGTGTAAAAGCAGTTGTTTGAGCGTGGTGCTCTATAAGAGCTTCTTTTGTGTGTACACACTGTGGAAATAATAATTCCTTTGAAATAACTTTTGTAATTTACTAATTTAGTACCACTGAACATTGATGCTTTCTTTTAAAAATGTCCCTATACATTCTTCTTATCAGATTTAAGGATGGAATTTAAAGTTGAAGGAAATGCTTGAACATGGTTAAATGATTGTGTATTTCTTTTGCTTTTTGGACCACTGGTATTTACAAAACAGCCTAACTCAGGGCATACACCTACATAAATCGCAAGCTGCCCTCCCAAATCTCAGTTAGATGAAGGTAATTCGCCATGACCTTGCTCTCCTGGCCCTCATGGAAGAGATTGGGATTGGCATTGGTATTATCTTTGAATGTGATTGAGATTGACAAGTAGCCTATTAGCTTAATTGGTAAAGCTATGTGTTTGCACACAATGATGTGGGTTCGACTCCCACATAGGCTTTTATAAGTTCTGGTATTGTAACTTGCTCTAAACTTTCATAGCAAAGGATTCACAATTTATGCTGTTTTCTCGCCTTTTTTCTTTGGTTTAGTTAGGATGGTTGATCCCTCCTGATTAGGTCATTTTTCTGATTATTTTTGGTCCTCCAGTATTAATTTGCATCCGTTATATTGGTGGCCTACGTGATTAGTGAGACTATAATGTTGTCAAATTTTGACGAGCTATGATGTGATTAGTGATGCTCTGTAATAGATGAGTGCCCTTATGGAAGAAGTGAGATTATAGAGCTAGTTCCAAAATTCAGGAGGAACTAAGAAGAGATTATAGAGTTAGTTCCAAAATTCAGTAGGAACTAAGAAAGTCTAGGAAATTTTAGTTTCAGTCGATTATCAATAAAACAAAACAAACACATGTTTAAATGCATACAAAAAAATCCACCATCATATCAAGCTTATGCAAGCAAATAAAAGCCACAAGCATATCGTAACTGCTATGAGCTTTTAATTTAAATTTCTATGATTCAATCCATTAGTGTAAAATCCGTTGTTAAGAATGGATGAAGAATTCAATAAGCCTATGCGGGATTCGAACCCACGTCCTTGTGCATGAGCACAATGCTCTCCCATTTGAGCTAATAGACCAAAAGCAACACGCATGCTATCAGAAATAGAATTCATAAAAAGAATTTCAAAACCGAAATTTCAAATAGAATTAGAAACTTTAGATTGAAATAGAATTAGAAATTTTGGATAAACATAGAATTACATAATTGAAATTTCAGAATTACAAATTTCAGAACTGAAATTTCAGTAACAGAATAGTCTTCACTCTTGAATTGAAATTTCAGTGCTGCTCAACTATAATTACAAAAGTGGATTTCCAGTAACCGAATTAAAGAACTAAATTACAGATTTATAGATGCTATATTACATAATTGAATTATAAAAGTGGATTTTTGAACAAATTACAGAACTAAATTGCATAAAATGTATTTTAGAAACATAATCAAGGCAACTAATAGGCTAAAAAGTGAAATATGTCAGTTTCAAAATAGAAAGGGATGATGTGAATTGGAATATTGTAGTATAAGCATTAAGATGCTCTTGAAGAATTGATTTTCCATCTAGATACAAAGAACCATGGCTCACCCTTCAGGAAATCTGCCTATGGAAATGGACATAGCAATGAAGGATGCTTCAAATTTATCCATGAATGCCTCAAAACTTCTGACTTTGCAGCACTACCCCACTTTATCCATGAATGCCATGCTAATGAAAAACGTGCCACAAAACAAAGACGGAGCTTAATATTACCCAAGGGCGTTGGCAACAAGTTCAGCCAGAACAAACAAGCAAGCAAAAAGCCAAGATAAGCACATGAAAGCACAATAGACACACACCGATGCAAGTTGCATAGAAACAAAATCAGCACCAGAGTAGCATTAATGCAACATAGGCAGAAGATTCTCAATGAGTACAAGCAAACAGTCAACAATTTCACAACCAATTCCCAAAACTCAGCAATATATAAAACCAATTAATCCCAAAACAAATAACCAAATTCAATTCTAGATGGAATACTACGAAATTGGGAAAATTTTATGTTGTAAATCACACCAAAACTCAGCAGAACAACTAATTTCAAACCTCTTGCACACAAATTTACCAACATGTTATCCCCAATTCAGTAAATTAGAAGCCTGGAATGGAAGAGGGCACTTACCCGGCGGAAAGTGTGAGAGCACGAGCAGTGGAAGGAGTCTGCAAAGATCATCTATTTCCAGGGAAGTCTTCCAGGAGCGGTGGTGAAATGAAAGCGGCGTTGATGGACTCACGAGCCACCGAAAGAGATAGGTTTGGGGCGACATCTAGTGCAGTTGTTGGCTTCGTTGGTGTCGGGGATGAGGCAGACGAAGAAGGGAGAAGCGATTGCTAGAGGGAGTCGAAGTCTGGTTGTGGAGGCAGCGCTGGTGAGCACCGGCGGTGAAGAAACGAGGGAGGAGAAGGTCTCGATCTGGAGAGAGGAGGACGGCGGCGGCGCCCTCTGAGAAGAAGTCGTTGGCAGGTGGTCGGTGGACGGGAGAGGGAGACGATAGATCTGAGGGTTTTTTTTTTAATAAAAAAAATCCCCTTTTTTAACCGGCTCCGTTAATTAAACGGTTCAGGGGCACTAGGCGAAATGTACCCAAACCTCAGGGGTATTTGGCGAAATATGCCAAACTTTTGTACACCACGTGAAAAAGCCCTTACCTCAGGGGCACCAGACGAAATTTCCGTATTATAATAATTGGTCTAAAGGCTCACTATATTTATTTGTAATTTTTCATTATTTTCATTCATCTTTAATATTTCTTAGGATGATTATATAGTGTTCATCAATATCATCAATAGTATAATCCTAAAGGAGAAGTCGTTTACGCCATGTGACTTCTTCTTCTTTAAAGTAGTTTTTTTTAGGATTAGATTGAAAATCAATATATTAATTGATTATTACAGTAGAATTTGTTTTAATTGATTTCTTCTAAATTTTCTCTTGCCGATAGGATTTGCCGTTACTTCTTCTAATTGATAGAATATGCCGTTACTGAGGAGTTTTTGAAATAAAATTTTATCATATTTATCCATTAATAACTACTAAAAAGATAAATTAAATATTTGATCGAGATCCACTTATTAACATTTTAAATTTAAATATATATTTTTTGCTCTAACCTTTATTTGAAAATGGTTGTGTTGTAGTATAAATACTACCCTACACCATTGGGTTCATTAATGGCTTTCTAGATGTGTTTCAATTCTTTCATCTCTTTTCTGCTTCCAATCCTTTCATCCCCTCTTTAGGTTTCACTTACTTTTTTTGTAGGGATTATTCTGAATTGTTTGTGAGTTATTTTATTTATAGTGTTGTGGGTTGTTTAATTTGTGAGTTTTTTTTGTAGGATCGTCCATCGGTCCCCATTTGGGATGCTTAAAGTCCTCGTCCGAAGCAGTTCAAGGAGGGCTCCAAAATAATCGGGGTTCCGATCAATGAAGTACTTAAGGATCGGTTGGGGTCGCAGATTCCCATTGGCGTCCAAGATGGCACCGAAATTTTTTTTTTTTTTATTAGGTAAAAATTCGAATAAAAAGGAGAAGATCAAAGAAGCTGGTAAGCCAGTGAATATCAAGGTGTAAGTTTTACATCCAGCCATCCAGGACCACTTCGAGCATGCCTCTGACGCCGTCGACTTCCGAAATCTTCCGAGGATCCGCCTTACATCCCTTGTATAGTTAGCATTAGTTGAGCTCATTTTTGTCTTTATCATATACCATTCATTTGATTTTGTAATGAAATTTTTCGATTCATTATTATGATTAGTAGTAGCCATTTTGTTATAGATTTCAAGTATATGCCAAATCATATATAATAGTAATTAATATTTTTGAAATAATTTATTCAAAAATAATTTATTTAAAAACAAATCTTTAAAAGTTGTTTCCTTTTTCTACATTAGAAATATAACTCAAAATAAATTTTTTAAAAATAAATTTTATAAAAACAAATCTTTTAGAGCTGTTAAGATGGGTAAAAAATTTCATCAAATCCGGTACTAATTTTGAAAATATATTGGGTTTGATCAGATTTTTGTTTTAACAGACTTTATTAATTGGCTAGGGTGTAAGTTTTGAAAACCTCTGACTTCTACCGTGTAATTAAAAAAAATCATTGGCATCTCATATTTATAGATTAGATTAAAAATTATAGTAGTTGGTTAGATTAGGAAAAATCTCTACGATCGGAGTTTTGAAAAGAAAATTATATAATAATCATCAATAGTAGAATACTAAAGGAGAAGTAGCTTTTTAAAAAAAAAAATTATTTAGGATTTGTTACTTATTAGATTAATTACATTAATAATAAAAAAATAATTAGATTTAAAAATTAAAATATTCATGGATTGTTATCCCACCTATCAGGTGGTTATGATTGTTATCCCACTTATCCGTTTTTAATTTGTTAATTACTTACTCTAATTAATTTAATTAAGTACTCTAATAAATATATACCGATAACAAATCTATGGGAGCCTAAGGCGATAATTAATATATGCCGATAGGATTTGCCGATCGGGTGGTTATGATTTCATATATGTCGATAGGATTTGTTAATTCATTAATTTCAAATCAAATTAATGTCCTTATAAACGATAGAGTAATTAATATTAATGAATAGAAATATGCATATATACAGATAGGATAAATACAAAAATACAACTAATCATATATACCGATAAGATTTGTCGATCAGGTGTGTGTGTGTGTGTGTGTGTGTATATATATATATATATATATATATATATATATATATATATATATATATATATATATATATATATATATATATATATATATATATATATATATATATATATATATATATAAAGGTAAGGCTCAACTCGCATATATAGATTTCATTTTTACCGTTAACTATATAATAACTAACAATATTTAGATGTGAGTGGTATTTAGAGTTTAAAGTTTACTTACATAAATGTTATATATATATTTTTAATATTAAATGTTTAATTTTAAAAAACAGACCGCACAATAGTGCGGGTACTAAACTACTGTTGCACTATGTTTAAAAAGAATTTCCGATTCTGTCGTTACTGTAAATAATATTTTTTTTTGTCAAAAATATATAATAATTGTAATTCTCTTATGTTGCACTATGTTTAAAAAGAATTTCCGCCTTTTGTATTTACTTTAAATAATAATATTATTTTTTTGTCATAAATATTATTACAATGTATTTTAAATTATAAAACTTATAATATTCCGTATAATACATACCAGCAAACATGAACACTACACCACTAGTAGGTTAATGGTTAATATATACACGCACACAGATGATAAATTTTTTTTTTTTTTTGAGAGCAAACAAACATACTGTATTAATTCAAGTCAGAACACAATATAGCATCCAAATTCAGCGGGAAGGAAACGCTCGAGCAAGAAACAACGCTGCTGCTAGGCCTCATGCTAGCTAAACAGTGTGCCGCCCTATTCGTCGACCTCCGAGCATGCCTCCAAAGGCAGCAGCAGAACGATCGAGCACACAACCTGATCTCCCGTAGCACAGCCCCCATACTTCCTCTTTGTTCAGCCCCTTGCTGCAGCTTTCGGATTAGATTAAGGCAATCAGATTCCACCTCCACCTTTGCAAAACCCCTCTCACAGGCAGCTCGCAAACCCCATAGGATTGCCTCCGCCTCCACCATTTCCACTTCCGACGTCCCCTGTACCCTCTTCGACCCAAAAAACACTACCAGTCCCCTCTCATCCCTAGCAATGAAGCCCACTCCACAGCCCTTTGCGCTATCTACCGCTCCATCACAATTGATTTTGATCATTCCTTCACTTGGTTTGCACCACTCCACTAGATTTTGGTGTTGATCCCCAGCCACCCCTCTCTTCTCTCCATCCTCATTTACATATTCTTTCACCAGAGTAAACACCTCTCCAACTATTCTCTGTGGATCCACGCTCATACCCTCAAAAATCACCTCATTCCTCGCCCTCCAGATTGCACTCATCACAAAAGCCCACAACTGCAGAGTTTCTGTCCGACGGCTCTTTCCTACCCTTTCCATGAAGTCCATAATCGTTCTGCACCCTTTCCCCCATCTCCCGACCTCGGGAACTTGCTTCCAGAACAACCTAGCCCATCTACATTCCTTCAGAGCATGGACCACCGTATCTCTGCACCCACAAAATTCACACTCGTCCTCTTTAAGCACATGTCTTCTCACGAGGTTTGCCTTACACGGGAGTATCTCCCTGCAGGCTCTCCATACGAAAGCTATAATCCGAGGCGGCACCGGTAGACTCCACACTCTCTTCCAGGCCAGTCCCACTCGCGTCTCATCAGATTGTCCCGGCAGATCCGCAACCACTCTTCTCTCCATCGCTAGCCGATAGCTCGATCGTACCGTAAAGTTCCCATCTTTTGTATAATGCCATATTTGTTCGTCTCTGCAGTCCGGCCTCACAAGCCTCATCTGCATCACCTCCTGCACATCCGGCTCCCATAGAGCCTGTCGCACTCTCTGCTCATCCCATTCCCCACGACTCCAATCAATCAACTCGTTCACCCTCCAGTCCTCCATCCCCGGCGGAGGTGCATTCAGAACCCTGAACTCCTTTTCCCTAGGAATCCACCGATCCCCCCATATACCAATATCAACTCCGTTCCCCACGCTCCAACGCAACCCCGCTTCCAAGAGCTCTCTCCCCCTCAACAAACTCCTCCAAGCATAACTTGGGTTATACCCAAGCTGAGCCTTCAAAAAAGTTGTTCTGGGGAAGTATTTTGCCGCCAACATTCTGGCCAGGAGCGAACTCGGCTCTTGTATCAACCTCCATCCCTGTTTTGCCAAAATTGCTTCATTAAACGCTTCGAGGTCCCTAAAGCCCATACCACCCTTCTCCTTCGGTAAACATAACCGCTTCCAGTTGAGCCAGTGAACCCTTCTCTTCCCATCTCCATCCCCCCACCAGAAGTTGCACATTAATTGCTCTATCTCCTTGCAAAGATCACCTGGTAGGAGGAAGCATGACATAGTATACATGGGAATCGCTTGCACCACGGCTTTCAAGAGGACCTCTTTACCGACACTCGATAAAGTTTTCTCCTTCCACCCCCTCAACTTCTTCCACACCCTCTCTTTCACACTACTAAAGATTACCTTCTTCGATCTACCAATCAAAGTCGGCAATCCCAAATACTTCTCATGCTTGTCAACCTCCTCCACTCCCAAACTCTGTTGCACCTCACCTCTCCTAAGCTCGCCCACATTCTTGCTAAATTAATTAAAATAAAAATCAAAATCCCTATTAATTTAAAGCAATTTTTATCACCTGTTCCAAATTAATTAAAATCAAAATCCCTATTAATTTGGCATCTATATACCAGACTACCAGTAACGTACGACATCTATCTTCTTTCTCCCTGCTTGCCATCTTCATCCTCTGGCGATGACGCCGTCCTTGAATTGGAACCGGCTCTCTGCTAGTCGGAAGTCCTCCCGAGCGACCCTGGAGCATCTTAATTTGCCGGTACACCCATATCCGATGTCTCCTCTCCGCCACTTCGTTCTCTCCGTTCCTCCTCATCTTGATTTCAATTCATCTTTGGCTCCTCTCTAGTCATGGGTCGTCATATTGCTCATTCATCCAGCCATCCAGGTTTGTTTATGTGTTATGCTTTGTTATTCAACAAATTTTGAAATTTGTGACAATTTCTTAAAATTGATTGCATCAATTGATTTTAGGTTTCAATTTCAGAAATTTATGTTGATATCTTGTCGATCTAGTACGTTTTCTGTTTTGATTTAGCATAAGATTTGTTTGAATTCTCTCAATTTTGCTTAGTGAAATGTTGAAATTGCAACTTGAACTTGAAATTTTGCTTTCCCCACACAGATCGCTCATGTTTGAATGTGTTATGTGTAAGCTCGAAAATTGACAAACCCTAGAAAAAGATCAAATTTTTAACCATCCCCAATTCAAGAAAAATCCTAGAAAATCAAAACCAAAACCTATTTTGATGGGTGAGTTTCAGGAGAGATTGAAAGGGTTCATAAGCAATAGATGGCTGGTTTTTGTGGCTGCACTGTGGATTCAGTCTTGTGCAGGGATTTGGGTATCTGTTTGGGAGCATATCCACAGTGATTAAGAGCTCATTGAACTATAATCAGAGGCAGATTGCAAGGTTGGGAGTGGCCAAAGATTTGAGGGATAGTGTTGGTTTCTTAGCTGGGAGTTTGTCTGAGGTCTTACCCCCTTGGGCTGGTCTTCTTGTGGGAGACCTTAAGAACTTGGTTGGGTATGGCTGGGTTTGGCTTGTTGTTACCCACAGAGCTCCCCCTTTGCCTTTGTGGGCTGTTAGTTATTCCTGATTCCTTTTCTTGATGTTTTTATTTGGGTGCTGTTGAAATTAAACTGCTAAACTGATTGTCTTTGTGCTATTGATTGTGTATCCATTCATTTGGCATTTCTTGTTCCAAGTTTTGAATGGTTGAATGTGCTAGCACTTGATCCTGCATTAATTGAAGATCAACGATGTGTTTCTTTCAGTTGTAATATGTACTGGATTACATGACTCTGGTTCAGTAGTATTAATGGTAGTATTCAGTAGTTAGATGACTCTTACTCATGTACATATTTAATTTAATTAGCTAGTGTACTGGTAAAAATCTCTTTGATTTTGAGCACGAACGAAGGATTATACGTTTCATTTATTAGACATGTAAACTAAAAAAGAACTTTGATTAGAAAGCCTAACTATGAATTTTTTTTACCTTGTCATTCATTTGTAATTTGGTATGTTTATGAGACATTTGAAATTGGTTATGTTTCTAATCTATTATTGTTATTAATTGTTACTTGTCAGAGAGGGGAATAAGATCTGGAGCCTTACTACCTAAGCAATCCTCATCGAATGTGGCCTCTTCTCGAAATAATGCAGTCTTCGAGAAAGAACCTTCTTCTACGCCTATTGTGCATCCAACTTTGCCTACTCAGAATACACCAGATGGCCAACCTAATATCGTAGTATCCCAGCTAGATCTTTCATTGGTGCATAATATGCAGCCAACTCCTTTGGCTCCTACTACAGATTCGGGAACTCGATCACGACCTTCAACACCTACGGTGCCTCAAAACATTGAAGAAAGTGATCCACTCCCCACCGTCCAAGGGAGCCAATTGAAGTGGTCGGAACAAATGAAAATTGTGGAGGAAAACCAAGAAGAAACAAGGAAAGATGTGACAAACTTGGCGGATATTGTGCATCGAAACCAAGATCAAGTTAGAGAAGATATAACCGACATGGATGATTATGTAGAGAAATTTGATGAAGCTATCGGAACATAGACAAGACTGAACAATTATCAAAGTCTTCAAGAAGCAATGATGCAAGAGATCAGAGTGTTCAAGAAACCATTATCAACTCGGTTAAGCAATTCTTTGCTAGTAAACAATCTTCTTAGCTTTTCTTTAGAAACATTTTTTATATATATGCATTAGAAGTTAATTATTGGCTAAACAATTTAATTAGGTTTTGTCTAATGTTTCTATTAGTTCACTACTTTTTTTTGTTGGTTTACCAAGAATTATTTGACTAGTTTATAAATTCAATTTTAATTGGCAATTGATTATTTATATACGAATGAATGAATTAGGGTTTAAGATAGACAAATATAGAGACAGATATATGAATGAATTTTAGGACAAATAGGGAGATGAATAAACGGATGAATTTGAGACCGAATAGAGATGAATATAGAGACTACTTTAGGGATAAGTGTAGCAATCAATATAGGGATGAATTTAGAGACAAGTATAAAGGCGAATATATGAACGAATTTATGGACAAGTATAGATACAAATATAGGAACGAATTTGGGGACAAGTATAGAGACGGATATAGGAACAACTTTGGGTACGAGTATAGAGACAAATATAGGAACAAATTTAGAGGCGATACTTGGGGTGATTTGAGTGTAGAAGTAGAGATGAATGTTGCGATGAATTTAAAGACCAAAATAGGTATATATTTTGTGACGATTATAGAGGCGGATACTGGGACAAAAATAAGGACGGATATAAGGTGTCACAATTATGGTTACTATTGGGGACATTCTAAGTCATATCGGAAGTTGTTGGTAATAGCGAAGGAATTGGGGATTAATTTAAAACTCATCCCTAAATTTGTCGCTAAGTGTCGTTGCTATTTACCATCGCTACTTTTAGGGACAAATAGTCAATCCGTCCCTAAATTTGTCTCTAATGTGATTAGGGACGGCCATTTGTCCCCAAATCCGTTCCTAATGGCCGTCCTTATTTCACACTATTTTAGTAGTAGTCATTTTAAGATTTTGGACAAGTTTTAATAAAACACTCACCCATCAATTAACATTATCATTCCACTAACTTTTTTTTATAAATTTTATTGTTTTTTTTAATATGCATTACATTTTTAACCAATTAAACTCTTTTAAAAAGTAAACAACTCACAAATCAATATAAATCATTACTATTTCCTACCTATAAACCGAAAATAATTTTGATACAAGAATAAAGTCCTAAAACGACCTAAATTTCAAGACATAGGGACTACTAAAATAAGAAATATCTTACCACACATATTGTTGGGAAACCGGTCATTACGGTATGGCCCAAGACCAGTGGACCGAAAATTTGGAAACCTTGGATCGTGGATCAGACCGGGACCGCAATATATGATTTTGGGTTTTTCGGTCCACGGACCGGTTGGATCGGTTTGAAAAATAAATGGATTAAATATAATTAAATAGATTAAAAAATATTTTATAATATATTTTAAAGTTATTTATTAACGTGAAACTACAATAAATTAAATTATTCTTACTAATACATGAATAAAAAATAATTTATACGGAGTAATATTTTTTTACACTTGTACTGTATTTATGAGGTTTTACTTATATAGCGGGAACCTCATTTATGCTTGCGTCCATCTATTCTCATGTATGGCATCGCCAGTTTGAAGGATCGTTAAACCATCTTCTTCGACCTTTTTATGGTTCAGTTTTCCGACCTTTTTATGGTTCAGTTTTCCCGGAGAATGAACATATACACGATAAATGAAAATATAAAACAAAATTAAGAAACATGCAATCTTATTCTACAATATATACTTTTATCGTATAAACATATAATAATTTAATGTACATACTTAAAATAAATTTTAATTAGTTAAGAATATTACGATTAAAGAGCATTTAGCACATACACAACTTTCTTCTTAGTATATAATACAGTAGATAGATTTGAAAATTACATTAAGTCACTAATAAATTTGGTTTTATTGCCCTCCCAAAAATTCCACTTTGAATCCCATAGAGTTGGTAAAATCACTCCATATAAAGTTGATTAAATTCTAACCACTTAAATCTAAATAACTCCATATTAGTTAAGAATATTTTAAGTATGTACATTAAATTATTACCTTAAAAATACCTTCAACCCTCAAAACTCACTACTTCCTCTGTACAATAACATATATAGTTGTCCTTTTAGCCTTAAATTATTAAGGAGTATTCAACAATAGTTATCATTTTAGCTATTTTGATCTTTTAATACAATAATTCTTGAAATTATTAGTAAATGACTATTGTTAAGATGTTAAAATGGTTATTGACAAGTCAACCCTCAAAACTCTATTGATGAGTGTCGCCGACGACTAAGACAAGGACTTCGGTGATTGGCAGTTGCCCACCTCGAGGAGTGGCACTGGCGACTAAGACAAGGACAACGACGGGATGACTTCTCAAAATTGTCCGTCATCTGTATAAAATCCTTTCTCCGTTCTCCATTACCGCTTCTCAAAATTAAAAAAAAAAACAATTTCCGCATAATTAGTTTTGGTTAGGTCACATCGCATCAACCATTAGATCTGAAAACCTCATCTCTTTTTCTCCATTTCTCAATATTGTTCTTCTTGCTGCTTAATTCGCTCTATCACATGTTGAATCGATTGTTCTTAGGGTTTGGAAGTTTTTATTGGTGCTAAACTGGTAATCGTATTTAGCTCTTTGAGTTAACTGTTGTTTTCTCTTTAATACTACTGGATTTGTCGATGATTGTTCTTTGATGATTTTAACCGTTTCGTAGATCGTAGTGGATGGAAGGAATAGAGGGAATCGTGTCTTCGGTCAGTGGCTACAACGGTTCCATTAGTGGGATGAAAGTGATTGGAGAGGATGGATGAAACACCCCCGTCCCACATCGGATATCATAAGGATGTTGGAGTGATTTATAAGTGATTCAAGCCCTACTCATGTCACAATAGCTCTTCCTTTTCCGGCTTCAAGTGAGGCACTGTTCTAAAAATCGCGCCTAGGCGGCAAGACACCTAGGAATTTTTACGCCTAGGCGCTCTCCAGGCGGAAATTTAGTTTATAGGAGAGCGGTTAGTCAACTTATGGCTTTTTTTATCCCTCAAGTCTGGATGCATTTACTTTTGATTCAAGCCTATGGTTTTGGATTTTAGGAGGTTTAAAGTTATCAGTCGAACGAACGCTTTTACATTTATTGACTTTAGTGTTGGTTATGCACACCAAATTTCGGGTTATGAGTGATATTATAGATATTACTACATTATATAAATTATTGACATGTTCTATCCATTGAAATATAAGAAAATAATCAAGTTTAGTCTAAGTCCGCCTAGGCACCGTCTAGACGCCCGCCTAACCGCCTAGGCGCTAGGCGGTCACCCACCGTCTAGCGTCTTTTAGAACACTTAGTGAGGACAGCGGACCTGAGAGTGTTAGGTGGCAGTGGCGGATCTGTGGGGGGTCTCGGGGTGGTTGAAGCCCCCCGCTGGGCGAAACAAGGGCATATGTATATTTTTATATATCTGTTAATTTAGAAACAAGCCCCCCCCCCCCCCCCCCCGCCGGCCTTGACAGGAGAGCACCCCGCCGCCCTTCATCCTCGGTCTCCTCCCCCTGTCTTGTGTCGGCGTCGGGGACCCCAAGCCAACCTTCTTCTCCTCCGTCAACTGCACTTGAAGACCAGAGGAGCATCTCAAATCGAAGAGGAAGGTGAGGCCATAGATCCAATTGAGGCTCGTGATACCAGGGTGGAGGACGATCAGCAATGCTCTTCATCAACAGATCACGAAGTTGAGCGTGGGAAGGAGCAAATGAAAGTGAAATAAGACCATCAAGAAATTTTTCTCGAGCGAAATGACAATCGACCTCGATGTGTTTGGTGCGCTCATGGAGAACAGGGTTCCTCGCGATGTACATGGCATCAAGATTATCACACTTGACATCAATAGGAGTGATTCGGGGACATTCAAACCACCAAGGAGGCGAGTTCAACACAAACCCGACGCAAAGATCTGTATTCCGCCTCAGCGAACGAAAGAGAAACAACCTGTTGTTTCTTGGACTTCCACGAAATCAAGCTAGAGCCAAGGAACACGACATATTCACTTACAGATCGACAGGAGATCGGGCAACTCACCCAGTCAGCGTCACAATAGATCTGGAGTCGAAAATCACCGTCATTTGTCAAAAGCAACCCCCTGTCTCTCTATCCCTTCTCATAAAATCCCACCCTTTACATATATATATATAGGGATGCGCTCCGGTGAAAACCAAAATTGCGGTAGAAACCCTTGAGGACCGGTTTTTTTAGCTCGGTTCACTTGCTTTATAGCCCGGTTATGAATAGAACCGACCTATAAAGTCACAAATTTTAGCCCGGTTCTGAACAAAATCGAGCTATAAAGTCACTATATAATTTTAAAACATTAGCTTTTTAGCACGATTTTTCGGTTTGACCGAACTATAAAGTCATGTGTTATTTTAAAATTGGAGTATTTAGCACGGTTTTTAGGTTGAGCTGAGTTGTAAAGTCACCGTGTGATTGAGGTTTTTAGCACGGGTTTCAAAACAAATGAGATATAAAGTAGTCCTCACGGGTTTTTACCACAATTTGAGGTTTTCACCGGAGTCAATCCCTATATATATAAATGTTAATCATTTTTTTTTGGGATTTTGGGGTTGGAGGTGAATACAGGGGACTAGAAGGAGACTAGGAGTGGCGATGGGGCGACAGTTGCTCATGCCTCCCGTAACTCAAAGCACAAAGCAATATGTTTGGAAAGGAAGAGTTAGTCCGTCTTGAGATACACCTCACAAGCCCAACATCTGTTAATGAAGGCCCAATAAGCCTATTACCTCAGGTCCTCAGCCCAATATATACTCAGTCCATCCAAGTTTGCATTTAATTAGTAAACTCTTCCTTAATAATTCTTCCCTATTTTTTCAGGGTGTTTTTAAATACACCTTAACCTTAAAAAATGCACGTTGATTTCGACGTGTAAGCCACCATCACTCATTAACACTTTTAAAAAATTAATTAACTCACTTTAATCCTGCACGTCGGAATTGAAATGCAGAATTTATGGTGTATATATCGAAAACGTTTTTTAAAGATCCGATGTCTACACACTCAAATCCACGAATAATATCAAAATCCGATAAATCGGACAAACGGGTTTATTGTAAAGTGTAGCAAGGAAATTAATAAACTCCTATCCTTTTAACTAACCCACCGTTATGCTAATGGAATGGAAGGTAAATGCAAAACGGCTAGCATAACGGTAAGTTAGTTAAAAGGATAGGAGTTTATTAATAGGGTTTCCATTGGAAACCTTATAAAAAAGTGCAACGGTAGTTTGGTATGCCCTTCCCAAATTCATATACTGTACACGAAATTTAATTTCATTGAAACTTTTATTCAAATTAGATCTCCACACAATCAAATTAACAAGGAATTAGCATACACTTAATTGATAATAGAATCACACACTATCATCATTAATCCGAATCCTAGCTAGTATCATTTCAAGCCCTGAATAAGTGTCATCAGTGCAGCCGTGGAGCTCCCCCCAACCTCACACGCCCTCTTAGCCTCCTCCTTGACACATCTCACCCTCTCCCTCAGCCCCTCCGACCCCATCACCACCTCCACCTTCTCCGCTATCTCCTCCGCCGACACCACCCTTCCTCCCCACCCTCTCTCCCACACCCCGACCCCCGCCTTCTCCACCACCCCCGCGTTCTCCCTCTGGTCCCCGTGCTGCGGCCACGCCAGCACCGGCACTCCGCTTCCCACTGCCTCCACCACCGAGTTCCACCCGCAGTGGCTCACGAACCCTCCCACCGTCTCGTGCCCTAGTATCGCTTTCTGACTCACCCACTGCTTCACCACCTTCCCTTTCTTGCATAACTCCTCATACAACTCTTCGCCGAGGAGGCTCCGTAACTCCTCCTTGTCCTCTTTGTCCACCATGCTCGTCTTCACTACCCACAGGAGATTGTGTCTGGTCCTCACCAGTCCCGCCCCTAGCTCCCGTATCTGATCTCGTGACATCGCCGTCCTGTTCCCGAACGACACATAGATCACCGACTTCTTCGGCTGCTCATCTAGCCAAGACAACAATGCCTCCTCTTCCTCATCGTTCTTGATTGTATAGAGAGGTCCGATCGGGTAGATTGGGGGTAAATGTGGAAGAGCAGCTCCCGATTTGAGGGCGGAGAGAGTCACGGATTCGAAGGACTCGAATGTGTTGAGGATGATCCCGTCGGAGAGCCCAAATGCTCGCGCGTTGGTGACTGTCATGGCGGTGAAGATGTGATCCGGAGAGAAGTAAGGGGGAGGGATGTTCTCGTATGGAATCGGGCCAAGGCCCGGGATCTCCGCGGCCGCGGCCAAGGAGTTGACGAGGTGAGGGAGGTAGGCGATGAGGGAGAAGAACCTAGCGGAGGTGGTGATGACGGTGTAGTTCGGGAAGGGGTGGGGGAGCTCAGGGAGGGTGGTGTTAAGGCCCGCGGTGAACATCAAGTCGGAGAACGCGGCGGAGATTGGCGGCGAGAGGGAGGAGAGGCGGCGGGTGAGCTGGTGGGCAGACCGACTGATGGCGCTGTATCGGAAGAAGAAAGGGTCCGTGGTGGGGTCGGGGGTGGCGGTATCGACGTGGAAGTCGACGCGGCGGATGTGGGGGTGGGAGGAGAAGAAGGAGGATATCTCGTGGGATTCGGCGGCGGTGATGAGGGGGACGATGATGACGACGGTGACCGTGGCGTGGTAGGGGGCGGAGGAGAGGGTGGTAGCAAGGCTGAGAAAGGGGGTTAAGTGGCCCATCCCGGCACCGGGACAGACGGCGATATGGGGCTGCTCAAGGGCGGTGGGAAATTCTGGTTGGTTTTCCATTGAAGCGTGGATAGGAGACAGAGTTGTTAATTTTGTATTTATAATGTAAAGTTTACCTTACCAAAAAAAGAAAGTTAATTTTTTTTTAGTTTTTTCTATAAATCTCTGCTTATTAATGAGGGAGTATTGTATATCCAAAATTGAGAGCTATTGGGAAATGCGATCCTCTACTAGAACCTTTGGTTTGGTGGTGTGTTAGGTAGTTCAATAAAATGTGATTTTTAGCTACCTAATTTCATCGTTAAAACTTTCAAAGTAATTAGTCAATGACCTCCAGATTGATATTGGACTGTTAATTATACTTATTGGGCCTCATAGACTATATATATTGGCCCATACTTATTGGGCCTCATAGATACTCCCTCTAGTTTCACCAAAACAAAACAAAAAAGATACTCCCTCTAGACTAAAAATCCCTGCTCATAGACTATATTCTGCACACGTTATAATAAAACACTCGCATATCAATCAACATCATTATTCTAATAAAATTTTCATAAATTTTTATTATTTTTTAATACTCACAACATTTTTTAATCAATAATTTTTTTTTATAAAGTCAACAACACACAAATCAATACAAATCATTATTATTTCATATCTAGAAAACCTAAAATGATTTTGATACAAGAATAATGTCCTAAAGCGACCTAAATTTCGAGAAGGAGGGGGTACTAAAATAATAAATATCTTACCACACATAGTGTTGGAAACCGGTCATTACGGTCTGGTCCAAGACCAGTGGACCGAAAATTTGGAAACCTTGGACTTTGGATCAGACCGGAACCGCAATATACGATCCCGGGTTTTCCGGTTCACGGACCGGATGGACCGGTTTGAAAATTAAATGGATTAAAAATAATTAAATAGATTAAAAAATAATTTATAATATATTTTAAAGTTATTTATTAAATGTGAAATTAGACTTAATTAAATTATTCTTACAAATTCATGATGAAAAATAATTTATAATATTTTTTTTTTACACTTGTATTGCATTTATGAGGTTTTACTTATATGGTGGGAACCTCATTTATACTTGCGTCCACCTATTCTCATTTATGGCATCGTCAGTTTGAAGGATCGTTAAACCATCTTCTTCGACCTTTTTTTGGTTCAGTCTCCCAGAAGAATGAACATATACGATCAATGAAAATATGAAACCAAATTAAGAAACATGCAATTTTATTCTACAATATATACTTTTATCGTATAAACATATAATAATTTAACGTACATACATAAAATAAATTTTAATTAGTTAAGAATACTACGATTAAAAGAGAAGTTGTCATTTAGCACATATACAACCTTCTTCTTAGTATATAATGCAGTAGATAATAGATGGAGTATATTTCAAAATTACATTAAGGGTCTGTTTGGATTCCTTTTGTATTTTAATTATAATACATAGTTTTAGTTTATAATTAATTTATCAAACAAGTAGCGTTTGGATGTCAACTTTACAAATTAAATTATAATTATCCTTCACACTTAAGGAGAGAGAGAAAACTGCAGGAAGGAGAGGGACGCTTCGAACGGTGCCAGTCGAGAGAGATCAAGGGTCTCACTCCGGTGAACGCAGATTGGGCTTGAAGAATGCTCATCGGCGCCAACAACCTTCTCCCGCTTCCATTGTGGTCGTTGTATTGAATTGGGATGCTGTTATTGATGTCCTTGTCGCCCCTACTCTAAGGATCTTGAGGGTCTGAATTCGACCGAGTTCGAGAGGCAGAGGATCAGCAAGTTTGTTGTCGAAGATGAGGAGGTATTTGAGGGCTTCGCAGTTGTTAAGATCGGCGGGGCTTTCCCGGTGTGTTGTTTGGAGGTTAGGGTTCGGATTTGGGGTTTTTTTGAGGCTTTCAATTGAGGGTGGGAAATGGGTCGGAGAGGAAGGTTGAGCTCAAATCAATGGCTGTGAGGGAGACGATTCGACCGATTTTGTCTGGAATTGGGCCATTCGGGTTTGTATTCCAGACCGTGAGGCTAGAGAGGAAGGTGAACGAGGCGAGATTGGTTGGGAACGGGAGGGGGAGAGCGATGTAGTCGATGGTGATCTGGCAAGCTACGATGGCAAGACTGGTTGGGGGGTTTGCAGGGTGTGGGGTCTTTGAAGCTCAAATATGAGAGCTCTTATGGAGGTAAGGGGGAGGCTTGAAGCAGAAAACGGAGATTGCGAAAGATTAATTCATCAAATACTGTATAATCCAATTATGATTATAATTAACTTTTCTATTTAATACATCCAAATTAATTATAAACATAAGGAAAAGGGAATCCAAACGGACCCTAAGTCACTACTATTTGGTTTTATTACCCCCAAAGAATCCCACCCATAACTCCTTTTAAATGTACTGTAATAAACTAAAAAAAAAGGCACTGTCAAGTCAACCCTCAAAATTCACAACTTCCTCTGTACAATAATACCCTAACATATACTCCGTACATATGTAGTTGTCATTTTTACTATTTTAGCCTTAAATTATTAAGGAGTATTCAAATTCAACAATAGTTATCATTTAGCTATTTTGATCTTTTAATACAATCATTCTTGAAATTATTAGTAAATGCCAAAATTAGTTTCGTAGAGATTATTGTTAAGATGTTAAAATGGTTATTGACTAAACAAATTTTACCGAATTGCACAACAACTCCCTCTACAATTTCGGATGCGGCCAATAACTCCCTTGATGAGTGGCACCGACAACTAAGACTAGGACTTCGGTCATTGCCAATTGCCCACCTCGATGAGTGGCACTGGCGACTAAGACAAGGACGACGACGAAATGGCTTCTCAAAATTGCCCACATCGTATCAACCATCAGATCTGAAAACCTTATCTCTTTTTCTCCATTTCTCAATATTGTTCTTCTTGCTGCTTAATTTGCTTTATCACATGTAGAATCGATTGTTCCTAGGGTTTGGAAGTTTTTATTGGTGCTAAAATAGTAATCGTATTTTGCTCTTCTAGTTAATTGTTGATTTCTCTTTGATACTACTGAATTTGACGATGATTGTTCTCTGATAATTTTAACCGTTTCGTAGATCATAGTGGATGGAAGGAATGGAGGGAATCATGTCTTCGGTCAGTGGCTGCCACAGTTCCGTTGGTGGGATGAAAGTGATTGGAGAGGACGGATGAAACACCCCGTCCCACATCGGATATCATAATGATGTTGAGAGTGATTTATAAGTGATTCAAGCACTACCCATGTCACAAGATCCCTCCTTCTCAGGCTTCGAGTGAGGGCTAGGTGGCATGAGATGACGCCTCTTAAGACCCCGGTCTTACAACGAAGAGGTGCAGTGACAGATCCAAAAACTTATCGAAACGTGGGCGGAATTTTGTTCAAATTGTTCAATACCTCTTCGATACAACGTTTGTTTAAGTTCAAAAAAGCGATATTTTTGTTTAAAACGACAATGTTTTAGTTCAAAATAACAACGTTTTAGTCCAAAACAACAAAAATTTTATTTAAAGTTGTGTCATTAATTGTTGTATATTTTTCTCTTTTTTACAATAAAAACAATGTCGTTTTAATCTATAACATCATTATTTTTTTCTAAAAAGACGTCACTTGAAACTTAACGATTCAATATGTAACTTGTTCTTCACTTAACATACAATAGCGTGTACCAAGATATAAAAAATTTCAATTTGCATAATTTCTTATATAATTGTTGAATTTAGTAATTGTAAAAACTTGGCTCGAGCTATCGGATAGATCAATCGAGTCGTTTATCATATCAATCATCGCAGACTTGGTTCTAGATTGAACCAAATCTAGATCAAACAGAAAACGAATATGACACACTATTTGCTTTTTACGAGGTTCGGGAAAATTTCCCTACGTCCCCGCTCAAGAGAGCGTTCCACTGTGCTCTAGGCAAATCCAAAATCATACAAACGATCCTAGGAGGGCAGACTAAGCCGAGTTCATACAAATCCGAAATCATACAAACGATCATCTAATCAAATCTACAGATCTATAGAAGAAGGAAATGGACAAGGAAGTGAAGCACTCCCTGATTTGAGGCGTCGATGGGGACTCGTTGAAGCCAAAGCCGAGTCGCCGTCCACTTCCCTTAATTGCAGTCCTTCTGATCTGGTTCGATTGTAGATGGAGGCCAAGATCTATCGATCTTTCTCTCATCCGTTCTTGACCTCTCCAACTTGTCCAGGCCTTGCTTTTGTCTTCGATCTTTACGGACATGAGTTGCTGCGCTTGTCTTCTTCCTACGACTGCACTCAAGAAAGGTCCCGGATATCGCTCTCCCTCGAGTGATCTCGCTCTCGCTGGATCTCCCTCACCTTTCAAGTATTCAGGCGCTTCAGGTATAGGCGCCTCTCTCTTCTTCTCTCGACTTTTCTCTCATCGGAGAGCCCTCCGCCTTGTCATCACATGAGTAGCTAGCCATGGGAGAAGCTCACAAGCTCTCTCGGCGACGACGAGCTCTCGCTAAAGCCCTAACCCTCTCTTCTCTCACAGTTACTGTCTGCTACAATGCCGAGCCCTCTTTCCTGAACTCGGAAGAAGCCTTTTATATGATGCTTCTTCAACATCAAAACGTTGCGTTGAACCACAAGGATGAGCTTGGAGTTGGTGCTCGTATAGAAGCTGAAGAGAGGTGGGCTGAAGCTGCTGAAGGTGGGCTAGAGTGGCTGGGCTTGTCCGAATTGATAGGTTACTAGCCTAATATACAAAATACACATATAATATATGATATATATGTTGGATAATGACCCTGCTGGAACCTGTGAATACAACAATTAGCAAACACGTTAAGGATGTAGGCCGAACCTTGTTTCTGTGAAGGGGTTGGGCTGCGGTGAAGCGTGTTATGGCATCCACTGAATGAGAAACGTATTTGCCCCCGACAGTGGTGCAGATCGTATGCGAGGAAACGTCCCCCAAGAATTCCACCGTCTTCTCTCACAGGTGCACTCGAGGGAGAGAAGTTGAAACTAGAACAAGCGCTCAGAACGGGAAAAGGGTAGGAGAAAACAGGAGAGGGAGAGAGGCGATTGTGTTCGCTGTGTGTTTGAAAGCAGAACCCTAACCCTCCTTATATAGGATCCGAAATCCTCCTTAGCCCGCAAGCAAATGAGAGATTCGAGTCTATCAACAGAAGGTTTGAGCTTATCCAAAACGGTTTAGAAAGATTTCGGAAAATATAATTTCCCAGTGAAAAACAGATATTCGCGGATAAGCACGAACAAGCTAATCCGTAATATCTTCGGCCTCAAGGAATAATTTTTTTTGCTTCCCAGTGAAAAACAGATATTCGCGGATAAGCACGAACAAGCTAATCCGTAATATCTTCGGCCTCAAGGAATAATTTTTCCGCAAAAAATTAACTCCAACTCGGAGCACGAGCACGAGCACGAGCACGAGCCCGAGCCGGACGGACGGCGGCGGCGGGCGCGCGTGTGGGTGCCCCATCTCCTCCTCAACCTCTCAATGTAGGTAGTGGAAGAGACTTCTTAAAAACCCTTTAGGGTACCCTTGAACTTTCCATGTGGGATGTGGGAAGTCCAAAGGGCACCTTCCTTAAAACCACCTTCTATATGCATTACCTCCAACAATCCCCCACAAATGGAGATAGAAGGGTTTAAAAACGGAGGTTTTGAAAACAAGTTCTGAGCGTGTCGATGTTAGTGCTTAAATGCTGATGTCTTGCAACTTGAATCAGCACAAAGTGAAACTAGCAATCCTTTAGATAGAGCGAATGGCCAGAGGCCTTGAATTCCTCCACTTCGGGGTAAACCAGCAACACACATTTTCCACGGGTCCTGTAACGTTTCGTTAAGTCTTATCACATAAGACATCCAAGTTTTGGCACACCTTGGGTGCTCATGAGTGTTCTAGTGATGACTGCCCTAAGTCTCACCTTGGAGGGTTGCCAATCCCTCACACTCACGTAGGTGACTTCAACATATCTGTCTCAATACAGAAAACCCCCACAGTGGGGGATGAAGTCATTAAAAGCTCTAAGGCTCAACCTCTCATTTGTTGTTCGGTGATCTATCAGGTCCGTCTCAAAGGACCACCCAATGCCTGAGCTATAGAATCATTAAGAGCGTTAGCTCAACCTCACTATACACTTGCCATAGGAATGAGAGATGTGTATCTCATATGAGTCTTTCCATGGCTTACGTTCGACCAAATTAATGGTTTCTGCCACAGATTTCTCATCTCACGGGTTTTAGCCCCATTCCCCTCGACGTGTCAAGGACTAGCCTTCTGCAAAGTCCTTTGGTCAATGGATCCGCAATGTTCCTCTCTGACCGCACATACTCTAAAGAGAGTACCCCAATGGCAGCCTGTGAGTCACAGTGTAGAGAAATCGCAGGAGCTGGATGCCCCCACATTGGTATATCTACCAGTAGGCTTCTCAGCCACTCAGCCCCTTGCCCTACTAGGTCTAGAGCTATAAACTATGACTCCATCGTCGATCGGGCTATGCAACTCTGCTTTGTAGATTTCCATGAGACAGCTGCACCACACAATGTAAAAACATATCCACTAGTGGAGCAAATTTCATCATTCCCGCTTACCCAGTTTGCATCACAATATCCTTCTAGCACGCAGAGAAAACCCTCAAAATGTAATCCCCCCAATCAAGAGTGCCTCTAAGGTATCTCATTAACCTTCTAAGTGCAATCCAGTGTTCTTTGATAGGATTATGTGTATATCTACTGAGTCTACTTACTGCATAAGCTATGTCAGGCCGAGTATAGTTCATCAAAAACATTAGACTCCAAATAACTTTAGCGTATTCCTCTTGGGAAACATCTATACCTGAGTTCTTCACTAACTCTATGGTAGCATCATATGAGGTCCTAACTAGCGTCACATCATAGTTGTTAAACTTTTTCAATATCTTCTCTGCATAATGGGATTGAGACAAAGTAAAGTCATTTTTAGTTCTAGTCACTTTAACACCTAGAATCACATCAACTTCACCTAAGTCTTTCATTTCAAAGCGAGAGGAAAGAAACTTTTTGGTTTCATCTATCACATGCATGTTAGTGCCAAATAACAACATATCATCAACATACAGACACACAATAACACAACCAGAATTGTACATCTTGGTATAAACACATGCATCAGATCCACTAACCACAAATCCAAAACTCTTAAATACCCCAAAGTATTTTTGGGTATTTCAGTTTTAATTAAATAAATAAATTTAATTAAATAAGTTAGACAAATAAAATTTTCTCCAATAATATTATATATTATTATAATTAAATTAATAGGCAACTAGTTAAAATACTTACCCGTTGATTTTCAACCAAAGGAAACGGATCATTAGAAAGATCCGGCCCAAAATCTTCGGCGCAGCTCAAAGAGCCAGCCTAACCGGTTGTCTTCCTCCCCGTGCACACCACATTTCATTTCAAATTAATCTCCTTCTTTCTCCTCAAGTCAAGGTGATTTCTTGCCTTATTTGCAAGCACACAATCGCGTAATTCAAGGGAACGGTTTTGGAAAGCTGAAGATTGCATTGCAGGCTATCCATATACTTCACACAATCTTCATTTCATTCTCTCAGCCATCCTCTTCATCAGCCCCAAAGAACCCATCGACACACACGATCTCCGTTCGTAGCGATCGTGCTCGATCACGATTCCGGCGACACCAGAGCCCACGACCACAACCACAGGTCTCCTCCAACACCCAGGAGACTACCTTGAACGCCCCGAAACAGCAGCTCGTCGGGAAGTGGCCGAAAACGCCGTCGGAATTTTCTGCAGAATTGTGTTCGACAGCCCTCCTGTCGGGCCACACTACCGCCACTACAGTGCTTCTACGCCTCCGATTTTAACATCTCCGTTCTCTCTGCATCACCGACTATCGACCCCAACTTTTCCCTTGCTCAGAAACATTTCTAGGTGCTTACACTACAGCCCCGAAGTTGACTGGTGAGCAGTGTTTCTGTTGTGCAGAAAAATGTGTTTTGTGTTCGTTTTTCTTTCTTTCCTTCAATCCAAGGGCTGTTGACTCATAAAAATCCTTCCTTTACAGATCCATACCATACCAAGGGATTGTCGACTCGAAAATTAGACGTTTTCGAGTCCCGTTTGGGTAAGATCCGCTCCGTTCCTCGCGTTTTCTCGAGTTTTGATTGAGCCGACGACCTTACACTAATCTTTATGTCATCTTGAATCAGTTGACATTCATTTAGGCTCCTGATATTGCTGGGTTTCAGATTTAGGTTTCTTTCGGAAGAAATCAAGGGTAAGTTTTCACTTTTTAAAAGTTACAGGGCCGTTTCCGTAATTTATGAAAAGTTACTGATATCCTTGTATAAATCTGTAAAATCTCAGGTAGCATATCAAATTATTATACTCAGCCTCGTTGATCCATTTCGTCGAGTTAAGACAAGTGGTTTGGTCCAATTAGTGCATTTCTACAATTTCGTGCCTTTTTCAAATATTGTCTTGTCTTTCGTATCTTTTACTCCATGCTATTAATTTGTGATAAATATGCAAGTTAGATCAGTTTGTTGCTATTTATCAACTCCTCAATCTCACATAGCATGACAACTCGGATAATTACAATTTGATCCTATTATTTGAGAAAATTATATTAAATGCCCGAACTTCCTCAAAGCATAATTTGTTCATTTTGTTTCCTTCATGCTAGTTAAGTATGGTATATTATTGGTTTTGAATATCCATGCTTGTCAGTGATATTATTTCGTGCACCTTATATAGTTTTAAAGTGCACAACATGCCTTTTGTGGTCACCTAGGATGGAATTGTGAATTAATGTTATTGTGTATTACTATTGCAGTATTATTATTGTTGAGTTGTATTAAATAAATGGAAAATGGTAAAGTCAGGTCAAGGTTGAGTATACCTTGCTCTATAAACGTCTCATGAGATGCCCCTTCGAAATTGCAAATCTCTCGAATGGGTACACTACCTAAGGGTAGTAGGTCGTCTGCCCGTTATATGCGGCCGAGACCGGTATCACTTGTCCTAAGTAAATAATAACATTGTGTATAACTACATTATTATTATTATTATTATTATTATTATTATCATCATCATCATCATCGTGATGTACATCATTTTATAAATAGGTGACCCATTTTCAGTGAAGTATATCATATTCTTTCCGTACTCGGAATGTGATTCCTTAGAGTCTTCGGACCCGCATCCCATTCAAACACTCGGTCCTTTTGGATCATTCTGTTATTTTATTTTATTTTAATTTATTCCAACGAGTCAGGTTCCACATAAATATTTACTCCTAATTTATATTTCTAGTCTACAAGCACCAATACCCTTTTATGGTCAATCGGTGGTAGACGAAGTCTTGGACATTTTACTTTCTGCCATTTGATAGTCGTAAAAAGACTAACCGTCCTATTTTTCTTCCCTTGGACGGCTGGGGTCCCTGGTTTGCATACTATACCTCAGCCACTAATCCGCAGGTTTAGGTAAACGGTCTTGAGGCGCCGAAGAACAAAGAAGTCTAATATTTTGTTCAAGTTTTATTTTAAGGTATAAATTCCTAAAATTTATTATATTAAAGTTTATTATTTCCGCTGTAACTCTTTTAACGATATTTCCGCTGCTATTATTTAAACTACTTAAATATTAAGATTAGACCCGTTACTTTGGGTTACTTTATTTTAGATGATTGATTTTTATTTAAGTCTTCCACTAATTTCAATCTATTATAATTTACTTTATATCATCTTGTTTATGGGAGTATGGTTGCATGTCCCTATAAGCCTAAGGCGGTTACAAGGACATTAAAGTCCGAGTAATTGCTGACGCTGCAACATCTCTTCAGTGTTCTAAGAAGGGGTGTTACAAACTCAACACGGTGTTATGGAATTTTTCATACCATTGTTTAGGTGCTTGCTTTAGGCCATAGAGAGATTTCTTTAACCTACAAACCATGTTGTCCTTACCTGGAACCACAAAACCCGGAGGTTGTTCCATGTATATTTCCTCATCTAGATCACCATTCAGAAAAGCAGTCTTTACATCCATTTGATGTACTAAGAGCTTGTAATTAGATGCTAAAGCAAATAATGTTCTAATGGTTGCAATCTTAGTTACAGGAGAACATGTGTCAAAATAATCTACTCCATGTTTCTGTGTGAATCCCTTGATTACTAGTCTTGCCTTAAATCTTTCAATAGAACCATCTGTTCTAAGTTTCCTCTTAAAGATCCATTTACAACCAATGGCCTTATAACCTCTAGGCAGATCAACTAGTTCCCAAGTGTGATTACTTGTGATAGATTCAATTTCACTGTTTACAGCATCCTTCCAAAAACTAGCATCAACAGAATTCATAGCTTCTTTATATGTTCTAGGTTCATCCTCTATCATGTGAACATAAACTAGAGCTTCATTGATTTCATCTAAATCATGGAGTTCAGTTAAGAAAGCAGTCACAAAATCAGGACCATAGCTAGTTTCAGTTCTACGTCTTTTACTTCTTCTAATTTCACTAGGTTCATCAACATTGATAGAAGCAGATAAAGACAAAGATACAGGTTTAGAAAGAGCAGGAATACTATCATGATCTTTCTTCAAAGGAAAAATATGCTAAAATAATTCAGCATCACGATATTCACAGATAGATCTGTCATGCAAGCACATAAACCTATAGGCAGCACTGTTCTCAACATAACCAACAAACATGGCATCAACAGTCTTAGATCCAAGGTTATCGATCTCTTTTAAATGCAGGAATCCCAACTTTAGCTAAACACCCCCACACTCTCATCAACCTTGGGTTAGGAGGATGTCCTTTCCATAGTTCATAAGGGGTTTTGTCTAACTTCTTAAGGGGTACCTTGTTAAGAATGTAGTTTACAGAAAGAACAGCTTCACCCCACAAAGAGTCGGGTGACCCAAAACTCACAAGCATAGAAAGCATCATGTTTTTTAAAGTTCTGTTCTTTCTTTCCGCTACTCCATTCGATTGAGGGCTATAGGGTGTTGTACGTTCATGAATTATGCAATTATTCTCACATAATTCTTTCAAGAACGTTGTCCCATATTCCCCACCTCTATCAGATCTAAGTCTTTTCACTAAGGCTGTGCAGATTTCGGTTTAGACCGGAAAACCAACCGGAACCGAACCGGTAAAACCGGTCATACAACCGAACCGAATATTCCGGACCGGTTTTAGGTTGATAGTTTTGGTGAATTACGGTTCCGGTTCGGTTCCGGTAATAACCGGCGGTTTACCGGTTTAAACCGGAGAGAACCGAAATTTTTATTTTTGTAACAAAATATTGTTAAATCTATTTAATGTTAAATTAAGTTAATTTTTTAAGATACCCAATCTTACCATTCCAAATTTAAATAAAAAAAAAATATATATCACTTATTAACATTGAACTAAGTTAACTTAACGTATCCATTTCAAATTAAAAAATAATATTAGATTGGGTGTCAGTTTGTTTAATTAGCATTCTACAGAGGATATAGCTCCATTGTAGTTTGGTGACTTTGGTTACAACTCACAATAAAGATCAGTAGATCACTTATTAGCATTTTAATAAAATTTTATACATATAAATTGTTACTGTATTAAGAGAAAATATAATCTTTCGGTTTACCGGTTCCGGATCCGGATCAGCTTTCTATATTCCGGATCGGTTTTAAACCGAACCGGAATGTTACCGGTCCGGTTATCGGTTTGAATATTTATAATATTCCAGTTCCGGTTTTTTCGGTTTTGTGCCGGTTCCGGTTCGGTTTCAACCGGTGCACAGGCCTACTTTTCACTTTTCTGTCAAGTTGGTTTTCTACCTCAGCTTTGTAGATTAAGAACATTTTCTCTGCCTCATCCTTAGATCTCAGCAAATACAACTTGGTGTATCTAGAATAACCATCTACAAATGTGATGTAATACCTTTTACCACCTCTGCTCTCAGGGTTCCTAAAATCAGCTAGATCGGTGTGAACTAATTCTAGCAATTCGGTGGACCTCTTAGTTACAGGTTTGAAAGGCTTCTTGGTGAACTTAGCTTCCACACAAATTTCACATTTTTTATGATTATTATTACCCAAGTTTGAGATTAGGCCCATTTTATGCAATTTGTTCACAGATTCAACATTCACATGACCTAATCTAGCATGCCAAAGATCAACATCAACAACGATATAAGTGGAAGTAGAAGCTATATTAGCAGAATCAACAACAGTTTGCAAAACAAACAATTCACCAAACTTGTAAGCCTTCCCTAAAAACTTTCCATTCTTGGACAAGACTATAGAGTCACCTCCCATGACTCCCTTTAGCCCGGCTCGAGATAAGAGCCCTCCAGAGATCAGGTTCCGTCGTAGGGAAGGCACATAAAAGACATTCTGCAGTGATGCAGGACCATCCAAGACACATTCGGACACACCTATACTTGGGGATGACCCTATGATTCAAGCTCGTGAGAATGATGTCATCCTCAAGAGGAAGAAGAAGGCTCCACCTTGGGTCGTTCGTTTTTGGGTTCGTCATGCACAGTTGACATCTTTTCGACGTCTCAGTAAAATGAGTCGTACAGATTTAATATTAATCGGATTGGATCGTGCCATACCTTGTCGGAACGAGGACGAAGAGATCTAGCACTTTGTTGTTGAAGGTTTTTCCAGATTCGACCTATAGCTTGGCCGAAAATCAACATCTTGGAGCTGTCACTGTTGTAGACGGGAATAAGCAAAGTGCGCGGGCGTGCAGGTGGGTGCGCGGGCGTGCGGACTAGGCGCGCAGGCGTGCGCGACGCTGCTGCTGGAATGCGGAAGCTGATGGACGCCGATTCTTCTTTGGCCAAATTGGCTTGAAATCTTTAAAGTTGTTATTCCATGTGTTAATTTAAGACCCTTAATTAATTAAGTTATTCTTAGGATATTTTAAATAATTATTTTTATTTATTTTTATTAGAAAATAGTCTTGCTTAGGATTATAAGTAGACGGCTGATCCTTCCATTGTAACTCAGACGTCTCTTTTATGAAAATTTCAGTTTGTGTGAAACACAATTGAGAGAAAGTCAATCGACTCGAAGCGTGGCTCATCGATTGCAACAATTGGTTATAGATCTAACTTGGTTTTCTTTGAGTTCGTCAACCTCGCGAGAGCTTGGTGATCCAGGTAATCACAAGTCCCCTCCTTGTGCCTCCAAGTTGTCCGCTTGGTTGTGTAAGGTTGTAGAGACGGGCTTTATAGTCGTTGGTATTTGGTTCCTACCCTCTTAGGAGGCCTGGGGTCTTTGCCTCGTTCTATTTTAGTTCGAATCACCCATCTATCGGTCTTTCTATTGTGTTTAATCGAGTCTTTCATTGCTGCGTTTTATCCTTGTTCTTGAGTCTTTGCTTCCGTTCTAGTCTTTGAGTCTTGATTGTCGAAGATCGGGCCATCCTACGGCTAACCCCGTATCAAATTGGCATCAGAACTTTGGTTTCCGACATCAAAAGTTGTGTCTTTTGTTATTCATAAACACAAAACCTACAAAAAAAAATAGAGTTCTTGAATTTTTGAATTGATTACTACTAATCCTTATTTGTGATTGTTGTGGTTGCCTTACCCCTAAACACACCCTAGCCGTGACCACTTGGAGCCAATTACAATTTACAAACTTTGTGCAGCCGGCACAATTCTTGAAGTGGAGTCAATTAGCACTTTGTAGAGGCAATTTTGTGAAAGAATCTCCTAGCTAGTCGGCAGCTTTCAAGCCAAACACAAAGAGGTTTCCTAACCCTAGTTGCTTTCTATCTTAGCCTAATTGTTTTATCTATTTTATTGCCTAAATTAAATTCTAATTTTTTTTTGTAGTAGATATTATTGTTTTATCTATCATAAATTATAAAAGGCATAAGATAGTTCCACTTACCTAAGATAGCCAAACCTCCATTATATATTTCATTAGGGCTACCTAAATTTTATTTTTCTTTCACCATAGCTTAAATTTTCAAGAGTCCTTTTATTTCATATATAGTTTCTTGCCGAAATATTCAAAAAAAAAAATTACATTCAAAGCTTAGTCCTAGGAGGATAAAATTCACTAGGGGCAAAAGTAAGCTTTAAAAAAAAAAACAAAAAAAAAACCAAAAAAAAAAGAATTGTTGAGATCTAGTGCAAGAACTTTCAAGGACCAATTTTGGTGAAATCCTATAGCCCTAGTCGAAAGTCTCAAACACATACCTCCCAAACCATAAAAAAAAAAAATTTTAAGCCCTACCTTGCAACTACAACATCCATACTAAGGGTTTAAATCAAAAAGAGGTAAAAATCCAAGTTTTTCTTTATTTTCTTTCATTTTCTTTTCCTATTTTTGTGTGTCGTGTACTGCAGTGCCCATACCGACCCCATACCGACCCCCTCCATCCTCGGTACAGTGTCTGTTGAGTCAGTTTGGTCGATTCCGAGCTTCTGCCCAGCTTGTGTCGAGCACTTTCTTCGGTGTTTCTTTGTCCTTTCTCTTGATTACTTTTCTTTGATTGTTGAGTCCTTGCTTGAGTGTTGATTTGCCCAAAGCGGATTGCCCCAACAAGCTTGTCATAACCAATTAGAGAGAAGAGTGTGAGCGAAACACTTGTGAGATTGTTTATATTTTTACTAACTGTCACGTAGTTCTTTGTTTGTCTTTATTTGTCTTGTCTAACCAGGGCAACAACATGATTACTCGAGCTGAGATGATCAAACAGTTGGAAGCCGTGACTGAGAAATTGGTATGGATAAATGAAAGATTGACGGCAGTAGCGGGACGACATTCTTCTGGGGCATCTACTGGCCCTAAAGGGAGTAATCCTAACTCTTCTACTCTTAAACCTATGTACATTTCTTGCTTTATATGCCAAGGTAGAGGACATGTTATGAAGGATTGCCCAACTAAGAATACTCTCATGATTAATCACCTAGGCGATAATGAATCTGAAAATTCTAGTGGTGAAAATGATGAGCATGTTAATAATGATCAAGATCTTCATTTACTTGCCTGTGATGATAATGTTTGCATTGACTCTGAGCAAGATGATTCTTTGATTGATCGTAAGGTTTTAAGTGTTCAACCTAAGCCTTGTGATGATAATCAAAGTGAAGAGTTGTGTTATACTAAATGCATAGAAAAAGGCATAGAAAAAGGCATAGTTAGTAATATGATCATTGATAGTGAACCTTGTTCTAATATTGCTAGCCTTGATATGATTGACAATTCAACCTTGAAAAAGGAAGAAAACTTGCTAGCTTTTGATGGAAACATAAAGATAAATGAACAAACTACAATGCATATTAAGTTAGAATATCATGACGTTGATATGAAATCTGAATTGTGCACTAATAACGTTTCTTTTCTTGGTTTTGTAGAAAGCTCTAATGGTCTACAAGATGGTGAAGCCAAGATCAAATCCATCCAGAAGTGGTCAACCCCTGCAATAATCGGCATCGAGAGGAGTTTCCATTGGCATGAGGTATTCGATCCAGGAGCTTGTGTGGATGCAGTTGCGGAATCTTGTGCGACCTTGGATTCGAGGTCGAATCCTTTTCAAGAAAGGGGGAATGATGCAGGACCATCCAAGACACATTCGGACACACCTATACTTGGGGATGACCCTATGATTCAAGCTCGTGAGAATGATGTCATCCTCAAGAGGAAGAAGAAGGCTCCACCTTGGGTCGTTCGTTTTTGGGTTCGTCATGCACAGTTGACAGCTTTTCGACGTCTCAGTAAAATGAGTCGTACAGATTTAATATTAATCGGATTGGATCGTGCCATACCTTGTCGGAACGAGGACGAAGAGATCTACAACTTTGTTGTTGAAGGTTTTTCCAGATTCGACCTATAGCTTGGCCGAAAATCAACATCTTGGAGCTGTCACTGTTTGTAGACGGGAATAAGCAAAGTGCGCGGGCATGCAGGTGGGTGCGCGGGCGTGCGCGACGCTGCTGCTGAAATGCGGAAGCTGATGGACGCCGATTCTTCTTTGGCCAAATTGGCTTGAAATCTTTAAAGTTGTTATTCCATGTGTTAATTTAAGACCCTTAATTAATTAAGTTATTCTTAGGATATTTTAAATAATTATTTTTATTTATTTTTATTAGAAAATAGTCTTGCTTAGGATTATAAGTAGACGGCTGATCCTTCCATTGTAACTCAGACGTCTCTTTTATGAAAATTTCAGTTTGTGTGAAACACAATTGAGAGAAAGTCAATCGACTCGAAGCGTGGCTCATCGATTGCAACAATTGGTTATAGATCTAACTTGGTTTGCTTTGAGTTCGTCAACCTCGCGAGAGCTTGGTGATCCAGGTAATCACAAGTCCCCTCCTTGTGCCTCCAAGTTGTCCGCTTGGTTGTGTAAGGTTGTAGAGACGGGCTTTATAGTCGTTGGTATTTGGTTCCTACCCTCTTAGGAGGCCTGGGGTCTTTGCCTCGTTCTATTTTAGTTCGAATCACCCATCTATCGGTCTTTCTATTGTGTTTAATCGAGTCTTTTATTGCTGCGTTTTATCCTTGTTCTTGAGTCTTTGCTTCCGTTCTAGTCTTTGAGTCTTGATTGTCGAAGATCGGGCCATCCTACGGCTAACCCCGTATCATGCAGGCTCATGATGTTACCTGAGGTGAGCTTCAGCGAGACCTTCCCTTTGCCTAGCACCTCTGGCTGGCTTGAGTTGCCCATGTAGACTTGCCCAGCTCCGCTTGCAGGTTCGAACTCATCAAACAGATCTTTGTTGGCATAGAAGTGCTTTGTGGCCCCAGTGTCCACTATCCATTCGGTCATGCTTCCAATGATGTTACCTTCAGTGACCATACACATAGAAACCAGTGTTGTTCTTATGGACAACATACTGAGCATCCTTCCTCTCACGACACTGGAACGCCCTGTGGCCTTGTCGACCACACACATAGCAGCCAGTGTTGTTCTGCTTCTCTCCATTGCTGTTCTTCTTGATCTTCGCAGGCTTGTTGTTTTGCCCTCTAGGGCCCTTTTTGTTCTTCTTGTTGAAAGGCAGCTTATTGCCTTTCTTGTTGACCTGTGGAGTTTCAAAAATGTTATCTTTTACCGTGTCAGCAGCAGTGTTGGAGGTCTCCTTCTCCTCCAGCCGGTTTGCTTCCTCAATCTTCAGATGGCTGACGAGTTCCTCCAAGGTAAGATCTTTCTTTTTGTGTTTGAGGTGATTGCGGCAGCGTGCCCATGACTCAGGCAATTTCTCAATCAGGACGTTCGCCTAAAGAACTTCGCACATCTTCATCCCTTCAGCCAGTATATCCGCTACCAAATTCTCGTACTCATGCACCTGCTCCATGATAGGCTTGTCGTCCACCATCTTGAACTGGATCCACTGTCCAGTCACGTACTTGCGCTTCCCAGCATCGTCAGTGTCGTACTTCTTGTCTAGGGTTTCCCAGATAGTCTTAGCAGACTTCTGGATCAGCAGCAGGTCGAACAGAGCGTTCGTCATGTGGTTCAGCAGGTAGCCTCTTGCGGTTTTGTTGTCGCGTTGGTACTTCACGAGCTCCGCGGAAGGCGCAGGCGGGTTGGGCGGCGCATCGCCCTCAGCAACAGCAGCAGCCGCAGGGGCGGCGGGGGGGTCTTGCAGCAACACATAGTCAATCTCCAGTTGCTCAAAGAAGATCAGCATCTTCTGGGACCAGCGCTTGTAGTTCGAGCCATCCAAAGGCTCCAGCTTTGAGAGATCGAGCAGCGGCTTCTTGTAGGAGATCTCGACGGCGGCCATTGATCCAACTTAGAAATACGTTTCTCACCGTTGGATAATGACCCTGCTGGAACCTGTGAATACAGCAACTAGCAAACACGTTAAGGATGTAGGCCGAACCTTGTTTCTGTGAATGGGCTGGGCTGCGGTGAAGCGTGGTATGGTAGCCACTGAATGAGAAACGTATTTGCCCCCGACAGTGGTGCAGATCGTATGCGAGGCAACGTCCCCCAAGGATTTCACCGTCTTCTCTCACAGGTGCACTCGAGGGAGAGAAGTTGGAACTGGAACAGGCGCTCAGAACGGGAAAATGGTAGGAGAAAACAGGAGAGGGAGAGAGGCGATTGTGTTCGTTGTGTGTTTGAAAGTAGAACCCTAACCCTCCTTATATAGGCTCCGAAATCCTCCTTAGCCCACAAGCAAAAGAGAGATTCGAGTCTATCAACAGAAGGTTTGAGCATATCCCAGTGAAAAACAGATATTCGCGGATAAGCACGAACAAGCTAATCTGTAATATCTTCGGCCTCAAAGAATAATTTTTCCGCAAAAAATTAACTCGAGCTCGGAGCACGGAGCCAGACGGCGGCGGGCGCGCGTGTGGGTGCCCCATCTCCTCCTCAACCTCTTAATGTAGGTAGTAGAAGAGACTCCTTAAAAACCCTTTAGGGTACCCTTGAACTTTCCATGTGGGATGTGGGAAGTCCAAAGGGCACCTTCCTTAAAACCACCTTCTATATGCATTACCTCCAACAATATATGTATAAGTATATGAGTAAACTAGAGTTATAAATTCTACAGTAATATAAGTATATAATTCAATGTTTCAAAGCTTTTGAGATGAATTATACGGAGTATATATTATCAAAATATCAAGTTAAATAAAATATAAGTGTCATGGTTTATTAAAAAGATATTTCAAATAATTAATTTGTATTTACTTTTCAAACATTAATAACTTTTTTACTTGAGTATCAGATTGAGACTTATAATATAATATATCAAAACAAAGTTATCAACGAGTAGAAAAAGGAAGGGTGAATGCCCCCCTTTGCCCCTCCCTAGCTCGGTCTGTGGGGAGATGGTCCGCCGGAGACAAAGGAGGAGAGAGTGGGAGATTTGGAGGAGAAAGATCGGATTCGATAAATACTAAAAATAATTGTTGTGCAATTTAGCGGAAATCATCTTTTCAATAGTCATTTCATTGTCTCGTCAATACCCTCGCTCTATTGATTTTTATGATATGAATGGCTAAAATGACAAATATTGTAAGGGTATAATTGTATTATTGATGAAATACAAGAGGCCGAATGTGTAATTAAATTCCACATTATAACTTGAACCTATATCAATTTATTTCCAACGCTCAGAGCCCACACATTGTTTGAGCTGGAAATTTCAAAACCAATACTTACATTTATGAGAGTCGAGCTAATTAACTTAGGCGTTGGAGGTGAAGTTGAAGTTGGAGCAACTAGTTTGCATCCCGCCCAGATTACCGCTGAACCCAAACCTTGACCTCGCTATATCAAATTCCAACAGATTCTCTTCCAACTGGTACCCGCCGATCACAATCGAAGTCCCGGCGTCGGCCCCGCCGTCCACAAACCCCAAACACAGCACATTGTCGTTCACCTGGACCATCGAATTCAGCCCCGATATGCTCCACTGAACGCCCCCGTCTAGGCTCAGTGTTATGAACGGCACCGACGGCCCCGCGGGCGTCGGGTGGACGCTGTTCGAGTCCAAGCACAGCCCGAAGGGCTTCACCGCGGGGACCTTTGTCAAGTTAAACCCGGCGTAAGCGCGGAGGAAGGCGGCGTAGATGGGTGTCTTCATTACCGTGTATGGCTCCACGGTGCTGATCTTTGTTCCGCCTGATCCGGAAGAGGGGTCGATCTTGAGGAGGGATGGGTTGATGCGGACGGTGGTGGACCCCACGGTGATTGATTTTATGCCGATGAAGTACTCCATTGACGTCACGGGGTTGATGTACAACGGCGTGTACTGGAAGGACGGGACAGGGAATGGCCCTAAGAACTGGTACGGGCCGGGCCCGAAGAACAGCACCCCCGGGAAGCTCGGCGAGGAAGAGCCGGGCAGGCAGATGGCGAATTTGCGGGTGAAGCTGAAGGAGGAGGCGAAGAGGGACGGGAGCCCGACCTGGGCCCGGCCCAGCCCGGCCATGCCGGCCACTCCGGTGGCGAGGCCGTCAAGGAGTGGGGTGGGACCGCAGGCGAAGAGGAGGTCGTTGACTGTGGCATTCCGGCCCGGGTTCGACCCGTCGGTGGAAGGGACGGAGACGACGTCTGAGCCGAGTTGGCCTTGGGTGGTGGCGCGGGTGACAGTGTTGCCGGAGAATACGACGCAGGTGTTGCTGAAGCAGCCGGGGCGTGGGGCGGAGTTGCACGTGCCGCAGTCGTAGGTGGCAGTGGCATGAGCGGGGAGCACTGGGCGGAGCCACAGTGGGCGGGCCGGTACGTGGACGAAGAGTACCCGGAGTCGCAGTCAACCCACAAGGATTGCCCGCCAATGTCGACGACAAGGCGGACGGGAACAGGCGGCGTGCGCTGGGTCAAGAGAGTGGTGTATTGGAGGGTGGTGGCGTCCTTGGAGACAGGGAGGACGAGGGCCTTGGGGCGGAAGGGGACGGCGGCGAGGGAGGTGGAGGCGATTGAGCAGAAGATGAAGAGGGATAGGGAGAGACATGGAGCCATACTGGATATTGGATAAGGTGAATGGATGTATTGTGTTGTGAGGCTTCTTTGGTTGTTTATTTATATACATTTGCAATATATTGCAAGTGGGCGTGCAATCTAATAATGGATATTTTATTCAAAGTGTTACAAGATTGACCAATTCAATGACCACTTGAATTCAACTATTTGGATAGGACTAGTAAAGACCGTACCTTTGTGGTAAGTGCCAATGATCAACCCAATTGGTACGGTGTAGCGTGATGGGGAAGGTCCCTTGGAGGTTCCTCAATTTGGTTTGGCTATTCACTGAGGCCATGTTTACCAATTTGGTGTGGTTCCTCATATATATATATATATATATATATATATATATATATATATATATATATATATATATATATATATATATATATATATATATATATATATATATGTTGCCAGGCAGGACGGAGCCCGGAATTTATCGAAAGGGGGCGAAGTTTTGTACAAATTGTTGATTCATTCTTTAGTAGATTTTTCTATAGTTTAACGAAACAAAACTATTATATTTTACATTAAACTATGATATATTTTAGTTTAAGACAAGATATTTTTAGTTCAAAACACAATGTTTTTTTTTTTCAAAATAGTAATGTTTTAGTTTAAAAATATGTCATTAGTTGTTATGTACTCTAGTTATTTTTCTCTTTAAAAGGAAAAACGATGTAATTTCAATCTATAACAACATTCTTTTCGTCTAAAAATATATCATTTGAAACCTACAAAGTCATATGCAACTTGTTGTCCTGATAGCATGCAATAACGTGTAACGAGATATACAAACTTTAAACTTTCATAATTTCTTATATAATTATCGAATTTAGTAATATGACCTCTTGTTTCGAAGCTCTTGAGTTGAATTACATTACCAAAATATCAAATTAAGTAAAATATAAAAGTATCATGATTTATTAAAAGACATTTGAAATAATTAAATTGTGTTTAACTTTCAAACGTTCATAACTTTTTACTCGGTTATCGGATTGAGGCTTATAATATATCAAAACGAAGCTATCGGTGAGTAGAATAAATATAGGTAATTCGTCGGATGAAAGGGGGGGTGAATGCTCCCGCTTGCCCCCGCCTAGCTCCGCCTATGCTGCCAGGTCTTGTAGAGTGAAATGATGTGTTTGATTTCCCACCCCGCCTAAACTCGGTCGTTTTGGTCCCCTTTTCCTACTCCACCTCCTACAACATTAATTCATTTTAACATTTATTTAATCTTAATTTTTTTTTAAAAAAATATTTATAATCAAATATCTATTTTTATATATTTATAAAATTTTATTTTGAAAATTCATATTTTAAAATTTACAAAAATTAAAAAGGTAGTATTTTACAAAATATAATTATTCAAAAATTTAAAACGTGATTTTTTAAAATAAAATTTTATAAATATATAAAAATAGATGTTAGGAATATAAATCTATATTTTTAAAATTTTTTAAAATTAAACAAGTGTTAAATTAATTTTGTGATATAGGGAATGGAGTAGGGAAGGGATTAGAAAATCATAACGGTCTCTCACTACCTAGTATCGATGCTTGTTAAGTATCCCACACGTAGCGTTGTTACCTTCCTTCTATTTTTTTTATTCATATTATTGCAAGCATCGATACTCAAATTGAGCCAATAAACTTGCTCTAACGACGACTACTATGGAGTATGGACCCTATGTTTTATATACATTTGCAATAAGTCTTTCGATAGTATATGAGTATTACTGATGCGATAATATTCTCTCAATATAACACAAAAGACTACGAATTTTAAATTTACAAAATACTCATTTACTAAATTTTATTATATTTTTAGATTTGAAGTTTTTATCAAACTTACCAATTTGAAGTGACAAAATACTTATTTACTAAATTTTATTATAATCTCCATCTCCATTTTCTTTTTTAAAAAAAAACCCATCATGAACTATCAGTCAGTAGACCAATTATTTTCTGACATCCTCATATTCATCATAATCCATAAACGGAAGCTATAAAGGTTTGAACTCAAAACCTTAATTATTTAAATTCTCACTCCATACCAATTAAGTTAAGTTCACTAATTGATTTATTACTTTTTTTTTTAAATCCTTAATTATAAAAAAATTACCAAAAAATACATATTTTAATTTTTTTTTTACGTCTTCCTCCGACCCGAGAGCTCTAACAATCGCCTCCCTCCCTCTGTGGGAGTTATGTAACATTTTCATAAGTTTGTTCCACATTGTGTAATTTCTATTTTTCACTTTCCCGCTTCATGAGTTACTGCCTATATAAAGCTCAGCTCGGTTGTAACAGAACTCACCAATTCATTTTCTCAATGACTACTTCGTCTACCTTTGTTCTCTTCCATTTTCTTCCCCTCCTCCTTCGTTGCTTTTACATCACAAGCATACAGATTCTACATGGTATCAGCGAGATCTTGAATCTGTTTTTTCGTTTTGTCTTCCGCATCTAATCTCTGATCTCTGATTCGAGCTTTTCTTGCTCGATTTCTGTTCGTTGCCTTCTGGTTCAACGAATTTCTCGTTTTTTTTTTCTCGATTCTCGTCGATTTCGTTTCTTGCGATATGGATTTCGTAGTTGCAGTTGATGCTACACATCTTTTCTACTTGCATCCCTCCGACAACCAGGGGACAGTTCTGCTTTCGAAGCTCTTTGATGGAGCTGGTTTCGGAGGTTGGCGTCGCGCTATGATGATCGCTTTGTCTGCGGAAAATAAAATTGGTCTGGTTGATGGATCGATTCCGGCGCCGCTTGCTACAGATCCTCAGTTTCGCTAGTGGCAAAGGGCGAATGACATGGTCATTTCTTGGATTCTCAATTCTTTAAGCAAGGACATCGTTGAAAGTGTTCTTTACAATACAATAGTGTTGGAGATCTGGGCAGAGCTTTGTAGCATGTATGGTTTATCCAATTCTGATGCAGTGCAATTATCGATGACTCCTGGTGACATTGAGCCCACGGGCGAAGGATCGGGTATCCCAAACGTATCAAATTCCGCTTAGATCTTTGCTATTAAGAGAGACATGTGTATCATTACGCAAGGTTCAGACGAGATCGCTGCTTATTTTACTCGAAACAAACGTCTCTGGGATGAATTATTCAACTTGCAATCATTTCCGATCTGTAATTATGGCACTGCTCCATTCTTGCAAAAATTCGAAAAAGAACAGCGTTTGATTGGCTTCATGATGGGTTTAAACGATTCTTATTCTCAAATTCGAGGCAATTTCTTGATGATGACACATGTGCCTTCTCTTTCTACTGTTTACTCTCTTTTGATTCAAGAAGAGAAGCAAAGGGAGATGTCTTCGATTTCTAGTGTCAATTCTGATTCTGCATCGTTCAATGCAAAGTCTCAAACTGGGAAACAAGACGATAAGAAGACCATGCTTTGTCAATATTGCAAGAAGACAGGCCATGTGATTGAAAAGTGCTTCAAATTGCACGATCTTCCTCCAAGTTTCAAGCAAGACAAGTCCAAGAAATTTTCTGCTAATGCTGAAGCATCTCAGGAGCATGCTAATGGCTCTTCAAACACCAGTATTCCCACTATTCCAGGCTTGACTGCAGACCAATGTACAACTTATGGCTCTATTGAATGCACCTTCAGTTGCATCAACTTCAACTGACATTGGAATCTACAACATGGTCGGTATCTTCAACTCTAATCTTGTTAAATTTTCTGGTTCAATCTTAGATAAAGACATCAAAACTGATAAGAATACTTGGATTATTGACACTGGAGCTACCGATCACATGTGCTATGATGATTCTTTGTTCAAGGATAAGTGTTTACTTTCCAAGCCATTTCGAATTGCACTTCCAAACAAATATGTTATACCTGTTACTATTTATGGCACTGTATCTACTCCTGCTTCTATAACTTTACAGAATGTTTTGTTTGTTCCCCAAGTCAAATACAACTTGTTGTCTATAAGTAAGTTGTGCATGCAAATGAAATGTTATGCCTTCTTCACTGACAAAGTTTGTGTTCTGTAGGGCCCTTCAATGAAGAGGCCACTGGTTCTTGGTAAGGAGCTGGATGCATTGTATCTTCTCACCAAGGACCTTGCTCCAAATGCTGATGTCTTAGCTTCAGTTTCAGATTTTCATGTTTTTTCTTCAGTTTCCCATGACAGTAACATTTCAGTTTCATCTTGTAATGATCATGTTACATCTTTACCTGCCATCTCTGCTTGTAATGTTGATTCACTTGTATCCTGGCATGCTAGACTTGGGCACTTACCTTTTAATAAAGTCATGAAACTTACTTCTTTGTTAAATGTCTCTAAATCTGATATGGAAAATCTGGTTTGTGATGTTTGTCATATATCAAAGCAACACAAACTACCTTTTCCTAAGAGTGTTATTTCATATTCTAAACCGTTTGATCTTATACATGTTGATGTTTGAGAACCTTATAAGACTCCAACCTATAATGGTTATAAGTACTTTTTGACTATAGTGGATGACTTCTCTAGATCTACTTGGACACAATTGATGTCTACCAAAAGTAATGCTTTTTCTTTGATAAAAGCATTTATTTTGATGGTAGAAAATCAGTTTCATATTATGCCTAAGGTAATGAGAACTGACAATGCCTTCGAACTAGGATCTAGTACTGTTGCTTCTGATTTTCTTAAGTCCAAAGGCATTATCCATCACACTTCTTGTCCACACACTCCTCAACAGAATGGAGTTGTTGAGAGGAAACACAAGCATCTCTTAGCTGAGACTTCAAGGGCCTTGTTGTTTCAATCTCATATTCCTTTATCATATTGGGGAGAGTGTGTTCTTACAGCAACCTATTTAATAAACAGATTTCCCTCAAAAGTTTTACATGGGGAAACACCTTTTAGGTTGTTGTTTAAGAAAGATCCTACTTATATTCATTTAAGATCATTTGGACGCCTATGTTACACATCCAAGTGGCTCATGGTAGAGATAAATTTTCTTCTAGGGCTATTCCATGTGTTTTCATAGGATACCCATTTGGGGAGAAAGGTTATAAGGTGATGTCTTTTGATGATAAGAAGATATTTGTATCCAGGCATGTGGTTTTCCATGAGAAAATATTTCCTTTCAAGTCTTTCAAAAATATTTTACACACAAATGATATTTTTCTACCAAAACCAATCCTGGTTACAAGTTCAATTGGAGCTGGAAATTTACCCCAAACCAACTCTAATATCATTCACCAACCTGGTATCCCTCAACCTGAAGTTTCTCAAAACACCAGAAGATCAAATAGAACTCATGTTGCTCCTGGCTATTTAAGAGATTATATTTACAATTCTGTGGTTTCAAATGATTTTACTGATTCAATTTGTGCCAATACTCTAACAACATTTGTTTCATATGATCCTTTCCATTCTATTGCTTTTTCTGCTCTAAGCATTGAGGATAAAAATCTTATCCAAACATTACCTACTCTGGTGGAACCTACAACCTATGAAGAAGTTGTCTTGCATCCTTCTTGGCAAGAGGCAATGGATAAAGAATTCCAAGCTCTTCATTTGAACAACACTTGGACTCTGACTGCATTGCCAAAAGGAAAGAAGCCAATTTCAAGCAAATGGGTTTATAAAATTAAACTTCGAGCTGATGGAACAATTGAAAGATGCAAAGCAAGGTTAGTGATTAAGGATTGCACTCAAAAAGAAGGTATAGACTACAATGAAACCTTTTCTCCTGTTGTCAAACATACCACTATTAGAGCCCTTATTGCTGTTGTTGTCAAAAGGAAATGGAACATCTCTCAACTAGATGTTAACAATGCATTTTTGCATGGTGATCTAGATGAGGATGTTTTCATGAAGCCTCCTAAAGGCCTGCAACTTCCTGATCATAAATTGGTTTGTAAGCTAAACAAATCACTTTATGGTTTAAAACAAGCATCAAGGCAATGGTATGCCAAGTTATCTAGTTTTTTTATATGAACAAGGATATAAATCATCCAAGAATGATTATTCCTTGTTCACAAAATGCTCACCAACTTCACAAGTTTTTGCATCAGTATATGTCGATGACATATTATTAACATGCAATGATGAAGGAGAAATCAATAGATTAAAGACTGTTCTGGATAACAAGTTCAAGATCAAAGATTTAGGAGCATTGCACTATTTTTTGGGAATGGAGTTCATTCATACACCAACTGGACTACTCATGACTCAAAGGAAATTTCTTATGGAGTTGCTTCAAGAATTTGGTGGTGCTGATCTCATTCCTGTAGCAGCACCTATGGATCCACATGTGAAGCTTCAACCTTCAACATCTTCTTCAATTTCTGCAGATGCAAGTGCTTATAGAAAATTGATTGGTAAACTCAATTTTCTCACAAACACTCCCCCTGACATCTCCTTCACCATCCAGCATCTCAGTCAGTATATGCAGCAACCTTCAATTGAGCACTATCAAGCTGCAATTCATCTTCTTAGATATCTTAAAGGCAAATCAGATTTGGGACTGCACTTCAATTCGACCATCATCAAATTTCGATCTTCAGGCCTACTGTGACTCGGATTGGGCTTCATGTCATCACACAAGACGTTCAGTTTCTGGTTACTTTGTATCATTTGGTGGATGTCCTATATCATGGAACTCAAAGAAACAATATATGGTAAGTCTATCTTCTGCAGAAGCCGAGTATAGGAGTATGCGCCGTGTTTGTTCAGAATTGGCATGGCTATCAAGGTTGTTCCATGAATTAGAAGTGACAGAAATTTTGCCAATTCCTTTGAAGTGTGATAATTTGGCTGCAATACATATAGCAAAGAATCTGGCGTTCCATGAAAGGACCAAGCATATTGACCTGGACTTCCATTTTGTTCGATCAAAGATTCTTGAAGGATTGATCACAATTTCACATGTTCCCACACAGATGCATCTAGCGGACTTACTCACCAAGCCACTGTCTGGTCACGTTTATTCATCAACTTTGGGCAATCTGGGAATGATTCCTCATCCTCCAACTTGAGGGGAGTGTGGGAGTTATGTAACGTTTTCATAAATTTGTTCCATATTGTGTAATTTCTATATTTCACTTTCTCGCTTCATGATTTACTGGCTATATAAAGCTCAGCTCGGTTGTAACAGAACTCACCAATTCATTCTCAATGACTACTTCGTATACCTTTGTTCTCTTCCATCTTCTTCCCCTCCTCCTTCATTTCTTTTACATCACATGCATACAGATTCTACACCCTCCTCCCTCCTTCCGCCCCGGTTGACAACGGTCTACATGCCATGGGTGTCAAAGTCGATAGTCCTGTCTTGAAGGCCTCAACGTACATAAAGAATAATTACTAAAAAAACCATTGTCTAATTCCCAAATGCACCACACATGTGTGATCTAAATGCACATTCTTTTGGATCTAAACCAAGAAAAAATACAATAAGTCTAAAATACCGCGTATTATTCATTTTTTTATTTAATAAAAGAAGTGTGATAATACCATGTGTCTTTATCATTTTTATATTAATTCATATGTATATAATGATAGGTACAATCTATCTATATACATATATTAAAATAAATGTTTAGAGTTCAATGTGGAGTATTATATGATTGATTTTTGGGAGAAAAAAAATCTAAAAAAAATTATTAAAATAATATATTATCATAATTTATAAAAATTTATCGTAAGTTACAACCTATTAATATATATTAGTTCATTGATAAACATACGAATAAATTTTTTATATAGCCATACTTAAAAAAAAGAGGGAACTAAAGGAAGTAACATTTGCCCCGGTTTGATTTGCACGTCTACCCCCTATTCGTTTCAATTTGCAAGGGCTAACCCTCCCCTAAAAAAATTACACCCCAGGCGGCGGTAAACATTACCTGGAGTAACCGGTGGTGCCTCCCTTTCCTTTGCCTCTCTCTTGCCCCAAATCGATAGCAGAAAATCAGGGAGAGAGAGATGAGGGCCGATCGAGTCCACAAGGACGGGGAGGAAGGCGCGCAGGCTGGAGCTCGACGGTGCAGATGTGAGGGAGAGCCCGGCGCAGGCAGAGGCGCGGCGCAGGCAGAGGCGGAGGCTCCGGCGCAGGCAGAGGCGCAGCGCAGTCGATCCGAGCCTTGAACGGCTCTTTCCTCCATTGATTTGCAACTGCTCGTTCAATTGCTATACAGGTACTCCCCGCCTCCCACTGCTCGCTCTGCTCTCATATCTCCAACTCTCCCCGCCTCCCATTACAACTAAGAACTTGAGATCTCCCTGTCCCTTCTCTCTTCGATTGTCAAACTGAGATCTCCTTCTCTCCACTCCCATTACAACTGAGGTCTGCCCCTCTTTCCCTTTCCCAATCCAATTATTTAAAATTTTTTAGGGTTCGAATTGCAACTGAGGTCTGTCAAACTGAATTGAAGACGAATGAAGAGGATGATAGTATAGCACTGATTGCAGCCTGTCATAGGGAATATTAATCTTGTAATATTGATATATATTCACTTTTTATTCGCTTATGTTCAAGGAAGCAAAGATAGGCATTTGTCAAATTCTATGTCCTTTCTTGCAGATGGATGAAGCCCTCGCAGTTGTGATTGAAGATTTGTTTCCACCACAAACATGATAAAGGTAAGTGAAACAGCAACTTAAATCTTTCCTTTTGTCCATTCCTTTACTCTACCATCAAGATTAGGTTCTTAATTCCCAATCACAAGTTGCTTGGATAGGTTATATAACTTATATGGTCAAAATAGCAGCCAAAGAAAAGAAAATAGATAGGGGTTTTCTGCTTTTTTGGTTAAATAAAATGGGTCATTTCTGATTGACCATGAAACAAATTCAAGTATAGTTCTATTCTTATTGATCATGCAACCATCCTTTCTACATTGTAAATTTGTTATTCTTATCTCACAGATAAAGGAAATCAGTTCAAATAAAGGATACATCATACATTTAATCCTCTGCTCAGCACCTTCTTTGGAAATCAGTTCATGTGAGATTCCAAAATAATTGCTTGTTTATAAACTGGAGCATTATATAGGTGGTGACCACTTGGGAACGCAGGAATTGACATATAGGTGGTGACACTATAAGAGGTTTTACTACTGCTGATCAGGTTGTGTTTTTGTTCTTTCGACTGGTTGTGTGTGAGAACCACATATTGACATTCATATAAGAGTAAATACCGCTTGCTTGTTTAACCTTACTTGCAAAGTGAACGGAAATAATTATCTGAAACTCGGTGAATCTTAGGAATCTTGCAGAGTAATAGGAAAACGAATGAGGGGTGTTATTCTAAACGAAACTTATTATAACTTGGAATGGATGTTACAAGTTCTTACTGAATGAGGGCCAAGGGGAGTAGTTTAGAAAACTCTCTTGTTCTTGAACATCTTCATAAGGATTAATAATTTACGCTTTATTTCATGATTTGGCCAAAGATGTGAAGTATATCTATCTTCTGATGTCAGTGGGAAATGCTTATGATTTCTGAAAGCAAAGCTATGTTCCTTTGTTGACCGTGTTATGTTGAAGCAAAGCTATCTATCTTCCTAAGGATTAATATTCTTTCATTTCATCCTATTGTAGTTAGCAAATGCCTAGAACTTTATATGATGGGTTTTTATTTTTCAAAACACGGGTTTTGTGTGGCATTTCAAGACATTTCTACTGTTAACACAAAATTGTATTTGAAAATCCTATTGCTAGTCTTGCTAGTTGCTACCTACGTTAATATGTTTCAATAGCTGTGATAAAAAGGAAGTATGCAACTGTATAAGTTATGGTTTTGCCTATAGTATGTTGAAATTGTGACCATGGTGCAGGCTAGGCTAGTGGTCTATTGGGTTGCTTGTACCGAGTTATTGTGCACACTTTTCCTGGATATGCCTGAATATATTGTTGATTGACTAGGCTGACTGATGAGTTTGTGATGATTTTCATGTGATTTTCTGTGCAACTATGCATGAAATGCTAACTCTTTTCAAGTTGCTATCCCTAATCCCCACCCTCTAATTGTCTAGAAACAGCACATTATCTAATTAGTAAGCAACTTTTGCAAAAAAAATTATATTCGCTTGTTCTGTAGTTCTGACAAATTACTAGTGTAGACACCGAAGGAACACTATTTCTGCTGATCAAATTTTGTTTTACTGTGAGCATCACTCTTTTGAATCTTCAGGAGTCCCACTTGGTCACTTGGACATACGATGTTCAAACGGAGCTATCTAGCAGTTGCAGGCTGGAATCTTATTTCAGTTGCTCATGAAGAGGTTGGTCTGTTGGAGATATTTGTACTTCTTCTTGGCTCTCAAACGGAGCTATATAGCAGCTGCAGGCTGGAAACAAACTGATGCTAGCTAGTGTTATCCTGATAGATTGGCTTAAAAGCCTTAGATGTATGTATACAACTTAAATATTGGTTTAAAAGCCTTAGATGTATGTATACAACTTAAATATGTGTTGTACATATTGATGTATGTGCTTTTCTTGTGTCATGTACATCGTATTTAAATGACATGTTAATAGTAGTTCATGTCATGTACACCGTCTTTGAATGACAAGTTTGAATTTCCCATAATTACAGTCGGTTAACCTTGTTACTTCCATTACGCAAGTTCAATGGAAAAGATGCACTAAATATGTTGGTAAAGTTAAAGCTAAGAACCCATGCATCATCCTTTAATCTGAATTCATCACCTAATACAAAATAGTTAATTCTAGGCCAAATTCTAAATTCAATAAAATACCAGGCTTCACAATTCTAAAATTCAATAAAATACCAAGCTTCACACATGTCATGTAAAAAAATTCACATGTCATGTAAATCAATTTACCTGTCAAGTAAACAATTCACGTGTCAAGTAAAACAATTCACGTGAATTGTTTTACTTGACACGTGAATTGTTTTACTTGTCACCCAGTACAATCTAATCATTGTCTTTACTTTGTTAGGTGATTTTTAGTTGGTTTCATCTTTAATTGATTGCATTACTGTCATGTCAAATGACCTATGTGACATGTCAAACCTTTTACCGGTCATGTTAAAAACACATCTTATGATGAATTCAACACACAAGGAAGATGAATTTCAGGTTAGAACCCCTCTTTAAATGAGACTTGCTTTCCATCTTACTCATTGCCTACTTTAACTCGAACAATGTCTCTCTTTTACCGAATAAGCTTATAGATTGCACATCAGCAAATAGCCTGTCATGTTATTGGGTATAACCTGTCATGTTGAAGGCATTACCTGTCATGTTAGTTTTTTTTCATTAAGGAGAAGATGATCGATTCGCATTACCTGTCATGTTAAAGGGTATAACTGTCATGTTAATAGCATTACCTGTCATGTTATTTTTTTTCATTAAGGAGAAGAGGATCGATTCGCATCACCTGTCATGTTAAAGGTTATAACCTGTCATGTTAAAGGGTATAAATTGTCATGTTAATAGCATTACATGTCATGTTATTTTCTTTCATTAAGGATAAGATGATCGATTCGCATTACATGTCATGTTATTCGCATTACCTGTCATGGTAAATAGTATAACATGTCATGTTATTTTCTTTCATTAAGGCAAGTTTTTCACCATCAATATCTTTTTTTAAATGAAGAAGAGACAAGAGTGATTTCTGATTGATCATCAATTGGGTTTGTTACAATGAGCAACTGCCCTTTTATCCTAGCTGACAAAAGTTGTTACTAAAGATGGGATCACGTTGTTACTAAAGATGGGATTAGAAGAAGGAAGAGGAAAAGGTAATGTATTAAGAACACTCAAATAGCTTGATCTGCCTTTGGCTTCTGGTTATCGTATGAGCCTTCATTTGATCGTAAATCGTGATCAGGCGCTTAAGGAACTCAAAGCCAAGGTCGTGCAAAAGGGACAATTTGGAGGTCCGGGTATGAAGAAAAGCGGAAAGAAATAAAATCCCTCTGAGTTAGCGTACACGACATTAGTGTGTGCTTGTGACTTGATACCGTATAAGCTAGATTAACTTGGTTTCAAATACAGCCTTGGATGATTTTTGGGGTAAGTCCGCTCAGTTTGACTGTCATGTGAAGTGACGTAGGTGACATGTCAAAACTGTTACCTGTCATGTTAAAAACCCATCTTATGATGAATTCAACAGAAAGATGAAGTATCTTGACTTTCGATTTATTTTGATATGAAATTGCCTATAATTTGGTGATGTAGCAAGATTGACTTGTTATAAACATAATTTGATAGTCGACATTGATTCATGAATAATAAGCCTATGTGGGAATTGAACCCACATCTTTGTGTATGACCACAATGCCCTCCCTTTGAGCTAATAGGCTATATGAGTATCAAAATTAGTTGCTATCAGATTGGAATTTCTCTCATCTACAAACGGTTGAAATGGCCAAACTCCTTGATTGTTTCAAGAAAATCCTCAACATGCACTAGCAAAGGAATCACCTATTTCAACCCTTCAACTATCTGAACTTCTCCGAGTACACACCCAACAGAGAATCAATACCTAAGTGAGCACTACATAGGCAATCAACACACATAATTATTCACCTAACATTTTAATCTCTCCCAAGTCCCAACACATTTTCTAGACTACTTAGCAATCATCAGTCATCAAACTCATAGAATTCTACACATAAGCATTTACTAAATGAATAAAACAGTTAAAATCACCTAGTCAACTGCAACCCAAACTGAACCTTTATTGCCCACAGGCCACAGGCAATTGTACTAAAAGAAGATATTGATTATTGTAGCAGGTTAGGTTTCCTAAGGTTATAGAAAAGTTACATATGTCTTGCATATTCCTCATCTGTAACATTTTCATTTAGGATATGGGACAATATATGCTCAAAGACCAAAAGACCATCAAGAATAAAATATAAGATTCTCCTTCAATATTGGTACCATGAGTTGATTAGTTGAACTAATAGAAGTAAAATAACCTTTTTGTCTACTGGATTTTCCATACACAAAGTAAATTGTAAGTACCATCTTGGAGAACCTTTGAGGTGGCTCAATACCATGATCAGAAACAAAAACTCATGCCTATTCGTATGCCAGTTTCAGTACATGATTGATCACATAGAAGAACCCAGTTTCAGTACATGAATTTCACATGCCCATATATTAACATGACGCGCATATCTTTATACATGACGGATGGCAATACGGACATGACAGTAAACCAAACTACACATGAATTGAACATGATCTAAACAGATTTTCATTACTCAATCCCATTTTTTGTTATCATCCCTCTTAAAGAATCTAAACAGATTTTCATTGCAATTGACTTATAAGTTGCTTCAAGGGTGTGAATAGCAACAGCAGTATCCATAATGAACCCCATACTTTTATTGATATCATTCGATCACGATTACAAGTTAGCTTCTATCTAATTGGTGAACCCAAGCCACAAGAAGTTCACAATTTGCAAACTTAAATTACCACTGAATTCGAAGTTATGCAAATCAAAAGAGGAAGGGAAAATGCATACCTGCGCTTACCAATTGGATTGAATGTCGAGAATTCAGATTCAGAAGTAGCAGCAGAGCTTTCGAGCAACGATTCCGAATTCTAGTTCTCTACTTCAACTTTGCTGCTTAGACTGCAAAAGCAACTAACATCAGCCACAATCAAAATATAAGTTCAAGACAGCTTATAAGCTACTTGAAGGAGTACTTATCTCAGATGTAGGATGCCCAAAAGGAAAATCATCCTCGATAAATCAGCAAGAAAACACCTGAAAACAATAATGTTTCAAAACAATTCATTTTTCAATAACGGTGTTCTAACTTCTCCTTTTCCTGGTAGTACTGAACATAGCTGTAGACACCAACAAGTGGACTGAGGAGGAGGGTAGCGTTGAGCCAATTCTCAGTGACCTTGTGACTGAGCTTTCCAGGCAGATCCTTTCACAGCCCAGGCATCACCTTCTGCTGGAAGGGTGACAAAGCATACACCACCGCCTTCATCCTTATTGGTGTTTTACCCATCTTTCAGTCTAATATTCTTAACAAAACTCTGCAAATTAGGTATCAACAGTCTTTCTTAGAAACTTCCACGCAATGTTCAGACAAGTGTTTTGATCTCAAAAGGCCACAGATGTAGCAAGGATTTACAGAGTGATGCTATCATTATGGATTCTAATGCTGATTGTCAGTACCTGCTCGTTTCTGGCGCAAACCAGCTCAACTCGGAAAATTTTGTGGCTTCAGATCTCATATATGACAATCAATTCACAAAAAAAAAATCAATTCGGAAAAGAAAGAAAAAAGTGAGGAAGATATCTCAAATTCTCAATTCAGAAATTAGGGGATTCAGGCCTTCAGGGAACATGAAATTCATAAAGAGACAAGGAAGATAACTCGATTAAAAAATTAAGGGATTTAGAGCACCTCAATTAAGAAATTAGGGTATTCAGATAAGAAGGAGAAAAGGACAACAGATGAAGAAATTAGAGCGAACCTAAGCTTGAAGGTGGCGAATCCGACGAGGCATTGAGGCTGGAGGCGGCGTGACGACCGATGGGATGTCGGGATCTGCAGACCACGGGAGATTAAATGAAGAACGGTGTGATAAAGGCATAAAGGCAGCGTCTCCGACGAGGGCACTATGACTGGTGGTGGCGACGGCGACGAGAGCGGATCTGTGAGAAGACGAGGGAGGCGAGGGAACTCAGAAGACGAGAGCGGATCTGTGAGAAGACGAGGGAGGCGGACCTGTTGCGTGGGAACTCAGAAGACGAGGGAGGCGAGGTCACAGTGTCCGTCTCCCCTCATTATCGGCTACCGGTTGAGCCAAAAAAATCCGGATATCCGGAATTGTGCAATTTTTTTTCGAATGGAATTAGGTGTGCAAGGGTTTCACCCAATAGGGTCATTTTAGCAAATTTGCCTAAAAAAATATATATTAATAGATAAATATTTCGTAGATAAATTGTTATTTTATTTATATCTAGATTATTTTTTGGTGGAAAGAATTATTTATATCAAAATTGATTATTTAATAACTGTTATTTTATTTATATCTATATTATTATTTTTTAGAATGAATTATTTATATTTAAATTAATTTTCATTTTATATTCCATGTACACTTTGATCCTTATTAGTTTAATTATCCCATTGTAATTTAGATTTATTGTTTTTTGTCATATTATTAACAAGTTTCTTTTATAAATTATAGATGTAATTTAAAAATATTATACTAACCTATTTTCGTACTTGAAAAGGGGAAAAAACTAGTAAAATCATACTCCCTTCGTCGGCAAAACTTGACGTTTTACTATTCACGTAGACTTTTTTAAGAGCTAAAAACTATATAAAATATCTAGTTTTTTTAATAATTTTTTTAACAATTTCGTAGTTATTATTAATAAGTACAAACTTGTTAAAAAAAATAAAAAAAAAATATTTTATATAGTTTTTATCATTCTAAAAAAGCGTACATGAGAGGTGGCAATCGGGCGGGTCGGGTCGGGTTTGGGTTCGGTTAGTTGGGTTTCGGGTCATTCGGGTTTCGAGTAATGTCTAATAGTTTGATCAATCGGTTGGGTCGGGTTCGGGTTTCGGTTGTATCGGGTTTCGGTTATTCGAGTTTCGGTTGTCTCGGGTTTTCATTATTTCAATATTCATTTTAAAAAATTTACTAGATTGTTGCTTAAAGTTCGGATTATTTCGGGTTTCGGTTATAAAGGGTTCGAGTCTTAATGGGTTTCAGATTAATCGGGTTTGGTTCATTCGGATTTCGGGTCCAAAATGGACGGGTTGTGTCAGTGTTCAGAATAATGGATTTCGAGTCGACCGGGTCGTGTTTTCGGGTTCGGGACGGGTTTTGCCAGCTCTAGTCTAAACGACAAGTTTTGTCGAACGGAAGAGTATATCTTATGAATCCCATATGTGACGTAGGGTATTGCGCTAGTAAGAAGAGAGAATAACATGAGATATACCAAAAAATTTCAGGATTTGCAAAAGTAACTCCCCCCTAACAAAATTGCAAAAGTAACAATGAGCCCCCCAAAATTGCAAGAATAACAGGTTCATATGACTGCCTCACACAGGTAACTATAATGATGAGGGTTATTAATTAACCTCATCAAATCAACTGCAAGGAAAAAGCAAACCCCCTTAGAAAGTTGAGTCGGTTTCACAACGTCATAGAGAAAAGGATAGTCGGGGCGAGAGAAGAATAAAGAAGCACCATTTTTTTACCGTCATACATTTTTTCTATCACACATTTTTTCTTTGTTGGCACATATTTTTTCTTTATTGGCACGGATTTTGTAATCACTGGCACTTGTTTTAGCAACATCTAACCTTTAGTGTACATACTTGTATATCAGATATAAAAACAAGTGAGTCATGGTTAGAACGAGGTACAAAATGACTAGCCTGCATACTCCTCTATCAACATTGCTCTGTGCGAATTTCGCCCTTCAAACACCCGACCACCTCGTCCACGTTCCCACCGGTCGTCGAACACGAGAGTGAAAAAGACCATCCCTTTCTCCCCTGCTCGAATGTAAGAAAAGAACATGGTCTTATCACTTTCGGCGGGGATATGAAGATGATGGGGAGTAGCAATGGCCATAAAACGAATATCGCAAGCTTACTTACTCATGGTCATTCTCCTGCACTTTGCTTGTCACATTTGGTTGATCCGTTATCGTGGTTGTGCAGGTTTCAACCGCTGCAATGTCCGTGACAGAGGTTAGAAACTCTGTGTCAGCTTCTCTGTTTTCTATGCCAGAATCTTTACGGTCCATGTTCATCGGGTCGTTCAGAAACTCAGAAGGGACTACACCTCTGGATGAATTGGTTTTTGGAGACAAGTCTATCACCACAGACTGGAGGCCTACTTGGGTGTCAATGTCTTTGAATGACACGTACAACGGAGAGGGCCACGCTCGTTCTCCTGTGGTCGAGTTGAGAAACTTGAACGCATCCCAGTCGGACTCGTCGTACACTGGAAAAGGTTTGTCTCCCTCCTTTATTGTGTGGGGAAGGTACGTCAACTCCAAGTCGAACCAGGAGGGATCCACCCCAAACTTGTCGATGATCATCCTCCTCACATCCCCAAGTTGCAAGGTCTGGTCCATCAACATTGCTCTGTTCGAACTTGGTCCTTCGAATACCCAACCACCTCATCCACTTTGCCACTGCCCCATCGGCCACAATAGTAAGAAATACAAGTTCTTTCTCTCCTGCACTCATAATAGCATAAAATGGTTTTAGCACTTTCAATGGGGATATGAAGAAAAGTGGAAGTAGTGATGGCAATAAAAAGAAATCCACAAGCTTACTTACCCATTTTTGTGAATATATATTGTATGTTGTTGGCACGTATCACTTTTCCTCTGGCACGTAACAGTGAGTTGTTGTCCCATTTTTTTGAATGTCCGGCATGTAACTGGTAACTGGCTACACCTTTGCCTCCCGATCAGCTTCCATGGAGAACCATTTAATTTCCCCCCTTGCCTTGAGCTGAGATGGAAAGAAAGTGCGATTCCTAATCTTCTCTTGATTTAAAAGGTCAATCATTACTCCCTCTTTTTTTTTGGCGCCAAGATGCAAAGGAGAGGTGCATTAAATACACATGACATCACCCAATCTCCTTACAACACTCAAGTCGGGTGAAATGTGTGACTAGTGGCTTCCTACCCTCTCCCGCATCAACACGTGTGCTACCCTCTCCTCCGTCGGATGCAATATTTACATTTTATTATTTTTATTTTATTTTTGACCTGTAACCGGTTGCTCCCCGGCCTTTATTATTTACAAAACTAGCAAATGACACCCCCTGCTATTTTTAGCCCATCCATGCTACTTTTGCCCAAACCATCCAAAATTGGTATATTTTGCAATTTATCCTAAGTAAGAATGGGTAAAATGAAAAATATTGTAAGGTATATATTCTCTTATTATTGATGAAATACAATTCTCGTAGGAAAGATACACTCGTAGGAGAGATACATAAATTAAGAAATTAAATTAGAGTAAAAGTCTCAACATACATTTATGAGAGTCGAGCTAATTAACTTAATTAGGCATTTAGGCGCTGGATGTGAAGTTGAAGTTGGAGCAACTAGTTTGCACACTGCCCAGATTACCACTTAACCCAAACCTGGATCTCGCAATATCGAATTCCAACAGACTCTCTTCCAACTGGAACCCTCCGATCACAATTGAAGTCACGGCGCCGGCCCCGCCGTCCACAAACCCCAAACACAGCACATTGTCGTTCACCTGGACCATCGAATTCTGCCCCGCTATGCTCCACTGAACTCCCCCATCTAGGTTCAGTGTTATGAACGGCACCGACGGCCCCGCCGGCGTGGGGTGTACGGTGCTCGCGTCGAAGCAGAGCCCGAAGGGCTTCACGGCGGGGACCTTTGTCAAGTTAAACCCGGCGGCCGAAGTCGCTTCGGCGGCGTACGCGCGGAGAAAGGCGGCGTAGATGGGCGTCTTCATTACTGTGTAGCGCTCAACGGTGCTGATTTTTGTGCCGCCTGACCCGGAAGATGGGTCGATCTTGAGGAGGGATGGGTTGATGCGGACAGTGGTGGACCCCACGATGATTGATTTTATTCCGATGAAGTACTCCGTCGACGCCTCCCCTTGAGAAAAAGCGGAGGCCGTGCTGACGGGGTTGATGTACAACGGCGTGTAGTCGAATGACGGGACGGGGAATATCCCCAAGAACCGGTACGGGCCGGGCCCGAAGAACAGCACCCCCGGGGAGCTCGACGAGGACGACCCGGGCAGGCAGATGGCAAATTTGCGGGTGAAGCTGAAGGCGGAGGCGAAGAGGGACGGGAGCCCGACCTGGGCCCGGCCCAGCCCGGCCATGCCGGCCACTCCGTGGGTGAGGCCCTTGAGGAGGAATGTGGGGGCGCAGGTGAAGAGGAGGTTGTTGACTGTGACGTTCCGGCCCGGGTTCGACCCGTCGGTGGATGAGACGGAGACGACGTCGGAGCCGAGCTGGCCGCTGGTGGCAGTGTGGGTGACGGAGTTGTCGGGGATGAGCCCACACGTGTTGTTGAAGCAGCCGGGGCGTGGGGCGGAGTTGCACCCGCCGCAGGCGGTGGAATGGGCGAGAGAGCACTGGGCCGAGCGGCAGCGGGCGGGCATATACGTGGACGAAGAGTACCCGGAGTCGCAGTCGACCCACAAGGATTGCCCGCCAACGTCGATGACGAGGCGGACGGGGACAGGTGGTGTGCGCTGGGTCAAGAGAGTGGTGTACTGGCTGGTGGTGGCGTCCTTGAAGACCGGGAGGACGAGAGCCTTGGGGCGGAAGGAGACGGCGGCGAGGGAGGCGGAGGCGAGTGAGCACAAGATGAAGAGGGATAGGGAGAGACTTGGTTTAAGAGTGGGAGCCATATTGATTATTGGATAGGTGAATGCATTGTGGTTTAGAGGCTTGTTTGGTTGTTTATTTATATACATTGTGCAAGTGGGCGAGCAATCTCGCTCATAATGGATATGGATCATGGATTATAGAGAGTATTTAATTCAAAGTGTTACAAGATTGACCACGTGAATTCAACTATTGGTGGTGTAGCGTGATGGGGAAGCTCGGTTGGAGGTTCCTCAAAGGGGCGGGATGGCTTTGTAGTTGTCATTAAGAGGGAAGTATATGGAAACCATGTGCCGACCCAATTTGGTGGGGCTATTCACCAAGTTGATCCGACTACTATGGTCTATGGACCCTTATGTTTTAGATTGCTGGGTGTCGGGTTTGCTCACCTCGTCCCTCGTTCGGTACGCGATTTTTACCCTGGTGTGGAAGATACAAAATGTATCAGCCGTTGATAGTACGAAAAATTCGATTCTTGTGTATAAGTCGGTTGGCTACTCATCTTATTGTTAATTGGTTTTAGAACCTGACTGTCGGTCCAATATATTCTAATGACACAGAGTCAGAGTCGGTGCTCCCCCGTGTGCTTTGGAGTTATTCTTTTTGCAATACAAGTCTGGCTCTCTTTTTTTCCAACAGGTGTGCTTTGCTTGCACGATTGCGTCTAGCTACACTGATCTGTTTCTTGTATACCAAAGCTGTTCGCAGGGACGGAGCCAGAAATTTATCGAAGCGGGGGCGAAGTTTTATACAAGTTGTTGATTCACTCTTTGATAGATTTTTTTTATAGTACGTTTAGCGAACCAAAACTACGATATTTTAGATTAAACGATGATATTTTAGTTTAAACAAAGTTTTTTTTAGTTCAAAATACAATATTTTTTTCTTCAAAACGACGGTGTTTAAATTTAAAATTGTGTCAGTAGTTGTTATATTTTTTTTTTCTCTTTAAACGAAAAAATGATGTCGTTTGAAACTTACAAAGTCAATATACAACTTGTTGTTTTGTTAGCATACAATAACTTGTAACAAGATATACAAACTTTAAACTTGCAAATTTTTTTATATAATTATCGAATTTAATAATATAACTTCTTGTTTCGAAGTTTTTTGGTTGAATTATATTGCCGAAATATCAAATTAATTCAAATATAAAATAATCGGGCTTTATTAAAAGACATTTGAAATAATTAATCTGTGTTTAACTTTCAAACGGTCATAACTTTTTACTCGTTTATAGGATTCGGGCTTATAATATATCAAAACGAAGCTATTGACGCGTAGAACAAATATAGGCGATTCGTCGGATGAAAGGGGGGCGTATGCTCCCACTTGCCCCCGCCTAAATCCGTCTATGGGTGTTCGATTCAGAGATGTTGAATGGAAGTCTATGTTTGCGACTACACTTTGGTGGATTTCGAAGGGGCCAAATGAGCAGGTTTTTGACAGTGTCTCCTCCCCGACTTTCTCACAAATTGACCATCATTTCAATCTCACATACTTTAATGCTAGAAAACATATATGTTGCTTATATTGGATGGGAACCTTTATCTACGATTAGGTTGGGTCAAGCTTGGTCAGTGGCTGCAGAGAACAAGCTATCAGGTGACTTAATAGGTTGACGAATCAACAGATGAACTATCCGTCAACATACAACCCACTAAATACAAAAATCAACACAGATAAAAGAAATAACCCAAATCATACAACAATTTGGTCATGCATCACACATTCACACTAGTTGTATTTTTTTAAAAAAAATTATTATATTTCATAACATCGTATTTATCTTATATAACCATATCATATTAAATATAGATCTACTTTCTAATTCCAAATATAATTGATCGATCTTTTAATTACATATAATTTTGAAAATACGAATCTTCATTTTAAAAATTTATAAATATGTAAATATAAATATATCAAATGTAGATATAAATTTTAATTTTTTTTTATAAACTAAAATTATATATCCGATATGAATATAAGATCAATCAGATGTTAGGAAGGATACAAGGCAAACATGACAGCAAGTGATACAATTGTATGGATATGATCACAACCTACAGTGATCAATCTCAAGTTCTCAACTGCAATCAGCTTTTATTCTTCACTCGATCAGACCTTCAGACTAGAAGGCAACCTTCCATAATGGTAATGGCTTTTCCTTGAAGGCGTACCCTTTCTTTGTTCTCGGCCAAGCTCAGCTTCACAACGCCGCTCCTAGGCGATGCCTGCACCACATCATACCTTACACTAGTTAACCACAGACATCACATTGCCACAAAGCGCGCTATCAAGAAACGAAACCAAGATATATATGTAAGTACCGCGTAAGCAAGAAAGTCGCGCTTGCCCAGCTTCTCCGACCAATACAATGCCAATGCGCAATGTGCGCTCCCGCAAACTGGATCCTGGAGTACACAATGATCAATCAGTTAGCAGCTTAACAGTATAACAACTGGATCGATTTACTCCTTGAGATTTCGAATGCCAGTACCTCGTTTAGTCCATACTTGGGGCAAAAGAACCGGCTGATGAAGTCGAATTCAGACCCAGGCGGAGCAAGGCTGCTGATGATCAATCCCCTACCGGGCAATTTTCGGATTTTCTCGATATCTGGTTGCAGATCAGTGACAGCAGCAGCAGAAGGTAGCACAACCTAAGGCAGATAATTGACGAGGTAAAGGACTAATAAAAATCAGAATTCGTTAGCTACAATGAGACTATGAGAGTGCTTCAGACGTACAAAAATGTCTTCATATCGAGTCTTCTTCATGTCAACCACGGAGGCACCACCTACTACTTCGGAAATCGACGAGATCTCAACGGAGTTATAGTCCGTCAGAGAGACGACGGGGAAGTCTAATTCGATAAAGAACTGCTGCTTCCCTTCAGCATTCTGGCAGTTCGTGGCTACGGAGGCTTCTGGTGCTGCCACTTTCTTAGCTGTTAGGATTCCAGACTGCGTTGAAAACTCGATTATGTTTCCATTCACCAGGCCGGACGTGAAACAGAAGTGTGCTGCTGCTAAGGTCGCATGACCACACAGTTGAACCTGTAACAAATAATTTGTTGGATTGTGGGATCGTGTCGGATTTATTTTGTTTTTATATTATAAAGTCAAAATCCATGTTCTAAGCACAAAACTTAAATCTAACAAATAAGGATGTTGCTGGGTAATTCTGCTTGGACTATTTGTTTATTAAATGAACCGAGTATGATCGTATTTTTCAACTTAGTTCAAATCGAGGCTCAACTCGACTTGAGTTTGAATATCTCAAATTTTATGAATTTACAAATTTTCCTCTTAATTAATACTTCGTATGTCAGAAAAGTATAGGTCTAAAAAAGTTTGACTCGAGCTTGTTCATTTTGTAAATGAGAGTATGAGCACATTTTTAAAACTTAAGAATATAAATTAAAGTTCATTGCGAGTTCGACTTGTTTATAAATGAGTTGAATACCAACCATCAATTTTCGGCTTATTTGACTCAAATAACATTCTTATTAGGCAGTCTGGGACTGCTATTCGAGTCGAACGAATTGAGTATTGCTTATTCTGTTATTCATATTCAGCTCATTTAGAAACGAGTCGAGCCTAAATGTGGACTTGAACTTAAAATTCTGCTCATACTCGACTCGTTTAGAAAATGAACTAACTTGACCTGAGATTTTTTCGAGTATTGAGCATCTCTATTTGCTACTAACACCGTAACTTAAAGAAAATTTTTAGAAATTTCACAAAATTCGAGCTATTCAAACATAAATGAAGCAAGTCGATCTTTGAACCGAGCTTAAAAATACAGCTTGAGCCGAACTTTTATCGAGTTGAGCCCGACCAGAACTTGAGCTACTCAGCTCATATGACGGTCTTTAATTAGCGAAGTAAGCGTAGAGGAATTAGAGACCTACCTCAAAAACAGGGGTGAACCAGCGGAGATTAAACCTGGGACTATAGGTCGAATCCGGATTCGTATCCGAAGCCCGAATCAGATAACCGGTTTGCGAGAGATTGAACTCAGTAGCTACCGATTGAAGCCAACTATCCTCCCTCTCTTCCTCCAACAAACACACAGCTGCCGGATTTCCCTTGAACGCCGAGTCGGCGAACGCGTCAACCTGATACGCACACCCGCCCGATCGATCAGACAACGTTCAGCAAGCTCAATCGACGATAATCGGATAAAGATAACAGAAAGAAAGAGAGACTTACGACGACGTATTTGACAGGGCGATTGGACATGGCCATTGGAGCTGGAATGCTGAAGGCAATGAGGGATTCAACTGAATATCAGGGTGGGTGTCTACTACGGCTTTTATAGTTCGATCTTCCACAAAGTCATCAAGTCAAACTCAAATTCGTTGTTTATTGATGCTTATTCCATCAATTCAATTAAATACAACCAGAAGCACCCCGTGCTACAGAGACCATCGGTTGTTCCGGTCGGATTCGGGTATATTCGGTCATATATCGGGTATATTGTATGTTTAATCGGGTTCGGATCGAGTTGGTTCAGTTTTCGGGTCAGGTAAGTTCGGGTCAAATGAATTTCGGGTTGGGTCAAATCGGGTCACATTAAATTTTATTATAAAATAATAATTATTTTTTATTTATCTTAATTATTGACTATTAAACTTCATTTATTCGGTGTATTAGGTCTCATTACATGTAATTCACGTTATTTGAACATTTAAAATTAGAGTAATTATAAGGATGAGTCGAGTCTCATTCGGGTTGGGTCAAGGACGGGTCGGGTATGGATCGAGTTTGTATATGTTCATGTCCATTTGGATATCGGGTCAAAATGGGTTGTACATGACACTAGATTTTCGGATTTCCGTTGGTCCTGAGTTTGGATGGATTGGGTCAGATATTGCCAACTTGATCAGAGTCAGAGACCCAGTCGTTGCATAGGAAACAAAAATACATATCATTGGATAGGAAATTTACCTGCCTTGTATTTTCAGTCAGTATATGAGGTGAGGTTGGTGGAGTGGGTTGGAAAAGGGCGAATATATGGGCTATTAGCCGCCAGAAACGTGATGAGGTGTGGTTGGTGGAGTGGCTTTGCCACTTTGGGAAGGTTTTGTCTCGAGACCATAACTCGAAACTCGTATCGACTGCAACATAAGCGAGTGTGGAGTCTGTATCGATTTGTAGAGCGGACTAGGAACGAAAGCACGGATGGCTAAGGTCAGGTATAGATAACATAAGCTTCCATAGGACAACAAAGTTACACTGAACCAACCATTCCAATTTCCAAGGCTTTCAAAGATTTGAACGAGTCTTACCCACCTCGCATGAGATCATGGAGGGGATAAAGCATATGCTAAAAGATTTGAATGAGTCTTACCCACCTTTGGATTATATTGGATACGAAACACATAATCACATGAACATGATCACAACAGTAGTCATCAATCTTGAATGCAACAGTTTTTTATTCACTCAGACTAGAAGGGAACCTTCCATCACGGTAACAGCTTTACCTTGAAGGCGTACCCTGTTGCTTCGCTCGTCCAAGTGCAGCTTCACAACTCCGCTCCTAGGAGATGCCTGCTCCGCGTATGTCATACTAGTTATTACAGAAATTATGTTGTGATAAAGCAGGATATCAAGAAAAGAAACCAAGAGATATACCGCATAAGCGAGAAAGTCACACTTGCCCAGCTTTTTCGACCAATACAATGCTAAGGCGCAATGTGCGCTTCCGCAAACAGGATCCTGGAGTGAAGCACAATCAGTCAGTCACTACTTAATACAGTATACTTCAAATCAACAGCATATGTGGTTTTCATCCTTCCAATTTCAAATGCTATGATGTAAGACAAGAAGAAAATATCGTTACCTCATTTATACCAAACTTTGGGCAAAAGAACCGACTGATAAAGTCGAATTCGGATCCAGGTTGAGCAAGGCTGCTGACAATCAATCCCCTACCCGGAAAGCTACAAATTTTCTCCATTTGTGGTTGCAGATCAGTAACAGCAGCAGCAGAAGGTAACACAACCTAAGGCAGTAAAATGTTGATGTAAGGAGTACTAAAATCAGTAAAACTACTTGAAACATTGTTAACTAGAATGAGAATTATAGAGAGCAAGCTTCAGATATACAAAAAGATCTTCATTTGCAGTCTTCTTTATGTCCACCACGGAGGCATCACCTAGTGCTTTGGAAATTGATGAAAACTCAGTCGAGTTATAGTCCGTGAGAGATACAACAGGAAAGTCTAATTCAATAAGGAACTTCTGCTCCAGTTCAACATTCTGGCCATTCATGATTTTTGAGTTTTCTGATGCTGGCAATTTCTTAGCGATCAGTATTCCAGAGAGCGTGGAAAACTCAACTATGTTCCCATTCACAAGGCCGGATGTGAAACAGAAGTGTGAAGCTGCTAAGGTGGCATGACCACAAAGTTTAACCTGTAAACCCATGCCAGTTTCAGGAAAGGCCAATTTAAGTTGCAAATCAGCTGCAATTTATCAAATACTACAGTTTAAAGTGGGGTCAGATCATACTTCCTGAGATTCTTTAAAACTAACATCCAATGCAACATGAGTAGAAAGAATGCTTTTTTGAAGAAGGCCATGAAAGTAGAAAAGGTCAATAATCCTTGTATGGTAGAAAATGGAAATACTAAAATAGCGAAAGGAATCCAAAATAAGAGAACGGGTATGCGTTGATTAACAGTTTCCAGAAACTGACCAATTCTAGATATCAACAATCCATCAAAAGGTTGGTGGCTGTCGTATGCTTGCTAGTTTCGTAGATGGTAACTTACCTCGCATATGAGAAGATGTAATTGAATTTTCACAAACCCTTGCAATTACCATCATGATCTGGTAAGTGAAGTGGTAAACCAAGTTGACATCCCACTATTCCAAAGAGCCAAAACAGTTTTTACTTGATTGAACAACCTTTTCATTAGGAATATACTATCATAAAATGGCATGTACTGTTTACCAAAAAAAATATGGCATGTACTGATGTACATTATAAAGGCCAGGGAAGTGTTATCAAGTTTTCTAGCAAAAACTCTACAAAGTTTGTTCTTTTTCATCCACCCATCCAATCTAAAGGGATCACTAGTACAGTTGTACTTCAGTAATCTCTGAAGCTCAATCACAGAACACCATTTTGTTGAGGACCTATTCCATTGGCTATCTAACTCTAATAATCAACTACACACCAAAATTGACTGCTCTAAGGCCATCTCAATGATAAAATCATATGCTAAGAAAATTATTTCAAATTAAAGAACATACTGATTCTTGAAAATTATACCATACATAGAACATACTAACTTCATTTTCCCCCAAATTTCGAACTTGAAGGATATTGAGTTAGAAGTTAGCCTAAGCATGTGCATCTCAACTGCGGCTTCTTGGACTCCATTAGACCATCCACAGTATGCTTCAAGTTACACAAAACCATTGCTAAAAAGTGATGTGCATCTCAACTGCGGCTTCTTGGACTTCAAGTGATGTGCATCTCAACTGAGTTTGGACTGGTGCTAAGCAAATTATTCAAATTAAGGATCATGTTCTGTTGGACTGGTGCTAGTAGATAGGAAATTTACCTGCCTTTTCTCCCCAAATTTAGTAGTAAAGGGCGAATAGCCGCCAGAACCGTGATGAAGGGATAATTTTGTTACTTTATTTGGTCGATCAAAGAAGAAAGGAAGGTACCAATTAGATATAAATTCCCACTAGTGACATTTTTAGTATATTACTTACACGCCAAGTATGTGTATTGACTATTGAGTGATATAATATTTGGATCTCAAGTCACTTGACTTGCTACTTGAATGATCACCCAAATAGGAGGAAACGCCTAGAAATATTCATGTTGGTGGATAACTGGATATCCCTTTTCCCGCGAGTCAACACCGCTTCACAATCCCCAAAGCAGGCAACTGTTTTCATACTGAATTTGTGAATTTGATTTTCTTTGTACTCGATCAAATATTCAAATCGAGTGCGTTTCTGTGATTTTGATTTCGCTTGTACTCGATCGAGCGTTCAATTCAACTTCGGAGTGGTAGCCTGGTAGGATTGATTGCTGATTGAGGGGTTGGATTCAAATTAGGGTTTTTGTTTTCTTCTGAAAGTGGGAGGAAATAGAGATGGCACATCAAGGAAGACGATCCAAACAGTATGGTTACAGTGCTAATTCCGGTTTAGTACTCACCGCTGATTCTCATCCCGGTGAATCTCGCAATCCTACAGGCAAAGCCGAGTCTCTCAGGGGAAAGATTGACCCCAAATCTTTTGGTGATCGAGCTGCTGCAAGGGGGAGAGCTCCTGACCTTGATGAGAGGCTCAAGAAATTGAAGAAGCGTGACAGTAATCCATCGAGGCGAATCAAAAGGCGTCGTCTTTTGAAGGAAAGTGTTCTTACTGCGGTTAGTGATAGTGAGGGTGCCTATCAGCCTAAGACAAAGGAGACTAGGGCTGCTTATGAGGCCATGCTCGGTGTTATCCAGCAGCAATTGGGAGGCCAACACCCTGCCATTGTCAGTGATGTTGCTGTTGAGATATTGGCCGTCCTCAAAAGTGCCACGATCCGCAACCCTGACCAGAAGAAGGAATCAATTAGCAAGATTCTGAGCCCCATACCAGATGGAATCTTTGATCAGCTTGTTTCAATTGGGAGGCTTATAACTGATTATCAGGTTGTATGTGCTTTGGATGGGGACAATGAGATCGGCGGTGATGTCGCCATTGATTTTGAAGAGGACCACAATGGCGATGATGAGAGCGATCTTGATATGGTCCAGGAAGATGACGAGGAAGATGCAGTCGAACTTGCTGGCATGGGCTTTATGCATATGGGTGCAGGAAAAGGTGATGAAAACCTGCACCAGGTGAATGAGGGTATGGACTTGAATGTTCAGGATATTGATGCATATTGGCTTCAGAGGAAGCTTTCTCAAGCCTCTGTACCTCAAATCGATCCACAACAACGCCAGGAGCTTGCTCAAGAGGTTCTTAACATCCTGGCTGAAGGGGGTGACAGAGAAATTGAGAACAAGCTTGTAAAGCTCCTTGAGGTTGAGAAACTCAGCCTTGTTAAGTTTCTCTTACACAACCGCCTTAAGATCGTTTGGTGTACCCTTCTGGCCCGGGCTGAAGACCTGGAGGAGAGGAAGAAGATTGAAGAAGAGATGGTTGGTGTAGGACCTGACTTGGCTTCCATTGTCGAGGAATTGCACGCCACCGGAGTATCTGCTGAAGATAGACAAAAGAACTGGGAAAAGAGCATCAGAGAGGAGGCTCGTCAGCTGATCAGGGATGGAGACCGCTCCAGGAGAGGGCTGGTTGAGATAGATGCAGGAGGTGATTGGATACCAGGAAAGCGCCAATTGCTCGATCTGGACAATATTGCATTCCATGAAGGCGGTCTTATGATGTCTGATAAAAAGACTACCCTACCAGAAGGCTCTTTTAGGCACCAGAAAAGGGGATATGAGGAAGTTCATATTCCTGCTTTGAAGCCTAAACCACTTGAGCCCGGTGAAGAACTCGTAATGGTATATTCAATGCCGAGTTGGACACATGATGCTTTTGAGGGTATGAGTCGGTTGAACAGGGTCCAGAGCAAAGTTTATCAAACCGCATTATTTTCGGCAGAGAACATTCTCTTGTGTGCTCCCACTGGGGCTGGGAAGACAAATGTTGCTGTGCTCACCATATTGCAACAGATTGCTCTAAACAGGGGTCCTGATGGACTGGTCAGCAACAGTTTTAAGGTTGTATATGTGGCTCCAATGAAAGCTCTTGTTGCTGAAGTGGTTGGCAATTTGTCTAACCGTTTGAAGAAGTACAAGGTTCAGGTACGAGAGTTGAGTGGCGATCAATCACTGACGCTGCAGCAGATAGAAGAAACTCATATAATTGTTACAACTCCGGAGAAATGGGACATTGTAACAAGGAAATCAGGGGACCGGACCTATACGCAGCTTGTTAAGCTTGTTATTATTGATGAGATCCATCTCCTTCACGATAGCAGAGGACCGGTCTTGGAAAGCATAATTGCAAGAACCGTGCGACAGATTGAAACAACAAAGGAGCACATTCGACTTGTTGGCTTATCAGCGACACTTCCCAACTATGAGGATGTCGCCTTGTTCTTAAAGGTTGACTTGAAGAAAGGGCTTTTCTATTTTGATAATAGTTACAGACCATGCCCTCTTGCACAACAATATATAGGCATCTCTGTGAAGAAGCCACTCCAGAGATTCCAGTTGATGAACGATATCCGTTATGAAAAGGTGATGGCTTCTGCTGGGAAGCATCAGGTCCTCATTTTTGTCCACTCAAGGAAGGAGACAGCAACGACTGCCCGTGCAATAAGAGATTCGGCTTTAGCTAATGATACTCTTGGACGGTTTCTCAAGGAGGATAGCGCAAGCCGTGAGATTCTTAAGGCTCATACCAATTTGGTCCAGAGCAATGACTTAAAAGACCTATTCCCATACGGTTTTGCAGTCCATCATGCTGGGATGAATAGGAGTGACCGTGAACTTGTCGAGGTACTCTTTACTGGTGGGCATGTCCAAGTCTTGGTTTCCACAGCAACCCTTGCTTGGGGTGTTAATCTGCCTGCTCACACGGTGATCATCAAAGGAACCCAGGTATACAATCCCGAAAAAGGCGCTTGGACTGAGCTTAGACCCCTTGATGTCATGCAGATGCTGGGTCGTGCGGGTAGGCCTCAATTTGATACCTACGGGGAGGGAATAATCATCACAGGGAACAGTGAACTTCAGTACTACCTTTCTATAATGAATCAGCAGCTCCCCATTGAGAGTCAGTTCATCTCGAAGCTTGCTGATCAGTTGAATGCGGAGATTGTTCTGAGTACTGTTCAAAATGCCAGAGAGGCTGTCCACTGGCTTGGATACACTTATCTTTATGTTCGTATGGTGCGTAATCCTACTCTCTATGGGCTGTCACCTGATGCTTTGACAGCAGATATAACACTAGAAGCGAGAAGAGCTGATTTGATTCATTCTGCTGCGAGTATTCTGGACAGAAATAGTTTGATAAAGTACGACCAGAAGAGTGGGTATTTCCAGGCGACTGATTTGGGTCGAATAGCGAGCTACTATTACATAACCCATGGGACGATATCCACTTACAACCAGCACTTGAATCCAGGCATGGGTGACATCGAGCTTTGTCGTTTGTTCTCCCTCAGTGAAGAGTTCAAATATGTTACGGTGAGGCAAGATGAGAAAATGGAACTAGCCAAGCTTTTGGAACGTGTTCCTATCCCCATTAAGGAGAGCTTGGAGGAGCCAAGTGCTAAGATAAATGTGTTGCTGCAAGCGTATATTTCCCGGCTGAAGCTTGAAGGTCTTTCACTTGCATCAGACATGGTTTATATAACACAGAGTGCAGACCGTCTTATGCGTGCTCTATTTGCAATCTCCTTGAAAACAAGGCGAGCCCAGCTTGCTGAGAAGGCATTAAACTTGTGCAAGATGGTTAGCAGGAGGATGTGGAGCGTCCAAACACCTCTTCGCCAATTCACTGGTTTGCCGAACAAACTGTTGAACCAGCTGGAAAAGAAGGATTTAACCTGGGATAGGCACTACGATCTTTCGTCTCAAGAAATAGGAGAGCTCATAAGACAGCCTAATATGGGAAGAACTCTCCATAAATTTATTCACCAGTTTCCAAAGCTCAATCTCACTGCACATGTTCAGCCAATCACTCGATCTGTATTGCGGGTAGAACTTACAATCACAGCTGATTTCCAGTGGGATGACAAGGTCCATGGCTACGCGGAGCCATTTTGGGTTATTGTTGAAGATAATGATGCTGAAAACATTCTTCATCATGAATACTTTCTTCTGAAAAAGCAGTACATTGATGAAGATCATACTCTAAATTTCACTGTTTCAATCTCTGAGCCGCTGCCTCCACATTATTTCATTCGGGTTGTCTCTGACAGATGGTTGGAGTCGCAGACTCTCTTGCCTGTTTCCTTCAGGCACCTGATCCTCCCAGAGAAGTATCCTCCTCCGACAGAGCTGTTGGATTTGCAGCCGCTACCTGTGACTGCATTGAGAAATCCTTCCTATGAAGCTCTTTACAAAGGATTTCAGCATTTTAATCCTGTTCAGACTCAAGTTTTCAATGTTTTGTACAACTCAGATGACAATGTTTTTGTTGCAGCACCAAGCGGGATTGGAAAGACCATATGTGCTGAGTTCGCCATTCTTAGGAATCACAGAGAATCTGTGGATGGTGCTATGTGTGTCGTTTATATAGCTCCAGTCAAAGCTCTAGCAAAGGAACGTCTTCGTGATTGGAGCCAAAAGTTCGGAACAGGTCTTGGCCTACAGGTGGATGAATTAACCGGTGAAACTACAACAGACCTGAAACTGCTGGAGCAAGGCAATGTAATAATTAGCACTCCAGATAAGTGGGATGTGTTATCTCGGCGTTGGAAACAGAGAAAGGGTGTTCAGCGAGTTGGTCTCTTTATTCTTGATGAGCTCCACTTGATTGGTGGTCAAGGCGGACCTGTGTTGGAGGTGATTGTTTCGAGGATAAGATACACTGCAAGTCAGGGGGAGAACAAAATTCGTATTGTGGCCCTATCTGCATCTGTTGCCAATGCCAAGGATCTCGGGGAATGGATAGGTGTTCCCTCCCGGGGCTTCTTCAATTTTCCTCCAGGAGTTCGTCCTGTACCACTGGAGGTCCACATTCAGGGAGTGGATATTGCCAATTTTGAGGCAAGGATGAAGGCTATGATCAAGCCTACTTACACTGCAATAGTCCAGCATGCGAAGAACGAGAAACCGGCCATTCTCTATGTACCCACTAGAAAGCATGCTGCACTTACTGCTGTAGATCTTGTGGCATATGCAAGTGCAGAGCGAAGCGAGAAGCCAATGTTCTCGCTACGATGCCCAGAGAAGATGCTGCCTTGTATTACTGATTCAGTGTTGAAAACCACTGTTTGTTCTGGTGTGGGCTTTTTGCATGAGGGCTTGGCTGATACGGATAAGGAGATCGTGTCAAAGCTGTTCGAAGAAGGGTGCATCCAAGTTTGCGTTATGACCAGTTCGATGTGCTGGGAAGTGCCGTTATTGGCACATTTGGTGGTTGTCATGGGAACCCAGTACTATAACGGACATGAAGACGCACACACTGATTATCCGGTTAGTGATCTGTTGCAAATGATGGGTCATGCTGGTCGGCCCCTTTCGGATAATTCTGGAAAGTGTGTCGTCTTCTGCAATGCACCGCGCAAAGAGTATTACAAGAAATTCCTGTACGAAGCGCTCACAGTTGAAAGTCATCTGCACCACTTTCTACATGATAACTTGAACGCTGAGATTGTGGCTGGAGTGGTCGAAAACAAGCAGGATGCCGTTGATTATCTGACATGGACATTTATGTACAGAAGGCTTGCTCGGAATCCGAATTACTATAATCTTCAAGGGATCAGCCATGGACATTTGTCGGATTTTCTATCCGAGCTTGTTGAGAACACACTGGAAGATCTGGAGAATAGCAGATGTATCGAAACTGATGGCATTGACGTTTCCCCCTTGAATCTTGGCATGATAGCAGCATACTACTATACAAGCTATACTACGATTGAGCGGTTTAGTTCTTCATTGACTGCTAAAACAAAGTTGAAGGGCCTCCTGGAGATTCTGGCTTCAGCTTCTGAGTATGCACAGCTTCCTGTAAGGCCTGGGGAAGAAGAGCTGATTTGCAGGTTGATGAATCATCAGCGGTTCTCTTTCAAGAATCCAAGGTACACCGATCCACATATTAAAGCCAATGTGTTGCTGCAAGCCCATTTTTCTCGGCATGCTCTGAGTGGCAACTTAGCTTCTGATCAGAAAGCGGTGCTCCTTTCTGCTAGTGCATTGCTCCAGGCAATGGTCGATGTCATTTCCAGCAATGGGTGGCTTGGTCTCACTCTTCTTGCTATGGAGGTGAGCCAGATGGTGACTCAGGCTCTGTGGGAACGCGACTCCATGCTTCTACAGGCTCCCCACTTTACAAATGAGTTGGCCGAGAAATGTCAGGAGAAGAGCATTAAGTCAGTATTTGATTTGGTGGAAATGGAGGATGATGAAAGGCGACAACTCTTGCAGATGTCTGATGAGCAGTTGCTAGAAGTAGCAAGCTTCTGCAATCGGTTCCCAGATATTGATCTGAGTTATGACGTGCTGGAGGATGGTGAAAATGTCCGTTTGATGGTTACCCTTGAAAGAGAGATGGTTGGGCGATCAACGGCAGGACCCGTTGAAGCTCAAAGATTCCCTAACCGCAAAAAAGAAGAGGGATGGTGGCTAGCCATTGGGGACAAGGAAACTAATCATTTGATGGCCATCAAGAGGGTCAGTCTCCAAAGGAAGTTGAAGGTGAAGCTCGAATTTGCCATGCCTGCTGAAGCCACCAAGAAGACCTACACTCTATACTTCATGTGCGATTCTTATATGGGGTGTGATCAGGAATACCCCTTCGATCTGAACATAAAAAGCGCAGGATCTCAGGAGGACGACAGCTGAAGGCACTAGGCAGTTAGCAACTTGCAACCAAATGCACATGCTTCTTCATTGCTTACTGATGTTTCTCCTTTTTTATTCTACACCTCTCCTTTTACCTTCCTTTTGGATGACATTTGTTCTTGTCTTGTCAGGTCTCTTTGGTATAACCACTTTCCGATGAACAATCGAGAACCATTTTACATTCGCTTTGGACACAAGGTATATTTCTTCTAGACCTTGGGAGTTGTAGTTTTGTACCATCAGGATCTGGTAAGTGAAGTGGTAACTGGTAATCCAACTTGACATCCCACTATTCCAAAGAGCCAAAACAGTTTTTAAGGAGTTAATTGATTGAACAACCTTTTCATTAGGAATATACTACCATAAAATGGCATGTATTTATAAAGGCCAGGGATGTGTTTATCAAGTTTTCTAGCAAAAACTCTATAAAAGTTTGTTCTTCTTCATTCACCCACCCAATCTAAAGGGATCACTAGTACAGTTGCTTCAGTAATCTCTGAAGCTCAATGACCTATTCCATACATTCTGACTTTTTCATTTTCCCCCAAATTTTGAACTTGAAGCATATTGAGTTAGAAGTTAGCCTAAGCATGTGCATCTCAACTGCGGCTTCTAGGACTCCATTACAATTATTTGGATTCAACATTTATGATATATTTCAATTAGCACTACGAGAACATATATAGTTGTGGAAATTGAAATCCAAAACAGCACCATAGACAGATCAATTGCGGAAAAATCTTTGCGAGGAAAGTGTGGGAGGAATTACAGAGTTAAGGACATACTTCAGCAACAGGAGTGAACCAACGGAGCTTAAACCTGGGAATGGAGGATGAATCCGGATCAGGTTCAGCAATCCGAGTGAGATAACAGGTTTCAGAGAGGTTGAATTCGGTAGCTACCGATTGAAGCCAACTCTCCTCTCTCTCTTCCTCCAACAAACACACAGCCGCCGGATTCCCCTTGAACGCCGACTCGGTGAAGGCGTCAACCTGTAGCACACGCCCGATTCGACTGGCTTCAGCAAACTCAATCGACGATAATCGCAAAAGGCTAACAGAGAAAGAGACTTACGACAACATATTTGACAGGGCGATTAGACTTCGCCATTGGAGGTGGGGTTGAGTGTCGTCTCTTACAGCTTTTGTGATCTTCCACTGGAAATCAAGTCAAACTCGATTTCATATACTATACTGTACTTTACAATATTTTTTAAATAAGGTGAATTTAATGTAAAATACTTTGATTGTATGGATTTCAAAATATGGGTGTGTATGGTTAAACAGTTGTTAACAATTTTTTTATTTTTTTTTTAATGTGGGTGTTTATTTATTAAATAGCTTTTTTTGGTTGTTTGAATTACCAAAATAAACAAAAACAAACGTGTTAAAAATTGTGTTTAAAAAAAAAAGTAGAAAATGGTGCTTATTTTGGTGTTTATTTTACACAATTACTGTTTTACTCCTTCTCTTTTATCTTATTTGGTTTAAAAGTACCACAATATTCTTAATAAAAACCAAATAAACTCCACTTTTTACAAATAAACTGTTTTTCGCCCCATACGGAGATTATCTTGTTGTTTAAATTTTTAACTACTTTTACCAACAGTTTATAAATTTTACCCTGTTTATAATTTTAGTCAGTTTATTAACTCCGTCCCATACGAACTCATAGTATGCTGTTTAATTAATTATAACTAGTACTTTTCCCGAACCATGTTCGGAATATTTTCGACCGAGTTTGACATACCCCACAAAATACCGAAATCTATTATGTTTCGTTTTGCCCATGTTTCTTGTCTCGTCGTTCTTCGAAATATTTTGTTATCATGGTGAAGTGTTTCTCAAGATGATCAATACCTCAAATTTTTTTTTAAAAAAAAAAGTAAATCGGTCGTTTCCACAACTTATAGTTTTTGTCTAAGAAAACTGAGTTCAGAAATTAGTATAAATATATAGGGGTGGGCACAAATCCCGCAAATCCCGATCCCGTCCCAGTCCCGTCCCGATCCCGTCCCGATCCCGGTGGGATTTAGGACAAAATAGCGAATCCCGTCCCGATCCCGTCCCGCAAAAATTATGCGGGACGAAATACGGGACGATCCCGGTGGGATCCCGCAAATCCCGTCCCGTCCCGCATATAATAATAATAATAATAATTTTTATAATAATAATAATAATATAATATTATAGAATAATAATAATATATTATTAGTATTATTATTTTGAGCAAATATTATAATTATAATTATAATCATAATCTTCCATTTATAATAATAATAAAAATATTTGTTTATAATAATATTATTATTATTATTTGAGCAAATATTATTTATAACTATAATAACAATTTTCAATTTATAATAATAATAATAATAATAATATATAATATTATAATATAATTTAATAATAATATTAATTTATAATAAAATTATTATTATTATTATTATATTATTATTATATCAATTTTTTTTTCTTGTAAAGTATAATTATTTTATAATAATAACAATAAAAATAAGTAATATTATTTTATTGTATTTTTTATTATAACGTGGGATTATTATTATTATTATTATTATTATTATTATTATTATTATTATTATACCCATTTAGAGTTACAAGAGGCAAATAGCTAAATACGGTATTCTTCCCAATTATCAATCGATAATGAGACAATATCTAGTGAATCTCGTCTCAATTCCTTTCCGTCCTGATCTAGTAAGATAATGTAGCCAAATATGTTGAACATTATAATTAATTATACAATCATTGTATGAATTAATAATAGTATAATAATAATAATAATAATAATAATATTATTGAATAATATAGTTGAGAAGAATACCGTATTCAACATATTATACAAAATAATGAATTATGAAGCATTTTTCACTTTGCAAATTTATATAATATTTTATTATTTTTATATGCGGGACAAGGCCCGTCCCGTCCCGATCTCGTCCCGTCTAGACACCATCCCGTCCCGATCCCATCCCGAAAAAAAAGTGTCAATCCCGTCCCGTAAAAATTTTGCGGGACGAATCCCGTCCCGGCTCAATCCCGTCCCGTCCCGTCTCGTGCCCACCCCTATAAATATATGACGGGTTGAACATCGAGTATGTTTGGTTTTTTTTATTCTCATTGTATTTGATATTGAAAATTGATTCATCATTGCTGTTTCATGGCCATTAACTATTTCATCGAGTATATCCATTAACTATTTCACACCATTGCCGTGAAACGTGCTGAGATAGAACTATGTGTTTCATCGAGTATGTGTTTCATGGCCATTGACTATTTCATCGAGTATGTGTTTCATGGCCATTAACTATTTCACACCATTGTTGTGAAACGTACTGAGATAAAACTATGGATTCATCATTGTGATGGTTTTAAGGTGCGGCATGTTATCATGAGAGTCCATATATTCCAAATGTAATTCAACGACAACAATTACTTGTGTTGTCCCCTTTAATGAAGATGCTAGTGTTCCTCATTTCTCATGTAATTTTCTAGACTTGGCTCCGAGGCTTTTGATTCCGAGCATTCTAAACAATTACTAAGGGCTAGAGGCCACTTTCAGATAAAAAAAATACACGTTAAATGATAATCATCGATAATTTCATAACATATCAAAATGATCAATCTGTGCACATACGGTCCAAAATAGTACACATCATAAAAATGTGACCATAAACCGCAAGTTCGTTTCTAAGGCCTATATAGAATTTAATGTAAGTCATAGGCCAATTTGCATAACTAGCCATATAAAAAAAAACTTTGCACAACTAGTCATGTGCCTTGATTATTTGCATGGGGTAGAAAGTGGCCATTTTTTGCAAATAAAAATAGCAACCGGGAGAGGAAGTTGCAGGTGAAGGTGGGGGGCACTGTAGCTACACTGTAGCTGTCAGTAGGTGTCAGTGACATGTGGCACCAAAAGGCATCCTCCGTTCATTTCAGAAAACTGTAGACTGTCCATCTTACCAATAGAATTAATTTGTCCTACCAATAGGCTAAACCTGTCTTTCCATACCTTGAGATATTTTGGAAAGAATCTGGAGGGGATTCACTGTAGCTGATTTGGCGGGCTGTCAGTGTACTTTTGGCGCCAAAACAGAATTCCTCTTTTGAGAAAAGGGGGGAGCATTTATGAGGGGAAAATGCAATGATTGCATTGATGGGTGTCCCCCCAAAACATATATAAGCTTGAAAGGAGGATCTGAAACACCATAACATGCTCTGCAAAAAGCGGAAAGGACGAAGAAAAAGTTACCCGTTCATTCTAGGAAACGATACAGTCCCCATCCTACCAATAGAATATTTCCGTCCTACCAATAGTGTACAACTGTCCTTTCATACCTAAAAAAGTGCAAGAAGTTTGTCCGATGACAGTGGCAGCGATGTGTAAGTGATCTTGTACCTATCCTTTGTAGTTATTCATTTTTCTTATAACAGAACTACCCCAAGGTGACGGTTTCACAAGACCGGTTGCAGAGAGTTCGTAATTTATACTCTCTTTTTGATCAGTTGCATGACTTGCAAATTAAGATAACAAATTCAAGCGCTATTTTTGCTTCCTGCGAAATTATCACTTCTTGATGCCTAGACGATCATAAGGACCCATTAAAAATAGTCTATTAGCTCAATTGGTAGAGCGTTGTGTTTGCACACAAAGATGTGAGTTCGACTCTAACATAGGCTAATACGGAGTATGTGTGTTCATGAATCTCTCTAAACTTATACAATTATGAACCTGGCAGAAAATATATACACTAATGGTATGACACATTTACGAACATGTTAGGACAAATTCATAAATCTCTCTGAACTTATACGATTATAAACATGACAGAAAATATATACATTGGTGATAGGACAAATCTGTGATGATCATGAACTTGTCAGCGATGACTGGGTACTTCTGAGTGTCAATATTCACTACTTGGATATCCAGGATAGGGACCATAGTTTGAGATTCATCATCGCACATGATATATCCATGTATAGCTTTTGCATCTGTGGTTCATATAACTTCAGTCTCTGCTTGTGGAGCCTGCCTTCTCCTTTTGCTTTTCTGAGATTCATGTGGAAGTAATTTTTTTTCGTAAAGTCAATTATGCATTTACATTTTTCCAATAGTATAAATATATCGTACCATCGGTGTGCATCTATCATACCATTAGTGTCAAGTTATACAGGAATTACTGGGTTTCCATTATGATCCTACCAATATCGTTGTTTTCTCCTACCATTAGTTTCCATCAATCCTACCATTCTGATCCTACCGATATCGTTGTTTTATCCTACCATTAGTTTTCATATATCCAACCATTTTTGTGCATCTATCATACCAATTTAAATAGCTTTCAAGGAAAATCAAGCTAGAAACCGTAACAAATTATGTTCCACATTTATCAGAAAAACAACCAAGGGTAGAGGGTTTTCAACCTACAACAGAAGATGAAGGAAACCTAAGTAACATTATATCCAAGGGTAGATGCTCTAATTCAGTCGCTCTAGCATTGAATTAGATTGGATTCATGAATTTTGATTGGTAGAAATTGGATTGCGATTGGAATTTATGGATTGGTAATTGAGATTGAGATTATGGTCAGTTTACGCCTCAATAATTACTAGTCTGGGATTTGTGGATTGATCAATATTAATTCTACTTCTTTGCCAATAGTACAAATATATCTTACCATTCGTGTCCATCTATCCTACCATTAGTGTCAAGTTATACACTTAGGAATTTCGGTGATTACATTTTTATCATACCAATATCGTATATTTATCCTACCAGATTTACAAATTTGTCTTATCACTAGTCTATATATATCCTACCAAATTCATAATTTTATAAGTTCAGAGATATTCATAATTCATAAATTTGTCGTACCAGATTCATAAATTTGTCCTGCCATTAGTGTATATATTTCCTACCATGTTAAATCGTAGGAATGTTCCAATATACATAAAGCCCTTTGATACATGACCAGTGACATCTCAAACTTGCCCAAAGCTGAGACTGTGTCACTAATGGCCTAGCAGAATTCAAACGACACTATAAATATTATACAATAAATAATCAGTTGACCATTTGAAGATAAGAGAAGATAAAGACGATGTAAAATACAAAAAGAGAAGGAGAGATATTTTAGACCATGAAGAACCGAAGGCGGGAGGCATGTTTTTTACGGAGGCATGTTTTTAGCAAAAATTACCAACAGAACAAAATGGAGGGTTTGCCCATTGACAGCACAAGCAGCAACCCTAGTTTGAGAGCTCGTTTGAGGCAGTGACAAAGAACCCCTTTTCGATTTACTTCTCAATTTCAATCTACCTCTCAATTTAATTACAATTTACTTCTCAATTTCAATTGAACAAAATAATCGAATGTTTGGTTGAAAAATCTGACAGCCAAAAACCTAACAGAACCCCTTTTCAGTTTGTTCAACCGAACAAAATCTGAAAGCCACAAAACCTTTGTGCTGCTACCTGCTGGAAGAAGATGAACAGCTCACCGGCGAGTCGGGGATCTTTTGAGGAAGATGACCACAATATATCTACAGCAACCGAACGAGGAGGGAATAAGGAGGGGAACGAGTGAACGACGCTTACCTGTCACGTATTCGCGTCATTCGCGTGGTGCTGACTGCTGAGGAGTCCGAGTCGATTCACCGGCGATGGCGCCACTTGAGCCTTGAGGGAAGGAAGGGGTTGCCGACCGAGATCGAACAAACCCTGAGGGAAGAGAAGCGGCCGACAGGATGAAGAACTGAGGAACAGAAGCCCCTTTCACAATTTCACGCACGCCTAATACTAAACCCTTCAACCCTTATAACCTAGGGGTATTCTCTCATCTGCTACTTCTCCGGGACAACGGCGAGCGGCGCCGTTTCAGCACCGCCAACAGCGAATGGGATTCACCGCCGGAACTCGCCGGCGAAAGCGCGTACGAGATCTTAGGGGTTTCGGAGACAAGATCTTCCGATGAAGTGAAGGCTTCGTTTCGGAAATTGGCCAATTAGACTCACCCGGACCTCGCTTCTTCAGAGGATTCCGACGCATGGCAGCAGTGGGGCGAGGCGGAAGGAAGGTCCGGCGGTTGAGAGGAAGGACCATCCGCCCCAGCCCCGGCTTCTCTCTCTGGGATTCCCCTTAGGCCCACCCGCACCCACCGCCTCACCCTCCCCTCTCTGGGATTCCGACGCTTACCTGCTACAACAGGTTTCCAACAGTGTAAAAAAACCGGATGTTATATTTGCAAGAAATAGCCCGGTCATTTTGGCCCATTTTTTCACCCTCTTGGCTATTTGTGCAAATAGGCCCGTTTTTTGGGCTATTTAGTGCAATTTCCTCTGAAGTCATATCACATTCCCTACATAAACCGCAAGTTCAAATAACATAACCATAAACTGCATCTAATAAGAAACATCCAAAATGACCAGTTGATATCCTACGCCAGCTACCAAAGTCAGATATAACATCTTCAGTCCCCTGAAAAAAATAAACACCATGTCGTAAGCACATTAAAAACAAAAATTTCACACTGAAATTTTTTTTAGGAACCACTCAAATGTTAAATGTTCACCGAAATTAAATTTCACCCAGAATAGCAAAATTAAAAACGAAAATAACATGCATATATATGATGAATCATTTTCATATTGCATGTTTCATGGCTGGATATAAATAATACACCCATGTTATATTTCACTGGCAGAATGTGAAGTAGACTGATCAAGGTAGAAACTCCAAACTTGCATTTTCATGATATTTGCATATGACCATGCTCAGATTGCATATGATACATGATTTCTACTTTCATTCAACTTAGAAACTTGTATTCATATGATATTCCTATTCTACCATTCTATTTAGGCAAAATAAACACAACCAATGTCAAAAATAAAGAATCAATCACATGTCACACTAACTTCATCCACTTCAATAATAATAACACATATAACCTAATATAAGTAACCTAAAAAGACATTAAAAAATATCAAGACTTATAAGGATTTGATTCAATTTCAATTGAACTATTTTGATTTTAATATCAAGACTTATAAGGATATGAGCTAAGAGAAGCATGAATGTGAACACTAACCTTGATTGATTGTTGAGAAATGTGGTTGCAGGACTGGCACTAAAGCCTCTTGACAATCTTCTTGGTGGTATTAGCCTGTTAGAGAGAGCAAAAGCAATGCTTTTAAATTCCGTAAAAAGCAAACTAAAAATTAACTTGGAACATAAAATATGCCCTTAGAGTTGGTTTAGAAATTCAAATTAGAATTCAACCTTCGTGTACTGAATCACCTTGTGCAGTGGTGTGTTTCCTGCACTGTTTGGCCCTGCAGCAAGTCTTTTTTTGTCCTTTGGGACGTTCACTTGTCACATCAAGGTTGCACATTGGTCAACTCAATGAATGAAAACACAATGAACCATGGAAGGACTAACTGATAAAGGGGAAAGGTTTATAACATTGAAGTAAACACATTGAATGAATGAGCTTGATGATTTATGTAAGAAGTGCAAGAACGTGATAGCACACATGTTTAACTAAGAGAAAAATAAAAGATTTTTCATAGGAAATCAGCAAAAGAAGCCAGGTTTAAATTATCAAGCACATTCAATCAGTATTAAATTCTACAACTACTGATGTGCTGAATTTCACATTTAGTAAATGAATAAATTTCTGTATCTAATCTTGTTAACGAAATGATTACAATACCACAAAATTAGGAGCAATACAGAAGCAGGATTCAAACAATTTGTTAGGGCAAGTGCACAACCAGTAGAAACCGGCCATATGGAAGTGAAAAATCAATAGCATAAGAGTATATCCATCAAAACAACAGTACACCATGGGTAAATATAGCTCCTGTAATTTTCAGAAAAGCTCTAACCGATTTCAATTTCAAGGGTAAATACAAACAAACAAACATGGTTTTCATCCTAATCTAAAAATTTAGAGACAAAAGCTTACCTCCTTGGCACAATTTGGAGATGCAGGTTACACCATTCCCACAGGTTGGGGTGTCATGGTCTGCACTCCAACTGTACATTTAGACCCTTCCAAATATGAAAACCCCTTGCAATTCAATTCATGGAGATGGAAAGTAAGTCTACTGGTTTATCTTTTCATTGATCCTGTAAGAGATCCAATGTAAACAAATAATATGTCCTAGCACTTAACTTAATTTGTGCAAAAAAAAAACCCAAAATCTCTCAGAAGAGTTTTAGTTATGCCATAACTATTTCTGTAACAGGGAGGAGAAATAAACGGTGGATCCAAAAATTTCATGGCTTTCGGTGGAGGCATGAGATTTTGTGTTGGGGAAGATTTCGCTAAACTGCAGATGGCCGTATTTCTGCATTGCTTAGTGACAAAATATAAGTAAGCGGTTGCATGATGTTTCATTTTCAAGGCAAGAAGCACCAGTTACATCAAAACATTTGCATAACATATTATGCAAATCAAATTTCTCAGGTGGAAGGCAATTAAGGGAGGAAACACTATTCAAATTCCTGGCTTACAGTTCCCAGATGGTTTTCATGTCAAACTATTCAAGAAAAGCACAAAAGAGGACACCTTTAAAGCTGAATAATCGAAATACAGCATGCAAGACATGAAGTTGTAACAACAGTACACCATGGCTCCCAACATTCAGAATTTAAAAAAAAAATCAAATACATACCCGGATTCGATCACGATCTCTAATCCTGCATTGGTACAATTTCATTTTTGTAAAACCCTCAAAATCGAAATCCCAAAAATCAACCAACAAACCCCTCAAAACTAAAGCTTTCGGACATTGACGAATGTGTGAGAGGAACGAATTCGAGAAATACAAAGAGAAATTAATTGCTCAGAAAGGGAAATTGGCTACCGGATGGATTAAAGCAACCAAATTAGGGTTCTAGAGGAAAAAGAAAACTACTAACCTGTTCGGCTGCGTTCCTCATCAGGCTCGCCGGCATCGAGCGCAGTCCTCTAGGAGAATCAAAGCTTCTCCAGACAATGTGTCGGACGGCGGATCAGGTCCACTGTCGAATCGGTCGCCGGCGGCCACGAAGTCCGGAACTCCCGACAGACATTGAGGTATCTGCCGATTGCCTCCTCCGCGCTGATCAGCCGTTTCGACCTGACGATCTCGTCCTTGACCGCCTCCGCGCACAGGTCGCAGATCCATTTCCTGGAGAAACGCGCCCGGATCCGCTCGATGTACGCCGGCGTGCACTCCTCCGGGAGGCCGCATCACTCACATTTCGCTGATTCGATCTCCATCTGAATCGAAGTAGACATTTCTGTATGTAGATTCAATTCAATTGTTTCTCTGCAACCAAATCGAAAGCAAATCAGATAAATTTCCAACAAAACACACCAGAAATTGAAACAATCAAGCCCCAACAATCCAAAACCTAATTCAAGCCCCAAAAATCCAAAATACTCAATGAGTTAAAGAGGAAGAATAATTATAAACCATCAGGTGGGGGGTTGAAATTTTTTGTTTGGGAGGAGAGGAAGTATCGTCGGTGCGAGGAGGAGATGAGAGATGGGAGCAGTTCTTACAGGGAGAACGTGGGGGAGAGAAGGTTGAAAGTTTTTGTTTTTAATTTTGCTCAAAGATGACACGTGGCTCATTCTTTTACAAAGAGTCTGCTTCTAAAATAATAAGTATAAGGGGTGGATGTAATACGCTCGGTGATTGTACGTGGTTGGTTATGTTATTATTTAGTGTTTATTTAATACTTATAACATGTTTAAAATAATCTAAATTTAATGTAAAGTACATTATAAAATGTGTTAATAAATGATATTAAGTTTGTAATATGATTATTAACTTACACAATGGGCAGTGTTCTAATTTCTAAACTCACATGACCCGACCAACAAAGAGACGGGGACATGAATCGAACCCAGACCTCCTTACTCCTTTCCTCGTTCCACACGGTCACACGGACCACATCACGCGCCCACCACAAATGAGGCAATATATTTAATATTCAATGGTAAAGAAAAAACATGTTATTTTAAGGGTGTCCCTATGTACACCGCAAATATTCCACGTATTAGAGCTGGTAATCAATGTCGGATTCGACGTTGTAACGGTAATTATATTACAACGTCGGATCCAACGTTGTAATATGTAAAGTGAAGGATCGGATCGGGCCGAACCGGGCTAACAACGTCCGATCGAACGTTGCTAGGTTACATATCACACAATTTTTCACACACTCACAACAACAAAAACACAACGTCCAAAAGGACGTTGTTACTAACAATTTTTTTTGGCTTTTTTATTATATTATATTAGACCCGATCTGACCCGTATCAGCAACGTTCAATTTGACGTTGTAACAACGTCTAATTCAACGTTGTCACAACATCCAAATTTTTTAAGTGAAATTACAACGTCGGATTCGACGTGTTACAACGTCAGATTCAACGTTCATTTGCGGTGTATATAGGAAACGCGTATTTTAAATTACAATTAGTAATCTAAAAATAATTACAAAGACAAATACATAAAATACTGTTGTGATTGTGTAATCTTGTATTGTATAAGTTAGGCTTATTTGTGTGGCTATGGCTATTGAACATGTAATCTTTCTAGGTGATGAAATAATATATCCTAAATGTGTGATGTAGGACACATTCTTAAGGTTGCAAGGACCCCTTAGACATATCATATGTCTAAGGTTTGGATCCCTTGATCTTAAGATAGTAACCATATCATATATTATGTTGGTGTATTGTTTTAACACTTAGTTACAAACCTCTTTACATATTTCTACTTAGTGGGCCTTTTCTGTGTTTGGGCTAACCCAACCAATTTTGGTTTGATGGCCTACTTCCCTGTGACCGTTGGAGGATTTGTAACCCTAGCTCTTATGTGCTCGGGTATATATATGCTCCTTATGTGCTACAGTGCCCCTTGAAGCTTCATAAGGTAAACCCTAAGGGAAAGAGATAGAGAGGGGGTCGTCGGACATCTTGTGTGAAACCCAAACCCTAGAGGAGGAAGAAGAAGGGATCCAATGTCGCTGTCGGTGGTGCAACTTGAAGAATCTCCTTGAGAAGCTTCTCTAAAGCTTCTCGGTTGCCCATCCAGAGGGCTTCTTCTTCTTCCTTATTCGCATCTCTCTTGTTTTTCCGTATTTGAGGTTCCCGTGTTACTTGTTCATGTGCTTAGCCACCATAGCCTACTTGTAACTTGTTTTCTCTTATGCTTAGTGGAAACTGGGACCGGATCTCCCCTCTTGAGATCCCGCAGAGTAGAGCTTGCCCGAACTGCGTTACCAAATCATTTGTTCTCTCTTGTTATCTTTGTTTTTGAGTATTTTGATTTAGTTTTTAGCGAAAAACGAACATCAAATACTTTATTTGTTCGTCAAAATATGTCATTCTAATTTATTTTACAAATTTTAAGAAAACCAACAAAGTGTATTATTATATTCTCATTTATTACATTTTTTTTACTTTATTGAAAACTATAACTAATAATTTACTAATCATTACAAGAGCACTTTGTAAAGTAAAAATCGAAATACCTACAATGACATGTTTTATTAGACAAAATTAAGAATCTAATATGACATATTTTATTCCACTATGTTAAATATCAACATATGACATCTTTTATTTAACAAATTTAATTTACAATTATGTATTTTATATTCTAATAGATTTTTAACACCACCTTATAAAATTTATTGAAATACCGCGCGAAGAAAGCAAACGGTGAATTTCTAAAAATTGAATTAATGTATTTTAGTTTTTAGACAAGACAATTACTACTCTGTGATCAAAATTAATTAGCTTTCACTGCACACTTAAATAAAACTAATTTTTTTGAATATATGTATATTTATTTTATTACTCATAAGTATAAAATAATTAAAAGTATACTCCATTCGTTTATGTTTTTTATCGTTCACTATTTTCACACGTTCATTTCATTGATAATAAAAAACTATATAAAATATCAACTTATTTACCGTATCATTTTAAGGAGTATTTATAAAATGCATGTGATGAAAGTAATTTTTTTTAATATTTTACTAAAATATTCTTTTAAAATTCTTATTTACAAAAAATAAACATCAATTAATTTGACTTTGATGGACATGACCATTTACTATTTTCTTTTGGTGTGATTGAACATTATTCAAAAGACCAATTTACTCAAGCACTGTATATAAATAAGGGAAGTTTAGGTTTCTTCTCTCTTTCTCCATTTCCGCTTCCCTCGCCAGTCGCCACCCATTTTCCGCCCTTCTTCTTCGACAGCGTAAACCCGCTCCGATCACCTCTTTTTCTTTGCTCTATATTCGTTCTGGTTTCTCCTTCCATTGCAGTCCGATGTCTAAGAGGTAATTTTATTTTTGTTTGTTATTTGCGCTTGCAAATTTCGATTCTGTCTGCAAATTTGCGGTGTCGGAAATCTTTTCTTGAATTTTGATTCTTCATTAGTTAATGATTTCCTTTATGCTTTTATCAATGTAATTTGATTCAGTTTTCTGTGTTATGGAGCGATTCAGTTTTTTTTAGTGAAATAGGGCCCTTTGGAGCTGTCTTTCTGAATTGATAGTGTAGTGCGATGATTTGTTGGTCAGATTATTGGCAACATAGAGATTCCTGGAGCTCTTATCCCTGTTACCTTTCCGAAGTTTACATAGGATTGTGGTGTTAATTATAATGTTTTGAACAAAGAAAAAAAGTTGATGCCTTACTTTCTCTAGTATAGCAAATTCACAATGATTCTGTACCTTAAAAATTAAGAATTTAGGGAGAAGAGTCGAGCTAATGTTGATTAGGGATCGGATGATTATGTGAAAAGGAGAAGAAATATGTGAAGTAGTTGAAAGTGATAATAAGGTTGGTGCTCATAGTTTGTTCCTAGCTCTAATCAATAATCATAATGTAGCATATCGGGCTCTTGAAAAGGTGTCGGCTCCTTGCATTCTATGATATTTAATCATCCATCAATATTTGTCATATATTAGCTGCTTCTTGGCAAATTGCTTACTGCGGTAACTGTTTGTAGGTTTGGATATGACTTATATGTTATGATTGATTTAGTTTCCTACCACAAGAGAGATGCTAGTTATATAGTCATTTTTCTTGTTTTCAGGGTTCTCTGCAAGTTTTTTGCTCATGGAGCATGTCTAAAAGGGGAATATTGTGAGTATGCTCATGATTGGAAGGCGCCACCAAATAATGTACAAAATATTATCTTTTGTTTTGTCCTTTTTTTTCCTTGCCATCTTTAAATGACATTAATCTTTCGATTGTATTTGCATCAACTGTTGTTGTGGTTTTCAATGTTAGATCTGCACATACTATCAAAAAGGAACATGTGCTTATGGAAGTGGATGCAGATATGATCATATAAAAAATTCTACTTCGGCGGCATTTGCATCTTCGTCAAGTTCTTCTGTACCTCCTGTTTTAGAAATTGCTCCTAGTTATACACCTGAATTCTATACAGCGGGTTCAATATCAGACCCTTTTGCTCCTAGAGAGCTTTTAGATGAAAGCGGAGCTTTCATCCCATCCAGTAAACCAGCATGGGGTCAACTGTCTGAACATTTTGATGATGTGAATGCCAATGATGTCTTGGATTCAACTCGTGTTAGATCATCACTGGTTGATCAAGCATTATGCTCATTTGCTGCAGTTGGTCATTGCCCACGGGGTGAGAAATGTCCACATATTCATGGGGATCTGTGCATCAGTTGTGGAAAACATTGCTTGCATCCTTTTAGGCCCAAAGAAAGAGAGGAACATAAAATATTATGTGAGAAAAGACAGAAACACCTAATTGCATTGAAGCTTAGTCAGGAGATTGAGTGCAGTGTTTGTCTGGAACTTGTCCTTTCAAAGCCTACTTCAGCTGACAGAAAGTTTGGTTTGCTTTCAGAATGTGACCATCCATTTTGTATTGGATGTATCAGGAACTGGCGTGGCAATTCTCCATCCTCTGGTATGGATGTCAACAGTGCTTTAAGAGCTTGCCCAATATGTCGTAAACTTTCATATTTTGTTATTCCAAGTGTTATTTGGTACTTCACAAAAGAAGAGAAGCGGGAAATTGTTGATAACTACAAATCCAAACTTATGTGAGTAAATATCTTATATTCCAATTTAATCATAGTTGCATTTGAATCATTTTTCTCAGTAGGATTTTATTCTGCTTCTATAGTTCCTCGTGTATACATATATATACATTGGTTTTCAGGATATGAGATTTGCTGATTTTCCAGGCAATTGAACCAAGGAGCTTTTGAAAATAATTACATTTAAATCCTTTATGTCCACCATGTAGCCATTTTTTTAAACCGAGTTTCTGACTTTCTGTTATGTTGTTGAACAATTTAACAAACTCCCGTGCAGCTATTTCTATCATTGGGTCTTGAATGATAAAATCTTTTAATTTGCAGGTCTATTGACTGTAAGCACTTTGATTTCGGAAGTGGTTCATGCCCATTTGGCACAAGTTGTTTTTACAAGGTAGAGATGAGTTTCTCCATATTTATGTTTTCTAGGTCTGGAATAATAGTCATTTTTTAAAAAAAAATTATTTTATGATTGTGACCTGTGAACTTTATTGTGTTTATTGAATTTTTTCGCTCATTCTCTCCTCTTGTTGGTTGTCTACATTGGGCCTCTTTCTTCTCTTTGCATTGTTCCGAAGTGCAGTAATAAATATGCTGTGATTTTTTTTTTGTCCAATGATTTTTTATGCTGTTAATCAGCTATAAGTTTGTTTCCCCTACTTGCTCAGGTTCAATTCTAAACTTTCAAGTACAGGTTTATCAACAAAAATTTAATAGTTCAGTTCTAAATTTTCATGTTGTTAATCCCATTTCCCTGCGCATTATTCTCCTCAGAATGAGATCTTACTCAACAATATGTTTACTTTGATGTAGCATGCATACCGTGATGGACGTCTTGAAGAGGTGGTTTTACGCCATCTTGGAGCTGCAGACGGGGATACTGTAATAGCCAAAGATATCAGGTTGCTTATTAGATTATTTTCTTTTAAAGAAAAATATTTTGAGTGATATCATATCCCCTTCCTGTTTTCTCTTATCATCACCTTAACTTGGATTCGCTATTTCCAGGCTATCAGATTTCCTTGGCAGCTTGCATATAAGATGAGTTCTTATGCTAGAGGCTTCCAGTGTAAGCATGCAAGATTGTCATTTCTCAACCTTTTAAAAGACTCTTTTACATATATGATCTTTACTCGTTTATCGGTAATGGCAGGTGCATGTACACATTTTCAAACAAGCATGTCATCATGGATAAGGTCAGGGGATCCAAGGTGAGAGGAACATGCATTGCACAATCTGCATTTGTATAATTCTCCATCTTGATTCCACTTCTGAAAACTTTGGGGTGTACTCTAATATTAGTGTTTTTCAATATTGTAGGTTTTGTTTGTATGGTGGACCAACTCTTCTAAAAAACGAATACAACTTCCCTTGGCCTATTGAGAGTTAGGCAACATCAGAACGAACATGAATATGTATTAAATTGTCCTGGTATAAGGTTTTAGATCTCTGTAGTCACTTCCAAGTGTGATATCTGAACGGTCATGGATACATTCATATAAAGAATGACGGGTGAAGTAGACCAAAGAGTGACATCTACCTTTGGTTTTCTCCGTTATGTATACCCATAGTTTCGGATTATGCCATCATACCTTCCTGTATCTGTTGTGGCACCAAGAGTTCTAAATCAAATATTCAAGAATAAACACTTCTGTGTGGCTCTAATTGATGAGTTCCTCATCATGCCTTCATTTCAACACCATTTTTTGCTTGTTTGAGCTCAAATAGGTACTCCCTTTCTAATTTGTTTGATTTTTTTTTTTAGGTTATCTTGTACATGATGTAAACTGAGGTAGTTTTAGGTAAGCTGCAAGCATTCACTTATAATGTAGACAACAAAGATGTTTGTGCGAAAATGAAGTGCTAATGTAGCTGAAGTTACAATGTGAAATTGTACAACATGGTTGTGCTAAGTTCCTAATTCTGCAAGCAAATTTACAAATTTACAAGAGTCTGGTTGTCAAGATACAAATCAATGTACAACAAATTTTGCAGGTGGAGAAAAAACAGATCACAACACCAACCAAAGCCCCTAAATCAGGCTTACCAAACCCCTTCCTTCGACATTCTGAGGAAATGGGCGAGCGTGATGTTCGGAAGCTTGGCAGACCCTGCTTTCTTCCTTTTCTTAATCCTTGTCACCTTGTCCTCCTGTGAACCCTCTGAGCTCGTTTCTGTGACAGATGTCAGGTTATAGAACTGTCGAGGAGTATGAGGGTATTGCCATTAGAAGAAGCCAGTGTCGAGAGTTGAGTTTGTAGCGCAAGATCTTAAGTTGTACATAAGAATGGCATTGATTTGTGCAGCACTTACCTCGCACACTCCATGGAGCAACAGCCGGTGAAAAGGGTCCTGGACACGAAGCATAAGAACCTCCGTATCTCCACCCTCTTCGACAAACGCTCGTACAGATTTCTGAAAGTGCATAGCAGAAGTATCAGCATTATTTACTCAAAATCGGGTGTTGCTTGTTCCACATTGAACTCACTCGTGTTCCTAGAAACCTTGTGTCGACAATACAACATTCTAAGACGAGGAAGGAACTTAATCAACAGTCAACAAACTTGAATCCTTTCTTGGCAGAAGAAAGCATGCGTACTTAACCTTGTCTACAAAATGAAATGACAACCTTTCATAGAAGCTCAACTATACCTCATAGCCTTCGAGGAGATCTGGTAGAAAGCTTCGTCGAAGAGCTTCTCTTGTCCTTGGGTCGATTCTATGCCATGCATTCAGCACCTCCTTTTTTTCGGCATTTAGGTTTGATTTTCTCCTTGATGACGAGTTTTTCAGGTCATTCACAATATCAGCCTAGATAAATAAACGAAATGAATATGTGGTTAGATGTTGCAAAACACTAAACTGAGATCAGCCATATCAAGATCATCAGTAACAAATAGATTGTGTTTGTTGCTCACAAGTCACAAATAATAAAATACAATATATATCATGATTCCAAGATAAGCTCTGTTCTCTTGCATTTAGAGGAAGCAAAATTAGTCATGAAGCAGAAATTAACGGTCGAGAGAAGTAGAAGACCTCTTTATCCATGTCTATGTTCCTAAACTTGTCCCACTCTCCCACATTCGTCATGCAAAATGGAGATTCCGGAACATCAATACCTGACATAAACAATCCCATATCATCATAAACAACTGTGTTTAGCTAGATATTGTTGCTTAGATCCTCACGCATTCGAGGAAGAGGACAATAGAAGAAAGAAATAGTTAATACTTGGAACAAACGAAACATTATGCAATCACAAGTGTCATAACGAGTACTGCAACCTATGACAGTAAGTTGAATTGAACATGATGTTCATGGTATAGAAGCAATGGAATTTGCATTTACCGAAGGGAGGTGGAGAAAATAAACCCCTGATTTCTTCAGCATTCAGTCGAGGAACAAGTTCCATGAGTAACCGATCATTCAACCACCTACGAGTTCTCCGGTTGCTAACCTGCAAGAGCATAAGCTATGATCATCAGAAATGCATTGAAACAAAACCAGGTTCAAACCTTACACATCCAATTTCTTGTACAAACCTTTTGCCAAAAAAGAGGGTTGTTTGGGTTCTAAAAGCTTACAACAAGAACATCTATTTACTTTAGACCAAGTAAAATCAAATCTTTTGCAACAAAAACAATAGTGACATTAATACTTGTAAAATACATCCCAACTAAAAATCATCAAACAGCCCACATTGTCTGTCACATAGGATTCAGTCTTTCCATTTGCCCTAATTACTCAGAAAAAGTTTCAATTTTGTTAAATTGAATCAGATGCAAATTCCATAGAGGGGAAAAATTGCTGCTAATATGCATAATTTGGTCAATTCCTGTTCAAGTACCCATTCCGTCTCCAGGTACTCGACAAAATCACTAATCCAGATGCAGATCCCAACCCAAAAAAAAGTACTACTCCGTAATTCCGTATGTTCAAATGTCCAATCGGTAAAGAGATACTCTCAATTTCAATTAAATTGCATCAATCATCATGATGTTTGCAAATGCAAAAAGAAGGGGGAACCCTAATTTGTCAAAAAAAAAAAGATGATACAAAATCATAGACACTGACGAAATTGGGCAATGTAGCAGCACTTAATGATCATTACGACTTGAAATTTACCCTTGAAGTCAAGTTCTCGAGGAAATCGATCTTCTTTTCAATCAACGAGGCAATCGGTTTCCCCGCTTCTCCTGCAACACAACCCTTAAATCAAATACACAGAAAAATCGAAAACGAATTTTCGCAAAATTGAAGCTTATGAAGGCTAAATGATAATCTGAAGAACGCATTACCTTTCTCAGATTCAAAAATGGAGGCGTAAAGAAGCATATCTTTCTGGGTCTCGATGATATTCGGGGTCGCCATGATTGATGATTCGCACCACGAATTTGGAAGATTGGGGAGAGTTCAAGCAAATTGGTACAGAAAATCTAACGACTCCCTGGGAATGTATGGCTGAAGAAAGAGGGAAAGAGATGATCAGATTAGACGAAGGTATAAAAATCAAAATTTGGGGAGGAAGGAACTGGTTAGAAATCGGTAATCGCGTAGACGAAGGAATCTTCGCCGTAGTAACGTGTAGAATATGCCATTTCTTTTAAATGTTCATGTTCAGTTTATCCTCATTTTTAATCTCCCTCTAACAGTTCTCCCCATCTCAACCAAAGGTAATTTGATTTCAGAAATTGTTGTTTGTACAGGAGATTAATTGATATTTTTGGTAGGTTAAATAAAAGTAACATTAGAAATTTAGAAGGTTATAACCAATCACAAGTTGGTGTAGTGGTTATGGGGCTACATCCCATGCCTCGAGGTTCAAAGTTCGAATCCCCGTGGAAATATGGAGACGCTCGTGAGTGGGAGGGTCAACCCCTTAAATGGGCCTCCAGTAACCCGATCCAGATGTAGAGTGGGCTAAGCCCACTTGAACTGGAAAGGATAAAAAAAAAAAATTTAGAAGGTTATAAAATACGTATATTTAATTATAGACGTCTAAATGTCTAATATGTGTACCCGTACTCACCTATTTTGTCTAATGCATTGGATTTTTTTGACGCAAAATCTGATATAAACATTCAACTAGGGGTGTTATTCGAGGAATTTCGAGCTAAACGAGCCGAGTTTGACATGTTGTTCAAGCTTGGCTCGAACGGTAGACGAGCCGTGCCGAGCTCAAGCCTAAAAATTATTCGAGCTTTTATTGGTGCTCAAGCTCGGCTCGCGAGCTTAATCTTAAATTCGAGCTCGGCTCGACAAGCTCGAACGAGCCGAACGAACGAGCTTAGGCTCGTTCAAGCTCGTTGCCCAAATTCGAGCTCGGTTCAACGATTTGGGAATGGGATGATAAAAAACTCAAGTATATTTTCATTTATAAGTGGCTTGCACGCCTTTACAAATTTAGGGTTCTGTTATATGCACGGTTATTTTTTCGCCATCCACACGGTGTAGATACCGACTTTCGAAGTCGGTGAGCTGAATGTCAATACCTGGGGTTGAAGTCGGCATACAGGGACGGATCTAGCGTTTTACAAGAGTAATATGTAATATAGGTAAAAGCTAATCAAGCTGTCTCACTAGCACAATTGGTGAGGAGTGAAGAATGGAGCCATTCAACGCGCGCAAGTTCAAATCCACTGAGCACCACTTCCATTTAGTTTCTTTTCTCATCATCTTTTTTTGAGCCCCACTACCTTTTACCGACTGCTGAAGCCGACGTCGGCATACCGCTTACCTAATCCAGAAGCCGAGTTCTGCACCGTGTGGATGGCGAGATCTGACCGTGCCAATATCATTACGTAGCCTAGGGACAAAAAATATGGGCTCATAGCTCACGCTGAGATTATTTTCGGCGCAATTTATGTCCTCTGATAGTCTGATGCCTTATAAATTGCATATAAGCATTTCGTTTTAATTGATAACTAGTTTTTTTCCCGAACCTTGTTCGGGTGTTTTCATAATATTTTCGGTCGAATTTGACGTATTAAGTACAAAATATTTGACACGCCAAATTAAGTAAGAAAGGCGTAGAAAAGAAAACAGAATCCTTAATTCTTAATTAAATATTCGATACGTCAAATTAAATAAGCAAGAGCAACCCCAAGAGATTCCCCATCTTTATTTTTTGGAGAATATTAAGATGGTTTTTGGTCCAAAAGCTTCCCCATTATATTCTTCAAAATAAAGAATAGAGAGAAAATCGGGAGATCATTCCCTAAATTTGGAGAAAACTCTGTATATTTTGGGTGAATTCTATAATGGGGAAGTTGTTGGAATGTGGCAAAAAAATATTCAGAATATTTGATTTATAATTCTCTATTTTGGATATTGTTTTAGGGAAGCTCTTGGGCATGCTCTAAGGAGCTGAACACCTACCTGGAGTTAGGAAGGAGCTGAACACCTACCTGGAGTGTATCAAGTGCTTCTGCGTCCTTTTTGGTCCATGAATGATTTGCAATCACATAATTCTTAAATAACAAAAGTTATATGTCATAAGTTGTATTCAAATACCTATTTAGAGAGGATCACAACCTTGAAAAAATCTCAAATTGAGTAAACTTAGAACTTTATTAGTTGTGAGTCTCTTCTTTAGATAAGTGTTTAGCATCTTCCTCACAAGGTCCTTTGATTGAAGTGAAATTGAAGCCAATGAATCACTTGTGAAATCAATATGGCCTTGTAAGATTGCATCAAATTTTCCGTGATCAGTGCCAATGAACCAAAAACTACCCGTCACATTTCCATGCATCCATGAATACGCAAAGGTGAATTTAGTTGCTCATGGATGATGTTGGTTAGAAGATGATGCATCTTGAACAATACTGTATAAATTTGTGCAGGCTACTGGGTTAAAATTGACAACCTTTAAAATAGAGATTCTACAAAATATTATTTGGTCAAACCACAAATTGAATGAATTGAGCTGCTTCCCAAAAAAAATGAAAAAAAGTGGAAACAATTAAATTTGGACCCTAAATTTTAATATTTTTATTATCAACAATCTCTGCAAATAGAAGTGGTAAAAAAAATAATTTTTTATAACCAACCATTAAGCCAATTCTATTCAATTTACTTAAGTCATTCTACAACAAATTGTTCAAATTCAAAAGAAATTAATCATTAAAATAGCAACAAAAGCTTCTGGTGGTCGCAAGGTCGCCATATAGTGCGCCGGTTTGTTGGCTTGACGTTTGGTGAAGCTTCACATCACACTTTTGAACCTCTCCACCATGCTTCAGACACGCTCCAGGAGGTTTCCCAGCGCTCCCCTTACCTTCTCCTTGGTCTGCAGCTTGCGAATAATACTGGAGCAATCTGACTCAAACACCACATGGGAGATATCTTGATCGATACAAACCTCAACAGCCCAGAGAATTGCTTCAGCTTCCACCAACTCAACCTCACATGTTTGTTGAACCCCTTTTGCAGGCACAAAACAGGTCTCTCCCTGGCCATCCTGAGCTACCAGCCCCACACCGCAACCCCACTGTTCGCTCACAGCCACATCGAAGCTTACCTTGATGATGCCTTGTGCCGGCTTTCTCCATTTCCCCTCTCCATCCTCCCTGTCCGCACCAGGACCCTTAACCTCACTTGTAACAGCTGCCAGAAATTCCTCAAGTTGTAACATCGCCTCCTCTACAAGTAGTTTTGGCGGACGATTAATCCCCTTGAAAACAAACTTGTTTCTAGCTATCCATATATCATATAAGAGCACAACCCACTGTTGCAGAAGTGTAGGAGATTTTAGCGCCAGTACCCTCTCAAAAAGTATTTCTATTTTGATAGTTATCCGGAATGAAATTCGGTAAGAGTAGTGATTACCAAGAGATCTTTAGTCTCGATGCTTCAAACTCGCGTTCCCTACAATATGCAGTACATCCTTTGCCAACGATCAACATTCGGTCTAAGACATCTTCCATGTGTCGTGATCCTGGAACCAAAAAATACAAATTAAGTTTACAAAAATTGCAACAATACTTGAAAAAAAAAAGCAGTTGGCCAGTTACACACCTTTGAATCGTTCCATGATAAGATGGATCGATTTGTTCCATGAATGACTCTTGGAGCATCACAAAGTCACAACCTTACATGACACTCTCAAACTAAGCACTAATTTCTGCCATGTTATAACAAAACAACCCATCAATGCATCTCATAAAGAGGGTTGAGGCACCATTCCATGACTTATCATAAATTCAAATCTAGTATAGTGTCCAACTATGATAAAATATAATGGTTTATAATATTTTTGGAAGAAAGTAGTATCATTGGACAAAAGTGAAAGGAAAGGTAGTGTTTTACGGTTTTACCTATGATTATTTGTATTTATGTATAGTAATTTAAGTTTACTGAAAAACAGAAAGAATGACAAATCAAAACAGTGGGTCATGGGTGTAAAATGAAAGGTAGTAGCAAGAAAAAGGTGGGCTGTGGTGACCGGTGGGTATGCAAGAGCTAAAAGTGACATTTGAAGGAAGGATAACTACAAGCACGTACATGAAATATTTAATTGCATTGCACAAAACATCCATTAATTTCCCTCTTTAGCCTGCAATCTTTAGTTTCTCTTCTCATATAGGCACATGACCTCATCTAGAATCTTATGAGAAAATGACAATCCAGAGACATTAATCTTAAAAAATGGTAGTATCTTCTGTCATGTGTTGTATTTTTTTTTATGAAGAGTCAGAACAGAGGACTGAAGTTAATGTGGAGGTGGTAGAAACTCAGTTCTTGCTGTGTTTTGTTCTTGGCATTGAATGAATGACTTTGTTAGTATTCTTATTTATGATTTGTACTATTGAATCTTGTAGTACTTCGTAACTGATGTACATGATAAGATGACTGGTATCAGCTTATATGGTGTTGTCACTGATATCTTTCGAGCAAAAGATACTGCTGGCACTATCTTCTGCCTGAAGATTGAAGACTCAACTGGATCTATTTGGGCAAAGTTACAGTTTACTGGATTTTGGTAATTTTAAGTGATTTTCTCATCAAAAATTTATATTCATAAAGAAAAACTGACTTAGTTCACCAAGTTGCCATATTCTGTTACTCAGGTCACTGGGAAGATTAGGCATTGGCCATACTGTATACATTTCAGGCTTGACATGCTGTATGACGAAAAAAAAGTGGTCAGTGAACTCAACATGTCATTCCTTCACCAAAGAGGACCTTCAAGAGCTCCCCATCCACATCAGACTGCTTATGCAGCATTAGTAAGGAAAAATCTAGCAACTATCACGTGCCGCAAGCAAAGAACATATATAAACTGGACTGTAGAGAAAGGTTTACCTTGATAGGAAGTTGAGTTCCAAACTGATGCACGTAACCTATCACCTGATCCTCCTTGATAAGATCACCCTTTTTTCATTTAAGAATTTGTCAAGCACAACAAAAAGTGCAACACAAACATTGAAGTAATCAATCTTTCAGGTCATGATTAAGAATTCGACATTGAAGTTCAAAACTACAAAGGAAGATGGAGGGTCTCAAATTATATAGCCCATAAAATCATAGAAGATCCAAAGAGAAAGAAAACAAACAGCATTACCTCTTTGCAGACAGGAGGTTGCTCCTTCCCCTTAAATGTCCTTCCCTAGGAAAATGTTCCCACCTGTAGGACAGTTCGCAACTGTAAATTGAAGGCAGAGATATTCTGAACAATGCAAGCAGATAAACATTCTAATACATACAGCTGGCGATGATACAAGCTTAAAACCACTGGACCCAGAAGCTTCCAAGGCCGATAGCTTTCCAAACTTCCCCGAGGATGCCTTCACAAATGGGTTTGGCTTCTCCACATATGATTTAGGAGATGCTGGTGAAGGCTTAGCAAGACCTGATTGATCCATGGGCTCACTTGGGATAGGGGGAGCTACAACCGGTGAATTGATGGCAACATGAGCATTTGTGGCTCCAATATTTCGCTTAACATGCATCTCAAAACTACCAATCTTTGAAACCATAAATTTTCTATCAAACTTCTATATAAGAAAACAAATAGTCATCATTTCATAAACATATATGCAACATTAAATAACAAAATTTAGTAAATGTTACAAATTTCATAAATATATATGAAGAGATAGATGTTCCTTCATAAGGAGAGGATAATGTAAACTATAAGCTTTATAATTTGTAACCAAACTTTAATCCTATAATCTACTACCAACAGGAAAAAAAAAGACACAAATTTCTTTAAACTACCAGAAAGTTTTTCCACAAATAAACTAATAACAAACCCAAATTAGGGGCCAATGATGGAAAAAATGGAACTTTAGGTATAGTAGTGAGCTAGGTAGCAAAGTATGATAGCTATATTATATACAATCAGCCTAAGGCTAAGATGCTAGTATTTGATAGAGAATCAAATAATATAAAAGGGAGCCTCAAAGTTCCAATGAAGGAATTAATGGCCAATTAGATTGATCAAGCACCGAGATTGAAGCTTCCACATTATTATTTTTTCAAATTTAGGCAATAATATTCGATTTGCTAGTAAATTAAATATTAATGTAAAAAAGAAATCAGCAATACAATAAGACAATAACCAACATAGAACACTCCTTAGTTTTAAATAGCGCAAGGCGCACCTTGGCGCAAAGGTCCTTGGAGCCTAGGCGCAAACGCCTAGGCGAAGGCGCACGCTTTTTGTAGAGGAGGTGCACAGATGTAAAAGAGGATAGAAGGTGGAAAAATCTAAAGATAGAAGAGAAAAAAGAAGAAAGAGTGTACAACAAAGAAGAAGAACTATGTAGTTCCATAGAAAAGCATAAGAAGATAGTCACTGGCTTGAGTTAGATGCCAGCACAAAGAGAAATAGGAAGGGTGGAGAAGGGTTTGCTAAAAGATATAGGCCCATTAGTTAATGCTGTCTAAATAAAAACCCTAAATCCAGCCCAATTAATTAAAACAGCCCAAAACAACCCTAATTTTCTTTATCTTTCTGCAAGGCGCGCCTTCGCCTCCACCCAGAAACCTAACAAGGCGCGCGCTTAGCTGCGCCTTCCGTAGGGCGCCTCGCCTCCCACTGCAAAAGCGTCAAACCCAACGCCTCTGCGCCATTCGCCTAGGCGTGCGCCAAGGCGCGCTTTTTAAAACTAAGGAACACTCACAAAATAGGGCAAAACAAACAGAAAAATTCTCTTCTTTCTTCCAAAACAATTTCACAAATTGGCTTGGTTTTGAGTCTTTTTTTCAAACCTATACATTAAACTGGAGTAAATGCCCTTCAATTCAACTAAAAAACTCAAAATTTAGCCACTAATTGAGAGCATGAAAATGAATCCGCTTATTGGAATCAACAACGAAGCAGAAACTCAACTGAGAAAATAAAAGACTTAATTCAATTGGCATACATCAAGATTAAAAGAAAAGATCTAATCCATTGTCAAACCCAATCAAAATCAAATCCCTAACTCAAAAAACATACCTCCAGAACAACTCTTAATATCATTGAATCTCTTTAACTCAACCTATTCATGAAACTCAATTCAAAATCTCTTAACCCCAAACTTGCATAATGATTGCCATTATACCGTGAACAACTAACTGATTACAATAGAACAATTCAAATCCAATACACATGCTGATAAAATTGAAACCTGTGAGTGAAATACCGACAAAGTGCTAGAGAGCCTAGAATGTTGGAGCCCAAAACCCATTACAGCAAGCCCACAACATTGAACTCAGCCCATCAAAGCACACAACGAGACAAAGTCATACAGCATTTAGCTCCTTCCTCTGAAGCTTCCTGAACGTCTGCTTGTATACTATAAATACACTTTGTATTGTTGTCTATGTTAAGAAATGAAATAGTGCATCAGAAACATGGTGATTTTGGTGTTCTACCTTCTGTATGGTATCAGAGCCCTCTGAAGGCTAACGCCTCCATCTTCCACACCAGTCAACTTCAAAATTCAAATCTCCAAACTCACAAAAAAAAAAGGAAAACATCAACATTATCTCTTCTTCTTCCTCTTCCCTACACAGCCACAAGCTCCCACTTACCTATCTCATCTTTCCTCAAGCTCACATCTTTCCTCATGGCAGACCCTATTGCTGCAGCTGTCTCCCAGATCCAGGCATCCATGGCCTAGGTTGCCATCAACCCTCAAAACGCCCCATTGCCGAACTTCTCCACACTCAACACCATTAAGCTCAGCCCCACCAACTTTCCCACCTGGATACGTCAACTCACTCCTTATCTTCGCTCTCAACGATTCATGGGCTTCGTCGATGGCTCTTCGCCATGCCCTATGCCCACTTCCGAGAACCTCTCTGTTGTAGAAGATGGGATAGCTCGGGATCAGTTGGTTGTTGCCATCTTGTCTGCCTCCCTCACGGAGCCGGTGATGGCACAAATCCTAGACTGCGATACCTCAAAACAAATCTGGGATCGTCTGCACCAACTTTACTCAGCCCGGTCAAACGCCAATGTTGTCCAGACCCGCCTCCAACTCGCCAGCCTAAAGAAGGGTGATGAAAGTGCCACAGAATACTTTAACAAGACAACAGCTCTAGTCCACCAGATTGAAGCTGCTGGTCAAGGCATTTCCAATGATGAGTTCGTTGCGTATCTCTTGGTAGGACTCGGAACTGATTATGACGCCATGGTCACAACAGTCACCTCCCAACGATCCCTGCCGCCCCCACACGAGGTACTCACTTACCTTCTTCTTCAAGAGTCTCGTCTTACTCACCACCAAACTCTGCTCCAGTCCACCACTCAGTTGTCGCTGAACAACACCACCATTGAGTCCTCCCCTGAATTGAACTTCACCTCCACCCGTGGAAGAGGACGTGAGAGGAGTGACAATTTCGGTGGACGGGGTCGAGATAGCACCAGCAGGGGAGGTCGATCTTCCTTTCGAGGTGGCCGTGGCTACAATTTTGATGAGGCTCCTGACAACCGTCCCACATGTCAATTGTGTGACAAGAAAGGACATGTCGCTGCAAGATGTTGGAGCCGTTTCGACCATAGCTTCCTCCCTCCGCCGCCACCACGTAACTTTCAAGCCAACGCCACTAGCACCACTTGGTACCCCGACACCGCCGGCACTCATCACTACACCCCGGATGTCGCCAATTTGAGATTCGACAGGCTCCCGTATGAAGGCACCGATGTTGTCTCCCTTGGCGATGGCTCTACAATTCCTATCCACAATCACGGTTCTTCCATCATTTCTACTCCCTCTCGCTCCTTTAAATTATCCCAATTACTACATGCTCCCTCTCTCACGAAAAACTTAATCTCCGTTCGGAAATTTTGTGAAGACAACCATGTATACTTTCAATTTCATTCCCGTTTTTTCTGTGTGAAGGATTCGGTGACGGAAGCGGAACTTCTCAGGGGTCCCGTCGATGAGAGGGGGCTGTATGCCTTGCCCACTGTCGAGCCACCGCCATCGCTGCCCACGCCTCAACTCCTCACCACCACAACGTCTTCATCCATGTTGCATCATCCTTGGCATAGTCGGCTAGGTCATCCTTCATCCACAATAACCCGCTTGGTGGTGACCCAAAATCATCTACCCGGCCCAACGTCTTCTTCTAGTTACCCTTGTGCTTCGTGTTCATGGGCCAAGGCCCACGCTCTACCACATTATCCCAGTCCTTCTAAGTCCTCTTGTGTTCTAGACCTTTTGTTTATGGATATTTGGGGTCCGACCCATATTCCGTCTTTAAATGGAAATAAATATTTTTTATCTATCATTGATGACTTTTCTAAGTTTATTTGGATATTTCCCTTTCAATCAAAATCACAAGTGTCTCACATTTTACATACTTTCATTCCACTCGTCACAAACAATTTTCGGTGCCACATTCGCTCCGTCCAAACGGACAAGGGCACCGAGTTCAAGCCCCTCTTGCCACTCTTCCAACGGTTGGGCATCATGCATAGACTCACTTGTCCCTATTCTCATCAACAAAATGGGACGGTGGAATCTCGCCATCGTCGAATCGTCGACGTGGGTCTCACCCTCCTCAAACATGCCTCCTTACCACTCAAATTTTTGGACCATGCCTTCCAAACGGCTACTTATTTAATCAATCGTCTTCCCACACCCATCTTAAAAAATCAGTCCCCATTTTCCCTTCTCTTCAATCAACAACCGGATTACAAATTTCTCCGGGTATTTGGTTGTCTTTGCTTTCCCAACCTCCGCCCTTACAATCGCCACAAGTTAGCCTTTCGGTCCACACCTACCATCTTCTTGGGATATAGTCCGAACCACAAAGGCTACATTTGCTACGATTGGTCCAACGACAAAACCTATATCTCCCGAGATGTTATATTCTATGAACATTCCTTCCCATTTTTGCCACATAGCCTGCGGCCTAAGGGTGATGCCCAAAATGAAATCCATTTACCTATTTTTAACACTTTAGGCCCATCAAATAATGGCCCCTACCCCACCAACCAATCTAATTCAAGCCCCACATCTCCTAGCCCACCAACTTCTCCTATGGGCCTTTCTCCACTACGAGTATCTCCCCTAACAGCCATACCTCCCTCGCCTTCTCCCTCAAATGAACCCTCCTCACCGGCCTCCGCCTTTGTCGACAATCCCACAAATATTCCTACCCACCCTATGGTTACCCGAGCACAGAAGAACATCTTCAAACCTCTCCAAAGAACCGATGGAACCATTCCATGGCCGAGCTGCTCCCTTACCACAACAATCCCAGAGGAACCAACCTGTTTCTCCGAGGCTTTCAAATTCATTGAATGGCGTCAAGCCATGGCGGGGGAATTCAGAGCTCTTATGGACACTCATACCTGGAACCTCGTTCCTCCTCCTCCAAATGCCACCTCGTTCCTCCTCCTACTCCGCTTAAGTAGCGCATATTGCGCTACTTAAATCACACTCAGAATCTGCAGTTTCATCTCTCTTCTTCTGGCAACCATGAGCTGTCTGCCTTCTCCGATGCGGATTGGGCCAGCGACAGGCTCGATCGCCGCTCTACGGGTGCCTATTGTATCTTTCATGGCTCGAACCTCATATCATGGAGCTCCAAGAATGTAACGGCCCGGAATTATGATTTCCGGGTTACGTTTTAAGGGATGAAACCCCTTGTTCGGATCTTGCAATTCAGGTACGGGTCGAGGTTTCAAACTCATTTTTATGGTCAGCAATAAAGAGGGATTTCGAACCCTGAAAATATCGCAGGGCCGTTGGGTACCCTTAACCTGTCCTAGGGACTAACTCGCGAAATTTATTTCAAACGAAAGCAGGACGGAAGCAAAATTAAGATACAAAGCGCCACGGCAGAGCCGGGTCAAAACCAAAACATAAGTGGATGATTATCATTTATAATGAGTTAGAGATTTAGCCAAGTTCTTCGATTCGCAAAAAGTGAACCCCGTCATATAGACATCGAGCAATCAAAATCTGCAGAGATACCTTAAAAAAAAGAACGGGGAAAGGAGTCAGATCGAGCCACTCATGCGGGACCGGCAGTCCTCGCTGAAGCCACATAGTATGTGCTATACCTAATAAAGATGCTCTAATGCAGTACGAAAGTCAAACACACTAGCATGCTCCTAGTTATAATAATGTGTACAAATACTGTAAAGGGCCCAAGACAATGCCAAGTGGCATATCCCTCTCCTACCTCCACCCCCTTCCGATAGGGCGGAGACTGGCCAGCTCGTGAATTCATTCCATCATAATCGGGCGGCACGCATGCCTAACCCGTTCCACAATAAAGCCCGCAGGCATCTCATAATATAAGGAAGTTCATGACTCGATTGACTCAGGGTACCCGATGAGGCTGGGCTACCCTATGACCCTAATAAAGACTCTAGGACTATCACAGATAACGGCCGTTCTGTTTCAAACGCATAAAGTAACCAGATGCTCATTCAATTAGTGCAACCTAAACAGGATACTACATGGCATGCTTTTATGCATATGCAACACCTAACATAAAATGCAACAACAGGTATGAATGTCCAACCTGAGTAAGCCCCCTAGGGAACTTACCTGAAGATGCAGAACAACAGGATAATACAAGTAAGGGCCCAAATGCAAGTCCAAAGCAATCCAAAAGCAATACACACCTATCATCAAGACATTTCCATAAGCTACCAAACCAATATTACACACCTGAACCCAAGTTCTCCATATCCTCAAAACCAATCGATATTGAAACCATTTTCCAAAACCTTTCCGATACAATAAACATCAACCAAGACAAAATCCCGACATTTGAAATGACACTTTAAACATAACTTCAAGCTCAAGATCAAATAGTTCAAGTTCCGTCAAATCCCTTCTTTAATATTGAATATTAAAATAAAACTCATTTCCCAAAGCATTCCAAACTCTTAAGTCTCAAGTTAAGTCAACTCATTTTTTTTTTAAAACAATCTCTCAAATCATACTTGGTCAAATTCCGACATTAATCATTTAAATCCTTAACCAATTTCCCAAAATCATAATATTAAAACGATCCCGGCATTTTATTTTCAAAACCTCGACTTTAATGTTTCAAGTAATTTAAGACGATGATAAACATTTCCAAAATGAATCCATCTTCATAACCTTATTTATAACACATTTCAAATAATATCATTTTCCTAGATAACTTTATAAGATATAAAATTCCCAAAAAAAAAAAATATATTTTCCAGAATTTATAATTTACCAAATCTCAGACTAATATAATCATAATGATAATAATTCAAATCATATATTATAACATAATAATTATATAACATGTATAATAAAACAACCCTACTCATAACTCAACACCCAACAAGCCCAATCCGGACCCAATACCCAGCCCAATCTGAAGGGAAAGAGAACACGGACCCAGCCCATAACCGAAACCCAAATATTAGGCCCATTCCCAATCTGATTTGTTATAAACCAAAACCGAACCGGACCAATACTTTAAAATGAGAGAACCGAACCCATCAGAAACTAAAAGGGGAGGACCGAACCCTCCTCTAACCTCCGCCCAGATCTACGGAAGAAAGAAAGAAGAAGGAGAAAGAGGAAGAGAGCCAGGCTCGCCGGCGGCTTTCGTTCCGACCCCAGGCCACTCTCATCTGATCGACGCACCATTCCGAACACTACCCACCCTGAGAGCAGGAAGCGACGCACAGAAGAAGGGAGAGAAGGAAGACTCACCGCGTGTCTCCGAGGAAGGACTCCGGCGCTTCAATGGCGGATCTCCGGCTGTAATTGGCGGAGGGGAAGGCTTGCTCCGGACCTAGGACGACGAGAAGGGATGTAAAGGTGCGCCTTTACACTAATTTACGCTAAGAATCGAAAGAATCGAAGGTTACCGTACGAATTTCAGAAATTAGGGGAAGAGGAGGAAGAGGATGGCGCAGCGGCGTCTCCGGCGTGCTTCTGGGCGGCGCAGGCTCATCCTCGGCCGTCGGGTAGCTGCTGCTGCTGCTGCTCGGACACGAAGGAGGAGTAGAGGGGCTTGAATATCACTGGATTTTGAGGGAGAAACAGTGGTGAGGCGTTGGTGGTGGCTCGCGGCAACGACAAGAGGCGGAGGAGCTGCTGAGGCGTTGGTGGTGGCTCCGGGCTGTTGGTCCGGCGGTTCCCAGGCCAACAGAGGCATCTTTGGGGTTTTGGAAAGAGGGTGACAGAGAGAATGGAGAAGGTTGGATGGGGGTTGTGGGTCTCTCCTTTAGAATCAGAAAATGGGAGGGGGAGACTGTTAGATTCAATATTGAAATGGAGAAAGGCACATGAAGGTCTGATATAAGGGCAGAGGCGTGCTAACTGCTGCTATTTCTGCTACAATCGGACAAGGAGCTGTAGAAAGTGATTTTGCATCTTTGCCTCAAATGGAGAACAAGGTAAGTGAGGGGTGGTATTGTTGCAATGCTACTGTCGACACAGAAGGGGAAGGAGCTTCTTGAATTTGTAATGGGGGCAAGGGAAGAAGACAAGAAATAGCTTATAGCTAGACTTTGCTAGTGCTGGTGCTGGGTAATTAGGATAGGAGGAAAGAAGGGGTCCCAAAATACATTTTTAATTACCTAAATGAATAAATAAATAAATAAATTGTTCCAAAACCTGCTTACTCGAGTTGATTACGACGCGATTAAAATTAACGCTTAACTTTTTAAATTCCGAATTTAGTAAAGAAATTCAATATTATTTTTCACTTCTCGGCATATGAAAGCGGAAGTAAGACATATTTTAAATTTTCACTTAAATAATGCCAGAACTCGTTTCGAACTATTTAGAGTAAACAAATAGCTAGAGGACGGAATTTCCAAACCTCATGAATCTTAGAAACCGAGATTATTATAGATTATTATTTTAATTATTTAATATTATAAAATTTCCCGGTCTTTACAAAGAAGCAACCAACTGTCTCGAGATCCTCCACCGAAGCGGAATATCGGGCCCTGGCTATTGCAACTTGTGAACTCTTGTGGCTCCAATCTCTGTTGGCTTCGATTCGTATTCCTCTTCCTCTCGCACCCACTCTTTGGTGTGACAATTTGGGGGCCACTTACCTGGTTGTTAATCCGGTACTTCACCACCGCATAAAACATCTATCTTTAGACTATCATTTCGTCCGTGAACGTGTCGCCGACAAAGCTCTCCGAGTTGCTTTTGTCTCCTCCAAAGACCAGCTCGCTGACCTTCTTACCAAAGCTCAATCCAGCTCGCGGTTTCGACGCGATCGCTCCCATCTCTGCCTTACTGAGCTGGGATCGACGGGGGGTGCTAGAGAGCCTAGAATGTTGGAGCCCAAAACCCATTACAGCAAGCCCACAACATTGAACTCAGCCCATCAGAGCACACAACGAGACAAAGTCATACAGCATTTAGCTCCTTCCTCTGAAGCTTCCTGAACGTCTGCTTGTATACTATAAATACACTTTGTATTGCTGTCTATGTTAAGAAATGAAATAGTGCATCAGAAACATGGTGATTTTGGTGTTCTACCTTCTGTACAAAGAAAAGGAATTGAATATCATACCTTGGAAGATTGAGGGACATCCCGCTAACTCTCGGCCTTTTCAGCAACATCGTCATCTATTTCATTGTCGGCGTTGGCGGTTGTACTCGTCTAACCCTTGTTCTCCACACCGGCACTGATGTGTGAGAGACTGAAATTTGGTTACCTAAAATAAGCAGAAAATCACAAATTACTATTTGGTACGAACAAAATCGAATCCCACACATTAGGGACATCACAAATAGCAGTACTCAGGCAAGAAAATCAATAGATGTCTCAATCAGTTCCACGTTAACTAAGCGCAAACTCAATTTAGTCTAGTTCGGACAAACTCAATCTAGCACAAACCCGATCGAATTTTCGAGCCTCATACGTAATTGATCCTCCAAGAAACAACAGCTCATAAATTCAGGGTTAAAAACTGTGGATAGAGGCCGAAGATACTAACCTGGCAGGAGAAAGCGGCAGCCGGCAGTGGCCTGGGAGGGGTAGGCCGGCACGACAGGAGATCGCTGGAGGAAGTCCGGGGACGCGAGCAGACTCTTGGCGGTGGAAAGGGAGAATGGAGGCGGCACTGATGGTCTCTGGTGGTGCTGCGGCTGTCGACAGTGGAAGTCCGGCGTCACCTCCGCTCCTCTCTACGCCGCCGTCAATTGTCGATGGGCAACCCCTTAATCTCCTCTCTCCCTCGATCCGTCTCCAATTTCAATCCCCTCATTGCAGATTTATCCTTGTTTAATGGCAAATCCCAGAACAACCACTGACGTCCACCTTCGCCTCCAATTTCGCCTACCATCGCCGCCTACCATTGCCTCCAACTTCGCCGCCTACCACCCGATTGCCGCCTCCAGCCCTCACCGAATGCGACGCCGCCTACCAACAACCCTCCGGCCTCTCGCCGCCTACCACCAGATTCCCCTAATTCTAATGTGGAAGAAGCGGTTGAAGGAGAACGTGGGGCTACAAATTTGGGTTTTAGGGTTGCTCAGAAATAAACGTTAATTTTAGTGAACGTGGGTTAGAAAGGGTAAACTGCCTCTTACTTTTGCTCAAAGAGGACACGTGACTCATTATTTTATAAAGAGCTTGCTTCTAAAATAATAAGTATAAGAGGTGGATTTGTATTTATTTGACATATATAGTCCTAGACATCGTCGCATTATATGAAATCTTATTTTGACTCGAGGAACGAGTTAACAGCTAAACATGTCCTAAATGAGACCTAAGGTTGCAACAGAGGAAGTCTGTACTATAAATAGGAGGAATTTTTGCCCCCTTTGTTTGGGTTTTCATTCAAAAGCAATTCAATGAATCCATGCATTAGTGTCACTGTGACTGTTGGCCTTGTTTGGGGGCTGGTTAGTTTGTACACTGCAGATTTTTTTAAAAATGTTTACAAAGCATTTAAAAAATAAAATTGATTGAACATAAACATAAACTGAGTTAGACCATGTTTATCAGTGAGCCCCGTTTCGGACTCTTAACTTATTTTTCAATTGCCACATCAGTTAAAGAGCCCCAACCCAATTTTTTACCTTTTCAGCAAATTATCAGTGAGCCCACTCCGGGGCTTTTAACTTCTTTTTTTAAAAAAAAAACATATGCAATATGAGTGTTTATGGGTAGATAAAAAGAAATTACATTCATTTTTTTTTTAATTTTTTACATTAACAAAAATAGAGTAAAATTGATTTTAAAAAAAAATAATCAAGCGTTGCCACATGGCAGCACTGCAGTAGCCCTCCCTGCAATGAGCCCGGACTCATCTTCAAAGTTGTTTTTCCCTGGACTCATGTCCACCTCATTTCTTCTTCTTCTTTTATTTTATTTTTTTGCCTATGTGGATTATTGGTGAGCCCTTGGGCTCACCAATAATCTTGCTCTTACAAACTACATAAAATTGACGACTCCTAGCACAATCTTAGGAATTCTAAATTAGCTCACACTTACAAGCTACATAAACATAAAATGACTTAAATTACATCTCAACATCTAAGTGCATGGATTCAAATTCCATAGTAACACTGACTTCCTCATTGTTAACTTCAGTTGGTCGGGGCAGGTCTTCAACTCCTTGGCTTTTCTCCCACATGATTGAGTATAGCCCAATTATGATAAGGGCTCCTCCTAGCACACTGCATCAAGCAAACAAATAAATTAGATTAATCAATCACCTATATAACATGTATTAGAGTATGTCATATATATATATATTGTTTTATTTATATGTACCTCCCTAAGTGTAGCTCCTCATTCAATATGAGGGGAGCCAACAATGGCAACTACAATCAGGATCAATTGAGTGAAGGTGGAGACATAGAGTGGGCCTTTAAGACGCACACACCATGCCACCGCAGCTACCATAATCCCGGAACAAACAATTCCGTACGAAGCAAAACATACGTGCATAAGAAATTAATCAATATTCAAATCTCACACACGCGCGCGTGCATACACATATATACACATACACATACACATACACATACACACATATGAATTAACCACTCAAAACTTACCGCGTATGCAAAAGTGAGAAGACGAATGTTCCAACCCAACTTCCAGTTCTCCCACTTGTGATCAATGATTAAGGCGAAGAACAAAGCCCGGAATGCTGCCATTGTGCTCATCAAGGTTGTGTTGGATAAATAGCTAGGATATTCCTGGCTCATCTTTGCCTAGTTAACCTATTCATTAAGAAGCATATAAGGTCGAATAACATATGATATATTTCGAGGATAGGCTTAATTTTAGATGAACACGTTAAGCTAGAGTCACCTCAATAATGAGCCAATAAGCAAACAACAAAGAGCTCCCAACAGACATCAGTGCGCCTAAGATCGATGGGATTGCCATCGTGCGCCACATGTCTTGAACCATGAGTATTATGGTGGATGTGGGGTGGCCAAATGTTGAGTGCAATGCCCTTGTATAAGGTGAGCACCATTGCACCAGAAATGCCTAGGACTGTTCCTACCACCTTTGCTCTACCCGACATGCTTTGTATGGCCAACGTCTCGAGTCTTGTGTATATCGGCCATGATCAAGATATTAAGTATGGGTTGTGGAGATGCCTTTTGGAGATCGAGATATTAATCAATGACATACTCTTCATCCTACAAACTTTCGTGGTGGCGTACTGCTATATCTTCAAGGATGTCAACTAGGTTTCAGATCGAGCAGTTCGATTGTGCCATTAGGTCGATCCTGAGGCATTGGCTTTGCATTCAATTTCTCGTCTTTCGGTACACCATTGAACGTACGGTGGACCGATTGAGGCTAAGACTACTCAAATATTTGCCTTGTAAAAAGAAAAAAAAAATATGCGTAGTTTTTTTTATTAGGTAAATATAAGTGAACTATTCCGGAATGACTCACCGAAAAGGACTTGTGGGTAGTACCCATAGGTCCCCGGTTCGAACCCCGAAATAGCCGCTCTTTATTTACCTATTCAAGGTAAATATAAGTGTTTTATATTTGATAAACAAAGACTTATCATATCTAGGCTAGGTATGATAAGTCTTTGTTTATCAGCTCATCAAAATTGTGCAAATTTTGTACAAATTCACTTAAAATTCTTTTAAACTTGTAAAAATTATATTTGTAGAATTGAAAATCGATCAGTTTACGTTAATTTATCACTAGAGACCTTTTTTTATAAAACAGGCCATGCAGATAATTGGGCCGGGCCCATATATAAAACTTTTACGGAGGAAAGAGTCCATCCAGATTCTTAAAGTTTGTTAGGTGTTTATTGTTGGATCCGGATTAGGGATGGAAATCTTCACGGATACCCGATTTCTCCATTTCAACCCAAATCCGAAAATATGGATCAAAACGTTATAGACAGATGAAAAAGTAGGGGTCATCTAAACACACGGTGAAAATCTTGTCATAGATACAATATTGATCACGGTTTCAAAAATTGTCAAAATTTTAGCTAATTAGAGTAATTAAAATTGTAAAAATACACCTACAACGGTTCGAAAACTGTGAAACTTTAGGGGATCAAAGTTCATTCCAATCTACTAGATTTTACCGGCTTCTGGTAAAATCGTTGTCGACACCAGAAGCTAGAGCTAATGAAGTGTATGTTGGATTCGGAGGACGGATTCGACGTTGTGCGAATGACAATAAATTAGCCGTCCGAATAACAGCCGCCTCAGTCAAACACCTCTTACTGTGACGGTTTATAAAACCGTAGCCGAATTATTTTCCATGGTTTTCTAAACAGTGACAACAATTTTTTAAAAATGTTGTAAAAAATCATACTCCGTAACAATGATAGTGTGTTTGACGAGATTTTCACACCATGCACGTACCAATTTGAAAGAATAAAATGCATAATGGATTGAATACAGACTAGAGCTGATATAGGCTTCGTTTGGCAAAATAGAAATCCATCAGCTAGCTTATTAGATCTTTTGATTTTGTATTATATTGGTGTAAATGAAATAAATATAAGATTTTAGTTTAATTAGCTTTTGAAATGAGAGTATTTCAACATCTACTCACCGAAGCTTTTTGGAGCTTTCTGATTTTCTCTTAACAAATTTCCATTAGCTACTCCAACCGCTACGTTTGCTAAACATCATACCAGTGCAACAGAGTGCGTTTCCGACCCTGAAAATGCTCGCTGATGCCTTCACAAGCTTCCAAGCTAATCTAGAGACGTCCGGAAGGTTCTAAAACTTTTGAGAACCTTGTGGAGATATATCCAAATGTGTAGAGATCTCTAGAAAACTATGGAAACTTGTAGAGACCTAGAGACAACTAGAGAGAAATCTAGCGACTTAGAAGTCTTACTAGCCTAGAAAGGATCTAGAAGACCCTATGCCTTTCATAGTCCCGAATCTTCGTTGTACAAGGGACTATGGCTATAAATAGGGAGCCACCCCTTCTCATTTGTAACTATCTAAGCATTCAAGCAATCAAAGCTCTCAAGTTCCCACACAGAGCTTCCTAAAGCATTCCAATCACCTTTCAAAGTTCTTAGCCAACTTCCTTCCGTAAAACTTAAGACTTGACTTAATCACTTAGTCAAGAGAAGTGTCTAAGAGCCGCACGACAAGCATTCGAAATAAGTCGAATTGTACCACTAGCTTATTAACCTAAACGGAGTATTTAAAATAAATAATAAATAATTTATCAGATTCAGTTACTCAGCAAAGCTTTACGTGGGGGGTGAGTCAAGGCCGGACCTGAGGGGATGCACAAGAGGCCTCCGCCTCGGGCCCAAAACTAAAAGGGGGCTCAAATTTTATTTTATTTTTAAGTATATGGATTTTTTTATTAGTAAGTTTAACTAAAGCAATTATAGTGTATTGGTAAAAAAATATTATTCTTTCCCATTAGTCAATGATTCAATTCTCTTTGTAACCCATTAATTTGATTATATTTTTTCCACCAAAATTTCATTTAATAATCACTAAAAGCCACCAATAAAATAGAAATTATCCATTATATATGGTAATGAAAAATAAACAAAATTTTATTAATGTTTTATTTCGCTTTATCTTGTGCAACTTCATATTTTAAAAAAAATTAGATTTTCACAAACCCTTTCTAAAAGAATAATTGCCCAAAATCACAAATAAAAAAATATTTAAAACCACCCATATTAAACTTTTTTATATAAAAATAGCTAAATAAAATAAATAAATTAAACGAAATGATAAAAAAAATTCTCAAAAAAAATAAATAATAGAGGACTCCATTTTTATATCTGGCATCGAAAATTTTAAAGCTTAGGTCTGGCCCTGGGATGAGTAGACTACTCTAGACTAGTACCATAAATGAGGTAGAGTAATTGAGAGACCACCCTTTCCCAAAAAGAAAGGCAAAAGGCGCAATGGCGGAATGCAGATGGACAGTCAGTCCACATGCCAGGCTGCTTGCAGGTTTATGCATGCAGGCTACCGGCCTCCTCCTGCAGCAGCAGCAGCAGCTAATCTCCCTCTGCCCTTTCCCTTGTTTACATAAATCACCCTCTGGCCTCTACTTTCTCTTATCTTTTATTTCTCCTACCTACCTCTTTCACAATTCACCACTTCAATTTCTAACGTTCAACCATATAGGGTTCGTATGGGACGGAGTTAATAAACCGACTAAAATTATAAATAGGGTAAAATTTATAAACTGTTGGTAAAAAGTAGTTAAAAATTTATGAAAAAATATAAACTCCGTATGGGTTGAAAAACAGTTTATTTGTAAAAAGTGTAGGTTTATTTTGTTATTATTAAGGGTATTATGGTATTTTTAAATCAAATAAACCACGTAAACTCCCAAAAAGCTATCAAAAATAACTTATTAAATAAACCCCCAAATAAACTAAAATCTCCTAATAAACCCCTCCCCATACAAGGTTAAAAATTTCAACCCCCAATTATTAACTACTAAAATTGCATTCATACACACCCATAGTATACTATCTCAATACCAATTTGAAGTGCTCCGTATATCTTTTTTGATAAATTTCTGCATGTATATCACCCCAACTTATTATATATGCATATCACCTTATTAGATATGTATTACTATTAAATGTACAAATAATTATACCATAAGTTGATATACGTATGATACATATATAATAGACTATTGAATCATTGAAAAATATTTAGATATCGTGAACAACATAAGTATAAGCTTGATGGACTACTCATCTTATTGCTAATTGGTTTTGAGATGGAACCCCGTTAGGCGCGTATGTTATTTGTGTTTCCCGTACGTGAGCTAGATTCAGATTAATGGATTTGCTAACATATAAACTTAGTAGGCTACTCCTCTCATTGTTAATGAGAGGAACCTCGTTAGATTTGTCTCTCATACGTTGGTCCTCCCTCCAACTTGTCTTAGCCCCATCGGACTCAACAACTTCAACATATTCATATTTCTAATTTCTTTGAGGTAATGGATATTCAAGATGATCTTTTCTATTTCTCAAGGACAACTTCTGATTTCTTTAATTGAATCAATAGAACAAAGATTAACATATTAAGATTCGCTTTGTTTTTTACTCTCTCCATCTCGCAATACTTGTTATTTTAGAGTAGTAAAGTTATTATATAAAAAAACTTGTTGTTTTAGTTATAGTTATTATCTTTATTGGTAATGATTGCTCTTTTTTATATGTAATAATACTGTTTTTAGGTATTTTAACCTATAAAAGTAAAGTAAATATATATTTTGTTAATAAGTGTGTATAGAGATAAAACAACAAGTATTGCAAGACGGATGAAATAATAGTTTTTTTTTTTAACCTGCAAGCATAATTGTATGATTTTTAAATAAAAAAAAATAGTTACTGGTACTATTAAAATAATATTTTTCTAATAAAGGAAAGGGGAAAAGTGATGCAGGCAGATGCCATTTGGTAATGATAATGTTGGATTCATTGCATTTTGAACAAAACATTAAACTATCGATCGGGTCGCATGAAATAAATGGATGAATCCTCGACATTTTGAACCCCCCTACATAATTACACGCCCACGGTACCATATCAAAACCGAAACCGGCCGGCCCTCGGGATTCCATAGTGACGGAATTAGGAGTGGAAATGAATCGGATTATGAATTGATGAAACTATTCCATTATTCATTCGGTAGGGTAAATAGCTCCACCCACAACATATGTTCACCCTCATATGACTTGTGCGGGTGATGCAGATGGAGCGTGGGACTAATAGGCCGGTGAAATAAAATGGCGATAGCAATAGAGATGTGGAATATAGGTGGAGAGTGGAGACTCAATAACAGGACCGGTGGTGGAAGAAAGTAGAATTACTGGGACGTCTTCACCCATTATCCATCAATCACCTGCTTCACCCGCATCTGCACTCTGTTGTCCATTTTAGTATGAATTTTTGCCTGCAAATTTAACACAGGTTATGTTAATTATTTTTAGCCTTATACGAAGTCAGAAATTCCATTAAAAAAATATATAAATCTTTACATTAATAAGATCAATCTTCACCCTTTACAGGTACGCTTCCACCCGGACTTGGCTCCGCCCCTGAAAACCTTAAGATAGGCACAAGTTATCTTTCACTGCTTTTCTCTATCTCTCGAATGTATCTCTGTACTTCTGAAGGTTGACTTCTGCTTTTGATTGAACTGAGATATCAGCAATGGAGGAAACGAAGATCTGCAATGGAGCCACGACATAGGATAACGCGGTTTATTAAAAAAAAATATGACCGCGCATTGGGTGGACGTGTATCGGGCGAAAACTTCACCGAGAAAATAGGGGTCCCCTTTAATATTTTTCAACTCAAAATACTATTTTGATCCATTCTATTTATTATAGTTGAAACTATATAACGACCCGAGTTCTATAACTCGGATTACGCTTCGAAGAAATGGATACCTTCGTTCGGATCTTACAATTCAAGTACTGATTGATTCGAAAACAAAAGGGTTATTGTTGTGAAAGGAGGGATTTAGTACCCAAAACTCTCATCAGATCTATTGAAAACCCGATGTTTTCACACCGATACTTTGTCCTAAATTGATTATTGTTATTTTATAATTAATGATGTCGTGTATTATAATATCCCATCCTCGTTGAACCAATGCAATGAACTCTCTCTATATATATATGGAGTGGTGGAGCCTAAAGAAATTTATTAAAGGATGTCACAAAATCTAGCTAGATGAATGATAGTGATGAGTGATTAGTGTAATTATAAATAGGTGACGTTAGGAAGATAAGGATTTAAACTTGAAACATTTTACCCAATTATTACGCATTGATTTTTCCCTTCTATTGTACAAACTTTTTTTAATTGTACATATTATACCTATTCCACATATATATTTTAATTTTGTATATACAAAAAATTTCATCCATATAGCGATAATCCCTTTTCACCTTTTTTTTTTTAAGCAAGATAAAAATTCAGTTATCTAGACAAATCAAGAGAGACTGAGAGACCGGACAAATCGATAAATGGACTAACCATCATGTACAACCAAATCAAGCAAATGGCAGAAAGGAAATAACACGAAGTAAATAACATAAATACAAATGCGAAAATAAAATGAACGTGCTAGCTATCCTACACCTACATCGTACGTAAAACAAAACCAACACGACAAACGAATCAATCCACCAACGGAGGACACACTCAGAAGAGCCTTAAGATATCGATCGAAAATCCACGACGTCTTCGGATACAACAAATCAAACACCGTTCACATGAGGCATGGATCACAATAAAAACAACATAACACACCAGACCGCAAATCCAAACCCAAGCCAAACTATTGCTTAATAAAACCCCCCAACCCATCTCAAACCCTCATGTACGATAACGAAATCGTAAGCGACTACTAGATAGTCAAAATAGAAGTGACTGAGACGGGTCAGAGCAAAGAAATTGAAACAACAATCCAAAGGTAAAGGAAAAGAAGGACGGAATGGAAAGGAAAACCCCTAAAAAGGCGTTGTCACAACGCATAAACCAAGGATCGTTGATTGGCGTTGATGGAGCCGCCAAGAACCAAGGACGGAGTCGAGGACATAAAGCCGAGGGAGACCTCGAAGGAGGAGCCGGATGCAAGGCTACCCAAGCAAACTAGGGCGGAGCCGAGGTAGGAGGCAAGGTGGCGACCATGGTGACCAGGGAATGGTGGTCAGAGGGAAAATCGGGTGGTGGCTGACGAGCAGCGGCCAAAGGAGGTGTTGGGGATGGTTGGTGAGCGACGACAGCAAAACGCTCAAAAGAGAGCGTTTGACCTAGTATCCCTTCTGACCTCCATAAACAATCACCATTGCACTTAGCTAGGATGATAGAATCAAGCTAAGCAACCCCACTTTATTGAAAGACATGTAAAATACTTTATCTACAAATGGTTTACTTGGTTTTAATCTTCAAACGCCCATAATTTTTTATCCGAATTTTATCCTATTGCGATAATTCTTGCTATGAAGAATGCCCACACCGTGGCAATTCCACCCAGAAGGTAATGAGTTACTCCTACAACACGTCCTTGTACCAGAAAGCAATCCTGAACCCGATGGGTCATTCCTTTTTCTAGCATACAATATAGTGGATTTCATTAATTGAGACATATATATCACATATCACAAGAGTATGTTTATCACTAAGCCCAAAGTTAAGGCTCTTAAAACTTGACACGCCGGAATAAAAAAAAATTAAAAAAAAAGGTAAAATGTCATGAGCCCGGTTGTAGAGTCTCATATGCAAAGAGTTTCGAAAAAGCGGGCTCTTAGCATATCTTTTGAGGGTATGTGAGACCCGTGTGTAATTTGCATAAAAAAGCCAAAACGACGCGTTGGAAAATCAATCAAATGTCTGGGCCTACACAAAAAGGTTGATAAGATGCCAAGTGTGCTAATGAATGGGTGCCACATGACAACACTATGTTTTAAAACCTAAAAATTCAATTTCTAGAATTTTTTGATAATTCTCACTCCATTAATTAATACTCTACCGAAGAAATCGTAGACAAACTGTAGGTTGCCGATGACAGAGAATTCAAAGATGGAGAAGCATATGGTTGACGATGAATTCCGAGGCGTGGACGAAGATCTAGATCTGAGATCTAGAGGCGAAGTGAGGAGACAAATAAGGGGAGAGATGGAGAAGCCTATGGTTGTCGATGGAGAGGCGTGGGCGGAGATCTAGATCTCAGATCTGGATGGGGAAGGGGAGCTTGGAGGGCGAGAGGATGAAGGAGAACCCTGAAAGCCCTTTACAACGATGAAGCGGAGGATGAAGAAATGACTAATGAGAGAAGGGTATTAATTAATAATAGGGGTAGATTGGGGTTTCCAAAAAATATTTGGACATATAACAAAATGATAGTTTAGGTTGACAATTAGCAAAAGGGATGTACAAAATTGAACATTTGGGCAAATAACTTCAAAAAAAATCACTCAAATAATATACTTATTTTATTTGTTACATGTTATTTTGAATTTTATTCTATTATTATATTTTATTTTATTACTAATGAACTACTGAGGTATTATTACAGTATTACAGTATTATTTGATACTTGAAGAATTAAATAATTTCTTTAAAAAAAGACTAAAAAATGAATTAAGGGTCCACCAATTAGGCGTGGCCATGGGTCAGACCCGGCGGGTCGACGGGTTCGACCCGCCGGGTCAAGGGTCGGTGAAGGGCGACCCGAACCCTAACCTGGGAATTCCACGGGTTGGCGGGTTCAGGTCGACCCGTTGACACGCCGGATTCCCAAATTAAAAAAAAAAAAAAATTTAATATTTTTGACTAAAAATTTTTTTAAAAAAATGATAGGTAAAGACTTTTTCTACATATCACTTTTTATATCCATTTCATTTTAATATGAAGTGAAAAAAAACATGAGAAATTTTATATTTTTATAAAACTTCCTTTATCCACTACAATATAAATGTAAGGATATAAAACTTTTCAAACTTTACTTCATTTCAATATAAGAAATAAAGCTTAAAGTAAAGAGTGAGGGTTAAGGGAGGATGAAGTACACATATATATACATTCATCCCTTCTCATTCTAACTCTCAACTTTCAATGTTACTTTCAATGTGGGACAACATTGAACGTTGAGAGAATAGGAGATGTCTTCCAAATCTATAAAAAGGGAAGGGTGATAGTGCTTTTGACCCACATTGCACATTGCAAACTAGTATCTGTTTATATATTATGAATTATTCTAAGAATAATATACATAATAATTATTATAAACATAGAAAAAATATTTTTTTCAAAACCCCTGACCCTAACCCTAACCCGCCCCCACCCGTTGACCCGGACCCGCCGGATCATTGACCCGTACAACCCGTCGGGTCACGAGTCGACCCGTAACCCGTGGCCGCCCCTACCACCAATAAGTGTGTGAAATAGTAAAAAGGTTAAGCTAATGTGATAGATAAAATCATAAAATGTAATTTAACGGCTTGAAGCAAGGTTCACTGTTGCAGGCAACTGTATATAAATAGCAACCAATGACCTCTTGTTTTAGTGGTAAAAATGAGGTGCTTCTTTGTGCATCACTATTATGAGATCCAGGGTTCAAATTTCATTAGGAGCAATTTGTGCTTGAGTGGGTACTCATGCTTTGGCTTGCCTTGACATGAGTTAGTCTGTCTTGCGGCTTGCCGCTTGGCTTACCCAGCTCAATTGCTTTACAGGCTATTGCTCGGCCCGTGGATGACTAATCGATAACTTCGGTACCTCCACTTCGTAAAAAAAAAAAAAAAAAAAACTGTATATAAATAGTACAGAAAGAAAAAGAGGTGGATGACGCGCGCGACCCCCTACACTGTATATAAATAGGACACACCTCTTACCTTGACAGTAGTTGACACTCTCTCTCTCTCTCTCTTATCCTCTCTCCTATTCTCTTAAAATCCTCCATATATATATATTCTCACAAGTCACAATATATAGATATAGCCTATATAGGCAGCAATCTCTCAAGTACCACCACCTCACAAACATGCAATCGGGATGGTGGGGCGCAGGAGGTGTAAAGGTGATAGCGACAATGGTGGTAGTCCAGGTGGCCTGCGCCGGTGTCAACGTCTTCTACAAGCTCGCCGCCGTCGATGGGATGAACCTCCGCATCCTCCTCTCCTACCGCTTCCTCTTCTCCTTCGCCTTCCTCGCCCCCTTTTCCTTCTTCCTCGAAAGGTTAGTACGTTCTCCGACTTCCGTAGTACCATCTACATATCTATCCATATGCCTATATATCTAGCTCATAATTGATGTGATTACCATGCCTTAAGGGGAAGGTTAATAATTAATCTCAATTTCGGAAACTATTTTTCCTACATAGAATAGCATAAACTTCTATAATTTAACTTTTGCTTTATAAAAAAAGGGGTGTATATTATTTTATAAAAAGAAATATCTTACACAATTGTATTAATTAGTTTGTTCCGTAATTTCCGTTCATCGGAAATTTAAAGTTTGTTAAAACGCCGCTATTATATTGAAAAAAAAATGTAGATATGTATAAGTGTAGCGGTAGATAATCAAGTAGTCCGTATAAATCAAAATTAAGAAGCTTGGTGTGTAAGCAACCAATGCAGCACGGAATATTGAAAGGGGTTCAAGTTCAAGTTCACCTTCAACCAAATATTTATTGGATGTCGGCGTTAATATAATACTCCCTCCGTTCCAAAATAGATGACCTTTTGCTTTTTGACACGTTTTTTAAGGAGCGAAAAACTCTATAAAATATTATTTTTTTAATTTAATTTTTTATACTATTTGATACTTATTATTAATAAGTATCTAATTATATAAAAAAATTAATTAAAAAAATAATATTTCATAGAGTTTTTTGCTCCTTAAAAAGCGTGCCGAAAAGTAAACGACCATTTATTTTGGAACGGAGGGAGTAATGTGATTTCTTTAATATTTTTAGTTATATAACACGAACCGGGAAAAAAAAAATTAGGTGGTTTAAATAGACAAATTTTTTACACATTTATAATTTTTATTTTAATAAAAATTACATAATTTATATTAATTTTTTCTATCTATATTTAAAAATAATGCGGGTTGGAACAGACATCAGCCTGCTCTACTTACATGCCTGCCTCTATAGGACTTAATTAAAAATAGGCTATAGTAAATGAAATATTATCAAAATTAAACCTTTTGCATATACATATGGTAACAACACTTCCGGTTGTGAGGTAATTAATACTTCCAATTATCTCATTGAACATTCTAATTTTGTTAATTTAACTAATTATACGGAGTATTTGATTTATAAGATATTCAACTTTCCTTAGTGCTCGTTTGGATAAACGTAGGAAGTATACTTCCCGGGAATTTAATTCATGGGAAGTATACTTCCCGGGAATTTAATTCATGAGAAGTCTACTTCCCATGAATTACACTTTCTGGGATTTTATGAAACATGTTTGGTTGAAAAATGAAAAAATGGTGAATTTGATATATTGAGATAAATATGGGATTTTTATTAGTAAGAAAAGGGTGGAAGTTGTCTTACCATGTACCCCCTTGGTAATTTCAATTCATGTGTTTCACAGGAAGTTAAATTCATGGGAATTTCAATTCCTGGGAATTTCAATTCCTGGGTTTTTGGAGAACAAATTTTTTAACCAAACGTAGATATTCTATCCAACTTTCTGGGATATTTCACTTCCTGGGTTTTTTAAACCAATCCAAACGAGCACTTAATATTTCGATTCATTTTCTTTACATAAGTTATTTACTAAAATTTTAACTTTATTTTAGATTTTTTCTAAAAGTATTGCATTAGTAGAAATAACTAAAGCTAATATAAATTTAATTAAGACCGATTTGCAGGAATACACCAAATCGGTGTTCGGTTTGCAAAAGTATATCCATTTTGTGAGAATAGCAAAAATAAAATAGGTGGGTCATTTGTGCTAAAAAATAATGATTGGTTTTACCTTTAAATTTAAATATAAAAATCTTTAAAAGGAGAATTATGAATTAAAAGAAAAGTAAAAAAATATTTTAAAAAATGAAATATATATTAAAATAATTCTTTTAATATTTTTTCCGAAAAATTTAAAAATAATAAAACTAGTCGGGTGAAAAACATTGCTTTAGTGAGAGAAATAATCCTGACAGGATTAAAATTTGATTTGACAGGATATATGTTCCTTATGACAAAGCTGAAAATTAATGCTAGCACGATGAAATCTATAATAGGGAAGATAACTAGAAATTAAAGGCATATCAAAGATGACAAAATTATTTCTGTACAATGACGGGATTAATGTTCATAGCGACAGCCGACAAGCTTCTTGACGATGAGCGCTTCTCCGGGAGAACAGTTGGGCAAGCGCGCTTCTATGCCTACGAGGTTCTCCACCTCAAAGAACGAAATAGTGTTGTAATCAGGAAGATTGGAATAGTTGGGAATGGTTCCTCAGTCAAGTTGCCGAAAACTACAAAGATTATGCCGAGCTTATCAATATCTGAAGTCCCAGAGAAGAAGGGCTCTAAGCTGAAAAGCTCAGCAAAATTGCAACCCACTGACCATAAATCAACTTCTACCCCATAGTTGGTGGATCCATAGAGCAACTCGGTGGCTCTGAACCATCGTGTTCCAACACATGAAGTGAGAGGGCAATTTCGATCATCCCTCTTTTCCTCCATCTCATAAGTGTACGAACGTTTGAACGGATCATCGCCCAATTCACTTGTTGTACATGTAGCGAGGCAGGAAGTATCTCTCCATCAGGGACAAAAGAGTCCCTATCACATTCATCCATTGCATGATTTCTAGCATTTCGCTTAACCAACTCTCTGAAGAATTCCTCCTTACTGCTAAATCCTCGTTCCTGGGATCCATACTAGAACTATCAATTGGACAAGGGCTTTCAGGCAACCGAGACGTGTCAACCATATCAGTAGTTGTGTTGCTTGATATATCTGCTTGCAGGTCATATGGAGGAGCAACAAAATCCAACTCTAGGAGAATCCTCGCCTACAAACAATATGAAGGTGAAATCTATTAAAACACCCACATGATGATATCACAATAAACTAAACATATGTATGAAGATTTTAGTCCCAACACAAGCAATATCGATCGGGTTTACAATGGTCCTCTTATAAAGTGTGCTCAGATTAATTCCATTGGAAAGTTGGAAGTTATATTACACGGAAATGGATACGGAAACAAGAAACCGATACGATAAGGACATAGGAAACATCCATTCCATTTGATGTTGTCATGGTTTTACACAAGTACATTTGTGTCCAACGATCTTTTTTTGGAGTTTTTGAGTAACATGGTTTGGAAATGAAGACAATTACCAACTACTAACAAGAAATTGTTCCCAATCCAGTAATTTGTAGCCCATTTTAGTCATATGATTGATTGAATATGAATTTCAAGCACAACAAAAGTAAATGTAAGCAATGAATTCAACACTGGTGCAATTACTTCCATCGATAACCTCAAATTAGATTCCAAAAATTCATGCAACAGTCAATTATAAATTGATCAAGAAAATCCAATCCTCAAAAATTACCTAGCCAAAATCAGCCAATTTCAGAACTCCATCCTCCGAAATCAACAGATTCGAAGGCTTCAAATCCCGATGAACGATCGAATTCCGGTGGCAAGGATCAACACCGTGCAAAATCTGAATCATCAACCTCATTCTTGAACTCGTCGGGTGCGATCCCTCCCTCCCACGAGCGCTTCGTAACCGCGATCAGCAAGGGCGAGCACGACGTCTTCGTCGTCCTAGGAGAAGTGCTCGTGCATAGACGAAGTACGTTTGGGCCAGCTTTGAAGCGTCCGGAGAGTCTTGATCTTTCGGAAGGCGCTCTGCTGATCGTGGATCTCCTTAAGCGACGAAGAGGCCGTCAGATCAGCTACGGTCGTGGTAGCCGTCGCCAAATCAGGGCGACTACAGGCGACTACAAGAGAGCAATGATGGCACATGGTAAGGGTCGTGACGCAATCGACTCGACGCAGGCGAGGAGGGTGAGGGCGATAGCCCCGGAGGCTGAGGGTAACGACCCAAAGCGGGAGCGGGAGAGAGAGAGAGAGAGAGAGAGAGAGAGAGAGAGAGAGAGAGAGAGAGAGAGAGAGAGAGAGATCGTCGACAGGGAAATACGAATTGACATAGCGTCGGGGAGTGAGGGGGAAGAGCCGGAGGCTGAGGGCGGCGAGCCGAAATCGAAGGATTAGGGCGGACTGGGGCTGGGCGGAGGATCGGTGCAGTGTGTGCTAAGGATTGGGGATTGTACAGATGAGATTTTTATACGTTTTAGATTTTAATCCTTTTTATTTATTTAATTATTTATAATTATTTAATATAATTTAAATATAATAGAAAAAAAGATAAATACCAAAGATATTTTACTTTTTTATTTTCTGATTTTTTTGGGAGGTGGGGTACTTTTGCTAATTGAATAGAGTATTTTTGCAAATTTTGATATATGGGTGCAATTGTTTTTAAAAGTATGTATTTTTGCAAACCAATTATGAAAGTGGGGTATTTACTATTAATTTCCCTTTAATTAAAGGCAATTCTCTAGTTATTTCAATGTAAAGTAATCCATATGTTACCAATCCCAATTCAAGTTGATGAACTAGTTATGTTACTATATTCCATGCTAGGAGATTATGAATTCAAATTCTCATGAAAATATGAAAATGATTATGAGGAGAGTTGACAATTAAATAAGTCATATAATATCCGATTAAGATATAGAGCAATTGTGTCTAATCACACTTAATTAAGAAGAAGAAAAAAATACCTATGTTACAACATACAATAGAATTGAAGAAAAAATGTCAAGCGACGAGAGAGCGATAAAGATCAAACTCATAATTTTTTGATCACTATAGCTAGCTTATTTATTCGAATACAAGCTTATACTCTGGAATGTTTAACTAATAGCGTGGTTAGATACATCGTAAATTCAGATTAAGCAAATACACGTCCTATTGACGTGGTGCACAGGGGCGGCCTTACGCCCGCCACACCCTTCGACCCACGCGCCCCGGATCTTGGGAAAAAAAATTATTTATAGATATGACAGTGTTGTAATAAGTAAAACCAAGATGAATATAGAATTAACTAATCTACTTTGCTTAGTTGGCTGGTGGGAAGGAAGGAAAGTAAAATGAGACTAAAGGTTGAAGGTTCAATTCCAACTAGCCTTTTTTTAAAAAAATATCACCTCCCTATAAAAAGTTATTTTTTAAATTTTTTGTTCAACTTGCACTCCACTCTTTATGTTTCTCCCCTCTTATTTAATTATATTCTTACTTCCCTATTATATACGGAGTACAAATTATTTAGCTATAACTAATTAAACCCCATAAAATTGGTAAAATTAGCCTCATTTTTTTTTTAAAAAATTCACCTCCCTCAAAAAAGCTTTTTTATTCTCTGTTCAACTTGCACTCACTCTCTATGTTTGTACCTCTTATTTAATTATATTCTCACTTCTCAGGCTCCCTATTATATACAAATTATCTAGCTATAAACTAATTAAACCCCATAAAATTGGTCAAATTAGGATTTGATTATGAGAATAAATTTTGTGAAATTTGCATTAGAGTTTGTGATTTTGAGAATGAAATTTATGAATTGAATTTGGGGTTTGTGAATTGAATTTGTGAAGCTTTATGAAATATTTGTATTTTCGTACCCTACATATTCAAATCACAATTTCTTTCATGTCTTTGGGAACCAAAAGATATTATAAAGTTGACGAGTTTACAATCCTAGCTAATATGCAAAAGTCTTGAATTTAACATGATTAGATTTCGATAAGTTTACACTCCTAAATATGATATATGCCTGAATTTCCAATGAATGACGAGAAACCACTACCATAACAATCAAGCAATGTAAATCTACTTTTCTATAATCCACTCCTAAGTTGAAAGTCATAGCTTAAGTAAAAGAACTTATTCAAGGCCAATACCTCAACACATACTAGATTTTCGCCCCACATTTCGGAGGATCCTGCGACCGCCACTGGTGGTGCCATGTCTGAATTGACATGCAGATGAACATTAAAAATCGAAGGCAAATCGGGATTTATGCCCATATTTAGTTTCCACGCTTAACTAATGTAACTAAGATTCACCCAATCCCTTTTGTATGCGCATGCCTCACATGTCACTTCGTTACGGGTGGTTACATAATTATTGAATCGATTATGTTATATAGAGGTCAAATTTACCCATTTATTACCCCCTTGCAATTATTTGTTGTAGGAAAAGAAGACCCAAACTAACATGGACGGTTTTGGGCCAAGCTTTTCTCTGTGGCCTACTAGGGTAATCTGCTCTACATTAGCCCCCACTTTACAATTTTTTATATTTTATGTACATTTTTGTACCATATATATGATCTCAATTGCTCTTCCTATCAAATATTTTGAAACAAATTAAGAGCTTGTTTGGTATAAACATCTAAGATAAATGAAATAAAAATAGATTTTATATAGGAAAATATATCCAGATAAGAGAAAAATGCTATCTTTGTATGAACAATAAGATAGAAGATGTAATAATTGTGATATAGTTACCCCTGTTTAAATGAGTGATTGAAATAAGCAGAAACAAAACCAATTTTGTATGAAAAGTTAGGAGGAGAGAGTAAATGATTAATTTATTTTTAGTAGTTCGAGTCTAGGTGTTGGGTCTTGTTGTTTATGCTTCTATTCTTCCTTCCTTCATACCTCCTAGTGCCTTCTCATTGTTTCTGCCTCATTTTCTTCTTTTCTATTGTTTGCCTTGTTTACATGTGCTTTAAGTAGCTTATTGTTGTGGGTCTTCCGGAAACTCTCTCGACTCGTTCGGGGAAAGAGTGCGTACATCCTGACCCCCCAGACCCTGCGTTTTTGCGGGATATACTAGGTTGTTGTTGTTGTATCTTAAACTATAAATGGACTACATTAATTTTCTTTCCCTTTATCTTTCCAAAATATAAACCAAACGAGCCCTAAATGTATAATCAAATTGCTAACGAGATACATATATCAAAACATGTAGGGGGTCACTTTCACAAAACCTCTTCTTGGAAGGTCTAGTGTTAACATCGGTCACATTTGCAAGTGCCATGGCCAACCTTATTCCAGCCATCACCTTCCTTCTTGCAGTCTGTTTCGGGTAATTAAGATCAAGCCATTGTGTAGGAGCTTCACTCGATCGATCTTCATTAATGTGACTAATAATGAGGATTGTATAGGTTGGAGAAGTTGGCAGTAGGAACTCTGGCAGGCAAGGCGAAGGTGACCGGAACCCTAGTTGGAATAGCCGGTGCAATGGTGCTGACCTTCTACAAAGGACTCGAGATCAACCTCTGGTCTATCGATTTTCATCTCTATAACTATCTGCATCCCAATCCCGTCTCACCACCTCCTCCCATAAGCTCCGGGACTAACCAAGTCTTAGGAGCCTTGTTGTGCTTGAGCAGCTCTATCACATTTGCCGGCTGGTTTATAATGCAGGCGAAGATGAGCAAGAACTACCCGTGTCACTACTCGAGCACCGCCCTCATGAGCCTGATGGCATCGGCTCAATCAGTCGTGTTTTCGTTACTCGTTGATCGCAATTGGAATGATTGGAAGTTGGGTTGGAACATTCGACTCCTATCGGTTTCTTATACCGTAAGCTACCAAACTCATTGTACATCATAGATTCCGATTTAAGGCTAACTATATGACTTGTGAAAACATAACTTCTTTTCAAGGGAATCATTTCTGGACTGATGATAGGAATCAACACATGGTGTGTGCACTTGAGAGGGCCTTTGTTCGTCTCGGCATTTAGCCCTCTCATGCTCATAATCGTCGTCGCTGTGGGCTCTTTGATGTTGGATGAGAAGCTGCATTTGGGAAGGTAATCGATCAAATTTGTAACTATTACTATCAAGTGTTCATATATAGTTCAGTTGTGGCTAACTAGACTCGATCGATCGGGTGTTTCCACATAGTGTGATAGGGGGAGTGCTTATCATTCTTGGACTCTATATTGTGCTATGGGGAAAGATGAAGGAGATAAAGAAGATCAGCAAAATGGTGTCGCCTATGAGCTGCCCTAGCGATCACAAAGTAGTCGAGATTACGAGTACAACTTCCATGAGCCTCGGAGATGAGGAATCGAAAGATAAGGATGATGGCAATGCAATGGAAGCTCCTCCAAGTGTTCATGAAACAATAGATCACGAGCTGCATCAACGGAAGTAACATGGTTTGAAGTTTAGAGTTGTTGTGTTGTTGCATATAGATTGATGATGTTGCTATAGGACTCATGTGTCATGTACGAGTCATGTTTTGTTATAGGACGTTGCTAGACAAATACATAGTGTAACATTTTGCTCAAGAAGAACGAATTCATGGGCTTTTTTTTGTGACAAAGTAAAGTGGATTGGAAGGCTTATTGGGCTATTTGAACCAAATGCACAATATTTATTTGTGGCGGAGGATTTATGAAAATATTTCTTGCCTAAATTTTACATGCCTTATTTATCACTTCTTTTTTTTAATAAGATCTTGCAAGATTTCAAAAATCATCTTTAAACAAAACAAAAATGATATCTTAACGTATCTACTTGCTAGATGTATATTTGGGTTAAATATTACCCTAATACATCTGAGATTTGGAGCAAGTTATATATATATATATATATATATATATATTGTATTTGAATTAATTCAGCGAGGGGTGTGATATTTATTGGTATATAAAATTATTTTTCGTTCAAAGTTTTTGATATTTAAAAAAAATATACTAATATTATATTTGATAATTTATACATATCTATAATTTTTTTACAAAATCCCTCAAATATTTTCCTATATATGGCTAGAAATCACAAAATAATACAAATATGTTAGTCAAAATGATGAAAATATTTGAATGGCGTGATTGAGGTAAGCGCGCCAGGCCATATGTACTATGTAGCTTCGGTCTCCTTGAAATCACTCCTGCCTCTATAAATATTAAATACAGGCGGCCTAAACCTCCAAATCACTGCTTGAATAAATACAGGCCTAAATCCTAAATCAAAGCCCTTCTTTGATTGATCTGTATACATCGCTCATCGCATACAGATCAATCTTTGCGGCCGCCTCTCGGTTTCTTTCTTCAAAGGTTTGACTTCCGGTTGATTCAATTCGTTTACTGATCTTCGATCCATTATGTCTCTCCTGAGCTCTGTCGATACTGCTTCAGTTTTTGAATTGTTTAATTCCAGGATCGTGTAGGAGTTTCTTTATGATTGAAACATCTAGGTTTTTGTTTTCTAGAACAGATTAATCTCTCCACCGATTGAACATAGTCTTAATTCAGTAGCAAATATAATAAATGGTTAATTAAATAAAATATTAGTTTTGATTATATATCTCAGCTAATGAGATGGTTCGCATTTAGTTTATCCCGCCAATTTGGTTGCCTAACCTGTACTCTTAGATCGAGTTCGTATCTATAATTTATAGCAACCTAATGTAATACTCCTACTTAAAAAAAAAATCAAAGATACTACTGTATAACTCTATGAGAGACTATATGTTATTAATTACATATAATATATTTTAGAATGATTCTTACTCCCTCCGTCTCATAAGAGTTGTTGTTTTAGTTTAGACATATTTTTTAAGAACGATAAATATCAATAATTTTATTAATTTATAAAAATAATTTCATATTTAATACAATTATTTATGAAATTATTTAAAAAATTATTGATATTTTATATAGTTTTTTAAAAAACGTGTTAAAATCAAACGATAAGTTTTGTGAGAGGAAGGGAATATAAGATTAATTATTTATTAGATATTGAAAGCCTCGTTTGTAAGTTTGAGTGGGGGATCGATGGAGTTTAGGGACTTGAATTGTGAAGTTTCAACATTGCGCTAAGTGATTATTTTTATTGAGTTAATAACATGAATTTATTTTTTCTAGATTTTAATTTTATTTTAACAAACTGAACCATGTTTTTTTTTGTTTTAACAAACACTCTTAATATTACAAAATATATATTTTAATACTATTATTTGTTCTTTCAATAAAACAGTAGTGATGCAAATAATTATACCAATGTTGTCAATTAATATCAATTACAACAAGATTAAATAAATATAATTATAAGAAGATATATTTTAATAAAAATTAATCTAGTATAAATACATCTTTCAATCAACAAATAATCTATATAAATAAAATCAATGCTCTTAAATATTTATCAATTAATAATTTGGTAAATGCATCAATGAAGTAGTTAAATTTATATTTTTAGTAATTAACCCTATATAGATAGATAGATTGATTGATAGATAAGAGAATCAATGAAGTAGTTATATAGATAGATAGAAACAAGATCTTAAATATTTATCTATTAATATTTTTGGTAAGTGCATCTATGAAGTAGAGATAGATAGATAGAAATAAGATCTTAAATATTTATGTATTAATATTTTTGGTAAGTGCATCTATGAAGTAGAGATAGATAGAAACAAGATCTTAAATATTTATCTATTAATATTTTTGGTAAATGCATCTATGAAGCAGTTTAACTTTAGATAGAGATAGATAGATAGTGACTTTTGACAAATTTTTATCAATTATGGAAACATATTATTTTAATTAATATTTTTTGGTTAGAACAAATTTCCAAAGAATTAACCCTAGAATGCAACATGGGATACTACGCATTAATGGAAATATATGATAAAGATTGTTTGTTAGCATTGCAAAATAGACACACTTTCCTTTTTATTATTGACGGTTACAAAATCTTTATAATATTCATTTTAACTTTGGATACTAATAAGAAATTTAATTTTGATAAAATTTATTCATGTTATATGTATAGGTTTATTTTGAGGTCATTTCATTGTGTATTATAAACCTCCGTATAGGTTTGGAAGATTGATGAATATCAAAGGTATGATGTGTTTGGGCCATTCATTGTGCTTCCTATCTAAGTTGATCAATTACATTATACTCTGCAACAAAACTAGCAATTTCCTGTTATTTTTTTTTGGTCCGTGTTTGTTTCTTCTGTTTTTAAGTTTCTTTTTTCTTTCTTTATTCATTTCAATTTGGCCTTTTTATTCCCAATTCGGCGATAGACTATCTACGATAGTGATTTGATTAAATCAAATCACCTGTGGCCTGTGGGTTTGGGTATTGTAGATGTAGACATTTAGTGATTTGAATAAGCTGGTTCCATTCCATGTATATATGAACTCTTGCAACAGGGACGGTGACTTGTTCAAGGGAGATCGATGGTGGTGATCATAAGGAAAAGACTGGGAAAATGAAGCTAACCTTCCTGATGAGTTGCACAAGGAGGCTGGAGACTGTGATCAGCCGAAATAAAAGGTGTTCAGATGTTCCCGCAGGGTAGATTAGTCGAGTATGTGTGGCCACACAAATGGCAGAGCTAGACAAGTAAGGAAAGAGTGGTAGTACAGTGACAATGGATATGTGTATGAGTTTAGGAGCGTCTGAGAAGTTTCATGTAGGTCTTTTTATCAAATTGAATACTCCGTATATCATATGACATATATAGTTTCAGATTTATAAGAGTTTCTAACATGAAGTTGTTATAAATCTGAAAATATATATACGTGCCCTATGATACGGAGTATTCAATTTGATAAAAGACCTACATGAAACTTCTCATACGCTCATACGTATAACGTATATGCATTGTCTTTATACCACTCCCTCCTTATCTCTGTCATTTGTGTGGTCATATACTTGAGTAATCTACCTTGCAGGAACTTCTGGACATCTTTTATTTCAGTTGCTCAGAGTCTCCAGACTCCTTGTGCAGGGTTTCGATGTCGATGGTGATAAACTCATCAGGAAGGTTAGCTTCATTTTCAGAGCCTTTCCCTTTGATTTCCTTATCATCACCACTATTGATCCTGCTTGAACAAGTCACAGCTGTCTCTTTTGCTTGGATATAAAATCAACCTTCCGAGCTTCCCATCCTTCCCATCCGATCCGGCCATGACTTCGTCTTGCAGCCATCGGGTGTGAGCCATGAGAAGGTTCTCTTGGAGGATGCGCAGCTCAAAGAGGAAACTGCCAACCTTTGTGAGGTGATCATTGGTGTCTAGTTTGATGATTTTCAAGGATCTAACCAGTTGCCGACTCATATATATGTGTTTCTAAAATTGAAACGATGAGTGTCTAACAAACATTGGTATAAACTTGTTGATCTAGATCCTAGGCGATGTGAATCACCTGTGGGTTTGGGTATTGTAGATGTAGACGTGCAATGCTTATTGTTTTTGTATCAAGCAACAGAGACGGTGACTTGTTCAAGGGAGATGGATGGTGGTGATCATAAGGAAATCGAAGGGAAAAGGCTTGGAAAATGAAGCTAACCTTCCCGATGAGTTGCACAAGGAGACTGGAGACTGTGATCAACTGAAATAAAAGATGTTCAGATGTTCCTGCAGGGTAGATTAGTCGAGTATGTGTGGCCAAACAAACGGCAGAGCTAGATAAGTAAGGAGATAGTGGTATAGTATACTGACAATGGATATGTGTATGACTTTAGCAGTGTCTGAGAAGTTTCATGTAGGCCTTTTTTTTTATCAAATAGAATACTCCGTATATCATACTTCTGAAACTATATGTGTCGTATGATATACGGAGTATTCAATTTGATAAAAGAGACCTACATGAAACTTCTCATACGCTCATACATAGATGCATTGTCATTATACCACTCCCTCTTTATCTCTGTCATTTGTGTGGTCATATACTTGATTAATCAACCTTGCAGGAACTTCTGGACATCGTTTATTTCAGTTGCTCAGAGTCTCCAGGCTCCTTGTGCAGGGTTTCGATGTTGATGGTGATAAGCTCATCAGGAAGGTTAGCTTCATTTTCAGAGCCTTTTCCCTTCGATTTCCTTATCATCACCACTATTGATCCCGGTTGAACAAGTCACAGCTGTCTCTGTTGCTTGGTCAATATCTTTGCAAGAGTTCATAGGAACCAGCTTATTTTGCATCTTCACCTCCTCAGCTTTGCCCAGCAAAACAGAATATAATACAAAAACAATAAACACTGCACGTCTACATCTACAATACTGCATCAAGACAAACCCGCAGGTGATTAATCAAATCAAATCGCCTAGGACCTAGATCAACAAGTTTTTACCAATGTTTGTTAGACACTCACATTTCAAGTTTAGAAACACACACTTGAGGCGGCAACTGGTTAGTTCCTTGAAACTTGTCAAACTGGACACTAGTGATCATCTCACAAATTATACAAGGCCAGCAGTTTCTTCTTTGAACTGTGCATTCTCCAACAGAATCTTCTCGTGGCACTCATTCGTGTGCTTTAGCTTGTCGACGAGGTCATGGTTCTCTGTCCTAAGCATGAGAACCTGCGACCAGAACTCATCGATTGGCCTTTGTTTCCTCATTCTACATCCTAGCCGATTCCGTTTTCGAGATCATTCTCTAGTATATAGATATTGTCCTATGGGGGCAAGATGAAGGAGATAAAGGCAATCAAAAAAAGGGTGTCGCCTATGAGCCCTAGCGATCACAAAGTAGTCGAGATTACGAGTACAACTTCTACGAGCTCCAGAGATGAAGAATTGAAAGACAAGGATGATGGCAATGCAATGGAAGTTCCTCCAAGTGATCATGAAACAATAGATCACAAGTTGTTGCATAACAAACGCATCATGGGAAGTAACAAGATTTGAAGTTTTGATTCGTTGTGTTGTTGCATATAGATTGATGATGTTGCGTATTTTGTTTTGCTATAGGACATTGCTATACAAATACTTAGTGTCACATTTTGTGATTAGGATCACCCATAACCATGGACATGGTATAACCTTCCCTGTGAGAGAAAGAGGACTTGAGTTCTTGAAGACATTGTCAGCCATATCTATTTGCATTTTTCATTTGTTGCTCTGTCATTCTCATTTTTCTATTCATTTTTCAGCTTTTAGCCATAAATTTTTCTTTTCTGTTATGCTACGGTTGGAGGATTTTATTCACCATCAGTTTCATCAACTAAAATACCATTTTGATTTAGTTATGTTACCCTATGCTTACTCGATTCTGTTCGTATTTTTCCCACTTGTTGGTATGTGTTTAGCTGCATGTCTTTAGCTGAATTACCAGGAAAACTGGAAAAGCATAAGAAAGCTAAAGCATTTGGCTGACTACACCTATTTCAAGTATTAACCAGTCCTCAACTTCCATTGTTTTAAAGTCATATTCTCATCGATTTACTGTTTTCATGAGGATCAACATGAACAATTAGTTTTAATCTCAGTTACGAGTGGTTGATAGCTAGTCTCATTTGTATATGCACCCTCATTTTCATAGAAAATTGAAAATGTCGATTAGCCTATGTGGGAGTCGAACCCACATCTTTTATGCATTAGCACATCACTCTACCGCTTGAGTTAATAGGCTTTATAAAAATGCTACATAATCAGTAATGACATTTCACTAAAACATCCCAAGTGTTTTGAAGGTTCAATAATAACTGTTTAGTTCATATTGTTCAAGTTTAGCACCGAAAGAAGTTAGCTCTAATATCATAAACACCATTGAAGCACTATATTCTAAAAAATTCACCAAGGGATTACTCGGGGGGGGGGGGGGGGGGAATAACCACACAAAAGGTGGATACTTTATCCAGCAAGTTATTACTCAAACAATTCAGCAGTGTGTTCTAGGGAATAATAAAAAGAATCAGCATTATGTTATGAAAACTTACCCCAACAAGGATATCAAAATTCAAGAAACTATTAGTCTATGCTCAAGAGCCTCTATCCAACAAGCTTTTTGAGACAAAGGATGTTGCAGACAGAAGTCTGTCACACGCAAAATTCATGCTACATGATCAGGTTTGTATAGTATTAAGACATCGCCAATATAAGGTTAATATGTCAGCAAAAGAATATCATCATTTCAGGCTGGAAAATGAAAAACAGAAACCTTGGTTATTATATTAATGGTTTTGGTAGAAGAAGCTTGCATCACTCATATAAACTATAAAGTACTTGAACAAGATGAAGTTTCTGAGTATCTAGTGCACCTTGTATTCACTTGCATATAATTTTTAAATCAGGCTAATACAATCAAAGGAGGTTATAGTAGAAACTAACAATTGTTGTGAAAGATGGATTCAACTTTTGTTAGGAAGGGTAAAATTAGGAAATGCAACTCCCTGTATTTGAAGAAGAAAACTAATAATCTTGATTTCCTCCCAATCTTGAACTCTCACACATCACTAAGTGCTAATTAGCTTAATTTTTCCCACACATCACAAAGCTTCAAAGACTCAAAGTACGGGAAAAAAAATCAGCAATTTCATGTCCATAACTTATTGAGTTTCGGATTAAGCTATCTTTAGAGTACGTCTATTCAAATCAAATTCCCAATCCAGTTTCATGTTAAAAAATCACAGCAAATCCGTAGCCTAAATCGGTTACCTTATTCGTTGTTTTTCGCCGAACCCGGGAGGAGGAAGGAAAACGCTTAGCTGCTGTCGAGCCAGGCCGATCGAGGTTGAGCCTTCTACTCCGCCGATGCAGCATTACAATCGAGAATGGGATGGAGAAAGGATTGGAATCTATGGCAGATGTGTTGAACTTGGATCTGAATGAGATGCAATTGGGTTTCAGGTCAGGTGGGGTTAGGGTTTGGATTTGAACGTCCATGTGAAATTGGGCGAGCGAGTCAGAGGCAAGGCGACCACAGGGTTTAATGAGGGAATTTTAAATTATGATTTTACCTAGTAATTTTATTATTTTTAATTGGAATTCATGGGCTTTTTTTTGTGACAAAGTAAAGTGGATTGGAAGGCTTATTGGGCCATCTGGAGCAAATGCATACTATTTGTTAGGGGTGGCATGGGACGGGACGGGACGGGATTGTGGTAATCCCGCGTCCCGTCCTGCGTGTTTTTTACGGGACGGGATCGGGACGAGATTGAATAATTTTTTTTCAAATCCCTCCGGGTCTTATCCCTCACGGAACGGGACGGGATTTGTCCCTCGTAAACAACGATTAAAACGCAATCCAAAAATATCAATTAGGAAGATGCGAATTAAAATAGCTGATAATAATCCCATTACAAAAACAACAACAGTAGCAACAAGTATTACAAAAATCCCATTACAAATTGAACAAGATTGAAATTACAGTAGCAACCAAAAGGACAACACTGTATATTTTTTTATAGGACAACAGTAGGTTAGAAATCACTATTAATGTCATACTACTTGTACTAAAATTCTTATTTCTTATGTTTTTAATGTTTTATTATTATTTTATATTCTGGGTTTAAATAAAAGTTAAAGTATAAACTATAATATAAATATATTTTTATTAATTTTAATTATATATATATATATGCGGGACGAGACGGGATTTGCGGGATGCGAACTCTCCGTCCCGCGTCCCGCAATTGAATTTTTTTTTCTAAATCCCACCGGGATCGGGACGGGATGCGGGACGGGACGGGATTTGCGGGATTTGTGCCCACCCCTAATATTTGTAGCCGAATTTCATATGCCTTATTTATCACTTATTTATTTATAAGATCTTACAAGATGTGATGTGATAAATAAATACATATATAAAATCAGATTTCAAAAATCATCTTTAAACAGAAAAATGACAACTCTATCTATATCTATGATATATGATTTTTCTGTTCTATACCCATGGACATAGGATAAGAGTCCTATTTTAGAATTATATTTCAAATTTTAATTAATTTAGCTTTTTTTAGGGAAATTTACTAAAATCACCCTTTAAATATGAGTGTTTTCACTTAACCACCCCTTAAATTCAAAATTATAGAAAACCACCATTTAAGTGGTTTTTACTTACAACTCACCACCCCTTCATCTATTTTAATTAATTTATCATTAAATATATTATATTTTAATATTTTTAAACTTAAATTTGGTTATAAATATATTGAAAATTTTAATTTAAGGGCTTGATTATATTTTAGGGATAATTTTATTTATTTTTAAAAAACAATAATAAATATAGCCTACAATTATTATCTTAATAATTATATTTAAGTTATATGATTAATTGATAACCTAATTTTTTATAACTTAGGTAAATTTAAAGAAAAAAGTTACATACAACAAATAAAATGGATCAAACTCATATTTTAAGTTGATTTTTTTTTACAGTATGCAAACATTAGGAGCCTCTACCTATACAGTAGCCTAACTCCAGAATCATTCTGAAGAATGATATTACAAAAATCCCTATGATAGGGGATAAACTGCAAATTACAGATGACACATTTTCTAGCTATATAATCCGCTGACTTATTTGATTGTCTATAGACATGACGGATTTCTGCCATCGAAAATTCCGATTGTAGCTTGGCAATATCTTCAGCCCATGGTTTATAATGAAAGCGAAGATGAGCAAGAATTCGTGTCACTACTCGAGCACCGCCCTCATGAGCCTGATGGCATCGGTTCAAACTCAGTCATGTTTTCGTTACTCGTTGATCGCAATTGGAATGATTGGAAGTTGGGTTGGAACATTCGACTCCTATCGGTTTCTTACACCGTAAGCTACCAAACTCATTGTACATTAAAGATTCCGATTTAAGGTTAACTATATGACTTGTAAAAAACATAACTTCTTTTCAAGGGAATCATTTCTGGACGTACTGATGATAGGAATCAACACATGGTGTGTGCACTTGAGAGGGCCCTTGTTCGTCTCGGCGTTTAGCCCTCTCATGCTCATAATCTTCGTCGTTGTGGGCTCTTTGATGTTGGATGAGAAGCTGCATTTGGGAAGGTAATCGATCAAATGTGTGTCTATTACTATCAAGTGTTCATTTGTGGCTAACTAGACTCGATCGATTGGTTGTTTCCACATAGTGCTTGGACTCTATATTGTGCTATGGGGCAAGATGAAGGAGATAAGGACGATCAACAAAATGGTGTCGCCTATGAGCCCGGCCTAGCGATCACAAAGTAGTCGAGATTACGAGCACAACTTCTATGAGCCTCGGAGACCAGGAATCGAAAGACAAGGATGATGGCAAGATTTGAAGTTTAGATTCGTTGTGTTGTTGAATATAGATTGATGATGTTGCTAAAGGAATCATGTCCGAGTCATGTTTTGCTATACAAATACATAATGGCTCAAGAAGAACGAATTCATAATATTTGTGGCGGGGATTTATGAAAATATTTCTTGCCTAAATTTTTATTTATCGCGTTTTTTTTTAATAAGATCTTGCAAGATTTCAAAAATCATCTTTAAACATTAAAAAAAAATGATAGGTTTAAATTAAACGTATCTCCTTGCTAGATATATAATTGGGTTAAATATTTTACCCTAATACATCTGAGATTTGGAGCAAGTTATATATGTCATATACTCACTTTAATTTTTGAAATGGGAGAAGAGATTGGATTTGAATTAATTCAGTGTGAGGGGTGTGATATAAATATTCATCGGTATATAAAATTATTTTTCGTTCTTTTTTTTTTCAAATACACTAATATTATATTTTGATAATTTATACATGCCTATAAATTTTTTACAAAATCGTGAAAATATTTTTCTATATATGGCTAGAAATCACAAAATAATATGTTAGTCAAACCGGCCTGAACCTCTCCAAATCAAAGCTTGTTTGATTGTGGTTTTCGGCTTTGTAAATACAAGCTCTCCGGCCTCCGCAGCGGTCGGAATGATTGATCAGTAGGTGATGAGTAATCTTTGAGGCCGGTTTCGTTTCGCCGCTCGATCGGTTTCTTCCAGAAAGGTTTGATTTCAATGTTTCCCTGTTGATTCATTTACTGATTTTCGATTCATTATCTCACCTCGCGTGCTTTGTTGATTGTGTTTCAGTTTCTTGAATTGTTTAATTCCATGATCCCAGTTTATTTAGGATTTGAACATCGTCTTAATTCAAATATAATACTCCGTATATGGTTAATGAAATATTAGCTTTGATTATATATAGTTCTTTGATCAAAGATTCTCTCAGCTAATGAGATGGTTCCAATTTGATCTTTTGGAGTTCAAAGAAACAGCAAACAGTGGCCAGGTCATCCACCGAGGCCGAGTACCGTGCTCTTGCCTTGGCCACTTGTGAAACCTTGTGGCTGCAATCAGTCCTTGCTGCAATCGGAATCAAGCTCACTCAAGCTCCAACACTCTGGTGTGATAACCTCGGGGCCACTTATTTGGCGGTAAATCCGGTCCTTCATCATCGTATCAAACACCTATCCATGGATTTTCACTTCGTCCGTGAACGAGTCGCAAATCGCTCCTTAAAGGTTGCCTTCATCTCGTCCAAAGATCAAAAGTAGCGGATATACTTACCAAACCTCTGGCTACGTCGCCTTTTCTCTCCAATCGCTCTCATCTTTGCATACGCCAGATCGGAGCGCCGGGGGGTACTAGCCAATCCACAAAGGCTTCATCTGAACAGCAGCCTGGTAACCGCCCAAACATCGTTGTGGATGGACCAACACACAAGCCCACTAGAGACTAACCCTGTTACACAATTTCCTCAGAATATTCTAGTGCTACAGCTGTATTACATTAGCATTCAGAAACGTACGTGTGTATATATATGGTCTCATGTAATTCCGTTAAAGATTAATCAAGATAGAAAACCAAATTTGTCATATTGCACTACCTACCGATCACATAGTAGTCGAGATTACGAGTACATCTTCTCTGAGCCTCGGAGATGAGGAATCGAATGACAAGGATGATGGCGATGCAATCAAAGCTCCTCCAAGTGCTCATGAAACAATAGTTCACAATTGAGTTGTTGCATAAGAAACACGTCAAGGGAGCTAGGGAAGTAACCAGATTTGAAGTTTCGATTCGTCATGTTGTTGCATATAGATTCGGATTTATAGAGGTTTGAACAATTATGATATAAATGCTACTCCGTATCAAATATTTACGGGTAGCCGAGGCACACCCCGAAACGCACGTGGCATACGTTCGAAAACGCTCACCACCTAGCACATTATTAACCATATCTTGGAAATATGTGATCTCCTAGGATTGTGTCTATCCGATTGTAACTATTGTGATTCTATTCTATCCTTTCTGGATATGTACCCTTGTATATTTATACCTTATTCATCAATGCAATATACACAACTTTACATTCTCACATGGTATATAGAGCCTAGGGTTTTTTTTTTTTCCAACAAATCTCCGCCCTTCCTCTTACTATCATCTCCTCGCCGACATGGCCAACCCCAACGCGCTCCTCCCGTCGGCAACCTCCTCCTGGCTGCCACCGGCACCACCACCACTCCCCTCAATATCCAAATCCCCAACATCACAATCAAACTCGACGGTGAAAACTACTCCCTTTGGAGGAACACCGTCCTGTCGGCCTTAGAAGCCTTCGAACTCAAAAGCTTTCTCACCGATACCACACCCCCATCAAAAACCCTTCCCAGCGAGACCGTCGGTGCCGATCCCACGCCGAATCCAGCCTTCACCGTCTGGCGGCGCCGAGATCGTTTCGTGCTCCTCTGGCTCCGCTCTACCATTGCGGAACGTGCCCTCGCCCTCATCACTCGCTGCACCGCCGCCGCCGACGCTTGGTCCACCCTTGAGCGCACTTACCAGGCTCAAACCCGGGCTCGTCGGATGGCTCTCAAACAGCAGCTCCAGTCCCTTCCGAAAGGCACCCTGACCATGATGGACTACGTCAACCAGAAGCGCGCAATCGTCGACTCCCTTGCTGAAAGTCTCTACACTATCGACCCCGAGGACCTCGCCTCTTACATTCTCGTCGGTCTAGACTCTGCATACAGTCCGTTCATCACCTCCTTCATGATGAAAACCGGCACCTTGGACATTGAAGAACTTGTGGGTCTTCTCCTCCAGGAGGAGGCTCGCCTTCTCCGAGATCAGCAGGCCGCGTCAACACTCCTCCCGCTGCCGAACACACCCAACTCCTCCGCCACTGCTCCCGCTGCCAACACCGCTTCTCGAGGCCAGCGCTCTCCCAGCACCCAGCGCTCCCCGTCAGGTGGTCGTGGGCAGCAGCAATCCGCTCCGTCATCTGATGGTGCGTCCGCTGGTGGTCGCGGTCAGCAGACCGGCCGCCGCCACGTCTGCCAGATCTGTGGCAAACTCGGCCACCTCGCCCTCAACTGCTACAACCGCCTGAACGAGTCCGAGTTTCCGCCCCGTCGCCGCGACTCGTCATCCCAGCAGCGCTCCGCCAACTTCTCCTCTCCATCATCTCCATCATCAATTGTCGATCCCTCGTGGTACTTCGACCTCTGGCGCCTCCGATCATGTGATACCCGACCTACAGAAGCTGCAGCTCTCCGACTCCTACACCGGCTCGGATGGCCTCTCTGTGGGTAACGGTAACCGCCTTCCTATCTCTCACACTGGTTCCTCTTATTTACCTGGATTGTCTGCTAATGTCAATTTACCCTGCATACTTCATGTCCCTGCCTTAACCAAAAGCTTACTTAGCGTCTTTCGCCTCACGAATGACAACCCTGTGTTTATGGAATTTCATAGTGACAAATGCTTTGTCAAGACCTTGCAGGGCAAAATCCTCCTCCACGGAACAACTGAGAATGGCCTATATCGCCTTCACAACACCGCCCCATCACCACTCCCCACCGCCCTCACCATCTCCCGTACGTCTCTTGAAGGTTGGCATCGGCGTCTAGGTCATCCCCACTAGTCTGTTCTCCGTCAGTTAGTGTCAAAATTCAGTCTACCTACCACATCAAATAAGCTTCCGCCGGTCTGTGAAGCATGTCAGTTTGGCAAAAGTCGTAGGCTGCACCTCCCTGCAACCCATGTCTCCTCTGCCTCTCCGTTTGATTTAATCTATTCGGATGTTTGGGGCCCTGCCCCTGTTTTGTCCTTAAACGGTTCTCGATACTTTGTGTTTTTTATTGATGATGCCACTAAATTTATATGGATCTACTTCATGTCTCACAAATCTCAACTCCATAACATTTTAATTGCCTTCCTAGCAATGATCAAAACACAATTCAGCATCACAATCAAAACACTTCAATCGGATTGGGGAGGTGAGTACCGCTCCGTCTCCCCATATCTCGCGTCTCAGGGAATCACCCACCGATTGTCCTGTCCCCATACACAAGAACAAAATGGTGCAGTCGAACGTCGTAACCGCATTGTGGTTGAAAAAGGTCTTGCCCTTCTTGCTCAAGCCAAACTACCGCTCCCTTTCTGGGAGCATGCTTTCCTCACCGCCATTTACCTCCACAACCGAACCACCTCCCCTAACCTTCAACACCAGTCTCCCTTTCGTCGTCTCTACTCTAGAGATCCTGATTACACCCTCCTCAAGGTCTTTGGATGCTTATGTTATCCCTTCCTCCATCCCTACAACAATCACAAACTTGACTTCAGAACCCTCCCATGCCTCTTCCTTGGCTATAGCTCTCGCCACAAGGGCTTTCTTTGCTTTGATGTCACCTCCAAGAGAATGTATATGGCCCGCCATGTCGTCTTCGACGAAACCACCTTCCCCTATCCTGCCCTTTCCGCCCCTCCTCGCCCACCTACACCACCCCCGACCACTCCCTCTCCAACTATGTTGCTCGAGCACGCTCATAGTACCACCCCACCACCGCCCCCTCCCACAAACCCGGCCCCACCCCCATTGCCGACACCCCCCGCCCCTTACCCTGCCGACACCTCTGCCCACTATCGTCCCAGTGACGATAGCACCCACCCAATGTGCACTCGTGCCCGCACCGGCCACCTCAAACCCAAGGCCCACATCTCCACCCGCCACCCCTTACCTCCCGATCCCACTCCTCCAGAACTTCATGAACCCACCACTTACGCCCAAGCCTCAAAACACACCCATTGGCAACAGGCAAGGCAAGCTGAATACCAGGCCCTTTGTCGGAATAGGACGTGGTCACTTGTACCTCGACCTTCTAATACTAACCTGGTTGGCTGTAAGTGGGTTTACAGGGTCAAGAAGAACGCTGACGGCACCATCCAACGGTACAAGGCTCGACTGGTGGCAAAGGGCTTCCATCAGGAAGAAGAAGTCGACTACTTCGATACCTTCAGTCCTGTTATCAAGCCAACCACCGTCTGCCTCGTCCTCTCCATTGCACTGGCCCAACACTGGCCCATCCGGCAATTCGACATCAACAACGCCTTCCTCAATGGCGACCTTCGCGAAACTGTCTACATGGAACAGCCGCATGGCTTTGTGGACGCCGCCCATCCCAGTCATGTTTGTCACCTCCATAAGGCTCTTTATGGCCTAAAGCATGCCCCTCGAGCATGGTTCACCAAGCTCAAACAGTTCTTCATTGCCAACCAGTTTCATGCCTGTCAATCCAACACCTCGCTGTTCGTTCATCACTCGCCCACCGTCACTATCTACGCATTGGTCTATGTTGATGATTTGATTATCACAGGCACTCAGCCGTCTCTCATCGACGCCTTCATTCGGAACCTCCATCAGCAGTTCTCTCTCAGAGATTTGGGCTCCTTGAGCTACTTCTTGGGCATTGAGGTTCATCGCGACTCCTCCGGTCTCTTCCTTAACCAAGGGAAGTACATCCGAGATGTCCTCGCTCGCGCCAAAATGACTGACGCCAAGCCCATCGATTCTTCAGTCGACTCCTCATCTCGGCTCTCCCACGACGGCACCGCTTTCTCCAATCCCACCCTGTATCGTCAGACGGTTGAGGCTCTGCAATATGTCACCATCACTCGTCCTGAAATCACATATGCCGTCAACCGCGTCTGTCAGTTCATGCATCGTCCAATGGAGGCTCACTGGGATGCCGTCAAACAGATTCTTCGGTACCTAAAAGGCACCTATGACTTGGGCCTTCACTTCCGACAGTCATCCGGCACTCACCTTTCGGCATTCTCGGACGCCGGTTGGGCGTCTGACCCATCAGACATGCGATCACAATATGGCTTTGCCATCTACTACGGTCCCAATCTCATCATCTGGACGTCCCGGAAGCAAAAGGTAGTCGCTCGCTCTATCACGGAGGCCGAGTATCGCGCGCTTGCATACACCATGGCCGAGCTCCTGTGGATTCAGCAGCTCCTTGCTGACCTACACCGTCCTCAACAATCGGCTCCTCTGCTATTGTGTGACAATTTAGGGGCTACATTCATGACCTCCAACCCCGTTGTTGGCTCTCGCTCCAAACACATCAAACTGGACTACTTCTTTGTCCGTGAGCAAGTCGAGAACGGGAATCTAGTGGTTCGTCATGTCTCCTCCGCTGATCAACACGCCGACATCTTCACCAAGCCTCTTGGTACGGCTCGATTCTGTGAGCTACGGTCCAAGCTTCAAGTTCGCCAGCACCCTTGAGCTTGCTGAGGGCTATTAACCATATCTTGGAAATATGTGATCTCGTAGGATTGTGTCTATCCGATTGTAACTATTGTGATTCTATTCTATCCTTTCTGGATATGTACCCTTGTATATTTATACCTTATTCATCAATGCAATATACACAACTTTACATTCTCACACACATCCTGAGTAGGGCTGATCAACCGGTTTGGACCGGAAATTTCGAAAACATGAATCGCGGATCGGACTAGGACCGAGAAATATGGTCTCGGGTTTTCCGGTCCGCAGACCGGAAAGACCGGTTGGACCGGTGGCTACAATCCTGTTTTATTTTTATTTATTTATTAAAAAAAAAAACACAGCCACAGCCGGTGGCTACAGTCCTGTTGTCGATCGTGAGTTTGAGGAACGCCGATTCCAATACAGCAAGAGGGGAGGGAGCATCAATCGGACGAGGCTATATATTTGGGTCGTCGATGAGAGATGTACGTTGCATGCATTACAGGTTTCGTAGGACCTATTACAAGATGCAGCGGCGGTTCCCAACCTTCAAGGAAGGTGCATTGCAGGTGTATGAAATCAACAACCTGTAGTTGTGTTCTTCATGGCCCTCAATCATCTTGCTGATCAAATCTTCAAAGCAGACGCCGGCCTCAATAACTGCAGGATGAGGATGAATCGGTTGAAGAAGCCCCATCCGGTAATCAAGCTCAACAGCGAAGAGGCCGAGAAGGAAACTTCTTAACCCTATATTTAAAATTGGGACTAGATTCTTCAATCTTAGTCTAAATATTTATGCTTTCCCCAAATCTATACTTAAATCAACATTAATTTGTCAAAATATACATAAAAACCTAGATCTAAAAAGTGAAATTGAGAGAGAGGGAGTGACTTATTGGCTCTGAGAGAGCCGCGACTGAGAGTCTAAGAGAGCCGAGAGGGCTGGTGCCCGGTGGCGTGTGGCTTCTGGCGAGGGACAACCGGATAGGATTGAGCGAGGGTTGGTGGGCAGAGAGACCGAGGAAGTGAGAAGCGAGGGCTGGCGGCGTGAAAGTGATGAAATGAACCCCTTATGAAACACGTACCATCTTTCTGCCCTGGCCTCTTCTTTAGGTTTTTTTTTATATCAGTTCCGGTCCAATTCCGGTCCAGACTGAAAATTCCGGTCTGGTCCCGGGTTTGGACCGGAACCCGGAAATCAAAATATCTTGGACCGTGAACCAGACCGTAATATCTCGGTCCGATCCAAAGACCGTAAATTCCGGTTCGATCCACATTTTGCCCAGCCCTAATCCTGGGTGCGCTCAGTCGTAGCCCCGTACAGGGTGTGGGGTATTTTTTATGCATTATGTCTTTGAAAATTATAAAATATAGAGGAACGAGTAGAATATAAAAAAACTATAGATTTATATGCGTTACGTCTTTGAAAATTGTAAAATATAAATGAATTTTTTATTTTTTTATAATCTTTCTATTTGAGGGATAAGTCCCGGTTCCGTCCTGTTCCGCGAGAGACGAGGTCCATACGAGATTAAAAAAAAGAGTATATTTTGTTCCGATCCCGTTCCAAAAAAATACGCGGGACGGAACGCGGGACCACCTCCACCTTGTCCCGTCCCGCGCCCACTTTATCAGCACTGCTCTGTAACCGTACAGAATGCAGAAAGAGTAGCCCTCAAGCAAATGCAAAACCCCCAAAACTCCATTCTTACAAAGAAATCACTTGTTCTTTACCAAAACAAAAAACAAAACAAAGAAATCACTTGATGTGCACCCAAACTTCGTCCTTCAAACCCTAGCGCCTCCCTCTTTGTACGTTGCCCTCTGTCTCTTTCTCTCATTATTCATTACCTGTGAGTGAGTTTTCATTGTATATTTAATTCTGGTTATGAATTTGGTCTTCGCCTTTTCGCTTGTCTTCTTCACATTTCCCCCTTTTTCTCGTTTTCTCGTTTGTTGTTTAGAGCAATGAAACCGGAAAATGTTCAGCGAATTAGAGCGCAATGTCTAGAGTGCGTGGATTTTGGCTTATGATCTGTGCATCGTTGTTGAAATTTTTTAATTTGCTCTTACCAGTGTATCGTTTTTGCCTTAAAAATAGGGATTTTGTAACTTGTTTGAGAGTGTGAAGCTTATTTCTGTTTGTTCAATCGAACACGTTGATGTCCGTTGATCTTTAATTTGGATAATCTGTATCCTAGCAACGTCTGCTTTAGGTTCAAATTTTCAATTTCCGTCATTTTCTCTTAGCCTTATCAGTTTATGGGTTTTGTGTAACGTGTTCTAAAGGGGCTCTTTAGTTGAGAGATCTGACTACAATATTTAGGCTTTAAGCATTTGATTTAGCCATTCACTAAAGAGCAATTGCAGCTATTGAGTATTTTGATGTGATTATTGATTAGTGTAAGAAAATGACTATTTGGATCAAGATAGAGTTTATGCCTGCCATATAAGTTTGTAATCTCTTACCAGTAGAATTTAATTCTATCTGCAAAAGCATGATTGATGTGCTGCCATGTGTTTCCTAGTTCAATCCTGATCCTCTGCATCTTTGCTCCTAAATTCTATGAACAAAAACTGCATCAAACTAATCTATTTTCTTGTTGTATCTTCCTCGCCATGTTGAGCAATGTCATTGAACTGAACATTTCTTATGGATGTTTTTTGCTTCTAAAAAACTGGTACTTTCCCAGTTGTAGCTTTGGAGACAATGAATGAACATAACGGCCATCAAATTCGGCTCCCATCGCCCTTTGATTCAGCATTTCATAACTTCATGGAGCCCATTGCTAGTCCCAGTGGAAGCCATGGTTTAGCATCGCCTTCCTGGCCATTTGTTGATAGCCAGAAGACAGCTCATTATGATGTAACTTCTCAATATCTTGCGGAGGGTGGACATGCTTCTGTGGCAGGGATGCAAGCTGTTACTGGAGCTTCTGATTTCCCAGGAAGTTTATTTGTTGATACTGGAAGCACATATGAGGGTGGATTTTTGCCTGCTTCTTTTCAAACTGATCTTTTGGATGCCAACTTGCTTGATAGCTGCCAATATCAAGATTTATTAAGAAGAGCAAGGCTTTCGTACGCTGGCCAGTTTGAGAACATGAAGAATAAGAGTCAAACTACTCCCTCTGTAAGGCATTCCCTGTTTTAAAATCATGACACATGCTAGATTGCTAGAAGATAATGGCTGCTCCAATGTGCCTTGCTAATGCTTATGATTTGTCTTGGCTAGTTTTTAAATAAAAAATCTTGTTTGTTTTTTGTTCTTGCAAGTTTAGTGCTTCAGATGAATTAGTTATTCCATCACTACCCTAAGGTGCAACTTTCCCTATAGGATAGCTTCTCTTATGAGTTCATCCACTTCCATTTAATTTTGATCTTGAACTTAGAGTATTACTTATATCCCCTGTACACCTCAGATGTTTCTTCCACGTAAGAAATACCCCACCACCTTCAACCATCTACTTGAATATATTTTTTTTACTTCCTTTGGAAGCTCCTTACCTCTGATATTGAACATGGAACTTACCTTCTTTCACATGTAACAGGTCAGAAATCTTGGACTAACCACTGATGTCCCTTTGCTTGAGAATTATGCACTTCAGGTTAATCATTTTATGGCTTTAATATAACTTTATGCAACATTTCTTGAGGTAGCCTAGATTGCATCATTCATCGATGAGCCGTCACTTTCCAAAGTCTTAAGTTGCATGTTGCTAACACTTATACTTGCAGAATCATACTTCCAGAACTAAAGAAGTAAATGGAAACAGTGTGCGTGTCATTCAGTCCCATCTGAAACCAAGTAAAGCAACATCTTGTTTTGACTCCAATAGATCCAGAGTGAAGGTGTCAAGGGAGCAGCTTAATGCACGTGACAAGGTGAGGCTGCTTACCAATGTAAGTCTTTTTATGTCATCATGTGTTATTTTGCTGGTTTCCATGTACTTAGCAAACCACCAATCTTTCTGCTATGTGAGTGTCTCACTGTTCCCTTCAGCCTGTATACAATATTGATATACCATGTTTGATCTCTTGCTATTTTTCAGGAGAGGAGATGTAGGATCACCAAATGCATTCAAGATTTGGAGAAATTGCTTCCTCAGCCAGCAAGGGTGAGAAGTCATTGTTTTCAGTTTATTTTGTTGGATCATTTATATGTCAAAATTATTGCAGTTTCAATGTGCTCATGATCCTGCTGTTAAAGTTTCATACTTACATAACATGTCTAAGTTTTTGAGCCATGAGTTTTCTTTCAATCAGTGTTATGTGCACACGATACAGGTACCCCGAAACTATAATTGCAATACTGAAGAATTGTGTGATAGCTGTGTAGCATCTAACAAACACTATATCTTTATGGCTACACCTTGTATTGGCCATTGGGACTGATACAATTCTCTAGCCCGACTTGCTCTTGTCAATATTTTGCATACCGTGCTTCAAAATTTATTTATTTTTTTGTAGAGTCAACTAGAGGTGATGGATAAGAGCATTGAATATATCAATCATCTGCAGCTCCAACTCAAGGTATTTACTTCTTAATATGTGCAATGCCTTGTGTATGCAAAACGTCAAATATATGTGGTTCAAAAGATAGTAATTTTTTTTCACTGGCTTTCTATCCTTCTAGAATTTGATTAGAGTATCCATTTGATATGTTATAGTACAGGGACATTCTAAATCCTCAACTTCATTCGGAATAGTTTTTAATCAGAAGGTCCAAGAAGTCTTATGCTATATTGAGGAATTTTTTTTATTATCTTGATAGAGACAAAAGATTTTGTTAAAGACAAATCTTCAATGGCCCTAGTATGTCTGCTGAAGACTTAGCTTTTGTTGTTAAAATTTTATATAACTGCTACCGAGTTTCTTCATCTCAGCTTGGTAATTAAGTGGATCAAAATTGATAATAGGATCCATTTTGCCCCCCTCATTTCACTTTAATTTCTTCTCTACCATAGAGTCTCATAAGATGCATACTCCCATGGCATCTATGTCAGCAAACTTATAACAAAAAGAGGCTAATTTACGCTTTTTGTTCTTGATTTCCATTATCAAATTCATTCAGAAGATTGACCTTTTAGTGTGACATGTAGGAGCTCGGTCAAAACAGACTCAGAAGTGAAGGCGATACTGATCCCTTGATATATCTGAAGGTACTCGTTGAATATTTTATTAAACTTATACGTGATAGCTTCTTTCCGCCCTTTAAATTGCTGTCATCATTTGTGTCCAAAAAACACATTGCAGGGATCCGGCATCCACCTTCCAGCTCAACTGTTTCTTGAGGAATTCAAGGACATATTTGGACGATTATTAAAGGAGAATCCAGCTGCAGCTAAGAAGCTGTTGGAGAGCTACGGCCTCTTCATGGCGCCATCGGCTTTGGCAAAAGCACTGCACCAAAAAGAGTAAGCGTCACCAGCTCTGCTTCTATGGATTATTAGGAGAGAGGAAAGGTAAAAGATTGGATTATTACTTGGATAATCCCACAATTACAATCAATAGGTATTTATACCCTAATATCTACATAGGGACATAACATAGTATTACTTACATGTTATGGGTCAGAAATTTACAGATAGAAACAGTTCACTTTTTGCTGTAGAAAATAGATTTCAGAGCAAGCCTGGCTGAATGCTTCTTTTCCCCTTGGTTTGGTTAGTCCCAAAGATCTGCTTAAGCAGACAAGCCTTTTTTGTTCGTATGTGCTCAAACTCCTCAAAGCTTACGTGCACAGAACGAAAATCAAAGATTTTCCCATAGGCTTAATTTTGCTGAATCTCTGTAGGATTCCCTTGATAACAGAGTTACTCCACTTGGAGAATTTTTCACTTGAGGCCTTGTTTCTGTAATTCTGTATTTGATTCTCCAGGTTTTCTGCCCTGCTCCACTTCATATTTGTTATTATCTATATGTTTATTCAACTTAGGGGTTTGGCGGTGATTGAAAAACTAGTTGAAGTTTATTGGGAAAGGAAACAAACTTGTTGGCCTTTAAAACTCCATGCCAAAACATTGTTGTTTTAAAGATCTGTTCTGAGTTTTTTTTTTAATTTGTTTATGAATAAACTTGGCATACGTTGTTGGCTTAATGCTGAAAATGAAATCCACAGATCATTATTAGTAGTCTAAACTCTAAACTATGATCACAGGACACATTTATGAGTACAGTAAAGATTGTGTGGCCCCTGTAAACCTTTATAATCCACCTTAGGACCAGTCCCTCGGATTCCTGTAACGTCTAGTATAATCACACCCTAAATACACAAGGCAGAGGGGGAACTGGAATTGGTGAATACAATGTACTTCAATCATCTCCCTTGTAGGCGATGATCAACTTATTTATATACCGAGCGCAAGAAGTAAAAGAAAGGGGAAATTTCAGCCAGATCAACATCGACATTGTACGCATTGATTGCGGAACACGAATCAACAGCTACCTGGTTTTGCTCCAGCTAGTTAGTAGCTCCATTCCTTTGGTAGGAATATGTCTGTGGAGGCACTGTTGCTGTGATTCTGAGAAACGGCGTTGGGACTTCTGAATTGATCTGGCATGGTCACATCCTCATCATTGTTGTTCTTCTTTTCCCAAGAGTTGGTCTCTGACCCAACTCTTTGTTTGGTTTTCGGATCTGCAAATTGGTTATAACTAATAAGCACTTTCTTTTTTACTGAACTGCTTAAACTGCAAGATGAACAAGCTAATTTATCAGTTTCTAACCTCTTTGAGGACTGATCTGCAGTCCCAGAGCGTGAACATTGAGGTTCAGAGCCTGAACAACGCGAGATGGGAGTAGAACCGGGGAACACGCTGCCAAAAGTAAACCACGAATTCGAATAAAATGTACAGCCACCAGTAAATACACGTGGACAAAGATTTGAAGAGTGAAAGTTGCTAATAGTTACCTGGCTTTTGTCTTGGATTGGAATGGTCAGGACCTGCTCTTCTCGGAAGGAAAACTCCGGTGCCACCGCATGACTTTTGGCCGGACTCGAGAAAGATAGCCTGCATCCCGGGTCCTCCCGATGCTCGGTTGTTGCTATACCTTGTTCTATGACCTGGTTTTGGTCTCGCTGGTGTCGATTTCAAGTGCTGAAAGATCAAGGATGGTAGTACAACATGCATCAGATATAGCACTGTTTGCAGATTCGAAATATATATGTAAGATCGCGTTTGTTCAAACATACATCGCTTTATATATAAGATCACATTTATTCATAATATCAGATATCGGATTCAAGGGACACCTCTCTCCAAATGAGTATATCAAATAGAACAAAAAAGGACGAAATCTAATATCAATCTCCAATATTTGATATATAAATATCGATACCAAACGGGACCTTATATTAAAACTCATAAGCAACGATGACAAAAACAAGGGAAGAGGTGTGCAAGTACATGTACTGGTTGAGGGAGTTGCTCTCCGGTTAGTTTGTAACGGTGATGATGATTCCTATGGTGTCCTAATTTCTCCTGTTACATTGCAATTGCAGCGAAGGTTAATTACAAAATCCAAAATCCAATCAGACACACGTTTAATTACCAGCAATTGATACAACTGTAAGCAAAGTACGTGGAGCGAATTTAAATTCTATCAAATTGATCATACACAGAAACCTAATTGATTCAGCAATCAATCTCAAACTCGATCACGCATTCAATCGAGCAATTATACCTTCTTGGATGACAAGTAATTGTAGCTGCCGAAACCGCAGGCTTCGTGAAGAACATGAGCAGGTAGCCAAGACGCCATTCGAGCATCTTCGAATCCAAATCCGACGACTTCTCCGTCCGCCATTGAATTCGATGATGCTCAGCTTCTTCGATATGTCGGTTTCGCAGCGGAGGAAGGAGAGGGTGGTTGAGAGGATTAAAAGGATGGAAGTTGTTGAGAGTGGGGGGCGAGTCTCCAACTTGCGACCTGCATCTTAACTACCTTATATAGTGACTTTGAGCTTCTTTAATTATTAATTGCCTTTCTCAAATTAAATAGGGAAGACGATGAAGAGGAAGAAGGTATAATGTGTTTGTTCGGGCTGTTGGATCCTCCCCCAACTATAAACTCGGGGACTTTGCACCATCAATCTCCCGCCCCACGCTCCTCTCCTGGCGCGTGTCTCTATCCGCCACCTACCTTGGAATTTGCACGTTGTGTACACTGTCGTCTTCGCCCGGTGCTTTTGACCTTTTTGCCCTTTCCACGGACCCCAAATTACACTGAAATCGTTGCCCTTTCCAAGTGTTTAAACTTCTTGTGTACGTTAATCGATCATGTCGTTTAAAAACTTGATCAAAGTCTTTCCACTCGTTTCTCGATTTCTGGATTTTTCAACAAACAAACAATGTCCGTTTCATCTATAAATTGTTTTTAGTTCCTTACCAAAAATAAATTGTTCTTAGTTGAAAAGAATATACGAAAAATTAAAAAAAAAACAATATCGGTTTCATTCTTTTTTTCCCCTCCGGTGGAGGGAGGAACTAGGAAGAGGAGGAGATAAGAGCGTATGTTTCTCCATTTTGGAGATTTTAGAGTTTTTAGAGAATTTTGAGACATTTTTTTATCCAACAGATTCATCATCACATTCTCTAAGATGGAGAAGCAAGCAACATTAAAAAAAATAGAGAAGATTATCTAAATCTGCAGCATTCTCCAAACTAAATGATTATGTTGGAGTTGAAGCAAAAATAATTTAAAAAATATGTATTTTATTTTCCCATCTTGAAAAAAAAATTAGGGAAGCGGTTGGAGATGGTCTAATAAATGAAATACTAACTCTTACGGTCTTACTTAAAATTCTAAATTGATTCTCATTTTATTATTGATTATTGATTTTTTTTATGTAAATATGTCTATTTTATTATAATACATATAAAATAATTATCGCATTTAACGGGTGTTAAATAATAGTTAATGATATACCGGTATTAATTTTTAATAATCACCAACTTGGTAAATTGACACATTTTAGATCAGTGTCAACTATCTAAATCAAAAGTAGGGTTGTTTAGAATGTGACCCGATCCGAAAAACACAGTTTCGGTCAAGCTCGGATAATAAACATTGGGCTTTGGGCTTTAAAAAATAAAATGAGTAACTGGGATTTATTTTCGTAAAGAAATTATATAATATTATATACAAAGAGTAACCAGAATTTTTTTCGTAAAGAAATCATATAATATTATATACAAAGAGTAACCGGGATTTTTCTTACATAATTAAGACCGCACACTTCAGAGTCGGGTATTTCAAACCATGGACCCAAAAAAACGAAAACTGAGTGGTCGGTTTCGGTTCAGGCCTCGGCCAACCTTCCAAAAAAAATCGGATTGTTGGTTTTAGCCCGAACCATTTAGGTTAATTCGGTCCGTTTGCGCCACCCGTTATAAGTTGAAATAAACACCCCATAAAGGGCAAAAAGGTCATTCAAACATATATAAATAAATAAATAAATATTTTTTTAAAAAAACGTGGAGATGGGTTGGGTAGGGATTGGGTTGAGTTGGGTAGGGTAAACCCCTCTTATCTGCTACACAATGACACAACATTTCTATACTTCCCCTACTCCAACAACATTTTGTCTCTCTGTGTCCTCATTTTTGTTTTTATTATTTTTTTCCCTCCCTATTTTCTCAACATAAATGGTAGGTCTAAAACACCTTTCATCTCCATTCAATACATGCAAATTATAATATACACTCTTCTACTCATAATATAAAATGCAAGTTTGCTTCCCTTTTATTGTTTCAATACATCTTTATTCATTTAGTTTTTGAAATCTCCAAATAAAATCAGTGGCTATCTATTTTACATAGTAAACAAGCTTAAAAATAATTAAAAATGTTATTCTTTATTGATATATAAAAGACGAGTCCAGGTACGAACCGAGGGGCGGACAAAGGTTCGCTCTAATTCACCTTATTTTTTAAAAAATAAAATAAAAAATTAAGATAAATTAATAAAATTATCTATTTATTTAGGTTTTGTTAATGAAAATTATGTGTATAAGGAAAAATTATACTATTTATTAATTCATTTCAATTTTAATTGTTGGTTCCGTGTCTAGACGACGAGTCTTATAATAATTTATGAGGGGGGTAAATATGCATGTTACCAAAAAGAGTCATCTAGCTTAGAGTAGAGATGGCCTTAATATGGAATAATTGAACGAAGTATAATTTGTTGTTTTACACAAAGAGAAAAGAAAATTTTAAATGAGCAAAAAGGCTTAAACTCCTTAAAGAGTTAGATCATGGAAATTGACTAAACACCACCTTTTGCTTCTTTTGGATCATTCTGAATATATGTTTGTTTAAAAACAGTTGTTAAGTATTTATTAAAATTGAAAAGGGTCATTAACTGATAATATAAGATGACTGGCATTGCACCAACCCAACTGCACCCCTAGCTTGACAAAGTTTGGTCTGGGAATTAAAGTGGGGTAGGGGAAATGTAAGGGTGAGCAGTTTCCACCTTCTCTCTCATTTAGAAGGTAAATTTAACTCCGTAGGGGTGATATTTGGAGTGTGGATTAAGGATCGAGTTTTATCGGTGTGGGAGCAAACTCTCGAATAAGGGAGCTCCTTTTGCACGATGAACACTAGTCTCAGATCCTTGTTACCGTCGGAGGATGAGGGACGTCCGAATGAGTGATTTCACTTTGTTAAAAAAAAAAATTAAAGACCTTCAACTTCCAAACTAATCAACTCCTCCATTTACTTCATTATTTTCAAAGTTGTGCTCCCCCACCTTCAATTAATTTCCTCAACCTAAAATATTTCCAAGGATATATATTGTGTCCTATGAATCTATAATAGGGAAGTAGAGGTGGTATATATATACCTCTTTAGATTTAGTTAATGTTGGGTAGGATTATATTAGATACTAGTGTAGGCCCCGTCCCGTGCACGGAGAATATATTAATATAATATTATAAATAATTTAGATAGATTTTAATAAATTAAAAAAAATCTAAATATAAATAATTTTTTCCACCAAAAAATATAGATATAAATATTTACTACTACTACGTTTAATTATATTCATAAAGTTTTTTCCTTAAATGATATTTACTCTTTTATAAGATATTCTATCTATCCAATTATATAGATTAGGACTATCTAATTATACAACTATACAAATTATTTTTATTAAATTTCCTTTTTGACGGGAGAAAGCTTTGCGAGATGCACTCACGCGCCGCGACGTAGGCAGATGCACTCACACGCCGCCACGTAGGCGACAATGCATCGGTTTTAGTATATGTATATAGATAGATGTGTTGATCCGGGTTAGAGATCCAAATATATTTCAAATGGGATTAGGTCACATTTAATTTTATTATCAAGTGGTCATTTTTTCCGTTTATCTTAATGCATGGTTGATTATTAAACTTCATTTATTTAGTTGATGTCTCATTAATTATAGGAAAAAAAATAATTAAAATACCTCACATTTAGGGGTATGTTAATTAAAAATCTATCCTCAACTTCCAAATGTAATAAAAATATCCTCACCTTTGAGAGTATTGGTAATAAATTACTACGGGTCTTCTAGGTAGCTCATGGTTCCTCTTCAATGGTAGTCTTCCTCTCTCGTGGTCGCCTATCTTGAGTTGTCTCTCTCACATCTTCTTCCTCTTGGATTCGTTCACGGACTTGGCTAAGTAAGTTTTGTTTTTTCCTCTATTCGTTGTTGTTGATGTTGTCGATTTAGTGTTTTTGTCGGTTTGGTGTTAGGAATTGTCGAGTTGTGTTAATCTGAGGTAATTTTGACCGGATTAGTTATTTGGTTGAATCAATTTCATTTTCCTTTAATTTTGTTGTCGGCTTATTTTTTTTCCTTAGGAAATCGTTCAAGAAAACTCAATTTTAGTGCAAATTTGTAAAAAAAACTTCAACGCAAGCTGCCTTGTTAAAAAAATCCACATTATTTTTTACCCGTGAAAAAACTCGCGGTAATATATTACCACACTGCTCTCAAAAGCCGGGATATTTTTATTAATTTGAAAATTGAGGATATATTTTTACCATACCCTCAAAGATAGATATTTTAATTAGTTTTCCCTTAATTATATGTAATTCATATTATTGGCGTCTTTAAAAATGAGAAAATTAAAATAATTACAAGGACGATTAATTATTAAAAAAAGTTTAATTTAAAAAAATTATGTTATAGAATTTTTTTTTTTAAATACATCAAATGTCATATAATGGGTTATAACTTTTTTTTATGAGAATTGATTCAATCTAAACTAGTGTTGTATAATATTTTTATTTAATTTAATAAAAATTAGGTTGAACCGACCAAACCTAAATCGAACCGAATCTAAAATTGAATTTTTAGAAATTGCGAACTGAAAAATAAATCTAATCTCTTAGGTTCGGTTTAATTGGCTCGGTTCGGACCAAAATTCTGATTTGAACACTCCTAGACAAAGTCATTGGTGAGACAAATAATCTTGTAAAATAAGTCATACTAAACGTTGTTTAAAAACAATAAGTGGAGAAGCTTGGCAAAGATTAACAACATAACCTTCAAAGTTTCCACGGGTAAGCCTATCGATATTCATTGTGTACAAAGTTGAAAATGACAATTTTTTTAAACATGAATAAACCTATTTCTAACAAAGGCCGGAGGCCCACATTAATTACCTAGTCAATCTAAGCCCATTCTTAATGGACCCACCAAAACCGGCCCAAGGACACCCAACTCAAATTTTCTAGGTATTGAGGTGAAAATCGTGGGCCGCCTTCAACAGCCCACGAAAATAGTATTTTACCCAAATTTTTTTATCAAAATGCATTATTAAAAGATGGTTATATAAAATGAGGTTGAAGATATCTAAAGCATGTTCTCTATATACACCCCAAATCATGCACGTCCTTAGGAGCGTGCATGGTTAAAAGAGGTTAATTAATTTTTTTAAATGTTAATTAGTCACAAGGCTTGCACGTCCTTAAGGACGTGCATTTTTTACTTTGGATTTGTGGTGTATATAACAACATCCTATCTAAAGTGACATTAGTTGAAATAATGATATTTTTTTTAAGGGTTAAAATTGTATTAACAACGGTGATTTTTACATACGAGCTAGAGTTTAGGAAAGGGGTACAATAGGTCCTATACTAGGGTTATAAACCCCGATGGAAGGACAAAGCCATGAACCAAGGCATGCAAGCCCCTCACAATCACCAAAACGAAAGAACCAAGTAGATCAATGAAGCAAAGTGCATGCAAGCACCCATATGATCAAAAGAGAACCATAGTCTCAGTCCAATCAATTACAAAAACTATAGGCTTAAAATCATGCAATTCGACCTTTCAGAGCAATCAACCATGGGCACGGTAAGAGGTCATCGCGAGTGCGAAAAGGGGTCACGTCACGGGCGCTGCTTTATGGACCGCGGACGACCTCTGTTGAGAGAAAGTCTAGCAATAGGTGGAGCCATGAGGTAGTGTCATAGATATCATCATCAATAAGCCTCGTCCATCTATAATTGATTGACCAAGGGCTTTAAAATCAATCTCATCGAACTTCCATAAGCCTAATTGGAGGACCACCAATACCAATAATCAAACTCGCCTTGATCCACTAGAGTTGCAAGGTAAAGAAATGTAAATCCAGTTAATCCAAGGGATATGAGTAGGCTAATGGGGATGTACAACACCCCTAGGGGGTCCTAGACTTAAGTAGACATGACATCATGAACGAACGAGCCATCCCAAGCCTAAATTGACCATAAAACCAGCTACAAGAAGGGAGGGACATAGAGGGAACTTTTGAGCCATACTAAACAGACCAAGGATCACCACCTTTCACCAGTGACTCTACGCGACCAAGAAGAGGAAGGAACATGAATGTAAGGAAGCTAACTCATAGGGAAAGACAAACCAACAGTAGGGGCAAGTCTTAATAACACAACAAAAGAGAGAATAACGGAAGTAGAACATAAACCTCTCAGTACTGATCAGACGACCAAAAGGGAAGGGAAGAAAACAAGGGGGGCGAGAAAGGAAACTCGATGAGGAAAGACAAAGGGACAATAGAAAAGAGCCATCGGGAGGAAAAGCAAAGGGACGACCAAGCTAACAGAACATGAAGGGGGAACAGACAAAGACATGATGGGAAGGGGAGGAAAAGCAGACAAACCACAACACAAATAAGACCATAGGAGGATGACGAAGCTTAGACATGAAGTTTGGGTGATTACTCGGTGGGGAACCCAGACAAATTTAGATTCCCCACCAAGAGATGACATCACACTCCCTACTCGGCACAAGGAAAAAACAAGAACAGGTGAGGATTAAGGAGAAGGAAGGATAAGAACGAAAGCTGCTTAGCTAAAGAGGAGACCAGGGGTCGATTCACGGGGGAGAGATAGGAGACCGGGGGTCGATAGCAGGGGCTTAGTAACAACTCTCAGGGGGGGTTTAGAACAGTACCGTGGGAGATGAAAATCGGGTTTGGTACCATGGGCTTAGGAACGACTCTCAAGGGGGATTTATGGTCGGTACCGGGAGGGAGATGGAGACCACGGGTTGGTACTTGGTACCGAGGCTAGCGACATCAAAGACATTCCAGACAAATCAGAGAAACTAAGAGCAAAGGAGGAGGGGATAAGTGTAGATACGACTCTCAAACCGGCAAAATGAAGAGTTGATTGAGAGAAGGGGACATGAGTGAAGGGGAAACTAAGAGAAAAGGAGGAGACAACTGAAGCTTTGAAGATGAGCTAAGAACCAGAGGGGAACGAGAACTAACACAAGGGAAGATTCATATTCGAGCAAAAGAGAGGGAGGAAAATAAAGAGAAAGATGATAGCAGTATACGAAAATGACTCGCAAACCGTCTCAAGAGTAAATTTGAGCAGGAACAAGGGCAAGGAGAGTGAGGAATAGAGAGAAAACTTGGAACTTTTAGGAAGATACGACTCTAAAATCGGCTATAGAGCGGATCTAAGCCGGAGAGGGTGGTGAGAATGGAAGACGAGAAAGGAGGTTAAGGAAAAGTTGACGCCTTGATATGAGAACTAGATAGAACACAAGAGGAAAAACGGGAAAGAAAGTTAGACATGGGAGGGAGGATGACATACCCATTACGATTTGAGGGAGAGCGATGGAGAGACGATGTGAGGTCAGAAAACCTTCATGGACACCTAGTTTGAATGCTTGTGCAAGTAGGAGGAAGGAGTGAATAACACTTTCAAATCCGAGCGACAGAGGTGAAGAGGGGGCAAATCCATCTTGTACATGTGTGGATCTGATAGATCCGGTGGTGAGGAGGGCCAATAAGGGGTTGGAGCCTCCACCGACGCCGGATACTTGTGTTTTGGTTAAGGCTTCACTTGGGCTTTTTTCGTGGTTAAATTCGATTTCAGAGAAGGTAGTTTAGAGCTGAGAATAAATGATGTAAGTGAGGAAGAGAGGAAGAGGAACTGCGGTGAAGGGAGCCTTTGGTCACTGCCTAGGACGGTGTCGAATGGGAACTTTTAGATTTGTGTGAGCAGGTAGTCAATATGTGTAGCCGACGGAAGTTAAGGGAAGGTCGGGTCAATTTGATTGTTAGGCATACATGCCAATAAGTGAAAGAAGGGGTAGTGGGCTAAAGAGGGCAAAATACCGGTCACCAAGGAGGGAGGTGGTCACAGAATTACATAGAGGATCCATGAGAAAGAGTCGGACAGTCGACCCAAAAGAGAAATAAAAAGGGAGGGTTTTCCTTGAGAGTTTCTCTCTAACCTTCAAGTTGAAATATTATAAGTTATTGATCCGATTCGATATTGATCCAAATTTGAAATATCATTGATGATGACAGACTGAACACGACTCGAACCGTACTTGATCCGACGGACCGATGTTGACTCAAATCCGTCGAGTGACCCACACCACGTGGGCAATGGGCATGCCCTTGGGCCAGCCGTTGGGAACAGAACTGAATGGTTATCCTATTGACGAAAATGCCCCTAACTTATGCCCGATATAACAGCCGAATCCTTTTCCTTAGCCGCGGAGAAACTCGGGTGACGATAGAGAGATCCAGCGTTCGTATAAAATTCCACGAATCCCTCTCTCTCTCCCCTCTTCGTCTTCCATAGTCTGAAGTGGATTGTGTATGTTCTCACTCACCCAATTCCTCGCGTTATCCATCATCACACTCTCCAGGTCTGTCACCTTCCCCCTCTCTCGCTCTTCGCAATTTCAAGGTTTTCGTTTCGATCAGGGATGGATGTTTGATTTCGTATTTGTTTGCGTTCTCTTTGCTTCAATTCGATCATCCGTACTTCCGTTTTCCCTTCAAAATTGTGTTCTTTATGTTTTGATTTTTCCTGCTCGATTTTGATCTTGCTGTTATCGCTCGCCTGCGAAGAATTTAACGAGAAATAGTTAATTCGAGAGGGATTTGACCATTTCTTAGTTTATAATTTCGCCGCTCAAGTTGTTGGAACGTGGCGAGTGGAGTTCGATCAGCCTGTCTGAGTCGATTTCGTTGCGTTTCTGTTCCGATATCTGGATTCTAGTACAAGCCGGCGGTGATAAATAATTTATCTTGTATATGTGTTTTTCTCAATCGTTTTGTGATTTCGTCGAGTTATTATTGTCTTGAGTGTATAATTTATTACTTTTATTCTCGAATCGTTTGCGTTTTTCATTGCGTTTTTTGTGGCTATGCAGGTTGAATAGGTTTGGACAATGGGTTTCGAATCGATATATCGGATTTTACAGGAACTATTTCCTCAGGTATTTGTGAATTCGGGCTATAAGGTCTAACTTAAGGTGCAAATCTAATATGTTCGATTGAGCATCTTCAGTGAAATTTCAGTTTTTTTAAAGTTACACATGGGAAGCTTCGTTTTTTGGACTGACATACACTAGCTTCCAAATCTTTCTTTATCCTTTGTACTTTGTGTTGGAGGTTGACGTAATCAGGCTCACAAACATATCCACTAAGATTTTCACAGTAATTGTAGAAGAAGGAGAACTACTAGTTTCTGGAAAAAGTTAAAGACTGTGGAGTATTGATTTTTTTGATGTATTTCGTTGCTAAATTAGCCTGTCCCAAAATTTTGCCCACACCCCGAACAAACATGTGATATGACAGAAGACTAAAGGTGAACAGGCCATTAGGATTATATGCTTTTGGATGACCACAATGATTCTTTTGAAGCATCATCTATTAATCGGTTATAACAGTTGTTCTTTCATCTATTCTTTATATATGTTTCTTATTCTTAATTGCGGGTTGCTGCCCCTGGAAAGAAATAGTTTTCAAAGAGAGTGCTTTAGAACAACACGACCTCAATTTGGTGCAAGTTCTATGCATTAGCATTACTCAATAGGGTTGGAATTGTAACACTTCATTGTCTCCTGCTTTCACATTTTCCTTATTACGACACATTTGTTTTTGAAAAAACACAATTTTGACACATTCTGTAATAAATTAGCATATTCTTTCGGCCTATCATTAAGATCTTCACGAAAGGTATTGTTTTTGTTATTCCGGATTCACCTTCCCGGATTTAGCACTATTGCCTCTTGTAGCACTATTGTCATTATAGAATCATTGGGGCCAATGTTTTCTTGAATTGGTAAATGTGCTTAGTGCTCCATAGACGAGGCTTTTTATACCAATGACCATTATGCGTATCTAGACTCTAGGAGAATAAGTTTATTTTTATTAACTTATGACATATTGCCATGTAGCCTTATCCAACTGTTCAAAGACTTGAGTTTTGTTAACTAATCTATCTTGAGCGAATCTTTGAAGATTTGAATTTTTACAAGGAAATGTTTGTAGCTATGCTGATTGCTGAACATGTTTCCAGTTTGCACTACAAATAGAGGGATATGACTTATTGAATTTGACTCTTATTGTCTGCAACTCTGCATTCTGAACATCCCAGTTCAATTTCGTATTTTTAATGGGCCCTTTTCTGAATTGTGACTCTTTCTGATGTTTCTTTGAGAAGGTTGATGCTCGTCTACTGAAGGCTGCTGCTATTGAACATGCGAAGGACCCCTATGGAGCTATTGATTTTATTCTTGCCGACGTTATCCCCCACACAGTGAAAGAGGCTGATGCTTCTAGTGCTGTCAATGGGAGTCTTGTTTCATCAGGTAAGATTCTTTTCATATTTGATGATCATAAAATTAACTTTTACATGTGTTATATTATCAGGTTTATTACAAATCTGATGTAACTTGGCCTTATTTGAACTGTCAAATTATTAATCGGCCTATTGTGCCTTCGCATGTTGTAAAACTTAGTGGGATTTTGACCTCTGGTGTAGGATGTGTTAGTCCTGTTTCATCAATAGTGTGCGACAAAATAATTTTTTCTTTTTTTTGGACATGTAGTTGAATGCAGGAGGCAGTGCTCCTCAGCTTGCGCTAGTTCTTCTGAGCTTGAATCTACTGCTGCTAGCAAAGCTGCTATTGGACCAGAAATAATTAAGCCATCTCTTCATGTAGATCCACCATGTTTGAATGAGAAAATTCAAGATCCCTTGGATTCAACGTCATGTAGCGTCAAGGTCCTGAAGGACTTCAATGATATTTTGAGTGGGTATGATGGGAGCGGAATACAGACAACATCAAAGACATGGGAAGGAACTCATCACAAAACTGTTCAGCATGTACCTGCCCTGGATATTTCAGATTGTCCTATAATTGCAGGGACTGATAATGGTGATTGTAATGAGGACCCTGAAAATACCAAACTGCAGAAATACCAAGATTCAGATCTTCTGACTGGAGCTCTTTCAGCATTATCAACCTCTGCCTTACTCAAGGATGCAGTTTCACATGTCAGCTTCTGTAGCTGGTCAAGTGACGATTCTGATTGTGAGCCTATTTGTGGCAATTCAAATGTGGCTGTTCTTACTGAGAATCAAAAGAAGCAGCCTAATGTTGATGGTGATTCAGTGTATGGGTCACATTATGTTGACCTAGCATCGCTATCAGTTATAGATAACACACTGGAATCTTTGAATTGCTCTATTGAATCAGATGTTGAGAGTGTCATGTCTGACTCCAAGCTTGAAATTTCAGAACATAGTTGTGTTGCTGATGCTTCCTTTATAGAAGATAGCCAAGTCCTTGATAATGCCAACACTGAAGAATTTTCTAGTTCGCAGAAATTAGTTACCCAGTCTCTGCAAGTTTGCAACACCGCTCTCCTTGAAAATATTATTGAAGATTCTGCAAGCCACAAGGTATGGTATGATAAGACTGTTTGCACTGAATTTGGGTAATGTAGTTTTTCTGCTCATGTTTCAGTTTATGCCTCACGAGTTTTTGCAGTTGGTAAGTACATCAGTTTATGCATTAAATGAACTCCAAATGCAGTTTCAGATGTGCTTCTATATTTTGTACATGATATGCTCCGTGCTTAGTCCTCGTCTGTGATTCCCTTCTGTTCGTGTATTTGTTATTAGCATATAAATATGTGGAATCTATTATTGGTTGTTCGGTTCAGCCTCATTTTAATGTATCACCAAAATCTGTAACAAACTTCACTCAAGAGTCAAGCCTCTTTGTATTGAAGGGGCATTTTATTTCTAAATTGTTGAGTTATAATGCAGAAGAAGCTACTTTCTGATTTGGAATCAGTCCTCGAGCTGATGAAAGAAGTAGAGATTCATGAGAATGCTGCAGTGCAAGCTAAGAACGAAGCTAGTAAGGGGGCTCTGGAAATTTATGGCAAGGTGGATGAGCTCAAAAGTACGCTTAACCGTGCAAGGGAAGCAAATGACATGGTATTTCAACTAACATTTTATAGCAGATTACAATATGCTGTGAATTGCTAGGCTTTGATTAACATGTATCAATATATGAATGTTATAGCATTCTGGAGAAGTGTATGGGGAGAGGGCTATACTTGCAACTGAAATGAAGGAGCTCCAGTCTCGCCTTCTTGCCTTGTCAGACTTAAAGGATACATCTCTATCAATTCTCAATGTGGTATGTCAATCTTAGTTTCTTGATTCATCTTCTGATGCCACTCTGACTAAAAACTAACCAGGAGCTATCTTTGTGCTGATGCTTTATATTTTGGGCAATTTTCAGTCTCATGTAACTTTTACTGTGGGAATTGGGCAAATTGTTTGTTACTTCATTTCATATATTTTTGTCCCTCAATGAGATAATATCAAAATACAGAACATAGCAACATTCTGCAAAGAGATTCTTGTCTTGCCTCCTCTTGCCCTGTCGTAAACCCCAAAAAAATGACGCATACATATGAACATGTACCACCCAAAAAGAATTGGTCCCAAGTTACACTAAAATACTTCCACACCCAAAAAAAATTCACATATTACAATTCTCTAGCTACAGTTATTTTCATTTCTGAAAGCTAGATGATTTATTTTGAGTGCGTATTACAGATGCGGGAATCACTTGAAGTACGGTTGACAGCTGCTAAAATGGAGAAAGCTGCAGCTGAGCAAGAAAAATACGAAAGGGAAGAATCTGCAAGGAAAGCTCTTACTGAGCAAGAGCTCATCATGGAGAGAGTAGTGCAAGAGTCAAAGATATTGCAGGAAGAAGCTGAAGAGAATGCAAGGGTACTTTTTTTCCTTTGGATTTTTAGCACGTAGTAGAGGAACATTCTTTCTTCTCAGTTCTCATCTATCCTTGTTGTGGGGTTGAATATTTTTGTTTTCTAAATTACTTGTCTTTATCTTGTTCAGCTGCGGGAATTCCTCATGGATCGTGGTCGTATTATTGATACATTGCAGTAAGTTCTTTCCATTCATCGTTTCCTAGTTATTTACCAAATTGCTTAGTTATTTACCTTCTTCTGGAGATATGGTACAAGAGATGTATGAAATAGAGTTTGCACCTATATTGGTGTTTCCAATGTCGTATCTTTTACGTTTGCCAACTGCACAACCTTTGCAGGGGAGAAATCTCTGTCATTTGCCAGGATGTCAAGTTGCTCAAAGAAAAGTTCGACAACCACGTCCCTCTGAGCCAGTCGCTCTCCTCAGAGCAGACAAGCTGTATCCTTGCATCCTCCGGATCTTCTCGGAAGAGCACAGAATCTGATCAACTTTTGAAGAATGATAAGGCATCAACAGCATCTGTTGAGCCCGTCCTGCTACCTTCCGCGGAGCAAGCAACTGCTGATTCTCGAAATGAGCTTGTAGAAGACGGGTGGGAGCTATTCGAGGATGCTGCCCACGACTAAATGTTGCTGCTAGTCGATACTGTAAATACTTGGATGACAAATTGAAACACTCGGTATGTTCTTATGTCTGGTGTGGACGGACCATGATTGCCTTGTATAACCTCTCGAATGCTCTGGTGAAACAGTTCTTTCTTCTGTTGCACTTTTTGCCTACCTATGAAAGTTTCATTCCACTGTTAGCACCTTATGCATATGCTTTTATCACAAATTGATCATGCTTATGGTAAAAACACACACAAATCTGAGTTATTTTAGCAGCTTCCATGATCCATCTACCTCATTTATGTGTACTCCTTAAAGGTCTGAAGAAGATGCTACATTATATATCATTATAAAACAAGGGTACAAAGAAATGTTTAAGGGCTTTTCACATCTACAAAAACAACAATCAATCTACAAATAATAGACCAGAAGACAGATACAATAACATTCACATCGTTCGATTGTACAATGTTTGTGGATTTCGTGGCTACTAAAATGTATGTTCCATTAGTTGGAGATAGCTCTTTGTTACGCGCCTTCCAGTAACTTGCTGATGTCGGACTGCATTAAAGATACTGCAAATGAGAACCTCCGCGGAGAAGTAAAGGAAAGCAAAGAGAAGGCAACATAACCAAAGAGATGAGTCAGGCACCTGAATCGACAAAGGGTTAGTTCTGGGGCCGTATCGATTGGTTACTCGTCCGTCCTTGTCAACCAGAAACTTTGTGAAGTTCCACTTGATGCTACTCCCACAAATACCCCAACTCTTGCTTGCCTTTAGGAACTTGTAAATAGGTGCTGCTTTGGCCCCATTGACGCGCACCTGCACCGAAGCTTTTGTATTCAACTAACAAACATGGAAGGGCTAAAAAGTCGGGGTCTAACTGATCAACATTTTAAAAAGCATCAATTGATAGGTCATGTTTGGTGGTGAATTTTAACGACCTTTGGCTTTTACAGGAGTTGTTCCATTTGTTCATACTCGAAATAGAAAGCAGAAAATGCATTGTCTAGACTGTAAGCTAACTATGAGCCAAGTAATAAAGGATTATCGGTTCACCTTTTGAAAAATCGGATACTCAGCCTTGTATCTGGTACAAGCAAATTGTTCCGCCTCTTCGCTTGTTCCCGGCTCTTGCTTCAGGAATTGATTGCAGGGGAATGCCAATATTTCAAAACCTGAAACCATTTTTCATACGGTTATGCAAACAGGTATAACATCCAACTTAGAAGAAGAAAGAATGAGAAAACGAGTATTCAACAATGGAAAAAAAAGGCAGGCTTTCGCCGCCACTGCTTGAAGATAAACAACAAATGTAAGTTATGTAACCTATTCCCCTTGTACGAGTCATCTGTACAAGAATCTGTCATTCATATTCACTTCCAAAAGATCAAGTGTAACAACTTCATCATGTTATTTCATTAGAACTCGCTCATAACTGCACATCTCTCTCCTCCTCAACTCTCTAGGTCTCGAATCTATACTAATATAAGTTTGTGGGAGAGTTTAAGCAATTACAGCCCTTGATATCCTATATGTGTTTGGTGGCCTAATGGTTATCCCAAACAGGTAAACATCCAAAGTACAATAAGGAATAACGAGAAGACGAACATTAACAACAGCCAAAGCGTAAAATTACTAGCAGTCTTTTACTTCCACTATTTTATGAGAGGGAACAAGGTTAACAAGATACATCCAACCGACTTCATTCCATTAAATTTCGATTTTCATGAGCGCTAATTTCACGGAACGGTAAGTAACAAGGTAATCACATACATCCTTTCAAAGCAACTCAATTGCACTTCTTGTGGTGGAACAACTAATATAGTAATATGCATTATGCAACACTAAATTGGAGGGAGGTATCACTTGATATCAAGATATGACCCGTCGATATCTAGATATCTATACCAAACAGGGCCTAAAGCCTTACTATTATACTGTAGTTTGTTTGATCATCATTCCTGTATCATAAAATAGTAAAATACCAACATAGCAAATGAAGGATCTCCACTAAACATTACCTTCCTTCCACCACTCTCTTTAATTCCAAAATATTAAATGAGCATTTGACATACCTCAATAAACCAAATTAAAAAAAGACTGACCATAGGTCCATAACCAAATAGATTACCTTTGTCCTTGTTTCTCTGATGAAGTTCAGTTAATTGGGTGTAATTGGAATCAGTAAGGCCACTGCAAAAAAAAATTCACAATAAATTCTCAATTGCACAAACACATTCAAGATTTGGAGAAAAGAACAGAAGATGATGTGTATAAAAGGAGGAGAGAGTAGACTGAGAGAGAGAGAACCATCTGGAAGCAACATTAACAATAAGAAGGACCTTCCCCTTGTACATGCTCAGGTCCACATCTTTACCCCTGCTATCCTATAAAAACCAAAATCAAAATCAAAATCAATTGGTATTTGAGAAATTGGAGGGAAATTGGGGGGTGAAGGTACCTTGACAGTGAATTGGTGGACTGATTTCTCAGGGACGGATCCAGAAGCACCCATTAGGGGAAAAATTAAACAAACAAACAAACAAAGGGTTGCTGTTGGGTGGGTGAGAGGGGATGGCGCAAATTTGGAAATCTGATTTGAGTTGAAGAAGAAAGCCAGAAAGCGTGATTGAAGAAAAGATAAGGAAAAACAAAGACAAATGATACAAAGTAGAGAGACTTTTGTAGCAAGCTGCGTGTGAACAGTACAGCTGTCATTTTAGTCGACTCCACTGCGCTATGCTAATTGGGCTTAATGGGCCTTTTTGTTGTTTTAAGCATTTGGGCTCAATTGGGCTTCTATGGTCCATTTTAACTATTTCTTTTTTTCTGCCGTTGGGCTGTTGTAGATTTGTTCGTGGGAGCTACGGAGAGTTCCCACACAAAAAATGTTGACAAAAGTCTAAAAAATAGCGAAGATTGCTCAAATTCAAAACCATTCAAAGTGTTGCTGATCTCTGGGGCTATTATATGAATTGAACAACTCGAACTTGATTTGGGATCGATTCGAAAAAAATTTGATTCGAGCTTATTCACTTACCTAATCAAGCAGAGTTTGAACATAATTTTAAGCTTGGTTGAAAGTTCTGCTCGTTCGATTAAAGCACGAATAACTCGAATTTTATAAAATTTCTAAATTTCATGTAATTTAATATGTTATAACGAAGTAGAACTATTTAAATCTCGAAACAAGTTCGGCTCGAGTTCGTTAATTTCCTAAACAAGTCAACCTTGATAAAAAAAACTCGTCTAACAATCGAGTTCGATTCTACTCAAGCTCGTTTAGCAAATGATCTAAGTTTGAACCTGCTAATCTCGGCTCGTTCGGCTCTAATAACATCCCTACTTATCTCATCTATTAGAACACACTCAGTAGTCAGTATAAAAAAAAGGGAAAATGGCAGAAAACCACCCCTTAAATATGGGTCTTTGCAGAAAACCACACCTTAAACCCATTTTGTAGGTAAATCGCCAGCCACAACCATTTTTTCCGTTAGGTTTCCGTTTAAAACGGTAAAATAACATTAAAAATGATGGATAAATATATTTTATTAATTTATTTCAATTTATATATTTTTCTCTCATTAAAATAACATTAAAAGGGAGGGATTAAAATGACTTTTCACCATTTTAAACGGAAACCTAATGGGAAAAATGGTTGTGGGTGGCGATTTACCTACAAAATGGGTTTAAGGGGTGGTTTTCTGCAATTTCAAATTTAAGGGGTGGTTTTCTGCAAAGACCCATATTTAAGGGGTGGTTTCCATTTTCCCTAAAAAAACTTATTAGAAGAGATTTTTTTTTTTTTTTTTTGATTAAGTAAAGATTCGAATGCAGAAAGCTATCCGACAACATCCTTTCGGATGAGGTCAAGTAGACCTGGATAATTGTATGAATTAGGGATGGAGGCAATATGAGCAAGGTGTGCAACCTTATCTGTCACGCAATTGTCGTTACGAAAAACGTGTGAAAACGAAACTTCGTAAAACCCTGTAAGTAAAATGCTAACATCCGACATAATTAGCTCAATTTCCCATGGGCATTTGATCTTGTTCTGTAGATGATTAATGATGGCCAACGAGTCACCTTCAATAATAATTTTTGGGATTTTCATTTCGATAGCCCTCTGAACCCCTAACCTTAAAGCCATAGCTTCAACCGTTAAAGGGGATTGTTGGCCAACAAGTTTATTTCCCATTGCAACAGAACTACCTGTGCTGTCTCGAATGATGTAGCCAGTCGAGCTTTGTCGTTGTCCAGATGTTGCGCCATCAAAGTTTAGTTTTAGTTTTCCAGCTGGTGTTTTTTTTTTTCATTTCTCCATCCTCCTGTTCCTTACGTCCGTGTTGGTTTTATTTGTTCGTTAAATCGTGTTGTTGTTCTCCTCTTCACCATGTTTTCTGGCGTTATTCCATTCCGTGATATTTGACTGGACAATTTTTTCAAATCCTCTTAAACTCGGCAATTGTGTTTGTTGGAAGATTAATTTGTTACGAATGTTCCAGTTGGTCCACCAGTGGAAGACCAACTTCTGTTTTTGCTGTGAATCAAGTATGCCACCTAGTTTAGCCAGTAATGTTTCTGCGTTTCTTGATAATAGGATACTATTTTCAATAACAGATTTCACTCTCGGCGATAGGCTAGAACAGCAGAGTGAGAATTTGCATTCAAATAGTATATGTGTAACATCTTCTTCATGGTGATTGCACACTGCACAATAAGGTGGAATGGCGATTCCTCTTCTAGCAAGGCGGGCTGCTGTTGGTAGTTCATTTTGACAGATTTTCCACATAAAATTCTTAATTTTGGGGGGAGCATTTAATTTCCAAATCCACGCATTATTATCATTATTAAGCTCCGTTGCTCTTGTATTAAGCTTATATATATATATGCACTAGACGTCGTAAACCATCCTTTTCTATTTGGCCACCAGTACATTCTGTCGTGTATTTGATTTATTGGGAGAGGAACCTCCGCTACCTGTTGTGCAATATCATTTGGAATTATCGTTCTACGTTTTTCTAAATTTCATTTCCCATTTTGAATGTACTGATCAATGGTTTCTTCCCAGTTAATTTTTGTTGGATCGAGACAAGCATTCTGAATATTCTTAACCGGTGCCCATTTGTCCCGCCAAAACTTTATAGTTTTCCCATCACCAACTGACCAAGCTAGACCTTCCTTGAAAGGTTTAACGAGTTTTCTCAGTTATTTAGCTATTATTTGTCATTTACCGGTTATTACATTATATAATTGGTGTTGTTTCTAATAGCTTCAAAATATTATGCTATTTTCCACCACCAACACTACTACAAAACAAACATTTTGTGCAGAATTTTTAATTCTCATTTGATTCCTCTTCACTTTGTGCAAGTGTACATGATCCTATATATATAGGCACTATGTGCAATGCTTTGTTCAATCACTAGGTGCCACACGGCAGAGGAAGGTTCTAGGTTGTTATGTGAAGATGAATATACACAAATATATATAGAATGCTAATTTGTATCACATCTCTCAGCATCTCTCAGCATCCCCCCTCGCTCCGAGCTCGTGCAAGCAGAGTTTGGAGCGTATTGTAATGAATGATGGTGATGAGAGGGGCTTTGTAAGAATGTCTGCTGCCTGGTCCTTTGATGAGATGAAGGTGACGGTAAGGGTCTTGGAACGGACACGTTCCCTTACAAAATGATAGTTGAGAGATAGATGTTTTATGCGGTGATGAAGGACCGGATTGCTAGCCAAATACGTGGCTCCAATGTTATCGCACCAGAGAGTGGGGGCACTCGGTAGGAAGATGTGGAGTTCAGCGAGCAACTGTTGAAGCCAGAGGAGTTCACAAGAAGCCTCAGCCAGCGCACGGTACTCCGCTTCGGTGGAAGATCTCGATACAGTCTGTTGCTTTTTGGAAGACCAAGATACTAGATTGGCTCCATGGAAAACACAATAGGCACCAATGGAACGTCGATCTCCTTTGTCACCGCCCCAATCAGCATCCGAGAAGGCAGTTAGCGTATGAGCTGAAGAAGCTGCAAGAAGAAACTTCAAGGAGGAGGTGCCTTTGAGATAACGAAGTATTCATTTAACCGCTTGCCAGTGTAAATCCTTCGGATCATGCATATGTTGGCATGCTTTGTTGACAGCAAAGGACACATCCGGTCTGGTGAAAGCCAAGTACTGCAGTGAGCCAACAATACTCCGATAAAGGTGCGGATCGGGAAATGATGGAGAGTCGGCTGTTGAGTCGAAGTGCGGAGACATTGGAGTCGAAACCGGCTTGGAGCTGCTCATGCCTGCACGATGTATAAGGTCAGAGATGTGCTTGCTCTGACTGAGATGGAAACCATTCTGATCTCGATCAATCTCGATGCCGAGGAAGTAATGGACAGGACCAAGGTCCTTAACCGGGAAAAGAGTAGCCAGGTGAGCAATGAACTTGGTGCACAACCCTGTCTCAGAGGAGAAAACCAACAAGTCATCCACGTAAATTAAGACAAAAACACAGTGCTTACCCATGCGATGGAAGAACAGAGACGAGTCCGCAATCGATGGCGAGAAACCCATGTCGACGAGGGCATCGCTGAGTTTTGAGAACCAGACTCGTGGAGCTTATTTCAAACCGTATAGAGATTTGTTTAATTTGCAAATGAAGTGAGGAAATTGGGGATTAGAGAAACCTGGAGGTTGAGAGACGAAAACATCCTCGTCGAGTGAGCCGTGGAGAAAGGCATTTTGTATGTCAAGCTGACGAACGACCCAATGGTTGGTGGCAGCAATGGATAGAAGAAGGCGGATGGTAGACGGCTTAGCAACCGGACTGAAAGTCTCCGTATAATCTAATCCATGGAGCTGATTATATCCCTTGGCAACCAAGCGTGCTTTGCGCCTTTCGATCGATCCATCGGACCGACGCTTCGTCTTGAAAACTCATTTGACACCCAGGGTGTTGGTGGACTGAGACGGTGGAACAAGTGTCCAGGTGTTGGTGGACAAGAGAGCCTGAAACTCTGCCGCCATAGCAGCCCTCCATTCGGGATGCTTCGAGGCCTCTGTATAGGATGACGACTCTTCAGGAATAATACTGGTGGAGGAGCAATGGGGAGCAGTCGGCCAAGGGATGGTGCCGTCAGTCCGAAGAAGCGGCTTGGTGATGCTGCTCTTGGATCTTGTGTTCATAGGGTGAGAGGGTAATGGGTGTTGGGTTTGAATGGCGGCAACAGAGGTGGGGCTCTCTGGAGAGGTGGCAATGGGTGTGGTTAGGTTTGTGGGAAGGCCAGAATGTGAAGGGGAGGGCAATGGGCCTGGTGATTGAGTTGGTGGGCTTGTAGTTGTTGGGCTAGGAGTTGAATTAAATAAAATGGGAAGGTTACAAAAATTGGATGGGTCAGGAGAACGTAGGTAGGCTGAATTTGTATAGGGAAAAGTATCTTCATGAAAGGCAACATCACGGGAGATGTAGTACTTTTGATCCACCCAATTGTAACAAATATAGCCTTTGTGGTTAGATGAGTACTCGAGAAAGAGACATGGGGATGATCGGAAGGCGAGTTTGTGGGTGTTGTAGGGTCGAAGATTGGGGAAGCATAGACACCCGAAAACTCTAAGGAATTTATAGTCCGGACTTTTGTGGAAAAGCATCTCATAGGGTGATCGGTTTTGGAGAAGAGGAGTGGGTAGGCGATTTTGAATGTAGGTTGCGGCTTCAAAGGCAAAGTTCCAAAAGGGCAAAGGAAGCGATGCTTGTTTAAAAGTGTTAGACCCATATCGACTATTCGACGATGACGACTTTGCATTTGTTGATGGGAATGGGGGCAAGTGAGACGATGAGTAATTCCCATATCGATAAGAAATGGGGTGAGAGGCTTGAATTCGGTGTCATTGTCGGTTTGAATGGATATAATTTTTGTGGATAGAAAATTGGTGATGAGTTTGAAGAAATTGATAATGATTTGAGGCACATCTGATTTAGAAACATAAGGAAAGAGCCATATGAATTTGCTGAAATCATCTATGATAGATATATAATAACGATGACCAAAAGTGGACAAGTTATGGGCCGGGCCCCAAGTATCCAAAAACAAAAGCTCTAATGGTCTGGATGACCTTGTTGGGCTGGGTGGATGGGGAAGACTGTGAGTCTTGGCCCAACTACAAGCCTGGCAAGGAGAAGCCTTAGGGTTAGCAAGATCCAAGAGACGTAGAACAGTGCTCACAACCGGTGACGATGGATGCCCCAGCTGTCGGTGCCACAAATCGGAGGTGGAAGGTGAAGTTGCAGCGGTGTAGTTGATGATCGGAGGAGAGGGAGTGGTCGCCGGCAGGACATACATGCCATTCTCAACGGGGCCCGAGAGAAGTGTTTCCCGACTCTGCAAATCCTTCACATTAAAAGACCAAGGAAGAAATTCGAAGAAGACAGAGTTATCAACACAAAATTTATGAACGGAAAGAAGATTTCGAGTAAGAGAAGGGGCGTGAAGAAGATCTTGTAAAAGGAAAGAACGATTTGAGGAGTGAAGAGAGGTAGAACCATGATTGCGAATCGGGACTGTCGATCCATCGCCTAGGGAGATCTGGTCAGTTCCTGAATACGGGAGCCTGTCGAGACGAAGATTCGAAAGGTCCGGCGTGTAATGATGAGTAGCGGCAGTGTCTGGAAACCAGTTTGTGGTGGTGCTATTTGCCTGAAAGGATCGAGGGGGAGGGGCCTGAACGGCCTGATCAAATCTCGACCAGCATCGGAGGGCGGTATGACCCTTCTTGTTGCAGATTTGGCAGGGAGGACGGTTGTCCTGTTCACCGGTAAATGTAGAACCACCACGGCCACGCCCATAAGACCCACGACCGCCGTTTGAGGATTCTCGGCCAGAGCCGGAGTAGCCGCGTCCACCATAGGAGCCTCGAGAGGACCGATTGGTGGGAGCACCCCTTGTGGTGGTGGCATTGACTTCAGGAGTGGTGGTATTGTTGACGGTGATGGGTGGAGCGCCAAGGATGGAGGCCGGAGCGGTGTGCCGCGAGAGGCGCTCTTCGTGGTTCATGAGGTGCAGAAGGACCTGCTCCGGGTTGGGAAGGGTGGTCTGAGTGGAGAGAGAAGTGATGACAGAGTCATAATCACTGCCAAGACCTGCAAACACAAAAACAATGAGTTCGTCATCGGAGATGGCCTGGGCGGCAGCGCTGATGACGTGGGGGAGCGATCGAGCTCGGTTGAAGTAGTCGGAGATGGATTCTGAGCCTCCCTTTTTTAGGGAAGTTAGCTGCAGGCGAGTCTGGACGATCTTCGCATTGGACTGAGCAGCGAATAGGGAATGGAGGCGTTCCCAGATTTCATGTGAAGTGGAACACTCAATAACTTGAACCATGATGGGTTCGGTAAGAGAGGAGGTGAGTATGGTTGAGACAAGGTTGTCTTTGGCCTGCCATTCAAGGTGATCTGGAGAAGAAGGATCAACGGGGCATGGCTTGGAGCCTTCAGCATAGGGGAAGAGGCGATTGGCCTTGAGGTAAGTGGTAAGTTGCTTCTTCCAAACCGGAAAATTGGAGGTTGTGAGCTTGATAGTGTTGAGAGAGGCAAAGTTTGGGAGAGGAATGGAAGGCGGCGCAGCATTGGGATTAGGGTTATCCAGGGCCATTTTGTGAAAGAAAGGTTGAGGGAGAAAGAAACAAGCTATAGAACAGAGGAGAAAAAAAAAGTGGGAGACAACTGCTAACTTCGGTGGTGGAAAATCAGAGGAGGAGCGTTTGCTTTTGGCTCAGATACCATACTACAAAACAAACATTTTGTGCAGAAATTTTAACTCTCATTTGATTCCTCTTCACTTTGTGCAAGTGTACATGATCCTATATATATAGGCACTATGTGCAATGCTTTGTTCAATCACTAGGTGCCACATGGCAGAGCAAGGTTCTAGGTTGTTATGTGAAGATGAATATACACAAATATATATAGAATGCTAATTTGTATCACATCTCTGAGCATCTCTCAGCAAACACAAACAAGTCCACAAGAGAGTTCAACATCACAATTACATGTACAAATACAACATGGGTATAGGATAACACTAGTTGATGTGAAAAAAAGGAAAAAGTCCAAAAAAAAAGGTTAATTTAATTCCATTCACGTCTCCATTCGACCCGACAATTGTCGTGTTCAGCCTATGGGTGGACGTTGCTAACCGCCCCTTTTACTTTATACCAAACCCGCCCCTAAAGAAAGTAAAACAACGAGAATAAGAGGGGCAATTTCGTCACACAAGTGTCATTAAAATAACTACCTCTTTAACCAAATCTCCATTAAGACTCGGTTCTTCCGCGCTTCTTGTTGCTTAGTCGTCCTCCAACTGTACCCTCTCTCTGTGTCTGTCTCTCTCGATCTCTAATCCACCTCAACCGCCTCAAATTGAGCCCTAGTTTCTTCCTTCGCCGCGCGTTTGTGGAGTCGACACCGAACTTAATTGGAAGAATAAACCTGGTAATTCATTTTTCCTCATTTGTCTCCATCGATCGTCATCTTTCCTGGTTGATTTCCATCACGCTATTCGAAATGTGTTTTCTTCATCTCTTATGGTCCTCACGCGATCGCCAATTTGTGATTTTAGGATTATCAGTCATCAATTTAAACTTTTTTTTTTGGTGTGGATTTGAGCGGGAAGCTTGATTGCTGTGAAATTGGGGCCAATTAATGATTCTGTCATTTCGTTTATCTGAGAACCGAGTTCGCGATTGACCTTTTAACCACCGTTTGTGTAAATCGATCCACTGGATTTTGACAGGCTTTAATTGTGCCTTAGATTGAGTGTATGAGATCTTGAATGCTACATTGTTTGTTTGTTTGACAGTGTACAGTATTCAGAGATTGGCTCACCAACTAGGTTTGGTATCTGTTGCTCAATTTATAGCATTTATTTGTATATTATCGTATCCTAATCTATGGTGTATGGATTCATGAAATTGCAACTTTGCTCCATTGGCGGCATTAAGTTTCTAGTTGACTATGTTAGAATTTAGAAATCGTATTTACCTGATTCATTTGAACTAAAATGCTGCATTATGAGATCTAGCGGAACCTTGACTATGGAACAAAATGAGTCCACATTGAAAGTATCTATTCCTCCTATAGCAAATTGGTGTTAGGTTGGAACCTCAGTCGGCTTATATGCTAGGCTACTAGTCCCAACAAACTTCAGTAATCATCATTGTTGTATAGAACTATTGAAGTGAATATATATTCTATGTAAGGAAAACAATTGTCAAGGGGCAAATATATTGAAGATTTACCTTGTTACCAGGTTTTCCATTGGCTTACTGTTGTCAATTTTTTTTACTCTTTCATTTGTTGAATTGCAGATGTTATTTTAAAACAGGAGTGAAGATGGCTACATTTCAAGACATTGGAGTTTCTGCTGCAATCAATCTCCTTACTGCACTTGCTTTCCTCATTGCCTTTGCTATAATACGTCTCCAGCCGCTAAATGACAGAGTATATTTCCCAAAATGGTATTTAAAGGGAATCCGAGGCAGCCCCACATCTCGGGCATTTGTGAGCAGATTTGTCAACTTAGACTGGAGAATGTATATCAGGTTTCTGAATTGGATGCCGCAAGCATTGAGAATGCCAGAGCTTGAGCTTATTGAGCATGCAGGACTTGATTCTGTGGCATATATTCGAATTTATTTACTTGGGTAAGTTCCTTGATTTGATAAATGGATACAGTTGCATTGATGATATCAGAGGGTCCTTTAGGATCAATATGGATGCCTCATTTCATTTGTATGCATAAACATTAGCAAGAGGTTTACGTGATATGTTTGAACCTGGCTGATTCCCAAGTAACTGGAAATATGCAGATTGAAGGTATTTGTTCCAATTACAGTACTGGCTTTTGCTGTTTTGGTGCCTGTTAATTGGACGGAGAAAATGCTGAATCAATCAAAAGGTATTGATTACAGTGAGATCGACAAGTTGTCAATCTCAAACATTCCTGTAGGATCAGACAGGTTAGTTTAATCCTATATACGCGATTCTGTCCATTCCTTTGTGATGTGGCATCTGAGTTCCTTTGGGTTTTTTTTTCTGTTGCAATTTTCTTTTCTTTTGCATTTCACCTTGATTTTGATTAGCTGAATCTGAGGACATCGTTAACGAATGCCATCAGGTACTGGGCACATATTGTGATGTCTTACATTTTCACATTTTGGACATTGTATGTGCTCTACAAGGAATATGAGATCATTACTGCTCTGAGGCTAAGATTTCTTGCTACTGCAGATCGACGTCCAGATAAATTCACAGTAAGCCAAAACACAATTCACTATCTTCAATTTTATTTCCATCAATAGTAGGTTTGTCAACTTAGATCATATCATTCCTTTGGCAGGTTCTTGTGAGAAATGTTCCTTCAGACCCTGATGAATCTGTCAGTGAGCAAGTCGAACATTTTTTCCGTGTGTTACATCCTGATCATTATCTCCTAAATCAGGTTTGTGGAGGTCATAGCTTCTTGGATCAAATGACTAGGAATTGCAATCTTGTTCAAAACAATTGTTGACTTGCAGGTTCTGTACAATGCAAATAAGCTTGCAAGTTTGGTAGAACAGAAAAAGAGTCTGCATAATTGGCTTACATACTATCAAAACAAGTACGAGCGAATGCCTCAAAAGCGTCCCACTGTCAAGGTACTTCTCATCAATGTGAAATCGTATATTAGGTGATTGTTCATTGGATAAGCAAACTTCATTAGCATAATCAATTCAGAACTCAAGCAGATTGAGCTTATGTCAATTTCTGTAGACAGGTCTATGGGGTCTTGTTGGCACAAGAGTGGATGCAATAGACTATTACACCAAGGCCATTGATAAACTAACAGACGAAGTGCGTTCAACATTGCTTCTTATGCTTGTTATTCGCTATTCATTCCATTGGTTTTTATCATAAAATGATGATCACATGTAATGTAGGAAGCTGCAGAAAGGGAGAGAGTCCTTGAAGATCCTAACGCGATATTGCCTGGAGCGTTTGTGTCTTTTAGAAGCCGTTGGGGAGCTGCTGTCTGTGCTCAAACTCAACAGTCAAGTAACCCGACAATATGGTTAACAGAATGGGCTCCTGAACCGCGTGATGTTTATTGGCGCAACCTCACTATCCCTTATGTTGAGCTGAATATACGAAGGCTACTGATGGCAGTCGCCTTCTTCTTCCTCACTTTCTTCTTCATGATTCCTATAGCATTCGTGCAATCATTGGCGAACCTTGAGGGGATCGAGAAGGCGTTTCCTTTCCTCAAATCCTTGTTGAAAATGTAAGTTCTTTCGGCAATTTACTTCTTATATGTATACTGTAAATTGAACAACATATACTGCCATGTGTTCAGGAAGGCTGGTAAATCGATCATCCAAGGCTTTCTTCCCGGGTTAGCCCTGAAGTTATTCCTTATCCTCCTTCCAATGATTCTAATGACCATGTCAAAGATAGAAGGTCTCACATCATACTCATCTTTGGAGAGGAGATCTGCTTCAAAGTACCACTTGTTCATACTCGTGAACGTGTTTCTTGGAAGCTTGATTACTGGAACAGCATTTCAACAGCTAAACAGATTCTTACACCAATCCACAACAGAGTATGTCTTTTCTGTCTTCTGCAAAAAATATGTGTTACAACTTAATGTTACACCAATCTTTCCTTATAGGATACCGAGAACCATTGGAGAGTCCATCCCAATGAAGGCCACATTCTTCATTACTTATGTCATGGTTGATGGCTGGGCCGGCGTTGCTGCAGAGGTCTTGAGGCTCGTCCCATTGATCCTTTTCCACTTAAAGAACACGTTCTTGGTGAAGACGGAGCAAGATAGAGAGCAGGCAATGGACCCTGGCTTTGTGGACTTTGCAACATACGAGCCCCGGATACAACTCTACTTTCTGCTTGGGCTTGTCTATGCAGCTGTGACACCTTTGCTTCTTCCTTTTATCATTGTCTTCTTTGCCTTTGCCTACATGGTTTTCCGTCATCAGGTTATACATATGCCTCCTCCATGTTTGAATTACCTTAGATAGTACTGTAAATTTACATCTTACTGACCCCCCCAGACCCTGCTTTGGCGGGATATACTGGGTAGTTGTTGTTGTTGATATGATTTCCCTTGTGTTGTCAGATCATTAACGTCTATGATCGGAAGTATGAGAGTGCAGCGGCCTTCTGGCCAGATGTGCATCATCGTATCATTATCGGTCTCATCATTTCGCAGCTTCTGTTGGCTGGACTGCTGAGCACCAAAGGCCTCTCTGTGTCCACACCGGTGCTGTTAGTGCTTCCTGTGCTGACAATCTGGTTCCACATAGTCTGCAAGGGCCGGTTCGAGTCAGCTTTCAAGAAGTACCCTTTACAGGTCAGTTTACAAACTCTACAACTTGAACATTTCTTGGAAAATTTGCATAAACTTGCATCAAAAAATCATAAACTTAACCATATCTTCTAGTCTTCATATCTCATATTGTTCATGGTTGCACTTGCCTTACAGGATGCAATAGCAAGGGACACCCTAGAGGTTGCAGTGGAGCCACAGCTGAACATAAGGGCTTACCTCCAGGATGCGTATGTCCATCCGATTTTCAAGGGAGGAGCGTTCGAGAGGCCAACGGAAGCCTGTCAAGACGACGAAGCTCCACTGGTGCCAACAAAGAGGCCTCAGAAGAACAGCAGAGTTACCTCTGTCTGTTCTGGTAGTGACAATTTATGACAGCTACAAAGTACACAATGTACATTTTTACATGCCCAGAAACTAACATTTAGATCTCTGTAAAAAAAAGGGATTAGAAAAAAATTACTGTTTGGTGTGTATTCAGTTTTGTACACAATGTACTGTGCACAGCATTACGCATTTTTTTGGAGGGTACATGACAGAAAACAGGCATAATTTATGCCACCTTTCACTGAGTTACTTTCTGTTTAATCACATGCAATTCATATTTCTTTTTTGAGTATATAACAAATCCCTTATTAATTTAACAAAAAAAAAAAAAACAGATCATTGTTAAAATGGATTTCAGTGTGATTTTTTTACGCATTGGCTATATACACCCCAAATCAGGACGTGCATGATTAAAAGGGGTTAATTTTTTTTTTAAATATTAATTAGACACAAAGCTTGCACGTCCTTAAGGACGTACAATTTTAACCTTGTGATTTGTGGTGTATCTAGCGACACCTTTTTTTATTTGTAATTAATTCAATTATGATAAAATAAGTTTTCATTATGAATTTGGAATTTTGGATCCATTGATTTACGCGAACAAAATATCACTAAAAAGTAGTAAAAGAAAAAGAAGGATAATCCATATTGGCAAAATTACAGAAAATCACCCTTTAAATATGGGTGTTTTCACTTAACCACCCCTTAAATTCAAAATTACATAAAACCACCCTTTAAATGGTATTTGTTTACAACTCACCACCCATTCAACTATTTTCGTTACTTTATCATTAAATATATTATATTTTAATATTTTTAAACTCAAATTTGATTGTAAATATATTTAAAATTTGAATTTAAGGGTCCAATTATATTTTAGGGATCATTGTATTTATTTTTAAAAATAATAATCAATAAATCCTAGAATTATTATCTTAATTTATGTTTGAAAATGTTTAAAACATTATGTAAATTACTCTTATTTAAAATATAAATAAATAAGAGTAATTTCCATAATATTTTAAAATTTTATAAACATTTTCAACCATAAATCAAGATAATAGTTCTAGGCTATATTTATTATTATTTTTTTAAAATAAATAAAATAATCCCTAAAATATGATTGAGCCCTTAAATTAAAAATATGAATATATTTACAATCAAATTTGAGTTTAAAAATATTAAAATATAATATATTTAATGATAAATTAAAGAAAATAGTTGAATGGGTGGTGAGTTGTAAACAAGTACCATTTAAAGGGTGGTTTTCTGTAATTTTGAATTTAAGGGGTGGTTAAGTGAAAACACCCATATTTAATGGGTGGTTTTCTGTAATTTTCCCATCTAGATTTCAGGTGTGAAAAATAAAAAATAAAATAAAATTAGGGATCCTATGTGCTTAGGTGTGCGGTCAACAGCGATTCCCGAAGCAGTAGCCAACCCAACGTGATCATCAGCCCAAACGTATCAATCTACCATCACCGATTTCCTCTGATTTCTCACCCACCACGCTCTCGCCGCCGCCGTTGCTCCTGCTTATTCATCCTGTTCATCCTGTGAGCTCTCTCTTAGCTTCGTATTCATTCTCAACTCGGTTACATTTTGGTTTTACTTGGAATTTGAGTGGAATTGGATGCGTTTGAATTGATTCTCTAAGTTAATTTGGTTAATCTTAGATAGGTTTTAGGAGTTTTGTTTGAATTGGATTTGGTGCTCATTGATATTTTTGGAGCTGATTGGTTGGTGAAAATTTGCATTCCAATTGCTCCAGATTTCAATTTTGAGCTGTTTCTAACAAAAAATAAAATAAAATTGAATTATCAATCCTTTATAGTTCGTTCCCACTGGGTTTGATTGTTTGAATCACTGTCTGTTTCTCACGGAATGTAGATTTACGGGTGCTTAATTGACAAGTTTATTTGAGAAACCATGTTTTTTAACCTCTTTTTTTCTGGATGAAATGAAAGAATTTGGATTCCAATCTCCTCTAGGAACCATTTACTGTTGCCTGACTTATGCTTCCTCTTTCAGGATTGGAAGATGGTGTGAGTTCAGTCCAACATTTCTTCGTCAGTTGATTGGGGCTTCGGCTCTTAGCGCAACACTAGATGGCAGCTCTTCCAGCATCTTTTTCGGTAAGATCGTGTTGCGTAAGCAACAGTATTGCTGCATCATCGAAGCCAGTCCGTTCTGTGTGTCATATTTTCAGCCAAGGAGTGATAAAGGGTGAAGCAGATAAGTCAGATATTGCAAGAAAACTTGTATTTGGAGATACTGTGCAGTATGCTAGAGAGTCGTCTTATAGGAAGCTAAAAATCAAGGCCAGTGCCTTGTTAACGGAACCTTTTAGTCAAGTTGCTGAAGCATTGTCCAAGTATCTGTTCTGGACAGAAAGTGGTGGTCAAGTGAAGGTATCTGCTAGGAAGACAAATCTGAAGTACTCTGTGTGTATAGAGGTTTCTTCTTTGCAGCTTGGTGTAGCTGATGATGAGCTGGTGCTTATTTGGGGCATTTATACATCTGATTCTTCATCCTTCATTCCCCTTGATTCTGACAGCACTACTCCAAATGCTAGAAACAATACTGCAGAAACCCCATTGGTGCTCATTTCTCCTGGGAATTATCAAGTGGAATTGGAACTGCAATCATATTTAGCTCCAGTTTACCTTTCTTTTATTCTGAAATCTCCTATGGGTACTGTTTCAGATGGATCGGAGATAAGAAGCCACAGGAAAACAAATTTTTGTGTTCCAATCGGATTCAGTCGTGGAAATCCAGATCCTCTGGGCCTCTCCTTTTCTTCTGATGGTGTGATGAACTTTGCATTTTTTTCAAGAAGTGCAAATGGTGTCTGCTTGTGTCTATACAGTGATAGCACATCAGAGAAACCTGCATTAGAGATCGAACTGGATCCATATGTCAATCGGACGGGTGATATTTGGCATGTTTCAATTAGTAATGCAGGGGATTTTGTGAGCTATGGTTACCGAATCAAAGGGGCAACCACTAATGTGAGAGTAAACAAGGTTCTTTTGGACCCTTACGCTAAGGTAATCTCAAAATCTGTTCATGGTCTTCCTGGTCTTGGTGAATTGTCGAACACTCCTTCTTTTGATTGGAGTGGAGATGTTCCTCCTCGCCTATCTATGGAAGAGCTTGTTGTGTATCGCTTAAATATCAAGCGCTTTACCGAAGACAAATCTAGCCAGCTACCGTCTAAATATGTTGGAACCTTCACTGGTGTTACCGAAAAGCTACAACATTTTAAGAAGCTCGGTGTAAATGCTATCTTATTAGAGCCGATTTTTCCATTTGATGACAGAAAAGGATCGTACTACCCATCCCACTTCTTTTCACCGGTTGATTTATACGGGCCTTCTGGTGACTACAAATCCGCTATTATTGCAATGAAGGAGATGATAAAGACAATGCATGCCAATGGAATAGAGGTTCACCTGGAGGTGGTGTTCACTCATACCACCCATGGCACTACGCTTCAGGAAAGCAATTACTCGTCCTATTATTATGTTGATGGTGGCAGCGAGTTGAAGTCCAGAAATGCCTTGAACTGCAACTGCCCAGTTGTGCAACAATTCATCCTAGATTGTCTCCGATATTGGGTTACCCAATTTCATGTTGATGGATTCTATTTCGTAAATGCTTCATACCTGCTCAGAGGTTTTCATGGTGAATACTTGTCTCGTCCCCCTTTAGTTGAAGCGATTGCTTTTGATCCGTTCCTCTCCAAAACTAAGATTGTTGCTGATTGTTGGGATCCAGAAGATTCGACATCAAAAGAGACCACATTTCCTCATTGGAAAAGGTGGGCAGAGATAAATCCAAAGTTTTGTGGTGATGTAAGAAACTTCCTAAGGGGAGAGGCACTCCTTAGTGATCTTGCAACACGGCTTTGTGGAAGTGGCGACATATTTTCCGATGGTAGAGGTCCGGGTTTCTCTTTCAATTTCATTTCCCGGAATTCTGGACTTCCTCTAGTGGACCTAGTCAGCTTCAACAAAGATGAGCTTGCTTCAGAACTTAGCTGGAACTGTGGAGAAGAGGGACCTACTAACCGAAAGGTTGTTCTTGAACGGCGGCTCAAACAAATCCGTAATTTTCTTTTCATCCTGTATATTTCTTTGGGGGTCCCTGTTCTCAACATGGGAGATGAAGCTGGCCAGTCTTCTGGGGGATCCCTGACATATGGTGACAGGAAACCCTTCAACTGGAGTGCTCTGAACACTGCTTTCAGCGTGCAAATAACTCAGTTCATTTCGTTTATGTGTTCATTGAGGAAGAGGCGCAACGATCTCCTTCAGAAGATAAACTTCTTGAAGGAAGAAAACATCAACTGGCACTCAAACGACCTGTCTCCACCAAAGTGGGATGACCCTTCGGCTATGTTCCTCGCTATGACTCTGAAGCCTGAGGTCATACAGGTTCAACAGACCTCCGACTCATCTGCTCACGTGAAGGGCGATTTATACGTTGCATTCAACACTTCAGACCATTCAGAGAACGCAATCCTACCATCACCACCTCAAGGAATGGAGTGGGTGCGTCTGGTTGACACTGCGCTTCCATTCCCTGGCTTCTTCTCTTCAGATGGGGAGCCTATCCCCGAGCAAATGCCTGGGCTGGTCATTTATGAAGTAAAATCTCATAGTTGTGCCCTCTTTGAAGCTCATAAACTAGTTAGCTGAAGTTAGTTTCAATACAGGAAATAAGAGAGACTAAGCAAAGCTATGTAAATTGTTCCAAATTTTGCACAAATAAAGTTGCTAAGTTCCTTTGCTTCTTATTGTATAGGCTGATGTAGCAATGCCATAAAAAATGGCAGAGAGATTCAACAATTGGGGATTTTCATTTTCTTGGTTTGTTTGACCATAAGGTGATTGGTGGGTGGTGGTGGTGGTGTTGAGGAGGATGATCGGTGGTCGGTGATCGGGTTGATGGTCGGTGTTTGTAACGAGTATACTAGCGGGATTCCGTTCCCACCCAGCTAGCCATTAGGGGTAGTGAGGCTCTCACTTATATACCCACGCCGGGTTTATAAATTCCCGATGTGGGATATAAGTATCCTACACCACCATATTTTTGTTACAGTGTTGAGGAGGATGATTGGTAGTTGGCGGTAGTCGGTCGATACCAAGCTGTAGTCTGTACATGTACGTCGGTGGGGTGTGAAATCTTTGAAGGCTGTGACATCGATCTTCAACTCTTCAAGAGGTTTTTTTAATGGATCGGAGAATATTTTTTTTGAAATTTTGAACATTGGTTTAATTTAGGTTAAGATGTGAAGGATTGAAATCTCGTCAAAATTAGGATGAAAATGAGAGGGATTGAATGAGATAGGTTGAAGTGAAAGTGAAAGAGAGGAAAGATGTAGGGTATAAAGAATAACCTTTATACAATTTACGAAAAATTATTTTGATAATAGTCAATTTACGTCTTTCTAGAGCCCTTATAAGATTCGCTTATATATAACTACTAATAAGGTTGTTATTAGAGTCAAACGGGACGGTATTTGCTTGTTTAGTGAAATTTTCAATCCAAACATCACTTAATTCACCCACAAATTTTTCCAAAACAAGGTACAAAAAGTGCATAATGACGTTATACATCATGCGTACGATTCAACGGGCGTAAGAAAATGGGGCAATTTTTTTGAATAAACAAAGATATGGTGGTTTTGGGAAAGGCATAAAACAAGGTGTGGTTTACTGAAATTTTCAGCAAAGACAAAACTGAGACTCCGAGAGAGAGAGTCCCCTTCATCTATTAAACCCTAACCCCCATTTCACTTCAAATTCCATCGACGCTTACTTACTGAGCAGAGATGGTTTCCATGGCTGTAGCAGCTCGGATGCAATCTCCCGGCGCCACTGCCTTTGGATTTTCGGCCTCTTCTCCCACTCCCGGCGCTCCCAAGTGTTGCTTCCTAAAGCTTCGCGGCGACAGCTTCCATGGTTGCTCCTCTGGTCCTGGTCAAGCGATGAACGAGAGGTTCGCTGGACTGAGATCGTTCTCGGCTAATGCGGCGCCGGAGTGGAGGAGGATGTTTGCTTTTCCGAGGGCGGATAGACGGAGGATGGTGCCTTCTGTGGTGGTGACATATGCCCAAATAGGCAACGGATCGGTCGGTTAGTGAATCTCTCATTTGATGATTATTTGTCGTGGAATTGGTTGCAATAAACAGTTTATGATTCGATTGAATTTGCTTTCACCGATTGTTAGGGCACTGATAGTCTCAGAGTTATCAATTTAAACTAGCTAGGTAAATTGGTCGAAGGAAATCAACGGTTTTATGTCTATAGTATTAGATAAGAACTATTGCTTGTTGATGTTTGCTGCCCGGGGGACAGCTTGGATGCAGCTTCTTCATTAACTGTAAATTCAGTTAGTTGTGTTTGTGTTGTGTGGTTGTGCTTTGTTTTGTTAAAGTTTGGACTTTGGATTACATTCATCAGGCCATGCTGATATTTTGCTGATGAATTATCTTGTTTCAAGTAATTGGATATAATCGAAAACCCCAACTGGAATTTTAGTTATGATCTGTCTGAGTGAGGAACAATTTAGAATTCCCATTTGGCAAATCAGTCGGTTGAAGTTTGAAGCTGCAGTAGCAAGGCTATTAGTGAAGGTGGAAATTCATATTTTAGGACTTAACTGGTTCAGATTTCATTTTTCCCCGTTTAGTTGTCGACTTTGGAAGTTAAGCTAACTAACTGAGATATAACAAGTTCTAAAATATTTTTTTTCGGTAATTATATTTATAGGAAAATTAAAGTGCTTCAAAACAAGAAATTGTAAGATTGCAGTGACACCAAACAACCCTTAAATACAGGCTGCAGTGATACCAAATATCCCATAGATATAAGCTTCTTGATCATTAGCACGAGGGGGCCAAATAGATAGAAACACTGTACCAATGTACTGAGAAAGTAAGAAGACCCAAGTGGCTCATTTGAATATAAAATCTGCCATTACTCTAGGAAGAGAAAGTAGAGCCGAACAGCAGTGTCTTTCTGATGTTCCATTATAAATTTGGCTCATTACTGTCATAAATCCTAATTTCATGTTTTTTGAGACCATTCGCTGCTGGGGTTTTTCCCTGTCTAAATACAATATCGTAGTACAATTGCTATCATAAATGTCATGTCTTTTGAGACAATTCTCTGCTGGGTTTTCCCCCCTCCTGAATACCATATTGTAGTACGGTTGCTATCAATGCCATTACAATTCGTAACTAATAAACTACTCCATAGTTAATTTAGGCCACACGTGGATCTACCTGAACTCATATCACTTTCCAAATGAATAAACCATCAATTGTTAGAGACTTGTTTCTAAAAGAACTCCATTCATGAACTGGAAAAGTGGAAAAGACTTTGCGAATGACTTGCTTTGTTTATTAAGACTGGCAAATTTGTTTCAAAGGTGCTGATGCTTAGAAATTATCTTTGGTGTTGCCTTTGTTATAGATCAAGTTGTTTGTTAACCATAGTTGTAAAAAATAGCCACATCACATGCATTGATTGTCGGGGCTTGGTGCCACCATTGTTGTGAGACCTTGAAGTGACCAGTTAATTTTTGCTGTTGCCTTCAACCACCCAGACCACTAGAGGAGGAGGATTCGGGTTTTTGATGTTTTGTAGTTCGAGTCTAGGCGTTGAGTCTTATTGTTTTTGCTTTTCAGCCTTCCTACCTACTTTCTATTGCTTTCTTTTCTATTTTCTGTCTTGTATCCATGTGATTTATGCGACTTATTGTTTTGGGTCTATCGGAAACACTCTCTCGACTTGTTCTGGGAAAGAGTGCGTACAGTACCCCCAGACCCTGCTTTACCGCGGGATATACTGGGTTGTTGTTGTTCAAGTAATTGGATATAATTTGCAGTTGCTAAGGGGTGCGAACTTGATCATTATATTTCGACTGATTGCAATCTTGAATATAGTTTGGATTCTTTGAAATTGACATTCATTTGAAGTTTTTATTCCCTTTACTAATCTGATGCATTGGAATTATAGATGAGAAAGTGATTGTACTCGTAATTGGTGGCGGTGGAAGGGAGCATGCACTTTGCCATGCTTTGAAGAGGTCTCCATCTTGTGACGCTGTCTTCTGCGCCCCTGGGAATGTTGGGATCGAGAGTTCAGGAGACGCGACTTGCATCCCTGATCTTAATATCTCTGATAGTTCCTCCGTGATTGAATTCTGCCGGCTGTGGAATGTCGGGCTGGTTGTAGTTGGTCCTGAGGCTCCTCTTGTTGCAGGTCTTTCTAACGATCTTGTGAAATTTGGAATTCCGACTTTTGGACCTTCATCAGAGGCTGCTGCTCTAGAAGGCTCCAAGAATTTCATGAAGAGCTTGTGTGATAAATATGGGATTCCTACTGCCAAGGTTTGTTATATTCCTTTTTCAGTGCATTAGGAAAAATGATAAATGTTTTATGCCCTTGTTTTTGAGCTTGATGTATGATTTCTACTTCTTGTGGCCTCGTGACTTGGAGCAGTATCAAACATTTACGGATGCAGCTTCTGCAAAAGATTATATTAAAGAGCAAGGGGCACCCATTGTCATCAAGGCTGATGGGTTAGCTGCTGGAAAGGGTGTTGTTGTGGCTGTGACCCTTGATGAGGCATTCAAAGCTGTGGATTCAATGCTTGTAGACGGTGTTTTTGGTTCTGCAGGCTGTCGTGTCATTGTTGAGGAATTCCTAGAGGGAGAAGAAGCATCTTTCTTTGCCATTGTTGATGGAGAGAACGCAATACCTTTAGAATCTGCTCAAGACCATAAACGTGTTGGGGATGGTGACACAGGCCCAAACACTGGTGGAATGGGTGCATATTCTCCAGCACCCGTGCTAACAAAGGAGCTTCAATCTGTGGTCATGGAATCTATAATTTTTCCTACAGTTAAAGGAATGGCAGCAGAAGGCTGCAAGTTTGTTGGGGTATTATACGCCGGTCTTATGATTGAAAAGAAGTCGGGTTTACCTAAACTAATCGAGTACAATGTCCGCTTTGGAGATCCTGAGTGCCAGGTGAGCAGGACTAATTAGCCTTTCCTTTTTACATAAATGCTTAATACTTCTGCACAACTGTGTTTATTCATGTGTTATTACAGTTTCTTGTATAAATGCTCAAAAAATCATATTTCTTTTTCAGAATTTCAGAAGGGTTTATATGATTCTAACTATTTACCTTTTTTTTTTTGGGAACATCTATTTGCCTTTGGATTTGAAAGTGAACATTTAAGTCAGATTATCATTAGAAACATTCTTGAGGAAATTTCCAGCACTGGGAGGGGAGGATTTTTGTTGAATGTTCATGTCTTTAGGAACGTTAAGATGTCAGTCTAAGCTCATACGAGGCAAGCACTTCATTAGATGGAAGTTAACCTTATTCAAGATTTTGGCTTACCATGTAAATAACACCATTTAGCTCTCTATCCATCTGTTGGCAGTCATGAACATGTCATTTTTGTCTTTCAAGGAAGCTAATATGTTGTGATCTTATTGTTTACGCCATTTGACACGCAGGTTTTGATGGTGCGTTTGGAGTCCGATTTGGCCCAGGTTCTGCTTGCAGCTTGTCGAGGCCAACTGGAGGGTATGTCACCACTTGAGTGGTCACCTGGATCTGCCATGGTGGTGGTGATGGCAAGCGATGGCTACCCGGGTTCTTATAAAAAGGGAACGATCATACGCAATTTGGAAGAGTCTGAACTGGTTGCTCCCTCTGTTAAGGTGTTCCACGCAGGTACAACCTTGGACGCAAATGGAAATTTCATTGCCGTGGGAGGCCGTGTCCTTGGTGTCACTTCCAAGGGAAAAGATCTCGAGGAGGCAAGAGACCGTGCTTATCTGGCTGTTGAGGAAATCAAGTGGCCTGACGGCTTCTATAGGCGCGACATCGGATGGAGAGCCCTACCTCAAAAGCAACTCTCAACAAAAGGGTAGGCCTAATTTTGTACCATCTTTTTGTTCCAAAACACCTGAAGCTAACTCCGGCCTAATTTACATGTGTGTGTGTTGTGGGTTTGGAGTTCTCTTGTATCATCAGCCCTTTATCTGGTTTTCGGTAATGAAGCCGATAGCATGTTAATAGCGAAACTTGTACTCGATCGCCGCCAGTTAAGGATGCTCCACAGAGGGTCGATTTCGTAATGATGCTCGCCGTAATCCATCGAAAGTGACTGGAGCCATATAGTATTTCCCGACCTATGGACATGCGAAAAAATACAGGAAGAAAGTGATCATGTTTTCATCAGATATATCGGATTTATCTTGCTCTAGACTATATCTGGATGGAGTTTGTGTCCTGTTATTTTATTGATACCAAAAAATAAAAATACTGTAGGAGTATTTAGTAGAGTTTGATGTAGGGAATATATGTAACAAAATAAAACACTAGTCTCTTTGTTTGATAGATAATAGAGCTTTTTTTAAAAAAAAACTATTGATACCTTTTTTTAAAGTTAAAAATTGTATAAAATATTTATTATTATTATTATTATTATATATTTTTCCAACTTACGAGTATTACCTATAAATATGAAATGGTATAAAACCTAAAATCCTTGTGTCAATTGTGGCCTTTTGAATAAAATTATAATAATATAACAAATTAATATTATAAAATAAAATAAAATATTAATAAAATGAGGCATAAGATTAGAAAGTTATAATTTGATTGGTTTAAAAAAAACTACAATTAATGTGGAGGTAAAACCTCATAAAAAATGGTTCTCATTTACAGAAATATAGATGGATATAAATATTATAAAATGATGAAAAGAAAAAAATAATAATATCATTGTAACACTATTTAAAAGATTTAGCTAAAGATAATTTTATGAAAATCGCTTAGATGAAGGAGAGATCAATATAACATGTGATATTCTCATGCTTTTGATTTAATAGTATATAAAGATATAAAGATTTATATATATGTATAGATTATATATTAATTCAATGTTTTGAATTAAACATGTTGGTTAGAAAATTTAGCATATATTAAAGAAAAAAACTATAATTAATGTGATAATGTCACCCCATCAAAATTACTTTTTATTTAAATTATATATTAATTAAATGTTTTGAATTAAACTCATTAATTAAAAAATGGTGTATGTAATGAATTGAGAAAAAAAAATGGTTAAAAATATATTTGCATATGATAAGGGTATGTGATATATAGATTGAAAAATTAAAAAAAATACCTAAAATATCTAAAAAAGAATTATTTTACAGTATAATTTCTAAATTTTAAAAAAATGTGCCAAATCTTTTTTTTTTTAACCGGAAAAAAAAAATTGGCATAGATTGAGACACCAGCTTGCCAAGAGCATCCATATGGATGAATCTGAGGAGCTCGAAGTCATCAGGGATCGTTAAACTAGAAAAAGCGAGTTCGAGGTGCGAAAGGCGGTCGGCAACTCGATTGGCATCCCGGTAGATGTGACAAATCTGAACAGGAGAAAAACAACTTAAGGAGATAGACATGTCAGAAATGAGCATTTCAATATCTCAAGGTGAGCACCATAAGCCTTTCAAGCAATTAATAATGGTGAGATTATCTCCTTCAATGATGGGATGGTTAAGATGGAGTTCTGATGATGCGTAGAGGCCTTTCCATAGAGCGAAACATTCAGCCCCAATAATAGAGATCAGAGGAGAAGAACCCGCCCCGAAACCAACTGGGTTACCCAAGTGGTCAATAATAATGAAGTCGTAACTGCTTTTGTTTGTGGCTGATAGAGCACCATCGAAGTTTAGCTTGTGAATTGTGATGATTAATTGGAGGCTTAGACCATTTGATGGGAGGCTGGATTTTTCTGGTATGATTTTATTCTCACAAGATGTAATATTTGCGTCTGATAGTTTAGCTTGATCCTAAATGTAAATTTGTTCTTTTGAATATGCCGCTATGGTTTTTGGATCTGGTTTAATATTTTCAAAAAATGTTTTGTTGCGGAAAAACCAAATACTCCACCAAGTTGTAGCAAGCTTTGTGAAGTTTAATTTTTCCAAGTCATTTTTAATGTTGTTTAATGTGTCTTTGATGTTTTGTGCTTGTAGTTGATGAGGGCGCAATTTTGATGATAAACTAGGATCCATTTGTTGTATAGTGGCACGTGTGATTAGGCAGTGCATAAGAAGACGGTTAAGGTCTTCATAGGTTGAATCACATAGTGGACAGTTAGTAAGAATGTCCACCCCACGATTGGCCAATTTAGCGGATGTAGGGATGTCATTTTTTTAGATACGCCAAAGGAATTCCTTAATTTTGGGAAGAGTTTCTAGTTGCCAAATCCACTGAAGGTTTGATCGGTTATGTTGCTTCATGATGTGAACCATATCAATGGCCGACTTGGTAGAAAACCAACCGTTATTGCTCCATCCCCAATATAGCCTATCATAGTTTGTTTTTTGGGATTGACGTTTGTAGGATCGCGGTGATAGTTTCTTTGTCGATCTAATTATGAACCATATTGTGTAGTTTTTGGGCATCCCCTGTTTTATCATTATGGATGAGGTGTCCCACTTTGAGGTTGAAGTCGATGTTTGGTTTGTCCTTGGCTATAGCAGCAAGCGAAGTATCTCCAAACCAATGATCCAGGCAGAAATTAATGTCCTCCCCATTTCTAATAGACCAACGAATACCGTTCTTAAAAATGGGGATAAGACTTGAAAGTTTCGTCCATTTCTAGGGAGAATTTCCTTTTCGCTTGTATTGTAATATATGTTGTTGTTTGAGGTATTTTTGTGGGATGATTTTGACTCAGGGGTTGTTTGGTTCAACAAGAATTTTCCAAATTAGTTTGAGTTGGAGAGCAGCGATCATAACTTCGGAGTTGCAAATGCCCAAGCCCCCATTTTGTTTAGACTTACAGACTTCAAACCAACTAATTAGAGGTTTGTGCATTGGGCCTTTATTCCATATGAAATTCTGTGAATTCTTTCGAGTTCGTTATGAATGGAAGTGGGTAGCATAAAACATTACATTAAATGTAGTGGCTTCGCACCTAAAGTTGACTTAATTAGTGTGCAACGACCTTGTTGGGAAAAGGTATGGCCTTCCATTTGTCGAGTTGAGATTTTATTGATCCCAATATATCACTAAAGGTAACCTTTGACACCCTTCAGGTGATGATAGGGCATCCCAAATATTTTCCAAGATTGTTTGTGAATGGGATGCCTAATTCATTGTTAATGACCATTTTAACATGGGTGCTTGTGTGCTCAGTTGTCTTATAAAGCGATTTATGTCCATTAATTTTTTGACCCGAGATGGTACAATGTTCATGTAGTTGCATGCTTTTTTTTGTTGTTGAAGTGGTGAAGATCACTATGTCATTCGCAAAGGCTAGAAAAGGAATTCAAATCCCCGGACGGGTAATCGAAATGCCTAGATAGCTCTTTGGCAATTGCGCTTCATGTTGTAGGCCTCGGACAAGAACTTCGGATAGAATCAAAAATAGATATGGAGAGAAAGGGTCTCCTCGGCGGATGCCTCTCTTAGGAGTAAATAGTTCAGTTGGCTCATTGAGTCATTGTTGACCAAAACGGAGTAAGAGACGGTGGTTAAACATTCTCGAATCCAACTTACAAATCAAAGGAGAATCCAAATTTGTCTGGGTGATGAAAAGAAAGTCTTAGTCAACCATATGGAATGCCTTTTCCGTGTCAAGTTTGACCGTCATTCATCCATCTTTACCTTTCTTTTTACGAACATAATGGAAGATTTCATTTGCAATTAATATGTTATCGTGAACGGATCTACCAACTGTGAAGACACTTTGGAGTGGATGGATTATTTTTGGGATAATTTTTTTTAACCTAATAGACAACACTTTGGATATGACTTTGTAGGTGGTAGAGCATAGACTAATAGGTTTGTACTGGTTAGTGGTTGTTGGGTTATCACACTTGGGGATCAGTGCTATAAATGTATGGTTTGTTTGTTTAAGAATCTATCCACTAAGAAAGAAACACTTAACAACTTTGGTAACCGAAGTGTCCACAATGTACCAACATTTTTTTTTAAAGAAACCAAACAAAAAAAACCATTCATTATCCGAGAGATTTATTTCAGGTGTGATTTTATATAGCAAGTTACTGAGTATGTGTGGTCTCCGTGGACACTCAAACCGCCTAATAAAGTCCTCTTTAATGGCTTGCTTAATGTCTTGATAAGTAGATAATGAGACACACGCATGTGTCTTGATGGTTTTAATAATGTTTTTGTTCCTTCTCCCTGTAACGACTCTATGAAAGTATTCTATGTTAGCACAATAGCCCTTATATGAGTTCTTTTAGCTCTTTGACCCCACTAAATTTTTTGGAAGTTGATGAGAGAAGCATGCTTCTTGGTGAGACGTTTATGTCTCTCATTAATATCTGAGTTATAATTAAGATATAGTTGTTGTTGTATATCAGTATATCCTAAAGGTCTTTCTCATCTGAGGATATTCGGCAGAATATATTTTCAATAGTGCGTTTGTTTCAAATTTTGCTTTTCTTTTTTAGTTCCTACAATTTTTTGATAAGTTTTTACCGTTATGAACCGGGGTGGTTTACCCGCCATCCGACAAGTCTCAAATCACGGTTGATTTATGTGATCACCAACGAACCAAACTACAACCTTTCAAATTTGACGAACGGAGGAGGTAGTATATTACTACAGTACAAGTTACAAATATTCCATCTTTGTTTTTGGACCCTGTTTCTCTCTCGAATAAAAGAACCCTTTCCCCTAATTTCCAATAAAAAAATCAGGGCTATGGCGATATCGGGAGGAGGCGTAGGGGGCGACGTAGAGGCGGGGTTCGCGAAGCTTCAGGGAGAGGACTTCGAGTACTATATGCAGACCTACTCCATCGTCCTCGGCCGCAACAGCAAGAAATCCTTCGTCGACGTCGACCTTTCCTCCCTCGGCGGTGGGATGAACATCTCCCGCAACCACGCCCGCATCTTCTACGACTTCCAGCGCCGCCGATTCGCCCTCGAAGTCCTCGGCAAGAACGGCTGTCTCGTCGAAGGCGTTCTCCACCTCCCTGGCAACCCTCCCGTGAAGCTCGATTCCCAGGATCTTCTCCAGATCGGAGACAAAGTTTTCTACTTTCTTCTCCCAGTAAGAAACATTCGGCGTCCGCTTTACGCGCCGCCGCACCACGCGGCTGTTCCGGCGCCGAGAGGGAGGCCGGTTGCGCCCTTCGCTGGTGGCAAGAAGAGGAGAATGAGGGATTACTATGAGGATGAGGATGCAGATGTGGCGGGGGAGGCGGCCTTGCCGGCCTTTGGTGGTGGTGTCGGTGGGAAGAAGATCAGAGGCGGACCGTCCGGCCGGTTAAATTCTTCTCCAAACTCCTCTTCATCCTGATCAAGAAGATTTTTTATTCGTTCTAAATACATTTTAGGGCTTTTGTATACAAATCTTCATTGAAAAGGTTTCAGTTTCTCCAATTAGTGACATTGATTGTTTCTGCATCATGGACATGCCTCTTAGGTTGATTGGCTGAAAAGATTTCGTTCTTCATTAGTTCTGCAATGGATACTCTTGTTTGATCATTTGATTGAGGGTTCTTGTAGGCAGCATAAGAGTGATGCAGCAAATTAGCTTTGCTTTGCCTTAGCTTGTGAAAGTCTTTGCCCATTCAATGCATTTTGCAACTGAAGCATGAATATGACTTCTTAGCTTTGCTTTGCCTTAGCTTGTGAAAGACTTTGTCCTTAGCAATCCAGAGTTGGTTTTTGCTGATCTATAATATTTTTGCAGATTCTTTTGATAATTTTACATGACCCTTTAAGACTTAAGGAACCATATTTAAATATTCAGGTGAATTATTCGTGACTGGAAGATAATATCGGAACTCGGAAGTGTCATATTGTTTGCAAAGACTACATATGGGATCTTTAAGTGCTCCTTTGTTATAGCAGCTTCCTTTAATGAAAATGCACAGGGGCACTTAATTTGTTCGGTAGACCTCAAGGACTCAAGGTTATCACTCTTCGAGTCCCTCCTGTTTTTTTGTAATCTTGTCTCGCCCTTTGAAGAAGGTATGCTTGTTAAGGCATGTCTATTCAGATCCAATAAGCTTCTAAAACGCGATTCGAATTTGTAGGAAGTTATGAGTATATGCCTATTCTGTGATGCTTGGTTAATCTAGGGACTTGAAGATAGAATATTTCTCCTTCTAATTACCATAGTGACTAATACCTCTATATCCGTCGAGTGACTGTCCGAAGAAGAATTGTATGTGAGGTTGTCATTCTCTGTCAGTACCGATACTGCAGAGTGAATGAAATTCAGTTTGGGTTTGATCCTAATTTTATTCAAGGTAGCCTGGCTAGCAATATTGGTATACTGCCATTATATCTTAGCATGCTGCAGAGAAGAAGGTAGATGGAAGATCCTGAGTTGACCGAGGTGCTGAAATCCATCAGCTTATTCAAAAAAGGACCTTGTATCAGCTTGTTGCTACTGCGCTTCAAGAGAGCCAGGAGAGTCTGGCTGCCTATGGAGAGCCTCCATGCTGAGGTTAGCTTTGGTGATTAAATGTTTCTGTTGCATTTTTTCTGGTAGTGCAGGTTGTCAGTAAGCTGGTGTTCAGATATTAAACGTAGTGTTAATCCTAAACCCTTTGGTTTTGAGATGACTGTCTATTCAATTAAGTGGGATTGTTCAAATATGATGCGTAGGACAATGGAAACCTAATGAACACTATTGGGAGTGTAGACCAGTGTTAATATGAAATGCCGCCTTTTGTTTCAACGTATCTTCTAGGATTTTCTGTGAAATGCTTTGTGAATTTGGTGAGCTTCAATGTTTTATCCTATGCTTGCACTAGATTTGGCAACAGGTCCGTAAATTTGAACTTTTCTGAGGCTGAAGGATCTGTTTTGCAAAGGCTGATCTGCTGATGGAATTAACATAGCAATCCCTGTAGAAAGTGCTAGGGATTGATCCAATAGGTTCTGAACATCACTTCCTAATGGCATGCTATCTGCAATTTGGCATCACCGTCGAGGGGGGCTTGGTAAGGCTTGCTCGTGCTGCTGAGGTGATTCCTGGAACATTTTCGTAATCAATTCAGCAAAACAATCAATCCAGGGAAATTTTGTACATATGCTTATAGAGTTATAGTGCTGCTTTAGCATGTACAGATGATTGAAAGCTTCATCTTCTGTCATTTTTTTTTTGGTAGTATTTTGGATGTGGGATCATCTGCATATTCAGCTTGGGCATCAAATTGCCTTCAATTTCTAATATGGGCTAATATTCCGATTGCTGATTTGCAAATCCAACCACCAATTGTCTACTAATCGTGGGTTACTCTTTAGCAAAATTTGAGTACATTGGATTGATTATTTGATTATGCGTGTTTTTTTTTTTAATGATCATTGTCCAACAAGTGTGCTTTTATTGAAATAAGTAAAAACTGCATACGACTCATTGGAAAACTAACACCTCTTCGTCATCTAACATACCATAGATCACTGGTTTGGTTTAGTATGACCATTGTGACGCGATGTTTTGATAAAGTGTTTATTTGCACTTGTTAATAAAATTGGCCTATTGCTGACCAAAAAATAAATGAGAGTTGGTGCATCTAAAGAGGGTCACTAGTACATTCTTGGTCGCACAAGTGCATTATGGTATGAGTTTGCACTGCCTGCCACATGACTTTTTTGTCAATGGAAGATGGAAGATTTACCAACATAAATCATGGTGTAGATCGAGAGGCCATAAGGACTCGCTATCAGTGATGGAGTTGAGATTTTTTGCTAGAATGGAGATTTTAACTCTCCAGTTCATGCTTCAGCCACCCCGAAAATGTAGCTCTACCCTATTACTAACCGAACAAGCGAGTGAAAATGTTACTACTTATTTATCAATGTCTTAGAACAAATTTGATTATTTTTTCTCGATTTTTCTTATGGAAAAAAATGCTAGTAGTGCTCTCTCACAAATTTTAAGACAATTCATTTTCTGGGTCAAAACTCAATACCTCGATAAAGATCGAAGAGTTTCTTGTCGATTCATCTAAATATCTACTATGTGGGTCAATATTTTTTTTCCTAGTAGGCAAAGAGAGGGATGTTTTCGAAACGAAGATTCATCCCTGATCATCCAAATGAACGATTCTACAAAGTTCCCTAATGCTAGGGATAGAGACAAGGCTAAAATTATAATCATGTCTAGCGATGAAATCTGCAGCTGGGTTTGCTTCACTATAGCAATGCTGAACAATGACAGCCTCGAACTGATTGCTAATACTCTTGATGTCTTCTAAGACTGTTAAAATCTCCCAAGGTGTGGTGCCCTTACCGTTAATTGCATTGACCACAATCTGACTATCGCCCTGAATAACGAGTTTCTCGAAGCCTAAAGATATGGCTCGCTTGATTCCTGCTTTGCAATTTCCCTAATGTGGATCACTAATTTTTTTTTCCTTGTTTGTTTTATGCTGTTTTTTCCCTCATTTGTTTTTTATGTTCAATGATGTATGGTGGCATGCCCTGAAGATCAAATTCAAACCTGTCATTTACTCTCTTTTTGTCTCTTTACAAAATTTAATCTATATTCCCTTTCTATCATTTTCAGAGTGCTGCTTCCTGCAACATTAGTATTTAACTAATACTCCTGTATTACTAGCCAGTAGAAATATAGCTTAATTAGATTAAATTACAAGATTATGATTGGATCTACAAAACCTCACCATTAATTATTAGACAGCAAAGGGTGGGTGCAAGTCATTGTCCCCCCAGATATTTACAATAATTTTTTTGCCAAGTCATGAAGATTGGTTAATTAAGACTAAACACACCTAAAAGGCCAAAACCCCCAAAGAGGAGTGGGTGTCCCCTCACCCCCCCTTATTAATGGTATTATTTGTTTGAGTCACTCTCCATGCATGCCATTTGCCAAAGGCATGTATTGTGTGACTCTCAAATCACTATTGCCTTGCCTTGGCTCTACCCATTTGCTTTTGGCCATCTTCAAACCCACTTCTTCTCAATTACAACATTTTATTCATATATTTATTTGATGTAATCTCACATTTTATTTCTTTATCGTATTAACAAATCTGGGTCATTGAATTAAGAAGATTAACAGATAAGATTAAAAGTAAATTCTGATTATTCGGCGGTACTATAGATTATTATTCGTTAGATGAAATTGCTTGATGGTGTGTGACAATTATTCATTAGAATGAAATTTATATTTTTTGTTCATTGTTTGCATAGATGAATAATTACATTCTTATATATGAATCCTCAAGTGAAAAAAAAACAAAAAAAAATAATTTCTACGTACATAATAAGGTTTGTGCACACTGGAACCAACCTCTCTATATATTTGTATTTGAAAGATTGCAGGAAATATCCCAATCTTTATAGAGAAGTTGAACATTCTACCCTAAAGTATATGAATTTCGCAAATTATCCTGATTGGGTGTGTTGCGGGTGGTATCCTAACTATCGCAAAATTGCGTCGTCTATTGGTAATTTTTGGATCAATCATTTACCCTCCATGCTTGCCAAAGGCATGGAAATGGTAATGGAAGATGGGTGATCTCTGTTGGCTCTACCAAGTTGCTTTTGGCCATATTCAAGTCCAGTTTGCTTCCTACCCTTTCAATAGTCCCAATCACTATCTTCTCACTAATATAATCAAACATCTATTCATATACATTTGTTTATTTGAGGTAAACCCAAGTTTGACTTGTTTCCTATTTTTAGTATTTGGTTATAATATTGAGATGTTACCCAGCAATGTTCAAGAATGAAACCAATCAGGCACGGAACCAGAAATTAAATTTTGAATAAACTATAAATAGATTAATTTTTTCTCATATGCATAATTTTCATTAACAAAACACTTAATTTAATAAATAAATTCTTTTTATATTAATTTTCCTTAATTTTTTACTACGTGCCTAAAGATTGTCTCTCCACAAAAGCAAGATGAGAGTTAATAACAATAGTGATTCCTTCCTATCAAAAAAAAAAAAAGAGCGAGAGAATAGTGATTCTATGAAATGTGTTTGTTGCTATGAAAGATGAATAGTTTGTATAGAAGAGTGATTCCTATTTTTTTTTTTTTTTTTGAAGGAAGATAAGAATTCGATTCGCTAGACAAGTCTAGCGAAATCGAGAGACCGGACAAGCCTAGATGGACAAACCATCATGTACAACCAAATTAAAAACAGAAGCAAATGACAGAATGGAAATAACACGAAGTAAAAACAGAAACTAAATGCGAAAATAAATAAACGTGCAAGCAATCCTACATCGTAAAACAAAACCAACACGACGAACGAATCAATCAGCCAACGGAAGACGCACACAGAGAACCCTGGGACACTGGCGGACATCTCAGAATCTCAGATTATGGACTCCGAAGAGCCATCAGATATCGATCGTAAATCCACGACGTCTTCGGATACAACTAATCAAACACCGTCCGCATAAGGTCTGCATCACAATAAGAACCACACAACACACCAGACCGCAAAACTATCCCCAAGCCAAACCATTGCCCAATTAAAAAAACCCAACCCGTCTCAAGACCCTCAAGGACGATAACGAGATCATAAGCGGTTACTAGGTAGTCAAATTAGAGGCGACAGAGACGGAACAGAGCAAAGAAATTGAGCAACAATACAAAGGCAAAGGGAAAGAAAGACGGAAAGGAAAGGAAACCCCTAGCGTGTGAACAACGCTAAACATAAGCCAAAGATATCCGACTCAGGAAAGCCTCGAAATGAGTCGAAGGCGCCTCCGAGAAGGGCCGGCTGAGGTCAGAGCCGAGGACAGGTGAGGCCGCGAGGGAGACCTTGAAGAGGACTGAGGCCAGGATTGAGGTAGACGGGTGGTCGTGGGCCACCGCCAAGAAGAGTGATTCCTATGAAATGTGTTTGTTGCTATGAAGGGTCACCTCACCTCCCAATAAAGTGATCGATGACATTGAAATAAGACTAAGGCTCTTTTGGCAAAAGCAAGTAGCTTTTCGGAACTTATGGTTTTGATATTATATAGTTTTAAATGAAATAAATATAAGATTTTAGTTTAATTAGCTTTTGAAATCTAAGCTTTTCAACGGCTACTCACACGAGCTTTTCGGAGCTTTTGTTTTTTTTATTCACATGTTTTCAACCGCTACCCTAACCGTTAGGTTTATCAAACACTATATTAGCTTAGTGATCTATATTTAATTCAAATAATCCAACAATTTCAACTACCCAACGACTTCAGCTACTCTAACAACTATTTTGCCAAACGCACCCAACCATGCACTATGGTTGTTTCACAACGAACTTGAAATTCAATTTGATTTGTAATGCCTACATGACAAAATCAAATGAGCTAGAAATGCAAGAATGGAATTGAAAGCTACTCGTGACACCGAAAAATCAAAACATTTAATTGCCAGAGAAAGGAAGATTTGAATTTGTTTTTGCTACGAATAAATTGATAGCAAATCATTGATTGCATAAGTTGTAAAATTTTATTTATTGATTAAAATGCTTATATTTTTAACTATGAAATGCATTATTCAATTACGGGCGAAATGTATTATACTCCTAGTGTGTGGAATATCATTGATATCGAATAAATTACAAAGAACCATTCCGAAATGGCTCACCGGAAAGGACTTGTGGGTAGTACCCATAGGTCCTCGGTTCGAACCCCGAAATGACCGCTCTTTATTTACCAATACAAGAATAAATTGCAAAGGGTAATGTACATTTTTAAACATTATGGGTATTAAGATTGAACACTGATGCATTGTTGTAAAGGAAATAAACGAACTCCGGATGACCAATCTTTATTTACCAATTCAAAAAATAAACGCAAAAACAAAATAAACAATAGAGAGTTGACTCTTGAGAATTGAAAAACATAGAATCGATCAGTAGAGGCAGCAAACTCTTGTCCCTCCAATTTGTGGCCCTAGTTCATAAACATCTCCTTTTTTTTTCAATCTTTTTAATAAACGGAATTCGACATATTAGAATATATAGACCCAAGACTCCAAGAGATGAGAGGTTTAAAAAAGTTTACTATTGACATGGCGAAAATATAGCTCAATACACTGAGTTGATGATGTTTTTCAAAATCGTAGCAGATTAGTTAGGTGATTATGGTTTCAAAAATTGTGAGGAGGTCCTATGGCTACAGTTTTAGAAACCGTGAGAATATTATTCTAATTAAAACTACTACGGTCTACGGCTTGACAAACCGAGGGTTAATTCAATATTTTTTTTTCCAATTTTTACATTTATCTGGCCAATGATCAAAGAGAGAAACAATTTGACATTGTTCGCGGTTTGTGAACCCGTAGTCGGGTCAATTTCTTACAGTTTTTAAAATTGTTTAACAGTTTTAAAAACCGTAGCAATAAAAATAATAATTGCAGTAGCCACCGTGTATTTTTCGATATTTTGCCGGTTCGGATAGCAATTGTTATGAAAATTGGGGGAAAAAAGATATATAAAATAACACCAATCAAAATGAGACATATTAAGTTGGCCCCTCTTATGTTATCTGCACATTCGTATTGTTTATTGTCATTATACCCACAAAACAACGTACGTCAGCTTTGAACTCTCTTTTTTAATTCAATATTTTATAACTTCAGTTCGAATCTTCACAACAGCTTTCATTTTGATTTATTCGATTCTAAATATATAGACTACTTATTTAAAAAAAGTTTCACACACACATGATTACAATAAAAAACCATATTAAGCACCTTTGTTAATATTCCCAATTCAAAGATAGAGTGCATAATTTTTGAAGTAATAATTTACATAATGTTTGAATATTTGTTATAATTACCCTAAAATAACAAATTATCAATGGACTTCCCCTTACGCACACGAATCTCCAAGCATTAAAGGACGAAAAGAAAGCATGGTGACATTACTTGGCGAAAACCCCCTAGGGGAACTTTCAAGTTAAATTTTGATGGATCCACAATTTCAAACAATGATAACTCGGTTGGAGCCGTAATCCGGAACTGGGAAGGACATCCTATACACATCTGATATAAAAAACTAGGCAAACAAACTCCTTTGAAAGCGGAAGCGCTTGCTCTTAAACTGGGAATCCAAAAGACTCTACAACTCCGTATCAATAAACTCCACATTGAAGGTGACTCGATGATAATCATAAACCACCTAAATAAAACATCTACATGTCCTTGGGAAATTGAATTGATTTTATCAGATGTTAAATTTCTACTATCGACTTTGAAAGAAGTTTTCTTCTTTCATGTTCTCCGATTAAGCAATAGAGTGGCTGATAAGGTTGCACATCTTTGCCACTCTGCTTGAGGTGTCGATATTAACAACGATTCTGGTCTTCTAGACCTCATCCGTAAGGATGCTATCGGGTAGAGCGAGCTCGTCCGAATTCTTTCCTAATAAAAAAACAAAAAAAAAACAAAGATTTTTGTGTTTTAATAGTTGTTATAATGTTTTGAAGTAATAATGTTTTAACATAACGTATTCATTGATATTCAAATTCAAATCTAAATTTAAGATTTCCACAATTAACTTTCATTTCTACACTTTCACTAAACATTTTTGGTATTCTACAATTATTATTATATTAATTTTTTTTTTGAATTTATAAATATGATTTTTCTATCCTATTCCTCAAGGATATAGAATAATATATAACGCTATTTTGGAAATGTTTTTAAAATTTTAATTGGTTTATTTTTTTAATTTAAATTTCTAAGTTCGCTTGCTTTTTTTTTATATAGGAAATCTTTCTTAATTTAAGGTTTTCTCTTATATTTCAAAAGTATATGATAGAAAAACCGTTGTAAATATTACTCCGTATAAAATAGTGTTTTATTAAGTTTAAAAACTCCACTACTAATCATCCGTTTTTTTAAGATATAGTACTATATTAAACAAAAAAAAAGATATATACTCCTTAGCTAGCTAGCTGGAAATTACTTTTGGGCATCTTACATGGAATTCTGGATTGAATTATTTTAAACTTCAATTTGATATTTTACATATTGAGTTAGCTTTTACTCCATCCGTTCCAAAATAAGTGTCGTTTGTCTTTTTTCTGCACGCTTTTTGAGGAGGTAAAAACACTATAAAATATTATTTTTTTAATCAATTTTTTTTAATAACTTCATAGTCAGTATTCATAAGTATAAACTTATAAAAACAAATTCATTAAAAAAATAATATTTTATATAGTTTTTACCTCAAGAACGGAGGGAGTATATTATTGTACTCCCTCCGTTCAACAAAACTTGTCGTTTACTATTCACGCACGCTTTTTTATAATGATAAAAACTATATAAAATATTCATTTTTTTTAAAATTTTTTTTAACAAGTTTGTACTTATTAATAATAATTACGAAATTGTTAAAAAAAATATATTTAAAAAGTTGATATTTTATATAGTTTTTAGCTCCTAAAAAAGCGTGCATGAATAGTAAAACGTCAAGTTTTGTTGAACGGAGGGAGTATTATTTATTCAAATTAGCCGGCTTAAAAATTAAAATAGTGTGGCATATTACGTAGTCATTGAGTGTTTAAATGTGTACAAGTGTCTTCAGGATGTCTGCTAGGGTCTATATCAATACGCACAGCTGTCCAAATATATACTCTGTAGTGATAACATTTTATACTAATGACTAATATTTTAAATTTTAAAGGAGTATAAGTCTACATGCGCCTTTATGTAACCACCACACAAATTCTAACCTTATTACTATTCTAGGAAAATATATACATACTTCCTCAGTTCCTCAGATAGACAATTAATATAAGTCATATTATATTCTAAATAAATATTTTAAAAAAAAACTATCAATCACATCAAATATGTCAAAATCTTCATAAGTTTTAACCGCTTATTAATTGTTTGTAAAATTTATTTTAAAAAATCATACGGAGTATTTTACAAATTATATAATTGTATTTTTGTGTAATTTTTTTTAAATAAATATAAATATTTTTAAAGCAAGATTTTTGAAAATAAAATTTATAAAAAAAATATCAATAACTTGAATAATTAAATGATATGATATATTAATAGGGTTTTTCTAAAACTAATACGTAGTAAAATTTTGAGTTAAATGTATGAACTCTATAAACAAAAGTATGTACAAAACTATTTTTTTAAATCTTTCTAAATACGGATCTTATTTGTCGGATTAAATAAACAAAAATCCATATTAAAAATCTTCACGGAATCTGAATTTTAATACTATATCGATCAACCGCTTGTTTTAATGCATCACAAATAATCAAACTAATTACTCGGAAGAAGAGATTTAGATTTTTTTTTTGATTTTAAATTTTAATTTTATTTTTGGTTGGAAAGATAGAGATTTTTTTTAGATTCCGCAGCAGAAGCACGGCTGATAAGTGACGTATCGCTGATGTCATCTACTAAATTAGTTTCTTTTCAGTTTTTTACCCGAAAGGACCACCCTTCAATTTTTTACGGTCCGGATAAATACACCCAGTGGCGGATGCTTATGTATTGGTGGGGATGCTCAAGCATCCAAAAAAAAAAAATCGTTTTTTTAGTGTTAATTTCTTAATTTTTTCGGTCAAGCATCCCCAACTCGGGAAAAAATTACAAAAGAATTTTTTTTTACCTTTAAGCATTTTCGGAATGATAAAAAATTTACCTTCAAGTATCCCCGGAATGACAGTCCAGGATCCGCCCCTGAATACACCGCAAATCTTGAAATTGACGTGCAATTAAAGAAGAGGATTTGTGGTGTATCTAACAACACCCTTTTTATTTCTCTTAAATTTATTTATTAAAGGGGTTGATAAATATACCGGTAATTTTTACGGGATACACCGCTAATCTGCGCTACAAGCTACGAGTTACGGGATACACCGGTAATTTTCACAGTTAAGATATTAAGAAATAATTTTAATATATTCTCTTAATGTTTTTTTTTTAAAAATCATTCCCTATAAAAATAATACAATAAAAAATTGTGTCCACCCTGAAAATTTTTCTAGATCCGTCTCTGCACGGCGAGTTAGTCCTAACTAAACAGCAGTACGTACTGATTGTTTTGAAGAACATAAACCGAAAGAAAAGGTAATCGGAATGAACTAAAATGGCGAAATAGTGTAACAAATTCACGAGATGGAGCAACAAAAAAAAAAGGGATCAATCGACAACCACAGACGAAACAATTCGACGCATCACTAGGAAAATGAGATGAATATAGAGTTGAAACTTGAAAGGTTGGGTGGATGAGAAGGAGCCATAGGGCAATGGGAGTCCTCAAGGACCATCCAATGAGGCCTTTATTTGGTACCTTTATAGAGAGGTAGGACTCGGAGGGGCAAACAACATGGGCCTCTCGTGTGCACCTTTTCAACTATACATATCTCCTCCTCACTCTTTTGCTAAAGGAAGGCAATGGGAATCACTCCCCTTTTCATGCTTTGATGGGGATTGAGGACCCCCCTTTATGGTTTGTTGCTTGCCTCCAAACATCACTAAGCCACAAACCCACATGTTATTGTTCTCTTCACAAAGTTTGATACCTAACCCCTTTGCATATTGCAAAAGAAGAACAAGAACAAGTCCCCCCTTCCCCTTTTCGCACAACACTTTTGCTAGGGTTCTCTATCTGCAAATTGACAAATTTTAGTTATTAATTTTTGGGCGAAATCACTTCGCTTCAAACAGATCAGTATTTTGTATGTAATAAGGAGGTCTCTATCTTTAAGGCTCAAACTCAACACATCAATCCAACACTTGGGTAAAAAAATATATGATAATTCTTCTTCTTTATTGGGGTTCTGGTAGTCGGAGTCGGGACTGGATGAGGTCAATGTGGTGTGTACAGGTCAACTCCTTAATCGAGAAAGAGCTAGCTTTCTGGAGGTTCGTCTTCACTGCCCACAAAGATTCTTGATGTATCGTTGGCCAGAGATGTCGTTTCATGACGGTGCTTGACTTCGTCCGTAATTTACGTCCCCAACTAACTAGATTTAGGTTTCTTAGATTTATCTTTGTAGGTGTGCTAGCTTCCGCTTGTTGTATTGCACCATTTTTTTTCAATTGTATACTTTAATGGTAGTATATGTCTGCCGACTTGTCAGCTAACCATCGAGGTTCATGCCAGGTATTGAATTCTTACCTAATCAGGAAAAAAAATGAAAATCTAGCCCTGTAAAATCCTGCTATCTATTCTAAAATCAAGAAGTCATAACATTCTAGCTTCTAGATAAAAGTTAATGGTCCATAGAAGTTTCGCATCTTAATATAAGATATCGATCGTGTACTTTGAAAGTAAAGCCTATGTAGGCGCATCTTCTTTATCATAAGGTTGACATACATATATGTGTAGGTGATTGTCACTTGACACGTTAGTCGGACACTATGTGGTTAGTATTGTATTGCCTACACTTTTACATATTCATAAAATCATATATGTATTGTATCGTAACGATTACTATTCCAGATAGATAGATGGATAGATAGATGAATTGTGCATTTCAATTAATTCTAAGTTATCTCCTCCTACTTACAAGAATAAAAGCATCTTCATATAGTTTTCCACCGACTGAAATGACATCGCAATTGGGTTTCCAAACAGACGTGTATAACTTTCTAATTGTTACCTAATTTCAAAGCTGCATTAATTTGATGTATATATTCATCCCAATCTATGTACTTATACATCAATTTTGTCTAACATATACCGAAACGTTATGTTAGAGATGTGAATGAGACCAAAGTGTCCCGCATCGGAAAGTTGAACATATCAAGCCCTAGTATATTAGTCAGTGGGCTACTCCTTCTATTGTCAATTGGTTTTAGAATGGAACCCCACTCGGCTTGTGTGCTAGGCTACTAGGGCATTTGCGCCCGTGCACACGACCCCTACTCATCGGTCCGAGTCGGACTTTGATACGTTACAAATTAAGTTTTTTTTATTATTATTAGGGAATGAAGAAAACCCTTGGAAGGAAATGAGCTAGTGTGTGAACCCTTACAAAATTCAAATTCAAATTCATCAAAATCAAAAGATATGTGATAATTTATAATTTTATATATTAGGGTAAAATTCAACTATAGTCTGTTAACCTTGATCGATAAAATGTTCAAACAGATTTCTAAACTTTATTTTAGTTCATTGAATTCCTTTGTACACATTTAATGTATTTGTTAGTAAACTCATTAAATAAACGTTAAATAATTAATGATATGATATTACTATAGTTTTGTAAATGACACGAGTTATATTATATATTAGATATATTAGTTAAGTTATACACTTATAACTGATAATTCAATACCATAGACTTTTTTTTCAGGTGTTGAAAGTAACTAGCTAGCAATTCCACTTTCTATTATAAATAAAAGTCTAAAGCCTATCGATGCAATTAAACTTTACTTTCTCTTGTATTTTATCACTAACATACATATTTCACCCTATATACATATACTAAAACTTGACATGTTGGGATAGATTCTAAAAATAAATTCTGTCAAAAAAATATTTAAATAATATATAGTCATAATTTATAAAAAGTTATGACACAATCTATCTATGTATGTTAGTTAGTTGATAAAAAAATACAAATAAAAATTATTTCATAGCTATACTTACCAAAAATATTAATAGATAAATATTTGATAGATTTTAGTTTATTTATATCTATATTATTTATTAGTAGAAAGCACTATTTATATACCGAAATTGATTATTTGATAGATGTTATAATATATATATATATATATATATATATATATATATATATATATATATATATATATATATAACACAGAGTATTATTTTTTGGTAAAATCAATTATTTATATCTAGATAGTTTTTATTTTATAGTTCATACTCATTTTGATTGTTATTAGTTTAATTCTGAGATTGTAATCTAGATTTATTATTTTTGTTATACTTTAATACTCCCTCCGTTAATTAAAACTTGACGATTTACTATTCACGCACACTTTTTGATGTGTTAAAAACTATAGTATAAAATATTAACTTTTTTAATAATTTTTTTTAAATAATTTCATACTTTTTACTATTAAGTATGAATTTATAAAAACAACTTTTAAAAAAAAATATTTCATATAGTTTTTATCATTCTAAAAAAGCGTGCATGAATAGTAAACGACAAATTTTAATTAACAGATGGAGTACCTTAAAGGTAGTATCAACCAAGGCAATACAATAGCCTTGTGCCACCTACAAAATTAATGTAGATGGCTCAACTAAGCCCACTTGCTTCTATCAGGTGGGAGGGATTCTTAGGGGCTGTGAATGACGTGTCATTGATATTTTTCAACAGCAGATAGATAGCGGTTCTGCTATTCAAGCAGAAGTTGTTGCTTTCTGCGCAGGTGTCAAACTAGCTCTATCTAGATCGAGGATTAAGGAGAGTCACGATTTAAGAAGATTGTCTAGAGGTAATCAAGAGTATTAATGATAGCTCGAAATCCAGATGGGAAATTCTACGGCAACTAGAACTCATCAAGAGAATGAAGATGGATTTTGATACCATTGAGTTCAGGCATTGTTATCGAGAAGTAAATGGAGTTGCTGATTTCTTTGCTAAGTCTACAAACATTTGTACCATCTCAAACATAATTTTAATAGGGACCACTGTAACATCATCCGTACGTAGGAATGATCAAGGTGGCATTCTGCCTAGGTAGAACCACCTCTTTTTGCCTAAAAAAAAAACTAAGGTAATACAATATATTATTGTCTAAATCTCGACTGAATTAGTAAAATCAAAGTACGTTATTAGTTATTACCCTTATATATGCAGTTCAACCCGTGCATACGAAATTGAAGTAAATTGCACTGAACACCTCCGATTTCATTTCACCGTCGAATAACTATAAATGCAAAAGGATACGGAGATCGATGATGGTGATCGATGGACACTTTCTTATGATGGATGTTCACGTGATGGATTAATGCACTTAGAAAGCTCGATCGAACAACTCTCAAGTGTTATATGTAGTTGCTATTGTAGTTAATTGCTTTGAATACGACCGCTAGGCGCTAGCTAGCTAGCTTTTTAGTGCCGTATAAAATTCATTTTTTACCTCATATTGATATAACCTCCCGCACAAGTATATATATGGTACTTAATTCCCTCCTAAATATAATAGGTTTTTCTAATAAGCAATGAAATACATTAGAAATTCAAAAAGAAAAAAAACTTTAATTTCAATACATTGATCTAACTAATGTTTTGGTAATGACATTAAATTTCGATGGATTAGCCAATCTATCGGAAGATAACATTGTCGGATATATCATCAGGGATTGGCAGGGTTAGCCTATTACCATGATACCATCAGGATATTAGGTACAAAATTGTCGGCAAACACTGCCTAGCTAGTCACCGAAGCATTAGCACTCAGAAAGTGGTTGCTCAAGGCAACTGAATTACGTATATAGAGATCGAAGGAGACTCTCAGATAATCATCAAACAACTAAGAGCACCCACATTGGAGTGTTTAAATAACAAAAATAAGAAACCTAACAATAAAATAATAGAGGAATGATGTATTGTGTTAAGGAATGATGTGATAGGTTTATTAGTAATGAACTTTTAAAAACTCAAAAAAAAAAAAATGGGTGAGAGAGTAGGAAAGAGAAAGAGAGGGGTTTGGTATGTGGTGGGGCTAATTTTAATTTTATATTATTTATTTTATAATAAAATGGGTTGTAGGGATGTGTGTAAAAAAATATGATGGGTTTCTTAAGGAGAGAGAAAAATAAATAGGAGAGTTAAGGAACCGAATTGGGTTTCATGGATGCGGATGCTCTAAAAGCAGATACAAAGTGGCCATTGGAGATTGAACTCATAATGACTGATATAAAAATTATGATCCAAAAATTTGACAACATGACCTTAATGCATGTGTCCCGCCTTGGAAATAGATGATAAATAAGGTCACGCACCTTAGCCGCTCTATGAATGGGAGCATAGTGGTCATGCGCTGTTTTCTGCCGAAATTTTCCCTAATTAAAAAATAATAATTTATGAGAGCTTTTACTCAAAATCTCCATACATAATACAAATAAGTATGGAGACATTATATGCCTCAAACTGTTAATTTGTCCTTCAAATATCCATGAGGTACTCCATTGATCAATACAGTGGCGGAGCTAGGGGGTGCTCGAGCACCCCCTAGCCTGAACAAAAATACGGATTTTTTTTTACATATATTTAGTATTTTTAAGGTAATATAACATCTTCAAATGATACAAGAATGCTATCTAGTCCAAGTGGTAAAAGAAATAAGAAAGAAAGGAAGGAGAATCAAAAGGTCTTGGTTCAATTCTCAAGTTATTCACTTTTTATTTGCTTTACTATGACATTAATTCTTTTTCGATTTCTCTGTATATTTTTTGTTTATATCAACTATTTCATTAAAAAAATATCATATTTATGTTTACATTATACATTTAATCTTTGATTTCAATATTGTTTTAAAATAATTCTTCGTGATTTTTTTTCTATATTTTTTGTTTCTCTTCTATATTTTTTGGTCACTCTCAACTATTTAAATACAAAAAATCATTAAAAATCACAATTTTAGTGTTTTTATCAATATTATTTTAAAAAAAATCTTCTTAATAAGTATACACCAAAAAATAATCTCACATAATTTTTTTAGCACCCTGACGGAAATCCTGCCTCCGCCTCTGGATCAGTATATATAGATTAAATTAGCCGATGTTACACACTCCATCTCCAATTCAATTTTTTTTAGAGAAGCTCTATAAGTCATATACTCATATATAGTAGACCAATGCATATGTCTTTCTTATAAACTCACAGTACGTTAAGCGTATCATATGTTTTAAACAAGTTCGCTTTTATAGTTTTATAGCACACCTTGGTGAAAGTCTAGCATTGCCATATCCATCCCTTCAATATTTCAGTACATAATGAGTGAGAGCTCTCGTCGACACAACACAATCTTTTCGACCAATATCATTGTCGTCGCCTTAAGAATTGAAAGGTGTTGCAAGATAAAATTGGCCTAAAAGATCGTTGACATACGTCGGGCTCGATCTCAACCTTAGGGATAAGACTATATATGAATGTATTATTCCATTGCTAGCTTATAAAGCTTTCCTCTCGCGAAAAAATAATAATATTTCTTTACAGTTTTCCTCTCGCAGTTTTCTAGGATTCGCACATTTCGGTAGTGGGTTACCATTTTTCGTCTTCTCGGCGTTGAAATGTCGTGTGAGTCATCGATCGCACTTCCCCGTGTCCTCGGCATTCGTGGCTCGTCTTAGATTTTCATCTGTTCCTCCTTTGACTGGTGGCTATTATGGGTTGTTAGGGCTTTTCTTTCATCTATGTTAATTTGTGTTCTTAGTGTTGTGTATGTTGACGACAATCAGTCCGTCTGTCAATTCGTCGGTCTCTCGATCAAGCCTCAGACTTGTCTAACCTCAAATTTTTACCTGTTTTAAAAAAATATACGGAATTTAAGACTCATAAAATAAAGAGTAGATTACACATGACCACCCATAAATTATGCAAGTTTTCACATAACCACCCATAAAATTATAAATTACAAAAAAACCACCCATAAATTAGAATTATTTTCATAAGACCACCCGTCACCCACCCATTAAATCTCCATTTGTTTTGTTTGGAAAGACTAAAATACCCCTAGTTCTAGCTTATTTCTTTTTAAATGAAAGTCATTGTAAGTATTTTCCTATTTAATTTGTCATTTCACTTTGAAAAAAAAAATAAACATTGTAAAACATATATAAATTCCCGAACCAATATATATGCATCAAATTTACAGTTGTTTTTTAGGAAAATAAAACTATAATTCCTCCGTTTCTAAATAAGTGACTTTTTACTATTCAATATTCATGCACGTATTTTAAGGTGATAAAACAATATAAAATATTAAATTTTTAATATTTTTTTTTTGATAAACGCATACTTATTAATAATAAGTATAATATTATTAAAAAAAAATTAGAATTTTAATATTTTATACAATTTTTACCCTCCTAGAAATATGTATTTGACTTGTAAAAGTCACTTATTTGGAAACGGAGGGAGTAACCATTCCGGAATGGCTCACCGGAAAGGGCTTGTGGGTAGTACCCATAGGTTCCCGGTTCGAACCCCGAAATGGTCGCTCTTTATTTACCAATTCAAGGAAACGGAGGGAGTATAAAATATCCATTTTTTATATATAAAAAATTAACAATTTCGTACTTATTTACTGTAACTATTAAATTATAAAAAATGATAAAAAAAAGATGAATATTTTAAGCAGTTTTTATCTTTCTAAAAAAACATGCATGAATATTTTATGTCGAGCGAAGGGAGGGAATAATTAGAAAATCCAAATTATTACTTTTAAAAACTAAGATATGGGGGCATTTTTCTTTTTACAAATGGACATTTAACAAATGGATGGTCTTTTGAAAAAAAATTTATAATTTATGGGTTGTTTTATGTAATTTACCCTAAAATAAAACTTTCAAGGGGGCCGGTGACTTGAATAATAACGGTCAGTCAAAACACACCCACTTTTGCGTTTTCAAAGTTTTCTACCGCGGTACGTACTCCGTAGAGAAAAATGGGTGGTTCTAGAAAGTGTGGGAAGCCCGAGCATAATCCGTCGCTAAAAGACGTCGCAAGTTTGCGTAAGACGCCGCCGGCCGTGCCTTTGAACTAAGCGCTGACGGATGCGGGCATGTAGTGGGACCCACCCCTCGTGGACTTTTCCGTCATCTTTACCGTTTTGTTAAATGACACCGTTGCCCTTTGGGATCATCGTCTCAAGCTGGACGATCGTCTAGTCAAGGTAGAAAGCCCCACAAATAACGTCTCTTGACTCCCAACTCGGACTTCCTCTTTCTACCCTTAAATTTTCCTCTACTATTTAGGTTAGGGTCTGTTTGATATTAAGTGGTTTAATATAAGTTAAATTGTACTAAAGTGTTTGGTAATCCAATTGATATAGTAGATGATACAAATTGACTAATGACATAAGAGAAACTGAATAGAATGTGAATATAAAAACAGTTCTGAAAAGTACTTTGGAGTGAGTAACAGTTGAAAATATAATTTCAAAAGCAAATTTAATCTAAAATCTTATATTTAACTTGTTTAAAACTATGAAATGTTAAAATCTAAAGCTCTGAGAAGCTACCCGTATTGTCAAACGGAGCCTTAAATTCTAAAATTATATATTTTGTTTAAAATAAATCTTGTGTATCTTGATTCAAAGGCATGTAAATTAAGAGACATAACTATTTCTTTTTTTTACATAAAAACCACAATCCTCTTGATTTACACGCGTTGGTGAATCGAGAGGTATGGAGTTTTTTTTTTGAAAAAAAATATATTTTGAGATGTAAATACTAGTAAAAATTGATGGTGTAGATAACAATATATTTGTAAGAATGAAAGGTATAGATTATAAAAATCCATATGAATTTTTTTTATATTTTTTATCCATATATAAATTCTATTAATTAATGGTAAATGGCAAAATTTCTTAAATTTAGCTATTTGTCCATAGATTTGAGTCTATTCACGTGTACTTAGAAAGTTAGAAAGAGACATATGAAGAAATGGACAAAATTAAACAATTTGAGAGGGAAAAAAAAAACTAATGTACGAGCCTAATGCTAATCAACATTTTTCACACCTTGGGATGCGTGCTTATAATCTACTTAAGATCTTAAATTGCATTTATTAATTATTGAAGAAAGTAAAGAATTAAGAATACGACAGTACAAAAAAAAAGAGGGTCAGCAATTCAACAAAAAGAAATTGTAAAAAAAAAAGAAGAAGAAAGAAACAAAGAACAACATGATTCATGTAGGGTTTGGTTGGATTTATTGAGGGCTAACCTAATTAAGGCACGTGCCCTTTATATGAGTCCGGTTCACGGAGGAGGACGGACACCAACCTGGACCAATAGACTATGAGGCGGCCTACCTAACAACCACATGACGTCGCAGGGGCATATTTGTCATTTCCGGTATCCCAACCACCTTCCCCTCATGGCTCAAACACCGACGGGGCCCCCATATCAGCGCTTCCGGCCTTCCCTGCCCCTAACAAACCCTTCTTCCACGTGTCTTAGTACCCACCACTCTTTTTTTAAATTAAGAAAATACTCCGTATTTGATAGTCCGATATAACTGACTCATCGAGAGACCAATGAAGTCAGCAAACGTCGAACCATCGTAATATACAACGGTGGCAAGCATATAAATTAAGACAAACCAGTGAACCTAAACCCAACAGTAGGAGTAGAGTACCCACTACTCATTTTCCTTATAACCCGATTTATTTTATTTTATTTTCCCTAAAAATGTACTGTAGTTTGATATCTAGACAAGTCTAAAATTGTAGGAAAATTTACAGAAAACTACCCTTTAAATATGGGTATTTTCCTTTTACCACCTTTTAAATTCAAAATTATAGAAAAACCACCCTTTAAAGGGTATTTGTTTACAGTTCACATCCCTTCATCTATTTTCGTTAATTTATCATTAAATATATTATATTTTAATATTTTTAAACTCAAATTTGATTATAAATAAAAACAAATATAGCCTAGAATTATTATCTTAATTTATGTTTGAAAATGTTTATAAGATTTTAAAATATTATGTAAATTACTCTTATTTATTTATATTTTAAATATTTTTTAAATATTACTCCCTCCGTCCTAAAATACATGGGTTTTTAGCATTTTGCACAAGTTTTAATAAAACACTTTATTTAAAAAAAACATCATCATTGCACTAACTTTTTCATAAATTTTATTATTTTTTAACACCCACTACACATTTTAACCAATCAAATTATTTAAAAAAGTCAACAACACACAAATCATTACAACTTCCTACCTAGAAAACATAAAAGCACATCTATTGTTGGACACAAATTTACCTCTAAAAACTCATGTATTATTGGACGGAGGGAGTATTATTTGTCTATAGTTTAAATATTTTTTTCAATAATTATCTTTGATGAAAAAAATTAAAAAAAATATATAATCGAACCCTTAAATTCAAAATTTGAATATATTTACAATAAAATTTGAGTTTAAAAATATTAAAATATAATATATTTAATGATAAATTAACAAAAATAGATGAATGAGTGATGAGTTGTAAACAAAGACCATTTAAAGGGTAGCTTTTTGTAATTTTGAATTTATGGGGTGATTAAGTTAAAATATCTATATTTAAAGGGTGATTTTCTGTAAATTTCCCAAAATTGTATTCCATTAATTGTGATTTTTTTTTGTACGATTTGTAACATTTCATGTGGGATTGAGAGGATCGATCCTTTCTCAATTTGACACCGGCCATATATTGGGCCCATGGTTGTATAATTTGTATTGACATGTAAAAGCACTTTGAAGATACCATACACTTGCCCTTACCAATGATTCTTACAAGTAGAGCTCGACGAATCCGATCAAATCCGTCCGAATTTAAATCATCTGAAATTTGAGATTTTATTGAAATTAATTATTTGAAATCCGATCCAACCTAAAGTTAGTCGGCAATAAACGATAAATTTAGCCCAAATCATAACCTAATTCATCCATCCCAATTCAAAATAGAGTTACATAAGCTCGAAAAGATTCATATCATTGTTGAATTAAGGGATGGGCAGTTGGGAACCCATCCAAAAGTTCTGAAATACGATTATAAGAGAACATGAGATAATAATATGAGATTTTGGTAGCTTGGGAGCGGTAGCAATGTTTTAAAAGACGCTAGTCGGTTGCTATGTGGTGCTTAGACAGACTTATAATAAACTTGATTTTTTTTCTCTATATTTTAACGTATAACACATCTCAATAATTCATATAATATTAAGATGAGTTATGTCATCCTAGCCGAAGTTTTTGCAGTTTATGCAGGTATAAGAATGACAGCGGAGTTTGGAATACAGAGAGCCATAGTTGAGAGTGATTGCTCAATTGTTATCAATGTCATTAATCAAGGGAACAATGTACCATGGGAGGTGGTGCAAATAGTTCAAGAAATCACATCTTTAAGCAAAGAGTTTGAGACCATCACTTTCCAGCATTGCTATAGAGAGGCAAATGGTGCAGCTGATCGATTTTCTTGCGAAATATCAGTCTAGCTATAATTTTATTTTGCGTTCTTGTTGTGAGTTTCAGAACATCATCAATTCATCATGTTTGATGATCATGGATGTCGGTAGTGCTTCCAATATTTTGCCTACTGTAAAAATAAATAAAAATAAATGAGTAATCACATAAATCGAGATAAAATAATGACATTTTAAGTAATATATCTTGGAATCCAAATACTTTAACAATTATGTTAATCAAGCATCAACTTATCCATTTATATTATAAATATAATACAATTGGAATCGAAAACGTTTCACCTAGCTTTTATAGCTCATAAGTTCCAATGTATGAATTAAAACATCTGTATTATTCAACATAATTCTAAAATTCCCCCGTTTGTTAGGCTGGATAAGGTTAGAACTTAGAACACACCCTCCTAATTTGAATGAGTTTTAGCTATTTTAAAAAATGAGGCAAAAAATATATATAACAATAAAAAAATTGAAACAATGTTGGAAATGTCTCTTTGTGCCTCTCAACAAGTTAAAGAGGTATGTCTTGCATTTTTCTGCTTGAAACTTGATTTAACCGTTTTGAATGTTTTACATGCTAATGTTAATGCTAATGTTTGACTATGTGGAAATTAGTCGATAATTATGAAACTTTTATATCATTGAGAAAATGAAATAAAAACAAAATGCTTAGGGTTGTGTATTGGTTTAACCAAACCTAACCGGACTGAACCGAAAATCTTAAAATTTAAAACCGAAAGTCAAATCGAAAGCATCAGGTTCGGTTTGGTTATTTGCCGGTTTGATTTGTGTTATTCGATTCAGTTTTAACATAGCTGAACCGAATTTCCATAAAAAAAAAAATTTAAGTGTATACACACACATATACAGTACATATACACATAATCCAATATAAAGTATACAAATATAGTATATTTATAAACGGATACAAATACATTGTATATATACATACACAATGTATTTGTATACTTTATTACAAATATATATACACATGTAAATACAGTGTATATACACTATGTATATGTGTATACATAGTAATTCTCGAACCAAAATTACAAATGGAAATTCTCGAACCGAAATCCAAGCCGAAAAACTTCTGTTAGGTTCGATTATGTTTGGTTTGTGTTGGTTCGACCCAAAAATTCGATTTGAACTGAATTATGCACACTCCTAAAAATGATGACATATATTGATTAATAAGTCACGTATTTTCAACTCGAGAAAAAAAAATGTCATATTTACGAGCTAAGTTAATAAGCAGGGGCGGATCCTTTAAAGGACCGGGGGTGGCAGTTGCCCCCCAATCCAAAATGAAATTTAGTATACATATTCTTCTCGTCGATAGCTTCGATTTGATATATTCTAAGCTCAAATCCGATAACTGAGTAAAAAGTTATAAACGTTTCAAAACTGAAGCGATATAAATTATTTTTCACATCATTTACCAAATTAATACACTTCTATCATACTCATTATTTGTTAAACTTCATAACTTAATACTATAATTAAACCAGAAAACTTCAAATATTGATGATTTTTTCGAAAAAAATTAGAGATTAATTTTTCGCCCCCTCAACTAAACGTTTCAGGATCCGCCACTGTAAGAGTTGATCCTAATAATGAGTTTGAGCGTCTAGCTCTTAATAATAATAATAATAATAATAATAATAATATATTATATTATACTACCTCCGTTCCATAATACATGGGCTTTTCCTTTTTGACACGTTTTTTAAGGAGCGAAAAACTCTATGAAATATTATTTTTTTAATCAAATTTTTTATATCATTTGATACTTATTACTAATAAGTATCAAATTATATAAAAAATTTAATTAAAAAAATAATATTTCATATAGTTTTTCGCTCCTTAAAAAACGTGCCGAAAACTAAAAACCCATGTATTTTGGAACGGAGGGAGTATTATAATATAAAAAGAGCTAGAAGTAAAAAAATAGAATAAAAAAAACCAATTCTTTCCATATATTTTTATATTATAAAGCAAACCATTAAATAAAAAAGGGACAAAGGAGGAATCGAATATTTTTGATCCTCACAAAAGGCCAACCAAATATATAAACCTCTCAAAACCCCCCAAACGAAAATAAAAAGAAGACACCAAACCAAACTCTCCAACTTCCTCCTTTTCCTCCTCCCCACCCGCAACCACAAGCTCTCCTACAATTCGGGCCGGGAAGGTTAAAAAGCCCCTCAAAACGCGACCCTCTCTTCACATATCACCCTCCAAACGCTGCGTTTTCCCCTTTTCTTGCGCGATAATTAACCCCCGACCCCTTTTACTGACCTGACTCCGTGAGGCGCAGATCAACGACGAAATGTCCCCGGCCGCGGGTCCAGCTCTACCCTCAGATCGCTCCGCGGTGATGGTGCCGGCGATGATCCCTCCTGCTTCCTCGGCGGTGGGGCTCGTCTCCCCCGCTGCGGCCGAGATGGCGACCAAGGACGCCATCATCACCTGGTACCGAGGGGAGTTCGCCGCAGCGAACGCCATCATTGACGCGCTCTGCAACCACATCACGCAGATCGGTTCCTGCGGAGGCGCTTCGGACTACGAGGCGGTTTTCGCGGCGATCCATCGGCGGAGGCTGAACTGGATCCCCGTCCTCCAGATGCAGAAGTACTTCTCCATTTCCGACGTTGCGCTCGAGCTACGGAAGGTCTCGGCGCTGAAACAGGCCGCCGGAACGGAGCAGGCGGCGGCGGAGGAGGAGACGAGAGATGAGGCGGTGAAGGCGGTGGATCCGGATGCTCAGAAGGGAGAGAAGGCTGATTTGCCGCGGGAGGAACAAGACCTTAAGTGCGACGGAGATGTCGTTTCCGGCGAGTGCGTTGACGACGATTCGCCGGATAGTGAAATCACTGATACAGGTACACTGCGATCCTGCCATTTTTTTTTTGTTTTTTTGTTCTTTTTTCCCCTCCCTCTCTCTTTCCTCTCTGTTTTAATTATCAATAAATCGTGCAGAACATGCCATCCACTATCGATCCGTGAAGTAGGTAGTAATTAATGATCGGAAAACAGAAATCGATCAGTTCGCAAATTATGATCAGTCATATTTGCTTAAAAAATGCAGTTACGATGCCAGATGTCCAACTCTTCGCTAATTTCTTTCTTAGCTGATCAGTTCGCAAATTATGATCAGTCATTGATTTGTTGAGCCGTTAATTTCTATATCAAAGATTTCCTAATTCGTTTATCCTTGCATCACGATCTTTCCCTGTCCTGATTAATCAATCTAAAATAGGAGATTCATTTACTTGTTTTGTATCATTCTCTTGAGTAAAATATTTGTATAAAGATGCGAGATGGATTTGATTTTTAGATCTATTATTCATTGCACGATGGGCCGATTCCGCTTAAATAGTAGCTGTATTTCTTTCTTCCTCTCTGTCTTTTTTTTTTTTTTTTTGCTCTGGAGTTCAAAGAGATCAGTCAATATTTTTATTGTTCTAGAGGAAAATAAAAGTCAATAATTTACTATTGCTTTGAAGACACTACTGCAGACGTCACACATTTTTTTTATTCATGGGCTTCTAATTTTATAATTTAGTATTGCTATTTAAATGGTTTAAATATTTAATACCCCTTTATAAGACATTGAGAATACACTTGCAAAATTGAACAATGCTACGTCCTAATCCAATTTTGATCATTGAGCTGCACCATGTTAATTATCCATGAATGGATCAAACTTGTGTTTTCGGAAGCAATTGTTGAACTGAGTTGGCCTTCCAAATGTTTGAACAATTTTAATTGCCATTTTATCTTCTTTTAGTAAAAGGAGCTTTGCTTAATTACATGTGAAAGTACAATTAAAGGGTATCACTGTCATTATATACCCTAGAACTTTTGCAATTCAACGTAAAAAAAAGGCTGTTTTATTTTGAATTTGTGGTGGATGGTCCTTCCTAAAAGAAAAAAAGGCTTTTCCAAATGAATGCACACATTAAAAATCATAAAAGTATAGAAAACCTTAGATTATGATTTATGAATGCCATTCAAAAAATGAAAAATTTATGATCAATGTGTTGAAGTGGTAATTTTCCCCTTTTTTATTGAGTTTCTAATGTACTGCACATTATAAAATTCATCAATTATAAATCAAAGTATTAATGCACTAGAAAAATAAAGTATTTAAAAATATTTTAAATAATGAGACTTTTCTTTATTTACTTTTTTTTTTCCAAAAGCAAAAAGGGAATAAAGAAGTACTTGTAAATTGTAATAGAGTCTGACTTTGCATAGGCAAATGGGGAGGGATCGAGTGCTTCGAGGACCAGAAAGAGAGGGTAGGGACCAAAGTCACCAAAGGGCTTTAGTTTGGGAATCAGAACCTATGATTAGGTGGACCGTAGGCAGATGGTTTGGGGAGTATAAAAAATGCACCCGATTCGGCTACATGGTCCATAGAGACGTGTGCCTTTCCGATCATTTATGGGAGGCTGTGGTTTGATCTTGACCGTTGTATTCAACTATTCATGGTGGGTGGGTGGGTGCATGAGACAGATTCTATTCCCTTGCACTTTAGCGGTGGTGGACCTGGTGGTAGTTAGTGGTGACTGGTGAGTGCCTGGCCGCCTGTGGTGCTGCCTGGTGGTGAAGATAGGTTTTCTTCCAATTTTGAGCCCTTCAATTCATTGGCTTCTCTTTTGTCACATATATGGAGTATATTCCTAGTCTGGAATATTGAATATGCCTTTGTACAAGTTGCTTTCATTTCTTTTCACTTTACCTTTAATCGAAGATTAGTTGCGAAATCTAACATTAAAGATCTTTAAAACTTTGGTATATACCCAATTTCAAAACTATTTTACTAGAATTGAAATCCTTAAGCTAGGCTCAATTCCTAAAGCCATAGCATTGTATTTCTTATCTCAATCAAGTGACTTTCAAATTCAGTGGATCAAAGCACATTTTCTGTCACTGTCTGTGTAGTATAGAATGCCAATGATGGAAGCGCCACTGAAGGTTAGGCTATATATCGTCCAGTCTTTTTGATTTTGTATACAGTTAAAGGAGGACCACTGAGACATGTGCTCTCTGCCTGCCACTAAACCATGATCTGAATGGTGAATTGTGTGTCTGTCGTTGTTGGACGATCTTAGCAAATTGAGAATGACTCATTTCTGATTCTTGTATGTAGGTTCTCATGAGGCTCAAGTCACACTTGAACACAGTGAAATATGTGATAACCATGAAGATTGTAGCTCTCGTCGAGAGCAGATCAAGATGACAAAAGGTTTCGTAGCCAAGGAGCCAGTGAAAGGGCACATGGCGAGTTCTTCTTTCACATTTCCCTGAATACTATTTCTCTAATGAATTCAGACAAATTCAGGATATAGAATGCAAATGTTCATAACCGCAAACTGATAGGTGCATAACTTCTCAGGTTAATGTCGTCAAAGGCCTGAAGATGTATGAGGACATATTCAAAGATGGAGAAATGTCTAAGCTGAATGATTATGCTGATGAACTCAGAGCTGCCGGACAGAACGGAGAACTACTAGGTGGGCGGCATACCTAATAACATCATGTATTTGTGGCATGTGCTTGTGTTTTGATCTCATCATGAATTCAAATATGCAGGTGAAACATATGTTCTATTTAACAAGCAAGTGAAAGGAAGCAAAAGGGAACAAGTACAGCTTGGGGTTCCGATCTTTGGGCATGTAAAAGACGAAGAAGAGAGCGAGAAACAGAAGAGTAAGCTACATCTCTCTGTTTTTTTTTTCTTCCTGCAGTTACCGTCACAATTACAAGGTGATGCATTATGCCGAGACTCACACCACGTTTTCTGCAGGTATTGAGCCAATTCCTGCTCTTCTCCAGAGTGTGATTGATCATCTAGTACAGTGGCAGATAATTCCGGAATCCAGGAAGCCAAATGGATGCATTATTAACTACTTCGACGCGGTATAAATCTGCCTGCGACTGTCAATGGTTTTCTTGTGCAATGCTTTGGGGGTTATATCCTTGATCCTTCTTTAAGCTATGATCGTTGCACAGGTGAAAGAAATTCTAATGGCATCTTGATGTGATGTGCAGGGAGAACACTCTCAACCCTATCTTAAACCACCTCACTTGGACCAACCGATATGTACTCTACTGCTCTCCGAATCAACATTGGCCTTCGGACGCACTCTCGTAAATGATGGAGAGGGGAACTACAAAGGGAATCTGATGCTCAATATAAAAGAAGGGTATGTGCTATTTTTAGCTATCTTCACTTTACCATATAGCCTATTGATGGAATAACTTACGACTTACGAGTTGTCGTTTCGCAGGTCTGTTCTTGTGATGAGGAACAACAGCGCTGATGTGGCTAGGCATGCAATGTGCCCATCAGCATCTAAAAGGGCCAGCATCACCTTCTACAGGCTTCGTCCCGATACAGATCACAGCCACATACGCAACCAGGGTATGGCGCTGGCTCCCCTAAGCCAAGCCATGACAGTATGGCAACCAGGGTTCCCAAACCCATGTGCCATGATCCCAACTGGATACGAACTAGCCATGAACATGGTCCCCAAATGGGGAATCATCCACGCCCCAATGATGACGGTAGCAGCAGCTGCACCCATGCGTCCCATGGTGGTGAACCCGAGGAAGATGCCACAGGGCGGCACAGGGGTGTTCTTGCCCTGGGGAGTCAGGTCAAGAAAGCCAGCAAAGCACCTCCCACCGCGTGCCCAGAAGGGCCGGCTCCTTGCCTTGTCTTCTGTTGATACACACACATTCGAGACCATGTCCGATCCAGGCTCCGAGAGGAAAGTGATGTGAGGAGTCGGGGATCTAAGCTAACGCAAAAACGCTAGGAGCGTAATGAAGTTGTACAAATGAGGCCCGTCTTCTGGAGAGTGCAGTCCTTGTTCATTAATTTATTTCCCTTTGTTTTAAGCAAAGCTAGAATACAGAAGTTTAGGTTCTAGTCATGGTACTTTGCATTGTTGTTGTCCTTTGCTCCGTTCAAGAGAGTGTCGAGTTCCGCTATAGATTTTACTGGTTTGGATGGTTGGTTTGCTGTCGACTGTTGTCGAGCTTGTAGACGACGGGCCTGAAAAGAAGGGAGTGCAATTTTTTGTACGAAAGACGGTCTCTTGTTCGTCTTGGTTTGACGGTATTTGGATGATCTTTTCGGTTTCTGGTGGATGAAGCTATTAAACCCAAACTCTGAAATCTTGAATCACAAATCTATATCAGACATTGAAGGGAAACCCCTCAGGGCTCTCAGGCACCTTGCCTAACAAAATCCTTAATCGCTAAACAGATATGATAAAGATGAAGAAAACTAGAACAAACATACTTAGCATTTCCCAACTGTTACTACTAAAATCCTGTCTGCATAACTTATTTACTGCATTCAGGTCATAGAATATTGATAACGATTAAGGAATGAATGCGCCATTCTTGCTGCAATCGTAGAAACTGGGTTGCAATATGTACAGAAAAATGTATGCATATATCAATACACAAGTAGATGATCGTATAGGAACTGAATTAAGGCATCATATGAAACAAAGACAAGCTGCCTTCCTAATCACAAGCAGAAATGAGAGACACGGAAGCAGAAGGCGCAAAGAAATAACAGGATGGAGTTATTGATATCGTAAAACTGGACCTGGAATGATCTCAGGATTCAACAGGCTCGTCGTCATCTTCAATATCCCAGTTCAAGTCTTCGTCGTCACCAGCAGCACTCAGGCGCTTCCTTAGCTCAGCTCTGCTTGAGGAGGTTAAACCAGGACGATCCACTTTCTTCTCGTCATCACTTCCAAGGTCCTCAATCTCATCCCAGCCGAGATCGTCTTCCTCAGGGGGAGGTTGGGTCGACACCACTGAGACATCACTGTCTTTACTAGATTCATTAACCTCAGTTCTTAGTTCAGTAGCAACTTCTTGGTCAGGCTCCTTCACAGATGCACTGCCTTTTACTTCAGAAGCCGCTTCTGATAACTCTTTTGGTTCAATCGGATCAACCACATCTACATTCTTCTCGTCTACGACAATATGAGAAGATTCTTCCTTTTCATCAGCATTCATTGAGTTAGTCAAAACCTGATTCGCTGTCTCTGAACTCGCCTCCTTCAAACTTAAGCCTGAAACTTCAGCAGTCACATCCTCACTTACCAAGCCAGAAACTTTCGCCTTCACCTCTTCCTCCTCATCGTCATCCTCGTCATCAACATCCCAGCTGAGCTCTTCCTCATCCTCCTTCGAAATCGCCCTCTTGACCAGATTAGCCCTCACAGACTCAGCTTGCTGAAGCCTTTGAACCCGATAAAAATACCGACACCAAAACGCCTCATGATCTACATTATTAGGCACTAACCTCTTGTAAATTTCCCCAATTGCCCCATTTTCCCCCAACAGATCCTCAATTTCTTCACCCTTTCCCCCCAAATCAAACCCTAATTTCCAATTAACGTAATCATCAACATCCTCAGGCTCCACAACATAGGTATTCGCATCACACTGAATCGCTCGCAACTGAGCTTCAAACCGACTGTACCGACCAGACCCCGCAGATTGGGCGCTCAAACTACTTCCACTACCAACATGATTGGATAAATCAGAATCAAGATCGGAGGCAAGAAGCGTTTCCTTACCATTGGTGACGATCTCGGCGATTGAATGGAAGGCTCCCTGAGCCCTGGAGGCGCTGATCTCGACCGAAGAGGGCAGATCCTTGACAGCCCGGCTGGCGACTTCCTTGAGGGTTAAAGTTTCCTTCCTGAGACCCGTCCCGAATTCCTGGAGGTCGCGGCGGTAGGTCTCGATGACCGACTCGGATCGGGTGGCCAGCGACTTGACCAAGCCGCCGAAGCCCCACCCGCCAAAGCCGGTGCCTCCACCGGCTTCTTCGCCGGCGGGGGATGACTGTATTGGTGAGTTAGGATCGGAATGGGAGGTGGATTCGGGTTTGGATTCAGGAGAAGGCGGGTCGGGGTCTTCAGTGAAGACGGATCTGAAGAAATCCATGGAAGCGTGTTAGGGTTTGCTCCTGTGGAAGACAATTTGGGGGTTTTCTCCGAAGGGTAGTTCGTTCGGACTTCGGAAGTTTGTTGAATGGAATGATTTGGGAGTAATTATGTGTGTTTTGTTTCATACTCGACAACGACACACGGACTGTAGTACAGTTACAGTATAGTATTATTACATCAATTAACAATTTAACATCCATTAATATGGAAAATTTCACCCAAAAAAAATAATATGGAAAATATGTAATTTGTTGTTAAGATACGATTTTTTTACATAATAAAAATTACTGTATAAAGTATAAAATATTAAGTTTTTTGTTAATTTTAAAAAATAGTTTTATTCTTTTACTCCACTTGTAATTATAAATTATTGTTTAAAATTAATTTTAAAAAATTGGTAATTTATATAGATTTTACTTTCTTTTTTTTTTTAAAGTGGTTAGGTCTTACTACATTCTGTCTGTAGTCCAGCCTAGAGCATCCTTACGGATGAGAACTTGCAATTCTATGTCAGAGTTAAGGTTAGCGTTAGGGGTTAAATGTCCCAGGTGGATCAGTCTATTTGCAACGCTATTAACTTCCCTAAATACATGACGAATATAGACCGAGAAAAATTTCAGTAGGTCCAGTTGGAGTCCGAGTCATATATTCCTCATCAGTAATTGTCTCTCTTATGATGTTTCTTGAACTAGAGTTGATTTCGGCGTTAGAGCTAGCCATGGAAGCCAGTCATGCAACCTTGCCACCTCTCTCATTGCGTGGAATATTGTTATTGATATTTTTTTTATGATGTTTGCATGGATGATTCGAAAGAAATCTGTTTCGATTTCGCCTTTTAAAAAATTAGGGTTCTTGAACCAAAATATTCAAATAAAAATAAGTTGAATGAAGTTGGTTAAAATTATTGTTGTTAATGATGTGTCTAAGTATGATTTGAAGATTTGGATCTATAATATCCCTATGAAAATTTGAAGATTTGTTTTAAAATTGGTATATGATTTTTGTGCGTGTTCTTCATTAATGTCTTATATCACTAGTACAAAATGTATATTAAAAGACGTCACATAGACAACGGTTTTTATAAAAATGGTGTCTATGTTGAAAAATATTAGAGATTTTTAGGACGGACAACGGTTAAATTTTTAACCGTTGTCTTTGGGTGTGTTTATATTTATAAAGACAATGGTTATTTAAAGAACCGTTGTTATATATACAGAAGACTTCCCAAAGAAAACGGTTTAGAAAACCGTTGTGTAAGACCGATTAGAATCGTTGGCTATTACGTTATATAGACAACGAATATTTAAAAAACCGTTGTTATATATATAGAAGACGTCGCAAAGAAAACGGTTATTAAAACCGTTGTCTAAGGCTGAATAAATTCGGCGTTTAGTAAGCTGAAAAGACAACGGATATTTAAAGAACCATTGTTATATATAGAAGATTTCTCAAAGAAAATGGTTCATAAAACCGTTGTGTTAGGCCGATTAGAATCGTTGTCTATTACGTTATAAAGACAACGAATATTTAAAAAATCGTTGTTATATGTATAAAAGACGTCTAAAAGTAAACAATTATTAAAATCGTTGTCTAAGGCTGAATAAAATCAGTGTTTATTAAGTTGAAAAGACAACGGATATTTAAAGAATCATTGTTATAAATATAGAAGACTTCTCAAAGAAAACGGTTCACAAAACCGTTGTTTAATGATGATTAGAATCGTTGTCTATTACGTTATAAAGACAACGAATATTTAGAAAACCATTGTTAAATATATAAGACGTCTCAAATAAAACGGTTATTAAAACCATTGTCTAAGGCTAAATAAAATCAGCGTTTAGTAAGTTGAAAAGACCATGGATCGGATATTTAAATAACCATTGTTATATATATAGAAGACTTCTCAAAGAAATTGGTTTATAAAACCGTTGTGTAATGCCAATTAGAATCGTTGTCTATTACGTTATAAAGACAACGAATATTTAAAAAACCGTTGTTATATATATATAGAAGATATCTCAAAGAAAGCGGTTATTAAAACCGTTGTCTAAGGATGAATAAAATTGATGTTTAGTATGTTGAAAAGACAACGAATATTTAAAGAATTGTTGTTATATATATAGAAGATTTCTTAAAGAAAACGGTTCATAAAACAGTTGTGTAAGGCCGATTAGAATCATTGTCTATTACGTTATAAAGACAACGAATCTTTAAAAAACCATTATGATATATATATAAGACGTATCAAAGAAAACGGTTATTAAAACCGTTGTCTAAGGCTGAATAATGGCGTTTATTAAGTTGAAAACAATTGAAAATCATTATACAAATGTATATTGAGCAATTCTAACCAAATAAACAATTGAAAAACATTATACAAAGTACTACGTATAATATATATATATATACACATAAACTTTACCCACTTTAACTTTGGATCGATCGGAAATCAAACAAACTTCTATTTATAGTTTTTACAATCACTAAATATCCGGCCATTGATTAAGATTTTATCTTTCCAATCGATATTGTACGTAAAGGGAAATGAGAAGATCTTTTAAGCAATTAATTAGCTTAAAAATTATTTTTTTTAAAAAAAAGCGCGTTGTTTTAAAATATTGAAAATATTTGAGAGAATCACGATCATCACAACCGATTGCTGAACGAGTTCTCTAACCGTCCTTCGTTCTCTTTTGCTCTCTCTCGTTCGCTCTCTTTTTGACAACTCTCTCTTTTCTATTGATAGTTCTTCAATGGTTTCTCATATATTGATAATGATCCGAAAGAATTCGGTGACACATCGATCGAAATCCTTCTTCCAACAAGAACCAAGTCAAGTTAAATTGGGGACTCCAATCCTGATAGGCAGACAAATAACTCAACGGCAACTATAGGCCAGATGAGAGTGGGTGGGTGATCGGTCAAAATGGTATGTTTATCAGTTTATGTTGAATATTTCGATCATTTTATCAAACATTTTCCTTCTAGTTTCTAAAGCTTTACTTAATTTTGACCTAATATATGTAATTGTAGGATGGATTGAAGACTCCGTCACATGGTTAGATCGACTATATTTCATCAATGCCAATTGACGGAAATATTGACTACAGTGGAGCTTCGATAGATTATAAGAACAAGCAAGAATTAACAAATGCAAAGGAGCAATCATCGACTTCTAATTGGTTGCTCCTTGAATTCATCTTTAAGACTTTTTAGATTAGTTAGTCTTCTCATTATTGACGTGGATTGTTTGTTGTGGGGCATGTTGTCGTTTTATAACTTTTATTTACTACAAGTTCAATCGATTGACGGAAATATTGACTACAGTGGGGCATGTTAGTCTTCTCATTATTGACCAATCACAAGTTGGTATAGTGGTTATGGGGCTACATCCCATGCCTCGAGGTTCGAAGTTCGAATCCCCGTGGAAACATGAAGACGCTTGTGAGTGGGAGGGTCAACCCCTTAAATGGGCCTACAGTAACCCGATCCAAATGTAGAGTGGGCTAAGCCCACTTGAACTGGAAAGGATAAAAAAAAAAAAAATTACTACAAGTTCAATCGATTGATCTATTTTATTGTATTTAAATTGTATATTATGATCAATATATATGCTCTAATTTCATAATTAATAGCAAAAATAAAATTTTAAATTAATTTTTAAATAATTTGAGATTGTGGTGGTTATAAAAAAAATTGAGATCGTGGTCTAAATATGTTTTAGATTTATTAATCATAAATTTAAATTTTTCTAGAAGTGAGACAACGGTTGAAAGTTACCTAGACATTGGTTTAAGCAAATCTATATAGTCAATGATTTTTTGAATTTAGACAATGGTTCAAAAGAACATAGACAACATTTAATGGTTGTTTAATCAACGGTTATAACGTACATCGACAACAGTTAAATATATTTAGACAACGGTTACAATATAGTTAAACAACGGTTGAAAGTTACTATAGACAGTGGTTTAAGCGAATCTAGCCAACACTTTTGAAATTTATACAACAGTTAACAAGTATATAGACAATTGCTAAAATATATGTACACAACGGTTAACATGTACCTAGACAACAATTACAATCTTCTTAGACAATAGTTAGAATGTGATTAGACAACGGTTAAAACCGGATATCCTAACTTGAAGCAACGGTTATAGTGACCTTAGACAACGGTTATAATCGGTTAATATGATTCAACCCCAATTTTGGAGGTGCATAGACAACGGTTATCCGTAATCTAGCACAACGGTTATAACCGTTGTCTAAATAAACCGTTGTGATAAACTCAACCGTTGTATTTTTAAACACCACATGGCCTGATGCAACGTTTCCAAAACTGTTGTGCGTTTTGTAAAATAACCGTTGTGTAAGCGCTTTTTTGTACTAGTGTATCTATGGTTTTTGTTATGTTATTTAATCCTTGTAATTTGTTTGTAATAAAACATAGGTTTATTTGGTTATTAAGATGCACAAGTACTTAGGCTAGGTGAGACTTCATTTAGCCATGCACTAACCTAGCCATGCCGTGGTCTAGGAAAAGCTCATTGGTCCCATGGTCTAATCATGTGTGGCACCAATGGCTAGCCTAGATCCATTTGGTGAGACTATGGTTATGTATGATGGTTGTAGGTTGTTGGTTGCTTTGGTTACTTATTTTCGAGTTGTGTGTTAAGGTGAGATGGGCATGTTCTCTTAGCCCATTCCTTTGGCCCAGCTCTCTTATGTTGTGACCGTTGCAGTTCTCTTGGCCCATTCCTTTGACCCAACTCTCTTATGTTGTGATCGTTGCAGCTTCGTGTGTATATATATGCTCTATATAGAAACCCTAGAGGACTGTAGCATCCTCTCTCTCAGGTAAGCCAAGGGGCTAGCTTTTGGGAGAAAAACTAGGGTTTTTGGCTTGAGAGTGGTATGTTGGCGGCGATTTATGCAAGGGAGCTCATATTGGTTGGGTGCTACCTAAGTCCCTACTCACATGAAGAAGAAGAAGGCAATGAAGGAGGGTTCCGGTGTTGAGAAATCTTAGGGTGTTCTCAACGGACGATTTCTAACCCTATTCTCTTCTTATCTTCATAGTTGTGTTATCTAGAAATCACTAGCTTTAGTTCTCGTGCATCTAAAACCTCTGTAACCTGTTTTGAACTTGGATACTTAGTGAAATTGGGTGAACCTCCCCTCCTGAGGTTCTGCGGATGTAGGGTAACCGAACCGTGTAAACAAAGGATGTGTGTTCTTGCATGTGTTGCTTTCGTTTTTCGTTTGCTTGCACTGTTTTGTTGATCGAGTATTAGAGCGAGACAATCTTAAATCGTATCAGCTTTGTATCTTCTTTTTAATGACGGGGAAACCACCTTCTGTGGTAAACTCGAGCCCGTGACCCGGCCAATAAGAGCCACATATCAGGTAAACCAGCTTGTACCGACCGGCTTGACCCACTGGTAAAGAGCAAGACAAATCTTGAATTTTCTTCCAATGAGAGAGACAGAGGAAGGGATCGAACCCGATACCTTGTTACCATCCTCCTTCCTCCACATCACTAGGCCATCTCGACTGGGACGTCTATGGCTTTGTATCTTGATACTTAATCATGTTCTTGTGTCCCTTTACCCACTTCATCTTCTCCCTCGCTTTCTCTCCTCTTAAAAATGAACCCCTTTTATTTTACACTCAAGAGACTTGTAATTAATTGTCAGGGATGATAACTTCGACGAAAAGCAGCAAGTCGACGGAGACGCTGTGGAATTGAAGCAGATGACCATGTACCATCACGGAGAATAGAACGTCGGGGAATGGGAATTTTCTTATAAATATCCCCCCCCTAATTTTTATATTAATTACATTTTAGGTCCAAAGATTATTCCTAGTTTCCAAATAAACAAAAATAAGCCAATTTTGTTTATTAGGCCATAGGTTGTATACAAATTGATAATTTTTAAAGTTCATATTATTTTTTGTTCACGGACGATGTTTTATATTATTTTAGGTAATTTTTTCTTTCTTTTTTTTCCAATTAAAATGACTATTTAAATAACAAATCTATGATTTTTCCAAACAAAATCTCAATTTTTGATAATTATTATCTCTTAATTTTTTCCACTAAAAATGAATATTTAAATTACAAATTTAAGGGTTTTCTTATATATATATATAGACTATAGTTATTTTGTATATATACACTTGCAAAAAAAAATCTGAATTTTTTAACCCTTAAAAAAACCCTTAATATGCAGTGAAGATTTGTTGTCCCGTGGATCTCCCTGTCATTCTCGCAAAATTTCCTCTTTCCCATTTTTCTTTTTTTCTTTTTTTCTTTTTTAAATTTAATTATTTTGCTTTTTTCTTTAAGCTTGGGGATGGGAGGAGGGAAATGCACGGTCACCGTAAATCCGATACTAAATAAAAGTGTCTTAAAAAAAATTATGAGAATTATTTTTGCATTATTTTGGGAGAAAATACTCTAGTAGTTTGATTTTAGTCGAGGAAACTTGAAACTACATGTTAAAGTGTTAAACATGAAAGAAAATCTAACAAGAAAATTAGTGATGACTCAATAGCCAATGTACCTATGGTTGTGAACCAAACAAAAAACAACCACAAGAACAAAAAGGTCGTATAGAACCTCCAAGTTACGTACATAATGGTATAAACACAATTTAAAATCTATGTTCAATAATGAATTGGATGTCTTTGTGAAATATTTGCACTAGGGTAGAAACACAAAGCTACAAATTTCAGTGTAACTAACTGAGGTTTAACATCTTCCTACAAAAAACTACATGTCAGACAGGAGATCAGGATCTTGAGGCTTGAACATCTTGGGCATCTTCAAGTCCTCGTCCGAAGGATGATGATCAACTACCTTCACCTTGTGAGCCGCAGCTCCTCTCCTCGAGTTGGCAGCGAATCTAGAGGCCAACATGGTGGCCCCTAGTGGCTGCGAGCGGCTACTACTAGGCTCCATAGGCGTCTTAACGTCCTCATATTCGTCTAACAAAGGTTGTCCGTCACTCGTGATTGCCTCATCCATGCCATCGTCTTGCTGGTCGTAGTAGTAGAAGCTGCTCTCCTGCCTGGCTAGGTCCTCGGCTATCCTCCTCTTGATGTACCTCCTCCATGCTGTCTGGATGAAGCAGGCGCCCCACATCCTCCATTGCTGGGAGTAGTACCTGAACGCGTGCTGTAGGCGCTTGCTATGGAGGCGCTTGAATTGAGTGGATACGAACTTGAGGTCATCTGCCCGGAGAGCAAAGGCCTCCACCTCTGTGACGGCCTTGACTGTCCGGGTGGAGGAAGGGAGGTTGTGGGTTGAGGCTGGGAGGAGGGCCCATGTGAGCAGCTCCTCGCCACAGAAGTCGCCTGGTCTTAAGGTGATGGAGTTGTAGAAGCCAGTTCGCCCACCGTAGGTGGTGGAGCTCTCAAGCTGGCCTCGGATGACAAAGATCATCTCGTCCACTGGGTCACCTTCCCGGATTATGAACGTGTCCTTGGTGCTCAGTGATGACACTAGGCGTTCGCATATTGCGTCTAGGAGCTGGTTGTCCATTTGCTCGAAGAAAGGAACCTGAAAAAGGAATATCATGACAATTGTGCAATATGAAGCTCTTTTGGTGCAAGAGATCAGGATGTACTTACTCGACGAACAAGCCCAAGACAAAGGTGCCTTTGGATTTCACGCCGGAGATCCAATGGAAGTGACTGGAGAATGTCTTCCTCATCAACTCCTCTTGTTGCAAGCCACTTATACTGAACAAAGCGTCTTATACGCTCTTTTAGTTCTTCAGGGAGTTGCCTGTGATTCATCCATTCCTCTGTATCTCTCCTCTTTATCCTCCACTCTTCAATTCTCACCATGATGGATTGAAGATAGTTCTTAAAATTTTGGCACAACAGAACAGAAAACGAAAATATTGAAGCTGATTTCCTCCAACAATCGTCTATCTCCACCAATGAAAGCAAGCCAAAACTCGTAAAGGAAATGGAAATGATACCTGCACTTGACCGACTAAATGCGAGAACAATCCTAATCCCATCACACATATGAAACTGCAAAATAACGTCTCAGCAACGTATGTGCTCGTTTGTATGCTTTGCCCATATGAACTGCAAAAGAACAGAAAGATTAATATGTAATAACAAGCATTGGATTTGCAAGAGATATGTACGAATGTTCCGAAAATAAGGAAATAAGAAACAATTCAATATTTAGCAAGAAGAGTTGATAGCAAGAGTACCAGAGACCCCTCATCCCCCACCAAAGGCAATAGAAGTATGATTCGATGAAAGCGGTTGTGGGCAGCTCATCAAGGAAAACATCAGCGAACATCCCAAACTTGAACTCAAGCTGCGTATTCGCAGGATCACAGTTGCTAAGCACATGGGTTCGGTTTAGCCAGACAGCGCGATCAAGTTCATTCAAAGTCGATCTATCGAAATAGGAATCCTTACAAAACCCTGGCTCCTTATGACATTCTGTCGACCAGCAAGTTTGCATTCGCTGAATAGACCACAAGTACCATGTACAACCTAAAACCTGCACCGGCACTACGAAATCAAGGGGGGCATTGATCTCAAGCAAAAAGAAAGGTTCTTGATCGACTCACATGGCTGGCGAGCACGAAAAGGAGCATGTTATAAGCTGCACCGGACCAAGCATTTCTCGCAATAACACCGGTCGTGTTAACGATCTTCCGATTCAGCGGGAACATGACGAGCATCCTCGGTATGTACTGGAGAAGGATGATTGTGTACAAGGCATGGCTCGTGGTGGCGCTCTTGTCGTTCAAAGCCGGACCGACGAACCAGATCATAATCTACAACAAAAAGAACAAATCAATTTCGAAAACAAATTCTGAAAATTGAGGATCGAAGAGGTGAGATTCGAGGAAGAATTCAACCTGAGGGAGAGGGAGCATGGCAGCGACGTCGATGACGAAACCGGACTTGAGGTAGCGCTTGGCGATCAAGGAGGGGTCCATGATGAGCTCGCCCTTGCCGAAGACGCGGGAGTTAGGGTTGACGTAGGCGGTGCGGAACTTGGTGAGGATGTGGAAGAGGAAGGAGGCGTCGGCGATGACGCGGAGGAAGGTGACGAGGACGGCGAGGGAGAGGTTGGGGCCGAAGCAGGCGGGCCCGCAGGAGGTGGGGACGAAGAAGTAGAGGGGGTCGAGGAAGAGGGTCATCATGCAGGAGACGAGGAAGATGCTGTTCCACTTGGTGACGAAGTCGGAGCCCGGCTCCAGGATCTGGACTCTCCCCAGCCAGGAGGGGAGCCTGGATCCGGAGGATCCTTGGAGGAGGTTGAACGTTTTCAGGGGGGTGGAGGGTTTCGACAGCATGTGGATGTTCTGCATTGTGCTCGCCGCCGGTGGGCGTTGCGGGTGGAGGAATCATCGACTCAGAGAGGCAAAGGGGAAAGCTTTGGAGGAAGAGGATGACCTGAGTTTTCGCCAGGTGATGGGGGAGAGGAAAGCGCGGGAAAGGGATGACAAAGATGAACAGTTTTTTTTTTTTTTTTGTTTAAAAAAAAAATCAAATATGTTGGTATGGATGAAAATTACACAAAATCTCGTAATTAACTTTCACGATGGAGGGTTTTTATATAAAAAAATTATTATTATAACAACACTTTATAATCTCCTTAGGCATGAAGATTAGCTAATAAATAGCACAACCAAGTCAACCTTAGCAATTGCTGTTGTAAGTTGATGAAAAACAAAGAGGTTTTGAAGGACATCAATTGCTGTTGTTTAACTTGTTTTCGAAATGGAAATAAATTTGAGACACTAAATAGGCCACCTGGTACCTAAATCATGGGATCAGCGAAAACAAAAAGAAATCCTGTAACCTTAGCAAATTTAGTGCAAGGAAAGTTGGGAATCAATTTGCTTCATAAACCTTCATTTTCCCCTCAAAATTCTCAGTGGTTAAACAAGCATTAGCAAACACCAGATGGGTGATTTTGAGACAAGTACCTATAACTCCTTCATATGGGTTGAAGTATAAACACACCATTAAAAGTCTGAAAAGGTTTGCCCAAATGGACTGATAAGTGAAACACTTTCTTACAGCTCGTCTTTTATGTTTGTTTCGGAGCAGTCTTCATCCCAGCTCAAGGGGAACTGTAATTTGGCTGCTGTATGAGGCATAAACCAGTCTTCATAGGTAAACCTGGAGAAATAAGAGGTCCAATGTCAAGCTTCGCACAGAAAAAGAACCATATCCAAAAGGTAAACAATATCTTCACTCTTCAGATTACACGGGGAGCTAACTGACTATAATGCAATGATTCACCGTGAATAGATGAGATTTATTTAGTTATAATTATGCCCATTAAAAACTGAAAACATATGAAAAAGAGTTTCAGAACAGGGTCACTCACATTTTGACAGGAGGGCGTGATATAATAGACAACAATTGCATATCCTCATCAGCATTTGTATTACAGACCTGTTAAAAGATCAGGAATCATATGATGAAGAATAAGGACTCGATTACACAAAAATTCATTTACCCAAGAGATAAACAGAAGAAATATATGTACTCATAAATAAAGTCATGTAACCAACAAGAAATCATTTCTTAAGAAATTCTTCCTACGAATTTCAGTTTAGACTTCATTCAAGTATTTTACCCGACATTTTTTAACTCAAACAATACAGCCTTTTCTTTTCTTTCTTTTCAATCATTGTCTCTTGTCTCCAAATTGCTAGTGGGGATGTCATACCCTTGGCTCTCTAAATGTTGATTAGAAGGAGCTTAGTAACACAATTTCGCTGCAGTTTCTCATTTATCTATGTTGCTGGATGGTCAAATCCTTTATGATAACAAACCCATTATTACGCTAATATTTGTTCTTTGAGGATCAGAAAGCAATAATGTTGAGACTCAAGCTAAAAATTAGAAACAAAAGGAAGAATTCCAACTTCCAAGATATATCAAGAGATGGAAATAGACTCTCAAGAACTCAATGAAAAACTGAATAAGGGCAAAATTAATCAGGTGAAAAGTTTTTAAAGTTTTCATTTGACTGCTCAAATGAAAAATCCTTATGTTAATGCATGGGGAATATAGAGGAAGAGAAGAACCAGGACTAAAATTAAGGGCCTGATTGAGACCATACAAAAAAGGAAAACTGAAAACAATGAAGTGGGAGGGAATGGTTAAACATTTATCATTCATATAGTTGAATGCCAGCCAGCCAGAAACAACAGCAACGAAAAATGCCTTACCATATGAACATCATTGACTGGGATGGTGAAAGTACTGTTTGCAAAGACACAGAAGCTTTGAGGGCTTCCAGGATATTTCATATGTGAATTTGATGCTAGATACAAAGTGCCAGTGCCCTTCAGGACAACAGAAACTTCCTCACAGGAATGCCTGTGTATTGGTGTGCAAGACCCGCTAGCAATCGTTTGAAGCCATACTTCAACCTGTAATACATTCTAACACAGACACATTCTTCCTTTTAATGAAACCCTCTTCACGTTATATCATCACAGTACCTACAGGATTCCTTCGTAGATCACATAACACACAACATGCATCTCTCTGATCTACACGAGCACAAAATAACAAATGCAATAATATTCTATCCAATGTTTCCATATTGATACTGCTGCAACTATACTAAACTTCTTAGACATTTCAAATGAGTACATTCTTGCTAAAAATATTGCAAAGAGAAGGGGATTTCACCGGAGAGCATCTTTAGGCAAAAGACATGAACAATGAAAAATACATAATCATGTTTTTTGCTTTCGCTTTGCATATACATCATAACATACATGCATCTGGATGCGAATATCTACATTCATAGTTTTGTTCAAAACAAGAACCATATTGGAGAAAACACCTTTTCAAATGTACAATTTTGTGCCTCATATCTTATCCAACCCCTATTCTCAGGCTTCTAGTCTTCTACAATCAAACTATGCTCTTTTTGCATCAAGCGAAGAAGGTGATGCAAGAAGCAACAATCAACTATTCTACATCCGATATTTGCAAAATGAAAACGGTCATAATTTCATGATATTAACAAGAAAAGAAGCATAGATATGTAGTTGTATCCTGAGAGATAAGTAAATGCGCAGAATATAGATTTTAAAGCAAAACAGGCCTCTTTCATGCCGTGTGAGACTGATCCAGCAACCGTGATGTGTGAAAAACCAGGTCTTCCATAGCTATCTTGCGAAAATTCACTTATATTCCTCACAAGCGGAAACCCTGGATTGCATACCAGAACCCTCATAAATCACAATTTCCGACGAGTAGTGTAAATTCCGTAAAATTGTCAGGTTAAAACCAAAATGAGAGTGCAGTTTGCAGTAGATACGATCAGCAATAGCAATAGAGAAATCCTCACCTGTGGCTCTAATGGAGCACTTAGAAGCTCCGATTACCGACGAGAACAACAATGAGCTCAGGAGGAAGACGATAACCACCTCCTCTCGCTCTGACATCTCCGAATTTTCAGTTTTCCCTCTCTCTCGAACTCTCTCGAGTCTCCTCAAGTTGAGAGCGAGAATCAAATAGTTTTCCTTTTATTTCTTTTCTTTCCCGTATTGGTCCGGGCCGGGCCGGGCCAAACCCGTCAATGGCCCATGCCCACGAAACACCTTTCCTTCTGCTTCTGCTTCTGCTTCTGCTTCGTAGCCGCTCTCGATCGATTATTCGCCCTCGCTCCATATTCTCTGTCCATTTACAGGTAAACTTGTTAATCGATTCTCAGGCTTAGCTACTGATCAGCTAGATAATCTCCTGATTTCCCTCTTTTCTATACTGTCGATTGGGAAGAAAAAAAACCTAGGTTAGAAGTTTGCTATTGACATCTGGAACCCTAGGTTAGAAGTTTGCGATTATCAGTGATAAGTCGTTCATAGGAATCGTGTTGGTGAAACTCTAGCGTAGAAGTTGACAATTGAAATTACTAAAGCTTTGATTTTTGCTGATAATGATATTCTTCAACATGATTAACTGCCCTGCATCCAGGACATGATATGGAAGGTTCTGTGTCTTCCTCTCAATTGCCTCACAAAGCAGGCATTAGCAACCTACGAGATGTTGTTTTTAAGGAGGTAGTGCAAATTTGCAATGATTTTACTATTTTCAAGTGCTGAAGTTCTGTATTTAAGATGATGGAAACTAAGAACAGTTAGATGTGTGAATTTCCCTGGTGCAGATTCAAGCCCATGAGGTTGCCATTGCAGAACTGAGTAATCTCTCGGCCTCACGGGTATTTTATCCTCTCCTTGTTTTGATTTTGTGCTTTTATCTTCCTGTAATTATGGCATTGGATTCATTTACAATTTCCTTTCTAGAGCTAGAGCCTCATCAGTAATTTTGTTGGTTGTTGGATGCCTTGAAAGATTCGACTTTATCTGCTGAAATAGGAAGATATTTGTTCAAACTGAAGAACAGTCACATTGGTGCCTTTTTTCGTCTCTTCATCTTAAGCTTGCTCTTGAAAATTTTTGTGTAACCACAAAGCCCCATTTGCAGCAACGCCGATATCAGTTTCCAATCAGGAAAGACATTTGAGTAACAACTAACAAGCTTTGAGCACATTTTATGCCCTCCATACTGTGTGATTCTTGGCTGGAAAAAAATCATTGCTAGTACTCCACAAGGTTTTAAATGTTCAAATGTTCAATCATCTTTGACTGTGTAATATCGCCCTGATAGATTTGGCCTAAGCAGTAGTTTTCACTTTTGAAATGGAGGCTACTTTAGTTTTATTCATGTCCTGGATGACCAATTTTTTACTTTGTTGGCTTGCTATGTTCTTAAAATTTATGTCACGGTAGTTTTCATATAACAGTTCGATAAATTAACATGCATGAAATGTTAAATGCTTTTAATAGGTGATTATTGAAGTCCTTTATATGAAAATGGAAAACTAGAATGATTTTTTTTTCTCTACTTAAGGGTTTCTAAATTTAGCTTGGTTGTGTTGCGTACTTGCATGTACTAGATATAAATCAGACCTTTTTTCTTGGAAACCATAGCATCCACTTGTGGTTTAGCTGTTTAGGTGATCAAGAGTACCCATTCGGGATTCGGGTTATTGTTGTTTTTCGAGGACATACTTGAATGAATCGCTGTTTATCATTTAATTGAGCTGCAACATAGCCCACTATTCAGTTTGAGATGAAATCTGATTATTCATCTAGAATGATGCTACCATGTTAGCTGAATAACTGCCAGTACCACCCTTTCATGTTGCAGACTGTTTATCAAAGAAATGGGAATCTGTTCTTCCGGACGACAATTCAGAAAGCAACAGCAGATGAACAAAGTAATAAGGGACCTTCCAGGCCTTTATTTTGCATTGTTTTCTTGTTTGTGTAGCCCGGATCCCTTCTGGAATTAACACTCAATCACTGAACCTTTGTGCAGAACAACTTGATTCGGCCAAGGTCCATTTGCAGAAGATAAACATGCAATGATGCTGCCAATTCACCCGCCCTCAACCTAACATTTATGGTGGCCAGTCATTAGAAAGAGGGATTCTTAGCTGTATTATCGAAACACATGTGAGATGATTTTGGCATGGTTCTGCACGTTTGGTTTTAATGATCTCATAATCTACTTATATAGATCAATATATCCTGAAGTGATTGAAATGAACATTGAGACGACGATGAATCAGAGAGATCTTTATAGTTACAAATGCAGAATTGAGAATCCATCAAGCCCTTTCCAATTGTTTCAGTTCAGTTCTTTATTTTATTTCTTGAAAAGAATGATTTCAGTAGTTGAATGGACCTGAATTTGATTCCTCACGGATTCACATAAGATGAATCTTAGCTCCAATTCTTGACAATATGTTGTTGTAACAAACCACTTTGCTGTCCACATTATGATGATAGAGCTAGCACTTGGTGTGTAATGCTTAGAAAGTTTTACTTGGCCAAATAAACATTTTTGTTCCCACCCTTTTTTCTTAGTGATGAGGAACTCACTTTTAGTGGTAAATTCCGAGCACCTAATCCAACCGGCAAGAGTCATGTACATGCAAACTAGCTTGCGCCAACCTTTTTTTCCTTAAACAAATAAAAGCTCAAATTGAGCTAATCGACTCCTAGAGCATTGAAAATGCCATCTTTTTTACTGCCAATGTTGCCACTACGCTTCAATCTCACCAACCCCTTAAAAATCAAAGAATTTGTTGTTGTTCTTATACTTAAACTTTGAATATCGATCGAATTACATGCATATGTTGTTCTTATACTTAAAATTTGAATAGCTATGGAGTTGCATGAATAAAAAAGCATTAATTATTTTGACAATGGATGGAATTAATCGAAATAAAAGACTAATTTTGTGTAGAACTGACACAACAAATAGGGAATAGGTGTTGTGATATTGGTAAATTATTCGCCTTCCTACCGTGCACATTACGAATATTTTTGTATTACAACTCTTATCGTTTTAATTAATTTTGTTATATCAAACTGCTCTTGCCTATAAAAGACAATGTACTTCATTTGTTAATCATACACTAGCAATCCAATTAATACAATCATAACTCTTGATCAATACGACAAATTTTCTACGAAAAGTGGTGTAAATTATGGGTGATTTTGTATAATTTTCCTTCCTTTAGCAAAACCAGGAACAGGGCAATTTGGTAAATTAAAACACCTTCTGCGCAGATATCTTTTTCCTGCAGTTGTTCCGGCTTCAGTAAACTGAACACTATCGGAACCAAATTTCATGGCCATTGCCCTGCGAAGCGAATTCCGGTGCCATTGAATTCGAAGAGTTCATCTATCCGAACTTCAAATTCCAGGTGGGTCTAACTCTCTCCTTCCTTGTGATAATGGCGACCGCTTTGTTTGCTGCCGCATTCAAAACCCTAGAATAGGTTCCCATTGTTCACGACTGCGGGTTCATTCTTTGTTCTCCTTTCGATTTCAGTAACATGAAAATCATGGGGTACTCCACTATTACTAGACCTAGTGGCTTTTTGTTGCAATTAGAGCTTCCAATCCTCCCATTTCGCAAGGCAGATTTCATTTCTGCACCCGCACTTCCAACGCGGCGAGGTTGGAGTAAAAGCTTAATCTTTATCCCTAAGATTCGGTACTCAGTTTCTGCAAGAACCGGTACTTACAGTCCCATCGATTTTTCCGGATCCAAGGCCAAATCCAAAGTAGCCGATGCAGCCAATGATCAAGGGAGCACATCTTCTTTGTATTCGCGCCCTAGCTTGTTGGAGATGAAGAAGCAGAGATTGGAGAATCGTGTGCGTGTCTACGAGTTTCTGAGAGGGATAGGGGTTGTTCCTGATGAGCTAGATGGGCTAGAGTTGCCTGTTACAGTCGATGTGATGAAGGAACGAGTCGAATTTCTCTCCCAGCTAGGGCTGACAGTTGAAGACATCAACAATTACCCGCTCGTTCTTGGCTGCAGTGTGAAGAAGAACATGGTTCCAGTGCTTGATTACCTCGGCAAATTAGGAGTTAGGAAAGCCGGCCTTACCGATTTCTTGAGGCGATACCCACAGGTTCTGCATTCCAGTGTTGTTGTCGATCTTAAGCCAGTGGTGCAGTATCTCCAAGGGCTGGATATCAAGCCGGTGCATATCCCTCGTGTTTTGGAGAAGTATCCTGAGGTGCTAGGATTCAAGCTTGAAGGAACTATGAGTACTTCTGTGGCTTATCTGGTTGGGATTGGTGTGGGGAGGCGAGAAATCGGTGGGGTGCTGACCAGATACCCTGAGATACTGGGGATGAGGGTGGGGCGGTTCATCAAGCCCTTTGTGGAGTATCTTGAGAGTTTGGGGGTTCCGCGATTAGCTCTGGCTAGATTGATTGAAAAAAGGCCTCATATTCTGGGATTCAGATTAGAAGATACTGTCAAGCCGAATGTTGACGCCCTTATGGAGTATGAAGTTAGGGAGGCGATGCTTCCATCCGTTATTGCACAGTATCCAGAGATTATAGGGATTGACCTGAAGCTCAAGCTTGCCAAACAGGTGGAGTTTTTCGATTCAGTCCTTGGTTTGAGTCGCGAGGAATTCGGGAGGATGATTGAGAAGATGCCGCAGGTTGTCATTATTAACAGTGCAGCTGCTTTAAAGCACATAGAGTTTCTTAAGGACTGTGGATTCTCTACAGATCATGTAAGGAAGATGGTCGTCGGGTGTCCTCCAATCCTGGCTCTGAATATCAACATCATGAAGCAAAGCTTTGGATACTTCCAAACCGAGATGGGTCGGCCTCTGGAGGACTTGGTTGCCTTCCCGGCATTCTTTACATATGGCCTGGAGTCAACGATAAAGCGCAGGTATAAGATGGTCAGTAAGAGAGGCCTCAAGTGTTCTCTTTCATGGCTTCTGAATTGTTCTGATGACAAGTTTGAAGAGAGAATGAGTTATGATTCTATTGACTTGGAGGAGATGGAGCCAGAGCCCACCTTCGACATGGATTCCCTAATGAGCCCGAGAAATGACGGTTCAAGCTCGGAGTACGAAGAGGAAGACAGCGACGATGACGAAGACGAGGATCTCTAATAAGTAGTCTCTGCCTCACATTATTGTATCTCTTTTAGATGAGCAGATTTATCATATACATCTGTTATAGATTGTGTTGCTGCACATGTACTTGTCGTCGCAGACTATAACATGCAATAGTTTAAAGTGTTGTTCTGCAAATGCTGATGCTTGTTCTTGTGCTACTTAACTGGCATGGAAAGATTCCAGGACTCAATTAGGTGATGTCGTTAAACATCGATCACAAGTAAGTTTTGAATCCTCTTTGAAATATGGAGTCGCGTGTGGGCCTGCGGGGTCCTTTTATTCATCGATCATCAACATTAGGGTTTATGAATCGCTCCATTGTCCACCCTAACTAGACAATCATTCATCACAACATTTTAGTTTCCTCCATGCAACTTAACATAATTTGGTTAATCATCAACATTATTCAAGGAAACATGAATTGGAAAAACGCCATTTGTGAGTAGTTATGAAGTGTGCACCAAACATATCTTAAATTCATGGGATTGTTTAGAGGCTTAAGTTAATTCTTATATATACATTAGAAGAAAAATTAATAGGTATACAGCAATCTAATACATCCTATAATGAGTCAAGATCTACATACTTACCTTCACCCTGAATAAGGGTATGATGAATCGAGATATATGTACTTACCCTTATCTCGAATTGACCGAGAGGGTATTTTCGAAAGACTCTAAGACAACCAGCATAAAAGGAGGTAAAAAAAACAAGCAAATGAGAACAATTAGCGATAATTTAGAGCACACGTAGGAAAGGAAGAACAAATCAAGTAAGACCTAACTGAAAAAGAATTCACTAGCACCATATATAGACTAAACATCAATTGTCCGAATCAATATTCTAGAATCATGCATAGGTACTGCCTAAGCAATAGTCGATCCTCCTCTGCCTGGGGCATAGGTGGCCGCCTACACTGTCTAGGTAGCACCTTGGCGCAAGGCGGACTCCATCGCACCACCTAATACTTTTTAGAACACTAATTCGAATGCTACTCTTCTAATAGTCTCAATTCATAACCATATTTGTTGTAAGGTCTTCATGGAATTATTTTCCTTTAGCTTCTCAATTCGATGAGTTTATTTTATTTTATGTTATTTTATTTTATTTTGGCTTATCATGCATGTGTTCTTTTATCAATTTATCCAACTATTCAACGAGTCGATTTTACATGAGAAAAAAAGAAGGGAATGAAAGATGTGGACGTGGGAAGAAGATGCTAATGGAAAAAGGATAGGTGCTTAGAGCATGCCCAAGGGTTTCTCCATTTTGGAGAATTTTGGGGTTTTGGAGAATTTTGGGCCCATTTTCAGCCCAACAGATTCTCCAACCCATTCCTCGTAATGGAGAGGGGAATAAAAACTAGGGTCCCTATTCTTGCAGCAATCGCCAAAAAATTTGGCGACTCCTTTTCTCGTAGTGGCGTTGATAATTGTGGCTTCCAAAACCGCTCAGACTCCACCGCCCCTCTTCATCCATCATTTCTCCATTGCCATCAAGCATTGAAGCAGCCTATCGTTAGGTAATTTTCAATTTCTGGCATCCCAATTAAATTAGCTTTGGGTAATTTTGTAAATCAGTTTCCATTCAATTAGGCAATTCCAAGAATCGTTGTTCATTGATCATTCAGACTTCTTCCAGTTATCAAAGAATTGGTGAGCTTCTATTTCAAGAAGGCTTGTGAAAGCCCTGTTTACTACAGATGCGTAATAGATTTCTATGCTGATCTTTTTTTCTTTGTCCAAGTTTTGTTGTATGTATTTTTTCTTTTCTATTTTTCATTGCCTGATTACCTATATGGGATTTCCTCTTTTTTATTTGTTGATTTCTATGCCCTGAAGTAGCATTAGGTTTGTTTTAGATCTGGGACTTGGATTATCATTAGACTGGATTGGTCCAAGGTGGTATTTTAGGTATCAAGTGAAGTCAAAGAACACCATATTGACAAAACTAGTTTGATGGAGATCCTAATTCAATTTAGGTATGAGACCATTAATTATTATCGTAAGGATCAACGTTACCCTCTTTGAAATATTTGACAAAAGTATACACTTTCATGGCCCTTAATTAAGTTTTATGAATACTGAAGTAGTTGAACTTGAATCATTGATGGATTTGCTATCTTTTATGGAAATTGGATACAGTAGGTCCATCCTCGTGTCTAATTGGCATGAATGTCAAAGAGAAAGCACAAATCTTTGGGCTAGATGACTCTCATCAATTTTGATTGAGAGAGAGCTTAGTTATCTACTTATCTAATCTTATACGGAGTATCAGTTTAATTGTAGATTTGAGTGCTTTATTTCAAGTTTTTGCATTTATGCAGGAGACAAATTCAGAGACCTTGTGGGGAGTGCATACTATGTAGCAACTGAAGTGTTGTTAGGGAAACTTTATATATGGTGACTTCCTACAAATGGATCCCGGCTTAGTTGTATATGGAGGATTATCATCACCTATCTCATTATCAATTCCTTAAGTTTTGATGCTGCTGACACCTTGATTTCTTTGCTTAATGGTTCAAGGAAAGGCCTAAAGAAATTTAATGTGTATATCCTATCTGATGTGGCAAAGTCAGAAATGCTCCTGCAGAATGAAGGTGTTTGTAAGAATTTGGGTAGTTGTTGGAATTTCCTTTAAATTTTCAATTAAAAATTAATATAGAATTTTCTAAAATGGAGAACCTATTGGAATTGACACTCAAAATATTTGGAGAATGTGAGTTTTAATACCCCATTTTCTAAAAAATTTGGAGAAACTGTTGGGGATGCTTTAGCGGCAGGAGAGGTGATTGCTAGTGTTCAAGGGAGGATGTTGGTGGTCCACAACATTTATTTGAAGGCATCGTGGGAGAGGATGGAGGAGGAGGAGAGGTTGGTGAGTCATGAAGATGGTAGTAAGAATATTTGAAGGAAAAAACGTTAAAAATGAGTTCATTTACGCAATTTTTATCAAATATCAAAACGAAGAAAAAATTTCCAATTAGTATATCAAGATATCAAATGGATATTCATATATTAATATATACATAAAACATCTTATACCCATATCTTACATCTATATATATACACACATTAAATATTACTTTACTCTTTTAATATATATATCAAACTTGTTTGTTATATCAAATCACTTTTCATTTATTTTATTTTTAAAAATACCTAAATATAACCATTAAAATAAAGCTTATCTTTAGTCATATTACCTAAATTATTTTATTTTGTAGGTTTTATTTTGCCACCACCATCGTGATCGATGTAGATTCTAATTCTCCGAAGCTCTGATTGGTCTTGACTGAAAAAATTTCTTTCAGACTCATTCGATCTCTAGCTCTGCCACTAAAGACGAAAGATAGGTGACCATGTTCCCAAGATATTCCTTGAACGATAGGCTCTTTTGTTGATCGTCGTCTATTCCAAAGCCATGGAGCGACAAAAGTTTTAAGAATTCAAGAGTCTAATGTACATCCGAGCTTAAAGGGAGCCTTGAGAGACCTAGAAGAGCTGGTTTGGGAGCATATAAGAGACTAAGGAAAGATCATCAAGGGAGCTAAGGAGTACAAAGCCAAAGACAAATAAGAATCGCGGAGCTAGAGTAGCGGCGTTCATCGCTATTTAACCAGCGTCTGCCGGTTACACAGTCTTCAGTAAACTCGATTTCGGCCGGATCTATTTGAATTAGTTTATTATTGTATTATTTTATTCTCTAGGGTTTTGAATAGTCAATTTTAAGTTATAAGACTATTGTTTTCAGCCGTTTTGAGAGAGATAAAAAGGAGAGGATGTGAACGTATTGTGGAACATTGAGAGAGAGAGAGAGAGAGAGATACTTGTTGATTATGAGTTGCTAAACTCATGGTTTCGTGTGTGATTCGAAGACATGGTTGGTTGAATTGTGAAGATTTGATTTCATATTGTTATTCTTATTTCATTATCCTTGTTCTTTATTGTTGAGTATTTGCACGTACATGTTCTCTCTATGACTGATCATCTAGACAGAAACTACATCTTCGCTAGTGATTCTGGTAATCCATGGTAGCAAGCAATAAGTAATTAATCCCTTGCAAACATCAATTGATTATGCATGATAATGATTGTTGGTTAAATATTGATTTATGTGACATTAGGGTTAAGAGACATGTAACCTTTTGACATTCTAATTGCACTGAGATTTAGTATTGCTAATTGGTCATGTACTCATGTACATTGGTAAGTCATGATATTCTATGTTGTATTTCATGTAATGTAAGTGATTGGTACGCCTGTGAAGGGTATCCAGGGTATTTCTCAAGGCACCCACTTGGTCAACTTCTAGAGGAGTCAGACATCTGCATCTATGTCCCAAAAGTTTTAAATCCAAACAAGCAGTTAATGAACCACATGATCATAAAGTCGTATAAAAAAGATATTGCATCAAAGAACAACACATCAAACTAACCTTGTTAAATGTTGATACACACTAACTAATGAATACATAAACATGATCCACACCAGAGAAAATAAATGCCACTACAAATCGTAAGAAAGATACAACAAACAATTCATTAATTTACATTATTAAAGCAAACCATCTATCATTATCTTGTTTATTGATACTTGATTTTTTAGGGACAAGTTTAGAAAAATGTTTTATAGAAAGTGAAGTGAATGAGGTTGTAGACAGTGTAGAGTATAGAGGTTTTAAAGCTTGTATCAAGCACAAAGTGAATGCATATGTTCGATATGATTTGCAAATGGATATAGAGCAAAAAATCAAGTTGAATTGCTTGGAGTTATGTGCTATTGGGCTTGTTCAGCTTCATTGCAATTAGACCTGTCAAACGGGTCATTCGGGTCGGGTTCAGGTCCGGTCACTTCGGGTTTCGGGTAAAACGGGTTTCGGGTTTTTCGGGTTGACTCAAACTCGGGTTTCGGGTCGGGTTCGGGTCGATTTCGGGTTTGTCAAATTTTTCTTTTTTAAATTAAAAAAATCATTATTTGATAATTTTGTGATAAATTTTAATTATATATATAAAAAAATAATTATATATTATTATAAATCAACCGGGTCAATCGGGTCATCGGGTCAGTCGGGTAAATCGGGTCAAAATTACCGAGTCAATCGGGTCAACGGGTCGAAACCCAGATTACCCGGAAAATTTCGGGTTTTTCGGGTTCGGGTCGGAAAAAAAATTCGGGTCAAAATTTTCGGGTTCGGGTAGGAAATTTTTCAGGTCGGGTCGCCGGGTCGGGTTGTGTTTTGACAGGTCTAATTGCAATCATTACTTTTGTAGATTTTTAACATGTACTAGCATAGCTAAGATGAATCGAAAACACATAATTTTTTGTACTAATTTGTATTTATTTCATTCATCACTCAAAATTAACATAACTAGGGGCTTAAGATTATTTTACATGAAAAGCTAATAAAATGTGTTCTTAGATTCTAAATATTTATAGAGGCTTAAGATTAGTTCAATCGGTAATCCATGTTAGGTATCTATTCAAACTCAAGAATGGTTTGGCTTCAAAGCAACTCTATTTTAAGCTATCTTCTCTAAATTTCTAATCTTTCTGTGCTAAATGAGAGGGGAAAACCCCACAATTATAAATGGGTTTATGCATAGGATCTTCAAAGAGTTCATAGCAGTAGAATTAACAAAAGACAGACAGACACTATACTTCCAAGATAGTGGCTGAATCGGATGGAGAGATAGAGAACGATGTGGGGGCAAAGGTTAACCCTATTCAAACCTAGGGTTTGTGTAATAGCCCGGAATTATGATTTCCGGGTTACGTTTCAAGGGATGAAACCCCTTGTTCGGATCTTGCAATCCAGGTACGGGTCGAGGTTTCAAACCTCTTTTAAGATTAGTAAGAAAGAGGGTTTTCGAACCCTAAAATCATCGTAAGGCCGTTGGGTACCCTTAACCTGTCCTAAAGGCTAATTCGCAAAATTCATTTCAAGCAAATAAGCGGAAACAAAATTAAGATACAAGGTGCCACGGCAGAGCCGGGTCAAAACCAAATCATAAGTGTATAAGTTGCCGTTTTGCCAAGTTAGGGAATTAGCCAGATTCTTCAGATTCGCCAAGAGGATTCCCGTCACAAAAGCAAGGAGAAAGCAAGGAACGGTACCTAACATTATCCACGAAGTCAGGCTCGGTAATCGCCTGCGGGTTCTCTGGCCACATAACATGCCTATACCTAAATAAATGATGATCTAATGCAGTACAAGATTTAAATCACATAATCATGCTTTCAACAGATATAATAATATGCATAAATACTATAAAGGGCCCAAGACAATGCCAAGTGGCATATCCCTCTCCTGCTCCGTCCCTTTTTTCATGAGCGGACCTGGCCAGCACGGTACCCATTTCCTCGTGGTGGTGCACGGACCACGACATCATAACATGCTCAACATCATAACTCATCACATCATAACATCACATCACATCATCAAATCATCGCTTGCCCGATGGTGTTGGGCTATCATAACATGCTCATATCGACTCGATTGACTCAGGGCAAACCCGATGGGGCTAGGCTACCCTATGACCCTAGCAAATACTCTAGGACTTCACAGATAACGACCGTTATATATTCAAACACATATAATAATTAACCAAATGCTCATTTCAATGCAATCCTAGCATGATACTACATGACATGCTTTATTATACAACACCTACACATCACATGACACATCAGGCAGGAGGTTCAGGTTGCTGAGTAAGTCTCCTAGGATACTTAGCTGGAAATGCCGAACAACAAAAGATAATGCAAGCGGAGTCCAACAAGCAACAATCACCTAACAAATATACAAATATGCATAAGTACGTCTATCTAAGTCACACAAGGCGCCCCTAACTATCACACATAACTTCACATATCTCATTTCCGATCATTCCGTCTTATCTCATCATATAACATTTCATATCTTCTTTAAAATTCACATAATTCTCAAGCTGAATTCAACAATAAATCGCCGAGTTAAATCAAGTAATTCATTTTTCCAAAGTTTTCTAAACCCTTAAATCTCAAGTTAAGTCAACTCGTTTTCAAAACAATTTCTCAAATCATACTTGGCCAAATTCCGACATTAATCGTTTAAATCCTTAACCAATTTCCCAAAGTCATATTATTAAAACGATTCCGGCATGTTTATTTTCAAAATCATTATATAAATAGATTCCGACCATTAAGACTTTTATAAATTACCCAATACATCCATTTTTACAAACCATGATTATAAAGCAAGGCCAATAAGTCATTTCAAATTTCCTACAATCATATTTTAACATTATATACAACATTTCCAAATAATAATATTTCTAACACAATTTAATATATATCATAATTTCAGAAATATAGTATTTCAAAAAGATAATCGAATTATATATTAATGTAACAAAATAACACCCATAACATATTATACATAAGGTAATTAACAACAACAATGATAAAACAATCCACTAAAACCCATAGCCCACATACCGAATGAAAGAAGAGGACCAGCGCGCCCAAAGAAAAGAAAGAAAGAAGGAAGGAAAGGCTCGACCCAGACCTGAGCTCACAATCCGGAAAAAGGAAATAAAGGGTCCGGATCCAAACCCTCTCCCAATCTGAAGACCCGGTTTACAAACGATATAACCCGATACCAAAGTTGGATCCGGCCCAGCCCAAAAGGAGAAGAAGAAAAGAAGGAAGAGACCGACGCCTTCTTGAATAGACTCTGAACACCGAGAAAGGTAATGGAGGAAGAGAAGAAGAGTCCAGGCCTTGCTGGAGACTACCCTTTCCGCAGGGCCGGACCCGAGGCGAGGGCCAACAGACACTCGCCTCGGGCCCCATCCGTCTAGGGAGCACATAGTATATCAGATATTTATATAATAAATAGAAGGAAAGTGGATTAGAAAACAAAAAGGTAAGTTGACTCACTGGTAATTGGATGGAAGGCATTTAAGAGTGATTGCAAAGACCAAGGTTCGAATTGTATCCTTGACATTTAGCATTTGTTTTTTTTCCCCCACAACAAAACCCTACTTCTCACCCAACAAACTCACTCGAACCAACTTTATTTAACACATCAAACGGCATAGCAAATAAGGGAGAAATTCGAGTCTGGGAGTCCCCGAATCTTCTTCTTCTTCTTCTAGAATCTAGACCTTTTCAAGAGGTTAAGGTTAGTTTTTGTTCCTCAACTTTTAATTTGATTGTTTTTAAGTTTAATTGGTTGAGATTAAAATCAATTTAGGTTAGATGGTGTGGATTTGAGATTGAGTTTGTTCTCTTGATTTCTCAGCAAATGACACATAACTAGTTCTTTTCCCGAACCCTGTTCGAATTTTTTCATAATATTTTTCGATTGAGTTTGACGTCTTAAACTAAATATTCGACACGTCAATTTTCTACTACTATACAATTTTGCATATGTTTCTTGTTATGCTATTTTTTGAAATATTTGGTTATTATGAGTACTCTTTTCTTGAGACGATCGATATTTCAAATTATGTGACGAAAAATAGTAAATCAGCCGCTTTCATACTTCTCCTGACATCCGTCTTACTTGAAGGCAATGAAAAGAAACTTTGTAGTTTTTTGCTTGAGAAAACTGAGTCGAGATACTCTATGATACTTATTACACATCATGTTACACCTTTTAAATTCGTCTAAATTACAAACCAAATTGATAAAGATACCTTAAGTTTAAATGTACAAACCCTATATAGCTAAAAAAATCGTGTGTGTTTATTATAATGTCTTAGACCCTTATTTGAAAAAAAGTATCTATGTTTAAGTGTATAAACCCTAGGAGGCCAAAACATTAAGAAATGGTATACCTCTCAAATTAGTGTAAATTATAAATCAATTTCAATACGTTCCACTTAAAAAATTAACTTTAAAGCCTATTCTATATTTGAAATATTCAATACTTAGAGGCATTTAATCGAACACCTCACGGGAAAGGACTAAACCCATCAAATCACAATTTATAACCTTCTAACACCAATATTTGATGATGAAATTTGTTCAATAATTTATAATCTTCAATTTCACAAATTTCAAGTAAACAATTTATGCATTGTCATGTAAATATTTTGCTAAAAAAAATATTCCAAACGAAGAAATCTTGATACCTTTGTCAAAGCTCTTTCCCGGGCTTAAATATATGATGGGTTGAGCATTGACTACTTTTGGGTTTTTTTCTTCCCATTGTATTTAATATTGAGAATCGATTTTGATAACCATAAGAGATTTCACACCATGTCAATGAAATGGGCTGCAGAAAATGAATGATTTATATTTTTACTCGTTTTAAGGTAGTCTGTATTTTAATCAAAGCCCAATTACTCAATTTTTCTTCTAATAGACAATTTCTTTTCAGATATTCTTTTATTTATTTGTATTTGTTATTTCTATTATATTTAATATTAAAACTTGATTTTTATTGCCATAATATACTTCAGGGAGATGGGAATGATCAATGAAAATAGAAGATTACCATCTTGTTGTTTTTCCTAGCTAATTTCAAGGATGAGAAGAATATTGAGGAGCAAATGAACCACGAGAGGCAAAAGTGTTGAGAACCTACTTGTGAGTCGTGCATAAGACGATGAGATGCGATTGTTTTATGGAAACAAAAAATAGAAAATTTATAGTTAGCCAACTACTTGCTAACTCGAGTGCAACTTGATATTGGGTCTTCAATTGCCGGCTAAATCGAGTGCAGTTTGAGCCAACTCAACTAAATTGTAAAAGATAGCTAAAGAAAGTTACATGTAAGTGGTAGACTCACAGATCCTAACTGTCCCATCTCAGAACCAGTGACAATTATTGGAAGTTCAGGATGAAAACATATAACAGAAATATTGTGTGTATGTTCTTCCAATGTCTGAACACAACTTTTGGTTTGATAGTCCAATACCTAGATTTTAAATTTTTTATAGTTAGCCATTAATTATACAAAATTGAGCTATGCCAAGTACAAGAAACAATCCACGCATTTATCAAATAAGGTTTATTACCAACGGTGAAATAATCTACGCAGTTCACCTCTTTCTTGTGAGCATCTAGAGTAAAATTTGAGTTGGTCGATACAAGATTTCGAATCTGGGTTGAAAAATGGCAAAACATTAAATCCAAAACATAAAAAGATCAGGTTGTTAAATACTCCCTCCGTTCCAAAATACATGGTCTTTTACTTTTCGGCACATTTTTTAAGGAGCAAAAAACTCTATAAAATATTATTTTTTATTTAATTTTTTTTATATAATTAGATACTTATTAGTAATAAGTATCAAATAGTATAAAAATTTTAATTAAAAAAATAATACTTTATAGAGTTTTTCGCTCCTTAAAAAGCGTGTCAAAAAGCAAACGCCCATCTATTTTGGAACGGAGGGAGTATGATGTAAGATGAAGCATTAAAGAAATAAATCATCGGTCAAGAGAGGCACGGGCAAACGTGTTGGTATCCTTTGGATTAAATGTCACTTGCATCACATAATGGGAATGCCCTTAAAAAAAGTGAGTACATACACAGCCTTCATCCCAATTCGATCTGTAGCTTTATAAGAATGTCATCGGACGATTAGAGGACATATGGAAGTATAAGATGGACCGCCAATTCCATAGCTTATGTAATTTGTGTGTGCATGAAATACTTTTAGTTTGTCCAAAGTGTTATCATCGTATACACACATGAACATATCATCAGCAGCAACAACCCACTATTTTCGTGCAAAAAACTTGGCAAATCTCATTGCAAAAAACACTAAATAATAAGATTTACTCAGGAAAAAAAAAGGATTTACTCAACCTTATTCTTAATTCCAACTTGGTTCCAATTCCAACTCGGTACAATTTCATTTTGGCTTTATTATGGATTCAAAACCCTCAATTTCAACCAATCAAACCTTGATTGAAATTGAAATCCGCAATATCACCCGAATAATTAGGCTCCTGTTCTTTACAAAGTTTCTCAAATTCGTAGCGCTAGGTGATGCCGCCACAAATCCAATCACAAAATCCCTAAATCCAACTCCCTAAACCCCAAATTTTGGAATTTTAAAACAAAAAATCAAACACATACCTTCTAGAATCTTGTTGAACTCCATTGTCTTCCTCATCGTCTCCTCGAGAGTCTCCGCCGGATCCTCGACAGGCGCGCCGTCATCGGCCCCAGTCTCACTTTCAGCCTCGTTGCCGGCGTTGAAACTGTTGGTCAGGGAGTTATCGAGGACTCTCCAGAACCGCTTCTCTACTTGCTCTCGCACAACTTACCGTCGTCTTCCACATGTCGAGGCAAGTGTCGCCTGTGCCGGAGTTGGCTAATCCTTCGGCGGAAGTGTGAATCGGGCGGGATTTGAAGCCAAAAACCTCGCTCAATCCTGGCCATCTCCGATCATCCTACAAGTCTACAACCATATTCAACTCTTTCGCTCCCTCTCTCTTAATTATTAGAAAAGCTTTGCAGAACTCTCTCAAGCTTTGGTAGAATTTGTGAGAGATGAAGAGATGTAGGTGGGTAACTGTGTTGCTAGGAAAAGAAAACCAATTTTAGGACTTAGGAGAGAGCAGTTGAAGGAGGGAGAACGTGGGGGAGAGAAATATTTTCCTTAGGTTTGCTTAGGGAAAGACACGTGGGACAATATTTTACAAAGGCTTTGCTTCTAAAATTATAAGTATAAGGGGTGGATTTAGAGTTAAAAGTTAAAACTCTCAATCAGCATAAGCAAATAAAACGCAGCAACTCCCCCAAAGAATTTTCAATGTAAAGCATCGACATCAAATTATTTAAGGCCAAGTAAAATGAAAAATTTCTTCCAGCATCAAAGACTGAAATTCATACCACAGAAGTTCATCCTATCGTGTAGGGTAAGGTGATCCTGACTTGAAAAGAAAAATTCCATGCTTTGATTGCTATCAAAATTCAACACAAGAGCAAGAAAAGAACGCTCGCTGCAAGTGCATTCCTTTTGCATTTGTATCCATGGGCATGGCTACATATCCCCACAATTTGCTATTCCTGATACTTTTTGCGTGCACTGTCATACTTGCATTATTAAACTTATCTAGCATTTACCTTCCTTTTGTGGTTGTTTTTTTAGATGGTTGTGGTTTGTGATTAAGGTATGTGAAAATATTTTCATGGTTCTCTTTAATGACAGTACACGAGAGGCATTAACTCAAACAATCTCAAAGTATAGCAAACAAATCAAGAGGTATTTCGCTACGAATCAAACTATTGATGAAGGTGTCAATGAAGAGGACCCATTTTCGTTTCTCGCCTCAGGCCATTCCAATCTCAGGTCCGGCCCTGCCTTTCTGACTAGACCCATACAGAAGAACACAAATGCAACAAGACAAGAAGGAGAAACGAAGGCTCACCGGGGTCTGGAATTTATCGCCGGAGGGTCCGATTCGCTTCATCGGAGGTTGAATCCAAGTGAGCTTTGCCTGGGTCGAGGATAGAGGTCAAAAGATGCGATTTTATGGTGGTTTAGAGTGGAAGGAGAAGGAACAACCTTATCGGACTCGGATTGGAAGAACAGGGGAAGCGAGGAGCGAGGGCGGAGCGGCGGCGCCTCCGACGTGCTTTTGGGGGGACCAGGCTCGTCCTCGGTCGTCGGGGAGCGGCTGCTGTTGCTCGAGCACGAAGGAGGAGGAAGAGGGGCTTGAATGCGTGAGTCGTCTTCTTCTCGGTGGAACAGGAGACGTGGGCGGCGTTGCGCACCTCGGCAACGACGACGGTGGCTAAGGAATAATTGGTGGTCTGCTGGTGGCTTAGTGACTTTGCAACATGGGAGGATGGTTGTGGCAATGGTGATGGGTGGGTTCACCTGAAAACGGGGGACGTTTGGTTGTTGGGTGGCGAGGGAAATCAGTGAAAGGGGAAGTCCTCTTTTTGGGTTTGAAAGGGGAGATTTTAGAAAAGAACGGGGAGAACGACAACTAGGGGATGTGTGTGTGGAATTGTTGCCCAATTTCAAAATAAAAGGAGGAGGAGGAGCTCTAAAGATCTGAATTGGCGTGAGAGAGGGGGTCTGATTTGGCGTGGTGAAGGCATGGGGCTTCAATTGGCACTTTGCCAAAGAGAAGAGGGGCAACTGCACAAGAGAGGAGGATGGGAAAAGAGGTTGCTTACCCATTTTGGGTGTGGGCAGCTGTGAGGGAGAAGAAAGCTGTAGTCCTCCCCGACAGACCAAGAGAGAGAAAGAGAGGGAGGGAGAGAGAGTAGAAAGGAAAAAGAATTTAGAAAAAAAGTGGTCCTCACAAGTCTCAAATTTCAAAATACCCGAAACCAGCTACCTCGACGTTATCCCGACTCGTTTAAAATTTAATAGAATTTCTGAACCCGAAATAAAATAATGAACCCCAACATAAATTCCAAATCTTGAAGTAGCGAAGGCGGAAATAAAATCCGTTGGAATCAAATTTTCAAAACTATGACGGAATCATTCATAATGTTTTTTAAATCGAATCTTGTGCTCGATGACAAGTTTTTCTCAAATTTTATATCTCAGATATAAAATAATATACTTGTAATTAAAATAATATTAAAATAATATTTCGGTCTTTACAGTTTGTTAATTCAAAGTCTATTGAAGATCTATGAAATTGAATATAATAAAAATAAATAAAAAATTACCCATATTTTGCGAATCCAAGCAAAATCAGAAAACAATGGAGGTTGAAAATGGAGGTTGGGGATTCAAACCTGTCTCTTAAACGTTAATGAACAAAGAACGAAGAAGAAAGGGCAAGGATGAGTCTTCAAACAACACAAGGGCAAAAACTCAATTAAAGGAGCGTATGGAACCTATAAGCTCAATAAGCGTGAGGGTGGTCCGGGTGGAGCTCATGGAACCCCCTTCCCAATTGCTCTCAAACGCATAGCATCTCCAATCGCTAGCCAAACCGCTCCTCCGCGCCAAACACTCGGATTGTAGCGTTTCAGGCTCGAGCCACTCCGAAATGCTTCCACTTGCCTAAACGCGCCTTGGCCCAAACGAAGCCTTATTATGCACAAATTTGATTGGTTAAAATAATAACAAAAAATACAATTTAGATTGAAATAGTGAAAAAGTTAATAAAGTATTATTATTTTTAAAACATCAAACATTATTGATCAAAATTTTTTTGGGCAAAATATGTTAAAAAGCCCAAGTCGAGATGGCTAAGTGGTGTGGAGCAAGAGGAGGGGTAAGGGCATCCCAGATTCGATTCATGCCTCCGTCTCTTTATTTAGGTGAAACTCTAAGATTTGTCTTCTCCCTACTAGTGTCGTGGAGCTAGTCGGTCAGCGCAAGTCGACTCCTACCGGCTAGGTCACATGCCGGGTTGTCACCAAGTGGTTTCTCGTCATTAAAAAAAAAAAAAGGGTTAAAGGAAGTTTCAAGGTAAATATTCCTGTGTTGTACAGATTGGGTGAAATTGAGAGCTCCGTCAAGTTGAATTCAGCAAAAAACACATTCTCCGTCGCCATCATTAACGGTGACTTCTCCGCTCCGACTGGTAGTTGTATCTTGCGTGCTAGATCTCTCAATTTCATCTGTCCCTCACTCTCTCTTCGATAATTGGCGCTAGATTTTGCTTAATTATCTGAATTAGGGCCTCATTGGATTTGAGGAGGCAAGCACAAATCAGTGAAATTACTGAACGAAGTGTGATCAGAACAACGAAGCGCGTAAGAAGGAATAGCAAGCATCCACCGGATCTTCTTTTGCTAATTCACTCCCGAAATCGATCGATTGGAGCTGTTTATTTCGCTGCGGAGTGGCCTGGGATTTCAAATTCCGTCCCCGTATTTGATGGCAATTCATCGTGTGTGAATGAATTCGAACGGGGGTGTCGGGGTAACCAGAGCTTGGCTATGGAGACATTTCTAGGGAGATTCTTATTGCCTGTACTCCTAATTATAGGTGACGACTTTAGTTCTGCTTCTCAAAGCTGTTTGTTTCTTCAATAGTTACTGTATCGTCAATCATGCTTAGGGTTTGATGATGCATTTTATGTCTCTATATTCATCTTTGGTTTCTTGTATGTCAAATTTCTAGCGCTACAAGCCAATGTAGGATTTCACTCTATTTCTCGATGGTTTTATAGCTTCCCTTATGTTAGGGTGGGGCATTGCTTGGAGAACTCTTCCTGTGCAGGAAAAATATGTTGGGAATACAGATGATGTTAATATTTCTTAGATTTTTCTTTATAATGGACTAATGTGCATTCTCTGCCACACTAAATTTGCATGGGATTTCAAAGAACTAGTTTGGCCTCTTTTGTTCTACAGCCATCATCTGCTATTTCTGACTATAGAAAACATAAGAAAAAGGATAACATTCTGCAGATATAATGATGTATGCTTATAACAGTTAATAATTCTGTGCTCCTTTACACGGCCCTGGGATGGAAAAAGAATAATTTTAGCTTTGGCTTATATTGTTCTCTTACATTCATAACATGTCACAACACGTGTAGGGTTTGGTTTACTTCTCTTGATGAGAGCAAAAGGGTTCTTTTAATTGTATGTTGTTTTCAGATTGATAATGATATTTGATTATGTAGAAGATCTGAAGATGGGCATCTTTCTGTGCATGAAAATAGCATGTCCACCTTCTTTATTAATACCTCTCTATAATCTCTTGATTGCAATTGGATCGTACGAGAACATGGCATCTTTTATGTTCATATTTCTTATGTCTTTTTAATCCTTTTTGCAGCTTCTTTGCTCAATTGGAGTATATTCTCTCTCATTAATCTCATAGCCTTTCTTATCATAAATTTGAAAGCATCAAGAGCGGGTAAGTGAGCTTCTTCTCTTACTTCTGTTTTTGTGTTCTGAAGTCAATGCCTGTTCCAAAATGTATGGCTATATTTTGTTTTTCAATTATTTTCATTACTGATACACATGGTTGTCGGCAGACTTCCGTTTCCGGAGGCGTCTGTTCCTGCTATGGTCTATCAGCATATTTTCCCTGCTTGTTACATTTGTCCAAATATCATTGCTTATTCTATGGGCAATAAAGAGAGAGCAAGGCAGTACCCCACTTGCTTGGTGGGCAAAGCTAATTGGGGTCATGAGGTGAGGATTCAGTTTCATTTGGGTGTAATTCCTGAAACTTTGCAATGACCCCGTTGCAATTAATTCGTTCCTTTTTGCAGGTTTCAGTCTGGGAGATCACCAGTTGTAATATACTTCTTGATTGCACAACTATTAGTTGGTATGGTTTCTCTAGCTGATTTATATAAGAACAAACTTGGTCTGGCTCCATGGAGAGGTACATGTTGGGGGAACTTTCTATCCATCATTGACCAGCTAGGTACTGTTGACTGTATCCCTAACTATCTTGTTTGATTTGATTTGATTTTATTTTGATAAGGCAAGAATTCAAAATACTAGTTGTTTGATTATTTATGTTTAATCCCCATGCTACCTCAATTTTCTTTGAGTTGCATATCCTTTTTCTGACAAATAAATGCAGTTTCTAATACGGATTAAGTAACAGTGAGAAGTTGGTGAACAAAGGATCAGGAAAGGATGTAACAAATGGTGTTTATGAGATCCTAATTTTTGGAAAAGGGACTCTTTTGGATCATTCTGGCTCATGAGTTTTCTTTTATCAATGTAATAAGAGTTATTCGACTTGAAATTCCATGTGTGACGTGTATTATTATGTTCAATGCCTTACTAGCAGCATTGCTAGGTTCTACCATCAAAACATTAGAATGTTGATTTTGGAAAGTGTTAGCCCAAATAAAAATTAAGGTATTTTGGAACGGAGGCAGTACTACCTTCGTTCCAAAATAGATGGGTTTTTAGATGAAAAATTTTGTTTCAAAATAGATGGTCTTTTATGCTTTCTAGGTAGGGGATTGTAATGATTTGTGTGTTGTTGACTTTTTAAAAGATTTTGATTGGTTAAAATGTGTAGTGAATATTGAAAAATAATAAACTTTATGTAAAAGTTAGTGGAATGATGATGTTTTTTAAAAAAGTGAAGTGTTTTTTTTATTACAACTTGTGCACATGGTTAAAAGCCCATGTATTTTGGAATGAAGGGAGTAAGATTTTATGGCACTAAGGTTTGGGAAGAGTTCCAAGGATAAAAATGTTCCACATTGTTGATGCACACTATTGATGCTTAAAATAACTGGAACTTGCGGCTAGCCTTCTCTGTTCATATCCAAAGAATGAGATCAAGAGGGACATGATGCAGCATGGTTTTCATGTGAACAGGCGTATGACTATGAAAAAAAAAATCTTCTGACAAGTTCAGCCTAAAGCGGAATTTGTTTGAAATGTTTTTTACTTTTTGTGAAGGTAAGTTAATACTTCGTATTAATGAGGAAAAAGAAATACACCAGATACATCCATATAATGGGGTTAAGTGTAAATGTAGAAAATGATTCAATCGCTTTGCCACAAGCAAAAGAAAGGAGTAGGAATTACAAGCAGGGTAAGTTCTTAAAACCGAACTTTTTAAAAATGATTTGTGAGCAATGAAATGCAAGATAGAGAACTAGAAAGATAAATTCCTAGTTAAGAAGTGACTTAAGTTGAGGCATTATGATCATAGGCGTAGAAAGCAGCTTCATACAGCATAATTCATATGAGCAGGTTCTGAGAAGCCTCATTTTCTTCTTCTGAGCTGGTTTGGACAATAACTAGTACTGATGTAATGATTTATATACGTCTAATTATATGCTGGCTGGCATTAGCATATACCCCTTAGTAGCTATGTGGGTTATGTAATTTATGACTACTTATGATTCTTTTGCACTGCCTTGTTGGCTGGATAAGTACAACTTCCTGTTTTCAAACCGTATTAAAGGTAAGGAATCTAATGCTTTGTGAACTGATATTGAATTGCAAGAGATTGGTGCTGAACTAGCTGCTTTATGTCTGGCAAAAGGAAATAGACGATATCTTTAATTTTTGGCCAGTAACACGTGTTTAACTTTAAACTTCTGTTAATTGTACTCAGTTGTGTAGAATTGATTAACTGTTATTTAATTTGAATTTTACCTTCCTCAGATTAGCTATTTTTATTTTTATTTTTCTATATTTTTACTATTCTTTTAAACAACCAATTTTTTTCCCTACTAAAGTTTATTTCATTGGCAGGTTCTTGTCTCAAGGTTGGCTCTTGCTTCCTGTTGCCTGCTGTTCAGCTTTTTGTTGGGATCAGTCATCCCTCTTGGATCTCTCTACCTTTTTTCATATGTACCTGTGTTGGACTAGTTGACTGGTCTTTGACAAGCAACTTTTTTGGTCTTTTCAGGTTATTAGTCTTGATTGTTGTTCTCCTATAGTTCTACCTCCTGTTTTCATTAGATAATCTTACTCAATTTTGAAGGATTAATGTTTTCCTTTTTTGTTTCAAAGATGGTGGAGGTCTGTCGAGATATATGCGGGCTTCAACATTGTTCTGTTATACATTTATCAGCTTCCTGTGGACTTTCCAAAGACGTTGCAGATGGTAGCTAACTTTGTAGGGCTGTACAAGATATCTGCAGAATCTGACTGGCTGGAAATATGTTCTGGTCTTTCTCTTATAATCTTCTTCTTCATGGTATTCATCCTCATGAATCTAATTGTCTTTTTGGTATCTGGTTGATTTGCCGTATAAGAGCTCCAGAGATTTCAAATGTTTTCTATTCATTTTGGAACAAAGCTCTGTGCTTATTGTGTGACGTGTCTTCATATGGCAGACTGTCACCCTTACGTTATCTGTTGTCAAGGCATTTTCTGCTTGCCCATTCTTTAATTTAAGAGCCTTCTTTCTTATAGAGTACCCCAATGAATGTTTTGCCAATATGAGAAGTTAATGTTAGTTGAGCTAGTTTTCCGATGGACTGTCCCACAATAATAGTTGGCTTATTTAGATCTCCTTAGTATCATAAATTTGTATTTATGGAAGTCATAAAACTCATAAATGTAAAGGAAGGCCAATTCTTTTTATGCACGTGTGTGTGTGTTGGTCAACATACTTGTATTTAAAGATTATTTCATGTACTGCCTTTCATTTAAATTAGGTCCATCTCTTTGTGCAAACTCTATTAAGTTTTAGCAATTAGCTTTTCCCCTCAGCTCTGAATTTGACCCTTTGATGAATCCTTTTTTTTTCCCTGTTTAAGCAGCTATCATCAGTAAGATCTGATTTAGAGGAAATGGAATACATCATATCCACAAGAGATAATGACTTGACTGAGCATCTTCTTCCATCCAGACATAGATTTTTCATTCATCAAACAAGGTAATTATACCTAGCTTTGTATCTCAAAAGATCTGAAAGTTTCACCCGAGTAAATTTCTTCTACTTTGATTGAATTTTAAAAGAGTTGAAACAATTAAATGAAGGGTGTGGGTTGACAGACAGGAAAGTTGCAATAGTTGTGATGTATGGACGCCTAGGTTTTTCCTGATGAGTTTTCAACAAGATTTATTATTTGATCAAATGGACTCAATTGTAACTGGGGGGTGGGGGGGGGGGGGGGTGCGGGGGGCGGTGAAAAAGAACCAATAGTCGAATCAATTGAAGCATGCCAAACTTACTAAGATGGTTTCTTTTGAGAATGGCTTAATGAGTGTTATAAGTTCCTGCTTTCATGCTCCTGTGACTATTAACCTGCAGGTCAGGAGTGAGGGATACCAATGTTTTGGTCAAGGGTGCAGTTTTCCGGATATTTACCATGAACTTTTTCACGTATGGTTTCCCGGTACATTTCTTGAAACTGTATGCCAACAACTTAGCATTTTATTTCTTTTTAGGATCAGTAGAAGAACAAGATCACCCCCCCCCCCCCCCTCTTTACAAGTGATCCAGAAAATAGCCATTTATTTTTTCCCTTTTCATGATCTTCTGCTGTATAATCAATGATGAATGCAAGACAACAATATCAAATCAGCCCGTAAAGTTCTGAGAGGTGATAAGCTGCAATTTTTTGAAGGTCATTCTGGTAATATATTGAAAGGATCAAATATTTTCTGTAGATGATTCTATATTCCTTGGATTGTCCAAAATGAAATTGCTGATCTGTCCAGAGTAGATTCTTTTGCATTAGTGACTATGCCTTGATGTGTGTGAAAAGTTAGTCATGGCAATAGCTTTAGTTGGAAGGGACTATAGACACTGTTGTTACTGCTGCTGAAGTTCTTTTAATTAGTTTCAAAGGTTAGATATCATGTGTACTATGCTTGAGGTATATTCCTTGAAAATTGAAACTTCGTGCACTGATTTTATTTGCATTTTCATCTGAAACTGTGATATATTCTGGATATCGCTCAAGTTTAATATTGGTAAAACCTCTTTCGTAATTGGCAGTTGTCCTTGTTGGCCCTTTCCTTTTGGAGTTTCCATTTCACGAGCATATGTGCCTTTGGATTGCTTGCATATGTTGGGTACATCATATACGCCTTCCCCTCCCTGTTCCATTTGCACCGTTTGAATGGGCTGCTTCTAGTCTTCATACTGTTGTGGGCTGTTAGCACGTATATCTTCAACGTTGCATATGCTTTTGTAAATTGGAAACGCGGACAGGTATTCTTCAGTCACATTTCATGTTTCAAAATCAGTTAGTTCTTTTGAAACTGAATATATGAACTCTGAGGTCTTCCTTGACTTTGCAGGATATGGAGATATGGGAGTTGGTGGGTTTATGGCATTATCCTGTCCCCGGTTATTTTTTGCTTGCTCAATTTGGCCTTGGTTTCCTTGTTGCTCTTGGTAATCTTGTCAACAATTCCGTTTTCACATATGTATCGAATGAGAATGGGCGAATTCCCAATGGCAACCATACAGTTGAAGGTATTTATGTTATCAGAACGTTAACATCTAATCTAAACCATATCTTCTGGCACCTTCTCTGATGAAAAGATTCATCTTAGATCTTCACTCCGGTCTTCAAATTGATTATTCTCCTATTTGTGAACATGTATTCTGTTTCTACTCATTATAAATAAGAATTTGATTGGGTGAACACTTTTGCCGGTTTGATCAACATTAATTCCATCCCAGAATGCATGGTGAACTTTGCAAGTATCATATGCATTCTCTTTTTTCCTTTTCTGTCAGTATCCCATGACAAGTCCCTTTTTTGTTATTATCTGTGCAGAGAGAGAAGAAACCACAGTGCTGATTGTGGCAACCATTGCTTGGGTATTGCGTAAATGCTCCCGACCTATTATGGCAGCTTTAATATTCCTCATTGCCATGAAGCCTGGATTTATCCATGCCCTATATAGTACGTAGAGGAAGGATACTTTATACCCCCAGTTTGGGTTTATATATTATACATGAACTTGTAGTATTGTGAAGTATAATTTTATATTTCTGAAGCTTATGGTGCAGTTTTCTAACCAAAATATATATTTTTATTCTCTCTGCTGCAGTGATATTCTTTCTAATATATCTTCTGAGCCACAGTATCAGCCGAAAGATAAGACAAGCCTTGATTCTTCTGTGTGAAGCTCATTTCGCATTGCTATACTTTGTACAGATAAATCTAATTTCTAGGTACTTGGATGGAAGGGGCTCCATTTGTAGGCAAATTCTTTCAGAACTAGGTACAACTCTGTACGTCATTTATCATAACTTCTTTTCTACCGCTCTAAATAAGACTATTTCAGTTGTATCAAAATGCCTGTCGTTTTAGAAAATTTTAATCCCACTATATCAAATTTCAATGTCCAGTGACAAAACAATTATTCTCATTCATTTTTTTAAAGATAAATTAAAGAGAAATGTATGCATTTATGTACCTTAATAAGTGTGCAAAATCTTAAAATGACATGAATTGTGTTACAAGGGGAGTAGTTTTTCTACACGATTTTTATCTCTCCCTCTCTCCATTTTACCAATACTTTTGACAGATCCTTAACTGCTCCCCTAAGTATCCACCTCTGACCCGTAAGATTACTAGTAATATACATGGTTAAGAAATTCAATTTTATTGACAAAGTGTGGTTGTGTGCAAGATAGACTAAATTAGGGGTGTCTTTTGTGTAATTTATCATTTCTATTAACATCTTGCTTTACCCTATTTTGGTCTTTGTAGGTCTCCTTGAGTCCAACTCTTCATGGGAGTTTTTGGAAATAGCTGCACTTGCATGTTTCTGTGCAATCCATGATCATGCATTCGACATGTTATTTTCATTCTCGGCAGTTGTGCAGCATACCCCCTATCGTCCTCTAGGATTTAGTGTCTTGAAAGCTGGTCTGAATAAATCAGTTCTTTTGTCAGTTTATGCTGCCTCAACTACCCGAGTCATCCCAGAGGAGCCTTCTCATGGTATGATGCTGTGCAATTTGTGAATTATATCTTAATTTTTCATAACATTTCTGGTGAAAAATTATGGCTCCATATACTAATTTTCGAAGTGATAGTTTAGCTAAGATGCATCTTTGACTCTAGATACATGTAATTCATATTCTGTAGCTTGAAATAATCTTTTAATAGTAAATCTCTGATTCAACATGGGTGTTAAGATCAAAATGCCTAGGATCATATGATAGAAACAAAGGTCCAGCATATGGAATGGAGCCTAGCGTACAATAGGATCTTCTCCTTGCCCTGGATTCCTGGACACTCTTTAATTGGAATTTATAAATGCTTGATCTTTTTGTGGGGAAAAAAAGCAAGACCACAAGGGTTCATCTGGGGGCTGATGTGGCCAATTTGTGTGATTGAAGTTTTATTTATTTGGATCACCGACTTCTTACTGTGTCATGCACGCATGTTCTTTCTACTTCTAAGTATTTTGACCGTATTGTTGTGTTATCCAAAACCGAACAGGCCATAACTGGTTCTGTTCTACCAGGACTTGCATCAGGGTTTTAGAAGCGACATCGAATAACGATGGAAAATGAAGGAAACTGGTTTAGTAAAGTATGAACTGCAGGTTATAAAAAGAAGAACTCATTACTGTATTTAACTTCTCTAGCTAATCACTTCACCATGTTTCCACCATTAGCATTTTACGAGATGTTATCTCCTCGAAAATTTTACGAGATGTTAATAAATCTAAAAATTATGCAATTTAGCACTGGCACTAGCTACGTTACCATGTTGGCAATTAAACAAAAGATGCAAATTTTTTGCAGATGAGTAGAGTGCGCTGATGTTCATCAAATGGGAAAGAAGTGTTATTGTTTTGGAAACTGATCTGAGACTTAAAGATTTAGAATGATGCCTTTACCTGTGATATGTCATGAAGCTTCTCCTATGCTTCATATAGGAAGTTCTTAATGATATTAATCTTGTTACAATGTTGTCTTCTTAGCTTCGTCTGCATCTTGTGTTATCACTGAGAAAATCTTTGATATAATAACTGTTTCTGTTTAACGAATCTGTGTTTGATATTCTTTCAGAGAGAAGGATAGCATCATTCCTGAGTGCGATAGGTCGAAAGTTTCTATCTGCATACAGATCATGGGGGACATATGTTGCCTTTTTGACCATACTTTTTACGGTTTATGCGGTGATACCAAATTGCATTTCTTTTGGGTATCTTTTCCTTCTTCTCGTCTGGATCATTGGAAGGCAGCTAGTTGAGAGGACAAAACGGCGCCTTTGGCTCCCTTTGAAAGCCTATTCAGTTGCTGTTTTTATCTTCATCTATGGCCTGAGCATTTTCTCCAGCCTTACAACATGGTTATCTGGGGTTATTGATCTGTATTCAATTCTAGGGTATAGACCTGAAGCTTCTCTGCTACATAATGTTTGGGAGTCCTTGGCTGTCTTAATTGTGATGCAGCTTTTTAGCTATGAGAGAAGACACAGCAAACCTATCGAACCAGATTGTCCTAAAGTAATGCAACCAGGAGTATTTGGCTTTGTAAGGCGGCTTCTTGTTTGGCATAGCCATAAGATTGTGTTTGCTGCTGTATTTTATGCTTCTATATCTCCAATGAGTGCATTTGGTTTCCTTTATCTTATTGGCCTTGTTGTCTTTTCCACTTTACCTAAAGCTTCACGAATTCCATCCAAGTCATTCCTAGCTTATACGGGATTTTTGGTGATAGCAGAGTATCTCTTTCAGATGTGGGGAGAGCTGGCTGAGATGTTTCCTGGCCAAAAGCATTCTCAGGTGTCACTTTTCTTAGGTTTTCAGATTTTTAAGCAAGGATTTTGGGGTACAGAATCCTGCTTGCGGGGAAAGGTTCTGGTTGTTGCAGCTTGTACCCTTCAGTATAATGTTTTCCACTGGTTGGATAGTATACCAGGTGCTGCCCTAAATAAGGGGAAATGGGAAGAGTTATGCCCATTATTTGTCTCTGGAGACTATAGCTCACCTGTTTCCAATTTGGATGAAGAAATTGGATCACCGTTATATGCCAATTCACCTTCTGATCAATCAAAGAGAGGACCAAACAATCCATGGCAACCCTCTCAATTTCAGTGCTTGCATCTAGGAGGTGAGTCGGAGACAAACAGTAGCCAGAGTTGCTCATTTGAGCATATTTGGGGAAACATCAAAGAGAACCAGAAATGGAACAGAAGGCATATAGTTGCATTGAGAAATGACAGATTTGAAATGCAGAAGGCAACCTTGAAAGTGTATTTGAAGTTTTGGATGGAGAATATGTTTAACCTATTTGGTTTAGAGATTAACATGATTACCTTGCTTATATCTAGTTTTGTCTTACTGAATGCAATTTCCCTTCTGTATATTGCACTGCTGGCTGCCTTTGTGCTACTGGATCGACGTATTATACGGAAGTTGTGGTCCAGTTTGGTTTTCCTGTTTGCTGTTATTCTCATTGTGGAATACTTGGCCACTTGGAAGAGTGTCATACCTGCAAATCAGGAAGTACTTGGCGAGACAGTTGTGCGTTGCCATGATTGTTGGAGAAGCTCAAGTCTTTACCTTCAGTATTGTGAAAGATGTTGGCTAGGTAAGTCTCGGCTGCTATTTTAAACTGCTTATTGTTCAGCTAATCATGATTTGTTTTTGTCTTATTGTTGTATTTTAAATTTTTAAATGTTTCTATGGCTTATTTTTTCAAAACATGTCATCTTTCTTGATAAGACAGATCCACAAGCTTGTTTCTTTAGTGACTTCTCTCCACTTTATTATTTGCATTGTATTTAAAACCAACCCCTACCTGGACCCAGATAAGAGGGGTGAAATCAATTCATCTTCAACATTGGAAATGAAACTGTATCAAATTCTCGACCAAGATTAAACTTAAGCCACTACCAAAAATTCGTAACAAAATAAACAAGAAAATCTTCAGTAAGGATAATTCTCTCTTCTCTTGTGACTCGAGCAACCAAAATGCCTCTTGTCAAACTTTTCAACAATCGAGATTAGAGACCTCCCATAAGCTCCTATTTCTGTACTTAAGAAAATAATCATCTTTTCCTCTTCAATTTTCCGAGTAGAAATAAGCTCCCTCGATCTCAGACTTATGTATTAATGGCCTGTTTATATTGGCAGTTGATACCATTTGTCATTCTTTGATGCAGGGTTTGTTGTTGACGATCCTCGAGTGCTTCTAAGCCATGTTCTGGTCTTCATGTTTGCTTGTTTCAAGCTTCGTGCTGATCGAATCCCCATTTTGTCAGGATCAGTAACATACAATCAGATGATGTCAAATCGCAGATATCTATTTGTTTGGAAGGACCTTTCTTTTGAAACTAAAAGCATGTGGACCATCTTTGACTACCTTAGGCTCTATTGTTATTGCCATCTTTTGGATCTCGTGCTTGCATTGATTTTAATTACTGGAACTCTGGAGTATGACATTCTTCATCTTGGGTATCTGGGTTTTGCCTCAGTCTTTTTCCGCATGAGGCTGAAAATTTTGAGGAAAAGGAATAAAATATTCAAGTTTTTGAGAATATACAACTTTGTCATTATCGTATTGTCCCTGGCCTATCAATCTCCTTTTGTTGGATATTATAATGAGGGAAAGTGTGGGACTTTAAGCTATATTTATGAAGTTGTAGGATTCTACAAGTATGATTATGGTTTTAGAATTACGTCAAGATCTGCCTTGGTTGAGATAATTATTTTCATGCTGGTTTCACTGCAATCATATATGTTCTCCTCGTCTGAGTTTGAGCATGTTTCTCGATATCTTGAAGCAGAGCAAATTGGTGCCATTGTGCGTGAGCAAGAAAAAAAAGCTGCCTGGAAAACTGCACAGTTGCGTGAGATTCGTCAATCTGAAGAGGAGAAACGAAAACGGAACTTGCAAGTAGAGAAGATGAAATCTGAGATGTTGGATTTGCAAATTCAGCTTCGTAGCACACCTGATCTCCCTGATTGTGGACCTTTTTCTCCTGGTAATGCAGGTTTGAGGAGGAGGAGGAGTACTTCTTTCAACTTGGATAGGAATTGGAGTACTCTAGATCAGAAGATAATTCATGAAATGACTTTTCCAACAGATTTACCCGACTCTCCTGTTACTGAAAAAGATAGTCCTTCAACAGCAGATGCCACCAAACAAGAGTCAAGAGAGTTCAGTTGCAACGAAATCACTGAACTTGAGGAGTTTATTGACCTATCAATAGCTGAAACTAAACAAGTGAGAATCGAAGGTCAGTTAAAGGAAAACCCTTTGAAGTCTGCTGTGCAACTGATAGGTGATGGAGTTTCCCAGGTACAATCTCTGGGAAACCAAGCTGTTACCAATCTAGCTAGCTTCTTGAATATTGCAGAAGAAGATGAACAAATGAGTTCCACTTCTTCAGAAGAGGATGAAATTGCTGATCCGATGAAGTTCCCGAATGCAAGGCAAGGGAATTTGTTTCGCTCTCCCTCTTTGCAGTCCGAGAAAAGTAGAATGGAGTCTGCAAGCCTTCAGCTTGGAAGAATCTTTCACCACATCTGGTCTCAAATGCGGTCAAACAATGACATTGTTTGTTATTGTTGCTTTGTTATTGTCTTTCTATGGAACTTCAGCTTACTTTCCATGGTGTACCTTGGAGCTCTCTTTGTGTATGCTCTTTGTGTGAATACTGGCCCAAGCTATACCTTTTGGATTGTTATTCTAATTTACACAGAAATCTATATCCTGCTTCAGTACTTGTATCAGATTATTATCCAGCACTGTGGGATTAGCATTGTGTCAAGCTGTCTAAACTTTCTTCATGAGCTAGGATTTCCCGAGGACAAGATTAACTCATCCTTTGTCATAAGCTCATTGCCTCTCTTCTTGGTCTACTTGTTTACCCTTCTGCAAAGTTCCATAACAGCACAAGATGGTGATTGGAACTCTTACAAAGAATCAAACGTGTTTAGCAAGAAGGACAGCAGTGAGAAAGATGCTCATTTGTGTTCCGTCTGGGGTGAGAAGGCTGAAAAACTCTTCCAACCAGTTGTAAGTATGGCAAACATGGTAATCAGAAGCTTACTAGGGTACTGGAGATCACTGACACAAGGAGCTGAATCACCTCCATACTTTGTCCAGCTGTCTTTGGATGTTGGGACATGGCCGGAGGATGGGATTCAGCCAGAAAAGATTGAGTCTGGAATCAACCAACTGCTTAGGCTAGTTCATAGTGAACGTTGCAAGGAGAAATCTACAAAAACATGCTGCTTTCCGAGTAGAGTTAGCATTCAAAGCATTGAGCGCAGTAAAGAAGATTCCAATGTGGCCTTTGCTGTTTTTGAGGTGGTTTATGCCTCTCCTTTAACTGACTGTGAGGTGGTAGAGTGGTACAAGTCGTTAACTCCAGCAGCTGATGTTGCGAAGGAAATCCTCGTGGCAAAGCAGAAAAGGTGTGCTGAGAAAATAGGATTTCCGTACCCTATTATTTCTATAATTGGTGGAGGCAGAAGAGAGCTTGATCTATATGCTTACATATTCTGTGCAGACTTGACTGTTTTCTTTCTGGTTGCCATTTTCTACCAATCTGTTATAAAAAACAAAAGTGAAATCCTCGATGTCTATCAACTTGAAGATCAGTTTCCCAAGGAATTTGTTTTCATTCTAATGGTAATCTTCGATTCTGTTAGTTTCTGTTATATATTGCTGCATAAAGTTTATAGTTTATTGTAGATAATTTAGTCCTATTTTGCAACTGTAACTGTTCCCAATTTGTCCAGCTCATCTATCTGGTTTAGTTGTTTCATTAAATATTGAGGACATGTATCTGGTACATTAGCTGTAGGTCATCTAGAAAAGTAACACCTACAGAACATTCTTCTAGGGTGTTAACAGAATAAATTGTTAATAATGTTGCTTGTTGGGATGCTCCATTTAAGTTCCTTACCTCAGACCCAAGAAAATTCTATTCTAGTTTATTTTGCACTGGTGATCCCGACTCTCAGACCCTGCTTCATTGCAGGATATACCGGGATGACGTTGTTCTATTTTGCACTCTTGATTCATTGAAATTGTACTACCTGAACTGGTCATACACCTCCTTAACTGTTAATTGCTTCACCATGCAGGTCATCTTTTTCTTGATAGTGCTCGATCGAATTATATACCTTGGTTCCTTTGCAACGGGGAAAGTTCTATTCTACCTTTCCAATCTCATCTTATTTACATATTCAGTTACAGAGTATGAATGGGGCATGCAACCTTCTAAACAGTATGCAGGTATATTAGCACTGCGGGCTATCTATCTTACCAAAGCTTTGTCTCTGGCGCTACAAGCTGTACAGATACGGTATGGGATCCCCAACAAAAGCACCCTGTATCGCCAATTCCTGACTAGTGAAGTGTCACGTATTAACTATCTTGGTTACCGGCTCTACCGTGCACTTCCATTCCTGTATGAACTACGTTGTGTGCTTGACTGGTCATGCACACATACCTCCTTGACAATGTATGATTGGCTGAAGGTAATATTGATTCTTGCATATCAGTGCCAGTGCTCTCTCACCAATGCAACAGTTGTTTGCTTCACATGTAATCCTGATAATTTGTTCTGGATGTCACAGTTGGAGGATATAAATGCAAGCTTGTATCTTGTCAAATGCGATGCAGTTCTCAATAGAGCGAGCCATAAACCAGGAGAAAAGCAGAGCAACATGACAAAATTTTGCAATGGGTTCTGCCTCTTTTTTATTCTAATATTTGTCATTTGGGCTCCTATGCTGGTGAGTAGCCTAGTATCACTTTGGCTGTTTCAGGTTTTAATGTTTCTTGATTAATTCTCGTGAGAAAATGGAAAAATGTTTGCTAATTCGTGTTAGCTTCTTTTTAGGATATACTGAAAACTATAATTATCATACTGAAAAGAATAGAGGACAAGTTGTCCTATGGCATTCAAATGAGCCTCTTAAGTCATGTTTGTTCAGCTCTCAGTGTCTTAAATAAAATGTAATTGGTGATGTATTCATGATAATTGCATGGAAACATCTGCAGTATTGTCATGCTGGTGGTGTGTCTTCTTATACTGTTTTTGTTGCTGCTGCAGATGTACAGTAGCGGTAACCCAACAAATATTGCAAATCCAATCAGAGATGTTGGTATTCAGGTTGATCTCAAGACGAATGGTGGAAAATTGACTTTGTTCCAAACATCAGTTTGCCAAAAGCTACCATGGAATGAGGTCAATAAAGCTGCAAATCTTTCTCATGATTTCCTGAGAGCATATGACTGGAATGATATACAGTTGATATGCTGTGAAGCTGATGCAAGCACCCTTTGGCTTGTTCCCAAAGTGGTTCAAGAGAGATTCATCAAATCCATTGACGAAGACAATGAAGACATGGACATAACTTTCTCTTGGGTGCTTATGAGGGACAGGCCTAAAGGTAAAGAGGCCGTGAGATATGAAAGAACTGTTGAAAAGCCGGATCTTCCAATGCGGTCTGATGTGGTGGCTGTGCTAAATGGGAGTGCCACAAGCTTTAGAGTTTACAATATCTATTCTAGATACTTCCGAGTTACTGGTTCTGGTGATGTCAGACCGTTTGAACCAGAGGTATTTTATGCTCAAATTCCTATTTACTAAATATTTAATTGCTTATTGATGGGCATGGCTTGCTAGCATTTACAAAGAGTAAAGCTAAAGGTATCATTATATAGGCATGATGGATGTGCATTATTTTCTTTGATTAGAGGAGGCAACATCTAATAATGGAAGTCCAATTTATTAAACCCTTGAAGACTTCGGTATAGTGGAACTTACCCATTAAACCTGCTATGTAATCAATATTATAACACCGTCTCCTCACTCTCTGTTCTTAAGCCTTAAGAACAAGAAATCGTGACAACTCTTTCTTCCTATTTATATCCTTGTTCCTTTTGTTTCTTCCGTTATAGTATTCCAATTGACAGATTGAGTGTGTGGGGTTAGTTTTGCAGTTTTTAATGTTTGCTTGTGCAGCAATCATCAGCATAATGATTTCTGTATTAACAGGCTAATACTTGTACCTTTGATGAATTCCATAAAGAAGAAAGAAACTATGCAATGCCTCTTCCTTAAGGATAATGAAAAAAGCACTATCATACATGGCAAATGACAATAAGCTAATCTTGTCTTATAAATAAACTGGTCTGATGCTCTCCAAACTCTGCTGTTTCAGGCATATCCCGTAAATGCTAATCTTGTCATTAATAGTGAGGTTCCCCGCTGGTGGTCCTTCTATGACACCAATTCATCAATTGCATGTGAAGGTCTCGAAGGTCCGATGGCTGTGATTGTGTCTGAGGAAACACCACGTGAGTAAAGCCCTACCCTTACAAGCACATCTGAATCTCAGTTATGTACATTTGCCCCTTACTGATGATAAACTTTACTTTTTGTATCCATCTCCAGAGGGTATTCTAGGTGATACGCTAAGCAAGTTCAGCATCTGGGGACTTTATATTACATTTGTGCTTGCAGTTGGCCGATTCATCAGACTTCAGTGCGCTGATTTAAGAATGAGAATTCCCTATGAGAATCTTCCTTCTCCTGATAGGTATGTGTTTGCTTCTCCTGATGTTTTGTTGAAGAGTAGACTAGTTCCAGCACGTTTCATTTGTGGTAGCATGTTGGTGTTGCGATTTGGTACCATTGCCAAAGCTAGATGATTGATTCAGATCAATTATATTATTTCTTTTGCGTTTCTTTCGTCTATTTTTCCCTTGACAATATGGGGCCGTTCATCTCTTTATGCAAACAGAATACTGAACCAGTAGCATCCCTGTTCTTATGTAGGTTGATAGCCATTTGTGAAGATATTTATGCTGCACGAGCAGAAGGTGAACTCGGAGTGGAAGAGGTGCTGTACTGGACATTGGTGAAGATCTACCGGTCACCTCACATGCTTCTCGAGTACACTAAACTTGACTAACTTGAGGTCATAAATTTAGCTCCTTGTCTACAAGACATTTTTGACGATGAATAATAGCCTATAGAAAACTCATCGTAGATCCCCTCTTTTTAGAGCGGGGCTTGACCAGACCAACACCGTCTTAACTACGACAAATTGCACAAGAAGTGCTCGTCATGGTCTGCAGCTGACTTGTAGATATTCATTGTAGTGTAGCATTTTCCCCAGACTCCACCCATTGTTAAAGAGATACTAATTGTTGTACAGGTGTTTCATTTTTGGCTTTGAAACTAATGTCCCAACACTTTATACAGCGTTAAATTTGTTTGCTACTCTGAGAGGCCCTTTTCTCCCTGTTATGAAAACTACCAATACCCTTTCGGTTTCGGTGATTGCTTCTCAGCTCGAATGTACAACGGAAGGTTGCAGAACTTGAAACATCGAGTTCTGGATCAGGTAAAGGATTAGCTATGTTTTCTGCTGATTTTATGTCAAGAAAGATGTCCAGAAATAAAGAGTATGCAGACAAATGCAACCTAAAACTTAATTTAGCATTCATTTTTTCAGTCACCTGCAAAACAAGCATGCTGAGTTTGGCCAAAATACAGCAGATAGAAGTCAGACATAAATCTGCTGACAAGTGCAAAAAATCAAGCAATCCGACCCTCTTGAGTACGCACTGTTTCAGAGAGGATATGTACATGTTTGCAAAATATGATGAGGCAGATAAACCGAAAGAAACCCTAGATCAGGAATATGATACTAGAAGTTCTCTTTAACTGCAAGATCATAAACGAGCATTCAGATTGTCGCCTTTGATGCCCTCAGGAATAGTGTCGTCCATCACCCTTGGGACTGCGAAGGTGAAATCTCCTGGGTTAGCACCCTTGTACTCTGGATGCTCTTGCAGAAATGCAGCTGCTTCCACGCTGCTTCTCACCCGCTTTCCAGTGGGTGTCACGTAAAATGCGTCCAATCTTGAGAAGTCCCTTCGTAGAATAAGTTCCCTCTTAAAGCCGGTAGGTGTCTTGGGGATGTTAGGCTTGTCCAGGACCCAAACTCGGGTGGCGTCATATTCAATGTCAGCTGGTGAGTCACATGACTGGAAGGGCTTTTTGGCGCAGAAGAAGGGGTCTTCGTTGAATTTGCTCCTGATTTCTTCATACTCCTCTTGGCCCTCGATTGTTCTCCACTTTAAGCATTTGCCACATTGTGCTGCAAATATGTCAATGGAGCCGCGTTTCTGCCTTGATTTCTATTGTTTCAAGGCAGAATCAGAAGCATTTAGATGCAGTAAACAACATACAGCACCACATAATTACGACATGGAACTTCGATTTGAAAGTGCAATTCAAAGATAATCTACTTGTACTTGGCTTAGTTCACAACAAAAACATCATTACATCATATGAAGCATGTTTGAAAATCACTTCAGTAGAAGAATCAACAAATCCCTAGCTCAACAAGCAAGAATATATAATGTATATGAATTTCATGAAAGAGATTTCGCACTTAATTTACTTGATACAAAATGTTTGCTCATCTTGACATGTTCAAAGGCATTAATGACACCGAGCAATCCCGGTGTAAACAAGCAAGAATAATGTATGTAAAGAACCATAGAAGGCGGAAATGTGTGCTTGGCTAAGCTTCCAAAGTGGACTGTCATTGTCAAGTACTCAAGTGTCTCACACCATAGTGCATTCCTGGGACTAATTACACATTTAGTCATTCCACTTGAAAGCACAAATCAGAAGCTGGTAAATATGTTGCTACCTTATAAAGATGCACCAAATTGCCATTCTACAGCATAAGCAAAATGAATGTTTACACGTACGCGTGTGGGGTAAGAAAGGACATGTTAAGAGAAGGCACCTTGAAATGTCAACCAGAATTACTCGACTAAGTTCTATTAAGAATCCAATCATATCTATATGAAGCACAAGGAATTTTGAAAAAATGTCAAAGATATGAAGGAACAAATTGCAACAATAAGAGAAAGTTGTGTTTATTTACCCGACTTGCATCATATCTACACTAACATTTTAATTTTACACTTCAGGTAGTAGAGGCATTGAGGGTGCCTAAACAACCACTATTTTCAACCACAACAAAGAGTGGTTGGTGGTGAACAATGAATAGCTAAATCACTCTAAAAATGAAGTATAAAGCCATACATTTGTACTTTTGAATAACAAAAGAGGTTGTTAAGCACATCAACAGTAATCTCAAGGGGCACCATGTCCCCACCATTTTCACCTGTAAATGGTGTGTGGAACATTCTGTATGCAGGTTGCAGAATAGACCTTTTTTTTGCGTTTCAACTTGCAAATAGGGTTAATTTTTTCGCACATTGTCCGCCGAATGTTCCACATACCATCTGCAAATTAATGCGGGTCCCATGATGTCACGTGGTGCGATGAGAGAGCCCGCATTTTGCTTGCATAACAATTTGAATTTGAATTTTGTCAAAAGAAAAGGTTTCACGCGCTCAACGATGTGACATTTTTATCTGCAAACAAAATGCTGAATTGCCCGCTTCTGTTTGCGTTGTGGTTTGAATTTTAATTCTGCCAAAAGAAAATGCTTCGCGCGTATAGTGATGTGACATTTTTGTCTGCAAACAAAACGAGGAATTGTCCTGGTTTTGTCGGAAAAAAAAACATTATTTCATTCGGTTCACGTGTCTAGATTTTGTTTGTGGATCCGCATTTCGCCCATTGACAAAATCATCATGGTGCCCACAAAGATTCACTCTGGTGCGCCCAACACTTCCCTAACCAAATAATCCCTTACCCAAAACTTAAAAAAAGATTCACCAAGTACCCATCATTTTAAAGGGGCAACTCAGACTAGATTTTTCTCTATGGATTTCAAATTCAAATAATGCAACCAAATTGAAATTACAGAAATTAAAGACAAAACAGTCAGAACAGAAACGGAATAGGTCGAATCACAGATACAGAATCAAAGATCAATTTCAAGACAAATGCATGCAAGAATACTAATGAAGATGAAGGAGAAGATGAAAACCTGTTCAGACATTGGGGAGTGCTGTTTCTTGTTCATCTTCTTGGGGGTTTGTGTTTGTTGTTTCATCTTCATCTTCTTGGGGGTTTGTTCTTTCATCTCCATCTTGTTGTAGCAAAAGTGTCTCTGTGGGGTTTATCGAGGGTTGCTGCCAAATGTGGGTGTTGGGGTTTATTGCCTTATAGGGAAGATCCTTGAAATTTAATTCTCTACAATCATGATTATTTTTGTTTTAAATAAAAGCAAATCAATCCTCAAAATGAGCTGCTGAATTGAGAGATTCACACGTCGATAAGATCGGAGGAAAAACAATGTATAAAATAACAGAGGAATTAAAGTAAATATGATGCTAGTTAGGATGAGCAATGTAAAAATGGTTAAAATCTTCTAAAAGTTAGGTTCATCTAAATAAACTTGGTTTTCTTATCATCGAATATATCACTGAAAAAGAAGAAGCAACTAGATAGTCTAGTCTCTTTCACTAAAGTCACGATATTGTCATCTCTTGTCGATGTGATGGAATCGCTGATATGTGATAGTTTATTGTCGATCGAGTTTAAATATGAGATTTCACTGAGTCCGTGAGTCGATCTTATTATTTATAGGTATAGGGTAAGTTGAAATCCAATAGCCCTAACAAGCATTAAAAAAAAAAAATTATACACTATCATAAAATTCTATGATATTTTCATATTTGATGAAAAGAAACATCAATTTTAAGAAAAAAAAAAGTATGTCAAAATATAGAAAATAATATAAGTTGATTTTTTTTTAAAAAAAAAAGAGAGATAATTAAGGGAGCCAGGTTGAAGACCATCTACTCCATCACTAGCAAGTGGAGATGTCATTGGGAGTTTGAGATGACGATCACATATATTTTTCCAGCTACTTCGTCATTTTAAGTGGGCATCCTGCACACATGTCTTATGTAAACTCAATCAGGTTGGAGACAAGATGCACAACTAAGACATATGATGAAACACGAGGGAATCATGTCCCACACTGAGCTTCTTTTTCTTGTTAGAAGGGATGTCATTGGATGATGCATCAACAGGGCCCAATGCCTTTTGAATTCTTACCTTGTATAAAAAAAATACAATATGTAGTACTTGGGTTTTCGTGCCGTGAAATATCGAAAAAAAAATGTATAACAATATTCAAACCCGGTTTTGTGTGATCTCCTATTAGGCTATTACACCTATATAAACTAAAAATTAAAAATTAGATACACAGAACATGTATTAATAAATAAAAATAATGCATTTTTATCAAACAAAATACTAGAAATATGTAAACTACAAATTAAAATTTAAAAGATTTTATATTATCAATATCTATACATCTATATCTATTCTATATAAATCTATATCTATATAATAAAATACTAAAACAGAGACCGCTGGAGCGACCTCGCTGGGACGGAATTATCTGGATTAAACGAGATTATTTTTGCCTGCGTGACATTTTCTGGATTAAACCGGTATTAAATTTCTGGGCCACACCAATTAATAAACGGATATAGTTAGCTCAAAACTTATCTTTTTACATAATTTATTCAATATAACCTTATAACTTATATTTTAATTAGATTATGTGATTGAGATATTTATCCGTTTAACAAAATATAATTAACAAATGCATACATATCATGAATGATGCAAATTAAACTTATCTTTTGTAAAGGTCCGGATTTTTAAATCCTAATTCTTGGAAAAAGAAATTTAAAACGAATTTAAATCGGGTTATTTAAAATCTCTTAAAATGAATTCTGGCATTACTTAGTTGAAAATTTGAAAATTAAAGAGTATTTTAATAGAGTCGGATTTTGGTTCGAGCGAACGAGTTTCGAGATGTAATTCCGGGTATTTAAACTTTACCTTTGAAACCGCAATTTCCGTCTCATATCACCAATTCTTATCAAATCTCTAGACTTGGTCTCCTTGTTGACCAATTCTAACTATCCTAATTGAGGTAAAATCTTATCTCCATGTCCCTCTCTCTTTTCTTTGATTCCCCTCTTTTGAAAAACCAACAAATTGATTCCTTCTCTCCTGATTTTGGTAATGCATCACTGTGAATCCCTTCCTCTTCAAAAACAATCAGGAGCACAGTACCCATTCCCCGCATTTTCATTTCACATTCATCTCCTTTGGTTCTAGATCTAATGAGAGCACACAACATCACACCACTCTTTCTTCAATCCACATCCGCTGAGCCGCCGTCCGAGCCAGTGGCGGCCACCAGGTCACCGTCGCCGACCGCCGCCGTCCGAGCCAGTGGCCGCCAAGAACCGCAGCCTTCAATCCCTCCCCTGTTTCCGAGAGATCCCAAGCCACCCCACACTTCCTCTTTCAATCCCTCCCCTGATTCTGCAGAAGCAGCAGGCCTCAAGCCTCCTCGACGCCACAGCAGCAGCAACCCGCAGCCGAGCACGACGCCCAGGATCCCGGAGCCGCGCCGCCGGGTCTCCTCCTCGCCTGTTTTCTTCGATTTCGATCGGTGAGTCGTCCGCCTCTGTTTTCCGACGCAATAGCTGCGTAAAGAGCTTCTTTTAACCTCCCTTCATCCACCCCAGGTCCGTCGGAGTCCCTTCCACCATCTCCGATGCCAAATCGAACCCCGACGGCGTCTCCGACGAGTCGAACCTTCGGTGAGCGCTTCTCTCTCTCCACTTTGTTCAATTTTCGGGTCCATGGGTGTCGGGTGTTGGGACGTCGGTAAGGTGGTCGGAGCAGGCCTTCGCCACCGGCGGCAGCCCCTTCCTCCTCCTCTTTTCCTCTTCTGTCGAATCCAGTGAGTGGGGGAGATGATGAACAGTAACTTTGGGTTCGGTTTGGTTGCTTCTTTTGTGTGGTCCGGTTCAGGGGTTTAAATAAAGCAAAACCGGTTCACTTTTAAATGAAATGGGATTGGGTTTTGGGCTTGTTTTGTTTCGGATTGGGCCTATTTCCTTGCTGGGCCGGGTTCCCTTTTTCTTCGGCTCCCTTTGGGCCGAGTCACTCTTTCTATTCGGGTTGAGGGCATTTGGGCCTTTTCTTTTGGTTTGTTTTAAAAAATGTTATTTTGTGGTAGATGTTTATAATATATGTTATGGTTTTATATTATGATTAGTAGCTATAGTTAATATCATTATTAATATAATATTCTGTTTGAGGAATTATAATTATGAAATTACTAATATATATTATAACATGGGTTAATTTGTAATTTAAGGAAAATTGATTTTGACATGAAATGTCGGACTCAAAATTTTTGTGGTGACTAAATGTCGGATTTTATTATAGTATGATTTTGAAATAAAATGCCGGAATTATTTCTATGAAATGATTTGATAAGTTATTTTGAATATGAGTTGACTTAATTTGGGATTTAAGAGTTGAGAAATATTTTCGTGAGATTTATCGATGGTTTTGATTAAATGGTTTTGGTTGATGTCAATCATGTCGGAAAGGCTTTGGAAAGTGGTTTTACCGTCGAGTGGTTTTAAAGATGTTGAGAACTTGAGTTTCGTGTGTGTGAATGTTGGTCTGGTAGCTTACGGAAGTGACTTGCTGATAGGTGTGTATCGCTTTTGGATTGCGTTGGACTTGCATTTGAGCCCTTGCTTGTGTTATATTGATGTTCTGCATCTTCAGGTAAGTTCCCTAGGGGGCTTACTCAGGTTGGACATTCATGCCTGTTGTTGCATTTTATGTTAGGTGTTGCATATGCATAAAAGCATGCCATGTAGTATCATGTTTAGGTTGCACTAATTGATTGAGCATCTGTTTACTTTATGCGTTTGAAACAGAACGGCCGTTATCTATGATAGTCCTAGAGTCTTTGCTAGGATCATAGGGTAGCCCAGCCTCATCGGGTACCCTGAGTCAATCGAGTCATGAACTTCCTTATATTATGATATGCCTGCGGGCTTTATTGTGGAGCGGGTTAGGCATGCGTGCCGCCCTATTATGAATGAATGCATTCACGAGCTGGCCAGTCTCCGCCTATCGGAAGGGTGGAGGTAGGAGAGGGATATGCCGTTGGCATTGTCTTGGGCCCTTTACAGTATTTCTGCACATTATTATGAATTAGAAGCATGCTAATGTGTTTGACTTTCGTATTGCATTAGAGCATCTTTATTAGGTATAGCACATACTATGTGGCCTCAGCGAGGACTGTCGGTCCCGCATGAGTGGCTCGATCTGACTCCTTTCCCCGTTCTTCTTTTAAAGGTATTTCTGCAGATCTTGTTTGCTCCATGCTTATGTGACGGGAAACCCTTGGGCGAATCAAAGAACCTGACTAATATTCTAACTTGGCAAATGGTAATCACTTGTTTATGATTTGGTTTTGACCCGATTCTGTTGTGTCATTGTATCTTAACCTTGCTTCCGCTTTATTTCATTTGAATTGGATTTCACGACATAGTCTTAGGACAGGTTAAGGGTACCCAACGGCCCTACGATATTTTCAGGGTTCGAAATCCCTCTTTATTACTGACCATAAAAATGAGTTTGAAACCTCGACCCGTACCTGGATTGCAAGATCCGAATAAGGGTTTTCATCCCTTGAAACGTAACCCGAAAACCATAATTCTGGGCCGTTACATCTTTTTAGACCAATATATTAAGTGGCTATAAAACTATAAAACCTATCAATTAGTTAACATAATCCTCATCTTTTAGCCACATCGAGCTAAATTTTTTTTCAAAATTTTGTCATATATAATATACTAAAAAACGTGTGAAATCCAATTCATGGGCATGTTTGGGTGGCAGTAAAAATATAATCTTAATATTTGATATAAATAGGTGATTTTTAATAATGAATAGAATTTTGTATACTTCAACCTATATCATCTTAAAACAAATTTTCGTTTGAAAACGTAACGTGTATATATGGTAAAAAGATAGATTTTTTTAGAAAGGTGGTTAATTAGGGTGAACTTTGGTCATTTTTCAAAGTTCAATTAATAGAAATACATCCCATAAATAGCCATTAGATATTCTTATATAGCATTAACGTACTTAACTATGTTTAGAAATACTCCGTATAAAATATAATTTTAATTTTAATTTATCCACGTGTCATAAAAATTGTAATAAATCAAATAGTAACTTAAAGTTTTTGAAAGTATCATTTTAATTTATCGTTTGAATCGATCATAAAGTTTTGAAGATTTTACCCTTGGATAAAAATTTTCATAAAAATTGTAAGAAATCAAATAATAACTTAGTTTCAGACATAAATTTTATGAAGATGCAATATTTTATTTACCAAAATCTATATTCTATTTAAAATACTGAAGCGGCATCTGATGCGATTTGCCGATTTCACATCCATGGAATTTTCTGGATTAAAAAGGGATTATTTTTGCGTGTCATATTCTGAATTAAATTGATATTATATTTTTAGGTCACATCAATTAATAAACCAATATAGTTAGGTAAAAAACTTATCTTTCTAGATCAAATGATCTATCCAATATAACATTATATCTTAATTAGATAAATCTATCTAATATTATTCATGTCAACATTTAATTACTATTTACAAAACCTATTATTTTCCCTTTATTTTATAAATATTTTCCCTATAAAAATCTACGTAATCTTATAAGGTTATATATATATATATATATATATATATATATATATATATATAATATGATGGATATATATATAATATGATGGATTTGCCTCTACCATTCAATACGTGGCCTTTCACAAAATCAAAACAACATGTTGCGTTATGTCAATTTTTTTTTAAAAGCCACCCGCAATCACATGTTTAATTACCAAACTAATATACAAACAATAAATAATTTTTTTTACTCCGTTGAAACTTGAAAGCCTTGCTTTCAACTAGAGCACTATAATGGTTAACAAAAAGTCGATATTGTATTTTATATAGATATATCACTTTCTTCACAAAAATTTATTTTTTATTATATTAGATTATTTTTAAAGGTATTTTAAGATTTTATGATAATTTTATTAGATTAGTGGTGAAAGGTTATATAAAACAGATAAATAAATTAAAAAAAACCAGGTTGGTAAATCAAAGATTAGTCCATGATTACATATTTACATGCATTGTAATTTTACCTCAATGCAAATTAAATATTTTCATTTTTTTACAGTATATTAAAAATAACGTAGTAATCAAGTTTTCATTTTTTTTAATAAATATTTAGCTGTATATTTTAAATGATTAAAAAATCTATCATTTTAACTAATTTATTTAATGATAATATTTCATTATTGAATTAATGGATTATTTTTACCAAATATATGATGTATCTAATAAAATAAGAATATAATACACATGCATGTTCTTAACCAATATATATGCAATCAAAATCACGTTAAAGTATTAGGCTATAAAAATTTTACGTCAGAAAATATCACTTGAACTCATAACTCATATTAGAATGATTTTATTTTTATAAATTATAAAGCAAGCCTTATTAGTTAATCAATTCATCATATATGATCAATCACCAATCTAATTTATGATAATAAAAATATTATCCATTGAAAATAATAAGATTAAATTTGAATAATATTTTATCCAACTTTATGTTAAATTTAATATTAATATCATTTAAAAATAACTGTAAAATTTATCAATAAATTTTGTTTTAAAAAATAACATACGAGAATATAATAGTAAAAAAAAACATGCCGTGCAAGAGCACGGGTAACATATACTAGTAAAATACTAAAACAGAGACCGCTGAAGCGACCTCGCTGCCACAGAATTTTCTGGATTAAATGGGATTATTTTTGTCTGCGTGGCATTTTCTGGATTAAAGTGGTATTATATTTCTGGCCCACGTCAATTAATAAACAAATATAGTTAGCCAAAAACTTATCTTTTTACATAATTTATTCAATATAAACTTATAACTCATATTTTAATTAGATTATGTGATTGAGATATTTCTTAATCAGTTTTTTTTTTTAATAAATATTCAACCTAAAAATTTATCGTTTTAGATCTATCTATTATTATTCAATTTTAGTGGATAAGTTTATGCATGTTTATAAATATGTTAAATAAACGATTTACTTATAGGCATGGTCTCTAATTTAAAATTATAGTTCCTATATCAATCTAACTAGAGAATAATAAAATATTATTTTTATTCATACGTTTTAATAATTTTTTAATATATAACTTTGTTTCGATATTTTTTAATGGTTAATTGTAAAAATTGAGCAAACAAGGTTAGATTAAAAATCCTATATGTCGTAATTTTTTCCAATTTTTTTAATGGTTAATTCATCTTAATGGTATCGAAACTTTTTTTTTCGTATATGTGTTGTGGTTGATCAACGTTCATTTGAGAGTTGTGAAGAAATAATTAACCACTAATTAAAACCATTTTTAAGATGAGCCAATATATCAATCCATCAATATCAATTATAATACTAATCTATCTAATATAACCTTATATCTTAATTAGGATTTTTTTAATATAAATATCCAACCTTATATCTTTAATTATATAGAAAACTTATCATTTTAGATAAATATGATAAATAGATAAATTTGCTTATTAATCGACAACCCATATACAATTGATATACATTATTATATCAACCCCTTTGCAATTTACAATTGACCAAATCCAATCTAATGAATTAATTGATAATCTATCCAATATATATCTATCTATATAAAATACTAAAATAGAGACCGCTGAAGCGACCTCGCTGTCACGGAATTTTCTGGATTAAACGGGATTATTTTTTCTTATGTGGCATTTTCTGGATTAAAGTGGTATTATATTTCTGGCCCACGTCAATTAATAAACGAATATAGTTAGCTAAAAACTTATCTTTTTACATAATCTATCCAATATAACATTATAACTTATATAAATATGTACCATGATATTTCGAAAGATTCTAAAAGATGAAGATTTTTTACATAATTGATATCATAAATTAAATTAAGTATTAAGTTCGGTTAAAATACAAAATAACTGGTTAAGATTTGGGAAAAAAAGAGAGTAACTACGGTATTGGCAATGGAAGTGGCTCCTCTCATGGTGATTCCGCACGTCTGCACGAGCAGGCGGAGCAGCACGTACGAAACAAGAAGAATGATATTTGTTTGTTTGAAGATTTTGCTAATGTTTGTTTGAAGGTTAAACTAAAAAATATATATAGTTGCTTTGAGTTTATCTTTGAAACTCATTTATTTTAATTTTGATTTCCTTGGTATTTGTTTGTTTATTTATCCTGATTAATTTTTTTTGCTTATGTTTATGTCGGATTAATTAGGCAAGACTTGATCACATATAGTAACGTAATTTAATCTTTTATTAAAAGCTAAATAGTGAATACGTACTACTATATAGTAAGAAAAATTTTAAAGATACAAAATTTTATTTACCAAAATCACAGATCATCATATGGGTTCACCCTAATTCCATTGACAATAACTTAAATGAATAGTTTAAATTAATAATCATTTTGTATTCAATAAGATAAAATTTTATCTCATAATCTTTCAACTCTAATTCTACTTAATCTCATAAACTTAATTAAAATAAACATTATCATGAATGTTGCAAATTAAAAGGTAGAATGAATGATCCAAATCTGGTTTGAATAAGAATAAAAGGGATGTAAATCCTCACAGCCTTAAAGGTATTCTTAGAGCTACCACAACCGAAGCCAATAGCAAGCCGTAGAACTTATCTTTTCTCCTAATCTTTATGATAGGCCTCTGGTGCGATCTCGCACCCATGGAATTTTCTGGATTAAAACGGGATTATTTTTGCTTATGTGGCATTTTTTGAATTAAAGTGGTATTATATTTTTAGGATGTACATCAATTAATAAACCAATATATTTAAGTAAAAAACTTATCTTTCTAGATCAAATAATCTATCCAATACTGTATAACCTTATAACTTAATTAGATAAATCTATCTAATATTTGACCTACAAAAATCTATTATTTTCCCTTTATTTTATAAATATTTTACCTACAAAAATCTACGTAATCTTAAAAGGTTAGATTAATTTATCTTAAAAGGTTATATATATATAATATGATATTCATGTTGGCATTTAATTATTTACAAAACCTATTATTTTCCCTTTATTTTATAAATATTTTACCTACAAAAATTTACGTAATCTTAAAAGGTTAGATTAATTTATCTTAAAAGGTTATATATATATAATATGATGGATTTGCCTCTCTACTTTTATTTTGTCTTTTGCTTTTGTTATTTCCTTTCTGTCTTTTGATTATGTCATTTGCTTATGTTGTACATGATGGTTAGTCCATCCACCCACCGGCTTGCCCGGTCTCTCGGTTTCTCTAGGCTTGTCTAGTGAACCGAATTCTTATCTTGCTTCAAAAAAAAAATACATGGCTTTTCACAAAATCAAACTACATGTTGCGTTATGTCAACAAAAAGTTTTAGAAAAAATTTGCAAAATAGGCACTTTATTTGGACGTTTTTGCAAAATAGTCGTATTTTTGGACAATTTAGTAAAATGGCCACTATATAACCCTAATTAAGAATCTCGCTCTAACCTCCCTCTCTCTCTCTCTCTCGCCGTCTCCAGTGCTCTCCTCCCTCCCTCCAACTGTTCCATCCACCTGCCGTCGTTGCCTCATCCTCCCGGTCCCAGATCCGCCTCTTCCTGGTGGATGGCGTTGATTTTCGCCGCCTGGATCCGAATCCGCTACGAAGAACACAACCCCGTCGCCGAAGATCTCCAATCCATCTCCATTTGCGGCCATGTCTTCCACGAACTCTGGTACTCCCTCCCTCTCTCATCTGTTCCTTCAATTTCTATCGATTTAGCTTCAAATCAGCCTACAATCTTCGATGTCTTTTCGCGAAATCTTGCTATCAATTGTTCGAAAGGTTTGATTGAGTGGCGATTAACCTAACCAGTTGTTCCTATTTGGTTTGGCGTCGCTTCGGTTCAAAACCCTAGCCTTCAGCAGTGGTTCGAGTACAGTGCGAAATCGAAGAAGCTTACTTGTCCGCGAGCTTTGTTAAAGACAAAAGATTGTGTCCAGATGAAGACTGCGCTAGTCAAACTCAGGGAGAACAATCTCAGTTCACAGCTCAAACATCAGGCAATACACAAAATTCCTACTGTTTAAAACTTTGAATCATTACCTTTCCCTGTTTAGATTTTGTGCCTGCAACAGTTTTCTAATTAAGTAATTTTAGTTCTTTGATAGACATGACTTCAAAAATAACATCTCTTAGTCGAAGAAATGAAGGTTCATGGTCCTGGTGTTTCTTTACTTCCTGTTTCCTTCTTGAGAGTTATCCAAACATAAGTGTTGATTCAACAAGAACATATAGTTGACTCTTATAACTTGAAGCTATATATGCATTTTTTTTAAAATTTTTAATTAGCTTGTATTTAACTGTTATCATCATACTATATGACATTTTTTTCCTTCCTGTTCAGATAATCATTCTGGAGGACACAAATTGAGACACAGAAGAGGAAAATCTGAGTCACCCCGTGATGAATATACCAACCGGAGAACTCCTTCTAGGGAAGGTAATGTGCTCATCGAACTTACGGCTGCAAACCATTAGAATTTATTAAAAAGTAGAGGATCGTAATGCATTATAGTATAATTTTATACTTATTTGGATTAAAAACTGTTAGTTTATGTAGTCCCAAGTCAGGACTGGCTGGATTTGAGTTTACCTGGAATTGATAGTGAAACCCCCCAAAAAACTCGAACAAGCTGGTTAGATGGGGCGAATTTGCAACTTTAATGCTTTAGAGAATGCGTCATGCTCTTAAAATTTCTTGATTCATGTTATGGTGTTTCCATCAGTATGCTTCATAACACAAAAATATGTCATGCAGCTCCTGATCTTATGTCATGCAGCTCAACTTTTCTGAACACTATTTCTTGATTCATGTTATGGGATTGTGATTTCATTGAATGTGATTTTAGATGGATGACATCTGGGAGTTGTGCAACTCCAAGAGAGAGTTGTGCACTGTGATGGGAAGATCTAATATTTTTCTTTGCATCTCATATTGATAGATACCTCACATTTAGTCATTGAAAATTTAGTAGATAGTTGTTTCAACAAGTTTTAGGCTTGAGTACATGTTTCATCTCACTCTCTTAATATGATCTAGTTGAAACTTTTGCTCAAGGCTAAAACAAGATTCTTCTGGATGCATTTATGTTTTAATTGATAATAGGCAGTCCACCCCCCTTGTTTATATGACTGAAAAAAGAGAAAGTCAAGCACTATGCTCTTAAGTATGAAAATGCTAAAATTGGGAGCTATATGTTAGCACTTATTACTTCAAATATGTCTTTGTTAAAATTGAGAGTTCAGCATTATGCTTTTTTTTTTTGAGTTATCTTGCAATTTCTTTTTATTAATCATTAATGCAGTATATGTTCCTTAGTTTTGTTTGCAATGTGAGTTTGTTGGTTTTCAATTAACTTTTTTCCAATTTATAGATCTTTTCCTCTCACTTGTTGACCATAAGTTTGAATTTATTGGACTAGCTTTCCCAAGAGGGCACAGTATTGTATAAACTTCATTCTTTTTCTTCAATCTTGCAGCTGCTTAGCAGAACTACATTTCGATCTTGATTGAATGAGTCCTGTTTCTTAGAGTGACATTCACTGTTTTTTCTTGACATGTTTTAAGCGCAGGAATTTCATAGGATGCGATCAAGCCTTAGAGTTAAGCAAGAACATGCCTCACTTTTGGAGGACTTTTGACAGTTTGATCGGAGTAAACTAGACTTGGAACAAGGTGACAATTTGGAAGAGCAAGTTCTTTTAAAAGAATGTGCATCTATTAGCAGGAACATGGGGCAGGTAAATAGTGACAGAGTAGTTTTATTTTGGTAGTTGATCTCAATGCAGAAGTTAAACAGATTAAATTACTAATGTATCTGGATAGTGTTGTGCATCTCTGTGCTGTTTTTAGATATGTGCTAGTCCAAAGGGCAGTTCCAGCTTTTTGTAGAGGTTCTCATCTGATTCTTTTTGCCCTGTTTTGAAGAGTTCAAATATCATATGCTTGTCCAAATTGCCTCATTTGGCCAGACCATTGCTCAGTTTGCTATCACCTGGCCAGACCATTGCTCAATTTGAAATACCTTTTCTTCACACCCTATTTCTGAATCTGCTTATGATTATAATTAGGGCTTCAACCATCTGTATAATAGTAGATGCTTAAGTTTCAATATACTGAGTAGCATTTTGATTACTGTTATGGAATTATAAATATGGATTCTTTATTTGCAATGTTACTGTTATGGAATTATAAAGTTTTCATATGATTGTTTTTGGTTTAAAAATTACTTTTTATATATTTAGAGAGACAAGTGAGCCCAAAATTAACCATTGCGATTTGAATTATAAAGCTTTCATTTGAAACTCAGCCATATGAATGGACCGTTTGTACCACTTTTGAACTATTTTGATAGGAGGATTTATTATTGAAAGCAACTTAGTTTTTGGTGACACTGGTATGCTTCTAGTTCAGCAGATTTGCAAATCTCCTTGCTCTAATTAAGGTATTCTCTTATCCAGTTACATTTAGTCAGTTTGATCCTGGAGGCAAACTTATCACAGGTTCTCGTAAGGCATCAAATTATTTTGAAACACAGGTTATTTTCTTTTCAGTTTTACACTTCCTGTACCAAATTTGTATGTTATTTACATTTTAGATACTCACATAAGACCGAGTTGTGCAACTTCTAAGACCGAGTTGTGCTGTACTTCATTTTTCAATTTATCTTTTTCAAACAAAAAGAGTAGGAAAATAAAATCAGTCAGTCATGAATTGCTGAGAGAGATGTATAAGCTAATGATCACTTGCTATCCTATATACATTTGAGAGCTTATAGGTTTCACCCTTGCTGACCTTTTTATCTGCTATTGCTTATGTCTCTTCCGTTTGTCTCCTAATAGGAACTTGGAGGAATTAACACTTCCTTGGAAAGACAAAAGGTTGTTCTGCAAGAGTTGATGACCATGGTGAAAGACATGTTGTGGAACACTGACAGTTTGTTGGTGAGTTCCTTTTGCAAAAATGATGAATATTTGGCGGTGGATGCATTTGTTGATATATCCTTGTTCTTTTTTCGGCTTTGGTAACTCTGATTTTCTTTTCTTTTATCTTGATATATGCTGTTAATTGTTGGATGGTATGTCTAAGTGAAATGGATGTTTATTGCTTGCACTGCTGCTCACACATAAATACAACTTGTGCTGCCTTTTCAGGTTTCATCATAATGCAATATGTCAAAAAGCAAGTTAAGGGATATTGAATGCTCGTGTCAGATATATTTGAATGCTTGCAATCAGTAAGTAATTCAGCCTATTTTGCTGTTAGATTTTATTCAAATTGGCTATTCTGTCTCAATTTGAGGAAAGGTGTAATCTTGTAATACTTGACCTTGTCATTATCCAAGTGATTGTCAACTTGTTCTCTTAAGAGCTGCTGCTTGGGTCTGATGGTTGGATATAATTTCTAGGATGCTAGCATTAATAAAATATTAGTTTAAAATAACGTACTTATTATCTTAGGAATTATGGTAACTTATGGTGGAATGTCCAAGAGACCAATTACTGTCTCAACATCAGCTTTCATTTTCAAGGTAAGCTGTGATGTTTCTCGTAGCCGACATATCGCTTAGTTTGGGCTAACACTTGGAATGATAGCTATGAATGCCTCTTTGAGCAATACCCTGACCAACAACGTAGAACTTTGATGTTTGTTGTGTAATTGTATTTTGCAGGAGCTATCGCTGAAGGGTTTTTATTTGCAAAGCTGGTGTGGAATTCTACCCTCATCATGTGAGGTTGTACCTACAGGAACTCTGCAGAGATACCAGCACAACTTCATAATTTTAGTCGTTGTGCAATATGCATTGGGAATCAATAATGTAACTATATTGACATCAGTTTTGAGTATATATGAATTTGTTTATAGCTGAATCAATTGGTCAAGATCTCTATCTTTATTTTTTTGTTTCAAACGAGTTGTACTAAGGATTAACACACATAGAGAAATGTTTTCACTACTTCTACATATTTCCTTATATGAAGAATTCCAGCTGAGATATGCATCAGTTAAACTTGAAGCCCTGAAACTGTCTCGTGAGTGTGTCAATCAGAGAACAAAAACTCCTTTATCGCCACAACAAATGCAACCTAATTTAGCGTATTAGAATGCGGAGTTCCAGTTATTGATGAGCATAGTTTGTCACCGTAACAGCTATAACTATTAGATCAACTAGAATGCAAACTAAGAATATAAGGTGCAAGAATAATATTATAATGTGCCCAAATTAGATTTTTAGTTTAAGAAGAATCAAATTAGATTTTAGTTTGTATGAATAAAACTATAAATTTCATGAATACCACTATGAAATTTTAGAGTTGCACGATGATGTTGTAAGAGTTGAACGACTCTGTTGTAAGAGGTGCACGACTCTGTTTTAAGAGTTGCACGACTCTGTTGTAAGAGTTGGACGACTCTTGTTTTAAGAGTTGCACGACTCTCTTGTAAGAGTTGCACGACTATGTTTTAAGAGTTGCACGACTCTGTTGTAAGAATTGCAAGACTCTTGTTTTAAGAGTTGCACGACTCTGTTGGAAGAGTTGCACGACTCTGTTCTAAGAGTTGCACGACTCTGTTTTAAGAGTTGCACGACTCTGTTTTAAGAGTTGCACAACTCTATTTTAAGAGTTGCACGCCTCTGTTGGAAGAGTTGCACGCCTCTGTTGTAAGAAATGCACGACTCTATTTTAAGATTTGCACGACAATCGAGACTTGTGAATTTATTCTCATCATGATCTTATTTTTAAAAAGTGTTGACGTGAAAAAAAAAATTATTTGAAAAAAGTGCTGACACAAATAGAATAAAAAGTGCACAAATTATAAGAAAATGCGCAAGAATAATATTATAAAGTAAAAAAAAATTGTTATCCATGTAGAAAAAAAAACTAGATTTGGATCATATTTGTGATATTGTTATCCAGGCTTGATGGAATTGTTCAACATCATTTGATCGGCTTATGATTCATTTGTCATGTGCTTCTTCGATTTTTTGTGAAATTGTTATCCATCCTTGTGCAACTCTAAAAAAGGTGCTGACATGGGAAAAAAAGTGCAATTTCAGAAAAAAGTGCAACTCTAAATTCTACTTGGATCATATTTGCACAATTTATGGTTATATTTGCACAAAGTACTCTTATATTTGCACGATAAAAAGTTAAAAAATAAAATAAATAAAAACTAGACTAGGGTCATATTTGCACAACTTATGATTAAATTTGCACAACGTCCTCTTATATTTGCACAACTTACTCTTATTTTTGCTCAACAATAGGTTATTTTTTGCAAAACACTCGAGATTTCTGAAATTGTTCTCAACATGATTTTATGTTCTCTCAATATTATTTTAAGAATTGCACGACTATGTTGTAAGAGTTGCACGACTCTATTTTAATAGTTGCACGACTCTGTTGTAACAGTTGTACGACTCTTGTTTTAAGAGTTGCACGACTCTCTTGTAAGAGTTGCACGCCTCTGTTTTAAGAGGTGCACAACTCTGTTTTAAGAGTTGCACGACTCGGTTTTAAGAGTTGTACGACTCTTGTTTTAAGAGTTGCACGACTCTGTTGTAAGAATTGGACGACTTTGTTTTAAGAGTTGCACGACAATCGAGACTTGTGAATTTATTCTCAACATGATCTTATTTTATCTCAATATAATTTCATACTTTTTCAATAAACTGTAAACGATTCAGAATAAATTGAAGCAAGTCTAGTTTTATTTTTTATTATTTTTAACATTTTGTCGTGCAAATATAACCGTAAATTGTGCAAATATAATCGTATGTTGTGCAAATATAACATTTTGTTGTGCAAAAATAAAAATAAAAATATAGATTATGGATCCCATAATAAAATATAGGTAGTTTTTTTAATTTCTCATATTTGTAGGGTGATTTTTGTAATTTTATCAAAATTCTATCTTCTTCCTCCGATTTCTGCGAAGAGGAATCCATCGCGCTCCGCACTCGATGCCACCGCCGGCGGCCTCCTTCGCTCGCTCCCTCGCTCCGACGCTCGCTCACCACCGCCTCCCTCCCTCGCTCGCTCGCTAAGTCCTTCTTCAACCTCGCTCGCTCGACCGTCTCTCCAGATCCACCGTCTCTCCAGATCCAGCGTTCGCAGGCCTCCGGCTCCGCCTCCGGCTCGCTCGGCCGTTGCTCGACTTCGCTCCGGCATTCTCGCTCTCCGGCGCTCTCGATCTCCATCAATTGGACATAAATGGAGAATTCAGATCTCCAAAGACGGAGGACGGAATTGCTTCAGATGGCGTCTTTGGAGGCGGCGCGACTGCGACTACGACAAGGAGGAAAGGAGGAAGATGGACGGAATTGCTTCAGATCCGGCGCCGAAGCCATAGATCTCGGCCTTGCTCACAATCGCCAGAGAGAGCGCGCGGAGAGGGAGAGCTCGGAGGAGAGAGAAAGATCCGTGAAACAAAGGAAAGGGGGTTTATATTGCGGCCATTTTACAAAAATGTCCCAAAATGCGGATATTTCGCAAAATAAGCCTATTTTCGTGGCTATTTTGCAAAACCCCCCAAAGTTTTAAAGGTCACCCGCAATCACATATTTAATTACCAAACTAATATACAAACAATAAATACTTTTTTTTACTCCTTTGAAACTTGAAAGCCTTGCTTTCAACTAGAGCACTATAACGGTGACACTTTCTATGGAAAATCTCCAGGGACGGTCTACCGACTAAGACAAGACTACAGAGGTCGCATGTCGATGTACCTGCTGGTTGCGCTTTCTGTGACACTACAAATGAATCGAGGGATCACATCCTCCTTCGTTGTCCTATGGCTACTGCTGTACTTAAAGCTCTAAACATCCAAATCCCAAGGCGTATCTCTGCTGGCGGCATGGGTAATGTATTCCCCCTTACTGCTATTAAATGTGCGATTGGGTCTAACTCCTTTGCCAAACTAGCCTCATCTTGGTGGGCCATGTGGTTCTTTAGGAATCAACTTGTTTTCGATCATACGAAAAAGGTAACAGTTAATGAAATTCTACTGTTACACAGCACTACCACTCACTGTTGGAAACAATCAAAGCTCTTAGATGATGATCCGTCTGGCCCTTTGACCCCCTTACATAGCTGTCGTAGGGGCATTATCGATCAGCCATATAAAGCTAATGCGTCGAAAGCCAGACCACAGGATCGGTCCGGGAAGTGGGACAAACCACCGAGGAATTGCTACAAGCTCAATTTTGATGGTTCGGTGATCCAGAATGGTAAATCGTCTTATGGTTTTGTCATCCGCGACTCTGATGGTTCAGTTGTCTCGGCTGACAGATCTGTTTGCACAAATATCTCGGTCATTTATGCCGAAAATCTCGGCCTCAGGATGGGACTGGCAATGGCTAAGGAGTTGAACCTGTCTACACTTCTAATCGAAGGAGACAATCTTTTGGTGATAAAAGTACTTCTAGGGGATTGGAAATGTCCCTGGTCGATTGAGATGCTACAAGCGGATATAATGTCTGATATTTCGCCCTTTACTCATGTTGCTATTCGTCATATTTTCAGGGAATCGAATGCTGTGGTTGACTACCTTGCGCGTAGTGCCCATGTCTCCCCTGCCGACGTCTGCTGTGAGAATGATCCAGAACTGCGAGTTCTCGTCCGGAAGGATGCGCTAGGAAGGACCTCTGCTGCGGCCGACCCGACCTAAACCTTATCTTGCTTAAAAAAAAAAAGAAAAAAAAGAGCACTATAACGATTAACAAAAAGTCGATATTGTATATAGATATATAACTTTCTTCACAAAAAATTGTTTTTATTATATTAGATTATTTTTAAAGGTATTTTAAGATTTTATGATAATTTTATTAGATTATTGGTGAAAGGTTATATAAAATAGATAAATAAATTAAAAAAACAGGTTGGTAAATCAAAGATTAGTCCATGATTACATGTATTGTAATTTTACCTCAATGCAAAATAAATATTTTTATATTTTTTTACAGTATATTAAAAATAATTTAGTAATCAAGTTTTCATTTTTTTAATAAATATTTAATCGTATATTTTAAATGATTAAAAAATCTATCATTTTAACTAAGTTATTTAATGATAATATTTCATTATTGAATTAACGGATTATTTTTACCAAATATATGATGTATCTAATAATAAGAATATAATACACATGCATGTTCTTAATCAATATATATGCAATCAAAATCACGTTAAAATATTAGGCTATAAAATTGAACTCATAACTTATTAGAATGATTTTATTTTTATAAATTATAAAGCAAGCCTTATTAGTTAATTAATTAATCATATATGATCAATTACCAATCTAATTTCTGATAAAAAAAATATATTATCCATTGAAAATAATAAAATTAAATTTGAATAACATTTTATCTAATTTTATGTTAACTTTTATAGTAACAATCTAAATTTAATATTAATATCATTTAAAAATAACTGTCAAATTTATCGATAAATTTTTTTTTAAAAAATAACATACCAAAATATAATAGTAAAAAAAATTAACATGTCGTGCAAGAGCACGGGTAACATATACTAGTCTATCTATACATTAAGAGACCGCTGGAGCGACCTCGCTGCCACGAAATTTTCTGGATTAAACGAGATTATTTTCGCCTGCGTGGCATTTTCTGGATTAAAGTTGTATTAAATTTTTGGGCCACCTCAATTAATAAGTCAATATAATAAGGTAAAAAATTAATATCATGCCGTCATATATACAAGTTTTGTTATATTTTTTTTTAATATAGAATAAATTTAGTTACAAATTTTGAGATACTTATATCTTAATTAGTTAGAAAATTCATCTTTTTAAATTAAATAATCTATCTAATATATGGTTCATTATTAATATTCAATCTTATATCTAAATTAGGTAGAAAACCTATCTATATATGATGGTATATAAAAATACATATGTATGGATATATAAAAAATTATTGATTGATATGGTTTAAAGGGTTTTGACTACACGAGTACGTAAGCAATACATAAGTGAAATTAATAAACCAATATAGTTGGGTAAAAAAGTTATCTTTTTAGATCAAATAATCTATCCGATATAACTTTATATCTTAATAAAAAAAATACCAAAATGTTAATTCATCTGTTTAAATATTGCATGTTCAATGATTAAAAGATGATGAAGGGTCTACAGAAATTGTACGTACGGCAATAAGATTGCTTTGAAATGATTTTAAAAATTAATTGAAAATCAGCTATTTTATTTGAAAAAAAATCAAACTATCACTCTAAATCAAATTAATTGATAAACCAATTTGTCTATATAAAATACTAGAAATATAATATATTTAAATATAAATACGTCATTAAATTTGGTGATGTAATTATATATTATTTTTTATTAAGAAACCACACAACGGACGGGTACCGAATACTAGTATATATATAATACTAAAACAGAGACATGGAAATCCTATATGGCGGGCTCTGGTGCGATTTGCTCACGTGTGGTTTGATGGTGCATTCTGGTCGGGTTTTTCGCCACGTCAATTAATGATGATCCAATAAATTTAAGTCACACTAGTACAATCCCCGCGTCATGACGCGATTTTTTTAAACTAAAATCTTAATAATATAAAAAATAATATTACAAAATAATAATAAACATTAAGATAAAATTCATTAAAATCTTTACCATAAATGTATCTTATAAATATATGAAAAAAATTATTTTTAAAAAAATATCATGTAAAAGCATAATACATAAATATGGATATCTAAATCACTTAGTAAAAATAATAATATCATTGCAACTTTATTTACATGTGATGTGGTATAACATTTATCTAACATGATATTGATTATGCCATATCATCAGAAAGGCTTATATATATTAAAAAGTATATATAGATTAGATATTTATAATATATAAATATTTACATGTAGATTAATAGTAAGCATTAGATTATAGTAAATTTAATGTTTTGAATTAAGTCAAAAAGTTAGTAAATATATTAAAAATAAAAAAGAAATGTGATTGGTTTAAAGGGAAGAAGAAGAAAAATTAAAGGAAAAAATAGATTGATTTAAAGAGATAAAAAAAAGTAGGGATATCATATATTCATATATGCTAAAACTCTTTTATTTTAAGAATATATATATATATATATATATATATATATATATATATATATATATATATATATATATATATATATATATATATATATATATATATATATATATATATATATAGTAAATGTGATAAAAATAAAAGAAAAAATGTAATTTGTTTGAAAAGATAAAAAGAAGGAGAAACAAATAATTAAAGGAAATAAATTTGAGTTAATCCCAATAGCTATATTAAATTGAATTCAATGTTTTGAATTAAACCCAATTGTTAACAAATATGTATGAAATAAAAAAAAAGAATATGATTGATTTAAAAAGATAAAGGGAAGAATAAAAATAATAATTAAAGGAAATAATAATTAAATATAGGAGAGAGGAAAAAAATAAAAAAAGTAGAAAATAGGGGGTTAGTTGAATTAACTAAAATCGAGGATAAGATGACACATAATCAAAGTCTTCTAATTTAAAGTATTATATAGATTGTTAACAAATATGTATGAAATAAAAAAAAAGAATATGATTGATTTAAAAAGATATTATATAGATGTTAACAAATATGTATGAAATAAAAAAAAAGAATATGATTGATTTAAAAAGATAAAGGGAAGAATAAAAATAATAATTAAAGGAAATAATAATTAAATATAGGAGAGAGGAAAAAAATAAAAAAGTAGAAAATAGGGGGTTAGTTGAATTAACTAAAATCGAGGATAAGATGACACATAATCAAAGTCTTCTAATTTAAAGTATTATATAGATATATAGATTAGACGATAACCTCATCTATTTATACATGTGCCATCCTATATGTCCCTTTTAATTAATGATTAAATTAAAATTTTATTTTAAATATTCAAACTCATATCTTACCAATCTTATCGTTTTACCTATGATATTTTAAAAATATTTTATCTAGAAAAAAATATAGATTATATTAAATATTTATATGAAAAAAAAATCTAATTTATTATTGATCGAATCCGATCTAGCTCTCCACGTTTTTTTTTCATCAATAGCAATATTAGTAAACTATTATTGTTGATCAAATCCGATCTAGCTCTCCACGTTTTTTTACATCAATAGCAATATTAGTAAACTATAATCTATTGTGAATTCACATCATCACATAAAAATATTAGATCCATTATACGAATGCTTTGTTTAGCAATAAAATAATTTTTTATGAAAAAAATTAGGAAAAGAATAACGAAATTACACAATACAAATTTGAAATTAAATGCTCTTAATCCGGCCTATAGATTAAATTTTACCATTAGCGAATAAAGTTAGTAGTTCAAAAAAACTATCACTAATAGTAAATTGATAATAAGTAGGAAATTATAAGGTTAAAAATTAATATTTTATATAATTTTTATGATCTTACCCAATTTGTGTATGAATAATACTACGTAAAAGTTATACTTCGTATAAAAAAGCCGCGAAGATCGCGGGTGATAAAACTAGTTATTAGAAAAACTAAGGCGAAAATAATGGTTACGAAGGGAGATTTTGAATGAGTGGGCTGAGGCCCAATTTATTAATTGATACCGGAATAATATTTGGCCCATGTAAAAGCCCAGATAGAGCTCAAGAATCCTCCCTCTATTTCCAACAACCCTAAAACGCTGCGTTTCAATCTACCCGAGAACCCATATGATTGTACATTGATAAACCCTAGCGCTCCTTTTCTTCAGCAGTCGCGCACGCCTCTCTCTCTGCATCTCTATCTGCGCCATCGCCTACCTTGCGAAGGAGGAAGAAGGAGGCGAGCTCCCCTCTCGAAGGTGAATTCAGATCCAAATTCCATTTATTCCTCTCAACCAAATCATTACTCTTTGTTTTTCGTTTGGCAAATTTTCTGTTTTCCGAATAATAATTTCGTGATTTCCCTTATCAGAAGTCGAAAATGTTTACGGCGTCGAGGAAAATCCAGAAGGATAGGGGCACTGATCCCACCGAGTTCGAGGAAACCGTTGCTCAGGTTCAATATCTACTGCATTTTTTCTTCTTTCATGCGCTAGATTCCTCTCTATGTTCATAAAAAATTCATTCCTAGTTTGGCTATTTAGGGACTATTTGATTTGGAGAACACCAACTCTGAACTGAAGAGTGATCTGAAGGATCTGTACATCAACGCTGCTATGTAAGCGTTTTTCTTTTCAAGTCTTTGGGATGATGTTGTTTTGTATGAATAACTAATATTGCATTGATCATTTCTGCTGTTTTTTTTTGGGTGAAATTTGTTCAGTCAGATCGATGTGTCCGGTAACAGGAAAGCTGTGGTGGTTCATGTGCCATTCAGGCTAAGGAAGGCCTTCAAGAAAATTCACGTTCGCCTTGTTAGGGAGCTTGAGAAGAAGTTCAGTGGAAAGGTAACAATCAAGAGAACTGTTGTTGAAGATATGAAGGCTGAACATTGGTTTTCAGATTGATACCAGTCCAATTTAACAAGCTTGATTAAACTAATTGCATTTGTTTGAATGATGATAATCAAATACTAATGTATTTGATGTTCACTAGCTGTGTTTCCCTGATACTGAAGAAGGAAACATCAATTCCAATTATAAGTTTTGTCTTTGTTTTATCGAGTTTCCATGGGGAATTGAAAGCTGAAAATGTTGTTTGGTTGTCTGAATGCACTTCAACTCCCTAATGTATCTCCCTATAGGATGTTTAGCATTGTTAAATGATGGCATTTCCCATGAGATGTAGATATAACTTTAGAAGGTTGTGGGTTTCCTGCAATTTTACTCTGATGCAATTGAACCAACCTAGTTTTTGTTGATGATTTTGGATTTAAATTTCCAAATTCATTTAATTTCTGTTGTATATTGTGCACTTCACTCTGTGTATGCATACCTGTATCAATAAAACATCTAGACTTGAGAATAGTCACAATGGATGGCATCATGTGATTATTTTGTCACAGATACTATCAAGCAACCTCTACTTCCCGTGTTTTACTATCAATTTATGATTTGTGCAGGATGTGATTGTAATTGCAACCAGGAGGATTGTGCGTCCACCAAAGAAAGGCTCAGCTGCCAAGCGCCCAAGGTCCCGCACTCTCACCTCTGTGCATGAAGGTATCCTTGAGGATGTCGTGCAGCCAGCTGAAATTGTTGGCAAGCGCGTTAGGTACAGATTGGACGGATCTAAGATAATGAAGGTAACTGTTACATGCTCCTTCACCCCAACAAAATGCTTGAAATATAAGCTGGAAGAGCTCGTAAGTTAACCTCATGTAATATGTTGTGCAGATCTTCTTGGACCCCAAGGCTCGCAATGACACCGAGTACAAGCTGGAGGCCTTTTCTGCAGTTTACAAGAAGCTCTGCGGAAAGGAGGTTGTTTTTGAATACCCAGCTACAGAGGCATAAACATGGAGTCTGGAGATGCATGCTAAGTTTTGTACCTTTGATATCTAAATCATGTTTTGTGACCACTTCAGCAGCTACTATATAAATTTTGATATTTCATATTGGATTCTTGTTTGAAGTAGGAATGGAGCATTTGTCTTTAAAGCTTTTATTGTCTTCCAACTAAGAGATGTTTTTGTTGAATTACTTTTTCAAGCACTTCAGATTTTAAGTTATGAGGTTTTGGAATGTTAGTTTATTTTTCTTTGATTCATCCATGTTTGCTGTGTTGATTCTCAAGTTAGATCAGTTTATGGTAGGTTTTTGGTGTCATTGCCTTTTGGTCCCCGAACTTTGTTTCATGTGTTGTGACAACTTTTCAAATGTTCCAATTACTCCATGAGCTATTTTAAACTTCAAAGCTTGTATAAATTGGTCATTTTGTTACAGTAAGGTTATATTCACTTATCGGATCCGTTTGACATTTAACTTTGATCTGCTTGGTTTTTTTTTTCACATAATGGATCCGTTTGACATTCAACTTTGATCTGTTGGGTTTTTTTGTATTATACAAATGTACCTTTGATTTGTTTGTTATTTTTTTTAGGGCAAATTGCATAAAATAGCACGAACTTTATGGGTGATATGGGTGGTTGCATTCAGTGGCACAAACTTTAAAAAATACAAAAATAATCACCAACTTTGGGGTTTAGTTGCGGTCAGTGGCACATATCCCATATCTCGCTAATGTGGACTAGTGGGGGTGCTTACATGAAATTTTTTTTAATTAAAAAGACATATAACGAGATATGAATTAGTGGGAATGCTTACATGGATTTTTTTTTTAAAAAAAAAATTTATAAGACATACAAGATGTGCCCAAATTATGAAATTAGCTAGGTTCCATTTTTATTTTTTATTTCATGTAATTCCTTAAGGGTGGGCGCGGGACGGGACTGGACGAGATGAGGGTCGTCCCGCGTCCCATCCCGCATAATTTTTACGGGAAGGAACCGGAACGGGCCCCCTCAAATAAAAAAAACATTATAAAAAAATCAATATATTTTACGGTTTTCAAAGGTTTAACATACATATATAGCTTTAAAATAATTTTTATATTTTATGATTTTTCTTATATATATACACACTAAACACATTATACTATAATTACACAAAATATATATATATATATATATATATATATATATAACACAAATATACAGTGTATATAAACATACATATACAGAGTGCATGTGTATATTCCTATATAAACACAATATGTGTGTGTGTGTGTTCATATACTCCGTATACTATAACTATATACACTGTAAACACAAAATATATATTTATATAAGCATATACCGTGTGTGTATATATATACACACACACACACCAAGTATATTATACACTATATACATATATATTATATACACTGTAAATATTATATAAATAAATAAATAAATATATGCGGGACGGGACGGAATTTGCGGGATAAGAAATCCTCGTCCCGTCTCGCTATATGCCTTTTTAATTGAAAAAATATCATGTAAGCACTCCCACTAGTCCACATTAGCAAGATAGGGGGTACGTGCCACCGAACGCAACTAAACCTCAAAGTTGGTGATTATTTTTGTATTTTTCTAAGTTCATGCCACTGAGTGCAACTATACCTAAAGTTCGTGCTATTTTATGCAATTTGCCCTTTTTTTATTGTTAGTCGTATTTAATGTTGGACACGTGTATGTTGAATTGTAGAGTAGTCGTATTTAAGGAGAAATCTACATTTGGTGCAAATGCCTCTTCCTTTTTATTATATATGAGTGAAGCTTTAGACAAGATTCCAAAACGGCTTTTGTCCATATAATTTCAAGTAAATTATACGCAAATTCTTTTCATTTTTCCAAATAAATTGCAAAACGGTCCAAAACTCTCTCTTCTACGAATCGAAACCTAAATACGTTGAACGAACTATTGTGATCGAAAACAAGCTAAAATTGATGAAATTAGTCAAGGTATCAATTGATTGAGACTCGAATTGGTATATCGATTGATATATCGATAGTCTTAGATGATTATCGAATGACATTTGATGATTATTTATGGTCGCCGTTCGAAAAAGTCGTCGAGGTTCGCAGAGGATGAGCTAAATAAAGAACCTTGACAATGTTTGATGAGGGTCCTGCGTACCCTCGACAACGTTTGATGAGGCTCCTGCGTAACATCGACAACGTTTGACGAGGCTCTTGTATACCCTCAATAACGTTTGATGAGGCTCCTGTGTACCTAGGGCAATTGAGGTTGAATTTGGATAGAATTTGGGGGAAGGAAGATGAAGGAGATGAGTACCTAGGGCAATTGAGGTTGAATTTGGATAGAATTTAAGGGAAGGAAGAGGAAGGAGATGAAAGATAGAGTTGAGAGTTTAGACGGAGAGGAAGAAGAAGACGGTTTGAGAGAGAACAAGAGAGAGAAGTATGTTATTCATTGGATGTCCCAATTGATATTTATACCATAATCTCTAATATAATCCCCTAATATTGACTATCCTTACACTTACCCTCAACAATGTTTGATGAGGCTCCTGTGTACCCTCGACACGTTTTGCCGAGGTCCCTTAATTAGCTCATTCTATGCGAACTTCGACAATTTTTTCGAACGACGGTCACAAATAATCATCGAATGTCATTCAATAATCGTCTAAGACGAACGACATACCAATTCGAGTCTCGATCAATTGATACCTTGACTAATTTCATCGATTTTAGCCTGTTTTCGATCACAGTAGTTCGTTCAACGTCACATTTAGGTTTCGATTCATAGAAGAGAGAGTTTTGAACCATTTTACAATATTTTTTAGAATAAATGAAAAGGACATGTGTGTAATCTATTTGAAATCATCTTGACAAAAATCCGTTTTGAAATCTTGCCTAAAGCTGCTATAATAGTATATAGTCAAAACTAAGCAATGACAATTCATGAGTAATTGTAGTATTTGAACCGAAGACACCCAATCGAACCCTCTCACATCCAGCTCCTTGTGATTTTACAAAACATAAACCCTAATTTTAATTTCCAGTTACAAAATGCCCCATTTTCCCAATCTATAAGCCAAATTTGAATTATTATTGTTTTAAAAAACAAAACGTTTTTTTTTATTTTTGTAACCGAGGTTCCAGACTTTTTACACCTGACTAATCCTCGAAGAAACGTTTCACATAATTAATGGAGGTCGGATACCAAATGTAACGGAAGGATAAATTTATAGACGTTACGAAATAAGTAATGAACTAAATTTGGAATGTTTAAAAGGTTAGATCGGTCATCGTCGAGTAAGAAAGAAAGGAATAAGTAGGACCTAGACAAGTCTAGAGAAACGGAGAGATCGGACAAGTTGGTAGATTGACAAATCATCATGTACAATCAAACAAAACATAAGCAAATGACAAAAAGGAAATGATAGAAATGAAAATGCGAAAATAAAATAAACGTGTCAGCAATCTTACATCATAAAACAAAGCCATCATGTCAAATGAACAATTAGTCAGCGGAGGACGCACACAGAGAACTCTGGAGACTTAGTGAAATCGAATCTTTGGTTATAAAGAACACATTTTGATCCCTTTTAAATTTTTAATCCTATTTTGTCCTTGATGTTTTGTTATATACTCCGTAATTTGCATATCTATCTGATTTCATGATGAGGAGGTGGAGGAGGAGGATTGTAGTAAGTCCAAGTTATAAAATGATTTTTGCTCCCGATAGGCTGATTTCATGGCAGTCATAAATATGAAAAACAAATTATGAGCTATCATTTTTTTAAAACATTACATAATTAATGTGCACAAAATGAATTGTAATGGTATAATCCGGGTCCAAATCCTATGTTCCCAGTTACGTCCCCTTCCCCTGTCCTCCTCACAAAAACTTTTTTTTTTCTTTTTAATCTATTTTTGTTTATTTATTTTATTTTAGTTTTTTTTTAATTAGGACTTGTGAGGGGAGGGGCTGGAGAAACAGGAGAGGGGACATTTTTGGGACAGAGGATTTCATTTCATGTAACTAGACCTGTCAAAACACAACCCGACCCGATCGCCCGGAAAATTTTCGACCCGAACCCGGAAATTTTGACCCGGAATTTTTTTTCGACCCGAACCCGAAAAATCGGAAATTTTCCGGGTTATCTGGGTTTCGACCCGGTGACCCGATTGACCCGGTAATTTTGACCCGATTTTACCCGATTGACCCGGTGACCCGGTTGATTTTTAATTAAATATAATTAAATTTTTTTATATATAATTAAAATTTATTACAAAATTATCAAATCGTGATTTTTTTAATTTAAAAAAAAAATTGACAAACCCAAAATCGACCCGAAATGACCCGAAACCCGGTCAAACCCGGGTTCTAGTCAACCCGGAAATACCCGGGACCCGTTTTACCCGAGACCCGAAGTGACCCGACCCGAATGACCCGTTTGACAGGTCTACATGTAACCCACACTCAAATCTAAAACAAATCGATAATTTTGTAAGGAATAATGGATGAAAATAAGGTGATAAATAATAATATAATGTGTGTTAATTTTTTTCTAAGAAGTTAAAAACAAGCTAATAAAAATTAAATTTGGCTAATAATAAAAAGAAATGGCTTTTTTCCTGCCAAATAAGGCCATGTAAATTAGAAAATATATGTATGCATGATTGTGGTTCTATGGGTGTGTTTGGATTCCAAATGCATTATGTTTATAATGCAAAATGATAAGGCGGTGTTTGGTTAACAAAAATTTTAAGGTGTTTAAATTATGATGTTTTTAGATTCCACGATATATTAATTAAAATACAATTATTTTATCTCGACTTATGTGATTATTTTATTAAATTATGATTTTACCTCGATTTTTACGTTTACAACCAAACGGACACATAAAACGAGGTAAAATAATTGCATTATAATGAAAATGCAATGGAATCCAAACACGCCCAAAGATGTTATATTTGCAATTTTGCTCCACATGTCACATATTCTCTTTTTATTAAGCCATTATGTTTTTTTTTAGGTTGAGTTATTAAGCCATTATGTAAATTCTCATATCAAAGTTATATCATAGTTTAAGTTTACAAGGTTTTTTATATTAAAGTTATTTTATATTCGGTTTGTCTATTGTGTACTTTAAGGGGTATAGGATAAGATTTCTTTATTGGAAAAGAAAATACTAAAAGAAAATGAATGAACCATGTAATCTAATTTAAAAATAGATAAACCGGGTGAACCTATAAAAATATTTGTCAATTTAGCCTTTTATTCTATACCCGAGTGAATAGGATAGAAAATCCGTTTTATATTTACAATGAACTATTGAACCACAGTTGTAAGTCTGTGATCAACAGTTAAAGAACTATAATCTAAAATTTAGAAATGTTAGCACGAAATTTAAAATTTAATTGCCATTAAAATAGGCATATTGGTGCGTAGTTTTACGTATAAATATTTATAGTAGATTTTTTTTTTTAAAGAATGAATAATTGAACGTACTCCCCCAAATTTTTACTAACTAGAAATTTATATTCACATTCTATGAATCATAGATTCATATCACTTGAAACTTTTTTTTTTTTTGCAACCGTTTGCAATCTTCTCCACACCAAGCAGGGCTAAATAAGAATATGTCCAATGTAACATATCCAATGGTTATTTCATATTGTACATATAAAAAAAGGATTTTTTTTCCTAGTAATTAACTCTAATATCTTGCATATTTTGCGCGATACCCAACTTTTTTACATATTTCGCCAAATAACCACGAGGTTTCATATTTTTTTCGCCAAATAACCCTGAGATTTCACATTTTTCACCAGATAACCTTCTCTCCCAAATTAACCTTTTTTATAAAAAAGTAATTCCTCTTGAATTTGTACTAAAATTCGTGGGTAGTACTAAAATTCGTGGGTGGTTGTGTTTGTTTAAGTCGTAGTTCATGTTGCACTTGTTAGACTTAGTTGGAGATTTTAGCCCCATGTATTCTGGGAAGTCATTAGTCATTGTTTGTATCATGGGTGTGGTTCTTATGTAAAGGCTAATTTGGATTGCTTTATGTTGATTTGGTTGTCTAGATTTCCTACTAAATATTGTCCGACATTAGCCCACTTTGCAGCAAATGACTGATTTCTTATTGCTTCAAGATTTTAAGAAATTATTGCTTCTCTTTACTTCCAATGATGCAAGTTTTCTCATCTACATCATTTCATAATACATTTTTTAACCAATGAGATTAATTCAAAACTTATTTTTTAAATAAATTTAATATTAACTACACAATATTGTTCCATTTTATATGAATTACACAATATCATTTAATATTAACTACACTGCCACCCAAGAATTTTAGTACAAATTCAGGAGGAATTACTAAAAAAAACGTTAATTTGGGAGAGAAGGTTATCTGGCGAAAAACATGAAATCTCAGGGTTATTTCGCAAAAAAATACGAAACCTCATGGTTATTTGGTGAAATATGTAAAAAAAAAATTGGGTACCGCGTGAAATATGTAAGACCTTAGGGTTACCAGGCGAAAAATCCGTAAAAAAAAATACAAGTGTATAAAGAAGAGAAGAAAAAAAAAATACTTAATACTACTAGTTTATTAGAGTATGTTGCATTACCCAATACATAGGTCATACAGAGTAGTAATTATACTTACCTGTTAATCCGGTGCGTTTTAAACGTTACGCTTACAGATATAATTATATATATTCCAGATACGTTAGGCTAACCAACGCAAACAATTTATCACCCTACGCTATGCACATCCATGTGATAGACTTACTTTTTGACACGTAAGCAAATGAGTGGAACGCATATACAAACTAGGGTTACCGTGCATTCCGCCGCCTTTTAAAATTGAAGCAGTAGTAGAATTGAAAAGAAAAATAAAATCACTTGTAACTAAATAAATTCAACTTAAATATAATATCATCCAATTACATTTTACAAACAAGTTTCTTAAAACAAATTTGAATATATTTTTCATTTGTGAAACAAATTAAAGCACCACAACAAAATACTGTAAACTTCACACTGCAAGTGCCACACATATCAGCTCCGATCCATGAACAGCAATCTGATTGAAAATTTGTCTGAAATTGCAATTTGTTAGGGTTTATATATATATCTAATCTAGAATTTTGATTTGAGTTAATTAAACAAATCAAAATCAAAATCAAAATCAAATTATAAGATAAGGCAGAAGCAAAAGTAGAAAGGAAGATTGACATTAAACTCTCTCATGATTTGGGGCAAGAAATCTGAATCCCGGAGTAATTGCAAAACAAAGATTAACGAAACAAACTCTCTCGTAAACAAAATTCAGATCGAAAACCAAGGAAGGGGGTTCAGAATCAGACGATATTTGGGGGTGAAAACAGCTGTCTCCCTCTGCATCCTCTGAATCCACTCCCCCCCAATCCCTAGTTCTCCAGCCAGCGGTAATGGCGTTGGATTCCACTCACCTGATCGATCGCGCTCCCCAAACTTCTCAGGAAGCACGGCAATCAACTATCTCCGCCTTCTCCTCCCCGGAGAACGCCGCCTGCAGTGTCGCCGATTCCTCGTCTCCGGTGTCGTCGTCGCTGTCCTCGTCGTCGTCCGATCCGGCCAGCACCATCGTCAGCCTCCCTTCGCCGCGGAAGCACCGCAGGATCTCCTTCCTCTCGCTCTGAGCCATGTGCATCTGGATCCTCCCGTCCCCGGTGCACTCTCTGGTGAAGCTGAATCTCGGCCGTCCGTTGCAATTCAAAGTCGTTAGAAAAGGCGGGAAAATCTTCAGCTCGTGATCTTTCTCCGCCTTCTCCTTCAAAAGCTGGTTCCTCATCGCCCTCCTCCTATCGGCCGCACTCCGACCACCGATCGCCGTCGCCGGTTCTGGATCGGTTGCGAAAGCCTCCGCGCTCTCCAGGTTCATGCTCTCGAACCCTAGCGTCTCCGCCCACGCCTCCTTCGGAGGCTGTTTGCGCGATCGACCGTAGCAGGACATGAATCTGTCATTGGAGACGGAATTCGGAGGAAATCCGCCGGACATTTTCGCCGGAGAGATTTTAGGTTTGGAAGGTTGGAAGAGAGCAGCTGAGCAAGAGGAAGGGATGGAGGCAGCGCTCATTTAAACTGTGGGATTAATATTTAATGCCAAAATTTAAGCCATATAAGAGAATTTGATACTCGGTTATTAACCTATAATTATTTCGGATATAAATCAACACTAAAATTTTAAAAATATATGTATTTTATATAACTTTTTATAATGAAAAATAATTTTTTTTAAAAAATATTGGTATTCAAAAGATTGATTACTAGTACGATCCCCGCGTCATGGCGCGTTTTTTTAAAACTAAAATATTATATATAAAAATATTATAAATTATTAGTAACTGTTAAGATAAAAATCATTAAAAAAAAATTTATAACAAATGTATCTTATAATTATCTCAGATTTTTTTTTAAATCTGATGTAAAGTATAATAGTATAATACATAAATATAGATATTTTAAATTACTCAGTAATAATAATATCAATATCATTATAACATTTTTTAAATGTGATGTGTCATAATCAATAGTTATATTCAATGTTTTGAATTAAGCCCAATAGTTAGTAAATAAATTTGTGTTAAGCTCAATAATTATATTAGATTGAATTCAATGTTTTGAAGTAAGCCCAATGGTTAGTAAAATTAAAAAAAAAAAGAATTAAAAGAAAAAGAAGAAAAAATGAGAATTAAAGAAAATAAAAAAAATGGCAAAAAAATATGATTGGTTAAGATTCCTAAAATGCCTCTAAGATTGACACATCATCCTAAACTCTTCTAAATTAATAGTTTATATAGATATAGATATAGATTCTAAGATTGTAATTTTAAAGCATGATTTTTTATGATTGAAATTTACGATTATATTGATATATAAGAGTATAAAAAGATAAACTTGAATTTAATTTTTTTTTACAGTATAAATTCATATTAAAAATAATTAAATGGTACTATTAGAGTATCCAAGCTGCAGATGAGAAATAAAATTTGAAAAATAAAAATTATTGCTGACGTGGAGCATTGTCTTGAGCTGGACGGCAAGGTGGCGATGGGTTGGCTGCCACATAAGGAAAGAGGAAATTCATAGTATTTAATTCATTTATGTAATTCATAGAAGTGAATTTCAAAGATGGGATTTTCTGTTTTAACTTTATTTAATGATGATAAGTTACAATTTTTTTGAGTTAATCCAGATGTAAGTTACCATATTATGTTTAAGGAAAATTAGTTACCAAAAATATCGAATTTTATAACATATACCCATAAATAAGGCATTAGTTCAACATTATGATTTGAATTTTTTTTTTAAATAAAGGGTTAATCCATTTAGATTTAGCAAAATAACTTTTTAATTTGACTTATTAACTTGAAAGAATAGGTTAGACAAATTATTTAATTTTCAAAGTTGTACTAGAGATTAGTGGATTTTGGAAATTCTTTTTACCAATCAAAATATATAGGAAGAGTTTACCTCTTTGAGCTCGTTTGGTTACCTAATAAAAAGAAATCAAAATATTAATAAAATCATGAAGTAAGATTAATACATATATTTGAGTAAAAAATATTATAGAAAAACTCATGAATTTAATTAACGTACTGGAATTTCAATTCAAAATTTGAATGAAGTTCTAGCGAGCCTTAGAAAGATTCACTTCCACTTTTTGTATGTAAAATTTTTTCTCCCCTATTTCTATTTTTAAAAATCTAAATTTCATCCAAACATATTTTATCCATTCTTAGAAAATGCAATTCCCATGAATTCATGTTCGAGCCCTTAATGGGTCATGCAATAATCTTTTCGAAGGACCAAAAATGAAATTGGGCCTATTGGGCTACAGACTATCTGGTCAAAAGTAATTGGGCCAACGGGTTGAGCCAATCTGAATCTTGGCCCAAGCCAGTTAAATATTAGGCATTTTTTAATAAAGTAAAAAACAAGGCATATTTGCAAATCGCCTTTGGATTTTGGGTATTTTTTGCTATTCTTCCAAAACGTTATTTAGGGTTGTTCGATTAGGTTTGATCAGAAAATCCTAATTTCCAAAAATATTTTTTTTAATATCCAAAAATCCTATTTTTTCCAATTTCTAAAAATGTGTTTTTTTTTAAATTTCCTAAAATCCTATTTTTTATATATTTATATTAATTAAAAAAATATAACTTTACAATACTTTTATTGCAAATTTGCCTAAATAGGCATCCTCTGCAATTTGGCATAAACAGGGGTACTTTTGTAACCTTTTTTTTCTAGATAGGGTATATCCGCAAATTCGCCTAACGTTTTTAAGTAATAGAATAGCTAATCGAACATGAAATCGAAAGAGGTACTCAAACCCAAACTAAACATGGAGTGCCCTAATCGAGTAGTTGGTGGAAGAGTGATAGCAACAACCAAACGAAATCCCTTTGGCTAGTCCTCGCTGCTGAGATGGTGGAGTTTAGGCGTGGCCACGGGTCGGACCCGGCGTCGACCCGTCGGGTCAAGGGTCGGGGAAGGGCGATCCGAACCCTAACCCGGGAATTCCACGGGTTGGCGGGTTCGGGTCGACCCGTTGACCCGCCGGATTCCCAAATAAATTTTTTTTTTTTATTTACTAAAAAACTTAAAAAAAAAATAACAGGTAAAGACTTTTTCTACATATCACTTTTTATATCCATTTCATTTTAATATGAAGTGGAAAAAAACATGAGAAATTTTATATTTTTATAAAACTTCCTTCATTCACTACAATATAAATGTAGGAATATAAAACTTCTCAAACTTTACTTCATTTCAATATAAGAAATAAGAAATAAAGCTTAAAGTGAAGAGTGAGGGTTAAGCGATGATGTAGTACACATATATATATACATCCCTCCCTTTTCATTCTAACTCTCAATGTGGGACAAGAGTCTTGTCCCACATTGAAAGTTGAAAGAATAGGGGATGTCTTCCAAATCTATAAAAAGGGAAGGGTGATAGTGCTTTTGACCCACATTGCACATTGCAAACTAGTTTATGTTTATATATTATGAATTATTCTAAGAATAATATACATAATAATTATTATAAACATAAAAAAAAAATTTCAAAAAATAATAATTGGGATGGCGGGTTGACCCGCCGGGTCATCGGGTTCAAAACCCCTGACCCTAACCCTAACCCGCAACCCGCCCCCACCCGTTGACCCGGACCCGCCGGGTCATTGACCTGTACGACCCGTCGGGTCACGGGTCGACCCGTAACCCGTGGCCACCCCTAGTGGAGTTGATTGCTTTTGCACTGCAACTTGTTTATTTCCATTGTGAAGGCTCTTTGCAATTGATTTGTCTAGTATAATGCTCAGAATTATTACTCTCCGAATCACTTGCTCGGTACCGGACCACCGAGATTGATCGTCGTTTCCTATCAAAAGCAACTCGATCTCCTAGTGCTCCCACATGTCACAGTGCTCTCGTTGCTTCTTCCACTAACCACGCTCTTTCTTTCAAACCCAAGCACGAACCCTTGAAATTCATCTACAAATGAAGAAGGAACAACCAATTCAATCCAGCAAGAAAGTGGCGAGAAATCAGATTCCATGGAGGAAAAAAATTCAACAATGGTACTTTAGAATCCACGATGAAAAACAACACCAATTTGAGCAAGAAATTCAGAAGCAACAACCAAAAAAACATCAAAAAGTCAGATAAAGAAATGCTTCTAATTCCATCTAAATTTTTTGCAAGAAATAAGAACCAACAACCCAAAAATTCAACATGAAAACAGCAAGAAATCAGAACCAACAGCCCAAAAAAAAACAGCAAGAAATCTAAAGCAAGAACCCAAAAAATTTAGCTACAAAATAGAAGCAACAACCAAAAAAATTCAACAAGAAAACGTGCTCGAAACCACAAATCAGAAGCAAGAAAACTCTCAAAAAAAATTCAGAAGCACTCAAACAGCAACAATGCAATTGCAAGAAATAAGAACCAACCACCCAAAAATTCAGCATGAAAACAGCAAGAAATCAGAACCAACAACCCAAAAAAACAGCAAGAAATCTCAAACAAGAACCCAAAAAATTCAGCTACAAAATAGAAGCAACAACCAAAAAATTCAGCAAGAAAATGTGCTCCAAAACACTCGAAAACACAAATCAGAAGCAAGAAAACACTCAAAAAAAATCCAGAAGCACTCAAACAACAACAATGCACTTGAAAACACTCTTAATTTAGAAGAGAAATCAGTCCTAAAGCGAAATCAGAAGCGACATCAGTCCTAGAAAGCATCTACATGACAACAGTAGCAACTACATGACACAAATCAGTGAAATAGCAAATATATGACAGCAAGCAACAACATCTACATCGACATAAAATCAATGAAATCAAAACAGTCAGAGGGGAGTATTGAACAACATAAAATCAGTGAAATCGCAAGACTCCTACATCGCTACGACCATCGGAAATAGAAATCGTCACTTACGGCCACCGGAAATCGCCACTTACGGCCGCCGGAAATAGAAATCGCCACTTACGGCCACCGGAATTCGCCACCTACGGCCACCGGAATTCGCCACTTACGGCCCCCAGAAATCGCCAATTACGGCCGCCGGAAATCGCCAATTACGGCCAACGATAGCCAATTATGGCCAATAGCCAACTACGAATCAAGCGACTAACGTTTACGGCAAAATCATCGTTCACTCGACAAACTTCGCCATTTACTTTATTCGGCTTCCTTCATTATCGAGACATGAAGAAGAAATCCGAGGGGCAATTGAGATAGGGAAAATCCCATCGTCATAGCACAAGGGTGTTCTGGTCTTTTACGGGGGTAATGATGACCACCAAGACTCCTACTACTTCAACAGAGCTAAGTTTTCTACTCCCCTTACTTGCGGAGAATTTTTTAGTAAAGACATGGTTGTGTGTGTTAGTATTCTCCTTGAAAAAGTTTAATGAAAGATGAATGTGTAGGGGCATGTAGAATGCTAGGGGCACTACACATTACAATACTAATCTTCTAGTGGCTTAATTGCTCTAAATTGTGTAGAAGTGCATTGTTTTCGACCAGGTCCAGCGACTATAGATGTCGTGAAACGACAACTTCAAAGCCGCAACAATTATTTGAAAAAGTGGGAAATCACCACTTACGGCTACCGAAAATCGCCACTTACGGCCATCGGAAATAGAAATCGCCACTTACGGCCACTGGAAATCGCCACTTACGGCCACCGGAAATAGAAATCGCCACTTACGGCCACCGAAAATAGAAATCTCCACTTACGGCCACCGGAAATCGCCACTTACGGCCACCGGAAATAGAAATCGCCACTTACGGCCACCGAAAATCGCCACTTACGGCCATCGGAAATAGAAATCGCCACTTACAGCCACCGGAAATCGCCACTTACGGCCACCGGAAATAGAAATCGCCATTTAAGGCCACCGGAATTCGCCACTTACGGCCACCGGAAATCGCCACTTACGGCCATCGGAAATCGCCACTTACAACCACCGGAAATTGCCAATTACGGCCACCGGAAGTGGCCAACAATAGCCACTTATGGCCAATAGCCAACTACGAATCAAGCGACTAACGTTTACGGCAAAATCATCGTTCACACGGCAAACTTCGCCATTCACTTTCTTCGGCTTCCTTCATCATCGAGACATGAAGAAGAAACCCGAGGGGCAATTGAGATAGGGAAAATCCCGTCGTCATAGCACAAGGGCGTTCTGGTCTTTTACCAATAAATTCGAGTATTCAATACGACATTGATGCTACCGTTTCGCCTATTGATTACGATAGCGGTTTCGTGCATTAAGAGCGTTGATCGAATTAAATACGGTAACGGTTTCTTTTATTAAATATCATAACCGTTTAAATTCCTTTAATTAAATGCCTTGACCGTTTATTCTAGGCTCAATTAGTATAAATATGAGAACGAGATTCTTATCGAGGGGGACTGACTTGAGCGTCGGAGGGTCCTACGGGGGAGACAAGCCCCGCCTCGACCTCGTTCGTTCTTGTTTGCAGGCTAGGGTTCGGGTTGAAAGCATGATCAAGATCGATCAACTATGATGCAGATTCTATGCATCACAGCCATCGAACAACCATCAATAACAACTACATGACACAAATCAAGCCTACAAATTTCTCCTTCGATAGCAATAGCAACTACATCAAATAGTCAGCTATAGCAAAATTTTTAGACTGTCTGGATAATACAAATCAAGCCTACGAATTTCTCCTTTGATAGCAACTACATACTACTCACATATTGAATTGGGGTCAAAATCGAATACCAATAACTACAAATCAGGCCTAGAAACAAAAAAAAAAATCAAATGCTGGAAACTACCATTGAATGGAAATTGAATTTTGAGGGATAAAAATCGAATTGGGACATAAATCCACACAACTAGTATCCAAATCAGGCTCGAGCCATATGAAAACAAGGATTTCGGATTTGATTTTTTTATTTTTTTTCAAGAAATAAAAGAAAAGTTTGTAAGCTTCAAACGCTTACCACGGCAAAACCGTTGCAAGCTTCAAATCACGATTGAGAGACGGATGCCGGAGGAACAGGCCAAGGCGGTGGGCCAAGCGGGCGGCGGAGGTAGCCAGACAAAACCGGTGAGTGGCTAAGGCAAAGGTTAGGCGATGCGGCCAGTGGAGGCAACGTTCCCCTCAAAGCGGCAATGATGAAGCTGGCTCCAGAGGAGCCAGTGGGTGGTGGCGGAGGCTGGCTTCAAAGAGCCTGGCGGCGGCATCCATTGGAGGTGATGAAGGGTGTCAGCGGGCAGCCGAGGCGGCTAGTGGATCAAGTTAGAGATTGGCGAGCGGCGACATATGTCGGTGTCGGAGGAGTCGGTGAGCATCTGGATTAATAGCTAGTAGCAAGAGAAGGTGTCGGCCTGGATGGAAGAGGTCATGTACGGGCGCTGGGCTCGAGATCTGGTGGTGTAAGTTGATGGTGGCCATTGTTAGAGGCGGCGGCGACGGAAGGCCATGGGAGTGTTTTAGGGTTTTAGGGAGTTTGCATCTTTTTTTTTATTTATTAGATAAAAATTCGATGGTCAGACAGACCTGACTCATCGAGAGGCCGACCGAAGTCGGCAGACGACGAACCGTCTAACATAGCAACCTAAAAACAGAAATACAAATAACAAGCGTAATGAACCAAACAGAAATAAACTCTACAACGAACGTTCCAAGAAGACCAAACACTTGAAAAGCTGAGGAAGCCACCGAAGAACGCAGCCAAGCACCACCAAACAGTAGCACCGCGGGCCAGTAGTACAGCAGGACACTAATTCCTGTTGGTAGTGCAGACGAACTCCAAGGAAACTCTATCCCGAATACGGAGTCGCCTTGAGCGCACCACCTCGACCCCAGCTAGACCCGACTACAGACTCCACGCCCCCAACAAAGCAGAAGATCTCCTAGAAACCTCGGAAGCAGAGCTGCAAACTGCTCGAACAAAACACCATCAAGCTTTCACCTACAAAAGTATCGACAAGCCCTTGCGGGATTTTCTCAAACCCTTTCGGGTAGTTATACTCACAACCCTTTCGGGGTGTCAACTAACCCTTTCGGGCGGGTTTACAAAATTCATTTCACACTTTTTTTTTTACCTCTTCCTTGGGCCCGAAGGACCCGAAGCTTGGGCCCGAATGACCCGAAGCTTGGGCCCGAATGACCCAAAGCTTGGGACCGAAGGAGAGAGGGAGATGCCCGACAGAGACACCGGAAGAACGGAAGGACAGTCAAGAACAACAATCGACGGTGACTCCGAAAGGGAGGTGGATGGAAGGTAACACGGCTATGGGAGATGGACAAAGGAGGGAGATCGAAGACAGGGCAAGGTGAGGCGACAACGATCGGACACCACTAAAATGAGCCGAGCGAAGCCGAAACGGCGAACGCCACCAGCAGATGCGCGGCGGCTGAGATTCAAGAGGGATGATGGCCAGATTATGGGTTGATTTGCAGATTTGGGGATGATATATTGGCAATAAATTGGGTAGCAATTTGGGTAGAATATTTGGCAAATCAAGAAAAAATTTGGTCGGAAACAAGGGGATCGGAAGAGAGTGCTCCACAACCAGCAAATTTGTTCTCAAAGGATTGAAAAACCATAAGATTTTGTTCTCAAAAGGTTGAAGATGATGAGCAAATCCTCACATTTGGGTACACAAAGAGAGCGGGACTACAATGACTCTTTTTTAGACCCTTAGGGAGTTTGCATCTTTTGACTTTACGTAGTTTGTTTTTGTTTTTGTTTTTTCGTTTTTTTTTTCTTTTTCTTTTTTCGTTTTTATTTTAAAAAATAGGAAAATCTGGTATTTTTCGTTTTTTAATTATTCCACATTTTTTTCCTTTTGGTCACATTTGCAATTTTATTAGGCATTTTTGCAATAAAATTAGGCATTTTTGTAATAAAGTAAAAAACAAGGCATATTTGCAAATCGCCTTTGGATTTTGGGTATTTTTTTGCTATTCTTCCTATTATTTTGTAAATTGAAATAGGAACCAAGCGGGGCATGGGAATAATAATAGAGGAATGCTCTCTTTTTGAGTGCTTGGAGAAAACTCCAAGCCGGGACGGAACACCACCGCCGAACACCATCTCCCCCAATCTTGGTAGCTGTTCATCGATCTTCTTCTTCTATGGAAGAGAGGATTTTTAACACATAAAGAAATGAAACGCTCTCTTAAGAGCCCAAACCTCTCCTCCGGGAGCCCTAAATCTCCTTCGGGAGCACAGACTCGTGTGGTTAAGCTCGGCTTCGGCCTCCGCTTCCAACAACGCACCGCCACCCTGTTCCTGCTCTGCTCGGTGTGCTTTGTCCCAACGGCTGTGGTGTTCTTCACCCCGGCGGTGGTGGATTCCCCTAATCCGATTATGAACCATCGACCTCGCTTTGATCTGATTAGTACCAATCTCAGATCCGATCTGAAGTCTGAATCCCAATTCCTAATTTCTAGACTCGGCGGTGCGGGTGGCCCTCTGTCCATCTGCGCCCGCCCCTCCTCAATTCATCTTCCATCCACAAGTCGGTCCGGCGACGTCTGTTCGTTTGCGGTTTAGGTCCTCGGATCCATGGTCTGGGGCGCCTCCGCCGGCGTCGGTCTTCTGCTCACCTCACCTCTGAAACTCCCCACACCCTTCCCCCTCTCCAGGGTGCTGCTGGGATTTCCCTTGGTGTTGGCTTCCTCCGCCTCCGGCTCCAGGGTGCGCCGTCGTTGCCGACGCCTCAACCCTTACCCGTCTGCCTTCCTCCCCTTCTCCTGGCTTGGTCGGCGGCGGGTTGTTCTTTGCTGGGGTTAGGGTTTCAATTGGTTTTCGGGCTGTGCTTTGGGCCCAAGGTTTAGCCTTGGGCCCGGGGCAGCCCGAACTAATTAGAGAAAAAAAAAATAGAAAAAAAAGGTTATGTTTACATACAATTAATTAATTCCGGATTCTTCCCGCGCTCTTCGTACTCCTTGCGGCTGTGCTTCATTTGCTCGTGTGGTTTGGTGTCCGTCTGTTGATCGTGGTTAGTTTCGGTTGAGGAGCAGTTCTGCGACCCTGGTTGATCGACGTGATCGTGTTGGAGGTGTTTGTGGTCTCCGAAAATCCTTCATCCAGGTGGGGGGGACGTCGTGTGATCCACACTTTCCCAGGTGTCGCCTTTGCCTTACGAGGATTTCTGCTTTCCGTCTTTCTGGCGGCGAGACATCGTGTCAGCTAGTGCTGTCCCATGCGCTCGCTATCCACTTCTCCACGACGACTTCCTTCCTCTCGATGCTGTGTCCGCGGGTTTGCTTAGGTCTTGGGTTTTTTCCGGGTTTTCTTTTGGGTGCTCTCTTTATGTATTTTATGTTATATTTTCTATTTCGTTGTTGTATGTTTAGACGGCTTGCCATCTGCCGATTTTGTCGGCCTCTCGAGGTTCGGGCCTGTCCGGCCTCGAATTTTTTCCTTATCAAAAAAAAAAAAATCCTACGTTGACCCGGCCCGGTCCGAACCGATTGATGCAATGTTCAGTAGTTCAGATGCACTTTTGAGCACATTTTAGCTCATGTTGTGGTTCCCAGTTCAAATTGTATGTACTTGAGCAATAAGCACTCTTGCTCGATACGCGATGAGCTCTATCGTCATAGTTTAAGTGTGGCTTAGCATGCTGTCACGATGCACTGAGATTGTCGTCAAAATGCAATAATAATCAAAAGGTTCAACAATGCTCTAAGTTGTTCGTGTACACAGAGAATCAATGCAATATCAGTCTTATCATTGCAACAAGCTAAAGTTCTGCATCTGGTTATGTTTTTTCAAGTGTTAATAGCCGCCTGAATTTGCTCTAGACTTCTCCCCTTCGTCTCAGGCACCACTGTCGCGATGAACACTATCGCGAGTGCATTGATCACTGCATACAGGATGAAGGTGCCTGCCCATCCATCAAACCGAAAACCGGGTGTAAGTTCACAAAAAGAGTAGTTCGTGATAATCAATTAATCATGGATGGTTAGATTTGGTCAGGGTTTTTACCATAGGAACTCCAATCCATCAAGAAGTTGAATGTGTACGAAATCAACCATGCCCCGAACCAGTTCACCAGCGTTGCTATACCTCCTGCTATCCCTTTGACGTTTATAGGGAAAATCTACCAGAAAAAATACAAGTTCTTGAGTTTGATCAATCCATGAAGCAAGGCAAAAGCTTTCAAGATGCCAAATTCTTCTCACCTCTGACATTACTACCCATGGAACGGCTCCCATGCCAACCGAGAAGGATGATATGTATACCTGATTTTGATGCCGCGTAGAGGGTTCTGATTAATGATATGGACTGCAACACTATAGTTTGAACTAAGAACTATAACAGGAGTGAGTAAGAGTACCAGTATGCCTGTGACAGCAAGGGCGGGTGCTGCATTTGTCGCTAGCTCATGACTCTACTCATCCAAAAGAAGAAGAATGAGAAGAAGTTAACCATGTAAGATGGGTATAACAAGTATAATGGCTAGAAGATCAACCTTTAGGTAGAATGAGACTGCTGTAAGTAAACATCCTATAACCAATCCTGTTCCTGAAACCTGAAGGAAAAGCGACAAGATATTAGTTTACCAGGTCCATGGAATGCTATGGGTGAAAAATCTTCATAACGAAGTGCGCTACCAGAAGAAGAGGCTTCCTTCCAGCCTTGTCAATTAAGGTTGCTCCGAGTGCTGTAATGACTACCTGCAAAAAGAGGCCCCGGGAATAAGCATTTGCAAAAGAAGAACCCAAACCTTTTCAACAAGGAAATGTCATAACGAACACCTGAAGAAGAGCATAGATAATGGTCCCAATCGTTGAACTGAATCCTGTGTGATTGCAATGAAGTTAGATTTGCCGGAATCATATTGGTACACCCGAGATTTCAAACTTTTCTTTACCTGCTGACTCAAAAATGCTGCTGACATAGAAACAGATTCCGTTGATCCCTCCAAACTGTTGGCACACCATTAACCCAACTCCAATCTAGCCATAGTTTGAAAAAGGTCAGTCAGTTATTTACATCTCATCTATGGCTAAAATTCAGAAATGGAACTTTATATGATCAGGTGGTTTGATGTGGCATGTTTGAGGAAGAGAGGCATTACAATGACTGAGCGTAGGTATCGTCTTTGAAACAGTTCTTGCAGATTGGCTTTTGGAAGTTGTTCGAGCTCGCTAATGTAATCCTGTATGGGAAATGATCCTAGTGTAAGTTCAAATTTTGAATATTCAAGTTCTTACCATGTTTTAACCGTGGGCTTCTAGATTTATTGCCTGGATTTCGGCTGCCTCTACAGATATATCGGCATCCTTGCCACGAAGCGCCTGTAATGAAGCTTCAAATTCTTTCTGGTATCCTCTTTTAGCCTGCATTACTCATTCTAAAACAATAAGTTCAATCTGCTGAAATTCATTTCATGAGGCAGGCATTTACAGTTGTATAAGCATGTCTTTACCAGCCATCTTGGAGACTCCGGGATGAAGAAAAGACCGAAAAGCAGCACAGCACATGGGATTAGTCCTGCAAACACCTCAGTAAATTAGTCCCTTGTTACATTACACTTTGAAGTACAATGAAGGCAAAAGGGTGTTTCAGATTAATGACCTGTTAAGGCTAAGACTCTCCATGACAATACTAGCCCAATTAAGAACGAAACCGACACTCCAGTACAGATCATCAGCTGTGTAACAGTAAGGAACAATCTGATATCAAAACATATATGACTAAAACCTCTGAAGTCATCCTCAAATCTGTTGTTTTACCTGATTTAATGTAGTCAATGCCCCTCTCAGCTCCATAGGTGCAATTTCAGCAATATAAACCGGCACCTAGTGTGTCGGGTTTCATAATCAAGTTAGCTTCAGAAGATTCATTCAATCATGACGTTGAATAGCTTGATATAAGAAGACCCGCATCACGTACCACAAAGGAGAAGGCACCCATTCCATAACCTCCTGCCAGCCTTCCAATATCCAAAACCAATGCTCCCTAGTGCATAAACATGAGAGTGGTTTATAAGGCCAAAATTTTCTCATTGAACAAGTGAATCCAAATATGTACCGGTGAGAGGAAAGACTAATAGAACCTGGGCAAAATATATGGCAAGCCAACCTGCAACGCAGAACCCGCTATAAACCCTCATTGCCTGCTCATAATATGAGGAATCAATTTGGTGGAAGTTCAGTTTGATAACCTTGATGTGTAAATAGAATTAGTTAGCTACCAATTACCCATTTTCGGCCAACGGAATCCGCAATAGGCCCACTGGTGATGGCACCGATCATTGCACCAAATGTCAGGATTGAGCCAAACAATGAATACTGCATCAATCAAAATTGGAAAGCAATGAATACTGCACCGATCATTTCATGTTTTATGAGAAACATGAAATGTGCTTTCGACATAAATTTCGACAATTTTAGCAGAAATGCATGCTAACTTGCAACTTAGTTGTTCTTCTTCTAGCACACTACTAATGATCAGCAACAAACTAGTCAAGAAATGAAGGTTAAGAAGCTGAGATCACGACAGACCTCCGCTGTTGACAGGCCGAGATCCTCAGTGATAGCAGACTGAGTTGGAGAAGAATAACCTGCCTGAAAAACACAGTTTTGATCCAAAATCAAACCAAGGTGGCAAGGTAACAGAGATGATCACGCATTTTTACAAAAGAAAGAGCAGTTTACTTACACAAGCTCCAAATTCATAAGATCCACACACAGCAACCAAGGTGGTAAAGTAAACCATCCATGGATGACTTGTCTTCCTGGCTTTCCCAGCTTCATCATCCCTGTGTATGGAATCTGGCTTCCTTCCAGTGAGAGGTTCTCTAAGGTCGCTGCTGTTCTCACCCTTCTCCTCCATACCAATAAGCTCTCAGAAACAACTGTGTGTGTTTTTTGCATTCCTTTTGTCTTTATCAGTTTGTTGTGACACATTTACACACCACACGAAAACAGGACCCAACTAAGACAAGTCATATTAAACTTTTCCCCCTTGTTTTGGAAAACTGCAAGTGCACATGTCTTATCACTACCAGTCTATGTAAAGCCAAAGGGTGCTCAGGAAAGCATCTCTTTTCATCGCAGGATTACAAAATATCTCAGCTTTTGTTTTTAAATCCATAAAGTATTGATTACTGGTTTAGCTACTGTCTCAACTTAGTGACTTACTGTACTATTTACTGAAAAGTAAAAACTTCACACTTTTAAGTGAAAATTTGTTTTAGAGCATGCACAGTAAAGGGTCCGGGCCTCGGGCCCTTAACTTTCTTTTTCTCTGCCACATCAGCTTAAGGGCCTCATTCCATCTTTTTACTATTTACACCCTTATCAGAGAGCCCCACTCTCAGGCCCTTAAGTTACATTTTACTATTTACCTTTTTAAAAAATTATATATGCAAAATGGGTGTCTAAGGGTAGATAAAATTAATTCACAACTTGAATATAATTTTTATTTTATTTTATAATTATAGAAAATGTCTAAAAACCATTTTTTATAGGGTTAATTCACATGTATTGTTGTTGTACGTGCTAAGGGCTTCACTTTTTGGGCTCTTGTATAAGGGCCTCCGGGATGGGGCTCTTAGCCCTTTTGCTTTTCCTTTTATATTTTTTGCTTAGTTGGCAATTGTAAGGGTCTAGAGGCCCTCCAATACACATGCTCTTATGGATGAGTATTCTTAATGCAGAAAAAGACGAACTTTTAGTGTGCAAGATGTGACTCCTCATAATTTCTATGAAAATGACTGTTACCATCCGAGAATTCCAACATACAAACTCAAAAAAAAAAAAAAAAAATCAACAACTTACCATTCAAACTTGAATGAGTTTTGCCAAACTCACATTTTTTTTCCAACTGCTAGTCATAATGACCCAAACTGGAAAAATATTCTGATTCATTCAATCCTTGTACATTTAGTTTTTCCTTTCCTGAAAGCATTGCCATAGTTCCTAAATTGGTAGTAAATAGCCCACACTTTGGAACCATTTGCACTTTTAGCACCCCTTTTTCAATTTTGCAAAAATAACACCTTTTTCTCATATTTGCAAAAAATAACAAGTTGGCAGTGAATGCAATGCCCCATTTACCTAGAGTCTGAAAATCACATGTTAGGAAGATCAAACTTTTCAGTCCTATTAAAACCCAAAAATTAGCTACTGCTACTAATACAAGAGAAAGATACTAACCAGAGGGGTTAGAGGAGCATCAATGAGCTTCCAACCCTGGACAACGCCCACGAGATGTCTGCTTTACCAAGCTATATTGTCCCTCTTTCGAATGGAAAGCAGTTGCTACCCAATATAGACCTGAGTTACAAGAGAGTCACAATAAGAAGATATGGATCCTGCACAGTGCTGACAAGATGCCTTGTTCTACTAAAGTCCTGTGATGCATTGCTCATTTTTATTAGTGCTATCATTTGGCAGTTCCAAACAAGTGGTACTGAGTGACAGTAATACTTATAAGCTAATCACATGCTGACATGTATAAGATGTCGGATGTGAAAAGCATCAAGAATATAGCATCCGGACAGTTGTTCTATTGCCCCACACTAATACAATCAAGAACTGGAGTTGCAGGAATCAGAAGCAGTGCTCCATAGGAGTGTTATATACAGTACAAAGCTGTGCAGCAGTTTATGACTTGTGTCACCATATGTACATTATCAGCGCAACCTACTAAAAATCAACGAAATGAAGAAAAGTTGCTCTTCTCAAAGCCCAAATGGAGGGGAATGGCACCCCAAATGAACAAAATAACTATGTAACATCAACAAAAGATTCTCACTATAATACGTATTGCTTTTGTAGCCCACAAGAGCTGCAACTCTTAGAAGGACCATAACATGGTGTCAAAACAAACAGCTCGACGTGCAGTTCAGCTTCAAGGTCACCTTTCATTCAAACCTTTACTTTCCCTGCTATGGCTCGAAGAACCGTCATCGTGTAAGTAGGGCTGATAGCCTGTGGTGGTGAATAGTTGGCCTGAACCACTACTACTCGCTGACCTCTCGATGTCTTGCATCTGTGCAATGAGAGGTATAGGTCTTTCTGGTATTGATGGAACTGGAAGATCGGTCTCCAGGATCTTCACCACCTGATCCATAGTTGGTCTAGCATATAACTGAGGATGAGAACAAAGAACAGCAACCAGAACATACTTCTCCATGACCTCAGGAGGCCCCATTTCAAGAATACCGTCTTCAATTACATCCAAAGCATTCCCCTCCTTCACCAGTGACCACGCCCAGTCGGTCAAAAGTGAGGGTTGCCCCTCATCAACTGAGATGATCGCCTTCTTCCCACTCAAAAGCTCGAGCAAAACCACACCAAAGCTATAAACATCGCTCCTCTCAGTCAGTTGCCCATACAGTGCATACTCCGGAGCGACATAGCCCATCGTGCCTGCTACCCGTGTGCTCATGTGTGTCATTCCCTCTGGATTGAACTTCGCAAGGCCAAAATCGGCCACTTTAGCCTCAAACTTGTCATCCAAGAGTATGTTGCTAGCCTTGATATCCCTGTGGATGATGGTGGGCTGCGCCCCATAATGCAAGTAAGCCAAGCCCCGAGCTGTTCCTAACGCAGCCCTCTGCCTAACCGGCCAACTAAGCTTCCTCTTCTTCCCATCCGCGGCATGCCCAAACAGGTGATCATGCAAGCTCCCATTCTCCATCAAATCACAGACGATGATCCTCTGGTGACCTTCAAGATTAGTGGTTGCAACACAGTAACCCCTCAGAGCAACAAGGTTCACATGCCTAACACTCGCGATCACCTCCACCTCATGGGTGAAGCTCGCGTCCCCAGCAGCCGAGCAGTTCTTGAACCTCTTCACAGCAACCTCAGAGCCATCATTAGGCAACACTCCCTTGTACACATTCCCATATCCACCTCTCCCGATTATGTTATGCCTCGAGAAATTCTTCGTCGCCTGCTTGATCTCATCGATGGAGAACTTCATCAGGTGGGTGCTGCCTTCGAAGGAATCCAGTCCAGAGGGAGCACCTACACGCACAATTCCCCTACTGTGCGCCTCTTTCTCCCTTCTCCGACGCCACACTACATAGAACCAGGCAAGAACAACCACCAATCCGAGGAAAGACACCACCACAACCAAGGTTATAACCAGTTTAAGCCTCCGATTTCCACTTCCATGATCAGTGAAATCTAACTGGAACAAACACTTGACCGTCCCCGGATCAGTAGGACCATAGGCATTGGCAATGGCGGCCGCATAAATTGACGGGTAGGCCGAGCAATCGGACAAATTACCAACAGATGGCCCCGTCAGATAAGACGCCTACATAGAAACAAACATTCAGATTCAAATTTCCCCCAAATCGAAAATTAGGGATCCGAAAATTAGCACTCACCTGGACGGACAAGGTGGAAGTACAGGCGGCGCAGGGAGTGTTATCCTCAATAGACTGATTACAGTTGGAAACGGCGGCGTTACGGACGGAGAGAGGAACGATCTGTTCGAACTGAGCTAGGGTTGTGATGTTCATACATCCCTGAGAGATCCAGTCGGTTTGGAAGCCGCAAGAGGAGCGGATGTCGAATCCAGGGTAGTAGGAGTCAACGAGGGACTGGTAAGAGCGCCAGCAGGAGTCGGAGGAGTTGAGAGGGGGCAGGAAACGGCCGGTGAGGCGCAGGAACTCGGACTGGACGAGGCGGAGGCCCTGGCGGATGTACTGGCACTCGGTGGCGACGTCGAGCTGGGGAGGGGAGGAGCCGTGTAGGAGCGTCTGGAGGATGGTGAAGTTGAGAGGACACGCCGCGGTGTCGCTTCCGGCGAGCAGGTGGCGGGAGGTGGAAGGCGCGATGTGAAAGAGGACGAGGAGGACGAGGAGTTTCAGAGGCGACATTTGGAGGTCGAGAGAGACGGGGAAGTTGCTCAGTTGCTCTTACAGGGTTCCATGGGTGGTGGTGGTGGTGGCGGCGGCGGCGGCGATGGCGGTGGTTGGGAGGAATCAGTTTTATTTTAAAATTTATTTTGGGGGTTAAATGTTTTTTAATTGCAGTGTATGTGTAGTGTTGTTGTTGAATGGTCAGTCAAATTAGGAGCCAGCCAGGAAGAAGGGAGAAGAGGTTCTTTTCTTCCAATAAAACCTCCTATGCTGTTTTTTTCTTGGGTGGAAATAACAATATGATGTCCTAATTTTTTTTGGTACAAGGACAAGAGAGTGATAATGAGAATGTCTTTATCTCATGAGCCAGAGAAAAATGTCTTATGATCTTATCACAAACAAAGTCTTCAGTATTCGTTTAGTACGGTGCGTTCAACTCGTTGTTGCCTTCGTTTCTTTTTATTTGTTGTTTTACTATTATTAAGGTAAAATATTTATTTTTTTAATAATATCATTATTATAAAGAGATTGAATAAAAAATATTTATATAGTTTTTACCTTTCTAAAAAAATGTGTCATTTTAAAAAATGTCAAATATTAAGGAACAGATGGAGTATTATATTTTTTCCTGGTATTGTATTATGACTATCAGTCCATCTGTTGATTTGTCGCCCTCTCGAGGATTATGTAATCTCTCGAATATTTTCTTGTATAAGAAAAAAAAGTCCTAAGTATCCGTACCAAACACATGATTTTTAAAAAATAAATAAAGTAGTAAATTAATATTATAAAATATTAATTAAAGTCAGTATTTTATAAATAATGAAGAAGAAACAAGTAGTAAGCAGAATAATAAGGTGAGAGCTATGTAGCACGGAAACGGAAACGGACACAGGACACGGACACGGGAAGACACGGGGAAACGACAATTTCAAAAAACATAGGACACGGACACGGCAAAGATATATGATATATATATCATTTTAAAGGTCTTGCAAAGATGTATACATTTATACTAATAAGAGCCACCTAGATGTTAAGACAAATGAGATATAAATAAATAATTATATAACATTTCAAATCAAAATATATACAAATAAACATTACTAAGTCTAAAAATAAATCAAAGTATAGAGAGGAGGTGGTCCACCATCATGTCTTGTTACCCCCATCACGCTGTTCTGCCAACTATATCAAGTTATCAATATAATCCCAAAGTGGTCCACTATTTGTGAACCGGGTTTTTTCTTTTAATTATGAACCGGGTTTTTTTTAATTCCAAACCGTGTCCATTATTTGTGAACTGTGTCCAAAGCGTTTCCATCGCGTTTCCATACATGTCCGAAGTTTGACCGTGTCTTGACTGTGTCCAGACGTTTCCGAGGTGTTTCGTGTCGTGTCCGTGTTTCCGACACGACACTGTGCCCTTCATAGGCGTTTCCATGCTACATAGGGTGAGAGTGAATATTAATTGCAACTTCTATTGTATTGTAAAACATGTAGAATCCCTGTACTAGCTATGTTTGGATTATTTTTAAAAAAAATATTAAAAACATTACTTTTGCAAGGATTTGCTAATATTGATGAATATTACACTGTAGTATTTAGGTCGTGTTTGCTAAATGGATATTTGTAGGTAGTTGTAGATGTGTCGGTATATGTATACTTATATGTGTATTTATTAGTAGAGGTTGAAATAGTTGATAAGATAGATTTAATTTGGTAAAAAATCTAGTAAAAAAACTCATTGGGTGTTTGATAATTGAAGATTTACGAGTAGATGTGGAGGAGAAAATTACCAAATTGAGCTTCAAAAATAAAGAAGAAAACAATAAAATTGAGGCAAATGCTGGCCACATGATCGATTATGGGGGCATCACTTTCCCAATATTTCATGGTAAACTGTAGACTTGTCAAACGGGTCATTCGGGTCGGGTTTGGGTCGGGTCAGTTCGGGTCTCGGGTAAAACGGTTTCCGGGTAAAACGGGTCCCGGGTATTTCCGGATTGACTAGAACCCGGGTTTGACCGGGTTTCGGGTCGATTTCGGGCTTGTCAATTTTTTCCTTTTTAAATTTAAAAAATCATTATTTGATAATTTTGCAATAAATTTTAACTATATATAAAAAAAATTAATTATATTTAATTAAAAGTCAACCGGGTCACCGGGTTAATCGGGTAAAATCGGGTTAAAATTACCGGGTCAATCGGGTCACCGGGTCGAAACCCAGATGACCCGGAAAATTTCTGATTTTTCGGGTTCGGGTCGAAATTTTTCCGGGCGGTCGGGTTGTGTTTTGACAAGTCTAGTAAACTGTAATGAAACATTGGACAAAATCCAAATTAGAAGAACCATGGTACTAAGGGAAGCGGGAGAGTTGTGATAGCTGCTCAAAATTGGAGGCTTTGGTGATGAATGAGGGTGTTGACTGCGATCGCAATGGTGTCGGTGGTGACTGTAGACGAGAATACGAGATGATTGTGGAGGTGTCACCTGTGACTTTGAAGGAGGAGGCTGAACAACCATTCCGGAATGGCTCACTGGAAAAGACTTACGGGTATTACCCAAAGGTTCCCGGTTCGAACCCTGGATAATGACCTCTCTTTATTTACAAATTCAATGAGGAGGCTGAACAAGGTGAGATCAAAGGAGGAGCTTGAGCAAGACCGAGGAAGAGGCGAGTGTGTGAAATTGAATAAATTATGAAAGAAAGGGGTATTGTGGGAAAAAATCTATCTAGTAATCTCACAAATCTTGGTTGAGCAAGATGGAGCTTTATCCACTTCCACATCTATATAAATACATATATTCATCTCCATCTTCTTCCAAAGCTTACTCCACCAAACACCAAATGTCTAGATAAATACTGTTACTAATCCAGCAAAATCCCCCACATCTACAAGCAAACACACGCTTAATTTAGTGCTATTAATTGTATAGAGATAGATTTTACTTTAATGTCGTTAAAGTATTACTCCGTATGAAAATACAAATTTAATTGAGAGTCACTATTTATTAATTTTCTTTGTTGAATTAATTTCAATTTTTTAAAATAAAAAAGGATTTGCTAATATTGATGAATATTATATTTTAAATAATCTCATTGTTGTGTTTTCAAAAGAATTAATAAATTAAGATTTATACTATATTGAAGATAAAAAAAATCAAAATGAAGATGATTGATAAAACAAATAAATAATGGATTGAAAACTTATAGTTTTTTTTTTATTAGGAAAGAATTTAGGTAGCAGGCTACCCAAGAGCATCCTTAGTTCCTTAGGATGAGATCTTGAAGATCTGAGTTGAATGGATTAATTTTTCTCTGGACCGACTGATCAAGGTGTGCAACCTTGTCAGTCACTCTATTGCCACTACGAGGGACATGGGAGAACGAAACTGTTATGACCCGAAGGTCGGATAAGGAAGGCGAGAGCCTTCAATGGTTAATTTGGAGAAAGAAAGAAGAAGGAGAAAGAGATTTCAGAGAGAGAGAGAGGAAGAAGAAGAAGGTAGGAGGAAGATACGTAATTGATTTCATGGATACCCCTGTACACTACATTTGTGGGTATTTATAACACAATACCCCATTATCTACTAATTATCATTCTAATCCCTAATAATATTCCAATACCTAACAGAAACCTCCCCCATGCGGGTTATCATAGATTTGATATCTGACATTATCAGTTCAATGTCCAAAGGGCATGAAGTTTTCCCTTGCAAATGATCGATGATGATTTTTGAGTCACCTTCTATCTGTAGATGTTGTATTTGTAATTTACTTGCTTCAGAGACACCCAGCCTAAATCGAAAACTTATAGTAATAACACCTTATGAAAGTTATATTTATCGTAATAACCTCATAAGTTATATTTATCATTTAAAACATTTTTTTTAGAAAGAGACGGAGATTTATCTCAAAATACTTTATTAATAATAGGTTTGCAACCTAAACGAGAGCATGATCAACTATAGTTTTTTATTTCCTTATAGGCTCTATAAAGTAAACTAAAGCATCAACAATGGAGGGTCATTGGGCCCTTAAACATGCCAAATTAGCATTAAATGAATAAGAAAAAAGGAAAATGGGTAAGGGCCCGAGTGGTGAGTCCCTTCAACAAGGGTCCGGGTGAGAAGGCTCCAATGCACGCAAATCGGAGCTATGTGTCCACACTATAAATTAAGTTTATATAAATACAATTTTCGGCATATTCTGTAATTAAAATAAATAAATAAATTTTATATTCAAGTGTGAATTAATTTTATCTACCCATAGACACTCATTTTGCATAAGTTATTTAAAAAAAATTACACTAATAATACCCATATACTATTATTTTTATCACATAGAGTAACGTTTGTGTCATTGCATTTTCCGTTTCAACAATTGTGTTTTTATTTTCATTTGTTTCTATTGTTGTATGGTAAGGTTCGTGTCATTGCATTTTCATTTGTTTCAACAATTGTGTTTTTTCAATTATCGTTGTATCGTGTAACATTAATTTATATCAATTTGAAATGCTATGTGTGACGTTTATTTTTTCTCCATTTTACAATTTAATAATAATAATAATAATAATAATAATAATAATAATAATAATAATAATAATACGGAGTAATAATAACAATAATAATAATAATACTTTAGTAATTGAAAAATATAAATAGTAAAAAGTAACTTAAGGGTCCGAGAGTGAGGCTCTCTGATGAGGGTGCAAATAATAAAAAGATGGAAGGAGACCCTTAAGTTGATGTGCCGGAGGAAAAGTAAGTTAAGGGCCCGAGGTCTGAGCCCTCTACTTTGCATGCTCTAAAGTAAATTCTCGATACCCATTACATATCATTACTCATGTCTACGTTTTTTTAGGATCCTAGCTATCACTACTCATCTCCACCCATTGCCAAACCATGTCACGTGTGTCTTTCACTGATGGGCACTCAAACCATAAGTGTGCTTCAAATTCTTCCTCATAACCACAAATAGGGCAAATTGCTACAACTGCACCCTTCCAATACTTGATGACTCGACCAGTTTACAGTCTTTCCTTTGTTGTAACTCAAATCACAAAAGCCCATTTCTTACATTGTGCACCTCTCTAGAGTATATCACCCCAATCAATGTGCTCCCCATGAAGTCTCAACAGAGAGTACATTTTAGCCGCAGAGAAACTCCCCTGAGCAGACGCCACTATGTCCCAGGAAAAACTCTCTCCATTATCAGAAATTCGACTCAAACATCGAGGTAAGAGGTTGAAAGAAATTATTCAGGAAGTCTCGGCAAAGAGTACAGTTTAGCCGCAGTGAAACTCTCCTGAGGAGACGCCACCATGTCCCAGGAAAAACTCTCTCCATTATCAGAAATTCGACTCAGACATCAAGGTAAGAGGTTGAAAGAGGTTACTTGTTTACTCTCTCTCCATTGTGTACCTCTATAAAGTAAACTCGTTGTTGTAACTCAAACATCAAGGTAAGAGATTGAAAGAGGTTACTAGTTAATTTTGCTTATAAATAAATGAGGTAGAAAATATGGGGAACAAGGTAAGAGCATGAGCAACCATGTGTTTTGCTCACCTTAAGGTTGTTAAAAGGTAATCTCATGGTTGTAGGTAAAACCTTAAGGTAAAGAGATGAAAGGGGTTACCTTGGTGTGGAGAGGTAGAAAGTGTCTTGGACCACGTGCAAAAGAATGATACTTTATTTATTTTTATGTTTTTTATTTAACTAATAATATTATGATTGGTGGAAATCATATAGTGAGTATAAATAAATGGGAAAAAGAGAAGAATGAGGTAAACTCATTGTTGTTGAGTAAAAATATGAAAACCTTAAAGAAAGAGGTTGATAAAGTGGAAAATTATTTAAAAGAAAAAATAAATGAGGTGTCGAAGTATTATAGGGGGAGAGGAAAAAAATTAGATAAGAGGTAACCTTATGGTTGCGAATGATCTAAGGATAACCTCTAAAGATCAGGTTACTTGACCATCAATAACCATGGGGAAACCTCTTAGTCTCTTACCCATTTTATTTCTCTCTTCCTATCATAATTTTACGCCTCATTTATTTTGTTTTATTTAAATTTATTCACTTTTTTTATCTTATCCTAAAAAGTTTGTTCTACAACCATGGAGAAACTTCTTACTCCTTTTCAAATTTATTTTAACTTTTTATTTCCCTTTATTGTGTGTACCACTATATCTTTTCATTTACTCCCTCCGTTTCCTTTTAAATGACTTTTTCAAGTCATGCACGTAGTTTTATAACGATAAAAACTATATTAAATATTAATATTTTAAAAATATTTTTTTAATAATATTATACTTATCATCAATAAGTATGAGATTGTCGAAAAAAATATTTAAAAAAATTATTATTTCATATAGTTTTTCACACCTTAAAAAACGTGCATGAATAGTAAAAAGTCAATTAAAAGGAAACGGAGGGAGTACTTTTTAATTGAAAAAAAAAATTAGAAAAGGGGAGAGGTTACCTCTCTCTACTAAGGTATCATCTTCCATTCCCTCATCTTAAGGTAACCTCTTCCATTCCCTCATCTTAAGGTAAAACCCACAACCATGGGTTTACCTTTTAGTAACCTTAAGGTGAACAAAACCCATGGTTGTCTGCTCTTGCTCTATTATTGCAAGGATAACCTTTAAAGAAGAGGTAGAAAAAATATAAATTAATTTAAGAAAAAAAATATAGAAGATGTCAAATTATAATAAAGGAATGAAAATAAAGGTTGGTGCTATATACACCGAGCACAGGTGTTATATGTACTCAACACGAACGAATCTTAAACCCATTCGAATAATATTCTAATATGTGTCTAGTATTAAATGCATCTGACGTTAAAAAAGCTATGAACGGATCAAAGACCCGTTTCATATCCCAAACGGATACTTAATCTGTTTCTGTTAAAATTTTGGGAAAAAAAATACAAATTTATTTATAAAAAAAATAAAAAAATTAGCCTTGCAGATCAAGGATCCACAAGTATAAAATTTTGGAGTATATTTAAAAGTTGGGCACTTTCGGAAAAACCCCCTTTTAGGGCCAAATGAACGCGCTGGACCTCGGTTGCACGCGCCCCCTTTTTCACTCCGTCAAACCCTTAATCCCTAAGGTTTTCATCTTCTCCGGTGTATCTCGGCCTGATTCAAGCCTCAAGTCCCGCCTCGATGTTGAATCGAGCCTCAATTTCGGCGTCCTCAAGCCACTGAAGCCGTATCCTTTTCCTTCTTCACTCCCTCTCCGGGTGTTTTTCGGGGGTGGTGTGGTCGCTGGGCAAAGCCCTGTAAGTATTGAAATCGGTAGTCGTTGGACCGAGAAAGTGGTGAAAGATTTCAGAAAGAGGAAAAAAGGGGCTGGCCGGAAGGGGTGGCGTTGTGCGGTTGTTCGTGCAGTGGGGGCCCGTCGGCGATGGCGCATCGCTTTGTCCTAGTGGGAGTAATAGGTGGTTGCTGCGTTCTGGGAGTGTGGTGGGCGGTGCTCTGCTTTCACTATCGGTTGTTGGTGTGCTGGGCTTCGGGGTTGCCCGGATTCTGACAGGTGGTTGTGAGCGGGGGTTGGGTCTCCTTCCCGATTCTTCTTGTGCGGTATTGGTACTCAATTACAGGTCGATTTTCATGATCTCTTACATATTTGTACTTAATTGCACTTTAATGCTCAGAAAAGTCACCACCCCGTGGTGGTTGGAAAACCTGGTGTTAGAGACTAACGTCTTTGCACTCCTTACCCCCCGATCTTCGGGCCTTAACAAATCTGTGGTGTTCGAGGCTGTTATGGCTCCTTTCCCTAGTTTGAATGAAGATTTGTTTTTCAAATTCTATGGTTTTGTTAGTCTGAAATTGGCCTTGGCTGTGGATATCTTACATATATTCAATATCAATCGTTTTTGTTTCTTGGCTAGAACTCACCCATACCAGGATTATCCCTCTTATGATGCTTATCAGGGATCCATGTGGTTTAGATTCATGTTAAACACTCTCTGGAATACTGGAAAGGTAGGAAAATGGTCTGAACGGGATGTTGGACAAATGATTTATAGGTCTGTTAAACTGCTTGGTAAAATTCCTTGTGGTGTTTTACTCATGTACATCCAACCGAGTCTTGCTGATTCGCTCTATATGTCTTTTCCTGCTCCTCTTACCTCCCGTGGGTGGTTTCATGGGTTTGAGCAACTAGGTGTATATGAATGTTGTCCTTCCATTCCCGAGTATTGCAGTTATGTTTTCCGTGAATGGATAACTTCATCCTTGCTGAAGGGTGTCTACATAAAAATCTTTTCAATGGACTTCTCGGACTGCGTTTTCCTGGATGGCTGGAATTTTTTGTTTGCTAAAACCTGTTTGTGTTTTGACTGTATTATGATCCGTGGTATTTTGGTGGCAAACCTTGCAGGATGTTCTTGGCCTTGCAGGTTCTCTATGTTGTCAAGTGCATACTCTATATTGAGGACTAAAATTCATTATAAAAGAGAAAAAAGAGATACCTACTGTCATACTAATAAATTCCCACTTGATGACACAATTGGCAAAGTAAATAAAAACTATAAATTCCCACTAGATAATGTGGCTGAAATCTTGTTATTAATTGTACGCCCTGTCTGCTATTGTGATGTTGGTTTGACAAACAGGAACTCAATTTGTAATCAATTTGCTAACTCGTTGAGTTTTCAGGTTTGGTCTAAAAATTTCGCAACCTTCCTTGTTGCTGACATTGAAACTAAGGAAATCAGAAAGAAAGTTAGGGATTTGTGAAAAAAATTAAGTGTAATAGATGATCTTAATAGTAAGCTCTGGCCACTTGTCATAAATAAAAGATTGATTCTCCTTATTTCTTGTATGAAATTTCGGTTGGGGTCGGTAAATGGTGCCCTCAATCACACCAAGTTATCACATGAAAATTGGATTTTGGAATTGTTGCGGTATCTCCAAACCGTCCTTTTAGATCAGCGTTAACTCATTGTGTAAAAATGAGTCTATTCAATTCCTTGCGCTCGCAGAAACTAAGACTTGCAACATCCCCAGTGATAAAACCTGGGGGGCTGTCGGGTTTGACAACGCAGTGTGGTCACCTGCCATCGGTAGATCAGGGGGTCTCGGCGTTCTATGGAAGGCCCACCAACTCCTTCATGAAACCGTTGCAATTATCATCCACCTCCCTCGGATCATAGGCATCAAATATCACAACATCAAAGAGAATTTCTCTATCATTATACTTTGCGTCTATGCTCCTCCCCATCCTAGGGACAAGGATGCTTTTTGGAGAGCCCTTACTCATATAGTGCTTAGCTCTAGCCTCCCTTGCATTGTCTTGGGAGACTTGAATGAAATTAGTAGTTCGAGTGATAAAATGGGTGGTGTAGATCCATGCCTAAACCGTTTTCGGCGACTTTCAGATTTTAAGAATGAATGTCAACTTATTGACATCCCCACTTACGATAACTCATTTACTTGGAGGAAAAAACAAACTGGGGACAGGAATATTTACGAAAAGTTGGATCGGGTTCTCGTCCAACATCAAATCCTACAAAATTTCCCTGACATTAGAGCAAAAAATGGGGCTTTTTCCTCTTCTGATCACTGCCCAATTACCATTGATCTTAACAAAAACGTACAATATCAAGTCCCACCATTCAAATTTGAAAATATATGGTTACAAAGAAACGATTTTAAAAACATCGTCAAACAAACTTGGCGTGCATCTGTTACCAGATCTAACATGTTTCAACTCGTGTATAAAACTCGGCTTCTTAAAAGTAAAGCAAAAGACTGGAACAAAAAAACTTTTGGGAATATCTTCAGGCAACTACAGGAGGTTGACGATAGCCTGATTAACATTCAATCCCAGCTTCTCCCAGATCTTGATCCTCTTCTTATTAAAAAAGAACTAAATCTGTTGAGGAAAAAAGATAAGCTCATGGCCTTCCAAAAGCAGTTTTGGAACCAGCGAGCTAAAACTAGGCACCTCAAATTATCTGACTCAAACACTAGCTACTTCCACAAAGTAGCTACAGGACGGCGCAATCGTAAGATTATTAGATCTATTACTGCAACAGATGGGACTCTCATTGTGGGGGATGACAACATCAAAAAAGAAATTAGGCATGATTTTGAATTACGTTTCAAACATGAAACCCTCTCTGGTCCTCTCCTGGAGGAATTTCTACACCTTGTCTCTCAAGAAGTTTCGGATGAAGACAATTCTATGCTCATTCGAATCCCATCAAATGGTGAGATTAAACAAGCGGTTTTTGCTCTGGGTAACAACAAATCACCAAGCCCGGATGGGATGACTGCAGAATTTTATAAACATTGTTGGAGCATCGTAGGGGTGTCTGTCATCCGCGTCGTGAAAAGTTTTTTCTTATCGGGGAAACTTTTAAAACAAATCAACCATACTTTCATTTCCTTACTTCCCAAATGTGATAATCCCTCTATGACTGCACACTATCGTCCCATTAGCCTTTGCTCTACTATTTACAAAATTATCTCCAAAATCCTTGCTGAGAGGCTTAAGAAGGTCATTGGCAAGCTCATCCATCCTCTCCAAGGGGCTTTCGTATCCGATAGGGCTATCCAGGATAATGTTTTAATTGCACATGAAATTTTTCACTCTTTCAGACAGCGTCCAGGTAAAGAGGGATGGCTTGCGATTAAGCTTGACATGGAAAAAGCTTATGATAGGGTCGATTGGGGATTTACTAAAAAGGTTATGACTAAATTTGGATTCCACCCCACTTTTGTTAATTGGATATCAGAGTGCATCTCGACTGTGTCTTTCTCGGTACTTGTTAACAATGGACCGACGGAAATCTTCCAACCATCTAGGGGGCTCCGTCAGGAAGACCCCCTCTCACCATTTCTCTTCATTTTGGGCTCCGAGCTGTTGGCTAGAAAACTCTCTTACTCTTCAACGACCTCTCGATCTCCTATCGGTTTTCGCTTCGGGATTGACGGGCCACATATCCCCTTTCTAGCCTTTGCCGATGATATTATAATATTCTCTAAAGGATCTGCTACTGCTTGTAGAACGATAAAAAATATTATTGATAGTTACTGCAAAATCTCTGGGCAAAAAGTGAACTTCCAAAAATCTGCCTTTTAAACCACGTCGGGTATCGCTCGTTCCCGCATCGCCGAAATTCATAGTACCCTAGGTATATCTAATGAAAAATATCTGGAAAAGTACTTAGGTTGCCCTATCATTAATGGTAGGGTCAATAAAGAAACATTTGAGGAAGTGATTAGCAAGGCTAAGGACCAGCTTAGTAAATGGAGGGCGAACACCCTTTCTCAGCAAGGGCGGGCTACTTTAATTGCGTCAAACCTGGCTGCCAAAGCGTTATATATCATGCAAAATTTTATGCTCCCCTCCTCGATTCATAAGGATCTCGACCAAATTAATCGCACATTTTTTTGGAATAAAGATGCACAACATAGACCAATAATTGGGTGGGATAAAGTATGTAGAACGAAGAGCAAAGGTGGTCTAGGGATTCGTAAAACGCAATTCATGAATGAAGCCCTCCAAATGAAACTCCTCTAGAAAATTCTTGCCGAACCGTCCAACCCTTGGGTGCAAATCATCCAATATAAATATATTAAAACAACGCATATTCTATCATACGAAAGGAGGGGTGGAGCTTCATGGCAATGGTCCAAGCTTACCCCTCTCATAAGTAGATTTAAAAAAGGTTTAATCTGGTCGGTAGGAAATGGTAAATCTATCAAATTTTGGACTGATAATTGGGTCTCCTTAGAACCATTGATTAACACTATAGGTAATCACCCCTCTCGCAACCTAGATGAAAAGGTTTGTGATTACATTATTACATTATGGAGGGGGGGGGGGGGGGGGGGAATGGTGGGAAGAAAAACTAATGGAAAACCTACCACTGACGAGGGTTAGAGAGATCATGAGTATCCCGCTTCCTTCAAATTGCTTTGAGGATAGACTATATTGGTGGCAAAATAAGAATGGTTTATGGTTGGTTCACAACCACTAGTGCATACAAACTGGCTACAAGCCACCATCAACAATCCAATGACGCAAACTACTGGATATGGAAACTTGACGTCCCACCAAAAGTTAAAAACATTCTTTGGAAACTGCATCACAATGGTCTCCCGACAAAAGTACGGCTTAGTAAAAAAGGGGTCTCCATTCCTTCAACATGTACCCTCTATAACCACGTTGATGAAGACGCCATCCATATTTTTTTGGATTGCCCGTTTCACTCTACCAAATCCATCCTCGATGCTGATTTGGTAAAACACATCCTCCGCATCACATCCGGGGCCACAAATTTTAATGAAGTCCTTAACACACTAGGATCAACCCTGAAATCTCAAGATTTACAACGTCTTGCATTTACCTGGTGGTCTACATGGAATCTACGTAATAATATGATCTTCATAAATGAAGCCGCCCCAACAACGACGTCAGTGCAACTAAGAATCCAAAATACTATCAAAACATGGCGTTCTTCCGAGGAAGAGGTCTTACGCCCGCATGTGACAAATAAAGCCAACAGAAGCCATCAAACGACTACGCAGACTCACCCCATAAACAAAAGTAACAAAAAATCGTCTTGGAACAAACCACCCTTTGGTGTTCTAAAGTTGAATTTCGATGGTTCCACCCTATCTAATGGAGACAACACAGTAGGGTTCATTATTCGGGACTGGAATGGCTGTCCAGTTCATATTGGATATGAAAAGGTTGGGATTCAATCCCCAATTATGACAGAAGCTTTAGCTCTTAAACACGGGGTTTTAAAATGCCTCGACCAACACATCCCAAGGATTCGTATAGAAGGGGATTCGTTAATAATCATTAATCACCTGAAGGTTAACAGTTCTTGCCCCTGGGAAATTGAACTAATTATGTCTGACATTAAACTCGTGCTACAAAATCTGAGAGATGTTTCTTTCTCTCGTGTGTCCCGTTGTAGGAATAGAGTGGCTGATAAGGTTGCACATCTTTACCACTCGTTCCTCGGGGACGATGTCTTGTGTGATTCAGGTCTTCTAGACCTCATCCGTCAGGATGATATCGGTTAGGTTTTCCCTAACCGAATTCTTTCCTAATAAAAAAAAAATGGAAAAAAATAATTCAAGTTCAAATTTAAAAAAAAAAAAAAGAAGAAGAAGAAAGCACGTGGATCCTTGATCCGCAAGTTTAAAAAATTTGGATTTTTTTTTAAAAATCAACTTCTTGTTTTTTCAAAATTTTAATACCAACTGATCAATGATTCATTACAAATGAAACGGATCCTTGATTCGTTCGTAACTTTTTAATGTCATACATATTTAATGTTAGACGTGTATTAGACTGTGTTTTAAATGGATCTAAAATCTATTTATGTTAAGTATATATAACACCTATACATGCATATAACCTTGTGTCGAAAATAAAAGGAGAGAGGTGGTTGCTCTTTGAGTCTTTGCTCACGGTCTCAATCACTTTATAAAAATCGCCTATAGGCGTCGTCTGGGCACCGTCTAGACGCTAGGCGACCCCCCTCCGCCTAGAGTTAAATGGTCGCCTAAGCACATTTAGACATCCGCCTTGATCGTCTGGACACCGCCTAGACGCTAGACGACTCCTTACTGTCTAGGATCCGCCTAGTGCTTTTTAGAACAGGGGTGAGACTTGGGAGGTTGAGAGTTGTTTCCAAAATGGAAAAGTATACAGTAATTAAGAAAAAAAAAAAGTCAGTGGGAGTGGTTGAATAAAGCGTTTAATATATATAATAATTTTTAATGTATTGGACCCCAAACAAATTTGGGCCCTGTGCATACATACCGCATGCACCGCCCAAAAACCGGCCCCGATCCTTAGTTTGGTAATTGTAGGTTGGCCCTTCCGGGGGTTGTATGCACCTTAGGATTGGTTGTTGAGGCTCTCTTTATGGTGGCTTGTATGACCCTGTTTATGGCTCTATCCTGCTCTTTGGGGTTTTACCCTTAAAAGTTTGGACCCATAGTATGGTTCTCCCCTAGTAGGGTCCCTGGACCTAGCTAGGGGTGATCATTCGTCTTTTATTTTTTGTATTTTATTTGTAAAAATTATATTATATTAATACAATTTACCCTTAAAAAAATACCTTGCAGAAAATAAAAGGTGAGAGGTGGTTGCTCTTTGAGTCTTTGCTGGTGTCAGGCACTAGTGGGACTTTACTTCCACAGTTCCACGTGAGAGAATGAAAAGAGTAATCCCCTTTGAGAAAGAACGCGCTGGCCCCTAGGGGCCACGCGCCCCCAAATTTCCACCATATTCAACCTCCAGTCGTCGTATCCTCTGTCATAGCCTTGTTTCGGACCTTCTCGTCCCTCCTCGATTTCGTTTCAGGCCATTTGGTGGTTGATTGACCTCCTCCCGGTGTGTTTCGGGTTCGATTTGGGGTGAGTGTGTAACCCGAGCCTTTGAACCCTCCGCCCTTTCTCCGTCGCAGCCTTGTTGCTGGTGGTTTTGGGCTCGCCGACCGTCGATTGACATGTCGTTTCGTCTATTCGGGGCGCGCTGGCTTGGTAGCGGTGGTCGCTGGCCTCCAATGTTGCCTCTCCCGTCGAATTTGTTTTCTGCGTTTGTTGGTGCCGGCTCTGGGTCGGTGGTGTCGTCGCTGCGCCGCTACCCCCTCGTCGCTACTTCCTCCTCCTCTTCCGGCGATGTGCCTGGTTTTCGACCGCCCTCGGCCTTGTTTCGCCGCTCGATGTGTCTCTCCTGGCTGCACATTTCCTCTCTCCTTGGTCCTTCGAGCCCAAGGTTGAGATTTCGTCCAAAAATTTTTTTTGATAAATTAAAATTATTGAGAAGCTACCCTTTTGGGTATCGAGAACCCGATTTGGGTTTCTTGATATTGTTCCAAAAGGGTTTTGTGTATTACCACCCGAAAGGGTTTGAGAAAATCCTGCAAAGGCTTGTCGATATTTTTGAAGATGACAACTTGATGGCATTTTGTTCGAGCAGTTTGCGGCTCTGCTTCCGATGTTTCTAGGAGATCTTCTGCTTGGTTGGGGGGCGTGGAGTCTGTAGTCGGGTCTGGCTGGGATCGAGGTAGTGCGCTCAGGGCGACTCCGTATTCGGAATAGAGTTTTCCTTTGAGTCCGTCTGCAATGTCTACAGGAGTTAGAGTCCTGCTATACTACTGGCCCGTGGTGCTACTGTTCGGTGGTGCTTGACTACGTTCTTCGGTGGCTTCCTCAGCTTTTCGGGTGTTTGGTCTTCTTGGAACGTTTGTAGTAGAGTTTATTACTCTTTGGTTCACTACGCTTGTATTTGTATTTCTGTTTTTAGGTTACTCTGTTAGACGGTTCGCCGTCTGCCGACTTCAGTCGGTCTCTCGATGAGTCAGGCATATCCAACGTTCGAATTTTTACCTAATAATAAAAAAAAAAAAAAAAAGCATTGGTGGGACTTTGGGAGGTTGAGAGTTGTTTTCAAAATGGAAAAGTATAATTAAGAAAAAAAGTGAGTGGGAGTGGTTGACTACTGTAATATTTTTGGTGGCTTGAATACTGCAGCCGGCGGGTAGTAAATTTATCCCGGGAATTTCACGTGCTGCCTTTATTATTTTATTATTATTATTATTTTGAATTCACGTGCAGCCAAACAAATTAAGAATTTTCGTCGTGATATAAATAGAGATTAGCGCATGCTACTTTGACTACGTAATCTCTCTCTCAACAAAACAGGTCACTTCACTATTTTTCACCTTTTTTAAAGAGATAAAAACTACATAAAATATATAATTTTTTAAATATTGTTTTAAACAATTTCGTAGTTATTATTAATAAATGCAAACTTGTTAAACAATTTTTATAAAAGAATGAATATTTTATATAATTTTTACCATTCTAAAGAAGCGTGCGTGAATAGTAAACGACATGTTTTATCGAACAGAGGGAGTATTAAGTCAGGGGTGTATTCGAGCCGAACGAGCTAATTAAGGTTGACATGTTCAAGTTTGGTTCGTTTGTTAAATGAGCTCGTGCCTAGTTATTTTCGAGTTTTAAGTAGTTTTACTTGGTTATAACATGTTAACTTAAAGGAAATTAGAAATTTCATAAAATTCGAGCTTTATTCGAACGAGCCGAGCTTTCAACCGAGCTTAAAATTTTGTTCAAACTCGACTTTATAAATAAGTAAGCAAATTCGAGTCGAGCTTTTTCGAGCGGTTCAGTTCATATACCAACCCTACCATCAGTTACACCATTACTATCTCTCTGTAAATCCCCAACCTAAAAAATACCAAGTTAATCAAAGGGTGAATTATATTTTTGGTCCCTAATCTTTGAAACGTTTCAGAATAGTCTTTGACCTTTCTATTCCGTTTCATTTTAGTCTCTAACCTTTCAAAGGTTGTAAAATAGTCCCTAACCTTACATTTTTTTTATTCGTTTTAGTCTCTAATATTAAAATATTATTTGAAATAATTATAAAAAAACCACCCTAAAGTTATCATAATTTAAATAAAATCATTCATACAAAAAAAGTATATAAAATCATCTAACTCTATAATTTTAATTTTGAAAAATACTCGAACTATTTTACTATTTATCATAAGAGCATATTATATAAAATTATCCATAATTTTTTTTTTCAAAAAAGCTCTCATAAAATTTATAGATCTTGTGATTAGCTATGAGAGATTGTGGGATATTTTTTTTCTTATTTACCAATACATAGATCCAATATATGTGTATTAATCCATTAAAATAATGAATTTGAATAATAAAAGAAATCTTTTTTAAAAAAAATCATAAAGTTGGATATTTGTTTTATAATTATTCTTTATATGAGTAATTTACTCATTTATATACATTATGATAACTGTAGGGTGATTTTTTATAATTATTTCAAATAATATTTTAATATCAGGGACTAAAACGAATAAAAAATATAAACTTAGGGACTAAAATGAAATGAAATAGAAAGGTTAAGGACTATTTTGAAACGTTTCAAAAGTTATGGGCTAAAGTGAAATAAGTGGTAAAGGTTATGGACCAATAATTCACCCTTAATCAAATTGGTAGATTCACTCAACTCAATTTCTACATATAAATTGGTAGATTCTGTTTATCTCTGATTTTAATTTGTCCAGTGCAATTTTATTTTACCTGCCAACAATGAAATGATTGCTGAAAAAAGAGATGATATCTAATTGATCATCACTTGTAGTATTATATATCTTAGTGGATGGTTTCGAAGGCAGTGGAAGATGACGACGAACAGATCTTCGGATTTGATTTGGAAGCTAAACTTGTTTTCTTTTTGACATAAATTAAGTTTTGCATTTTTTTATTCTTTGTGTGCGCATTTTGTTAAAATTGTTACACCTTTATAAAATTTACTCCTAAAAGACTAAATTAGGTCAAGGGATTTACATAAATCAAATAAACTTTTCATTATCAACAGTTTGCAACTTTATGAATTTTACTCATAAATCGCATAAATTAAACACATTCAGATTTTTATAAGTGTCAATTTAACATTATCCCACTTCCAATCAATAGAGTTATAATCAACATCACATTCATCTAATTCTTCTCCAAAATTCCAAAAATCTTAAATCCTATAAATAATAAAGGTTTTTTGTGTGACAAAATTAGATTTACTATAGTTTAAATAGATAAATCTAATGAATTATTTTAAACCTAGATAATTTAAATAAGAGAATTATTTCTAAATCCAATTTCTTAACCTATACCCTTATAAAAACGGAAATAATCATTCACACTCAAACAAAACACATCATATCTGGTATAATATAATACTCTATCTAGGGTTTTAGAGAGAAAATCATGTTAACAAAAAAAAAATTCATTTTAGGTATTTTTCTATCTATTTTCTAAAATGGTCATTGTAATTATTAAAGTGATGTTAGTTGTATTTTTCGATAAAATGAAAAGTTGAGTAATGATCAGAATAGGTATATTTTTATTTATTTTTAAAATGACATATTATAACTAACAGAGACGGATGCCTTTGGATGCAAGCCCAGCCGTTGCTGGGTAGAAATCTTTGGAATTAGTTATAAAAAAATAATTTGTTGGGCCATTAATTGTTAGGTGGGCTTAATGCCTTAACTTGATTAAGGCCCAAAAGCTTTAAAAACTTCACGTGTTTTGATATTTGTTTGCTTACTCACCCCTAATCCTCTTTCCACGTACCACACAGTAGCATCGCTTTTTGGTATTTCATATTTTCATTCACTTTTTGTCTTCAACATTCTGACTCATTTACAACTTATGTTTAAATCCTTTTCGGCATTATCAAAATTCAACTTCGGATACCACTTCTTTAATCTAATTCTCGAGGTATGTTTTTTTACTCTCTTCTCATTATTCTTTATTTAATTTATAATTCATTGAATTAGGGTTTTGAATTGTTTGGTAATTTGATTGTAGACATTGAGATGAGATTAGTATTTTATATCAGCTATTTTTATGGTTATATATTATTTTACCGAGTGATCAATCGTAATACAACACCACCCAAATGAATTTATATACTTTATTGTTTTTATATTTTTTTGTAACTTTTAATTCAATAGGATGTCTGATCTTCTGAAACTCAAACGATTGGAGATCGTAGAGCACAATTTCGTTGATCATATTTTATTTGTCATGAAACTATTTATTACTATTATGAATGTCAAATATCGTTGATCATATTTTATTTTTCATGAAACTATTTATTACTACTATGAATGTCAAATAACTCTTATAATTGATAAATCTTGATTTTCTTTTGTATTTTTATGAAATACTATATAATAATCGTATTTTGGTTTTTTAATTGTCTTTTCTCTTTGTCATGACTAAACTTTTCCGCTCACCTAGCTTTGATACACTAGATCCACCACTGATAACTAACGGAGTAGTAAAATATGCATATGAACTTTGGTCAAATTCGAACCTTAAAAAAGTTTCATTTCTCCACCAAAATGAATTTCGACAAGTGAAAATAAGTAAGGCCTATTGGGCCTCCAGTCCTCGATGAAGGCCCACTGAGCTTCAAGCCCCACGTTAATTGACAAGTGAAAATAACAAGCTCGTGATGTTGGTTGGGATAAGGAAAAATGGGACAATACATAAGGCCCATTGGGCCTCAAATCGACAACTACGGCCCAGTTAGCTTCGAGCCCATCACGTAATGACGTTGAAATCCCGGGGTTTGATTGGATGAAGTTGAGGCCAGCGAAGCTTAGCTGTGTGTTGGGCGATCGACAAATTGATTTGGTCAGACAAAAAGCCAAACAAAGAGTGTTGTTTTATGGAGGATTTGGGGATTGGGGATGGAATTAAAGTAATGACGGAAACAGGGAGATGCGATTTGGGGATCATGTGATTTGGGTTAAACTCACATGTCGATTTGGTGTGTGTGATTACTCATTTAATTACTATCATTAGTTAGTCAATTTGATTGGATTGACATTTGACGCCCAATCGCCCATCACATGATCTATCATGCCTTGTGTCTCAGGAGAGAGGTTGCTCCATCATCAACTTCCCCACCATTTAATTTGTTTATTAAGCATCCATACATACCCTAACGCTTGGTGGGTGCTTAGCAGTAGCCAGTAGGATAGGGTTAAGGGTCTAGGCAGGATTTAAATGGATTTCATGACGGATCTTTGTAGTCTAAGCGAGTTTTGATGACCTTAACGGCCTTGGTGGTGGGGTGAATTCAAGGGTTTAGACAGGGTCTAGGCGGATCTTGAAGGGTTTTTAGAACAATGCCGCGACGTATACCTAATGTACATCCCAAGATTATAACATAAAAGGATGAATCTTATATATAATATCAATTCTTTATCACACACTTTGTAGGGTCAAAGATTGTTGTTGGGTTCCCATTTGTAATCATACAATTCATGCACATAACATACCCATCTGGAAAGGGAGAAAGAGAGCAGTCAAGAAGTGTATAGTAGACCTCTAAATTGACGTTTGTTACTAGTACTAGAGTACCTCATTTATGTGTATAAGAAAATAAGAATAAATCAAGTTGACATGTGTAATGCCCATCTATAAAGTACTCTATATATATAGTATATGTTTACTTAATAATATATATTCCTATCTTGTCATATAATATATACATATAAATTAATCACCCCACTCCTCCAATGGACACATATGCTTGTCTCATAACCAAAAACCTCTTGTTCTTGGAACCTACATTTCCCCCAAACATACATTAAAACCCACACATACTCACATAGAGAGGCAGAAACCAATTCAAGAACAAGACCCCAATACACAAGATGATGAGCAGTTGCAAGTTGAGGAGTGTTGTGATCTGTTTGATCATCTCCTTCACTTGTTTTATGTGGCCTGTTTCGGGCGGGAACTTGCCTAGGAAGTTGATGGCTGCATCCGAGGCGACGATGAGTCCATTTTCGGAGGATCGGAATGAGTTGAGGAAAGAGCAAGTGAAGTATTTGCCACCGGAGGAGCCTCAGGTGGAGGCTGTGAGCCTCAGGAGGGCCCCGAGAAGCCGATCCAACCCGACGCAGAACAGGTTTCCTTGCCATTGCTGAAGTTCTAGGTGTAATATGTGTTAGATCTTAGCTAGAACAAGCTCAACATCAGCTAGCTAGCTTTGTAGCTATTTTTCATTTTATTACTATATATTTAAATTTTTTTTAATGTTTTGGTTTTGTTGGACCCTTGTTTTTTTTTTCCCATGAGTAGGCAAGGGGGATTTGGATCTAACTATGCAGAGTAAATAAGAAATGTTTGCTTTGTTATATAGTATATTTTTTTTGAAGGTTAATGCTTTGATCTCCTATATAATTTAAGGGGTCATTTGGTTAAACACGGGAGGTATAATTTCTGAGAATTTAACTTCCTAAAAACTCGATTATCATAAATTGTAAATCATGGAAATTGAAAAAATGGGTTTGGTTAGATTTTAAAATACAAGAATGAAAATGAGAAAGGTAGAAATTTTCAATTATAAAAGAATGGAATTGAAACTTACTTAGGAAACTAGATGAGTAAACTTTCTTAGAATATATCAATCATAAGTTGGTGTAGTGGTTGTGGGGTTACATCCCATGCCGAATCCCCTTGGAAACATGGAGTCGCTTGTGAGTGGGAGGGTCAACCCCTTAAATGGGTCATACAGTACCCGATCCAGATGTAGAGCGACTGAGTCGATCGAACTGGACTAAGATAAAAAAAAAAAAACTTCCTTAGAATATGGGGAATTTAATTCTCAAGAATTTAACTTATTGAGTTTTTCCGTGACAAAAAAAATTCAACTAAACACCTTTATTATTATCTCTACTCCTGGGTTTTATGATTGCCAACTAAACGATCCCTAAGATGGGATAAAGATATGTTTAGAACTTGTTGAAGATTATGATCAAAATGGATAAAATTGTTTATCTCCAACATATTTTGAAAAATATCTTCAAAATGGAGAAATAGATATCATATCTAATCCGAAATTAGCAACAATTGATGTTTGAGAATAAGTTAAAAAGAGGGTTGTAATATGAGCACCCATGCGTCTTTGCCTTGTGCTAAAGCAGCCAACCATGACAGTCTAAATCAAAAGGGTATGGCATAGGAGATTAGGAGGAATCTCCCATTCTCACTTCATATGGCATGCCTATGTTTTGTCTTGTCAAACATTATATAAATTTATTTTAAATTATAATGCTCACATCTTTATTTGTCGACTAGAAATTTTATTTATAAGATGTTGTGGGTTGTGGCTACCTTATTGAATACCGATTGTTTGAAAACGGTTTTAAAAAGACTAAAGTAATTAAAATTTAGAGAGTTTTTTTTCAATTAAAGCTTAAGAAAGATAATTTTATTTTAAGCTATTACTATTGTAATACCCGCGCCATGGTGCGGTTGCGACGGAAAAGAATCAATGAAACTGGTCAGAAGTGGTAAGTAATAGTTATATTATGCTTTCAGAACTCATACATAATTTGCACATAAAAAAAGCCGTAATACAGTCACATACATCTCATATATTTTGATTCATCAAATATAGCTATGCCACATGCTATGGGACAACCAAGAGATCATAACAGCTAGTTGGCTTGCTAAGAGACACATCAGCTTCTATATACATTGGATATCTGGATACATTGCTCCAATCAGCAAGTATTAATGAAAATTGCGTATTGACTACCACTATCATTACAACTGCTTGACACCCAGGATTGTATTCAAGCAACATATCATTATAATTTGAACAATAAAATGCATGAAAACCTATCAGTAAAAAATCCAGACTATTGTATTCAAGTGACATACCATTCTAATTTGAACAATAAAATACATGAAAGCCTATCAGTAAAAAAATCTTCAGCATTCAAGCATGAGTTCTGTAAAAGGTTTTATTTTTCGTATGTTCTCCGGCATTATAAACCTCAAAGCCAAAATTGAATTCTCTCCTCAAATTCGCATATAAATTCTAAAATTCAAGCAAAATAGTCACTGAATTATCATGCTAGACATAAATTTCTCACGATTGAATTCTAAATTCAAGCTAAAAATCCCCAAATTTATCAAGATTCACTAAACTAAAAAAAACCTAGAAATCAGGATTGGGGAAGAAACTTACCTAAACTGGGCCTCGTGATCGGCAAACCGATCAATAGTTGAATCACTAAACTTTGAAAACTCGACAGGATCCATGGTTTCTTGGGGTTGACATCGTAGGCGGAAGCAACGATCTCCGCAACTGTCAACACTATCAAACAAAAACTCAAACACCGATACTCAATCAAAGCGAAACTGGAAGCAAATAGAATGTGAAACCCTAAAAAATTCAAGATCGAACCAAAGAAAAAGAAATTAACCTATTCGAATGAACATCAGAAGACATTAGAGGAAAATGATGAAACCGGAAGCGATAACTTATTCGACTGAACATTAAAGGGAAAGGAAGATAGATAAATTAGCAATATACCTAATTTCTAGGCCACGGTTGAAGCAATCCGGAGGCAGCGGGATCGGCGAAATCCATAGGAGTGTGAATCAAACGACATTCGAGGAAAAGGATGAAACTGAAAGTGGTTGAAGCAATCGACGACATTAGTTGAAGCGATCGACGGCATAGGCGGGATCCTTTATCCTTGATCTCGTCGGCGAAATCCTCGCTCTATAGAAGGGAAAATCGTCGGAGGATTGAGAAAAAGAGTGGGAGGAAATCCGAGCCATTACAGTGAATCCAAGCCAATATTGAAGCCGGCGGAGGAAGAGGAACGAACCTCTGGTAGAACATCGGCTGAGGAGGAAGGAGGAAGATGGTGACGGTAGGCGGAGGAAGAAGACGGAGTTTTGAGGCGGGATATCTTCAACGGAGGAGGAAGACGAAGGCATGAGGCACGAAGGATGCCACGATCGAAGTCGGCGGAGGAGAATTGAACCCTAATAAAGCGTTCTTTCCCAATTGTGAAAAAAGGGGAAGAAATTTGAAAGCAAATTAAAAAAATAAAAAGAATGTGATTGGTCAGAAGTGGAAGTGAGTGAAATAAGGAGAGCACGTCACTATATATGTAATGAAATACAGTAACATAAAAGGGAATGAGACCCCAACACCCGTAGGCTCGACCCGGCAACGCCCGTAGGCTCGACGGTAAACGACGCCCGTAGGCTCGACCCAGTAACAACGCCTCACACCACCTGATGCACGTAGGCTCGACCCGATATATATCCTTGAATTGATTGTAAGCACACTTACTAACAATAAAACATATATTGCAGGCAAAAATTGACCCAAAGTTCAACAACAATTAAGCTAAGCAAGTTCAATACGTGAACTTACCTTGCACACAGCACCTCCTTGACTGGGACCTCCTATGCTAGTGCCAATTAGTGACCACCAATTATAGAGGAATCGATGCCGGCGGAACCGATAATGAAAGTCGCCACCTTCAACCACGGATGACTTCCCAAAGAAAATAAAACCAAACCCTTAGGTCAACTCCCATCCCTCCCTTATATACAGATCAATTCTATTAAATTGATTATTAATCCCTAACTTTTATCTTTTTACCCTTATTATCGCATGTTTTAGTAACTAGGAGTCAAGGAGGTACATGAAAACCCACCATCCTACCAAGTAAACCTCTAGCCGCACCTCTATACTAAGTAATAATAAATTAAGATAAGTTTTAATATAATTACCGGGGATTACAGAAAGTATACGAAATTAATATAACTGTTATATAGATGTTAATCTATGGTAGTATCGAAGGAAATTATTCCAAATCTATAACATCCACTCAATTTTATTTTTTACCTTTTTTTTTTTGTTGTTGAGAAAGCATTGCTCTCTTCCGATTTTTCTTAACACTTTTGACGATGGCTATGTTTGTGGGCTTTTGGGCCCATTAGTACCGCGTCATAGGTGTTTTATTTAGGCCCAAAACTCAAATAAAAGTGTTTTTGTAGGGAGTAGGGTCTGCTTGGAAAATGCAATATTGTGCCTTATAAGTCAATAATGAATGGTCATTCAAACAGGCCCTTAAAGTTTAGTTTCTTGATATCCTTTTCCATTAAATTAGGGATGATCAAATTTTCTAATAAAATTTTCTATATAATAGTAATATATATCATAAAGATAAAATGGTTTGTTAAAAAATATCTTCAAATGGTTTGTATTTAAATTTTGACCGCTCCTTGGATGGCTAGTCAGAAGAGCTTTTTTTTTTTTCGATTTTCTGATTAGAGACTGAAAAGGAATATATCGACTTTGGTAAATTAAAGTTATGTTATCCCGGTAAGGATCCCGTGGATTTGAAAGGATTACTCTATATCAATTTATCGACCCTAAAAAATAAATTAAAAATAGATAATTTAAATTTAGACCACTTAGGGTTTGTTTGGTTCAATGTGGGAATTGAAATTCCTAGGAAGTTACTTCATGAGAATTGAATTCCCGGGAAATCCAATTGATGGGAATTGTGAAAATATGCTTGGTTGATTTTTTATTTATTTTAGAGGATTAAAAGGTGAATTTGAAATTTCTAAATACAAAATGGTGGAAGTTGAACTTACCTAGGAGAGACTAGGTAAGTGAACTTCCTCCATTTTGGGGGAATTCAACTTCATAGGAAGTTGAATTCCTGCGTTTTTTAATTTCATAAATACAAACCAAACACATGAACTTCTCCTACTTCTTGGGAAGTTCTACTTCCTGGGTTTTTGGGAGTCCAACCAAACGAGCTCATTTAGAATTGAGTGGTTAAGATTTATCCAACTTTACTTTGAATTATTTCAACAACTCCGTGGGATCTCAACTCTCAAGTGGTTCCCGCTAACCCTAATATGTAAATTGAGACTCTACTTGTATTAGAAAATATGGATTAGCGTCTCATTAGACCTAAATAGATTTTGATATGGAGTATTTTCTTTTTATTATGCAAGTTTATAATGTCGTTAATAAGCCCGTTAGATTCTCAAGTGAGTACATAAACAAACAAAGAATATGATTGATATCGTCCAAAAGAAAAATGTCGTTAATAAGTTTATTAAATTTTTACATGAATGCGACCTATGATAAATAACATTGATAAATGATAAGGTGAATGAAAAGAATATTATTAATAAGTTCGTTAAACTTTTAGTTCAATGTGTCGAATAAGAACAAAAAAAAACATCTTAGATACTATGCAATAAAAAGTAATAAGTTCGTCAGATTTTGATATGGAGTATTTTTTTTTATTATGCAAGTGTATAATGTCGTTAATAAGTTTGTTAGATTTTCAAGTGAGTACATGAACAAACAAAGAATATGATTGATATCGTCCAAAAGAAAAATGTCGTTAATAAGTTTATTAAGTTTTTACATGAATGCGAGCTACGATAAATAACACTGATAAATGGTGATAAGGTGAGTGACAAGAAGATTATTAATAAGTTCGTTAAAATTTTAGTTCAATGTGTCGAATAAGAACAAAAAAAACATCTTAGATACTATATACAATAAAAAGTAATAAGTTCGTTAGATTTTGATATGGAGTATTTTCTTTTTATTATGCAAGTGGATAATGTCGTTAATAAGTTCGTTAGATTTTCAAGTGAGTACAATAAACAAACAAAGAATATGATTGATATCGTCCAAAAGAAAAATGTCGTTAATAAGTTTATTAAATTTTTACATGAAAGTGACCTACAATAAATAACACTGATAATGTGAATGACAAGAAGGTTATTAGTAAGTTCGTTAAACTTTTAGTTCAATGTGTCAAATAAGAACCAAAAAACATCTTAAATGCTATACAATAAAAATAATTTGTGAATGCGGATTTCGAAAATAACACAAAACGCTTATTTATTTTTCAAACAAAAATGATACATAAAATTTTGGAAATAACACTATGTTTTAACAATGATGCACTTTTTTTAGAAGAAAGAAATTCAAGGGAAAGATTAGGATAAAATCGCCAAACACGTACAAAGTGAAAATTTAGCAAAATACTAATTTTTTTAAGTCATGAAAGAAATTTGATTTTGTAGACACGTCTAGAGTAATCGAAAGACTGGATAAGCCAGTAGATAGAGTAACCATCATGTACAAACATAAATAAATGACAGAAAGGAAAATATATCAAATGAATGACGTACAAGAAAATGTAAAAAGAAAAGTACATGTCATCCATACCGAAAAATCCAAACCAACATAATAAATTAATCGACCAGCCAGATGCACACAAAGAAATCTGAGAATCATTAGTGGACACTTCAGATATTGAACTCCACAATGCTAATTGATACTCCATATTAAAATTTAACAATCGAAATTGACCCCGATTCGCTAGATTTGAAAAGGTTAAAAAACGACCTAACTGATTTTTTTTTCCATTAGAACTATTTTGTTTAATTTATAATATTAGAAAAGAGAGCAATACTGAGGTTTTATTAAATTCAAATTAATTTAGAGATTATTGATCCATATTTACTTATATTTTACACTCCAAAGCCAAAATATACCATTGAGAATATCCCAAACTTATCTCATTTCTTTATTAAAAAATAAATAAATAGAAACTTCACAAAAAAAAAATTGAGATTTTTATTTGGAAGAAAGCAAACTTAAAGATATGTTTTACACTTTCACATAAACAATGATGTTCATTGCTTCTAAAAATTTGGTAATTATTTTAATAAGAAATCATTTAGGTGACAAATGCATTTATATTTTGGAGCCAATTACATAAGCAGGATGATTGTGAATTAATTGCATACAACTCATGATAAGTAGGAAAGGATAAGAATAAGAGTGAATCTATCTATGTTAGTATAATTCATCCGAATGCATGTACATACAACGAATACAAGAGAGGTGGAGCAATTAGACAATATTTTTTCAATTTGCAATAAATTCAATTAATTCACACCTTGAATTTGTAACAGAAAAAAGAAGAAAACGGCTCCTTGTAACCAGTTTCACTTGTCATTGCTTTTATAGTTCATGGAATCCAATAACCCAGTTGGCAAATACTACGTATTGAAACTCACAACTGATTTTTTTTTCTTTTAATATACAGAGTAAGAATTTGATTGGTGTCAGGGGCTGTCAGTCCTTGTTATACCTTAAGCAAAGGTACATTAAGCATCTCTATTTTGTTCTTTTTTTATATATAAAAAATATTTGATAGGAAATAGGTTAAGCATCTCTATTTACAAGTAATCTACATATTTTTATTTCGGTTTTTGTAATCAGATGGGAAAAAAAAATCAAAATTTTATCATTTTACAATTTTTTTGCAAATGGTTTTCCTAAGGTTTATAGATTGAAATATATGCCTTTTAAAACATATGTTAGAAAAACAATTATTGTCTTTTAAATTGTTTTATAAGGTTTTTACCATTTTCTTTTAGGGTAAATGAAGTATATATGCTTAACCTATATACTAAAAAAAATGTATTTCCAATCGGTACCTTTCTTTATAAATGAGTCACTAGGAAATACCCTCTCGACCTAATTGAGGGAATGGTGTGTGCAACTCGACCCCCCAGACCCTACTTTGAACGGGATACATTGGGCTTGTTGGTGTTGTTGTTGTTGCTGTTGTTTTTCTATATAAATGGGAAATAATGTATTTTTACCTCATTCATAACTTGATTCATCATTCATAGGAGAGAAAAAGAGGGAGGAAGCAAGGAAAACCATGGATGTGGCTCAAGTTCAGAGGCAATATATTAGCTTTGGAAACTCCATGTATATAGAGGTTAGTTTATGTTCAAAATATCACTTCTTTCTAATTCTTTTATTAAGAAAAGTAAAATCATTTTGATAGGAAACTTTGCAATGTTTGAAGGATGAATCTATATTGTTCAATTAACTTGGCTTGTTTATGTTTTCCTTTTCTTGCTCATTATTCTATTGTTGAGATTATTTTTTTTACAAATCAATTGTCTTTGATTGATTGAAACCTTTATTATCTTGCTTTGTGTTTTGCGAGCAGGGGTACTTAAGTGACCAATTCACAAAACTCCAAAAATTGGCGGATGAAAATCACTCTGACCTTGTTTCAGAAGTAGTAACGATATTTTTCGATAATTTTGAAAAATATCTCCATAAGTTATCAGATTCTCTGTAAGTGACTTATTTTTTGTATAACACTTATTGTTGTTTTTGTATTGTTGATATGTTTAAACTATATGGATAATCTCCATTTTATTCTTCTTTCAATCATCTAGTGAGAAGCCAAATATAGATTTCAATGAAATTTCTGAATTGGTTCACATACTCTTGGGCAGTAGCAATAGGTATGTGCCTTTTCCTTTAATTTTGGTTATTTGATATCAAGGATGTGTTGTTACAATATAATTTGTTGAGATATATTATAGTATTCCTTCTAAAGCCAAAATATGTCATTTTTCAAACCTAAAACTACAACATTAATTTGAGCAAAAGTGCAAAAAATTAAATAGCTAAGGATTTCAAATATTCTTAGGTTTTTATATAGTGATTCAACTCGAATTGATATATATATAGACAGACACTATCTAAGTTTCTTTCGTTCTTGATTGGCTTTTGATAGTTTTGGCGCCAAGAAGGTGAAGAACCTATGTGTAATTTTTACGAACTATTGTGAAGAGCAAAACTTCAAAAAGTAAGATTCATTTTCTTTGAAATATATATATATATATATATTAATAAGTGTATTTTTTTTGTCATACTCCGTATATGGCTTGTAATCAACATTGAATTGTTGAATACATTCGATATAAATTTCAATACATCTATAATTGTAGATGTGTGAAGTGTTTCCATCAAGTTAAAGAGGAATACAAGATTACAAAGAGCAAGCTAGAAACTCTTTTAGAAGTAAGTGACTAAGCTCGATCAAAGTATGGATTCACTATTCTTTCTCTTCCACTAGGAAAAGGATCAAATCTATTCTCCTGGATCAAAATTGAATCATTACACGATTATTGTATCAAAATATAATCTGTGTCTTTGATGTTTTGATCTGTATTTCACAGATGCTAGAACAAATCGTGGCAGTTGGTGGGGTGGCTCCAATGGTCGAATAAAGTTGGTGGGGTGGTTCCAGTGGTCGAATAAACCCTATCATTAGTCGGAAGTGTTGAGAAGAGAAGCATGTTTGCATTTGTTAATCTAAGATGATCACATAAGTCACATCTTGTCAAGAAGGAACCAAATTTGCTTGTTTGAAAACCATGTTTTGGAACTTCGCCTTAAATGGCATATCTATCGTTCATTTCCATCGTATTGTTTCATTTATTCATCTTAGATTCACTTCATCATTAACGAGCAAGATATTGTTTTTTTTTTGTCTAATTTTCACTTTATTTCTTAATTTTAGTAAATAGAGAGCGATCATCCGGGATTTGAACCAGTGATCTTTGGGTACTACTCGCAAGTCCTTTTCGGCTGAACCATTTCGAAATGGTTCTAATTTTCACTTTATTGTTATAAGTTAGATGACAACATAAATTCATTCAATTTTCTAGTGGATACGATGAATAAAAAATAAAATTGAATAAATATCAAGCATATATGAAATCTATCCAACTATAAAAAAAAACCTTTAGTTTGTTAAATTTTCATATAAATGTGACCAATAATGTCGAATTCAATTGACATTTTTCTCTCATATGGTTAGAAAAAGAATAAAAATATGATATTTGTTGGATGAATACGACAAAAAATCAACATAGTTGAGATACCGTTGTAATGTCGCATTAAGTTTGGTAAACTTTTAAAGCTACTCGACCAACAAGAAAGAAATAAAGGGCATAAGTGGACACGACCATTAGTGAGCGATCATATGAATAAGGTAAATTTTTAAATAAGTGTGATAAAAAAAATAAAGATATTGTCTAATCGGAAGATGAAAGATACCGTTAATCAACTCATCGAAATTTCAAACATATATGACAAATAACAAATAACGACAAAAGAATGTTAATAAGTTCGTTAAATTTCCAATTCAATATTTCGAACAAACAACGAATAACTTTGATACCGTACAAGAGAATAATATTAAAGTTGTTATATTTATACATAAATGAGACAAAAAAAAAACTAAATGAAATTTATATATAATACTCTATGCTTTTGACATAATGCATTTTTTGCTTCATCATCACCCATCCAAAAACTTTCATGCCATTTGAGATGAAAGAATAAAAGGATGATTGGGAGATAAATTTGCCAAATGAAAATTATCCAAATTTAGTAAACTTCTTATAGCTAAACGGAGCCTAAACATTTGTTGAATTTAGCCATGTTTAAAGCCCCCAAAATTACATTAAAATTTTAAATTAATTAGTGGTACATGCACATGTTAAGAACATGATAAGTTTTACTTTTATTAGAATCATGTATGTTTTAGATCTTGGATAAATTTTATAATTAATTAAATTAGAGATTATAAGATCAATTATTTGTATTTTACATTTCAAAACCAAAATATGAAGTTGGATGATTCTCTCACAATATCTCTCTAACATTGTCTAATTAATTGGATCAATGATGCATGAACAAATTGAATTTAAGATAGGTTTTATATATACACAATACAATTGATTGCTTCCTGAAATTTAATATTTAAATTTAATAGTAAATAAATTGGCTGAAAATAGATTTATAATTTAGAGCCAATTCATTTAGTATTAATTGCATACAACTCATGATAAATCTTGAAATTAAAGAGAAAAAATGTATACTTTAATTAGTCCAGTTGTTATGAGTTGTAAATGTATGTTGTAATACATTGAATTGTACGTATCAAATACAAGTTTATGCAAGGCATTTTCAATTTACAGCCCCCCTCCCCCCAAACAAAAAAAAACCATTAAAAAACGCCACTTTTCATTAATTTTGTTTCCTAATACTGTCCATTTTATTCATCCTTTTCTGTTACTCATTATAACTTTTTCCAAAGTTCAATCACCTCGAGGACAAATATAGAAATAAAGCATAACAAAGTTGTCACATTTTTTTCACTCATTTTAATAAAGTTTTATGTTTTCAAATTTCGATTTTACCCTTTCTATATAAAATGGATTAAATTATGGTATTTTTCTTTTCTCACATCTTCACTCATTGTTCAACACAGAGAAAAGAGAGAGGAAAGAAAAGGAGAAAAACATGGATGTGGCTGAGATCCAAAGACAATATGTTCGCTTTGGAAGTTCCATGTACAGAGAGGTTAGTAATTTCTGTTGAATATTGGATGACTTCTCATTTTCACTTATTTTTTGTAAGAAGAATAATTTAATTTCGATACCAATACCATAGATGCTTTGATTGAGGTATTTGAAGAATTAATTCTATTGTTTGAATCACTTGTTTGTGTTTTTGTTGTTGTGAATGTTCTTTTTTTTCGTGCAGAATGGGATTTACTCTAGATTTTGTTGCTTTGTATTGTTTGGATCACTTATTTTTATGCCTATTTCTTTTAAACATAAAAAAAGGATTGCAATTTGCACCACTCTTTTATATCCCTCGTTAAGAGAAAATTTCAAGTAGCCATTGTCGAAGATATGAAGGCTCTAATGGGGAAAAAATATTGGTGTTTGTTCAATGTCTCTACTAGATTTAAGTTCAGCTTTAATTGGCTTAAAAACTTCTTGCATTGACTTTGTATTGGCTTTAACTTGTAAATTTTCAGGGTTTTGGATTTTAGGAGATTTTGCGAGGTTTAAATTGATATTTTTTTATTTTTTGACCTCTCTAAATTTAATTTTAGCCTTAATTAGCGTATAAAAACTAGCTTTATTGATTTTAAATTATAAATTTTTAGGGTTTTGGATTTTCGAGGTTTAAAGTATTAAAGTATCTCTCGGCCTTCGCCCAAGGACCCAATTGCAAACTCTAGATAATTTAAGGTTTTTAGCATGTTTATGTGTTGCTACTAGTTGGTAGGAGTTAATTATCTTTTACAGTATCAAGTGAAACGTCGTCTACTCTAAATAAGATTCTAATATAGAGCGTTTGTGAAAATTAATTTATGTTTTTGTTTAACTCAAAATTTTGATCACTCTAAACATCGGAATATATAAAGAAATATCGATTAGAAAAAGAAATCTTGATTTTACGAATTTTCTAAATTTATTTCTTCATATTTCATACAAGCTAGGTTATCTTATCGTCGCTTTCCAGTTCCCATTGACAAATACTATCTTGCTTTGTATTTTGCGCGAAGGGATACCTAGATGAACAATTCACACAACTCCAGCAATTGGCAGATGAAAGTGACCCTAACTTTGTTGTGGATGTTATAACCGTATTCTTGGATGATTTTTCCAGAATCCTCCAAAATGTGGCAAATGCCTTGTGAGTGATTCAACCCTTGATATATATGAATATACCTTGACTATGACTTTCTATTATTGTTGTACTATGTAATCTCTATATGGTTGTTTGATTTGTTACTCTAGTGAGGAGGCAGTTATTGATTTCAATCAAGTTACAGAAATGGTTCATACCCTCAAGGGTAGTAGTTCCAGGTACATCTATTTCATTTTTCTCTCAATTTGTTGAGATTTTAATCCCAACACTACAATATTTCCTCGTTGAAAGGTGTAAACAACTAAATTCACGAGGGGTTTAACTTTTATTTGTAAGAGATTTTATTATTATTATTGTGCAGGTTAATATAGTTGCAATTGAGTTAATATGTATTATATAAGTTTGTATTGATCGGATTATGACAGCGTTGGTGCGAAGAAGATGAAGAATCTTTGTACTACTTTTCGAAACTTCTGCGAGGAAAAGATGCACCAAGAGTATGTACCATTTGCCTCAATGCATTTGTTATATCATATCCTTTAATCGACACTAAACTATAATTCATCTATTATTGTAGATGCTTTATGTGCATGCATCAAATTAAGGAGGAATATATTGTTACGAAGAGCAAGTTTGAAAGTTTAGTACAAGTAAGATGATCTAAAGTATCACAAATTAATTAAACATACTCTTATTTACCTGGATATATGATACATGCCATGAATCTTATAGATGCAACAACAAATCATATCAGCTGGAGGAGTTGTTCCAGAGCTGTAAACTCTACCATTCACCGAAAGCCCTGCGAGAAAGGAGAACGTCTCTAGAGCTTGTTGTCATCTTAGATGGTTATATTAATCGCATCATCCATGCTAAGAAGGAATAAATTTGTTGTGTCGGTTCAACTTAGAAACCATATATGCTTTTGATAGTTGGTTGTTTGTTTTCCTTTTACTATTTTTAGTTTGTTGTTGGACTAGTTTGTGCATTTCATATTTCAATGAATGTTGCAATCCTCTTTGTGACACAATTTTATTTATCGAATCTTTTACATTACTTGGAGGCCTATAGACCTCGCTCGAGTAAGTATAAAGTTAATAAGATAATTTTTTTTCTCGGAATGACAAAAAAATAGTGATGTGTATTTTTACGCACCATGTGTAAAGGTGCAAATTAGTGTAATACTATCCTTTTTTTTTTTAAAAAAAAAAAGTCTGACATGATTTTAGGCTTGTAAACTGGATCTATTGAGTGAACTGAAAGCATGCATGCATTTTAAACTCAAGGCAGCCCAACCTCATTTTTTCTAATTGGTTCATAGTTGAAAATCTAGGGTTGGAATTGGTGTTCTTAAAAGAATCCACCATTGAATAATTTTTTTTAAATAAGGTAAGAATTCAAAATACCAAGCAATACCTTTGCTTGGTAAATTGAGAGACCGAAATGATCGGTTGACAGACTAACTGTTATGATATATACAACAAAGAAAACACGAGAATAAGGAAGATGACCCGGACATAAATGCTCCCCGAAAAGAAATAGATCGAAGGATTGTAAGTCGAGGAAGACCAGGAAAGACCGTGAATGTCAAAACATGAGAGAGTCTAGAGACTGACGCGATGTATCGACGCCGATAGGATGGAAGCAGAAACCCACAAATGAAAATAGACATCTCATGTGAAAGTGTGGATCAACAACGTTCCCCTCACCTAAATGAGGGATCTTCGAAAACTACGAGCACAACCACGATCAACAGGACGTCTGAGCCTACCATGCACCCCACTCGAAACTAAACGCAGTCGAATCAACGAACGCCAACACTCTGAAGAACAGATGTTACCGAGAACAAGGGACACAAGTAATCAATTTTATTTATTTTTTCCAGCAAAATTCTTTTCTCTATCTTGTTCAAATTTCCAAAGGAAGCCAACTATCTAGCATGTTCTCATCTTGGAGTCCGGTGACAATAGCCGTCACATTTCAATTGGGGTGATGCATTAGGAATAAAAATCTGATTATATGTCCTAAATTTTAATATTTTTCCTTTTTCCCATTTATGATTCACTTTAGTATTTTTATTTTTTCAATCACGATTTCCGACAATATGCTTGCATCGCAAACATTTCTTTTTTGGTCGAAAAACGCAGAGGGCTAGCCCTCATAATTTATTGAAAGAAAGAAAGTACACAAGCCATCAAACTGAACCGAGCCAAGGTCGCCTCGTTTCGGTGTGCTCCCGCTGACCTTGGCTCGGTTCTTCGCTTCCATCGCCGTCCTGCGGCAGCTGGTGTGCCGACCTTCCCTCCTTGGCTCCATGGCACTCTGGCTTTTCGGGGACCCCCTTCTGGTTTCTCCGATGCCTTGCTACCTTGTTGCGTTTCTCCGATGTGTTGTCTCCAATTTCATACCTTTTTTCGGACTGAGCTTTGGGACCAAGGCTTACTGGCTTAGCCTTGGGCGCGGGGCAGCCCGAACTAAATGAGAAAATAATAATAATAATAATAAAATAAAATAAAGAGGCTATGTTTACATATAAATAAACAATTTCGGAATCTTCTCGCGCTCTTCGCCCTTCTTGCGTCTGTTCTTCATATCCTCGTGTTGTTTGATGTCCGCCTGTTGGTTCGTGGTTAGTTTCGGTTGAGGAGCGGTTCTGCGGCCGTAGTTGATCGAAGTGATCGTTTTGGTGGTGTTTGTGGTCTCCGAAGATCCCTCATCTAGGTGGGGGGAACGTCGTGTGATCCACACTTCCTCAGGAGTCGTCTTTGTCTTACGAAGATTTCTGCTTTCCGTCTTTCCGACGGCGAGACATCGTGTGAGCAAGTGCTGTCTCATGCGCTCGCTATCTACTTCACCACGTCGGGCTTCCTTCATCTCGATGTTGTGTCCGCTGGATTGCTTAAGGTTTGGGTTTTTTCCGGGTTTGCTTTGAGTGTTCTTTTAATGTATTTTGTGTTTGTATTTCTGTTAGATCTTCATGATCTCATCATTCGGGATGTTCTCGGGTTAGCTAACCATCACCCGAATTTTTTCCTTATCCAAAAAAAATTAAAATACACCGAAAAATCAAACAATAGTATATTTTAATCAATGTAGCTTATATATACATTTTCAATTATCTGTTTGGTTCGTGTGGACATGAATCCATCATACAAGTATACAACTACGTCTCCTTTTAGCCTTTCCAAGGGACCCCCGAAGCAGCGAGCACGTGAAAAGGTCACAAGGAAGCCGTTTTCTGCCACGTATCCGTACCCCCCGATGAGCTGTCAATCCCAATCACTTCCCGAACCTCACCCCCGGGACTAGCCACGTAGGCTCGGACAACCGTTTAACCCTCCCAACCTAAACCTATATTTTACTACTACGGGTATTAAAAATTTATAATAAAAAAATAACCCCCCCAGACAACAGTGGCGTTGGCTCTGTAATCCACGAAAGCTGCAGATAGTAAACTCTGCATCAGTCATTCCTTTACCTTCCCCCATTACCCCAACATCATCCATCTCTTCCTCCCCCCTCTCTCTCTCTCTCTTGATTTCACCTCTCCGCCATTAAAGCTTACACGAGGAGTTTGGTAAACACCTCTGCGTCTCTCACGGGGCTTCCTTTACACAAAATAAAGCTTCGAGGAGATAGAAACCCCCACCGCCATTTCACCTATAAGAAAATCCCCCCAAATCATCTTCATCTGCACAATCGATTTTTATTGATTTTAGTTTCCGGCAATGGAGAACGCCAGATCGAGGTTCATCTCGCTCCTGGTTCAATTCCATTTCTTGATTTGGCTCCAATGCTGCATCGTCTCCACTTCGCTGCTGAATCCCCTCGATTTCCTTGCGCTCCAAGCCATTCGGAAATCCCTAGATGACGCTCCTGGCTCCCAGTTTTTCCAGTCCTGGGACTTCACCTCTGATCCATGTGGCTTCTCCGGCGTCTTCTGTGATGGCGATAAGGTTGTCGCGCTCAACCTCGGTGACCTCTCCGCTGGCTCCCCAGGCCTCAACGGCCGAATCGACCCCGCCGTTGGGAAGCTCTCATCGTTGGCCGAATTCACCATCGTTCCAGGTCGGGTGATGGGGCAAATCCCCGATTCAATCTCGGAGCTCACCAATTTACGGTTCTTTGCCGTCAGCCGGAACTTCCTCTCCGGCGAAATCCCCGCCGGCCTCGGCGAGCTGCGAGGCCTCCGAACCCTCGACCTCAGCTACAACCAGCTGACCGGTTCGATCCCCAGACCGCTCGGTTCACTCCCCGATCTCTCCAACCTAATCATCTGCCACAACCACCTGACCGGTTCGGTTCCCTCATTCACATCCGGTTCGCTCGCCCGGGTCGACCTGACGCACAACAACCTCACCGGCTCCTTGTCCCCGGACACCTTCCCGCCGTCGCTCGAGTACCTCTCCCTCTCCTCGAACCAACTCGCCGGTCCAGTAAACCGGGCTCTATCCCAGATGAACAAGCTGAATTACCTCGACCTGAGCATGAACCGGTTCACCGGCCTAATCCCGGCCCAGATATTCCGGTTCCCAATCAACAACCTCCAGCTGCAGCGAAACCTCTTCTTCGGCCCGGTCCAGCCGGACGACCAGGTAACCATCGGGACCGTCGATCTGAGCTACAACCGCCTCTCAGGGGAGATATCGCGGTTCTTCTCAACAGTTCAAAATCTCTACCTGAACAACAACCGGTTCACAGGGAAAGTCCCAGCCGGTCTAGTGGACCGGGTTCTGGACGCCTCAATCCAGACCCTGTACTTACAGCACAACTACCTAACCGGGATCCAGATCAATCCAACGGCTGAGATTCCACTGAGCAGCTCCCTGTGCTTGCAGTACAACTGCATGGTCCCACCAGTCCAGACATCTTGCCCGTTGAAGGCAGGGACTCAAAAGACGAGGCCGACGCCGCAGTGCATCGAATGGCGAGGGTAAAGGGTAAGCCTGTTTTTGCTATTTTCCCGCATCTCTCGGGGCATAACGGTCATTTCATTCATTTTTATAATCATTTTAAAAAAACATATCGGAAAAATAAAACTGGAATTTTTTATTATTTTTTGATCGGAAATGGGAAATTGTTTAGGGATAGTGTACTCACTATTTAGTATTGGGCAAGTGAATAAATTTGGGAAGGTAGTGCTACTGCTACTACTATTGAATCTTTTATTTAATTTTTTGGTATTATTTTATTAATATATGTATAGTTGACTACCCAATAGTAATATGATTTTTTGAACACTTTTTGATTTAATGGTGTTGTAATTTGATTATAAGAACAGTGATGAGTGGATGTATTAATTGATTATCGATATGAATTGATACAAATGTTTGTTGATGAAATTTAATGTAAAATTAATTTGTGAATATATAAATGAATCAGTAAACATATATATAGTGTACTGATGGATTGTTTTTTTTAATTTAATTAAAGAAAAATGTTTATTGTAGTTGTTGTTGTGTTACTGTTGGTGCATGTTTGTAGGAGTTCATTGCATTTATGTGAAGGACGGGGGGTCCGTATATAAAAATCTTGGGTGAGTTGTTTGTGTAGACAAGGATAAAAAGTGGGGAGAGGGGATAAATTCCATCAGGAAAATATATTATTCTCATAAGACAGCTCCAAAATAAAGTATTTATTTCGGCAACAATGATGGATTAACCTCGAATTTTTAGCTGTATTTTGCACCATCTATATATTTTTAGCTGTATTTCAGATATGTATGATCTCGAATTTTTACCTATTAAAAAAAGGATGGATTAACCAACTCTATCTACAATTCCTTTGAAAACCGAGGAGAAGGTCGAGCTTGAATCTCGAGAATCTACGACACTCAAGTCAGAATATTACCGAAGATAGATGAATTGATATAAAAAAAAAATAGATTGATTCAATACTAATTATATAGAAAATCAACTTTAGGTTGGTTTTGTAAAAACCCAACATTAAAATAAAAGTTTAGATAAAACCATAAATTTATTTTTCTTTCAAAGAACTATCCATAATCATTTTTATATTTAAAAAGTGTTTTAAACTTGTTAAATCCTCACATTTTTTTTATTGAATGTGACATAATTACATACCAAAATAACTAAAACATTTAAGAAAATATGCAAAAGTTAATATTTTTTTATAACTGAAGTAAAGTCAAGAAATTCCGGAATCTCTCTTTCCTGTGCTATTAAGAATAAGGAATAAAGTTCCAAGAAATAGTCAAGTCAAACTATAAGCAAGCACGAAACTCCTTCAATCTCCGATATCACAATTCACAAGCTAAGAGGCCGATTGACCGACAACTTCATATCCAATTACGGAAAGAAAGAAGCCTACACAACGCAATTAGTAGGGAACATAGCTGGACCCTACTCTTGCCTTTAGGAACAATAGCGACTTTTTTAGGAAAGCGGGCCACTTAGCTAAACGAAATCCTGAGAATCGACTTGTGAGTCTCGATGTCTAGCTGTCGTTAAAAGGATATAAATAACGACCATCTCAGTTAATATAACAGGATTCAAGCTTGCTTGCGTGTACGCGCTTGTTATAAGTAGATGTAGATGTGCAAGGTGTCTAAGGAACCGCCCATGCCCCCTTAAATACGTTGTTAGTAAAAAGGGCATGGGTATTTCTTTAAAAGAAAAATAAATTTATGGGTGATTTTGTAAAAAAATAACCTATTTTAAGGATGGTTTTATGTAATTTATCTTTTTTTTTTAATAGTTGAATTATAGTTTAATGATTTGATTTTCTCATTGAATTTAGTAAATAAAGAGCGGTCATCTGGGGTTCGAACCGATGACCTTTGGGTACTACTAGCAAGTTCTTTCCGGTTGAACCATTCAGAAATGGTTGATTTCCTCCTTTAGTTTAGTAAATAATTAAAGAGCGGTCATCTAGGGCTCAAACCGAAGACCTATGGGCACTATCCACAAGTCCTTTTCGGTTGAGCCATTATTCCGATTGATTTACTCATTTAATTTGTAAATAAAGAGTGATAATATTCGGAGTTCGAATTAGAGACTTTTGATTACTACCGCATGAGTCATTCCGGCCACAAGCATATAGCATATGTTGACTTGATACAATTAAAGGCTAAAGCTCCACCAAAAAATACAAAGGGTTCAATTGCCCCCCCCCCCAGTCCAAGCATCTTACTGCTTAAGCATATTACGTTATAAACTATGTTATTGGATTAGTTTAGATAACCATGCATTTTCTTTCACCACCTTTATTTATAGTTTGCTTTCATTTGGATCACCACTCTTAATCTTGAAGTTATGAAAGATGCAAAAACATTACCATATGGCCAGCTATATCCTATTCCTAGACGTGAGATCATGAGATTAATTGTAAAGTACTCCTTTAATTAGGATTTCATTCATTGATTAAACATATATATAGGTTAAAATGGATTGGGTTTTAGGCCCACTATACAATATAAAGTCCATGTAATCTATCAAACCCCCGCAATCGGAAGTGGAGGGTTCCGGACAGTGAGACTGGACCGAAAATCAAGGAAAAACTGACGAGGTAAACCCTTGGTGAATTTATCAGCGTACTGATAGGAGGACGAGACATGTAGAACACGAACATATCAAGTATCAATGAATTGGACTTTAGACCCACTATACAATATAAAGTCCATGTGATCTATCACTAGGGTTTAAGTGGCTGAAAACTATATATACTTTGATTTTTATTCCAAAGTGGTGGTACAAGTACAGTCGACGAACATGTGAAAAGTAGGCCAAATGATTGATTCCTAACTCCTAAGGGTTAGCTAGACTTGGATATGTGCGAAGGTTGTGTTAATTATGTTGCTAGATAATTTATGCGAAATAAATAATAAAAAGATAAGTATATGACGCACGATTTATGGTAAAAACCCTCAAACTATGTCGGAGCTAGATTAAAATTGTCATATCCTTTTACCTTATGGAGGATTATCAAATATGTCTACTTATTTTATTAAAAAATATCTTATATTTTAATATTATAAATCGATACTAGTTTACTAACTATGAACCCACAATAAACATCAAAGCTAAGAACAAAATAACACAAAAGTTTAAAATAAACAACACAATAGATCATCGTTTTTGTCTCTTAGGGATACGGTTTCATAAACCACACATCAACGACTTTGATCCCCTTTTTCAAGCTTACTTTGCTTTTCTCGACTTCTTCAATGTGTTTTCCTTTATTTTCAGCGAGAGTCACATTTTTTCATGGAAATCAACTACAATATATAGTCTTAAAAACTCTTTTTCCTCAAATCAATGATCTTTCTTCATCATGGAAATCAAATATTTTACCTCCAATAAAATGTTTTCTCAATCAATCTATTTGTAAAAAGACATTTCTCATTATGCTTTGACTTTTGTCAAATCCGATTTTTCTCTGGTTTTCCAATAATATATACATAGCAAATATATCGTGGAGTCTACTAAAGATCTCGTCAATCTTCTCACCCTGTTATTGGGCAGTTTATCCTTTAGAAACAAGTTCATATGAACTTTTATGTCCTTCTCTAGTAACTCGGGTTCGTTCTTCAAAAACTTTTTCAGGTGCCTTCTATAAGCTTTTACGTGGTCATCTCGGACCAATTCCCAAATCTCCTCTAAGGATAAACTCTTCTATGCATCACCATAAATATTATAACTCATTTCAAACATATTTAACTATCAGTAAAACATTTAGGCAAACACATCCACCAAAATACATGAGTAATGAGTTCTTGGTGGACCTCCAATTCAAGTACTCTAACAAACAAATGCTCCTCCCCGGCATCACCCGTAACTTGATGCATTTGTTTATCAGATTTCATTGAAACCAAAATTAATTAAGAGGCTTTTAAAATGAGTAAAGCCAAGTAGAGTAAGAAAGGTAGATGTAATTGATGCACATTTTGATCAACAGAAATTCCAAGGAGAGACATCCATTATAATTTATATTGGTAGCTGATCAAAGAGTATGGTATCAAAGTGCCGGGTCACTTTCACACTAGTCCTTTATATATCCGAGTCGAACACTAAACTGTAAAGCATCTAATTAAATCAAGCAACACACACTCTGTGTGCAAGTTCAAACCCATTGCTATTAATTAGATCGATCGACTTGTATATGTCAATAATTAAGAGGAACGTACGTACATACATATTCATAAGAAAATTAATTAATTGCGACGGATCGACAATAACATGTTATAGTACATAGTTGGTGAAATATTAATTAGTTGGTATAAGCGGGACTTACGTGTGTGTGTGTGAATTGCGATCATCGATCACTCCAACTATAACTATATATATATCCAAGATTATTATATATATTGGTGGGTGTGGGTGTGGGTGGCCTCAATTACAAGGTTTGTGATACTCTTTGAGTAGCCTTCAAGACTAAGTCCGTGATCCCCATTATTTCTACCAGTTTGTTTGGAGAATACCAAACATACCGCAGGATGTCATTCATATATATCGGGTAAAAAATATTATAATATGTTGATATATGATTGATCATTAAACTCATCTAATGCTACATTGCTACCCATCTTAAATATGAAATAAGAGATTTGAACTTGAACCAATTTGTAACGCGTGAGAAGGATAAGCAGACAAAGAACAACGTAAAAAGATTTAGCGTAGTTCGATAGCGGTGTATTAAACACATTCACGGAGAGAGAAATCAGATTCTTTATTATTGAGGAAAAGAAGAAGAAACTAGTTACAAATTACTATGTTTCATGAGTATTTATAGAGGCAAAGAAAAAATAAGACTTTTCAACTAGCTCATCTGCTACGTTTTTTACCAAACATAGTCTTTATAACCAAGCTAAAGAACACACGGACCAAATCAAAGGTCCGGTGGAAACCATAGTCTTACAAGTTACAACCAGTCGGTCAATAAAATAAGATGGCACAATATCAAGGCAATGCAGCGCGCGTGATAAGCATATCGATCTCCAAAGGCATATGTACGTGCCTTGGTCATCATTTATTGAATCACCATAGCCATTGTTACGTATAGTGGGTGTGATTTCAACCCCATTTTGCCGGCCATTTAATGTTACTATATGGAAGTAACTTTCATACGGATCTCCCATCATTTATTTTGCATTCACTCCCATATACAACCAGTACAGTACTTCCCCAAATCAAACAGATATCCAAATATTATACTCCGTAAGTATCTCTATAAACCATAATAAAGTGATTAGACCTAGTCAGCTAGACATAGCCACAGGTCCAACCCACCGGGTCGGGAACCCGGAGCATGACCCGAACCCTAACCCGGGATTCCAACGGGTCGACGGGTCTGACCACCGGGTTGGCCACGTGACAATGAACCGGGTACCCGGAGTGTTTTGCGGGTCAACTATTTTTTTTTTAAAAAAAAAAATTGGTTTTAAACCCAAAATAAAACTCAACCCATCAAGTAAATTACTTTTAACTTTCACCACACTTTTGAAATGTCGAAAGATTTAAGGTTGACAAAAATGGTATGTGGGAAGATATATATACCTTCATTCCACTCCATCATTTCATCACACTTTAGATGTCGGACAGAAACAGTTGCATTATGGGAATGAAAAGTAGGGATATGAGAAGATATATATAGAGAAAATGGAGGTAGATAACACACTTTCGATGTGAGACAGAAATATGGGATATGAAAGAAATTATGAGAAATTAATTTTTCGACGAATCGAATGATATGATGTAAAATGTAATGTAATTAAAGTCTTTGGATTATATGGTGGAATGTAATGTAATTTAAGTCTTTGGATTATATGATGTAACATATAATATAATTAAAATGTTTACCTCTTAGGATTAATGAAATGAATAACACATGATGATGAAACATCATGATACAATATATCAATTAAGTTATGTTGGATTAATCTTTCTATTTAATTCAATTGATAGTTGTGTTGATCCATTAATCAATCTTAAGTGTTTTATTTTACTTGCATTATTATGTTAATTTCTTGATCAATGATTTCAAATCTAGGTTCATCTTCATATAGATATGTTAAACATTCTCGTTTAAAGTTGAATTAGCCACATGTTGTGTATACACATAATGATGATGTTATTGGAATTACATACTTGGGTTGCTTGTTATGACATGAAAAGACACATTGAAAAAGTATTACCCAATATTATATTTCATTCTTGTGCTTCAAAATCCGAAGTTCTATATCGATCATTTTCAAAGTAAACGAAAACTCGACATTAAGGATACCATACAAGTGTAACGGCTTTATCAACAACAATATTTGTATTATTTGAAATTATATCATAAAGATTCCTAACTTAGTATCATATAGAATGATTTAATAGTGGATCCACCAAATAACACAAATGTTTAAGGTATTGTGTTGAACTTCACACTTTCTTGTTACCCGTTCGTTATTTTAATCTTTCATAATTGATAGGTAAAATATTTTTTTTAAATAATATTTATATAAAGTGTAGTACTAGTGTTTGTATATGATAAAAATTTATAAGTATGGATTGACATGAAAAAACCGAATGGTAGAGATTGAACACATGATGTAGTTTCTACTTGTTCTTGTCCCACATTGAAAACTAGAGGAAATGGGGAAGGGTGCTAAGCCTATAAAAGAAAGTAAGGGTTGAGTAGGATTTTCACAACATGCAATGCATGAGAATTTATATATTATGAATTATGAATAAATTAAATTCATAATTCATAATAATTGTAATATAAATTCTAGTTTTTTTTTAGAAAAGAATTTTTTTAAAAAAAAATTGATGATCCATTGTGTTGACCCATTGGGTCAACCCGTCGGATCACGGGTTATTTTTTTCCCCAACCCTGACCCTCACCCCAAGCCAACCCTTCGACCCTTTCACCCTAACCTGGCGGGTCACGGGTCGATCCGTGTGACCTGTGACCATGTCTAATTAGAGCCCCCAAAAATAATGCTTAAGATATCATTATATCAACATTAGCATGTCCTTTTTATTACTCTCTCCGTTAAGAAAAAACATATTGTTTTAGGTTTTTTGATATTCGCTTTCCAAAATTACCCTTGCAATGATTAAAGATTTGTTAGTTGTAGTTTTCAATAAAGTGAGTAAATTAATAATTAGGGCTATAAGAGTATTTTTAATTGCTTTTTTAAAAAATATGCAAATATCTAAAACGACACGGAGGGAGTATTAAATTAAAAATTCTTCAAATCCATTAAAAATTCAAGATATGACCGCTCTTTATTTATAAATTTAAGATAATACCGAATATTTAATGAAATTGGGCAAGGGTCTATGTCAATGTCATGAAAATGGGCATTTTTTGGTTCCCACAAAACGTTGCAAATATACATCCATATGATACCCAACAAAATTACCTTGCACTACATTATCAATCACCAAAGCACGCCTCCTTTGTCTTGCATTGTTGGTATGCCTTCATTTGTATCCATGTTACTTTTATTGTATATAAGCGTCACTTCTAAATATTTAGCCTATTGTAGCAATAATTTTGTCACGATTTTTTGAGAGGTTGATTAGAGACTCTCCATTTTTAATCTGAGATTTACAATTTGAATTATGGGATCAAAGTACTTTTTTTTTTTATAAATTATAATGGAGCAATTTAACCCTCCTATTGAATTTATCCAGTGCGAGGTCTACTAAATCATTAGCTGCGACCAAAAAAAAATGTCATGATTTTTTGCCGTTGTAGTACAATTTGTATTAGAATTTGATTGCAACGACTTTTCTTTTTTTTTTTTATTCAAAGGAGGGCTAAGGTCCATTAGATTTATTTAAGAAAAATCAGTAGTTTGACATAGGTGTATTGGCAACATCAGTATTGGCAACATCAGTAGCAGAAAAAGGCAAGGAGACATGCTCCTTATATGCATCAGTAAGCTGCAAAGACCAATTGGCCAGAGAGTCAGCAGCTCCGTTCGCCGACCTTCGAATGTTGCAAATCTGGACTTCCCAACCGTTGCTATATAAGATGCGACGACATTGATCCAGGAGGTGGAAATCGGCATGAGTGGAAGAGCATCTGTTGCTCAGTAGCTTTCAAACTGTAGCCAAATCTGATTCAAAAATGAGTTGGGAGAAGCCCAGCCGATTAACCAACCTCAAACCATGCAACGCCGCCCAAAGCTCAGCTGTGAGGGCCGAACATTTGCCACACCTGAAAGTAAACACTCGAAGCACTTCGCCATCAGAACCTCTGATGAGGCCGCCACCTCCTGCAGGGCCTGGATTACCTTTCGATACGCCATCGGTGTTGAGCTTCACCCACCCAGTGGGCGGAGGGGACCAGGTTGTCGGTGCATTGGATCGCCGAGGAGGAAGGTCATGTAAAGCTGGAACTTTGGAACATATTTGATCATATATTTGAACCTGGTTCTTCACAGTGGACAGCAGCCCCGCCAACTGATTCTTGCCTTCAAAGATCAACATATTTCGGCATTTCCACGTGTACCACAGCATATTTGCAAATGTCGAGCTCCATTTGTCCTCCCTCTTAACATTATCAAACACCCACTGTTGAGCATCTGTGCCTGAGAGGAATGCCGCTGTATTCGCATTTCCCATGATATTTCTCCAAATATGCCCGATCGCTTGACAATCTCGAAGTAGGTGTAGAGTTGTTTCCTCCATTCCACACCTAGGACATGCTGCAAACTCCGAAAGGTGCCTTCTAGCACGGTTGGCATTACAAAGAATGCTATTGTGTGCCACAAGAAAGACGAATGCGCTGCTGAGCAGAGATCCGCCAAATATGTTTCCATCCCGGAGTGCTAGCAACGTTCTGGATCCCTTGAATGATCTTAATTGCAGACCTTGTGCTAAATTCCCCTGTTTCCGAGTGGCCCCAGTAGAATCGATCAGCAGCTTCCGGGTCATCCAAGACCCATATTAATTGCAACGACTTTTCTAATGTGTTGTAATATGTAAGCTATATGATGATTTTTTTTATGTGTTACAATTGATAAGCTATGGTCACACTCCAAAATTATATTGTAGCGTAATGAAGTTCTATTATGTGTGCACAATATCATAGAAGTAGGGTGGATTTCCTAAAACACACGGTGCACCACAAAATTATTTAAGATATAAGATTCATTCAAAAAAAATTGTATTTCATACTGTTTACATGTTTATAAATTTTTATCATTAAAAAATTTGTTTTAAAAAAATAAAAAATATTGTATAAACTAATATAATCATTCTTTTAATTATATATTTTTTTCATAATAATTTTTTATAGACATGTAACTATAAGTGTATGAAATACAAATATAATTTTTAAAATATTTTTGAAAGTAAAATTATACCCTAAATAATTTGAAGAACTAGTTTGGCACAAAGAGCTTATATATTATAGTGTATAAGCTCTTTTTTTTTTGTGAAAATCAAAATATAAAAGCTTTAAAAAACCTTAAATTTTTACTTAAAAATTACCATTTTTTTTATAACTTTTTTTCAGAAACACTGTGATAAATTTGGTTGGTGGGGGTGGGGGTCCTCCCCCTACAATCATATAGTCTTGCTTCTTAAAAACGTATTGTGTACACATTTTTTAAACAGTTTCACTTGTCTAAGAAGTTACTACCGAGTACATAAATTGTTAAACCCAAAAGACATAAAAGCTACCCATCTTTTACATTGCAGTGATTAACTAAGTGCTCGTTTGGATAAACGTAGGAATTATACTTCCCGGGAATTTAATTCATGGGAAGTCTACTTCCCATGAATTACACTTTCTGGGATTTTATGAAACATGTTTGGTTGAAAAATGAAAAAATGGTGGATTTGATATATTGAGATAAATATGGGATTTTTATTAGTAAGAAAAGGGTGGAAGTTGTCTTACCATGTACCCCCTTGGTAATTTCAATTCCTGTGTTTCACAGGAAGTTCAATTCATGGGAATTTCAATTCCTGGGTTTTTGGAGAACAAATTTTTTAACCAAACGCAGATATTCTATCCAACTTTCTGGGATATTCCACTTCCTGGGTTTTTTAAACCAATCCAAACGAGCACTAAGATACCCCTACCTATTTCAGCTCACTTGTCAAATACGGAGTATATACTATAGAATACTTATTTTAAAATAAAATAAAAAATTAAAGTTTGGTTAATGATGCTGAATTATGAATTGAAGAGTGTTTTTGGAAGATAATCTTGATGAAGCCCAATCCAGGAGCTAGCAGCCCAAAATAAGCCCAACTAGCCCAATTCCCACATTAACTGGGCCTGTGATTTCAGGGCCCATGCTTCAAGCAAAGGAAATTCCCTACCGGGAATCAAGATATGTAGCCGTTAGATTTTCTGAATCCCTAAACATAATCTAAATCCTCTTTACCCTAAAATTTCACCCAGAGGAAAACACAACCTAAATGATTGTGATGAATACTCAAAAGTATTTTTTTTATCCGGATTTTCTATCATATGGCTCAAGCACTAAGGATTTAGCCATTAAATATACTTGGTTTAGCCATTTTAAAAACGGTTTTTCTATCATATCTCCCAAGGACATAGGATAAGAAGTCAAATTGAGAAATATTTCTCCTAAATACATCCGATTTAACCATTTTTAAATTAGATTATGGAGTTTACCCATTTTATTTAAAATTTTATTTCCCAATTAAATATCCTTATCTTATACCTTTAGGACACACAATAGACAAACCGTTTTAAAAAATAGATTATAAAGTGCGGTCATTTTCTTTTGGGGTTTTCTTTTCAGATAGCCTCTTTATCCTATATGCTTTTCTGACACCCAATACACAAACTATTTTCCCCCTTTTTATTTATAAAGGATTTTAAAAATGTTTTTATTAATAATAAAAAAAAGTAAAGCATGTCTTTTCAAGTAAACATGCTGAAGATGGAGAAATAAATTCATCAAAATTTGGAGTACGAAGTAAATAAACATGCTATAAATAAATATCAAGCACCTATTCTATTTCTATCATATAACAAAGTGTCACTAATAAGTTTGTTATGTTTTCAACTGAATGTATTCGATGATATAATAATTGTTGCAAATATCCCTACTCGACGATAATGTCGCAAAAAGATTGATAAACATTTGAAAGTACCCGATAAACAACAAATCAAATGGATGCCACGAAAGCGGAGAATATCGTTAATAAGTTCGTTAACTGTTATATGAGTATGACAACACACAAATAACGACAATATCTTACAAAGGAAAAAAGTGATTAATAAGTTCGTTAAATTTTAAAAGTGATGTGACAAACATCAAATAACATTGATTTTATATATGTGTTTTGATATAGCTTTATATTCAATGGGATAGACGACAAATAACTCGATGTTGTAGAGATGAATATCGTTAATAAGTTCGTTAAAGTATAGATACCACAAAAGTGGAGAATCTCGTTAATAAGTTTGTTAACTTTTATGTCTTGCAAACGAAATACGGTTAGGTTAATAAGTTCGTTCAATCTTAAAAGTGATACGACAAACAACAAATAATATTTATTTGTAACACATATATTGTCATTGGTAGGTTTATTAAATTCCTATTGTATACAATCAACAATGAATAATATATATTTGATACAGTGCAAGAAGCGACATTTTTTTATAAGTTCAAGAAAATTTTCTATTCAATGCGATAAACAACAAATAACTTTGATATTGTACAACAAATGATTACCGTTAATAAGTTCAATAAATTTTAAATATATTTATATATTCTATCAATAAGGTGGAATACTTTTTTTTTTTACTTCATTATCCTCATCACTCTTCCAACTTTTTAATAAAAATAAAATAAATAAATCACAGTCTTTTGAGAAGAAAGATTCTGAAATAAAATTGTCAGTCCAATTATGGCAGACTATAATAAGTTTTGAAATTACCAGTCCCATTAATTAAATAAAATATTCAAATCAATCATTGGTACATGCATATGTTATGGAATATTTTTTTTTAATTTGATTATAAATTTATAACTATTATGTTTTGAAATATGTATGATATCATCTTATATATCTGGATTATGTATATTAACTATATCATCTATTTACTTTTTTTTTTTAAAAAGGAACGGATTCGAGATAACATACAACATACTGCCTGGTAACTCGAAAGGCTGACAGATCGACAGATGGACTAACCGTCATGATACAAGACACAAAAATACAAATAAATAATGGACAAATGACAAAATCAACACATATATTTACTTTTTTGATATCATCTATTTACACTATCATGTTAACATGATTTAATTAGAGAATGCATGAAAAAAATTAATAGATTTGATGTTAGATTTCAGACAGGGTAACTAATTAACCTTCAACTTGGTTTTTATTTTATTTTAAACTTATATACGCTAAGGTATATGTTAAAAGGCCAAATCATGAAAAAAAAAATTAAATTTCAATAAATTCATCATTTTTTTAAAACGAATTCCTCGAGTTTATAAATTGAAACATATGAATTTTTTTCACGATTTGGTTTTCTAAGAGCATATATATTAGATACCAATACTTTATTAGTAAATTAATTCAAAAAAATGTCTTTATATTGTGAATTAACCAATTTATTTGCGTAATCAATACATACATGCAATTCATGATAATCCTTGAAATGAATAGAGAAGATGTATAGTTTAAATGGTTCAATTAGTTTTAGTTGTAAATTTAATTGTATTTTAGGAGCAATGAATGTTTGTATTAACTGCACATAATATGAGTCCTAAATTAAACAAAGTAAATGTATTTCATAATTCATTCAAATTGCATTTGTCTAGAATCCAAGTCTACAATATGTAGAACATAGAGGTGATAAAATTAGGCAATTTCATGCAATTTGTAATAAATTGACCATTATATCACTAATTATATATGTAACACAATTCACACCTCAAGTTAGATCCAAAGAAAAAGCTCTCTTTAAATGAGTTTATTTTACAAGTACTTTGATGATTGTTCTTTCATTTTTTGTTACCCGTTATAACCTTTTTGGAATCTAATCACTTATATGGTAATGCATATATGGGCAAAAATTAAGATATAGCTGTCACATTTTCCCTCTCAACCTAATGAGTTTGAAAAAAAAAAATTGCTACACATTCCATATATAAACTGCAATGAATGAAAATTCATTTGCACATAACTTGGTTCATTGTTCAAGGTTTTTTTTCAAAAAAAAAAAAGAGAAGAAGAAGAAGAGAGGGAGGAAAAAAGAGGAGAACAAACATGGATGTTGCTGAAATCCAAAGAAGATATGTTCACTTTGGAAACTCTATGTATAGAGAGGTAAGTCTATCTTCAATTTCTCTTTCTCTTTTATGGTTTTCATAGGAGACTTTAAGGTGTTTGAATGTAATGAAATCCTATTGTTTGAGATGGGGAACTTTTCTAATTGACATAGGAAGATGGAGATTTACTCTAGATTTTGTTATATTATTCTTTAAGCCACTTGTTACTTTAAAAAAAATCTCATTGGATTTTGAATTTAGTGTTGTGAAACTCTTTCATGTGAATCACATGCTTCTTGTTAGATAATGAATCAATATTGCATGACTTGTATAGAGAATCTTGATCATAGATTTGTAAATTTTTGCATTCATATTTCCTACAAAAAAAAAAAAACTATCTATTATCAATTAACAACAATTTAATAGTTTAATTCGCATTTTGTGAAAAGGGATACTTGGGTGAACAATTTACACAACTCCAACAATTGGCGGATGAAACCCACCCTACCTTTGTAATGGAAGTCGTCACGGGATTTTTAGACGAATCTGACAAAATCTTGGACAATTTGAAAAATGCAATGTAAGTAACTTAACTATTGTGTGTGAATTTCCTTCAATTATGAGCTCTCTAGAATTCTTGTATGTATTAACCTTCGCCTAACCATTTTGTTATATATTCATTTTAAAGTGAGATGAATTTTTTTGATGGAGCCATCGAATTGAGTTTCGCACTCAAGGGGAGCAGCTCAAGGTGCATATTTTTTTTCCTTAGTATAATATTTAGGTAAAAGCGCGCCAAAAACAAAAGGCTAAACTAATAAATAGATTAAATATTTTAATTTTTTACGATTGCTTTTATATATAGAAGCACTTGGATTAATATGCATTATCTAAATGGATACTCTATTTGTTGACTGAATTGACTTTGACAGCGTTGGCGCAAAACGTTTCAAAGGTCTATTTGTTCTCTTAAAAACACATTGTGACGAGAAAAACCTCCAAGAGTAAGTTTCTTTTGACTCAATATATATACATACAAGTAGTGTTTTGATAAGTAGTACATTAGTATCATCGTAGTATTATTGTACGTATATGTGGTTGGATTTGGTGTTTATTTGAATTTCAATTATCTATCATGGTAGGTGCATGATGTGTATGGACCAAATTAGGGAGGAATATGCTATTATAAAAAGTAAACTCAACACTCTTTTAGAGGTAATTGATCAATCAACCTAAAGTTCACTTATCCAATATTAATCTTACACATACAACAAGATTGTGTGTCTTAACTGTTCTAATATGCATGCATTTTACAGTTACAACAGCAGATCATTGCAGTTGGCGGGACGATCCCATTACTCGAATAAACAACATCCTTCACCCGAAGCCTTGAGAGAAGGGGTGTATTTTAATAATTATGATCGAGTTGTCATCTAAGATACATAGGATGTGGAAATAGACTATCTATCTCTACTTAGAATCCATTGGAAATTCGCATTGATTGCCTAATTTTTGTTCTTTTCCATTTTGTTGTATCTTTTGAATTTGAGTTTGTAGTTTGATGTTAGATTGTAGTGTGTTTTCTCCTCCGTTTTTGTTTGTAGTGTCTTGGACATTTTGATTTTCAAGAAACATTACAAATCCTTTTTATTTTGTTATTTGTAGTGTGTTTATGTTCAATATCACTTCTTTTTAACTAGTTATTGTTTTTTCTTAACAAAAATAAAATGGCGTTGATGGGTGGATTTAAGGTGTTTGAATGTAAAAGCATTTGTAAGATCATGTAGGAGGATAATGTCTCAAAAAGGTTGGTAAACAATTAAAAGTATCCAAAAATACAAATGAAATAGATCCCACAAAAGTGGAGAATGTCGTTAATAAGTTCGTTAACTTTCATACAAGTACGACAACACAACAAATAACGGAAATATATATCACAAAAGAAAATGTTTTTAATAAGTTCGTTAAATTTTAAAAGTGATACGACAAACAACAGATACTGATTTATAACACATATAAAAGGAGATTTTCATTGGTAAGTTTATTGAATTCCAATTGAATGTGCCTAACAAAGAATAGTATAGTATATATTTGATATAAGAGAATTTTTTCATAAGTTCATCCAAAATTTCAATTCAATGAGATATAAAAAAATAACTTGATATTTTACAAAAGATTAATATTATTCATAAGTTCAAAAAAATTTAATTAATTATACTAAATATTAAATATATATTTTATAAATAATGTCGAATACATTTTTTTACTTTATTATCTATGCCCACCCTCCCTTTTTTAATAAAAATAAAATAAATAAATCACAAGTCTTTCTAGAAGGAATATTGTGAAATAAGATTGCCAAACAGGGACATTCCTATTTTGGCAACCTACTAAGTTTTGGAGTGTGAACCTTCCATGGAACTGAAAAAAGTTTTAAATCCCATTGATTAAATAAATGAAATGTTCAAATACATCATTGGTACATGCACATGTTATGGAATAAATTTTTTACATTCATTATGAATTTATAAGTGACAAAATACCAAATTGGTATTTAAAATGTACAAAACTATGTACATACGAGTATTTAAAAAAAAATTGAGGTTGTATAGGTATTCAAAATACCTCCAACGGATATAAAAGTTTTTTTTTTTTGCCAAAAGTATGGTTTATGTATTAAACTCGGTTTAATCAAGTTGAACTAGTTTGTTTATAATTTATAAAATAAAGATTCATTAATAGATCTAAAAATTATTTTTTTTCAAAAAATATATAAAATATTACATATTTTTTCCACATATTAATTAAAAGACTCGTTAAGTTGAACCAGTTTATTGGAAATTCGTAGCTAATGACTGAGCAACTTCAATTTACGAGGGTTCGATAGTAAGTCTCAACATATGCAATGTAGGTCTTATTTCGAACCTGAGTACCTTCAAACTCAATAACGTCGTTCGGACCAGAAAATGATGCCTCGATCTTTTCAATAGCATCATACCTGGAAACACTAAGACACCAACACTTTTGCAGAAGAAGTGTAAAGATTCACTGGTCCTTGGTAATGAGGCAAAAGGACTGTACATTGTGGACATGAGTCTTAAAGTTCTAGCTTCTCATGAGAATTCAAGTTCTGCTATACATCCCCATTCATCACAGTCTAGTCATTTGTGTGCCGGTGTTTTTCAGACAAGTAATAAGTATAGATTCAATCCTCACATCTACTTCATACAAATAGCCTTGAATAATGGCATTGTAGATTGGATCATGTACCCTTTGATCAGTTGCATTTTATTGATGATGTAAAGACCTCATTTTTCAATAAATCTCATCTCATATGTCAAGTTTGTCCTCAAGCCAAGTACCACAGAAAACCGTTTCCCAACAGCGCCAGTTTCACTTAACCTTTTGAACTTGTTCACATTGACACATGTGGTCCTTTTAAGCAACCAACTCGAGATGGTTTCAGATACTTCCTAACTATTGTTAATGATTTTAGCAAGTGCAGATGGACACATCTTATTCCTAATAAGAGCAATACTTTACACATAATTCAGTCTTTTGTCTCCCATCTTATCACCTGAATTTACTGCTAGTGCTTAATTCAGCCCCACCATTTTCCACTTTCTGAAATAGGATCAACTGTTTGAGCATGTTTCTTAAATGATCATGTAAACATATGTTGACCTTACATTTTATTACATCTTTAATCAATTAGAGGACAAAATTTCCTTCACGTGATGTTTTAATTTCTAAGTAACTTAGCCTGAGATCAGCTATCTTGAATTTGTAGAATATGAAAGTCAAATTTCTAACTTCATGACACGGTGATAAAATATTCACCATAATAGAAAAGTATGTATACCTTTTTTTCTTAAAAGTGAAAGGGTATTATAGATACCTTGTATTGTACTGTATCACTATTTACTTACACCATCCAATATTCAGGTGTATGTTTTCATAAACAAATGATTTTTTCAACCTATTAACATAATTCAACAGTATAAAAAGAGGTTCAGATTGATTTTAGGCATCTATCCCTCCACTAATTTCCATCTTAAAGAATCAACAATGTACAGTTAAAGCTTAATTCAAATGTTAAGTAGATGGCAGTGACTAGTAGAGAAACACTAACCAGATGGGAGGGGAAAATAGCATTTATTGTAGTATGAACAGAAGCATTTGTCGTTAAGCTTGCTTGACGAACCCTGTCCTGCACTGATAATTTTGGCCACTTATTCAATGAACAATAATCTCTCAGAACAACTGACTTTGTTTGTGTATCTTGTATGCTGAGCAACACCATCAATTATCATCTGAAGAAGATCCAAGTTTCCTTATAGCCTTATGACTACCATCCACCAACCCTTTCAAGACTACCGTCTACCACTGGTGAGCTTGATTCGTACCAAGTTAAGTAAATCTCAGCCCCAAGATGGTGATTCATAAATCAAAACTTCACTGATAAATCAGGAACAACAACTTCATCAAGGGTTTGCATTGGGACAGAAGTAGTCGACAACACTGTAACACATACCATTGTGAACGTGAAACGAGACATTTCAAAGCTCAAAATAACAAAAGCATTAAAAGAAATCAATTCCAGGATCTGAAGCAAGCAGGGTCAATCAACACTATGCATATCTTGGTGCATCTAACATTGGGGCCACAAAACTACAATCATCACATTCAACAAAAGCATATAAAGCAAAAACTGAAATACATTCCAAATAAAAATCAAAGGGAAACTGTGATATGATATGCATTAACACTGTAACAGAAAGCTTATGACAATTGGCTAACCGGGCGCAGTGCCTAATTTGAATTCAATCTCTGCCCATTTAACGAAACTTAGTTATAGTATCAAAGTCGTAGCATTAGATATCATTGGTAAATGACATCAATGCGCAAAAAAAAAACGAAAAAGATCAAATTTTAGAACTGAATTGGTGATCAAACGGTAGTGCCTGTTAAAACTCCTCATCAATAATCAATGAAGAAGATTGAATCCTGTGAAGAATTTATCATGTCATTAAGAATAATGTGCGAATGGGTAACAAATAGATATGATCAACAATGTATTCAATAATTAAAATCCCATTAACAGTATAAAAAAGATCAGAATGCAGCTCAAATTCGAAGGATTTGTATATTTAAATCCATCCCTTTGAGCTTTTGAATTACCGATGCGATCACCAGATCGCTCTGCAGCAACACAAAGGCTATCTAAAAGGCATTGTGGTTCATTTGACGCAAGGCACTTGTATATGAATATTTTGAAGTACCTTATCATTACACAAACTTTTTATAAAAAAAAAATCAATAAGATGGCGACGCAGGCTGGTTTGACAAGAAACTCATCTCCTTCAGCTATGGTATCGAGTTTGAGCTGCCATAGGACGCCATTGGGGATTACTCTTCTGAAGGCAGGCTCCTTGTAGAAGAAATTAACACGAACTAGTTGTCGATCAGTCTTAAAGATGGAAACTACACAAGTTCCTATATACAATAAATTCAAGAGTCGGAGGCAGAAAAATTATATAAATACTCTTTGTACTTGTGTGCATGGGAAATTTTAAAAGGTGCAGATTTATGGTTTAAGAAGAAGTAAAAGATATACATGATCACCCTTGCTGAGCTAGAGGAGCTTCCTTTAGGATGACTTGATGATCGATGCAGATTCTCGGAATGTGAGAGATGAGATCCCAGTCGCTTCTTGCATTTTTCTCACACCTTCGCGTTATCTGAGGACATCCTTCAATAATCAATTCTCGCAGACACTTGAGAGCAAGCATAGTCCTTGGTAGTGCTGCCAAATTAGGACAATGGCTTAGGATTAGCCTCAAAAGTGAAGTGCAATGTTGCATTCCTTGTGGGATTGCCCTCAAACCTTCGTACTTCGAAATTCTAAGATACTGCAAACAGCCTGCAATAGAGTTGAGAACATCAGGGATTTTCGACAGTTTAGGGAGCCCGCACTTCGAAGTGCAATGTTGCATTCCTTGGTAGTGCTGCCAAATTAGGACAATGGCTCGGCTTGAGCTCGTTCGTAGAGGGAAAAATGAGTCGAGCTTGTACATAGTTTTAGGCTCGAACCAAGCCCGAGCTCAGCTCGGAAGCTCGGTACCGAAAATTACTAAAATACCCTTATAGTCTTATTAGATAGAAGGAGTTAGGGTTTCTTCGCTCAGCCGCTCGCGTCTTCATTCCTCTTACATGTCCGTCTTGTGAGAACAGCAGTGTAACAACTTCCCTCCTTCCGAGTCGTCCGTCTCCTTCCCCTTTCTCCCTCCTTCCGGCAGCGAAGCTCTTCCTCGACGTCCTACAGTCGAACCCGTGACGAACATTGCAGATTTGCTGCTGTAGCAACAGCACCCGTCTTCCAGCGAAAGTGCCGAACCAGGTTTGTTCGTCTAATCCCTCCGTCCCTCCTTCCTTTTCGTTTTCTCTTAGGGCTGGGTACGTTTTGTAGATTTGTTAATAATTTACTAATTTTTAGGGTCTGTGATTGTAGATTTGTTAGATCTACATTTGGAGCAACGCGAATTCGGAGTCTTCAGGATGAATCTTCAACTTCGAGATCCTTTGTTTTAAAATTAGGGCCGGCGAATTTGTTAGATCTACATTTGGAGCAGCCAAAGTGCGCACTTTGTTTTTTGAAATTAAGATTTACTTGTAAAGGCACGGACCGGACCATCTTCGATCATTTAATTTAAAGGCACGAATCGAGTGGTGGATTGGGGTCCGTTTCATCCTAATCCTACTCAAGTTTTTACCATTATTTTATTGATTAAAAAAATAAAGGAAAATCAATAAAAAAAAAATTATTCATTTATTTATTAAATTAAGGATTTTATTAATGAAAATTATACTTATCCTATCTAATCTATACGAATTTTCATTCATGGTTCCAAACATGCTGATTTAACCTAAATCATAATTTTGATATGATCGGATGAGGGAGAAAATCAGACTGTTGGTTGGATAAGGGGGCTTGGCTAGTTGGGCTGTCCATGGGCTTGAAGAGGTTTGATTCATCTTGTTCTTCCATCTGAACTTGAAGTGAAGCACTTGAAAGTTGAAAGACACAACTACATTAGTTATCAAATTCATTGCAACAGTATCTTTTGATTGCGATGTATATGAAACTAGTTGTACAACCAAATTCATGGGCAAAATCGCCTTCCTAAAAATACATGTAACTCAACAGAGGATAGATTAGCTCTCAAGTGAACTAAAAAAGGGGGCTTCTATGCTTGCAATGCAATAGCATTAGCAGCCTCCATCTTGGAAGACTTGTTAACCTTCTTACCAGAAGCAGCCTTGGCAGAATCTTTTGGGTCTTCGATTGCTGGTTGGGTTCGAGGCTCCATCATAGACTTGCTTGCCTATTAGGGCGTTATCGAGCAAGAATGTGCTTCTTTGTAGATTGTCTGTGAATACGGAATGAGCCCTTCAAGGAGTTCCCCAATGCCCTTTATCTGTACAACTAAACAAGAAGCAAAAGTCAGCTGCAAAGTAATCCAAAAAGCTTATGAGGCCTACGAACAGTACCGAGTTCAAAGGCCAGTCGGATGGCGCACTTAACTGCTAAGTGTCTAAGAATCACTTACATTACATACAAAGAGGGAAGAAAAAGCATTGAATGCCAAGAACCAAAACAACCAGCTAAAGCAACAGCCAGCATAAATAAGGATGGATGAACAGATGGTAAGACTTGAGGAGATGGCCTATCCTTTCCTAGTAGAACCCTTCATAAAAAGCACAATCGAACTCATCTTTCCTAGTGCATTACCTTACCAGCAAATTCTAAACTAAGGGAACCTAATATTTCTGCAGGAACAAGTCTCCACTTTCTAGACTCAATTACCTTGCTTTGCAACAAATCCAAGCACACCCATACAGACTAGAGAGTGTGATGAGGTAGAAAAAGTAGAAATTAATATAGAGAAAAAAAATATATGAGGTGTCAAATTAGGATAAGTTATTCGCGATGAGGTTTGATGAAGTCAGGAGTGCTTTAATTCGTGTTCGTGCTCATCTTACAATCTATTCGTCTTCTTGGGATTTCAGTACTCGATGATTCTTCTTCTCTAAGAGTTGATTCTTTACCTGTAGAAGACTTATAAATTCAAATTCGTCTTCTTTAATCGCGACGCGATTTCGTCTCTATTTTTCGATCCTTTTCATATGGTATCGAGTTGAGTATTTACCGTATTTATATTGCTTCATGCCCATTTTCAGCAAGGAAGAATGCAACTGCCTACCCAGACCTAGATGATGGGTCATTGCACACGCCTTAAGAACACTTGATAATGTAAAGAAGCTCGGATGCACCCCAGAAATTTTCATGTCATCAAAGAGTTCTAAAGCCAAGTCATGATCTTCATGGAGTACACAGCCTGCAATAACAACATTCCAAGAAACTATGTCCGGCTGCACCATCTGTTGAAAGGCGATAAGTGAGCCTTCGAGATCTCCCACCTTCGTGTACATGTCGACAAGGGCATTGGCAGAAAACTGCTCTTCCTCGTAGCCGAGTTTTATCAAGTATGCATGTATTTTTCTTCCAAGAATACCATCTCTTTCACGTCGTGGATGGAACCTTGGCGATGAACACTGTTGTTGCATTATTTGCATATCTTTAAATAAAAAAGAATAGCCTCAACAAGGGTCTGCTCATTTCTCTGAAATCTAGCATCTCAAACAAAACCTGCAAGAAGATTCAATTATCTTTTAATTACCGCTGCACCAATCATACTTAGCGCCACTACTTCAAAATCCATGGTAAAAAAAACCAATCCTCATAACTGCTAAGAATCCAAGAACTCAAGGCTCATGGCTTTCAGTAACCATCTGATTCATGGCTTTCCGTGATGCTTTGCCAAAACCGATTTTAGTTTGAATGCTTTTCAAATATGGGCTTGCAGTCTAATCAAAACCAGCATAGACGAGTTGAGTTTTTATCATTGAAATGGTACTCTACCTATAGGGTCGCATTATGCAGGTATCTCTTCTCATACCAGCCTATAATTTGATCAGCAACAGTCCACATGATGGCTTGTCCAGGCGGGATTCTCATCAACCGGGGGATAAGCCCCCTCCACAGTGCAAGCAACCCTTCTTCAGCAAAGATTGTTCGAATTGCATGAACCATGCCCTTGTATTTTAGGTCACCCCCAACCCGACCCTGAGCCATCAGCCTCGTTTTCACAACATCAAAGGGTCCGGTGCAGATTGGACCAGCTGTGCCAGCAAGGAAGCCTGATACCATTGACTGCCATGGCAATAGAACTGTCCCATCACCCTCTTGCTTTTTCCACAACATCTTGTCGAAACCATACTTGGCAGTGAACATAGCGGCCTGGTTTGTCCCGTTGCGCATTACTGTTGGAGCTGCTCCTGCCCACAGTCCGAGAATACCTTCTTCACGTATAATCATGCGAGCACAATGTATGGGACCTTTGTACTTGAGAAGCTCAGTGCTCAATCCTCTTTGCTGTTGTAGCCTAATTTTTACAACCTGATCCAATGATAGCAAAGGAAAGAGTTTTATATAACACTACTATAAAACAGAATTGAATTCACAGCTACATGGCAGTAGACTCAACAAATTACTAAAGAGACGTAGACAACAGAAGAAGTTAACATATAATGCATAGTAGTTACCATCCAGGATCTTAACATTGAACACACATTCAACTGAATTTCAGTAATTTACTGTGTGATTGTATGGCACTTTTGGATCACTCATAAACACCCAATCGACATAGACCCTCCTTTATTACTTGATTCTAGTCATTTAACCCAGGAAATCAAATGGTTTCTCAAGGATCAAGGTGAAATCGGTTCCTATATATCCCCAGTCTACTCTTCTCTAGTTAAACCTTTCATTTCCTCCCCTTTTCCTCCAAAACCAATCAGCGGACACAGAGATTAGCATCACCATGGGTTGGAACACATCAATGCTTTCTTTAAGAATCAGCTGAGCATTGTGCTACTACAAAATCAAGTGTTGCAAGACGTCTTGCACATTGAATCAAGCAACCCTCTTAGAATGCAGTTTCATGAACACTATCGCAATCAGTTTTAGGCTCGGATACAAGCACATTTTGACACAGGATCTGAACAGCTTCCAATCAAGCTAATTTTCAGTATGGAAATCCAGACTTGGAATTTAATTCATATTTTCATATTATTGGGCTGCCACATTGGACTAGAAATAGTCTAGAATAGAGAGATGCAACCCAGCGCAATATCTATATTGGTTTGACAATGTGAAGGCTCCAGAGTATTGGAGAGGGTGGACCAAAATGAAGAGGCAATTGAGAAGCTCCTAGCATAGAGAGGTGAAGTATTAATTAAGAAGTGGAATATAATCTTAGAATTTGTACTTGAGATTTCGAGGAGAGTTTAATCGAGTGAAGCTTCCTGTTTTTCCCTATCACAACAACAACTTCCACTATTTTTGTGCCCTCCTTTAACTAACCAGAACATAAAAAATAACTATTGTAACGTGAATCAAGTCGGTAAAATACTCTTAAATCCCTATGTTCCGGAGCAATCAAAAGATGTAAAACAAGATGTAAAAGGGATCCAAATTGATTAGTTAAAGCAAAACCAGAGTCTCCATAATACAATACAAAAACAAAGATCCAATTTAGAAGGGGAAGCAAATCAGGGACTGACCTCGAAAGGGGTGACAATAACAAGTGCTTCAAGGACGCCAGCCCCGAAGCCGGAGATAAATCGAGCCTCATGGCTAATCTTGTCAGTGTCGTTGTTCTTAAAGGCGCCTTGGAAAAGGGCATTGGAGCCCATACGAAGGGTGTACTTTAAAGTGAGATGGGTAGCGAAAGGGGTAAGGCCCTTCCAGAGAGACCGAACCCTTTCGGTTCGGACCACATTGGAGCCACAATGGAAGATCCCCTTGTAGTTGCCTGACCTGTCAAGCTGGAGACGAGTCTTAATGACGTCGATCGGCTGGAGACAGCAAGCCTCCATTACCCCTCCAATGGAGCCAGAGACAGCTTTCATATAGGGTGGAATCGAAGGCCCCGATAGTTTCGGAGTGTGGGTCGGATTCGGATTCTGGTCCGGGCTAGGGTTTTGAGGGGAAGCCATGGATGGGTGGTCGTTTGGTATTGATATCTAGATATCAAGATATCAGTATATCAAATCTAATATATGCTATTTGGAATGAATTTCATGATATCAAATATCACCCCCTAGCCCGAGTATGCAGCTGCAAAACCAATCGAAAACCCATAAAAATCAGCAATTAAAGAGACATTTATCAACTGTAAAACCAGCATACAAACTCCAAAAACATAGCAACAAACACATGAAAAATCAGCTGCACAAATCCGTTGAAAAAACAGATGGAGATTGTACCGGGCATATAGCACAACTAGCAAATTCATCGCGATTGAACGAAAGACATCTCAAACAAAGCAAGAGAAATAGAAACCAAACAAAAATCAGCACATATAGCAATCGAATTTCAGATTGTACAGGGCAAACGCACAAGAATTTCATATGGTACAGGGCACACAAATCGCAGCAAACAAACTGTAGCAGTACAAGCCAAAAATCAAATGAAAAATGCACTTGCAATCGAATGACAAATGCAAGCCAAAAATCGCAGCAAATGTCCGCCTGTGTCATTGTAAAATCACAACTTGAATTTGTTAAATTCAATAATTAATCAGTTCAATGAATTTAACAATTTAACAGTATAGCATTTCAAATTGGCAATGAACTCCTGGTATAGGATTTCAGACTTCTCAAACGGCAATAGAGCATTATAACCACATGACAGATTACAGATTTCAGATTACTCAAATTCCAGGAATCTCTCAGATTTATCAATGGGAAAAGAGTTAACTCTACAAGCCTTCTCAATCGCCTGTACATGAATGAGAATGAGGAACGACGTGACACGAGATTTCAGATTACCTGTGAGTGAGACAGCCCAACGAGGCAACGACGGTGAACAGAACAGGATGAGGGTCGCCTACTGCTGCTGCTGTTCACCGGCGCGGCTCGGAAGGAGGGCCAAACTGGAAGCTGTTCTTCTCCTTCCTCATTTTTTCTAGTCGGACAGGGAACTGCTGTTCGGAAGGAGGGCCGAACTGGAACAGAAAGAGTGGAAGGCGGACAGGGAAGAATGAAGACGTCAAGAGCGGCTAGGGCTGGAAATCAGCTGACCGACTCATTCGATCCACTCGACCCGATTATTAGGGTGAAAACCTGGAAAAAAACCGGGTGATGGGTGATATACTTTCCACCCATTACCCGACTCATTTAACCACCCGTTAGCCCTCCCGATTATTATAAAAAAGAGGCTAGTATATAAATAATTCTCCGTATAATTTAACATAACTAACCTATTTCTCCTTTTCTACCACTCGTTTCTAGGTGTTTTCTTGTCCAAAAAGGTCTTAAAAAAGTATAAATTAAACTTGAATTATTTAACCCCTTGCCTTTTTGAAATTTCTTTTATTTGTTTTGCATATAACGATAGAGTGTAAGTAATTTGACTCTTTTCAACAACTTTATTAGCATATTACCGTATTAATGCAACCAAATCGTATTTTCCAAATTTGTCATGAGATTTGTAACAATAATCCTCTTCATTCAAAGATATTACAGAAATGAGTAGTTTGTTTTCTAAGGACATAAATTTTCTATATTATTTTATTTTGAGTCTAGTAACCAAGTTAAATTCATCTCAGTTAGATACACCGCAAATGATTATTAAGGATTTGCACGTCCTTATTAACGTACAAGTGTGGAACTGTGCACGTCGTTAGCAAACTAGGGTTTAGGGTTCACCGAGGGTTTTGTAGGGTTAATTGAAAGAAATTAAAGGGTTTAGCTATTGGAGGTTTATGATTTAGGGTCTAAGTCATTTCGAGCATTAGTGAGTTTAATTGATAATTAAATTGAAAACAATAATTGTTAAGGTTTTCATTCGAATAATATGCGAATAATGTTACAAAGAACGGGAAAAATGGTTTACATCCATAATTGTAATAAACTGGTGGAATAAAATCTAGGCAAAGTGTAAAGGGCGACCAGATTCAACACGTAAGGCTCGAAATCTGTCAAACCGAGCTTGAAAAGAAGCATCCCATCCTTCGATGCTCGGATGATGATGTGCGACCCATTCTGGCGCAGGCGGCGGAATAGGAGCGTTAGGACGCAACCAGACCTATGAGGACGGAAAATTAGAGTTAGAGTATTGACATATAGATGAAAAGTAAAATAGGTAAAAATATAAGACGTTTGAAGTCGTACCGCTGCAAAATAGTCTTGGTTTCCGATGCAGGCTAAACCAAGGGTTGCGGATTGAGAGTTGTTAGCAGGTGTCGGCGAGGTCATGGGGAGACATGTGAACGGATGATGCTAAGCTAGGACGATGAGAGGAATCTGATATACCGTTACAAATACTAAACCCATGATGAGTAGCTCTATCCACCGTCTCCTATCACCATGCACAGGTCCCGCCCATCTCTGGTTGTCGACGAACTGCTGGAATGGGTACCCTCCCATATAACAACCGGCGTAGAGATCGGCGTGATCCTCCAAGTGATTGCATAAAAACGTTTTGAGTTCCGGGAAAGCATACTCGCCGATCGGTGATGTCAATGACGCCAAAGCACGGTAACCACAATGACCATCTTCAATAGTGTCCCTCACACCCTCAATATGTCCGAGCATGAAGGGATCAACGTTGTTTCGACCCCAGTTGAACACTCCGAACACATCATCACGTCCATGTCGAGCTGAGGTCGCTTGTGGACGATGTCGAGCAGCATTTCAAGTAGCACGTGCTTCTTCTCTCTCAAATATTTCCCTTAACTCCTCGTATGGCAACGGGTTGGTTCTACAGGCATTCCTTGACCCCCGAGGCCTCCTTTTCGATCGGACGCTTGCAGATGAGGGTAGGTGGAGCTCATCGTCGCATAGATTGTTGGAAGTCGTGTATGAAGATGATAACTCATACGGTAGTGGGGTGTCATCGATGTCAGTCCATGACTAATCCATCCAGAACGGGTGGATGTCCTCAGCAGGTATCGGAGTACCGGAATTGACGTATGCCTGAATCTCATGGACACAAGGGATCCCGTAACAAACCCTCCAATGTCGATCCGTGCATTCCGGAGGAATGTTTTGGTTTACGACATCCTGCCACAACTTGTACAAATAGTCGAAGCACTTTTTGGAGATTAAAGTCTTTACCTCATAAAAAAGGTTGACTTTATACGCCGTCGTTGGCCATTTGAAGCGGTCGATCTCCAAAGTAGTTTGCAGCTCATGCAGTTGACAATTGTTGACTCTATGGATTGCATCAATCACGATGCGAAAGTCACCAGTCGATGAGTGCAGTGCCTCCTTGAGAACCTTGTGTTGACCCTCAACTCTGTAAACAATGAAGTGCATACCACTAAATGTTTGATGTCATATCATATTATAATGGGAGATATGAAGTAAGGTGTACATGTTTGTTGTACAAGCGCCGAGATTGAAGACATCATCTACGTAGTATCGTACGATGCTCCTGCTGTATGAAAGCCACACCGCCTCTAAATACGGCACCACACCTGGGAATGGGTGTCATGCAGCGTGTAGCGTCCGACGACGTCGGTTGAATGATTTCTCCGACCTCGATTGGACTTACAATGGATTCATTCTTGACAGTTTAACTTAGTATGACAGATTGAAATTCAACTGTGTATATACAGTTCGACTTGAGAATCAACTGTCGAAGGCACCTATCGGGCATATATGGCTCCTCCTCCCTGTAGAATGTGATGATGCCCCGGTAGGTGGACTGACGGTACTTGCTGTCGAAGTCCAAATCACGCCCAAAGGGCATCCACTCCACCTATAAATAAAAAAATCAGTCATGATTCACATTTACGAAATATATGGCATATAAAAAAATCAGTCGAATACATACATCGGCGACGGTAAACCGGTCGACCTCGTCCCGCATCTTCTTCAGCTTCGCCTGCTTGGCCCTCGAGTTCGCGCGGGTAGGCGCCTTCGGAGGGATGAACTTCGCATACCAGCGTCGATCGGCCTTCCTAGCCGGATCACTGGACAGATCGCCTTGGAAGCGAGGGAAGTACGCCCATATCCAAGCATTGACACAAAACACAATTTGGTTAGAATATAATATAAATATTACTAAACTATAAACCAATTTCAGCGGTCTCGTACCTGTATTAGCGACGTGCAGCTATCTATACCCTTCGCACCTGCTCGGTAGCCTCGCCTAGGCCCCTGTAGAGACAGGCAAGAGCACCTGCACCCCATGCAATGGTGACCGTCCAGGGGATGTCCCAAACAAGGCCGAACATCTTCTATAGGATCCGGCTCTGCGACTTGTCCACAAACAGAGACGCGACGATAGCGGTGGCCAGGTAACCCAGGTGCAGAAACCGGCGATGTGCAGGGTCATCCTCTTGCTGCCCCACTCCCGTATGTAAGACCCGGGGTCTTAAGAGGCGTCAGCCCTTGCCACCTAGCCCTCTCAGGTCCGTTGTCCTCACTTGGAGCCTGAAAAGGAAGAGCTCTTGTGACATGGGTAGGGCTTGAATCACTTATAAATCACTCCCAACATCCTTATGATATCCGATGTGGGACGGGGGTGTTACAATCTCCCCCACTTAAAGCACTGACGACCCCGTCAGTCCCAAGGGACTGCCTCCGGGAGGAGCGTACCCGAACATACTGTCAGCGCACCTCCAAGCCCGGAGTCGGCTCTGATACCATCTGTAAGACTCGAAGTCTTAAGAGGCGCCATCCCATGCCACCTAGCCCTCTCAGGTCCGTTATCCTCACTTGGAGCCTGAAAAGGAAGAGCTCTTGTGACATGGGCAGGGCTTGAATCACTTATAAATCACTCCCAACATCCTTATGATATCCGATGTGGGACGGGGGTGCTACAATCTCCCCCACTTAAAGCACTAACGACCCCGTCAGGCCCAAGAGACCGCCCTCCGGGAGGAGCGTACCCGAGCATACTGTCAGCGCACCTCCGAGCCCGGAGTCGGCTCTGATACCATCTGTAAGACCCAGGATCTTAAGAAGCGCCAGCCCATGCCACCTAGCCCTCTCTCAGGTCCGTTGTCCTCACTTGAAGCCTGAAAAGGAAGAGCTCTTGTGACATAGGTAGGGCTTGAGTCACTTATAAGCCACTCTCAACATCCTTATGATATCCGATGTGGGACGGGGGTGTTACACCGTATGCGTGCGGATCAGAATCTGCTCAGGATCAGCTGCGGCCTCGGGGTCATCAACGGGTGCGGGGTCGATGAGCGGCATGTGCCTCGCGATCCACTGGTCCATCACCCCCGTAACGGGAGGGCCGCCAGCGTGTCTGTATGAGCGCAGAGCCTCTGGGGTCAACTGGTAGTACTCGGCGACCGTGTGGATCAACTCTGTCGCGCCCAGGTATGACAAACACGGCAGACCCTCAATCCAAACCCCCAAGAGGCAGGCAATGTCGTGCAGCGTGATGGTCATCTCGCCCCATGGAAAATGGAAGGAGCTGGTCTCCGGATGCCAATGCTCCAGGAACACGGTGACCGTGTACTCGTCCACACCCTCCCAATGGAGGGCCCGCAGCTGCGGGATGCCCGATGGAATCAGATCCTACCACCAGGTCCATGGGCCCTCGAAGATGTATGGGTCAAACGGCAGCAGGTGACTCGTCCGATGGTGGAACTTCAGCAGCGGCAGATCCACAATCGGCTCCCTCCACACCCGGTACGCTCGTTGGTGCCTGTAAGCCAAAGAAATCGTCGGTGGTGTGCGGGAGGTCGATGCCTCAGCATCGTGGGTGGAGGAAGTAGAAGCCTCGTGGGCGCCACCGCTCCACCACCACCGCCACCCTCAACCATCTCCGCCACAGCCCCACCACCACCGTCACCACCACCATCCTTCTCAGTCTCCATTTACGCCGCCTCCATCGCCACCGCCCCACTACCACCACCACCCTCCACCATCTCCTCCTCCACTGGCACCACCACCACCTCCGCCTCCACTCTCTCCATCTCTCTCTCTCTGCCTCGATCTCTCTCTCTCTCTGGCAATCTCTCTCTCTCAGGCTCGATCTCTCGTCGGAATTCGCCGGCGTCTCTCTCTCTCTCTCTCTCTCTCTCTCTCTCTCTCTCTCTCTCTCTCTCTCTCTCTCTCTCTCTCTCTCTCTCGTTGTCTAGATTGGGGAAAGTGAGGACGAAGGGGCACGTTTTTTCGATTTTGAAAAAACGTGTATGCACGTCGTTAATGACGTGCAGTATTGCACGTCATGCGTGCACGTAGGCACACTTTGGGTCTATCCCACCTTGCACGTTAATTACGACATGCATGCACGTCGTTTTAACCGTGGATGTACGTCGTAATTAACGTGCGGATTTGCGGTGTATATATCCGAAGCGAATATTAAACTTCTAATGCTAATTTTGTAAGTTAAGAATAGTGATATAATGTATGAATAAGTGTTTTATTAATTTAGTAAGATTCATACCTTAACATGATTTATAAAATTGTCGAATATGAATGATTTTTAGGTATCTCTTTTGACTCATTTTTTTAATTTCTTTCACCCGATTAACCACCCGATTCACCCGACGGGTTGGGTGATGGGTGGAAAATTAGACGGGTGGGTGATGAGTCGGGTGAAATTTTTTTGTGACGGGTCGGGTGAAAAAATGGGTTCACCCATCCATCACTCAACTCATTTCCACCCCTAAAAGCGGCCGAGCCTGAGAAACCCTAAACTACTCCCATCTAATAGCACAAGGGTATTTTAGTAATTTCTGGTACCGAGCTTCCGAGCTCGGGCTCGGTTCGAGCCTAAAAATATGTTCAAGCTCGGCTCATATTTCCTCTACGAACGAGCTCGAGCCGAGATTTCTTGAGCCGAGCTCGAGCAGTTCAGTTTAGATAACAAAGCCCTACCCAAGCCATATCAATTTCGCACAACCCTACATTGATTCCAACAAGCCATAGATGAAGAGAAAAGAATAGATGAGCGTACCTGTTGAGAGCGCAATTTGGTATCGTTATCTTTCCGTACCAAACACTGGTTGCAATAGTAGCTACTAGCTTTACAATTTGGTAAATGGGAAGGAAGTGTAATATGAGTTGTAGGTTCGAACCTGTGTACGCCCACATTTTTATTTTTTTCTTCTTCTTCTTTTGGTCAGAAAATTAATTAGTCAAGATAGCTAGTGAGTTTGTTTGCAAAAAGCTCCTTGGTCTCATCAATCTATTCTATGCAGCACGACTGTATTTAAAAAAACAGACAAAAACATTTCCCTTTAAACTAGGGTTGGGCGGTGGTAGGAAAATTACCATACCAACCGATTACCAACCGTACCAACGGGTTATTGGTACCAAGAAGTCGGTAACCGACTGAATCGGTAACCGAAGTCTCGATACCAAGGGTAGTCGGTACGGTAACGGTATGGGCAACCCAAATACCGTGGTACCGGTGGTTACCGAATATATATTTAATTTTTTAAAAAAAAAATAAAATCTATCATGTATCATCGGTACCATCAGTACCGATGGTACCAATGGTACCGATGGTAGAATCTGTGAATGTGAATTATGTGAATCTGTCATTGGTACCATTGGTACCATCGGTACCGATGGTACCACAGTGTATAAAACGAAAATCGAAGAATGAAAATAGTGGCTTCGGTTACCACGGTACCGACATTCGGTAAACGATACTTTCGGTACCAAGAGTTTCGGTACCGACACTATTCGGTTGGTACGTGGTACAGAAAATCCCATACCGAGGGGTATCGGTACGGTACGTGGTAATCGAAAATTTACCATGGTACCGTACCGTGCCAGCACTACTTTAAACCACAAAATCTTAAAAGTGAGAAAATAGTTGATGGCATTTCACAATTGGAGGGGATAAGGGAAGTTAGAAGATCAACATTCACTGGTTCATGAGCCATACTTAACTACTTAGTGCCTAAGAATCACTTAATACAAAGAGGGAAGAAAAGGCATTGAATGTCAAGAACCAGAACAACCAGCTAAAGCGACAGCCAACAGAGTTTGTAAATTTATGAGGGTTTGTTTTTGTATGATATATATGATGAAGCCCAATCCAGGAGTTTAGTTCAAAGAAGCCCAATAAGCCTCCATTGGAAGTGTTATTTCGAGCCCATGCTAAACGTTTGATAAAAATATGTTATTTATAATTTATTTATTTATTTTTGTAATGATAAAAATTATATAATATGTAAACTTATTTTATTATTTTAAAAAAATAATTTCATACTTATTGTAGTAATAAGTATGATGTTATTTAAAATAAAATAAAATAAAAAGTTGATATCTTATAGTTGTAGTTTTTAAGTATATTTTTCTGAACAGAGTGATACAAAGTTAAAAAAAAAACAGTGTAATAAATTAGTGTAAAAAAGTATATCTATTGATTTTTCTTAAAAATTATCCACAAAATTAAAATGACATATTTTAGCTACTCAAGTGAATACTATTTTTAGAGTTTCGGATTTTTTGTAATATGAGGCAAAATGGGATAATTTTGATATTAATTATAACATTGGTTGATCGAAAATCGTGCAGACTAAATACACCACAAACCCTGCACGTCGGAAATGACGTGTCGGGTTGAAGTGGTTTAATTAATTTTTTTAGCGTGCTAATTAATTGAAAATGCCTGCATGTTAATTCTGACATTCACTTTTGATGAGAGATTCACGGTGTATCTAACAACACCCATAAAAAATGGGTTACTAATGTAAAAATTGGTATTAGTTATAACATTGGTTGATCGAAAATGTATTACAGATGTTAAAATTTTACTTTATTTAATATGAATCTATATATCTATATACTAAAACAGAGGTCCGAAACTGGTTCTGGTGCAATTCTTATACGTGTCATATTCTGGGGTAATATGGTGTTATCTTTTTTTAGCCACGTCACTTAATAAGTCAATATAATTTTGTCATCTCAAATAATGGTCTCGCTTATAAATTTATAATTTTTACAAATATTCAACCTTATATCTTAATTAATTAGAAAACTTATCTTTTTAGATCAAATAATCTATCCAATATTTGGTCAATTATTCTGCATTTTATATCAAATTGGATATAATATATCTATATATAAATACGAACCCTGTTGTCAAGATTCTAAAAGATGAAGAAGAAATATTTGGTCCATTATTAAACTTTTTAGATCAAATTAAATATAATATATTTATATATAATTTTATATTTGTGAGCTACGCCAATTTAGTTATACTTTTCTGAGCCATGTCAATTAAAAATCTAATATAATAAAATATATTTTATTAACAAATTGCACAATAGTAAAAGTAATGAATACTACTCACTCCGTCCAATAATACATGAGTTTTTAGAGGTAAAATTTTGTCTAACAATAGATGGGCTTTTATGTTTTCTATGTGGGAAGTTGTAATGATTTGTATTGGGTTGCGTGTTGTTGATTTTTTAAAAATAATTTGATTGGTTAAAATGTGTAGTGAATGTTAAAAAATAATAAAATTTATGAAAAAGTTAGTGCAATGATGATGTTTTTTTAAAAGTAAAGTATTTTATTAAAACTTGTGTTAAAGACTAAAAGTCCATATATTTTATAGGACGGAGGGAGTAGTTTGTATAAATTTGGTGTGCTTGGCATGACAATTCCGGGGCTTATCATTGAGCTTAGTTTAGACTCATTTGACATGTGGCATATTTATTGAATATTATATACATGTGTCCTATTTAGATACAACCACGCTTTCAAAGTTCCAAATAACGCTTTATCAATCAATATAAATGAATAGTGTTAATTACAATTATCTTTTTTTTTTTATTAGGAAAAAATTCGGGAGAAACCAGACTCTAGTCGAAGAGGCATTTATTCGGATGAGGTCAAGAAGACCAAAATCATTATGAATATTAATTCCAATTATCAGTATATCCTGCACATTGCATTGGTCTCTTTTTACAAAAATAATTTTATATTTATTAATAACTATTAGAAAAATCAATTATCTAAAGTATTACTAAATAAATTTTACTATAAGTATAGATAATATAATGTCGAATAAAAAAAATTATTGTTGATAAAACAAAAATATTTTATCAAATATTTTTATTTGAAAATTCAAATTCTAAAAAATTATATTCGAGCGTAATCAAACTTTCTGAGGTGGTAAAGTTTTTGATAAAATTAACAAATAAGAAGGATTAATGAAATTAATTAATAAAGTGAAAGAAATGTTCAATTCATATTATGTTCGAATCCTATATTGAAACAATCCGATAATTACTTAAATCGGTCAAATAATATAAATGGTAAATTTTAATTAGTTTAGGCTGTTTAGCTTTTTTTTTTTAATTAGATTTCTAAGGTCGTTTATTTTTTGAGAAAATAAAAGAAAACCACCCCTTAAATATAGCGCTTTGTAGAAAACCACCCCTTAAAATTGAAATTACAGAAAACCACCCCTTAAATCCATTATGTTTGTAAATTGCCACCCACGACCTTTTTTCCGTTAGCTTGCCGTTAAAACAGTGAAAAGTCATTTTTACCCCTCCCTTTTAATGTTATTTTAATGAGAGAAAAATGTATGAATTTTTACCGTTTTTAACGGCAAGCTAAGACAAAATGGGTTTAAATGGTGGTTTTCTGCAATTTCAATTTTAAGGGGTGATTTTCTACAAAGACCCACATTTAAGGGGTGATTTTCTGCCATTTTTCTTCTTTTTTTTTTGGTAGAGAATCTTTCTCAATTTAGGGTCTTATCCTATGCCCTGAATGTTATTCTATTCAATTTTATAATCCATTAAAAAATAGATGTCATTTGAAATTTTAGCACATTTTTCTTCAAAAAAATTAAAAACTATATAAAATATTAATTTTTTTTTATAAGTTAAGACTTGATTAAAAATTAATATTTTATATAATTTTTTAAAAAACGTCTGAAAATAACAAACTACAAAGTACTCCGTATGTTTTAAGACCATTTCACACAACAATCATAAATTTCATCATTATTTGGTGCAAATTTTCCTATCCACAAAGATAAACTGCCAAATTACCTTCTTCCAGCAGGTTACCCATTCCAGCTAAATTATAGGCTCAACATGCCAAACACACTAGCCTCCCAACTTACTGTATACATGCAAAAGTCCAAATACAGTTGGGTGCACCCACTCCTTTACAATCAATGACAATTGCCAACCATAAAATTTATCAAAAGTTTTTTTTTTGTTCATCAAATGGGTAACTTTTTGAATAATATATTCATGTCATGTGTGTGTTGAAGTTAGAGTAGAGAAAATGAAGAGAAAAACTAAGAGGATATATGCTCAAATGTGCACTGCACATGGTTTTCTATATTTACACATTGTTTGCATTTTGGGCTTAGCTGTGAAATGAAACTTTTATCTCTTTTTAGAAGAGATTGAATGGAAGTTTGAATGGGGCATCAGATGCTCCCAAACCCATGTTCTCATTGTCTTCATTTTCCTTTCCTCATGCCTAATTGCCTTTTTATCCCATCTTTTATATGCCCAATTACACATATTTTTTTATATTTAATATAGACACATAGATACCATTTGAATGTCTTATAAAAAATAAAAACTATTTGGTATTTCATATCTTGAAATATGAAATGAGCATTTTCATTTGTATTTTGATCAATTTTATATTTTCATTAAAGAAGAATTGCATAAAGTGAACATTGTAAGTGATAGATGTGATGTAATGGATGTTACTCCCTCCATCCCAACAATACATAGATTTTTAGATGTAAATTTTTGTCCAACAATAGATGGTCTTTTAGGTTTTCTAGGTAAAAAGTTGTAATGATTTGTATTGGTTTGTGTGTTGTTGACTTTTTAAAATAATTTGATTGGTTAAAATGTGTAGTGGGTGTTAAAAAATAATAAAATTTATGAAAAAGTTAGTGCAATGATGATGTTTTTTTAAAAGTAATGTGTTTTATTAAAACTTGTGCAAAATGCTAAAAGGCAATGTATTGTTGGGCGGAGGGAGTATTAGATACACACTGCAAATTCGGATGAAGCAAATGCACGTCCTTGTGAACGTGTTATCACGTCCCTTCCAACGTGTAAGTAAACACTGAAAATCGAAGGCAAATTAGGGTTTAGGGCACCACGTTCATATCGGCGTGGTGCCATAAACCCTGATTTGCGGTGTATTTAGTTTTAGCGGGAGGTAATATATGAGTAAAAAGTAAAAATAAAAAACTATTTGGTATTTCAATTCATATCTTGAAATATGAAATGGGTATTTTCATTTGTATTTTCAAAAATTTTATCTAATCGAGATTAGTAACATTTATATTTTCATTTAAGAATAATTGCATAAATAAAGTGAATAAGTGATAGATGTGGTTGTAATGAATGTTGTTAGATACACCGCAAATGCACGTCCTTATGAATGTGATACCACGTCCCTTCCAGCGTAATAAGTAGACACTGGAAATCGAAGACAAATAAGGATTTAGGGCACCACGTTCAAATCGACGTGCACCACGTTTATATCAACACGGTGCTCTAAACCCTGATTTACGGTGTATTTAGTTTTAGCGGGATGTAATCTAGTATGATTTTAAAAAAATCTCACTGAAATCCTAGAATGGGCCAACATAATACACCTAATCATGATTATGATGTCATCAATATGAGCACAGTTAACCAATCACAGCAATTAGTACAATAAGAATTTTTCTTTTAAAAAATATATATGGCATTAAACTTGCACATGCCAACCAATGTTTTCTTTGTTAATTGGCAAATAATTTGGGCACTATCTCTCTTAAAAATTAGTGGATTCCATTCCATGGTTTAGCAAACAAATACAACTAATAAGCCTCTAATTAACCATTTTTAACAAGGGGACACCCATGCCCTTGTCTTTAGGCACTATTGGCTCCTCTTAAACTATATACAAATGTCACCATCATTACATGACCCCATTTTTTATATAGGCCATTATTACTCCCTTAACCCCATGATACATCTTTCTTTATGAGTTTTATTTGTACAATTTAAAGATTTTTTTTAATAAAAAAAAATATTTCATATATATTGTAAGTAGTTAAAAAAAAAACTAGGAGATGAAGTGTGAACAAGGCATGTAAAGGAAGAAAGGAATACTTCAGTTTTCACCTATGAACAAGGACAAAAAAACAGTAGGCTTCTTCTGTAACCCTAATTAACCAATTTGTCTCAATTTTGGTGATAAGAAGACACAAGAAAAAGGAGAGCAATTGAGGAAGAAAAATCATGTGACAATGACCTCAATGAGTGTCTTATTATTAGAAAAACAAAATTCAAAGAAAGCAACCCAGCTAATCCACAATCAGACAAACTCCACTACAAGACAAATAGAAAGAGAAAAAATGTGTGTAAACACAAAATTTTTAAAATTAAAAAAACAAAAACAAAGGCAGTTTCAAAAGCAAATTTGAACAAGAAAACAACAACATTACCCCTTACCCATTAGGTCATTACCCATTACCCATTACCCATTACCCATTAGTTCATTACCCCACTACCCACCATAGTTAAATCAACTACCTACATGAACCCACTACTTGCTCCTCTATTGGGTTAAAAAGGAAGTGACAAATGCAGATTTTTATTTCTATACAAAAGGTAATTGTGTGAATGCATGTTGATGTTAGCTAACAAGTCAATTTAGTGTAAACCCTAAATTGGTTTTCTTGCATTGTCCTTTTCTTGGCTGAAATTTAGTTGCTAACTTGTTATTCATCACCTAAAATTAGGTGACAGTACTAATCCCTGCCTGAAACTGCAAGAGGAGTGTGTGTAATGTTAAACGCAGTGAGCGCAAAACGAACTATTCTAATGGAAGGCCGATGATGACGGCTGGCAGCGGTGGTGGTGGTGGTGGCCGGGGAGAAAACAGTGGTTCAGGATTGTGTAAACACCATAGGCCATGATCCAATTTTTTTTTAGAAACAGCCAATTTTTTTGGGTCTGGAGTTAGTTTTGCAGGTTGCAGGCATGCCAAGATCAAGATTGACATGATAAGGATGGATCAAGAAGCCTCACAGTGAAGTTCACCAGAGATGGTCTCAACTCTCAAAAGCCAAAAATCCAGTGGGTTAAGACTAGTGCCAAATCTGGGTAGAAGACAATTTTCTTGTAGGTGGAAATGCAGTTCAAACTGCACAGTACAAATGCATGATGATGAATACTGAGTGAGGCACCAATGTTAAGTGATGTATCATTATCAGTATGTTTTTTTTTGCTTCTAAGTATAAATTTAAATGGACACATGGCCTTGGATTGAGAAGAAGCTTTCAAGTTACATCTTTAAGCCACAGTTTTCATCTTCTGAGTTTCTGAGGAATAGTTACAACTACAAGGGTAAGTGGCCAAGTGGGTAACTCATTGATGGCTTCAGCAGGAGTACCTTTGTACTTATTTTATCTTACATTGGAGAAGTTACAGTGGTTTGGCTGTTGCAGTAACAGGAATTGAACAGGAGAGAAGTAAACAAACAAAGAAGGAGGAGAAAATGGGAGAAATCTCTACTTGTGATTAATCCTAGTAACATAGTATATATAACATACCACCAAAGCCATGGATACAGCTTTGATCTAGAACCCATGTTCTAAAATTAGCCCTTACAACAAGTTACAGCTAGGCCAGATTTTACTAAATAGCCCCAATTGATCACCACCACCCAACACACAAGAGACAAGAAAAGAAACCCCACCAAAAACCAGTGGTAAGTAGATCAATTCCACACATTACATTGCCTTTGGTCCTTTGCCATGCCCAGGAATCAAAAACTGCTACAAAAGCTTCAAACTTTCCCTGTGTGGGAATGAAGGATCTGTCAAATCTGATGCTGGACTTTTTTGAGTACCCAACAACTCTGCACTGCCCATATGAAACTGACCATCATCATCACAGTTTTCACAAGCAAGCTTATGCAGGAAACCAGCTCCAAGCAACTGCAGAAACTCCATTCAAAACATTCACCAACCTCTCTTTTCTTTATAGGGTCACAGCCCTCTTCATAATATTTAACTGCAACAAACCTTAAACAACCAAACTGAACAAAAGGAAGAAAACCCAAGTGAAAAGGGTCAATCTTTTTACTTCTTTTCCTTGTTAATGACTCAAAAGGTATATAGATCTAATGTAGGTAATTAGTAGTAGCAGTTATAGCAGCAACAGCAGTAGTAGTTGAAACCTATTAACAAACTTGACAGTATCATCAAATTCACAAGGCCCCTTCATCATCCAGGCATGGTCTCACAAAGTTCTTGATCTCCCTCTTTAAGATCTCAAAATGCTCGTTGTTCGCCAAGAAATAGAACCCGATTGTCGCCTGCTTGAGGTAAAGGAGGCTAACGGGATGCCCCGAGTTCCTAAGCCCCTCGGCGTACTCCAATTGCCAGTCTTGGCAAAGATCCAATCCAGCCACAACCACCAAGCTCTTGGGGAAGTCTAACCCTTGTATACTCCTACTCCTAGGACCGAATATGTTACACGCAGGGTGATCGCGATCCTCGCCTTCCGGGAGATAGGCCCTCCAATACCAATCGCGATCCTGGACTGTCATGAAGTATTTGCCATCCAATTTCTGCTCATTCTCAGTCCTTTTCTGGCCACCAAACATAGGATGAAGAAGTACATTTCCCATAATCTTGACACCGGATTCGGCTGCTCGAACAGCGACGTGGTGGGCGATGTTCCCGCCGGAGCTATCCCCAGCCAAGTACATATGGACCTTCAAATCCCGGCCACTCTGCAGCCATGTCCGAGTGCTAACCCACTGAACAGCTGACCACCCATCATCATAGGCACAAGGGTACCTGTGCTCCGGCGACCGCCTGTAATTCACCGATACCACGACAGCCCCACAGAACTGAACTAGCCGGCGACACCAAAGGTCGTAAATGGAGCTGTTGACGGAGGAGTGGGTGAAGCTGCCCCCATGGAAATAGACGATCACCGGCACTGGCTCCTCGGTGCTCAAGGGCTTCTCGAGCTCGATGAACCCGGTGTGTGCTTCGTTGTCGGAGGCGGGTCTGTACACCCGGTTGACGATATTGGAGGACTTGTCAATGATGTCAAATGAGAAAACCCCATCAACCGGGTTGATGTTGGCGGGGACTTTCCTCTCCAGAAACTCAGCTAAGTACCGGTTGAAGGTGCCGTCCGGCCGCCGGAGGAGACTGTAAGATAGCTTGAAGTTTGAGATCAGGATGAATGTGTTCAATGGCATAATTTTCTGCACAAAATCAACAAACCAAAGTGAGAAAGAGTTTTGAAATTTCAAATGAAAGGCCTTTTTTTCTCTCTAAATGGAACAAAAATGGAACACAAAAACGCCAAATTTCATAAGTTGAAAGGGGAAATGGGGGAATTTCCCAAATATGAAAACCTAATCTTGACTTTCACCTTGAAGTTGATTTCGCCGCAAACAAATCAAAAAGCCAAATTAAACACATCTTTGTTGTTGCAGGCCAGCAAATCCAACCCAGAAAGATAATCAGAGATCAAAAACAAAAAACAGAGCTTTAAATTCCAACAGCGTCTTTAAACCCGGAAAGTAAAGACTTAAGCGTGAAACAGAAAAATAAAGAACCAATCTTTCACATTAGCCCTCTAAACTGATACAGAAATTTCAAAAAATAAAACCCAAAAAACAGAGAAATGGGGACAAACTACAAAGGGGCCTGTGTGGGGGAGAGAGAGTGGGGGTATAAAGTCCAAACCTTGCATTCATTGAGGCTGATTTCATTAGTATTACTACCCGCCATTAGAACTTCGCGCACACGCCCTCCCACAAGCAAGTTGCAACCAAAGCAATCAAAACGAAAAAGGAACAAACGCCACCACTAAATCAAACAATACGAGGCAAATTGCGGAAGTTTGATCTTCTCTTGAACCCTCCTAACTCAAACCAACAGATCATAATACCATGGGAAGATCAACAAGCAACGCACCAGGAAAACCCCCCAAAACAATCTGAGCTACGAAATCCCCCCTTTTTAAGCTTCAAAGCTGGGGTTTTTATGGTACACTGGGTCTGAAACAGAACAGAGGCAGCTAAGCCTATGGATTATATGAAGCCCAAACCGAGACCCCAAATATCGCTTTTTATAGGCGAAAGAGGGGAAAAGATGCCTAAGAAAGCAATCGGAGTTGGAGAAAAAAAGAGAGGGGTAGAAGAAACAAAGAAATAGACGGGTGTGCAGAGGACGAAAAAGAGAGAGAGTCAAACGCAACGGTGGGGAATAGAAAGGAACGGAGAGACGGTGAACGGAACGGAGTGTTAAAAGGGAGGAAGACGACAAACGGGGACGGCTCGAAATAAACTGTTGCCGAGGTGGGCCCCGCTTGTGGCTATACTCCGTATTTATAAGTTTTTCCACATGATAAACCTGAGTCCAAATCACCTACAACCTTCCATACACCCCTAGGAGTGATACAAAATTATTTGTGTTAAGTATTTATGATAAAAAAATTCAAAAAAATATATTTATATTACAAATAACTAATCATATATATTTGGATAATTTTTTCATGAAAAAACATATTTTGAAAAATATTAAAATTGAAAAGACGAGGATTTGATAATAATAATTTTAATATTTTTTTTAAATATGTTTTTCATGAAAAAATTATACAAATATATATGATTAGTTATTTGTAACATAAATATATTTTTTTGAATTTTTTTTATCATAAATATTTAATCCAATTAATTTTGTGTTGCATAGAAGGGTGTGTATAGGGTTGTAGAGGATTTTCACCCGATAAACATTAGTGTCTGTTTGGATTCCAATATTATAAAATATAAACTTTGTTTATAATGTATTTTAAATAATAAAATATTTTATAGGTTGCGTTAAATATATAAATAATTATGTTATAAATTTATAATTGATTACAATGTATTTAATTTAAATTTATACTCCATCCTTCTCACAAAACTTATTTTTTTTTTTTTTTGATATATTTTTTAAGAAGCTAAAAACTCTATAAAATTTTAAATAGTTTTTTAAAACAATTTCATAGATAATTGTATTAAGTTTGACATTATTTTTTGTAAATTAATAAAATCGTTGATTTTTAATATAATTTTTATCGTTCTTAAAAATGTGTAAAAATTAAAACAACAATCATTTTGAAATGTATTGAGTATTATTTTAAATATATTATAAAATATATTAACCAAACAAATAATTGCATTATAATTATACTCGTAAGGTATTGAAATCCAAGCATCCTTAGTAAAGATTTATATTTATACTTGTTGTTGTACACTACTATATATTCTTTTTATTTTTAATCTAGAGATTAAATCTTTTTTTTTTTTCCACATCCGGCCAATTAATTACACGGAGTATTAAATAAATCATGATAAATAAATAAAATCATTAAAAAAAAGGCAAAATAAACCAATGGAAGCAAAAATTTAGTGCACACAAAAGAGAAGAATTAAGGTACTCATAATCACTAAAAAAACAATGAAGAGCACTTGTTTTTAATTAAAAAATGCATACATTTAAATATATGAGAATATAAATTGAATCAAAAAGAAAGTGATGCTTAGAATCTTCTTATAGTTTATTTATAACTTTGATTAATTATTAATTAAGGCCGATTAGCAATTTATGGTTTTATTTTGGGTGGTTTAGGCTTTGCTCATCACTTAGGATTATTTATATACTCAGAAAGAAAGGGGAAAAAAACAATTTCAATATTTTTTACAATAAAAAAAAAGTAACGATGCCCCTTTCTCCTTGCACGATAATAACATTATTATTCATCGCCATAAAGTAATTAATTGTTCATGTTACAATTTTTAGTATTATATCATTCTGGGTGGTGTATCTTTTTCAATAACATATAGTTGTTCACTCGTGAAGTAAGGTTCCATTAGTTATATACTTATATTATATGTGTTGGTATGATGTAATTATATATATAGTTCCACACAACCTTACATATTTATACATGTGATACTCCATTACTCTGTTTTTTAACATAAAATTGATTACTATGTGTGCCGTTGTAATGTCCATAGCAGATAGAAATTAAGGGTATTTTAGGGTATCCATAGAATAATTAAGGGGTTGTTATATGGACGATAATTTTTTCACCATCGGCTCGGTGTCAAAGCTGATCGACCTCCTAAGTTGACAAGAAAAGTGTCGAAACATAATACACATTTAGGTAGTGTTAACATGTGCATTTAGATAGGTTGAGATATAATAAAGTGCATGAATTAGAGTAGTTTTCGTATTTTAGTTAATTATATAGAGAGTCGGAATCTACATATGTTTGCACATACTTTCAGGCATTGGTGGAGCCAATTGATGACATGGGAATGACCTAGCATCGAACAAGAGGGTAAAAAAAAGAAGAAATCGGAATATTGAGGAGCTAAACCTACAAAGGATTGGAGCTGTCCAAGCTGGCGACACTGCACTAAAATGAGTCGTTCGAAGGTTGTAGTTATCGGATCGGGGCGTACTTATACTTGTTGGAAAGAAGATTCGAAGACCTACAACTTTCTTGTTTACAACTTTTCCAAATTCGGCCTTGAAAACAGCGAAATCTGGATATCAAGATTGCTGCAGACAAAGAACTCGGGTGGGTCAAGATGAAACTCGGCCGAGTAGTTGGTGCACCCGAGTTTTGTTCCGAGTGCAAGAACCACCTGTTTCTTTGTGTTAATTAATTTTTAATTGCAATTTCAATTAAGGGGTACATGAAACGTTGTTTTTGGGGGAAGAACAAGAAAAGCTTTTTGTTTTTAGTTTGGGCATCGGACGAACAGGAGAAGCACCATTGTAGACCTTTGGTGATTTTTCAACTATGAACAACTAATCCTCTTTCCTCGGGGAAATTAATCGAAGCTTCAGGTTTTCTATTTCATTGTGAGATTTCTGTTCCTAATACTCTTATTTGAATATTATCAATTCTTTGCTTAGATTGTTTAGGGTTTTCGTGAATTTCCGTTAGTCTGATCAACTGATGCCTTTTCATGATAATCTATAGCTAGATATAGGTAATTTCTGGTTGAGTTATCTATGTTCTTGAGTAGCAAAGTATAAATCTCTGAAACTGGTTGATTTAGGGATTTGTATAGAGAATTGATGTGCAATTGATGCAATAACTGGTTGTGCGCGTCGATTGTCTTTGTTGATTTCCTTTAAGCTTAATCGATTATTGAATTGAATCTTAATAGTTTCAAGATTGTTTGATAATTAGGGTTTTCAGGGTCTGGTTGTCCTGTTAACTAGATTCGATAAGGAATTGGATTAAAAAGACCTAGTCTTTCCACAACAAAGTATTAAAGAGGAAGTTATCTTTTCAATATCAATGATCAATGAACAAACCTGATTGCTGAGATTGATTGACCTGAGCTATTCTCTCAGATTCATCTATTTAATCTGTTTTACTTTATTATTTTTCTTACTTGTGCATTGTTAGTTAGTTCAAACCATCAAAATTCCCCCCCCCCCTTTGTTTCTTGTTCTTGTTGACGCACTTGACTTGCATACAAATCATTGACTCTCTGTGGGATCGACCCATACTTGTCAAACTACATTAGTTAGGTTAGTCGGATTTATTTGATAGGATTTAAGGCGACTGAAAATCGTCTTTCACGACTCCCTAAGACGGCATAGCATCCTAATTACCAAAAATTGGTCAACCTACAAGTTCTGTGACCTATCCCGTCGAACTGAGGCGCCGGTGACGAATTCCTTGGTCGGCCGTCTGAAAAGCTGCAAGATTCCTGCGAGTGCATCACGATTTCTAAGTTGTTGTAATATATTGCATATCTCGAACTGAATGCTGGCCTATGAAGTAGGCATTTGCACTCTGCACACCGACCTAGGAGCCAAGCCAGGAATCCGGCACCGGTACCGTGTAATTGACGAGATTTTGTCGTGCGAATAGTATAACCGATGATCAAACATTTTACCTATCTCTCTCCTACTTTCTATCCTCTCTCTCCGCCTACTTTCATCTTCTTCTTCATAACCTTTCTAAACTCTATCTCCCAATTCCCTTCCTTTTTCAAATTCAACCTTAAATCTATAATGAAGTGCGGAATAGGCAGGTAAAAGGCTAACAAAAACTCTAGCAAGGGGGGAAGAATAAGTATGGCAACTTTTCTAAAAATCAAAAACTGTAAGACCTTACCGTCAAGGATAAGACCTTATCTGAAACGCAGAAACAAGTTAAGAACGAAATAACGAATAATAGGTAAGGCAAACGTAAACAATAAAGATAAAGCGCAGTAAGTAAAGGACACGAGAATTGTTAACAAGGTTCGGCCAACCTTGCCTACATTCCCGCCTAGGGTTATCCAACTCGTAGGATTCAACACAACTTTATTTCACTTCTCCTTGTGAGCTCTAGATACAACCTCTAGAACATCTTCCCTCTTCTAGACTAACTTCCTATCTAGCAACCCAAGCACACAAGTGAAACAAAGTTCTATGGATGTCGGAGTATCCTATACGTTTGGGTAAAGAACCTTTAGTATAACCCTAATGAATTGTACGATAAAGCTCAATGTAAATCTCACACACTCAAAGAAATAAAACTCTCAAGCTTGGAGAGATGTGAGATCGGTGTTGTAGGAGACAAATGATTGCAGGAGAACTTGTATGCGCGGGGGTGAAGCTTGTATCGACTGCTATCCCTTCGTCTCTTTATAAAGGCTCCCGTCCGAGTTTGAATTGATTTGAATGTTTGAACTTTGGACGCCTGATTTGTTGAGAGACGTTGCAAAAGATACGCTGGGGAGAAGCTTCAACATTTGAAAAATTATTCCAGAAGCTACGCATGGGATATGGCTTGAATTGAAACGTTGAAAGAGCTAAAGAAATCCCTGAAAAATCTCAACAAACAAACTAACATATATATTTAGTTAGAAGGATAAATCTTAAAATAATTGATCCAAATCTATATGTCAAAGACTTCAAAACTGGCCCAATAACATATTGGTCCAAGTAATGTCGAAAATATAAGCCCATTGAAATAGGCCCATTAAAACCGAGCTCATGAAAAACTTGAGTCAGTACGTTCAGGCCTTACTTTCCACTAATAAGGTCTTATCATCAATCAGTAAGGTCTTGACTTTGTTTTGGTATTGATGGTTTGTTTTGAAACGTTGAAGGCAACCAAAGATCGGTTCAACCAAATCTCTTGAAGATCTCAACAAACCAACATATAACAATCAAGTGTAAAGGGTTCAGCTGTAGTAATCAAGTTTAGTATCAACTATCAAGTAATAAAATTATCGTACATATAATATAACATCAAATACATATAATATAACATCAAGATAGACTCAACATATAACAATCATTTTGGGACATAACCGCTGTAATCCACTCTAAAATATTCTTATAAATGAAAACTTAAACTTAATCATCAGGAAAAAAAATTGAGTAATAAGAGATGAATGACTTAAAATAGTCAAACGGTTAGCTATATAGTTAATTTCTCTATGCCTTAATATTCGATCAATAACGTGCATGATGCATGTGTAAAACATAATTAAAAAAAAAAAAACTGGCGACCACCACTTATCCACGTTTTTCTCTTGTCCTGATCGTATATATTACTACATCCGTCTCGCAAAACTTGTCATTTTACTTTTGACACATTTTTTAAGAATGGTAAAAACTATATAAAATATCAATGATTTTATTAATTTAAAAAAATAATTTCATACTCAATACAATTATCTATAAAATTATTAAAAAATTAAATAATTTATAGAGTTTTTTACTTTTTTAAAAACGTGCCAAAAAAGTAAAACGATAATTATTTTGAGACGGAGGGAGTAATAACTAAATGATCCATTAATGAATTAATGAGTTTAGATAGGCAATGCGTAGAAATAAGTTTAATTATTTTTTATTGCTCCCTCCCATCAGTAAAATATAATCATTTACTATTTACGTATATTTTTTTTTTAAGATGATAAAAATCATATAAAATACTTCATCCAAACATTTTCATAAGTCTTTTAATATTTGCGCACATTTTCTTAGGATGATAAATACTATATCAATTTTTTTTAATAATATCATACTTATTACTAATAAGTATGAGATTATTAAAAAAATATTATATACAGTTTTTATCATTCTAAGAAAATGTGTGTAAATAGTAAAAGACTTGTAAAAGTGAACAGAGAGAGTATATATTTTTTTTATAATTTTTTAAAAATTTCGCAGTTACTATTAATAAATACAAAGTTGTTAAAAAAATTAGATATTTTATATAGTTTTTATCATCCTAAAAAAACGTACGTAAATAATAAATGACATGTTTTTATAAACAAATGGAGTAGATTCTGTTAATCATGTCTTAGAATTTACCCACTAGCCGCCTTTCGTATTTGAAAGATGCAAACATTTGGGAATATGAAAGGAAGAAAAATACCTTATGACAATGGGCAAAATTAACGGAAATAAAAAGAGAATTTTGTGAGAGGTTAATTTGGAAAGTCGAGAATTGTAGAACAATTAGATTTTGAAAAGATATAAATGGATTGATCAAGAGACTGATCTAGTGGAGTTTAGTCTAATAGATCAAATAGATGAACAAGAAAAAATAGAAAACTATATTAAACAAATAGGAAATGACACGTGGAAAATTTGCAAGAGTCTTTGTTAATGAATATAGTTGAGAAAATCCTAAGCATCCAACTTCCTACAATTCTACAAATGACTTTGAGGACATATATATATTTAGTGTTCTAAATATCGGATATATCGGCCGATATGTCGGGGATATTTAGAATCTGATACGATATCGACATATCGAGTAAAAATATCGGTCAACGTCATATATCGGGTCAATATCGGCGATATATCGGGTCAACGCCGATATATTGGGTCAATATCGGTGACATATCGGGGATATTTAGAATTGCCAACTTTTATAAGGCAAATTTACCCTTTATGACCCGATATATCCGGTCAATATCGGCGATATATCGAGAATATTTAGAATTGCCAACTTTGATAAGGTAACTTTTACGAATGAAGTTGTTTTTATTTTGTCAAATTTATTTGGTAATTTTGCAATTTAAATATTAGTTTTCATGTGTATTTTTATATTTTAAAGTATAAATATAATATTTATAGTTAAAAATTAGCGAAACCGATAAATTCGATATATCCCGATATATCTTCGACATATCCTCGATATATCATTTTTACTCCTAACTGATACAATCCCGATACGCGATATTTAGAACCTTGTATTTATTATATCAGAAACCAAGTAGAAATGGTTGGTTTTCAACATCAAGTGCGTTGGAATATGTCACATAGACACATGTAAACATAACAAACAACTTTGGGAATGGCACACTGACTAAAACACGACTAAAAAATAAAGGAATAGAGTGTGCATTGTTTAACCACGCGGATGAAGATTCGATACATATATTTTGTTATTCACTGAATGCCCAACAATGCAGAGATTTATTGGCAAAATGAAAGCAAACACTGAGGGAACAATAAGAAGCAATAACAAGGGAAACTAGAGCAACAAAAGCATAGCAACATAAATTTTCCACAAATTGACAAAAGAAACAATCCACCATTGCTTTCTCGTGGTGGGGTATTTGGACAATGAGGATCAAAATCCTTTTTGAAAACCAAGCAATTGAAAAACTAAAAAAATGGGAAATAAGTATCAAACAACAAATGAAAAACTGGAAAGTGTCGAAAGCGGTGAATCTAGAAGACGTAATAGAACCAAAAAACATAGACAATAATAGAAAGAGGATTGTTATCAGATGGAAGAAGCCAAAGGAGGGTTTCTTGAAACTGAATTTTGATGGGGCCAAAGTTTTGTCTAGTTATGCTGATGCAGGTTTTGTGATTCGCGATGAACATGGAAGAGCGATTGCTTGCGACGCTAGCATATGTGGCAAGGCATTAGTGTTGCAAGCAGAAGCCGCTGGACTACAAATGAGGCTTTTGGAAGCTAAGCAATTGGGTATCAGGCGACTCGAGTGGGAGGGGGACTGTTTAGTGTGTTTGCATTGTCAATGGCATTAAAGAAGTTTGAAAAAGCCCATGCGAGATTGAAATGTTGATTTCTGACGCTCTCTTCCTACTACGTTCATTCAATAAGGCCATTTGTTCGCATACATTTAGAGAATGCAACTTCGTGGCTAATTGGGTGGCACATTTAGTTTTAGATGTGGTTTCTACGAGTTGGAGATCTCATGCAGAGCTTGATGCTCTCGTCTGCAATGACACTTTTGAGTGGTTGTACAATAGGGGTTGACGCCATCCAAAATATCCCCTTGTATAAAAAAATGGAGCACGAGGAAAAAATCAAAATATATACAACACAGGAATAAAGATTTAAAATAAAGAGGGTATTTGACATGAATTGGAAGGAGAAGATATTTGACAACTACTACATTTTCGTTGATGTGTCGATACCTTTCTCGGTGTTTCATTCTATAAAATTTTACTTTATTTTAAAATAAAATACTCCATCCGCTCTAAAATAGTTGTTTTAGTTTTTGACACGTTTTTTTAAACAATAAAAACTATATAAATTATCAATTTGGTTTTATTAATTTTAAAAAAAAATTCATACTTAATATAATTATCTATGAAATTATTCAAAAAATTGATATTTTATAGAGTTTTTAACTACTTGAAAAGCATGTCAAAAAAGTCAAACAACAAGTTTTGTGAGACGGATGTAGTAATATATTTTCCTTCCTTCTTTATCATGATTTTTAGCCATCTATTAGTTCACAACCTTTAGGTTTTTCAACCGATTAACTTAATCTACATAAATTTTAATTAATAAAAAATTTACATATTTTTTTTAACCATTTATCCATTTCTATAACTAATATTGAATGAGAAACATTTTTGCATGTGTTAGAACCATCTTAATTTTTAAAATTTTACACATTTTTTATTTTATCAACTATATTTTTTTCTCATATGCAAGCACTTATATATATCATTGCAATAGGAGAAAGAGGAATTCGAACTCGATGAATATGTCTGCTAAGATATTATTATTATGATAACATTTGAGTTTATCCTGATTTAGGATATTTGTAGATACGTGTAAATCAAGGTTGTTATCCTTGGTCATAGTTTTTAGTTTCCTTGACTATAGCTTACAGTTTTGTATTTCTCTGTATAAATTAACTCTCAAATGGAATGAGAAAATTAACCTTTTCCACAAACATTGCTTCTTTATATGGTATCAGAGCAGCCTATGATCCTTAACAATGTCTTCCAATGGCCAATCAACCAACGGTTCCGCAACTCAAATCATATTCACCGCTACTGGTAGCGTCCAAGAAAACCTCTAATTCCCAACGCCTGTCATCCGTCTTAATAGAACTAACTATTTGTTCTGGATCTTACCGTTCGCTCCATAATAATTAAGCTAATAAGAGTATTTGTCATCAACTACCCCTTTCTTACTTATCTTAACTTTTATTTAGTTTTATAATAATAATTCTCACCATAAGACGGAGATCTTTATACTACTCCATTCGTTTCTTTTTAATTGACTTTTTACTATTCATGTACGTTTTTTAAGGTGTGAAAAACTATATAAAATAATAATTTTTTAAATAATTTCTCAATAATATCATACTTATTGATGATAAGTATTATTAGGATATATTATTAGTTAGGATATATTTCTATCCTTTGTGATTATGTAATATTTCCATATCCATTATGTATATCCGATATGTGCCTTGGAGCCTATGATTTTGTATATATATATATATATATATATATATATATATATATATTCATTCAAAGATTAATGAGAAATCAAGAATCACAATTACAAAACCCTAGTGTTATTTACATGGTATCAGCCTTTATCTAATCCTCCTAAAACCACCGTCGCCGATCATGTCTTCCGACAGCAGCCCCTCCGACGGCGGTTCCGCCACCCCGCCTAACCCCAATGCCGACCCCAATTCCAGTACCAAAAGCACCGGTAGGGCTGTTATCTGAGCCGAACAGCTCGAGCTCGGCTCGGGCTCGGCTCGAAAAAGCTCAACTCGAGCTCGTTCGCAGAAGGAAAACGAGCCGAGCTTGAACATAGTTTTAGGCTCGAACCGAGCCCGAGCCGAGCTCGTAAGCTCGGTACTGGAAGTTACTAAAATACCCTTATAGGGTTATTATATAGGAGTTAAGGTTTTTAGGCTCCGCCGCTCGCGTCGCATCTTCATTCCTCTTCCGTCTTCTTTCCCTGTCCGTGTGAGGACACCAGCGTACGTAGCAACTTCCCTTCTTCCGAGCTCCTTCCTCTTCCCTCCTTCCGAGCCCGGCTTCGGCGCCGCCGGTGAACAGAAGCAGTAGTAGCGCCGCGCCGTCTAGTAGCAGCGCCGCGCCATCCAATAGCAGCAGCAGTACTGCAGTAGTCGTCCTCATTCCTCTTCCCTGCGTCGTTGGGTTGTCTTCTTCCCTGCCTCACTGGCCTCGGCGGCCTGGTTCGAGCGCTGTCAAGGAGTGTTTTCCCGGCGGGATTGGCGCGGATCTGGCCTAGTCTAACGATGTTGGGGCTGGATCTTGCCGGATCTGTTGCTCTCCCGCTGGTGCTGTTTCGCCACCCTCGGATCTAGTCACTTGCTCCCTCTTCCCTCAATTGATTATTTGAAGAAATAAAAAAAGAGTGAACAGATCTGGTCGCTTACTCCCTCTTCCCTCAATTGATTATTTGAAGAAATAAAGAAAGAGTGAACAGATCTGGTTGCTTAGTCCCTCTTCCCTCAATTGATTATTTGTTCGACTGTTTGATGATTTCAATTTAGTATTTGTTCAGTTGTTGGATGAATGATTTAGTATTTGATTTGATTTGCTTCAGTTGTAGTTTAATTGTAGTTTAATTTAGTATTTGTTCAGTTGTTGGATGAATGATTTAGTATTTGTTTTGATTTGCTTCAGTTGTAGGTTAATAATGTAGTATTTGTTGTGTTTTAGTCCATTATTATGTAAAAGCTGTAATTTCAATTTAGGCTAAGAACCGAGCTTGAACGAGCCGAATGAGCCCAAGAGGGGAGCTCGAACGAGCTTAGGCTCGTTCGTTCAGCTTGTTCGAGCCTTAACAAGCCGAGCTCGAGTTTTATCATGGACTCGTGAGCCGAGCTTGAGCGCCAAAAAAAGCTCGAATAATTTTTAGGCTCGAGCTCGGCTCGGCTCGTTTCCCGTTCGAGCCAAGCTTGAACATGTCAAGCTCGGCTCGTTCGGCTCGAATATCACCCCTAAGCACCGGCAACATCCTTATCGCTGCTGCTGGAACCAGTCCTCTTCCGGCCCTCTAGTTTCCCAATCTCAATGTTCTCCTTGATCGCTCCAATTACACCCTCTGGCGACACACCATCAAATCTGCCCTAGAAGCCTTTGATCTTGGATCTTTCCTGCTCAAAACCGACGCCCCTGCGGCCACCCTCGCTGTCCTGTCCGGTTCTACAGACCTGCCGCCACCCAACCCGGCCTTTCCTGACTGGAAGAAGAAGGACCGCCTTGTTCTTCTTTGGATCCGGTCAACTCTCACCACCCCGCTCCTTGCTCATGTTGCTCGTGCTCAATCCACTCACGAAGCCTGGGCAATTCTTGAGCGTATGTTCTTTGCTCAGACTCGAGCCTGTCAAATGCATCTCAAGCAACAGATGCAAAACCTACAGAAGGGTTTGCTCAGTATTCTTGAGTATGTCAAGAAAAAGCGTTCCTTTTCTAATGCCCTCGCAAAATGCTCCTGCATTGTTTCCGACGCAGATTTCATCGAGTGTATTCTCAATGGTCTCGGCTCATCTTATTCGGCCTTCCTCACGTCTTACAACATGCAGAGGAATCCAATTTCCTCTGATGAGCTTCTTGGTTTGCTTCTTCGGAAAGAGGAGCACATCGCAATGTCTCTCGCTCCCGCCTCGGATTCGGCTCTCTCGGCTATTGTTGCCAGTCGTGGCGGTCGCTCCTCTCAATCCGACGGACGTCCAGAGCAGACTCCCAATGATCCCTCTCGGCCGCACCCCTAGTGTCAGATTTGCACAAGGATCGGTCATGAAGCTGTCAATTGCTGGCAGCGCCTCAACACCAACGACTTTCCTCCCACAAACACCACCAGCGGTCATCGAGGTGTTCGAGGAGGTGACGGCAGACCTGGTAGTGGTCGCGGCACCTCTCAGTAGCCAGAATAGCAGCACTTTCAGCAATCTTCAACACCACCCCAGCGCCACGCCTACAACGTTGGAGCTCCTCCGTCCACACTGTTGATCCCAACTGGTATTTTGATTCTGGAGCAACCAACCATGTGACAGCTGATTTCGGTAATCTTTCTGTTCACTCTGATTACACTAGCAATGGAGGTCTGCAGGTGGGCAATGGTATGTCCCTTCCTATTACGTATTTGGGCTCTTCATCCTTGCCTGTTAACCCTAGACCTCTTCGTTTACATAATATCCTATTTGTCCCTTAAATTCGAAAAAGCCTTTTAAGTGTTTCTCGATTAACCAAAGATAACAATGTCTACATGATTTTTTACCCTTCTGCTTGCTTTGTGAAAGACATGCATGGACGCACCCTCCTCAAAGGAATCGTTGAGAATGGGCTTTATCATCTTCAGCCACCTGACCCATCTCGGCCAACCCACAGAGCTTTTCTCGAAGAAAGGACCAGTCTTCAAACATGGCATGAGCATCTTGGTCATCCGCATGAGTCTGTTTTTCGTCGTTCAGTTTCTAGATTTCAGTTACCCGTGTCTTTGAATAATCTTAAAACAGTTTGTGAGTCCTGTCAACTTGGGAAGAGTCATCGACTCCCTCTCAACAGTCCCCATGAGTCCAGTGAATCTCCTTTTGATCTAGTGTACTCTAATGTTTGGGGCCCTGTCCCTGCTGCATCCTTTAATGGCAATTGATATTTTTTAATCTTTGTGGATGATCATACCAAATTTGTTTGGATATACTTTCTAACTCACAAATCACATGTCCTTCACCATGTTCAGTTGTTCCATAAGATGGTTGAGACCCAGTTCTCTACCAAAATTAAACAATTTCAATCAGATTGGGGAGGTGAATATCATAATGTCTCCTCCTTTCTTCAGTCTCAGGGCATCTTACACAGAGTCTCCTGTCCTCACACTCAATCCCAAAATGGGGCGGCTGGACGTCGTCGCAGAACAATCGTTGAAAAAGGTCTTGCTATACTCTCTCATGCAAAGCTACCTCAAAGCTTATGGGAGCATGCGTTTCACACGTCTGTCTATCTTCACAACAGAACCCTCACTCCTGTTTTACATTACAAATCCCCCTTTGAGAGTCTTTATGGCAAAATACCTGATTACAAATTTCTTAAGACCTTTGGTTGTCTCTGTTATCCATTCTTGCGTCCTTACACCTCAAACAAGTTGGAATTTCGGCGGTCATCCCCTTGCATTTTCATCGGCTATAGTTCCAAACACAAAGGGTACTTGTGTCTTCATATTCCCACCAATCGAGTCTATGTTGCTCGCCATGTCATGTTTGATGAAGCCACATTCCCTTATCTGTCCCATACAGCCGCTCTCTCGCCCACATCACCTTCTAAATGCGACCTCCCTAACATGTCCCTCCTACAACATGCTTCTTCACCTTTGTTACCCTCGCCCTCTCCTCCGTCACCATTACCTTCGTCTGCCACCCTCCCCTCGGCTGCCTCTGATCAGTGGTTGCTCTCTCCCACAACAATGTAATAGCCGACACCCCCTGATCCCTCACCAGCCGTTACCACCACCACCACATCCAGCTCGGTCTCTCGATCCCTAGAGAAGGAGCTTGCATCCCAGACGTCTTCAGATCATGGTAAGTCTCCTTCTCCTATCCCTGAGGAGCAACCAGTTGCTCCATCTTATTTTCGCCCTGCCGCCGATAATACCTATTCCATGCAAACACGGGCTCAAACAAACAAATTAAAACCCAAAGCTCATATCACCACCAATCACCCTCTTCCCTCTGCTCCTGATCTATACAATGAACCCAAAACCTTCCTTAATTCAAGCCTCTAAATCGCCTAAGTGGCAGAATGCTATGCAGATCGAATTTGATGCCCTTATCCGTAATGGGACTTGGACACTTGTGTCGTGCCCTCTGCATGCTAACATTGTTGGTTGTAAGTGGGTTTACAGGATCAAGCGTCGTGTTGATGGATCTATCGAGCATTATAAAGCTCGCCTTGTTGCGTGGCTTCAACCAGGAAGAAGGGGTTGATTACTTTGACACATTCAGTCCGGTAATTAAACCCACCACCATTCGCATTGTGATCTCCCTGGCCCTTCATCAGTCTTGGCCTCTCAGACAGGTTGACATCAACAACGCCTTTCTCAATGGTGACCTTTCCGAATAGGTGTACATGGCGCAACCTCTAGGGTTTGTCGATCAGTCTCGACCCCATGCTGTGTGCCTGCTTCGTAAAGCCCTGTATGGTCTGAAGCAGGCACCTCGCGCCTGGTTCACCAAGCTTCGTCAGTTCCTCCTACAACATCGCTTCCGCCCTTGTCAGTCAGATACTTCGCTATTCATTCGTCGCCAGGGTTCATCGACCCTTTTGATCCTAGTCTATGTTGACGATCTCATTATTACTGGTTCTGTGCCTGCAGAGATTGATACCTTTATTGCGCTTCTCAATCAGACATTTTCTTTGCGCGACTTGGGTGATCTACATTATTTTCTAGGCATTGAAATGGCACGTCAGCCGACTCAGATTGTCTTATCTCAACAGAAGTATATTTGTGATCTTCTGCTGCGAAGCAAGATGCACGATGCTCGCCCCATTTCATCTCCAGCCGAGCCGGCCTCCCGCCTGGTTCGTGATAGGGATCCCCACTCGGACCCTCACCTCTACAGAAGCATTGTTGGTGCCCTTCGGTATGCTACTATTACTTGGCTAGAGATTTCTTACGTTGTCAACCGGGTATGTCAATTCATGCACTCCCCTACTGAGGTTCATTGGTCCGCTGTTAAATGGATTCTTCGGTACCTGAAAGGTACTCTATCATCCGGCCTTGTCTTTCGCCGACTGGCTGACACACATCTTATGGCCTTCTCTGATGCCGGTTGGGCCTCTGATGGTGATGACTACCGATCTCAACATGGATTTGCCATCTACTATGGAGGTAATCTTATCAGTTGGACATCTAAGAAGCAAAATGTTGTAGCTAAATCCAGCATTGAAGCCGAATACAGGGCCATTGCCTTTGCCGCTACTGAGCTTATCTGGATTCAGCAATTGCTCTCCGAGTTACGTGCTCCAGCTTTTCGGCCTCCCATTATCTTATGTGAGAATTTGAGTGCCACTTACATGTTCGCCAATCCAGTTTTTCATCAACGGTCTAAGCACATCAAAATTGATTTCTACTTTGTTCGTGAGCAAGTTGAGAATGGCTAATTAGTTGTCCGTCATGTCCCAGGTCACGATCAAATTGCAGACATATTCACGAAAGCGGTCGGCACTGCTCGTTTCCTCTCCCTGCGCTCCAAGCTCCATGTTCGTGATCCTCCATGAGCTTGTCGGGGGTATTAGGATTTAGGATATATTATTAGTTCGGATATATTTCTATCCTTTGTGATTATGTAATCTTTCCATATCCATTATGTATATCCGATATGTGATTTGGAGCCTACGATTTTGTATCTATATATTCATTCAAAGATTAATGAGAAATCAAGAATCACAATTACAAAACCCTAGTGTTATTTACAAGTATAATATTATTAAAAAAAAATTAAATTAATAATATTTAATATAGGTTTTACCATTCTAAAATTACGTGCTTGACTTGAAAAAATTACTTAAAATAAAACGAATGGGCCGGGGTAATTAATTAATTTTGTTTTGATGACGAGGAACCCACCTTCGGCGGTAAACTCCGAGCACGTACTAAGTAAACCGACTTGCGCCGACCGGCTCGACCCATTGGTAAGGAGCAAGGTAAACCTTGGATTTTCACCAAGAAAAGAGGCGGAAGCAGGGATCGAACCCGGGACCTCCTTACCCCTCCCCTTCCTCCTTACCACTAGACCACCCTAACTGGGGTAATTAATTAATTTTATAACTAATACAAATATGCATGATTCATTCTCATCAATCTCAATAGTAAATGACTTGGATAATCTCATGTCCTTTAGTTAGAGTTTTTGTTCACATATATAATTGTATATAATTCACAATAATATCATTAAACAAAGAATTGTTTTGTCCAACACATATTTCACATATATACGTGTTTAAATACCAACCTTAAAAGTTAAAAACGATCTGAATGTAGTGTGGGACTCATAATTCATAAATCACCGTTGGTACAGCAACAACCGCCCTTTCACCACTCAAACTCTCGCGACTACCTTCACTAATTCCGGCATCGTCACCCTCAATTTCCGCTTCAATAATAGTATTGCAATTCGTTGATCCGCATAGATCACATGCATCAACTGTTCCACATTGAAACTTGATTATTAGTATCTAGATCCGGATTATAATTTATAAGTCCGGTGAGGTTTCATATGTACGATATGAGAGGCGGGTCTGGTCTAGATTGTGTGGTAGTATTCGTGTTACGCCGTCAGGATCATGTAGTATCGGTTGAAGCATACAAACTAGAACTATTAATCGAGTTATTTGGGTTAGATTTGGATTCGAGTCATTCAGATCTGGAATAAATCGAGTTTAGGATTAGTCGGGTAATGAATCGTTCCTGATCGAGTGAAATCGGAATTGCCTAATTGGTAAAAAGCTCTAACTTTCTAAAGATTTTTAAATTAAATTATAATATCAATACGCTAGATTAAGCTAAATAATATTGTAATATTATAGTTAAATTTATATATATAATAACAACAATATTATTATTTAAATATTTTAAACATATATATATCTGCACCATCCCCGTCTCGCACTAAATATAATAAAGATGATAGTGATTTACATTATAATAATAAAAACATATATTATTATTTCATTTACGAGTGTTATTAAACAACCCAACTATATTACCCATTTGTGTAGTGTTTTATATGGTTCTTGTGTGGTGTTTAACTGTTTATATGACTCATCATGTTGATTTTGATCCAACAAGTCATCGAGTCTTAACTCTAAAATTTCTAAATTATTTGAGTTAATATTGTTTTCGAGACCCGGGTTTAAAATAAATAAATAAAATAAAAAAATCGGGATTTGGATCAGATTTTTCGAGTCTTAATTACATTTTGACATGTATAAGGGCATCTCCCATGGTAAGCCAAAAAATGGGTTTTGGCCAAATTTTGCTCCCACCTTAGGTCAAAACCCATTTTAGCCTTTTTGTATTTGGCCTAATTCCAAAACAAAGGCCAAATTTGACTTCCACTTTTGGAAGGTCAAATCCTATTTATTTATTTATTTTTAAGTGTTTAATATTTATGTAAATTTATAAAAATACAATTATAAATCTATATATTATATAGTTATGATTTTCAATTAAAAATAAAATTTGTATTATTGTTAAGATATTCGAGAGTTCTTCGATATGACTATAATATTTGACATATTTGAATTATTATTGCACAAATAATATTTTTAGAAAATGACATAAATCTTTTTTCTTATAGATTCATCAAAATTATAATAAAAAAATAAATATTAAGTTGTTTAAAGTACTAAAGAAGAAAAAACAAATATAAAATGAAACAACCAACTATTGAATCATGGTCACATTTAATATTCTGGTAGATCCGCATTACTTTCTTCATAATCATTTCCTGTTCCGAAGCCATCACTTTGATCATCTTCATGCATACATACGACATAACACATTTTGATCATGTTCAAATGAATCAAAGATTGAATTAGAAATCTCAAAATAGTTTCATTTGAAGAGTGAGATGATGATGATATTTGAGAAGAATTCATTGTTGATTCAAATTGAAATGATAACGATAGAATCGTGTGACGGATATGAGATATGAAAATTCTAAATTGTATGAGTATTTATAGAAAATTAGCCTGTCAAATTTGGCCCACGGTGGGAACAACCAAACCGCACAATAGGTCAAAAGAGAATATTTTATACAATATTCTCTTTTGGTATGCTATTTCTCCTAGCCATTATGACCTACGGGGAAGATGCTCTAATAGAAACCATTTTCCAATTGCTTCACCCTTTTATAAAAATTTTGATTTTCTTAGAATTTAAAACTTCTTTTTTTATCTTATTACAGCTTGTCATTTGGTTTACCTAATTCGAATGCTTTGTAGGTTAATGTTCCATTTAGAATTAGTCGATAATCTCGTAACATTTTTTTTTTTTTGCCATTTTATATTATACTCTCTCCGTTTGGCAAAATTTGACGTTTTACTATTCACGCACGTTTTTTTAGTAGCTAAAAACTATATAAAATATCTATTTTTTTAATAATTTTTTTAACAATTTCGTAGTTATTATTAATAAGTACAAACTTGTTAAAAAAAATTTTAAAAAAATGAATATTTAATATAGTTTTTATCATTTAAAAAAACGTACGTAAATAGTAAACGACAAGTTTTGTCGAACGGAGGGAGTATTTTTTTAAAAAAGGGGTTTTCTGCGTGCGGCCAACGGAAAAACACGTGGCAAGAAATGGGACTCCCCCGTAGGAGCTTCCGTGGGCGCCCACCGGAGGAGGTAATTGTTGACGAAAGTAACCCTTACAAAAGGAAGAACGGAGGACAAAATTGTAAATTCGAAAAGAAAAGACACGTGTCAGGTTGTCCTACACTCCAGTGGGAAAGCGCGTGACGGCATGGTTTTGTCAGAAGGCGAAGAAGCGTTTTTAGGTACTCCGCTCCTCCGTAGAGTGCGTGCAAGAGAGAGAGCTTATTCTTGTTTTTGTCGTTTTGTTTTTGCCCCAAACGCCAACGGGTTCTCTTCCTCAAACCACCGCCGGACACGTGGCAATCTATGACCGTTCATGTCCCGTGGGACCCACCCTTCATTTCCCACTTTATAATACGGAGTATACTATTTTTCATCTATATCTATACTCCGTGTAATTAATATACTAATGACTCGTTTGGTTAGCCAGTTAAAAATACATGAAGTAAGATATATTTTTATGTTTGGTTGATAAAAACACACAGGAATTCAAGTTCTAATGAATTTCAATTCCTTAAAATTATAGGAAATTCACTTACCTAAAAGGACTCAACTTTCACATTTTTAATGTAATTTTCTTTATTTTTCTATTTATATTTCTAAAAACAAAAATCCAACCAAACAACTTTTTTTAATTCATGGGAAGTAGATTTCAAGGGAATTCAATTTATGAGAAGTAAGTTCCCGAAAATTGTACTTTCGGCATTCAACCAAACGAGCCCTAAAACATAAGCTTTAAACAGGTTCTGATGCAATTCGCATAAGGGTCATATTTTGGATTAAAATGGTGTTATTTTGTTATGTGTCATATTTTGAATTAAAATAGTGTTATCATATATATATATATATATATATATATATATATATATATATATATATATATATATATATATATATATATATATATATGATGGTTCAGGGGTACTCATGGCTTATTGTGTATCATGTGAACACATCTGGGCCATTGATTTGGTGAAATGAATGGCTGAGATTAATATGCAATTTTGTTTTTTTTAATTGAGAAAATGGTGGGTCCCACCAATAATTTTACTTCACTCTCCTTTTTAGTGTGCGTGGGTTTGTTTTGGGTTTTGTGGGGCTGGTTTTTTTCCTTTGAATTATTCAGTTGTATCGCCAAATTATTCGATCGTATCTTTAAATTATTCAGTTGTATCGCCAAATTATTCGATCGTATCAATTGATTATGCGATGATATCGATGAATTTTTCTAATCGGTTAGCACCCTGAAAACGCCCTGAACTTTTATTCGACGGTATCACTTGATTATTCGATGATATAGTTTGATTATTCGATGATATCGCTTGATTAGTCGATGGTATTGATTGATTATTCGATGACATCTCTTTTAACTAAAAATTATTCGGTGGTATTGCTTGATTATTCGATGGTAAAGCTGGATTATTCGATGATATAACGATATTATTCGATAGTGCAACCACTCACTAAACCAATTAACAAAACCAATTGAAAGCATCAGGAACGAAAATGTAACTCAATTGAAAGCATCAGGAACGAAACCAGATCCAATTAATAAATCTCACACATATGGCTGCAATTGAAGCCGTCCGAGGTACATTTTGAACCCAGATCCAGTGAAAACCATGCCTGACAACCCGAATTGAAAGCATTAGGAATGAAACCCTTACCAGCACAAATCGCCAACTGCAAAACCACCACAGGGAGTCGCCCATGGCTTCAAAAATGCCGCCTCCTTCGAAAATGGGCCCTCAGCCATCCTCCGCCTGTAACGGCCCAGGATTATGATTCCCGAGTTACGTTTTGAGGGATGAAAGCCCTCGTTGGGATCTTGCGCCCCGAGTACAGGTTGAAGGTTTGAAATCGAAGATGGGTAGTTTAAAGTGGGATTTCGCACCCAAATCCGGAAGTTCCGTTGGAGACCCCGAGGTAAACCCTTGTACCTGTCCTAAGTCTACAACGCGGGAAATCCTTTATCATGCAAAGGGCATAAGTTCTGAAAGTGATACAACCAGTGCCACGGCAGAGCCGGGTCAAAACAGAGTATAATTAGGGAGAAATCCCAAAAGCGTGAATCTGGTGAAGTCAGGTTTCAACCACTCACTCTCCGCCATATGAATAGACCCCGTCATAACAGCACAAAATCAAGCAGTGTATCGGGTACCTGAAACTATACCACCAAGTCAAGCCAAGAGTCCGCCCGCGGGTCCTCTGACCGCGCTGAGGACATATAATACGCCTATACCTAGAATAAAGATGCCTTCATGCAGTACTGGAATATTAACCACACTATCATGTTCCTAACTCATATGTGCAGAATATTAAGTAAGGCCTTAACAAAGAATACCAAGTGGTATATCCCTCTTCTACCACCACCCCTCTTCCAGACAAGGTGGAGACTGGCCAGTTCGATGCTATAATCATATCAAATCTCATCATCATATCATATCTCATCATCATATCATATCTCATCATCGTATCATATCTCATATCCATCTCGTATCTCGTGATATATATAAATGACTCGAGGAGGACAACACCCGATGAAGCTGGGCTGCCCTATGACCCTAGCAAGGACTCTAGGACTCACAGATAACGGCCGTTCTGTATTCAAACGCATATAGAGTAAGGATGCTCATTCGTAAATGCAATTCCTAAGCATGATACTACATGACATGCTCTTATGCATGTGCAACACCTACATACTATATGACACATCAGGCAGAAGGTACTGGTTACTGAGTAAGCCCCGGAGGTACTTACCTGGCTAGCAGATCGGCAACAGAAGAATCCAGCACACAATAGTCACAATCACAGAGTATCACCTAATACATAATGGAATATATATAAGTCTACATTCAACTATTAAGCACTCAAGCACACCTCAATCAATAGAACAAGTAACATATTATGAAAGTCATTTCATCGCATCATCTACTCCTCAAGACCACATCGTTCTCCATAAATCATTCAACCAATTCTGCATGTTCATATACGTCATTTCCACATATACCTCAACGGTTCATCAAAATCATAAGACATAATTTGTGTGATATAAAATCCTACTAGATCGCCATAATTATCCAACATTTAATCTCATATAATAATTCACCACAAGTCATGCTATTAGTCACACATATCATACCGTTAGTCAAACGATCATATCATCATGCTAGTTAGTCATCGAACAAGTATAATTCTCAGGCTAGTTCCAAAACTTTACCAATTTCGAATTAAATAGTTAAGAATTCCTACCCGTTGAAAATATTCGCTAAATTCCTTTTTAAATTTGTTTATTAGATTACCTTCCAACCTTGAAATTCTTTTTCAAATTCTTTATAAATCTTTAAGTCCCAATAATAGTATAGATATTTTAAACACCATTTATTAGCACACTTTTATAAAATATTTCCGAATCCCTTAAAGTCAAAACCTTTTTTATTTAATAAAACCAACCCTTTATAAATCTCGTGAAATAATATTTTATACCTTAATCCCCAAATAATATTATAATATTTTAAATACCGCTAAATAGTTAAATAATTAAACGGATAAACCCGAACCGAACCCATTTAAAGCCAACCGAAACGAACCGAACCAAACCCGCCTAAATCTAATCCAATCCGGTCAAATATTAAGCAATTAATATAAATTGCAAGGGGCCCCACAATACGTCTTCTTCCTCAAAATTGAAATAGAAGCTCCCGCCATGGCTCCCCACTCGCCCGAACAAGAGACCCGTCGGCGAGCCTGAGCTCCACCTTCCGGCCTCCCTCGTCCTTCCTCCGTCGCACCTGCTGCTCTCGGTGCACTACCCACGCTCGGACCTTCCCAGCCTGCTTGCAATCCCGGCCTCGATTGCTCCCTCGTTCTCACGCTTGTCTCGCACTCTCGGCCTCGCTCTCGAGCTGCCGGAGCTCTCGAGCTCGCCCACTCCTCTCCGACCCATTCCCGAATCTCTCTCCCGACTACCCGAGGACAAGAACGAACCAAAACGAATCAAGGAAAAGGATCTCGGTTCGAACGCTCACCGAGATGGTTCGCGACTTCGGAGCTCTCGATTGGAGGTCTCGGCGTCGTCGGAGGCTCGCGATGGCTTCTCAAACCTGCATCGGACATGGGTGAGTGTGATGGTAGGGCTCGAGAGTGATTTGGATCGGAAACGAAGGAGAACGGCTTACCGAAGCGGTGAAGTGCACTCGAACAGGGAAGGGAGCTTCGATGGCTCAACGGCGGCGCTGGGCGGCTCCTGGTTGGCTTGGCTGCATCTTCGGACGTCGGAGAGGGTGTGGAGGTGCCCAGGAAGCTGCTGGCTTCAACGGAATGGAGGATGGAGATGGTGATGAAGTGAAGGCGATGGCATGAAGAAGAGTGAAGACGATGGGAGCGGATGAGTTGATGACGGTGATGGTGAATGGTAATGGTGAAGGTGACGGGTGAAATAGGCAGGGGATGGGTCGATTTGCAGGGTAAGGTGAGGTGAGAGGAGTGGGTGAGGAAGGAGTGTGAGAATGGATAAACAATTACCCAGAACAAATCCCGAACACACGAATTCCGAATCTCAAAATTAATTTTCGAATGTTAGTTTTCCCGAATCCCGCTTTCTCGATCAATTAGATTTTTTTTTAAAACAGAAGAGGATATCACTATCCAATAATTATTTTGAATTGACGGAAATTATTCGCCCAAATTTTTATATTTCGGTCAGAATCCGTTAAATGAGTTTTAAATTCGACTTAATTTTAATTTTTTTATCGTCTTTTTCCAAAAAATTAGGATTGAAAATCTTAGCCTTTACGCCGCCCACTAGAAAACCTCTCGACTGCCACCACCAGGGAGTCGCCCATGGCTTCGAAATCGTCGTTGCCTTCTGAAAGTTCGCCAACGCCCAGATCTGCCGACGTCGACACCAGCTCGCGCCTCCACCGTCTTCCTCGTCGGCGCCATCGTGCCTCCGTCCGGACCGTCCCTTCGTCGTCGCTACCATCTTCAAACCAGCACAATCGATCATTCATCCCTCCGAATTGCCGGTCTTCAACTCGACTTCCCAACGCCGGAGTCGCCTCCTCGCCTTCGCCTCGGCTCAGCGCCGGCCTTCAACTCGACGTCCCATATTGCCGGAGTCGCCTCCTCGCCATCGCCTCTCCTCAGCGTGCGCCGAATTGCCGATTCGCTTCATCGCCACCTACTGTGTCAATTAGTGTAAATAGGGTTAGGGATTTAAGTGATATCACGCGCTAAGGTGAGAGTGTTTTATTTTGTGAAAACCCAAAATTACAATTAATCAAATATTTTTGAATAATCTCATCCCTCTATTTTGCATCAATCAATGGTCCAGATGTCTTCACATGGTACACGTTAAGGGCTGAGTACATATGATCTATCCTCTCTCTCTCTCTCTCTCTCTCTCTCTTATATATATATATCCAATATTTGGTTCATTATTAATAATCTAATGTAATTTTATCATCTCAATTAATGGGTTAGAAAACTTATCTTTTTAGATCAAATAGTCTATTCAATGTTTGTTCAATTATTCTACCTTTTAGATCAGATTGAATATAATATATTTATATATGGTTTTATTCCGATAAAATTAACCAATAATTGGTAATTCCAACTATAATATATTCTCCAAAATGTTAACTTTTGAGTATGTAATATAAATTACATACTCTAATAGTAAAATTAATTTACATATTCAACTTTAAAAATAAAGCCCTTATTTTCAAATTACACTTTTCGGCCCCTTTATAAAAATGTCTAGTGTATTGAGAGACTGATAAGTGAGTTCAGTAGGTAGACAAATCATCATGAGAAGCAATCGTACAACTAAGGTAAAACAAACCATCATCACGAAGCAACATCGAGAAACCGAAGAGAAAAATGACGGACATATTCAAAAGTGGTCATCAACGGGAGAAACAAGCACATAACTGACTTCTGAACAATTATATGCAAACCTCAAAATTTTTAAGTATCTTCTGAATATGAAGGGAGAGTGAGAGTTTGCCCAACTAATCTTAAAAATAAGATTGGATGGTCCAAATATATTTCAATTTATAACTTTGGTTTTTATGTTATTTTTTTCCTCCCAAACAACAACTAAGATAGAATCCATATACATACTCAATGCCAAAACAAAATACACCTAACCCTATATATTTCCAAATATATACATCTACTACGTCCATTTCAAATTAATTAATATTTTATGCTAGCATCATGCCATCATCTAATACAGAACTAAGTTGAAAAACAATTAACAAGTAGAAAAACGATCATCATAATGTTTTTTTTTAAATAGGCTTGTATTTTACTATAAAAAAAAAGTATCAGATATCATTGTAAAATTTCATTCTAAAACTAATTGTCAATAAAAAAAGGAGTTCATCAAAATTATATGCAGAAACCCCCGTAGGTGCAATAAGGATTGATTTATCTAGGTGATATTTGGATTAACGGTAACTCGTATCATGATTGAAAGATGTATCATTAAACTAACTGCTCTGATATCATATTAAAGTATATTAGCACTCGTGATTGAACATGTGCACTCTAAGCCCAAAATATAAGTAATATGATCAAGGTTTCATTCTAAAATCAAGTCCACCGATTTATAATTATATACAATGCTTATTTATTTAATATTTTCTATGTAAGACATTTAGGGATCGTTTGGTATTCATATCTAGATATCAGATATCAGCTTCCGATATCTAATATCTAGTGTTAGTTATAAGTAGACATCGATATCACTTAATCTGACACCTACCTATGTTTGTATAGACAGATATCGATATTACTTTGATATCTAGATAACATATTTGAGTCTATTTGATATAGTGGTTTTGAGAAAGGTATCACTTATATCATCCGATATCGATATCTTGATACCGATACTGATATCTTGATATTGAAATATCAGCCGATATCGATATGTACCTATCTAGATATCGATACCAAACGACCCCTTATAATTTCACAATTAGGTTCATTAGGATTGGAAAATCCCGTTTTATTGACAACTGCCAACCACTTCATATATTGAAGTACAATAATATGACAAAAAAAACACAATTGAAAGTATAAAATTAATACTCCATCCGTTTGGCAAAACTTGTCTTTTTAGCTTATTTCACAAGTTTTAAGACAGTTAACAAATGTACTAATTTACCCTCAATTACTACTTTTTTTTTTACTTTATCGAAAATTATAACTAACAAACCATTAATCATGTCAAGAGCATTTTTTATAAAGTTAAGTACAAAATACCTACAATGATAAGTTTTTTTAAATAAAAATAACACTCTAAAATAACATATTTTATCGAATGGATAGAGTACATAGTTGAAGACGTGGAGTAAATAGGTCTTCATAACTCAGAAGTGAAAGGATATTACTAGAAAGAAGGACGTAACAAAAAAGAGGTTACTTGCAAGTTGCTTTGCTTTAGGGAAAAGGTCCCACTTACAAAAGGTTCCAAGAAAAATCAAAGTCCAATCAATCAATAAAGGACAAAATATGACAAATTCGGATGTACTTTTTTTTTTAAAAACAAATGCATTTTTTTACGGAGTAATTTAAAAAAAAAGCATTAATTTGCTATATGATCGATTACACTACATTTTGGATTCAACGTTTCAATTCATGAAAATTGGGTCCGACCAAAAAAAATAATACTCCTTAATTCATGAATATTGGGCTTGGGTGGGAGGTGGAGGAGCCCTCCATCTTCCACCTTCTCCACACACATTCAATATGGGATTATTCCATGTGAAATATTATAAAATAAGCAAAATTCATTAGAATAATACTCCGTATAACATTTGGAAATGTGTTAAAAATAATATCTCTATATTTCAACGGTAATAAAAATAACTCAATTCTAAAATGCAGTAACAAAGTATCCCGATTATTTTTTCTAACTATAAATCCGGACAACAACAATGATATATAATTGATGAAATTAAAATTTTGGTGAATTTTGTGAAAAACAGATTGAAGAGAGAGTTCAAACACCGAAAATGAAAGGCGAACTTGTATTAAATGTTTGAAGACAAATTTACAATCGATTCAAAACACAAAACAAGTAGAGAATGGACAAGAACGATTAACCTCAACTAGGAACCAGTCACCAAGAATAGAACCGAAGTGCAATCGAGCTTCAAATCTCACACGCTCTCAGAATCTTAGTGTTTGAATGTGAAGTGAGCTCCACCTATGCTCAAGCTTGTTAGGATCACTATGTGTGTTTTGTTTGTTGATCATGATGATCATAAATCAGTGAGTGAGTCCTTACTGTGTTGCATGACAGAGGATCACTTCACCTAGTGTTCCACTTGTACATAAGCACATTTCTGTTTCAGGAAGAAATCAAGAATGTCAGTTACAATCGTTTCTCTCTTGCTTCCTCTCCAAGCTCTCCATTTCTCTCTTCTTGTTTCACCATGGATACATGTTTCACAAGTTAACATGGTATCAGGCTAGTTTTTCCTTTTGATCCTTTCGATTTCATTGCTTCCGCATTCAGATCTGTCTCTATTCTTCATTTGTGCTTTGTTTTTCACCATGGATGGTACTCAAAATGTTGATTCCGCCATGGATGAGCTTTTTCTTCACCATTCTGACCGTCTAGATTTCGTTTTATCCACTCGCTTGCTCACTGATGGCAATTACAGCCATTGGAAGCGTTCGTGTGAAGTTTATCTATTTGCGAAGAACAAACTGGGATTTGTCACTAGTTCTTGTCAACGACCTACATCTGGACCTGCCATGACATAGTGGGATCGATGCAATCACATGGTGATTGCTTGGTTATTTCACTCCATTGACAAAGATATTGCCGAATTTGTGCTCTATTGCAGAACAACGAAGCAAGTTTGGGATAAACTCGAATCTCGCTTCTGCAAATCCAGCCGTACGAGATTATTCCTGGTTCAGAAAGAGTCTGGTTTCATTTCTCAAGAAAATCTTTCGATTACGGCTTATTTTACTAAGAGAAAGAAGCTTTGGGATGAATACAAGCTTCTTGTTGAACATCGTGTCTGCGATTGTGGTTCCAATTCCATTCTATTGAAGCTTCTTGAAAAACAACAAGTGATGCAGTTCTTAATGGGATTAAACGAAACTTATAGTATTGTGCGAGGCAATATTTTGATGATTGTGCCTCCTCCGTCTCTGGATGAAGTTTACAAATTCTTGCTTCAAGAGGAAGATCAACGAAGTGTCTCGAACGGATCTTCTCAGGCCAATACTACCAATTCTATGGCATTTGCCTCTCAATCTAAGCCTTCGACGCCTAAATCGCAGACTCCTACTTCCAGCAACTCCAAGAAAGCTCCATCTTTCTGTGATCACTGCAAGGTTAAAGGTCACTCCATGGATCGTTGTTGGAAGATTCATGGATATCCAACCTTCTGCAAAGAAAATGTGTGATAACTGCAAGTATACATGTCATTCTATTGATAGATGTTGGAAGCTCATTGGATATCCACTTGGGAAAGGGCCTTCTTCATCTTCTTCTTCAACTCCACCTGCGTTTGCACCTACTACTTTTAAGCCTGTGTCAGCTCCTGCTACTTCTTTGACACAGGCTCAGTATGACAAGCTTATTTCCCTCCTCAACAGGTCGGACCTTGATTAATCAAAGGCCATGCTAGCAGGTACATGTACTTGCCTCTTTTCCTTTAACCATAATTTAGTTTGGATCATTGACAGTGGGGAAACTGACCATATTAATCCCCATTTACATTCATTTACCTTCCATAAACCCATTGATAAACATTCCTTCATTACTATGCCTAATGGCAGACAATGTCCAATTTCTCACATTGGCAGTGTTTCTTTAGCCCCACAAATTACCCTCAGGAATGTGCTTCATGTTCCTGGTTTTCATTTTAATCTGATTTCTGTAAAGAAACTTGCTACAGATCTCAATCCTCACATCATTTTCACACATGACAATTGCTTCATTCAGGCCCCTTTCATGAAACAACCATTTCTCCTTGGCAATGAGTGTAAAGGACTTTATGTTGCAACTACAGGCTCTCAAGATTTGTTGGTGACACACAGACCTAAAGCTTCTACTATTACAGTTCATTCTACTTTCAATAATGACAATTTCTTTCATTCAGCCAGTGTGGCTTGTAAATCAACTTTGTTACATTGTAGGATGAGGCATAGTCCCTTTGATCAGTTGCATCATATAGATGCTTCTGTTACTCATAAACGTGATTTCATTTGTCAGATTTGTCCTATGGCCAAACAACATAGGCCTTCTTTTTCTGTCATCATTCTATGTCTGCTTGTTCTTTTGATTTGGTGCATATTGACACTTGGGGACCTTATAAACACATTACTCATGATGGTTTTCGTTATTTCTTAACCATTGTTGACGATTATTCTCATTGCACATGGACTTATCTCATACCTCACAAAAGTAATGCTCTCTCCGTTCTTAAGAACTTTGTTTTCCTGATCAAAAATCAGTTTCAGAAAACCATCAAGGCTTTTAGATCTGACAATGCAGCGGAATTTTGGGACTCTTCCACACAAAATTTCTTTCATTCAGAGGGGATTATCCACCAAACCAGCTGTGTTGAATCTCCTCAACAAAATGGTGTTGTTGAGAGGAAACACAAGCATCTTCTTGAGGTTGCTCGTGCACTCAAGTTTCAATCCAATTTACCTCTCAAATATTGGGGAGAGTGTGTGTTGACTGCCACATATTTGATCAATCAATCACCTTTACCTTCATTGAACAATTCTTTTCCTTATGAATTTTTATTTCACAAGCCTCCATCCTACACTCATCTAAAGGTTTTTGGATGCTTGTGTTATGTTAGAACATTGAAAAGAGACAGAGATAAATTCCAGTCTCGGGAAATTCCTTGTGTATTCTTGGGATACTCCTTTGGTAAGAGTTCCTACAAATTGTTGAATCTCCATACCCATGCAATATTTCATTCCAGAGATGTTGCTTTTCATGAATATTTCTTTCCTTTTCATTCCAGTTCATTTGGTCTTGATTCTTCTTCACCCTTGCCTGTCATTCATCATGAAACCACATAATCTCATTTTCCACCAGATATTATCTTACCATCAACAACTCAAATTGCCCCTCCTGAGCCTCCTATAGCAGTACGAAGGTCTTCAAGGTCTCACCATCAACCAGTTTATCTCAAGGACTACATTTGTACTACTTCATTACTTGGGCCTTTATCTTCTTTTTCTGCTTCATTACCTCTATCATCTTTTGCCTTGCTTGCTCACATCCAATCTTATACTGAACCCACTTCTTACAAAGAGGCTGCCAATGATCCTAATTGGGTTTTGGCTATGGAAAAAGAAAGCAATGCCTTATATGTTAACAGAACCTGGGAATTGGTTCCTTTACCCAAAGGAAAGAAAGTAATTGGCTGTAAATGGGTATACAAAGTAAAGTTGAAGGTTGATGGCTCCTTAGAGAAACATAAGGCAAGGTTAGTTGCCAAAGGATACACACAAAGAGAGGGCATAGATTTCCATGACACTTTTCACCAGTGGTCAAGATGACTACAATCCGAGCAATGATTTCTCTTGCTGCTTCTAAGAAGTGGGAAATTCATAAATGTGATGTCAATAATGCATTTCTGCATGGAGATTTGTTTGAGGAAGTCTATATGAGAGTTCTAGAAGGTATGACCAACCCTGGGAACCTTGTTTGTCGATTACTCAAGTCTCTTTATAGCCTGAAACATGCATCCAGACAGTGGTTTTACAAGCTTTCTGTTGCCCTTAAACAGATTGATTTTGTGCAATCACAGAGTGATCATTCTCTTTTCATCAGAAGGATTGGCATTCATCAAATTATCATTGCAATCTATGTGGATGACTTACTTATTACAGGCTCTGATCCTTCTGAAATCTCTCAGTTAAAGAAGTATTTGGATGATGTTTTTAGCATCAAAGACCTGGGTCTGTTGCATTATTTTCTTGGCCTAGAGGTCAGCTATGTGTCGAATGGCATAGCTTTGTCACATAAAAAGTTTAGCCAGAAGCTACTTAATGATGCTAAGTTGTCTGATTGTTCTCCTACTTGCACTCCCCTTCCACAAAATTTGAAGCTTGCTCCTGATGTTGGTGATCTTATTCCCGATCCTTTTGTTTACAGAAAGTTAATGGGCAAGCTCAACTTTCTTACACATATAAGGCTTGATCTTTGTTTTGTTGTTCAATCCCTTAGCCAGTTCATGCAACATCCAAGAAGTTCTCACCTTCAGGCTTTGCTTCACACTATTAGATATGTTGCTGGCACTTTGGATAAGGGTGTTGTCCTATAAGGTCATGACAAGCCTGTGGTAAAGGCTTTTACATACTCAGATTGGGCTTCATGTCTGTTCACTAGACGCTCTGTCACTGGTTTTGTGATCTTGCTTGGTGATTCTCCTATTTCATGGAAGTCTAAGAAACAAGGAGTGGTCTCCAGGAGCTCTTCTAAAGCCGAATATAGGGATATGACAACCACTGCTTCAGAAGTAACATGGCTTGTTCGTCTTTTTTAGGAGATTGATGTAGACCCTATCAAGCATGTAGAGCTCTTTTGTGACAACAAATTGGCCTTAGAGATAGCCGGGAACCCTGTGTTTCATGAGAGGACAAAACATATTGAAATTGATTGCCATTTTACTAGGAAAAAGGTTATAGATGGATTGATTGAACTTTGTTTCATCCTTAGTGAAGCTCAACTTGCTGATGTATTTACCAAACAATTATCGTCTTCGCAACAAAATGTTTTTCTTTCCAAACTGGGATGTCTCCCTTCCCAGTTTGAGAGGAGGGGGGGGGGGGTTTAGGATCACTATGTGTGTTTTGTTTGTTGATCATGATGATCATAAATCAATGAGTGAGTCCTTACTGTGTTGCATCATAGAAGATCACTTCACCTATAGCTAGTGTTCCACTTGTACACAAGCACATTTCTGTTTGAGGGAGAAATCAAGAATATCAGTTACAACTTACAATTGTTTCTCTCTTGCTTCTTCTCCAAGCTCTCCATTTCTCTCTTCCTGTTTCACCATGGATACATGTTTCACAAGTTAACAAAGCTAGAGCACAAAGGGAAGGTAAACCCTAGTGGAGCTCAAGAGACAAGGGGGAAGGCTAGAAGGTGCTCTCTCTCTCTCTCTCTCTCCCTCCCTCTCCCTCTCATTAGGGTTTTCAACCCTTATAAACCCGAGCTGAGTGAGACGACATCGTTGTGCTCCAACGGTCGGAAATCCGAATGCAAGTGAGCTTAGTTGAACGAGCAGGCCGGTTGAGATCACATTTGGGCCTAAGGCCCAAATGCAATACAATAAGCTAATTACACCCTTATATATAACATACAAATACAAACACATAAAATCAGCTAAGTGAGATGAGCCTAACATTTGGGATGATATTGATTTTTCAAATGAGAATGATATCGTTTAACAACTTCATGTCAATGTTTTGACCTAATTTATGATTGAAAAAATGAGTTGGAATACTTTGTTACCACCTTCTCAAATGTTGGATTATTTTTTTTTATTGTTGAAAGATGGAACTATTTTTTTAAGACTCCTATAAAAAATAATTTATTTTAATTAGTTCCGTGTATAAAATATTTATTGAATAATTTATAAGTTTAACAGATTAATTATTTCAATTGATTTTGAGATAAAATTTTGACCCATTATGTGTATTCACATATGATCATTCTTTAGTACTCGTATTATAAATCAACAGAATCTAATCCACTTTTGCATACAAAATAAGATGAGCCTTTGAGGTAGATTTTGAAGTGAATTTATTTACAGCATTTAATGTTTTAACAAAGGGTGTAAAATATTATTTTGTAAATTACACTTTATCAAAAGTATTTTTATTACATTTATATTTATATATAGTTGCTTACATTAATTTATGTGAATCTGTGATAGATATGCATACAAGTCCTGAGCCTGAGGAGTATTATAAGTAGTTACCATTCCATGTTTTTAGGAGAACATCACAGTGACACAGTTACAATTGACTTTTATAAAAATTAAACAAGTATTGATATATTTTTTTTAAACCCCATTATGATCCTAATGTATCTTAATAATCAACGTCATTTATTGACAGCTTGATGTAATTGACCAAGTTATAATATAAGGACATTGAATATAAGTACAACTAAAATACTAGTGATGATAATAATAAAACAAGAAAGACTCATTAAGAATAATTAATGAATATCAAATGGGAAAATGAAATCAAAAATCAAAAAACAAAATAGTGGAGTAAGACATTCAACCAATTTGTCCTTTGTGCGCCTAATTAGTGTCGTCTATAAACTAATGACTTGAAGGCCAGGGTTGTACTATATATATTGATAAGAAATTTAAATTTATTATCACCAAAAAAAAAAAAGAAATTTAAATTTATAAATTCAATGAGATTTGATTAATTATAAAATCAATTTATGATAAAAGAGATATGTGTATGGGGCACTAGTTTTTAGTTTATTAACCGTTAAAAATTTGAGGTTTTTATTTTAACTCTGTATGGGGAGGGGTTATTTAGTACTGTAAATTTTAGTTTATTAGGGGGTTTATTTAAGAAGCTATTTTTGATAGCTTTTTGAGAGTTTGTGTGGTTTATTCGATTTGAAAATACCATAATACCCCTAATAATAATAAAATAAACTACACTTTTTACAAATAAACTGTTTTTCACCCCATACGGATTTTATATTTTTTCATAAATTTTTAACTACTTTTACCAACAGTTTATAAATTTTACTCTATTTATAATTTTCGTCAGTTTATTAACTCCGTCTCATACGAACCCATAGTAAATCACTTTTATCTATCTATAATTTTTTTTTAATGTTACAACTAGTTCATTACCCGTGCCTTGCACGGGTTGTAGATTACAAAAATATTATATAAGTTTTGGTTAATAAATAAATTAAAATACAATAATTTTTATTAACCTATTTTAATAGAAAAATATTTTAAAAAATATATTGACCGAATTTGTACTTAAAACTTATATAAATTTAATTTTCATGATATCTAACCTCCCTTAAGCCAGTAATAATCATATCCAATATTAAATGATTCCGAACCGATTTGAAATTAAAAAACTCAATAAAAAGAACTGGCTCAATTCTACAAATGACATATATATTCATGCCAACCACCACCCCGAATCAACCTAAAATTTCATTAGTTAAAGTTTCAGAGTTTAACTTGTACTTAACAACTTCTAATACACACTTATTTAAATTTTTTTAAAATTAATGTTATGAAAAATCAAGCAAGGTACCCACTGCGTTAATGAGAAAGATACTTTTTAGGGAAATTCAGAAAACTCTCCGTTAAATATAGACTTTTACACTTAACCACCGGTTAAATATAGACTTTTACACGACTTTTACACTTAACCACATGTTAGGAACGAAATTAGAGAAAACAACCCATTAAATGTTTTTTTTTATTAACAAACCACCACCTATTGTCAATTTCTATTAGGATTATGTAAAATATATATGATATTATAATATTTTACGCTTTATTTAAATTAGAATCTCAAATAAATTTAAAAAATATATTTTACCAAAAAAAAATTAAAAATATTATTTAAAAAACTTGGTGTATATATGAACACATTCTCTTATTTTATTCCTAAAAATGGTTATAAATTTCCAAATATCTTATAGACTTTTTTTTAATCAAAATTAAAATAAGTTTATAAGATATTTGGTGTATATATGTACGGTCGTCCACATTTTATATTCAAAATATAATAATTTATTATCAAAAGAAATAAAAAAATAGGTGGTAAATTTTTCATACGTGGCACAATAATAGAAGGGGAAAAAAGGCGGGAAATTTTTCATACGTGTCCTAAGCAGCTCCTACTTTAATATTGTTTAGGATATGTTATTTTTTTATAAAAAAAATAATGTGCTATTAAAGATAAATATCTTCAATATATGAAATAATCTCTAAAATTAGTTTGAATATAAAATGTGTTAATTTTGTCTCAAATTCTTATAAAAGATCTTCATTTATAACTTAAATATATTTATCGTTAATACACCATTTTAAATTTGAACAAAAATATGAACCTAATAAGTAGAATTTTATTTATCATAAAAACTTATTTCAAAATATTTAAAGTCAAACAAATGTGAATCAAGGGGTCATTGCCCTTTTTGTACTTTGATAATGAAACACCTAAATTTTTTTATGAAGAGTATTTTATAATTTTCAATTAAAACTACTTTAATCCAATCATCTTTGAAATTTAATATCTTTGACTTAATCATGTTTAATTTAAAAATTACATAAAAACGATACTTCTTTCTAGTATCACAAATTCACAATACTTGTTCTTCTAATCATACTTATCTTTTTAGCAATTTTTTTTTTCAATACAACAAATTAATAAGGTAAAAATCAACCTTGCCAATGAACAACGTAGAAAGATATTAGAAGTTGGAGAATTAATAAGACATTGTTGGAAATAAAAACTAATATATAGGAAAATGGAAAAAAATTTAGAATGTTTAGACATTAGATATATTTAAAATGTTAAGTGTTCTGATACAAATAGAGTAAAAAATAAAAGACCGTCCAAATAGAGTAAAAAAGCATAGCAGTATGTAATCAAACATATTAATTCATAATTATACTTTTAAGTGGAGAAAAAATATATAGATTAAAATGTGACTTACCTATATACAAAACTTAAGAAAATACGAAGTACTAATTAATTGAAAAAAAATAGAATATATTAAAATCACTCCTATAGTTAAATTATTTTAATATAGTTGAAAAAAATTTGACAAACCCAAAATGGACCTAATTTGACCCAAAACAAAGTGAAACCCGGGTTCGAGTCAACCCGGATATATGCAAGAAATACCCATTTTACCCAGAACTCGAAATGATCCGATCTAAATCCAATCTGAATGATCCGATATTAACATGTCTAGGTAGCGACATGTGGCAGAATTTGGTATTGTTACTATTGTATATGAGATAAGATGTATATGACTATGAGTATAAGTATTATACAATTTGTTCTAATTCAAAGCAAAGGATCGGAATATAATATATTAGATTATTGAGGAAAAAAAGATTAAAAAATGAGTTAGCTAGGTTAGGAATGTTATTGGGAAAAAATCAATCGAATGCTACATATTTTAGGAACAAAAATTATAATATTGATACTCTTGCCAAAAAAGAAGTAGACTATCTGTTAAAAAAAACTAACATTATGTAATAATATACATTTGGCATTAATATAAAATATTATATAATTGCTAAATATTTGAGCAGGAAAATTTTATACCAGAAGTATTTCTATTTAATATTATACGGAGTATATGATTGTATAAAATAAGATACACATAACTATATATATGTTACATTTTATTATTGAAAAAGAAGGATTAAAAAATGTGTTACCAAGCTAATTAGGATGTTAATGGTTGAAAAAAAAATCAAACGTATGCCACATATTTAGGGGTAAAATTACAATATTGATATTCTTGCCAAGAAAAAAAAAGGAAAGAAGAAGATTGTGTTATTGACTACACATTTGAGCGGGAAAATTTTTCACCAGGAGTTGCCACGTGTCCTAAACAGGTTCTGCTTTAGTATTGTTTAGGATTGAGTCAAATCGATATATACACACGTTATCCATAACTCTGTATTATACCAAATGTCACCTAACTTTTCAACATGTTTTAAGGATTCTAATTTTTTATTATAAAATATCAGTTTTTTTTATAATTTCATATTTATTACTATTAATGAGTATGAAATTATTAAAAAATAAATTTTTTATAAATCTTTTAACATCTTAATTCAAAAACATATAAAAAAAAATTAGGTTGCATTTATTTTTGTAGGTCAATTCTAAGCTTTTGTCCAACATTTGAATTGAAATTTTGACTCAAATTATTTTCAATATATATATATATGTTAGTAGTATTGTTTTTAGAGAATAGGGCCATAATTAAAAAACATATAAAAAAAAATTAGGTTGCATTTATTTTATGTGTCCGTTTGGTTCTAAAAATAAAAACATCGTAAAAATCGAGGTAAAAACTGTAATGTAATCAAATAATCACATAAGTTGAGATAAAATATATTTCATTATAATTAATACACCGTGAAATCCAAAAACAGCATAATTTAAACACCTTAAAAATTGGGTCAACCAAACACTACCTTATCATTTTCCATTATAAACATAATACATTTGGAATCCAAACACACCCTTATCCTTGTGAATACTGAATAATACCCCGTTCGTTGCATTGCATACTCCGTGTTCCGTAACATTTAGGGTTCGTTTGGCAATGCAAGTAGCTTTTTGGAGCTTTTGGTTTTAATATTTTATAGTTTTAAATAAGTTAAATATAAGATTTTAATTTAATTAGCTTTTGAAATTGGATTTTCAACAACTACTCACCCTAAACTTTTTAGAATTCTATTCATTTTCTTCTATCTGATCAGCTAGTTTGCATCAGCTACTCTATCAGCTGAGTTGTCAAACACCTTACTAGCTTCTTAAAACTCTAATTTAACATATATTTAACACACTTAATCTATCAGCTTCAGCTATCCGATCGATCTTGTATAAAGCAACAGCTTTATCCAATTTATTTACTATTTTTATAAGTATGGATCGAAATTTAACTTCTAATAATACTAAAGTTTAATTAAGCATCGTATCCTTACATATATTTTGTGGTGTTTTATTGAGATCTTCGTTCTCTTTTTATCTTTCAATGGGTATCTCTTATTCTCTCTTATCACATAGTATATGGGTAACTTTAACCTGTTTTAGTGTTTTTCTTCTTCTTCAAACTCTCTAAAACTATATATGCCTTTTTTCACATTGAAGCACTACCTAGAATTAACATTTATCAACTCTATTTAACAACTCCTAAACCACTAAATCCTAAACCTAATATGATAAGAAAATTAAATGTCCAAGCAAATATGATTTTACAAAATAATAAAGATAAAGTTAATAAGATAAACACTATATTAATTAAGTAACAATAAAATATATATACTCTAATTGATCTTATCCAATAATTTATTCCTAAGGAATGTATTTCAACATCTTCTAATTATTCTGTAAAGATATCCGTTTCACTTGATCGGCTCACTTGTTACCACACATCAAATTTTACCATGTTTAGATTTTACCACATGAACCTTCACTTAACTTGTATACATTAGGATTGGATCTGCCACATGAACTTTCTGCTGAGGTTCTTTTTTTAAGGTGATAATTCAAAATCCCAAACGATACAATTGTTTGGGAAATCGAGAGACTGAAAGGAAACGGCTGACGAAATGAACTTTCAATTCTCCTGAGTGAGTGGTACATTCAGTAAGACATGTCCCTTCATTAGGATGTTTAACATTTTGTTTTTCTTCCCTTTGTGTATCCTTCCTACATAGGTTCTTCCCTTTCATTTGTGTTATAAGATGGATCCCAACCTTATAATGTAAAAATAAAATAAACCCGACACAACTCTCATTTCATATAACGTGTGCAAAAATTTTCACAATCTAAAATGATACTAGATCTGATCCGAGCTGGCTTTGACTTTAAGCGAGCTATTAAGAGTTATTTAATTATATATAATTAATTTTATTATTTATAGAATTATATAAACGTTTAAACAATCCTTTTTTTAAAAAAAAGATGCAACTCCGATATCACGAGACTACAAATAAGTGAAAATTTGTAGTAATTTTATTAGCAAGAAGATGCTATTGATAGTTGATACTACAGATAAAATAGAGGCGTGTTTGTAAATCGTATAATGGAAATAACTGATGGAGGTTTATATTTGCAAATTTAATTATAGAAGAAGATGATTTATTTGAATATTTCTTTTGTTTATTTTCCGATATAATATAATGAGACAGACTTAGTTTAAATATATTGTTTTAGGTATCTTATCAAGAAAGGGGATGTAGCTCAAATGGTAGAGCGCTCGCTTTGCATGCGAGAGGTACGGGGTTCGATCCCCCGCATCTCCACTTTTATTCTCTTTTTTCACATCTTCGTCTGGACATAGTGGTTTTCATTGCACACAGCTTCACTGTCTATACTACCTATTGCCTAAACTGGATTGCTCCCAAGCGCTTGGTGAATTGGATCTCTTACCGTTAGGGGTCGGTTTTTCGACTTCAAATTAGTCGAGTTACATCCATAAATTCTGATACAAAACCTTACTTAAGGAGCTCGGATGTTTCCTCCTTCGTTATCATTCCCGACAATCTCAAGGAGGCAGGAAAGGCCTTTGCCCTAGCTCCCATGTTTGCAGACAATTAAGGTACACACACACACACATAACACATTGTCTTCATCTGATTAATAAACTCCTTAATTACCTTGGATGCAGTGTTTGGACAGGTCTTAGTTGCTCCTAATCCAGCAACAGCTCCCCATCTTTTGGGGTCCATTTGTTTGTTCTCTGTTCATCAACTCACATGGGTTTCATATTTTTACATTCAAATGTTGTGTGTGCTGTGTCCTCAATCCTCATGTTTTCCATTTCAAAATATGTTGTTTTAAGAAGGTTTTTTTTTTCTTCCTTTTATAGGAAATTAACACATCACATCAAACGAACCTCCAAATTCATATAGTTCATACAAAATTGACTCTTGACATGAAGGAAACTTCCACACACGTCAGGATGGAGAATTTGACACAAATTTTTTTTTTCCTACTTTTTCTACAAAGCAAAAGTTTTCTATGCATGAGAGGATGGAGAATTTGTATGTTAGTAGTTTGGTCTTTGTCAAATTCATAAGGTTTTCGATCCACATATCACAAATGTGTTCACATTGAAAAACCGTATAAAATTTGATGGGGTAAATACTCTACTTGATTGTTTTATATGTACCTGACTTAGCTGACTACAATTTTGGTATAAAAATTTTGATTTATTTTGGGACATTTTTATCAAAATGGTCTAATTAGACGTTCATATGTCAAATGAACACTCGATCTTGATTTTGGTTAATAGAGAGTGGCCATATTCGAAAATGTTTAATACTACCTTGAAATTCTTTTCGGCTCAACTACCTGCCATGGTTAAATGAACGCTCTATGACATCACATACAACATGAAAATGGTATATAAACCGATATTGTCAATTGATTTTTAAGATGAAACCCAGTTAGACTTATGTGCTTATATTAAGAGATCTAAGTAAAAGAACTCGTTAAACTACATTATATCCTAAATAAAATGTTCTCAATTTTTTTTTTATAAACATCTTATTTATTATTTATGCATTTTTTTGTAATGATAAAAACTGTATTCAACTTTTTAAATTATATTTCATGATTTTATAACAAAAAATTGTTATTTTATTTAGTTTTTAGTTTGTTAAAAAGCGCATATAGATAATAAAGTTACATACTTTTCAAAACGGATAGTCTAATACTAATGTTAACTTTTTTTTTTTTAGACAAGAATTCGAATTTAGACATATCTGAAGCTCGAAACCGGTCAAATCAACAACGTGAGAACCGTCTAAAAACCATAACATACGTGTTTACTTTTATCATTTAGCAATCTAGACATTTTACTAGGTTTTTTGATAAATGCATCACAATATACCTCAAATTTTTGTTTTTTTAAGCAATCAAAATTGTTAATCTCTCCGATCCTATAAAATTGCGAAATATGGAATTGGAAATATGAATTGATTGAAGAGGGAGTGTTAATTTGTGTGTAATGCTATTTATAGTTTCCAATTTGATTGGGAACTTGAATTGCGCTCTCTCCCTCCTCTTTCTCTTCTTCACTTGTTCTTCCTTCCCCAATTTCCTATCTTCCGATCTCCATTTCTGAACCATTCCCTCCCACCCAATTCAATCATCACTCTCTCTACTTTCCGGGCGTTCATGGAGGAATCCTATCCCCAATACGACATCGCTCTCACAGTTTCCGTTTTGGAGTGGCAAACAATTTCGGTTCTTGTGATTTTCTGATTCGATTTTGATCCAAAAAGATTTGATTTTTGAAACTGGTGGCTCTTCCATGGGTTCCAAGTCATGGCTTCAGCCGCCTCCTTCGTATACCCCGTTGGAATCGTTCTGGGACTCCGATGACGACGCTCCTGGCCCTCGCTGTGGCCACACGCTCACCGCCATCGCCCCCACCAAGTCCCACGGCCCCCGCCTCATCCTCTTCGGCGGCGCCACCGCCATTGAGGGCGGCGCCACTTCCTCCGCTCCTGGCATCCGTACACATCTCCTCCTCCCTCATGGCGTTTAAAGATGCCGCCTTTTTTTTGGTTAATTTTTTTTTGTCTCACGATTGGTGTTTGCTTTCAAGGGTTGGCTGGTGTCACCAATTCCGTTCATGCCTATGAGGTTCTCACTAGAAAATGGATCAGGTAAATTAATGTTTTCGCATTAACAATTTGTGCTAATGTGTTGCGTTATTGGTCCATTGAACTTTCACATTGTCATGATCATTGAATGGAGGCTAACCTATTGAATGGGAACTGATCAATGTCCATTTCTATGTGTATAACTTGTGCAGAATCAGACCAGCCGGTGACCCGCCATCGCCCAGGGCAGCACATGCTGCATCTGCGGTTGGGACAATGGTTGTGTTCCAGGTTAGTGATTGGTAGAGATGAAGGGAATCTGTCATTTATAGGATGTTTTGGATTTTGTGTTCCACTTTGTGTTTTTTCCTTCATGGTGTGTGTTTATTGTTGGTAGGGCGGCATTGGGCCTGCTGGGCATTCCACAGATGATCTCTATGTGCTGGACATGACAAATGACAAATACAAGTGGCACAGGTCTCTTAGCAATGGCACAAGTGCCACATACATTTTTTGTTCTATGTGATTCAGAGCAATGTCCATTGGAGTTTATGATGTATTAGGAGTTTTGTTGGATGAAATGGAAGCAGTTTTTATTAAGATATCTGATATGGTTGCAGAGTGGTTGTTCAAGGACAGGGCCCCGGGCCAAGATATGGCCATGTTATGGACCTGGTTTCTCAAAGATACCTGGTGACCGTCAGTGGGAATGATGGTGAGCGGATTTAGTGATCATTTTTCCAATGTTGTTATTGTTTATTGAAAACTCCTTGTGTGTTTAGCTTTGCATCCCTTAGTTCCTATGTTGGAATGTGTAATTGATATCCTTTTTAATGATATTTCTTTTTCCGAGCTTCCCATATATGACAATTGTAAGATTACATGGATGTTTTCTATTAACATATAAGAAAATCATGAGTGAGACACTGTAAACTATCTCTCCAACATGATCATTAAAGAGATGTTTTGTTAACTAGGTGTTTTTTGGGCGTGAGGGTGTATCTTGACCTTATGCAAACTTCAAAGGTGAGAGAGAGTAAGAGTGTTAGGTGCCAAAGCATGCGAAATGAAGAACTTTTTTTCATATTCAATTATTCATGCCCCCTGCTTTTCCTGACAGCAATTTTCCAGTCTTGGAATTGGAATTCCCGCCACATCTAGTTATGTATGTTTTACGGGAAGAATTGCTACCTGAGTTGCATCTTAAAGCAGTTATATTGGTTTAATGACTCAAACCAGACTTTTGAGTGTAGCTTGTATCTCAACACTTGCTTTCTTTTACTCGTGATGATTTACAAGCCTTACCAAATGAGCAACATAACTATTCATTGCTGGGTTTTGCTTAATGAATATGCGTCACATACTGCTCAAACTTAGATCATGAAATTTTCCATAGAGTCAGTCCATAAAAAAGGGATAAACAATCTTTTAATCCGACTGAAAAATTCATCCTTTCCTATATGGTATGCTTTACGGCACCTTTTTAAATATTTTGCAGAATGGTAGCTCATGCATTTTATGTTATTTCATGCTTTTTCAGGGAGAAGAGTACTTTCAGATGCTTGGGCATTGGATACTGCTCAGAAACCTTATGCATGGCAAAAACTAAATCCAGAAGGTGATAGACCTTCTGCTAGAATGTGAGTTTATTCTATTTAAGCTGTTTCACCACTATCATGGATACTTTCTGCTGTAACAATGTAATTTTGACTTGGTACATTTCCTTTTTTATTCAACTAGATGAAAAAAAAATCATAGATCACATACGCATACCCTTTCTTTATTTGTTCTGTTGTAACTTGTAAGGCAATCCTTTCTTTGTATGGAAAGTGAAATTTAAGCCGGTCTATTCTTGGCAGCCAATGCAACTGCATGGTTCATCACAAATGGACTGAATAGAAGTTGCTGGTTTGATCCATGACCAGTCAACTTTTAATTCCTTGTCAATTTAAGGGAACTTAATGAAATATTGCTCCTCTATAGGCGAGGTTTAAAGCAACAGTCTTTTTTCTCTCTCTTTTTTCAATTGACACTTTTTTCATCCTTGTTGAAAATGCTTCATAAAGGATTTTGATGATAGCGAACCCATATTAAATAAATTGCTAGTGTTTGCTGCACTGTGTTCTTTAGTTCATTAATCTTGTTAACTAATTGCTCTTCAAGAGTTACTGAGTTCCTTAGACAACTAACCCACAGATCCAGCAGTGATGCGCCATGTAACGGCTTGTAATTGTACAAAGAAAATAGACTAAGTAGATGGAAAATTTATCTTACATATTGCACTGATTTTACATTTGTGCTACTATATGCATAATTATATGAAATTTTAATGGATTGACAAGAGAGTTCTGTCTTACATAATTCTTTAGGTATGCAACTGCAAGTGCCCGCTCAGACGGCATGCTTCTACTTTGTGGCGGAAGAGACACATCAGGCACGGTATGTTGTCTACTCGGCATAATTGCATAATTTGGGCGAACCATTGTGTTTCAATATCTTAGAATTTGTAATTTGATGATTCAGTTTTTATATTCACTTCTCCATCCTTACCATATACTGCAATTCAATGTCATGGAAATCCTTTGTTGATGTAGAATACACAGTCTAATATTGAAAAAGCAAAAGCTAAGATTTATCTAGTTATTCATTGACTTCAAATTTCAAGATAAAATATTAGAGAAAACTTTCTCCAACTGTTGATGAATCACGGACTGAATTTTTACTAATATCCACATTTTTAGCCTCTCTTTATACTCTTACCTGTGTAACTTGCTCATTTGAATAAGTGCTATTTATATAATTCAGTTTAGCAAGTATGCCTGATGCTTTACACACACACAAAAAAACCTTTTTAACATAATTTTGGTTATACTATGTATTAATTGAGCCATGGACCTTGTTAAGAATGTACTTTTTTTTTCCTGCAAATACGAAGTTCAACTAGTGGCAAATTTGAAACCCTCGTTAATGATTTACATTGTGATGCTTCATTCACAGCCATTGGCTGATGCTTATGGGCTTCTGATGCATAGAAATTTCCAATGGGAATGGACTCTTGCACCTGGTGTATGTCCTTCACATAGGTATCAACATGCTACGGTAAGTAAAACATTTTCTGCAAGATCTATTTCCCTGTGAGGATATTTTCTTTTTCAAAGAAACTTTGGTTTAGCTACATTATCTTGTTCCTCAAATGTCTTAAAATGCATTTCTAGCTGTTGTACTGCATGTCATTTTATTGAGAAAACTTTCTTCAGGTGTTTGTAGGTGCTAGATTGCATGTTACAGGAGGTGCTCTTCGCGGAGGACGCACAATTGAAGGTGAAGCAGCTGTAGCAGGTACTCTGGATGGAATCATAAATACCATGGTCCATGGTTGCTTATGGTCTTAAAACATTGGATAATCAATTTTCTTTTTATGGAAGATAATCATTTTGATTTTTCTCTTCTGAAGTTCTGGACACCGCTTCTGGAGTATGGCTGGACAGAAATGGACTAGTGACTTCTAAAAGTAACAAGGGGCAGAGTGAACAAGATAGTACTACAGAGCTGATGCGGCGTTGTCGGCATGCATCAGCGGCAATAGGTGTCCACATATTTGTTTATGGTGGTCTTAAAGGGGGTAAGTTATGAAGATTATTTACATTTTTCTGCACAAAAAAGAAGAGGCATGATGCTATTAGCAGCTCTGAGTTCTGGATGGCTTCAAAGTTCTTTTTTATTTTCTTTTATAATATTAGCCTTTATGATTTTTCATTGAAGCTTTTATAGTTTCAAGTGAAGATGCTTGCTATTTGTCCTGAAATGGAGGTGCTGTTGTGAATAGATTAAAAATAAACCTCATGAGAAATGTCTGTGAAACAGACTTCAAGTCTGGTCTGATTTTTGGGATAAGAAAGCACCAAGGGATGTCATTTCTTATTCACACTTTCTTACTGTATCACCCATTGTTTCTTGCATTTAAATTCCGGGTTCCTCTGATTGAGATTATTTTCGGAGTGCAAAAGAAGATCCTGGAAGTGGAAAACTCTTTATTAGAAGGCTCAAGCACCAAATGACTATCCTATCAAAATCGTTTCATATAACTTATTGATCTCATTTTAAGATACATGAGGTTACACTGCCAAAGATTTATATAGAGTAAAAGATGGAAGATTTATATAGAAGATCGCTATAATGAAGTTCTTGCTATTTTACTTGATAGCTTGAACATATTACCGTATATCCTTACATCAGTTTCAGATCCTAGTTGAGAAACCACTTCATCTGTTTTTTGTTCAAGAGCATGTTTCTGCGCAGATGTGCTGCTTGGTGATTTTCTAGTAGCAGATGCTACTCTAGTAGTTTCTAAACCCAATGAATCTAATGTGCATCCTCAAGCTTCAAAACAAGCTTCAGATGTAGTGTCAGAAGGCTCTTCATCTAGTAGCTCAAGGTGATGTTATTTCCACTGTTTTTGCTTCGCCATATGGATTAAGAAATTTTGTTACATTGTCCTCTTTTGTCTTATAATAAAGTGATCTACTTTTTCCAGTCTTGAGAAGAAACCGTCCAGCAAACTAGTTGAGCTGTCTGCAGCTGAAATTGAAGCAGTTCGTCCTGTCTGGCAAGCTGTTCAGTCCTCATCTACTCCTTCTGACGGATCATCTGTATCTGATGACAAGGCACAAGCTGCCAATAGTGCTTCAGATGGATCTAGTATTGAGCCTGATGTTCATCTGCACCCAAGAGCAGTATGTTATTTGAACCTTTACATGTTTCTTATCGCGTTATTTATGAAAATTATCTGTTGAGATGTAAATTATTCCATATTGTTTGCAATCATAGCCAAAATTTTCTGACATGAATGTCTTATGTGAACCTTACCCATCTTGGTAAAGCTTGATGCAGATTTTCTTCAATTGGCACTACTAAGAATGCCCATTTATTGATCTTAATCTTATCTTGTCTTTTTTGCTGTTCCTCCTGTTAGTGTTGTTTGATGAGAATACCCGTTCTTCAGGCATTTGTTACGACTTCCAATCTCACATAAGGGCATCCCTATTTTGTTGATACAGGTTGTAATTGCTAAAGAAGCTGTGGGCAACTTAGGTGGGATGGTAAGGCAGCTATCACTGGATCAATTCGAAAATGAAAGCAGACGAATGATGCCCATGCAAAGTGATCCTTCATTTTCCTCCAAAAAGTTCACAAGACAGAAGTCTCCTGAGGGCTTGCATAAAAAGGCAGGAGCTCATGATTATTCTTCCTAATATTTTCGACGGTATGAAAAACTGAGGTAGGTTTTTATTTTTCTGCAGGTCATCTCTCATTTGCTCCGGCCACGTAATTGGAAGGCTCCAGGAAATAGGAAATTTTTCTTAGACTCATATGAAGTTGGTGAGCTATGTCATGCAGCAGAACAAATATTTATGAATGAATCCAGTGTTCTCCAGTTGAAAGCTCCAATCAAGGTCTTTGGAGATCTCCATGGACAATTTGGTGACTTGATGCGGTTGTTTGACGAATATGGATTTCCTTCTACAGCTGGTGACATAACGTATGTCATTTCTTCTTTGGGGACCAAATGTAGATATATTTTTGTCTCCAATCAACTTCAATAAACGGTGACATAATAGCTAGCTACTAAGTTCTATAGATTCTTGTGTGATGGCTATGGTTTAATTGGTATTGTATTTTGGCTTTAGGTATATTGATTACTTGTTCTTGGGCGACTATGTTGATCGAGGGCAGCATAGTTTGGAGACCATCACTTTACTTCTTGCTCTCAAGGCAAGCTTTATACCTTTTTGAATTAATCACCTTTGAATGTTATTTATGGTATGTGGTTCTCAGTTGATCATATTCTGTCATTTATGTATCAGATTGAGTATCCAGATAATTTCCACCTGATACGAGGGAACCATGAAGCCGCTGACATAAACGCTCTCTTTGGATTCCGTCTTGAATGTATTGAGAGAATGGTAATTGAGGCTTTCCTTTCAGTATATATGCTGTTCTCCCAAGTTACAAGAAGTGCTAAGAGCAGTATATTTTCAGGGTGAGAATGACGGGATATGGGCGTGGACGCGTTTCAACCAACTTTTCAATTTCCTCCCACTTTCAGCTCTTATTGACAAGAAAATCATCTGTATGCATGGTGGCATAGGAAGGTCTATCAATTCAGTTGAACAGATAGAGAAGCTTGAGAGGCCTATTACAATGGATGCCGGATCTATAGTCCTCATGGACCTTCTATGGTAGGCTGAATGTGATTTTTATGATCTGTCATTGATATATTGTCTCACTTCATTTTCTCTTGCAGGTCTGATCCTACAGAAAATGACAGTGTCGAAGGATTGAGACCGAATGCTAGAGGGCCTGGTTTGGTCACATTCGGGGTATGAATTGTGTTTCAGTTCAACATGCCACATTGAGTCAAATCCAATTCTATCTCCAAATCTTCAAGTTTGCTATTGAATGAGAAACTGCTGTCTTTTTTCAGCCTGATAGAGTTGCAGATTTCTGTAGCAGAAACAAATTGCAGCTCATAATAAGAGCTCATGAATGCGTGATGGATGGTTTTGAGCGATTCGCTCATGGGCAGTTGATCACTCTTTTTTCTGCTACAAACTATTGCGGTAAACAAAATCGCTTTGGGTCTTTCTTAGGTCATGCTGACCCGCTGAGGTATCGATTATGGCATTATGTAACTGGCTAGATTTGCTACAGGAAGTGCAAACAATGCTGGAGCAATACTGGTGATCGGAAGAGGTCTGGTAGTCGTTCCCAAACTGATCCATCCCTTGCCACCTAATGCGCACTCACCTGAGGCTTCTCCTGAACGCGTCATTGATGACACATGGATGCAGGTAAGATCTATCTGAGTACTTGCATTAGTCACTAGATCCTACAATGCAAGTCTAAGAACCGTTCAGTCGTCTACCGTGCTAATCCTGTGCTCTCCTTCCGCTCTTGCAGGAGCTCAATAATCAGAGACCGCCCACACCCACTCGTGGTCGGCCACAAAGTGATCATGATCGGAGCTCGCTTGCATACATATGAAACATCCCTGGCTGAAAAGGTCACATTTTTGCTGCTGTCAGCAGGTTTTGTCATTGGCATTGCACGATCCAGCTCAGCAGCTCCGTCATGACAAGAACCCATCACGTCGTAACGTTCAAGACACTGAAGCATCGTCGATCTGTACATTCAAGTTTTGATCGTATAGAGGCTAGCACCTAATAGGCCAGCGGCCAATGGATTGTAGTCACAACTCATAATGCACACTTTTTGCCTGTATAAACTGAATAGTAAAATGAAGTCCTTGCCAAAAGGACATCATGTAAACCACTGTTTTTCTCCATGGAATGAGGAATGTCACTATTTATTAGTGGAACATACACAAATTCATTATTATGTATGAATCTGATATGCTACTGAGTTCAATCCCGAGGAATAGAGAAAATTTACACCTTGTTGAGTTCAAAACTGCAGGCAAGGTTTCAACCAAAAGAAAAGATATTCAGTAACAATGTGTGAAATGGCAAAATAAGCCAAATAAGGTAGAAAAAAGGGTTAAGGTCAATTGATAATTCGGTATCACATTTTGTGCCTGCAGAGAACTCTCATCAGTTCTATGATGCCTGACATAATGAAACTGGCAATGTAATGCTTCACACAAAAAAGGGGATTTTACAGAGCCCTCAATTAGGGCAGAGCGAGAAAAAGGAAGGTCTACGAATATCATGTAACGTTTCCTACAATTGAGATATCAGATGAGAGTTTCCTAATCTTACTTACACTGTCGTCTTTGAGAGTCTATGGAGTTTTTCTAGGCGCTCAAAGTGCGAGCAGAAGTCTTTCTCTGGGGGTATAGAGTGCTTGCTTTCTTTGTATCAGTTAGGCCGGGGCATCAGTATCCTGCTCGACTCCCATAGCACCCTTGTCCTCCCCATTGTGACATCATTGTCGTCGAATGAAGGACCTGCTTCAGGTGTCGGATGCAAAACTCCCAAGTATCTTTCAGGGAAATATTCGATGATATCAACCACGCAGGTCTTGGTTTCCTCCAAGTTTATTCCATCCCATTTGTCTTTCACCTGGTGAACCCTTGCACGGGCTATCTGGGCGCCTTGATCATCTATGAGCAAGACGTGTTGACCGGGCTCCAACCTGACAAGGTTTGACGGTGGACAAATGTTTTGAACTCGAGGCCTTGTAGGAGGGACAATAGCAGGAGTGACTGAGGGTTGGCCAGGATTGGTGTTTGTAGAGGTTCCAAAGGCATGATTTTGCACGGTGTCTCCCACTGGAGTCGACAGGATTTGTACGTCACAATCATGAACTGCTGGTGTGGTTAAGATATGACCATCTACTGATGCGAAGGGCTTGGCCAATGAAGACTTATCTGCGTCTGGCCCTGGCCGAAAATCTTTGGCTAAACGAGCCAGTCTTGCCTTCCGATTATTTAACCTATTCAAGGTAAGAAGTAGAGAAGTTGATTACAAAAACAAGATAATAAAAATGCAACAATCAGCAACCCATGTAAGCATGATTCAGAAATCAAAAAGATTCCAGGAAAGAAAATTTGAAGAAAATACGGATACTAAACTATGGATACTTGAATGTGGCATTTTCTGTATCATAAGTCAACAATTAAGCCTACACAGGAGTGTTCATTATTGTAAAACTAAGTTTGGCATTGTTCAGTTATTTATCATCAAGTTTCGGAAACAAAAATTTATCCACACAACCAATTTGCATAAAGCCTGGAACATATGTTGCAATTTCATTCGCATAAAGCACATTTTCTTGCCCTCCCATAAGGTCTGCAGGTACCTCCAGCAGAAAGGAGTAGGAAAAGAAACAACAATTTGTTAGAACACAGAAATCATCCTATATAGGGGTCTACCATAGGCTAGATAATGTGCTCAGCTCAATTACATGGAATCGGAGAAATCTTACCAATTCTTTATCTGTGAGCATGTAATATCAGGTCCCTGGAATCAACAAAAATGAATTTTCAGATGAAAAGGCAAATAATACATACCATCAAGATACTGTAGATTGTAAAAAAAAAAGAAAGAAGATGATGTAGATTTCACTTGTCATTGAGCACCAAAACCACATAACAAGAAGGCCAGATCGTAACAGAACTTGCATAAACTTCAAAATATGGTCATGTTAACTTTATTAATTTTCCAAACTGGTTATAAGAGGAACCTAGTTGATATTCTAAACCAACTTGAAGCAAAAATATTCAATCCAAAATCTCCGGGAGTTTAATTTTGAAGGGAGAGTAAATATAACAGTGAAACATAAGGAAGATGAAGTCCCTTTGTTCTCCAACCTTAATCCAAAATTTAGAAGTAATCTACAAAAGAATTTCACAGAGTTCCCTCAGCTCCTTCACAAATAACTCGAACTCCAACTTGTTCAATGCTTCACGAGGAAGCTATAACTTAAATGGATTAATGTGCTGACAAGTTTTAGCACTGATAACACATGTGCAATAGAATACATGCAGCTTCATGACTCCAACATACAACACAATTATCCGTGATTTGAAAAGGATTAGATAAGCTTTTGCAATATCATGTCAAACAGATGAAAATATAATATCAGCATTAATTAACTTTTCTTAACTTACATAAGAACACAATCTTTCAGCCCATGCATTTAACGAAGCTGCATTTTTCTGCATATCAGGTTCGTCCAAGAGTGCTTTTTCAAGCATTGATGTCTGTTTTTCATTCATTATAGTACGTTTACGCTTCCTTGGCAGTTTCCCATCATGGTGAACAGTTTCAACCTTGTCTTTCTCTTGAACCGCAGCAATTCCTTCCCCAGGAAATGCACCTGATTTGGGATTTTTTTCATTATGTGCATGCTCAATGGAAACCTTTCCTCTTGTGGAGCTTGAATCGGATCCACTACTTTCGACATTATGAATATATTTCTCCATCTCTGCAGAACCACACCTAGATGTGGCTTTAGTGCATCTATTGTTATATATCCTCCCATCATCAGTAGTAATGATTTCTACTTCCTCCACCTGATCAGACCGGACATATGAATGATCAACGTCATGGAAAGCTGAATTTTCTGACATTCCTTCTCTTAAGTTACCATTTTGGATTTTGGGATCTGGATCCATATTACCAAGTAGCACAGATGAACATGCTCTTCCACATTGATCTTCCTACCGAAAATGGAACTCATTATCATAATAAATCAGGCAAATGGTACTAAAAAAACCATAAGAAACCTTTTAAAAAACTGCACATCCAACTGCCACCAGACCCAGGATGTAGATTACCTGAGCTCGATTTACTTCAATGTCATTTGGACCAACTAATGATCGCAATTGTGTGACGAAAACCCTGCAATAAAAGGCAGTGGCATTGCTAAATCTACTTTTCAATAATTTCTTTTCCACGTCAATTAAGAAGGCCACATAGGAATTCCAACAAACCTAGACAGTAGTTGCTATTATGAAAAGATTATACAAGAAACATTGATGGATGTCACATGTCAAGTACTTTGAACCAATTAAAAAACAAACAGAATTGAGTATATTATACAAGAATGATCTTGGGCTAGAGGTGGAGGTTGGTCTTTCTGCTAGTTTTCAGTGCTCATTGCAGGAGGCATTGGGTCCTGAACTGAAGTACCTAGGCAGAAACTGTTTTGGAACAATGCATTGTGGGTGTAGCTGTGCTTAGAGAATTTGGTGGTTAAATTGAGTTAGCCATCTCAGCTAATCAGAGATGCCAATGCCGTCCATATACCTGAGTTGGTAAGGCGTTGAAGTGAGAGATCAGAATTATCATATGGATTATGGGATTCTACCCCCAATGATCCTTAATAACTGATGGAATTCTGTGAACCTTTAAACCCAGCTTCAATGAGTCAAGGCACATAAAAAAAAATTAGGTCCGCCGCATGGGCTGATACCTATCACCCTAGAGGATGCACATGATTTGGGAATTGGGATCTTTGGCTTCTCTTTGATAAAATAGCCTAGAAAAGTAATTCTTAAATAAATCCCTTCATTCAGAGCTTTACTAAAGAAGAAAGAAACAACATCAGTTTACTTTATTCATTAGCAAAAGATTATATGCCAAACTAATCACATATAAGGATTTCCATGTTCCTTAATCTCTTCTCCATGTAATCTTCATGGGATACAAAATCCTATTCTACTTGTTTTTTTTTTTGACATAACCTATTCCACTTGTACATATTAACACATCCTTAGCCATTTTATTCTTTATCTAACATATTATTTAAGGATATTATGTAATATGTGTGATCTACAAGACTGTTACAAAGAAAAAGACCATACAGATGAATCACATACAAAAGAAAATAATGCAGAAAAAGATTGGACATGAAGGCTTTAATACCTGAAAAGCTGCACATCCTCATCATTTAGATATGCCGGAATTAAAGATTCTGCATGGCCCGACAATAAACCTACACCAATAGTGAAGCGTCAATGGAGTTACTTCTAGTTTACAATTAGGATCCAGACCTGACCGTAGTTCTAGTCCTTCAAACTTTTAAATGCTATAGACACATTTGCTTCTTTTTTTTTTTACGACATTGCAAGTCCCTGATTACCAACTGCCTCAGTGACACTAAAGTGCAGTATGTCACTTATTTACGTACACAATGTGAACCAAAGTAATGATGCTAAAAAATAAAAAAGATTCACTATTGTAGGACAAATAATTCTGTCTTTCAGGCAATCAGCATACAGAAAATATAATTCCGTTTCTCTCACTCAAAATGAACAGCTTAAAGTCCATCATGGCAGCTGTCATGCATCGCCTTAATATCAGAAAAGAGTATTAATGGCCTTAACGGGCAATGGGTACCAAAAAGAGGTATAACTAGAATATTAGAGTGGATTTTCATCCTCTTTTTATGGCAGTTTAAAAGTCAATGAGAGTTGAAGGGCCTAAGGATAAATCATAAAAGCTTTCAGAAAGACAGGAACATTACGAAGGTTTTTGCTAACTGTTGTAGCTATTTGAGCATCTGAAACAAATGCAAACCCTGTGCCAGAGTGTGGAAATTGCATCTGTAAACTCTCGAGGAACTTGTGAAGAAAGAAATTGCGTTCCTGTTCTGTGATTGCAATAGAAGGCAAGTTAAATTTTATTTTAGAAAAAAAAAAAACGATAATTTTTACAGCATATCACACTGACTTTTATTAGAAATTGACCTTCACAAATCTTTGGAATAAAACAGTGTAGATTGGCAATAATTTTAACCAGCAATGAAGTTCTCTGATGTGCATATGCCTGGGGAAAATTAGTAGGTTGGAAGCTAGATTCTGAATATTCTATATTTTCCATATCAAGCGATGATAATGAATTGATAATCCATCCAGATGCAGCAAATGGATCATAATTCAATGTAGCATCCACTTCTTCTGTAGGGAGATCAGATGAGCACCAGTTGGATAAGAACTCTTGATATGGGAGGGCGAGGATTATTGCCAATACTTCAGCCTGGAAAAACATGTAGCCATTTCATACATTTTGCAGATTTTGTATTCATACTTGGATGAAAACTGGATAGCTTTCAGATACCAGAATTAACTGAAACTACTAATTAATTAGCAAGGTCCTAGATAAGGGGGGCTACAATCTGCATCAAATATTGCTAACAAGCATAAGATTTAAAGTACAAAAACACGAAAAACATTTTCCATAACAAACCGGCAGGAGACCAGATAAAAGAGAGAATCTTACAAAGTAAGCTGTAATGTAAGATCTGAAATTTGAATCATCGGAAAAAACATCAGTCAGACGAAGTGCATTGAGTTGCAAAAGCCCTGTTGGATATGTCTTGCCAGATTGACTGGAATATTGTAAATGACCTTTTCCAGCCATGTTCTTCAATACAGAAATAACCTATTTCACCATAAAGTTTAATAAGCCACGCACACAGTGAGTTACGGATCATGGCAGGCCATCGAATAGTAAAGCACTTGAATAAGTTGAACTGCCAATCACTAGCATAATGATGATCTGCAATAGTTAGAACGAGACAGCAGGAAACCAAGCTAAAGTCTATGATATAATCCACTGGAGATCATCATCCTTGAAGAAAATGTCATTTTATGAACAAAACAAAGGGCCTAAGCCTACCCACTCCTTGTTAGAGGAGTGCTCCTTGTACATGTTCTTAGATGGAATTTTACTATGTGTTGTACATAACTATGTTCCAGTGCACATTAGATTCAAAATTTGAAACCAGAGAACAAAGACACAGATCTAGCAGAAAGCTAATATATATACTGATTTCCTACAAGCTTAGAATAGATTGAAGCAACTTCCTTCCCGTGCACATTAGATTACAAGGCTCCACTAATGCGTAGCAATGAGAGGCAATATCCTCACTCAAAACTCCGCGAATTTTTTTATCATTGAATAATTTGAATCGCTAAAATGTCATGAGCCAACACTCTATGGCCAGTATTGTATGAGCAAACGGGGGATATTCAGTAGAACGCCTATTTTTCAGTATTGGAGGGCACTTTATTTGGCACAGTTCTCAAGTTCTTTTGTCATAAATAAGTAATTCAGGCAGTATCTGGAAATATCATAGCTTGGAAGAGAAGTTCGACTATGAACATCATTACTGTGATTTTTAACAAAGAAAGAAATTATAGGCATATCAAGACATACAATCACTTATTTTTCCTATATGCTGTCAAGACTGAAGCATGAACATTACTTGCTCATCAAGTACATACAGACCACATTCCTGGAGGTCATAATTAGAGAAATTGATCAAGTTCTACAATGAAAGCTGAAATTGCCAAGAAGTCCAGCAAGACGAAGCAAAACTTAACAAAATAGCCAGGATTCAGAGTAGCATTTCGGGAAATCATAAACAGAACTACAGTTATCAACTTATCATCATGTGTGAGAAAAATGCTTGGGCAAGCTCAAATGTAATCTTTAGAAGGCAAACCTCAAATGCTACAGATTTTGCCAAATGCAGGCTCCCGGGTACACCTGCAACCTCATCCAGAAAGGAGACGCTTTCTGTTTCACAAAGCTGCAATAGCTGCATCAGGGAGACACTTTTTTCGTCAATACAGAGTCAGTTTTGCCTAAATCAGGAAAAATAGAGTGCTTCACAAAAGGCGCTCTAATAGATGAAGATAAATGAGTTAAACTTACCATTGATAATGATCTTGATTTTAGTCTGCAGACTGCAGCAACAATTGCTGGGCAATCATCAAATCGTGGCGGAGTGTTCAATTTTAAGATGGTTAAAGCAAGCCGGAGAATACCGCCTTTTCCACATAATTCCTACAAAAGTGAGCAAACAAAACTATGGAACTGTATCACAAAATATCAAATTTTATCTGTGAAAGCATCTGCGTAAAGGAACTGTCAGCGCCATTGCCATCATTGCTTAATCCTTCATAACATTCATGAAAGATAACTTCTTGAATAATTTTCAATGGCATTGACAAAAACATCTACCAAATTATACATACATACATAATTACATACATCCATATATATACTCCCTTCGTTAATTAAAACATGTCGTTTTAAGAAGTAAATCTTGTTAAGAAAAACATATCATTTTAGGTATTCTGCCGCCCACTTTACGAAATTGCCTTTGTAGTTATCAGATAGATGTTAGTTGTAGTTTTCGAGAACGTAAAAAAGTAGAGTAATAATTAGAGGTATAAGTGTATTTTTATTTGTTTTCTTAAAAAGTGTGCAAAACTCTAAAATGACAAATTTTAATTAACGGAGGGAGTATATATATTAGAACTAAAATCCATACAGCATTAGAGCACCTTAAACTCAAAAGCAAAAGCTTCATCTTCTATCAGGTCAGAAATCGGTAAGGAATTTCATTAACAGTACCTTATTTCTAAGGAGCCGTTCGCGAAATGACTTCTGCTGGCAAAGTGACTGAATAAACTGCAAAGAAGCCTCACATTGTAGGGAAAGATGTGAAATTGAATGTTTAACAGTGCTTGAATTAGCAGAGCTCTCATTTTGCTGGGCTGAAAAACTGGTCCGAAGAGAGCTAATATTTCGATAGACAGATCTAAATGATGTGTCCATAAATATGTCAACCTGTCAATAAAAAATCGAGAGTCAGCTCATTGAACAGATGCAGTCACTACAATGAGAATTGGGAAGATGCAGAGCACACGTTTTCTATCCTTCTAATTCCTTTTTCCGCACAGCTCAAAGGAAAGAAACTGAACAGGAGAGCAAAAGATGCAGCCCTGCTAATAAGATATGATTGGAAAATGGAAAAGGGCAATGCAGATAAAATCAAGCATCAGGGAGAGCTTGTATATAAAGCACAATAAGTTGTGAATTTGTCAGCAAGATTTCTAATATATGCAGCAATGTAAGAGCAATTATCCTATAAAATATCTGCAAAATCATACCTTGGGATGTGCTACTAAAACACAAGCAAGTTCATTCCAGTGTGTAGAAATACAGGCTGTTAGTAGATACATACTGCAAGCAACTGCCGTTGAGTAAAGGAGCACATGGCCTGCAACATGATTCTCCTATATTGCAAAAGACGTGTCTTAATATTCACCATTCTTACTTTATCTTAAACATAAAATAGGTCAATAAATGTGTGGAAGCCAAGTTAAATAATTTTCTTTAAGCACTAGAAAAGAGAGAACCTGCTTGTAGTCGCTGAAAACAATAAGTAAATAGAACACCAAATCAAGAAGTTGCTCTGACATTTTGGCATCGTCCAGCAAAATCTGTGAGTTATATACACAGATAAAGAGAGAACATGAAGTAGAGAGAGACAGGAAATGAAGGAAAGGAATCAAGTGAGATCAGTCCTGCCAAATGTTTCAAATATAGAGAAATACCATATTCATATACCAGACAGCACACCAGGATTTTTCCTTCCAACTTTATTAAGTTATTCAGACATCGTGCCCAGTAATTGTGTAACTTTAGATTGGTATCAAACAATTTAACCAGTCAAATATATCTCACCCACTGGATTCTAACATGCAGGGCAATTTTCCCTAAAGAGTATCTTACAGGTTGTCAATTGCAGAATAAAACTTATAAGGTCCCTCGCTTCTCCTCACTTGAATAAAGGTTGTCAATTGCAGTAAACAATGGAAATAAAGTTCGAGATTATTTATATGCCTTATGCTAGCAACTCTAAATATCATATGCATGTAACTCTGAATATTTTAAATGGACAAAAAATGTCGCAGATAATCAATGGAATTTAAACCAATATAATAATAAATTACATTATTACAATAAATCATGAGAGCAAGGAATGGGCTTGCACAAGTTTCCAAATAAAATAACAAAATCCTACTGAAACTAATATACTCTTCATTTTTTTACCAGCATCTTGTGATGGATGAAAGAAATACCTCATAAGAAGAAAAAGCAAAAGGCTAATAATACAGTAATTCGGACCTGTTCAATCTTAGGAAATCGAGAAGCTATCTCACAGAGAGAGTGCAACAGTCTCAATCCACGCAAAAGATAACCTAACAAGGCTTCATCTCTTTGGGATGACAAAAGCACAGCAATTAGATGCAATGGGAGCAATCTTGCAAGTTTTTCCACATCAATCTGAAAACAGTGAAAAGAATATCAGCTTAAATGTACTGGACAGGGATCAGCAAAAAAGACTTTTGAACGATTATCATTGGACTTTTATATGACCTGTAAGATCGATCCATTTTCTGTTATTCGCATAAAAGAAAAATCTTCAGAGTCCTTTAGCAACTTAAAGAGATCCTGAGGTCCAAGCCCATGTGTTCCTTTAATTTGTGCAACCAAATCAATGGCCTGTTTGTAAGAGAAACATGGATTCAAATGTGAGTAAGATTATAGGACAAAGAAGCATGAAGGGATGACAAAAGAAGCAACCATTGTACAAGCACTATTAAGATCCTAGTCCAAAAAGAAAGATCACTTAAACAGAAGTAAATTCACATGCAGATGTAACCAAATAATAAGGAAACACTTCGCAGACAGATGCAAAAGTCTCAGTAGCAGCATGCTTGCATTCACAGTTGCCTTACACAAAAAGGAGGACCATTTAAACAGAAAAAGTAACAATTATAAAAAATGAACTTGCAAACAGGAACTTGTAAAATGTCTACTCATCCACCAGTTTACTGTGATACTGTGATTTTTATGGTGTAAGATTTGCCTTTAAATCCAGTACAAGCCCAGTTCAATTCCATGAACTGATATAAAATTAGAGCCATTAGGCAGCACATAAGATATTGACAGTATTCACTAATCTTGGCACCCAAGTAATTGCACTTTGAAGATTAATGAGACAGAACTTGGTGCAAACAACAATACTTTATCAATGACCATGTTCTAATTAATAGTCGAATAGGTTAAGTACTTGTATGACTTACTTGATACAAACTAGATGATGAACCTTCCCTTGAATTTCTCATTTTCGAGGATCTGAAGCTAAAAATTCAAGAAAGTATTGTCAATTCCTCTCATCAATTAAGAAAAGATCTATGCTATTATCCATATTATGCAATTGTAGCCAAGCATGCATATCATTCTAAAGATATTTAACATATGTTATTTATCCATCACAAAGAATTATCTCAAAATTGAAATAAACAGGGTGAAAATCAACGGAGCAAAACGTAAAAAGATTTTATATTGCAAGATATAACCCTGAGCCCTTACAGTTAACCTTAGTTGCTTTCTCAAATTATTTGAAGCCTTAGCTTACGAAATCAATTTTATCCACAGAGGTCTATTTCATAGATATCTCAATCACTATAAAGAGCAAACATCAATGCACCACACCAAGGGGGAAAAGCTAATCTGCTGCCACATAACCACAATATAAAGAATGATAAGCATGACATTTGACAACAACATAATGCTTAACAATAAGATTAAATCATCCACACGTCACTATGTCAGTATGTGGTAACAGTTGAGTTGAGCCCGACATCCGATAATAACTTCAATTCCAGTTCTAATTATAAGCCTCAGGATACAATTTTTAAACAATTGGGCTAAGTATAGCAATTTGAAAGAATCCCCTTTTAACCTGTTAAACAAAAATCAGAAACACCATGCATACATATCCACTCAGTAAGTGCTAACCGACGCGTACTCGTATCTCTCGGGGCTGATATGCCGCCGCCCTAGACAACGTGTCACACGAGTGACTGACGAGCGCGAAAGCTCCAATCAGAGAAAGGAACTTCACTTTCACTCATCGGTAAAGCAAGATTCACTCACATTCCCGACTTCTCGCCAATTTCAGAAAATCCGAATCAACCAAAAAGCACGCACGCACGCCACAAGTTCACAACTCATAACCTATCCGCTATCTTTACAAAAATCCAATCGCGCATTCAAGTCGGCACATCTAAGCAAGCAAAATCAAAAGAACGCCAACTCCGAATGCTTCGCTGCTGAATCAGAGTAAAAAAAAAACGAAAGCGGAGGAGGAAGAGGAGAGGACAAAAACCTAACCTCGTCGGGAAACACTGGGGAGCGAGGGGGAGAGGAGAGGAGTTCGACAACATGAGAAGAGAGAAGGAGGGAATCAGAGGTGGCGGCGGGGGTGTTGCATGCGGCGGGAGTGGGGGAGGAGGCGGAGGATCGAGGGTATGGAAGCCATGGGAGTCGCAGCGGAAGAAGAAACCTGGTTTTTTTCCCCCTTCTCTCTCACATTTCTGTACTCTCCGTCCTTCCTATCTGTTTTATTTTTGTTTATTTTTAATAAATAAAATTAATCATTTTTGGTTTATGTAAACTGGGATCCACCGCCAACGTCCAAAATTATATCCTTTCCCATGAATAAATATTTATATATTTATTTTTTATATAAATATATATACTCCGTGGGTGAGCTGTCAAAGTGGTAGGGGGGAATTGGTCAAACTTTGATGCTTTTTTGGGGTAAACTTTACAAACCACCTCTTATACGGAGTATACAAAATGGATTGTTATTGAAATATTGGTATTGATAAAGGATTGAACATCAGTTCATCAGCAACTGCCTCGAGGCAATGGTCAAAGATTTTCAGCCTTATTGAGCGCTTCAAAATGGGTCTTATCTGGTTTATTGGCAATGGCAAATCCGTTAAATTTTGGTCTGATAACGAAATATTTAATGTTGTAATTTGCAAAAGGGCGGAATGTCCTACGCAGTATAATAAGGAAAAATGACCAAAAATAATACGAACTATCAACGGTGAACCAAAAATAATATGAACTTTCAAAACTACCAATTCATATACAAACTATAACACATTAAACCAAAATTGATATAGGGTCCAAAATTCACAAACTCTATATTCATTTGGACTCAATATATAATTAATCGTAAATTGTGGTAAAAATTGTAAAATTCATAATTTAATTCTCCTTCACCAATCAGCCAATCTGTAGAACAAGTCTAGAACAGTTGGCGGCGGCAATGGCGGACCTTGCAAGTTTGCAACACCAACCATGAGGTCGGCGACGACCGGTAGCGAGACCACAAGAGTGACCGGACCTCCATCAATCGCACAATACCAGGCGACGAGCGAAAAGAAACCCCACGAACGGACTGGGTCGTCCTGACCGGAGTCGCCATGAATACTGTAAGAAAACTATAAGAAAATTTTATAGATGAATAATGTATAATTTTTATTTTAATTTTATAAAATTTTCCCAAATTTTATAAGTAATTATAATTTGAGTCTAAAATAATTTATAGTTTTTGAATTTTGGACCTTGTATCGATTTTGGTTTAAATGTGTAATAGTTTGTATATGAATTGGTAGTTTTCAAAGTTCGTATTATTTTTTATTCATCGTTGATAGTTCTATTATTATCGATCATTTTTCCAATATAATAATGATGAAATAGTCAGCAACTACATAATCGGGAGACAGTGGTGGCAGGATAAGCTATACAATTATGTACCCCTCCTCTTATGAAGGAGATTATCTCCATTCCCCTGCCGATTTATGTCTTGGATGACATATTATACCGGTGGCCTGATAAGAATGGTTGGTTTACAACATTAACGTACAAACTCATTACGAATGCCACCACCGAGATTGATAGAGTAGATGATATTGCTTGGATTTAGAACCTAAGTATTCCTCCGAAAATCAAGAATTTTTTTGTAGAAAATCGGTCAGTCTGGCCTTCCAACCAAGACTAGATTGGCTTGTCATTGAGTTCCCGTGCCTACTACATGCCAGATCTGTCAAGATTGTAGTGAGGATGATATTCATATCCTTGTTGAATGCCACCCTGCTTTTACTACGAAGCATCTTACTACAAGTGAGATTCAGGATCTACAATAAATCATTGCCAACAGACGTGGCATTGTGTTGATGATGGCATGGATGAAAACTTTGTCTAAGGAAAAGATACAAAAGATTGCTACCAGCTAGAGATTGGAATCTTGGAGGCGGGCATGCCTTTTTGAGGAACGGCTAGAGATTGGAAAACAGTGCACAACCCATGACAAGAGTCCCCACAAACAGCGAAAGCAAAAGGCAGTAGTAAAAAAGTGGTCAAAGCATCCGTATAGGGTGCACAAATTAAATTTCAATGGCTCTTCATTACTGTCAAAGGCAAGTAGTGCTTGAATCATTTTTCGAGATTGGGTTGAAAAACTATGTAAAATTGCATGTGCCAGATTAGGAAACATGTCACCGCTAATGGCTGAAGCTTTAGCATTAAGATTGGGCATCAACGAAACCAATAAACTTAATTTACATAACCTAATTATCGAGGGAGAATCAAAAATCATTATTGACTACCTACAGAACAAAATAAAATGTCAATGGGAAATTGAACTGATTTTGTCGGATATTCAGTTCATGATAAAAAGCACGAGGAAGGTTGTCTTCTCTCGTTTTCCTCGTGCTGACAACAGAGTGGCTGACAAGGTTGCACACTTTTTTTTTTTGAACCGAAAAGAATTTGACAAGTCCAATCCTAGAATTGTCACTTGTCAAGCGCATCCCTAAGGATGATAGAACGAAGTTCTATATCGTCGTGCGAGGAACCGGAAAAAGCTAAGCTAAAGTGTGATAGAAGATCTGAAGCTTGGTTAGCTTCACGGTATGTATGACAGACCTGAGAGGAGCTGAAACGGCTCAAGGAGAAAAGAGCGTCAGAGACGATCATTTCAATTTCTCCTGGTGGGGACCAAATGCCCTTGAGGCAATTTATGACGGTGAGGTTATCACCTTCGACTATGATATGTTGAAGTTGCATTTCCAGTGCCATGTTAAGGCCCCGCCACATCGCGTAGCCTTCGGCACCTACAACCGAGTTAATGGGGGAAGGGCCAGAAGCCATATGGATCGGCACACCATTATTATTCCTGATTATGTATCCATAAGAAGCTTTTCTAGAATCAGAAAAAGCACCATCAAAGTTTAGTTTGTAGCTTCCTTCCGGAGGTTTTTTCCATTTCAATGTTTTCCTTCGCTTTGCTGGTGGTGTACTTTTATCACTGGTTGAGGTAGTTTCCTCATCTATCTTAGCTAATTTTCAGTAATAGATTTGGTTTTGGGCGAAAGCTGATACGTTACGAATATTTGGTTTAACGTTTTCAAATAGTGCTTTGTTTCGGAACATCCAAATGCTCCACCATGTCCATGTTAACCTTGAAAATTGGTCCTTGCTCATTTTGGTGTTTATAGTCTTTAAGGTTGTGTTTACATCATGCCCTGTGTTTCTGATTGTTTCTATTGTTTTGTGTATTTTTGGGTCTATTAATTTTATAGTAGCTAGCGTAATTGGGTCTATTGATTTTTGGTGTAGTGTCCAAGTTCCAAAGCCAACTGAGATCCAATTTGGCATGCTTTTTAAGTGTGTGAATTAAGTCAACTGTAGAAGCAGTGGAGAACCATCCGTTTTTGCTCTTTTTCCAATATAATCTATCTTGGAGAATATGTTTTGGTATTGGTGTTGATAGTATGGTCTCAATGGTTTCTTCATTTACCTTATCATGGAGGTATTGGTTAATTGCTTGTGTATCCCAGGTTATGTCTTGTCGGATGAAGTGGTTTACCTTAAGTGTTTCATCAATGTTGTTTGGGTCTGCCGTTTTCTCTGTTAAGGGGGACGAACCACACCAAGTGTCGGTCCAGAAATTTATACCTTTACCATCCCCAATAGACCAGTTAGTTCCTTGTTTGAAAAGATCTATTAGGCCCGTCAATTTTGTCCATTGGCATGAGCAACTTCCTTTTCTTTTGTATGTTAAGATATGTTGATTTCTTATATATTTTTGTGTAACTATTTTAACCCACGAGTTTTCTAGTTCTGCTAGGATTTTCCAGATGAGTTTTAGTTGAAGGGCTTTTTTCATGTCCTCAGAGCTACGGATACCCATTCCGCCATTCTTTTTTGTTTTACATACTTCATACGAGCTGATAAGTGGTTTGTGATTTGGTCCTTTATCCCATGGAAAGTTTCGATTTATTTTGTCTAGTTCCTTATGGATGGTTGCAGGCAACATAAAGCATTGCATGAGGTGAATTGGTTTTGCCGCTAGGGCAGTTTTAATTAAGGTGCATCTGCCTGCTTGAGATAGAGAATTTGGTTTCCATTTGTTCAATTGGCCTTTTGTGGTGGAGATGAGTTCTTTAAAAGAGTCTTTTGTCACTCTAGATAGAATCGGGCATCCTAAGTAATTCCCTAGGTTGTTTGTGTGTGAAACACCCAGTTCACCTTGTATTAATCGTTTGGTTTCTGTGTTTACATTCTCCGTTAATTGGAATTGTGATTTAGCTTTATTTATCTTTTGGCCAGTGAGAGAGCATTATGCATGAAGCACTTTGTTTATTTGGTTGCATGCTGTCTTGGTTGATGATACAAAAATTATTATGTCATCCGCAAAGGCTAAGAAAGGGATTTTTAGCCCTCCTCTGGTTAGGGTGACACCTAAGTGGCTTTGTGGTTTTGAGGCTTCATGGTGTAGTGATCTTGACAGTACCTCAGAAACAATGAGGAATAGGTAGGGCGAAAGCGGATCACCTTGTCTAATACCTCTGGATGGTGGGAAAATTTCCGTCAGTTCATTGTTTACTAGTACCGAGTAGGAAATTGTAGTGATACATTCTTTGATCCATGCTATAAATCTTGGAGCGAATCCAAGCTTGTTGAGGATTGAGAGGAGAAAGGTCCACTCAACTCTGTCAAAAACTTTTTCCATGTCAAGTTTAACTGTCATCCAACCATTTTTGCCTTTCTTTGTACGGAAAGAATGGAAAATTTCGTGTGCAATTAGTATATTGTCCTGAATAGCCCTCCTAGAAGAAAAGGCACTCTGTAATGGGTGTATAATTTTATGCATTATTTTTTTTAGTCTGTTGGCTAAGACTTTTGATATTATTTTATAGGTGGTTGAGCATAGGCTAATAAGCCTGAAATGGTTTGTTGTTGTTGGGTGCTCACACTTGGGTATTAATGCAATAAAAGTATGGTTTATTTGTTTTAGTATTTTTCCGCTAAGGAAAAAACTTTTAATTGCCTTTATTACGGTAGGACCCACAATGTGACAATATTTTTTGAAGAAGCCGGCAGGAAAATGACAAGGTTGCACACCCTTGATCATTCTGCCTTGGGGGTTAATTTAACATCTAACCCAGATCTGCAGGATCTCATCCGACATGATACTCTTGGATAGGTTTCCTATCCAAATTAATTCCTAATAAAAAAAATCAGTTCATCAGCAACTAGTACTTGAGTAGTTTTGTCGAGTCTTGTCGACTCCCATTGTCGGTATCGACACCCCATACCCCCAATTGAATACACAAGCACTCAGGGAGACTTTGCAACTCCTATTGAACCACTATGCTCCTATATGCAGAACCACTGTGTTATATATGGTGAACCACTATGTGTTATATATGTTGAACCATTAGTTATATATTATGTGAACCAATGACGATTATATATGCTGAACCAGTTAATCTTATATATGAAAGATAAACTTACATCGCATCATTGAGTAACATATTTGTACAGCTTAATAACAGAAGTCGTCTTTCTTCTACTAGGATTTGCAACTCTATCTTAATATGGGCTTCTCATGTCCAATAAAGGTAAATATATAGATGGGTGGTGAAAACCATAAGTACAAAAATATAAGGCCATACCAAAGGGTCTCATGTAAAACGGAAACTATGCCCAAAAGGTCCCCTCTATACTCTCCAAAAGTATACCAAAAAACCTCTAACTACTCCATACGCACACCACGACTCAAGATCGGCTTCTCATGCCTTTTGAAGGCAAAACATCACTTGTTGGTTGCATTCTTTTTCCAGAGTTGCCCTTTACTTTCTTGTCATCCTAAAAAAAAATTTATCAAACATTTATGAATAAATAAACAGATATATAAAACAACTCTAATAATATTAATTCAAACCTTTTTTTCTCTTCAATAATTCTTTGTTAATAGAATTAGAATTTCCATCATTAGGAATACTATTTTCGCATTTCTTTTGAATGACATTATATGGTGAAATCCACATTGTCTCATACTTTAATAACATTTCAAACAATTTCGTCTTCGTTCTTCTATAAAAAAAACAATTTTCGTATCAAATTTTTTTCTTTTTCTACAAACCTTCGGGACTGGAATCCTCACGATTGTTTTCTTCTTCGGATCTTCAAACACAATCTATGGAGGGAACAAAACAAATATTTTATTGAAAGATAATGCAATTCAATATTTACTATAAATAAAGAGTACTTCGATATTAAAATTAAAGAATATAATTATACATATTAAAAATATACCTTTGAAGAATCAGCTTCCAGTGGTACAATAGAAACTGGCGGTTTTTGTAATGGTTGATTCTCATAAACAACACCTACAGATTCCTGCAAAATTTAATAAAAAACAGATGTTAAACCTTTTTTATTAAAAAACATAAAACAGTTAAAATAAATTTACAAATAAACAAAAACAAACAAAACTTTAAAAAGAAAAATAATATTAATGAATTACAGGATTATTTAAAGTTTGAAGTGCAGCAGCAGCAACATCAGCTAAAATTTGAAGAGGAGTTTTAAGGACATGGTCCTCTGCAACAACAGGTTGCTCCTCTGGAAAAGACTGAAAAAAAGGTGGTACTTCTTCAGAAGGAACCTCGGGGATAGTTTTCTCAATTGTTCGAAATGCATCAGAAACTGTCACTTCTCTCTCGGGTGGGGAGAGACCGATACTCCATGATGGATTAGCAAGGAGTAACCTATTCATTTGTTCTTTCTTGGCAATAACAGCATCCACAATACGCATGAGCCTAACAATTTCGGGATTGTTGGCAAACTCGTCAGGAATTGAATTAATTTCAGGAGAGCTTGAAGGGTGACCAATAATAAATATGGCAGCATGATTCAAGTAATTGAGCTCAGGATCAACATGTTTCTCAGACACTGACTCAATCATCAACTCCACTATATTTTCGATCGATTTAGCAAATAAGTACAACGCAGCTTTGTACCTCTCTTTCAGACTCTGCAATACAAGTAAAAATGCAGTTAAAAACTAAAATAATATCATAAACACACCAACTTTTATTACTCCGTACTAAATTAAAATAATACTTACTTTTTTAGTAGAACCTTCAAACAACTTAGCATGTTCACTTCTTGGTTCCTCACCGATGGGTTGATCATCTTTAGACACCTACATATACAAAACTTGTCATTACACATGCTATATATATGTTTGTTTATTAATGAACCACTTAATCAAAATATGTCGAACCATTGTATATAAATTATATGAGCCACTCGTTGTTGCATATGCTGAACTAGTTGCTTTACATTTCATTAACTACTACTATTTATTCCGTAAACCACTCTCTATTATTCCCCGATGAACTACTCCTCTATTATTTAATGAAATATTTTTTTTAAAATACTTACTTTTTTAATAGGACCTTCTATAAATCCACTTATGACTGGGCTCGTCAAAATAGGTTGTTCAGATGTAGAGGCTAGTTGAGAAACTGACTGTAACTCTAGCCTTGGCATTATCCGACCACAACCAAACCCACTACTATTCATCTCATCGGCTTCCCTTGTCTTAATCGATGCATTTGTCCAATTAGCAAGCGTGGGCACTGATCTCAGTTTCTCTTGCCTCTGTGATCGTACCCGATCAAGATAAAAGAGCTGTGATAAAAATAAATATTAGAATATTTAAATAATATGCACACAGAAAAAAAAATCATTTTTTAAGTCACTTACCACGAGAAATGGGAGAGAACCTGTGAAGATAGAACATTTGTTACGTGCCCATGCTGTTTTTGTTTCAACAAGACGATCCAACAGAAACCCGCACCAATTAATGTTTTTAATGTTATCTACATTTTCAGCTAGGGTTGGTCATCCGGTGTGGACCGGAATTTTCAAGAACATGGACCGTGGATCGGACCGGGACCGAGAAATATGGTCCCGGGTTTTCCGGTCCTCGGACCGGAAAGACCGTTTGGACTGGAAATATAGTTGCATCCATTTTTCTGTTTTTTTTTTTAGGTTTACAGTGTAAACCCGATTAGTTTCAGATTTAGTACTTTGATAGAAGTTGGCACCAACAAATGAGATTGACTTTATCTATTGTTTAAAGGCCATTTTGTACTAAAAAAGTTGCCAGTGCATATGAATGTATATATAAAGAAAACAATCACACGATTACACAACATTTAGATCGAAATGCAGAATTATTAAGACAAATTTAATTCAACCTAAAAGTGATTCAAATTATTCAATCCATATGGCTTTACACAGTTACAGCAATACGGTAATTGCAGCAGCCACCACCCTTCTCGTTCATTTAGGCTGAGAGGCAGCAACTTGAGCCTCCTGCTGATGGAGCAAAAGAAACACTCCTTGAATCGAAACAAAATGAAGAAATGAAACACTCCAACCAGAGAGAGAAAATTAGAGTGAGAAAAACCCCACACTTGCCCCGACCACCGCCGCCTGCGCCCCTCACCAGATCTCTCCTACTAGACGAAAATCAAGCCAAATACAACCCCAAATCGATAGCCACAAAACTCAAATCCAGAAGGAATGAAAAAGGAATCCAAGATCCCGTCAAGAATAATCGATTAAAACCAAAAAAATGTAAAAAGAAGAAGAAGCAAATTGGTGGGAGAAGAACGCTTGCCAGTAGAGCGGATCTGCGAACAGAGAGGAGGGCCGACTAAGGAGGGAGACTGGCGAGCGCGAGGGAGGACGGAGGAGGGTCGACTGACTGATTGATGAGCGGAGCCGCGAGAACAGAGAGAGGAGTTTGAGTGAGAGAGACTAGGGCCGGCGCCTTCGGGAGGGACGAGGGCAGGTAATAAGCAAAGCAAATATAAGCACGCTCCTCCCCCCCCCCCCCCTTTTTTTTTAAACAACATAAAGCGGTCTAATTCCGGCCCGACCCGGAAATTCCGGTCTGGTCCCGGGTTTGGACCAGAACTCGGAATTCAAAATTTCTTGGACCATGGACCGGACCGTAATACTCCCGGTCCGATCCAAAGACCGTAAATTCCGGTCTGGTCCCGGTCCGATTCCGGTCCGATCCAACTTTTGCCCAACCCTATTTTCAGCTACATTAAAGTAACTAAAATTCACAGTGCCATTACAGTTGCTTTCAATCAGAGATGAAATTACAAGCATTACAAAACAAGTCTTGAAAAATTTGCCTCCATCTTTAGCAGCTACCATCTTCTTCACAACATCAGCTACAAAAATCCTCTTACTTTCCGATACAACTGACTTCTTCCACAAAGATAACGATTCATTAGTCCTTGTATTAAACGTGTGATCAAAAGGCATTGGAACTTGGCCTTGTGGCAACCCCAGCGTAATAGCCACATCAACACCGTCAATCAAAATTGAATCATCGCTAGCAGTTGTCAATGCAACTCGATCAGCATTGAAGTTGTCCACAAGCCAATAACCCAAAAACAACGGAAGATTCTTCAGTTGTAAATGAAGGAGACTACCAAATCCAAGCTCTTGTATGCCTTTCTTCTGAGAATCATTGAGATCTTCAAATGATTCAACCAAACTGTAACAATGTGTACGGGAATCTATACGAAAGTATGTAATTCTTCCCTTAGACAACCAAACTTTTTTGTATTGAAGTTTTGACTCTTCTTCTTTGAGTACAACATCATCACTATCAGACCCTGATTTTTTTGCAACCCTCCTCTTCTTTTGACCTTCCCTCTTCCCTTCCTGATTTTTCCTTTTGGATTTCTCAAAAACATTTGACAATGGCGTTTCATCTACGTAACAAACAAAAAAGATAAAATATAAAACATATTATTTAACTCAATGAACAAATAAAACATATATATTATATATACCTTACCCATAATGATTTATATCACTGAACCACACTCAGTTATATTCCAGAACCACACCCGGTTAAATACCGAAACCACACTCAGTTAATTCCCAGAACTACACTCAGTTCATCCCTTACCCCCACATTGATTAATACCGCTGAATCCCACTCAGTTAAATAATTGAACCACTTGTGTTAAATGCTTGAACCACACTCAGTCACATGTATTGTTATGTTCTTTAGTTACAATTTTCATACACATGCATAAGACCTAGACACAGGGGGGCATGAGGTGGCTCGAGCCCCCTGGGTCGGGGGAAAACGCAAAAAAAAAAAATGTATTTTTTTTATAATTTTTGATAATTTAAGGGTTAAAAATAGTTAAAAAGAGCATTGAATCAATAAGTTTGTTTAGCTTAGTTGGTATGGGTTGAGAAATAGAATGATAAGGTATTGAGTTTGAATCCTTATAGCTTCATTTTAGGGATTTTTTTCTCCTTTTAGCATTTTAAACTCAAAATAGCTATTTAAATCATACATTTAATGTGTTTTATACTATATTTCTTATAACAAAAATTGTATCTTATATATATCTTAAAAAAAAAATCCCGATAATTTAGTTGAGCCCCCCTCGGATTTGTTCTGGCTCCGCCCCTGCCTAGACAACACTACTTTTGAATAGAATGCACATGTGAACTAATCACTACAAAGTCATAAATAAACTGAAAATAGAAGAAGAAAACGACAAAAATGAAATGAAACATCTGTTGTCGAGTTATGAATATTGAGCTCTTATGAAAAAAAAAAACAAACAAATCAAATGATAAATTTTAAAATAACTGAAAATAAAAGATTTAAACGACGAAAATGAGATAAAGTAAAAAGAATAATCACCGTCGATCATGCGATTTCCCATTTTAACCGATATCGAACAACTGTGAAACCAAATAAAACGTTATTAAATGAAGAAACAACAACAAAACATAGAAGAGAATGCGAAAAAATAAGTTCTATTCAAGCTTACATTAACAGATAATGGAGGATTTGAACCTGGAAGTCGAAAAGATGAAGAGTGGGTAGGGTTTACGTGAAAAGGGGATAAATACGTTTGAAACTAATCCCTTTCTCTGATTTTTGTCAAGTTACCACTCATTAATAGGCAGTTACCTATTGACAACTTTTTACGTGAACCACTCCTATTTATTTATTGAACCGGTCTCTATATATATATATATATATATATATATATATATATATATATATATATACTGAACCAATTCTATTTATTCATTAAATTGATAAATGTACGTGAAATACATGGACAATTTCATTAAATTGACAAATGCATGTGAAATATATTAAAAATTTAATGAACCGCTTCTATTTATTCATTGAACCAGTCTTTATATATATGTATTGTTATTAAAAAAAAATAATGAACAACTTCTATTTATTCATTGAATCACTCTTTACACCCCTGCTGAACTAATTTCTCTGAGATTCATGAACCAATATATTATTGTTCATTGGACTACTTATGTTATATATGATGAACCAATTGCTGTTAAATTCATGAAACAATTATTTTTATTACATGTACGACATATACAGTTGTTCTACGAACCAAGATAAAATAACTTATATTAAATATAATAATTATCCAAAACATAAGTTACCATTGCTTTTTAACACAAATTAACTGGTCACACCAAAAACTTACACAATTTTAACCAGCAAAGTCACAAAATACATCCCAACCACAAAAACTTGTGCAGTTTTAACCTAATATCCACAAATTAATCCAGAATTATCAATTTTTCAGGACAATATTTCCTCAGCTTCGACATGACAGAATTCTTCTCTTCATTAACAAGAGAATGTATAATTGCATTGACGTAGTGCTTCCGAAGATCCATAAAAGTCTTGGTACAATTTGTTGTGAACCCACACTGCCATTCATGTTCATTTCTCCCCATTTATGACTCCAAATGCCTCATGCAATAGACACCACAATCACCATAATTCTCATGTGTTGCCCATTCTAACCCAAGACGGAATGGTTTGCAAGATATGCCTTGTTGGAGAGCTTCATACGATCCAAGTAGCTATTCATAAAATTAACCTTAATTTAAAAAACATAAACTAAAAAGATTTTACTCTGCATGATATAACCCTTAGTCCTTACACACTAACCTTGGTTGCTTTCTCAAATTATCTGAAGCCCTAGCTTACACAAAATCAATTTTATCCAGAGAGGTCTATTTCATAGATATCTCAATCACTATAAAGAGCAAACATCAATGCACCACACCAGGGGAAAAAAAATAACCTACTAACCACAATGTAAGGAATGATAAGCATGACATTTGACAACAACATAAAGAGCAAACAGGCCCTATAAATACTTCAATTCCAGTTCTAATTATAAGCCTCGGGATATAATTTTTAAACAATTTGGCTAAGTATAGCAATTTGAAAGAATCCCCTTTTAACCTGTTAAACAAAAATCAGAAACCCCATGCCTCCATATCCACTCTGTAAGTGCTAACCGATGTCAACGAGTGACCGACGAGCGCGAAAGCTCCAATCAGAGAAAGGAACTTCACTTTCACTCATCGGTAAGCAAGAGTTACTCACATTCCCGATTTCTCGCCAATTTCAGACAATCCGAATCAACCGTCCCAAAAAACGAAGCACGCACACACGCCACAAGTTCACAACTCACAACCTATCCGCCATCTTTAAAACGTTCCAATCGCGGATTCAAGTCAGCACATCTAAGCAAGGGAAATCAAAAGAACGCCAAGTCCGAATGATTCGCTGCTGAATCAGAGTAAAAAAACGAAAGGGGAGGAGGAGGAAGATGATGTGGGTTAACCCGGGTTACCAATCGGGGACCTCTAGGATCCGGAATTGGTAGCAGATTGTGGAGGATCGGTGGGTATAAGGAAGAAACCCCCAATCGAACGAGCAATTTGCAATGAAATAGTGAGGAGAGTTGTTTGGGGAAGAAGGCAAAGTTCAGTTTTTTGGATACCCTTTTTGGGAGACGGAGTCAGGCTTTAGAGTTACCAGATCATCCCAAAAAAAAAAAAAAAAAAAGGAACTGGGGCGATGTGGCAGTGAGCCCGGAAAAAAGCAACCCCGCAGATGAGCCCGGCTCATGGAAGCAGGTGGTGGGCCAGGTCTGCATTTTTTTTTTTTTTTTTGAAATTCCGGCTTTTGCAATTTTGTGGAACAACACTTCCAGCCACCAAGGAAGCGCCACGTGGCGACCAATACAAATTTGTTTTAAAAATACGTTTTTGGCTAAAAGTCGTTAATGTAAAAAATAAATAAAAATTATTTTTGAATGTAATTTTTTATTATCTATCCATAGACACCAATTTTACATATGTTTTTTTTTAAATAATTCAAAATATCAACACCCATTTTTCACTTCTTACCCAATAAAAAAAATCATATTTATCCCATTTTTTCTCTATTAATTCATCTTTCCCCTTTGCATATTTTGTTTTAAAAAAAAAGTCAAATATATCAATACCCATATTTCATTTTATAGTATTATCGTTATGTGTAACGTTCAATTATTCTCATTTTATAGTATTATTATTCTCCTCCTTTGGTGAGCTAGATGGGGATGCGATTGCGCTTCTGGGACGGATCCGCTCCTTCTCTTTAGCCTTAGATTCTAGTTCTCGTCTAGCTGCTCATATTTTTACCAGAGTTTGTTTTTCCATTGCTAAGGGGGTTGGCGCGCAGCTTGTTTCTCGGCTGCCCGCTAACTTCTTGTAAACATTCGGTTGTTTGATTTCTATACTATTTGGAGTTTAAATAAAAAAAAAATAAAAAAAAAAAAAAAAAAAAATAATAATAATAATAATAATAATAGCTTTGTTTATTTGAAGGAAAAAAGAAATAGATAAAAAAAAGGTAAGTTATGAGTCCGGGACGGGGCTCACTAATAATTTGCTGGAAAAGTGAAAAACAGTGTTGGGGCTCATAAGCTGATGTGGCAGTTAAAAAGTAAGCAGTGAGCCCGGGACAGGGCTCACTGATAAATATGCTCTTATAGCCGTTACAAAACTGGTTCGATCGAACCAAAATATGTAAAAACCAGAGTAAACACTAGAAGCAGTGAAACGCAGTTCACCGAAGCAAAACGATGAGTCTCGTGGTTATTATATAAGGTAAGGCGCTAGCCGCTTACAAAGAGAGGAAGGGAATGCAGATGCCCTGCATCAGAAGAGAGGAGAAAACCCTAACCTTGTCGGGAAACACTGGGGAGCGAGGGGGGAGCTGGAGAAGAGAGGAGCTCGACAACAAGTGGAGAGAGGGAAGGAATCAGAGGTGGCGGCGGGGGTGTTGCATCCGGCGGGAATGGGGGAGGAGGCGGAGGACCGAGCGTGAAGACATGGGAGTCGGGTTTTTCCCTTCTCTCACATTTCTGTACTCCTCTCCGTCCTTCCTATCCTTTTTTTTTTACTGTAATAAATAAAATTAATCATTTTGGGTTTATGTAAACTGGGACCTTTTTTTTAAGGAAAGATTTCGGGTAAGAAAACTTTACCGAGACGGATGAGGTCTTGCAGATCTGAATGAATTATTTGAGATGTCGGTAACTCGGACAGAGTGACTAAGATGTGTAACCTTGTCAACCACTCTATTACTCATGTGGGGGATGTGAAAGAAACAGACTTCTTTAAAGTTTTGATATCAGTCATGATCAATTTAATTTACCAAGGGCATTTATGTTTGTTTTTCAAATGACCGCCAATGTCCAAAATTATATCTTTTCCCATAAATATTTATATATTTATGGAAAAATGGCCCAAAAATACAAAATATCGGCCGTGAACCGAAAATAATACGAATTTTGAAAATCACCATTGGTATACAAACTATTGGTTATTAAACCGATTTGGATACGAAATCATTTCCGGCCAAATTTTTGACGACCTATATAACGTGGCAACTAGACTTTAACTTTTTTTTAATGATATGGCATGTCATGTCATTATACTTTTTTAAATGAAAAAAATGAATTTGTATGAATTTGGGAAATTGCGTGAATATTAAATTCACGATCGATGAACGTTGAGCGGAGAAGAAGCTCTGTTCGACCAAATTGAAGACGAGGAGACGACAAGGGTGACCTGGTCGGGGAGTCGAGACGATTGACTTGCAAATCGTGGTAGAGATGATTGGGCAAGCAATTAGGAACTCCTCTTAGAGTACAAATTCGCGAAGAATTGGATTTTATCATTCGCCCATTCAAAAATGCTTCCATGTCTATACTTCGACGATTCAAACTTGTAAGAAATGAGAAAATATCGGTGGACAATTTTATGGGTGTCCATTGTGGCAGTTATGTTGAGAATGAACCTAAAATCTGAGGAATGTGTTTTCTTTATCTTGATTTGAAATATTGATTTTAGGATGCCTTTTTTGTTTTCGAATTTTTTTGGTTGTGTAAGGAGATCAAAATGGATGTTGAATATATAGATGATGATACATGCTTTGAATGACCATGTGAATGGTGCTAATGAGGATGGATAAATGGCCTTTGAAGAATCGGTTGAATGTAACATAAACTGGGAAACACTTTTAATGGTGTTGGTGATAGATCATCCGATGAATCTAATTATCAACCTTCTGATAGATCATCCGATGAATTTGTTAGAGCATATAACGAGATTGATTTTGAAGAGGCGGTGGAAGAGCTGAAAAGGACATCTAGTAAAGTTGTTGAAGATTTCTTAAATCAAAATCCAAAAGTAAAGTAAATTGATGTGGTTGTGAATAACATATAGAAACGTTCAATGGATACATCTTAAAGGCTAGGGAGAAACACATCATTGATACGTTTGACAGAATAAGGTCAAAACTCGTGGAAATGATGGTGAATTGGTGACTAAAAAAACTTAATGGATACATTTAAAGGCTAGGGAGAAACACATCATTGATATGTTTGACACAATAAGGTCAATGCCCATGAAAAGGATGGTGACTAAAAAAAGCTTAATGGATAAGTAAGGAGATAATGCTATTTGCCCAAGAATCAAACTGAAACTAGAGGATGAGAAGATCAAAGCATGGGAGCTATAGGTAATTCCTAACATTTTTCAAGTGAGAGAATTTGTAAATGTCTTCAAGATGGACGTTCAAGAACGGACCGGAGTTGCACCCGTAGAAAATGGGATGTAACAGGCATACCACGCCATCATGGATTCATGGGGTGTCATTTCTATAAAGGTTGCATTAGAAAATTACGTCGATAATTACTACATGAAAGATAGTTACATGAGGGCATATCAAGGAAATTCGAGTCCATGTGTCAATGAAAAGGTTGCATTAGAAAATTCGGGGTCTTCGACTCCTCCGCCTCCCTCACCCCGTGACCCTCGACCATGCCTCCGCCTTCTAATGCCAGTGCCACTCCTCCGTCCTCGTTATCCTCCCCGATGGCCGCCGCGAGCTCCACCTCACCCGCTCCTTGCAATTCCCCGACGTACGAATCCAAGGCGGGCTTTCAGTAGGAGTTCGATTATGGTTCTGACATCGGATGATATTTTTTGGATTTTTAATCCTTGACAAAGAGAAAGGAGGAGTGAATTAGAGAAGATGAAGAGACTAGAGAGAGTGGTTTGAGAGAACAGAGAAGTCGGCGTTTTGCATTTGAGAAATTGATAGAGAGAGGAGACACTGATTGTGTTTGTTTAGGGTTTGGTTTGGACTGGCTGGGCTTTTTTTTAACTAAAGGGTAAAATTAAGTGGGATGAGCCATTTAAATAGGGTGGGTGGGTGGGATGGGGGGGGGGGAATACTACTAAAAGCAAGGCTCGAACCCGCGCCTTGCCCTTCTTCCAACAAGACTCCACCATCTGGGCTAAATCTTCTTCTTGTTTCAATATACACCTATAATATATATATATATATATATATATATATATATATATATATATATATATATATATATATATATATATATATATATATATATATATATATATATATATATATATATATTATTCATTTACAGGGATGTATATTAAAAAAATAAAAAAAATAAACGGTTCGTGTCGAGTATCCGACAAGAGCATATGCCCAATCCGAACACGAACCGTTTAATGTCGGGTTTTATCGGGTCGTGTCATTATCGTGTCGTGTTTTTTCGTGTCGTATTTTCGTGTCGTATCAATCGTGTCGGGTTTGCCAATACTACTAAAAGCAAGGCTCGAACCCGCGCCTTGCCCTTCTTCCAACAAGACTCCACCATCTGGGCTAAATCATCTTATTGTTTCAATATACACCTATAAAATATATATATTATTCATTTACAGGGATGTATATTAAAAAAAATTGAAAATAAACGGTTCGTGTCGGGTATCCGACAAGGGCATATGCCCAATCTGAACACGAACCGTTTAATGTCGGGTTTTATCGGTTCGTGTCATTATCGTGTCGTGTTTTTTCGGTTTCGTGTCGTGTTTTCGTGTCGTATCAATCGTGTCGGGTTTTTCTGCACACCCCTGATAACAAGTCCTAGTATATGAGTCGGTAGGCTACTCTTTCTAACGCCAATTGGTTTCAGAATATGGAACCTCACTCGGCTTGTGTGCTAGGCTACTAGCGCATGTGCGCCCGTGCATACAACCCTCAATCATCGGTCCAAGTTGGACTTTGATATGGTATCAGAGCGGTTAGCCTAACGGCCAGTCTTTCGATCCTGGTCTGGGCTACCAGTAGTCCAAGTCTCAACTAGATGAGTTATTCCTAACTGGACTTGCGGGGGGTGTTGAGAGATGTGAATGAGACCAAAAGTGTCCCACATCGAAAGTTGAACATAACAAGCCCTAGTATATGAGTCGGCGGGCTACTCCTTCTAACGCCAATTGGTTTTAGAATGGAACCTCACAATTGTGTGCTAGGCTACTAGCGCATGTGCACCCGTGCACACGACCCTCAATCATCGGTCTGAGTCGGACTTAATTTGATAAGAGGAAGCGAAGGCCATCCACAGATCGAAGGATCTTGCCTTCGATCCTGAACCGAAGTGAGACTAAGATACACAATCGAAGAACAACGAAAGCAAGAGCATTGAAGGACGACTTCAGCGGTGAATGACGACTCGGTTGTAGCTCGACGAGTTCATGAAGATGTTGAATACAGGGAATCATAACAATTCCTATCTCCTTCATTTCGATTCCTTATTACCTTTCTCATCTGTTTTTCGGTTTATGTTGATTTTATTTAGTACTTGTTTAGACTACCTTCTAGGGCTGTTTTGTATGCTTCTAGTTTGCCTTAGAGCACAGTGGAATGCTCTTATAAGCCGGGGACGTAGGGAACTTTTCCGGAACCTCGTAAACAAATTTCAGTGTCCATTTTCGTTTATGTTCGATTGCAATTCAGTTCACTCTAGATCCGAATCTATGCTAATTTTAACTGGATGGATGTTTGTATTGACCTGGATATACGAATATACCTAAACCTGTATTTACAAAAAAGTTCTCGAGGCAGACCTAGGAAGCATCCAAAAGCGCAACCAGAAGAGATTTTAACACCGTCAAAATTGAGCTTGAAACTACCTTCCGCGGGTTTACGCCCTCTAATGGTATTTCTCTGGCTAGGGTTATTAATCTTTGGTTTGATTGTTCCTGTGATTACATCTTCTTCATCTGGGTTTTCTTGTTTGGATTTTTTTCTATCACTTCGTCTGTTGTTCTTATGCTTTGGTTTTCAAATATGATCTTGTTTCTTATAGTCAAATACTCCACCAAGAGAAAGAAATAGTGACTTTTTGTTCAGAGTTAAGTTGTTGGAAAAGTTCGTTGGTGATAGTTTTTATACTTTTATTGCTTTTGTCGGTATTCTAGTTAGTCTCTCAATGTTCTTATCCAATGAGCCTATCATTCTTAATGTTATTGGATACTCCTTGTATTGGTAAATAAAGAGCGGCTGTTCTGGGGTTCGAACCGGGGACCAATGGGTACTACCTACAAGTCCTTTCCGGTGAGCCATTCCGAAATGATTATTATTGGATACTCCATCAAAAGGTGAATAACGTTAATACTTAGCCGAATGAAAAGATTAATTTTAGGGAAATTTCTCTAGGTACCCTCGAGGTATGACGTTTTTCGCGGGGTGTACAGAAGTTTTACAATATTCGTGTGGTACCCCTGAAGTTTAATCATATGTCACCGCATACCCTTCTATGGTTAAATTTGACAGACTTTTAACCTCTCCGTTAGTTTTGAATAAGAAAAGGAAAAGAAAAGAAAGAAATAACGTTGGTCGAACTGAAGTTCTGAACGAAGGCAATGGCGTCTTCGAGGGCGAATTGAAAGGAAATCACAGGTCGAACTGGGCAATTTGAGAGAGACACAGGGGACGGCGAGTCCTGCGCGACTGGAGGCAACGACGAACTAAGAGGCGATTTAGGCGAAGTCTTCGATATTTTGCTTCAGCGATTTGAGAGAAAGAGAGAGAGAAGCTGATGAGAGGAATCTGATGCCGATTATCGAGAGGATGGCGACGAGAGTGGATGCTCGTGAAGCCGACTTGGTGACGATGATGGAGGTAAGTTTTTCTCAATTTAATTTAGGATTAGGGGATTCTCCCAAAAGATTTTGCGAAAAAACAAAGAGATTTAGGGTTTGGGGATTCAAGGGTTTTGGGATTTCTGCATTTGGTTAGTGCTTCTGAGATGGGTTTGTATGGTTTCCTGATGATAAGGTTATCTGGTTGGGATTTGGTCTTTCGGTTGAGGAACTTGTTTCATGGAAGTTTCATGCTTATTCTTGTTTATACATGCTTTGCTGATTCACTGTTAAAATTATGTATGTCTAGTGCTCTGGTGGATTTGAATTTTGAACAATCCCTTGTTCCACTCATTCGAGTTCAAAATGTATTAAAATCTATGGTACAAATTCCATATTGACTCCCAATACCTATGAATGGGTTCAAATTCTATTGTCGAATTGGGCGATAATTATATAGGGTGTACACTTCTATACCGATTCCTAATATCTATGAATCAAATTGGGTTGTTGAATCGAGACAAGAGAGGTGTACTCTAACAAGCATGCCCAAAGAATCATTATCTAATTACCCATATAGTACATCATGGCAAGCTTGAGTGTCAAGATGCTCTAGCATTTGGTTATAGGATTTTATATCTTCTTATTATAGGCATATTTCCCCGTTGTGTGTAATTTTCTATTGGAAATTACAAGAAAGCATTTTCTAAATCTAAATTATGTTTACCATGCATGAACAAGTGATGGGGCAAAATTCAATTAATCTGCAGATCAAATGTAGCAAAATGTCTCAAATTATATTCATTAAACACGGCAAGTACTGATGTTTCCAATAATAAGTTATTTACTTTAAATGTATCTCCATGTTACAAAAAAATTCAGTAGCAATGTGAACAGTAAAGAAGGTAGTAATGAGCATTGGTATGAACTTGTTAGCCTATTAGCTCAATCGGTAGAGCATTGTGTTTAGGCACAAGATGTGGGTTCGAATCCCACATAGGTTGTCTACTATATAACATATTTAACTTTGTTAAACTGACAAGTACTTCAATAGCCATTATAGCAAATATTTATACCTCAACTAATTGTTTCGTTGTCATACATCGAAGTTCTTGGAACATATTGACAAATATCTAAACGAAATTAGTTAAGGGACTTGAATATATACACCATATAATAAGGTCTGCAGTCACAACAACAATGATAGAATACTAAAATAGCATGACAACAGTAAAAATACATAAGATTTCTGTATAATATAAGTAGCCTATATGGGAATTGAACCCATATCGTTGTGCATATGCACATTGCTCTTCCATTTGAGCTAATATGCTGGTTATACTAGCAATTTTGTTTTATTAAAATATGACATCAAGTGAATGCTGATTAACAAGTTGGCAATGACAATCAACACTTGAGAGGATGTAGGAACAAAAAAATAGGCAATTAAGAAAGAAATGCACAGTAGGAAAAACTCTAGACTAGATGGATGCTATCTAGCAAATGGTTAATACATTCCAAACAATAACCTAGTTAAGAATCAAGAGAAGACTCAACTCAAAGATCAAGTAACACGTGCTATATTCAACAAAGAATTCTAATACCACGAGGGTACCTCGCGAAATTTCCGTTAATTTTAAATGAAACTACATTGAAGTTAGACTTGGGCAAACGCGGGCGCGGACCGGGCTTGGGACGGGCTTTACCCGAGGTTTTATCCCGTTGTTGCAGGCGCGGGCCGGGCTAAACCCGTTTAACGGGATAAAAGTCGTGTCCAAGCCCGTCCGTGAATGCGGGTGCGGGTAGCCTGTGGGTACCCGCAAATCTAATCATTTTTTCTTATTAATGCTATACTAATTAGATTTTTAATGTTAATAATACAGTAACTATATTGTTAATAAAAAAACAGTAGTATATATTAATGTAGTATATTTACTAATAAAAACAGTAGTATATATTAATGTTACTAATATATTTACTAATAAAAATAGTAGTATATATTTACTAATAAAAACAGTAGTATATATTAATGTTACTAATATATTTACTAATAAAAACAGTAGTATATATTAATGTTAATAAAAAAAGCGGGTGCCCGTAACGGGATGATTAATCTGTCCAATTCCGCACCCGTTGTGGGCGCGGACCGGACCTAGCGGCCCGCATGGGCTTTTCCCCCTACCAAAGCCTGTCTAATTTTGCGGGCGGGCGGGACGGGCCGGGCGGGCCGGCCCGCGTTTACCCAGGTCTAATTGAAGTATATTAATACCAAAAAAAATAAAAAATCAATTGTTTTTTTTATTTGAAAAAATCAATTGTTTAATAACACATAGGAAGGACCTATCACTCAAAACATGGATTTCTCTTTAAGAGTGTTGTTGCTTGTATCTGAACCATCTTTATATTTTCTGTTTGTTTGAACGGTTATTTGTCTGTCGACTAGTTGACCTTCGAGGTTCAGTTTTATATTTTTACCTTATTAAAAAAATGGACTTATCTTTTAGATAGATAGATATAAGATAGATTTTTTTGGGTGATGATATGTACACTGCTAATTTTTACTATTTACACCGCAAATCCACCGCATCCCTATGCGGTGACTTAATCAAATTTTAGCCCGACATACCGCATGTACATGCGGTATGTCCGTTGACCGTATAAAAACACCGCATGTACGTGCGGTGGGTTAGGCTAAAACGGGGTCCGTAATACGAGAATCCGGTTGGGTCGAAGTTATCCGAAACCCACCGCATGGGTATGCGGTGGTTTTTTAAAATATTGGTAAGAATTTACCGCATCTCCATGCGGTATTTTGTTACCGTTGGGGGCCCATTATAAATAGGCTTAGGGGGCCCAGTTCTCCGACACACCGAATCTTCTCCGATTCCTTTCTTTCCGAGCCCGACTTTTGGTTCCGTCGATTCCCCGTCCCTATATCTACCACCACTTTGTGCCCGAGTTTTGAGATGGTGAAAGACAATCGTGGAAAAGCCGCGGCTGATGATGTCGGTCCTTTTCGGAGACATCCGTTACAAGTAACATTTAATGTTTATAAAAATCAATTTGCTTTATTTTTTAACCTGAAGGAAATAGTGTTAACATTTAATTGTTATATATAATGTAGCCGGAACCCACTATACAGAGGCGGAGGACAACAGATGTACCGCCACAGCTTGAGACACAACCTCAGCCTAAGGTATGTTAAAATCGTTACTAGGTGTAGGGAAATTGATATAGAATAAGTATATATTTCTGTTTTCTTAGGAGTTGATATTATTAGGTTCAAATAATTAATAATCCTTTGGAAAATCTTGCAACATTTAGTCAGTGACACGATATAGTATCGTATACGAGCCATAGGATTATGTAAAATACTAGGTGTAGGGAAATTGAAAACGAATAAGTATATATTTATGTTTTCTTAGGAATTGTTAATATTAAGATGAAATCATTAATAAACCTTACGAAAATCTTGCCACATTTAGACAGTCATACGATATAGTATTGTAATTGAGTGATAGGATTCTGACAAATATATTTTAATTTACACAGTCTGCGTTATCGAGAAATTTAGGAGAGAGGGTAGTATTGCAATCTGCTAGGAGAGCTGCCATTAGGGAGAGACAGACGTTGGAGGATGTATCAGTTCCTATGGAGACGGATAGTGACGCGGTAGATGATGATACTGAGGCTGCCGTTAGGGAGAGCCAGACGTTGGAGGATGTAGTGGATCCTCCGGAGAGGGATATTGAGACGGTAGGAGCTGATACTGGGCCATCTTCTCAGTCACGTGTTGACCAGAGTGACGGTTTGGGGCACACGTCGCAATCGTCTATAGAGACATATCAGAGTTTGGTGCAGATTGAGCTGGCCTTGATGTCTGACCACACGGATGACCCAGTGGTGCAGTCGACCGGAGAGTCTAGTCAAGGCGACCAGGGTATTGAGATGATGGAGGAGTACCTACGAGGGGACCGAGCACGGCAGACGGATGAGCAGTTACAGACTGGGCCTGAGAGAGTGGATGAGCAGTTGCAGACTCATCATGACAGTTATCAGGAGTACTTTGGGACAGCGTTTGCGAGCGAACAATTGAACTCGTATGACGACACAACACCTCTGCTCGGAGATGTGGGTGTTGGGACGAGTCATGCTCGAGGTGGCGACCAGGAGCCATGGGCCGTTGGGCAGATAGATTTTGCGTCGTTCACCCCGGTAGGATCTACGGGTGTAGGGAGGACGCCTGAGAGTCAGCATGCGGTGCCATCGTCGACGCCGAGGACCGCCGAGCCTGAGCCGATCATCGGGAGTCAGCAGGCGGCGCCATCAGCGACACCTAGGAACTTGGAGGGTGTGCCGATTGCCGAGGGGCATGAGAGGGATGTACGTGGACAGAGAAGTTCTTCAGCCCCACCTATTGAGTCAGCTGCACTTTCGAGGCATGTGTCGCTGGCCCCCTCGGCATGAGACATGATCCGTGGGGGACCGATGATGATGTTAGTCAGGATAGGGGAGGAGACCAGGTGGCACAGCCCCCTGTCCGTGTAGTGCAGAGGAGGCGGAGACAGCGTGACGAGAGCAGTAGGGCAGGTGGTGCTGGGCAGCATGGTGAGGGGAGTAGTGCAGGAGGTGATATGCAGCACGGCGAGCCTATCATGACAGGGGTCATTCGGGCTGTTCTGCCCGAATGGCCAGGGGGGCCACATACAGTTTCCCTTCTGAGAGACTACGAGACCCACATTGCACAAGCTGTTTGGAGACGGGAGGACGCAACCTTGCGGAGGGGTGTGCGTGTGCAGAGACAAGGGCAGTCGCTGGGCCGGGTAGAGGCGTTGTTGGAGGTTGATGGACGGGAGTCCTGGTTTCCCGCAGTGCGGGAGACTGGGTTCTGGGACCTGAGAGATTTCGAGTGGGATCATGTGGATCACACTCTGATCAGTGCGTTTGTTGAGCACTGGCACCCCGAGACGAACAGTTTTCACTTCGCATGGGGAGAGATCACCATTACACTGCACGATGTGTTCTTCATACTTGGCCTTGGTTTGGACGGAGAGAAGTGTATTCACTCGGATGACGTGGGCGCCTCGAGGGACACAGTTGGGGAGTATTACGGCTTGACTCAGAACGAGCGGACGAGCGCATGGGCCCATGGAGGCCATACTGTTCAGCTCCTCCTTGAGAAGATAGCACCGATGCGACAGCGGGTTTGAGATGGCGCCCCACTAGAGCATGATATGGAGTGCATCTTGGGTGTTGTGATGAGGATTATTGCGACTGCGACCTTGTTCATCGACAAGTCGGGCAGAAGATTGCGTTCGGAGGTGATCCGTAGGTTTATGGATGCAGCGCATGTGTCGCAACTTTCTATAGCTGCAGGGGTCTTGGCGTGCTTGTACCGGGGATTGGGCGAGGCGACCCGGGAGTTGGCCAAAGACATGGACGGTTGTACAAAACTATTGGAGGTAAGTCATTCGTTCTGTGATTATTTATTTTAGAAGTTTTGTAACTAGGTTATAATGACTATGTTGCTGATAGTATTGTTCCTTTGTAGGTGTGGATATGGTTGCATTTTCCGGTGTTCAAGCCCGGCATGACGCTCGATCGGAGGCTAGCCCGGGATCCGCGACGCGGGGTGAGGTACGTCCTGGGGGCGACGCCATTTTCCACTACGGTGACCCGGGATGATAGGCCTCGCATCGAGCGACTGGATGTTCTGCGGCGGAGGCTGGATGAGATGACTGTCGAAGAGGTACGAACACAATTTATATCCGCACTTACATTTGTCATACTATAAACTAGATTTTAGTCGTAATAACAATTTCTATTCCATTGCAGATCGAGTTCATGCCATTTGGTAGACACTTGAATTTTGATGGAGATCTGCGTCTTTCGAGATATAGGGGCACCATTCGGTGGTTGTTCGAGGAGGAGCCGTATATGCCGGACCGTATGCTGCGACAATTTGGTCGGGTTCAGCACATTCCCGCTGATCCAATCAGACCTACCATAGTGCTCAGACCGAAGTCCGCCAAGTGCAAGAAGGAGGCGTCGTTCCACCCAGCCGACAACCACTGGGCGCACAGGTTCGATCATCTTTTCCCCATGGAGAAGTTGCCACGGACCTCTGAAGAGTACCCATATGGCGTGGCCGATGACTATCTGGAGTGGTTACACCGCCATAGTCATCCATACCTACTTCCCGACACTCCTCGACACCAGCCCATCATCCCGCCGCCGCCACCTCCGCCGTCGCCACCCCCGCCTACCATTATTGAGCAGCGCCATCATGCGGCTGGGTTGGAGATTCAGCGACTCAGGGACCTTGGAGTTGAGTTGACAGCTGCACACCTGGATCGCATCTATGAGCAATTTTGGGGTCCTCCCCCACCGTGACGGTGCGATCTAGGATGATGTATGTGGTTGTTCTGTTTGCGGGTAGATGGCTTTTTGTGTAGTAGTTGGTAGTTTGGATTCTTTTTTGTGCAGTAGTTTGGATTGTTTTTTGTGCAGTAGTTGATGATTCGATTTCGGATTACGTATTTTGTGTTTTGGTGTGGATTTGATGGTTTGTTACCGTTGCAGATCATTTTCAAATTTGAATAGTATGTCCGTACACAACTTTCAATATCATGATTCGAAACGAACTTTATAAATTACAAGCAACCAAATACAACCGGCCCTAATATAGTCAAGTGTTACGCACAGTAGCTTCATCTAGCTTCATGACGAGAGCCTTTTTTTCCTCTTCCTGAACTGCAACTTGACTTTCCAGGATATCAATCCGCCAACGGGCTTGTTGGTTTTCGACCAGCAGCGACCGATTTTCATCACGTAGTCTCTTTATCATCACCTCCACCGTCTTTGACCGTGGACTACCAGTGTAGAGAACCGCCTCAAACTCTTCCATCGTGCCTTGACGTATTATGTCGTTGCTTGAGCTTTCCCCGCCGTTGTCCGACATGTTGATGTGTGGTAACTTGGTCAGAGACTCCGGGCCATATATTGGTTTCAGACACCGCTTGTCCATACGATATTCACTACCGCATGGATATGCGGTTGTTACGTACCGCATGGACATGCGATAATACGTACCGCATGTCCATGCGGTGTGAGCTAGTCTATATAAGAGGACCTAAACCGCCGCCGGAAACACACTTCACCGCCGACAATGTCGTCCGAACCAAGACCAATTCCACGTGAAGACATGTTCACCAAACACTACAAAAGAGAGGCGCTTGGAGGCATCGCTTTTACTGCAACGTGCTATCACTGCGGCCATCGCTACACCGTGACCAACAACCTGCAGCACGGGCATCTTAAGAGGCACATCAACAACAAGCATGCCGACGAGATCTAGGATTTATGTGTTTATTCGACTTATGTGTAGTCGTTCGTATGTGTCAGTGTGATGAACTTGTTCTTATTGTTGGTTGTGTAGTCGTTCGTTTGTGGCAGTGTGATGAAGTTGTTGTTATTGTTGGTTGTGTAGTAGTTTGTTTGTCGTCTAGTTGTAACAATGTTGTTTGAATAATAAGTCGGTTCGTACGCTATTTGTGTCATGTGTTTCCTATTTCAACATATTTTCTATTTTTCTTGCAACAATTGAAATAATATGTCATGGAAATCACCGATCGGGATTCGATAGAGAATTTCATTAAACGGTTGAACTGCTTAGAAATGAAAATACAACGCATGCACATCACACTACATACTTGTTAATGCATGTCTAATCACCACCTTCGTCCGATGACCTCTCATTAATGGAAATGACAATATTCATTTGGTTGAACGCGTAATACCTTTCACCCGCGTTGAATGCTCGCAGCTTTCGGATAACATGATCACATAGGCCCTCAGCCCCGAACATGTAAACATCGTAACGACAATATCTCCTAATGTGATTCGCAATACGCGCCTCTGCATCTAAGTAATACGATTCGGGAAATCCTCTGTCGTCATAACAATGCGCACAAGAAAACTCGATCGGATATGCTATGTCAGTGGCTGTCTCGAATTGACACTGAAGGATAACGCACGAATTTCCCGGAAGGTATGCTGGATGCCTGCAGTTGCATTCCTCCGGCCACCGTGGCTCCGTGCAACGAATTAATGTAACATTGTACTCAAGATATCCTGCCGTTCGCCGGTATGTGTCTAGAGTGTTTACCATTTTGTGATTAGCTGGACAACCGTGGTGGTTCCTGTCGCACTTGGGTGGCGGTCATGATTTATAGGCCTTACACCGCATGGTCTTGGGTGTATTTCTACCGCATGGGCTTGCGGTGTCTCCTATTTTGCCACATGGCGTAGCGTCACCGCATGCCTATGCGGTTGTTTACACCGCATGTCCATGCGGTACATTGATACCGCATGGACATGCGGTATGGAGACACCCCATATGGTTGTCCCACTTTGGCTAGAAAATGCGAAAGCCACCTCATACGAATCACAACAATCAAATCATGGTTAAAGTAGCTGAGTTTGAAGGTGAGACAGATATGGGTGTGTCATACAAAATTATACGCGAAAAGTTCTCAAGGCCATACGAGGATTATTTGTGCAATTGTCAGCACAACCGGTGGTGCCAATCGTTTCCGTGCTGTCTTTTTCACGTTGAATGCTACAAAGGCGTTGAAGGCAATAGGTACGCATTCTCGGATCTGGTTGAATTGGCGTGTCTGAAAGGTCACCAATTACACATTGAGGACCCTGAGTCATACTACCGCGAGGCGGTTGAGGCAATCAAATGCGCAATCAGCGACCTATTCAGCGATGTCAGGCTACACTGCGCACTTCAAATTGCAAGGTTCACTGTCGACAACGCAGTCCGTCCAGCGAACGACAAAGTGAAGAAGTACGCATTCAACCGCATTGAGATCCACATTAGCCCGCGTCTTCTCGAGGATGCGGTGGTGTACACCGCATATCTATACGGTGTAATTCACCGCATAGATATGCGGTGGTAAAAAAAACCGAAAACATACCGGCACGGGGACATCGTGATCTTCTTCCGTCATCGGAGTTGGTCGTCCAAATTCCATCGAGCGGAGGAAAGCGAGCCTCTTATAAAAGTGCAAAGATGAGAAATTCCGTCCTGAGTTCCGACGAAAGTTCCCAGCTTCGTCCTCTTGTAAGAGGTTCATTCTCCCTCGACAGATGTAATTTGGACGCCCACTACGATGACGGACGAAGATGACGGTGTACCCGTACCGGTACGTTTCCGAAGCATTTACAGTTTTGGTTGGATGAGCAACAGTTATCCGCAGGATAATGTCAAAGACGTTATGGGTGTACATATGTACTATCACAACGTCTTTCACATTATCCTGCAGATGCCTATTGCATTTTATTAGATCGAATCTACATAACACTATATTGAAGCGATATAACCCGAGCAACATGCCAGCGGCCTGCGATTTCAATCAAAAGACACAAATCGCCGGGCGTGGCATGTTGCCTAAGCTATCATCGCTATTGAGCCATGAAAAAAGCGTACACATGGATTTTATTTAATTTATGAGACGAAGCGATATAACCCGTGCAAAATAGTCAAGGGTCAAAAATTTCAATCTGAAGACACAAATCTTTGGCCATGACTATTTCGCACAGATTATCATCGCTTTTCCACCACAGCAAATGTCACAAACCGGCCATGGGGGGTATATATAGATACATACCGCAAGCCCATGCGGTATGTATCCACCGCATAGGTATACGGTGATGCACCGTATACCTATGCGGTGCTTACACCGTAGACCTATACGGTGTCCAGAGTACCGCTTACCTATGCGGTGGGCCCACAAATTCAAAAAATTCAACACAACGGTCATCTGGAACCACCGCATAGGTATGCGGTGTTACTGTATAAGAAGTATTCCGCTCTCCGTTGGAATGCATCCAATCCCCTCACACCTCATCTACGGTCATTTTCTAATATGGTTAACGACAACACCAATCGACGACCTTCAAGCCCAGGGGAGGAAACACCTACAACTACGCCAATGGCCGATAACTCACCACCCCCTCGTCTTCCGGTATGTGATTAATGTTTATCATTTGGAATGTCGTTGTAGGTAGAATATAGGTAGTGGAATAACCAGAATATAGGTAGTGGAATCATATCGAATGGAAACCACTATAGGTACCGGTTTTTAAATGTAGGGGAATAAATTAGGTTCTGAAATAGAGCAGACGGAAACCATGAATGGGTCACATAATATATATGTACTGTTTACATGCTGGCAGCTACCACTGGAGGAGCAGGCTGATCCGATGCCGGAAGACGGTCAGGACGATCAGGCCCGTAACCAGGAGTACCGCGATTACACTCCCGAATTTGCTATATCCCAGACGTGGACCAATCACAACGATCTCCTACAACACTATCGTGGCACAACATTAAAGCTTAATATGGTTTTGACAATCAAGTGTTCTTGGGGGAGCACTCCTACAAGGCGTGGGAGTTTATTGCTCGCATGTGAGAAGTACGGCCAGTACACTCCCCGTAAGAGACCGCGAGTAGCCGGAGATGATGCAAGCGGGAACAGGCGCATAGCTGTTTCGAAGATAGAGGGGTGTCCGTTTGCATTGTCTGGCGTGGAGTTCAAACGGGGCGAATGGGGCCTGGACGTTATTCATGGCAAGCACAACCATCTACTCCCCGGTGCATTGGACGGTCACCCGTACGCCGGACGAATGGATACAGATGAAAGAGACACTACATTGGCCCTTACCGTCGCTGGTACCCCACCAAAACCGATTTTAGCTACATTGAAGATGACAGTTGACGCACGACAGAAGTTGAACTTCACATCGCGGCGCCAAGTGTACAATGCGAGAGCAAAGTTTAAAGCTGAAGCGAGAGGAGATCGAACAGTCTCCCAGGAAGCACTCCGCATTTTGTGGGATAAGGGTTACTTCTACTCTACGAGGATATCCCCTGACGATCCCAACAGGCTTCAAGATCTATTCATCGCCCATACAGACGCTCGCCATCTTCTAGCCATGTTTCCATACGTCGTCCTCGTCGATAGTACATACCGGACGAATGCGTACGTTTCTATATACACTTATTCTTTTGCCCCTTCCCACCAGGGTATGCGAACTCAAATATTTCATTGTGCAGGTACGGGATCCCTTTGTGTGAGTTCGTTGGATTTACTTGCACAAAGAAGAACTTCATCATCGGGTTCTGCTTCATGTCGCACGAGAACACAGATACGTACATTTGGGCGTTGGGGCAGCTCGTTTACCTCATGCGAGGTAATCTTCCTAACGTTGTGTCACTGATCGAGAGTTGGGGTTGATTGCGGCGCTACGAGAAGTTCTTCCCAATGTCAGGCATATGTTGTGCACAGTGCACGTCCTCCGACAATGCGAAGAAGCTGCTTTCCAGAAGTCAAAGAATCTTGATGTTGCTAGGCGTTTCAAGAACGCATGTGTTGGCCTGTTCCAATCCAGATCGGTTGAAACTTTCGCCGCTAGAAGGAGGGGTATGCATGCAGAGTGGGGGCATATCGAAGGGCTTATGCCGTATTTGGAGGCAACGTGGTTACGAGATTACTCGGAGCAGATAGTTCGTGCATGGACAGACGCAATCCAGCATTTTGGTACGACCACGACGAACAGGTGCGCCTACATTTTCATTATAAAATTCATTATACACGTAATTTGTTTACATATAACGATCTTCACCTGCGAGTCTCACTTATCTTTTAGGGTTGAGGCTGCTCATTCTGTATTGAAAAAGACCTTAAACTCTGCAGTCGGTGATTTCACTCACGTGATAAACACAATCGAACTGATGATGGCGGATCAAATAAGGGAGGTGAAGAATACATTGGGGAGAGCGAACAACACCTGGCCTACAGACTCCCACGGCCTATGGATTTTCGATCGAATTCGGAATATTGTGTCGAAGGAATGTTTCAACCTGTTGTTCGAAATCTACACAAAGATGGAAGCCGAGCTACCTTCGCAACCATGTAGAGATGCATACTGGAGGGACGTCTACGGTCTTCCATGCACACATGACATGCAAGCTTGTCGAGACACGCAGATACCCATCAGACCATCCCAGATACACATTTTTTGGAAGCAATTGGATTTCAAGAGGCCTCATGTTGACAACGTCCAGGATAACACTCCCCTCAGCAGAGCTGATGTGGACATGTCGCGCATGATCAGTTTGTTCCAGAGCGGAGCTATGGACGAGGATACTCGTTGGAGAATCGCATCGGCATTCAACGACGGGGATCGTCCCTCCCATACACCGTTGACCACCCCTGACCCGGAGGACCGTAGACCGCCCGGGAGACCGAGGACTCGCCACCCCTGTCAAACGAACCCTCTACCTTGGGAACGTGAGCGTGCTCGGGCTCAACGTCGGGCAGATAGACAGGCGACCACAGGATCCGCATGAGGGCGAGGCCGAGGTCGGGGTCAACCGGCATCAAACGAAACAGATGACGTGGAAGGTACTGAGGAGGCCACTGGGTCCAACGACATTGCCATCGACGACCCTCCTAGGGGTCGAGGAGTAGGCAGAGGACGAGGACGGGGCCGTGGAAGGGGACGTGGACGAGGTCGATCAGCGTCGGAGCCAGCTCCGGAGATTGTAGGTGACATTCCAACACCAGCACCTACGACGCTTCCACCACAGAATCTACCTCGAGTAGAATTCAATTGGGGCACTAGCAACATCGACGAATTCATGATTACTTTCATACGAGCCGTCACAAATGTTGCAGGTGATGGTCACTGTGGGTATAGGTCTTTTGCTTGTCTTCTGAACTTGGGACAAGACGCATGGCCTCGAGTTCAACGAGAGCTGGCCGTTGAGCTGCAGCTGCATTCAGATCAGTACCATTACTATCCTGCCTTACATGAGCTCATCATGAGGGTCAACTATTTCGGCACGTGTCATGATGCTACGTATTGGATGGAGATTCCGATCATGGGCGAGGTGTTTGCCACGCTTCACCAGCGTCCTTTGGTGATTTTGTCACAGATGATGCCTATGTTGTGCCTACCTCTGTACGCCACCGGTGACCCATCAGTACCGGCCTATGAGGAGCTAGATGGAATAGCTTTAGTCGGCAACAGCAACCATTTCGTTCCGGTACGTTTCATATTTCATATTCATTAATTTGTTAATGTTTTGTTTCTCTTTTCTAATGTCAATATTCACCTTGTATTCACAGATTTGGTTGTTGCCTGGTTCACCTCTTCCTCCAGTCTACGTCACATGGACACGGCATCACGATCGCACGGTCGACGGTTGAGAAGAGTAGTTTGCAGCGAGGATTGCACGATATAGAGCTTACCGTCGTCGTGATGGTGACCGTCCCCTATCGTATTAGCACTTTCCACTTTCTGGTGTCATTTTTCGAACTTTGTATGTTCAATTGGGTTGTATCTTTGTCTATTCCATTTCACAAATAATTTTTCGAACTCCATATTTTCGTCATCGAGGATATTTATCGCACTTTCGTTTTAATCAATGTTGATGCAATATCATCTTTCTTTTGAATTCAACAAATGAGTTTTTTCAGATCACGACTTTATTACAAGTTAATTTCACCGTAGAAGGATATAACACTGCAGATGTGCCTGTATTATACGATAAATTCGTAGTGTCGGAGTATACCGCATACCCAAGCGGTGTCTATCGGTCCGTTCAGCTCCACCAAATAGTTACCCGCAATTCCGGTTATCCGATACCCACCGCATGGGTCTGCGGTGGGGTTGAAACGGAACGGGGGTACTCATCGCATGAAGATGCGGTGAGGTCGCATACGGCAGGCAGTACCGCATGTATATGCGGTAGGTCACCGCATGTATATGCGGTAGGTGCGTTGACAGTCATTAACTCACCGCATATCTATGCGGTGATTAGCGGTGGAAATAGTAAAAATTAGCGGTGGAGATATCGTTTCCGATTTTTTTTTACGTTTTATCTATTTTTATTTAGATAAAGATATCACCATATTAAAAGTTAAAACATTCATTACTTCGTAGTTAGTAGTGATAAAATTGAATCAAATAATCTACGGATACCTTTTAATTGAAGCTCGGCAATCTGACTTGGGAAGCAAACCAAAGCCTCTCTCAAAAAGAAACCCCCTTTGGTTTCTCAACTCCACGCCGAACAATCAAATCCCTAACTTCCACTCCCAATCTCTTCAATCCAAATTCCCAAACCTATCTCGTCCGCCATAGCCAAAAGCTTCCACCTTTCATTCCAATTCCCCCCTGCGAAGATGATGATCAGACTCCGAAGCCGCGACGGGCTCGAAAGAGTCTCAATCGACAACCCTAACATCACGATCGCCCACCTCAAATCCTTAATCGAATCCCAGCTCGGCGTTCCGGTCACCAGTCAGACTCTCTCCACCAACCAAAACCTCCTGCTCGCCAAAACCCCGCCGGAGATCGCGCAATTCACCGACATGTCCAATCCGAACACGCCGATCGCATCCATCGGCATCGCGCACGGCTCTATCGTCTACCTCTCCTACGCCGGCATCCGTGAGGTCGCCGGGCCCCGCCCCGTTATCTCCCCCGCTGGCTCCTTCGGCCGCAAGATGACCATGGACGACCTAATCGCCCGCCAGATGCGCGTCACGCGCCAGGAGAACCCGCATTGCTCGCAGGTCTCCTTCGACCGCGACGCCGCCAATGTGTTCCAGCACTACGTGAACGAGGCACTCGCCTTCGCCGTCCAGCGCGGCGGGTTCATGTACGGCACGGTCGGGGAGGATGGCCGTGTTGAGGTGGACTTCATCTACGAGCCGCCCCAGGCTGGGACGGAGGAGAAGCTGATTCTGTTGAGGGATGCTTCGGAGGAGAAGATTGTGGATGCGATCGCCTCTGGCTTGGGGATGAGGAAGGTAGGGTTTATCTTTTCGCAGGCGGTGGGTAGGGAGAACAAGGGGGAGTATACTATGTCGGCGAATGAGGTGGCGCAGGCGGCGGAGTTGCACGCCGAGGGGGACTTGAAAGAGTGGGTGACAGCGTTGGTGAAGCTGGAGGTGAACGAAGATGGAGGAGCTGATGTGCACTTTGAGGCGTTTCAGATGAGTGATATGTGTGTGAGGTTGTTTAAGGAGGAGTGGTTTGATTTGGAGGAGAAGGAAGGGCAGGGGGTGGATCCCAAGGTGTCGAGGATGAAGAAGGAAGTGGTGGTTGGTGGTAAGGATGTTAAGGAGGTCGACAATGACTTCTTCTTGGTTGTTGTTAAGATTTTCGATCACCAGGTTAGCTTGCTATTTCATTGCTTTTTGGTTAAGATGAGTTTTGATCTTGATTTCAGTATATGGCTTTTTATGGTATATGATCTCTGCTGTTTGAAGTTGATTAATTTGATATAGAACTTGACCAGAGGAGTGATTACATGGGAAAATATATTGGAATTGGGGTAATTTGGTGCCTGCAAAGTAAATCATCCATCATGAACTTATTAATCAAACTAATTGGGGCTAGAACAAGTGCTACAGTATTACCTTTTGTTTCAGAAGTATTTTTAAATTTAGTACCTAATGATATACTCCATCTGTTCAACAATGCAACTTATTGATAACCAAAGAGAGTAGAATTGAATAAAGGATTTGTATTATTGGACAGCGGGAATATTTCAATGCACACATTAATGTGAAGTGTACGTGCTTATTGATTTGAATGGATCCCACTTGTGCACATTGAGATGTGGAGTTAGATTTGGGGCGTTCAAGCTTCTGATTTAGTTGAGCAAATAAACTATGGAATTGAGTAGATCTTTGCTGGTGTTACATGTATTGGGCATAACTTCTGCATCTGCAAGTTGCCACTTTCTTGGTGAATTAATATCTTCTGTATTTGTTATCTGTTAAGGAATGAGTGGCCAATATTGTAGTAAGGAACATGATCAAGATGCAAATCGGGAAAAGAATACATAGTTCATAGCCTAGAGGTGGTATTTTGTTATCAAGAATAGCCTCTTGTTAAGTACAGAGTATTATGTATTAATGCTTCTGGCCCTACAGAGTAGGGATCTTCCAGGAATAGTATGGTAGAGAGTGGTTTAAAATTTTAATGGTGGAATAGATGATGGCCAGTAGATAGACACTATTGTATGAGGTTGGCTGCATATAAATCAAACTCCGGTCTTGTCCTTCTGGTATGTTGTTATCAAGAATTATACGAGTGGATGTCATAAGTGATTGCAGCTACTGCTATATTTTGATTGAGTGCAAGGGTGACGGTCTTAGTGTTGAAATAGGGTTGTTCAGATTGGCAAATGGAGACCTTCTTTGCCCAACATTTTTTTTTTGTGTGTTCAGGAACTAGGATCTGCTTCACTGCTTGCCTTTACATGTTGTAATTTCTAAGTATTCGGGTTGCTTGCAGTGCATCTACCAACTCTCCCTCCGTTATTAATTGCAGGGTCCACTCTCAACCTCATTTCCTGTCGAGAACAGGAACATTCCAGTGACAATGAAGGCACTAAAGAGCCATCTGGACCGAGCCAAGTCTCTCCCTTTCGTAAAGCGGATTTCAGATTTCCACCTTCTGCTCACCTTGGCCAGGTTTCTAGACCTCAATGCTGACGTGCCTGCCTTGACCGAGTGTGTGAGGACAGAGATGGCTGTTCCAGAAGGCTACCAGCTCCTGATCGAGTCCATGGCCAATGCTTCTTAAAAACCCCACGCTACTCACATTTGCCTCGAAACAGTCTGTTTACCATGAGCAATGACGGGTTGTGCTTGAGCAGTCGAGCAGTCTGATACCGCCAACTATCTTTTTTGGCATCTGCGACACATGGAAGATATGAGAACATGAACTAATCAATCACCTTGCTGTGGGAATCATTGTATTTATACTCTTTTGAACTGATCAAGATATGAAGTAAAAAGCATGGTGAAAGAAGTGGCTGTGGATTCGTTCCTTCTTTAGTTAAAAAGACATTAATTAAGGTTGTGTATGTTATTGGTAATTTAAAAAAACACGTTGAAGGAATCTTATTTCACCATATTTCCTGAATCCCCTATTTCAAATTTCTTTACCCAAGTGATTGTTTGATTGCATTACCCTATTTTATCTTGGTTTTTCACAAATTGTAATGTGATTAATGTATAGTTAAGATACCCTAAAAATATAGGGGCCAGTTCACAAAGGCGGGGACCAAAAATACAGTTGACCCATTTTAAAAAAACAAGTGTTAATAATCAACTTGATGATTGTTTAGCACTGTAAGACTTCAAATTTGAACAGTTAATTGATTCCTCCAATTTGGACTCCTTTTGGTAGTTGATTTGCTGAGACTTGTGGCTCAATTTTACTTGAATCTTTTCCGGTTTTCATGGTTCATCAAATTGCTAGATAAACTCAATCGTCGAACTCTAAAAATCGAAAATTTCATCCCTTGAACAGTAAAGGAGAAAGTGATTTGAAAGGGTATGTAAGAAAACTGGGAAAAAGGAAAAGGTTAAGATATATTGCAAGAGAAAAGATTATTACACTCCATCAATTGACAATTGCAGATGAATATGATTACAAGCAAAGTATATATAAGTATGTATGTACATTTGTGAATATGGAAAGAAAACCATCTCAATGAAGCATTAAAAAGCTAAACCAAACAAATTAACCAACTCTGAAGCAATTAAGATGCCAAACAAGCTTCCCAGAAAAGCCTATTTTTCTCCATCTCACTCAACTCTTTGTTGGTTGAATGCACATTACACTTCCTTGAGCTGTAGCTGTTTGCTGTTGATGCAACTTCTGACACCATCCCCTCTTCGTCTTCCTCTTCCTCCTCGTCTTCGAATGCGCTACTCTTTCTATGATGATGATGATGAGCAATGCCGCCATCATCATCATCATCATCAGAAGGGGTTTCATCCTGATCAACACCTCTAGATTGAAAAGAAGCATGAAAGCCCTCATCACAGACACAAGATTCAGCATCATCACCGCCATCATCTGACAGCAATGAGGGGTTATTCCATTGATCATCAGCTGCAGCACCCCCAACCCCAAGATCAGCCAATTCGGAATCACCCGCCGCCTCGAACCTCAAGAACCTTGACAAATCCACAACCTTTTTGTCACCCATCCCCCAATTTTTGATCATAACAACACTAATAGCAAGAAACAGACAGCAGCACTCTCTCAGCTCATCAACACATATATATACACATGTACTCCTCAACTGGATGAGAATAAACCGTGTGACAGAGATTGATCCAGGTGATGTAATGAATGAGGCTGGATCAAATCCAGTTGTACACTCGTTGCTGTTGGCCACAAAAAGGGATAAATTCAAGTGCTTTTATACGGACAGATAAATATGAAGGGGGAGAGAGGAGGAGGAAGCAGGAGGGGGAGGAACCCAATCAACCCATGTGCTGTAAGGAAGGGGGAAACGCAGTGGCCTTCTAGAAAAGGAGTTGCAAGACGGTAGGTGGGTCCCACCCTCTCTTCTAGAAGCAAAACTGTACCTTTTTCCTTTTTCTTGTTTTTTTGGGTTTGATAGAAAAGAAAAAGAAAAAACAATAAAGGGTTTTGACGAAATGTCAACTATCCACCCTACACCTAGAATTGGTATTAATGGCACTACTTTCACATTTTTACGCTACTACCGTCTCCGGGTATCATCTTCTTACCACGAGCTGCACAGTAGTTAAAAAAGAAAGAAAAATACCTCTAATAAAGTTTGGATGAATTCGGCTCCAGAAATGGTAAATATTTTAACAAAAATATGAATAATTAGAAAAAAATGAGTAAAAAATGAATAATGGATGAGAGGGTCATGAAACGAATTGAGTGTAGCCAGATAGGTGAAAAAAAATTTCACTCCATTTGACCCGCCCGGCCTTTGCGCCACCACCTATATTTATGAAACTCTGATAAAGTCGAAGGCGGAAGGCGAGGGTCTCTCCGGCAGTCCAGCAACTGCGGCGGCGAGAAAGAGAAGGAGAGACGTTTATCTGGGTTATTCGATTTGTGCCCCCTTTCTCCTTTTCCTAACTATTCTTTCAAATCAACTGTTATTTACAATTGTATTTGTGTGTTTTTTTTTTTTTTTTTTTTTAGTGGGTAAACAATCGGAGCTATTACAAAGAATGTAAAGGTGCTCATGGTACAAAGTTCCCTATTAATTGTAGATCTATATATCACTAATGATACCCCTAGTAGCTATATAATCTGCAACTTTGTTTGCTTCTCTTAGGGCTGATACATGAGCCGAGTAGCTCGGGATCGACTCGGGCTCGGCTCGATAAAAACTCGGCTCGGGATCGCTCGAATAATAAATGAGCCGAGTTCGAGCCTTTAAGTGAGCTCGAATCGAGCTCGAGTAGCTCGCGAACTCGGATTTACTATTATACCCCTAGGGTTTTATATGTTCCAACCCTCCGCCTCTCCCCGTTCATTTCCTTTTCGGTGTCAACCTCCGCCTCTCTCATCCCGTTATACGCTCACTCTCTCATCCTCTCTCGCTCGCCGCCTCAATCTCCGTTGCCGCCCCTCGTCGTCCTCATACCTGGCCACCTGGGTCGCCCTCCGTCGCCGTCCTCAGATCTGGCCATCTGGGTCGCCCTCCGTCGCAGCCCCTCGTCCTCAGATCTCGCCCTTCGTCGCCGCCCCTCGTCCTCAGATCTCGCCCTTCGTCGTCCTCGGATCTGGTTCACCCCTTGTCGTCGCCGTCCTCTCTTGCCCGCCGCCTCCAATCTCACTGCCCCTCGTCGTCCTTAGATCTGGTTCGTTGCTCGTCCTTGCTCGTCCCTTGTCGCAGCGGCTCGCTTCCTTGCTCGTCCTCAAACGTGGTTCACTTGCGCCTCCGCTCGGCCTCCCTTGCTTCCACTGGCTGATTTTTTCCCTCTTGTCTTCCTCCTTATAGATTCAATCCACTTCAGGTTTTTTTATTTCTTTAGGTTATTTGATTTCTTATATGTTTTTAATGTTGCTGTTTGTAAGCTTTATGTTTGCTACTGAATTAATTTCATCTCCCATTAGGTTAATTTCATCTCTCAATCTCTCAATCTTATATTGTTGCTGCGTTAATTTCTCTCCAAAATACTACCAATTTTTCATGATTGGAGAATTTGTGTGTTTCATTTGGTCAATTGCTTTCTAAACTGAAATTGGATTTGTGTTGATAGTGAATTTGACATTACTCGAGCTCGTCGAGCCCGAGTTCGAGCTCGTAACGAGCCCAACCGAGCTTAACGAGCTCGAGCTCGAGTTTGGGCTCGAGAACAAACGAGCTCAACGAGCCGAGCTCGAGCTCTACATCAAGCTCGCGAGCCGAGCTTGAGCATATAAATATACTCGAATAGGATTTGAGCTCGAGCTCGAGCTCAGCTCGTTTATAAACGAGCCGAGCTTGAGCAGCTAGTACTCGAGCTCGTAGGCTCGTATATCAGCCCTAGCTTCTTTGTAGATGTATCTGTAATCAACCTTTTCAAAATTTGTTTCCATGATCTTGATCTGTTCTGTTTGGTGCGAAATCTCCCATCTGCTTTCTCTTTCTTTCGATAGGATCCTCATCAGCTCTTGGTTGTCACCTTCTACAATAATTTGTCTTAATCCAAGTCTTATAGCTGCTCTCATTCCTTCTAGTACTGCTTCTGCTTCCGTTTGAATGACCGTACCTCGATCTATTTCCTGGTAGAAAATCTCAGTTACATGGCCCCTTGAATCACGAATGATTCCTCCCACCTGACAAGTGCCCGTGGCTTTGACAGAACCATCTACGTTAATTTTGTAGATAGCTCCTACTGGTCTAGTCCAACTAGATCTAGACCTTTTCTTCCTGTTGTTGGCATCTTTATTTGTACTTGTGGGATTTGTAGCTCTCCAGTCCTGGATCTCTTTAATAATACGGTTAATTAGGTTACGGAAAGTGTCCGGGCTAGTATGTTTGAAAATTAACTTATTTCTAGTTTCCCATATTATTTCCCAAATAACGACCAGATCTTCAAAAAATTGGCTTCCCTGTTTAATTTGGGTAATATTATCACATAGGGGTCCTTGTAAGGAGAGGTTGTGAAAGAGCTTAATATGAATGTGATTTGTATATCTAAAATAATCCTTATGATTTGACTAAGATTCCAAACTCATAGACTAAGTTTTTTTTTATTATGCAGTAGGCAAACATTGGGAGCCGTTTCTAGTAAAGCAACCTAACTCCCGGATCACCCCGAAGGATGATTTTACAGAGATCCCTATGGTGGGGAATAGAGGGTAAGTTACAAATTACACCTGATTTGGCTATATAATCCGCAGCATGATTCGCTTCTCTAAATATATCCCGGATCTCCACTAATAAGAATTCAGTTGTAAGCCTTTGGATTTCTTCAATTTGATGTAGAACTTCCCATCTGGGCGACTGTTCTGTGTTGGATGCTTTCACCAGAATCTGATTGTCACTTTCCAGAATAATTTTCCTTAGTCCCTTCTGTCTTGCTTGTTGAAGACCTAAAATCATGGCAGAGGCTTCTGTTTGGATTGCTGACCCAACATTAGCTTCTTTAGAAAAAATATCAATAATATTTCCTTCAGAATCACGAATGATTCTCCCAGTCTGGCATTTGCCAGAGTGGGTAAAAGAACCATCTACATTAATTTTGTAGATAGTTCTAGGAGGTCTGGTCCATTTGGCTCTCACCCTTCTTGTAGCATTTGATTGTTGAGTTGTTTTGTGTTGCTCTTTTCCTTAGTCCAATCCGTGATACTCTGGCTTATCATCTGAACCAAGGAGGAGGTTCCAATCGGATCTTTAGACCTGAAAATTTTGTCATTCCTAGCATTCCAAATTGACTGCCATATAAAAGCGAGATCAGTAAATCTAATGTTAGAAGTTTTGATTCTATACATATCTTCGTTCAGCGGGTCGTGGAGATTAAGGTCATGGAAGTACAGACCTGATTTCTGTTCATATTGTGCTATGACTTCCCTTGTAAAGGTGCATTTAGTGAATAGATGGGCAGCATCTTCATTTGCTTGACCACAAAGAGAGCATTAACTAGGGACTCTGTTAACATGCCTGTTAAGTCTGTCAGTCGTTGGAAGACCGTCAATCTTGATCTTCCATATGAGGTTTTTGATGCGAGGAGGGATCTTAAGCTTCCAAATCCAGCTTTGTGAATTAATGTCTTGAGGTTGTGTGGCCAGAATTTTCTTCACCGACCTGGTAGTGAATTTACCTTTTGGGTCGGGACTCTAGATCAAGTTATCTTGAGCATGCCACTGGGGGATTTTTAGTTGCAGGATCTTGTCGATGACTCCTTGGGGGAAGGTTTGTCTTAACACATCTTCCTTCCATATATCTTCCTGTCATTGATAAGAGATTCAACTATCATGTTAGGATCGTTTGTACCTTTGTAGTCTTTGAGGCTGATCGATGGGATCCAATTGTCTTCTCATACGTTTATGGCCGAACCATTACTAACAACCCAAAGAAGTCATTCTTCAAATTTTTTCCTTAGGGTGAGGAGTCTTCCGAATTGCCATGAAGTATCTTTTTTGTTGACGCTCCTTATGTTTTCTTGTTGGAGGTATTTTTCCTTTATAATTTGTACCCATATGCTATTTTCATTCTTGTAAATTTTTCAAAGAAGATTCATTTGAAGGGCGATGTTTAATTCCTCTGCTTTTTTAATACCCAGGCCTCCAAGCGATTTACTTTTGCAAATGGTATCCCAGCTGATCAGAGGGGTGTATTTATCTACTCGTGATTTATTCCAAAAGAAGTTTCTGTTGATTTGGTCCATTTGGTTAAGAACTCCTTTGGGAAGTAAGAAGTTTTGCATTAAGTAGTTTGTTTTGGAACTTAAGTTTGATTATATAAGAACAATTCTGCCTGCTTGAGAAAGGGTAGATGCTTTCCATTTTGACAGTTGTTTTTTCATGTTCTGGATTGCTTCATCAAAGACACTATTTTGTAAGTTAACAGGTAATGCATCATCGTTGTGTTCAATAGGTGCTTCAATTGGTCAATTGGAAGAAAAAATGATATTTTGTAACATAAATTTGTACTCTTATATTTTGAATTATATGTAGTTCATTTCGTTTCGTTTGGATTTGTATATCCCAAAATTGGTCGATTTATATGTAGTTATACTATTCCTTGTAATTTTTCGAATGGTTGATTTTGTGTGTTTTAATGGGATTTAAGAGATATTCAAAGGAAAAGACGAATTATTCATATGTATGGACCGATTTTGTGCTTTATGGATGATTTTTCTTTTTTACGTTGGCAGTCGTATGAATGAAAAATGCATCGATACCATTGAATAATCATGTGATACCATCATACCATCGAATAAACCAGCGATACCATCGAATACTTTTTAGTTATTTGTTAAAACGACATAGGTAACCGAATAATACTGTAACAACATCGAATAATCAATCGATACCATCAAATAATCAAGCAATACCATCGAACAATTCCTTGTTAAAAGTTCAGGACGTTTTCAGGGTGCTAGCCGATTAGAATAATCCATCGATACCATCGCATAATCCGTCGATACGATCGAATAATTCAGAGATACCATCGAACAATTTAAAGAAAGTGCACCACACACGCCTCCAATGACAGAAGTTCACAGTTTGAGGGTTCTAGCCGACTATAATATATTAACAGAGTAAAGTCGATAGTAGCATTGAATAATCCTTTGATACAGTCGAATAATCTATAGATATCATTAAATAATCCATTGATACCATCGAATAATCTATCGATACTCTAAATAATCTTTTTTTTTAAATTCATAATAATAAGATGGAGCATTAATTAGAATCCTAATCTATTTTTTATGAAAATTAACAATTTAAACAAAAAACCCTATAATTTGGGCCCCACAAATCCAAACAATCGCATAATTCGTCGTTACGATTCGTAACGACGAATTATGCAATTGTATATCAGGATTATTCGATCGTATCGACGAAGTATGCGATGGATTATTTATTCGATGGTATCGCTTGATTATTCAATGATATAACTTGATTATTAGATGGTATAACTTGATTATTCGATGATGGTAGAGTATTATTCGGTTCCTAATGTCATTTTAACAAATAACTAAAAATTATTCAATGGTATCGCTGGATTATTCGACGGTATCACACGATTATTCAATGCTATCGATGCATTTTTCATTCATATAATCGCCAACATAAAAAAACGCTCTCATTAAACACAAAATCGGTCCATACATTTGAATAATTACACGTTACAAGGAATTACAAATATCATAAAGGTCTTTTCTTGCCAAACCAAGTAGCAAGAAGTGTATAGTGTATTCTTACAAACAGTAACACGACTTAAACACAGATACAAGAAATAACACAACTACAAGAATGAAATTTCTCCAACCAGGCAACAAGATTAGTAAAACAAGCTGCTATGCAGACCAATAATTTGTGAGAGGTTGGATTGGCTAATGTATTAACATAACAAGGAGAAAAAAGCACTAAAATTTCTAATCAGAGTCCACCAATAAGTTAATAATTCAAATCAAACTCTGTTAGCAAAAATTTGAAGGTCATTTGCACAAAAGAGAAAAGACAAATAAACAACCTTTGATCGTCAATTCAATACCGGCATCGACCTCACCTTCAATCGATCCGCCATGGGAGCAATCGCGGCTCCGATCCGGAGCAATCGATCCGCCTCCGATCTCATCCTCGATTCAATGCCTGCATCGACCTCACCTTCAATCGTCGCTCATCTCCTCCGCCATGGGAGAAAGAAAGAGGAGTCGAACCGCCATGGGAGCAATCGCCTCCTTTGCCCATTACCACCCTTATTGAAGCCAAAGAAAGATCTGCCGACGTCGCCACCATCCCGCGCCTCCACCATCTTCCTCGCCGACGCCATCGTGCCTCTGTCCCTCCATCGACGCTTCCATCTTCAAACCACCCCAATCGATCATTCATCCCGTCGAATCGTCGACCTTCAACTCGACTTCCCATCGCCGGAGTCGCCTCCTCGCCTTCGCCTCGCCTAAGCGCCGGCTTTCAATTCGACTTCCCATCGCCGGAGTCGCCTCCTCGCCATCGCCAAATTGCCTCTTCGCCTCCAAATCGTCTCCTATTGTCTCAATTTATGTTGGTAGGGTTAGGGATTAAAGTGATATCACGCGCTCCCTGAGAGTGGTTTATTTTGTAAAAAATTAAAATTACAATTAATCAAACATTTTCGTTTAATCTCAACCCTCTATTCTACATTAATTCACGGAGGGGAAACCTGTCGTTGATCCCGTCAAAGTAAACTCAAACCTATAACTAGTATAGCAATAAGCAAGAGGTCGATCCCACAGGGAAATTCGCTATTCAAGTGTGATTTAGATGCCAATCAAGTAACCAAAGAGGGGGGGTTTTGAGTGTGAAAGTTCCGCCTTTTATCAAAGCGGATTGAAGCAAACAAAAGTAAATAATTGTATTTCAGACAATTAGGAGAAGCAATTCTACCTACAATTTTCCACTTTATTGGGTTGAAGCGATCCTTGTAACCTCTTCTCGTCCTATTAAGTTTCCTATGAATGCCCTTGTCCCAACCTAATATAGTTACTAGTCCAACCAGTCCTAGCAACCCTTATCAATCGAACAATCCATAAAGAAGGATTTAACCCAATTGATAGCTTTAAGTTCAGAGATTAGCCAAGGTATTTGCAGTCCCTAAAGAGGGATTTAACAACACATTCAACTTCCTACTCATTCAATTAGTTCAACCAACCATAAAGGAACAAGTTTGCCACTTAGGTTAAGGTTCACAACCAGGAATCTACAAAACCTTAGCAATTGAATTGATCTAACAAGTTGGCCAGACAAGATAGAACAAATCAATAAACAATCAAGCACAAAGAAGTTGAAGCATTCAAATATAGGAAACAAGGAACGAGAATTAGAAACTCACAATCAATCCAAATAAAGCTTCAAACGGTAGGCAGAACAGATGAGTTTAGTTCCTCATGGAAGACATCGCTCAAATCTCTAAAGTGTCCGATGAAAGAATAGAAGAGAACTGAAGTCTTTAATAAACTAACATAATCGGCCTTATAATGATAAGTCTAAGTCGGCCAAACAAACAAACAACCGAAACTAGGGTTTCTTAAAGCAAAACGTTGCGCTGTCGAATAATGTTGCGGCCGCAGCATAGATGCGGCGGCCGCTGCAAATTGATTGGCGGCGGCCGCAGCCAGAGGCCTTTCACGGAAAATCCATTCCGAATTTGCTCTTTTTGTCAACAGGAAAGTTGTAGTTCTCTGAAAGAGCTTTCCAATGCATGGTCATAATAGTCAATCGGACAACCGAGGCCTCCAGAAAGTGCAAAACAAGTTCAGCATGTCTGGCGACAACTTCTGCAGACTTGTTCTTCGTTTAGGTCCGCTTCTTCTTCTCAGGATCTCTTGAGATCTTCATGTAAGCTTCTCCGATCAACTAGACATTCTCATCTAATGCATTAACAACTCCTGTGTCATCATCGGATCCACGATTACCTGAAATAATCAATAAAAGTGTGTAAATTCCGACTCCACTAACATAGAGAGCAAATATGCCAATTGTACTTAATCTATCCATGAAATGCATCTTAACTAAGCTAAATGCAACCTATTATGCCTACCTAAATGCATGCTATCATTAATCAAGGGCTCAGAATTATTCACATGATACACGTTAAGGGTTGAATACATATGATCTATCATATATATATATATATATATATATACCCACTTGAGAAAATCAAATGGGTGAGAAATCATCCATATTTTACCCATCTCACCCACTTGATCGCTCATCAAATAGTAGGTAAAAGGGATATAGGTGATTGTTAGGATGTCTTGAATCTAATTGGTTTACATTGAAGCTTTGTTGATAGATCTAATTTAGATAGAATTAGGTTTATCTATTTGTGCCTTATTGATAGATTTATCTAGTAGGATAAGATTTATTTCTGGCTATATAATCTCCTATAGGCAAAACCCTAAAAGTAATCAACTCAATCCAACACAATTAAGTTGAGTCTTGACTGAGTGTCAGGTAACCGCCGGGGGTTCGGGGGCAGGGCCCTCGACCAGCAGAGGGTCCAAAGGGGCTAGCGGTGGTTCAGTAACGGTATTCTATGTTTTCAGATTCATAGGTTTATCGTTTATCAGCCAGTGTGGGTGACACATCTTGTAATCCTCGTCTGGTTTCGGGAAACACCTTAGTGAAATTTCCGAGTGTGGATGTAGCCAATTTGGTGAACCACGATAAATTGTATGTGTCGATCTTGTATATTTGAATATCTGTTCTTTCATCACAATAAACTGGTATCAGAGCGAGGTTTCAGGGTTTGTGATCCAATGAGAAAGATGTCTGCTTTCAACATCAAGATTGAGAAGTTCACAAGGCGAATCGATTTCAGTTTGTGGCAGATCAAGATGCGGACTTCGCTTTAGCAACATGGCCTATTGAGGTAGTTGTCAAAGAAGCAGAAAGAAGTCGCTGAGATAGCCACTTCAAAGGAGAAGACGAAGTAGTTTCAGTCTTTGGCATCTCAAGATGCAGAATCTGCTTTCGTAACAGAGCCAATAGAGGCAACCGTTGAGGAGGCAGAAAGAAAGTGCCAAGATAACAACTCTAGAGGAGAAGGCGTATTCCACCATTATGGCATGCCTTGTAGATGGTGTCATCACTAAGAGTTCAGATGAGGAGATTCCAATACATCTGCATTGCATTGCATCTAGTACATCGATCTGGCGTTACAAATGCATTTTGGTACATCTGAGAGGATTAAAGTCAAGGCGAAGATTTTGGTACATCGTTCTAGTATATTAGAGCATTTGGTACATCTTAGAGGATTCAAGTCAAGCCAAGGTGGAGATTTGTTAGGATGTCTTGAATCTAATTGGTTTAGATTGAAGCTTGGTTGATAGGCCTAATTTAGATAGAATTAGGTTTATCTATTTGTGCCTTATTGATAGATTTATCTAGTAGGATAAGATTTATTTTAGGCTATACAATCTCTTATAGGCAAAACCCTAGAAGTATTCAACTCAATTCAACATAATTAAGTTGAGTTCTGACTAAGTGTTCGGTAGCCGCCAGGGTTTCAAGGGCAGGGCCCCCGACTAGCAGAGGCTCCAAAGGGGCTAGCGGTGGTTCAATAACGGTATTCTATGTTTTCAGGTTCATAACTTTATCGTTTATCAGTCAGTGTGGGTGACACATCTTGTAATCCTCGTTTGGTTTCGGAAAACTCCTTGATGAAATCTCTCAGCATGGATGTAGCCAATTTGGTTAACCACGATATATAAATTATGTGTGTCGATCTTGTATGTTTGAATATCTGTTCTTTCGTCACAACATTGATTTAAGTGAAATGGATGTACCAACCACAAGTCGTGGTTACAGCACATATGATAACCACGACTTGTGATTACCATCGGTACATTGCCATGGTTACCAAACTGTAATTTTGTTTGTATTTTTTTGAAACCCCTTGGCTACCTTCCGGTGATCATCAAAGTTATCGAATAAAAAAATATGGTTACCAAAAATATTATGGTTACCATTTGCTAAAAGTTCAAATAAATCAAGTTCACAACCTAAAGTACAAACCAATTCAAACCAATCAAGTTCAAAGTCTTGAAGAAACAAACCAATTTCAATTGTTCAAACATTCAAAATGTTTTTGCAATTTCAAAAAAAAAAAAAACTTCAAAGTCTTCAAAAATTCAAAATGGTTCTACTGTTTCTAGTAGAAAAAATAGAAATGACCAATTTAGGTTAAAATCAAAACACAAAATATAATTTAAAAACTTAAAATTAAAAACTTACAACTCAAAGGTAATAACAATAAAACATTAAATATATATATATATATATACTCGGTAACCATGACATTCAGAATTCATTACCATTACCGTACCACCTTCACGTGGTTACCACCATGTTTGTTACAACAAGTGTGGTTACCAATATAGTCGGTTTGTAATTGTTACATGATTGATATGGTAATTTCTGTACCTTTTGTCAGTCCTGATACCATCCAGTCATACCATCTCCTTTGACGAATAAGCAGCTAGTTACATATAATTCATCAATACTTTCATTTACTTTTTACGAGACCTACCTTCGCTCATTTTGCTCCTGCAACTAGTATGCTAGTCGGATGCCATTATTAGTCCACTTAAATTGAACTTATCAAAACCATTAACCTCTAATTAATCAATTAATTAATTGAGGGCTAGTTGGATTAGGCAATGTGCATTTGAAATGGCCAAGTTTTGCAGATATAATTAAACTTTCACGTGTCACGCTAATCCAATCACAACTCTTAGTGGAAAAGTTGGTGACATATTTTATTTTATTTTTTTAAAAAAAAGGCTTTACATTCACTCCTTTTAATTTTCACAAGAGTTGTTTTAATTTGATTAAAGTGGTCGGATTCGGATATGTTAATTATGTTACCACGGAAAGGGTACGGTGGTTTGATTTTTTGGTCAATAAGTTTCTTCTGCAATTAGTGTTAGTGTGTTAGATGCGTGTGGTACTTATTCAACCAATTATCTATCCATCCGATGACGCTTTCAATGTCAAGGAACATAACATTCAAAGACAATATATGCCAAACACTCCCTTAATTAGTTTTAAAATATATTTTTAATTAATTTCTATTTTATACATGTATATATACATCAAATTGTATCGAATCTTGTCATTTTGGGACTCACTGAGGAGATGGCACGGTATAGGGTGAATTGGAGGAGAGTGATCCGAGTACACGAGAGGTAACCGTCAGGGGCGGATCCAAACGGGGGTATGTGGGGGCACGTGCCTCCACCCTCGTCCGATGAACCCCGTATATATAATCTCCTCGTCGATAGCTTCGTTTTGATATATAATACGCCTCAATCCGATATCCGAATAAAAAGTTATGAATATTTGAAAATTGAAGGTATATTACTTTCATCTTATTTTAACAATCTTCAATCCTTTTATATGTTATTTAGATTGACATTTAAATACTAAAATTTATCTCAAGGGTTTCAAAATAAGATGTTATATTACTCATTTCAAAAATTAGGTAAGAAGTTACAAAAGTTAAAATGAAGGAAAATGCCATATTTTTTTGATTTTGCAAAATATCGGTAATGCACATTTCTAAAAAGATGATCGAATTAAGAATTCACAAAGTTTTTAACTTAATCGGTATATCATCACATTAAGTTGTTTTTAGTGTTACCAGTTGCAACAACTATAGTGGAAATAACTTTATCTGTCTATGAGTATTATTAAGACATATTTGTACAACAAGATGATGGAAGACTTTCTCTCTTAGATTTTGGTATGCTTTGTCGAAAAAGATGTTTTCAAGCGCATAGATAATGAAGTTATACTTCAACATTTTCAAGGTATTAAAACCCGTAAAATGGATTTACTTCATTTGTCGTCAAGTTCAACTATTTCGGTAAATAATTCTAATTAACAATTAACAACTCTTTGTACTATATATTACTCCATTCTTTTATTTTTATCACTACTTTTTAGTATTGAAAACGTTATGTGTTGTATAAGTTTGTATTATTCATTGTCATTTTTCACCATTGTGCCAGCGTGCCCCCACCCTCATCGAGTTCTGGCTCCGCCACTGGTAACCGTGATAGGCATATTATTCATCGGCCTTTCCTAACCTACAAACCTTACTATCGCTTACCACTTTCACTTTCACTTTTATTTTTCATTTGCATTGTATTCTATTCTAGCAATTTTACTTTATTATTCCGTTATTTTGTTACCTATTGGTCGTTTCTCGGGTCACTCGAAAACATCCTCTCGACCTAATCGGAAAAATGGTGCGTACATATCAACCCCATACCCTATTCGGAGCGGGAGATCCTGAGAATGTTGTTGTTAGAATAAGGGTTTTGTTATGAAAATTATGAATATATGTAAAATTTAGCATATCCAACTTACCTAGATTTTAATTTCTAGTTCCGTGTATGAGGGTGGTATTCGGAAAAGAATAAACTAATAGAACAAGTTGTAATCTAATGCTGAATTTATGAAAATAAATTCAGAAAAAAAAAATTATTTGAAATGTTAGATTGATGTGAAACATGAGCAAGCCAAAATGATATTTGGATTAATTGAGGCTTTGGGTTATATAGGGTGTGTATGGTTACAATATAAGCAAGTTAAAAGTGTAAAAATTTTAACTGTTAAAAAAATAAACGGGTTTAAATGGTGTATGGGAACAACAAATAAGTTTTAGTCAGTTAAAAAAAGGGTTTATAAATAAGCTGCAGATTGAAGCTTATTTTGAGGTTTATATTCCATAATTACTATTTTACCCCTTCTATTTTATCTTATTTGGTTTGAAAGTACCACAACATCCCTCATAAAAACCAAATAAACTTTACTTTTTACAAATAAACTGTTTTTTGCCCCATACGGAGTTTATATTTTTTCATAAATTTTTAACTATTTTTACCAACAGTTTATAAATTTTTACCCTGTTTATAATTTTAGTCAGTTTATTAACCCCTTCCCATACGAACCCATAGTCAACATAGTGGCACATTAGCCGGTTTACTGGTTTAGTATCAAAAGTCAAGTATATTAAAATGCTACAAACGAAAAAAAAAAAAAGTGTTTGAAACTGTCAATATTTGCAACTGCCAACAGTATTGTTAATCCAAAATGAGCCCAAAATCCTTTGATCGGCCTGCTTTTCCTTTTGGGCTTTTTATTTGTATTTTTTGAGAGAATATTTTAGACGGCTTCAAATCATCTGTTTCCGGATTTGTCCTCTGACCTTTTTGAGAGTTTGTGCCTTCGGGGGGAGGGGGCAGGGGGAAGAAGATTTCACTCCACTTTAGACGACTATGCATGTTAGAGGAAGGTAGTTGAAAGTTGAAACTGATGGATGGATTATTTGTGTTAAATATATACGGAGTATATTAATAAGCTAGTATGATATTTGAGAAATTTAGTTGTTAGGGTAATCGATGGAAACTTGTGAATAAAAAATCATAAGCTCCGAAAAGCTTGGCTCCATTTGGCAATGCATGCAGCTTTTCAGAGCTTTTGATTTTAATATTCTATAGTTTTAAACGAGTTAAATATAAATTTTAGTTTAATTAGCTTTTGAAATTGGATTTTTAACAACTACTTATCCAAAGTTTTTTCACAAATATATTCACTTTCTCTAGTATAGTCAGCTAGTTTATATCAACTACTCTATCAGCTGGATTACCAAACACCTTACTAGTTTATGAACACTCTAATTTAACATATATTTAACACACTTAATCTATCAGTTTTAGCTATCTCATAAGTTACTTGTTACCAAACAGACCTTAGGTGAGTAACGTTTGAAAAATTATGATTTCAAAAACTAATTAAACTAAAATCTTATATTTATTTTATTTAAACAATTAACAATATAATACCAACACCAAAAGGTTCGAAAAACTACTTGTTGTGCCAAATAGAGTCCAGGACGCAAAAGAGCTAAATTTGTTCATGGTCTACCAACAAACCATAACTGAAAAACATGAATTTGTTCATTACTAGGCCAAGAAGAGCCCCGTAAAATATCGAGAAGAATCTGAAACATATTCGACTCTAAACATAAGTTGCAATAGAAATTTACGAGTATACTTTGATAGTTCGTGGTGAAGTGCTCTATCACATATTCGATGTTATAGGCTTCTCTTCAAGGAGTATAAAACTTATATGATGGTCTATGTAAGTGCATAAATCCGCACTTTCTTCCTCCTCGGCCTCGATCGATCACCTGCGTAGAAGGAGAGGAAGAGGCGGGGCTGCTTCCCCGTGGGAAGCCTCCAACGCTCAAGTCAGAAGGTGTCGGCTGTCTGAGAAGCCCCCCAAAACCTATCTATATCCTCCTTTATATATAATGAGAATTAGGGTTTCAATTAATGTACCTGGTAAAAGACGATTATGCCCACGGACATCTTATGTAATTACTTTTGCTTTGTCAATTGCCCCTCGAGTTTCCTTATCACAATCTAGTGATGAGGGAAGACGGATATTTCGAAGTTCTTCAATCATTATGATCGAAGACCACCAGTAATGTCTTCCCCTTGTCTTCGTCGTATCCTGCAAGCTTTAGCATTCTCAACCAAATACACAATAAAATACAGTTGGTACGTTATTAACTGATCAAATGGAAGTTGCTACTTAAAAGTTAGAGATAGTGTTTGTTAATGACATTCTTGCTTGACCTTTATTTAGGATTGACAATTTGATGGTTTTCATTAGGGTTGAGTGTTTCGGTGGCCGTAATTGGCTATTGGCCGTAAATGGCTACCGTTGGCCGTAAATGGCTATCGTTGGCCGTAATTGGCTATTGGCCGTAAATGGCTACCGTTGGCCGTAATTGGCTATTGTGGCCTTGAGCGGCTAAATTGCATTTAATATGATAAAAACGTAACTAAAATATCCGGCAATTAGGCATGTAAACTTAAGCCAACAACTAATGCTTTTAAACAATCAAGTATCAACAAAACGTGTAGAATCTATATTTTTATTCATAAAGTCCAATAGCAAAGGTTTAATTAATTAATATATGATAAACACATATTATCATTGCCAATTAAAAGGTAATACTGATATATCACCCTTTGAAGAATATGATACACACATATTCTAAGCAGTTTGCATCTTTAAGGCCAAAACTAAAAGGCATGTTAATTTGATCAACAACCGTTAGAAAGAGCAAAGTCAAATTCAACTTTAATTAGCTATGGTAATTAAGTGCATAATCAATGGTAATTAAGTGTATAATCAATTGACAGTGCGTGCGTTACAGAAGAATGACAAACCTTTGCATCTTCCACAGGGGGCGGCGACGATGATGGAATTCACAGCGGCACCCTCGGCTCGCGTAGCCATTGTCCTGCTCCGACCTCGACCTCGGCGGCGGCAAGGGATCCGGATCCGGGTGCCCCCAGCCTACCCATCGATGCCGGCGTATTCTCGTGGCTCGGTGAAAGGGATGCTTGGTGGCGGCGGCTATGGCGCAATCCTAAGCCGGGTCCAATCGGAGTCGCATAGAGAGAGACATAGGAGGTCGGAATCGGCGATCATGGTGGCGATGGAGGCTCGATCAACCGGCGTAGTTCGGTGGTGCGGCGAGGCTCATATGCGGGCTGACCCGCTGTTGGTTCTACGGTTCGTTTGCCCAGTGGAGACGACAATCAAGGCCGACGACCGGTGGCGCTTTCGATGCTCAATACAACGAGATGCTCGGTGATTCGATCACCGTTGCCAGGGAAGTCTTTGGCGTGACAAGACTGAGATATGGCGGTTGTCGACGAAGTGGAGCGTCGGCGGTCCTGGATCTGACCATCATCACCATAGGAGGGAGAAATTCGGCCTCCAGATCTGAACCGATGCCATGACCTCTTTCGGTCCTCATTGCTTTGTTGATTGGGAGATCCAATCGTAAGGCTTTTTTATCGAAATTCCCACAGACGGCGCCAAATGTAAGTGCATAAATCCGCACTTTCTTCCTCCTCGGCCTCGATCGATCACCTGCGTAGAAGGAGAGGAAGAGGCGGGGCTGTTTCCGCGTGGGAAGCCTCCGACGCTCAAGTCAGAAGGTGTTGGCTGTCTGAGAAGCCCCCCAAACCCTAGCTATATCCTCCTTTATATATAATGAGAATTAGGGTTTCAATTAATGTACCTGGTAAAAGACGATTATGCCTCCGGACATCTTATGTAAGTAATTACTTTTGCTTTGTCAGTCTAAAATAGAATAATTCAACAAAACTTGGTAAAAGAAGTGCTAATTACCCCCATTAAATCCGCACACTACTTGGTGTTCCTATCTTCTAGCTGGAAGTGTTTGGTCTTCGCTCGTTGCTTCCAAAATTTATAATTAAACTCTAGTAATCTATGCTTTTTGTGCTCAAGCCTAGCTAACCAGATCCTTCACTACGAAATAAAATGTTATTCTAACAGATCAAAACCTCATCTCTGATCACATCACAAAAGAGATGTCTGAGAGATTCATAGGCAATAACCAAAAACATATTAGCCAAAATGAAGTTCGGAATATTCAGCATCAAATATCTCAATCAGAAAATAATAGTCTTATAGCCCAGCCGACGAATACTGAGATAAAACATACCCTCTTTAGTATGTGATAGAGTCTATTTTAGTCACGTTTTTAGTATAGATTTGCATATTAATTTAGAGCAGGTTTACATGTTTTATAGCTTATTTGTTATTATTTAGTTTTCGGAGTCTACACCCGTGTTTTATTTATTGCAGGTATTTTGTAGCAAATTTGGAATAATTCACATTGGACAAGTGATACGGAGTCAGACTACTCAAATACGGATCAACTAGTTGGGCTGATAGGAGGAGACACAGCTTGCAAGCGGCTTATTACTTTGGGCTTTACTGTAGTATTGTTTTGCCGTTATTTCATTAGGAATTAGATTTAGTTAGATAGGATAGAATTATATAAGTTAGATATTTTATATTATTATATAATTATGTCACGATAGATAGAATTAGAATGGAGTATTATATATACATTCAGTCATACGGTAGAAGAGGAGGAGGCCGAACATCAACATACGTGATCGGCCGACTACCGTTTCCACTCTTAACCCTAATTACTTTGTTTTATTTTTATGGAGACCTAAACTCTCCCGTTTCGTCTACAATTTGAAGCTTTGTTTGATTGATTGTGAGTTTCTGAATCTTGTTCCTTATTTCCTATATTGAATGTTTCGACTTCTTTGTGCTTGAATGTTGATTGTTTTATTCTGTCTTGTCTGATCAACTTGGTAGAATTAATTCAATTGCTAAGGTTTTGTAGATTCCTGGTTGTGAACCTTAACCTAAGTGGCAAACTTGTTCCTTCAGGGCTGGTTGAACTAATTGAATGAGTAGGAAGTTGGATGTGTTGTTAAATCCCTCTTTAGGGACTGCAAATACCTTGGTTAATCTCTGAACTTAAAGCTATCAATTGGGTTAAATCCTTCTTTAGGGACTGTTCGATTGATAAGGGTTTCTAGGACTGGTTGGACTAGTAACTATATTAGGTCGGGACAAGGGCATTCATAGGAAGATTAAAAGGGCAAGAGGAAGTTACAATATCAATTCAACCAATTAAAGTGGATAATTGTAGGTGAAACTATTTTATTAATCGGTATCTTCATTAATTTGTTTATAGTTTATTTTATATTCTTTCTTATTTACACCACTCAAAAACCCCCCGTTTCATACTAATTGGTAAATAAACTTAACTTAAGAATAACTTGATTCTCTGTGGGATCGACTCGTGCTTACCACACTACATTAGTTAGGTAGGTTCGAATTATTTTGATACGGTTAACGCGACTAAAAACCGTCCATCAGTATGGCTGAAGACAAAACGCCAGGAACTGATGGATACCCCCCTGAATTCTATAAACAATATTGGAATATTATTGGTCCCTCCTATTGTAAGGCTATCAAATCTTTCTTCCATTCTGGTCAATTACTAACTGAAATAAATCAAATTATAGCTCTTATCCCGAAGACTGACAACCCAACAACAATTAACCATTATAGACCAATTAGTCTTTGTAACACTATTTACAAAATAATATCGAAAATCATAGCAAATAGATTAAAACCAATCCTCCCCAAACTTATCAACCCTTTTCAAGAAGGTTTTGTAGAAGGAAGATCAATCCAGGACAACACCTTGATAGCTCATGAAATATTTAATACTTTCCACAAACAAAAGGGTAAGAAAGGTTGGATGGCTCTAAAACTAGATATGGAAAAAGCCTATGATAAAATTAATTGGAGTTACATCAAGGCAGTACTAGAAAAATTCGGTTTTCACCCTACTTGGATAAATTGGGTTATGAAGTGTATTACTACCACTTTCTTCTCTGTTCTTGTTAACAACACTCCGGGAACCCAATTTAAACCTAACAGAGGCATCAGACAAGGAGACCCTCTCGCCCCATATATTTTTGTACTTGTAATGGAAGGACTATCCAGAGAACTACATAAAGAAGTTCTTCTAAAGGATGCATTGATTGGCATAAGTTTAAAAAAGAATGGTACTCCTATTCCTTTTTTAACTTTTGCTAATGACACAATCATTTTCTCAAGAGCGGCTCGTACCAGTTTAAACACAATTCAAAACATAATAAACAACTTTTCAAATCTCTCGGGTCTCACGATTAACTACAACAAAAGCTCGCTTCAATGCTCGAAAAATGTGAACCCCAACTTGGTTAAAGATTTATCCACTCATATGGGTATTCCTCTATCCAAAACCCTTGAAAAATACTTAGGAATACCTCTTGTCAATGGCCGAGTTAAGAATTGTGTCTTTGATGATGTTGTAGATAACCTAAGAAAACAACTAGCCAAATGGAAAGCATCAAATCTGTCTCAAGATGGGAGAGTGGTGCTCATCCAATCAAATCTGAGCTCTAAAACTAACTACCTTATGCAAAACTTCCTTCTACCAAAAGGTATTTTAAATAAGATTGATCAAGTTAATAGAAATTTCTTCTGGAATAAATCCCAACTAGATAGGTACACCCCTCTCATAAGTTGGGATCAAATTTTTAAACGTAAATCTCAAGGAGGTCTAGGCATCAGGAAAGCGGAAGACCTCAACATTTGTCTACAAATGAAGCTTCTCTGGAAAATTTACAATAATGAAGATAGTACCTGGGTCAAACTTATTAAAGAAAAATATCTCCATCAAGACAATACAAGAACTTTCACCAGCAAGGATACCTCATGGCAATTTGGTAGACTCCTCTCGCTCAGGCAAAAATTTGAAAGTGGGCTTCATTGGCTTGTGGGTGATGGTTCAAGTATCCAAGTGTGACATGATCCATTGATCCCTTCTGTCAATCTAAAATCCTACATGGGTTCTCATGACCCTACTATGAAAGTCAAGGACCTTATCATGGATGGTAAGGCTTGGGACCAAAATCTCCTTAACCAAATGTTCCCCCGCGAGGTTATTCAAACCATTCTCGCTATCAAAATTCCCTCTTTCCAGACCCGGGATAAGATGATTTGGAAGGCAGACCCACAAGGATTCTTCGCAACTAAATAAGCTAGAAACGTTATAGCTCCATCTACGCACGAGCAGGATCTACACTCTTGGATTTGGAGACTAAAGTTGCCGCCGCGGATTAAGAATTTACTCTGGAAGATCAAAATAGATGGCCTCCCGACAGCTGCCAGACTAAACAAGTATGTAAATAGAGTTCTCATTCAATGCTCCCTTTGTAATCAAGTAGATGAAGATGCAACTCACCTATTCACAAGATGCACCTTTGCCCGAGAAGCTATAGCTCAATACGAACAACAAACAGGTACGTACTTTCATGGTATTAATAGCTCAGGCCTAATCCATGAAAACCTAGATTATATTGGCAAAGATAATAATAAGTTTGAAGAACTTGTATGGATTTGGCAGATTATTTGGGAAATTAGAAATGAACTGATTTTCAGGCAAAAGAAACCAAATGGTGTCACTCAAGTTGTCCAAAAAATCAAACAATCTCTTCTCGACTGGTCTTTTGAAGATGGCAAGGTCGGTGAAGACAAAAAGAACAAGAAAAGAAGGGCTACTACTAAGTGGAGCAGACCACCTAGAACTATCTACAAACTTAATGTAGATGGTTCTGTTAACCTATCTGGCAAGTGCCAGATTGGAGGAATCATCAGGGATTCCGAAGGTCAGATTGTTGATATGTTTCACCATGAAATCATGGAAGGTTCGATCATTCTGACGAAGGCCTCAGCTGTACTTACAGGAATGAAACGAGCAAAAGAAAAGGGTATTGGGAAGATCATCATCGAAAGCGATAACCAAATTCTGATTAGATCTGTTAACAAACAGCAACCGCCAAGATGGGAAGTTATGCGTCAGATAGAAGAAATCATCATGTTGCAATCAGACTTTGAGCGGGCAGAAATTCGTCATATCTATCGAGAATCAAATATGGAAGCTGATTATATAGCTAGGAAATGAATTATTTGTAATTTGCAGTCTATTTCCTACCATAGGGATTTTTGTAAAATCATCCTTCGGGATGATCCAGGAGCTAGGTTACTGTATAGGTAATAGCTCTGAATGTTTGCCTACTGTAAAAAAAAAATCCGCACACTTAGTGTTGACAAAAAAAGAAAAAAAGGGTTTCCATGTGAAATTTCCGAAGACCCTCACATTTTTTTTTTGGCCTACTATTGAGTATCATGAAAATTTTAATTAGGTCAATTAAATCAAAGTTGACATTTTATATTTATTCCAAAGCTTTAGGGTATGTATGGTTGCCGATCTCCTTAGCATGTTGGGCATGTCGCCTCTGCGGGCTTCCGCCACATCGTTTCTTCTCTGACTTCTTCAGCATCGGTCTTTCCTTTTCGTACCCTCAAGCTTAAACAATTGGGGTTGTTGTTTCGCCCGCACTTTCAATCGTTCTCCTGTTCATTATTGCTCCTTTTAGTTTCCTTCTCTCGTTTTTTATCGCCTTTATTTGGGATTATCCTTGTGGTAGTCCGCTCACGATCTAGTTATCGTCCTTGAGGGTTGAGATGAGTGCGCGGGAGTTTGAATGGGCAATGATGTGGTTTGGGTTTGATTTTGTGGGTTGGTGTACTGGTCTGTTCTTGTTGTGTTGCAGGTTTCTTGTGAGCGGTTGATGATTTGTTATGTTCGATGACGTCGTGGTTGTGCGATCGACACCTGATGGCTCGTTTGAGTCCACAATCTGAGGTGTCCGCTAATTCCCCAGAGCTATTGTTAGGAGCCTTGATCGGTTAGGCTAACTAACAAGAGAGAGAGAGAGAGAGAGAGAGTAAGATCTGAATTGTGAATTTGCATATGAATGAATCCCAGATCAATACAATCAAGGCCTTTATAGCCCTTGCTCACGTGCCTAGCACGTGTTCTGTTCTACCTTCCATTCTCCTAACACCCCCCCCCCCCCCCCACTTTCCTAAGAAAACCTTGACCTTAAGGTTTAAGTAGAAGTAAATTCTGGAAATTAATGGAGTATATGGCTTGCTGGTTCCCAAGTGGCTTCCTCTTTGGGCAAATTGATCCATTTGATCAGCCATTCGACAATAGGGTCGTCGTTGGCTAAGTGTTTAACCCGAGTATCCAACACTGCTTCTGGAGCTGTAACCATTGCACCTGAGTCGTCAGTTGAAGGTAATTCGGCTTGAACTGTCACAGCAGGCCCGACCCTCTTCTTCAACTGTGAAATGTGGAAAACCGGATGAAGTTTTGATGTCGTTGGCAAGGCTAATTTGTAAACTGATTCCCCAATTTTGCTTAAAACTTCAAACGGGCCATAAAACTTAGCATGAGTTTCAAACATTTCCGGAGGGCCATGGAGGTCTGTCGATAAGGTTGAAGCTTCAAGTATGCCATATCCCCCACTTGCAATGTCCTCTCTGAACGGTGAGCATCTGCAAAAAATTTCATTCGCTCATGTGCCATGCTCAACCCCGATTTCAACATTGTCAATGTTTGATCCCTCTCCTGGAACCAGTTCTCCATCGACGTTGTAGTGACACTACTTGCTCGTATTCCCAGCTGTGGAGGTTGGTAACCATACAGAGCATGAAAGGGTGAAGTCTTCAGGGCGGTCTGATAGGTGGTGTTGTACCACCACTCGGCTAGGGGCACCCACTTTACCCATTGCTTCGGCATTGCAGAGGTCATGCATCTCAGGTAACCTTCAAGGCATTGATTCACCCTCTCCGTTTGTCCATCCGTTTGAGGGTGATATGTTGTGGACATCTTCAGTGTAGTTCCCATGGCACTGAACAGCTCCTTCCAAAGATGACTTGTAAACACCTTGTCACGGTCGGACACTATGTCTCTGGGCAGACCATGGAGTTTATAAATGTTGTCCATAAACAACTTAGCCACCTGACTTGCAGTGAATGGGTGGCTCGTCATTAAGAAATGCGCATATTTCGTTAACCGATCGACTACCACCAGAATCACATCAAAACTCCCTAATTTAGGCAGTCCCTCCACGAAATCCATTCCTATGGATACCCAAGGAGCGTCAGGAATGGGGAGTGGTTGTAACAGGCCTGGATAAGCTATGGTTTCGTGTTTGTGTCGTTGGCACACATCACATTCTCTAATGCATTGCTCAATCGACTCCTTCATTTGAGGCCAAAAAAACAGTGCTTTAATCCTCTGATAAGTTGCTCTAATCCCCGAGTGCCCTCATGTTGCCTCCGTATGAAAGGATTGAATAATCTGAAGCTTCAGCTCTTTCTTGTTCCCAATTACTACCCTTCCTTTATACCTCAGTATATCTCCATTCCATTTGAACAACGAGTGGGGATCAATTGCAGCACTTGGCCTTAGCTTGTCAATTTCAGCATCACCTTCATAACTAGCCACCACCTCTTGTATCCAAGCTGGTTTGATTTCTACCAAGGCATGACATGTTCCCTCCATTGCTTGATTTTCAGACAATCCCCGTCTCGATAGAGCGTCTGCTACTACATTGCACTTACCCATTCTGTAATGAATAGAGTAAGATAGCCCCAGTAATTTCCGGATTGCTTTCTTCTGCAAATGTGTGGTCCCTGCTGATCAAGTAAGTGCCTCAAGCTCTGGTGGTCGGTAAGGATCACGAAATGGTTTGCTTCGAGGTAGTGTCGCCATTTGTCTATGGCATATAGTATGGCCAATAACTCTTTCTCGTAAGTCGATAGTAACAAGTGGTTCCCATGGAGGGCCTTACTGAGAAAGGCTAGGGGCCGGCCTTGCTGCATTAGTACAACTCCTATCCCATCGCCACAGGCGTATGCCTCTATCTGAAATTGGATGGAGAAATCTGGTAGGGCTAATACTGGAGGTGTTGCCAACAAGGCTTTGATCTGCCCGAATGCCCCACAGCTCTCCTCCGACCATTGAAACGCCTCTTTCTTAAGCAGCTTTGTTAATGGTCGACAGATTGTGCCAAAATTCCTAATAAACCGTCTGTAATAGCCGGATAAACCCAGAAAGCTTCGCAGTTCCTTCTCTGATTTGGGTGTTAGCCAGTTGACTATTGCTTCAATCTTAGCATGGTCAGTAGCTACCCCTTCACTCGAGATTACATGACCCAAATACTCGACCTTTGCCACTGCAAAACTACATTTAGAGTGGTTAGCAAACAACTGATGTTTCTTCATAGTCTCTAACACCAATCCCAAGTGATTCAAATGTTGCTCCAAATTCTGACTATACATCATAATGTAGTCGAAGAAAACTAAGACAAACCTTCTAAAAAACGCAGCAAAAACCACATTCATCAGTGATTGGAATGTTGCCGGCGCATTCGTCAATCCAAAGGGCATTACATTGAACTCGTAATGCCCATTGTGGGTTCGAAATGTTGTCTTTGGTATATCAACTTCTGCTACTCTAACCTGATGGTAACCTGAACGAAGGTCCAGCTTCGAGAAGACAGCAGCTCCATGAAGTTCATCCAACAATTCCTCAATGTTGGGGATGGGAAATCTGTCCTTGATGGTAGCTTCATTCAATCTCCTATAGTCTACACAAAACCGCCAGGATCCGTCTTTCTTTTTCACCAGCAAATTCGGGGAAGCAAAGGGGCTTTGGTTGTGTCTGATCAACCCTGTTGCCAGCATCTCTTTAACCTGCCTCTCGATCTCGTCTTTCTAAACATGGGGATATCTATAGGGCTTAGAGCATATGGCTTGCACCCCTGGAGTCAAGGGAATACTATGCTCGTAACCTCTCTCGGATGGTAGCTGATTGGGCTCCTCGAACACTTCTTTGAAGTTATCCAACAGAAGTTGTACTGCTGGGAACGTTTCCTCCACTTTGCCACACAACTGAAACACCTGTGCTACCTGCACCATGGATTCGTGCTTATTTTCCTTGATCAAGCAATGCAATTCCTTCCCAGTAAGGTGTCTGATAGCTGCTTCTTTTTTTATTTCTGGCATTCCTTGTAACTCTACCTGTTTCCCGTCTTTAGAGAAGACGATGGTCATCTTGTTGTAGTCGAACTGAACTGGGCTAAACAGCCTAAACTTCCTCATCCAGTTCACTCCTAATAATAGTTCGAATTCTCCGACCTTCAATGCCCGGATATCAAACACGTAGGTGCCACCTTGCATCTGCCACCTAAATCCTTTACACTCTTGGCGACAAAACAACTTCCCTTTGTTTATTCCTTCTACCACCATCAAATTGGAGGGTATTAACTTGAATCCGGCTTCCTTTTCTATTGCAGGATCCACAAAACTATGGGTCGATCCACTGTCAATCAGTACACTTATTACTCTGTCACCTATATGGCCCTTAACCAAAATTGTTGTATCTGACCCATTACTTGTGAGTGCTCGTACAAACCCTTCTTGACTGTCTTCAGGCTCATCCTCCTCTTCTGGATTAACTTCCGATTGCTCAACCTCGTCACCCAATTCCAGATCTTGGGTTGACACATACTTTACCGAAGAGGTTTTACACTTATGCCCCACAAAATATTTATCGCCACATCTAAAACACAGGCCTGGGTTTTTTCCGAATTCCCTTGGGATCTTGAACCCTTCTTGCATCCTGTCATTCGGCACAGTTGGCCTCCATGGCGGTTTGCTAATTCTCACTAGAGCTTGGACTGCATCCTGATGCAATCTTGCCAATTCTAAGGCCTCCGCTAGGTCTCTTGGGCGCCCCAGCTTCACCAAGGGTTTGATTTTCGCCTTCAATCCACTTATATAGCTTGTGACAAAGTAGCTCTCAGGTAGGTGTGGATTGTATGAGAGCATTCCCGCACGCAGCTCTTCAAACCTCTCATTGTAGTCTTCCAAATCCTCCTTCTGACTTAGCTTGTTGAACTCTTCGACCACATCTACGCCCTGTTTCTCTCCAAATCATGTACACAAGGCTTCACTCATATCCTTCCAACGCACTCCACGCCGCTGCATCAAGTAGCCCTGTACCCACGTATCTGCACACTCCTGCATATACATGGCGGCTAACTCCACCTTCTGGTGCTCTTGGATCCCAAACAACGAGAAGTACTTCTCGTACTTCCGGACCCAACTCCTTGGTTTTTTTCCGTCAAATTGAGGAAAATCGATCTTTGGAAATCAATTCTGGCCAGCAAGAAATCCTTCGTTCCTCATCGGTGGTGATCTGTATGTGGCCGTCTCCTCCTGGAATTCTTGATTCGCCATTGGCGGTGTTTTCTCCTGGTGATCGACATTCATACCCCCAAGGTTGTAGGATTGCCCAATTTGAGCAAAAACTCTCATCCATTCCCCAATTTGAGCTACCGATTGATCCATTCTTGATTGAAATTCATCTTGCGACTTCTGGAGATTCGTGATTGTCAACTGCTGATCTTGAAACATCTTAAACTGATCATCTTGCCTCCGAATCGCCTTTGATACTCGCTCATTCGTTGCTGCTGTGAACTGCTGAAGCTGTGAATCCACCTTTTCGGAGACTGTCTTGAGGCGCGTACCTTCTGCCATCGCCGGAGATCGTTTTCGCTGATACCAATTGTTAGGAGCCTTGATCGATTAGGCTAACTAACAAGAGAGAGAGAGAGAGAGAGAGAGAGAGAGAGAGAGAGAGAGAGAGAGAGATCTGAATTGTGAATTTGCATATGAATGAATCCCAGATCAATACAATCAAGGCTTTTATAGCCCTTGCTCACGTGCCTAGCACGTGTTCTGCTCTACCTCCCATTCTCCTAACAGTTATCTGAGTGTGTTGTCTCTTTGGCCGATCGTTTCGTTTCTCTTTTGACTTGTGATTTATAGCGTAGGATGGCATGTACGATCCTTGTATTTTTGTATTTTTTATGTCATTTGCTTCTGTTTTTCTTTTCTGTCATTTGCTTCAGTTGTACATGATGGTTAGTCCATCCACTGGCTTGACCGGTCTCTCGGTTTCTCTAGGCTTGTCTAGAAAACCGAATTTCTTATCTTGCTTAAAAAAAAAGTATGTATGGTTGCAAAAAATAAACAGGTAAAAAATAAGTTGAAGTTGAAGTTTATTTTTTTAAAATGTTAAAGAGTGTATGGATAGCAAAAAATAGTTAAAAGTAGTTAAAATTTTGAGTTAAAAAAAAACTAATGGAAGATGCTTTTTTGGTGTTAAAATTTTTAATTACAAAAATCAACGCGCTCTTTTTGCATTGTTTTATTTATTTATCACAATTAACCACATACGGATTATCTTGTTGTTTAAATTTTTAACTACTTTTATCAACCGTTTATAAATTTTACCTTGTTTGTAATTTTAGTCAGTTTATTAACCCCGCCCCTTAGACATGTGTTAAGTGTTAAAAAAACTGTTAAAAATAAGATAAAAAAAAATAATAAATCTGAATTACAATATGAAAATTAAACCGATAACAATTAAAATGTGTAAGAAATATAAAATAAAAATTAATCTAGATATAAATAATTGATTGAGTTGAAATACACTTGTATCTTGAAGATCTAAAACAAAGTCATCAGAAGAGAGTCTAGCTAGGTTGCATTGACACACCCAAAGGTGACCTCCTTTTGTATTTGTGTGAAGGTGTGAGAGGTTGTCACTAAATAATGTTTGCCGTGATAGATGCAGAACCAAATAAGAGAGAGAGAGAGAGAGAGAGAGAGAGAGAGAGAGAGAGAGAGAGTTATTCATTACAGTAAGATTTTTCAATGCTGGTTCATATAAAGGTTGAAACATCCCAAGGTGTGTTATATACTTATATGACAGAAGAGCAGATCCCACTACTTGTTTTGTTTCTCCCTCCACTGCCTTGTGTTAGTTCTGCCCAACTCCACTCCTCACTCCCCACTCCAACTACATCCACCAATCCCCACTCACAACATCCTCAACCTCCCCTCTACACCTTCACCTCACCATTCACCAATCCCATCTCCACCTCAAGCTGAACCCATCCATTGCCAATCTCAACCAGAACCAGTGAATCACCAGACACCAAAATGAGAGCCCCCTCAAACCTCTTCTGTCATGCATTTCTACAAACACTTGTCCTGCATCTATTAATCTTCACATCGTCATCATTGAGCCTGAATCTGTCAACAATGTCACCCTCCCCAGCTCTCTCCCCTGACATCACTCCCCTCTTCCCAACCCCATCTCGCTCAATGCCCACACCTTCTCCCGTCCAACCCTTACCTTCCCTCCCTATCATATCCTCCAGCCCGAGCCCACCGGACCCGGATGGCTCAGTCTCCTCTACTGTGCCTGGGACTGCCGCTTCGCCAACTGGGTCTTTGCCTGAATCATCAGCTGTGGCTGTTACCCCACCTGGGTCTTCAATGGCTGTCTTGCTCCTCTTGCTTGCTGCTTACATTGCTCCCAATCTCATTGCCATTGTATTATAGTTTGATTTTTGTATCACTGAGGTGTTTTTTTTTGGCATTTTCATTATTTAGTCATGTCATGTTCTTTATGTTTACATTGAAGATCCCAATAAACCATGAGAATGTCTTTTTTCCTCTTTTGTCCAGTAATAATTTAACTTTTTACATTTTCAGATGGATCCATGGAATTTTAATTTAATTCTTTTATCAAATAAAGAAAAAAATGCTTTGCAAGAGACAGAGAGCATGCATAGGAGAGCAGCAACTTTGGAAGATTGAAAGAGACAGGCCACTGGACTTATGTCCATTTCTTCAAAATTCAAAAAAAATAGTAGCAAATACGTAGTAGTATATAAAGAAATGAGTTATAAAAATATAAACTAGAAATAATAACTGAGTCATCCAAAACTACAAATCACAAATGTCTACATTACACAAAGTTATATACTACTATAGTAGTTCATATTAGATTGCTGCACCGCAAATTATGTATCATCTTGTATTACTACAACAAAATTAATACTAACATGCTACATCTCATGCCTATTATATATTCTGGCATTCATATTGACATACCTGTGTTTGTTCATCGCATCTAGAGCGGAACAACGCTCGGTTGGGATGAGATGATGGAGCAGTTGAAAAGCTTTCCGAATCCCTTCAGCACTTGACACTCAAAGGGGTTCCATCTCTTGTTGCACTCATTGGCAAGCGCCTTCTTAAGAAGCCGATTCTCACCCTTCAGCATCTCTATTGCTACACTCAGCTGCCTTATCGCCTCTCGCTTCTCCTCGTCTTTCTCCTCCAGCATCTCCCTCTGTTCCTGGATCTCCTTTCGGAGGGATCCAAGTTCTCCTTCGAGCTTCTTCGTCTGGACGCGTTTTACTTTCATCTCATCATCTTTCAGCAGTATTAGTTTGGTCAGAGTTTCATTCGCAACAGTAAGCTGCTCCTTTTCTTCCATCTTGAGGCGATACATCTCTACGTTTTCCACTCTCAGCTTCTCGGTTTCTTCCTTGAGCTCCATTACCTCAGCGACAGTTTCAGATAGTTTCCGCTTCAGCTCTTCTATTGCCTTCTCCTTCTCCATCAGTTGTTTCTTCTGAATCATGTTCTCTTCAATGAGTCTGTCGAATTCCGCCATTATGTCATGATTCGTTTCAGCAGATGATGACTCCACTCCCAAGTCTACATCTTCATAGCTGACTTCTAGTACAGGATCATCAATTTCCGAGTCAATAGACTCATCAGAGTCATATGCCAAGTCAGTATACCATCCACCGAAGGGTTTAAGAAGGTCCAATGACTTCTCAGGTGAATCCTTTAAGGGGGATGGGAACGCGTCTTCTGAATCAGGGGCCAACTTAGTAAAGCAGCCATCAAAAGATTTGCGTGGGTCTATCGCCTTCTCCGGTTGACTAATTGAGAGGGAAAATGAGCGTGCAAGAGGTGATGTACGGCGAGTGACAGGATCATGCCTCAAGTGATCAAATTGTTCAGCTAAAGAACGGTGGGCACGATAGAAGTCCTCAACCATGCCAACCAGTTGTGGCCTCTTCTTGTAGTACATCTCTGCACGCTGAGAAAAAGAATCTGCATCTTCCTCAATAATCCTCAGCATTGCCTTTGTCTTCTCATCAAGGGCTGCCACAGTAGCAAACAAGTAAACATACTATTAACTGGATTGAATGGCTAACACCACATATGTGTTGTTACTTTTTATCCAAGCATGAAGAAATTAAGTGGTCAATTGCTTATGGAAAACTATATATGAATCCCATTCTGTGTCCACATGTGGGACCACAGAAATCAAGTCCCTTGAGTTCGAAAGAGCTGCCAAAATTGCTAATATTTTTAACATACGGGCATGGTTAACTTATCATTTATCAATTACCATGATGATACATCTTCAGCAACAAGGCTTGGGGCCATTTTATACATTCAAGAACATGTTCTTTGGCAGAAATTTAAACATTTAAGTAGGTCATCTAATAGACAATATAGGCTATAGCATAGCTGAGACTTGAAATGAAATAAGATGTGGCCAATCATCTCCCCCACCAGCAACCAGATTCAAAGAAAGTGGGGCCTCCTTTACCCACAATATCTTTCTACAATAAAAATATAGCAAGTGAAATAAAGATACAAAAAGCGGCATTGCATTGGTGTAATTGTCTAAATCAAGTGGGCCAATTCTCCTGACTAGTTCATAATTTTACTTTGCGTACATACCAGAATCCAAAATTCATTAAAACAATTCAAAAAGGTTCAAAAATATTCAAAAAGTGGGCAAGCAAATAACTCCAACGGTCGAGAATCAGATTCAAAGATAAACTGGCGTTTGTATGTTCAGTTTTACACATCTTGTTGGTAAAAAACGAAAACTCAGTAGAGTCAGTCAGCAGACCGAACAAAAGTTTCTTTGAAAAAATACTCGGGAGTAATGATGTGTTGTTGTAAAGATAAAGCTCCAGCAATCAGTTTATTAAGCAAGATCAAAGATGATGATCATTGATCACAATCATTTAACGAGAACTATTACACAGTATTAGATCCCCAGTAGGTAAAACCTGATACGTAACATCTAGCTCAGTATCAGATAAAGATGTTTTTAGTTTTTACAATCAATTCATGAGTCTAATTCCTGATATAATAAGTAGAAATCTCTATTTCTAATCAATCCAATAATTTAGACTGTAAAGCTCAACACTTGAGATTTAGGAATGGTTGAAAATCTTCAATTTCTCCCCTCTCCATCTAAAGCTGAAAGAAAACGGAATTGAAAGCGTCATAGAAGAGGTGAAACCTGAGAGAGTAGATTGCAGCCATTGAGAACGACCAGGGTTGGCGGTGTGGCTGTCAAGCCACCACCAGTGCGATTGTCTCTTCATCATCTCCATCTAAGCTGCACCGCTCAACAAAAATCCAATTTTCAATAATCATCGAACGGCTAAAGAGAAGTTCGAAGTAAACGCTACAATTAGGCTTTTTACATAATTTATTTCAAAATTCGACCTAGTAAACATCAATGCGCATTAAATTAATTGAAGAAGTAGGGAAAGAAATTAAGAACGGAAGACGAACGACTGGTACTACTCCTAAACGGCAGTCAGGGACCACTCTAAACCGAGTAAAAGACTGATTTGCCCTAACCTAATCGATCTCATGCCTAAATCTTCATGCTTAATGAAAACCTAAATTCGAAAATTCAACCGTCCAACGAAGAAGCGCGAAAATCAGATCCACCGGAAACCTAATCTTCAACGAGAACAAAGAAACAGTACCTATAGTTGCTCAAGAACAACGAAGAATTGAAACTCCTACTAGCATACAAATTCAAACAAACAAACATGAACAAGAACAAGAAAGATTGAAGCAATGTAGTAAGAAATCGTACCGGAATTTCCTCTGCCTCTCTTTCTCTCTCACACGCTCTGTCTTTGGGGTCTCTGTAACTGGACTGGTGACACAGAGCATTTAAATAGAGAGAGAGTCACTCAAGGTTCACGAATCACGCACGCCCCGCAGTGCCCGCACTCTGCATCTCTCTCGCATCCAATCAAAAACAGACACGTCATCAAACCCGTAACCCGCAAAATTCAAACTGGAACCCGAACCGGATTTTTCCGCCAACTGGAGGGGTGAAATTTTGGCAAAAAAAAAAAAGTAATTTAATTACACATGGTTAATACAGTAATGGTTAATTGACTAATTGTGGTAGTAGATATCAATGTTTTTGTTAAGTTAAAACCGTAATTGTGGAGCTGTTCAGGAGCGTCCATGTGATCACACAACCTAACGGTCGAAATTCATACATAATATTTTTTTTATTAAAAAAATCAAATCCGAAATTTATACTCCATCCATCATTTTCATTGAGACATCACATTTACAAAATTTGATCATATATAAAAAGTCATAGGATGATTGGGGAGAGCGGTAAATAAGGACGTCATTTCGAATTTTAAATATTACTCGTATTATTTATCAGGTTGTTTTTAAGTATAAATTTTTGTTGAATTAAATCGTTTTAGATTAAGGTTAATATTATACCGGTTTTTTTTTATTGGGTTTTTTTAGGTTTATATATATATATATTTTATTGGGTTTTTTTATTGGGTTTATAGATATAGAGAGAGAGAGATAGAGACAGAGAACGGATCAAATGTTTACAAGCCTTATTTGTTTTGTGTTAACAAATCTGGATCATTGATTGAATGAAAATGAATGGTCTAGATTATTTCAAAATTTAAATAAATTCTTAATTAATCAAGTTGGGCCCACAAAAAAAATTGTTTAACTCTCCATTGTTAGAGCGTGTCTTCCAATCCCCTATAAATTCTACTTTTACCCTAACTGATCCTCACAAAACTTCCCGATCGACACCTCCTTCTTCCGCCTTTACACCGGGGTCTTCGACCGCCGCCTCTCCCTTCGACGGCGATGAATCCCATGGCGTCCAGTTGCGTAGCGATGTCAGCGCACCAACACCGGCCACTTCCTTGATGTTGTCTCTGTCGTCTCCCACCCCTCCGGCATCTTCGCCACCTCCGCCTCCCTTTACAACAAATTCGTGCGCATATTCATCGTCGAATACGGATCGCAAACCTCTACTCCAATCGTCGCCACAATCCTGTAATTAGCAAGGACATCCTCAGGCTCTCACTGTGATTTTGTCCACTCACAACATTGGTTGCGAGGTTAATTAATTGTTCGCTTCGTTTCTTTTCTCTTCTCCTCTCAATTAGATAGGGATTTGATATTAGCACCCAAAAAAATGATAGGGATTTGATATTTTTGCCTTTGTATTCAGTTTGATTAATTGATTTCGTATTGACCATTGATCTAATTAGTGGACCATTGATATTTTTGACTTCGTATTCATATGTACGTTGTAGTTAGATGGGCAATTAGAGGTAGGTTTAATTTGTTGAAATTTAAACTCTGTCTAAAATTGTTTATACATTTATCGACTATTCGACAAATTCAGAGTCAGTATTCGTTGATAATAAGGAATTATTCATATGTATATAGGTAAAGTATTCTGCAAGTTTATAGTCAATATTCGTTGATAATAAAGAATTATTCATACGTATATGGGCAAATAGATGTGGGTATCTTGAAATTCAAACTCTGTAAAATTGTTAATGAATTTATTGACTATTCGGCAAGTTCTGAGTCACTATTCGTTGATAATAAGGAATTATTCATTCACTGGTTTTTGTATTACTTTGTGTAAAATTGTTTATGAATTTATCGACTATTCGGCAACTTCAGAGTTACTATTCGTTGATAATAAAGAATTATTCATTTGTATGCCGGTAAATAGATGTGGGTTTCTTGAAATTCAAATTCTGTGTAAAATTGTTTATGAATTTATCGACTATTCGACAAGTTTATAGTCACTATTCGATGATAATAAGGAATTATTCATTTGTATTTGGGTAATTAGATGTGGGAAATCAAGAATTACATTTACATACTCTTTGAACCTAGCAAATAATTACTATCGACTTAACGAATAATTACTATCAACTTGCTGAATAGTTGCAAAATTGACCAACCTTTTTGTTATTATCTAAACGATAACTCCTCTTTACAAACGAATAATAACGATCAATTTAATGAATAATTACCGGCAAAAAATATCTAACAAGGCATTACGGTTAAAAAAAAAGAAACAAAGAAAAAGAAACAAAAATTACAACGCACGCGCTTAAATATTGCAACGTACGGTTAAACACCAAAGTAGCAATGGGACCCACGCTTTTTTAAATAAAATAAATAAGGAAAAATTGGATTAATCTCAACTCTCCATTTCATCACAATAAAGGGTCTAGATTTGTTAACACAAAACACATTAAGGGTCTAGATTTCCAAACCAATGCAAGCTAGATCATAATCTTTTTTTTTTACAATAGACAATAAATTGGATGTACTAACGACATCTATGATCATCTCGCAAGATGATGTTCTGGACCTTACAACAACAAGCACTTAAAATAAAATTACAATTGAACTGAGATTTAGCAATAAAATCAATTGCACAATTGATCTCTCAATAACAATGCTGAAATATGATGCTCTCAAAATCTCTTCTTAATGACTGGATCTCTTGGACTAATTGAGCGACCTCCCTAGTATATTGTTCGCATGATTGATGACGTCGATGATAATAATAGATCATAATCTCTTTTCATTTAGAGTTTTTAGTATAGTTTGCTAAAGAATGCTATGTTGTGGGTTTTTTGAGTTTGAGTCAATTTAAGTTTGAGTTTTTTATTAATTAATTAGCTTATACTCCCTCCGTTTGTAAATAGGCGTGGCCACGGGTTGGACCCGGCGGGTCGACGGGTTCGACCCGCCGGGTCAAGGGTCGGGGAAGGGCGACCCGAACCCTAACCCGGGAATTCCACGGGTTGGCGGGTTCGGGTCGACCCGTTGACCCACCGGATTCCCAAATTTAAAAAAAAAAATTTATTTTTTTTAATATTTTTGACTAAATAAATTTTTAAAAAAATGATATGTAAAGACTTTTTATACATATCACTTTTTATATCCATTTCATTTTAATATGAAGTGGAAAAAAACATGAGAAATTTTATATTTTTATAAAACTTCCTTCATCCACTACAATATAAATGTAGGGATATAAAACTTCTCAAACTTTACTTCATTTCATTTTAAGAAATAAAGCTTAAAGTGAAGAGTGGGGGTTAAGGGATGATGGAGTACATATATATATATATATATATATATATATATATATATATATATATATATATATATATATATATATATATATATATATATATATATATATATATATATACATCCATCCCTTCTCATTCTATCTCTCAACTTTCAATGTGGGACAAGAGTCTTGTCCCACATTGAAAGTTGAGAGAATAGGGGATGTCTTCCAAATCTATAAAAAGGGAAGGGTGATAGTGCTTTTGACCCACATTGCACATTGCAAACTAGTTTATGTTTATATATTATGAATTATTCTAAGAATAATATACATAATAATTATTATAAACATAAAAAAAAAATTCAAAAAAAAAAATTGGGATGGCGGGTTGACCCGCCGGGTCATCGGGTTCAAAACCCCTGACCCTAACCCTAACCCGCAACCCGCCCCCACCCGTTGACCCGGACCCGCCGGGTCAATGACCCGCCGGGTCATTGACCCGTACGACCCGTCGGGTCACGGGTCGACCCGTAACCCGTGGCCACCCCTATTCGTAAATATAAGATCTTTTACTTTTTGACACGTAGGTTAAGGAGCTAAATACTATATAAAATATTAATTTTTTTAAAATTAATTTTTTACAATATAACACTTTTTATTAATAAGTATTAAAATATAAAAAAATAATTAAAAATAATAATATTTTATATAGTATTTAACTCCTTAAACTACGTGCCGAAAAGTAAATGATCTTACATATTTGAACGGAGGGAGTATAGATTTGGAAAATCAACTATACTTTATATGAGTTTTTGGATGCGAATACCGAATGTACATGGGTTTACGAGCTCTCGTTTAGTTTCGATTTCTTATAGTATTTATAGAGATTGAATGTTTGTGAGAAAGCTTAATTCATTCATTCACAATGTGAGAATAAATAGGGTTACAAGTCTTAGAGATGAAGGATCTCCCTAGGTAGGATATACATAGAAAGATATGAAAATATACAAAAAGATATATTCTATCCTAATACCCCCCTGCAAGCTCATGGCGGAGAGCGCACATGAAGCTTGTCACGAAGTGTGATGAACCGGCCACTACCGAGCGCCTTGGAGAAGATATCGGTTGTCTGATCCAAGGACCGAATGTGACAGACAACAAGGTCACCGGCCTCTACTTGTTCACGAATGAAGAAATAATCAATGCGAATATGCTTGGACCGCTGATGCAGAATGGGATTGGCAGACATGTACGTCGCACTGAGGTTGTCACATAGGACAATCGGGGAGCCTGCAACTGGCGCCTGGAGCTCGGACAAAAGCTGACGAAGCCAAAGGAGTTCGTCTGCAGTGAAGGCTATGGCGCAGTACTCAGCCTCGGTGCTAGAGCGAGCGACGACCTTCTGCTTTCGAGAAGACCAACTGACCAGATTACCACCATAGAAGATGGCGAAATCGTGCTGGGATCGGCAGTCATCCATGTCTGAAGCCCATCCAGCATCTGTGAAGGCAACCAATCGAGCGTCGGAGGCTGAGCGGAGATGGAGACCGTGACATATGGTGCCTTTGAGGTAGCGGAGGATGCGCTTGGCGGCAGACCAATGAATTTCAGTAGGGTTATGCATAAATTGACATACTCTGTTGACAACATAAGAGATCTCCGGACGAGTGATGGTGACATACTGAAGGGCACCAACAATGCTCCTATACATATGAGGATCAGCGACAGGGTTGCCAGTTTGGACTAGGCGAGAACCTGGTTCAGCCGGAGATGCAATGGGTTTGGCGTCCGTCATTTTGCTGCGATGAAGCAAGTCCCGAATGTATTTCTGTTGAGTCAACAAAAGAGATCCATCCTGAGGAAGTAGTTCGATGCCAAGGAAATAGTGCAGAACCCCTAAACCACGAAGGGAGAATGCCCCATTCAGGCGATGAACAAACTGATCGATTGCTGATGAGGAGGATCCGGTGATGATGAGATCGTCAACATAGACAAGGACCAGCAGGGTAAAGCCACGCGCTCGACAAATGAAAAGGGAGGAGTCAGACTTGCAATCTGAGAACTGATTCTGCAGGAGAAAGAGCTTGAGTTTGGTGAACCAAGCCCGAGGTGCCTGTTTGAGACCATACAAGGCCTTCCGAAGGCAGCAAACATGTGTAGGCCGAGTGCTATCAACAAAGCCAGATCCATAAAGACCTGTTCAGACAGATCACCATTCAAAAATGCATTATTGATGTCTACCTGGCGAAGAGGCCATTTGTGGGTGATGGCGAGACACAAGATGATGCGAATGGTGGTCAACTTGATGACAGGGCTGAAAGTGTGAAAATAGTCCACACCCTCCTGATTGAAGCCTTTGGCCACAAGACGAGCTTTGTGACGCTCAATGGATCCATCTGCATGATGTTTGATCCTGTATACCCATTTACATCCAACAATGTTAGTCTTAGGAGGACGCGGGACAATGTCCCAAGTCCCATTACGAACGAGTGCCTCATATTCAACCTGCATTGCATTTTGCCATTCAGGGAATTTGGAAGCTTGGTTAAAGGTTTTGGGTTCAGGGTAAGGGTCAGTGGAGGGAGGAAGGGGGTGTTTTATGGTGATGAGCGCTTTGGGTTTATCACAAACAAAGTCCTTGAGACGGACTGATGGTTGGCGCTGTCTGGTGCTCTGCCGAGGGGGAGGTGGGGGCGGCGGTGGAGGGGAATCCGAGACCGCCGAGGGAGATGATGAGGTAGAGGAGGGAGAAGGCATACCGTGGGGTGCCGAGTCAGAAGCTCCAGGAGTTGCCGAGAATGGTGCTGGTGATGCCGGCGGTGTGACCTCATCCTCAAGGTGAAATGGTATGGGAGGAGATATTGGACTGACTGTAGAAGACTCAGGAAGAATAGATGCTGCTTGCTGAAGGATAGAGAGAGGGGTTCGGGAGGCCGAAGGGGCAGGCACAGCTAGAGAAGGAGACTCATGAGATGGATATGGAAACACAGACTCATCAAAAATGACATGACGGGCGATATAGAGACGACGAGTTGAGACATGAAAGCACATGTAACCTTTGTGTTTGGAGCTGTAGCCGACAAAGATACAAGGAAGGGACCGAAATTCGAGCTTGTTAACGTTGTAGGGGCGAATGAATGGGTTGCAAAGACAACCAAATGACTTGAGAAACCCATAGTCATGACCTTTCCCATACAGACATTCATAAGGAGATTTGTTTTGAAGAATAGGGGTGAGGGTGCGATTGTGGAGGTAGACAGAAGTCTGAAAGGCATGCTCCCAGTGGCAGGTGGGCATATGAGCATGAGCGAGAAGAGCTAAGCCTTTTTCAAAGATAGTGCGATGTCGCCATTCGGCTGCACCATTCTGAGATTGGGTGTGCGGGCAGGAAACTCGATGCAGAATGCCCTGTGTTTGTAAGTAGGTAGAAACATTTCGATATTCACCACCCCAATCAGATTGCAGATGTTTGATTTTGGTTGAGAATTGGGTTTCAACCATCTTTTGAGACGGGGGCTGGACCCCAAACGTCTGAATAAACAAGCTCAAAAGGAGATAAACTAGACTGATGTGTGTTTTGTAATGGTAAACGATGACTCTTTGCTAACTGACAGGACTCACAAATAGAATGCAAATTGTTTGAAGAAACATGCAATTTAAATCTAGAAATTAAACGACGAAGGGAGGACTCATGAGGGTGACCAAGGCGGTGATGCCAAGTCTGTAGACCGGTACGCTCGCCGAGGAAGACACGAGGAGGAAAGGATGAGGGCGGTGGTTGCGGTTGAGGAACACCAAGACGATAAAGACCATTCTTAACGGTTCCTTTTAGGAGCGTCCAACCCTGCAAATCCTTCACAAGACAACAAGATCGATAAAATAGCATGTAGACATCATTGTCACGGGTAAGTTGAGAGACACTAAGCAAGTTTTTGGTGATTTGGGGGACAAATGAGACATTATGCAATTGCAGAGTTCGATTTTGCGCAGGTAAAATAGATTTGCCCAGTTTTGCAATGGGAAGGGACATACCGTTGAATGTTTGTGAGAAAGCTTAATTCATTCATTCACAATGTGAGAATAAATAGGGTTACAAGTCTTGGAGATCAAGGATCTCCCTAGGTAGGATATACATAGAAAGATATGAAAATATACAAAAAGATATATTCTATCCTAATAATATTGATAAAACTTCAGAACAATTTAGTTGTGGGGAGTATGACCTTACATTATGTTTTGTTGTATAAACAACAACAACAACAACAAGTTACCCAGTGCAATTTCCGGTATCATAATATGGTTTTGTTCAAACATATGCATCATAATACCCGGCCACTCGGATAGAAAAAGTACATTTCAGTAGTCCACCCCGAGAGAAGATATTTTCGAGACCTGATAAACATCTTATCACATACTTATTTTTTTTTAGGGCTGACACGGTACAATACCATGATAAATTTTCGATTACCACGTACCGTACCGATACCATTCGGTATGAAATTTTTTGTACCACGTACCAACCGTTAATATCGATAATCGATATTGTTGGTACCGAAACTTTCGGTTACCGAAGGTCGATACTGTGGTAACCAACATCCCAAATTTCAATAATCAATTTATGTTTTATACTCTGTGGTACCGATGGTACCATTGAAACTTTCGGTTACCGAAGGTCGATACCGTTGCGACGGTACCGATGGTACCGCAAATTATTTGTACCACTTGTCAAATATTTTATTTTTTTAAAAAAATATATATTATCGGTACCACGGTATTTGGATTTTCCATACCGTGTACCATACCGACTTCTTTCGGTACCGAGATTTCGGTTACCGACTACTTGGTACCAAAGTCCTGTTGGTATGGTAATTTTTTTACCACTGCCCAACCCTAATTTTTTTTTTATCAGGAAATAATTCACGGGCGGACAAACCCGGAGGCCAGAACCTCGAGAGGCCGACAAAGTCGGTAGACGGCAAACCGTCTAAACATACAACATAGAAGCAAAAAAGGTGGTGTACAAACGGAAGGAGACACACAAATGCGGTCGAACAAGCGAACCAAGACCAAACATGCTGGAGACAACGTAGACTAAGAAGGATGCCAAGCACCACCAAGCAATGACACCGCTGGCCAGTGGTACATCAGGAGTCCTTGTGAGCAGTAAAGACGATCCTCCAAGGAAATTTCCGTAATGCGGAGTCGCCTCGATACACACTGTCTCGATTCCAGCCTGACTCGACACCGAACGCCAGAGCTCCAACTCAGCTAAGGAACACCATGAACAACCAGACTCGCTGTCAATAACCACCCTTGTATGACGCACCAAGAGACCATTTTAGGATTTAATTGAAGCCCTTTCGGGATTTAATCAGGCCCTTTCTAAATTTGTATATATATATATAGAGAGAGAGGATAGATCATGTGTGAGCAAGGTTTAACTTGTAATTTGTGAGCAAGTTATGACCATTGGATGGAGGTAAATGAATGGATGAGATTGAATGAAAATTTCATTAATTATTTTTCAAAATCGGATGGGGTCCACCAATTTGCCAGTCCACCGTCCCATTTAGAGCATGTGAGATACACTCTCCACTCTAACGTTGGCGTAAAAAATACTATGTGTTACGCTGATTTCACGGGATTTGATAAAAGTAAAAAAGGAAAGGAAATATTTTGTTGTTTTATTTAAAAAAAATCATTGATATCGGCTCGTTAGTCCATATATGATCTTTTCCCCACCCATTCATGGTGAGCCTATCGACGTCGGATCTCGCAACTCCTATCACGAAGACCTTTGCTTTCGAGAGGATCGGATCTGATCTCGCGACTCCTTGCTTGCCTGACACCGCCACTTATCTACTCCAACTTATTTTTGTCACCAGAATTGAGAACTCAACCTGCTAATTCCATGGTGGATTTGAGATCTCGCGTTGTTTCGATTGTATCAGGTTCTGTATGTTAGTATTACATCTTCGGTTGCTACTTGCTAGTTGTACGTGGTGTATATCTACATAAAATATTTGTCCATCTCCTCAAAATTTCGATCGATGTAGGTACTTTTGAAGAAAATGGTGATTAATTATAATAGTGATGCTGAATTTTGTCATGACCGATCAGTGGAAGGGAACTTTCTCCTTGGATCAAGAATTGATAGAAGAGGTCCATATAATAGATCGCATTGCATCCCCTGATGTAGCGTATATATTATTGGAGCATTACGTGCGTTGTTTATATGTATAGTTCAATTATTCGTATGTCGTATATGATGTTATTCATATCTAAATACTACATTATTCGTATGTATAAGATGTTTTGGGGATCTAAATAGTACATTATTCGTATGTATAAGATGTTTTGGGGATAGGTTTATAACTTTATATGTACATGTCAATATATATTCAGGTGTATATAAGAAATTATTTGCTCGGTGATTCCAATGAAATTATTATATGTGTAATTTAGATTTATTCAATGTTATGAGTGGTTTATTCGTACGTATACGAGATATTTATCAAAATAAGCTGTAATAATAATAATTTTATTCGTACGTAGATGAGATTTTTTTTTTTTTTGATAAGGTAAAAATTCGGATTCGCCGAAGCGCTATCCGATCGCATCCTTTCGGATGAGGTCGCAGAGACCTGGATCAGTGAGAATAAGTGGGTTTCTGGTAAGACGGACCCGACGAGCAATATAGTCAGCCACCTGGTTACCATTGCGAACTATGTGAACAAAGTTCACTTCGCTGAACCCACGCAATAAGCAAGAAATTTCTGACATTATCATTTCAATTTCCCATGGGCATTTCGTCCCATGTTTGAGGTAATTTATAATTATCTATGAGTCGCCTTCAATTATCAGTCTGTGTATGCCCAACTGAATCGCTTTTTTAATGCCTAAGTGTAGTGCTCGGGCTTCTGAACACAAAGCTGTCTAGACGCCAATTATCTCTGCTCCTGCAGATATTAAGTCACCTTCCCAATCACGAATGGCAAAGCCACCCGAACTGTTTCCTTTGATCGGTGCTGAACCGTCGAAATTGAGTTTCAGAAACCCTGGAGGGGGTTTTCTCCATTTATGTTTTCCTTTTTTATGATTTGTTTTCTTTCTCTGATAATCCTTATTGTACCTGTTGGCTTTTCTTACAGAATTCTCACTCATGGCTTTGCTCCAGTTTGTCATATGTGTTTTTACCGTGTGGTTATAGCTTTCGATCGTTATTTGTTGTTTTTCTCTAAATACCACCTGGTTTCTTGTTAACCAAGACACCCACCGGTACATGGCCATTTCTTGTTTTTGTTTCCCATTCAGATGCGCTGCAAGGGTATTCATAATAGGTTTAATATCTCGTGAGGTTTTTAATGTGTCTAATACGAGTTTTTGGATGTTTCTGTCAATTTTCTTAAAGAATGTGTTGTATTTACATTCCAGAAAAATATGAGCAGCATATCGGACAGTAAGCTGGGATGGCAACACCCCGTTTGGAAAGGAGTGCTGCCGTAGGCAGTACGTAGATGAGATATTAACAATTAGTTGGTATTAACGTTTAATAAATATTTGTTCCTTTTTTCCCTTGGCAAGTGAGTTTCACACACGTTGTAATGAGAGTGGAAGAGAATTCAATGTGGAGCCCACTATCAACAATTAAGTTTTGATTTAAATTTTGGATTAATCTTGTTCATTCCTTTTTATCAATCTAATGGTCAAAATCTGCTCACAAATTACATAATAAAGGTTGCTCACACAGAAGCCAATATATATATATAAATACTCCGTATATTATAAATAAATAAATAAAACGGAGGGCCCAAAAGAATAGCCTCCATTATCACATACTAAAACATTGGGTTTCAACACTTGAAAAAAAAAGAAGAGGATTTCAAATCTTTACAAATTTTACTCCTCCACACTAATTATCCATCTATATTTATGATTAAATGGTTCTCGAATCCTTGATGATGATTAACTACCTCAAATCATCTAGTAAAAACTATTACTCCATCCGTTTCAAAATTTAAGTCGATTTAGAATTTTGTAAAAGTTTTAATAAAACATTTACCCATCAATCAACAACATCATTCCACTAACATATAAATTTATTTTTTAATGCTCATTATATTTTTTAACCAATCAAAATCTTTTAAAAAATCAATACAGATCATTACTCCATACTATTTTCTATTAGAAAATCTGAAATGACATCTATTTTGATATAAGAATAAAAATTTAAAATGACCTAAATTTCGAAACAGAGAAAGAAATTAAATGGAGTATCATTTAACATTTCTACTTCCTCCTTGATTGACAAACACATTCTTGACAAAGGTTCCAACTTCCAATAACATCGAAAAGACGAGCCTGAGCGTGTTGGTTGTCGACCAAATCCACCGCCCCAATCTCTTGGATCTTGGATAAACAACCCGATCCGAATCCACAGTCCACTCCAGAATCAAATCCGGGCCAGCCCATCAATTCAGATTGCTGACTGTCTCTACCCCCAAACCGATCACCCACACAGAACAACACCGCCACTCGCACAGTCCCACCTCCTACTGCGTCATACCCAGCCACAAACTCGTCTTCAATGTAAGGCAAAACCCTAATTTCCTGGTAATTCTCCTCATCTTCCCACTCTCAATTGCTTCTCTCCCCAGCACCCACTGCTGCTTGTTCCCTTTTTACAGTTTGCAAGTAGAATTACAAGTATTGAATTTGCAGATTCTCTGCTAACCCTAGACTCAACTGTTTCTAACTTTCTATGCAGCAAATTTGTGTTTTTATAGTGGTTTATGATGGGTTGTAATTGGACTTCTGGGTGATGTTTCAATTTTGCAGATCTCGGGGTCCAGGGCTCACATTTGGTGTACATGCTAATGCCAAGGTTTGGAATTTGGGGTTTAGGGCAGCTCTGCTTTGTTGCTAATTTTGGGGGAGTTAGATGGGGGCCAGGTTGCAATTCAAAATTAAAAGAAAATGAGAAATTGTTGCAATTCAAAATTAAAAGAAAATGAGAAATTGTATTTTGGCCGTGAGAGGTTGAGCTTCAATGGTTTTACTTGTATTTGTGAATAAAATGGTGTATGGATTTGGAAATTCATAGCATCTGATGCTGATTTGGGGGAGCTTGAGCCATTATTAGCTTTTGGGTGTTTTGTATGCTTATCACAGAAGATAAAATGTATCTGTAATATACCAAGTTGAATCGGAATTGAGGTGATTTTACGGGGAAAAAACACGTGATTATGCTGAGCATTTTTCAAGACATGAAGGAGGAGATTGGGAGTATATCCAGGAGAGGGTTTGAGGTGAGGTTAGGGAATGGGTTTAGGTCGAGGTCTCACCGGGTTGTGCAGGATAGCTCGGCAGTGCCCTTCGATGCTATGATGCAAAGCTGTTGGGCTAATATGCCCTCAGAACTCCTAAGGGACGTGCTTATGAGAATCGAGGATTCCGAGAATATCTGGCCTCCTAGGAAGCATGTGGCGGCTTGTGCTGGGGTTTGCAGAAGTTGGAGGGAGATTATGAAGGAGATTGTTAAAACTCCTGAGGTTTCAAGCAAGTTAACTTTTCCCATCTCTTTGAAACAGGTTAGATAGCTTACCATGCCATAACCTTACTGTTGTAGGCTGCTGCTATTTAGCATATCATTTTTATCTCTTTGTTATTGATCATCAGTTCAACACTAGATATATGTGAAGATAAATTTGTTTGGAAGCTGAGTATGGAGGCAATAAGTATCTATGTTGTTTTCATTAATTTTGATGTTATTTGGTGGTTAGTAAGAACATACTGACACAAATACGGGTTCGGTTATATAAAAAAAAGAGGAAGAATGAGAATACAACTTCCATAGAGTGCTTGTTGGTTGAAGACGTGTCTTGATATTACGTGTTTTAAATGTTAAGATATAGTAAGAAGTAGTGGTTATTTGTTATTATCTAAGTGACTAGTCTTTTACATTTTTATTTCATAGGATTATTATGAACATATTCATGCTCTCTCCAACCAATGCGACTGTATCCCTCTTATAATTGGCATCAAATGGTTTTGGGCCTCTGTCATGTACCCCTTTTATTCTCAACACAGTGCTTCGAGGACCCTAATCGTTTTGGTCTTAAAACCAGAAATAAAATCTTAGGAATAAGATAATTTTATGTTTGAACTGCTGGAAACTTCAAACTAAAGTCCACACAATAAGATATCTATTTTCTTGTAGCATCCTATCTCATTCCTTACTTTCTGTATTTTTTCCAGTCTGTTCATCAGTGATTTGGTTATATGAGAAATGATTTTTGAGTAAAAATTACAGCATTCTAAAATTTGATGGTTCATGTATTTGAATATAAGTTTGTGCTTCCTGGTTCCTCTTCCGAGTCTTCAATAGCAATATGCCCAGCAAGCTAAAATTTTAATCTTCATATATGTGGATTTTCTAGCTGAAGAATGCAAAGAGTTCTCTTAAACCACAGCTTTGGTCAGCACTATATTTTATGAGCCGATAGCAACTCTTTGGGGAAAAAGCTTATTTTTTTAGTTTCCTAACGGGCATGATGCATAGAACAATAGTTGAAATGAGCTATGAACAGTAAGCACTTGTTTTTAGTACCCATCTGTATTTCCTAAACAAAGCAAGATTCGTTAGAATGTATAGGAACTGTATAGATCTTTGATTTGCTGTTCTCGCCATATCCAAACACAAAAAGCTACCAACTTGTAGCACTTGAATTATATACGTCATTGTTTGAGTGCACAAAAGCCTTAATGTTTTGGAGAATAAAGTATGCAACTTAGGGGTTACTATGGATGTGTAAACTGAAAAGAACGACTTTTGTTGATGACTTACATGGCATGTCTGTGGTAGATGCTGCTTTCTTTCTAGCTGAATCTTGTTATCACATCTTCACGCAGCCCGGCCCTAGGAATTCCCTCATTCAGTGTTACATAAAACGAAACAGTAGCGGTCAAACTTATTATCTTTATCTTGGCAAAGACTCTGGTATGTCAATTCCACTTCCGCCTTTCTTTCTGAACTATTTACCGTCTTCCAATCAGTTAAAAGCACTTTGCTGATTTATACGTTTGTCCTATTTTAAGTCTCATATGATGATGGCAAATTTCTTCTTGCGGCACGGAAATGTAGACACCCGACTTGCACAGATTACATCATTACTTTGAATCCTGGTTGTTTTAAGAAAGGAAGCAGCGCCTACATTGGAAAATTAAGGCACGTCAGGCTCATCTGATGCCTCTGATCTATGATTTTGTTTGCTTATCTAACAATTGAAGTTATCCCTTTTCAGATCAAACTTCCTTGGGACCAAGTTCACAATCTATGATTCACAACCTTCAGGTGCTGGGACTAGAATCCTCATGAGCCATTCATCTAGGCTCGCGAGCTTGAAACAAGCTCCCAGGGTTCCTTCTGGCAACTACCCAATAGCACGCCTTTCTTATGAGTTGAATGTTCTTGGTTCCAGGTTAGAACAAACCTACAAATTCTAATACTTCTTTTATGAATGGTTGTCATTTTCTTTGTTTATCATCTAAGAGATAGTTAATACCTGCGTTCCAGGGGGCCACGTAGAGTGCAGTGCACGATGGATACGATTTCAGCCTCTTCTATAGAAGTTGGAGGACAGGCCCCGACACCAACTGAATTCTTGCCCTCTAGTATGGAATCTTTTCCTTCCATCCTCTCTGGATCAAAATCAACTCGCTTGGACAACATCGCGTCTGAGACTGTTCCGAATTGCAGTGACAGAAACTTAGTTCTGAGGAACAAGACACCAAGGTGGCATGAACAACTTCAGTGCTGGTGCCTGAACTTCAACGGCCGTGTAACTTTCGCTTCAGTTAAGAACTTTCAGCTGGTCGCTTCAGCAGAGGATGGTTCTGAGCACGAAAATGTTATTCTTCAATTCGGAAAAGTGGGAAAGGATGTTTTCACCATGGACTATGGTTACCCTATTTCGGCATTTCAGGCCTTCGCTATCTCCCTTAGCAGCTTCGACACCAAAATTGCGTGTGAATGAAGCACAATCAGGTACACTTCTCCGAATTCCTAAATAAACAACCTTTAAATTGCTTTGTTCAATACTCTAGGACCCAATCTATCATTCTAGGAATCAAGAATCAAATTAATTTATACGCGTGCATTTTAGGTGATTGCGGTTGCAACATGGTTTCACTGACAGCCCTCAAGGGCCAGGGTGAGAACAGATTCGACTGTATGTAAGATCTCCCATGGATTTCTGACTTTGTTTTCCCCATTTCACCGTCGTCTTGAGATTTTTACAACTTGAATGGACTCGATTCTAGCGAGTTGTGACAGCATGTAATTGATCTTTTCTTATGTGAACTTGAGATGCCCATTCAAAACATTGCATTGTTTTTAGCTGTGACAAACACTGACATTGATTTATGAATTAGGGATTTACAGAATGTGACATTTGGGGAAAAAATTGTCCACCTAATAGTCTTAACAGATGAATATCTGAGACCCAGAATGGATTTGAAGCTCAATTAACACAGCAGTTTGGACTTACAACTCCGAGTTTTTTCAGGATAATGACACGATAACGAGTGCGACATTTTGTCGATATGTACAATCGACGATGGTGTTTAAACACATTGCAACACAGGAGGGTATGAACTTGGGATTAGGTACAAAACAACCAGATGATAGGCAGATTACCTAACTGATGGGAACAAACATGGAATTTAAGACACTCAGATGTATACGGGAGTGGACAGGAGAGCTCTTCTACGCGATGGATCAATACCCGCCAGGGCCTCCGAATCCCCCGGGACCTCCAAACCCGCCAGGGCCGCCTGGCGGTCCCCACTGGCGCGGCCCTCCCAAGCAGTCCTGCAGCAGCCAGCAGCAGCACAAGAACGAGCAACTGCAAATCGCACCAAAAACCGAAAAAAAAAAAGATCATAATCGAACAATCTATCTATCTTACTAACAAACTCGATCAACAGGGAACCCGAGAACTTACCAAGAGAGAACAATGTCACATATTCCATTGAAGAAGCCACCAAAGAAGCCCGGACCCATGAAGCCCGGACCCATGAAGCCTGGACCCATGAAGCCTTGGCCCGGTCCAAAGAAGCCCGGGCCCATGAAGCCTTGGCCTGGTCCGAAGAAGCCAGGACCACCGAAGCCAGGGCCTCCGAAGCCAGGACCACCACCGAAGCCAGAACCACCAAAATCGAAGCCACCGCCGAAGCCACCGCCAGGGCCACCATCGCCGGGACCCATTGCTTCGAGGAAACTGCGGAGTTAGAGGGGGAGGATAAGAGATTTAGAGGTGCAGTTTATAAGATGGGATAGTATAACATGTGAGGTGGGATCGGAGAACTCTTCCTTCTGAAGATGATTAGATCAACTACGTGCCTTCACATACACAAAGCATCACTGAATTCAATCTGCAAGTCAAGCCAAAACCAAGTGTTCAATCCCACCTTTACATTATCTAACTAACAGTCCATCACTTAATCATATGCTTTCACCAGTTCACAATGATTTTTATCCCTTTGTTTTTTTTTTTTTGAAAAATATATGTTTTTATCTCTATATAAATTAATTGAGTCTAACGCGTCAACATATATAATGCCGATGAGATTATCTTAGGCTCTGTTTGGCACAGGAGCTTATTGGTTAGCTGAATAAGGTAGCAGTTGAGATGAGCGGTTGATTTTTTTATAAGTTTGATAGATGTTTGGCAAAATTAGCGGATAGGATAGTTAAATAAGAGTAAAATGATCCCAATTGACAGTTATTTATAAAATATACATATAAAAAAGGGTAAAAATGGATTAGAGGAGCGGATGGAATCCCATAAACTTGGGGGTGGAGCTTATGGAATCCCCTTCCCAACTGCTCCCAAACGCATAGAATCTCCCAACGCTAGCCAATCCGCTACTCCGTGCCAAACACTGAGATTGTAGCGTTTCAGTTCTCAATCCGCTCTGAAATGCTTCTGCTTGCGCAGACATTCCCATGCCAAACAAAGCTTTAGATTAAGTTGGCGATGATGATAGTGCTCCAGTCCTAATATTTTAGGATCCATGTCATAAAAAAAAACTTTAATACCATATTAAAGTCGAATGGATCAATGAATTGAGGCATTACGCGCAATAACCCCAATGTATAAGTTTGATGATATATCATCTCAAAACATCATCAAATTCCAAAGTTCTTAATCCTCACTTACTCTCGAAAACATAGATCGAATTCTCGTTCAAATACTCCAAGCGGTCAAGCAGCCTTAAGTTTAAGATGCTTTATGGATCCTTCCTTTGCCCTGAAAATAGCAGCAACAACAACAACGACAACAATCCAATGAAATCTTACTCGGAGCAAGGTTTGAAGGGTCAAGACGCACGATAACCACTTTAAAAAAAACAAGTCTCATTACACTATAAGTCTATAATACCTCTTAACACCATGGTGTCCATATAATGTGAAATGAACTAAATGTAGCGTATGTAAGTGAACAATATAAGAAGATATGGCAAAGTAAAAGTGGATACATCAAAAGTGTGAAATGTCATAAGAAAAGAGCAAAAAAAGAGGCAAGAGGCCCTATCTATATATCTATAGGGTGCAGCTGCTATGTATCAAATCTGAAGATGCCAACTCATTCTAATTTATTGGTACTCTCTTAATAATTTCACTGCTACATACATTACATATATATACAAATACTACATATACTACACCTACATTCAATCATATATTATAATTAATATATGATATGATGTGATATGAAATGTGAAGGTTAAATGATGCACCATCTATTCATCAGGGTACACATTACAAACCATTACACTGTTGCAGCAAGGACAGTTCTCCTTGTATAATTCATACCATTATTCCTTCCCTTGTACAGTTTTGCCTGGCCCCCAACTTCCATCCGTCGGTTTAATGAGTCGTTCTTCGTCGAGAATGTGATATATATATCTCCGGTACTAACTAACTCTGTAGACTCTACTTCACGTACTGTAGGATAGGTTTAATGAGTCGTTCCTCGTCGAGAATGTGATATATATAAATCTCGGATCCTAACTAACTCTGTAGACTCTACTTCACGTACTGTAGGATACACTAGGTTGTTGTTCATCGATCTAAAATGAGCGAGTGTTGGTTATGAAGCATGTTGTGGATATGAATGAAAAGATTGTGCCCGAGTTGTTATTATACTCCGATCCGTACGTACAACGGATTATAAAATCCATACATAATACTACCTCCGATTCAAAATATAGCTAGGTCTTTTGATTTTTTAACACATATTTTAAGGAGTTAAAAACTATATAATATATTAAATTATTTTTTTTCAATTTAATATTTATTACCAACAAATATTAAGTTGTAAAAAAATAATTTTAAAAAATTTAATATTTTATATACTCCGTGTTGAAAAGTCAAACGACGTATATTTTGGATCAGAGGCCCAGAGGGAGTAGTTTAAGTTGTTGTTTTAAGGGCTGGTAAAAAAACTTATTAAAGGGTGTGTTTGGATTCCATTAATGCATTTATGTGGGGAAAAACAATCAAAATCTCATATAACTAGCACGGGTCATTATTTGTATCAAATTTGTAAAGTCAGATTAGATGAGTCCATATATAAGTGAATAAATAATATGTGCATTAAAGTAAATATGAAGGAACGGAATATCTTATACTCCGTATTAGATTAGATGTTATTGTCATCGTTAAGTGAGTTAATCTCTTAAGTATCCTTGTAGTAACCTATTTAGTTTGGAGTTCAACCAATTCTATGTTGATTTTTCCCGATAATATGTGTGCCACTGTCAAATAAAACAGAAGAAGGTACTCTATTATAGGCACACACCCAAAAAAAGATACTAAAAAGGTAATTTAACCAATAATCAGATTAATTTATCAATTTTCTTATAAATTTGTATATTATGATGTCGTTTATGTTACAAATCTTGTCGATGGCTCTCGGTCGTCTTGCTGGCGGCATCTCCTTCCCGGCCTGGTGGCTCCTCTGTTGTCACCGGCTCGTGGGTCGGTGCCGGGTGGTGCTCCCTGTCGCTTCTGCAAATCGCGCACACTTCTCTTTCCTCCCTTCCGGCCATCGCTTCTCCTTGGGCTCGGCTTGGTGTGGTGAGGTGGGTTCCCGGGTACCCCTTTCCTTGAGCTCAAGGCTTGTTCTTGGCCCGAGAAGGCGCGATATCTCGTGCTTGGGGCCCAAGGCTAATCTTTGGGCCCTAAGCGAGCCCGAACATCTAAATCTAATAAATAACATATAAATAAATCATCATAACTCCATCTTTTTTTATTTATATATATATGATAAAAATTACGGTTTTTTATTTATATATAAATAAAATAATAAAAAATGCCCGAAAGGGCTTATTTAAAATCTCGCAAGGGCTCGTTTCAACGCTCGAAAGAGCTTGGATTAAATCCCATTTGGGTTTGACCGGTCCGTGGTGATCGGTCTTTCGCGGTTTGCTTTGCTCGGGTGGCGTGCGTCTCTGCTTTGGTGTGGCTTGGGGTTCTTCTTCTATGATGGGGTTCTGGCAGTCGGAGTCAGGTCTGGATGAGATCGAGGTAGTGTGTACAGGGCGACTCCGTGTTCGGGAAGGAGCTTCCTGGAGGTTCGTCTTCACTACCCACAAAGATTCCTGATGTATCGCCGGCCATCGGTGCTGTTTTAGGACAATGCTTGGCTTTCGTTCGCAGTCTACGCCTCCTTCGCGTTAGATTTAGTTTTCCTTGGCTCGTTTTCTTGTAGGGTGCGTTCCCACTTGTTGTATTGCACCGCTTTTTATTTTCGTTTTCGTTTGTATGTTTTGACGGGTTTCGTATCCCGACTTGTCGGCCATCGAGATTCAGGTATATCTGATCTCGAAATATTTCCTAATAAAAAAAAATCGAAGAAGGAGTTACTTTTAATTGACTTTATAATTTAATAGCCATCATATGATAGACTACCGATCGTCTTTTAAAAATAATAGAATATGATATACTACCAATCTACTTTTAAAAATAATAGAATCAATTAGCTCATTTATATACATGAAACACATAGAATATTGAATATTTAAAAAAATTTCGACTCGTAAATGAGCCAATATTGGATGTTTGATTGAAAAAAATAGCAATATCAGCAATATTTTTTTTTAAAAAAATGATTATCATCCAAATTACCATTGTGATAGAAAAAATAAAATAAAATAATTAAATAAGACTTGGCCAAAAAAAAAAAAAAGATGAAACTTATGTATATATATTGAATTAAAATTATTGAAAAAGAAATCGTCATTCTTCTTAATTTTGTTGCGTATAGATGGCATGTATTCCTTATTGGTCATCATTGTACTTCTCAGTTATAATTATAGATGATACGAAATATTTCCTCATTATATATAAATATGTTAGCATAATGTATCAATGCAAGGATTCATTCATCTTTGTCGATGTAACAAAGAGAAGATCTCATTGGAGCCATATTGAGACAATTAACCAGGGTCGTATAATTTCAACGTACCAGCCTTTATCAGCCTTTATTGCACTAATCTGCAATGAAAAAGCAAATATGAGTTGCAATGTCAAAGTTTAAAGAAATGATCGAACAATATATTGAACCATCATCAATAATTCCACAATTATTTTTTTTAGCAAAAAATCTTAAATTATTTAAGTTACATTCCTATAATACATGCATAAATCTAAAGAGCAAGTGACTCGTACATATAAAAGAAGATTAGGATGATAGAACAACCAAGTATCGGTTTAAACCACCATAGCCGATTTAGCCATATTGTTGATTTTTCTTTTTGCAAAAAAGACGGAAGAAAAGAGATTAATAGTACAAATAAGACTTTAACGGATCGGGAGATATGGAGTGTACGTCTTCCTAATTTTGATAGCAAATACTGAGTATTTATATCAAACGGTGTAAGGTGAAGAATTTTATTTCAATGGAATGTGCACTAAATAAATAAATAAAAAGACCAACTTTTTATTTCACTAAAAAAACTAAAATACGTTTGACGTCGTGTTATGTAATGTAGACAGATTATAGATGAATGAATGCTTTTAAATATTAGATGTATGATTTTAACCACACAATTTAATTTAAAGATATGGTTTATTTATATGAACATAAATAAAAAGACCAACTTTTTATTATTTTATCACTATTATTATAGTTTTAGATTAATGGATTATTCTTAACTATATATTTAACCATAAATATAAGTGTTATGAAATTATTATTATTATTATTATTATTATTATATATATATATATATATATATATATATATATATATATATATAACTATAAATATAAGCATTATTATTATTTTATTATTATAGTTTTGGTTTAAAAAAGGAGTTGTTTTTTATATTTAAAAAACGTAGAGGCTAGTTTTTGCTTGTAAATTTAGCATTTAATGAGAGAAAAAATAAAGATGAAGTTATCTTGAACCATTAGATTAGATTGCCAATACCAATCACAAGTTGGTGTAGTGGTTATGGGGCTACATTCCATGCCTCGAGGTTCGAAGTTTGAATCACTGTGGAAACATGGAGACGCTTGTGAGTGGGAGAGTTAACCCCTTAATGGGCCTACAGTAACCTGACCCAGATGTAGAGTGGGCTTAGCCCACTTGAACTGGTAAGAAAAAAAAAATTAGATTGCCAATAAGTAGGAAAATAAAATAAAAGATGTAGTTGTTAAGGCTTGAACCATGGATGATGGGATTCTCATCAACATCTAATACCATTGGGCTAAAGAAGTTATTTTGATGCAAATTGAGAATATAAGGAAAAAAAGCAAAATTTTTGTGGAGTTAATAATGGCAATAAATTTTCCATGTACACAAATTTTAAGGTTTATATATAGATTCACATAAGGTCTTCGACTTCCACCTCGAAAAACTAGAGTTTCAAATTATTACTTATATATTTTTAATATATATACAGAATGAGCAACAAAAAAAAGGTAGCATTTTATGTTTTTATAATACAATTTAAGGGATAAGTCTCGTCTCATTCCGTCACACGAAAGACAAGACCCATGTGAGATTTTAAAAAAGAAGTGAATCCCATCATGTAAAAACTGCACGGGATGAGACGCATCTCACCCAGTGCCCACACCTAATAATATGTATAACCAAACTATTCAAGTATTTATAATTATAATTGCATTATAATCATATCATAATACATTGGAATCCAATATGTATAACTAGCTAGTCGTTGAGATGTTTGGTATACGAGAGTATCCTTCACATAATCCCATGCATGCCGATTATGAATAAAAGACTACAACTGAAACTCTACCTAAATTATCCTGTTAAATGATAGATCCTGACCTTATCACTATATAAATAGCATTAATAAATTAATATAACTCAATATACATTGATCTATGATTCCATATTAACGACCCATTACATATTTCACACCAGTTATAACGCCTTAATGGTGTTTCCTTAAGAAAAGAGACATATGAATGAATGGGTCGGTATCAACCCAAATGCAAAAACTCTCTTCACACCTTCAATTAAAGATAACCCTCCTGTACTACTATGGTGTGCCCACATCAAGTCACCACCAATATTCATCTTCAATTCTCGTTATAGCCCTTTTAAAGGGTACTCCCTCATTTTTATTTTTATTTTAATGTATAAACATTTTTTTATAATAATAAAAATTATATAAAATATTTATTTTTATATAATTTCATACTTATTATTTTATAAAATTATATAAAATTTTAGTATTATAAAAAAAACGTATATAAATAATTTAAGAACGGAGGAATATGTTTACTTTAATAAAAAAAAAACGGGAATATATTTTGGGAGGGAATGGTCCTGAGCCGTTGGTTAAGGGTAAAGTAGTCCAATCAGGGGTCATCCACACCGGACCAGTAAGAAAACAGACGATGAGGACGTGGCCCTATCCTGGATTTACACGTGTCATTTTTTGTTTTTTATTTTAATTTTTGGTTACTGGAATTAATTGCTGCTTATGACTAATGAGTGCTCCCACGTTGCTGCATGTGTAACGCTCTATGTATCGCCATCGTTGCAATCGACGTCGTTTGGGGTGAGGTGAGGGTTATATATATATATCTTCATTGTCACAAAATATTCAAATATTATATCCCGATTTATCTTCTTTTACTATGTCTGTGATTTCTTTGTATCAATTTAAAGGTTGGATAAAGTAATTTTGGGGTAGTAATTAAGAGGAATGTTGTTAAAATCATGATTTTGGATTAGATTGAAAAACGTGTAAGGATTGGATCATAAAATCGAATGGTATAATCATAAGATCCCACTGTATTGATAAATTTTAAAAAATTAAAGTTCATAGGTTTCATATTAGAAAAATATAATGTTAAATTATATATAAAAAAAACTCATAAAGATTGTGAAATTTTAAAAATAAACTAAATATAATATAGACTAACTATATATATTGAAAATTTCTTAGATTTTAAAGTGCAAATATTATAAGTTTCTTAAAATAGACATTTTATAGGATCGGAACCGTTTTTTCATTTTTGGATATCATTGGAATCGTATGATCGAATCGAGATTTTAACGGCATCGACTAAGAGTCTAGTCGCTGGTGAAATTTCCAATCGTTGATGATAGAGTCAAATTAACGGACTTGGTTAATTGTAGCAATATATATAGTATATTTGATGATTTAAAAAGGCATCAGCATTGGATTCAAATTAACGATCCTCTGTCATTGGTCTGAATCGGAGTTGGTATGAACTAGCTATTAAAAAAATGAGATGTTAAACTCATTTGTTCAAGTGTCAACTAGGTTTGAATGAGATGTTATAGACACATTTGTCCAAGTGTCAACTAGTTTTGTTCTCCTAATTGCACTAATTAGGGAAGCGCGTTGAGAAGTGAAATGACGAGTCCCCTACACCAGTAATACAAAACTTACTTATTATCGATTGATTTTAGGATAAAACTCATTAATATTAATGTGATGTGTTTAGTGTATAGTGTCATCGTACATGTTTTTTTATACAAGTGATGAGTTGGAAGTGGTTAGACCCTACTAGACCACTAACCAATGTCATCTTTATGATTACAGATGTGTAAATTCGTGTCCTGGAGTACTAGAGACGTCGAGCAATTCGTATAGAAGAGGTGTGCAATGTGATCCGTGCAATGGTTGATCTCTCAAAAGATATGAGAAACACTAATCACCTCAAATTTCTGGATCGATGATATGAAGGATGTCAGTGATGAGGATTTTAAATCTCCTAATGGCACGATCTGTTGTCTTTGAGAGCTTTGATCACCACCAAATTGTCACATTCGATCATAATATGTGAAACCCTCAACTCCTTCACCTTCTCTAGACCGAGCTTAATTAAGATTCATTGCTTTTGACGCCAGGGCATTCGTTGCACCAAATTGAACACCTCCCGTTGCAACCGACGCTCCTAAATGATCATGGATGATGAAGCATGCAGATGCAATCCCTAAAGGATTGTGACTCATATCAAAATTAATTTTGGGTGTTCCCTCTTACATTTTTTCCATATTAGATCTCTTTTCTTTTTTTCTTTTTTGTTTGATTAGGTGAAATTTCAGGTAGACCGAGTCTACCCGATGGCATCCTTTCGGATGAGGTACTTTAGACCTGGATCATTGAAAACCTCTCGCCCCTTGACAAAACGGCTAAGGTTTGCAATATTATCAGCCACTTTATGACCACCATGGGGTACATGAGAGAAATATATGTTTTCAACTCCTTGAAGGAGTAGTTTATAATATCCGAAAAGCATTTCAATCTCCCATGGGCAACGAGAATTATCTCACAAGTGTTTGATTAGTCCCCTTCAATTTGGATATTTGAAATATGAATATGCTTGACTTTTTGCACCTCAAGCAATAATACAAGACCTTCTGCCTTAATAGGACTTTGTTTTCCCACATTCCGGCACCTCGTAGCAATTAGGTGTCCCACCCAATCTCTGATGATGTAGCCGCAGGAGCTGTCTTAGTTAGATATCGTGGGCCCATCGAAGTTTAATTTGAAGAAGTCAACATGTGATTTCTTTCATTTTCTTATCATTTTGTTATTACGCGTGTTTGACCAATTGTAATTCATGATATTTTTCCTTGTTTATTTATGTATTAATTATCATATCATATTGACAATCGATATAAAGAGGAAAGTAGGATGAAATAGAGAGGTTATAGATGAGAGGTTCATGGATCAACAACCGTAACCTCATCAAATCAAAACATAAAGCATTTATTCGAGTTTATTAAGTTGAACACGTAACGGCCAATAGTACTTCTTTTAATTCATTCAATTCAACGCATAAGATCAATTAAGATATCGGCTATGTCGTGATTTGTCCCAAATTCCCATCCATGTACACTATTTGTTTACAAATTACAGATCTAACGAGTGACACGTTTTTCTTTTTTTTGGAAATTAAAAAAAAAAAAATCGTGATTGAACTCATAAAAGTGGTTTGGGAGAGAAGTAGCTGCACGTAACTTGGTTTGGGCCTTTGGGGTTGACTTTGCATACTTTCATTTGCCAACCTGTTGTAAGGTTTGTAGAAGTAGAGGTTATTTGTAGGATTATATTGTGGCAATTGGTGACTTGGGTGAGCAGCTGAGTGTGAAGCCGGAGCCAAAAGGGAAAAGGCGTGGGGCATAGCACCAGAAGCCACCTCAGCAATCGATTGGAAACAAGCACAAGTGTCTGGTAGCTTAGTATAAATAGAGGTTGTTGGTTACACTTTGTTTCTTCTGTACGTTTTGTAACAGGAGGGAGAGAGAGAGAGAGAGAGAGAGAGAGAGTTGAGAGATGTAAGCTTGGTTTCTCTCCTATGGCAACAAGTTGAAATCACTACTCATTGTGTTTCTCTCAGTAAAACTCTAATTTCATTTCCAATTTTTGTATACAATTCGTATTGATCAGATCTTCGACATGGTATCGAGCTTGTGCGAAACTTCTGATCTTTGCGATCTCGCTGTTGTCAAGATTGTTCTTGTTTCTTTTCCGCTTACAAACTCTGAGTTCTTATCTTGCTTCGATTGTCCATGGCAGCTCAAGGAAATCAGGATGCGAATCGAGTTGTTCAACAAGGAAATCAGGATGCGAATCGTGGAGTTCAGACGAATGGTCCACTGACGCTGAACAATTCGGATCATCCAGAGATGATTCTCACGAATGCTCCCTTCAACGGTGGAAATTACCTGATCTAGAGCAGGCAAATCAAGATGGCGATGAGCGCTAAGCTGAAACTGAGCTTCATCGACGGCACAAGGCCAAGACCAGATCTGAATCATCCGGACTATGAACGTTGGGCCAGGTGCGACTCAATGGTTGCTTGCTGGATTCTAAACTCCATGGTTCCGGAGTTGGCCAGTGCGTTCGTGTATGCAAATTCGGCAAGAGGACTATGGCTAAAGATCAACGAGAGGTATTTCCAAAGCAATGGTCCCCTGATCTATCAACTACAGCAAGAAATGTGGCAAGTTAACCAAGGTGAGTTGTCTGTTACTGCATTTTTTGTGAAATTGAAGAAAATCTGGGATGAACTGCAGAATCTGAATAAAATGTCGAGCTGTAATTGTGGAGGAATGGATCAGTGTAGATGTGGAATGTTGATTAGGATTCTTGAAATGGAGAATCATAATAGATTGATGCAATTTCTGTTAAGGCTGAATTCGACCTATGATTCGGTCAAGAGTCAGGTGCTTTCCATGGATCCCTTGCCGCATGTGAATTGTGCATACCAGATTGTGTTGCAGATTGAAAGGCAGAAGAACATTTGCGGTCAAAACTTTCCTGATCCAACGACTTTTTTTGCAAGTAGCTCCAACAACAACAAAGGAGCATCAACATCTACTGCATCTAGAGTCTCTAGAAATAATTCCAAGTATGAGAAGGAAAAACGTGAAGGCAAGAAGAGCAAGTATGGAGAAAGGAAGTACTGCTCTCATTGCAAGGAAGAAGGTGACACCTATGAGCAGTGCTTTGAGCTCATTGGATATCCCGACTGGTACAAGGGAAAGAAGGCTAAGAGAGGTCCTAGAGTTGCTGCTAATGGTGATGTTAATGGAGCTTCAACATCAGACAATCCTTTTGAAGATGGATCTAGTGCAGATCAGAGGTATGGTGTTCATAACCAAATTGTGCAACCTGTTGCAGGATTGACCAGTGTTTGTCAAGAAGTGATGAGAGCAATCAAATCAGACAAGCAAGCTGTAAATGCTATGGCCAGGACTAGCTATCCGAACATGGATTGTGCAGGTATGATTCAAGGTTCCTACAGTTCGGATTTTCATAGCCATGACAACTGCTCAGAATTGGCAACTTCACTAACTAGATGTAAACAATGCCTTTCTACATGGCAGTTTGGATGAGGAAATTTACATGTTGCCACCTGAAGGTTATGAGAAGACTCAAGGTGGACAAGTGTGCAGACTTTCAAAGTCTTTATATGGCTTAAAACAAGCGTCTAGCTAAGCAATGGAATCAGACTTTGACTAAGTTTCTGATTTCTTTGGGTTATGAGCAATCTTATCATGATTACTCCTTATTTGTGAAGGTTCAAGGTAATTTCTTCACTGGAATTTTGGTGTATGTAGATGATATCTTGGTTACTAGCAATGATCATACAAAGATTCAGAGAGTTAAAGATGCTCTACATTCTCAGTTTACTATAAAAGACCTAGGAATTGCTCGCTATTTTCTGGGCATGGAGCTATACAGGGATGCTAAGGGCGTCACTTTGACATAGGCAAAGTATATCACTGATCTTCTTAAGGATGCTGGTATAGACACTTCAAAGCCAGCTAAATTTCCTCTTCCCACTTGACTGAAATTAAGGCTCGAAGAGGGAGATCTTATGCCTAGACATGAGCACGGGTCGGACCCGCCGGGTCAAGGATCGGGATATCTCTGACCCTAACCCTGACCCTTCTAAGCCACGGGTCAACGGGTTGTGGTGACCCGCCAGGTCAAGGGTCGACCCTTTGACCCGTCGGGTCATGACATGTCATTTATTTATTTTTTTAAAAGTTTTTTAAGTTTAAAAAAAATAAAAAGAAAAAGGAAGAAGGGCATGGACCGACTTTCTAGTTGTCTACGTATATCTCGGGGAAGAGGAATCAAAGCTCACATGTAGTTCTTTACATTCGTTCTGATCCATACTTACCTTATCCTATGCTAGGACTCTTCTCCTTACTTTGCATCTAAGATCCTGACCATTGTGTCATCGTCGAGTTCTTCATCCGCGTCTGACTCGATTAAGTGGTCATTATTTTGAATTTGCATGTCCGCCCTCTTCATATGTTTAGGCAAACTTGACCTAGAGTCTCGGGCAAGAGTCTTGATCTCTTCTCGCTTAATATTTGACAACATTGGCTAAAACGTTGCTCCACCGCTAGAGTTAAGCAAGGAGCGGCGAATATTTGACGAGCGGTTGAGTAGGAATTCTGGGATCTCTCTAGATGGCTCCGTCATTCTATAATGTTGAATTCTTCTTCCTCTTCACCTCGATTTTTTTTTAAAAAATAGATGACCCGCCGGGTCCGCGGGTCAAAATCAGCATGACCCTAACCCTAACCCTTGACCCGCCTCGACCCTGACCCTTGTCGACCCTAACCCGCCGGGTCGTCGACCCTTTGGGATCCCGCCGGGTCGAAACCCGTCGGGTCTGGGTCGACCCTTGACCCTTACTCATGTCTACTTATGCCCGATCCTGAATCTTATAGAAAGATAATCGGGCGCCTTCTTTACTTGTCTTTGACAAGGCCAGATCTGTCCTACTCCGTACAACACCTTAGCCAGTTTGTGTCTCAGCCTCGAGCTCCTCATATGCAAGCTGCTAAACATGTCCTCAGATATTTGAATGGCACTCTCACACTTGGTTTATTCTACCCAGTTCAATCTTCTCTCAAGATTACTGGATTCACAGATGCAGATTGGGGGTCTTGCCTGACTACTAGACGATCTCTATCAGGTTATTGTGTGCTTCTGGGTCATGCTTTAGTTTCATGGAAAACTAAAAAACAACCAACTGTGTCTCGTTCCTCGGCAGAAGCAGAATACAGGAGCATGGCATTCACTACTGTTGAACTGATTTGGACAAGCTTCATTCTTCAGGATCTATGTGTTGGTGTACCTCGTCCTATAACTATTTTCTGTGACAAAAGGGCATCTCAACAAATGGCTGCTAATCCTTGATATCACGAACGTACTAAGCCCATGGACATAGATTGTCATTTCACCCGTGAACAAATAAGTGCAGGTTTTAATCAGACATCCTACATTCCAACCAATCTTCAACTTGCTGATCTTATGAGTTATGACCAAAGCACTAGGGTCTCAGCAGCTCAACTTCTTTCTTTCCAAGATGGGTGTTCAACCACTTCCATCTTGACGGGGGGATGTAGGATTATATTGTGGCAATTGGTGACTTGGGTGAGCAGCTGAGTGTGAAGCCGAAGCCAAAAGGGAAAAGGCGTGGGGCATAGCACCAGAAGCCACCTCAGCAACCGGTTGGAAACAAGCACAAGTGTCTGGTAGCTTAGTATAAATAGAGGTTGTTGGTTACACTTTGTTTCTTCTGTAAGTTTTGTAACAGAATAGAGAAAGAGAGAGAGAGAGAGAGAGAGAGAGAGAGAGAGAGAGAGAGAGAGAGAGAGAGTTGAGATATGTAAGCTTGGTTTGTCTCCCATGGCAACAAGTTGAAATCACTACTCATTGTGTTTCCCTCAATAAAACTCTCATTTCATTTCCAATTTCTGTATACAATTCGTATTGATCAAATCTTCGACATTATTTTCTGTAATTAGTGAAATAAGAGGGTAGATTGTTACAACATTCTTACTCATTGTAACCGACATAAATAGGGGAGCTTTGCCTCCTTGGAAGACTGTTTTGCAATGTCATGAAATCCTGAATTTTGAGAGGTTAGTTTTCTTTCTCTTCCTTGAATTTGAGTGTTCTTCAGTGAATTGAATCATCACAACCACACTTGAAAAAAAAATTAAAATGAACACTTTTTTTTGGGATTAAATTAAGAATTTGAGATATCACATAACAAACTATCTGATAACTTAATATACCGATGAATTGGCAGATGGATTAACCGTCAACCTACAATAGACTAGCTAATATATTGTATTTTATATCTGAGTCCTATTAAGACAGATCTAAAATACAATATGTTTAATTTTATAATGTGTATTTTAAATAGTTAAAAACTATATAAATATTAATATAAAGTATTTTTTAAAACCAAATACTTATTATGAATAAATATTAAATTTGTTTTCTAAATACAATATAATATTTGATATGGTTTTATAGCTTCTCAAAGTACATTGAATTTTTTTTAAAAAAAAATATTTTTTAAATCGGAGTATTATATTTTTAAGAGGTTTATATATATATATATATATATATATATATATATATATATATATATATATATATATATATAATTTGAAGTTGTCAACCTCATCTTCCACGTACAAAACCCCATGTTAAATACCATGGTCCATGGAGAGGTTACACCAAGGAAAAAAATACCATGGAGAGATTCACTACAAGACAAAATTACATGCATTATTTAATTAATATTCTACACTCGCCTAGTTGGCTACTTGGCTTACAAATTCGAAACCTTAAACAATGTATATTTAGGGAGAGATTCAACACGTTAGGTGAGGTGAAGTTGGCCCTTTTTCCCCTTTAGAAAAAGAGGTGTAATCTAAAGTATCTAACAAAGTATTATTTGAGAAATCAAAAAGTCGAAAAAAACAACAAACAAAGTCATAACTACAGTAAATATATAAGTGATTAAAAAAAAAGAACCGTAAAAAAACATAAGTGATTAGTGAAGTACGTTGGCCACATTGTATAAATTAGTTGCCAATTTAATTTTGTTCGTTACAAATTTTCTATAGTGGATGTTGTATTTGATCCGATTGTCATGCCATATATATATATAATTAAGATTGATTACTCTGGCCCATTGTCATAATGTTCGAGCTACATTTTAACTTAGATTAACACTAAAATGACTATGAACAAGATAATTTAAAAAAAATGTTATAGAGAATTAAACGTTTGTGAGAAAGCTTGATTGTATTCTTTGACAATGGGAAAATATATAGGGTTACAATGTTTAAGATAGGATATACATAAAAAGATATAAAAATATACAAAAGATATGTATCTATCCTAATACCCCCCCCTGCAAGCTCATGGCGGAGGACGCACATGAAGCTTGTCACGAAGTGTAATGAACCGACCACTGCCAAGGGCCTTGGTGAAGATGTCTGCACTTTGATCCAAGGAGCGAATGTGACGGACACCAAGGTCACCAGCTTCCACTTGTTCACGGACAAAGAAGTAGTCAATGCGAATGTGCTTGGACCGCTGATGGAGAATAGGATTGGTAGACATGTATGTGGCACTGAGGTTGTCGCATAGGACAATGGGAGAGCCTGCGACTGGTGCCTGAAGCTCAGCCAGAAGTTGGCGAAGCCAAAGGAGTTTGGCTGCAGTGAAAGCTATGGCGCGATACTCGGCTTCAGTGCTAGAACGAGCAACCACCTTTTGCTTCCGGGAAGACCAACTGACAAGATTACCACCATAAAAGATGGCAAAACCGTGTTGAGAGCGGCAATCATCCATGTCTGAGGCCCATCCGGTATCGGTGAAGGCAACTAGGCGGGTGTCGGTGGCTGATCGGAGACGCAGGCCATGGGATAAAGTGCCTTTGAGATAGCGGAGGATGCGCTTGACAGCAGACCAGTGAGTCTCGGTGGGGTTATGCATAAATTGGCAAACTCGATTGACGGCATAAGATATCTCTGGACGAGTAATGGTGACATATTGGAGGGCGCCAACAATGCTCCGATATAAGTTAGGATCGGCCAGGGGATCACCAGTTTGGATCATGCGAGATCCAGGTTCGGCAGGAGAGGCAATGGGACGGGCGTCTGTCATCTTGCTGCGAAGAAGCAAGTCGCGAATGTACTTCTGCTGAGACAACAGAATGGCGCTGTAGCCGATGAAGACACAGGGAAGGGATCGGTACTCAAGCTTGTGATCGGTGTAGGGGCGCAAGAACGGGTAGCAGAGACAACCAAAGGACTTGAGAAACCCATAGTCCGGACTTTTCCCATAGAGACACTCATAAGGAGATTTGTTGTGGAGAATTGGCGTAAGAGTGCGGTTATGAAGATAGAAAGAAGTTTGGAAAGCATGTTCCCAATGACAAGTTGGCATCTTGGCATGAGCAAGAAGGGCAAGGCCTTTTTCAACTATGGTGCGATGACGCCGTTCTGCTGCGCCGTTTTGAGATTGGGTGTGGGGACAAGAGACACGATGCAGAATGCCCTGTGTTTGTAGATAGGTGGAGACATTTCGATACTCACCACCCCAGTCAGATTGGAGTTGTTTGATTTTGGTGGAGAACTGGGTCTCAATCATCTTTTGAAACATTTGAAAAGTATGCAGGACCTGGGATTTTTGAGATAGGAAATATATCCACACAAATTTGGTGCAATCATCAACAAAGATCAAGAAATAACGATTTGCATTGATAGAGGCAACGGGGGCAGGGCCCCAAATATCTGAGTAAACCAATTCAAAGGGAAGTAAACTAGACTGATGAGAGTTTTGCAACGGTAAACGATGAATTTTGCCTAACTGACAGGACTCCCAAATAGAATATAAATTGTTTGTAGAAACAGGTAATTGAAAGCGAGAGACTAAACGACGAAGGGAGGACTCATGAGGGTGACCAAGGCGATGATGCCAAGTCTGGAGACTGGTTCTTTCACCAAGGAAGACATGGTGGGGAGAAGGTGAGGACGACAACGGAGGAGCACCAAGTCGATAAAGTCCATTCTCAACGGTTCCTTTTAGGAGCATCCGACCCTGCAAATCCTTCACAAAACAACTAGAGCCATAAAATAGCACATAGACATCATTGTCACGAGTTAATTGAGATACACTGAGTAAACTTTTGGTGATTTTAGGAACAAATAGGATGTTATGGAGTTGCAGAATGCGATTTAGGGTAGGTAAAATAGACTTTCCCAGTTTCGCAATAGGAAGGGACATACCGTTGCCAACCTGGAGACCATCATTGCCGAGATAATCAACGCTGACAGACATGTTGTCGATGTCGTTGGTGATGTGATTGGTGGCTCCCGAATCAACGTACCAAGCGGGATCAACAATGGCGGATGGCGGAACCTGGACGTTGTAGGTGCTGCGCTGCGGAGGACCGGACCTGCTGGAGCCGGAGCCGTCACGAAAGCCGTCGAATCCCATTCCCTGTTGCTGCGAGGGCTGACGACAATAGGTTGGAGGGAAGTCGGCGACATTGAGACGCTGGAAACAGTTCAGCGCCTCGTGATTTGTCCGCTTGCAGGTCTGACAGGCAACGCGAGGGCGATCCGAGGACGGCGAGTCAGGGGCTGCAAGGGAGTCGCGATTGCGAGTCGAAGACCGCTGATTGCGAGAGCCGCCCTTGCTCGCTGTGTTGGCGGAGGGCTCCTGCTCCTGCAGCGTCTGGAGACCCTGGTTCTGGCGATCTTCTTCTTGTAGAAGAAGACCGAAGAGTTCTTCTGAAGTGATTGGTCCGGGCTGCATATGAAAGGAGGTTCTGAAGGCATTGTAGGAGGCATCCAATCCGTGGAGGACGCACGCAATGAATTCATTATCGGGTACAGCATGGTTGCACTCGGCAAGGGAATCAGCAAAGGAGCGTTTTTTCTCAAAGTACTCCATGATGGAGGGATTGCCTTTGACAAAGGACTGCATTTGTTGCTTTAGATGCATTTCACGAGCCTTCGTCTGGGCATGAAACATCCGCTCGAGGGTGACCCAGGCAGCAGAGGCGGTATTAGCTCTAGCAACATGGGAAAGGAGAGGAGCGGAGAGAGTCGATCGAATCCATAACAGAATGAGACGATCCTTTAGCTTCCAAACGGCGAAGGCAGGATTGGCAGCCGGTAGAGCCGAGGGTTTGCCATCAGATGGGGGCGGCAACGGGAGGTGTGTGGGAGGGGAGGAATCTGTGGTGAGGAAAGATTCGAGTTCATAGGCTTCAAGGGCAGATTTGATAGTTTGACGCCAAACGGTGTAATTGGTTCGTTCAAGCTTGATAGTGAAATTAGGGAGGCTGATGGTGGGAGAGGAGAGACCGGTGGCGGCCTGAAGAGGGTTGAGATTGTCGGATTTGGTTGGGGGTATCGTTGTGGAGGAGGAGGAGGACTCGGTCAACATGGCAGCTCGAGAAGGAAGAGGGCTAGGGTTAGGTGCGGAAGAGCGGAAGAGGATCGAGGGTTAGACTGATACCATATAGAGAATTAAACGTTTGTGAGAAAGCTTGATTGTATTCATTGACAATGGAAAAATATACAGGGTTACAATGCTTGGAGGTCAAGGATCTCCTAAAATAGGATATACATAAAAGGATATAAAAATATACAAAAGATATGTATCTATCCTAATAAATGTCACTTTAAGTCCTTTTTCATTTACCTCTAAACTATCAAATAAGAGATATGATTAAAATTTTCTTTTTTAAGACGGATGGGTCTCCCGTTGCAAGTTCAACTGAACTACTCTACCACCTACCACTATGTACAAATACTGACACATCGACGCCAACTACCCTTGACAAATCGACATTAACCATTAGCATGTTGGCTTAACCTCCCCTGCACAGCCATATTCATAATTGTTACAAAACTCGCAAACCCTAATTTTACTTCCTTTTCGTTATATCTCCTCCTCGGTCCTCTTCTGCTTCCTTTTCTTCCAAGATATATCTAGTGAAGAACAAGAAGAATTCAACTCTGCTTCACCTTGCTTTTGAGTGAGGAACGACCCATCGGGGTTAGGGAATAAGGAACACATGTTAACCTGACTCCACACTCGAGATTGAAACCAGAAAAGCACAAACTAAGTATACAAACAAGCATGAAAAATGCACAACTCAGTAAGAACTAGTAGTGGGAATCACGCCTCTTAATCACAAAACCGTAATTTTCCCAAATTGCTCGTCTTTTGAGGTCGACAAATTGTGAAAGGCTTTGATTTTATTGCATAAGAACTTTGTTGTGAAATGTCACAGAAATTGTCTTGTCAATAGTCATTTCGACATCTTTTCAATAACCTCACTTATGAAAAAAAATGTAGCATATGAGTAATTTTATGGTTCAATTTTAGGAAACTTTCGATTAATATCCTTAGGGTTTAGATTATTCTAGTTGATATTTCATGATTTTTTTTCATGGTGCCATTAGTTTTTGTAAAAGTTTACCGGGGTTCAAAACACATGCTGATTTTTCAATTAAAAAAATTCGCACTTTATTTTTTCAATATTGCACAAAATTGCACTTTACTTTTAAAGTCGCTCATAACTATCCCTTTTCCCCAAAACTCAACACGAAATCACACTTATTTTTAAAATTAAACAAAATCACTAGTTATTTTGCAATTAAAATTGCAGCACAAAACCACCCTTAATTTATTTTTAGAATCGCATAAAATACCCATTATTTAACAAACCTGTCACAAAAGAACTTGTAATTTCGCAAACTTTGCACACACATTTGTTATTCATCAAACTTTGTACAAAAATTGCTTATAATAATGGATGGAAATAGATCGAGATATGGGTAGATGTTTCAACTAGATCCCCAATCCACCAAATATTACGTGCAGGCACCAGATCAAGCTGCCACCCATTAACCTTTTCATTCATATACAATCCGCCTGAAATATCATATAATTGGATGGATCGGGTGAAATTAAACAAGTGGATAAATCACCCACTTAATTTCCCTCTTAACCTTTAAAACGCAATTATAATGCATATAAACTTTTTATATTTAGTACGAGTAAATGAATTCAGAAACCAAAGTTTGATTTGAAAGGAAAAAAGTAGCATGTTTAATTCTATACAAAAAATAAGCCTAAAGAGTACTTATGTGTTGGTTTTTTTTTTGGGCAAAAAAAAAAGGTAGTTATATATGTGCAATTTAAATGTAAAGGATGATTTTGTGAAATTTTACAAAAAGGCAAGGGCACTATTTGGGAAAAAAAGGACATAAGACAACAATCAAAGTAACCCAATTTTAGGGTTTATGACTTTGTTGGAGTATTTTCAATAATCTCATGTCATCACTTTTCCCATTTCATCTCCAATTAAAAAAAAAAAAAACAAGAGAAATATTTACTACAAGGATTCTAGTATTATTTAATTGATTTCGGATTTGGAAATTTTTTGAATATATGAAGGCATCCCCAAAGCGAGAAAGTTGTCCAAAATAGTCGAATTACCTAAACTGGATAAAAAAAATAAAATCGGGAGACTATCTCTCAGTCTCTCACCATTGAGGATGATGTTAGCTAAAATGTTGGGTATGAGTTTATTTAAATGTGTTGTAATCCAATTCATATATAATAAATGTCAATTTTGGGATCCAATCCAAACACACCCTCCTGTCCACAACTCCACATACTCTAATTTAAGTATATACATATATATGAACAATAATTAATTACATATTGGAAATATGAGGAGAGAAAAATTGGAAATTAAAGATGAGAGGAACACAACAAAGGAAGAGAGACAAAGACCCTTGTGGGTTGCTGTCGAAAAGGACACAACCAAAGGGAACAATCAACGGCCAGGATCTGTCCTCTTACGGGATTCAAATCTCAGCCGTTGATCTGCACATTTTAAATTCCTTTTTAAATGAATAAATAAAAAGGGCTAAAAGGGAAGAGAAAGGGACAAGTCGAAGGGGTAGCCCATACGGGACAGTGAAACACCCACAACACCCTGTCCTTTTCACTTCACTGACACTTTTACCCCTCACTTAGCCGCCTCCCCCTTTTTTTACCTTGTAAATTACTAACTGCAGTAATAATATATAAATATTATTTTATAATATAAATATTATTATTACGGAGTAATATTATATACTACGTGTTGTATATTATCTTGAATTGCTATCTGAACGGTTGATGTGTACTACGGGTTTAAAAAGAAAATCTGCTTGCATGGTTTTGAAAGTTATAAGAAATAATCCGATTATGGTGAAAATCTCACCAAACACACGATGACTGTCACGGTTTTCAAAACCGTGAAAAATCTGTCTGTGACAGATGATGTGTTGGACCGATAGGACGGGGTATAAACACCCATTGCATTGGAATGAGATAAGTTTATAACAATTTTCAAAATCATGACTGTCTAGCTAGCGTTCTACGGTTTTCAAAACCGTAACATGTCACATTTGTACGGTTTTGAAAATTGTAATAAGCTAGAATTTTGACTACTTTTGAAACCGTAATCGGCATTGTGCATATAGCTAGATTTTCACTGTTCATTTAGACAATAACGGGTAATTTAAATATATTTTTACTGTTCGGGATGGAATACTTTCAGGTGTGTTTGGATTCCTATTTACTAGCTACAAGTATAATTCGATTACTCCGCATCAACTCTATGTTTAGGTTGTGTTTGAAGTAACATGAATTTAATTTCCAATATCTTATAAATCAAGTCAACCATTGTACTTATTATTGTATTAAATAACTATAATCTTACTACAATTAATTAACATGATTTAAATTTATAATTATAACACAAGAAAATCCAAACACACCTTGCTCTCCTTTTCTACTTCTTTATAGTATTAGTGTAATTTATTTTCTTACAACAGCAAAACCAAAACAAAATTTCCTTATTTACTTTCCAATCTTTTTAAAAATTTTATCCCGGGTAAAAGGTGACGATAAATATTTTTTAAGGGGAAGGATAAACATAGTAAAAAAAAAAAAAAGTTTGGCTTTTTAACTGAGTTTTGGATTCTAGAATACCCATAAAAATTTTTTATTGGTGATACTCTTACGTAAGGACCACTTACATTTCTACATTTATTTTTTATTTTGTTTTTTGTGATGGTCGGTTTCACCTCAAAATTAGCATAGTCCACTATGAGACGTATATTTAAATAAAGGTTTGCTTATTTAAACCAATAATTTCACTAATATTTGTAAAGAATCTATAGTGAAGTGTGTCAAACCATATTTTATAGCAACATTTATACAGTAATATATATTAAGGAGTGTGAAATTTGAAATGGTAAAATTCAAAAAAAAAACAGTGGGAGGAAATACCCCACAAAAAAAATTGCACATTTATACAGTAATAGTAATTAAGTACAATTAAAATAAAAAAAAATTGGTACAGTAGATTAGTTGCACACTTGCACCCAATTGGCCCTTCACCGCCTCGGAGGGTTGTACGGTCACATTGACGATGGAACTCAAGGAAATGCTCCAAAATGCCAAAATTCTTTATTATAGGACATTCCAACTTGCAATATTGCACAAGAAAGTTGTGGTAAAGTATTAATTTTGATTTTTTTAATTTATAGATTTAATATATCAAACAACTATGTTTGATTGTCTAATGTGTATTGGAAGACTGGAAAAAGGGTTAGATGAGAAGATCATATGAGAAGTATCAGACAATGAAAGAAAAAGCAAGCTACTGTGGTACACAAAGTACCATCGGGAAGCTGTAGAAGAGACACAAATAGCGTGTTTGGCAACGGAATGAGGTAGGTGGATGAGGATGGATTTTTGGGGTGGAAGGGAAGGAGATGGATTTTTGGGATGGACGGGATGGAGATTTGAAGTCGGTTTAATCATATTTGTGTTTGGTTGTATTTTGATTGTTAGGAGGATGGAGAAGTGAGCAAAGTCCAAATTGCCTCCACTAACCCACAAAAGATGACGAAAATGCCCCCAAATACCCTAAAAGTGATTTCTTCATCTTCTTCAATCGTCTCTGCAAAGTCCTTTTGAGTCCACCATCTTTAACACGTTTAATCATTTACAACTGAACATTCTAGATGCGGTGAGAGGAGTAATTGAGTTCAAATTGATGGAATATGGAAGAAATCGACGGAGATTGGAGTGATTAGAGGAGCACCTATGCATTCGCCGAAATCCTCTCTGGGTAAAGGGCCAGATATGGCGAGCTTGTCGAACCGGGATTCAGACGTCGGCAAATTCGCTCTTGGGAAGCACGTTCAATCGGCGGCGGTGGTGGTCGGCAGTCGTGGTGGTCGGCCGACAAGGGCATCAGAGGAGGACTTAGGTGAGGGTTAGTGGTGGTATACGTAGTAGGGGGAGGAGAGAGGGAGGAAGGTTGAAGATGATGAGGGCAAATTTGGGACATTCTCGTCTCGGCCCATCCCCTTCACCCTTCTTTTTCTAGGTTTCATTCCCATCTCCATCCTCTTCCATCTACCTCTATCTCATTGCCAAACATACGAGCACAGTTCCCAAAGCCCACCCCCACCTCTTCCATCCCCTTCCACCCCCCAACCAAACACGCCCAAAGATATAAAAAGTAGTCACCAATGGGAGAAACAACCCATGAAATATTCCTGGAGCACAACCGTGGACGTCTTAGATTTGGACTCCCTCACGAGCCATCACGTGTTGATCGCATATCCAATATTTGTTTCAAGCAACGACAAATACGATAAAATATTCAAGCACCTTCACATAAACTTCTTCTTCTTCTTTTCTATAGGTAACAGATTCAAGCCGATTTGGGGCCCAAATGCAATTCCAATCTTCTTCCACTCTTTTCCACTATTCAGGATAACATACTAATAGCTCATGAGGTTTTCCACTCTTTTCATAACAAAAAAGGTAAACTTAGGTGGATGGCTTTAAAGCTAGATATGGAGAAAGTTTATGACAAAATAAGCTGGAGTTTTATTCGTATTATTCTAAACAAATTTGGTTTTGATTCCAGATGGATTAATTGTGTTATAACATGTCTAACTAAAACTAGTTTCTCGGTTTTAGTTAATAATTTGTCGGGCCGTACATTTCATACTTCTAGGGGAATTCGACAAAGAGATCCTCTTGCTCCATATATTTTTGTATTGGTTATGGAACTATTAGGGAGAATGTTGCAACATGAATCTTTGGAATGTGACCCTTTGGTTGGAATCAAACTTACAAATAACAATGATCCTATTTTATTCCTTTCCTTTGCAGATGACACTCTAATTTTTGGACGAGCTGATGATTTAAGTCTTCATACGATTAGAAATCTTCTGAATACTTTCTCCAATATGTCTGGATTAACTATAAGTTATAATAAAAGTTCTCTACAAGTTTCTAAAAATATTCCTTTCAGTAAAGCCCAGTCAGTCCCTTGCTCAACAACTAAATATTCCTGTTACAAAATCAATGAAAAAATACCTTGGTATACCACTTATTAGTGGTAGGGTTTGTAACGTCTTGTTTGATGAGGCGATAAGTAGCCTTAAAAAGCAGTTGTCAAAGTGGAAATCTAATACTCTCTCTCAAGTTGTTAGATCGGTTCTAATTCAGGCAAACCTAAATTCTAAAACAAATTATTTAATGCAGTCATTTCTTCTTCCAAAAGGAGTTCTACAAAAGATTGATCAGATCAACAAAAATTTATTTTGGAATAAAATTCAATCGGATAACTATCATCCTCTAATCAGTTGGGAACATCTGTGTACTCCTAAAAAAGATGTCGGGTTAGGTTTTAAATCAACTGAGTAAATTAATATTGGTATGCAGATGAAACTTCTTTGGATAATTATGGCTAATCCTGATAATATTTGGTCGAAGGTTATTACGGATAAATATATCTCGACAGAATCTCTAATGGAAAGAGGCAGTTTCAAAACTTCTTGGCAGTTTGGCAGACTTCTTAATGGCAGAGATCTTTTCTCTAAAGGTCTGTTCTGGCTAGTAGGTAATGGTAAAATCATAAATATATGGTCTGAATTTTGGGTAAATGCGCAATATCTTCAAAACTTTCGAAATGATCGTAATCCTAACTTAAAAGTTTGTGATTTATTTACAAATACCAACTCTTGAGATATTGATAAATTAAATAGTATATTCCCCTCTCATATTGTTCAAGCTATTACTAATATCCATATTTCAAGAATTGATATTCCAGACAGGTTAATTTGGATTTATAGTAGTAAAGGAAAATTCTCTATTAAATCCATATCTTCTATTTGTAATACAGGGAATACTAAGAAAATTCCAGCATACTAGATTTGGAACTTAATATTCCTCTGAATATTAAAAATTTAATTTGGAAAATTATTTAGATATCTTACCTACCACGACCTGTCTAAATAGATATATAAATAGAGTTCCTAGTACTTGCTCTCTTTGTAATTATGATACAGAAGATACAAATCATTTATTGTTTAATTTTCGGATCACAAGATCCCTTATTCAAAATCTGGGTGTTAAGTTGGAAAAATGTTATAATATTTCAAATTTAACAAGTAATGTTTCGAAAAATATTTTAAATACTAGGGCTCTTAATATAGATTTTACAGATTTATGTCATTTATGGCATTCTGTTTGGGAGCTCATAAATAAAATTATTTTTCACAATACTTCGGATACAGGTATTATCTATGCTCTAACTCAAACTATAGACAAAATCTCATGTTGGAATAAACAACAGGTAAAAACGAAGTTACCTAAACGTGTTAGATCACCTAATAAATTGATTTGGAAATGTCCTCCAATAAATGTCATTAAGATCAATGTAGATGCTTCGGTGAAAATTGATACTCAATCGCAGGTTGGTTGTATTATTAGGAATAATGACGGTTTAGTTCTTCGATTCATAAATGTAACTTTAGGATGAGTTCAATCATTCTAGCAGAAGCTTTTACAGTTTATACAGGTATAAGATCGACTGGCAGCGGAGATGGGGATTCGAAGAGTAATAGTTGAAAGTGATTGTGCAATCATCGTCAATGCCATCAATCAAGTGAACAATATACCATGGGAGGTCGCTCACATAATCTAAGAGATCCATTCGTTAAGCAAAGATTTTGAGAGCATTGTAATTCAGCACTGTTATAGAGAGGCAAATGGTGCAACTTATTTTCTTGCTAAATCTCAGTTGAATTGTAATTTTATTTTGAGTTCCGGTTGTTGTGAGTTTTAGAACATCATCTTGTGAGATGATCATGGATGTCGTTAGTACATCCAATTTATTGCCCACTGTAAAAAAAAATCTATTCTTTTTCATGTTGATAATTTCCCCTCGGTATGGTAAAGTTCAACATTCATCTTTTTTTTTCTTTTTGGGTGGGTATAGTATTTAGGGTGTGTTTGGATTCCAAATAATTATAATTATAATATATACTTATAATTATAAATACGTAATTAGTATTTGAGTATACTATACTTTATAATGTATTTAAAATGATGTAAATTTTAAATAAAATATCTTATAAGTTATTTCAATCAATTTTAAATAAAGTACCCGACAGTTCGACAACCATAGTCGATGATCTGCTCGCGTCTGCAGAGCGGTACCAGCAGTCGATGGGGACCCCCCCGGCCGACGAGCACGACACCTTCTGGTCGGGTATGCCACCTTGGGATCCTTCTAGCGATGCGATGATAGGGTTGCAGCCTTCTTTAGAGCCCCCTGAGGTTTTGAGTAGCTGCATCACCGACGTAGTCGCTGGGCGACGGGCCGACATGGGTAGACCTCCTACTCGAGTTCCACCCACCATCCCGGAGGCATCTTCTTCAACCGTTTCGGAGACTTCTGCTTCAGCCGTGCCGCCAGAGGCTTCTACATCCGGCACACATGACCCCGAGCCTTCGACCTCCGCCACACCAGCGGCGATCTCCTTGGGCTCTGCAGATGATGTGATCACTGACGTCGTTGAGGAGGCTGACGACGGTCAGGAGGGGCAAGCTCAGGGTCAGGGGGCCCCACAGGTAGAGCCCGAGCCCATCCCTACGCAGGCTGCCGCACCGGATGTGCAGGTCGACCCTTTGTTGCCACCGGGAGAGCTGCTTCTGTCGTACAGGCATCACCGTGCGTATTAGGTGTGGAGAGATCCTACGGTGGAGCTGCCGCTGCTGAAGTTCCACCACCGGGCGACTCACTTGCTGCCTTTCGAGCCCTACATATTTGAGGGCCCGGGGACCTGGGTGCAGGATCTGCTCCCATCCGGCATTCCCCAGCTCAGGTCCCTCCACTGGCAGTGTGTGGACGAGTTCACCTACACGACCTTTTTGGAGCATTGGCACCCGGAGACCAGCTCCTTCCAATTTCCATGGGGCGAGATGACCATCACGCTCCACGATGTTGCCTGTCTGATAGGACTTCCGATTGATGGCCAGCCCTGCACGTCACATCTGCCCGCGGCCGCTTTGGTCCCCGCCATCGCGGAGTACTACCAGCTCACCCCTGCGACTCTGAAGTCGTACAGACACGCTGGTGGCCCTCCAGTGACTGGGTTTACTACACACTAGCAGTAGAGCACGGGCCGCTCGTCGACCCTGCCCTCGACGGTGACCCAGAGGCCACGGCTGATCCTGAGCAGATTCGGCTGCGCACGCATGTGGGAGGGGGGCAGCCTGAGGATGACCCTGCACAACGTCTGTTTCTGCACATGACCTACATGGCCATCGCTCTCGCTGCGACTTTTTTTGTGGACAAGTCGCAGAGCCGGATCCCATGGAGGATATTCGGCCTCATTTGGGACATCCCACGGACGGCCACCCTTGCATGGGCTGCAGGTGCCCTCGCATGTCTCTACAGGGGCCTAGGCGAGGCTACCCGCTCAGGTGCGAAGGGCATAGACAGCTGCACGCCGATCCTACAAGTACGAGACCGTTGAATTAGAGTTTCAGTTTACAAATATTTAAATTATATGCTAACAACATACTTTTTTGTGTCAAGGCTTGGATATGGGCGTACTTCCCTCGCTTCCGAGGTGATTTGCCCAGCGACCCGGCTAGGAAGGATGACCCTCGCTTCTACGCGAAGTTCATCGGTCCGAAGCAGCCAACGCGCATGAAGGACGACGCGAAGCTGAAGAAGATGTGGGAGCTGCGGGACAAGGTGGACCGTCTTACCGTCGATGATGTATGTATTCGAGACTCTATCTATATCACTTATAATTCTTAGCTGTGAATTAAATCTGATTTGTTTAATTGTAGGTTCGGTGGATGCCTTTTGGGCGTGATCTGGACTTCGATGGCCAGTACCGTCAGTCCACCTATCGGGGCACCATCACCTTCTGCGGGGAGGAGGAGCCGTATATGCCCCATAGGTGCCTCCGACAGTTCGGACGGGTCCAAGGGATCCCTCAGGCCGTCATCGCGCCGGATCAGGTCTGCCGCGACACGACCCTGAAGAACGCGCGGTACATCGCCGTGTTTGCTCCGGGCCACAACAGGTGGCGGGACCTGCAGGACGAGGGTCGCTTCTACAGGCTGGCCGAGCACAGGCGCACCAACGAGGATTGCCAGGCGGGTGTCACTGCAGATTACTTGCCTTGGTACGCGTCGCAGAGCCGGCCGTACGTGCTGCCAACCACGCCACCCCATCCCGACCCGCCGGCGCCCGTCCACCCGATCGGCATGGACCCATGGGTGAACCTCCCTCAGCCGCCCGTCATCCCTCCGGCGTTGGCGGCCCGCTTGCACAAGATGGAGGGCTATTGGAGGGCCCTGTCTACCGACCCTCGCCTTGAGGAGCTATGAGACGAGGTGACGGGTATTTTGGATCATGTTGTACACCATCCTGTAGACCGGTGATGTACTTTTGCAGTTTCTATCTTGATATTATACTTTTATATTACAGATTTTGTATCTATCTCTATATTTCTATTAGACTCTTCTCATTTCTTCAGAGTCATATTGAACGTAAACATCAAAAACGAAAACGTTAATATGATAAGGTTGCATGATAACGAAAACGAAACGTTAATATGGTAAGGTTGCCCGATAACGAAAACGAAAAACCTTAATATGATAAGGTCGAGGGCTATTTGTGTATGTTGTTTATAATGTTTTCCTGCATATTTTGGTTAGGAACTTCCCTCAGGATTTGTGAAGGAGCACAGAAATAGATTGTCGAAGTAGATCGACAATCTGTTTCTGTGCTCCTTGATACAACTACCTTACAGATTGGCTAGGGTTTAAGGGTTTGGCTAGGGTTTTAGGGTTTGTCGAAACTGCACGTCCTTAAGGACGTGCAGTTTCCTTACCCTAAAACCCTAACCTACCCAAACCCTAAAACCCTAGCCAAACCCTTAAACCCTAGCCAATCTGTAAGGTAGTTGTATCAAGGAGCACGCAGTCGAAGATAAGTGGTTGTCCATTCTCTCTACACGGACACGAAGCTCCGTCGGGTCAGTGGCGCATGACGGTAACCCATGGTGTTCATAACCAAGGGCTTTCCACGAGCTTGAAGGGTCACGCCATCGCCGGACAGATGACAGAGGGGGAAAAGAAGATGGCGAGGTGGATGAAGGAAGTTGGCACTCCTCCAAAATCCATTGGGTACGGATTGAGGCAGTTGGATGATACCAGCGTCACGTCAAGGAAGAGCCTTACCAACACGCTCGCCATGATGGTCGCCGAAGAAAGAGGTAGTCGGACGATGACCCAGGATACCTTGCACCATCTGCGTGAAAGAAGGTACTACTACGACTTCAGACGACATCCGGATGACGACAACGTCTTGAGCGACCGCTTCCTGGCGCATCCCGACGGGATACGCCTTCTCTGAAGGTTCCATTACGTCATCATAATGGACAGCACATACAAAACAAATGCGTAAGTTACTTAATTACGATTACATTATTGCACATATAGCCAATTATAAAGTATTTTATATGTAACATATTTACACTTGCAGATATGGGATTCCTTTGTGCGAGGTGGTCGGGTTCACACCCTCAGGCAATACTTACTGCATCGCCTATGCCTTCATGTCGCAAAAGAACGAAGACACATACGCATGGGTGTTGCGACAGCTTCAGATCTTGCTTGGGACGGTTCAGCCTCAAGCTATCGTGACTGATCGAGAGCTAGGTCTCTTGGCGGCGCTGAATGTTGTCTTCCCCGACGTCCAGCATCTCCTTTGTTGGTTACACGTGACGAGAAGATGCGAGGAAGCAGCTCTGAAGATCACGAAGAATTTAAACCACACTGGCATCTTTAAGGGCAACTGTTGGGGGCTGTTCGAATCGAGGTCGGAGGAATCATTCAATCGACGTCGTCGGGCGCTACGAGCTGCATGGCACCCATTCCCAGGTGTGGTGGCGTATTTGGAGTCGGTTTGGCTTCCATACAGCAGGAGAATAGTACGGTGCTACGTTGATAATGTCTTCCATCTCGGCACCCGTACGACAAACAGGTACAACCTTACTTCAAATCTCCCATTACAATATGATATGATATCGAATATTTAGTGGTATGCACTTCAATGTGTATAGAGTTGAGGGTCAACACAAAGTTCTGAAGGAGGCACTTCACTCATCGACTGGTGACTTCCGCATCGTGATCGATGCAATCCATAGAGTCAACGATTGTCAACTGCATGAGCTGCAAACTGCTTTGGAGATCGACCGCTTCAAATGGCCAACAGCGGCATATAAAGTCAACCTTTTCGATGAGGTAAAGACTTTAATCTCCAAAAAGTGCTTCGATTATCTGTACAAGATGTGGCAGGACGTCGTGAACCAAAAGGTTCCTCCGGTATGCACGGACCGACATTGGAGGGTTTGTTACGGGATCCCTTGTGTCCATGAGATTCAGGCATACGTCAACTCCGGTACTCCGATACCAGCCGAGGACATCCACCCGTTCTGGATGGATTTGACATGGACTGACCTCGACGACACCCCACTGCCGTATGAGTTGTCATCTTCATACACGGCTTCCAACGATGCATGCGAGGATGAGCTGCACCCACCCTCATCAGCAAGCGTCCAAAGGAAGGGGAGGCCTCGGGGGTCGAGGAATGCCTACAGAACCAACCCGTTTCCATACGAGGAGGTAAGGGAAAGGTTTGAGAGAGAAGAAGTGCGTGCTGCTCGAAATGCTGCTCGGCCCCGTCCACAAGCGACCTCAGCTCGACGTGGATGTGATGATGTGTTCGGCGGGTTCAACTGGGGTCGAAACAACGTTGATCCCTTCATGCTCGGTCATATTCAGACGGGGAGGGACACTGTTGGAGATGGTCATTGCGGCTATCGTACTTTGGCGGCTTTGACATCACTGATCGGCGAGACTGCTTTCCCGGAACTCAAAACGTTACTATGCAATCACTTGGAGGATCACGCCGATCTGTACGCCGGTTGTTATACGGGAGAGTACCCATTCCAGCAGTTCGTCGACTACCAGAGATGGGCCGGAGCCACACATGGTGATAGGAGACGGTGAATAGAGCTACCCATCATGGGTTTAGTATTTGCGACGGTATATCAGATTCCTCTCGTCGTCCTAGCTTGGCATCATCCGTTCACGTGTCTCCCCATGATCTCGCCGACATCTGCTAACAACCCTCCCCAATCAGCAACTCTTGGTGTTGCTTGCATCGGAAACCAAGACCATTTTGCCGCGTTACGACTTCAAACGTCTTTTTTATTACCTATTCATGCTTTTCATACATATGTCAATACTCTAACTCTAAATTTTTGTTCTCATAGATCTGGTTGCGTGCTAACGCTCCTCTTCCGCCGCCTCCACTAGAATGGGTCGAACATCATCATCCGAGCGTCGAAGGATGGGATGCTCCGTTTCAAGCTCAGATTGAGAGATTTAGAGCCTTGCGTGCCGAGTCCGGCCGTCCTTTACTATTTTCCTAGATTGTATTCCACAACTTTATTAAAATTATGAATGTAAACCTTTTTTTCCGTTCCTTGTAACGTTATTCGCATATTATCCGAATGAAAACCTTAACAATTCTTGTGTTCTGTTTAATTTGACCCTAAATCCTTCAAATCCACTAGCTAAACACAATTTTATCAATTAACATTACAAAACCGTCGGAAAACCTAAACCCTAACCCTAAACCCTAAACGCAAAATCCTAACTAGGGTTTGCACGTCCTTAACAACGTGCAAGACGTTTTTAGCGGACGTGCACCGTCCCAGACTTGCACGTCTTTAAGGACGCGCAACATGCAAATCCTTAATCCGGATTTGCGGTGTATATAGTGACACCCCTCTATACAACGTCGTTTATGCCATTTTCATATGAAAAAAAAAACACAACAACGAAATACAACTACCATAAAATTTATTACATCGATTCCAACACTAATATACCATGTTTAGCCTCCAAAATATCAATGCTCCCTTATTTTTCAATATTTTAACTTTTTTCTTACCTATAGTCAGTGGTATATTTCAAGCGATAAACATGTTCTTAGAAGCAAGCAAGTAACTTCATTGAGTTCATTCACATCTTTTTTTTTTCCTTTTATTTTAAAAGGAAATAATTTGAAATTCTAGATGACAAATGGAAATCTGGGAAATCGAGAGGCCGAGTGAATGGTAGACGGACTAACCGTCATGATACAACTAGAAAAAAACAAATACAAAGTAAACCCCGAATACAACAGATCTCAGCCAAGAAGGCCAACAGAGAGACAACCGATGAACATGTTATGATCTGAGTCATTAAATTGCTAAGCCTTGAGGCAATGTATAGGGCGGTTGAATATGTTGTGGCCAAGCATTGAGGTCTATAAATAGACCATTGTAAACTTGAGGATGGGTATGATCGAAAACAAACCATATATTCCCTCTCAAATTCTTCTTTTACTCTCTTTATCTCTTTCTCTTCTCATCCAGTTTGTATTCTTCTTCTTCTCACCTTATTCTGGTTCACTGTGCAAGAGAATCGATCTCCTCTGTAAGGCCTAACAACCAAGGGCCACTACATATTTGGTATTAGAGCCTATCATGGCCAAAGACACGACGTCGTGGCAGAGGGTACAAGATCGAAGATATTGGAGTTACAATTCCAGGAGTTCAAGGAGGACACGAAGGCGTTCGTGGCTTCTACACTGAAATTCATGGTGGATTCTCAACAATATCGTGAAGATTAGGCAAGGCATTTCGAAGAATTCAAGAAGCTGAATGACTAGCGAATGGAGCAGTTGGCGGATTCCGTTCGTCATCCTCCAAATCAGGAAAATCGTCACGAGCAACCGTCAGAGTCAGGTCGGGGATTTAGCTCTCATAGAGGTGCAACTGGTCCCATGAATAATCAAATATGTGACTCGCTGATGGGAAATGGTCCGACCGATCAAGAAATTCCGGGATCAAGATGACACCAGAGTTTAAACAGCGGCCAAGCAACTTACAACGCCGGAGGGTTAGATAACAGATTTCATCGTCTCCCGGAGTTGGATTTTCCGGGATTTGATGGCAAGAAACCAATAAATTGGATTAGAAAGTGTGAAAAATACTTCAGTATTTTCACGATCCCGGCGAATCATCACGTAGAGATCGCTGCAATGTATCTCACTGACAAAGCAGATACCTGGTTGCAGGGATATCTGATGCAGAATTCGCGTGTTTCTTGGTCCGAGTTTTTGTGATTCCATTTGTATGAGATTCGGAGATCGTCGAGAAGCTAAGATCGTCGGAGAATTCAACAAACTCGAACAACAAGATGATTTGGAGGAATACAACGAAAGATTTGAAGAACTACGTGCGGGTATGCTCTCATTCAATCCTCAGCTCACAGAATCTTACTCTGTCTCAAGCTACATTAGTGGTCTCAATACTGAGATTAAATCTCTTGTCAAGTTGGGGCGACCTTCTTCAATGAGGGAGGTTCTTGAGGAGGCCAGACTCCATTTCAAAGCAGTGCAAGCTCTAATTCGAGTATCACGGAATCCATGGAAATCACTGTCAGTAGGATCGCAATTTAGTGGATCGAAGGTGACTTCATGGAATCGAGGTTCTTGGATTAAAGGGGATTCGAGAAATTCGAGCAATCCAAGATTCCAAGTAGTAACAGTGACAATGGCAAGGGAAATTCTCCTTCATCTCAAGAGACCAGTATAGGGCGTACAAATGATGCAAGAAAGGGGCTCTGCTACAACCTACAAGTGTGGGGAAAGGGGCCATTGCAGAACACCAAGTGAAGACTGCGAATGTCGAGAACATAGGAAAGTCGAAGGACTGACACGACATCTCGACGATGGGGAGACAGAAGCGAAAACCCATCAACAGAAAAGGCGTCTCTTGAGAAAGTGGATATCAACGACGTTTCCCCCACGTAGATGATAAATCTTTGAGGATCCCGAACACTGTCACCATAAACTCGGAACAACAGGACATCCGAGACCGCAACTTCATCCACTTCAGTCACATCTAAACAACAACAACAACAACAACGCGCCCAGTATATCCCGCTTGAAGCAGGGTCTGGGGGTCGAGTTATACGCACCATTTCCCCGACTAGGTCGAGAGGGTGTTTCCTAGTGACTCAAGACAAGTCCTCGAAGACAGGGCAAGACTCCACACCAGAAACAACCATAAGAAATAAAGGAAAACAAGACCACACACAAGAATTAAGAGAAAGATGCGCAAAAATCGGACGAGACGGTAGGAAAGCGCGATGCTGAAAACACTGCACACTACTAGTTTTCGACAATTCTAATAGCACCCCTCTACTTCAGTCACATCTAAACGATGTACAAAGTACCCCCCATTGAATTTCATTTTGTTTTGGAATATTCAAGCTTTCACTTTAAAATACTCCGTATTTAGTTAATTTGGAGTAAAAATATTAATTTTTAAAAAATCAATGTAATGAATACTCCCTCCGTTCCAAAATACATGGTCTTTTACTTTTCGGCACGCTTTTTAACGAGCGAAAAACTGTATGAAATATTATTTTTTAATTATTTTTTTTATATAATTAGATACTTATTAGTAATAATTATCAAATAGTATAAAAATTTTAATTAAAAAATAATATTTTAAAGAGTTTTTCACTTTTTAAAAAACGTGCCAAAAAATAAAAAGCTATCTATTTTGGAACGGATGAAGTATAATAAAGGAGTAATACGGAGGGAGTATAAGCATTCCCATGTAGGGGCCCACAGCACCACCGAACCAATCAGATCCAACCGTGCATCTCTCCACCGTTTCCGTTTACTGCACCACCCCTCCACCGCTCACCTCCTCCCGCACCCAAACGGCCAAACCCCAACCCCAACTCAATTTCTCATTTTCTCGTTCTCCCCGCACGATACACGATACGATATTATCCCCCACCCTTCAATATCTCCTCCAAAATTAATCGCTTCGGCACTGTCATATCTTCCATCTTCGCCTCCTCCAACGCCCTCCCCCCTCCCCCCCCCCCCCTCTCTCTCTCTCTCCCCGTTTTCTGCGGTGCCGCTTCTCCGAACCATATAAGCGTCGCTCCTCATCCAACGGCCCCCACTCCTCCCTCTCTCCTCCACCGTCAGATCCTCCGAGCTCGCCTCATAAAAGGACCTTATCTACTCTCTCTACCTCTCTCAGAGCTCAAAGCTTCGGTAATGTCGTCTCAGATCTGAGTATCTTTCAGCACTCCTCCAACTCCATTCTTTAGTCCTTCTCCCCGCCGTCGATTAAGCCTGAAACGCTGGCTAAACAGCAGAGATTTGCGACAATGGCGAGCTCGTTCCCCGACGAGGTGCTGGAGCACGTCTTTTCCTTCCTCGATTCGGACGCAGACAGGAACGCCGTCTCGCTGGCGTGCAAGGCCTGGTACGAGATCGAGCGCCTCTGCCGCCGCCGCGTCTTCATCGGCAACTGCTACGCCGTCTGCCCTAGGATCCTGATTCGGAGGTTTCCGGAGGTGAGATCTCTGGAGATTAAGGGGAAGCCGCACTTTGCTGACTTTAATATGATCCCTGAGGGCTGGGGCGGTTACCTCTACCCGTGGATCGAGGCAATGGCGGTGGCTTACCCGTGGTTGGAGGAGCTCCGCCTTAAGCGGATGGTCGTCACTGATGATGGCTTGGAGTTGATTGCTAAGTCGTTTAAGAATTTCAAGGCGTTGGTGCTGAGCTCGTGTGAGGGATTCAGTACTCATGGCTTGGCCGCCATAGCTGCCAATTGCAGGTTGTCTGAACTTTTTTTTTTTAAAAAAAAAAAACTTCTTCCAATTAATGATTGATTATTTCTCTTTCTTGTGTTTATTTTTCAAGGGGTTGAGAATTATGAAGCTTTATGGGTTGGTGGTCTTGTAGTTTGACTTTGTTTGATTGATATTGTTGAACTTGAACTATATTTCCTTGCTATGTTGATGCTAATTGTTGCAAGTTTCACATCCTGGGTAGAAACGCGGTTGAATTGAGGGCTGGAAGAGAAAGCAAGTTTTGATCTTCAGTGGTGTTTTGTCTTTGTTTGAGAAATGGGTTTGGGTGATAATGAACTCCAGTTGTCACAAATCACTGTTGACTGATTATGAGCTTTTCCCTGACAAAGTAGAAATAATTACATCTTCATGGTTTACCATGTTCTTGTTTATACTGTTTTTTTCCCACATTGATGACAATGCTTGAAAATAAAGGGATGTTAATTTTGGAAGTGTTTACACTTGCATTTTTATTTTCTGATTGGGAGGCTAATGATTCATTATAGTACAACAAAGTTCACACCTTTATTCTTTTTTATTGTAGCACAGTGCAAAGTTGTGCCCTTAATTTGCTAACATATGGTTCATATTTTTGGCTCTTTGAATTTGAGACTACTCTGATTGATGTATATGTCAAATGCTAAATTATTGCTTACTGGTTTAGTGTTAAGACAAGCTTAAACACATTCGGCTGTTTGATGTTATGTTGATTTTGGAAGTATTTGAAGCTGTTTGAATTTAAGTAGTAAGTACAGCACTCTTTAGACAAGCTTAAACGCGGTTTTGATTTCTCCTTATTGCCTTATGGTTGTTTGTTTTAGCCAGTCATTTTATATCTTTCATTGGGATTACTATTTATTAATCCATGAATTAGTTGATGTCATTATTGTTTGTTTCATGATTTTGAAGTCTTATTTTCTGTGTAATGCTATTCAGGAATCTGAGAGAACTTGATTTACGGGAAAGTGACGTGGATGATCTTGGTGGACATTGGCTGAACCTCTTTCCTGAGAACTGTACATCTTTGGTATCCTTGAATATTGCTTGCCTGGGCTCTGAGGTTAGCTTTCCTTCATTGGAGCGCTTGGTGAGTAGGTGCCCGAATCTGAAGAGCCTGCGTCTCAATCGTGCTGTGCCTCTTGATAGCCTTCACAATATTCTACGTCGGGCTCCTCAGCTGGAAGAGCTTGGTACAGGTGCTTATGGTGACGATCGTTCTGAAGTCTTGTCCATCCTATCTGGGGCTTTCTCTGGGTGCAAGCAGCTAAAGAGTCTCTCTGGATTCTGGGATGCAACACCTTCTTCCCTTCCCGCAATATATCCCGTCTGCTCAGGGCTTACCACCTTAAATCTAAGTTATGCTACAATCCTGAGCCCAGATCTCGTCAAGCTCATCACTGCGTGCCCAAATTTGATGCGCCTATGGGTATGTTCCTGATGACTTCAAGTAGTTTGGTTTTAGAGGATATTTTCTCTCCTACTTTGTGGTTTTAGCCTACAGATTCTCCTAGTTCTAGCTGCTATTGCATCTAGAACTGTTTGCATTAATCTCCCGTGAACTAATGAAAAACATGAACCAGGTGCTTGACTTGATCGAGGACGGTGGGCTTCAGGCTCTTTCTGCATCTTGCAAAGGCCTGCAAGAATTGAGAGTCTTTCCTTCTGATCCATTCAATGCTGATCCAAATTTGATCTTGACAGAGCGTGGTCTTGTTTCTGTCTCTGAAGGTTGCCCTAAGCTCAATTCAGTTCTATACTTTTGCCGTCAAATGACAAATGATGCCCTAGTTACCATAGCGGGGAATTGTCCTAATATGGTCCGCTTCCGTCTATGCATTATTGATCCATTCACTCGCGACTACTCAACTCAGCAACCCCTTGATACTGGTTTTGGTGCTATTGTTCAACATTGCAAAAAACTTCGGCGTCTTTCCCTCTCCGGTCTCCTCACTGATCGTGTATTCGAATACATTGGGACTTACGCCAAGAAATTGGAGATGCTATCGGTTGCCTTTGCTGGGGACAGTGACTTGGGTCTTCATCATGTGTTGTCTGGCTGTGCAAGCCTTCGCAAACTAGAGATTAGAGATAGTCCTTTTGGTGACAAAGCTCTATTGGCCAATGCTGCAAAGCTGGAGACAATGCGATCCCTTTGGATGTCTTCCTGCGCAGTGAGCTTTGAAGCATGTAAGCTCCTCAGCAACAAGATGCGGAACCTTAATGTTGAGATCATCGATGAGAGGGGGGACCCCCTAGGAGGAAAAACTGAGAACACATTTGTGGAGAAGCTCTACATATACAGGACTGTTGCTGGGCCAAGGTTTGACATGCCTCCTTTTGTTTACAACGTGGATGGAAACTTAGCAGACAGGACCTCCTGATGGATATTTCCGGATGCTTCGATGATGCAATGTGATGGGAGTTGATCAGGTACTTATCCACTCACTAAGTTGCCTTGCATTTTTTTGTTTTTGACTCTGCAACTTGTTTTTCAAACTAGTGATAGGAGTTAACTATGGGTGATTGAGAGCATATAGAGGATCAAGAGCTTGGGAGCCGATTATTTTTATACTTGGCTGTCAGTCGCGGTTAGGACATAGCTGATCAATAAGTGTAAGGCAGTATATGTCAATGTAGTGACCTTGTTGTATCCTAGTTAGATTAAGCTTTGGCCGGAGCTCCCGCTCTTGACCCTTCTGAACTTCAGTTTATTTACTTTTCTTTGCTTAATTGTATCATTGTCATTAAATCCTCAAATTTATCAACCTTGCTTCACCTCATGATACATGAGAATTATTTCATTTCATCTCCTTTCTTATGTTTGGTTTTGTGGCTTGAACTTCTCATTCCTGTACATTCTACTGAGTATGGCTGATGGCAATATTCAATCCTGAATTGGGGATTAGGGTAATGTGTGAATTGGAGTACATATTCTGTCTTCAGGTCTTTTTTTTACTGCTTCTGGAGACTTTAAACCACACTGTATACAAGTAAAAAGCTGTTTCCAATTGGCTTTTCTACCTGGGAATCTCCTCATTGCTAGTTGCAGACTTATATAATGTATACTCATCATAATCATAAGCCTGAGAAATCTGTTTAGTGTTACTGATATTTACAATGATTGCCCAGGAATGATATGATTACAGTTCACAAAACCAATCTTCATCAACAAAGTTTTAAGATAAATTATTGCAATTGTTAATCATTTGGGATCCAAAATTCCAAATCATATACACACTGTAACACTGGGTTGATCATCCATGCCCTAATTCTAAATGTGCTGTGTCATTGTCCGGACAAAATGCAAAGCTGGTAAAGGTGGTCTAGAGAGAACTCATGAGTTAAAGTCAGAGGGAAAATTCAAACCAAACGAATGAATAGAGGGTTAAAAAAAAGCTTCACCTCCCCATTATTTGTCAAATGTCAGATTGCAGATTGTAAAGCAAACATCTTTTTAAGTATTTTGATTTGTTTGTTTTAAAAAAAAAATGCTTTTCAGAGCATCTCTTGCCATCTTGCACTTGTATCTGTGTGTGGTTTTGTGGTCTCCCTCCATCTCAAAGCATGGGTAAAAAAGCCTCGACTGCTGTGCTCTGTAATAAATTTGTGGTAGATTCTATCAATTTGAACTCTTTGAGAGTTTGAGATGCCCACACAGCTTTATTTTACTGCCTTTTCTTTTACCACATTGGCTTCCACGCTTACCCTTGGATATTTTTCTTCAATCTCCATTGCAGAACTTCTCATATATCTTTGATTGAACCCTTATTTGTCCACTGGGTAAATGAAAGGTGAGATGTTGGATCAATGGGTAGTTAAGTAGTTGTTGTGGGGTGTTGCAACAGTTTGAATGATGGGTAAAGTGGTGTTTGGTAAGTCTCTTTTTTTAGGGGGTCCCCAAATGGGTGATTGGTGCCCATTTACAAACATGTTTAGTGGGAAACTGTGATGGATTACCATTTATTTTACTGATAAGATATCAGAGTCAAAACCTCTTTTCTAGGAACCCCAGAAAGGGATCTGACCAGTTCAACCCTAAACCCATTTTTTGAAAGATTGAAGCTTTGAATTCATGTGATTGTTACATGACCTGGGCTTTGCTCCCTTCAGGTCCTCCATACACATTTGTTTTATTTTTTGTTTTTTTTTAATGCACCATTGGCCCATGATGTAATCTTGGTCATTTTTTTAGTTCTCAAGTTTTGGTATTTTCAGTGGAGGAGAGGTTTTCTTTTTATATCTTGTATAGTTGGATTGATAGGAGTGTCTCTGTCATTGATTAGTCTCCACAAATGAAGATAGAAAAAAAAAAAAATGAAGGGGAAATGTCAAGAAAGTGGTGGGTACTAGAATTATAAGTTTTGGACACTTGGACCCATTTTCACAAAGTAATGATATTCTATGAATTTGACAAATAACTCTATTTATAAGTTACGAAAATCCTAATCACTGAATTTTAATTACAGGTGAGAATGAGATTTAAAATATTTTTAACTATTTTTAAGAATTTTATATTTGTGATCATTCTCACCAGTAATTTTAAAATTTTGATATTACAGTATTATGGTTGCAGTTTCATGGATCTAAAGATTCTAAACCCAAATATAAATGATTGGAATTGAATGAACCACATTCAAAGTCATATTACCAATCATATGTTAGTGTTATGGTTATAGACTTATAGGGTTACATCTTAGGTAAAGATGTTTGAAGTTTGAATCTTTGAATCATGTTAGAAACATAGTCATCTATTAGTAGGAGAATTAATTTCTTAAACGAGTCACACCTATAAGAGCAACCCCAACAGCTATTGTAAAAAATCTCTAAAATAGAGATCAAAATGTCAAAATCTCTAAAAAAAATCTACCTTAACTCCAACAGCTTCTCTATTTTTCAGATTTTTGCATTTATTATACACTATAATCAATACAGAAATTTATAATATATAGATAATTCATGGTTAAAAAATGATAGAAGGGATGTTTCATGTAGAATAGGGGTGTCAAAGTGAAGGGTAAGCATTAAATTATATATAGAAAGGAGTGAAACATTAAATTATAGAGATAATTTCTCTTCCTCCAAATTTAGAGATTTTTTTCATCTCTCCTTCCATTTCTCTATTTTACAAATGAGTTTACAAAAGCTATTGGGGTGGAAAAATGCATTTTTTCTCTAAAACTTCCATTTTTTTTCTATTTTAGAGATGCTGTTGGGCTTGCTCTAAAACAGTTGAGTCTTGAGTCCAATCGAACTGAAAAAAAGAGTCAAGTATAGCTTTTTAAAAAAATAAAAACTATATTGATAACATTTTCATGGATTTGAACCCAAATATGAATGACCAGATTAATTTTTTTATTAAGTAAAAATTCGAGATAGGGCAGACTCGATTCTTGAGAGGTCAATGAAATTAGCAGACGAAAAGTCCGCCAAATATACAATAGGAAGTCAAAAGAGGCGCAACCTAAGAGCATCGAAACTCCATGAAGGACAAAAACTAAACCTATCAAGTTGAGGACGCCGACAAAGAACGAAGCCAATCACCACTATGAATAAGTAGCACTGCTTACCAACGATGCATCGGGACTCTATCTCGTGCGGGTGGTGAAGACGAACGAATGACCAAATTTTAGATCCACACACATACAAAAAAAGGGAACAATTAAACATTGTAAAGTCAAGTATCGACTTTATTTTGTGGTCCTTGAAAATTATGAAGTACTGTTTTTTTTTGGATTTAGAAATGATTTCATTTCATGGGCCTAACAATTATGGGAATTAACTGTCATTCTTAAGAACATACATACTTGAATCCTATTGGATTTCCTCAGCTGATTCAGCTCCCTTTATTGTTTTCTCTTTTTAAAAAAAAAATCAAACATACATTTTCACTTATATCCTATCCTATAAGGAATTTAAATCCCTTATTACACAATATGTATCACTATATATGTATAGCATCATCTCATGATTCAATCAATCAAAATTATATTGCAGAAAAGTGTTACACTTATTTCCTACAGACAAATTGGATTGACAAGATCCTCCATTTTGAGAATTTTAATTTTTTTAGAGATTTTTCAACAATTTTTTACTCCAACAAATTCTTTATATCATTCTTCAAAATTGAAAACAAGTAAAAAAAAAGGTTCTTTGAATCCGCAACCTTCTCTAAAATTAAATGATTCTCTAAATATTCGGAATTGAGAAATTATTGAAGCTTGAGAAAATTAATTTAGAGAATATATATTTTGTTTTTCCATTTTTGGAGAAACTAGTTCATACCCGTGCTTTGTAGAGTTGGTTGATTACAAAAATATTATATAAGTTTTGGCTAAGAAATAAAATGCACTAATTTTTATTATCCTATTTTTCATAGCAAAAAATAAAAAATTAAATCCATGGCCAAATTTGTAATTGGAAAGTAAAATTTATATAAATTTAATTTTCATCATACTTAACCCCTAGGCAATAATAATTATATCTAATATTAAATGATTCTAAATTGATCTAAAATCCAATAACCCGATAAAAGGAACCGGCTAAACTCGACAAATGTCAAATCTAGACGTATCAACAACCACCATAAGTCGGTCCAAATTTTCATTGCTTAAAGATTCATAGTTTCATCAAACAACTTCTAGTACACACTTGCCCTAATGGTAAGAGTGAGGTGCTTCCTTGTGCCTCACTACCATGAGGTCAGGAGTTCAAATCTCACTAGGAGCAATTTGTGCTTGAGTGGGTACTCATGCCTTGGTTTGCCTTGGCATGGCTTAGCCTGTCTTGCGGCTTGCCGCTTGGCTTACCCGACTCGAGTGCTTTGCAGGCTAGTGTTCGGCCCATGGAGGACTAGTTGATAACCTCGGATAGATCATGTGTAAGCAACCCCTACGGTGTAATTTGTGAGGAAATCTGGAGCGTCAGATTAAGAAGATCAAACGGCTGAGATTAAAAGTAACTTTGAACAGTGACATTATTCGTATGTACTATGTAATTATTCATATGTACATACATATGAATAATCTTTTGGTACCCTTTTTCCAAAGCAAGATAATTTAATTATGCTAATTATAGTGGTGCGTAATTTAGAACGGATCATAAGAGCATCCGCACCCATTAGTTAAGCCTATCTCCATATTTTACTCTCTCTCCTTATAATATTTTGACATCTCATTTTTCACTAATTCTACCCCATTCTTTAAGGTTTTCTAATTTTCAACCCACATCCATAAGTTTAACCCATTACTATTTTTTTTAACTTTATTTATACCCCACCACATACTTTTAATTAAAAGATAATTGGAGGATTTAACCTATCAAAACTTAATCCACTTAATAACAAAATATTAAAAAATAAAAAAGGACCCACTTTTATTCTTATTTTAAAACAAAAAAGAGATGGGAAAAGGAATTGGGTTGACCCTTCCCACTGAGGTTTCACCTTCCACTTTCTATGATAGGGTTGATCCCACATCAATAAGAGAGAAGTAAGGGAGTTAAGACGGAAGGGGAACTGATGGATGTTGATGCTCTAACCAAACCAGTATATCTGAGCACTGCAGATTTAACCTTAATTTTTTGGAGTAATTTACTGTTAACCTCAATCCTCTTTCCTCTAGTAGACCCAACTACAGGCTAGATTTCATTTTGTACCTTTTGGAGATTTTAACAAGCACATCTCGGCTGTCCAGCTCGTCCAAACCCTAAGGAGTTCAATTAATCAACATCAAAAACAATGCTGGTTTTATGGACCTCATACGAAAGGATGCTACAAGTTGACTAGTTCACCTGATTATTTTCTAATAAAAAAAATTGACTTCAATTAAGATTTCAGTACTATGACCAATGTTTTATAACACGTTTGGCGGGTTTTCAGCGGTAATCGATAAGGTTAAGAGTTTAGACTGGTTGCTTGATGGATCTCGACAACCTTGATAACTTTAACGGTGAGGTAGTCATGGATTTGGGTCTAAGTGACCTTGATGAGGTTTTTTAGAACCATGACTATGAGATTGTTGATGCAATACTATTTTATAGGATTGATTACTCATCCAAATATATTAAAATTGTTTAAAATGGAAGGAGACAGTATATTTGTAGGTGAGTGATTTTGATAGCAAGGTGGGACTAGTCAATGGGTGTTATGTTTGGCAAAAGGTAGCTCGATGAAGTAGCTGAATTATCTGTGTTCAATATATGTTAATAAGTTTGTATTGTGTCTAATAAACCTAGATGTTATGATAGCTGTTGGAAACTTGTGCATATAAGGAAATTATCGTTTAGATAATAGCAAAAGGTTTAATTAATTTTGCAACTATTCGCTAGGGTGATAGTAATTATTCACTAAGTTGATAGCAATTATTCGTTTGTAGTTGGGAGTTATCATGAACAACTATTCGGATGAGTAATGTATTGTTTTATCGAAAATAAAATCTTACGGTTATGGAGATTTATATTAAAAAAATATATGCTTTTTTTTATTAAGTAAAGATTCGAGATCAGGCTAGCCTGAATCTTGAGAGGCTGACGAAACAGCAGGCGGAAAACGCCTAAACATACAATAAGAACAGAAAACAGGCGCTAAGAAACAAACAGAAATAACTCTACAAAAAGATGACCTAAGAAGAAACTACTCCCAACAGATGCGAACGACGGCGAAGAGCAAAGTCAAGCACCACTGAACAATGGTACCGTGGGGTAGCGGTACAGCAGAACTCTATCTCTTGTGGGTAGTGCAGACGAAACTCCAAGGAAGCTCCTTCTCAGATACGGAGTCGCCTTAAAAGAACCACCACGACCACAGCCAGCCCCGACTCCAGACTTCACGCCCCCAACCAACCAGAATGCCTTCTAGAAACGCCGAAAATAGAGCCATACACCGCTCATGCAAAAATGCCCGAAAAATTTAGCCAATTGAAATTTAAACAAGCCCTTTCGGAATTTGGTCAAGCCCTTTTAAGGTGTAAATTCAAGCTCTTTCGAGCGGGATTTCAAGATACCCTTTCAGAAATTAGTTCCCAAGATTTTTACTTATAACAAGATATAAGTAAAAAATAACGATTAGATTATATTATTGTGTATCTAATGTGGTGAATAAAGGCCAAAAGACAGGGCCGAAGGACTAAACAAACTTGTGCCCAAATATTAGCAATTTTGCTCGCCTTTTTTTTTTGGTGTTGGGCAGCCAAGCACGGGGTTAACCTAATTAATTTGTCAGGCCAACCACCAGCGCCGCCTAGACAGAAAGACCCGTCAGGGACAGCTAAAGGGGGCCAACACCGGGAACCGCCGCCAGCGACGGGCACCCAAGCAGATGTTAACACCATCCCGATCGCCGAGGAAACGAGCGGCGAAAGGGAGGATGTGGAATGCAGTGGCACTGCGCTCCAGACCGGAGCAACAGAGACAGAGACGCCAAAGTTGGTGTAGTCGACGAGAGGAGCGAGGAAAGAGGACAACCCTCTCCAAAAGCCGACCCAGCTTTGGTTGCAGACTGAGCGAGTGCGAGCCGACACAAGGACCGCGAGCACTTGCAAGTCTGATGATGGAGATGCGGGGTCTGAATGAGCGAAATTAGACTAAAAGAATGGTGGATTTGAGGTCAAGTTCACATTCTTCATCGCTGAGCACACAGAATCAAAGGATTGGTGGCGCCACAACATATTGGAGGCGGCCGAAGCTGGGTTAAAGCAGTCGGAGCCGGACGGAGCCGATATAGACCTCCCTCTCTCTAGAAAATTAGAGAGATGAGAGATTAAAAAATATTTGTTTTTTTTATTAAGTAAGAATTTGGGTAGGAAACTACCCAAGAGCATCCAGGCGGATGAGATCCTGAAGATCTTTGTTAGTTGTTAGTTGGACCCCATAGGCAAAGTGACAAAGGTGTGCAATCTTATCAGTCACTCTGTTGCCTGCGCGGGGAATATGAGAAAATGAAACTTTCCTCACATTTCGAATGATGGATTGGATGTCGGACAAGGTCATTTCTACTTCCCACGGGCATTGGGTTTTGCCCCTCATGTAGTCAATAATGATTTTGGAGTCGCCTTCAAAGATAATGTTCTGGATATTTAATTTTCTGGCCTCCACCACCCCCAGCCTAAGAGATGCGGCTTCAGCCTGTAGGGGTGATGAACGACCTAGTTTTATGTATGACATTTGGATGGGGTTTGCGTTCCAGTCTCTGATGATCATACCAGCGGAGCTCGCCCCATTACGTAGTGCTGACCCATCGAAATTGATTTTATATGTTCCGCATGGTGGCCTTTTCCATTTATCGTGTTTCCTTTTGTCAGCTTGTTTATAGTTTTTAGTTTGTACGGGATATCTTCCTTGTTGGTTAGTGTGATCATCATCCTCAAATTGGCATGCCCGGTTCCAGTTCTCCATTTGTTTTGTGGAAAATGCGTCAATACTGTTAGTCGTGGGTGATTTTTGGTTTCTGAATGTTACCCCATTTCGGAAGTACCATATACCCCACCATCTTGTGGCAATGGCTTGTATTTTTCTATTTGGTAGGTTGCGTAACCAGTTCATCAATTCACCTGTATCCCTGGTTCTATCTGTAGTTTGTTGAAGTGTTTGTTGCTCTGTTTTACTTAGGTGATTTCTGGTCAGCTCAGGGAACCATTCTGTTAGAATATGGGTATCATCCTCTATACAGCCGAAGCACCGATCGCACGCCGAGGGCACAGAGACCCCACGTGAGGCGAGTCTGGCCTTAATGGGCAAGCCCGACTGAGATATTTTCCACATGAAGTTCTTTATTTTAGGTGGTAGATTAAGTTTCCATATCCATTCGTAATCTCTGTGTTTGTTTGCCGGCTCATTCATGATAAATTTGTAGGCAGAAGAGGTCGTAAACCAACCGTGTTTGTCAGGCCACCAGTAGAGCCTGTCCTCTAATGGGGTAACAGGTAGCTGGACCGAGAGAATGTCATCCACCAACACACTCGGAAGCACCCTGCGAAGTTTCTCCACCCACCATTGTCCATTTATAATATATTCGTTGACCGTTTCGTTGCTATCAATTTGTGTCGGGCATTCCGGTCTACCCCTCAAAGGTTTTTCAGATACCCAATTGTCAGTCCAAAATTTTACCGATTTTCCATTTCCAATGGCCCAGATGATCCCGGTTTTGAACTTTTGTAGCAGGCTTGTTAATTTGGCCCATTGCCAGGACATATTCCCAGCTTTCTCGTACTTAAGTATATGTGTTCCTTTTAGATATTTGTATGTGATTAACTGGACCCATGTGCTGTTTGGTTCGGCTAAGATCTTCCATAGTAGTTTTAGTTGTAGAGCCTCATTCATTTCTTTAGCTTTCCTAATACCCAAGCCCCCTGCTTTCTTTGATTTACAAATTTTGTCCCATCCAATTAATGGTCTGTGTTGCGCATCCTTGTTCCAGAAGAAACTTCTGTTAATCGTGTCTAGCTCATTATGCATTGCGGCCGGTAGCATAAAGTTTTTCATTATGTATAATTGATACGTTTGTGATACCCGATCCTTCGCCTATGGGCTCAAGATCAAGAACCACGCCGTATATTTGCTAAGATCTTGCAATGCTCTTTGATATCTCATAAAACTAAAGGGAAGCGAGAGAGAAGCAAGCAAGGCGCGCGAGGACTCCGGGCACACAGGCGTCTAGGCCTCAGGGTGTGCGGGATCTGGAGTGCGGAGGCGAGGGCGCTTCGCAGGGGGCGAGGGCTGGCGAGCGGGCGCGCGAGCGATGCCGCGCTGGGAGTGCTCGGGCACTAGTGAACGCGGAGCACGGGAGCAGGCACCAGGGGGTGTCCGCGCTCGCTGGGAGCGACACTGTCCGCGACCAACACCAAGGCTGGGCTTTCTCTTTTGCGACAGAAACTGGGTTTGATGGATATGTTTGGTTTTAGGGATTCGATGGAATCAAGATGTTGGGTGATGATTGTGACTTCCGAAATTTCTCAAGAACATAGAACAATGATAGCTTTTGGATTGATAACCAAGAACCCTTTAATCCATAAAGGGGTTTCTCAATTCTATTCAATCTCCTTTAATTCAATAGAACTACAATGTTTAAATAGAAAACCTAAGAACCAATTCTACCGTGCAAGATAGAATTTAGGTTGATAAAGATATAATTTTAATCCTAAAGATAAATAAACCTAGAAGATAAAACTTAATCTAAAATCCTAACCATTTTATTTAATCTAACTAAGAAATACTAAAAATAAGCAATTCTATAATTAGACTCCAACTAACATAAGAGTTACTAAAAATAGAATATATATATAAAAAATAAGAAATATAAATAATAAAATAATTAACGTCGTTTCTTTAACGACTCCCAAGGTGGAGCCTTCTTCTTTCGCTTGAGGATGACATCATTCTCCTCCATTTGAAATCAACTCGTCCTCGAGTCGTTGCCTGGATCAAGATCGTTGTTTGACCCACAGACGGCCATCTTGACCCGCATCAATAATGGTTTTGCAGATAGGTTTGATCCTCTTGTTGGGGTGAAGAGATCCGTAGGTCCATTATTCACTAATACAGAAAATGAGACAGATGTGATACATTCCTTGATCCAATTTATAAAGGTTGGGTGGAATCCAAATTTTAACATGACAGCCTCCGTGAAGTCCCAGTCAACACGGTCATAGGCCTTCTCCATGTCTAATTTGAGGGTCAGCCACCCTGTCCTGCCCTTCCTAGTTTTGAAAGAATGAAAGATTTCATGAGCTATGAGTACATTATCCTGAATAGCTCTATCTGATACAAAGGCTCCTTGGTGCGGGTTAATCAGTTTTCCCAAAACTTTCTTCAATCTCTCTGTTAATATTTTTGAAATAATTTTATAGATTGTTGAGCACAGACTAATGGGTCTGTAGTGACCCGTTGTGGTTGGGTTGTCTATTTTTGGTAGTAGTGTAATGAAAGTATGGTTTATTTGTTTAAGTAACCTTCCTGATAAGAAGAAGCTCTTTACTGCTCTAATAACCGAGGGGCCGAACACATCCCACGAGGCTTTGTAAAATTCAGCAGTTATGTCGTCAGCTCCTGGGGCCTTATTTCTTCCTAAGCATAATACTGCATTTTTTATTTCTCCGTTTGAGGGTATAGCTATTAACTCGGTGTTTTCCTCATTTGTTATATCTTAAGAGATTAGGGTAAGGAATTCATTCAGTTTTGCCCTATTGATTGGTTGTTTTGTAAATCTTTTTTGAATGTCCTTTCTAATTTCATTATTTATGTTATTTTCACCTGTTATCTGAGTACCTTCAGATGTTGTTATGCTACGGATGAATTTTCTGTTTCTTTTGCCCGATGCGATTCTATGAAAATATCCAGTATTGAAATCTGATAATTTAATATGCTTAGATTTTGCTCGTTGATTCCGGTATGCTTTCTGAAAGAGTAGTAATCTTTTTTTTTTCTTAATCAAGTTAGCTTCTCTTTTGACCATGTTGCATGTTGAGTTGTTTGGCCTACCTTGTTGTAATAGCAGAATTTGCATTTCTACTTTTTGCAGTTGCCTGAAAATGTTACCAAACGTGCTTTTGTTCCAGCTCTTTGCCTTTTGTTTTAAGAGTTTCGTTTTCCTGACTAGCTGATACATTGCCGATCCATGGCATCTAAGTCGCCATGCTTGTTTCACAATATTTTAAAAATCCTTCATTTGTATCCATACATTTTCAAATTTGAAGGGTGGGGGTTTGAATGTTTGACTGGTATTCAGTTCGATGGTGATTGAGCAATGGTCAGATGATGTGAACGCACCATTTTTAGTGCAGATGGTGGGATACTGGTGCATTATGTCATGCTGAACCAACACCCGATCGATTTATTCTTTTATGTTCCCAATGTCAGTCTGTTTCTTTCTCCATGTAAAAGGGTTTCCCCATGCAGGAATATCCACCAGTGAACATTGGTTTTTGATGTCCGCGAGCCTAATAAACCTTCGCGGATGAGTTATCGCACCGCCTTCTTTGTCCAAAAAGCACCCTATTTCATTATAGTCACCCATGACGATGCATGGGATTGCTGCTTGTCTTATTTCCGCAATTACCTGGTCAAAGAATCTGGGTTTATGTTGCTCCTGGGGGGGGGGGGGGGGGAGCATAGATGAACCATATCAGACACGAAAAATTGTCTAAGGTGTTAGTATATTTGACGACTATTGCCCTGGGCCATTGTGTTATTACTTCAATGGTTTCATTTAGCAGACACCTCTCCTTCCAGAGTATTCCCAAGCCACCAAATTTACCAATAGCTGGGGACAAAATTGCTTTATCGAACCCCGCCCCCTTCCATGTCGAAGGCGGAGGGATGTTTTCTGTTTTTGTTTCAGCAAGTGCTAGTAATTGGATATGTTTGGATTTGCACCACGTGCTAATCTCTGTCCAAAACACGGGTCGGCCGATCCCTCTACAGTTCCAGAAACTAACTTTCATTAACGCCTGAATTTGGGGATAACGAGAAAGGTCCTTGCAACACCCCGTCATGTAGGATCGAGTTTGTGTGTTTGTTACGGTACTTAAGTTTTGTTCTTTTTTGTTGCTTTATGAGCTGGTTCGAAATCCTTGTAGATAATAGAGTATGATAGTAAGTGAGAATCCCACGAAAAAATACGAATCCGTAGGACCAAACCCACCATTTTCTGTGACCCACCACTTCCTCCTTGGTATGAGAAAGCAGCACCATGGTCGCCGAGGATGCACCTCCAACGACGCTTGGTTCATGCATCTGGTAACATGAACCAAGGGTAGTAGGTTCTTTTGAAGGGGTTTCATATGCTTCGTGGTTTTCATCGATCATCAACTCAGAGACATGGTTTTCTTTAATTAGGTAGCAATTGGGCACATTTATCATGTTTATGAACAAGGTTTCTCGTGAGTCACAGTTCCCAAATGGACAGAATTCGGCAGACTGAATTAAGCCATGGTAGTCTAACATACAAATTTTTAACAAACAAGAGGTATACGTTCTATTAGTGTCCCTAGAATTCTTAGAAATGTGCATCTTCATATTTACTGGCAACCATTCAAAAAGGGGTAGAACGCCCAATGTCAAATCGTTGGTCATCAAGGTCGTGGTTTCGATTTTGATGTTGTAGAACGATCTATCCATATTGTCAAACTTAGCATTTATAAAGAGTGCATCTATTCTTCCCGTACAAATGGCTGAAAGGAATTTTCCATAGATATAGGGTTTCAAGTTGTAAATCAAAGACACAGGGTTACACACTCTTCCATACTCTAATTCTAGTTGTAATACGGGTGTGAGCCAATTAAATTTCCCAACATTTCCATATAATTTATTGATCAAAAACACCAACACACTATCGAATTCCTTCATCATTTGATTAGGATCCTTAAGAGAAGGAAGCTCAAACATACTATCGGAGTCATTGTTCAACAGATTCGAAGCATTGAAATCATGAAGAGCAAGGATATAAGGGAACCTGAAAGTTCGGGTCAGCGGTGACTCGCCACCACGAGGCAAGTCGACCGGCAGGCACGGCTGCCCCAGAGCGGGGAACCTCCACCAAACAAGGAACCGCACCACCTTCCATAGGAAACAACCCATACCATCTTGCAGGCCAACGAAGACGAGCCGGACGCCGTCACCCCAAACAAAGCGCCACCCAAACGCCGCCAGCAAACATCACGCTTCAAGCCAACTTGCAAATTCAGACGTCTTTCTACATAAATTTGATGTCTTTGACCCCTCTCCCAACCCAATACATGTATACTTGCTGGAGAGAGGCGGATTTTGACATGGAAGAGCCGAAACACATAGAGTTCAGATGCTCTTCGCACATCTCTCAAACTTGCTCCAAGAAGAATCAATGGAGAAGCGAAGCTCACTGATCCCGTATTCCATATCTCCTTCTGTTGATCGATCTTCGAGATGATGAGATTCAAAGGGCGGATTTGCTGGCGGTGATTGATTTGGGGGCTAATATATATATATATATATATATATATATATATATATATATATATATATATATATATATATATATATATATATATATATATATTATACATTACCATGGTAGGGACAACGATGCACTCTTGTTCTATAATCTCTGCATATATCGACATATATAATAATCGCAATCCACATTGTTTATTTGTTTAGGACACTTCATAAGAATAACACAAGTTAAGCAAAATCTTGACACTAATTGAATGCATACAAACACATAATGCTAAACTTACTGAAATTTCAACCCAATATGTCTTTTTTCCGTTGAGGACGGTATATCGAAATAGCACTCAAAAGTATAAAAGTATATCATTTTAGACTTGTAGATAATAACATACAACTAACTAATTCAATCAAGATCCAAAATATATAAATGACTTACGGTTCAACCATAACTTTCAAAATTTGTCCCACATTCCTTCTTTTTGGATCTAGCCAATATACAATATTGTCAAATAGATTTATAACAGCCAACATCCAATGGAACCTACAAAAAATTCAAACGTTAGCCACTAATATTAAAATTAAGATATATGTGAAACTATAGTTTATGATAAATAAATAATAATAATTAATAACAACGACCCTTCATGGTAAGCTGCAAACCATATACGATTTTCCATCCCTTCTTTTCCTATTGAATTTGTCATGTACTGTTGTTTTTTCTCCACTTCAACATTTACGCATGAGTTATGTATGTGGGGCAAAAAAATGCATACTTTTCAGAAAAGCGATTTTCATACAAATACCTATCATTAATTATGTAATATAGATGCAATAGATTAATCAACACTATGCCATATTAACTTTATGGGATAAGCTATAAAAATAATTTAACTAAAATATCAATTTACTTCATTTAAAAGGCAATATGAGTTTGGTATATTTGCTCCTTCTCAAGCTACTGATTGATTTGATCTTTCCTGGCATACAAATCTTGATTCAAATGAAAAACATTATCTCCCATACCAATCTTAATAAAAAAGTCGGTACCTAGATACGGGAATAGTATGCGATACTTGTCTAATGCGCTGAAATTTGGTGGATATGACTGATTTTTTACCATTTCCATACTTGCAAGAGTTGAAAACCTAGACACATCAATTTAGATTTAAAATTTGATGCTTTAACCACATTCTAAAGCTATAAAGATATTCATCAAAACAGTACAAGTTAGTTAAAAACCTAGACACATCAATTTAGATTTAAAATTTTGTAGTGTACAACTTATAGAAACTGCAACTCATAAGCCAGAAGTAACATCACACAAAAAATCGCCTAATGAGCTCATAAACCAGCATCGACATTGATGAGAAGAAAACACTAAGAATTGATCAAGAACAAAGCATTGTTCATGATCAACAATGGCGGAAAGAAGAAAGAAAAGATGAATTCAGAGAGAGAATGAGAATGAATCAGATCTTCATTCATTGTGTACTCTCTACGTGTTTACATGTGTAACACCCCCGTCCCACATCGTATATAATAAGGATGTACGGAGTGATTTATAAGTGATTCAAGTCCTACTCATGTTTGTTTGATAAAGCTTTGCCTCCATTTCCTTAGCATTCTTCTCCAAGACCTCAATCTTCTTAATCAACACCACATCTGATTTCTTACTCTATTCCTCGAACTCCCTATTTAACTTGGAAACCCGTACTGGATTAAAACTCTTCACAAGCTCCAGATTCTTGGCCTCAACCTCCTCTGATCTCTTTTTCTCTGCTTCTAGAGCTTTCTTCGCATTAAAACTCTTCTCAACTTCCTCACTTTTTTTCTTCTCAAGCTTTCTTTTGAATCAGCTTCGAATTCTCCTCCTCCTCCATTTTCCTCATCTTGGCCGCCATGGTCATCCTGTCTTCAAAATCCCTCTTTAATCTATTATTCTGGCTATCCAAGACTTCAATCTTCCTCAAAGCTACCTTTAGATCAATGGCAATCAAACACTTCTCCACATTACTCTTGTAATCTTCCTCCATCCACGTACGTTTTTCTTAATCGAATTTCTTTTTCATTTCCGCATACCTTCCCTTCCATTTCAATTACTTCGCCTTCATTATTTGCTCCTTGTCTTCCACCTCCATCACTCGTCTCTCCAGATTGACGTTTTCCTCAAACAACAACTCGCATTCTAGCTCCAAGTTTCTAATCCATGTGACCCTAACTTCTTCGTTTTCCTGAATCTCCATCTAACCGAAATACAATATGAACTCTGAAGTCGCTCTCTCCTTCTCCCTCTCTTCTTCTTTTCTCTCTTTCACCTAGGGTTTATCGTCGTCGTTGAGCTCAAAATGAGGTAACCCTAATCCAGCCCAACGTATTAAATGAGCCCAATATCCAAAATAGGCCCATAAGCTGCTCCACATGTCTCGAAATTCTTTGCAAGCAAAATCATAGCTAGTGTAAAGCATCCACAAAGGCAACACCCAAATGGGTGGCTTAACTTTAAATAAAAAAGAAAATGAAATTAGAGTATGTTATGTCAAACATACTTTGCATTGAAAAGTGGGAGAGTTTCTCTTCCAAGAAACAACCTACAAAATTAAGACACCCACAACCTGCAAAATCTGACATTTTTAAGAATAAAATTCATTTTCCTTTTTAATTTAAAATTAAGACACCCACAAAATAATAGCCTTTGTGGATGCTTTAAGGCTCGTGCCTAAGACACGAGTATGAAATCTTTTGATTGTATTTTTTTTATACAAAGCAAGATTTGGGGAGGAGTCAGATCCTGCAGACACCCCTCCCAATGACATCCTGTCGGACGAGGGATAGGAACTCCGAATGAGATGTGAGAGCTTCATGATCTATGAAGTGCCTGAGATGAGTAATCTTGTTCGCAACTCGATTGATTTCACGGAAAAGGTGAGAGCAAGATGCCCATTGATTGACCTAAACTTTTGTGTTAAAAAATGAACTCCACCGTCCTCATTCTTTTCAAACTATTGTAAAAATTAATTGATGTAACCCCAACACATAATTTTTCTCTTTTTAATAAACCATTGAGTAAGGAATTTCTCATAGTATCAAAGATTCAGATCTTTTATTAGGAGAAACAAACCAGTCTAAGCTAAACAAAAGGGTTCAATATACGCGTAGGATTCACGCGCATGAAATCGAAATTCCGACAAAAAAAAAATACCAATTTGTCCATCCGATGCAGTTTTAAATACCAATTTGGCACCGGTGTCTTTTTAAATACCCAAATGTCCAACCTGCCAATTTTAAATAACAATTTGGTATTTTGGCCGGCTCTTTGTTGGTACTTTAAATATCCTAAGATACGATTAAATTGTGAAGTTTTCAAACATCTACATATGTTACTTTACTAAACCTTTATTTTGGTAAATAGAGAGCGATCATCCGAGGATCAAACCAGATACTTTTAGGTACTATCTGCAAGTTCTTTTCGGCCGATTTATTCCAGAATGGTTGTTACTTTACTAAACCGACAACTGAACCTCTACCTTACATTTTGGTATCAATTTATCTCACATTTATAACCCCTTTGTGACCTTGTCATTGAATTTACTTTATGCTATAACAAAGAAGGAGGTTCAAATCATAGACTACCGGCCCCCATCTAACTTGCCTAACAATCATCGATCGAGTGTTTAGGAATTAAAAGACCTATTGGAACATAATTCGAAACGACGTAATCGAAATCGCATTCCTCAAAATACATTTCGATCCCTAAATTCGCACAAGATAGCTTTTGGGGTTCAATGAATGTAACATTTGAGGATTGAAGGTGACATCTTAAAGAAGACGCCCATTCAGTAAGTGGCGTCAATTTAGAATAAAATTCATTTTTGAATCCCAACTAATCTCACAAACATGGGTTCGTATAGAACGGGGTTAATAAACTAACTAAAATTATAGACAGAGTAAAATTTATAAAATGCTGGTAAAAGTAGTAAAAAATTTAAACAACAAAATAATCTCCGTGTTTTAATTATGATAAATAAACAAATAATGCAAAAAGAGTGTTTTGATTTTTGTAGTTAAAAATTTAAACACCAAAAAAGCTCCTTCCATTAGCTTATTTTTTAACTCAAATTTATAACAACAACCATCTTAATTTAGGTGTTGGTAAAACCTGATTAAAATTTTAAATACCCAATTCTACTTCTTTTTTAGTTTTTTTTTTTCATCCATACACACTCATAGGAAAGACAAAAAGAAAAAAAAAAGACCACAACTCAATATTCCATATTTTAAACTTGTTAAAGACGAAAATTTGAATTTTTCACACATGTTGAAAAGTAAACTTAAAGTCAACCTTGACTTTGACCTAATGACCTTCCATATTATATGAATCAAGATAATTCTTTCCAATGGTGTATTCTCCCAAACAACCTTAAACCTATACCTAAGTAGTTTGAAGATCGTCGTCGTTCCCAACGAATCCGAAGAACCATGGGAAACGGGAAGTTAGTCTGCTCGGAGATAAGCACAGGAGCTGGCTTGGATCTCGGAGGCTTCTTGATGGTCATCGTCCTAGCTTTGGCATTCATGGCCGTTTGCAACCAACCTCCGCGAAGGAGAGCTTTAGTCCTCGTAAGACACCCCTTTTACGCGTGAGAAATGATCGAGGTGTGACTCGTGTGTTGTTGTTACTCGTATTCATATACTCGAGTTTTGATTTTATGTTAAACGAGGCATGGATTTAATCTCATCATATGATATCAGAATGTTATATTAACGTGTAGTTTGAGTTGATGAATCATTTAAATACCATTGCTTATTGTTGTTGTGAACCCAAGCAATTGCTTTTATTTTTTATTGATGCTGGTAAAAATTAATATAATACACAAACATTTTTTTTAAACCTGTGATAAAAAATACTAAAGACAACTTCAAATTCACCATTTAAAGTTTTTCAATGAATTCGATCCAAATTTTTACCTATTTGATTCCCTACTAGATCGATTCGATTCTAGGGTTTTGATCTTTCGATAATTTATGGTGAAATTGTATGATTTTGGTGTTGATTATATTATTGGTTAGTCGAAAATGTTGGTGTTTGATTTGCAATTGATTTGATGCAAACCTTCTCCCTTGAATTGAATTCCACAACTACATTGTCTAATGAAATAGGCATAAAACTAGAACTCAACCATTTTAGTGGCCATTAAATAAATGGGCCTGAAGGCCCACATCTCAAACCAATGGTTTAGTTGTTTGGTCATGTTCATATCTAGTCTTTATAAGAATTTTGGACCTAATAAAAAAAACTTTGATAAAAGTATAAAATTAATTTGAACTCTAATAAATATAACAAATTAGAAATTTGAGAGTAAGAATCTTAAACCCCTTAAATGATCATCCTTTGTGTGTTTTTTTAATAAATAATTCGAGATCAAACAAGTCTGATTCTCGAATGGTCGACTGAAAACCATCGAATATACAATAAAAATAAGAAAATTCGGCTCGAGCTCGTTAATTTTCCAAACGAGCCGCATATGAGCACATTTTAAAACTCGGTTCAAAGATCGGGCCGTTCGAATCGAATAGCTTGAATTTTAAGGAATTTCTAAAATTTTATTTAAGTTACTATATAATGAGTAAGTAGAATTGTTTAAAGCTCGAAAAAAGCTCGGCTTAATCTCGTTCATTTCTTAAACGAGTTGAGTATTAGCACATTTTTAAACTCGAGCTAAAATTTAGGCTTGGCTCAAACTCGCTCATATTCTAAATGAATTCAATATGAAAAAACAATACTCGGCCCATTCGACTCGAATAAGAACCTAATGATGCCTATCTACTTTTACAATGTTTTACAAGGTTCTTATTTATTATATTTTGCATCCAAATTAATTTTTTATTTACGAATTATAGCAATTGTATGAATATTGGTGTAATAGTATATAGTTTGTATATAAATATGTGTTTTTAAAAATTTGTATTATTTTTGTTGTTAACCCGAATAGTTCCTATTATTTTTAATCATTTTTACTTAAAAAAAAATCTCATCCATATATGTATAATATTAAAATAAATATTAAAAAATGGAAACGTCATTAATTCGCACATCCCAATATGGTGGATTACTGCTATTCGTTTTTATGGCATCGAGACGTCGTATGATATCTTACCACTCTCTAGTCTCGTGTGTTATCGACATTCACACTCTTCCTTTATATATAAAAAATAAAATTCAGAATTATTTCCGCAAGGGTATCAAACTCCGCTCTTATGGGTGTTTTCTAGTCCCCGGTTGGGTTATCTAAATTCTTTTAGGGATTCTCGGTGCCCTTTTCTCAAGCGGTGTGCGGCTCTGCGATGGCGAGGTGTGGTGATCTTCTCTTTGGATTTGGTTTTGGCTTTCGGAGTCGGGATAGGCTGGGATCATGGTAGTGTGTATCGCGACGTCTCCTCTATTCGGGTTGACTGCTTCCCTGGAGTTCGTCCTCACTGCCCACAGGATGATCGGGTCCTGATACATCGCTGGCCTACGGTTCTGCGTTAAAGTGGGGCTTGGCTTCGTCCGTCATCTTTGACCACTTCCACTTTGGTTTTAATCTACTAGGTTTCGTTGTACTGTAGAGTGCGTCTGCTTGATTTTGCACCTTTGTTTTGTTGTATGATTTTGTTTGATGTCGAGACGGTTCTTCCGTTTGCCGGCTTGTCCAGCCTTCGAGTTTCGGATATGTCTAAGATCAAATTCTTACCTAATCAAAAAAATAAAATAATATAAAAAAATAAAATAAAATATCCTGTAAGTATTTATTTTGAAACCCTAAAACGTGAGTTATCTCTCGCTGGTCAGTTCTAACATCCTCTACCACTTATCGCCGCTCACGAATTTCTTCTCTCCACCGTCGACGGCGACCGCGAAGCACCGGCGACGGTCACCAGTTATCAGCCGGCCACAAGAGTCACAAGTCCGCCTGAGGCCTCTAACTGTCTGTGCAGATTGGTACCTCCAAGATGAAGAGCTCAAAATCGAAAACTGGCGATCAGTCCCATGGTTCCAACAGATTTAAGAAGCCTACGAGTAAGGTCAACAAGGCAAAGAACTCGCAGAGATTGGGTGGTGGAGGTCTCTCCCTCGAGGCTTTTGCCAATGCCAAGACCAAGAGGAACACCAACAGCAACCACTACAATCCTTCTGAGATAAGTATGAAAATATTGCGTCGCTTTCTCTCTATTTCTCCAACCTTATTAGGAATTTGTGTTTGCTGACTTTCGAAAGCTCCCAATTTTAGCTTTATATCTTTCGTAATTGATCGGATTTGGTTAGATTAGATCCGAGCGGGTTGTAGTTGTGTGATATTGGTTCAATTTCCACAATCCACACTTCGAAATTGAACGAGCAATTATCCTATTGATATGAAACTATGCAAGATTGGAAGAATTTCAGAATTTTGGATGCACTTATTAGTTATTTGAGCCACCTCTGTGGTGGTGATTAATAGTTCCTTATTTGTGAAAACCTAAAGGTGAAGTTTCGTATTGCTTCTTTTCTGTTGGAGGGGGATCATGTTGATTATTTCTCTGCGGTGATGGAAACTGAACTGTGTTACAAAATGTATTGTGATACTATTTGAGGTGTGAAGTTGTGGATCCATCTGTGTAGTTGGGAATTTGAATTTCTGGATCCTTGGAATCCCAATCAAATGAAGAAGTTTCATAATGATACAAACCTAAGCTACAAATTTTAACAGTTTTAATTCCTATTATTCTATTTATCATTTTCCACTCCCCAGTTTGTAGTCCACCAGTCTAGGTTGAATTCATTTATTGTAATTCCTAGTTGTTAGGCACTTTTTAGTTTTCAACTGATTTTGAGTTGATTGAGTCGGTTATCAATGGCTCTCTTGGTCTCCTCCCTCAGAAGCTTGGCATTCAATCCCATGTCAATGCACCGCTTTATCAATGCATTTGAACTGTTTCTTCTCTTTGAATCTCCGAATAGATCAGGTTAGTCTAGTCAACATCATCTGGGGAGTGCTTGCCTTCCCCAAAACTTAATCCGACGGATCAAAAGTGCATTGCCATGGCCCATGAAAGTCTCTTCTCAATGCCCTTGAAGTACTTCTTTGGCTTGCCGTGGAAGCATTCTTCTTCCCTAGAGATCAATGTTTGTAGGTTGAATAAGAAGTACCTAGACAACGGATTCATATGAATTATGAACAATGCACATTTGGTCAGTTGGTTAGGCTTTGGAGAACCGTAAGCATTGTTACAACGAGAATTGACATGGGATTGAATGCCGAGCTGTTTAGTGAGGACACCAAGGCCGAAATGGAGCTACTGAAAGCAATCTCTTCTGCAGAGAATTAGGTTTGGTTCGCCAAGTAGCTAAATCAATCAAATGAGCATCAGTTGAAAACTATGAGGAATTTTAGTCCAGTAGTTTATGCTTCAAAGTCCTTACAAGTTTATGAAGAGTTGCAAACTTCTTAGATATATGTTTCCTCTCTTTTACTGGCTTTCCTTGTCTCCCTGAATTAGAGAAGAAGAAGGAATTTTACAAGAATGCAAAATATTTGAAGAAGTTCAAAAAGCAAGTCAAACCAGAAAGCCACGAGGTTCGTACTTGTTAGTTCATGCTTGTACCTATAACCATCTGAGTAGCCTTGTGAACATTTATATGGTTCGCACTTAGTGCAGGTGGATGAGGATAAATCTGGGGACACCAAGAAGATTACCAAGGAAGACAGGAAAAGCAAGAAGGGATCTTACAATTTGGAAGCAGTGTATGCAAAGAAACACGAGGAGGTGGAAAAGGAAAGGCTGGAAAGAGAAGCCGCTATGAAAGTGAGAAAGGAAGAGCGAGAGAAAGCTGAAGCTCGGAGGAAAGAGTTGAGGGAAAAGATGTTCAAGAAGACAAAGAAAGGTCAGCCCGTTATGAAGTACAGGATTGAACACCTTTTGGAGACCATACAACGGTCTGCGACATAGCTTGCTGTTTCAGGATAAACCCACTCGTTCCTTTGGTGCAAGCCTCCTTCGGCTTTGGGAATGGCAGTCTGTTAAGCACACAGTTTACGTTGACTCAGCCAGTTTAGGTGCAACCAGAGGAGTGAAGATCAATCAGATGAAGCTACAGTTAACTCGGCTGGCATCTCTGGTATGACATTTAGTCCAGGTTTGTGATACTTCAAAACTGGGCTTGCAATCGCCTTTTATAGTACTAAACTACTAATCTTGTATTATTGTAGTATGTTCTTTGACTACTCGATTCCAAAATCGTCTTCCTTCTTATCCTTACCCGCTCCATTTTTGAGCTCCATCGTATCGAGGAACCGCCATCAGAAAATTATGTATGCAAATATGCACCTGGTAAAGTGGTAAGTGGTAACCCAGGAAGATGTACAACTTATTCAGTTCATCATATCGCATATCAAAATGCAACTAACTTGAGTTAAGCTTGACTAATGGCCACTTCTTGTAAATCAACTTACAAGGAAATTTTCGTTGTTATTACATATTTTATTTAGCAACCAACCATATAGATGAATAAACAGATGTTACAGATCTCCCAAATTTTGAGGTCCGTCAAACGTCAAATATGAATACTAAAATTTGATGACGATGTGATTTTACTAAAGTGAGTGTAAATTTTAAGTGAGCTTCAAAGTTGTTAAATTTTAGGTTGGGTGATTTTTTGAATTTTATAGAAAAGTATGCTGCTTTCTCCTACTCGATTGCAAATTGGGCCTTAATTTTAGTGAATGGGATCCCCTGTTTCAAAATCGCTTGTCCTCAGACAAATTTATTAGGTTAAGAGTGGGGGATTATGTGAGAGAGATAGGTCCGAGATAGGGAGATCGGGGACAACATATCCTCACAATATTTTTAGCTAGTCTTTATGAGGAATACTTTTCGATACCAGCATGTTTAGATAACATGTTAGATTTTGTACTCGTTCACGGGAATTCCCTACCTTATAATAATATTTAAGGGCGCTAACCCTATTGGTTGACAAAAAAAAAGAATATCAGGATTTTTTTTAAATAAAGTAACACGAATTATGTTCAGTGCATATTTTTTTTCTTCCTTTTTAGCACATGGTCGCAATGACCTTCGTTACAATGACTAGAGTGCCAAGTGATCGCAACGACTATATATTAATCCTTCTTATCTATCGCTTTTCGACCTTAGTTTTTCGAATAACTTTTTGCTTAAATCAAGCCCCACCAGCTCCGCCATTGCTAATCTGCCCATGCATCTACGTTGATACATCTTCCTCTCGATGTCTTTCCTCTCAAACCCTTTATTCCAAATCCTATGACACTTTTTCTATTACCCGTTGATCAATACTTTCTTTAATTATTTTTTTTCCTTTCATTTTCATTACAAAAGCATGAAAAGTTAGATCGTGAAATGTTGCCACAAATCATTGTTCGCCTTTATTAATTACTAAATTAGACTAATTAAATCGCTTTTGAATTGATTCGCTCCATGAAAGAACCAAACAAACAATATATAATTAGGTGCCTTTCATCTGAAAAATACAAGTAGAGCCAGTTGTTAGTTGTTACTCCCTCCTAACAAAAATATATTGTATAATAATTTCATATGGAATTAAAAGTAATAATATAAAATTTAATATTTTTATATAGTTTTTAGTTAACATATATTTATTTAATGAAGAGAGTATTTATTTTCGGTTTTAAATTATCTTATGATGTACTTAGATAATTATGCTAACCCTAATCCTACGAATTCGGTTTTAAAATTTAGCATTAATGATTTATCTAATTAAACTACACTCTAAAAATATTGGATAAGAAATCAAATTAAAAATTTATTTTCCTAAATAAAAATGAATAAATCCTATTATTTATTTAAAAAATTATTAAATAAATGTATTGAGAAAGAACTAGACTTAAAATTAAATATGAAAAAGGGGGAAAAAAGTCGTCCATCGAATCGAATATATATATAGACGATGATGTATTGTAAACTTGAATATATTTGGGCTCTAAATCTGGACCATTATTTGGTCCACGCTTTAGGACGGTCAAGCGGAAAGTATTACTGCATCTATTTTTAAAGCTAAAAATAAAAGATTCGTCAGACGATAAAAATGATTCCATTTTGAAATGTATGTTTAGTAAATAACTTACATTTAATTATTTCGTCAAATTAACCGGGAAAATAGGATCTGTTGGTAGCCAACCAATTAATAAGTGATTCCGTTTGATGGGTCTTGAAAATGGCATGCACAAAAGGCACCCAAAGTGTGTGACTCGTCTCGTGCACGAGAATATATTAATACGATATTATAAAATTATATCTATAAAAAAACTATGATAAAACATAATAAATCTGAATTAAAATGTGAGAATTAAACTAATAACGATCAAAGTGGGTGTTTATATTTCTCACCTACTTTGATCGTTATTAGTTTAATTCTCACATTTTTTAGATATATAGATCAAAGTGAGAAATATAAAATAATTGAAAAAAATCTATATATCTATATATATACAATCTTATTATGATAAAACATAATAAGATTGTATTCATTTATTCTATTCACAAATACTAAAAATTTAATATGAATATAAATTTTCTTAATTTTTTTTTACCTAGATTATAATTTTATCTACATTTTAATATAAAGTTAGATTAACTTTTAACGTGTCAAATTTACCCGATATAGTCATATAGACCATGAATGTCACATGTTTGACCCTTCCCTTTTTTCTAAAAAAGGAAAGTGATTAAGAAAATCAGCACACGCAACAGCATAGACATTAGTCTCTTCCCTAAAGCATGCATTAACATTTGATTTTTGTGGATGACAACTTATTTAGTCTTTTTTTTTTAAGATCCTGGGCTTTGTCCACTCTACATCTGGATCGAGTTACTGTAGGTCCATTTAAGAGGTTGACCCTCCCACTCACAAGCGTGCCCATGTTTTCACGGAGATTCGAACTTCGAACCTCGAGGCATGAGTTGTAGCCTCATAACCACTACACAAATTTGTGATTGGTCTTTGATTGGAAGAAACCAATGTAGTATGAAAGTTACTCGATCAATTAATCCGCAACATATATAGTTGTTACCTGAAAACATGAACATTATTAAATTTAAGTAAGTTCATATAATTAATTATCTTAATTTCTTTGTAACATTTCAATTATCCCGATTGAGACGCACGTGCAGAGCCAAGGGAGTCTAGGGGGTCACGTACACCTTGCTTATTTTTGACGAGTTATCTATGTGTATTCTCCTCAGCGAGTCGTATATATATAGGTAGAAGAATTGTATGAGAAAGAGCTAGATTTTTAAAAACCGATGAGAGAGTATTCGTAGGGGATACATAACCATAATCATAGCCTTATTTTGGGATTATTAATTTGTGTTTATGAAAAAAAAACATAATTATCACAACTTTTATAATTTAAAGATAATTATATATACAAATTTGTCAAAACATATACAGTATTGTAACAAAAGATTGCGAGTACCACACTAAATTTGTCAAAACTTCCTCCTCTATTGTAACAAAAGACTCATTTTTTTTATATATGGAAAAGGCTCATTTGATCTCATTCTTATCATTCTAATGAGAAAGATTTTTTCTGTTTGATAGACTGCTGAAAAAAAGTAAAAGTAGAACAATTTTTTTTGTGGTGTATCATTGTTAAAGTCGGCTGGGTCCGGTGGGACTAAGAAAGATTTTTTCTGTTTGATAGATTGTTGAAAAAAAATAATAGAACAATTTCTTTTGTGGTGCTATCATTGTTAAAGTCGGCTGGGTTCGGTGAGACTAAGACGCTAGAGAGGGAGATCGTGTGTGCGGGCCCACATACAACATATAAATCTGAACGGGGATCCATCCCAAAACCAATTGACAATGAGAGGAGTATCTATTCAACCTTGCGCACTCAAGTCGAACACACAAGACCAACGAGTTCCATCCTAAAACCAATTGACAATAGGAGGAGTGGTTCACTAACTTATATGCAAGGTCCGGGGATTTTGTGTTTTTCGACGTGGGACAATCATCCGCACATCACAACATAATTTCCCTAAGATAAAAATGAAAAGGCATTTTGGAGTGGTGAGTGCACGCTCGATGTCGATCTCGATGGAAATGGATGGCACTTGGCAGGCAGCTGCTATCGACTGATCGATCACCACTAATTAAGGACTTTTATTCCTTTTGCCTCTTTCGTTTTTGACTGATTTAATACTCAATATATATATAGGGATGCGCTCCGGTGAAAACCAAAATTACGGTAGAAACCCGTGAGGACCGACTTTTTAGCTCGATTCACTTGCTTTATAGTCCGGTTATGAATAGAACCGACCTATAAAGTCACAAATTTTAGCCCGTTTCTGAATAAAATCGATCTATAAAGTCACTATATAATTTTAAAACATTAGCTTTTTAACACGATTTTTCGGTTTGACCGAACTATAAAGTCATGTGTTATTTTAAAATTGGAGTTTTTAGCACGGTTTTTAGGTTGAAACGAGTTGTAAAGTCACCGTGTGATTGAGGTTTTTAGCACGGGTTTGAAAAAAAACGAGATATAAAGTAGTCCTCACGGGTTTTTACCACAATTTTAGGTTTTCACCGGAGTCAATCCCTATATATATATATATATATATATATATATATATATATATATATATATATTCTGACGATCAAAGCTATGCCTAAGAGCACCCACAACAGCTATACTGTGGGTGTCTTCACTGTTTTTTTGAAAAAAAGAAAAGTAATTTGTTTTCAAAATGTGTCAGTGGAATCATTACAAAAGTGTCTTAATATATGAGAGAAGTTTCTTCTTCCAACAAAATAATTCTGACTTAAACACCCAATTCTGACTTTTTCTGATTTTTTTTTAATTTTCTTTTTTTAGTTTAGGTTAAGACACTCTATAAAAGTATTGGGGTCGTGGATCTAAGGGAAATCGGATGGCAGTCATCAGATCACTACAGTGCTTTTGTTCGCCCTACACTTAATTAATACTCAGATTCTTTATTTACCTGGAAATCAAAACTCCTATATATAAATTGTGGAAAGATATGAAATATGACATATCTCACATTTGATTAAATAATGAATTCAAGTCTTGCATATAAGTCAGTGGGCTACTCCACCAATCCCCAATTGGTTTTAGGATGGAATCTCATTCGGCTTGTGTGCTTGACTTGATTAGCGCGTGTGCGCTTGGACGTGTACTGACCTCCACGTCGTATGGCCCACCATGGAGAACGAGTTCTTACAACAAATTAACTAGTATTTAAAAAAAAAGTTTGTTTAATAATAATAAATATAATATATTCTTTTATTATATTTTTTTTCTTGTTTTTTTTCAAAAACTATAACTAAAAATATTTTAGTAATGAATTACAAATCCGTCTCTGGCGATTAATAAAAAATTCGAACTGTGTAAATGCGAAAATCTATCTAAAATGAATTCTTAATATTTCATAAAATGTCATCTTTTAATTTTTCTAAAGTTTATACGAGCAAGAGTTGTGTATATATGAGCAATCTTAACTTGCAACCGTCTCAAAAATGGTGATTATTTTAGTTTGTGAAAACTCGTGTCATCGGTCGCAACCATCCTCGTATTATTATGTGGAATTTGCCCTCCAAGTTTGATAAAATAAACTTTTAAGCTGTAAAGATCCATAGTATATATAAATAAAATAAGATAAAAAGAAGAATATTAATTACATTATTTTAACTCAAAAAAACCTTTTTTTTTGGGGGTAAAGCAAGGTAGCATATATATCCAGCAAAATGGGAACATATGTACCTACCTAGCTAGCTGTTTTTTTTTCAAAAAAAAAAAAGAAATAGAAATAGAGGAATTAAGAAGTCAAAGAAAATGGAGTACATCGAATTAGTTCAAAATATAATTAATATTAATATATTTGTTAAAATGAAGTATATAAAATTTATACAATAACATAATTTTGGTAAATCCTCACTCACTCCTTGATTGAAAGAGGGAAATACAGTGGGCATCAGGTGGGACCGTTCCATTATATTTTAAGGTCTTGTGCAAGTAACAAAAGAATATAGTTAGTATTAAACTCGAATCAATTCAATATAAATGCAGCCTTATAAATGCAGCCTTTTACCAACTGATCTACCGCAATAACTTTTTACTTGTTGGAATTTATATATACATATACACATATACCCATATAACCTCTCAAGTGATGCTATAGTGATGAAATTAACAAGGAGTAGATCGAAATTGATAAATTAATCCATTCAAATTATAATTAACAACTTACAAAGTAGGAGGAATTGAAGGAATACATTAAGCTAGTACCTTATTATAATGAGTAGATTAATGACAATCACTCATTCGACCACCATCCTAATTATCCCCCTCATCAATTGATCGACTCCACCCATTCCCAATTAGACTCCTACACTAGCTTAGCTTCCGATCTTCACCCAGATCCGACCCGATTAATTTCATGTCAACAAATTAATTGCATTTAACCAATTATTTTATCTTAAAATTTGACACTTAATTAACCACCTAATATAAAATGCGCGCGGATTGATCGACCCCCCTTTCACACGGCAATGCATTCAACCCACAAGAGCAACACCACCACCGCAGGCTCCAGCGTTGTTGACCTCTATCGTGACGATCTCCGGCGCCTTGATCGCTTTCTCTTCCACTTTGTACGCCATGGGCAGCACAACTCCTTTGACGACGACACTTGCCTTGTTTTTGTTGTCATTGTTGTCGTTGTCAATCTTCTTACTTGGATCAACCGTCTGAGGGTTGACCTCTATAGCGACGAGCTCCGTCACCTTGACCTCGCCCTCAGCCTTCAAGTCCGCGGTGGTGGGCAGCGTTTCTCGGGCCTTCTTGGACGAGTTTTTGTAGACGAAGAAGAGCGTCATTTGAGTTATCCCAAAAAATAGGCCCAACACGTTTGGGAGCTACATTTATACAACGTCACACTTTCTAAGTATATATGTAACGATATTTGTTTCTATTTAATTTAGTCCATATATATATATATATATATATATATATATATATATATATATATATATATATATATATATATATATGTATGTATGTATGTATGTATGTATGTATATATGTGCTTACCGCGACGAAGAAGTCCTTAATGAAGAAGCCGTAGAAGAACCACATGACGGCGCAGATGGTGAGGGAGAAGGAGAGCCAGAAGGGCATGAACTCGACGCTCTTCGTCTTTATAACCGTCCTCTACCATTTTCAGAAGGATTGGACGACAACGATAAGTAGGTTATGATTTGAATTGATTTGTATGTCAAATATGGTAAGAGGCTTACGATGACACAGAGAGGAGAAGCGAAGAAGCAAACGGAGCAGATAGCGCAAATCCATCCGATCATTGCCTCTCGTTGAGCTCCATGAGTGAGGAGTGAGGATAGGAGGACGATGAGGCTGAGCAGCCCCACATTGAACGTTAACAACATTTTGGTAGTCTTCCACTGTAAAAAAGGAAGAAAAAAAAGATTTGTAAGTATTTGGCTGTGTAATGAAAGATTGGGACATCTAGGGTTATATTTGACCTTAGCTGATTTGGTGGCGAAGACCATGAAGATGATGAGATAGACGGATTCGATAAGGATCCCAGTCGAGTTGATGGTGATAAGGAGAGTGCCATTGGCTTGCTTGATGAGGCCGTAGTACAATGTGAGCATGGAGCTGAAGAGGGCCACAGCATAGGGCAATGGATCGAACCCTTGGGTCGACTTCATCTTATATATTTTGTAGAATGTTGGTCTGCATATGTATATGTTTAGTAAGTAAAACATGTTACAAGTAGAAATATATATATATATATATATATATATATATATATATATATATATATAGGGATTGACTCCGGTGAAAACCTCAAATTGTGGTAAAAACCCGTGAGGACTACTTTATATCTCGGTTTTTTTGAAACCCGTGCTAAAAACCTCAGTCACACGGTGACTTTACAACTCGGTTCAACCTAAAATCCGTGCTAAAAACTCCAATTTTAAAATAATACATGACTTTATAGTTCGGTCAAACCGAAAAATCGTGCTAAAAAGCTAATGTTTTAAAATTATATAGTGACTTTATAGCTCGATTTTATTCAGAACCGGGCTAAAATTTGTGACTTTATAGGTCGGTTCTATTCATAACCGGGCTATAAAGCAAGTGAACCGAGCTAAAAAGCCGGTCCTCACGGGTTTCTACCGCAATTTTGGTTTTCACCGGAGCGCGACCCTATATATATATATATATGTATGTATACATGAAGAGATTGATCGAATTGACATACGTTGGGGAGAGATAGACCATGAATGACACAACGTTGCCTGTGAAACGACGACAATGATTTATCACACTTAATCAGCAACGTGAAAATAACTGAATAGTAAATTAATGATACTATATAAAATGTAACATATAATTGTAAGAAAGGAAAGGAAAGGAGTTGGAGGAACATACCAAGGAGGCCAAAGACGACAGCAAAGTTGGCATGGGTGAGAAAGGTTGTCATTTTACTAATTATAATAAATAAATTAGCTAATTTCAATTATATTGTTGATTGTACGTTCTTCTAATTAATTAAAAGATAGAGGAGATGATGATTTGAGTGTGAAATCTCCCTTTCAAAACACAAAGGTTAGAAAGGGAGAAAACTAGAGAGCGCTCAATGGGTGTGTGGTGATGATAAGCAGTGAGGGTAAAGGGTTTATATAGCACCCAACAAAGTTGAAGTAAGTACACATAAAGACTAAAGTATTATATTAGCTTCTTCATGGTTGGACTGCAATTCCATCCTTCCCATCCATTCACTTTTTTAATTTCATACTTAAATCAGGAGAGAACAGTTTGTTCATGATTTGTTCATAATTTATAAGTGATTCAAATCCTACTCATGTTATGATTGATATTTATTTTCATATAAAACATAAGTAATTAACATAACAAATCTCATCACATATTTTCACGGGACAAGTTCAAATGTCAGATATCTGTTAATTAAAAAAAAGTTAAAGTATTGATGTATTTTTGGTGATTCAATTCACCTCACCTCCGACATGTAGGCCAATTTGTTGATTGTTTAATTAGTTTTAGTATTTTGATGGCTGATGTTTTTATGTTTGATTTTGCATTTTTTTTTTGTTATAAATCAATAGAAAAGAGAAAAGAATCATCTTTAGAATGGTGTGGGGGAGGTGGTTTGTGGCCCTATGCCCTCCCCTCATTTTCTTGCTTTATTTGCTCTTTGCATGCTACCTAGCTCTTGCTTTACTTGCACCTTTCTCTCTTGAGTTGCAACATTTGATATTTTTGTAAGATTTTGTTTGGTTCACCATGCATCATGATGCATCCACATATTAATATTTTGATCGAATTTGAAGTTGTTATCATCCTCGATCGACTCTTACCATAACAATTCTATTTACCAAAAACGAGTTGAGTTGATAATAATAATAATAATAAAACCCTTTTTTTTCCTCCAATTAGTAGATCTTCAAATTGAAATCCTTGGATAATACCTTCAAAGTTTGAAAAATTAAGCTATTTTATTAATTAAGCTTAATTACTAGACATACTTGAAGTCAAACTACAAAATCAATCAATTAATAATACTCCGTACTAATTATTAATAATTAATAATACTAAAGAAGAAGTCGCTACGTACGCCATGTGGCAACTTCTCATTTAATATAGATTTTTTTGTTAACCAATTAAATATTTTTCTATATTTAAATAAATTATTATTTATTATAAATCAAATTACTTTAAATAAGTAATTAATTAATTCTTTTCTTTTTCTAAATCTTAACCGATTGCTTTTCTTTTTAAATTACTTTTTTTTATTAAAAACATATAATCTTTTGTAGTTTTGATTAATGGGATAATATATAAATAATGATTAGATCCATCTAATAAATTGCTTTGTTATAATTTGATTATATATTTACTTTAATCAGTTAGTCTCATTTCAATGATACTAGTAAAAATGAAGGTTATATATGTGTGTATATATATATATATATGCATATATGTATATATGTGTGTAGTATAATCTATAGTCCGTTAATAATAAGTCAAATAATAAATTACTTTATTATATTTATGTTATAATATTATTTGTATTTATCTTTTGATATTGGATAAGCTCTAAGAAGATATTGGATAAGCTCCAGAAAACCCTAATTACCTTATAAACTCCTATATAAAAGGTCATCTGGAACCTCAATAAACACATCAATTTATTATCTATTCTTTCTGTCTATCTTCTCTATTAGCTTTTATACTTTTAGTTATAACACGTTATCATCACTAAAATTAAATTAAAATTAATAGGAAAACCAAAATTATTATAGAGCTTGAAGCCCTCAACTCGGAAAATATCCAAGGACAAAAAAGATAGGAAAATATCTTCCGACAAAATAATTACACAAGTACTTATTAGACATGTATAAGTAATTATATATTGAATGTAACAAATTGTTTTCTCAAGGGTACGTGTGGGAAACCCAAAATAAAGATGATACAGTATGGTAAAGTTGAGAGCTCCAGATATCTCCCATTATATGAAGAATGTACTACAACCGTACAATTTTTTACATTTTATTTTATTTTTATGATGAACACTAGCTTGAATTGAATTGTTTTTTTAGCCCCCAACTTTTTATTCTATTGTAGTAATTAATTAATTAATTAATTAATTAATTATTAAGTGTGAAGCTGAAAAGTGTGTTCAAAGCTCGTTGAATTGGCCAGCTTGATTCCATTAAAGAGCTATGTAGCCTATCCTATGTATATTTCCTACAAACAAGGGAAGGATCAAGGAAGCACAAGAAATATATATTTTGTTGAAGGTTTACGTTTAATTTTAAAACTCATAATTAAATAACATACTTTTTTTTTTTGGTCTGAAAATGAAATATGAATATATATGATACTTAGGGTTGGTGTACTTTTGTCTTTCTTGTTATGATACATGTTGTTTCATGTGAACAGTGACTGATTTGTCAAGTTAGTAAGTGTCGTAAAAATGCGATATGTCAAGTCAGTAGACGTCACATACAATACAACCGCAAAATGTTTAAGCTAGTCTGTAGTTCCTTGGATAAGGAAACAATATATGAATGATTTATAGTTAATTTTTTCTTAATTATATCTTATAGAGGGAAAAAAATGTGAATGTTTGACATAAAGAAGAGGCATATATAAAACCTGCAGAGACCGGTGTATAAATGGTCCATTGGAGGGGATCGAGTTTGGGGTGTTAATAAAATTGATGGAGGCGAATAAAAAGCAAACTGTTGTTGGCCTCTATCTAAAGCTAGCTTGTTCAAAAAGCACACAAAACCATATTAAATTATGTAGCGGTCATTCTAATTGTTATAAGGAATAAACACGTACGTACAATCCCATATTCCAACCATATATAGATGCTTTATAACTCCAACCCATCAATTTCAATTCTCGTTTTATAGGTTGGAAAAGTCTTGTTGGGCCCGACCAGAAAGTCCAATATATAAGCCGGACTGGGCACAATCCCAAAATCAATTGACTCCACCTATATGTTAGGTTCATAATCCTCCCACTTTCGATGTGGGATTCACAAGTGTCCCAACAACACTTTGGTTAATGTCCAGTACTTCTGCTCATCCCAGAGAATCTATTTGATCAATAACCGGTATTTCATTGATAATTTTCTTAAAACTTGTACTCAAACCTATATAAGACATATATTATTTATAATTAAAACGCTTTCTTCATTAAGTGTTTTCTTTTCTCATTAAAGTAGTAAAATACTTCACTAGCTAGCCAGTGAACATTTGTTGTTAGTAATTCATTGGTACCTTTAATGGTAATGCCCTCATAACTTAGGAAAACACACAAGTTAATTATGTCGAAATCAACAGTGACCCTTCTTTTGCTACGAGTATTTTGGTCGATGATCCCTTAATCACTCAGTTTAGGTTACACATAATATATAATTAAAGTATGAGATTAGAGAATCTTACTTTAAGATTAGAAATAATAAGAAGCAAACAAGGCCTAACCGGTAGAGGTGATGAGTGGAAGAAATAGGAAATCCACTTGAAGGTTTGAAAGGCATGAGTGATCAGATTATGTAAGAAACCAAAGGTTGAGCGTTGCATGTGAATTCCCTGAAAATGTATACTCAATTTGCATCCACTCCACTTGTACACTCTCACTGCCTACCATTATTCCTATATTATTTTTTGAACGAATCTTTTTGTTTTTGTTAAATTAATAAAACATTAACCTCAACCCGTTTGCTCCGCTGGTAATCCCCTATCATAATTTTTAAGTTTATCATGCAACTAGTCTAGTATTTTTAAACCTTATTTTACTCTCTAAAAGTAGGGTTGTTATTCGAGACGAACGAGTGAAGCATTGCTTGTTCATATTCAGTTCATTTAGGATATGAACAGGCTCGAACCGAGCCTAAATTTTGACTCGAGCTTAAAAATGTGTTCATACTCCGCTCGTTTAGAAAATGAATGAAGCCGAGCTGAGTTTTTTTCGAGTTTTAAACAGTTTTAATTGCTCATTATACAATAATTTAAAGGAAATTTTAGAAATTCTATAAAATTCGAGCTTAATTCGAACAAACTGAGCTTTGGATCGAGCTTAAAAATGTGCTCATACTCGGTTCGTTTATAAAATGAACGAGCTCGAACCGAGTTTTTATCGAGCGGCCTTCAAGCTACTCGTGTTCCCATAACACCTCTACTCAAAAGTACTCGTATAATTATGAGAATGTTTATTGGTAAGATACTAAGATGTTATTTGTGTATTGACAAGATATATGACAACATATTATAACTTTACTTTTCTTTTCTTTTCTTTTTTAAATATATATGGGTCAATTCAATATTTCTAAAAGCTCTAGGATGATTTTCATATATAATTAACCCAAATATGTCCGGCGGTGGTGGCGCAAGAATTCTTGACGACCTCGTGGACGGTGGAAGTAGGTAAGGGATGCAACATCGAGTAGCTTAACCTATGTTACATTCTACCTTCTCTGACTGTGTCCTCGTCGACGGAAAACCAACTCTACTCACCTTTCACACCGACGACAATCTCCGATAGTCGGAGGATGGCATAGAGAGGTGCCTGGTGTTGGAGAAGGACTTGCTTGGGGTTTCCGTCTTAAGTTATGGAATCGTCCTGAAAAAAGAGTTTTCTAGCTCTCGGCCAAAATATAATTATTTTGTAAAAAATGAAAAGAACTCGAATACAATTGTTTAAAATATATCTTGTCAATAGATAAAAACTATGTTGCCAATAATATAATTATACTGATGATTTTTACAAAATAAATTTATATATGTGTAACATAACTAAAAGAAATTATTGTGATATTTTTTAAATCTAACTATTTAGTTTTTTTTTTCTTTTCAAATTGGAACAAAAAAAATAGTTATTTCAAACTAACTTAAAAGACGATAATGGGAGGAGAAGATATCAATCTATATATAATTAATATTCTTTCACTTTGTTATAGTTTAAATCAATTTTGTATAAACACCCGTTCAACTAATAAATTATTTGCAATAACTATTAATTATTATATTAACTTAAAGATGACAATAAAATGATACAGTTGCGGCCACAAGATTTCCTAGAGGGGGCGAAATCTTTGTTTCAATTTTTTTTCTCGGTATATATAATTTTAAAAAAATATTAAAATAAAACCATAAATTGTGATATAAATATGATATTTTATTAAAAAAATTCATTTATTAGTTACATCAAACTAATAAAATCGTCATGAGGCATGTCTTAGACTCAACATTGTGTGGTAGCTGCGAGATTGAAGACGAGACCGTGATTCATGCTACTTTGGGGGGTGTCCAGCGATTCAGGTGGCGTGGGAAGCGTCACCGATTGCTGGCCGTATTTGAGGACTCGGAGATCTGTCGTTTATGGAGATGGCTAGGAATGTTCACGAGGCAGAGGGTTCGGTTGGCCTGCTGGAGTTCCTTACGAACTCCTGGATTCGGGGTTGTTAGGACCATGACAGCTGGGGCTGGGCGTTCTTCATATGCAAGTTTGGTGGCTGATTGATGACATATGGGGGCTAGTAGCAAATTTTTCTTCTTTTACATTTGGTCATGTGCGTAGCGGGAATGTGTTGGCCCATTATGTTTCTAGACTAGTCCCACCAAATGGTGTGGATCATGTATTTGTTGATCCTTTCTCCTCGAGTTTGATCGAACTTGCGGAGATTGATCTCATCTAATAATACGGTCCACTTTTTTTTCTTCTTCTTCCGAAATCTAAACATGTGATCGTTACTTTACACCAAATTGAACCATGTATCCATATAAGGTAAAACGCTCCACAAATACTCGAGACTGAAAATAAAAAAAAACACTTCCTACTTCATCCCTCCTCAGTCCTCCCCGTATGAATCTAAACGTCAGTTTGGTAACACGGAGTTGGTGAGGTAGCTGAAGCTAATGGATTAAGTGTGTTAAATAAATGTTAAATTAGAGTTTTCATAAACTAGTAAGATGTTTGGTAACCCAGCTATCAGATATGAGAAAATGAATAAAATTATGAAAAGCTTAGGAGTGAGTAGTTGAAAATTCAATTACAAAAGATAATTAAACTAAAATCTTATATTTAACTTATTTAAAACTATAAAATATTACTCCCAAAGCTCTAAAAAGATACATGCATTGTCAAACGGACCCTTTGTCCATTTTAATTGCTGGCTGGGTTGAAAGAACTGGTGTAAAAAGTGGGGAAATGCAGTGGTTTGTAAAAAGTGGCATTGATTTGGTGAACACTACGAAGGGGAAGGGTAGCCTGCACAACAACACTTTATGAATCAAATGAGCGTACAATGAAAATAAAAATGGGGAAGAGAAATGATGCATTCTAAATTGCTAAAACTATCTTCTGTTCAAAGTTCAAACAACACGATTTTCTCCACTTTGATTTTCTTTGACATAACATAAGTGAGATATAATTGAGTGACTGAATGAGAAAGTAAATATATTATGTAATCAAACACATGAAGCATTGGAAACAAGAAAGACCTGAATCTAGTTTACAGGTGCGGTTTCCTGGTGGCCATCCGTTCTTGAAATTATCCGGGTGTTGTATGAACTGCATTCACTGCACTTATGCCCGAATATGTGATAGAACACCTCGGTCGTGCTGCTGCAATCGTTGCAGAGGATATTCACCTGCTAAATCATTCTCGTTTTCAGCATCCATATTAACACACAATGCACTTGGTTATCATTGATGGGTTTGGTGACATGTATCCTCCCAATCCACCAGCCTTCTAATCGAAGGAGTAATGTGAAGGAATGATTCTCCACTAATACAATATGTTAATCCAGAGAATTAACTCAGACCATGGATGATGACATGTCAGGTTAACCGATTTGCCTTATGTCACATACCTTTTCATCCAACAAATAGAAGAGGTTAATTAGTCCAGGTCAGGAGGCAAAGAAAGGGTGAGGAACATACCTTGTAATGATATTCATCCGGCATGGAAGTAGCTTCAATCTGAGAATAGATTTAATATTCAGCGTGTAATTGAGATTTTGTAGGCAAATGCTAATATCAATCAGGATGTTAAGTCTGTTTTAAAAGAACGACAGTCAAGTTCTGTCCACAAATGAACACTTCAAAATTCAAAGAAGAGGCTTAATAATTTTGTATTGTATAAAAAATCTCAATTACGCTAGTAATTTAAGTACTCAACCTGCGTCACTATCACTTCATATTCATATCAAAACAGTTCTTGTATAAATAATCAAAGCCAAACTAGCTAATCAATATTGTTTCAGCTCATAATGTTCATTTTTGTAGATTCTGTCAATCACTTTAATCATCTCATACTATGCATTTAATTTCATGACCTCTCCTATCCTGGTTTTATTGTCAATTCAGATGTTACAGGCCTCCCAGGCAATAACTTTCCACGAACATGATTCATATACTCCTCATTTAGAATATAAGGCATGGTTTCTTCTCCACTATTGCTGGTCACAAACATAAGGAGTAATAATACATTTTTCCTATCTTAAAAAGAAAGAGAGATGATGACACCATAAGAGTATCACTTAGGCTAGCAACAGACTACCCTCTCAGACTTAGCAGTACAGGAATTCAAATTACATCAGACCATATACACCACCCTGTATACAAGGCAATTGTTCGAAATTCGGTGTGCAGCAATGTTATCTTCAGTCTGTCAAATGGTATCTTGATATTGTCAAAAACCTAAATGATAAAAAACCAATTTCATATCCAAAAGTAATCCCTATCCACTAACGTTCCTGTCAATAAACAGAACTAATTGTCTAGTGTGATTGGACTAATATCATCACAGAAAAGTTGGCAGAGACTAACAATGATCCATAAGCAAAAACTAAAAGCACATAGAAATAAAAATTAAATACCTCCTCATCTAATCTCTCCCAAGCTCTGCTCATGTCAGCGGCTGTCTTAGAGCAGATTGGGCAACGATACCTTATTTATTGAAGCAATGAACATTCTTTTAGAAAAACAAGTCACGTCATTTTATATGGAAGATGTGAAAGCTTAAAGGATAGCAAAACACAGCATGAAACATATTGCAGCGAAACTAACCTGTTCAAATACCAGAAATACACAAAAATAGAAAGCAAGCATCAAGCTAAAATATGCAGCAAAAAAAGATTCTTCCTTGAACATAAACATAGCAGAATCTCGCTTGTGTAAGTTAACTTTTAAGCAGTGAGTATGACTTTTTCTTTCGATATAAACATCAAAGCAGTTAAGCAGGTACACCAACTTCTCTCAATTTTAGGTAACATAGCAAGTCTTTAGAAAAAATTATATAATCTTATGCCAACTTTGATCAATGAATAGAAATGCTATTTGGAAACTCTTAATATAATGATGTGTCTCTGTTTGCAAGTGCTATCATTTCAAATTTATCACATTAAATAATGGCAGGATAAAACAAAAACAAGACGTTTCACCAAAATGAAGATAAATCTTTATGAAATAGGAACTGCAAGAATTAAATAGATACATGGATGAAGTTATTGTAAACAAATCAAAGTGGTTAAATAATTGTGAGAGGATAAAACAAGAAAAGTAGTAGAACCTTTGAAATGGTTGACAGGTATGGCAAGTATTTCCATAACTATCACAACTATGAATCTACGACAAGGTCCACAAGCACAAAAAAAAGTGTAAAAATAACAGAGAAGGTAGAGCAGGAACTTACTGATTTTGTTTTTTCATCTCAGAAAAGCATTCCAAATGGATAGTGTGCCCGCACTTCATGACTTCCGTTCCTTTGATTGAATCAAAAAGGTACTGTAACACAGTACAGGATAACAATGATTACTTTAAGACAGAAGGAGCTTGCTATCAGAAACAATTGGGATTGAGATTCATGAAACCTCATAGCAGATGGGGCAGCAATTCTTCATAGAGTTCTCCACACATGAGTGGTTGTCACGCAGACCTGTTGAGTAGCAAGATCCTGTGATTTTCACAACAAACAAGAAATGCGACTTAATTCAACTGAGGCCAAAAAAATGCCAGAGATATACCAAGTTAACTGCTAGGCAAACACATGCTTGAAGATAAGAAATGCCTAAACACAAGAACTGGCTACAAATATCAGTTCACTGATTATCCAAAAATATTTAGCCACCATATGTTTCAAAGAGTGCATACCACATTTTGGGCAGTGGAAGAAGTTCTCACGACCACCAACCCTGAAGTTTAGATTCAACAACAATTTAACATCCCATGGCAATAATACAGTTGAAAGCAATCATTTAAGATGAAAGAGAGATCAAATAAAGCTTGCTTACCTACAAATCCCACACTCATCGCAATGGAATTGCTTTTTCGTGATCTGCAACAAGAATATTACTTGAATAAATCTGAACACGATACAACTTTATCACCGTAACATGGATTAAGTAGAGAAATTGCTCGAAAAAACGCTTTTCAAAAGTAATGCAACAAGACAAATGGCACTACCTCATCATCATAGAATTTGCACACCTCGCAAAAATATTCACCCATGTTAACCCCACATCTAGTACAAACTTTAGCAACCTGGTAACAAAAATATTTAAACAATATCTGAGACATAGAACTATAGAAGAGCTTTTGTGGATGAACCAAGCTCATTAGAGTATCAGCACATATGAAAAGAAACAATATCAAAGCCACTGCAACAAGATTAAGGGTTTATTTGGCGCAAATCTGCAAGGCATTGATTACTTATATTATCTGTCCCAATAAGCTAACTATTAGTGTTGAGAAGGAGTGAATGTATAAGGTCCTTGTGTCAAATGAACTCTAATCCTTTTAGTTACATGAGTATAGCAGTATAAGCAGAATATCGGAATTGATTAGGAAATCAAACCAACTCCTCACTGAAAATCCATCAAGCCTCCATCAATACATTCCCTACAACACCTTTTTGAGCCCAAACAATTGTTATCTATCATAATGAACATAGAGCAAGGGGAAGATCATATTTACATACATGGAAGACATTCCAATGTATAAGGAAAAATCTTTTGAAATGAAATTCAATAGAGAGATAATGCTCACCGGTTGCTCGTGCTCACAAGCTGCGCAGATAACCTAGAAAGCAAATCAAATTGAGGCAGCAACTGCAATCAAAATCCAATTCCAAATACTAATCATATAGCAGAAGATTTTAAATATGGGGGAAACGCACTTGCTTAACGTCATGGCGAACAAGCTCGTGGCGCTCTTTAGGATTGCTCAATGAACTCTGTTCAAGAAATAACATGAGGAAATCCAGAACAAAACTACAAACTCAAGGCGGAAAAAATCATACTTTTTGCGATACAGACAAGAACAAAGGAAAGTGATAGAGGGAGAGAAGAGGAAACCGTGGCCTCGTTGTGACAGTGGCGGCAGGTGAAAACCTGATTGCAACAAGGAGCTCGAATTTTGCACCTTCTCCTATAATGTTCGCATCTGAAAAAACAAAAATAGAAGAAGAAATTGTTTACGCAGGCGATGGAATTGGAATCGGAATCTGAACCTGAACCTGAGGAGGATGAGAGAGGAGCACCGCGTACCCGTATTGGAGCTTTCCGAAATGTTGACGTTGAACGTCGTCAGTATGACTTAATTTAGCCAACAATTCATCGATCGATTTGTCATCCTCCATTGATGGGAGCAGCAAGGAAGAGAGATCGATGAAGACAAACGATCTGACGAAGAAGTGTGGAAACACAGAGCCAGGGGGGACTGCCTGCAGAGAGCGCCGGTGGTGGCAGGTGAGATAAGATCAGCTACAAGCCTACAACCCTTGATATTAGTCATATAGAGATTGAGTGTAACACTAATAAATTAATTAGTAGGGACTAGGGAGTATATATTTATGATATATTTATATTATAAATAATCAATTGTATATATATGTATAATTTTAACTTGAAAAATATATTTAAAAAATATTAAAATTAATATCATCAAATAATCATCTTTTCAAATTTAACCTTTTTCAGAATATGATTTTTTCGAGACCAATTTATATACATATATACATAATTAGTTATTTATAACACCAATATAATTTTTTGAATTTCTTTTAACATATAAATATAAATATATATATTAATTAATTTAGTGTTTCATTATTTTGATTGAGCTCAACGAAGGGATGAGACAATTTTTTCAATTTCTCTTTCAAGCAAAACCTCTTTGGTTGAAATGGGTCTTGCCCTGACGGGCCAACGCTAGTTTTAAGACTATATACACCATGCCTCGGGGAATAGCTCACTGGTTGAAAGGTCATCCTACGCTTTGGGTGGGAGGTTCGATTCTCAGGAGGAGTATTATTTGTTTTTCTTGTGGAGTGAGCCTCCTGAAGCCAAAGGGTATAAAGGGGAGTGGTTGGACCATTGGTTAGACACATTCCGCGGCTCACCTCCCCAAGTCGATGAGGGACAGGAGACTTGGGATTCAGGCTCACCTCCCCAAGTCGATGAGGGACCGGAGACTTGGGATTCAGGACTAGTCTAAGTGTAAGCTTGGGATACCTGGTTATAAAAAAAAAAAGACTATATACACCATAGAATCACGCGACTTGTAACTACATCAGCAAATATTCCTACAAGCTACAACGATCATTTTTTTTTATCTTTATTATTATTATTATTATTATTATTATTATTATTATTATTATTAGGTAAGAATTCGAGTTTAGTCATTCAGACATATCTGAAACTCGATGACCAACTAAGCCGGAAGACAGGAGAACCGTCTAGAAAACATAACATACAACAAAACATAATGGTGCAGACTCAGACACACGCACTCTACAAAAAAACAAAACCAAGAAAGCCTAAATCTAACTGGATGTGGTTGAAGATGACAGACGAAGATAAAAAAAAATTTGTTAATCTGAATAAAATAAATCATTATTTAGTTTAATAGATAAAAAAAATTTGAGAATTGAAATAAAAGTCATATGATTCTATGTTGTGAATGAAAAAAGATATATAAAAAAAAGATAATTTATATAATCCTCTCCCATTATTATTTCTCTATTCGTTTCTCCTCGTTGGAAAACTATATAGCCTCTCAAGTCTCAACCATGTTAATGATGAAATTAACACGGAGTAGATCGAATTTGATAAATTAATCCATTCAAAATTAACAACTTTACAAAGTAGGAGGGACTGAAGGAATACATTAAACTCGACCGCCACCCTAATTATCCCCCTAATCAATTGACTCCACCAATTCTCACCTAGAAGATTTTGAGAGATGTCAAATCCTACCGACACACCTTCTAATGACATCTTGTCGGACGAGGGATAGGAACTCTGGATGAAATATGAGAGCTCCATGATCAATGAAGGGTCTGAGATGAGCAACCTTGTCCACAACTCGGTTGATTTCACGGAAGACGTGAGAACAAGATACCCAATCAAATTGATGTGGGAGAAATTGGATGTTCGTGACAATCATCTCAATCTCCCAAAGGCAGTGTCAGACACCAGAAATTGTCGTGGTAATGGTGAGATTGTCACCCTCGTCCTTAATAGATCACAAGCCTAAATCTCTAGCCGCCACAAGCGCAAAGGTTTCGGCCAACTAGAAGACTTCTACACTAGCTTAGCTACGAATCTTCATCCAGATCGGGTCAGATTAATTTCATGTCAACAAATTCATACGGAGTACATATAATCGTCTAGTGTAGTGCATCTCCCATCCCGTGCACATAAAATCCGTTAATACAATATTATAAATAATCCAGATAGATTCAAATAAATAAAAAAATATAAATATAAAAATAAATCAAATTTTCCACTCACAAAATAATATAGATATAAAAAAATTAGTTTGATAAATTATACAATATGAATATATATCTTTTATTTAGATTCTCTCAAAATATAAATAAAATTCATATTTATAGGATAAAAGGTTTTTTTTCTTCTAATCTATCGTTATTAAATCTCATGTAATTTCATAGATAACTGATTTTATTTACCAAAAAAAAAATTAGATAGCTGATTTTTAAAAATATTTTTTTATTAAATATTTAGGATATATTTATTACGTTAGTTTACTAAAAATATTTATGCATGGATGAATTGTGACTATATATTATGACTACGTAATATTTTATAAACAATTCTTTCCACCAAAAAATAATCTAGATATAAATAAAATAGCACATATCAACTACTACATATTTATCTATTAATGTTTTTTGGTAAGTATGACTATTAATATTTTTCATTTAATTTTTTTTCAATTAACTAAAAATAATGTATATAGATAGATTATGACTTATATAACTTTCTATAAACTATGACAACATATTATTTTATTAAATTTTCCCCTAGAATCAACCAAAACATCTCACATAAGACGTCATGCATCGATTTTAGTATATGTATATAGATATATAGATTACTAGTTCAATAGACGCACTTTTGTGTGGTTTTTTTTAATATCAATTTATTTGGTATTTAAAAAAGCGTAAAAAATAACTTGTAATTAAACATTAACCCGAACTACCACTATATATATTCTTTCATTTTTTAAATTTAAATAAATTTTATATCAATACTCTTTCAACTAATTAATTTATGTCAATAGATTTAATCGACTACAAATAAAAGAAATATATTGTAATATAATATATCCATATTTAACAAACATGGGGAAAATCTTGTAAAAATATATCGATATCTATTGAAATTGGTCATAATATTATATTTAAGCATATATAGATATATTAATATTGTAAAAAAATATACCAATATCGACTAAACTGGGTAAAATCTTATTTTAAGCATATATTTAATTTCTATATTGACTATGTCGAATTGGATAAAAATCTAGTAAAATCTTATCTTAAGCATATATTACTATATTGTACTCCCTCCGTTAAGAACATGTCATTTTAGGAGTAAAATCTTGTTATAAAAAACATGTCATTTTAGGTATTTTGGTGTTCACTTTCCCAAAATTACCCATGTAATGATTAGAGATTTATTAGTTGTAGTTTTCAATAAAGTAAAAAAGTAAAGTAATAATTAGGGGTATAGGTGTCTTTTTATTTGTTTTTATTTGTTTTCTTAAAAAATGTGCAAATATCTAAAACTACATATTTTAATTAACAGATCGATGAAGTATTAATTAATGCGGAAAATTCCACTAGTTAAGAATACTACAAAAGGAGAATGTACCTCTATTATATATAAAAGATAGTAGATTGTAACATAAAAGTTGACACTTAATTAACCACCAAATATAAAATGCCCGCATAGATCGATATATCCCCCTTCATACGACAGCGTATTCAACCGCCGCAAGAGCAACAACTGCGCCGCAGGCTCCGGCGTTGTGGACCTCATATCGTGACGATCTCCGGGGCCTTGATTACAACTCCTTGGACGGCGAGGCTTGCCTTGTGGTTGTTGTCGTCGTTGTCGTTGTCGCTGTCCATTTTCTTGCTCAGATCAGCCAATTGAGGGTTGACCTCTATCGCGACGAGCTTCATCACCTTGACCTCTCCCTTCGCCTTAAAATCTGCAGTGATTGCAGGCAACGTCGATTCTAGGGGCTTCTTGGACGAGTTTTTGTAGACGAAGAAGAGCGTCATTTGGGTTATCCCGAAAAGCAGCCCCAACACGTTTGGGAGCTGCATTTATACAACGTCACACTTTGTAATTAGTAATGTGTGTATATATGTGTGTGTGTGTGGGGGAGGGGTGTAGATACTACATATATATGTGTATATGTGTATATACTACACATATACACATATATACACATATATGTATACGTGTATATACTACACATATGTGTATATACGCATCTACACATATATGTGTGTGTATGTGTAGTATCCACACACACATATAATGTGCTTACGGCGACGTAGGGGTCCTTGGTGAAGAAGAACCGCATGACGGCGCAGACGATGAGGGAGAAAGAGAGCCAGAAGGGCATGAACTCCACGCTCTTCGTCTTTATAACCGTCCTCTACGTTTTTCATAAGGATTGGACGACACTTATAAGTAGGTTATAATTTGAATTGATCCGTATGTCGAATATGGGAAGAAGCTTACGATGACACAAAAAGGAGAAGCGAAGAAGCAAACAGAGCAGATAGCGCAAGTCAAACCGATAATATGCTCTCGATGAGCTCCATGAGTGAGGAGTGAGGAAAGGAGGACGATGAGACCGAGCAGCCCCACATTGAACATTAGCAACATTATGGTGATCTTCCACTGCAAAAAAATAAAATAAAAAGATTTGTAAGTATTTGGTTGTGTAATGAAAGATTTGGGACATCGGTCTAGGGTTAGTTTAATTTGACCTAGGCTGGTTTGGTGGCGAAGACCATGAAGATGATGAGATAGACGGATTCGATAAGGATTCCAGTCGAGTTGATGGTGATAAGGAGAGTGCCATTGGCTTGCTTGATCAGGTCGTAGTACAATGTGAGCATGGTGCTGAAGAGGGCCACCGCGTAGGGCAGGGGATCAAAGCCCTGGGTCGACTTCATCTTGTATATTTTGTAGAATGTTGGTCTGTATATGTATATATGTTTAGTAAGTAAAACATGATATACACTCAAGTTTAGAAAGATATATATTGAAGAGATTGATCGGATTGACATACGTTGAGGAGAGATAGACCATTAACGACACTACGTTGCATGTGAAACGATCGTCAACGTACAATGATTTATAACACGTAATCAGCTACGAGAAGATGATTAAGTGGTAACTTATACATATAATGTAACATATAACTATAACAAAGGAAAGGAGTTGGATCGGAAATACCCTTTTATACACTGGGCATTACACTATCCGGTATATAAAGGTCATCTAAAGTTATTTTTTTCGGTTTCACCACTTTTTATCTCATGTATGACACGCCCGGGTTATATATTATGGACTATTTGCCCAATTTTGTAGTAGTGTGACAACATTCTTATGTGTTATCTTACGAAGCAACTGCAATCAGTAAATCAACAAGGAATGAAATTTGGTATACAAGAGCAGTCAATTAAAATATTTGCTCCTAACTGTTGACATAGATATCAGCATAAAGTTACAATTAATTAATTTGGTACATAGAGGCTCACTTTGAGAATAAACAAATCGCCATGATTAATAAAGTTCAGCATAGGAAAACTTGAAAGCGTTACGATTACGCAACTACGAAACTTAAATCTCAATAACTCTACCAGTTTCACTTTAATTATTAGATTTAATTCCAATGGTAACAATAATGATCGGAGTAGTTGAGGCAAGGGCCACTCTCCTCGACGGATCAATCGCACCGGAAATGATCATCGTATAATGGACACGGGCCATCTCTCTTCTCATTGTAGATGTCGAAGGTGTGGATCACCTTGTCGAAGACGAACCTACAAGAATACAAGGCAATGGAGGAATGCGGGATGATGAACTTGTAGGTGTTGTGCGGTAAGATCAAACGACGACGGTACTCATGGTTGTCTCCCTTGCATTGAACCTCCATGGGCACCTCCATTTCGCTAGTGAGTTCCACCACCCTCGACCCTGAGCCAGGACGCGGTGGGGGTTGCGCCACCGCGGATGAGAGCATCACTTGCAGCACCACGGCTACAACCAGCACTAGGGTTAGCACCTTCTCAGCTGAAGACATCATATGGCTATGATCAGTACTGTTGCTATACACTTGTCAAGAGTGTGTTTTTATATATATATATATATATATATATACCCTTCTTCGATCTTCTACTTTTTTAATTTATTTTTAAAAAAATTATAAAATATAAATGATATAACGAAAGTGTATATATGTAGATGAAGGCATATTGCTTGCACAAACCAAGCGCTTTATATAACAAAGTCTGACTCGGGCCGTTAGGCTAACTGCTCTGATACCATATCAAAGTCCGACTCGGACCGATTACTGGGGGTCGTGTGCACAGGCGCACATGTGCTAGTAGCCTAGCACACAAGCCGAGTGAGGTTCCATTCTAAAACTAATTGGCAATAGAAGGAGTAGCCCACTGACTCATATACTAGGGTTTGATATGTTCAACTTTCCGATGTGGGACACTTTGGTCTCATTCACATTTCTAACAGTCCTTGATATTTATGTGCTTTTCAGTTGTACGTTAGTAGGATTTCCTTCTTCCTTCTTCTTTTCATCATATCAAAAACACGGCACATAGAATATATATATAGGTGTCAATTAGTTGAAGTGAAGATACACCTCAACTAGGCTCATATATGTAAAAGAAAGACGTACAGTTCTGAATGAAGTGCCTTGTTGAGTACGTACCTAACTACAATTAACAATTAATGTTTGGAAGCAATACATGATGTCGTGTATGATAAAGTAATGGGAAATAAAAAGAAGAAAGTGGTTATATATGTGTTCTGAAAATATTTCTTGCTATAATATCAACTTCATAGTCATGAAGACTCACCACCTGATCAATAAAGCCATTAAGGAATATTTTAAAGTAGATATATAATCGATCTTCAAAATCGATCTTATCTTAATAGATTCATCAAGAGTACGTAGGTTGTTTTTCTACAACCAGCAGACTTAATAGCTACATCAACAGAGTTCCAAGCACCTGTTCCCTTTGTAACAATGGTAACGAGGATGCCACTCATCTTTTAACTTTATGGTGTACTGCTCCTTTGCAAAGTTGACACTTAATTAACCACCTAATATAAAATACGCGCGCATAAATTGATATATCCTCCTTCACACGGCGTATTCAACCGCCGCAAGAGCGACAACATCGCCGCATGCTCCGGCATTGTAGACCTCTATCGTGACGATCTTCGGGGCCTTGATTACAACTCCTTGGATGGTGAGGCTTGCCTTGTGGTTGTTGCCGTCATTGTCGCTGTCACTGTTCATTTTCTTGCTCGGATCAGCAATAGAGGGTTGAGCTCTATCGCGACAAGCTCCATCACCTTGACCTCTCCCTCCGCCTTAAAATCTACAGTGATTGCAGGCAGCGTCGACTTTAGGGGATTCTTGGATGAGTTTTTGTAGACGAAGAAGAGCGCCATTTGAGTTATCCCGAAAAGCAACCCCAAAACGTTTGGGAGCTGCATTTATACAACGTCACACTTTGTAATTAGTAATGTGTGTATATATGTGTGTGTATGTGGGGGAGGGGGTGTAGATACTACATATATATGTGTATATGTGTATATATTACACATATGTATGTGTGTGTGTGGATACTACACATATATGTGTACGTGTATGTGTATATGTGTAGTATATACACATATGTATACGTGTATATACTACACATATGTGTATATACGCATCTACACATATATGTGTATACACATATATGTGTGTGTATGTGTAGTATCCACACACACATATAATGTGCTTACGGGGACGTAGGGGTCCTTGGTGAAGAAGCCGAAGAAGAACCACATGACGGCGCAGACGGTGAGGGAGAAAGAGAGCCAGAAGGGCATGAACTCCATGCTCTTCATCTTTATAACCGTCCTCTACGTTTTTCACAAGGATTGGACGACAATGATAAGTAGGTTCTAATTTGAATTGATCCGTATGTCGAATATGGGAAGAAGCTTACGATGACACAAAGAAGAGAAGCGAAGAAGCAAACAGAGCAGATAGCGCACAAGTCAAACCGATAATATGCTCTCGATGAGCTCCATGAGTGAGGAGCGAGGAAAGGAGGACGATGAGACCGAGCAGCCCCACATTGAACGTTAGCAACATTATGGTGATCTTCCACTGCAAAAAAAAAAAAAAAAAATGTAAGTATTTGGTTGTGTAATGAAAGATTTGGGGACATCGATCTAGGGTTAGTTTAATTTGACCTTGGCTGGTTTGGTGGCGAAGACCATGAAGATGATGAGATAGACGGATTCGATAAGGATCCCAGTCGAGTTGATGGTGATAAGGAGAGTGCCATTGGCTTGCTTGATCAGGTCGTAGTACAATGTGAGCATGGTGCTGAAGAGGGCCACCGCGTAGGGCAGGGGATCAAAGCCCTGGGTCGACTTCATCTTGTATATTTTGTAGAATGTTGGTCTGTATATGTATATATGTTTAGTAAGTAAAACATGATATACACTCAAGTTTAGAAAGATATATATGTATGAAGAGATTGATCGGATTGACATACGGTGGGGAGAGATAAACCATTAACGACACTACCAATCTTCATCCAGATCGAGTCGGATTAATTTCATGTCAACAAATTCATACGGAGTACATATAATCACCTAGTGTAGTGCAACTCTTGTCTCGTGCACATAAAATAAGTTAATACAGTATTATAACTAATTCAGATAGATTCAAATAAATAAAAATATATAAATATAAATCAATTTTTCCACCGAAAAATAATGCAGATATAAAAAAATTAGTTTGATAAATTATATATATATATATATATAATATGAATATATATCTTTTATTTAGATTCTCTCAAAATATAAATAAAATTCATATTTATACGATAAAAGATTTTTTTCCTAATCTATAGTTATTAAATCTCATGTAATTTAATATATAACTGATTTTATTTACCAAAAAAAAAATTAGATAGCTGATTTTTAAAAGTATTTTTTATTAAATATTTAGTATATATTTATTACGTTAGTTTACTAAAAATATCTATGCATGGATGGATTGTGACTATATATTATGACTACGTAATATTTTATAAATAATTCTTTCCACCAAAAAATAATCTAGATATAAATAAAATAGCACATATCAACTACTACATATTTATCTATTAATGTTTTTTGGTAAGTATGACTATTAATATTTTTCATTTAATTTTTTTTCAATTAACTAAAAATAATGTATATAGATAGATTATGACTTATATAACTTTCTATAAACTATGACAACATATTATTTTATTAAATTTTCCCCTAGAATCAACCAAACCATCTCACATAAGACGCCATGCATCGGTTTTAGTATATGTATATAGATATATAGATTACTAGTTCAATAGACGCACTTTTGTGTGGTTTTTTTTAATATCAGTTTATTTGGTATTTAAAAAAGCGTAAAAAATAACTTGTAATTAAACATTAACCCGAACTACCACTATATATATTCTTTCATTTTTTAAATTTAAATAAATTTTATATCAATACTCTTTCAACTAATTAATTTATGTCAATAGATTTAATCGACTATAAATAAAAGAAATATACTGTAATATAATATATCCATATTTAACAAACATGGAAAAATCTTGTAAAAATATATCGATATCTATTGAAATTGGTCATAATATTATATTTAAGCATATATAGCTATATTAATATTGTAAAAAAATATACCAATATATATTAAACTGGGTAAAATCTTATTTTAAGCCTATATTTAATTTCGACATTGACTATGTAGAATTGGATAAAAATCTAGTAAAATCTTATCTTAAGCATATATTACTATATTGTACTCCCTCTGTTAAGAAAAACATGTCATTTTAGGTATTTTGGTGTTCGCTTTCCAAAATTATCCTCGTAATGATTAGGGATTTGTTAGTTATAGTTTTCAATAAAGTAAAAAAGTAAAGTAATAATTAAAGGTATAGATGTTTTTTTATTTGATTTCTTAAAAAATGTGCAAATATCTAAAACGACATGTTTTAATTAACGGATGAAGTATTAATTAATGCGGAAAATTCCACTGGTTAAGAATACTACAAAAGGAGAATGTACCTCCTCTATTATATATAAAGGATAGTAGATTGTAACATAAAAGTTGACACTTAATTAACCACCAAATATAAAATGCGCGCATAGATCGATATATCCCCCTTCATACGACAACGTATTCAACCGCCGCAAGAGCAACAACATCGCCGCAGGCTCCGGCGTTGTGGACCTCATATCGTGACGATCTCCGGGGCCTTGATTACAACTCCTTGGACGGCGAGGCTTGCCTTGTGGTTGTTGTCGTCGTTGTCGTTGTCGTCGTTGTCGTTGTCGCTGTCCATTTTCTTGCTCAGATCAGCCAATTGAGGGTTGACCTCTATCGCGACGAGCTTCATCACCTTGACCTCTCCCTCCGCCTTAAAATCCACAATGGTTGCAGGCAGTGCCGACTCTAAGGGCTTCTTGGACGAGTTTTTGTAGACGAAGAAGAGTGCCATTTGAGTTATCCCGAAAAGCAGTCCTAACACATTTGGGAGCTGCATTTAACAACGTCAGACTTTGTAATTATATATGTATATGTGTGTGTATATATGTGTGTGGTGGGGGGGGGGGGGATTCTACACATATATGTGTATATATATATATACACATATATGTGTATATATATATACTACACATATATGTGTATATATATATACACATATATGTGTATATATATATATACTACACATATACACATATATGTGTACACACACACACCATATACAACATATATGTGTGTATATGTGTGTAGTATCTACACATATATGTGTATATATCTACACATATATACATATACACACACATAATTAATGTGCTTACGGCGACGTAGGGGTCCTTGGTAAAGAAGCCAAAGAAGAACCATATGACGGCGCAGATGGTGAGGGAGAAGGAGAGCCAGAAGGGCATGAACTCCACGCTCTTCGTCTTTATAACCGTCCTCTACGTTTTTCACAAGGATTGGATGACAACAATAAGTAGGTTATAATTTGAATTGATTCGTATGTCGAATATGGGAAGAAGCTTACGATGACACAAAGAGGAGAAGCGAAGAAGCAAATAGAGCAGATAGCGCAAGTCAAACCAATCATATGCTCTCGATAAGCTCCATGAGTGAGGAGTGAGGAAAGGAGGACGATGAGGCCGAGCAGCCCCACATTGAACGTTAGCAACATTATGGTGATCTTCCACTAAAAAAAAAAGATTTGTAAGTATTTGGTTGTGTAATGAAAGATTTGGGACATCGATCTAAGGCTAATTTAATTTGACCTTGGCTGGTTTGGTGGCGAAGACCATGAAGATGATGAGATAGACGGATTCGATAAGGATCCCAGCCGAGTTGATGGTGATAAGGAGAGTGCCATTGGCTTGCTTGATGAGGCCATAGTACAATGTGAGCATGGCGCTGAAGAGGGCCACCGCGTAGGGCAGGGGATTAAAGCCTTGGGTCGACTTCATCTTGTATATTTTGTAGAATGTTGGTCTGTATATGTATATATGTTTAGTAAGTAAAACATGATATACACTCAAGTTTAGAAAGATATATATGTATGAAGAGATTGATCGGATTGACATACGCTGGAGAGAGATAGACCATTAACGACACTACGTTGCCTGTGAAACAATCGGCAACATACAATGATTTATAACACGTAATCAGCAACGAGAAGATGATTGAGTGGTAAATTATACATATAATGTAACATATAATTGTAACAAAGGAAAGGAGTTGGATCGGAGGAACGTACCAAGGAAGCCAAAGATGATTTTAAAGTTGGCATGGGCGAAAAATGTTGTCATTTTTCTAATTATATATTATAAATAAATTAGCTTGCAATTATAATTTATATTGTTTATTGTTCTTCTAATTAATTAAAAGATAGAGGAGATGATGATTTCAAAACACAAAGGTTAGAAAGGGAGAAAACTAGAGAGAGCTCCATGTGTGTGTGTGTGGTGATGAGAAGGAATGAGGGCAGGGTTTATATAGCACCCAAGTTTGGTGAAGTAAGCACAGATAAAGACTAAAGTTGTATAGCTTCTTCATGGTTGGACTTCAATTCCATTCTTCCATCCAGATCTGCCACATGACTCGATTGGAAAAATCTGACCCAAACGTCCGATAATTTTTCTGATTTAAATCCGGTGCTTTGGACTCGGGACCCGAAATTAATCCAAACTTGAATTATTCGGGAGTTTTAGAGTCAAGACCCGATGACCTGTTGGGTCAAAATCGACTCAGCGAGTCAGTATCATGTAGACGTCAGACAGGCAGACATATATCAAATAGACCCCACACAGATTTGTCATGCAGTTGTGTTCCTTAAGGTCACTCATAAATTAAATAATGAATATATTTTATAATAATAGTATGTTTAGAACACTTATTTGTATAAATATAATTTTTATGCTTAAAATATTATTATAATATTATAATAATAATATTTATATATTTAATTATAATATTATTATTTAGTTTAATTTGACATATTTATATTATAATTTAATTTTGATAATATTTTAATATTATTAAAAAAGTCGTTAAAAAGTTGGAGTTTTTTGACCCGTTAGGTTGACCCAGGATTGGAACAAATTCGGTTTGGCTCAACCCGGAATGACTGGTAACCCAATTGATCCGAAACTCGATTTACTCGAATAACCCGAACCCAAATGGAATGACCTGATTGATTGGTCTACTCATGTTAGGTGAGAGCCTGAGAGGTTTATTTTCACATAATATATACTCCCTCCGTTCCAAAATACATGGTCTTTTACTTTTCGGCACGTTTTTTAAGGAGCGAAAAACTCTATAAAATAATATTTTTTAATTAATTTTTTTTATATAATTAGATACTTATTAGTAATAAGTATCAAATAGTATAAAAATTTTAATTAAAAAAATAATATTTTATAGGTTTTTTCGCTCCTTAAAAAGCGTGTCAAAAAACAAACGCCCATCTATTTTGGAACGGAGGGAGTATATATATTATAAGTATATATGTGTTACGTCTTCGAAAATCACAAAATATACATAATTTTTTTCAATTTTTTATAATTTTTTATTTGAAGGACAAGACTCTTGCAGAATTAAAAAAAAATTATTCTAGTCCCGTTAAGCAAAAATTAAATGGGATGGGAAGCGGCATGACGACGTCCGCCCCGTTCAGCACCCGCCCCTACAATTTTTTTTATTACTGTATTATTATTTGCCCCCTACAATATGTTTTTTTTTTTTGGTTTAGCCCCCTACAATATGTTGATTGCTTAATTTTTTAAGTATTTTAATGGTTGATGTTTTTATGTTTGATTTTGCATTTTTATTGGGTTTTTTTAAAATATATATATATAGAAAACATAAAAATCGTCTTTAGAGTGGTGTGGGGGAGGTGGTTTTCGGCCCCTATGCCTCCAATTTAATCCTCTCTTTGCATGCTAGCTGGCTATTGCTTTATTTGCACCTTCCTCTCTTAATTAAGTCACAACAAAATTGATATTTTTGTAAGATTTTGTTTGGTTCACCATGCATAATATTGATGCATCCACAACATAATAAAATTATGATCGATTTTGAAATTGATATTATTGACGATATGATAAAATTTGTATTTATCTCAATAGGGTCTGTGAATATTTAGTTGTGATTGTAATCTTATCTTAATAGGATTTTAGATTATCCTTATCCTCCTATGTAATATCTATATATTTTTACGTATGTCAATGAAAAAAACAGGAGTGACTAAAATATAAAAAGCGTGTCGAAAAGTCAAACGACAAATAATATACTGTAAAACGGAAATACATTTTTGGGTTTACAACTTACCACTCCTCTTTTTTTTTTCTTTTTTTTGAGTGACTAAAATAAATTTTGACGTGCTGTAAAAATTGTACGGTTGTGGTACACACTTCATATAATACTCGGTAGGAGATATCCGAAGAAAACAATTTGTTCTTTAATAGTACCTCTTTCTATGCTCATTTTTTTATTTTTATTTTTTATCATAATAAAAAAATTTAAAAATTATATAAAATATCCATTCCTTTATAAATTTTCTTAAATAATTTCACAATTATTATTAATAAGTATGAAAGCGCCTCGTGCGGTGGTGAAATTCAACAAACACATTTTTTTTTTTTGCATAAACTGGTCACCCTTGGTGCGCATTGACTAACGAGACAAATTTGAAGGAAAAAAAGGGTCGACATGCACCGTGGTTGCGTTTGCGTGTATGCCAATGAGAGAAATTCAAATTTGTCATTGGTTTACGCCCAACCAGAATGCGCATAGAGCCATCGACCCTTTTTTTTCTTTCAAATTTGTCCCGTTGGTTTACGCACACCCTGGTTGAGTGTAAGCCAACGGGAGAAATTCAAATTTGTATCGTTAGTCTATACTTAACCAGGATGCGCATAGAGCCCTTTTTTTTAGCATTTTAAATAATTTTGCGTTTGATACATAGTATTATGGTACGTACACCATATTCACACTCTGGATATGCACACTGGTGTAATGCACCCCGCTTGTATTTACATGTGTCCCTCAATGATCCGAAAGGACAAATTTTTTTTATATATAAAATTTACATGTCTATTTGAAACCGTCTTTTTGTTATTAAAAAAACAACATATTGGGCCAATAACCCGATAGACTTATAATTTGAGTGCCCCAATCAACTTTACGGCTTAACGGTTTTAGTTCTGCTTAATTAGTTTAATTCGTTCATTTCAGAGTGCATGTTACGTGTGATTCCACCTTCTTTTTTTCTTGCTTTTTAAGTTTTATTGTATGTTTGAAGATTCATTCTTCTGTTGATTTATTAACCTCTTGAAGTTCAGATATATCTGAGCTCGTAATTAAACAAAAGTGCCCAAATCAACTTCTTCTTTTTTTTAGGTGAAGATAATAAGGCCTCCGCTCATTTGTATGATGAAGACTAGCTAGTATTGAAGAGCCCCAACTTTTATTCTATTGTAATTATCAAGTGTGAATATATGAACGATACCTCAAAACTCAAAAGCCCGTTGAATTGGCCAGCTTGATTCCATTAAAGAGCTATGTGATATGTATGCTACAAACAAGAGAAGGATCTAGGAAGCATGCACAAGCTAGCAATATATATTTTTATTTTGTTGAAGATTTAAAACTCATAATGTGATACTTACAAATAGTTACAAATTTACAATAGTAATAAATTAGTGAATATGGAAATACTTTTTCCGCCTTATCTCATCGATATCTTTATTTTGATATAAATATATATCTGAATCTAATTAAAACTCGAGTAAAAATTATGGGCATTTAAAAATGGTTCGACACAGGTTAACTACTTTCCACATCTTTCAATATACATAAATGATTTTATATCTTGCTTATTCTTTGGTTTCTTAATTTATCATACAATGAATTTATTTGATATTTAAAAATCTTACCTTCTTCAAAATATAAATATTACAGTATATCTTAACTTGATACCTCATACTACAATTCCGACCCTTATATCGCTCATTTTACGATTATCGCTTTTTTCTATCCTGTGGCATAGGATAAGAGTCCAAATTTAGAATTATATTTAAAATTTTAATTAATTTAACTTTTCTTTTAATTAGATTCCTAGGGTCGATATTTTTTTTATTAGATAATCTTTTTCACATATGCCCTAATGAAAGTATAGGATAGAAAGACCGTACGATTACTATAAGTAAGATCTGCACATTTAAATCTAATTTGTATATCTAGTTACATTACTATATGCTAAAAAAAAAGTAACATTAGACATTAGTCCATTCCATATTATTGCTTCATAAATTAATTATAGCTAAACCTACATTTAATCCCAATTTATTCTAAGCAAGTCGGATTTCTTTTTCTTTCTTATCCCCACTTTTGACTTTGTTACTCAATCCTTTATCTTATCTTGTTTATGTGACACGATCACTTATTTCCAAAAAACAACATCAACAAATGATATTTACTCTTTTCTTAAATTTAACCATTCATATCAAATGATGATAAACACTATTCAAATCCCCCTACTAAACTTTTAATTAAAAAAAATACTAATATTATTTATTTCATATTTGTATTGTTGCCCATGTGTCCCTTTCAACAAAACGTTATTTATATATTTTACTCTATAAATGTTTATATCCAACAAAAAAAGATACTTGAAATTTCAATTTACACTGATTGTAACCAAAATACAAATTCGATTGACAATAACAGCTACTAATACATAGTGATAGGTTAATGAAATAAATATATTTACAAACATAATTCCTCCAATTATACAAAAATTACAAACATAATCGCTCAACCTTATAATTAAAACAGAACTACTAAACTAAAACCGCAACATCATAATCATAGTATTACATACTACACTTGCATAATCAACAATTACAAATACTTTCATCTCATAAAGTATAAATATCTTTAATCTTTAATTAACTCTAAATAAGGAAACTTATAATGTAACACTTGGTTTATACCCCTATATATATTGGCATCCCGCCTGCAAAATCACTTGTTTTCCACACACAAACTCTCATTAATTTTTCAATATTTATGGATTTCAGGGTTGTAGAATACTTAATTATCTTCAACTTGCTTTATATATGAAGATACATTTTTTTTTTTTTTTGCAGAAGTTGGGCTAGTGCCCTTTTATTATAAACATAGAAATAATGTTAGTCCCTTGTATTGGGTACATTTTTTAAATTGTCATAATTTTTGTTTTTGTTTTGTGACGTGGGGTTTTCAAGGTCGTCGACTAGGTCCGAGCTCTAGTTTGCAAAGGACGCGAACCGGGTAAGCCACCAGACGGGCTCACCCAAGCCAATGAAGACTTGAGCACCCACTAATTACACAAAGGTGTAAATAATGGAATTTGAACCATTGATCTATTGCGAGGATTACTTCTTCCTTACCACTAGGGCAAGGGGTCATTCCAACCAACACTATATCTTATCCTTTTTTGTATGAGTCATCCCAAATCTACTCTACATAATTGATAATACTGTTTAAATGATACTCCCTGTATTATTTAAAACTTGTGTTACTTTATTACATATATAAAACTATCTCATCAGTATAATTTATTCAATTAAATTCCAAATCTTTATTTTTCTCTAAAGTATAAGCTAGGGTGGATATATAGTTGGCCATTTTAATGATTATTTGAAGTTTAATTATAAATTATTTTAATAGGAAATCGTTTATTAAATTAAAAATAAACCCTTGTGATGTGCTAAAGAATGGTGGAAAATATCTATAATACTATAGATTTGGATAGACAAAAGTCAAATCTAGCACATAGTTTCGTATTGATATAAATTTTATGTTGATGTTGTCATATTTATAGAATTTTTAACGAATAAGATATTGATTTCTTTGTATAAAATAAGGCAATATTTATAAATTTCTGTTAAGTACAACATAATACAATCACGTTAACATTTTTTTTTTATCATCTTTAAATTACTTTCAAATTTCAACTTAAAAAAATACTTATAAAAAATATTAAGATCCAAAGACAAACATACTTATAAATACATTGATCAAAGTGAAAATACAACTTTATCTATCGGTGACTATGATTGTTGCAAATCAACCCACCTTAGGCGATGTCTAATGATTAAAAGCGCAGTGCAAGTTCCCAAAAATCAACCTTAAAAAGTACCAATATAAGGCTCTACCAAAATAAATATATTTGCTTGATTTTTTCAATTACATTGTTTTTTATTTCTTAAAAATTATAAATAAAAATCAGCTAAGTAATTACATGTACCACCCTTCTTGTTAACTTTATTTAGATTTTGCATTTTGAATCATATTTTATCTAATGTTGTAAGCTACATTTAAAATTAATAAAGACGGGGAAGATACACAACATAATTTTCTCCACTTAGATTGATGGGGAAAATACACAAAACATGAATCAAATGAGCGTACAATGAAAATAAAGACGGGGAAGAGAAATGATGCGGTTCTGAATTGCTAAAACTATCTTCTGTTCAAAGTTCAAGCAACATAAATTTCTCCACTTTGATTTTATTTGACATGAGTGATATGGAATTGAATGACTCAATCAGAAAGTGAATTTATTATGCAATCAAACACATGAAGGATTGGAAACAAGAAAGACCTGAATCTAGTTTACAGGCGCGGTTTCCTGGTGGCCATCCTTTCTTGAAATTACCCGGGTGTTGTATGAACTGCATTCACTGCACTTATGCCCGAATATGTGATAGAACACCTCCGTTGTGCTGCTGCAGTCGTTGCAGAGGATATTCACCTGCTAAATCATTCTCGTTTTCAGCATCCATATTACGTAGAATCATCGATGGGTTTGGGGGCATTTATCCTCCCTCCCAACCCACCAGCCTTCTAAACGAAGGATTAATCTGAAGTTAGTGATCAGAACCAATGATTCTCCACTGTTACAATATGTTAATCCAGAGAATTAACTCAGAGTCTCAGACCATGGATGATGACATGTCAGGTTAACCCATTTGCCTTATGTCACATCCATTTTCATCTGACAAACAGATGAGGTCAAATAGTCTAGGTCGGGAGGCAAAAACGGTGAAGAACATACCTTGTAATGATATTCATCAGGCATGGAAGTAGCTTCAATCTGAGAACAGATTTAGCATTAAGTCAGTGTGTGATCGAGGTTTTGTAAGTAAATGCTAATATCAATCAGGATGTTAAGTCTATTTTAAAAGCAGGACAGTCAAGTTCTGTCCACAAATGAACATTTAAAAATTCAAAGATGAGGCGTAATAATTTTGTACTGTATACTATAGTAAAGCCACATAATCTACTAGTAATTTAAGTACTCAACCTGCGTCCATATCGCTTCATATTCATATCAAAACAGTTCTTGTACGAATAATCAAAGCCAAACTAGCTAATCATATTGTTTCAGCTCTAAAAGTTCATTTTTGTAGATTCTGTCAATCACTTTAATCATCTCATACGATGCATTTAATTTCTTGACCTCACCAATTCTGATTTTCTTGTCAATTCAGATGATCCAGGCATCCCAAGCAATAACTTGCCACTAACATGATTCATATACTCATTTAGAATCAAAGGCATGGTTTCTTTTCCACTATTGTTCATCACAAACAAAAGGAGCAATAATACATTTCTCCTATCTTAAAAACAAAAAGAGATGACGACACCATGAGAGTATCACTTAGGCTAGCAACAGACTACCCTCTCAGACTTAGCAGTAGAGGAATTCAAATTACATCAGACCATATACATCACCCTGTATACAGGGCAAGTGTTCGAAATTCAGTGTTATCTTCGGTCTGTCAAATGGTGTCTTGATCTTGTCAAAAACCTAAATAATATAAAACTAATTTCATATCCAAAGGTAATCCCTATCCACTAATGTTCTGTGAATAAACAGAACTCATTGTCTAGTGTGATTGGACGAATATCATCACAAAAAAGGTGGTAGAGACTAACAATGATCCATAAGCAAGAACTAAAAGCACGTAGAAATAAAAATTAAATACCTCCTCATCTAATCTCTCCCAGGTTCTTCTCATGTCATGGGCCGACTTAGAGCAGATTGGGCAACGATACCTTATTTATTAAAGCAACAAACATTCTTTTAGAAAAACAAGCCACCTCATTTTATATGAAAGATGTGAAAGCTTAAAGGACAGCAAAACACAGCATGAAACATATTGCAGCGAAACTGACCTGTTCAAAAACTAGAAAGACACAAAAATAGAAAGCAAGCATCAAGCTAAAATACACAGCAAAAAAATAAGATTCTTCCATATACATAAACATAGCAGAATCCCGCTTGTGTAAGTTACCTTTCAGCACTGTGTATGACTTTTTGTTTCAATATAGACATCAAAGCAGTTAAGCAGGTATACCAACTTCTCTCAATTTTAGGTAACATAGCAAGTCCTTAGAAACAATTATATAGTCTTATGCTGCTAAATCTGATCAATGATTAGAAATGCTATTTGGAAGCTCTCAATATAATGACGTGTCTCTGGTTGCAAGTGCTATCATTTCATAATTATCACATTAAATAATGGCACCAAAATGAAGATAAATCGTTATGAAATTCGAACTGCGAGAATTAAATAGATACATGGATGAAGCTATTGTAAACAAACCAAAGTGGTTAACTAATACAGTGTGAGAGGATAAAACAAGAAAAGTAGTAGAACCTTTGCAATGGTTGACAGGTATGGCAAGTATTTCCATAACTATCAGAACAAAAAAAAAACAGAGCATGACAGAATGTAAAGCAGGAATTTACTGATTTTGTTTCGTCATCTCAGAAAAGCATTCCGAATGGATAGTGTGCCCGCACTTCATGACTGCCGTTACTTTGATTGAATCAAAAAGGTACTGTAACACAGTACAGGATAACAATGATTACTTTAAGACAGAAGGAGCTTGCTATCTGAAACAATTGGGATTGAGATTAATGAAACCTCATAGCAGATGGGGCAGCAATTCTTCATAGAGTTCTCCACACATGAGTGGTTGTCACGCAGACCTGTTGAGTAGCACGATCCTGTGATTTTCACAACAAACAAGAAATGTGACTTAATTGACCTGGAGGCCTAAACAATGCGGGAGATATATCAAGTTAACTGCTAGACAAACATACGATTCAAGATAAGAAATGCTCAAACACAAGAACTGGCTGCCAATATCAGTTCAATGATTATCCAAAAATATTTAGCCACCATATGTTTCAAAGAGTGCATACCACATTTTGGGCAGTGGAAGAAGTTCTCCTGACCACCAACCCTGAAGTTTAGATCAAACAACAATTAAACATCCCATGGCAATAATATAGATGAAAGCAATCATTTAAGAAGAAAGAGAGGTCAAAAAAGCTTGCTTACCTACAAATCCCACACTCATCGCAATGGAATTGCTTTTTCGTGATCTGCAACAAGAATATTACTTGAATAAATCTGAACATGATACAATTTTGTCACCATAAGATGGATTAAGTAGAGAACTTGCTCGAAAAAACGCTTTCCAAAAGTAATGCAACAAGACCAATGCCACTACCTCATCATCATAGAATTTGCACACCTCGCAAAAATATTCACCCATGTTAACCCCGCATCTAGTACAAACTTTAGCAACCTGTCAACAAATATATTTAAATAATATCTGAGACATAGAACTATAGAAGAGCGTTTGTGGATGAACCAAGCTCATTAGACTATCCACAATGGTTTGGTTAAAATGTACACATTTGCACAAGATATGTAAAAATACACATCACTTTTGGTAATTTGCACCATAGGTAAAATGTGTATTTTTTTTACACACCATTCAAATACAATTCATTTAAAACAAAAAAAGAAAATAAAACCATAAAAAAAAAACCAAACTTGATTGTCTTGCTTTTTGTAAAAGTTTATAGACATGGGGAGGTGGTGTGCTCAAATTTGCACATCACATGCTCACATGTGTACATTTGCACGCACTCAAAATAACCTATGGAGCTAAAAAATGTCTAAAAAAATATACATTTATACATTTGCATACAACCATTGTGGATGGTCTTAGAGTATCAACTTATATGAAAAGAACAATATCAAAGCCATTGCAACAAGATTAAGGATCTGTTTGGCACAATGGTGCAAGGCATTGATTACTTATAAGTTGCTTATTTGTCTCAATAAGCTAACTATTAGTGTTGATAAGGAGCGAATGCATAAGGTCCTCGTGTCAAACAAACTCTAATCCTTTTAGTGCCATGAGTATAACTGTATAAGCAGAATATTGGAATTGATTGGGAAATCAAACCAACTCCAACCAACTCCTCACTGAAAATCCATCAAGCCCCCATCAATACATTCTCTACAACACCTTTTTGAGCCCAAACAATCGTTCTCTATCATAATGAACATGGAGCAAGGGGAAGATCATATTTACATACAGGGAGGACATTCCAATATAAAAGGAAAAATCTTTTGAAACGAAATTCAAGGCCAACAAACACGCAGGGATAGAGAGAGAATGCTCACCGGTTGCTCGTGCTCACAAACTGCGCAAATAACCTGGAAAGTAAATCAAATTGAGCCAGCAACTGCAATCAAAATCCAATTCAAAATACTAATCATATAACAGAAGATTTTAAATCTGGGGGAAACGCACTTGCTTAACGTCATGGCGAACAAGCTCGTGGCGCTCTTTAGGATTGCTCAATGAACCCTGTTCAAGAAAATCACATGAGGAAATCAAGAACAAGACTACAAACTCAAGGCGGAAAAAAATCATACTTTTTGCGATACAGACGAGAACAAAGGAAAGATAGAGAGGAGTAGGAGGAAACCGTGGCCTCGTTGTGACAGTGGCGGCAGGTGAAAACCTGATTGCAACAAGGAGCTCGAATTTTACACCTTCTCCTATAATGTTCGCATCTGAAAAAACAGAAATTAAAGAAGAAATTGTTTACGCAGGCGATGGAATTGGAATCGGAATCTGAACCTTACGGGGATGAGAGAGGAGCACCGCGTACCCGTATTGGAGCTTTCCGAAATGTTGACGTTGAACGTCGTCGGTATGACTTAATTTAGCCAATAATTCATCGACCGATTTGCCATCCTCCATTGATTGGAACACCAAGGAAGAGAGATCGATGAAGACAAACGATGAGACGAGGAAGTGTGGAAACACAAAGCCGGAGGGGAACTGCCTGCAGAGAGCGCCGGTGGTAGCAGGTGAGAATTGAGGTTGATGTCGACGAAGGGAGAGGAGACAAATTTTTCCGTTTCTCTTTCAAACCCTTTGGCTGAAATGGGCTCCACCTCGACGGGGCTACAGCCTACGCGATTACGCGAGCAAGAGTGAAATTTTTTTTTATAGGGAAATTCAGTTTGGTGTCCTGGAGTTTTTTGACAATTCTCATTGGTGTGCTACACTTTTTTTTTTATCTTGATGGTACCTCCGAGTTTTGTCAAAAGTCCGGCTCATGCTCAAAACTCATAGTTTTTTCTTTTTAATGAATAAAACCACCCTTTATTTTTATTTTTTCATAAATATGCTTATTTACTTTTAACATTGAACAAAACCACTTATTACTTAACAAACTTCATCACAAAAGTGATAAAATCAACTTTATTTTTTCAAATTTTACAAAATCATATATTATTTCCAAAAAATTTAGAAGATATTTGGCTAAATGTCCATTTTATGAACCCTTTTTATAAAATGTCCACTTATAATCAGTTTTTATTAAATGCCCTAATTTTTGTTTAAAAACCCCATTTTACCCTTGTTTTAATTTTAAGCCGCCCTTCGTCCCCCTTCCTTTTATTGCTGAAACAGATCCTCAAGCCCCAATTAACAACGGCGCAAATTTTCGGCCCTATTAGCCAAATATACTCGAATAATTGCAAAACTATACATTTTATATCTTTTAACCCTAATCTCTCTATCTCTCTCCAGTCCCGTGTTCCTTCCAGATCTGAGATCTCGATCTCTCTCTCCCATGGTCGCTCATCCATGGCTACCTCTAGATCTGATGCCCCTCCTTCCCTCCCCCCCTCTCTCTCTCCCATGGTCGCTCCTCTGATGCTCTCTGATTGCTTGCTCTCTGTCCGCACTCTTCCTCCGTCTCAAGGCCGCCTCCCATCTTCCTCCGTCTCGCCTTCTCCGATCCGCTGGAATCGGCGGCTTCCTCTTCGGCTACGACACCAGTCGCAGCCGCCGGAGATGTTGCTGCTGCAGCGACGAAGCAGCGACGGAGGAAGGAGGTCCGAGAATCGAAATCCCTTGCCTCTGAGAGGTCTTCGACACTTCCAGTCGCTGGATATGTTGCTGCTGCAGCGACGAAGTACCGACAGAGGAAGGAGGTCCGAGCTGTGTCCGATTGCGAGTCTGCTCGGCATTTGTCGAAGAGCAAAACTCCACCGCCGACCGCATCTGGTCCAGTTTGTTTGCGATCGAGATTTTCGCTAGAAATCCTAGATCTGGGAGAGCGAGGATTGCGGTGTGTTTGGTCGAGGATCGCTCTTCAACTTCGATCGTTCCTCCGCCGGCGATTTTCCTATATGTGAATTGCGGAACGCACAACGGAGATTGAAGGCAAGGAGTCAGCGTTGGTGGTCCGGAGTGTTGACGTCCATTGCAAAGTTGAGATTGAGTTCGGAGTGTCAACAAGATCGAGTGCAATTGATCGAGTCTAGGTTTCTGGATCGAGATTGAGTCCATTGCAAAGTTGAGATTTGTAGTGGTTGAAGATCGAGACGGTGAAGAGAGTAGTCCAGATCCATGGAACACAAAATCATCACCGTCAGCGCTGACATGGTCGGTTCTTGTTAGTGGCTGCTATGATGTAACTTGTAGCTGCTCTGCCTGCTCATATAGCTTTTGCTGGAAGGTAACTTCGAACTTCTTTTCCTCAATATAAATGGACTCTTTGCTGTCCTTTGTTTTCCCTTTCCATTGGTATTTGTTCTCTTTATCATCTTTTCCTTTTGTATGAAGCATTGCATTAAACTTTGCAGTGTATAGTACAGAAACTTCTGTCATTCAAGCTACTCAGGTGTGCTATGTCGCTCTGTAAATTCAAGCAAATCACCATTCACTAGTGTCCAGAAACATTTTGGAGTTATTTTACATCTTATACCCGGGACAATTCCCTTCTGACTTCCCATTCCTAATTGGAGGCTCCTGCCGCTGCTGTTCGGTTTGTGGAGTTGATCTCCTTGCTGGCTGCTGGCTGGTTTATGGAGTTGATCTTCCATGTGCAGGTATTGTTCTTAATTTTATTTATTTTATTATTTCTCTTTTATTATATGGAAATGGCTTGTTTGACTAATGACTACTCTTGGATGGGCATATATTACGTGGAATGAGCTTGCAGTGTATCTTGGATGGGCCTATATTATGTGGTTTTTTAAGTTGAATGTTTTTATGCGCATTTTGATACGTGCTGACATGGTTTATGGTTTTTAGTTAGATAATATATATGTAGGTATATATGTATGTCTAGGTACTTAAAAATTGATTTGTTTTTTAATGCTGACATAGTTTTTATGCGTGTTTTTTAGTGCTGACATCGTTTTTAATTTGATATTATATATGTAAATATATATGTATGGTTGAGTCCTTAAAAATTGGTTTATTTCTTAGTGCTGACATCGTTTTTATACGTATTTTTTAGTGCTGACATCGTTTTCATGCATATTTTTGTGTAGGTATATATTTGCTGACATCGTTTTTGCAATATAAGAGATGGATGAGGAAAGAGGTCAGCATTGTCGGCGTCGAAAAATTCTTTGTTTTAATTGTTTACCGTTATTCTTTGTTTCTCACTACCAAAAATAAAATAAAATATTTGTTTCTTTTTTTTGGTAGAACACTCCTTTTGTCTCTTTGTTCTCCCCTTTTATAATTTTAATGACTTAATACGTCAAATATATTGATCTTCGATGTCATCATTGTCGGCGTCAGCATTCTCGTAGAGGGTGTGAGCAATGCTGACGTCAGCATTCCCGACGTCATTGTCGTCGGCGTCACCATTCTCGTAGACGGCGTCAGCATTGCTTATGTCAACATTCCAGTCGTCGGCGTCAGCATTGACGCGTGGAACAAAAAAACTTCCTTGTAAACGGTGTCAGCATTGACGCGCGGAAAAAAAAAAAACATTCCTTGTAAACGGTGTCAGCATTGCTGACGTCAACATTCCCGACGTTGGCGTCAGCATTGGCGCGCGGAAAAAAAAAAATTCCTTGTAAAACGGTGTCAGCATTGCTGACGTCAACATTCCCGACGTCGGCGTCAGCATTGACGCGCGGAAAAAAAAAAAAATTGCTGACGTGGAGGGGGGCACAAGGGGCTGGAGGGGGGCGCAGGGGGGCACGCTGGAGGGGGAGGGGGGCACATAGGAGGGGCAAGAGTTGTGTATAGTTTTACAAATTTCCCAAAATCTTGTATATTTGGCTAATTTGGCCTTCATATTTGTATATTTGGCAAATCATCCCATTAACAACCTTCTCTATTTCCGATCCTAGTTCGCAGCAACCGGAGGTGAGATTGAGCGTTGTTGCCACAAGATGTTCATTGTCGATCGTCATCGCCACCACTGGGAGAAGTTTCAGGCGAGATCGGAGGTTCTCTACGCCACTGTCAACCGTAAACTTAAGACATCGAAGATCTCGCGCAACTCTTAGATCTGGTCGTCGTCGAGTTGGACATCGAATATCTCGCGCAGCTCCGAGATCTAATCGTCGTCGAGATTGACTGGATCCTTGCCACTCATATCAGATTATTGAAATTCTGGGTCTCTTCCAATTGCGTGTTTTGTTACTTGCGCATCTCCCAAATTGCGGTTTTGTTCCTCCCCTTTTTGGAGCCACGTAATTGCTAGAAGATAAGGATTTGGAGAAATCAAATAATTAACTTATTTGCTTTTATTTTAATTAGTACTTGGCTTCTTTATTTAAAAAAAAAAGAAGAGATAACACTTGAACATTTGTAGTGACACTATTTTTCTATGATGACACGACTAATAACACTTGACCATTCTTTCTCTTGATACACTTGTGGTGACACCACTTTGAACATTGTGGTGACACTATTTTTCTTTGATGACACGACTAATAACACTTGACCATTCTTTTCCTTGATACACTTGTGGTGACACCACTTTGAACCTTTGTGGTGACACTATTTTTCTTTGATGACACGACTAATAACACGACCATTCTTTCCCTTGATACACTTGTGGTGACACCACTTTGAACATTTGTGGTGACACTATTTTTCTTTGATGGCATGACTAATAACACTTTGAACATTTTTGGTGACACTATTTTTCTTTGATGACACGACTAATAACACTTTACCATTCTTTCCCTTGATACACTTGTGGTAACATCACTTGGAAGTTTGAACATTTGTGGTGACACTATTTTTCTTTAATGACACGACTAATAACACTTTGACCATTCTTTCCCTTGATACACTTATGGTGACACCATTTTGAACATTTGTGCTGAGCTATTTTTATTTGATGACACGACTAATAACACTTTAAACATTTGTGGTGACACTATTTTTCTTTGATGACAGGACTAATAACACTTGTCGTGCGTTTTAGTGCACTAAATTTGCACTTCTGATGACAGGACTAATAACACCACTGATTTTTTGAAAATAAGTGAAGATGTGAATATGATCACAAATGTTTTTATAGATTATAACAAATTGATTATATATATAAAAAGCAAAAGTGATGCTAATTATATCATGCGTTAGTGCACTAACTTTGCACTTCTGATGCTAAATGTTTCAATAGACATTGAAAGTGCACTGACTTTGCACTTCTGCTACATTAATTAATCCTTCCAAAAATAACTAGTTAACTTTGCACTTATGCTAATAATGTAGATAAATCCGAAAAAGAAATCTACAAATAACAAGGCTGGTGACAGCGGCTGACCGAAGCCAATTAGCCTTTTGTAAGATGGATGGATGACCGAAGCCACGACCTTAATTGCTGATCATGTAAATGTAAAAGGTCCAACAGATGAAACAAATCAACAATTCACAATTCATTTTCCATATGTTCTTCCCTCCATCTCCTACCTCTCGCTCCATCTGTTTCGTTTCTTCCTCCACACTCCGCCTAATCTCGCACATCCTTTTCCCTATTTTACTAATTTACTGTAATCCAACCAAAAGAGAAAAAAGCCCTAAATTTCACTTAGTGAAAAAGTTGAAACAGATGCAATATCTAGACAGGGCTAAGATTTTGTGATTTGAAATTAAAAGAGAAAAAAGCCCTAAATGTCACTTACTGTAATCCAACCAGAAGAGAAAAAAGCCCTAAACACTCCAGTGACATCAAATTACCTAACCAAACAACCCTATACCACTTCAGATTCCAGTTAGTTTCAACAAAAAATATATTTATCGTTGTCTGAGGTGGCGCAATGGTGCAGTGGTGGCGCTTTCAGTGGTAGGGGATCCGCTCTTCGCTCATCGGCAGCAGATCGGCGGAGGAGAACGAGAGAAAGGGGCGGAGGGTAGCGAATACTGGATTTTGAGCAGAGAGAGAGAACGTGAGCGTGAGGGAGTTTATAATAGATAGGGGTAAAAATGTCATATTAGGACAATTTGAAAAATGCATTATAAAAATGGACATTTTGCAAAATGCTCTTATGAAAAGGGACACTTACCAAAAAAATCCAAAAATTTATTGCAAAATCACTATTTTTTTAAAAAACGAAAAACACTCATTATTTGCAAAAACAATATTTAATATCTAATATTTTTCAAAACAATATTTAACTTATATCTCACTAACTTTAAACATTTGTAAATGTGATTGATCAATCTAACCAAATGCTCGATTACAATTTTTTTGAAAAAGAGAAGTAAAATTTATTTATTTTATTTTCTTCTTGTAAAAGAAAAATATAATAAAAGATTAATCATTCTTATCTTATTAGGTTTTATATATGTATTCCAACCAAAAGAAATGAATAAAACCTTTTATTACACAAGAAGTGGTTTTGTGCATTTTTTTTAAAGCATAAAGGGTGGTTTTACACAAAGTATGGTTTTACGAAGTATTTTTTTATAATTTGTAGGTTAACTATTTCTGTTCACATAATAAGATAGTGGATTTATGCAAAATTTTGTAAATAATGGGTGATTATGTACATGCAATGTTTGACAAATAGTGAGATTTATTTTTTACAAAATATGAAAAATATATAACGGATCTTTTGTGTAATGTTAAAAACAATGGTTGATTTTCTTCAAAAATTTTTTGGAAAGAATGGGTATTTTTTGCTAAAACTTTGGCAATAATGTGTGATTTTGTTAATTTTTAAAAATAAAGGTGGTTTTGTCGATTTTGTGTTGAATTTAGTTAAATAATAAGTAGTTTTGTTCAATGTTAAAAGTAAATTGGCATATTTATGAAAAAATTAAAATAAAGGGTGGTTTTATTCATTAAAAAAGAAGAAACTATGAGTTTTGGGCATGAGCCGGACTTTTGACAAAACTCGGGGGTACCATCCGGACAAAAAAAAGTGTGGAACACCAACCGAAATTGTCAAAAACTCAGGGGCACCAAACGGAATTTCCCATTTTTTTTTTATTATTATTTTTTAACCGTGGGCGAACAATGGGCGAGCGCACTTACAAGGGTAAGGCACCACTCTGATTATTCTGATGGATGATGTTACACAAATCACTATTAATAGAGAGAGTCGAAATATTACAATTATAAAACACAACTCTTTAAATTGGGAGGTTCATGTCTTACCTGGATGGTGTCTTTTATTGTGGTGTGAGTGCCGATCAGGCATAAGAAACTTTTACCCACAATTTGTTCCTAGTTTGAGATAACCGATTTTGTGAAAGGACAATTTAAAAATAGATGATTATTATCCTCATCACCACCATTACAAAAACATCTTTGGGAAGACACTCTATTAATATATTTATTCAATCTTGCTTTTGTCGGAAGTCCATCAATAGCTAATTTCCATAAAAAAATCTTCATTATTGGTGGGATTTTGGTCTTCCAAATCCAGTTAAATTTAGCCTATGTAGTCGAAGTGTTGTTCGTTATCTCTCTCGTTGATTTGGTAGTAAACTTTCCATCTGGATTTAGTTTTCAAATTAATTTGTCTGGTGTAGACCAGTTTGGAATCAGTACGTTAATAATTTTTTTGGATGATATCCCGAAAGAACAATTGTTTGAGCCGGTCTAAATTCCATTATTTTTTAGTTATAAAGAGCTGACTTACTTTTAAATTGGGGTCATGTTGTGCTTGAAGGTGAGTTAGTGGTTGATTCAAAATCCAATGATCATTCCAAACGTTAATCATATCTCCATTTCCAATAATCCAATGAAGGCCTTGGTAAAATTTCTCCCGGAGTTGAAGGAGCTGTCCAAATTGCCAAAAAGTATTATGAGTAGTTATTTCCTTCATGGATTCATTTCTTAAGTATTTTTCTTTTATTACTTTTACCCAAATGTTATTTGGATCCGTGTGAATTTTCCAAAGTAATTTCATTTGGAGACTGATATTCATATCTTCTGTCGTTCTGAGTCCAAGAATGAATTAACACGTTTTGCTTATCCATCATATGAGTTGCTTTATACGTTAATTAAAAGTTTTATTATTTATGTATTTGTTTTTAGATATTAAAAATTATATAAATATTAACTTTTTAAATATTTTTTTAATAACTTCATGTTTATTACTCCGTCTCAAAATATTTGTAGTTTTATATTTTTGCACGTATTTTAAGAAACAAAAAACTCTATAAAATATTAACTTTTTTAATAATTTCATAGATAATTGTATTAAGTTTGAAATTATTTAAAAAAAATTTAATATTTTATAGAGTTTTTTTGCTTCTTAACAAACGTGCCAAAAAGTAAAATCATAAATATTTGGACACGAAGGTAGTATTAAATATGAATTTATAAAAACAAAAGTAAAAGAAGTTAGGTATAATTTGAAATTGAATTAAGCTCTTGAAACTTTGAACAAAGTAGTGGTTTCATTAAGATATCCCCAAGCTGATTATTTGTCTTGACATGACTTACCTGTTGTGGAAATATGCTATTGTTTCTACTTTTTTCCCTCCTCACTTTGATCACTCCTTAGTCCTTAATGTTCATCTCCTTAGTGACATTTATGTTATTTTGGTAGTTTTCCTTGAATCATGTGTAATAAGCCATTGGGCACAAGACACTCGCGTGTTCCTCGGGTGTTTTAAGTTGTGATTGTCATATCAACGAGTAGGGTTTTTGGGATCATAAATGTGCAGCCTTAGCTGTTGGCGGCCACATGGTCTTTCCCTATTTGGAATGAATGAAATAGTGAAGAGAGCTCATAGTTTTTTTATTGTTCTTGCTCGTGTTTTGATGCTTCATTGCTTATGCATTTACAGGATTGTTTAGATTGGTAATCTTCTCACATGTAGAGTCCCGAGTTTCCTTATAAACCTGCTCCCTCATAAACTGACATGCAAGGGCAATATATTTCATCCTAGAATGACACATTGGAATGGAACTAAGACTCATCACACCCAAAATTGTCACAATAGATGGTTGAGCGTTGAATGAGGGGAACTTTCAACTCCTTGAGAAGATGCAAAGCCCATAGAACTTCAGCAGTTGTGTCTACAAGTGCTTTGTACTCAGGTTATGTCGATGACCGGACGACCGATCGTTGTTTGCATAAACTCCATGACACATGAGTGTGCCCAAGATACAAAATATAGCTCGCGGTAGATACAAAATCATCTCGATTTCCCGCTCAACCAGCATCTGAAAAAGTGTGCAAGATTTGAGAGGAATTGGAGTAGATATTAATGTCAAAATGTAAAGTACCCGATAGATATCGCAAGAGCCGTTTTAAAGTGCACCAATGATCAAACGTTGACGATTGCATATATTTTCATAGTCTGTTGATAGTGAACCCGATATCAGGTCCGATATCAGGTCTAGTTAGACTTAAGTATTGCAAGCACTAGAGCACTTGACTAAATGATCTATAAGGATTTCTTGGTGATGATGATATCATTAACGTAAGACCAAAAAATATAATAGATGTTGTTCATGTTGGTAAATAAACATGATACAATCCCGGTTTTTCTATTTCGGGCCGGAAACTTCGAAATGGCGTCCCCGCCTGAAGGTCATCTGGGAGTTCGTACTCCTCAAAGCTACCCGCGGTCTTCTCCAACGGTCGACGATACTATCCCGTGATCTGCGACCGGCGGCGATTCGGATTCCTCTTTTCTCATCGCTGTTGATTTTTCCGCCATTATTGCAACTATCGCCGCTCTTACCGGAGCAATTTACGATCTCTCCCCTCCCATCAGAACATCTTCCTCCCCGACGTCGGCCGTGATGGTAGAATTGCCGCCATTGGTGCGGCTTTCATTGCATTTCTCTCCGATTTTCGGCTTGCCTCCAAACCCTGTGGTGCGTGCCTTGCTAATTTCTCGTTGATTATTATTCATTATTCATCTTGGCAGGTAGATTCAAACCCTAAGGTGCGCCCTTTATCAAATGATTTTTGTTTCATCAAGCCCTAATTGCTGGGAAAATACATAAGATTAGAGGGGGAATTTGGTGAAAGGATTGTCGAATCTAATGCCTTGTTCTAAAATTCTGAAGATAAAGCAACCACAGACCTAAAAAGAGTGGAATTTCCTTTCCTCCTTTGAAAATGCTATTTGACCGATCTGATAGAAAGATGCGTACAGCAGAAACAGAAAAGTCCCTGTCGAATCTGCAAATTTTCTGGAAAATTGCTTTCCCTTGCTCCATAAGTGGTTCAGTATCTTGATTTGATGAATTTTGATATCACATTTGATGAAGCAAGTTGAAATATGTCAATTATTTGCTAGTAATTTCATTAACCAATTAAGGGGAATACATTACATGCTTTTGCTGCAGATGTAGCTAAAAAGGGCTGAACATTGGTATGTAGACATTAAAAAAGGTAGATATATATAAGAACTGAAGATCCCTGCCCTATAGTATACCAACTAAACCAATGTTTTAATTGGTTCAGTTCTTTATTCTTCTTACAGACAGCAATACCCTTGATTAATAAGAACAACTTAAGCTTGTCTTCTTTCTTAATTAGTACATGTGGCCTGGTAAGGCTCTGAGCATGTGAATGAGGGATCCTTTTAGGTGGAGGGACATGATCTCGTTGGTCGATCCAACGAGCTTCCCACCAATGAACACTGCAGGCACAGGCGGGTTGCAACCCATCCTCATGATCGCCTCCTCCATCTCCCTCCCTGATGGGTCTTGGTCTAATTGGTGTTCCACTGGGATCACCCCTAGCTCTTGGAACAGTATGTTCACCGCATAGGATAGGCAGCACGAGCTTTTGCTGAAGATCACTACCCGATTCTCTGTTGCTACCTTTGTCACCTTATCCATGATATCGAACCCCTAATTACAACAAACTCCTCTTGCCTTTTAGATACAAGGTATGGAGAAAAGCTGTAATTTAGTGAGTGTTTTAGGCAGGTCTTGTGGCAAAATCTTCAGAGGAAGATTATGTCACAAGACCTTTAAATAGGTTTAGGATGCCTAAGGGAAGGTTGGAGCTCAATGCTGGAGAAACTTCAACCTCTCCAGTTCGAGTATTTATAGGAATGAATATTAGTCTTGTCTGTAGGAAGTTCTCTTTCATCTTCCTATTCTTCAATCAGGAGTGTGTAAAAAGGATCATGCTTTAATGAGAATTGAGATGTGTATGATCCTAGAGAAAGCTTGACTATGACAAGCCAATGCATCTCTGAATAAATAACACAACTTGGCTTGGCCTGATTAAGTCTTCCCCCAATAGTCTGAGAAACAGCCATAGGAACATGTTTTAGCATGGTTATTACATGGATAAACATGGTATCTCTGGACATCATTAAGCAGAAGATGAGATCATGATTTGAGATTCGTGTCAAGCCTAATGACCCATTTTTTACATCTACTCATAATTTTTCTGATTAGTTTACATCAATAGTTGGGCTAGCATAAGTTATAGTTTATTCTAATTAATTTTACAACAGTATTGGGTTGGAATGAGATTCTTAATGGACGATTCATTTTGCAAGGTTCTCTATAGTAACGGCCACTTTGGATACTCAGAACAAACATTCAGTAGAGGGGCATGGCTTAATATCAAGTTGGGGTCAGCTTTCGGTGGGTGGGATTCTTTAGGCCTACCAACTTGGTCTGATTCCGCCTCGCATTGCCTGATTCCATACTTTCATGTTGCTCTTATACTTTAATACTTTATACTACCCTGCCTCTCTGTATCTTCTGCAAGGAAGTTTCTTTTTGCTTGCTTGTTTATGCATTCCTGCAACTCATAATATAACTCCATTCTCAGACATAAATAAGGCCATCTCATCTTTCTGGGTTTTCAATCTCCTTTTCGTTCATAAACCGAGTTCCTACTTCCTAGTGCTTTGGCTTCTTGGTAGCTAGATATCAATATATAATACCTACTGACACGGACATAAACATAAGGCAAACAAGTTTCCCATCAGATCAAAATCCCTGATGCCTTTGATCAGTCCATGTAAATTGATTGGTTTGGTTATGAAATTTCCTTTCCCTTCCATTAAAAAAAAATACAAGGCTATAAGCTCGAGTAATAGAGCTAGAAAAGCAAGGAATCAAAGCTATGCCAACAATGCTTCAGAGCACACTTAGCCACCTAGCCATGTCGAGGCAAAATCCTGAAGGCCTGAATCCCACATTGTAATTTTTGCTTCTTTATAAACCTTCTATAGCCTCAGCATTCTTAGGGCTTTCATGCCTAGGATGACATTTTGTAATATCGTACATCCTTTCATTGAACTCTAACTCATAGGATTGGTGTGCTAAGTTTGGATTTGTGTAAATCCCTTGATGGCCGAGCCGAAGGGGGATTTATGCTCATCCAATCTTAGGGGGTAGGGCCGAGTTCTGATAGCTGTGGCTTGATGAGACAGGAGCTACCCCGAGCTTGAGGCTGAACACACCCACATAGACTGGAACAACACACTTGTTCCATGATTTTGGTAGCACTGGACAAGTCTTCCACAACACTTGGTCCAACCTTTTGTACATTGTAGCTACTTCTATTTTCATGCAATATATTAACCTTTAAAATAAAAAAAAGAGCTAGAAAAGCAAGTATCAGACAAACTATTTGAAATTGCAAAGATAGTGGCATGACAAATTGACAAGTCCATATAAGCTAAGTTAACCAAAAAAGGAATAGACAAGTTTGGATGGATCTCTTTCTTGTTCCAGTATATATAATTCCATGTGCCACGTCGAGTACGTCATAACTTATATATACACTGATTTGACTTGGTTGTGTTGTGCTGTTGGTTAGGCCACTGCCCCATTCAGAGTTTGGGCATCTTGAATTACAGATAAGCTTTCCGATCATTGAAATCTCTTACTATTTGTTTATATCAAAACGATGCATGCAAAAGATAATGAGAGGGAAAGTTATACTGACAGTTGACAGGTAATTCAGTTGGTCTTGAACCACTACTGAATATTAACCCTACACTGATGCTGGCTGACTCTATTTTTAGTCTTTTTTCGCAGTAATAATTAGACCATGTTAGCTTTGATGACTCTTATGGATAATGTCATAATGACCATAACTGAAATTTCCCCATTAACACTCATTTATCACTAATCTTATGTGTGCTGTTTTGGAAGTGGGAAAAGATGCAGAAACATTCAGTTCAGTCATTTAAGATACATTTCTCAAATATTGCTCCAAAAGCTGATACAGATCATTAATTTGGAGACTAAAATGTATGTCACATAGGTCTTTTGCCTTAGTTTTTTCTTCAAGTTGGTAAATGTTTTCAAAAGCTTAGAAAAAGAACCGCTTTTGAAATTACAACATTATTTACTGACCAAGGGTTGTTTCCCTTGTTCAAGTATGGCGCTAGCTTCATGATCCTTCACTAGCTTACTATATATATAGTTTAAAACCATATAGCCTTTGCTTCTAGGAGTTTGTCCTTGAGTGACCCGTCAAGGTGCGCACCAAGAACATCCCTAGCGGAACCGACATACTTTCCTCCTATGAACACTGCAGGAACAGTTGGGCTACAACCAAGCCTATGCAGGGCACGCTCCATCTCCTTGCCACGTACATCCCTGTCAAGCTCGTACACTGCAGGGCTTGCACCCATTTCATGGAAGAGTGTCATGATGCTGTAACACATGCAACATGAACTCTTGGTGAAGATCACCGCTGCCTTCATCCTAGCAAGCTCATTAATCCTCTCCATCTCTGGCACAGAAAAGTTTGTATGATCTATGTAGTAGCTCAAGGGTTAGAAAACTAGAAGTAGTTGTGATTGTGTTGATTGGTGGTGGTGTGGAGTCATTGAGATCTTGAGGACCAATTTATAGGGGATGGTGAAGCTTCAAATGGATCAGACTGTTATTCTTAAAAGAGCAAAAAGGCGGCCATAAAGAGGGAAAAACTAAGATAGGAATGAGGATTTTCTTAGAGATCTAAGAGAGAGTGGAAATGCGTGCTCCTTCGATCATGCATGAGCATGATTCTTCGACAATGACCCTGCATTATGCCACCGTTTGGAATAGTTTCCATAATCTTATGGCATAATTGCGTCGGTTTAAGGTCGGCTTTCGATCATAGCGTCTGCACAATTAAGAATTAGTAATTTCCATGTTCAAAAGGCCGGCCTAAAAGATATATTCCTTAGACTAGTTAATTTAAAGATCAAAGAGCATAATAAAGATGGCCGGTATTATTGTTTAGTGTTAGTTTATGCAGTTGTATTTTACTCATAATGCTTAGACAAAGGATATATTCCTCCAAATCTAAAACAGCTGAACCTTGAGGTTCTGCAGGATAGAAATATAATCCTAGAGTTCGTTGGTATGACGTGTCATTCGATTAATCAGAGTCCCTCTTAGGTGTATAACTTGTTCTCTTCTTATGTGAAGAAGAAGATCAGTATCTGATTTATGATATGCAGGTGGGATGACTTGGAATAATTCATTACTTTGTATTGAAATAGTCTTCTTTCCAGGGATGCTTTGTGATGTAAAAGAATATATTGTATCATGGGCATCTCTGTATACTTTACACAAGCATGTAGATTCCGCTGATGTGGAGAGATTTTAGAGTTTATCCACTGCACTAACTTTGGCCCCCATGCAGATCGATCATGTTCTTCGCCCATCCAGTCAGTACTTGGGAGGAATCTAACAACAGTATGATCAGGAAACAGTATAGATTCCGCTGACAGAAAATGGCTTGCATTGCATGCATTTGGATCTATGGCTTACCATGCTTATATTGGAATAAATATGAGCGCGCTCGTGCTCATTCAAATCCCATACGCTTAGATTTCTCTGCAAAGCGATACAATATGGCCTGATCCCCTTGTCTCTGTCCGCTGATCATGACAGTATCAAAGAAACTGACATGGGTGACTTGTTAGTTAGCATGGAGCCATGGACTACGAGTTTGGATGACCGAAATCAGTGAAATCATTAGTTAATATTGTGTCTGTTGGAAGGCTCAGTTGGGGTCTCTGTTTACCTAGATTGACCTCATCTTCAGCTTTTAGCATGGGTTTGATGCCTTGAGATTACGTGTTGCCCATTTCAGGTATACAGTATTGGGACTCTTTCTTGCATTGTGCAGGAACCAGGAACATGAAGGTAAGGGAATGTCAACCTTTCTTTGCAGAGACAAGAGGAATCATGCAGATAACTATGATGTCAACCAACAAAGCTCGAATCCATGGAAGATTAGTTATTCGGTAAGAGACTCTTTTTCCTTGATTAGGGGTTATCCAGTTTAAACCCAAGAAATGCACACCTTTACAACACGGTTTGGCTCTGCCTACTGTTACATAAATTTGCTTTTCACTCACAAGATTTTTTTTTTGTAAGAACAATAAATTGTTGGATTGACTCTGAGGGGGCCATATCTTAATCAATCCACTGTATAATTCCCTTTGTAGCATGGGCAATGAGAGTTGTTCAAGACCAAAATAAGTAATCAAATATAATAATAATAAAAAAAAGAGTTGAAGGGGAAATGGTTAAGCGATGGTGTAAACATCAAAGTAAAAACAAAAGGGTAGTTTGTAGATATTTATATGTAGTTGTAATGTAGGGAATAGAGATGTGAATAAAAAATTATGAGTATAGATGAGAGGCGAAATTAAAAAAAAAAAGAAAAAGGTTTGGGTTAAGAACTACAGTGAATTTGAGGGATATTAATGCCCTTGCAGCTTGTGACTATATGAATAGACCAAATTCTAGAAAATCACCCCGTTAAATATACTACTACGTATTTTGTATAAAACCACTGCTTAAATTAAAATTTTCAAGAAAGCACCCTTAAATAAAAAACTAGAGGCTTGTAAAATACCATCCATCTCACCTTTTCCCACAAGATTGCTGATAAATGTGTGAAACTCCTACTTTGCTTTTGTACTTTTAGGGCTCGTTTGTTTAGATAATAGGGGAATGGAAAAGTAAGGTATCAAATTTTACACATAAGATGTATATGATCATCATTTTTTGTGAGCTTGAGGGAGAGGATGGAGGGGATTATTAGTCCATCTTAGAGGTATTAGTTACCCTCCTTCAAATTAAGGAATAGAAGGGTAACAAATTTGTATGAAAGATGGGAGAAGAAGGGGAATGATTGAATAATGATCAATGAATCTTAACTTAAATATGGACTATATTTATAAGGGTAATCATTACCTTTCTCTACCAAAAAACAAACGAGGGGTTAATATATTTGAAGGGTAAAATGGGAATCGCCCTTCAACAATATTCATTTTCCATTTAAGGAGATGACCGAGAGGTGAATGATGAAATACTTGAGAATTGTCAAGATATGAACTAGGATATTGGTGATAAAGGGCAAAATAGTATGTTTATACTTTTAATATTAAACTTAACGTAAAAGATGGGATGGACGGTCTTTTGTAAACATCTACTTTTGAGTTTTGAAGGGTGGTTTTGTGCAAAATATTGTATTTAAGGGGTGGTTATCTGGAATTTGACCATATGAATACTAAGGGTCCGTTTGATACTATATACCCAAAATAAAGGGATATTAGATTGCCCAAAAACAATAGAAAAATTAGATAATAGGATATCAAGACATCTATTTATCATTTACCAATATATCAAATAGGAAATATAGATATAAAGCGTACTCGAATATCTTGGGTATGTTTTATACTTTTGTGCTTTGTAGGTTTTGTGTATTATGCTCTAAATGTGTTTTCTTTTCCTATCATTTGTTATATATCCTTCTTTTTGTGGATCGTCATTTATCTTTTGAAAATACCCTCTCAATCTATTTAGAGAATGAATGCACACAAGTGAAGGATAAATGATTGTTGATTAGTCACTTGCATAGAGCATACATGATAAGAGAGACCCCTCTATGGAAATTCCCCTAGCTTGCAAGTCATCTAGGCCACTTAACCATGAAAGTTGATTCTCTTGAATGACGAGTAAAGTAGAACTAGGTAATAGTAGTAGTAGTAGGTCCAGAGAGAATCATTTTTCAATTATTTTGGGTATCTCTAAGGCAACACGAATCTACAACCTACCGTTGCCTTGAAAGGGTGGATTCCCCAAAATTCAACTAACAACTCCTGCATGATATTTCAATAGCTACATTGGGAAGATCATTTATGGTGCATTTGCATTTGTTTATGACCTAAAACCGGAGAAAGATTTGGGTTTGGGATGCTAATTAATCCCATTCGACGCCCCAAGTTGATGAATTAAGTGCCGGATTTGTTCTCTGTCTTCGCTCTTTCTCTTGGGTGGAAAAACAAGGTTTATTTTGTTTCTTATCATTGGGTCTAGCCGGTCGACGCAAGACGCTTTACCTGGTGCATGGCTTTTGCGGGCTGGATCAAAGGTCACATGTCCAGAGTTTACCACCAAAGAAGGGTTATCCTAGTTATAAAAAAAATGTAGGGAAGCTTTCACTTAGGGTGACTAAGATTTCGGTAAATTTTCATCATTTGTTTTATATGAATGTTTTTAGCAATATGGTGAAAAGTTTATTGATAAAGAAATTTATAAAAATTTGTGAATTCAAACAATAGGGATCTCATTTTTTTGGGGGGGAAGTAAGATAAGAATTCGCTTACTGCGGCAAGTCGGTAGATGGACTAACCATTATGTACAACAAGAACCAAAACAACGTACATAAGTAAATGACAGAAAGGAAAATACACAAATAAGATCCGGATACAACCAGAATCTGAATAGAAAGACAAGCAAAACAAACAAACAAAAATAAAAAGATGAGAAGCAAGCATAAGAGGCAGAAACTCTCAAACTTGAACGAGCAAGGGCAGGCTAGCAGAGCAGCAGCAACATTGAAACGTGTGAAACACATACAACAAGGAGCTCAATTAAAGCAACGAAAGTCCGAGTCTTGTCCAAACGCGAATCATCCAAAATTAACCGAGGTAGTTACCAACATCACAAACCAATGCTACAACTCACCCACCAAACCGCCTCAAACCGCCTCAAGAACACAATAAGCAAAAGAAAATAGCAACTCAAAACCACACCCTTCGATCCCCGGACCCACTCCACCTCAACCAACACTAGAAATAAAACCAACCTGCCACCAATATATTCCTTATCTCATTTGATGTCGTTATAAATTATTTTATCCCCATGATATATTTCTATTAATAATATATTTTTATTTTTAATAATAATAATATATTTCTATTAATTTTATTATTTTTCAGTATTTTATTATTTCATATATATATATATATAAAATAGTTCAGTATATTACTATTACTAGTATTATTTTGTCACTATTTTGTTATCTTATATATATTTTATTTTAATTTTTAATAACAATAATAATATTTAATAAATAATTAACAATAAAATCAAAGTAAATAATTCAGCATAAATTACAAAATCTTCCACTTTCCCCCTTTTCAGATTCTTTCCCTGACCGCTCTTCCTCTTTGTTCAGCACCGGCTTAACTTACCAGCTCTTCCGGTGACACTTCGCTCTCCTCGAAGGTTCGTTTGTCCCTCGCCATCCCAATTGCATCAATAATATGCACCCAAATTTGGACCAACTAGCTGTTGCGACCCTATTTCCCTTCTCTAGAACCCAACTAAAGGCCTCTAGGACATCCCCTGTTCGTCTGTCAAGCTTTCCAAAAATCGGAAATGAAGCCCAAATCTCTCGTGCTTTCTTACAATAAAACATGACGTGTAACTCATCTTCCTTGCCACAATTACCAATCGTGACCTCGAACCTACTAGTATCAACCACGGACACTGTCAATTATAAAGCCAATGGCGAAGGCAGGGTGGATCAACTTGTGAGCGTCAGCGAAATTCTCCAACAATTCACCGCCAATGTTGGAATTCGGAAGTTTGAGACCTGTTGTCGACCTCATAGCTCCTCCGGCACCCATGATTCACTTGGAAATTGATCAATTGAGAAGAAGTTCGAATTCGGATTGAATTAAGGTTGAGATTGTGAGACATAGTGAACCCTTTGAGAGAGAGAAACTTGGGAAGGAGATTGCACAGACGGTGAACACTAGCATGGAAGAGAGAACATAGATCGGATTTCTGCGTGGAAGAGAGAGAGCGTCGAATGGAGATCACTGGATTTCAGCGTGGAAAAGAGAGGGGATTTGGACTGCTCACGGAGAGGAAGAACGATAGAGAGGGGATTTGGAAGATTATTTTGGTTTTTTAGTTTGAATTATTATTAATTATATATTATATATTAAAACTAATTCCATGTGGACCAATTAGAAAATTGCTACTGAAAAAACCCAAATCTCCGGAGGCCACCATTTTTAGTGGGGCCCGGGATCCTACTTGGTGATGTGACCAATCTTCCCAACGGGCTTACCTGACCCGCATCGAAATAATCGACGCGGCCCAACCTGTGCCCAAGGAAGTAACCTTAGCGCTTATTCTGAAAGGTGATTCCCTTATCGAGTTTTTTCTAGACAATTCGGAAAGTTGGTTCGATTACCTGTCGCTGTTGAATATCTTAAGAATTAATAACAACAGTCTTTTCCTTAATAGAAATTTATACTAAGGACAAACAAGGTTTTCATCCGCGGAGTTGGTCCAATGACCGATGCTGATTTTACTATGAAATAGGTTCTTTTCCACGCGTACGAATTCTTCTTCTTGTTCTTCTCTCTTCTGAGTTCACTAGGCCTAAATCCGCTTCTTTTCCCTCCTTTTCCAAAAAGTCCTTATTTTTGGTGAGATTTCTCACTTTTATAGGTCCGGGGTGGTCTGGTAAGTTGCGCCACGTGGTGTTCGCCTTTCGACACGTGTTCTACTTCGTGGGTGGTGGGCATGGCCGCCACGTGCCTATTCTCTTCTATCCGCGGATGATTGTTCATGAGTCAGCTCTTGGATAATTATCCGCGGATAATGTTATTTCCTTTTTTCTTTAACCCAGATCGTGTTCTTTATTCCGCTATTTTTATATCTTTACAGATGTTTTTCAGCCTTGGTTTAGTCACAGCTCCTCGGGCCGAGGTGATCCCAACCTGGGATTGACGCGGATCGATAAAGATTCTTTCAAGAAAACATCTGTAGTTTCGTTACTAGTATAATTCTGATTTGAATGTGGTGGGCTTTTTCTTTATAGATCTTTTGGCCCAATTTGGGTCCATTAGGCCCATTTAGGCTCGGAAGTTCAAACGTCAGTAATTTTCTATAAGTTACTCCGTCCCGTTTCTTTTTTACCCCACACTTGTCTTCTTCTGCCTTTTCGGAGATTTTTTCCTTATCCATCTTGAAGTTTTCCGGCGGCGGTTTTCTAGGCTTCCGGTGGTTTACTTGAATTTTCCGGCAGTTTCCTTGAGCTTTTCAAGGTATTTCTCTTTGTTCTAAACTGTTCTTGATTTTTCCTTGTTTAAGTTCTTTAAACTTTTGACATTTAGATCGTAAGTTTGGGTGCAAGTTTGTCCCTGAATGTGTTTTTTGGATGAGATTTTGCTTTGTATTAGTGAAATTTCATGCGATTATCTTCTAGTTTCTTTGGAAATGGCTGATTTCAGCGAGGAGCGCGATTTGTTAGAAGATTTTGAGAGGGATGAAGGATGGAGAAGTGATGTCGCTTCATCCTCTCAGGTGCGTCCGTTCCCAGAGGCACTTTCTTCCTCTTCTGGGAGTTCTTCTTCCAACTCTGATGATTCTTCGTCGGAGTCATCTTCTTCTACATCCGCGTCTACTCCGGATCGAGTTGGTCCTACTGGTAGTCCTATTAAGGTGAGAAGGCGCCGGAAGCGTTCTGACCCTGATTACTATTCTTCACCTTACACAGTTTCTTCTTCTTCGAAGGGATGCGCGGAAGATGAAAATCCAAGGGTTGTGGATGAATCGGGTGCTAGTTCTTCCGTGGACGCGGGGGCTTCGTCTATTTCCGCGGATCAAGAGTCGGAGGAGGTTTGGATTCCTTATGAGCTTTCTCCAATTGGTTTAGCAGAAAGTCTGAAGGTAATCCGTTCTAAGGAGAACTTAAGCGACTTGGACACCCCAGTGTATAACTTAGGGGATTTAGATACTTGTCTTTTCTTGGGAGATTTTAAACCTCTTCCACCTCCAACCAGTCGTCCACCAATTGTGCCTGATAGGATTCATCCGTGGAGGTCTCCTGTGAGTAAGTTGAGGGGTTGTACTACTCTTTTGAATTTAGAAGATCTTGACGCTCTTTCGCAAGTCTTCCCTTGGCCAGCGGGTGTAGAATTCTGTCTTCCTGAGGAAGGGGGTGGTTGTCTGGACGCTTACGAAGATTGTTTGGTCGTATATGCAGCTAGCTTATCTCAAGGCTTCCGACTTCCTCTACATCCTTTTTTCTCGAAGTTTTTGGAGGAATATAATTTGAGTCCTGCTCAGATCGTTCCTAATGGTTGGATGTTTTTTACCAGTTTTATTATGAGGTGCAAGGAGATTGGTGGTGCTCCTTCTTTGAAGTTAATGCTCAGTATTTTTTCTTTAAAGAAGGGGACTCAAGATTCAAGATTTTACCAGTGCAACTCAAGTTGTAGGTACATGGAAAGGTTGTCTAGTAAGCCGAATTGGAAGTACAAGTGGTTTTTGGTCCGCGACAGATCTGGGCAAGGTTTTAACTGTCGAACGGTCCCAGGGCTTTTTTGCTCTGTGATGAAACCAAAAATTTCAAACCTTTCTCAGTTCAAGCTATCGTTTTCTCATATTCCTAGATTTCCGTGGGATAAAATGTTATCCGCGTTTCGTCTTGAGATGGCTGGCTTGAGTATGCATCATCCGCGACTAGGTGGCTTATTTGTTTATTTGTTTCTTTCAGTATATAGATTTGTGTCTTTATGTCTTATCTTTCTTCAATGGATAACTTATCGGGAAATATATTTTTGTGTTTAGACAAAATGGATTTGGATGCACTTTTAAAGCGGCATAAGGCCAAATCTGGGAAGAAGAAGAAATCTAGCTTGGTAGCCAATGATTCCCCTGTTCCTCCTCAGGCCCTATAAGTGGTATCGAATGTTGATGTAAGTGTCGCAGACGAGACTGGGGCTTTAGTTGAATCTTCTTTACTGGTTCCTGTATCTCGAGAGAAACGTACTTGTCCGTCCGCGCCCGAGACTTCTAAATCAAAAAGGAGGAAGATTGCCATTGCTATTGGGCCATCAGCCTCAGACAAAAAGGGGCTCTTTTTGGAGGGCGTAGCGACTCTTCGTGAATTTCCTATCCCATGTTTTGATCCGATTGACTTACAAGGCCTTGCTTTTCCAGCCAAGAAGCGTTGTCTCCCAGAGCAAGGATATATCAAACGACTGGATCCCGTCACTCTTTCAACTAACTTTGATCGTATTATTCAGTGGGTAGGTTAAAATTCCTTTCTCGCTTTTCTTTGTCTTTTTTGACGCGGTTTATTTTCAATTTTTCTTACTTTTACCTTGATTTTTACAGTTGAGGGTAATTCAACCAGATGTTGAGAGACGTATGGTATGTGGGGAGGAAGATCTTAGAAAGAAAGACGAAGAAATCAAAAAACTGAACCATCAGCTTCGAATATTGGGGAATACAGTGGGAGACCCGGTTTCAGTGGAGAAGTTTAAGAAAAAGGTCAGCTGACCTTCATGAGGAGGTGCAAACCCAGAAAGAGGCCATGGCAGCTTTACAGAAAAAATATGATGATTTAAAATTTTCTTCGAGCTCTACCGCCTCTCGTGTCAAAGAGCTGGAAGCTACTGAAGGGGCTTCGCGGGAGCTTCTCCAAACCAAACAAGCTATCATTGATAAAATGAAAGAAGATTTCTCCATCCTTCGCGAAGAACTGTCCATAACCAAACAAGATCTTGACACCATCAAGGCGCGCTCAGATCAAGACGTGGCTCTCCAATGGCTTCAGAGTCCTGAAGGTTTGAATTACCTTTCTTCTGAGTGGATCAAAACTGAGGTTGATATCTCCTTCTTGTCTTCCGTGGCAAAAGCCTGCCTCCAGACTTCAAAAGGTTCTAGTATTTTGAAAGACAGGTGTTTTAGCTATTTTCGGAAGGGAATGGTTGCAGGGATCAATCAAAGTGTTACGCGTTCGTCAAACAACCCGAGTGTTCCTCTGGAAAAATTTGAGCCTAGCCTGGAAAGTGCAGACTGGGGACTTTCAAAAGAGGAGATGGTCGCAGAGGATTCTTATTCTGAAAATGACGATGATGAGGACGCGGATGAAGAAGTTGAGAAGGCAGCCACTCCTTAGTAGACTTCGACCTTTAGTTTTTATGGGGGATGAACCTTTTATGGATTTTGGGAACCTGTATGTGGTTTCTTGTTTTTTGGTATATCATCGAGATACTTCTTTTGTTTTGAATATGGGTTGAAGATCTCTTTGGTCGAAACATTGGTATTGATTGCATGTTTTGTTTGTAATAAATATTTATATATTTATATTCCGAATTCTCCAAGTGTTGAACGGGTTGGTCCTGATGTTCGAAATCCTCCACCACTTGTCTTCATTCCTCAGGATGAATTTTTTCTTTTTAAAGCCTTAATCTCCATCTTTTTTGCTGCCTCTCATGTTGCGTTAACTGATTGTGCTATTGCAAGTTTCATGTCTCCAGGAAGCTTTAATCCATGGGCTTTCTTTCAAAAGATTGAGAATGTGGAACAGCTCTCTCGGCTAGTGAGTTTCTTTTAATTTTACTTCAATCAGAGTTTGGGCTTTCTATATTAGGTTTTTGATTTTATCAATATGTAGGTCATGTCTCCCCAGTTTGAGGCTGAGTATGGGCCTCTTCCGCCTCGGTGGGCTTTTCTTTCAACGTATCTCGTCCGCGATTTTCCAGTGGATGTATCTTGGAGTGAGAATGGTCTTTTTCAAATTGATAATGGTTGGGACGAGTTCCTTATGCTTCACCACCTGGGAATAGGAAGTGCCATGATGTTTTTTCATAAGGGCAACGTTTCCTTCCAAGTTTGTCCGCGTCGTGAAATCGAGGATGAACACGAGGCTACCTTGGATTCGATTTCTTCATCATGCAGTTCTAATTGAGTTATTTCCGCGTCATGCTTTAGGAGTTTGTAAACCGGTCTTTTGATGTAAGCTTTTGTAAAATAAAGAAAAAAGGGAATCCATGATTCTCCTTATTGTACCCATGTGTTTTTTAGAAATGAAATAGAAGGAGAGATCCTTTATTATTAATAATACGAAACAGCGTACAGAAACCTTTCTCAGGAGTTGGATCCCCCTAAGCTTGTTACATCATTGATGCGAAGAACCTAGTGGGAATTCAAGGATGGCCTACCTCTCCATTTTCTTCGCTGTCTGGGCTGACGACGTCGACTTCAAAAATGGAGTCGCCCATGTAGGTAAAAATCAAAGCTGACCCTACATTGACTCGATTTGCTTGTGTGAAGTCGTGCCATCCTTGAGTTAACCAGAACAGGCCATCTTCATCCATATCCACCTTCACTTCGTGTTCCTGGTTGGAGCGGGACCAGAGCCTAGCTTGAGTGTGAGCGTCTTCGTCGATTAGAACATACATGAGGGGGAGGCGAAGGGTTTGAAGTTGTTCCTCTCTCATAATGACTCTATAAAAAGCCCTAGGTTGTGGATTTGGATCCATCTTGTTTTAGGGTTGTTCATCCCTTATGGATGCCCAAGCGTGTTTTATACTCGTTGCGCGAGGCTCTTCTGTTGTTGGTTTTGTCGCTTTTTACCAAAAAGTAATTTTAATTTCCCCCATTGCAATTTACTTTTACTAGTTTTGGGAAAAGATTCTTCCCTGGTTAACTTTGTTTTTAGAGAAAAGGAGACGCGTGCCCTTGGTGGCTGTGCCACCCATTGCATGTCTTGCATGCAATTTTTCCTTTTCCTGTTCAAATGTTCTCCCGTGATTGTCAATAAAGCAAAAGAGTCTTTAATGTTTTCCTCTTACTTCATCGAGGTGCGGGGATCCATTATAATCCCTCCTCTATCATTTAGGGCGGACGGGGTTTTTGGGTCAGAACCACGATGGACTTTTTTCCAAGCGATCGATTATCCCGAACAGTTCCTGCAGTTGGTGAGCTAATTATACCAAATTTGCACCTTTTTTAGAGAACTTCCTTTTGGCTTATATTGTCTTTCTATTTTTTAGTTGCTTCCGCTTAGGTTTGAAGAGGAGTACGCGGATGCCGTTCCTAGCCAGGTTTTAATTTCTTCTCATCTGTTGCGCAATTTCCTTGTTTATATAGAGCGGCGTAACGGTGGTATTCTCTACTTTGGCCGCGGATGGAAAGATTTTGTGGAATCACATGGTTTTGAACGGGGGGTCTCCATGATTTTCACTCACATGGGCGAGGCTTGTTTCAAAGTTCGAGTGGTGGATCCACGCGGGGGAAATCATGATGATCCTACCCTCCGCGTCGCAGCTTGAAATGGATATTAAATTGTACTTTCATACTGGAATAAGACTTCAAGCCTCTTTGTTATTTTAGTCGTAATCTTGTTGTTTGTCAGACCTTTGATAGTTGTTTCTGGAGATTTCTCAGTTATGTATGCTAATGGTGTGATTGTTTTAGTCTTTCGAGGTCTATTTGTTATGATGTTCTTCTCACGGGATTTCTGAGAAGTTCAGTAATAGTGTTTACTGTTTATCTCATGCATGGTGCCTGTGGTTTTTTGTCTCAATGATTTGACCATTCGAATTTATCTGCCCCATATTTCTGTTTTCGACACATGTCCAGAATTGTTTACGTGCTTTATAAAAGAGAGCATGGGGGAAAGGACTACTAGACTTGTTGTATGCTTTCATGATGCCCTCCTCTATTGGTTCACCTTGGTCCTTTTTTGAGAGGATTAGTTTTCCTGAGCAACTTCTCCGCTTGGTTAGTTCCTTTATTGTTGAATTTTTCCTTTATTGAGTTAGTTTATCTTTTAGCATCCCTTGAAATCTGTTTTTTGTTAGTCTTTGTCCCTATGTTTTGAAGACAGACTTGGGTCAGATCTTCCCAGGAGTGTTCTTTTTTCAACCAGGATTCTTCGGGATTTCCTGGTGGAGGTTATACGCGGAGACTATAGGGTTCCATTTTTAAGAGGAGGCTGGAATGATTTTGCCGAATCACACAACGTCCACATTGGTTCCTCTTTAACCTTTATCCATAAAGGAGGAAATCGTTTTGATGTCCAGATCTTAGATGCTGTGGGGGATGAGGTAGATGCGGAGTGGGCTTCTCCGGAGTTAGAAGGTCCTCCTTCAAATGGATTTCGCTTAAGTCAGGGCAGAACTCGCCTTATCCCTGCTCGTGCTCCGCGAACATGAGCTAATGGATGCTTGTTTTCTTTTATCCTGAATTGTCAACCCTTTTGAACGCGGTATCATGTTTTGTCCTTGGTTGTTCTTTATTTTAATGATGGATTTATAGCCATGATTTCTTTCGAAAATTATAAAACTTTGGGAGTCCCAGGAGGGTTCATGAAAACCATGTCTCTTTTTTCTAGATTGTCTTCAATAATGATCCGTCGTGGAGTTTGGATCTTGGAATGTTTAGATACGTTTCGAGATATGACGCGGAGCCAAGCTCCAGCGTCCTAGGACTTTTTATAAAATACCATCTCTGAGAATGAGGATTCGATCAGATGCCTGACGCGGAGCCAAGCTCCAGCGTCCTAAGACTTATTATAAAATACCATCTCTGAGAATGCGGATTCGATCAGAGGCCTGACGCGGAGCCAAGCTCCAGCGTCCTAGGACTTATTATAAAATACGATCTCTAAGAATGCAGATTCGATCAGAGGCCTGACGCGGAGCCAAGCTCCAGCGTCCTAGGACTTATTATAAAATACGATCTCTGAGAATGTGGATTCGATCAGATGCCTGACGCGGAGCCAAGCTCCAGCGTCCTAGGAATTATTATAAAATACGATCTCTGAGAATGCGGATTCGATCAGAGGCCTGACGTGGAGCCAAGCTCTAGCGTCCAAGGACTTATTATAAAATACGATCTCTGAGAATGCGGATTCGATCAGAGGCCTGACGCGGAGCCAAGCTCCAGCGTCCTAGGACTTATTATAAAATACGATCTCTGAGAATGCGGATTCGATCAGAGGCCTGACGCGGAGCCAAGCTCCAGCGTCCTAGGAATTATTATAAAATACGATCTCTGAGAATGCGGATTCGATCAGAGGCCTAACGTGGAGCCAAGCTCCAGCGTCCAAGGACTTATTATAAAATACGATCTCTGAGAATGCGGATTCGATCAGAGGCCTGTGACGGAGGTAAAACCTATCGTTGATTCCGCCAAAGAAAACTCAAACCTAAAGCAAGTATAGCGATAAGCAAGAGGTCGATCCACAGGGAAATTTGTAACTCAAGTATGCTTCAAGTGTCAATCAAAGTAACCAGTTTGGGGGGTTTTTGTGTGTGCAAGATTCGCCTTTTCTCGAAGCGAAGTGAATAAAGCAAAGTAAAGGAATTGGTTTTAGACAATTTGGAGAAGTAATTCTACCTACAATTTTCCACTTTATTTGATTGAAGCGATCCTTGTAACTTCTTCTCGTCCTATTAAGTTTCCTATGAATGCCCTTGTCCCGACCTAATATAGTTACTAGTCCAATCAGTCCTAGAAACCCTTATCAATCGAACAGTCCCTAAAGAAGGATTTAACCCAATTGATAGCTTTAAGTTCAGAGATTAGCCAAGGTATTTGTAGTCCCTAAAGAAGGATTTAACAACACATTCAACTTCCTACTTATTCAATTAGTTCAATCAGCCCTAAAGGAACAAGTTTGCCACTTAAGTTAAGGTTCACAATCAGGAATCTACAAAACCTTAGCAATTGAATTGATTCTAACTAGTTGCGCGGGCTAGATAGAATAAAACAATAGACAATCAAGCACAAGGAAGTCGAAACATTCAAATATAGGAAATAAGAACGAGAATTAGAAACTCACAATCAATCCAAATAAAGCTTCAAATTGCAGGCAGAATAGATGAGTTTAGTTCCTCATGGAAGACATTGCTCAAATTCTCTAAAGTGTCTAATGAATAGAATAGAATAGAAGTTCCTCCAAAATAACTAAAAAGTGGCCTTTTTTATCATCCGAAGTCGGCCATCAACAAAAACAATAAAAAGCATCTAGGGTTTTTTAATTAAAACGACGCGCTCAACGCTGTCGGCAGATGCGGTGGCCGCCGCATGTATGCTGCGACCGCAGCATTAGTATTATTTTTCCTCGACACTGGCGGCGGCCGCCGCACCTCATGCTGCGGCCGCCGCATTACTGTTTGCGGTTTTTCTTGTCTTCTTTCCGAGACTAGCTTCTTGAGGTGATTTGCTCCTTTTATTCCTTGCTTCTCTCCAATGTCTTTTATACTCCTCTTCAAGGTATTGCATCTCCCGCATGTGTTCCGATTCGATCTGCAAGATAACCACAAATTTGCGTAGAATCCGAACTCTTCTAGAATAATCATAAGATGCAATTTAGTAACAAAGAACGAAAGAAATGCAACCTATCTAAGCTAAAAATGCCTATAATGTCTATCTAATATATGCATTATCAAATTCCCCCACACTTAACTTTTGCTTGTCCTCAAGCAATGATAGAATGAACATGAATCAATGTATCCCACAGGAAATCCCTTCAAATTTCAATCCTTATAAAAAAACAACATTATAGCAGGTGAACACATAAACCAAGCAAACAAACGTCATAGCATGTACTTTAGTGATCAAAGCTTAGAAGTAGACATTATCCAATCTCACCAGAAATGTGTGTTTCACTCATGTGTTTAGGCTTTAAGGTACAACTCTCAACTCAAACCAATCATGCACTAAGCTCATAGACATTGACCACCATATCACCAATTCTCTACCGAAATGTCATTACTCGCGGGACACAATAAAGAAAATAAAATGGATTTTTTTTTTCTTATTTTGTTTTCTTTTCTCTCTTTTTTTTTTCTTTTTCTTGTCTCTGTGCTTTCCTTACGCGAAGCGCAAACATGGGTGTCATGAATGGCCCCGGTCTATCAACACCTCAACCTACTAATATGAAGTCCACTTGAAGACCTTTTGACGCAAGTTGCAAACATGGGTGTCATGAATGAACCTGGTTACTCAATGATCGAGCTTTCTTTCCTAGTGGATAGTTTTCAACACCTTTTTGCGCGAATCATACCCATGGGTGTCATGCATAGATCCGGTTACTAAGTGCATCAACCATTGCCACCTTATTCACTAAATATTTACCAATTCAGCAAAAGACTCAAAGTATAACATAAACTCCGCAAGCAACAACATGTGAGTCGGTCTTTAAAACTAGATATTGCAGTCAATGCCCAGAGGTAGCAACACTAGGCGAGTAATTCACACAATTGAGCAAAAGTATTCAACTAAGGTCAAATATTCTCACAGGGTCATGTTTTGAGGACTTCAATCATACTTTAGCTCAATCATACATGCTCAATTGTATTTGCTAGCTCATGTTCCACAAAAATCAAATAAAGACAAAATCAAAACATCCAGAACTCCATGGGATTTTTATGAATCATGCTTGAAATTTAAAATAGAGGACAAACTAAGCCAGATGGGTATTTGAATAACACATATGTATGCAATGCATGCTCTATTTTTGAATTTTCGATATTTTTTTTTGTTTTTGAATTCCGAAAATGCAGAAAATTTAAATAAAATAAAATGACAGAAAATTAAACATAGCAGAAATGAAATCAACTAATTATTACAGAACTTAATATGTTGTGCAGAAATAAAACATGGTCCTAGAAAATGCAGAATTGACATAATATACATATAAATCTCCTCCCCCACACTTAAAATTTTCAGTGTCCTCACTGAAACAGTACAGACAACCAAAATAAACATAAAAATCAGGGTGAAGAAGGTAGTACTAACCACTCACTGAGGCGGCGGCTGGTAAGGCGGTGACTGGTACGGTGGTATGTGAGGGTATTGCTGGCGAAAGTAGTAGGTCTGCTCTCTCCGCATCTCCGCCACGTTGTAGTCCGTCTCCCGCACAGTGCGACCGATGTCGTTGAGGGTGAACTCAAAGGCATCCTGGCGTAAGGACATACGGTGGAACTCATTGCTTAAATGGTCCCGCCAGGGGTCGTCCTCTGCAGAAGAGAAGCGAGGTCCCGCAGAAGATCCAGCAGCCTGCTGTGCATCCCCCATATGGTAATCTGTCTATGCAGGGGCATCATCCTCATACTCATCCTCATCATCCTCCTCCCCCACCACATTCTGAGCAGGTTGTATGTAGAGGGAATCGTTGGTAGGCCCATAAGGTAAGGCCATAGGCAGGGTCAGGCGGTGGGCTCCATTCTGCCCCACCTTCCAAATGTAACCTGGCCCATCGGGTACCTCAATCAAATATGCCCTCCTCAGCTGATCAATCGTATAAGTGTGCCCACCAGACATAGGTACACCGCACTGGTCAGGCTGCAGAATGTGGTAGGCTATCAGGCTGATCATTCCCCCCAAGCCAATTCTCCCCTTCCTCTTCTTCGTGCGGATCTTGAGGTAGTTGTCTATAAAAATCTCAACCCAGTCCGGTGTACCATGTGACTGGGGAGCCAGGCTCCATAGCCACGACAGATCGCCTGCAGGCACCTTGTTCACGTCGCCCTAACCGCTGAAAGACATGGCCAGGACCTTGTGAACTAGTCGTAAGCATGGATGGACAAATTTGTAGTTGTATTCACCATGATGTCCATCGAATCTGGTGCCAATAGCTGCCTGCCAAAAGTCATAGCGTTGTTGCTCTAAAGATAGGGACTGCCAATCTGGGGAGGGGGCCCGAGTAATCCTAAAGGCACGTCTCAGCTGGTCGTGTGTGCACGTATGCCTTTCGTCCAACAAGTTGAACCTAACCCTAGAGGCGTCCACACGCTCAAAAGTAATCAGGAACTCCGCCGCCAGTTCTGGGTATGTTGGGGCATTGCACTCTATGAATCTCCCTAGCCCACCATGAGTGAGCATACGACTGGTGACATCTAACATACCCAGTCTCTGAAGGGTGGAAACGTCAAAGAACTTCGTTTGTATGAACCGCTTGAGGTCGAAGCTCTCAAAAGCCTTCCTCTGTTCCTTAGATACGTTCCTCAACCGGCGCACCATTATAATCAAATCTAACATTCAATAACAAATTGTCAATACAACTCAAGTCAAACAACAAAGCACCCAACATACCTCAAGTAACTCATGAACCCCAAATCAAAATCCCAACACAAATTTTTCAATTAAACTTACCCAAAAAGCCAAATCTTTTTTCAATCATCCACCCAAACTCAAGAATATTTAACAAATATCAACAATCCCACCCCAAATTTACTCAATTAACCATTTCAAACCAAAGATCCAACTTCAAATCTCACAACCCAAAAACAAATCAGCCCTTATATATATATATAAATAAATTAGTCTCCTTTAAAAAGAAAACAACAAAAATATCCCACTCAAATTCCAACCTTTGATCAATGAATAAGCAACTCAATATCAAATCTCTACCTAGTTCTCAATATAGCAAATAAAATTTGAAATTGAAAGAGAATAGGGGAGAAATCATACCAGGAGAGTTGTAAAAGAGGGGTTGAAATTGAGAATATATCAAATTAGGGGCTGATTTCGTGTACAGGAGCGGCGGCGAGCAGCAGCGGCGGGCGCGGCGTTGGCGGCGGGCGCAGCGGTGGCGGCGGGCGCAGTGGTGCTGGGACGCAGATCCGGCAAGGAAAGGTTGGATTAGGGGGAAAGAGAGAGGAAAAGAAAGAGCTTGGGAGGTGGTTATGGTGGTTTTGCAAAGGTTGAAGGAGATGGCAATGGAGGTTGGGTGGCGGCAGGTAGTTTGAGAGGAAGGAGGAGGTTCTCAAAAGTAAGAGGTAGGGTTTCTATCTATCTTGTATATTAATTTCTTTTCTTTTTTTTTTCTTTTTTTTTAAAATTTTTTTATGGAGATTATCACGGGTCCGAGAGGTTTGCTGCGGCCGCTGCCAGAAGGTATTGCTGTGGATTTGCTGTGCGGCGGGCGCCGCATGGGTTGCTGCGGCCGCCGCCAGAGGGTGGCCATCTGTACGCAGCTTCTTTTTTTTTTTTTTTTTTTTAAAAATTTTGTTATTTTATTTTATTTTAAACTACCTATGTTACGAATCCTAAAATAATTAACTAATGAAACTACCTAAGAAATAATGAAGATGAAAAGGAAAAGAGAACTTACCTCGGGTTGCCTCCCGAGTAGCGCCTTTGTTTCAAGTCGTTGGCTCAACGTGATGGCTCTTGAGTGGCCTAGTCGGTTGGTTCATCAAGCACCAACTCCTCCTCTTCACTATGTGGAATGTTTTCAAAGTATTGCTTAACCCTATGACCATTGACCTTGAAGAGCTCATTAGACTTGGGATCATAGAGTTCAATTGCTCCGTGAGAGAAAATCCTTGAGATGGTGTAGGGTCCTTCCCACCTTGATTTAAGCTTTCCTGGGAAGAGTTTCAGACGTGATTGGTATAGGAGGACCTTGTCTCCTACATTGAGTTCCTTCCGCAGGATATGTTTGTCATGCCAAGCTCTTGTCTTCTCCTTGTAGATCATTGCATTATCATATGCATCCAAACGCAATTCCTCCAGCTCTTGCATTTGAAGTTTCCTGAATTCTCCCACTTCATTCATTCTCATATTGCAGTTCTTGACAGCCCAGTATGCCTTATGTTGAAATTCCACCGGGAGATGACAAGCCTTCCCAAACACAATTCGATAGGGAGACATACCAATGGGAGTCTTATAGGCAGTCCGATAAGCCCAAAGAGCATCATTCAGCCTTAGACTCCAATCCTTCCTATTAGGGGCCACTGTTTTCTCCAAAATGCTCTTAATCTCCCTATTTGATACTTCCGCTTTTCCATTGGTCTGAGGATGATAAGCAGTGGACACTCTATGCGTGACATGATACCTCTTTAACAGGGCAATGATGGTCCTATTGCAGAAATGTGTCCCCCTGTCCCTGACTAGAGCTTTAGGCACCCCAAATCTTGCGAAAATTGTGTCTTTTAGGAAATCTGCAACTACTTTGGAATCATCAGTTCTGGTGGCCTTTGCCTCCACCCACTTGGAGACATAGTCTACCGCAAGCAAAATATAGATATTCCCAAAAGATTTAGGAAAGGGACCCATAAAATCAATACCCCAAACATCAAAAATTTCACAGAATATGATCTTAGTTTGTGGCATTTCATTTCTTGCCGATATGTTCCCAATCCTTTGGCATCTATCGCATGATTTACAGAAGGCATTAGCATCCCTAAATAAGTGAGGCCAAAAGAAACCTGCTTCTAAAACTTTCCTAGCAGTCTTTTGGGGACCAAAGTGGCCTCCACATTCATGGGCATGACAAAAAGTAAGGACAGATTGTACCTCATTGTCTGGCAGACACCTCCTAATTACCTGATCAACACAATGTTTCCAAAGGTAGGGGTCATCCCAAACATAGAAGCGAGAGTCATGTCGAATCTTGTCCTTCTGAGCTTTTGTAAAGTTTGGTGGAAATTCTCCCGTGACCAAGAAATTCACCATATTGGCAAACCAAGGTCGAGGAGTATGGACACCCATCAAAAGTTCAGGAGTATCAGAACTTACCTCGTCAGATGGGAGAGAAAGAGGTGAAACGGTGGCTTGAACAGCGTGCGGCGGGCGCCGCATTATTGTGCTGCGGCCGCCGCATATTCCGTCCCTGTTTGTTCCTGCAGCTGCAAAGAAGATGTGTGAGTCAAGTAAAACAATGTATCGTCAGGAAACTCACCGTGAATGGGTCTTTGATCTTCGGGTTTATCCTCTCCTTGGACAAGTCTGCTGAGGTGATCCGCTACTAAGTTTCTGCACCTTTCTTATCTTTGATTTCAATGTCAAATTCACTCAAAAGTAAAATCCAACGAAGCAATCTTGGCTTTGCTTCTTTCTTAGTTAATAAATAGAGAAGAGCAGCGTGATCAGTGAAGACAATTACCTTAACTCCTAGGAGATAGGAGCGAAACTTCTCCAGTGCAAAGACCACAGCCAGGAGCTCTTTCTCAGTGGTTGAGTAGTTCCTTTGCGCTCCATTCAGAGTCATGGAGGCATAGTAAATGACATGAGAGCTCCTTCCTTCCTTTTGTCCCAAAACAGCCCCCACAGCATAGTCGCTAGCATCACACATAATCTCAAAAGGTTGAGACCATATAGGTGCTTGAATTATAGGAGCGCTAGTCAGGCGACCTTTAAGCTCATCAAAGGACGCTCTACACCTGTCATCAAACTCAAAAGCTACTTCCTTTTTCAGTAAATCACAAAGAGGTGCAGAAATCTTAGAAAAATCTTTAATAAACCTGCGATAGAAACCTGCATGGCCTAAAAAAGAGCGAATTTCGCGCACATTGGTGGGGTAAGGTAGAGACTGAATGACATCAATCTTAGCCTTATCCACCTCAAGACCCCTGCTAGACACAATATGACCCAAAACAATGCCTTGCTCAACCATAAAATGACACTTTTCAGAATTGAGGACTAAGTTGGTATCTACACACCGTCTAAGCACAAGTGACAAATGTTGCAAGCAAGTATCAAAATCATCTCCATGTACAGTGAAGTCATCCATAAATACTTCTATAAAGCGCTCAACATACTCAGAAAATATGCTGACCATACACCGTTGGAAAGTCCCAGGTGCGTTACATAACCCAAAAGGCATTCTGCGATATGCAAAAGTGCCAAAAGGGCATGTAAATGTCGTTTTTTCTTGATCCTCCGGTGCTATTGGTACCTGAAAATATCCTGAGTAACCATCTAAAAAGCAATAAAAGGAACGGCCGGCAAGGCGCTCAAGCATTTGATCAATAAAGGGAAGGGGGAAAATGGTCCTTGCGAGTAACTGCATTCAATTTTCGATAATCAATACAGACTCTCCATTCAGTTTGTACCCTGCTAGGGACCAATTCACCATCCTGATTCTCAACAACAGTAATACCTCCCTTCTTAGGGACAACCTGCGTAGGACTCACCCATTTGCTATCAGATATGGGAAAGATCATACCTGCCTGAAGGAGCTTCAGCACCTCCTTCTTTACCACTTCCATCATTGGCGGGTTGAGTCTCCGCTGAGGTTGTCTAGACGGCTTGGCATCATCCTCTAATAGTATCCTATGCATGCAGAGGGTAGGACTGATGCCCTTAATGTCTGCTATTGTCCATCCTAACGCCTCCTTGTTTTCCTTTAGAACAGTCATCAATCGCTCCTCCTGTCCAAATGTCAATTTATTAGAAATAATGACAAGCAGAGTATTATTTTCACCAAGAAAAGCATATTTAAGGTGATTAGGAAGTTGTTTCAATTCAACATCAGGCGCTTGGATAATAGATGGCAGAAGCTTTTCAGTAGGAATGGTCAGCTCGATGCGGTCTCCCCTTGGTGGCATATAGGTGGGAGATCGATGGTCTAAAGCTACTATAGCCTCCTGCAAATCAGATGACAATACATAATCTCTAGCAATTTCATCTATAGGAGCCTGTAAAGCAACTTCCATCTCATCAATGCACTCCAAATCAAAGCAATCTTGTGCCATAGTATCAATAACATCCACAAAGCACAGAGAAGGATCATCAGATGGGAATTTCATGGAATCATAAATATTATATTCAACTCTTTGACCATCAAATTCCATAGTAAGAGATCATGAATAGACATCTATCTTAGTCCTAGCAGTTTTCAGAAAAGGTCTGCCCAACAGGATAGGGCCTTCATTGTTACCAGGACCCATGTCAATCACAAAGAAATCAGCAGGGAATATCAAGTTGTCAACCATAACTAAGACATCTTCAACAATCCCTTTCGGGTAGATAGTAGATCGATCAGCAAGTTGAATTACTACCCTAGTCTCATTCAGAGGTCCCAATCCCAAAGCATGATAAACATTAGAAGGTAAAACATTAATAGATGCTCCTAAATCTAACATGGCTTTGTCAAATTTAGTATCACCTATCACACATGGAATAGCAAACATACCAGGATCACTACACTTCTCAGGCATATGTTTTTGAAATATAGCAGTGACATGTTCGCTTACCTTCACCTTTTGCTTGCCTTTTAGCTTCTGGTTCCGCTTGATAGTGCAAAGTTCCTTAAAAAATTTAGCATATCTAGGAATGTTTTTGATCAAATTAAGCAAAGGAATGTTTACCTCACACTTACTGAATGTCTCGAAGATTTCCTTGTCATTCTCATACCTTCGTGTATCTTTCAAGGCTTCCGGAAAAGGCGGAATGGGCTTTGGAGTCTCCATAGGTAAGGGAGAAGAAGGGGAAGAAGAAGAAGGAGGAGAAAGGGGGAGAGAAGAAGAAGAAAGAGGGGAGAAGAACGTACCAGGATCGGGGTTGGCGGTGGGATCGCTTGCGGCGGGCGCCGCATGAATGCCGTCCCTGGCGGCGAGCGCCGCATGGGTGCTGCGGCCGCCGCAAGCTTGCTGCGGCCGCCGCACGCTAGTTTGGCCATTTTCGTCTTCAACAATTTCTATCTCCTCGTCCATTATCTCCTCATCGTCCTTTTGATTTGTGACAACCAGTTCCTTGCCACTCCTAAGTGTTACAGCACTGACATTCTCCTTTGTCGGATTCTCGATGGTCTGTGACGGAAGCTTTCCTGAACTATTTGCATCCTTAGCACTCAAGATTTGAATGAGCTGACTCATTTGATTCTCAAGATTTGTCATCCGATCGGATTGCTGCTTCTCCTGATTTGACATCCGCTCTGATTGTTGTTTATCATTCCTCATGACCAATCGTGATAGTTTCTGTAGGGGATCCTCATTATCCTCATTTGATTGCTGCTGACCTCCCTGTCTAGGTTCATATTGTTGTTGAGGCCTTCCCTGTTGCCCCCCTTGCTGATTGAAAGGAGCTTGGTAGTTCCCATAGCCTTGCTGATAGCCTCTGTTGTAGTGGTTGTTGTTGACATACCCAGGATTTCCATAATTGCCTTGCCTAGGCCTTTGTTGAGTGAAATTCCCAATGGCATTCAAATCAAAATTGGGATCTTGTAGAAGCGGGCACATGTCCATAGGATGAGTGTATTGACTGCAGAGACCACATGCCTTCAGTTGTTGAGGAGTTCTATCAATAACCAATTGTTTCATCATCTCTTTTACCTCTGCCATATCAGTCTGAAGTGCAGCCACAGGAGCATCAACAGCGAGTACACCCCTAGCACGAGGGCTCTTATTGAACTGCCTGGAGCCCTCAGATAGCTCCTTAAACACATCCCAAGCTGCGGCAGGTGTCTTGTTCAGCATGTTTCCTCCACAAGCAGAATTCACTGTTTTGCGCTCTATATCAGTCAGCCCATTAAAGAGAAAGAGAACCAGATCCTTTTGAGAGTACCCATGGCATGGGCAACTGGCGCAGAGTTTCTTGAAGCGCTCAAAGTACTCATGTATAGACTCCGTCGCGTACTGCTCAATGCTACTGATTGACCTTTTCAAAGCATTGAGCTTTGTTGCAGGGAAGTACATCTCTAGGAAGACTCTCTTCATCTCATCCCAAGTAGAAATAGAGTCAGGTGGTAGATAGAAAAACCATTCATTTGCCTCATCCTTCAAAGAGAAAGGAAAAGCTCTCAACTTGATTTGCTCTTCAGTTACGTTCTCTGGTTTCATCCCAACAACCACCCTATGGAATTCAGACAGCTGCTTGTGGGGGTCCTCTCCACTCAACCCATGAAATTTGGGTAGAAGATGAACTACCCCAGACTTCAGCTCAAAATTAACTCCTTCTGCAAGCGCAGGGAATTGGATTGCCAAGGGTTGCTGTGTTAGATCAGGAGCAGAAAGCTCCTTAAGAGTGCGGTTCGCTTCGTTAGCCATCTCTGTTATAGGTTCTTCTTGATCAAAAGGGAGTTCGCGAAAGCGATCACGAGCTTCTCGCCTTAGAGCGGCAAGGGTCCTTTCAATCTCTGAATCTAATGGCAACAAAGAAGAATTAGTAGCACGGGTATGGACCATATAAGACGATCCACACCAAAATTAACACTAAAAACACACAAGAATTAAATAAAAATTCCCCGGCAACGGCGCCAAATTTGACGGAGGTAAAACCTATCGTTGATTCCGCCAAAGAAAACTCAAACCTAAAGCAAGTATAGCGATAAGCAAGAGGTCGATCCACAGGGAAATTTGTAACTCAAGTATGCTTCAAGTGTCAATCAAAGTAACCAGTTTGGGGGGTTTTTGTGTGTGCAAGATTCGCCTTTTCTCGAAGCGAAGTGAATAAAGCAAAGTAAAGGAATTGGTTTTAGACAATTTGGAGAAGTAATTCTACCTACAATTTTCCACTTTATTTGATTGAAGCGATCCTTGTAACTTCTTCTCGTCCTATTAAGTTTCCTATGAATGCCCTTGTCCCGACCTAATATAGTTACTAGTCCAATCAGTCCTAGAAACCCTTATCAATCGAACAGTCCCTAAAGAAGGATTTAACCCAATTGATAGCTTTAAGTTCAGAGATTAGCCAAGGTATTTGTAGTCCCTAAAGAAGGATTTAACAACACATTCAACTTTCTACTTATTCAATTAGTTCAATCAGCCCTAAAGGAACAAGTTTGCCACTTAGGTTAAGGTTCACAATCAGGAATCTACAAAACCTTAGCAATTGAATTGATTCTAACTAGTTGCGCGGGCTAGATAGAATAAAACAATAGACAATCAAGCACAAGGAAGTCGAAACATTCAAATATAGGAAATAAGAACGAGAATTAGAAACTCACAATCAATCCAAATAAAGCTTCAAATTGCAGGCAGAATAGATGAGTTTAGTTCCTCATGGAAGACATTGCTCAAATTCTCTAAAGTGTCTAATGAATAGAATAGAATAGAAGTTCCTCCAAAATAACTAAAAAGTGGCCTTTTTTATCATCCAAAGTCGGCCATCAACAAAAACAATAAAAAGCATCTAGGGTTTTTTAATTAAAACGACGCGCTCAACGCTGTCGGCAGATGCGGCGGCCGCCGCATGTATGCTGCGGCCGCAGCATTAGTATTATTTTTCCTCGACACTGGCGGCGGCCGCCGCATTACTGTTTGCGGTTTTTCTTGTCTTCTTTCCAAGACTAGCTTCTTGAGGTGATTTGCTCCTTTTATTCCTTGCTTCTCTCCAATGTCTTTTATACTCCTCTTCAAGGTATTGCATCTCCCGCATGTGTTCCGATTCGATCTGCAAGATAACCACAAATTTGCGCAGAATCCGAACTCTTCTAGAATAATCATAAGATGCAATTTAGTAACAAAGAACGAAAGAAATGCAACCTATCTAAGCTAAAAATGCCTATAATGCCTATCTAATATATGCATTATCAGCCTGACGCGGAGCCAAGCTCCAGCGTCCTAGGACTTATTATAAAATACGATCTCTAAGAATGCGGATTCGATCAGAGGCCTGACGCGGAGCCAAGCTCCAGCGTCCTAGGACTTATTATAAAATACGATCTCTGAGAATGCGGATTCGATCAGAGGCCTGACGTGGAGTCAAGCTCCAGCGTCCAAGGACTTATTATAAAATACGATCTCTGAGAATGCGGATTCGATCAGAGGCCTGACGCGGAGCCAAGCTCCAGCGTCCTAGGACTTATTATAAAATACGATCTCTGAGAATGCGGATTCGATCAGAGGCCTGACGCGGAGCCAAGCTCCAGCATCCAAGGACTTATTATAAAATACGATCTCCAAGAATGCGGATTCGATCAGAGGCCTGACGCGGAGCCAAGCTCCAGCGTCCTAAGACTTGTTATAAAATACGATCTCTGAGAATGCGGATTCGATCAGAGGCCTGACGCGGAGCCAAGCTCCAGCGTCCAAGGACTTATAAAAATTCTTTAGGTGCAAGACATGATAGAAAGCGCCCTCTAACCGCTTTATTTAATTTTTGCAGGGGCGACTAAGTTTTATGTTCATTTAGCTACTCAGTGATTACACATAGTACTTTTTTAGATTGTCTGCGTTCCAGGTCTTGTTTAGAACGATACCTTCGGGGGTGCTGAGTTTGTACGCACCCTCTTGAACTTCTTTGATGATCACATAAGGTCCTTCCCAGTTGGGGTCTAGTTTCCCTCTAGAGGTAGCTTGGCGTAACACCAAATCCCCCTCCTTGAGATGCCGCGGGAGAATTCGTCTATCCCGATACTTGGAAAGCCTCCTCTTGTATTCTTGCTCCTTCAAAGCTGCTGTCATCCTGCGTTCTTCTATGAGATGGAGCTCGAATTCCAATGCTTCATCGTTGGTGTCTTGGTCGTATGCCATTATTCGCGCCGAAGGAACCAACCTCTCAATTGGGATAATTGCGTCCATACCAAAGACTAAAGAAAACGGGGTTTCTCCAATCGGAGTCTTTGTTGACGTGCGGTAGGACCAGAGTACTAAAGGTAAAAGTTCTGCCCACCGTTCTTTTGCTGTGTTGCCAAGTTTCTTTTGTATCCCATATAATAATTGTTGATTGGTCGTTTCTGCCTGTCCGTTCGTCTGCGGGTGAGCCACGGATGAGATTTTGAGATTGATGCCTAGACCGACGCAGAAATCTCTAATTGTTTCACAATCAAATTGAGGTCCATGATCCGTATATATCGAGTCGGGTACTCCAAAACGGCAGACAATATTCTTCCATAGGAATTTCCTCACCTTCTCCGCGGTGATAAATCCCATTGCTTCGGCCTCTACCCATTTTGTGAAATAATCAACCAAGACCAAAACATATCTTAACTGACCGGGAGCAGTGGGAAACGGACCTAGAATGTCCATTCCCCAGACAGAAAAAGGGCAAGCACCGGTTATACTCTTCAGTACCTCCGAAGGGCGGTGATTCAAGTTTCCAAACCTTTGACACGCGTCGCATTTTTGGATATAATCTTGAACATCACACTTCATGGTTGGCCAATAATATCCTAGCCTGATTGCTTTGGCCACAACAGCCCTCCATCCTTGGTGATGTGCACAAACTCCATTATGCAATTCTTCTACTACGAGACTTCCTTCTTTTGATGATATGCACAACAAATCTGGTAGGCAATATCCTCTCTTGTACAACTTTCCTTCCCTGATGGTGAATCGAGAGGATTTGGCAATTATCTTCTTAGCAGCGTTTCTTTCTTCAGGTAGAACACCCTTGCCCAGATAGTTCGCGATCGGTGCCCTCCAGTCTTCTATCTCAATTTCCTGTACTTGGTAGACTTCCTGAATAAGTCTTCGATTGTTCATTCTTTCGAGGATCACTTCTCTTCCTACTTCCTCAGGCATAACGGCTCCCAACCGAGCTAACGCGTCCGCTTGTTGATTATCATCCCTGGGAACAGCCGTTAAGCAAAAACTTAAGAAAGCCTTTGATAATGCTCGTGCTTTTCTTTGATAATCAGGCATTAATCCAGTTCTTGCTTCATATTCCTCTGTTATTTGCCGCGTCACCACTTCTGAATCAGTGTAAACTGATACCTGTCTAGCACCTTTAACCAAAGCTATCTCTAGTCCAGCGAGCAGGGCTTCGTACTCAGCCTCGTTATTTGTAGCCTGGAAGTCCAATTTATAAGCGTAATTGTACTGCCGTTCATCAGGTGTTGTTAGTGTGACCCCTGCTCCGCACCCATCTTTGTTGGCTGCACCATCTACCCTGAGTGTCCACTCACTTCTTTCTATTTGGGTATTTAATTCGAAACTTGTTTCGCCAATAAAATCGGCTAAAACCCGAGCAAGAGCTGCTTTCCGCGGGGTATATTCTATTTCAAATTCTGTGAGTTCGACCGCCCACTTCATCATTCTTCCTGACAAACATGGTGAGTGGAGGATTTGACGCATCGGTAATTCTGTGAGTTCGACCGCCCCCTTCATCATTCTTCCTGACAAACATGGTGAGTGGAGGATTTGACGCATCGGTAATTCTGTGAGTTCGACCGCCCACTTCATCAAATTCTCTGAGTTCGACCGCCCACTTCATCAAACTTCCAAATGCTTCCTGTAACTCGGGAGTCCATCGTATCGGTCCCTTTTTCTTGAGCAGAGCAAAGAAAGGTAATGACCTATCCGCCAGGCAAGAGCAAAAACGACTTAAATAGTTTACTGCTCCATTTAAAGATTGTAACTCTTTAATCGTCCGTGGTGGTTGAAGATTCTGAATTGATGTGACTTTTTCGGGATTCACATCAATTCCTCTATGGCTAACCATAAAACCAAGGAATTTCCCGGAATCAACCCCAAAGACACACTTTTCTGCGTTCAAGTTCAAACCTCCTCTTCGAAGAGAATCAAAAGTCTCCTATAGATCCGCTGCGTGATCCTCTGCTCTCTCGCTTTTGGCTACGATAACGTCAACGTAAATAGATACATTCCTGCCAATTTGATTACGAAAGATCCGGTCAACTGTTCTCTGAAATGTTGCCCCGGCATTCCTGATTCCGAAAGGCATGACACGGTAGCAGAATATCCCCTGATTGGTGATGAAAGTTGTAGCTTTCTTGTCTGAAGGGTTCAGATTTATTTGATTGTATCCTGAGTAAGCATCAAGAAAACTAAGGACTTTGTTACCCGTGGTTCCATCAACGAGTTCATCTATGGACGGTAATGGATAACTATCCTTTGGGCAGGATTTGTTAAGGTCAGTAAAATCTATGCACATCCTTCACTTCCTATTAGATTTCTTCACTAAAACCACGTTTGAGAGCCATTTTGAGTCTTCCACTTCCTCTATGAAGTCTGCTTCTAAAAGTTTATCAGTTTCCTCTTTTGCCGCGACAGCTTTCTCCGGAGCCATCTTTCTCTTCTTCTGTACTATGGGTTTCGTTCCTGGACGAATTCTCAAGGTATGCAAAGCTATCGCGGGTGGGACACCCAAAAGATCTCGAGGATTCCATGCAAAAATGTCTCTCGACTTCGTTATGATTTCTAAGACTCGAACTCTTTCTACTGTCTCCGGTGCCTGTCCCAAGTAGACCTTCTCCTCTGGGTTTGGGAAGGGTGTATACGTAATTCTTTCATCCGCGGTAGGTATTTTTACTTCTGACGGTCTAACCTCTAATTCGGCTTCTGAAAGTTCAGCCGAGTCATTGTCCCCGACCACGGATTCAATATTTCATTAATACACATCACTTCTTTATTCTTCTTGATGGAAGTTAAGTAACAGCTTCTGCTTTCTGGTTGTTGCCCGCGAACCTCTCCAATTCCTCCTCCGGGTAAACTGAACTTTCCCACAAAGTGGTAGATTGAAACTACCATCTGGAACTTATAGAGTGAGACGCGACCAGCAAAACATTATATACAGTGGGAATTTTTACCACTGTGAACACAATATTCTCCATGCGTCTGTTTGGGGATGTCCCCAAAACAACTCTAAGCTCGATTGTACCTGCTACTTGTACCTCTCCTCCTGAGAATGTGATTAGCGTTCCTGAATATGGTTTCAACGATGCTGCAGAAATTCCCATTTGAGAAAATGCCTCCCATGATAGGATGTCAACAGATGATCCCGTATCAATAAATACTCTTTTTACTGTCTTGGCGGCTATCTGTGCGTGAATGACCAGGGGGTCTGAGTGCGGCATCCTTACTTCCTCAGCGTCCTTTGGGGTAAAGGAAATGTTCTCATGTTGTGCAAGAGAAATTCTTCTGCTTGACGCGGACGGTGGCTTCCTTCCTTCTCTCTCGTAATTTCTTTTTTCCTGTCTACTGGACCCGGCCAAGGAAAAGCCCCCTGCGAGGGTGTTAATGAAGCCTTCAGGTTCTGGTATTTGGCCTGCCTCTGTTTTTTGAGCTTCTCTCTGGTTGACAGATCTCTGGGCTGCAGGTGTATAGTTGTATCTACCTCCGCGTCCCCTTCTTCCTCTCCCTCTTCCCCGGTTGTGGAAAGGGAGATCTCTTCGCTGATCCGGTTGCCTGAAAAATCGTTCATGTGGATTATGAGATTCGTCAAACCTAGGGTTTCGGTCCTCCCAACGGGGCCTATGGTCAGGTCGATTCTCCCTTCTAGGTGGAGACCTCATATCACGATTTCCATATCGGTTCTCTCTTGGATGATAGGAACGCGGATAATCTTCCCTGTGGTGAGATCCTTGTCCTCTTTCTAAGTTCATATGCACTTCATCGCGGCGGGGATGAAAATCTATTGCTTCTGAATGATGCCTGGGTGGCTTGGCCTTTTCTTTTCTGAATTTTCCAGCAAGCTTCCCAAAGAGACCTGGATTTCCAATATTCGCCTTAGAGTTGGACGCGGCTGCTTCTTCTGCCTCAATCTGCCTTGACACCCGCTCTCTTAAGTCATCGTAACTAGTTGGCTTCTTCCGAAACAGATACGTCTTGAAATCCCCCTCTGCTAAATTGCCCATAAGTATGATAATTGCTGATTCATGATTAAAGTTGGGGATCTGAACTACCATGCTGGTAAATCGAGTGAAGAAGTGTCCCAAGGATTCCCCAGCTCCTTGCATAATGGAATTCAGGTCGAGCATGGTCTTCTTTCTCGATCGCGCACTTCCGAAGTGGGACGTGAAGATGTGGGACATCTGGGTAAAATTGGTCACGGACCCTTTTGGAAGGTTTGTGAACCAGGTGAGCGCGATCTTCGTTAAGGTCGAAGGGAATGTACTACACAACATGGCATCATTATACTCGTTTATTCCCATAGCAGTTGCAAAATGGCAAAGATGATCTTCAGGATCAGTTGTTCCATCATATTTCATGAGGTTCACATCTCTCCACCGTTTTGGTACTGACGCGGAACAAATCTCTTGGGTAAACACTGATGGAAAACCCGCTGGTGCATTTTCGTTTCTTTTTTCTGCTGAGTCGGATTTTGTAGAAGTGGAAACATCTGTCGACCTTTCCCCGCGTCGATGTTTATTCTCTCGGTGCCAGTGATCATTCTGCCATGTCTGGCGCGGTATTTCCTGATTCTGAAAACCGTAGTTCCAGTTGCTGGGATTATCATATGCAGTGTTACATCTATCAAAATTTCCATACTGCTCCTCCGGTCGATAATTCCCTTGTTGACGCGGATTCTGCCCCCACTGATCATAATAAAAGTACTAAGACTGCTCCTGCTGAAAAGGGTTAGGCTGCTCGTGTCGTGCTTCATAATACAAGAAGTTCTGTGGGATGAATCCTCCATCCAGTCCATACTGATTGCCATAATGATGTGGAGGGGTTCCAAGGTGCTGATCTCCCATCTCACCATCTGGATTTGGTGGCGGTGTCAACGGGATATACATGCTAGAGGCCTCCTGATCCTGGTGAACCCCTTGACTTATGTCCTGAGTTGGATTGTTCTGGCTATCACTCATCTTCTTAATGTCGTGATCAAAAAGTTTAATTTTATATATCTAAAAATTTGTATTTCTAAGTTCAGACGCGGACCCTAACTTCTCAAAGGTTTGAGGGTTTTTGTCTATTCTTATCAAAAAAGGAAACCCCTTAGCGTGAGGGGGTTCCCACAGACGGCGCTAGTGAAAAAACCCAAATCTCCGGAGGCCACCATTTTTAGTGGGGCCCGAGATCCTACCTGGTGATGTGACCAATCTTCCCAACGGGTTTACCTGACCCGCATGGAAATAATCGACGCGGCCCAACCTGTGCCGCGGGAAGTAACCTTAGCGCTTATTCTGAAAGGTGATTCCCTTATCGAGTTTTTTCTAGACAATTCGGAAAGTTGGTTCGATTACCTGTCGCTGTTGAATATCTTGAGAATTAATAACAACAGTCTTTTCCTTAATAGAAATTTATACTAAGGACAAACAAGGTTTTCATCCACGGAGTTGGTCCAATGAACGGTGCTGATTTTACTATGAAGTAGGTTCTTTTCCACGCGTACGAATTCTTCTTCTTGTTCTTCTCTCTTCTGAGTTCACTAGGCCTAAATCCGCTTCTTTTCCCTCCTTTTTCAAAAAGTCCTTATTTTTGGTGAGATTTCTCACTTTTATAGGTCCGGGGTGGTCTGGTAAGTTGCGCCACGTGGTGTTCGCCTTTCGACACGTGTTCTACTTCGTGGGTGGTGGGCATGGCCACCACGTGCCTATTCTCTTCTATCCGCGGATGATTGTTCATGAGTCAGCTCTTGGATAATTATCCGCGGATAATGTTATTTCTTTTTTTCTTTAACCCGGATGGTGTTCTTTATTCTGCTATTTTTATATCTTTACAGATGTTTTTCAGCCTTGGTTTAGTCAGCTACAGCCTTTGCTACATTAAGAACATCCACAATAAGGGTGTCTTAATAAGCTCTAAAATAAGGAACCACTTAATAAAAAATTGAAGAAGATGTGGGAGGGGTTTAGGAACGATTTGAAAGGTTTGTTACTAGGAAACCTTTAAAAACCGAGAGAGAGAGAAAAAAAAAGGAGAGAAGGTAGGTCAACAGGAGGAGAGAGAGTGAGAGGAAAAAAAGAGGTAGGTTCCGATAAAAAAAAAAGGGTTTTAAAGGATTTTAGGGATGTGGGTGGAAAATTATATTGAGTTTTTTAAGGAGAGAAATATAAAAAGTGGAGTTAAGGAACCCGAGTGGGTTTCACGAATGCGGATACTCTAAGGGCTACAGGTGATTTGAACTGTACCAAACAGGCCAGGGAAAATCCACTAATAACGTTAATATATCTTCAGTCTTCACCCATAATGTAAAGAGAAAAAAACAGATTCATATTAACGGATGAATTAAATAACTTCGCTGCAGTTGAATGTATTGATCAATTGATCAAGCTACGTATTTAAGACTCTCCTACACCCTTATAGCAAACAAATATCTTCACAACATCAACCTTACCGTCTAAAATATGCAAGACTTGGAACATAAACGTAATTTAATTTAACCCTTTTTAAAATAAATTTAATAGATTTATTTTTTCGTTAAATTGCTAAATATACCCTTAATTCTGATCTAAAAGCCAATTGCTATTAATTCTGATCAACGATACCCCACCCAAGTTAATGTGATATCTGCGGTTTCGAGCGAGGATTTTTTTGCATTTAGTCCCCCCTTCAAAGCTAAAGATGGGTTAACGAAAGAAGAAACATGGGTGGTTAATTGAAAACGTTTGATAAATATGGGTGGTTTTCTGAAAAAAATATTTTTATGGGTGGTTTTGTGAAAGACGGTACAATTTAAGAGTGGTTTTATGTAATTTACTCTTTTAAATAAGTTAAATATAATATGTTAATTTAATTAGCTTTTGAAATTGGATTTTCAACAGCTACTCACCCCAACCTTTTTAAAAATTTATTCATTTTCTCCAATCTGATCAGCCAATTTGTATCAGTTAGGTTACCAAATACCTTATTAGCTTATGAAAACTCTAATTTAACATATATTTAACACACTTTATTCATCAGCTTCAGCTACCCCATCAGCTTTGTGTTACCAAACTGACCCTAAGTATAGTGTAAGCTTCGAAAAGCTTGGGTAAGAAGCTAATGAAAAACTATAAATCCAAAAGTTAATTAAACGAAACCTTATATTTATTTTATTTAAAACTATATAATATCAAAATCACAAGCTACGAAAATCTATTTTTTTTTTGGCCAAACAAAGCCTAGTTACTAATCATTAATTAATTTTTTGGTATAGGTACTAGTGAAGCTAGATTTCGAGACACATGTGCAGAGGCAACCATCTATCTTCATTAAGGGAAAAAATGAAAATATATATATATATACAACTGACTAAATTAAAAAAATGACATCGAAATAATGCTTTAAAAAAGCGGCATCACATTAAGGGAAAAAATGACATCAAAACACTAATTTGAAACAATTCAATGACATTACGATAAAAATAATAACATCAAAAACATTGCATAAAAAAATGACATCAGTCATCAACGGTGAAAAAATGACATCACAAAAAGTGACACCAATGGTCAAACTGGGAGGAAGAAAGGCAGGGAAGGGGAAAGTGGGAGAAAAGAGATTTTTTTTTGAAATAGTCAAAAAGATAAAAAATATTAGGGAACTAGCAAAAAATACAAAGTATTTTGGGATTTAGCCAAAGCGGGGGTAAGTCGTTGTTTGAAACAGCGACCTTAACCCCGCTTCTAAAAAAAATTAATAAAATAGTAAATTCATTGTTCCAATCAGCGACTTATTATTTTGTTAAAAAAATTATAAACTTTCTATAATAATAATAATAATAATAATAAATAATAAAAATACCGGTAGAGTCGTTGTTTAAAACAACGACTCTACTTTTTTTTAGAAGGAGAGAGAACGGGAGAGAGAGAGAGGGAGATTGAATTGAATGCGTGAGGAAATTTTTTTTTTTGATAAGGAAATAATTCGAGACTTGGAACCTCGAGAGGCTGACAAAGCCGGCAGACGGCGAACCGTCAAACATACAACGAAAAAACAAAATACAATGAAAAACAAATGATGCAATACAAAAAATGGCAACCAAACTGCCCAATCAAACAAACGATCTTAACCCAAAACAGTAGGGGACAACATAGACTAAACCCGGAGCCAAGCGCCACCAAGCGATGACACCGCTGGCCAGCGGTACATCAGGAGTTCCTGTGGGCGATGAAGACGAACCTCCTAGGAAATTTCCGGAACACAGAGTCGCCTCAATGCACACCGCCACGACCCCAGCCAGACCCGACACCGGACACCAGAGCCCTAACTTAGACTAGGACCGCAAAGAAAAATCGAAAACGCAGCCGACAACCACCCTTGTACAAACGTACCAAAAAACCCTTACGAGATTTTGTCAACCCTTACGGAATTTAGATTAGAACCTTTCGGGTGGATTTAATCAAAAATGAAATATATAACGTTTTTTGTTAGTTTTTTTTTTTAAATATCAAACCACGTGGCCCAAAATATTTGGCCATGGGCCCAAGTACGCCAAGCCCAAAAGCCAATGCGAGTAGGGCAAGACAAAACGAGGATCGTAACTTTTAAGCCACGACACGACAGTACGGCACAAGGGACGACAACCGATAGACAGATGCCAACACCGGCCACGCACACCGACGGAGCACAGCAGCAACCGTCGGCGGAGAGAGAAGAGGCCGATCACCACCTACCACAACCGACAGAGGTAGATCGGCGGAAGGAGCATCCCGGAATGGAAACCACCCGACCAAACGTCCCATAGGGAAGAAAGAAGGATGAATTTGCATAGATCAGGCCAAACGGTTGCAACATTTGGGAGCAAATGACTCAAATCATAAAAGCCCCAAACTAAATTTTGGATTTGAATGGAAACCAAAAACAAAAAGCCATGGCTAGGTTTTTTCGAGTGCGATTTACATGGGTTTACCATTGGAGGTTTCAACTATTCACTCAAAGGAAGAGGGAGGAGCTAGCGGCCGCAAACCGGTGGAGGCCACCACACTAGGAAACCGGGGCGCCGGTCGGTAGGGAAGAAGGGGTGAGCGCAGCTGCTAACTCCAAGAGCTGAACAAGGGAGAAAGAGGATGATTGGGCCGCCAACGGAGGCTGGTGGCGAGCCGAAAGATCACCGTGGGCTTACGAGTTACGAGACACCCGAATAGGGTGGTTTAAGGCTCCCGGAGGAGGGTTAGAGCTCCTGAAGGAGAGTTGAGGCTCCCGGATGAGGGTTAGAGCTCTCGAAGGAGAGTTGAGGCTCCCGGAGGAGGGTTAGAGCTTCCGAAGGGGGGTTGGGGCTCCCGGATGAGTTTTGGTGCTCTCCCAATTCCCAAAAGAGAGGTTTTTGACTACCTATCATGTACTTGAATGTGTGAGAAATGAATGAACCGTTGTTTCGGCTCTTGTATTTTTTTTAAACATTTTAAACTAAAAAATTGGAGAGTCACGGTTTAAAACAATGACTCTCCCATATATAATTTTTTTTTTGTTTTCACTTCTTTTTTTCTTTAAATTGATTTTTTAAAAAAAAAAAAAAAGTCGATATTTGAAACATCAACTTTAGTATTTTATTAATTTTTTTAGAAACGGGGTTAAATTCGCTGTTTTAAACAGCGACTTACCCAACTCTGGCTAATTCCCAAAATACTTTGTATTTTTGGCTAGTTCCCTAATATTTTTTTTCTCTTTTTGGCTAATTCAAAAAAAAATCGAGAAAAGAAGGGAAGGAAGGGAAGGGAAGAGGGTACACAACCTAATTTTATTCAATTTGGATCCCACGTAAGACTGTAACATTTTGTATGTTTATAAACTTTTAGTTTGAAAATGTATGTTTTAGAAAAATAAAAAAATATTTTTTTAAGATAATCAATTTTTTAATTATCCACAGTGTTTAATAATAAATTTTCATCATAAATTTTTGTAAATATGTTAATATTGGTGTATAGAATATAAATATAATTTTATAAAAAAAATTAATGTGAATTTATGTCAGAAATAAGTAAGTATAACACCAAGTGTAACACCCGATGTTATAGGTGATCCGAACTAAATTTTATTTTTTTGGGGTACAATTAGCTAATTAGATTTTCACAAAGGTATAGTTATCCAAATCACCCAAATAAATACGAGTATCAAATACGGAGTATATCACTAGAGTTTGTTTTAAAACAACAACAACAATAATAATATGGCGTGCAAGAACATGAATAACACATACTAGTTTACCAATAAATTAGAATTAAGTTTAAATAAAGTTTTTATAAAAATTTATAAAATACAGAAGAATTTTTTGCCTTAAAGGGCTTGCTCTAAAAAAAAGAAAACAAACAAGACCGTTTTTGTAAACTTTTTAGGCGGCTAGTGATTTTTCCAAATATAGGTTTTAGGCGGTTTAGTTTCGCAGATCTACTTATATCTCGGCGCGCGACATGAGGCGCCGTGGCCATCAAATCAGAGAGCGATCCCGTAAAACCCTAACCCTTGTCCCCTCCTCCGATCAGTCTCGCTCGGCCAGATCCGAACTCATTATTCTTCCTTGTTTCCTCCGGCTCCTCTGCTGTTCTTCAATCCCGCGTTATCAATCCTCCGCTGCCGTGTTCGCTCTTGGTCGTCCTCCGGAACCGTAAATCGGTAACTATTCGATCCTCCTCACGCTGCTCCGGCTTCAGACTTGCCTCCCGTTGTCGTGAAACTCGAAGATGCGTCACCCTCTGTTTACGAGGTTCGAGGTAGTGAATCACTCTTCGATTCAAGTAACTGTCTCCTTCGTTTGTGATTTTTTTTGCTTCTGCTTTCGTGTTTTTGGTGATGAAATCGGCATTTGGGCACTGCGATGTTCAGGTCCGTAGTGAATGATTTTCTTGATTGGTGAATTTCTGATTTCGTTCTTTCTTACTTGTATTTCAGGGAGAATCGATGAAGCAGTGAGAAGGTTTAAAAGGTTCGGCTGACTAAAGGGGTATGTATTTCTATCTCGATCCCGTCTTTTTTTTTTTCACCACTTGATTTGCCCTTTTCTGGTCCCATAAAAGAACATATCATTATGACTCATGTAAGTTGTTACTGAATTTTTAACTTTCAAGTTTCAAGTGTAAAAACACTGCTTATTTTCTGGTGAAATTGATTATTCAGGAAGGGAAGAAACTGAAGGCTTACTCTGATAAATTGATGGCTGAATCTATTACTGTATTTTACAAGAAACAAAACAATATTATTCCAATCTCAAATCAAAATACACTTGCCCCCCCCCCCCAAAACAAAAAAACGGGTTTCCATATGGGTTGTGAGACATTGTGGTGTAGAAACGATACTATCCCTGAATCAAAACCTAGAAACAAACCCATGCCAATATACCATTCCATTTTCTACATAACAGTAGGCAAAAGTGTTTATGTATAAGATTGTTGGTAAAGAGTGCCTTGACACGGGTTATTTTGTAAAGGTATGGCTATCGACAAAAAACTTGATTGGGTTAGTTTTTTGGTTTCATCCAATAAATTAATCGAAATTTTTTACTTGTCACTATAATGTCTCTACTTTTTGTTTCTTCATAATTACCGTGGTCTTGAAACAATCTAAAGTACGTGTTTTGAACTGAAGCAAATAAGATTTTGTTTAAACTAAGCTGATCCTTGTAGGTTGAGAAGGTAATTTTGATGGTATTCTTCTCTAGATAGCTGGCACAGTTGGAAATACTGAAAATTGGTGAAGCTTTTGGTGTAAACTGCAATCATGTTCCAGAGGAGCTGGTTAAACAGAAGCAACTTACTTAAGTAAGTATGCATATGAGGTGTAAGTCGGTCTGTATTCTTAATCTGTTCTATTTGTCTATATGTTGGAATCAATCTGCATTCTTCCCCTCTACATTTTGTATATTTCTTTTACTTGCAAATTTATCTCATCTTTAAGGAAACAATTTGCTAATTGCCTTTGTTTATCTTGTCCATTTGCATCCCTTTTTCCTTGTGGACATTTATTTCAGAAAATTCAGAACTTTTGAGTTTTGGCCTTTGTTCATAGTTTCTGTTATGCCATTATTTTGTTACATAATTGATTGACATGTATAGTTAATTAGTTTTTCAGCCTTCTCTACCTATTGGTTGAAAAAATATGCATGCCGTTATGTGTTGCTTGAAATACTTGTTGCAATTTCCTAGTTAGAGTGCAAAACATAGAATTTGAATGAAGCATATGTTGAAATTGCATAAGTTCATTTGTTTTGCAGGTAAAAAGATGCGCAGAGATGTCTAGAAAACTGAGATTTTTCAAAGATCACATCTGTAAGGCAGATCAAGTAATCTAGTTGTCTCTACAAGCCCTTATTGCAACCTGGTGTTGATTTTGAGGAACTAGAGGTTTGAGCCTTATTCTATTTTACGGTTTTCTAGTGAATTGACAACCTTCATGACTACAAGTGCTTGTTTCAGGGCATGGTACTTGTTGCTCAACTGACAAAGTTTGTTACTTGTTAAAACGTAGTATATAGATTAAAAATGTGGCATCAAGTACATTTAATTTTCTAATGCTAGATTGGAAAGAAAAATAACTCTTTGTATATCTGTTTCTCGTGATTTAGGTAGAGTTGGCTGAGTATGTACATGAGCTGTTTGAAATGAATTCTCACTGTGAGAAGTTGAAGCATACATATCACGAGCTCCAACTCAAAATGGTTTCCCTCGAGGTAATATTATATGACTTGCCTTTTCATGATTTTCATAAAATTGTCATGATTTTCATAAAATGGAGCATGAATATTAGCATGATATAATCTGCTGTGCTTCTCTTAACTAGCTTTTATTTGCACTAGATTCCCTCCTCTTCTTGTAGTTCAAGATTTATTTACTTTTATCATTTACTATTGATTCCTTGATTAGACTTCTATTCTTCGGTGTTTGTTTTCCATAGGAACATCATGCTTTTATTTGATTATTTTATTCGATGTTTTTGTTAATTTATCATGAGGCGTTATCCAATGTTTCCATGTGTTGTATTGATGTATGTTCAAGGATGCACGTTGGTTTATGATGAAGTTTTGATATTTGGAAAAATGTGAGTGTTGGAGGATTGTCCCCAAATGAGAACTTAGTTCTGGTCCCTAAAAAGAAATGTTCAAATGCCTCAATATGAGAATTAAATTTCTCTGTCCCAAACAAAGATGATGAAATGTCCCTGTCTCAAAACATAAATGTACAAATGCCTCGGAAGGAAATACAATTTCTTGGTCTCGGAAAATGGAAAACAGAAAAAAGTAGTTTCTGGCCCGAAAAGAAAGTTTTTGTCCCACTGGTGGAATTTATGTGTCCCGAAACAGAAACTTCAAACTTCATGACAAGAAATGGGAGTATCTTGGTCTTGAAATATGGAATATTTGGCAAAATGTGAGTGGTTGGAAGATTTGTCCCCAAATGGGAACTTAGTTTTGGTCCCTAAAACGAAATGTTCAAATGCCTCTAAATGAGAATTAAATTTCTCAGTCCCAAAAAAAGATGATGAAAATGTCTGTCTCAAAACATGAATGTACAAATGTCTCTGAAGGAAATACAATTTCTTGGTCCCAGAAAATGGAAACAGAAAAGAGTAGCTGTCCCGAAAAGAAAGTTTTTGACCCATTGGTGGCATTTCTGTGTCCCGAAATGGAAACTTCAAATTTCATGACAAGAAATGTGAGTTTCTTGGTCTTGAAATTTGGAATATTTGGCAAAATGTGAGTGTTGGAAGATTGTCCCCGAATGGGAACTTTGTTCTAGTCCCTAAAACAAATGTTCAAATGCCTCAAAACGAGAATGAAATTTGTGTGCCCCTTAAAAGATAATGAAATGTCCTTGTCTCAAAACATAAAAGTACAAATGACTTGGAAAGTAATACAATTTCTTGGTCCTGGAAAATGGAAAACAGAAAACAGTAATTTCTGTCCCGAAAAGATTGTTCCACAAGTGGAATTTTCGTGTCCCAAAACAGAAACTTCAAATTTCATGACAAGAAATGGGACTTTCTTGATCTTGAAATATGGAAATGGAAATGCTCTATCCCAAAAAGAAAGATTGTGTTTCGAAATGGGAACTTAGTTCAAATGCCTCGATAAGAAAGGATAATTTCTTGGTCCTACAAATTGGAAAACAGCCCCTAAAAGAAAGTTTTTGTCCCTCTCCTGGAAAAGGAATATGCCTCGAAACGAGAATGGAATGTCATTGTCCCGATAAATAAAAAAAAAGCCGCATGTCCGTGTCTCAACATAAATGTACACATGCCTCGGAAGGAAATACAATTTCTTCGTCCCGAAAAATAGAAAATAGTAGTTTCTGTCTGGAAAAGAAAGTTTTTGTTCCACAGGTGGAATTTCTTTGTCCCAAAACGAAACTTCAAATTTCACGACAAGAAATGGGAGTTTCTTGATCTTGAAATATGGAATATTTGGCAAAATGTGAGTGTTGAAAGGTTGTCCCCAAATGGGAACTTAGTTCTGGTTCCTAAAACGAAATGTTCAAAATGTCTCAAAACATAAAAGTACAAATGCCTTGGAAAATGGAAAACAGAAAACAATAATTTATGTCCCGAAAAGAAATTTCTCTGCTCCCTAATGAAATTTCTCTGCTCCCTTAAAGATAATGGAATGTCCCTGTCTCAAAACATAAAAGTACAAATGCCTTGGAAACAAATACAATTTCTTGGTCCCGAAAAATGGAAAACAGAAAACAATAATTTATGTCCCGAAAAGAAAGTTTTTGTCCCACTGGTGAAATTTCTGTGTCCCAAAACGGAAACTTCAAATTTCATAACAAGAAATGGGACTTTCTTGATCTTGTAATATGGCAAAGGAAATGCTCCATCCTGAAAAGAAAGATTGTCTCGAAATGGGAACTTAGTTCAAATGCCTTGATAAGAAAGGGCAATTTCTTGGTCCTACAAATTGGAAAACAGTCCCGAAAAGAAAGTTTTTGTCCCTCTCCTAGAAAAGGAAAGTTTAAATGCCTCGAAACGAGAATGGAATGTCATTGTCCCGATAAATAAAAAAGATGCATGTTTGTGTCCCAAAACATAAATGTACAAATGCCTCGGAAGGAAATACAATTACTTGGTCCTGGAAAATGGAAAACAAAAAACAGTAGCTTCTGTCCCGAAAAGAAAGTTTTTGTCCCACTAGTGGAATTTATGTGTCCCATAACGGAAACTTCAAATTTCACGACAAGAAGTGGGAGTTCCTTGATCTTGAAATATGGAATATTTGGCAAAATGTGAGTGTTGGAAGATTGTCCCCAAATGGGAACTTAGTTCTGGTCCCTAAAACGAAATGTTCAAATGCCTCAAAACGAGAATGCAATTTCTCTGCCCCCAAAAGATATGAAATGTCCTTGTCTCAAAACATAAAAACATAAAAGTACAAATGCCAAAGAAAAAAAATACAATTTCTTGGTCCTGTAAAATGGAATACAGAAAACAGTAATTTGTGTCCCGAAAAGAAAGTTTTTATCCCACTGTTGGAATTTGTGTCCCAAAACGAAAACTTATGTGTCCCGCAAAATTAAAACAATACAATTTCGGGACAAGAAATGGGAATTTCTTGATCTTGAAGTATGGAAATAGAAATGCGTTGTCCCGAAAAGAAAGGTTGTCTCGAAATGGGAACTTAGTTCAAATGCCTCGAAACGAGAATGGAATGTCATTGTCCTAATAAATAAAAAAGTTGCATGTCCGTGTCTCCAATCATAAATGTACAAATGCCTCGGAAGGAAATATAATTTCTTGGTCCCGGAAAATGGAAAACAGAAAACAGTAGTTGCTGTCCCGAAAAGAAAGTTTTTATCCCACTGAAAGAATTTCTATGTCCCAGAATGGAAACTGCAAATTTCACGACAAGAAATGGGAGTTTCTTGATCTTGAAATATGGAATATTTGGCAAAATGTGAGAGTTGGAAGATTGTCCCCAAATGGGAACTTAGTTCTGGTCCCTAAAACAAAATGTTCAAATGCCTCGAAATGAGAATGAAATTTCCCTGCCCCCCAAAAGATAATGAAATGCCCCTGTCTCAAAACATAAAAGTACAAATGCCTCGGAAAGAAATACAATTTCTTGGTCCCGGAAAATGGAAAACAGAAAACAGTAATTTATGTCCCGAAAAGAATTTTTTTTTCCCACGGGTGGAATTTCTGTGTCCCGAAACGGAAACTTCAAATTTCATGACAAGAAATGGGAGTTTCTTGATCTTGAAATATGGAAAGGGAAATGCTCCATCCCGAAAAGAAAGATTGTCTCGAAATGGGAACTTAGTTCAAATGCCTCGATAAGAAAGGACAATTTCTTGGTCCTACAAATTGGAAAACAATCCCAAAAAGAAAGTTTTTGTCCCTCTCCCGGAAAAGGAAAGTTTAAATGCCTCGAAACGAGAATGGAATGATGTTGTCCTGATAAATAAAAAAGTTGCCCGTCCGTGTCTCAAAAGAGATATTTCAAATGCCTCGACAAGAAATGGAAGTTTATTGATCTTGAAAAAATGGAAATGGAAACACCTTGTTCCCAAAAGAAAAGACGTCTCTAAATGGGAACTTAGTTCCAGTCCTGAAGGAGAAAAGTTCAAATGCCTCAGAATGTGGATGTAACTTCCAACAGAATGTCCCTGAAAGATCAAATGCTTCTATTAAGAAAAAAGGCAATTCTTGATTTTGGTAATTCTTTGTCCCGGAATGGGAATTCAGTTCCTTTTCCAAATATAACAGGTTAAAATGTCTCGAAATGAGAATGGTTTCTCTGTCTCAAAACATGGAAAATATATGGCCCTTTCCCGGAAAAAAAAGAGTTCAAATGCCTCAATAAGAAATGACAATTTCTTGGGTCATGGAAAACAGTCTTGAAAAGAAAAATTGTGTCTCGAAATGGGAACTTAGTTTTTGTTCTTGTAAATGAAAAGTTATGGCTCCCATTTCAAAGAAAAAAGAAAGTTGAAATTCAAATTCAAATGCCTCGATAAGCAATGACAATTTCTTGGTTCCACAAAATGGAAAACAGTCCCAAAAAGAAAGTTTTTGTCTCACTCCTGTAAAAGGAAGGTTGAAAAGCATCAACACGAGAATGGAATGTCATTGTATGGATTAATAAAAAACAGCATGCCTTTGTCCCGAAAGAGATACTTAAATGCCTCGACAAGAAAAGGAAGGTTCTTGATCTTGAAAAAATGGAAACATGAACACTCCCCTTCTGAAAAGAAAAGATTGTCTTAAAATGTGAAAAGAAAAGATTGTGTCTCAGAGTGGGAACTTAGTTCATGTCCCAAAGAAGAAAAGTAAAAATGCCTCGAATGTGAATGTCATTGCCCTGAAAAAAGGAAAGTTTAAATGCCTCAAAACGAGAATGGAATGTCATTGTCTCGATAAATAAAAAAGTTGCACTTCCGTATCTCAAAAGAGATATTTCAAATGTCTCGACAAGAAATGGAAGTTTCTTGATCTTGAAAAAATGGAAACGCCCTGTCCCCAAAAGAAAAGATGTCTCGAAATGGGAACTTAGTTCCATGAAGGAGAAAAGTTCAAATGTCTCAGAATGTGAATGTAACTTCCAACAGAACGTCCCTATCCCGAAAGATCAAATGCTTCTAATAAGAAAAAGGCAATTCTTTGTCGCAAAATGGGAATTTAGTTCCTTTCCTAAAAATAATAGGTTAAAATGTCTCGAAATGTGAATGATAATGGCTAGCTGTGTCCATGGGTTCTAACAACTCTCTCTGTGAAAACTACTTGTGATGAGCTGAAAGAGGCGAAGCCTTATTTACACAGGACCCGTGTTACTTGGGATGGAATTATTGCATAAAAATGCCATTTAATCCTGTTGTTTGCCATCAAACAGAAACAGCAAACAAAAGACAGAAGTAGTTTCAAAGAACTTGATCCACTTTGTGTGTTATGTGGAAGAGAGTTTTGAGACCCATGAACATTTGTTCTTTAAATATGCATTTTTGGATGCTATTTGGAAGAGTATTAAAGACTGGCTGGATCTTTCCAGAGGTTTGTTTGCTCCCTTGAGCTTGGCTATATGGCTCAAGGAGGCACATGGAAAACCATCCCTCGAACCAGGAATGGAATTTCTTAGTCAATAATCATAAAACGGAATGTCTTTGTGCCAAAGAAGAACTTCAAATGCCTCGAAAAGAACAAAGGCTTTCTTGATATCAAAATATGGAGAGGAAAAGCCTTGAAGTTTCTCCTGTCCCAAAATTGGAAATTAGTTCCAGGCTTCCAGCCCCCCCCCCACCAAAACAAAAGGTCCAAATGGCTTACAATGAGAATGGTTTCTCCTGGTTCAATCTTTCAAGAGGTATGTTCGCTCTAATGAGATCGGCTAAATGGCTCAAGGAGCCATGGGGAAATTTGTGTATGGGCAATATGAAGAGACTAACCTTACGAAATATCTCTGTCCCAAAAAGGGATGGTTTCTCCTGGTTCAATCTTTCAAGAGGTATGTTCACTCTAATGAGATCGGCTAAATGGCTCAAGGAGCCATGGGGAAATTTGTGTATGGGCAATATGAAGAGACTAACCTTACGAAATATCTCTGTCCCAAAAAGGGAACTTCAAATGTCTCAACAAGAAATGGGAATTTCTTGATATTGAAATATGGAACGGAAGTTCCCCGTCCCAGGAAGAAATATTTGTGGCTCAAAATTAGAACTTTGTTTCGGCTCCGAAAACAGAAAGTCCAAATGCTCGATAAAAAATGGAAAACGAATGTTCTAGGTGCTGATAAGATAGCTTGTCCCCCACTCGTGAAGAAGGAAAGAACAAGTGTCTTGAAACGAGAATGGAATTATTTATGATGAAAGAATAAAAAAAACAGAATGTATTTGTCCTTGAAGGAAACTTCAAATGTCTCGGTAAGAAATGAGAATTTCTTAATCTTGAAATAGGGAAACAAAAAATTTTTGTTCATGAAAGCCTCTCATCATATTCTTCATCCTTTTCCTGTCAAATGAGTGTCTATTTCATAATTTAGCTTGAGCATGCTATTGAGATGTTTGTGAAGCTAGAGCATGAGTATGATCATGTGTAGCATGAATTAAACATAGTAAGATCACGTCAAAACTTCCTTGAATTTGTAATAAAAATCTAGGGTTCAATTTTCATGAAAGTCACCCCATAGTAAGATTTTATTAACATTTCCTATCTGATGCACGCTTATTTCTTAATTTAGGCTGAGAATTTTGTAGGGCTCCTTTCCTTTTTAATTTATTTTGAAAAGATTGTTTTAACATTTACTATCCGATGCATGCTTATTTCTTAATTTAGGCTGAGAACTTTGTAGGGCTCCCTTCCTCTTAATTTTTTTTTTTGAAAATCTCAGATATGGCCTAGTACAAGTGACTGAACTGAGTTTATGCTTGAAAATTTGCTAGGAATGATCACTTTTTTGCTGAATTTTTTGCTATTGATATTCCTTTTTCTGCTGAGTTGTTTGCTTATTTAGTTCCTCAAAGGTTGGCGCTTTTGTTTTGTTGTGCTCTTTTTTTTAAAAAAAATTTTTATTTCTTTTTATTTCCCTTCTTGTATGGTGAGTTGGATAGGCTTACAAATGAAGGAGATGCTTCTGGACAACGCCTATCTTCTCTCTCCTACTAGACCACCTGTTTTGGGAGGAGTAAGTTAGGTATCGCCCTTTCGAGCCTGCAACTTCGATTCCTGTTTTGTAATAATTTCAGGCATACCATCCCTCTTAACCATATTTGATATTTTTACTTATTTTTGTTGAATTGCGTGATTGGTTAGTTTTGCTGTGTTGGTATAGCTGGTGTTCTGCTTACTTTGAGAGATCTTGAGCCCATGCTATTGAATTTTGATGCTGGCTTAGTTGTGTTAGATCTGTTGTTGTCTGCTAGTTCTGTTTGGACTTGTTAATATTGAAGCGCTGATTTTGCTTGTTTGTGCTGCATATCATCACTCGGGTATTATTTCGCTGCCTCTTGTGCTAATTTGCTCATAGAATTTGTTGTTGGTTATAATTTGTTCATGTGGATTCCTACTGTATTAATTTGTTGTTGGTATTGGGATTGCTTCTTTTGTTAGCTTTTGTATGGACACGCCCAAGGATAGAAGAACCACTGCTGCTTGTGTTCATTGCTTGACTATTTGTTGATTGTGCTCACTGCTGATTGTGTCCATTGCTACGATTGTGTTCTTACCTGCTGACTGTATTCATTGCTTGACTATTTGCTGATTTGAATGCTTTCTACTTGTTGCATTGATTTCATCTGACGTTGTGAGTCTTTGCTGATATTATCATGTTGAACTTGTGCATCAAATCCTGAATTATTGGTTTAAAGTTCAATTGAGTGTGGTTGGAAACTACATATCTATTGAGTTTTTGCTGGATTACCTAGTCACCTGCGAATCAGCTGCTTATCTTGCTTTGGTCTTTTGCCAAATTTTGTATATTCTTATGGGGTTTGTATTGATTACTTATTGCATGTTGTCGTGTGTTTCTACTGAGTTGGAACTTGCTACCTTTTGTTGAGCTATAGCCTATAGATAGTCATTGCTTGCTTATACCGGGTGTTATTTCTACTTGATTTATAGTTTATGAGTATGTCTGAGTTATTGCTACCGAAGCACTGGTTTTGCTGGTTTAAGCTGCATATCAATGCTCGGGTATTATTTCACTGCCTCTTATGCTAATTTGCTCCTAGAATTTTTTGTTGGTATTGGCATTATTGTTTTTATTTGTTATTACTCCCTCCGTCCGCGAAAACTTGTCATTTTAGCCCTTAGCACAATTTTTAAGAAATCCAATAATCTACTTCATTTTTTACTAATTTACCCTCATTTATTATTCTACTTTTCACTTTATCGAAAACCACAACTCACAACTCATCAATCATGTCAAGGGCATTTTCGTAAAGTGGAAGTTAAAATACCTACAATGACATGTTTTTATGAACAAAATCGAACATCTAAAATGACATGTTTTCGCGAACGGAGGGAGTATTGTTTAGACAAGCCAGGTATAGAAGAAACATTGCTGCTATACTTTGTTCATGTTGATTCTTTAAGTGTATTCATTTGTTGTTGGTATTGGCATTGTTGTTTTTGTGGTTGTATATCATATCAATTGCAGACTTAGTGCTGAACCAGCCATTTTTGCTCCATTTCCAATAAAGTCTGTCAACTTGGATATGCTGTGGTATTGGAACCGTTTTGATAGTTTCAATTAGGCTGTTAGGAATTATGTTTTGTAACTCTGCGTGTAGTTTACCTTGGTTCCATGTTTTGTTGTCTTTGAGAAAGTGTTTTATGTTGATTGTATCGTCTATATGTTGAGTTCCTAAGATAGATGAACTTATCGGTGTTTGGCCTAACCATTGGTCTTGCAAGAACTTGATAGAGGCCCCGTCTCCCATAGACCAATTAAGTCCTTGTTTAAATAGCAGTACTAATTTTATTAACTGAGTCCATTGCCAGGAAGAGGTACCCCGCTTCTGGTATGTGAGTATATTTTGGTTTTTTAGATATTTTTCTTTAATTAGTTTGACCCATGGGCTAGTTGGTTCCGCTAATAGTTTCCAGAGCAATTTCATTTGAAGAGCAGAGTTCATATCCTCTGAGCTACGCAGCCCTAGCCCTCCATTTTCCTTAGTTTTGCAAACCTCATACCAACCGATAAGGGGCTTATGGTTGGGTCCTTTGTTCCAGAGGAAGTTCCGGTTGATCTTATCAAGTTCCATATGGACTGATTTTGGTAGCATAAAACATTGCATTATGTGTAGAGGTTTGGCTGCTAGCGTTGTTTTGATTAGAGTGCAACGTCCAGCTTGTGAGAGGCAATTTACCTTCCATTTGTGAAGTTGTAATTTGGTGTTTGTTAGAAGTTCCGTGAATTCTTCCTTCGATTAGGGGGCAGCCCAAATATGTATCCATCTTTGGTGTTTGCGCTATTTCTAGCTCGTTTCTAATTAGATTTTTCTGTGTTGTTGTGATATTTTTGGATGCCTGGAATTGGGATTTGTGGCTATTTACTTTTCGTCCTGAAATAGCTGAGTAATCAGTCAGAATTTTGTTAATTTAGTCACAGCCGGTTTTGGTTGCTGATGCAAAGATGACGATATCATCCGCGAAGGCTAAGAAGGGTATTTTTGTTCCCTCTCGAGTCAGTTTGATTCCTAGGTGGCTCTTTGGTTTTTCCGATTCATGTTGTAACCCACGGGCCAGAATTTCCGAAATTATTAAGAAAAGATGTGGTGACAGCGGGCATCCTTGGCGTATTCCCCTCTCGGGAAAGAAGATTTCAGTGGGTTCATTGTTTACTAGCACCGAGTACGTGACAGTGGTTATGCATTATTTGATCCAAAGAGTGAATTTGGGTGAGAACCCAAATTTTGACATAATGGAGAGTAAGAAATCCCAGTCGACCATATCGAATACTTTTTCCATATCAAGTTTAACAACCATCCAACCTGATTTTCCATTTTTCTTTGCGAAGGAGTGGAAGACTTCATTTGCAATTAATATGTTATCTTGTATTGATCTGCATGAAGAGAAGACGCTTTGTAGTGGATTAGTGACTTTTGGGATTACCCTTTTGAGTCTTGAAGCTAGAATTTTGGATATAATTTTATACGTTGTTGTGCAGAGACTAATAGGCCTATAGTGAGATGTTGTAGTTGGGTTGTCTATCTTTGGAATTAATGCTATGAATGTATGGTTTGTTTGTTTCAGGATCCTACCACTTAGAAAGAAACTCTTAACTGCTTTGATGACGGATGGTTCTACAATATGCCAATACTTTTTGAAGAAACCAGCTGGAAAATCATCTGGACCTGGGGATTTGTCATTGGCCAAGCTAAAGACTGCATTTTTAATTTCAGAGTTCGTGACTTGGCGAGTTAGCCAATCATTATCTTCATTTGAGATTTCGTTTCCTATATGGTTAAGTAGATTGTTTTGTGTTTGTGGCCTAGCATGTTGCGTAAATCTTTGGCTAAAATCGTGTTTGATGAGGTTTCTAATATCTTCTTCTTTGTTAAGTGTTATACCAGCCGTGGTTTGGAGGTGCTTTATTATGTTTCTATTTCGTCTTCCCGTTGCTATTTTATGAAAGTATTTAGTGTTGGCGTCTATGGATTTTATGTGCATTCTTTTCGCCCTTTGTCCCCAATATTTTTGTTGAAAGGAAAGGAGGGAGGTGTGTTTTGTAGTGAGCCTTTTGATTATGTTATCTAGGTTTTGGTTGTAAGCATTGCAAAGATTCTTTTGAGATTCTAGTAGATCTTTTTCTACTTGCTTAATTTGGCGGAAAACATTTCCAAATGTTACTTTGCTCCAGAGCTTGCTTTTTCTTTTGACCTCTTGTAGTTTTTTCGTTAGTTTGAACATTTTCGAGCCAGGGGTGTCCAGCCTGCATGTTGATCGCACAACTGATTCGTAGTCCGGTTTCGTTGTCCATGCCATTTCAAATTTGAAGGGTTGCAATTTTGGTTTGCGGTTATCCTTGAGGTCCAAAGTGATCTGGGCGTGGTCTGACTTAAGAAAAGCATGGTTTTTCGTACTATGGTTCGGGAATTGCTTTAGGATAGGGTGGCTCACCATAGCACGGTCTAGCTTTTCAAATATGTTGTCAATGTCATGTTCACGTTTTCTCCAAGTGTAATCGTTCCCGCTAGTTGGGGAATCTACCAGATTGAAAGTTCTAATAGTGTCTTGTAGTCTTGCAAATCTAGTTGACGATGGGATCCTGCCCCCTAGTTTGTCGGTCGGTTCTAAAATTTCGTTTAGGTCTCATAGAATAATTAAAGAGTCCTTAGCATTGCGAATATAGTCTGAGAGTGAGGTCCAGAAGTTGTTTTTTTTCTTTTGCGTAAGGGGTTGTATAAACAAATAAGATTTTGACATCAATTTGAAGTGCCGTGTTTATATAGTCTGTCTGAATGATGCGGTCCGTCGAGTTTCTAATTGTGAAGGTTTCATTATGGAATTGAGATTCTTTCCAAAGAAGGCAAAGCCCACCCGCAAGACCATTGGATGGGATAAAGTGCATTCTGTCAAATCCTGGCTTCCTCCAGCATTTGTCTGGCGGAGGGCTTTTTAATTTTGCTTCCGCTAACATTAAGATTTTTATGTGCTCTGCTTTAGTTGTGGCTTCAATGTGGGTACATACATTCTTTCTGCTAAGGCCTCTTATATTCCAAAAGCTAAACTTCATTTAAACCTTTTTTTTTGGGGGGAAAATGGTAGGAGTGGTGAACCTCCAATTATTTGTGGTTTTGGGTTGTTCATGGTTTGTGTTGTTTGTTTCGTCTGTCGTTGTGATTATATGTGTAACCTTTTCGTTGAGGGTCGCTAGACTCAAAGTAACTATGTTCTGGTTGTGATATTTTGTATATCTAATTATTAGAGAAGCTACCATAATTACTAGATTAAGATGCAAGGGCTATGTTGGGAAAATCCATTAATAACTTCAATATATCTTCACTCATAATGGAAAGAAAACAGAAACAGATTCATATTAATAGATTAAATAACTTAGCTGCAGTTGAAAGTATTGAACAATTGATCAACCTAATTAAGACTCTCCTCAGTGGCGGAACTAGACTCCCGATAATGAGGGGGCCAATTTTTTTATTTTTGTTTCTCAAGCACAATTTTTTTTAAAAATTTATAAAAAAAAGCAATAAATTTATAATTTAAATATGCAATTTCTTTTAAAAAATCATCGATACAAAATTTTGACCAAACAAAAGGTATTAAGGTTTGAATCTCTAATCTCTAAATTAAAGTGGTTACCCTTTAACAACTAAATTATTTATTATTTTACTCTTTTACTACTAATATCACATATAATTACCTATATAAATAATACTAAATATATAATTACCTATACTAACTATACATTAAAAAAAAATTGTGGAGGCCAGGACCATCTCTGGCCCCAAGTAGTTACGCCACTTACTCTCCTACACCCTCAAAACAAACAAATATCTTATTATTCTAAAAAAAAATAAAATTATTGACAACATCAAATATCAACCATACCGTGTAAGATATGCAAGACTTGAACACAAAAGCACAAATGTAATTTAGTTTAACCCTTTTAAAAATAAGTTTAATAGGTTTATTTAGAGATAAATATCCAAATAATCAATATGACCGAAATCTGAAAATGAAACCATCGATCACATAAATTCTTGATTCAACTGAAATTGATCTACAACTGCGTAAAAATACGATTGAATCAAATTCACGAGAACCACAATAATAAACATTGAAAGAAAAAAAAAATCATCCAATAATTATTAATGGAGATCCATAGATGAGCGATATTCTGAGCCCTCTTTTAACAAAAACAAACAAGGTATCCTCCGGAGGATTCGACAATCTTTTGTTAAATGAGATTTGAGAACCCATCAAGAATGGAAGATGAATTACACAGAATGATCTCCTATTAAATAATACTCCGTATAGATTAGGGTTTGATGAAACTAATACCGTGTTTGTCGAAATGAACGGATCCGAAACAATGGAATGCCTCCTCTAATTGACGGATGGAATTGAATATTTTTTCTCGAACACATGGGACATACATAAGATCGGATGTATTATCCATTCCATGCATGTCCCATGTGTTCGAAAAGAATTATTCAATCCATAATACTATATAGTATACTCCAATACTCCATCGCCGGGGATCGATCGAGATTTTGAAGAATGAGAGGTGAGTTGCGAGATCTGACCAACTACTAATCTGTGCAAGAAAGTTTTGAGGGGATCGAATGAGGATTTATAGCATTGGTTTATATATATATATATATATATATATATATATATATATATGGTTTTAATGTAGGTTGTATATAAGGAAACACAATCTAGGTTAAATTACCAATTTAGGAAATATTATCTAGGTTTCTATCTATAAGCAATAGGAAATATTTTTTAGGAAAATAAGTAATCAAATATAATTACTTTGGATCATGTACGGTAAGTTATCAAATCAAAGATATTTTTTTTCTTATTTTAGTATTAAATATTAAATAATTAGATAATTACAGAGGAAGCAATATCTATTTTGAGGACTAAATAACAGGTTGAGATTATCTGGTCCGTAATTAAGGATCATATGGTCGGTATCGTTTGATTAACTAGCCAAGGCATACCCGTGCTACGCACGGGACGTAAATATAAGTTTTGCTATTTTATAAGCTTCTTTATGAGCTTATTTTATATCATCTCATTGACTAATCTAAACAGTATATGTATACAATAGTAAATCTTGGTTTTATATACTTGATAATTTGGTTTAAGTTATTTATTAAATCTTTATATTTATATGGGTTTTTTTTCAAGAAGATACCTTGTAAAATAATTTTTTAAATAAAAAAATACCTATTAATTTTTTTTAAACAAAAACACCTTATATAATATAAGGTATTCGATCAATTGAAGTACCAACTTTTATTTTACAACTAAAATTTCAAGTTTTCAGTGATATTTTTTAATCTATAATGGAAATGCCCTTATTTAACTAACATTTTTTATAATCTACAAAGTCTTGTATTTTTTTTTTTTTTTTGAAAAAACGAATAATGAAATCTTGTTAAAACCCTTTATTATACCATCCTATTTTTTGTATATAGATGAATCTTGCAAGAGTATATATATAAATATATATAATAATACTTAAATATTGTTGAAGTGGATCGAGCCGGCCAATACGATGTATTTATCAGTTTTTACATTAAGTGTCTTGATCTTCATCTTCAAGGCTTACGATGACTGATTCGGGCTCACCATCGGTTTAGTGTTAGTGGTCAGTTTCTTCACCTCTTTTCCTAGCTTTTGGCGTTTGAAAATTTGAAGACTTGTCAAAGTAGCTAGTAATGCTAAAATCACATTTCATATCCATTTGAAGTAATTGTGTTGATAGCCTTTTTAAAAAATCAATAATTCTCATTCCAAACTCTTAATTTTAATTTATTGTTCAGCTCTCCTTTGATTTTTTCATTTTTGACTTTTTTTTAATAAATTAAAGACTAAATGAATTTACCTTAATTATATCAATAAAAAATGAATTTCAAAGCATTTTGTTGGAATGTAAAATAAATTCATTGAAAAAGAGAGTATATACGTACCGAGTATTGACCTACTCTAATTTAATAGATTAAGTATAGATAAATAAGTACGTGGACTCCAAAAAAGCAAAAAAAGATCTTTGAGTTTTTCCTGTCCCAGTTCCCCTGGTTTTTTTATGACCTCTTGTTCTTCTATTTTTTGTTTTGGTTTTTAACTTTTAAGAAATTTACGGAAGATTCGACCCCATACTCTTTTCCATTGATCATATATACATAAAAAGATATTGAGTAGCCGATGAGCTTGTAACGGTAGTCATTGAATTTATGGCAATCAATTCAATAAAATTGAAGTTAATTAACCATTTGTTTTTTCTTCCATCATTTCATATCCCTTCAAAGTGTCCAAATTAGTGGTCATTGAAGTATTGAATTTAGCATGGATAATAATTTATATTAATGGTTGCAAGTAATTAATCCTAATTCATCCATGTATAATAGTCCTCCATAATAATATATGATAAATGATATATGATGATAATCATGATGTATATTGGTACAAAAAGTAAAATATTTTTTTAATTAATTTTCACCATGTTTTAATTAGGAGATTAGAAATACTGAGTATAAAAAAAATGACATAAAAAAGTAATAATTTATTATCAATGCTAAATTTGGATTAACTTATATGTTTTATTACTTATATAATTACATTTTAGAAATTGTTAGGCGAAAATTAAAATTAATTTATTAATTATGTTAAAATCCATTAAGGATTCTAAAACTAACAAAATATATCGATAAAATAGACTTTTAATATTCAGCTTCAACAAAGAAAATCCATAAATTGGGATCGTAAAGATGCTTTGATAGGTATAGATATAAAAAAACCATTCCGGAATGGCTCATCGGAAAGGACTTGTGGGTAGTACCCATAGGTCCCCGGTTCGAACCCCGGAATGACTGCTCTTTATTTACTTATTCAAGGTATAGATATAAAAGATTAAGGATTAATTGATTTTTATATGAATATATGTTATTCTGATTATTTGAATTTCATAAATATATTGGGGTTTAAAATAATGTGAATGAAGTCATTATTATTGAGCATAGAAATTTATGAAAATATAATTAAATTTTCATAAGTTAGTAAGAGTATATAATAAACCATTTATGAATAAACTAATAAAATTAAAGAAAAAAAAATGATTAAAAAATGAGAGTGTCTTTAATAAGAGCCATTAAGGAGTCTTGAGACACAATTTTTAAAGGTATATAGATAGAGAGATAGAAGATTTCATCGAATTATTTTTATTATTTTTGTTAATAAATAGAATAACATTATAATTGTCTTCAACTAATAAAAAAAGACGACCTATAGAATGGATTATATGTACAAAGTTTATCCAAAATTTAAAGATAAAAATCGTGGATAGGGACCGAGTGATCGACGGCTGGCAAGTGGCAAGTATCCGGGTAAAGGTCAACGGCTTAAAAAACGAAACGCCATCTATCTGATAGTACAGTGCTCAAAACGCTGCGTTGGTGAAGCAAATCCAATCAACCAGTTGATGATCGTGCGCTGCCGGCCGGCGAGAGAGAATAATCCGCTCCTGTTCGCTGCCTCCAGATTCTTCGTTTCCGTCGTATACCTCTCTCCGTTTCGGCATCCCTCCGCCACTACCGCCGCCGATTCCAAGGTATTCTCTGTTCCTTTTGCTTTGTTTCAATTTTACTCCCTCTGTTCCAAAATAAAAGTCACTTTCATTTTCGGCACGCGTTTTAAGGAGGTGAAAACTCTATCAACTATTATTTTTTTAATGAATTTGTTTTTATAAGTTCATACTTAAGACTAACAAGTATGAAATTATTTTAAAAAATTGATTAAAAAAATAATATTTTATTGTGTTTTTACCTTATTGAAAAACGTGTACTACATGACAAAAGACACTTATTTTGGAACGGAGGGAGTAACTGTCAATCGTAGATATCGTGGATAGATGCACAGATTGATGTGATTTCCAAAATCTACGCTTCACGAGCAGAGATTCATGTTGCTTCATTGCTTATCTACACATGCTCCTGTTGTGCGTTGCACCGGTTTTCTCTTTTCGCCAATTTTTACTCGGATTGTGGCCTACTCTTCAGACCTTTTTCTGGTATCAATCCATCCAATGTGTGGAAAATTTTCAATTCAGTGCGCCGTTTGGTGTAATCTCACTAGGTTCTATGAGGTTTCTCATTCAGTTCCATGAAAGTTTAAATCTTGTCTTGTTAAGTCACAAAACCGACGGGAGTTCTACAGTTCAATGAGTTGAGTAATACAAAGTTAGTACTTTATTTGAGTACCACTTTTTCTAGTAGGCTTTGTCACATAAGGAGGAGATTTAGCTACACCTCGTAGCACTGAGATTTTCTCTTGTTTTGAATTAGGGATTTATTTATTGATAGATCACACAAGGGGTTTGCACTTAATTTATATTTTAATGTAATAGCTCAAACATTTCTGATTGATCAGATGTGAATAGATAATTGCAAATTTGCAATACATATGGTGCATTGTACATTTGTATGAAGTGTTACACATGAAAGTTTTTGTATGTATGCACAATTGCACACATGTAAGAATATGTGATGATGTGATGACTAGAGTGCATCACTATAATTTCAATAGCGCATTATGGTGCAATTATGTTACTGGGTATGCAGTTTTTCCTGTCATATTATTGCGTATCTATATGACTATATCCAAGGTGTATATCAAATTAACATTTCGCTGGATACAGAGCTATATTATTTTCCTGCTGTAATTGTATTTGCTTCTGTTGGTGTCATTAGTTTTAGGTCTCTTCTGGGGATCTCCATTTTTTTTTAAACATATAGTTTTCTTCATTATTGATGCAGGTGAAACAATTTGTCAACCATACTGACTTTTGGATACTGCTGGTGCTGGTTAAATTAACTCATAACGTTGTCTCTTGGTGAAATGGAAGATAAGAAAATAAGTGGCTCAACAGTTGGTAATCTACCAACATTGATTTGTTTTCCTAATTTTATCACAGAGGCTGAAGAAAAGCAGCTTTCAGACAATGTATTTTCCATTTTTATTGCTCGCTTTATAATAATTGTTCGTATTATTTTATTTCAATTTACTTGTAAACTTGAAAGATATCTGAGATTGTTTCCTCTATTTCCTATTTAATAGATTTACCAAGCACCTGTCTCAAAGTGGAAAAAGCTGATGAACAGGAGATTGCAAAATTGGGGTATTTTGTTTTATTTTTTATGTAGTATGCATATAAAGTCCCAATGCCTAATTATTTGGATACAAATCTCCAGTCCAAGTTGAGTTTTTGTTTGCTTATCATCGGTTTTGGCCCTTTTATTTGCAGGTGGCGTGGTTCATGAGAAGGGTCTAATTAGTCAAGATTGTAAGTGTCTGCGGTTAATCTGAAATTGTAAAACAGCTATTTTTGTTTCTTTTAGTGAGATGATAGACTTGAACACAATCGGTTTCTTGTCTCCGGCATGCTGTTAGGTTTTTTCTTTCTGTTCTGTCTTTGTATGTTTGATTGTTTGATGTCGTTTGTCCATCTTTGCCTTTTCAAGTTTCATCATCTATATGTCCTCATGTTTATTGATTTATTAGTCATTTGCTCTCAGTAATTCCTATTGCAACTGCATGTTTGACTCATCTACTTAGCGTGGAAGGTGAGAAAGATGTACTGTTAGAGTGAAAGAGGGACAAACTTATAGAAACCAAATTTCACTCGAGAAACTGAAGAGAGATCCAAGAGATAAGGTGGCTCAAGACCACTGCTATATTTCCTGCCATGAGTGAAAAACAGTACCTGGCCTAAGGCATAACCCCTTTACCGTGTATCATTCAGAACGCTAAAGCTTAGGACACTAATCCCCTATTTGTAGTCAAAAGTCCTTGTTATGTCACCAATAATGGCCTCTTTGGCATGCCAAAGATTAATCTAGCTTAAGATTATATTGTGGATGAAAATTTTGATGAAATTTTAGAGATATATAAAAAAATTTAGCCCTAGTGGATAGGTTAAAAAAGGAATTTTTGTTTGGCATGGTAAATTCTAGTGTTTTACCAAGATGTTTTTTTTTTGAAATTTGCAAAAAGCTTTGCCACACCACTTTAAAAAGCTCTAAGAAGCTTGCGCCAAATTTAACTTCTCTCTCTCAGTCACATAAAACCTAACAGAATGGATTGTAGATATTTCTATGCTTGGGTAAATACAGCCAGTGTGTTACATCTACAAACTTGTAATACCTCAACAATGAAAGCCGTAAATTGTGATATTATTGAATCTTGATCGTGGTCTTTGGTTCTCTTGGATTGTTGAGTGTGTGTTGCTCTTTCATCCATAATTGATAGATCAAATTATCAGTCTCATAATTTTGTTGTAACCATCTTTGAACCGTAGATGTTATAACTTACAATTATAAAAATTCCTATAGAAGTTTGAATAAGTTTGTCTCACTAACACGGTGACAATGGCATATGTGCAGTACCTACATGGCTAACCGCCATCACTTGCAAGATATACGAGGATTCAGGAATCTTTCCTGCAGCTCCTAACCATGTGCTCATCAATGAATATCTTCCTAACCAAGGGATCATGGTTTGTTCAGGAGCATTGTTCAATTAGTTATTTTCTTTCTCATTTCTTTTTAGCCTCAGTTTCCCCAGGAATTTTTTGTCTCATTTCTCTTAGCCTCACTGTCCCTCGCCTTTTTATTCATGCACTGAATTTTGGTCAACTGTGATCTTCCCTGATTCAGCCACACCAAGATGGACCGGCTTATTTTCCAGCTGCAGCAATCTTGTCTGTTGGATCACCTGTGGTGATGGATTTCACTCCTCATTCAAAATTGGAACTCAGTGGAAATGCATCAGAACATGATACTTCTACTAACAGGGAAGTAGACTCCTCCAATAGCTTTTCTTTGCTACTCATGCCCCGTAGTCTGCTGATTTTTAAGGACTTGGCATATTCAGGTAAGTTGCACACTTGCACATCTTCTGAAAGTAGAGATCTTCTTAAAATTAAGCTAAGCAAGATTTCTTTATTTGTGTCTTTCAGACTATTTGCACGGCATAACAGACAGTGTGCGACAGCAGTATGGTGCGGTAAGTTCTGTTCTTAGATGAATGTTTCTGGTCCAATGCTACCTGATACGAGATTCAATTCGAAACGGGACACGGTTACTGACACGAGATTCGCAGCCCCGATCGAATCCGATACGATGGATACAGTGGGGTATTTTTCTTAAATAAATTGGAATCGGATGACCAATATCGTGCAGTAATCTGGTCATATGATTCCAAGTTTTCTTTAGATTTTACTCTTATTTCCTATTTATGCTGTTATCTTTACTCTTATTTCCAGTGTCTGAATCTCACAGAAGAAATGAGGAATCAAATACAGGAGCATTCATGGGGATCGAATGATGGTGAGAGTCTTTGTAGGACCACCACCCGAGTTTCTTTGACATGCCGATTGGTGTTGAAGGTCCGCAAGAATTTGATCAAGATTTAATACTCATAGGGATGTTCAAAGTCAGCTCGTGTGAAGTGCCTTGCAGACGGTATGATCATCATCCTTTTTTTTTTTTTTTATGAATTTGATCAAGATTTAAAAGCTTTCTTAGAACATTAAATAAACTCAGCACAATTTATATGTTGCCTAGCTTCATAGTCCTCCTTTCAGAGTCATTAATCAATATCAAGTTATTATCTTCATCAATTATTTCTTCGTTATGGAACATGAGCATCAGACACACCTAAAAGGTACTTCCAAATATATGTGCCCAGTCCCCCTTAGCTCAACGGTTCATCCTATAGTTTGAATTGTAATTTTCCCCCCTATACCACATTAAAATTAGTGGATTTCAATTATGAAACAGGATATTACATAAATAGGATATTACATAAATACTAAGTTGATATTTAAGGTGAAAGAACTATGAAACAAGCAGAAATGTTCCTCCAAACCATAAAAGATCATACCAAATTCCAAAAAACCACCCTTTAAATATGGAGTAACATTTTGTACTAAATCTCCCCTTAAATTGAAATTTTCAAGAAACACCCTTTAAAAGCTAGATGTCTGGAAAAGACCACTCATCCCACCTTTTATGTTAAGTTTGATGTTAAAATTGCAAAATTACTATTTTGCCCCTTCATCACTAATATCCTAGTTCTTCTCTTCGCAATTCCTAGGTGTTTCATCATTGATTTAGTTGGTTCAAAGTTGATCATCCTTGATTTTTTTGGTTTGAAGTTCTCCTAGGTGTTCATCCTTCACCTCTCGGTCCTCTCCCAAATGGAAAATTAAAGTTAGTTGAAGAGCGATCCCTTTTAATTCCCTTCAAATATATTAAAAATACCAGGGCAGAATGGTAATTTCACACATTTAACAACACAAAGTTAAGATGGGTGTTCTTTTGCAAGCATCTAGCTTTTAAAAGGTGGTTTTCCAGTGTTTTCAATTTAAGGGGTGATTTTGTGCAAAATGGTGTATTTAAGGGTGGTTTTCTAGAGTTTGGCCAAGATCTTATGAAAAGGCCTATTTCTTCCACTAGGCCTTTCCAGCACCATTCCTGGGCCTTGGCCCATATGGGGCTGATTTGGACTGGATTGGCTATCTTTTTCTTTTTGCTATCTGGGTGTTTGCTTTGGACTGGTTTCAAAGGGGGCTGTTTATGTATGTTTGTTCTTGATTTGAACTGGGATGTTAAAGGGTTGAAATGTTGAGAAATTGCAAACTATAACCTATACAAACAAGCACTGAAGATTTCAAAATTATGTAGTTATATTCATCTGCACTAAAGTGTTTTAGCCTTTTAGGTCTAATAATGACCTAATCATTTCCAATAGCCAATAGGTTTATAGGTTTAATCTAAAACTAATCTGATTCATCCTGTATTTGACTAGTATAAATATTATAATAATCTTGAGGATGCCCACTAAAGGTTTGAATACAAGATACTCGTAAACTTGCTGTTAAGATCGTCCGATTTAAATAATCCAACAATTTTTTAATGCTTGACGATCTTTTGAGCCCCACATATTGACTAGAGTGAGAAAAAGAAATGTATTGTTTTATAGTGTTACTTTGGGGGTAAGAATAAGATGCTTGTGTTACCTGTGGCGACGGTAGATGTCAGTGGAAAAGCTAACCCTGAGCAAGAAGAAAGCAACGGCATACAAATAATTATACATTATTTATATTTCATGCCTTTATGATTGGAGATTTCTGGGGAAAAATAGATCTTGTGGATGCCTAGTTGAGCTATAAACTGACTTGAGGTTTTTTGGCTTTTGGTTGAGTAGGTATTTTGTTTTTAGACCCAAAATGGCGTATTTTTAAGTGGAGATATCTCTACATTATGATTATGACGCAACATTATTCTTTATAGATTGCATAATCCAAGAGAAGTATAAAGAATTAAAGACGAAGCATCAAAATTTTGGCGTTTCCTTTTCGGGTATCGTGTAAGCATCTATGTGATGCGAGGAGTCGATTTTGCAGTCACTCCTATAATTTCGCTCCAAGCATATTCATATATGCTTTCCCAAGTTGTGGCTCAAGATGGCATATATTGTATCACAATGTTCAAATCTGTTTGTTCTCTGTGACGATTGAAAGTGCCGATATTAGCCTATGGACAAGTTTTCAAGTGCTGATTGTCTTTGGATAATAAGTACTTTACAAACTCGTTTTGTCTTAGTTTTAGCTCGACGAGTTCATTTGTCTTGAAAGCTGTATAAGAAAAGGATGGATCAAAATAATCAGGGGAAAGAAGTGGAATGCGAAACCAGAAATGTAAACTTCCCTTTCACTAATCTGAACTCAATTGAGATAACCATTCCTGGAAAAGTATGAAGTAAACTGGCATGTAGATGAATGAAAACCATATTCATCTTGCTACCAATAAATCAAGTCCTTTTTAGCTTGTGCCACAATTCAGTAATGGGAGACACAGATTGCCCACCAAGAATCATCGAACAGCTATAAAACATAATAATATATGCCTATTGATGCCTTCTAGGTATATCTTGGGACAATCCTCTCAAAATGAGGGTAGGGCCTTTTCTCTGATGCTTCTTTATGTGTTTAGTCACTAGTCTTATACAGCTTCACTTGCTTATTGGTAGCACGTAGTGCTTATTCATTGGCAGTATCCATTGGTTGTCTCTTTATTCCAGTTGATATGATTGTTAGTGTTCAAGTATGTCTATTTAAGCTAATTGCCAATGGACCAGCAGGGTAAAAGAGATGTTAAGACATGCATTGTAGCACATACTATTCAAGTGATGGTCTGGTGGAAAGCATGATGAAGATAAAAAAAAAAAGGGGAAAATATTGAGTCTGTTTGGCTAGGAGATCACAAATCAGATGAAACAGTACATTTGGTGAAGCCTTTAAAACATATGGAACTTAATATCATGAATCTGTTTGGCTAAGAGATCATAAATCTAGTATTAGTACAATTTTGGCAATCAGTACACTTGTACTTTAAGCATCTGTTCCCTTTCTTTGCTTTTCAGCATCTGTGGAGCACTGCACAAGTTACCACCTCTTCCTGATAACTCTCAAGGATTCCATTCCCTAAAAGCAAGAGTCTTACCTCTCACAATGCCTCTTGGTTTACCCGAAAAGGCGTTTTAATCCCTTGCTTAGGCCTGTCCACAAAACGATATGATCCACCTGCAAATCTGTAATATTGATTATGTCAATCACATGGAGAATATCTTCACACTTGTAAATCTTTCCTGAAGTGAGAAGGGGCGAGTGGTCAGCGTTAAAGCCTTAAAGGTGCTAAATGCTTCTGCACGGTCAGAAGTTTTATGAATACATACCTAGCTGTCGAGTGATGAGGGGAAGCTTGGCCTCAAAGAGAAAGAGTACCCAATTTCCACAGATTTTTGCTCTTCTGGTGTTTTATCTGCCCCTTCGTTTTGTCGAGGAGACAACCTTGATCAAAATGTGAAGAAGGATCATAAAGGATTTACCCTATTCCTTTTCTTATCCCTTAGCAGATGCTGCAAGAATATCTCTTCAGAGTATCTAGCAAAGGCACCAAAGTCCTTAACTGAAGGAATTTACCAAGGGCATGTTCAGCATGTCATGCTCATACAATACCTTTTGCTGACCGATAAGGTAACTAACAAGGTAAAAACCTGTTGATAAGGTGACATTTGGTCTTCAGATTTTGTCCATGCCTTAAGATAACCTTGGCTGTAATCCGTTGACAGAACAAGACAGTATGTGACAAATGAAGTGTCTTTCAATTGTCTGAAGATACCGGAGGACTTGAAAGCCTCTTTGAACAAGAGGCAGATTTTTTAAGATTTATGATGGGCATGTACTTGCTGTAGATTTATGGTCATATTATTATGAGAAACAATGATCACTATCACTGGATAACATGTCAGAAAATGCTTCTGGCCGAACAAAAATAGTGGAAAAGCTTCATGATCAGAAGATCTCCTTTCCTTGAAAAAAAGAAGGGGGGAATGAAGATCTTCTTGGTATCATTCCAATATGCTACTTACTAGTTACCAGTACCAGATGTCGAGTCCCGAATACATAGAATGCAAAAGCTACTTGTATAAATAGCTGATCGGGTTTTCCGATCATTTCAGAGCAAACCACACCACCTCACACTCACTGAGAACCAAAACAATCAAAGAAACAGCCAGTTACGGTAGAATCATGGAGAGCTTGAGGCATTTGGTGGATGAGAAGCCATTGGTGATCTTCAGCAGGAGCAACTGCTGCATGTGCCACTCCATGAAGCAGCTTATCAGAAGCTACGGCGCCAATGCAACAGTGTACGAGCTTGACCTGGAGCCCAACGGGGATGACATTGAGGAGGCTCTGCAAGACATCGTGAGTGGGCCCAGCGTGCCAGCCGTGTTCATCGGGCAGAGGTTTGTGGGCGGCGCCAAAGAAGTCATTAGTCTTCAAGTCCAAGGAAAGCTGATGCCTCTCCTCAAAGATGCTGGAGCTATATGGATGTAATCTGTAATGTCTTATAATGCAACTTTTTTTCAAAATAGCAGCTAGATGAGATGAAACCAAGTTCCTGGATTGAATAATGCAGTTACTGATGTTTCAAGTGTTCATGGTTCTGCTGCTGTTTGCAAGCAGGGTAATCAACTATATACAATTACATACACATATAAACTCTTCTGTATATTCGCGTCTATGATGAGACGTGAATGCACTCGTTAAAATAGAAAGCGTAAATGGAAATGTATTGGGAATGAATTCAGGTTTAGAAAGTCATCTAGAGAACTGCAGATGTGAACTTTACTAACAGCTATGGTTGTTCTGGTTGTCTGATCAGAGTTCTGTTAGTTTGGTTGTTCTGGTTGTCTGATAGCAGCAAGAACAAGATGGTGTTTTACTGTTTTTCATAGCCAAGGTTATTGTCAAAAAGACAAAGTGAGACTATAATAAGATAAACGACGAATCGGATGCATCCATTGAATTTGACAGTTGAAGCGTTCCCATCGGTTCATTGTGCTCATCGGGTCTCTAATCAGTAGAGAATGAGTATATGTTCTTCCACAACCGGAGCTGTCAGTTTCCTCCTCGTAGTCAACACATACACAGCTCGACAGTGGCGATTCGAGAAATGAATTAGGCACTCTTCAAGGGAAAACCAGGGGCCAAAGTAACTGTGACAGTGTGAGGATGAGCTATCTCATTATTTCATGGCAAATAATCTCAAGTGTGATTATTCGTAAACGTACATAAATATGTTCTTCTATTTGCATAATGAAAAAGAAGTGATACTTCCATGAGTGTTGTCAGAGCTAATCCCAACCGAAAAACATGGCTCGAACAATCACCATTTTTTTTGTTTTTTTGCCGCATTCTGGGCTCAATGGGATTCAATTTTGAAAATTGCACCTGTCTTGATCCTGTCTCCCCATGGGAGGATGTTTAGTATACCATGTAGGTAGTCCACCACCCTACCTTTTTAATTAATGTAAAGTGAAAAGTAAAATACTACATTTATTAATTACGGAGTATTTAGTTCATCAAAGTATACACTTTTTTCTTTATGTATATTTACTGGACACATTTTATATATATATAATTATACACAATATATACTATATATATATATATACGCAATATAGAATTATGTACGCTAATTACTAAGAACGTACATGAGTTGATCAAAGTATACACTTTGTAATTTTGTATACCTATATATATGGCTATACATATGTACACAGGACAAATATATACAATATATCTGTTATATATAAGTATAATATATAATATATTGTATAAGATAATATATTATATATATAGTATTATAATATATTAATGTGTATATATATGCGGGACGGGACGGGATTTGCGGGATTGAGATAGGTCGTCCTGCTTCCCGTCCGGCATAATTTTTATGGGACAGGACCGGGAAGGAATTTACTATTTTTTTTCGTAATTCCACCGGGATCGGGATGGGACCGGAATTTGTGCCCATCCCTAACTTGTATAGTTGTATGTATTGCATTTACTAAAGTATTTGGTAAGTGTTTCTTTTGATATGTAATATTTGTTTTTTAAATTTGAAATTTAATTTTAGAGTTGTATATTAATGTCAAAACTTGGTAATTTACCATTACCAACCAATTATATTGGTTACCACTTAAGTTGGTACAAGGGTTTATATGGTTGGTAACGGTACGAGATTTATCATTACCAATTATAATTGGTTGGTACGTGGTAACGATGAAAAGTAACTGGTATTATACCAATTCCACCCCTAGACATTTCACCAGTTAGGACAACTTTTTTAGGCATTTCACCAATTCCCCCTATTTTTAAACGCTTTTTTACTCAAAGAGGATTTGGGTGGTTCTTAAAAATACATACACAAATTTTTCTTCGTTTGTTTTTGCATTTTTAAATTTTAATTAATTTCATTAAGTGTAATAAGTACGTAGTATAAAATACACATAGGTTGCTCTTAAAAAAAACTATACGGATAGAAAAAGAAAAAAAATTGCAAAATAAAAAGAAAATGTCTCACCCCACTCACATTTAGGGCTTGTTTGGTTAAATAGGGGAAGTATAATTCTCGAGAATTTAACGTCCTAGGAACTCAATTCTCATAAACTAAGTAAATCATAGGAATTGAGAAAATGTGTTTTGTTTGATTTTAGAATATATAAGAATTTTCATTAAAAAAAAGAATATATAAGAATTAAAACGAGGGAAGTAGAAATTTTCAATTAAAAAGGATGGAAGCAGAACTTACCTAGAGAGATTAGGTAAATAAATTCCTCCAAAATGGGGGAATTTAAATTTTCAGGAATTCAACTTCTTGGATTTTTTAGAGACAAAAAACTCAACCAAACACATATATTAACTCTACTATATGAGATTTTTACTTCCCAGGTTTTTTTATTGTCAACCAAACGAGCCCTTAATACGCTAAATTAGAAGAAAGAAAGGAAATATATGTTGTATAGTGTAATTTACAAGATTTGAATAAATTTTATTGTTCTGCACAAAAAAAAAAACTAATTAACTTTCTAAATGCCACCCTAGATGTTTTATTATAGTGTTTTACTTTTTATTTTACATTAATTAAAAAGATAGGGTGGTAGGCTACCACCATGGTATGCTAAACATTCTCCTCAATCCCATCCCATTATGTTCCATACCCATCCCTAATATGAGGGCATATCCCAAACTTGAAATTTCCTGAGCCAAAGGTAGGTTAGAAAGCATTTTTTAGACATTCCAGTTTGAAAGTTTTGCAAGCCCCTTGTGAGAGGGGACAAAGGAAAGGGACATGATTGAGAACGGAAGATTCAGATTTCAGACCAGTCTCATTCGGGACCCAATGGAATTCAATGTGAAAAACGTGCATGTCTTGATAGGCTTGACAAATGGTACGAAAATTACCACACCACCCACGTACCGACTATGTTGGTAACTACACTGATGGTAACCGACATATCGGTAACCATTGTGGTGGTAACCACGTGAAATTGGTACGGTAATGGTAATGAAATCTGAAATACCATGGTTAACGAGTGTGTATATATATATATATATATATATATATATATATATATATATATATCTTATTATTTAATGTTTTTACTTTTGACCTAAATTGTTCCTATCTAGTCCTTCCATTCAAACACAACCAAGCGGCAGTCCTAGCCTCCACTCTCCCGGCTCCCCTCTATAGTCTCTCCGTTCAAGGCTTCCGACCAATGGTAATATTTCGGACGGTAGCCAAGGGGTTTCAAAAAATACAAATAAAATTGTAGCTTGATAACCATGATAATGTACTGATAGTAACCACAAATCGTGGTTATCACATATATCAGATGAACATATAGCAGCAAACACAATTAGACTGAAAATTGAATTTCAGCATAAAACATAAACATAGTGAATTTCAAGGCATGGCCACAACACTGGTTTCTCAAGCCCGTAAAATTTTTTTAGGGCAATTTGCACAACTATACAAGTTTTTTTGTGGGTTTGCAAAAATACCACTTTTTTGGAAAATTTGCACAACTAACATGGGTGGTATTAGTGCAAATAAAACTAAGGAAGGGCTAAGCCGGTTGCAGGTTCTCACAAGGGGAGAGAGAGAGAGAGAGAGAGAGAGAGAGAGGGGGGGGGGGCATGGGTTTTGGTGGGGGATTTTGGCGCCAAAATAGGAGAGAGAGGAGGTCATCATTGCCCTATTTGTAAATGTGATGGGAAATGGGTTTTCCTCCATTTTTAAAGTATAATAGGAGAGGAGGAGAGAGACCATCATTTTCTTCCTCCCATGGACAAGAGAGCTGGAGAAGAAGGCCACCATTGGAGAATAACACATTCGCATTAAGGTCCGGTTGCAGAGCACGTGTCGGGCGCATTATTTGTTCGTGTCAGTGTTAGTTAACTTCCGTGTCGCAGAGGTATCTGAGAAACCCTAATTCTCAGTTGCAATGGGTAGGCTTCTCTCTTGTTTCTCCACATGTTTCGCGAAGAGTAGATACCCATTAACAATGGTGTTGATCCGAGTTTTCATTTGCAAGGCAAAATGCCAAAGACTGTGTCACTCTCATTTTCAACGACCGTTGGTTGTTCGATGGTGTTGGATGGGTGTATTCTGGTGAAACCGAGCGGAAGAATATGATAATTGAAGAGGGCATCGACCTCGCCTCTCTAAATCAACTGTTGAGGCTCAAGGTCGGCCATGATTGTTCATATGAAGATTGACGGTTGTCTTACATGCCAAAGGGGGAAGAAGCGGGTCATCCGATAACGATAGGTGATGATGACGACCTTGAGGCTTTTAAGTTTTTGAACTCGAAGTCTGGGGAACATCCATGGCCCATGGCGATATATGTTGGTCCAGTGGTGAAAGAGAGCCTTCAAGTACCACAACCCGGCGTCGGGGAAGAATGCTTGAGTGGGCCTCGTAACTCTCAAAAGGTGGACGAGCTGGAGGCAGAAGGTAAGCCACAATCAAACGCTATGGTTGTAGATGTGGGGTTATATGGTGGAGGAGGGGTTAGCGAGTCAATAGGGAAGAGTAACGATATAAGGGTGAAAAACAATGTTGACATGGGGTTTGGAAGGGGTGACAAAGATATATGTGAAGGTGACAAAGTTAAGGGTCCGGAGGTGATCCTCTTGGCTGAGGTGATAGGGAAGAGCCAGGATCATGTTACTGACATGGGTTTTGGAACCGGTGACAGACGTATTTTTGTAGCTGACAAGGGTAAATGTCCAGAGTTGAACCACATGGGTGATGTGATAGGGAAGAGACAGGAGGACGCTACTGACAGGGGGTTTGGAACTGGTAAACAGCTTATGAGTGTAGGTGACAAGGGTAAAGGTCCGGAATTGATCCAGTTGGGTGGGGTGATAGGGAAGAGCCAGGAGCACGCAGCTAACAAGGGGTTTGGAACTGGTGACAAGAACATTCTTGAGGGTGACAAGTGTGAGGGTCCAGATGTTATCCACTTGGGTGACACGGACTTCTCTTCCAATGACACGGTAAAATGTCAATGTGACATGTATAAGGGGTTGGATTTCATATCCATTAGCAGTGAGGAGGAGGAGGAGGACTTCGATGCCGGAGTGAAGAGGGAAGAAGTTTGGGATGATTTTGACTGGGAGGATTTTGAGGAAGACCCGGGTATGAGGATGTCGATGGAGAGGGACAAAGTTGAGGATGAGGTGATGAGGGAACTTGAAGATTGGGTTCCTAGGTCCAGCACATCCCCACCTACGATGGAGAACGTTGAAGCTATGGTGGACAGAGCAACGCCTCGGACCCAGGATCCACGACGGAACCTGACAGAAATTTCGGAGGGACAATTGTTCGCCTCGAAGGTAGAAGTGCAGACTTGCCTTAAGTTGATTGCAGTGCAGAAGTGCTTCGAGTTTGTAGTGAAGAGGTCGTGTAACAAAACGTATTTAGTTGGTTGTGTGGACAACAAGTGCACGTGGATGTTAAGGGCGTCAACTTACCGGTGCACGACTATGTGGTCCATTCGACAGTATGTTCAAGAGCATACATGTGACCTGAGCATGATGCACAACCATAGCAGACATACTACGTCGAACATGATTAGACGCAACCTCGTGACCACGTAAGTGTTACTTTAGTTGCGAACAGCTATTTATGTCACACAACATTATTCCACATGTCACATTATGTAACTCACCATGACACCATTATATGCAGGTTCATCGGGACTCGAAAGGACCTCGTTCCCGAGCAAGTGCAGAAAATGACGAAGTCCGAGTATGGAGTATCGTGTAGCTACTGGAAGGCACGAAGGGCACGACTGACAGCGAGGGAGGTGAAGCATGGGACCGACGAAGACAGCTACCGAGATATTATTCCATACCTGCACATGTTGGAGCAGACTAACCCCGGGACATATACTAGGTTAGAGCTGGACGCATCCCAAAGATTCAAGTACGCCTTTGTTAGCTTCGGGGTATGGCGCAAGGCGATCCCCTACCTTCGAAAGGTAATACCCCATGTCGGTACTATAATATTGCATGTCACCTAACATACATAACCATGACACCTAACCAGCTGGTGTCGATATCCATGTCCAGGTGATTTCAGTTGATGGGAGTTTCCTGAAAGGGAAGTTCAGGGGCACGCTTCTATTTGTCACAGCCCAAGATGCAGACCACAGTGTATACCCGATCGCGTTTGCGATTGTCGATGGTGAGCATCACGGGTCATGAGGCTTCTTCTTCAAGAACATGCTACATGTCGTCGAGGATGCACCAGACATAATGTTTGTCTCGTCAAAGGTTTGAGGGACCACTATGTGTTTGCCAAGCAAGGGGCCTGCCAATGGCATCTATTTCAGAATGTCAGGGTGAAGTACAAGGGGGTGACGGGCCTGCAGCCGTTGTACTTCAAGGTGGTGAAGGCGTACATGAGGGCAGAGTTCGAGAAGCACTTCGCTGATTTTTGCGCTCAGTCTCCCCCTGCGGGCCAATACCTAAAAGAGGCTGGATTCCAAAACTGGGCCCGGGCATACTTCTTGGGGATGCACTACAACATATTGACGACGAACAACTCCAAGTGTCTGAATTCCGTGTTCAAGGAGCCCCGCGACCTACCCATCACAGCCCTGATTAATGCTGTCATCGAAACAGTATCCAAGTGGTTTTACGAGCGACGGGAAAAAAGCACCAAATCGGGGTCGACGGTGAGCGATTACGTTCAAGGTGAGCTGAAAACGAGCTATGCGTTGGCAACATTCATGGATGTCAGAGCGCTCAGCGCACACGAGTACACTGTCCGCAGAGGGGCCTCCACGTGGGTTGTGAACCTGTGTGCCCGGACCTGCACATGCAAGCGGTTCGACATTGACCAGTTTCCGTGCCAGCACGCCATAGCCGCTGCAAGGTTTCGAGGTACCAATTTCTTCTCTCTTTATGACTTCTACAAAGTCGCAGCATGGAAGGCGTGTTACGAGAATGTGCTATATCTGCTTCCTCCAAGAGCAGATTGGCGAATCCCCCCAGCCATGTCCAGCGCGGTGTGTCTCCCCCCGGACGTGAAGCGGCGCCCTGGTCGCCCTAAGACTTGTCGATACCCATCTCGGGGAGAATTTACCCGTTTCAAGCGCCGTCGTTCGTAGATGTGTTCCTCCATTGGTGGTCCAACGCCTTACCTCAGCAACTGGGTCTTCTTTTGCATTTGCCGTTAGGGTTCAGTGGTTGGACCATTCTCCGTCTATGTTATTTTGTGAACGGGATACGTACTTGGTAGTGTAATTAGGCTGTTTGTACATATGACAAACTCTAAGTAGGCTGTTGTACTTTTGGGAACGGGTTACATACTACAATTAAGTGGTGAAGAACTTCGTAGTACTTTTGGGGATGGATTCAGAAAATAACCCCTGTCACCCTCTTTGTATTCCCGTGTCAGGTAGAAGGGGTTATCATGTCACATCTTTCAATTTGATGGTTGACATTTCGGTGGTTGACGCTATGATAATGAATTCACCCATGCATTGACACTTGTTTCAACTCATATTTACATTCCTGAGTGTTTGTGGTAGTGGTGTTAGGAAATCACCCTTGTGACCATATTGAAATCACCATTATGAAAATGATGAAGGGGTTATTATGTAAGTTGACACGGGATTCCAACTTTGGTGACACGGGTGATTTCCTGACAACTTATAACCAAAGTTTCGACAATGAGAACATAGTCAACCAGTGGTCAAAGATAGACCAAATTTTTGCCAAACTTGCAAAAATAGCACAATGGGGGAAAATTTGGAAAAATTGAACATTTCCCATTTATTTGGAAAAAATTGCCCGTAACCTCACCCTTTTTAGCTGGGTTTGGGCGGGAAAAGAAAAAAAAAAAATTTTTGGGTGAGTTGACACGCGTCCCGGATATCACCACACACTCTCTGTCTCTATCCATCGGGACTCCATCTCTAAATTTCCATAACTCGAAAGCGTTCGAAAGGGGGAGGAAGAAGAGACGTCGGCGACGAGAAATAACGGGTCGAAGAAGAGACGGCCGACGGCCGGGAACTGTCGGATAAGAGAAGAACGCCGGCAGAAAAGTCAGAAGGTACGCCCCCTTTCTCTGTTGTCCGTTATCTTCAAATCTGGGGTTCGGGGTGGGTGGATGAATGAACCTGCTATGGTGGTAAGGGATTGAACATCAAGGAGCGCGGTTTTGGAGATTGTGGAGGGGTGACAATGGTGGTTGCGAATGAAGGAAAAGGAGCGCGGTTTTGGGGATTGGATAGGGCAAACCCGCGGTTAGGGTTTAGGAAGCCCGAAGAGGATGGGTATGGTGGGGGTCGCAATTGGGAATGAGGAAGATTAGGGGTTTGATTGGGAATGGGGAAGATTAGGGGTTTCCATTAATTTGAAATTCAGATTTGGGGAGTTGATGTGGAATGTATGTCGTCAGTGGTTTAGAAACGGTCTGACATTTGTGACATGGGTTTACAAATTGAGTGACATGGGTTTACAAAGCGAGTGACATTGAATATAAAATTTCTCGATAACGTATTGTTGCTCTTAAACTGCAGGAAACAAATGGTTCGGACAAAATTTACACAGCCAGACAAACAGCGGGAGCCCCGTTACTGTCTCCCGGAAGAAAAGCACTTTCGCGCACGGGTAAACCAAGGGTCGAGGGTTACGTCGAGGAGACGGACGCTGCTAGGGATATCGTGGTGAAGACACTCAAGAAGATTATGGATACCTTGGAGAAGATGGATGATAAGGTACTTAAGTCTTTCGCATTATTCACTCTCTCATATTCTTATTAAGTTCAGTGACTAGGATAAATAGAGTAATGACATGGGACATACAGTAGGTGACACGGGATATAAAAGTGTTAGAGGAGATGGTGGATTTATTGTAACAACTTATTGTGTGCAGATAAAAGTGTTGGAGGAGAAGGTCCATGAAATGCGGGATGGAAAATTGATTGGAAGATGCAAGGAACAAAGAGTAAGGGATAGTGAAAACGAGGTTGTACATGTTGGAATCCATGTAACTTGTAGATCGGTTTTGCAGGTTGTTGATGTTGATGTTGATGTCCCAAAGGGGACTCGTACTGAAGCTGTGGAGAAGCCCCGACAAGTTGCTAAGGTACGCTTCATGTGGCCCGTTCCATTCATCCTTTATGTTTTCAATTGTGGCATGGGGATGTTAGCAAGGCGACAGGGGTTGTTTCATTTGGTGACATGGGAAATGTGTTTGGGAATTCAAAGGTTGTTCGTAGAGCAGGAATTTGATAGAAAGGTGTCGAAGAATACGAAACCGCGGGCCTCTAAAGGGAAGGACGCCGTCGTTCCCGGTGAAGCCGTTGCCATGGGACTAGTTTCTGCGGCCGACTATGAGGCCCTACAGGGGTGGCTCGCAAGGTAACCCATCGTCTCATTTTAGTCTTCATTATACGACACAGTTACCCTTTCATTGATTCCACTCCATTGTACGGTCCAGTGCGGACGGTGAGAACCAGTCAACGGCTTACGGCAAGGACCCGTCGAAGGAGTTTTTTACCACCCTCCAGACGCCCCACTATTGGATCCATTCAGAGGTACGAAGCTGGTATATTGTATTTATCACATTTTATTATGATTCGCCTTGCATACGCATTTGGGTTGCACTTGGACTATGTTGTGGGTTGTAATGGGGGTTAATTTGTCGCAGCACTTCGAGCAGTCATGCTTCCTGCTACGTAAACAAAGCGCGGAGAGGGGTTACGACATTGGGCGTCAAGTCATTGTCTTGGACTCCTACTTCTCCAGCTATCTGGAGAGGGAGTGGAAAGAGTACAACTCAGACGTCGGGGGGTATGAGGCGAGTGGCATACTCCTCTCATACTTCGATGGCCGGGCCCTGGCGCCCATGGCCCGTCCGTGGGCAGGTGTGGACCTCGTCCTCCTACCCCTCAACCTGAGGGGAAGACATTGGGTTGCCGTTGCTCTTGATCTGAAGGAGTAGCAGGTGAAGTTGTATGACTGCGATGTGCACTGCGTGATAGACGCCCAACTCCCACCCTTGCTGATGCATGTTACCCACCTCCTCCCCATCATCATGGATGCACACGCTGAGTTGAAGGTGAAGTATGCATCGAAGTTGTCAGGCCCATTTCGCATAAACCGCGACAAGCGCGTTCCGCAAAACAAGCTCAGGTATGTTTGGTGCGACGCCTGTATTTCATGTCACTGGATGATATCTCCTCCTCTGTTTTGACAACATCTCCGTCATTGCAGTGGTGACTGTGGCCCTTACACGATCAGATTCATGGAGCTCCTCATGGAGACCGATCCCACCTTCGATGGCCTGGACGACACATTTATTGGGGCGTACAGACAGATACTAGCGGCTGCCATCTTCAATGGTCGACTCTGTGGACGCATAATTTGATTGTCGTTTGGGTGTAGTTATGGAAGTGAATTGTTGTCGTTTGTTGTGAACAACGTTGATCTTAATCTTGTCCTTTGGTTGTTTGGATACAATTACTTTTGGGAACGGGTTACACTCTACTGGTAAGTGGTAAAGCACTTCGTAGTACTTTTGGGGATGGATTCAGTAAATAACCCCTGTCACCCTCTTAGTATTACCGTGTCAGGTTTAAGGGGTTATCATGTCATTGGTTTGAATTTCATGTTTATCGGTCCGGAGGAGACACTTTGATAATGAAATCACCCATGCATTGGCACTTGTTTCAACTCATGTTTAAATTCCTGAGTGTTTGTGCTAGTCGTGTTATAAATTCACCCTTTTCACCATATTGACATCAGTAACACGATAATTATGTAAGTTGACACGGGATAGAGACTTTGGTGACACGGGTGATTTCCTTACAACTTATAACCAAAGTTTCCACCATGCCAACATCGTCAATCACTGCCTAAAAAATATCATAAAAATAAATTAACAGTCTAAAACCTATGTAGCACGGAAACGCCTAGGACACGGTCCACAAATAATGTACACGTTTTGGAATTTAAAAAAACCCGGTTCATAATTAAAATAAAAAAGAGAGGGGGTGTTTGATTTCAATTTATATGAGATTTAGGTGTAGGATCTAGAAATTGATGATGGTTCAAGCTCACAAACTAATGTAAGTTGACACGGAATTCCAACTTTGGTGACACGCCCCGCTTTGCCCCTCTCTCTTCATAAATACACCTCCATCAATCCTTTCGACTTCTATTCTTCTCTTGCACGCCACAACAAAATTTCTGAAGAAGAAGCGAACAGGTCGGATTTGCTTCACCAGTGGTGCTCATCTTCAACAAAAATCTTGAAATTCCAAGTAAGTACAACCCCGATTGGCATCTGTGTTGATGATTACGGTTTGGATTTTAGGGTTTTCATCGATTATGAGTTTGTTTTGAATGAAATCTGAGTTGTTATTAGGGTTTTCGACATAGAGTACTAATTGAGGACATCAAAAGCTTTCCGATTAGGGGCTAGGGTTTATGTAACTTCCATTTTAGGTATGCCTGTGTATGCTGCAGATTTTGGGTGAATATGTCCATGACTGGTTTAAAGTTAAGTGATTTTTGTATCATTCATCTTACTGCTCACTGTTTTATGGCTTGTGCCTTGTGTACTTCCCTGTTTAAAACATCCATTAGTCGCTTATCTTACATGCAATTAGTTGATGGAATTTGCTTGGAGTTCCGATCAGCATCTTATTGGTTTAGGCTTGATATATGCAATTAGTTGGTGAAATTTGCTGAATTGGGGGTGAGAATGCTGCCACAGTGAGTGATGGAGGAAAACATAAACACAATTTAGGATATACTTTACTGATAGACTATTTGTGTGATTCTAAAGCATGAGGGTGTTTTGATTAAGCCTATGAAAGTTGCAACCTTTCTCTTTCTATGTGAAGGTTTATGGTAGGGAAGTCAGTCAACTATATATAGTTCATGAAAATATTAATGTTGCAACCTTTTTTTTTTTGTTACGCCAGTGCCATATTTGATTGTTTGCTTTTTTTAAAACTAAGCATTAAGCATACTTTCCAGTTCAACATTATGAGTTTGGTTGTGCTGTCTGTGCTCGGTAAAGTCCCATTCCCACCATCCCTTTTGAGAAACAAATTTCTTCCCATTTTTTATATAACTTTGTGAAAACTTGATTTCACCTGCTGCTTTATGCTGTTGTTGCCTTTGCTGTTTGCACACTTAAACCTTCAGCTTTTTGTGATGATGGGTTTTCTAACCACCTTTTTGTAATTGGTATTTGCATGCACATAAATCTCTCCTTATCAACATTATAATGTCCTGGCATTAATTTAGCTTATATATTACATTCTCCTTTAGTTGTTTGGTGACATATCATCTCACTCTCCCATTCATCTTTTTCATATATATGTACTTGTGTCCATTATACAACATGCTTAGATTATTTTCATATGTATGTTCTTGTGTTTGGTTTTCTTGTCCCATCTCACGTTTCTATTCCCTTGTACTGGTAGGAATCATGTGGCCTTACTCCGACAGCGACGTTGACACGGACTCCGACAGCGACCGGAGCTACCAGAGCGGTGACGATAGGAGGTACCACTGGCTGCGTATGGACTACGACTACGGCCGCAGTAGTCGTGACCGTCGAGGGGAGGAGGAGGATGATTCTCAGTCAGATAGGAGAGACCCCGAGCAGGTGGCTGAGGACAATGCGCTCTGGAACTACGCCGCCTCAGAGCTCACTGAGCTCTGCCAGCAAGTTCAGTCGCTGCTGAACCGGGATTCTGCGAGGGAGGAAGCTATGGCCGCCCAGCGCACTCAGCTGCAGGCCGCCAACACACAGCTCCAGACCACCACTATTGAGCTGCAGGCTACCTAGTCCTCGTTGCAGGCCACCACTACTGAGTTGCAGGGTATGCAGACCACGCTGCAGGCCGCCACGGAACACAACATGGTCCTCGCCAACAAGTTGGTGAGGAGCGAGGCTAGCAACAACCACCTGGTGCAGTGGGTGGCCGAGGTGTCCTCCTTCTTCTGTGGGTAGTGGGTCGGGCACGCTAGCGAGCAGCTCCGCACCCGACAGCTCACCCGCTGGAACAGGCTCATGGGGTGGATTCTCGTGCTGATGATGGGAGTGATGGTGCGTCTGTTCACCAGGGCTTAGGACCTCCGAAGGAAGTTATGTTTTCTTTTTGCCAAAACTTGTGATGTTGTTGTTGTCTTTTGCCATAAACTGATGTTAGGGTAGTTAGAAACAATGTCTCACCCACGCTCGGTTAGTTGTTGTTTTTTGGAACGCCGAGTGTGGTTGCACTGTTATGAATGGTGCTTGTATGATCGGATATGGTATGTATAGGGCAATGTCCCTCCTATATTATGCATTTCTATTACAATGCTGAGTGTTTGTGCTAGTCGTGTTAGAAAATCACCCTAGTCACCATATTGACATCAGTGACACGATATTTATGTAAGTTGACACGGGATTCCAACTTTGGTGACACGGGTGATTTCCTTACAACTTATAACCAAAGTTTCCACCATGCCAACATCGTCAATCACTGCTTAAAAAAAATCATAAAAATAAATTAACAGTCTACAACACATAACCACCGAGTGAAGATAAAGAAAGCGAAATAGTTCATAGTAACGTACTAAAATACCAACCTAGTGAATTACCGTCCACAACTAAATGTTCCGACCAGCAACCATGGTCATAAATATCAAACACAATAAAAACGATGTTCATAACAACCTTCTACCATAACATCAAAGTTCATAACACTGGGCAATGGTGATCATAACTGCGATCATAACCGTCTACCATTGAAGATGCCAACAGCGAGCATGTGCCTGTACACCCCCATGAATGCGTCGTCAAGACCGTCGTAGGTGTGGGCGTTCTTCGTGAGGAGTTGCATGAACCTGATCATGTATGGACCGCAGTCTCCACTGCAATAGGGATTCTGAAGTCAGATTCATTACAACCGGATGCCACTATGAGACGAAGAGATTTTTAAGTGTTCGACATAAATTACCTCTGCTTGTTCTGCGGAATCCTTTTCTCGCGACTAAGGGCGAACGGCTTTGGCAACTTGTCGGGGTAGGTGGCCATCAATGCGGGGTGGGCATTCATCAGTACCGGGATAAGGTGGGTGATGCAGCTTAAGTGTGCCGGCAGATGGCAGTCCCTCATGATGTAAACGTCCGAATCATAAACCCTTACCTGCCACCCGATCAAATCTATCGCTACGGCGATCCAGTGAATATTGTCCACGTTCAACGGTAGGAGGATGAGTTCCGCCCCTTCCCACGCCCGGCCTATCGTCGCCGGGGACCGCCTGTCAAAGTAGGCAATCAACTTCTCGTCGGCTTCGTAGCTATCCACATCGCCATTGTATTTGTCCCACTCGGTCTGCAGATAGCGACCGAAATATGTGTCCACAACCACAACTCGACCGCCAACGTCGCCGACCCTCTCCGTTACCCCTTTACGAAGAAGATAGCATGCTTGTTACATGTGCTGCATTGATTACAACCCTAGTAAAAATCCAAAACTATTCCAGTACCTATTATAGTAGATGCCGTGTCATTCACTAAACAAAGGTAGTCATTTAGGCAGGTTTCGTACCTCAGAGTTTAGCCAAACTGTGGGCGTTTTTAGTGCGGTGAAGAACTCCTTACTCAGCGCCGTGCCGTTCGCAGTCTTCCAGCTGTCCTCATCCCCGCTGCACAACCACAACCACAATGTTAGGAGAATGGAGTCATGTATGCAATCACTTGGGTACGTCTACTGATGAGTGTCACCTATCCATCCAGCGGAGGAAGCCATCGTTGTCTGACACACAAGACCCAACTTAATCGCGGCCGCGCCTTCGACAACGTTCTTCCCTTTTCGGCCCCGCGTTTTCTTCTGAGGCGGGGACTTCACTTCTCCTTCACCTCCTGGACCTCTCTTACTCTTCCTGCCTCGAACGGGCTCCGCTCTTGCAGCCTCTGGGATCTGCCAATTGGTTAGACAGTTTCAACGGTCAGGGCAAAAATGTTTTTACCCCCGTGTCACCCGAAAATGTACTCGTGTCGGCTAACACTAATACACTTGTCACTTACGTACTACTATAGATTCAAATGACAATGTGAAGTAACATCCAATTTACCTTCTCATCCTGTCCTTCCCGGCGTTGCTTGGTCGTTCACTGTAGGTGGTACCTCCGTTGAAACGGCCTTAAGGTTGTTCTCCTCAGCCTCCCTATGTTTCCCGTCATTCTCTCCACTGACATCTCTCCCAGTTCCTTCAACGGTCTCGTCTTTCACAGCCTCTGAGATCTGACAATTGGTTATGGTTATTTCAACTGTCATTCAGATAATTTATTTGTTCCCTTGTCACGTAACATATTAAAATGTGTCGCTTCACATTAACAACCATGTTAGTTGTCTACAATATACTGAAATATTAAAAAATGTCGATTCTATTACCCCTTCACCATGGATTCAGAAAATACTATGTCGAGTAACAATCAATTTACCTCCTCTTGTCCTTCTGGTGGCTGGTCTTCCACCTTAGTTGGTCCCTCTGTCCCCCCCGATCTTTTGGTCGTTATCCTCTCCACGGACATCGTCCATTGGTTTATGCTCACCTCCTGCATTCGAATGGCCATCTCGCATCCCATTCACAACACCTTCCAAGACTTTCATCTGATACACAAAGTACATAAATGAGGGGTGTTCGCGAATGTTATTTGGCATTGGAAGATAAGTAACCCGTGTCACCTTTGAAAAATACCCGTGTCACATATAAAATATACCCGTGTCACATATGACAGAAACGTTACACGTACCTTGTCATCCATGCTTCGCATCCATGTTGCCATGGTTCCCAGCCTCTCCAAGATCAGTTCTACTGACTTCCCCAACTTATCTTCCCAGGATTCCCTTGTCCCATCTCGTTGCTCCAAACTCGGCCCGGCCTTGCCAGAGCCTTCACCGTAATAACTCGGTGCCAACGCAGCCTCAATGTCATCAAAGTAGAGGTCAGGCTCCTCATACTGGTAGAAGCACCCGAGCATCAATTCATACTCGTTGGCCTTCGGTACTAGTATCGGGTTGTCTTCGACCTTGATGCTATCCGATTTTTCAGGGTCCATGTGGGACTGGATCGTCTCATACATTAGATTGTCGTCATCGGCTGTCCACCTCAGCATGCGAGGCAACGCCGTTTTCGACACCCGGTTTGCAAACGCCTCCCCAATCCCCGGGACCGCTTCGTACAGCCAAATCTACAACAACCACACATGTCACTCGAGTTCATCAATTGCACTTAATAGTTCAAGCATAACTTCGGTCAAGTAGGTAACCTGGAACGCATACAGAAAACCCATAAGCCCATATCCATATCGTTCGTCCTTGTCGTTCGCCTTCGGCTTCAAGTCAGCGACACGTCATTCTATGACGCCCGACAGGGAATCGTGGGTGGCCTCGTACACAATCCTGTCCCAGGGGTAATCTAGAAATCGATCAACGTTCTCCACAAGCTTCACAATCCACCCTCGTATGGCTTTCCTGGGTTCTCACCCCAGCATAACTCCTTCGACGATGAGGAGGAGAGCGATCTTAAAACACCTTCTCGCACTCGGCTCCTTCAAGATGGAGTTCTTGCAGGCGTTCTCTAGCTCACCCACCTTCATGTTGTCCGTTCCGAATAAGTCCTTGAGAGCCTTCTTTGTCTTCTTGTCATCCTCCGTCTCTGTGTCTTCCCTCCGAACTCGACCACACCGCAGACCAGTAACGAGCGCAAACTCCTTGATAGAGAATCGTCGGAGCTTGTCTTGAAGCATGTACCAAGTCTCCCACTTCTTTTCTGTCACAAGCTGCCGTTGTAACACGTAATGCAGTAGTTGCGACAAGAATTGAACCCGGTTTGCCATTTGCACAATACCCCCAAATTGGCTTCGCAACAGCTTATCCCAATCGACGGGGTCGACCCAGTCGTCCAAGTTCACAAGCAGCGACACTTTGGAACAATGGTTGACCCGCCCTCGGAAATGCTTCTCCTCCGGCACTACAAGTCGTGGCTCCACCTTCTTCGGTGGCCGGACACCCTTCCTCCTCAAATTCTGGGACCAAACCATCCATTTCCCAAATTGCATGCCTTTGAACGAAACAATGGAAAATGCAAATGAAGTGGGGAAGATTACAAATTAAGTGAAGATTCAGAGTAGTAGAGATGGGTGAGGACAGATTTCAATAATCAATTGAGTTTTACCTGTTTTCCGGCGCCATCCTCTCCGGTACGGGCTTCTCCGGCGTCTTCCTCCCTTGTCCTATGTTGTCTGTTCAGAGCGGCCGGACTGCTGCTCTCCTCTTTCCCTTCAATTCACAACCGCCTCTCTTCTTGCCCTCTATTAATATTCGCTCTCTCTCTCTCTCTCTTTCCCTTGTGGTGGTGGTTTTATTCCCCAACTGCAATGAATGCAAGTTGGTGTAAGTTACTTTTGCTTTTCCTTTTATTTTCGAGAGACACAATATTTTTGTTTATCTTTTTTTCTATTTTTTAAAGTGGGTCAAATTAACTGTGCAACCAACTGCCACCCTGAAAGATTCCTTTTCTATTGTCGTTTTGTTATTTTTGTCCCAGTATGGGGTCACGTCTTTGCATGCAAGTGTCCCCTCAAAGGTTTTTTCGTGTCACTATTCACTCTCTCATATTCCTACGTATAGTCTAAATGACCCATGTCACCCCTTTTAATCCTTGTGTCATGTAACAATATATACCTTGTCACCAAATTGGATAGATACATATAACTACACTGCCAAGTTTAACAAAAAATATGTCCGCATACCTAAAATATCCAAATGTTCACATTCGACAACTACCAAGTTTCGCAAAATATCCAAATGTTCTACTTGAACTATTATATGAGGGTGTTATGATTGGAAGCAAGTGTTCACAACAAACATTCACCAGACACTCCAAAGTCTAGCATCCGAGTCGACCATGGAATACCCCAACGGCTAGCATCTGGCGGTATGCCTCAATGTACGTATCGTCCAATCGATCGAAGGTCGGGGCGGTCTCCAGCAGGAGCTGCATGAATCTAATGGTGTACGGGCCACAACCACCGTTGCAATGGGGAACAATCGGTCAGAACGCGGACACCGATTCCACATCCAATGAAACGAAATTGAACCATGTGATCCAACTTACCTTTGCTTGTTCTGTGAAAGGCTCTTGTCCCGGCGAATGGCAAACGACGTGGGGACCTTATCCGCATACTTCACCTTCAGATCGGGGTGTGCCTGCATGACGACAGGGATGAGGCTTGTCACAAGCATTAAGAGGGACTGGAGCTGGCGTTCCGTCACGATGTGGACGTCGCAGTCATACACCCTGACCTTCCACTCCTTCAGATCGATTGCAAGCGCAACCCAATGTTTGTTCCTCACGTTGAAGGGAGGAGGATGAGGTCCGTACCTGACCACGGTCGCCCCAACGGCTTCGAAGACCAGCCATCTAAGTACGCCATCAATGCATCACTGGGGTCATACGCTTCGAGGCTGGCGCTGTACTCATTCCATTCCCGCGGTAGATAAATTCCCGTCAAGCACGTAACCACAACGATGGCTCGACTGCCAATGTAAGTCGCTCTGTTTGCGACCGCTTTGCGCAGAAGGTAGCAACACTCCTCCATCTCCTGCATGAAGTGAACTGCATTTACAATCCAAAATCCTGACACGTGAAATTTGATAGGTGACAAGTGTTCATACCACTATGCCAAACCAATGTTGGGGTTTCTTCAGGCAGTTGAGTAACTCCTTCGTCACATCCACACCGCAAGGTGACGTACGCACCTCCACGTCCCCACTGCAGGGTAAGTTTCTGTCAGGTATTGTGGACGTTCAACTATCTACCTTCGTCGCCTATTCGAGAGTAAGACACATAAGCTACGTACCTTGCGAGCCAACTTGTCATGGCGTCCTTGTCCGTCGCGGACACAATTCCTAGCTCAACAGCATCAGCGGGAACACTGACTACCTTCTGGGCTCGTGGTTTCTTGGCCGGGGGAGCCAGCTCCTCTCCAACACCCTTCCTCATCTTCTTCGCCCCCTTAGATGCATACACCTGCGCTACCCGGGGCTTCGCCCTATCATCACCTTCAATTTTCTTTCCCCCTTCATCAGGACCAGACCCCTTGAAACCAGCCTCTCCCACAACAAATTTCGGAACCCTTCTCTCCAAAATGGAAACCCCTGTCACCCAATTTCAAACCCCTGTCACCCAATTCGAACCTCAAACCACCAATTTCCCCTATCCATAGTTTCCCGACCGTTGTCCTAACCCATTTCGAAAACCACTGTCACCCAATTGGAAACCCTAACCACCGATTTCCCCTTTCCATACCCGAAAACCACCCATGCCACCACCACCCACCATTCTCCAAACCCGAATACCACCACCCCGACCCACCATTTAGGTCACCATTGCCCTAACCCCTTCACCCACTGCTTCCCCGACCCACACCCGCGCACAGTACCACCAAAGGGAGAAGAGTAAAAGGGCGTACCTGACGGTGGACATGGTGTGTACTTTCCGGCGACGGTGGACTTGCTGTTCCTCTCCCCCAAAACCATCTCTGCAACTGCCGAAGAAAAACCGTCCTCTCTCTCTTTCTATGCGTCGCTGTAACTGCCCGATGAAGAAGCCCTCTCTCTCTCTTTCTTTGCTATAGGTATTTATTGAAACGGGAGAGTGATTGGGTGATTGATTTGCAATTACTACCCCCCCCCCCCCCATTTCTCCTTTCCGTCATATCTCTCTTCACTAGGCAATGATGCCTCTATTTTAATTTTCTTTTTTTTTTAGGCAAAATAACATAGGATAGCCGGTTTTGGGGGTTTACCTTACTGCATGAGTCTACTGTCTATGGACACCGGCTTCCCTATGTTTTTTATCGGGCACCTGCCCTCTGCCAACTTGAGAAGTCGATGTTGAGCAAAATTTTCTTACATTTTGGGAAGCCGTGTCGTGGCCGTACCATTGGGGACATTTTGTCAGTGCGAGAATCAAACCTCTTTTTCGGGTTTTTGCCTCTTGGCCTTTGAATTACCATCTTTTTATGGCACCATCTGGTGAAAACTTTACCCTGTGAAAAAAACTTTTATAAACCATGGGCGGTGGGGTGAGGATTTCAAGCAGTGCAGCACACTGAAAAGCACTTTCCTGCAAACTTTGCCATTAATCAACAGTTAGAATCTAAGATTAAGCACGAGCCAAAAAAATAAACACTTAACAGTACATAATCTAGCTTTATACCATATTTGTTTTCCTGATAATGCATACCTGACATGTCATATGTGTGGAAGAATCTCTTTTATGACTTTTCCAAATTGCAATCCGTCGAATCTGAAATGAAAAAGAGAGGCCGAAAGTCATTAATTTTGCCTGTGTCTGCATCTAATCCTTGACATTGTTAAAGTTCATACCTAGCTAGGTGCAGGATTGCTGCAGTTTCTTAGCAACTTCTGGATCGGATCATCAACCGACTACCTACGAAGTGACTCTTCGGTTGCGCATTGAGCCACTTGCAAAAGAATAAATGGGACGAACCTTGCAATATCTAAGATGCTACCACCTTAACAAAACTAGAAATTTGACAATATCATATATTGTCATTTACTGATAAAAGAAAGAGAATCTAGCTTTTGCAAGAAATGAAGATTTTCTTGTAGTATGATAATCTTGCTAAGCACCTATAAATACGTCGCCCCATATGTTTACTCGATTATCACTCATCGGAGTTCTAACTTCTAAACACAAGCTACAAAGAGGTCTAGATATTGGGGCATGGAGAGTCTGAAAGTCTTAGTAGGCGAAAATCCATTGGTGATCTTTAGCAGGAGCACTTGCTGCATGAGTCACTCGGTGAAGCACCTCATATCCAGTTATGGAGCCAATGCAACTGTTTATGAGTTGGATCAAGCTCACAATGGACCAGAAATCGACAAGGCGTTACAGAAGATAGGGTGCAAGCCTAGCGTGCCAGCTGTGTTCATCGGCCAAAGGTTTATCGGTGGGGCTAAAGAAGTTTTTAGCCTGCAAATGCAATGCAAGCTTGTGCCTTTGCTAAAGGAGGCTGGAGCTCTATGGGTCTGAAATAAAATTCATCTCCTTCTTCAAAGTTCTCTCTCACTTTGAAAATGTATGATCTGAAAATTTTGATCATCATACAAATATAAGCCAAATGTATTCAGTAAAACTTGAAATTGCCATATGGAAAGTGTAGAAGCTTTGCTTGCTCGTAGTTTTTGTACATCTTTCCAAGTTCAAGAACAAAGACAAGCCAGTGATTTTAGCAATGCAGAATGTTTTCTTTATCTTCAATTTTATTATGTTTACGTGCGGGTATGCAATCAATAGCTAAGACACCTAGTTTTGGATGGCATTACTGATCTACTTCATACACTGTGATTAAGCATTATAAAAAGACACCTAGCAACTGTAATTGAACAATAGCAACAATAGCTAAGAGTTTGATCGAATCATAATCTGATCAGCACTCAATCTATATCATTAGGCATTGCTACATTTACAAGATCTTATTACTTGCCAGCGGACAATGGTGAAGAAGAAAACAGTAATAATCAAAGATTTGTTAGTTCAAACGAAAAGCATAATAAAGTTATACACACTTTCTTCAACCTTTAAATTGATTTTTGAAAAAAAAAAAAGTGAATGACTTTATCCCATGTAATTGTCTCTATAAGCTGTTAAAAAAACTCCATAGCTTGTCTACTCAGCTCCATTTTCGCTGTCTACTGTAATCATAGCAGTAAACTGAATCTTTTATTTTGTATAGATATTGCCTTGGCTGATAGTCATTAAAATCACATCAGCCACAGAACAATGAGCAATGGAAGGAATCGAAGCAACATATATCTAACTATAGTGAAAAAGGAAGAGATTCTCACCTCTATCTGCAATGGTGTACCGGATCAAAATCTTATCCAAATAAAATTTCTAGAATAATGTGGATTTCAACACAAGGAAATCTAAAAATGTGAATGTGGCGTGAAGCAGAAGGGAAAAATAAAGATGTACTGATGCTGTTAATGTTTATATGGTCTCTAAATGTGGGCGTCTCTCCATTATCTATCTCACCGAGAGAGAATAAGTTTGGCTGCTTAGAATCCAGAAAGTTGATGATAAAGCTGGAAGCTTCCAATGGTATTTTTCTACCATAAGCAAAAAGCCAGTGGGGAAGAGATTCTGAAAAGGAGATCTACTTAGGCCCACTAGCAAATGACAGTGTATGTGATGCTGTGATCCGCCCTCGTGCTCTGCTCTTTATCTTATGTATTAACAATCAAAATGCTAACTTGGCTTGCTTTCCGTACAGACATACCTTTGCTTCCTTGACACACCACCTTTCTGGGGCCATCATAAGTGCACACCAGTTTGTTGAGCTCCATTCAGGAACTTGTGAAGCTCTTCGTTGGTGATCAGGAAGTCTCTGGTTAGGTTGCCAATTTGAGATGCAATTCAGGAACTCGTGAAGCTCCTTTCTCTCCATCTAAAGAGGCCAATTGTCCATCGAAACATCAATGAAAATAAAGAGCAGATTTGAGGAGAAATGCCTTGGCCCTTCGGATTACAAAGGGTCATTCAACTTTTGTGTACTGCATATTAGCATGTTACAGGCTCTGGTACATGGCTAAGTATTCCTTTCAGATTCTGAGTATTCTTTTGGCTAATTAACCAAACAAAGAACAAGTACTGCAGATAGGACAGTAGAGAGAGTAAGAGTTGTACCAGTGTGAACTGAAGATAGGACACTAGAAAGAAAATATGAGTTAGAAAACAATGTAAAACAAGCCTCCTTCCAGGAACATATTTTTACAGTGAATTTTACTGTGTAAATCAGGTGGAAAGAGAGAGTTTCAGTTACAAACAATGCAAGAGAATAAACAGTTCAAGCCAAACTGAATTGATTAAACAGATTCTGAATTGATTAAAGAGCAAAGAACAAAATTTAGCTAACTTTAACTAAGAGGATAGTCTTATATAGTTAATTAAACAAACTAAATGTCATGCCCCTATGGCCCTATAGACGATCTATGATAACGGAAATTTAATAAACAGTTCAAGCCAAACTGCAAGCAGCAGGTGATTTGTACATGTTGAAACATGTTGTTTACCTCCCTTTCAAATGTTGATAATCAAACCAAAGATTGCTCATTGATATTTCTTATTGTTGATCTGTGGCAACAACATGCTCTACGTCTCATGAAGAGGGTAAGGTAGGAGAAAAAAGCTGATGTTGAATAAGAAGGCATATAATGTGGGGCCAAAAGAATTTTCTTTTTAATTCAGGTCACGAAATTCACGCGGATATCACCAAAAAGTTCATGATGCCTCCCCTATATATATGTGCTCATTGTACCTCAAGTTCCTCACACCAGAACTCGGAAGTCATTAACATAAACAAGCCAATTCTGCACTCCATTCTCATTAATCACAAGAAGCCTTCAAAGTTCATCTGTGAAATCCATCCACAATGGATGCTGTGAGGGCATTGGTTCATGAGAAGCCGGTGGTGATCTTCAGCAAGAGCTCGTGTTGCATATCCCACTCCATGAAACAGCTCATCAGCGGCTATGGAGCTAACCCAACAGTGTATGAGATTGAGGAGATGTCCAATGGGCAGGAGATCGAGAATGCACTAAAGAAGATGGGATGTAAGCCTAGTGTTCCAGCTGTATTCATCGGTGACAGGTTCATAGGCGGCGCAAATGAGGTCATCAGCCTCCAAGTCCAAGGCAACCTAGTTCCGCTGTTGATGGAAGCAGGAGCTATATGGATTTGGAACAGCACTTAAATTAGTTCTACTAACAAGCTTGAGGATTTTAGACCCTTTTTGTTTAACTTCCTCGTTTGTCGTTTCTCTGATACCTTATAGCAAATCACAGGGTCCACTGCGGTGGAAAATTAGTGTTGTAACTTTTTGTTCCCTAAATACACTTTCATTAAATAAAACCAAAATTTCTCTCTTGTTATAATTTAGCATTCCCTTCTTAGCAATCTAATTGAGCATGACCTTCTTTGGAGAATTTACTTTCAGTAGTAAACACAACCTTTTCAACATATATTCTGAAGTGTATTGATTAGTTTCACCACGAATAGAACAACTGAGCTGATTTTCCCCTCCGTTTCAAGTTTTCCCCAATCCACATCCATTACTAGCTGCATAAGATTAACCAAGCTCTCAAAGCACAGGTTCATATCTCTATTTCTACTATGTTTCAATGATACTCAGTTTCACACTTTGGAAACTCTCATCTGATTTTGCAAAATTGAAGAACACTACAAGCCTCATGAACTTCAAATTTCCGTACTTTTCTAGGAATCCTATCACACTGAACTGAGTTTTAAGCCCTGGCTATCTTAAATCTCATGATTACCTGAAGCTTTGTGTATTTTAGAGCAATTTTTTTGCTAGTCATGAGAGCATTCTCCATCTGAATTTCATCATTCAGAGTGCAAATATTTTAGTTCATTTGCTACTACTTTTAAACTCTTTCGAGAAATTTAGTTTCCTCAATCCATATTTTTCAGCAACAGTTGAAGTTTTACAAGAGTGGAACAACAATTTATTGACTGATTTATCCAATATTGACGAAATTTTCTGGAACAAACCACTCAATCAAGCAACTTAAAGAGTTTAGCTCAGATTCCTATTTCCTAGGCATAAACTTGAAGCAGAAAACTAAGAATATGCAACTAAATGAAGCTGATGTTCGGACAAGCACTCAGTCTACCATTAGTAAGATCTTATTGCCTACAGAAGACAATGGCGATCAACTGAAGAAAACAGTAGTAACCAAACCAAAGACTTGCTAGTTCAAATGACAATCATAGTAGCCTTATACACATTATTTCTTCTGTAAGTAATTATAAAACTGAAATCTCAACAATAATTCTTGCCTATTTACTTGTCTCTATGTGATCATCCTCATCTCAGCCACCATTAGCCTCTGCTCCTGAGCCTACGTAGTCGCCCAACACTCAACCCCATGCAGTATTGCCGATCTGACTACCATTTTGTCTAGAATTTTCCCTTGAGTTTTGGGGGGAACTTTCCTGTCGGACAAAACTCCTGACGCAGCCTCTTACTTATGCCAACCCATCTGAATCCGATGTTTGATATCCTTACCCACACCACCGTCGTTCTGCCTCACTTACCCCAAATATTTGAAACTATCTTTTCTTGGTACTGCACTACTGCCCAAACATCACGTCTTGGTCTACTACTCTCTTCTCTCCGAAAACAAATTAACTCCAAATACTCCGTCTTAGTTCTACTCAGTTTAAAGCTCTTGCCTTCCAACGCCTCTCTCCAACGCTCTAACTTACTACTCACACCTGCTCTTGTCTCATCCTTTAACACAATGTCGTCTACAAAAAGCATACACCACGGAACCTCATCCTGAATATCCCGACACCATAATCAAAGTGAAAAGGAAAGGGCTAAGGGCTGATCCCTGATGAAGACCTACCCTCACTGGGAAGTATTCAGTGTCCCCTCCAGAGGTGTAAACACTAGTCTGAGCACCTCCGTACATGTCTTTGATAATCCTAATGTAAGATCCCAGAACACTCCCAAATGAGCTCCGGAGGGGACCCGGCACGTCTTTAGCTTCCAAACACTCCCAAATGAGCTACCTCGGTACTTTTTCATAAGCTTTCTCCAAATCAATAAAAAAACATGTGCAGATTCCTTCTCCTTTCCCTGTATTTCTCTACTAGACGCCTCATCAAGTGAATCACTTCTGTGGTCGATCGCCCTGGTATAAAACCAAACTGGTTCTTGGACACGCAAACAACCCTTCACAACTCAACTCAATAATTCTCTCCCAAATCTTCATTGTGTGGCTAAAGAGTTTAATACCTCTATAGTACATATAGATATCTCTTTTGATCTATACAACATTTCTACATTTGGATAAATAATTAAACTATACTCTCTCTCTGTCTCGCAATAGTTGTTGTTTTAGAGTAGTAAACTTGTATCAAATTAAAAACTTGTTGTTTTAGCTATAACTATTATCTTTATAGGTAATTATTGCTCTTTTTATAGGTAATAATTACTGCTTTTAGTTATTTTATCCTATAAAAGTAAAGAAAATATAGATTTTATTAATAAGTGTGCATAAAGCTAAAACAACAAGTTTTGCGAGACGGAGGGAGTAGCAAAAAACGAAAATGTAATCACTTCAATCTGGAATAGTGTGTCATAAAAAATCTTATCCAAACAACTTTTAATAGAATAATTAGATTTTGTGAGGAAATCTAAAAATATAGATTTACTTATGATGTTAATGTTTACATGGTCTGTATATCTCGTATCTGATCTCTCTCCATTATCTTTCTCATCAGGGAAGAATAAGTATAGCTGTTTAGAATCCAGCAAGTCGATGATAAAGTTGCAAATTACTAATGACCTTTTTTCTACCATAAACAGAAAGCCAGTGGGGAAGAGATGCTGAAAAGGAGATCTACTTTGGACCACTTGCAAATCAGTGTATGTGATGCTGTGATCCGTCCTCGTTATTTTATCTTACTATTAACATGTAAAAAATAAAATGACAATCAAATTGCTAACTTGGCTTGCTTACCATATAGACGTACCTTTATCCTTTTCTCCAAGCATTGCATATTCTTTCTGGGTCATGATAACTGCAAACCAGTTTGTTAATATGAGCTCCTAATGGATCATATCACCCCCAGGCCCCAGGATTCGGAGTTGCAATGTGGCCATTCAGCATTGCGAAGCCCTGAATGATCTAGAAATCTCTTGATAGGTTGAGAATTTGAGATGCAATTCAGGACATCAATGAAAGAGGAGCAAAACTTGGCCCTTCAAATTACAATGGGTTGTTTAGCCTTTCCGTGTGCAGCATGTTGGCACGTTGCAGGCTCTGGTACAAGGATAACTAGATAAGTATTCCATAAAGATTCTGTGTGTCCTTTCCGCTAATTAACCAAAATACAGAAGAACTGAAGATAGGACAGTAGAGATAAAATAGAAGCTATCCTATATGTGAAAGCAAGTGTGAACTGAAGATAGGAAATTACACAGAAAATAAGCCTCTTGGCCCTCCCTCTAGGAACATATTCTTAAACAGTGAATTTTATTGTGAAAATCAAGTAGAAAGAGACACTTGCAACCAATGCAAGACGACAAACCAAATACCAGATTGCACAATTAACTTATTTTCAGCAGTTTCTGAGTTGATTAAAGATCAGTAACAAACAAAGAACATAACTTGATAATTTTAACAAAGAGACTAAATGGCATGCCCCTAAACAATCTGTAAAATAGACTTGAGGAAAATGTTCAGTAACTTGTTCAAGAGAAATCGCAAGCAACACGTGATTTGTCTATCCTAAAATATGTTATTTTACTTACTCACATTAAACGGCATTCTTTACAATCCATGGAGAGGCTGAGGTGGGAGAAAAATTTGTCATCGAATAAGAAGGCGTGTAATGTGGGGCCAAAAGAATTTTCTTTTTATTTCAGGTCATCAAAGTCCACGGCACTTCCCCTATATATATGTACTAATCTTACCTCAAGTTCATCACAACAAAACTCACTAATCATATTACCAGAGTTCCATTCCAATCCCAAAGTAAAAACCCAGTCTCACATTTGTATTCCATCTTCATCTATCCAAGAAAACCTTAAAAATGGATGCTGTGAGGGCAATGGTCCACGAGAAACCGGTAGTGATCTTCAGCAAGAGCTCGTGTTGCATATCTCACTCCATGAAACAGCTCATCAGTGGCTATGGAGCTAACCCAAAGGTGTATGAGCTCGACGAGATGTCCAATGGACAGGAGATGGAGAAGGCACTAAAGAAGATGGGCTGCAAGCCTAGTGTTCCAGCTGTATTCATCGGTGAGAGGTTCATAGGTGGAGCAAATGAGGTCATCAGCCTCCAAGTCCAAGGCAACCTAGTTCCACTGTTGATGGAAGCAGGAGCTATATGGATTTGGAACAGCACTTAAGTTACTTCTGCTACCAAACCATCCACTAACAAGCTTGAGAATTTTGAACCCTTTTTGTTTAATTTCCATGTTTGTCATTTCTCTGAAAACCTTGTAATGTAAAAAAACTCCACTGGAAAAAAAAAATAGTTATGTAACTTATGTTTACAACATACAATTTCATCGAATAAAACTACAAGGTTTCTCTTGTTATGATCTATCATTCCCTTTATAGCAGTCTAATTTTGATCTAGTCCTATTACCACTACCATAACAAGATGCAAATGCCCTTCTTATTTATAGAATTGACTCTCAGCACCTTTTCAAGAAATAGTCTGGGTCCATATTTCAAATGTCAAAACTACAAAGAGGGTTTCAGAGTTGAGATCTGAGAGTGCGTAAGTTTTCAGGGGAAAAATGGGACTCTAAATTGAAAGTACACTTATTCTAATTTCTAAAAGTATGATATGTGCAGACTTCTATCCTAAATTTAAGGGAAATTAAACACATTTTGGACACAGATCTCACGGTTACGAAGTTCAAATATGCACATCACCGGTTGTTAATCACGTGAGCATTCTCTATCTGAATATCATCATTCACAGTGTAAATATTTTAGTTCATTTGCTACCACTGTTAAACTCTTTCGAGACAATTTAGTTTCCTCAATCCATATTTCTTAGCAACAGTTCAATTTTTGCAAGAGTGGAACAGCAATTTATTGACTGATTTATCAAACATTGCCAAAATTTTCCAGAACAAACCGCTCAAACAAGCAACTAAAGGAAGCTGATGTTCGGACAAAATTTTAGCTCAGATTCCTATTTTCTAGGCATAAACTTGAAGCAGAAAACTAAGAATCTGCAACTAAATGAAGCTGATGTTCGGACAAGCAATCAGTCTACCATCAGTAAGATCTTACTTCCTGCAGAAGACAATGGTGATCAACTGAAGAAAACAGTAGTAACCAAACCAAAGACTTGCTAGTCCAAGACAATCACAGTAGCCTTATACGCCCTTTATTCCTTCTATAAGTCATTATAAAACTGAAATCTTAGTGCTCGTTTGGTATATGATCGTTTAAGGTAAATGGAATGGAAACAAATTTTGTATGGGAAAATATATTGTATATAAGTTTTGTGGGTTTAAATGAGAAAAGAATGCTATTTTTTGTATGAAAAATAAGATAGGAGGGGTAATGATTAGAGGAGTATATGGGATATGATTACCTCTTGTTCAAATGGGTGATTGAAGGGGAGGAAACAAAACCAATTTTGTATGAAAAGTTGGGAGAAGAAGGTAATGATTGAAATTTTTAACAATGTATCTTGAACTACATCCATTTTGTTTCCCTTTGCCTTTCCAAAATTTAAACCAAACAAGCCCTTAACAACAATTCTTCCCTATTTACTTGTCTCTACAAAACTCATCCAACTTTGTAGTATTAATTATTAAATAGTTGTTTCGTGTACACTAATACTTCCAGTTCTCCTATGAGATAATTCAACTGATTTCACAACAGACTTGTATTTGGTAAGCAACTATTCCTCCAGGTTGCTACATTCTTAAGTACGTACCCTAAAGAACCCATCACATCATATATGTTCAGCTGTTCTCATACGAGTCATATGTGTGTGTGTGTAAATAGTAATCATATATGATCATCCCTGAAAATTTTCACACAGCCTGACCATTCTCCCATGTAACTATAAGCTGTTCTAATTTTTTCCCCATAAGCTTGTCTACTCTGCTCCATTTTTGCTGCCACCTATAATTGCTGGGATTTGTGCGGAAGTTCATAGTTCATACATTGAACAAATGGGTTGAAAAATGATTAGTATATAGGCCTATAGAGAAGGGTGAAACCCATAAACATGGGCATAAACTTTCGTGTTAGAAGGTGGATCCGGGGTATAATGTTTGCATTTTATGCCCCTGTACACGTAAATATCTCTTTTGATCTGTACCGCATTCTACAATTGGATAAATAATTAAACTACAGCAGAAAAAGGAAAACATAATCACTTCATCTTCAATGGTTTACCATATAAAAATCTTATCCAAAATTCTAGAATAATTAGATTTTGTCACGAGGAAATCTAAAAATATAGATTTACTTATGATGTTAATGTATGGTCTCTATATCTCATATCTGATCTCTCTCCATTATCTTTCTCATCAGGGGAGAAATGAGAATAAGTAAAGCTGTTTAGAATCCAGCAAGTCGATAATAAAGTTGCAAATTACCAGTGACCATTTTTCTACCATAAACAGAAAGCCAGTGGGGAAGAGATGCTGAAAAGGAGATCTACTTTGGACCACTAGCAAATCAATGTATGTGATGCTGTGATCCGTCCTCGTGTTTTGCTCTTTATCTTGTTTATTAACATATAACAAATAAAATTGCTAACTTGACTTGCTTTCCGTATAGACGTACCTTTGCTTCCTTTTCTCCAAGCATATTCTTTCTGAGTCATCATGATAACTGCAATGTGGCCATTCAGCGTTGCGAATCCCTGAATAATCTAGAAATCTCTTGATAGGTTGAGAATCTGAGATGCAATTCAGGACATCAATGAAAGAGGAGCAAAACTTGGCCCTTCAAATTACAATGGGTTGTTTAGCCTTTCCGTGTGCAGCATGTTGGCACGTTGCAGGCTCTGGTACAAGGATAAGTATTCCATAAAGATTCTTTGTATTCTTTCCGCTAATTAACCAAAATACAGAAGAACTGAAGATAGGACAGTAGAGATAAAATAGAAGTTATCCTATATGTGAAAGCAAGTGTGAACTGAAGATAGGAAATTACACAGAAAATAAGCCTCTTGGCCCTCCCTCTAGGAACTTATTCTTAAACAGTGAATTTTATTGTGGAAATCAGGTAGAAAGAGACACTTGCAACCAACGCAATACGACAAACCAAATACCAGATTGCACAATTAACTTATTTTCAGCAGTTTCTGAGTTGATTAAAGATCAGTAACAAACAAAGAACATAACTTGATAATTTTAACAAAGAGACTAAATGGCATGCCCCTAATCAATCTGTAAAATAGACTTGAGGAAAATGTTGAGTAACTTGTTCAAGCGAAATCGCAAGCAACACGTGATTTGTCTATCCTAAAAAATGTTGTTTTACTGGCATCTTAAATGCTGATAAGCATAAAAAATTTATTTGATCAATTTAACAGGAATCTAAAATCAAAGAAGATTATTTCTGAGAGGTAGCTCTTAGTCATTTATGTTATTACATCTCTGATAAATTTTCCTCGCTGATATTCATATAATTGATCTATGAAAACGGCATTCTTCACAATTCATGGAGAGGGTGAGGTGGGAGAAAAAAATTGTCATCGAATAAGAAGGCATGTAATGTGGGGCCAAAAGAATTTTCTTTTTATTTCAGGTCATCAAAGTCCACGGCACTTCCCCTATATATATGTGCTGATTTTACCTCAAGTTCATCACACCAAAACTCACTAGTAATATTACCAGAGTTCCATTCCAATCCCAAAGTAAGAAGTCAGTCTCACATTTGTATTCCATCTTCATCTATCCCAGAAAACCTTCAAATTTCATCTTTTTTACTCTAAAATGGATGCTGTGAGGGCATTGGTCCACGAGAAACCGGTGGTGATCTTCAGCAAGAGCTCGTGTTGCATATCCCACTCCATGAAACAGCTCATCAGTGGCTATGGAGCTAACCCAATGGTGTATGAGCTCGATGAGATGTCCAATGGACAGGAGATAGAGAAGGCACTAAAGAAGATGGGCAGTAAGCCTAGTGTTCCAGCAGTATTCATAGGTGGGAGGCTCATAGGTGGAGCAAATGAGGTCATCAGCCTCCAAGTCCAAGGCAACCTAGTTCCGCTGTTGATGGAAGCAGGAGCTATATGGATTTGGAACAGCACTTAAGTTACTTGAACTTCTGCTACCAAACCATCTACTAACAAGCTTGAGAATTTTGAACCCTTTTTGTTTAATTTCCTTGTTTGTCATTTCTCTGAAACCTTGTTAAAACAAACTGCACTGGGAAAAAAAATAGTTATGTAACTTTTGTTTACGACATACAATTTCATCGAATAAAACTACAAGGTTTCTCTTGTTATGATCTATCATTCCCTTTATAGCAGTCTAATTTTGATCTAGTCCTATTACCACTACCATAACAAGATGCAAATGCCCTTCTTATTTAGAGAATTGACTCCCAGTACTTAATATAACCTTTTCAAGAAATAGTCTGGGTCTATATTTCAAATGTCTAAACTACAGATAGGGTTTCAGAGTTGAGATCTGAGAGTGCGTACGTTTGCAGGGGAAAAAAAAGGACTCTAAATTGCAAGTACACTGATTCTAAAAGTATGATATGTGCAGACCTCTATCCTAAATTTAAGGGAGATTAAGCACATTTTGAACACAGATCTCATTGTTACAAAGTTCAAATATGCCCAATACCGACAGGTCACGCTCTCAATGAAATCCCTAATACTGAGCATTTTGAGACAGCAATGCATATAGTAGGTTGTAAGCAAGCATAATTTCCCGGCCATGTGTACAACTTAATAAGTTGCAGCAAGCCCAAACATTCCATATGAAAACTAATTCAAACTTGAAAATCATTCTCGACGAATGAGGGGCAAGGGGACTGATCAAGAAAGACTCTTGTGTTGGTTATAAAATATTCCACTGATTATGGAAGCAGGAAAATGGCAGGTTTTCAGCAAGATGAGTTCCCATTGAAATATCTTGGTGTGCCTATATATAGCCTCCCAAAATCTGAAAGTTTGTGAATTATCTCCCCTTTGAGTAAATTCATTCTTGGATGGGGACAACGCTGTCTTAGAGCATCCACAACCAAGGGTTTTCATTACCTTAAGGTAATTATAAGGTAACTCCATGGTTGTAGGCAAACCTTAAGGTAAGGGGGAGAAGGGGTTACCTTATTTATTTTTATTTTATTTAACTAATAATATTATGATTGGTGGAAACTATATACTGGATATAGATAAATGAGAAAAAGAGAAGGATGGGGTAAACTCATGGCTGTAGAGTAAAAATATGAAAACCTTAAAGAAAGAGGTTGAAAAAATAAAAAACTATTTAAAAGAAAAAATAAATGAGGTGTCAAAATATTGTAAAAAGAGGTAAAAAATGGAGAAAGGTAACCTTATGGTTGTGGATGGTCTTATGTTGGATGTATTGAACTGATTAGAGTTGCGTTTCAAGAAGTTGAAAACTTCTGGTTGTCAATTTTGCCTGCTCCAAGCACTGTTGTTGTTGCTATTGTGAAGGTGTGCAGAAAAACTCTGTCGAGTTCACCTAGAGTTGCTTGGAAGGATGTATGTTCACCAAAAGTTGAAAGTGGTCATGGCTTGAATGATTTTTGAGCTAGGAACAATGCTTTTATGTGCAAAAGCCTGTGAAATCTACAAAAATGAACTCAGTTTGGGTAAAATTGATACATTACCAACACCATATGAGAGAAGATATTCGGCCTTGGAAAGTCAGTAACAATCCCCTTTATCTACTGGAATCCTGGGCTTAGTAGATGGGAAGTTCAACCTCAAACAATATCAATAAGGAAATGAACATGCCTTTTAACTTTGGCTCCAAGGGGGGAATGTTCAAAGGACCGGATTATTTTTCTTTTTATGGAATTGAGTCCGGATTGTTTATGCTGCCCGATGGAGCTGAATCACATGTGGCTAAGGATAGCAAGGAGTATGATCACGATTGACAATGCTGTGATATGAATGACAAAGGAAGCTTAAGGGCGCATCCTGGATGTGCAAGGCAAAGAATAGGAACTTAGTTTTTGCACTATGCATAGAATGAAATTGCATGTTTACAAGATTTTGGTCCGCTTGTATCCATGTAGCTTTCACACTTCATTATGGTTGTTTAGTACTGTAATTTTGAATTCTGTTCCTTTGAGTCTTTCACTAGGTAATGGACCTATGGTTTTGTATTTCTCCGGGTATGCCCAAGTACACGTACATATATCTTCTTGATCTATACTTTTTTCCTCATGTGGATAAACAAAAAATAATTATAGAGAAAAGGAACTTGAATCTGTAATAGTGTACCATATCAAAATCTTATCCAAATAACTGTTTTAGAATAATGCAGATTTTAAGTACACGAAGAAATCTAAAGATAAGAATGTAACATGTTGTTAATGTTTGTATGGACTCTATAATCTGATCCCTCTCCATTATCTTTCTCAACAAGGGAGAATAAGTCTAGCTGTTTAGAATCCAGAAAGTCGGTAATAAAGTTGAAAATGTCTAGCGACTTTTGCTACCATAAGCAGAAAGCCAGTGGGGAAGAGATGCTGAAAAGGAGATCTACTTTGTAGCACTTGCAAATCACAGTGGATGTGATGCTATGATCCGTCTTCGTGCTCTGCTCTTTATCTTATTTAATAACTAGGTGAAAAATAAAAAAGGCAGCCAAGAATAAAAAATACCGACTTGGCTGCCTTTCCGTATAGACTATAGACGTACCTTTGCTTCCTTTTCATCAAGCATCTTCTTTCTAAGTCCATGATAAGTGCAAACCATTATGTTGAGCTCCTAATGGATCACCTCCCAGGATTCGGAGTAGCAATATGGCCATTCACCATTGAGAAGCCGTGAATGATCTGGAAATGTCCTGATAGTTTGAGAATTTGAGATGCCGTTCGGGAACTTGTTAAGCTCCTTTCAATCTAAAGATGCCAATTGTACTTCAGAACGTCAATGAAAAAGCGGAGCAGAATGGAGGAAGAAAACCTTGGCCCTTTGAACTACAATGGGCCGGGTCATTTAACTTTTCTGTGCGCTGCATTTTGGCACATTGCAGGCTCTGGTACAAGGATAAGTATTCCATAAAGATTCTGTGTATTCTTTTAGCCAATTAACCAAAGAAATAGCACTGAAGATAAGACAGTAGAGAGAAAATAAAAAGGTAAATCATGTAAAATAAGCCTCCTTCCAGGAACATATTCTTAAACAGTGATTGCTATTGGGAAAATCAGGTAGAAAGACACTTGCAACCGATGCAATCCAATAAACCAATACCAGATAGCCCCATTCTGAGTTGATTAAACATCGGTCACAAAGAAAGAACAAGACTTTTATCATTTAAAACAAAAAATTATTTATAATCAACTAATTATAAATTTTTTAAAAAAAAACTGAATGGCTTGCCCAGCCCTACAGACGATTTATAATAAGAAGCTAGACTAAAACGTTTTCAGTATTTTGTTCATTTTTATTATATTACATCTTCAGTAAAGTTTCCTCACTGATGCTTTTATTGTTGATCTAAGGAAATGGCATTCCTTACATTCCATGAAGAGGGTAAGGTGGGAGAAAAAGTTGATATCGAATAAGAAGTCATGTAATGTGGGACCAAAAGATTTTTTTTTTTTTTTTTGCATCTCATGTCAACAGGATAACCAAAAGTCCACGGCAGTTTCCCTATATATATGTACCGATTGTACCTCAAGTTCCTCACACCAAAACTCACCAGTCATCTTACCAGAGTTCCATTCAAATCCCAAAGAAAGAAGACAGTCTCACATTTCCATTCTATCCTCATCAATCCCAGAAAACCTTCAAATTTCATCTTTTTTACTCTAAAATGGATGCTGTGAGAGCAATGGTACACGAGAAACCGGTGGTGATCTTCAGCAAGAGCTCGTGTTGCATATCCCACTCCATGAAACAGCTCATAAGCGGCTATGGAGCTAACCCAATAGAGTATGATCTTGACGAGATGTCCAATGGACAGGAGATTGAGAGGGCACTACAGAAGATGGGATGCAATCCTTGTGTTCCAGCTGTATTCATAGGTGGGAGGCTCATAGGTGGGGCAAATGAGGTCATCAGCCTCCAAGTCCAAGGCAACCTAGTTCCGCTGCTGATGAAAGCGGGAGCTATATGGATTTGGAACAGCACTTAAGTTACTTCTACTGCCGAACCATCTACTAACAAGCTTGAGAATTTTGGACCCTTTTTGTTTAATTTCCTTGTTAGTCATTTCTCTGACACCTTATGTAAGCTACCAGTACAAGTGTACAATGCAAAGCAACTAGCAAATCCAGGGACCGCTGCACTAAAGTGTTGCAACTTTTTTCCTGCATACACATCAAATAAATTTTAAGGGTTTTTGTTGTTAAAATTAGCATTCCCTTGATAGCAATCTTCATGTTGATCTAGTCCTATCATTATCACAACAAGGTGCAAATGCCCTTCATATTCAGAGGATTGAGTCTCAGCGCTTAAATTTGAGACAACAACGAATATTGCAGGCTGTAAGCTTAATTACCCTGCCAGGTGTAAAACTTAATAAGCTTCAGCCTCCAAGCCCAAGGTAAACTAGTTCCCATTATTATGGAAGCAGGAGCTATATAGATGTGGAATATCGATTAGTTTCACCACCAAGTAGAACTGTGGGATTTTACTAGAAACATCCCACTTTCATTTCCCCTCAGTTCTACTTTTTCCCAATCCAGATCATTACCAACTGCATAAAATGATCCAAGCTCTCAAAGCACTGGTTCATATGCTACTACTTTTTTAACTCTTATGGAGAAATTTATTTTCCTCAATCCATATATTTTTAGCAACAATTCAAGTTTTACAAGAGCGGTAAAATAATTTATTGACTGAATTATCCAGTATTAACTATAATTTACGGAACAGTGCACTCAAACAAGCAACTTACAGATTTTAGATTGCATTCCTATCCTCCATCCTCAGAAAACATTAGATGCTTGGCATAAATTTGCAGCCGCAAACTACTGCAACTAAATGAAGTTGATGTTCTGAGCAGCACTCAGTCCATCAACTGCGGCACCTGCCAACAGATGATGATGGTCAACTGAAGAAAACAGTAGTAAAACAAGATTTGTTAGTTCAAATGAGAAGCATAATAATCTTATACACCCTTTATTCCTCCTATAAATAAATAAATAACCAAACAACATTTCCTTCCTATTTACTTATACATCTGTGACAAAAAGAACTTGCTCAACCTTGCAGAGTTGCATTATGGAATAGCTGTTTCATATAGACTAATCTTCCAGTTCTCCTATGAGATTATTCAACCGATTTCACAAGAGAGTTGTATTTTGTATCCACCTATTCCTCAAGCTTGCTATGTAACACATTACATGCCCTATGAACTCATCGTATCTGTTCTCTGATATATAAAGTCATGTCATATGAGTTATACCACTGTGATCATCCCCTGATAGATTAAGCTAACCAACCGTTCTCCCACGTAATTGTCTCTTCTCTTATAAAAGCTGTTCTTAAAAAATTAAAAATTCCATAAGCTTGTCTACTTGGGTCCGTTTTAGCTGTCTCCTGTAATCATATCAGAAAACTGGATCTTCTATTTTGTATAGATATTGCCTTGGGTAATAGTCATCAAAAGCAAACCATCCACGGGAAAATGAACAATGGAAGGAAATAAAGCAACATTCAACTAACTATAGTGAAAAAGGAAACGATTCCCACTTCTATTTGCAATAGTGTATGTATCATATCAAAATCTTATTACCATATCAAAATCATATCCAAATAAATATTCTAGAATAATGTGTTCAACACAAGGAAATTTAAACATGACAATTTGGCATGAAGCACAAGGGGAAAATAATAATGTACTTATTATGCTGCTAGTGTTTTTATGGTCTCTACTCTCTTTATCTGATCTCTCTCCGTTATCGTTCTCATCAAGGGAGAATAAGTGTAGGTGTGCAGAAACAAGAAAGTTGAAAATGAAGTTGGAAGCTTCCAGTTGCCTTTTTCTAGCATTAGCAGAAAGCCAGTGGTGAAGGGATGCTGAAAAGGAGATCTACTTTGGAACACTTGAAAATGGCAGTGCATGTAATGCTGCGAACCTTCATCGTGCTCTGCTCTTTATCTTGTGCATTATAGTAGAATGATAAGATGACAATCAAAATACTAACTAGGCTTGCTTTCCGTACAGAGGTACCTTTGCTTCTTTTATTTCGAGCATATTCTTTTCTGGGTCCATGATAAGTGCACACTAGATTTGTTGAGTTCCTATTGGATCACCCCCAGGATTCGAAGTAGCAATGTGGTCATTCATCATTGGACAAAGTATGAAGTGAAATCAAAATGATCCCTTCATTGAGAAACCCTGAATGATCTGGAAATCTCTTGATATTATGAGAATTTGAGATGCCGTTCAGGAACTTGTTAAGCTCCTTCCCCTTCATCTAAAGAGGCCAAATGCCCTTCGGAATGTCAAAGAAAAAGTGGAGCAGAATGGTAGAGGAAAACCTTGGCCCTTAGAATTACAATGGGTCATTTCACTTTTCCCTGTGCGGCATGTTGGCACGTTGCAGGCCCTGGTGCAAGGATAAGTATTCCATAAAGATTCTGTGTAACTTTGAGCTAATTAACCAAAGAAAGAAAAGGTGCTGAAGATAAGACAGTACAGAGATAATAGGAGGTAGAAAATCATGTCAAATAAGCCTCCTTCAAGGAACATATTCTTAAACAGTGAATGTTATGGTGGAAATCAGGTAGAAAGAGACTCTTGCAGTTGCAACCAATGTAATTCAATAAACCAATACCAGATAGCAACATTAACTTAATTTCAACAGTTCTGAGTTGATAAAAACATCATTGACAAAACAAAGAACAAGACTTGTAAACTTTAACTAAGAGATTAATGGAGTGCAGTTAAAAAAAAAACTAAAAAAAAACCGAATGGCATACCCAGCCCTAGAGATGATTTAATATAACAGACTAGAGTAAAATGTTTTCAGTGACTTGTTCACAGCTACTCTTCTTATTGATCTAAGGCAATGTCATTCTGTACATCTCACGAAGAGGTGAGGTGGGAGAAAAAACTGTTATCGAATAAGAAGGCATGTAATGTGGGGCCATGAGTTTTCTTATTATTTCAGGTCATCGGGATATCACCAAAGTCCACAGCACTTGCCCTATATATATATGTACTGATTGTACCTGAAGTTCCTCACAACAAAACTTACTAGTCATATTACCAGAGTTCTATTCCAATTCCAATTCCAAAGTAACAAACCAGTCTCACATTTGCATTCTGTTAAATCACGGCCAGCCGAGTTAACACATTCCATCCTCATCAATCCCAGAAAACCTTCGAATTTCATCTGTATACTCTAAAATGGAGGCTGTGAGGGCACTTGTCCACGAGAAGCCTGTAGTGATCTTCAGCAAGAGCTTGTGTTGCATATCCCATTCCATGAAACAGCTCATAAGCAGCTATGGAGCTAACCCAATAGTGTATGAGCTCGACGAGATGTCCAGTGGACAGGAGATTGAGAAGGCACTAACAAAGATGGGATGTAAGCCTAGTGTTCCAGCTGTATTCATAGGTGAGAGGTTCATAGGTGGAGCAAATGAGGTCCTCAGTCTCCAAGTCCAAGGCAACCTAGTTCCGCTGCTGATGGAAGCAGGAGCTATATGGATTTGGAACAGAACATAAATTAGTTCTGCCAACAAACCACTAACAATCTTGAGAATTCTAGACCTGTTTTGTTTAATTTCCTTGTTTGTTGTTTCTCTGACACCTTATGTAAGCTACCAGTACAATATAAAAACAAACTGCACTGGAAAAATGAAGTAGCTATGTAACTTTTTACATACAATTTCATCAAATAAAACTCAACAGTTTCTCTTGTCATGATTTACCATTCCCTGTATAGCAATATGATCTTGATCAAGCCCTACCAGTCTATCACTACCATAACAAGATGCAAATGGCCTTCATTATTTAGAGAATTGGCACTCAGCACTTAGTACAACCCTTTTCAACAGAGAGTCTGGATCTATACTCTAAATGAGTAAGCTAGAGAGAGGGCTTCAGAGTGGAAATCTTGCTGAAGCTATAGGAGGGGCCCTATACTAATTGCAAGTATACTGATTTCTAAAGTATGATATATGCAGATTCCTGTTCTCAATCAGAGGGAGATTAAACACATTCTCAACACATATCTAACTTTTAAGGGGATCAAATATTCGAAAAAAGTTTTAAGGGAGATTCCTGTTCTCAATCAGATTCCTGTTCTCAATCAGAGGGAAATTAAACACATTCTCAACACATATCTAACTTTTAAGGGAGATTAAAAACATTCTCAACACAGGATGGCCTAATACTCGAAAAAAGTTTGGCTCGAGCTCGTTCATTTCTTAAATGAGTCGAGTATGAGCACATTTATAAGATCAAGTCCCAAATTTAGGCTCGGCTCGAGCTCGGCTCGTTTATAAACGAGTTGAATATATACACGCAATACTCGGCTCGTTCGACTCGAATAACAACCCTATGCATAAGATGAGCAAAGCCCTCAAAGAACACATGCATAGCTCCAAAGAAATGAATACTAATCACATGAGCAGTCTCCATCTCAAGTCATTATTCAGAATGCAAATATTTTAGTTCATATATAAGCTACTATTTTTATACTCTTTCAAGAAATTTCTTTCCCTCGATATATATATTTTTCAGCAGCAATTAAAGCTTTACAAGAGCAGAAAAATAATTTATAGAGTTACCCAATATTAACTGAAATTTCCAGAACAAAACACTGAAACAAACAACTTACAAGTTTTAAGCTCAGATACCTATCCTCCATCCTCAGATAACATTATTTTCTTGTCATTAACTTGAAGCTGAGAGCTAAGAGTCTACCATTCAATGAAGCCGGTGTTCGGACACCTATCCTCCATCCTCAGATAACATTATTTCACTGTTAAATGCAGAAAATTTCATAATTAAACAATCCCATTGGAACCAAGCAATGATGTTTGCTGGTTAGGAAGAAATACAGGAACATATTTTAGAGTTTGCAGCCATTTTTTATCTCTTGTTTTAATGGCAACTAAGAAACAGAAAAAGTTTAAACTCAAGGCAAGGCAATCGAGTTGCTTCTCAATGATTTTGTCTTTAATGTAATTGGTATCTCAAATAAATCCATTTTTAATTGAACAAATCCCATAAAACATCAAGACATCAAGTGCAAGATGGTATCTATTCCTGTAGAAACTACTCACAGGCACTCCCTTTTATTTGTATAAATATCATTTTCATTAGTTTCGAATGAATGCACTATCCAACGTTATATTTCTAGTTTAGTAATCGCTCATGGATCTCTTCAGCTATTTTATCGTAAAATTACGATGACTAGCTTTGGTTGTGTAGAAGAGTAACTTGATTACATATACAAAACTATCAAGGAGTACAGGCAGGCTTAGGTGGATAGTGAAAGTAGAATATATCGACTGTCTTTGTTATAGAATGGCCTAATACGAAAATGCATGTCATTTACCAATCAGAAAACTAAAGATTGACTCTAGTGATCCACAGTCCCAACTCCCTGGCCAATTAAGCTCTGCGAACCTGTTGCATATTTGAGAAGAAGATGCTCACGGCACGAAAAAAGACGGCCAAAAAAAGTAAATGAACATGTGATCCCACAAAAAGATGATAAAAACATAATCCAGAGAGATGCCTCTGTGGACATAAAGAATCAATTCACAAGGAAATTAATCTGTTTGGTTCAGCTCTTTGAAGGCTGAACGGTTCTATGGACTAGTAAATTTTTCATCTTCTACTCTTTAATTTCTCAATGGTTCTTGCAGAGGGAGAGAGGAAATATGAACTAAACATCTGACAAAAGTGTAGCACTAAATATTTCAAGACCCTAACCTAATATATGTTGCCACTTGACACAATTAACACTAGCACACCACTCTAAATCAGAGATGTCATGGTTAAGATTGATTGCAAACCTTGCTGTATGGTCCTGGATGTTCCTTCACTTGTTGGTATCAATTTTATTCTTTTTCTATCTGATAGTAGAGAAATCAAAGAATTGCTATTTGATTAGCAAGACGTTTGATGAAAGAACATAAAAGACAAGAAGCAAGAAAAGGCAAAGGATAGGAACCAAAGAACAAAAGAATATAAGAGACGCCCCTACAAGTCTTGTATTCTTGTCAATCACAAAAAAAAAAAATCCTAGTACAAATTTCAGAGTGATAGTACTCTCCTCTCTGGTCCTTCCTCTGTTGAGATTTCCTTTTCCCTGAATTGTTAATGTTCAAACACAGTGACAGTCATTAGCAAAACCCAAATAAAACTTGGCTGGCAATCATATTCCACCATTAAAGACAAGGTTCTTCACTAGCATGTACAGGAAATCAAATTTTTGGAGGACATAATCTACATATTGACAAGTTGCACATTTGCAAGAAATTCACATTAAGCTCCACAAGAAAAGCTGTAGTAGAACTGAAATAAATAAATAAAAAAAATAGATAGTATGCTCTTGTTTAATATAGTAACCATTTTCTGCAAGTTTAGATCAATGATAATTATAAATGATTTGGTTCAAATCCCATCTTCCAACTGCATGGCAGAATTGGTCCTTCATTCTCTGAGAAGCTCATTTTGCTGGATAAATTCCAATCTTCATATCACCCACTCTTCCCATGAGCTGGATGCACAACAGATTAAATGTTTCTTGCAAATGGCATAGATGTTCTTCATGCAATTCAACAAAAAATTCTTTCGGTTTTCGTCGCATAAAGCAGAAAATGAAATGCGTTGACAAATATGATAACTGACAAGTCATGATAGATATGACTAAAAATGAGTCCCTAAATTTAATACAAAGCCATTTCATTGTAAATACTTGAGATGGTACCTTTGATCTCCTTACAACAAAGAACCAGATACCCAATTCTAGAGAAATAATCTATCATGCCAGTACTATAATTAATAGTACTTTCATACAACCTGTAAGAATTTAGATGTGAGAGTGGATGGTTGTGGGCATACTTTTGGGCTTTTGGTGGAGCATAGAGGGATAGTAGATCTTACACGATTCCCATATTACATAAGACCCTGTGCTTGGTCTTATCTTTTGTAATCTTGGGTTCTCCCACCATATCTGTTTATTTACCTATTCAGACAACCTGTAGGGCGAGCTTTGGGAATTGAATATGTAGACATGAATAAAAATGTCACTTAAGTTGCAATAAAACAAATTCAACTATGGGCTTTGTTGGGTTCCACTAAAAGATGGTGGAGAAGCTTTGATTCATATGTTTTGACATTGCTAATGAGTTATTGAAACCTCTCCACTGCCTCCAACTGAAATATATGACTTCTATTCATGGATAAACTGTCAAGCCTGTTTAATGCAAATGTACTAAGACCTACAAGTTCTTCAAGATAGCAAATAATTGTCTTTGAGTGAAGGGTTTAGAGACCATATAAGCAGCTGTAGCTCTTGACTCTCGTCAAAGATTTCATCCCTATGAACAAAAAAGGCAGTTTAATAAGCACCTATCTCCAACGAAACAGAAATGATTCAAAGTCACAAGGAGTTGAGGATGTCTTTTTTAGAAAATTTATACTACCATGGTCATTATCTATAGAATTCTTAATGGAGATCAGCACATCACATACCAAACTAAGTTCAGAGAAGTTATGTGGACAGAAGAGCTCTACTTTCTTTATTCCTGCAATCCAAATCAGAATTAAGATTTACTACACAAGGACTATTCAAAGAGAAAAGCAATATATGCGTTATCCCGTTATTTCTCAGAGCACAATGAAAAGATCATAAATGCAAAGAATAATTTTGGTGGCTTCTCCCTGGAGATGTCACAATACAGCACCAAATTGCAATTTTGCATATCCTCTACTTTTTCATATATCATATGGAAAATCTAATCTTCTTAAGATTGTGTAAAGAAGAAGCTATTTTATTACTTGGAAGATCACATCAGTTTAAGCTTCAGTTTCAGTTCTCCACATATGGGAATCATAAAATGGAATTAGAGAAAAGGTTCATCCCGTGTAGAGAAAACTCATTATTCCTCCATTAAGGCAGATGCTCTCGGTACAGAAAAAACAGATTTCTGTTGTGATAAACAAAGAGAATTACCAAGTAGTTCTAGATTTGACAGCAAATGCATAGTGATCACTGATCACTCATGTGGGTTCTATAAATAGCCTTCTCAACTCAAAAATTCAGCATATCAAAGCAAAATATCCTTGATGAGCATTACACTTGCATTCATACACACAAAAAAAGTCAGTAGCTAATCTCTGCTTGAAATTAAGTGAAAAGGAATCATTGGCATACCATCCAATGGATGTTGTGAGGAACTTGATCAATGAGAAGCCCGTGGTGATTTTCAGCAAGAGCACATGCTGTGTATCCCACTCCATAAAACAGCTTATTAGCAGCTATGGAGCCAATCCAACAATTTATGAGCTCGATGAAATTTCAAATGGGCAAGAAGTAGAAAGAGTGCTCCTGGGCATGGGAATTGACCCAAGTGTACCGGCAGTATTCATAGGTCAGAAGTTCGTAGGAGGAGCAAAAGACATCCTTAGCCTCCAAGTCCAAGGGAAGCTGGTAGCTATGCTTATGGAGGCGGGAGCTATGTGGGTTTGGAAAGGGGCATCTACAAGCAACTAATAAGACTAAATAATGAATATATGAAAATAACGCCTTTCTACTTCAGTTTGAACGTGTAAGCTGAGATTCTAGCAGGTGCTTGTATACCGGCTACTTATCTAGCATTAAAAATATATATTTAAAAAAAAAACTCTCAAAAAAGGTTCTGAAGCAAAAGAGTTTCTTTGCTTCCCTGACTTAAGTTAAATAAAGGTGTGATCATCACTCATGTATATCCTTATAGTTATAGCTATGGATGGCAGTAGCTAAATTTTCCTTTGGAGTTCGTAATATATCTTCGAGGCTAGAAAGACTTCTACTCAAACTAGCACAATTTTCAGCCAAAATGCTCAGTTACATAAATAAAATAATCAAAGATCAATTTTGCAACAAGTCATCTGTGATACCCGACAAATCGAAAGAAAGAAAACCAAGGATAAGTATTGAAAGAAAGAAAATCAAGGATAACTGCAGGAAAAGGATGATAAATATTTAAATACTGACAGTTACTGACTTAACTTCAATATTCCAGGCAATTGTAGGTTTTTTTTTCTCATTTGGATCTTCTTAACTCCTGTCAGCTTCAAACTGATTAAATGATGGACCCTACCTAACATGAATAACAAGTAAAACTATACTGTATTATTCTGCAAATCTGACATTTCTGGGATATGTCATTATAAACACTTTGTCCTTCGGAGATCAAGTTTAAGCTTGATAAGAATTGAGAATAAAAGTCAAAGATGGCTGAAGCTTGGTTCCAACAGACGCATAGTGCCAGTTTTAGATCAAACTCACTCACTCATCTAGGTTGAGCCCTCTCAGTGAAAGTATCAATAACTGACCACATTCTAGTGTCCAGAACCATGTTTCATACAAAGACTTTATTTCTCTGAACCTCCAAAATAAAACTTCAAGGCTGCAACTGCAGGACCATGGAGTGGAAACTAACTGCTACTGTTAAGGTTCACTGTTCAGAAGAGAGTCAGGAGACACTCTTCGATTACATATTCTACTATAATCAAATCATAATATATTTTCACTTCATACAAATCAATGAACCAGAAGGCAGAAGTAACAAACTAATTTATTAGTTGAGGAGGAGTTTGATGCACATAAGCACAAAGTTATATGAGGGAAAAAAATGTTGGGCATCTGCACTCACAGGATGAAGAACATACAAAGATACTTTGCTTGACTATTACGATCTAAAATGTGCCAGAGACCCCTCAATCCATGTAATCTTTCAGTATGTTTCTTCTCTTCTCCAACTTTGCTCTCCTTTGCCAATTAATAACTGCTCTTTGAACAGTTGCTTCAGCCTCTTGTATCTCATCATCATTGAATTTGTGCTCTATGATCCCCAGAGGTCCAGGCTGCAGGGCCCTAAGTACAGTTTCCACATCGTGCTCAATTTTCCTATCAAACAATAGGTTACCCATAAGCTAAATCCAAACAAGCCGTAATAAATATCCGATGAAGTAGGTGATTTTTTCCAGATACAAGAACAAGCCAAGAAATTCATTATCTCCATTTGTACAGACTGCAAAGCCAAACCCAAAAGCTTATTTTTTGTTTGATCCATTTTACTAAAATGCAGATGCATTTCTTCATCCCATCAATCAAATTCTACTTTACACAGACCACATCGCATAAATCGCGAATCCGACATTATATGTATTGAACAGTATAATTAGACAAATAGTCCATAATGTTTTTCACATTGTTTAATCCATTCTATTTGGACGATCAAATTACCCCAATCATGATCTCCATATCAATCTCCGTGAGTAATGAATCGGAGGGAAGTGATTCGATAGATGAAGAGTTCATCCTAAATTTAAAACCGAAAACCCTAAGCCCTAAAAATCGTTCGCCCTTACTAAGAAATAAAGTGAGAAAACAAGCAGAACACACAGTACCTGAAGAAGCCAGAGAATGGCAAGGATGAAGCGATCTTCCTCATCGACATTGTTTCGGAATCCTCAAGCCAAATTTCGGAACAGTTTGCAGGAGATCAGCCACTCGCACGCACCAAACTTCAATCACTTGACACAGGAGAGAAGCTCGCAAGAACTTTGGTCAAATCAAGGTTTATAATTGGTCAACGCTTTTTCGCCTTCATTTACGGACCCACCACCCCCAATTTCACGGCTTCAATAGGTAAATAGAGAGCGGTCATTCCGGGATTCGAACCGGGGACCTATGAGTACTACCCATAAGTCATTTTAAGTGAGTCATTCCGGAATGGTTTTCACGGCTTCACCCGCACCCGCTACACTTACAGATCGAGTGAATAATACAGTACAGTATATATAGTTATATACTCTCCGTTTCAAAATCGATCTCATTTTCTTTTTGAAACGTTTCAAAGCATTGGAAAACTCTATAAAATATTATTTTTTTTATATAATTTAATACTTATAATAAATATTATGTATTAAATTATATAAAAAAAATTAATTAAAAATTAATATTTTATAGAGTTTTCGCTTTTAAAAAACGTGTCCAAAAACAAAAGGACATCCATTTTAGAATGGAGGGAATAAATAACATAATTATTCATTTGACTTGATGTAATTATTCATATTTTCATATAAAATTTATTCGTTTATTACAGCGTGATTTTTTTTTTTATCAGGAAATAATTCGAGATCGGACATACCCGGAATCTCGAGTGGCCGACAGAGTCGGCAGGTTAACCGTCTAAACATGCAATATAGAAACAGAAAAATACAAAATAAAAACAGAAAAACGATGCAGTACAAACGGAGGGAGGCAAACAAATACGATCGAACAAGCGAACCAAGTCCAACTAAGCTGGAGACAACGTAGACAAAGAACCGACGCCAAGCACCACCAAGCAATGACACCGCTAGCCAGCGCTACATCAGGAGTCCCTGTGGGCAGTGAAGACGATCCTCCAAGGAAATTTCTGTAACGCGGAGTCGCCTCGATACACACTGCCTCGACCCCGACCAGACCCGACACCGGACGCTAGAGCTCCAACTCAGACGAAGAACGCCACGAACAACCAGACTCGCAGCCGAGAACCACCCTAGTACGACGCACCAAGATACCCTTTCAGGATTTAATTGAAGTCCTTTCGAGATTTAATCAAGCCCATTTGGGATTTATATATATAATACTTTTATACGGAGTATTTGATATAGCAATACAGTATATATAGCTATACCACTCCTTTTTTTCTTTTCCTTTTTTTTCCCCTAAACTCACTCTCACACCCACACACAAATGTGAGGCGTAGCGTGAAAAGAGAGCGAAAGCCAGGAAGCAAATGAAACCACCGGCAGCAAGAGAGACCAGTCTAGCGCCATCGCGGGCACCACTGAGAGCTACCGGAGGGGTTCGACCGGGGACGGCAATGAGGCAGCCACAACCCAGAACCGAAGAGGGTGACTGAAGAAACCTAGGGAGTTTCACGTCGAACCCTAGATCTGAAAATCGAAAACCCGGATGAAAGAATTGGGTTAGATCGGTAATGGAATTGAGATCCCAGACCTTGACTCGACAAAAGCCCCAAGAAATTCGAGCTAACAGGCGAACGGTTTAAGGGATCTAGAATATCGGCGACCAAGGCAAGGCAGAGTAAAGACGACGCCGAGCACAGAGTCAAAGCATCGAGATGTAGCGGGACAGTCACCACACCGCAGTGAGGCGAAAAAGAGGGTATGCGAAGATGGAGGGACGACGAGTGACATCAAGATACGACAATGGCAACCCGGTCCGACAACCCTAGATCTTGTCCGAAACCAGGAGGAGGAAAGGTTGAATGCCGGGTGCAACGAGATCCGACCTCCGAGGTGGTTTTTCGACCTCCGAAGAGGTGGATATCCGGCCTCCGAAGAGGTGGTTTTATGACCTCTGAAGAGGTGGTTTTGGGCCTCCGAAGAGGTGGTTTTTTTACCCCCGAAGAGGTGGTTTTGGGCCTCCGAAGAGGTGGTTTTTCGACCTCCGGAGAGGGGCGATTGAACACTAAATTGACAATGAATTAGACTCCGATCATGTGGGCATGTGGCCACTTTCGACCTCCCTGTTTTTATTACAGCATGATTGTTTGTATGAGTTATGTATGAATAATCACGTTGTTTTAGACGAATGATTTTATTTTTAAAATTTTTCTTTAAATCTCAGTCGTTGATCTTTCTAATACAACGCTCCATATTTATTCACAAATTACACTGTTAGACGTGTTCAAAAATGATCTATAAATTTAAATTCGACTTTTACCTTGAAAATAATAATAACAATAATGTTGAAGACAAAGTCTATTTTGTTAAAGACAGAGTAGTCGTTGCTAAAGAACTGGGGATTCGGTTGATTAAGGTGAAAGGAGACAAACATGATCGACCAATGTTACCCAGTTCGAAATTCGGCTCGAAATGGGGTACGAATACGAAAGCATGGTTCACTACCTCAATTGAATTCGGTACGACGGATACGGTAGGATATTTTTCTTAAATAAATTAAATATGGAGATTAATTTTAGAATTTACAGAAAGAGTGATTATTTTTAGGGGGTTTTGGGCTGATTCTAGTAACATTAGAGTTATAAACAAGATATCAAAACGACTATTGATAAGATAATCTTCCTTTAATTGCACAACAAGATCATTGCCATAGTTCCCATGTCATCAGTCCCACCAAACACATGATTGAGGGGGACTAGTTCTGATACTGGCTGGATGGAAGGAGGTCAAGGAGTTTTGATACATTTGATTAATTAAAAAAAGATCATCAGAAATGGAGTTGCAAAATACCGACTCGTAACTTTCATTTTGTTTAATTGATGTAATTAACTGATATCGATAGTACCAGATTATATGAAATCTTGTGGATGTAGCAACCGTCAACTAGGAGAGGGGGTTATCGGCAGAGATCGAGGGATTGAGGGAGGGGATGGAGAGCCGGAGAGGTCGACGACTATCGACGGTGGGATCCGATGGAGCCGCAGCAGATGGGGCCAATAAATGGTACATGAACACGCAAATATTAGGGATTTCAAGGGCGTTTACTTGTAATCGACCGCGGTCTCAATCGAATCTCCCCCAATCCAATGAGTTTGATATGCAAAAATCAATCATCAATTTAACAATTGCAATTTGCGTCAATCCCAATTGAGGAGAAGAGGAAAATTTTGTGTTGATGGAGTATTTGGATGAATGCATTTGGGTTTTTTCAATTCGCTCTCAGAGAGTTTTTGAAAAAAATGAAAAGGACCTGTGGTAATTTAGTTGATCTTATCTTGTCAATAGCCATTCGGATATCTTGTCTCTACCCTCACTCTTTAAGTAATTGGGCCAATTTAGGATTTTTGTTTGGGTAAATTGCAGAAACCACCCTTTAAATTAGATATTTTGCGTGAAACCACCCCTTAAAACGAAAATTGCATAAAATCACCCTTTAAAACCGTTTTCTTTGCAAAGTGACACCCATCACCAAATTTCCGTTAATTGAATATTAAAGTGCGTGAAAAATAAATTATATCTGTTGTTTTTATTATTATTCTACTTTATCCAATTGGTGTTAATTAATTTTTACCTTTTTAACATGTATTTTCAAAAGTAATTTTTTATTATAAAATATCATTTATATATATAATTTCACATTTATTAGTAAAAACACTTTAAAAATAGATATAATTGATGTTTTATATATTTTAAAAGGTGTATATTACTAAAGGGATACTTGAAGAAAATAAAATTTTAAAAAATAATATTTCATATAGTTTTTATTATTCTAAAAATATGTTCACTATTCCACATACATTTTTAGAATAATAAAAACTATATGAATATTTTTTTTTTTTAAATATTTATTTTCTTCAAGTAGCCCTAATATTACACATTTTTTATATGTATAAAAAATAAATTACACATCAATTTTTTATAGAGTTTTTTTGTAAGTATGAAATTATTTTTGTAAAAAATAATATTTTTTTATATATATTTTATAGTGTTTTTTGCTTTTGAAAAAATGTCAAAAAGTTAAATATCAACTAATACCAATTGAATTGAGTAAACTAATAATAAAAATAAGGGGTATAATTGAATTTCCACACATTGTAACATTTAATTAACGAAAAATAGGTGATGGGTGTGACTTTGCAAAGAAAAATGTTTTAAATGGTGGTTTTCTACAATTTTGCCTTTTTGTTTTGAGTTATCTAAGGTCCAATTCAAGCCTCTACAACCTTTATTCCTGATGGATGTCCTCTCTGGTTAGCTCGAGAAATCTATTCTTCATTCTTCTCTCGTTCTTCTCTTTATTCTTCACTTGTTCTCCTCCTTTGGTATCTGTTCTTGAATGAGCTCCTCAATGTTTCGGTACGCCCCCATCCTCAAATTGGTTCGAGTTTCCAATAGTTTTCGGTACGACGTTCCCATAACGGAATTCTATATACCACGTACCACGAATCCAGCTTCAATGTGCTCGACCCTTCGTGAAATTAGTCAATTATGCCTTTGGCGGGGTGGCCTAGTGGTGTGGAGTAAGGGGATGGTAAGGAGGTACCGGATTCTGGATTTGATCCCTGTCTCTGTCCCTTTTCTTGTGTGAAAATCAAAGGTTTGTCGATGGTCGTCAATTCATTAAGGGAAAAAAAGTCGATTGCCCCCAAAAGGCAAAAACTCACACGAACTGATCAACACGACATTCAAACACTAATCCACCAATCTAGAGATATAATGTCAATTATTAAGTTTATTGGCAACCGATTAAATAATGAAAATAAAAGTCTTTTGGCGACAAGATGGTTGGCAACCTAGTTTTTTAGAAACAAGATCACCTTATCAAACGCAACAATTCCAACCAATTCGGAATTCAATACTATGGTTCAAACATTTGTCGACAACTGGTCTCGAGCATGCAAATTCAACGATGACATGGAGTCTAGTTTCCAAAAACCCTACCGGGTCATAATAGAAAGCATAATAACATAATGACAAGAAAATGGAAGAAACCACCGGTTGGCACCTTCAAATTAAACTTCGACGGATCCACAATATCTAATCAAGAAAGTTCCTATGGCTACAACATCAGAGTTTGGGATGGCCGCTCAATAGCTATGGGGTGCCAAAATGTGGGAAAACATAACCCTATAAAGGCAGAAGCTCTTGCATTATTGTTAGGGGTGGAGAAAGTCAATGAGCTTCCTATTTCAAATCTCCAGATTAAAGGAGACTCTTTAATAATAATCAAACACCTGCGGGATAATTCACGCTGCCTTTGGGAGGCTGAACTTCTCGTGTCATATATTAAACTACTCCTTCAAGGAGTTGAAAAAATTTCTTTTATCTCATGTGCCCTGCGATGGCAATAAAGTGACCGATAAGGTTGCACACCTTAACCGCTTTGTCAAGGGGCAAGAGATTTTCAATAATACAGGTCTTCAGGACCTCATCCGAAATGATGCTATCGGGTAGGTTTATCCTACCGGAATTCTTACCTAATAAAAAAAAAAAAAGAATTTAGGGAATTTAATTGTTTAAAGTGTAGTGGAAATTAATAGATTTTTTCACTTATTTTAATAGTGTAGTGAATAGACTGGCATTTATAGATCATATATAACTACTATACTCATTCACATTTTAGAGTTACATATTAAACTGTGCAAATTATTCAACTGATTTCAAGAGATATTCAATGATAGGAATTCATATTAAACTGTGCAAATTATTCAACTGATTTCAAAAGAGTTTTAAGGAGCCCATTTAAAGACATAATAACAGTCTCATGCTGCTGGCTACCCAGTCATTCACAGTAACTAGAAAAGAGAGGACTCTACACAGTTTACAATTGATCCCTACAAGCTAAGGCAATAGAAACTGGTAATCTAGATGACGAGGGTCCGACTTCATGGTCGAAGGTTCGACGCTGAAACGGGTGATGTCTCTGACAGAGTCAAGGCAACCAGAGCACTCGAAGTGGCCTCACAGGACGGCATTCTAGCAGCCTTCGGTGAAAAATCAGGGGATAAAGAGGTCGGGAGAGGGGGCAGTGGAGACCCTGCTGGATCATTGTGTTTCATTGATGAGGAATCGCTTGTTGGATGATCGAATTTGCATGTAGTGCCGAACCTGCAGAATCCATTTCGCATATAGAAACCACAATGCTTCTCCCCCTACCAAAGAAGAGCCAATGTTAGAGAACCCTTATTTGAATTAGGCCTGATGCTCAAATAAACCACAAATGATCTTCCCAGTTGTACAGCAATTCGAATTCTAAAGTATAGTCATAATATGATTTATTTCATCTGCTTTTACTTCGAACACAAGGCACAAGCCGCGAAAATGCATCATCGCATACAAAATGATTGCAGCTGTCAGAGGCACACACAACTTTGAGAGAATAGGGTAGCATAAATTCTTAAATACTAGTTTCAGAGTATTTCAGACAGTTGGAGAATCAGCTGGTTTGAAAGATAAATCATAAGAACAAACATGAAAACCAAACACATTAGCAGTTTAAGCAAAGTACTACCTATGGTCTACAATGTTACATACAGAATCACATTGACCAAGAACTTTACCACATAATCATTACGAAACCAAGACACGAATTTAACCCCTGTCCCCTAATAAAGATGAAAGAGATAAGCCAGAAAAAAAAATCAAGCACAAAATAACAAACTTACCGGGCGTAAAGGTAGGCCCAATGAATTGAGGGAATCAGCTGTCATAGACGCAGATCGCTCTGGAGGATGATGGTATTTGCAAAATGAGCCAAAATTGCAATCACCCGTTCTCAAGTAATACTGGCACTCAGGTTGGCCAGGTCGCTCTGGAAACGTTACTTCGTTTTTGTCGGGAAAGGGCATGGGAGAATAAGGTCCAGCTGCTGCAGGAGTCGAAGGAAAGGTGGCTAGTCCATACAAAGAGCCAGATCCTAGAGAGGGTTGAGCACCAGAAGACAAGGCGGGGCTCATGGGTGCCTACATTATGGTTCAAGATGAAGACACTTGAAGATTGCATTCAAACTGTGGAAATACAAAATGTCTAATTTAAATTGCTTGGCATACCGAGTATGAACTCCATCCAGGAAGAGAGACAACTCCAGTGTGAAGCAGCATAGGACCATAGGCTCCTGGTACATAAGAACCCGGTAAAGTTGGAGGCATAGGCATCCTATAACCAGTAGATGCAGCCCCGATTGGTTCAGGCATTGCAACAGCAGGAGACTGCATTGTAGGATAAACTGAAGGCGCAGTATTTGGAAACAATATACCAGCTGGCTCGGGATGAATACCAGGCGGCTCAGGGTGATGGAATTTACAGCTAATTCCAAATTTGCACTCCCTCATCCTCATATAGTAGAAGCATTCTCTTTCACCCTATGAGACATAGAATCAGGAGGAGTAACATTTTATCGTTGAACAAACTTATTATTTATAAACAATTATTTACATTGATAGAAGGCAAAAGAGTAACACTGAATTCTCAAAATCATGATAATTAGGAATCCAAGACGGAAAATCAGGATGACTAATCAAGATGATGGAATCTAAAGCTAATTCTGAATTTGCACTCCCCCGTTCTCAAGTAGTAGAAGCATTCCCCTTCACCCAGTTAGACATAAAATCAGGACGACTAACAGTGAATTGTCAAAATCTGGAAAATTAGAAAACGCATACGGAAAATCAGGAAGACTAGTCAAGACATTAGATTCTACAGCTAATTCCAAATTTGCACTCCTCCTTTCTCAAATAGTAGAAGCATTCTCTTTCATCCAAATAGACGTAAAATCACAACAACTAACATTGAATTCTCGAGATCAAAATAATTAGAGTACGACGACGGAAATAAAACTAAAAGGATATAAAACAAAGACAGAACTAAACCGGTCTTAGAGGGTATCCATGATAATTAAGCAGCAAGTTCCTTGCGGATCCACCAGAATTTTTCGGATGGTCAAACTTGCATGTAGCCCCAAATTTACAATTTCCTGTTTTTAAATAATGCTGCAATCACATAAACAGCAACAGTATCAGCGGAATGATTCCTATGCGAAACAGACTGAACCAAATTTGCAAAAGCTGTCTACCAAAACAAAATCAAGATCCAAAGTAGTCATCATGATTAATGTTCAATCAACTCGACATCATACCTGACAGATGCGCTCACCAGACCGCTCAGGGTACTCTCCTCCAATTGACCTCATAGCCATGTTAGCCTGATCACGAGAACTATCAAAACTCATGTCAAGGGGTAATGATCCATAACCATTGGCTGGGCTGAATATATATTGTTTTTCCGAATATTCTAGAGACACCAGAATAAATGTGACGCACAAAAAGTAACGTATGGCATCTGAAATTGAGTGTCGTTTTCTCAACAGAATCGGCTACTTTTTCGAATGGATCCGGTAAAGATCAGCTTTCATTTATTTTAAAAACTCACATCTGCCATACAGTCAAAATTTGAAACCAGGCGGAAAATTCCAAGTATACAAGTCACAACCACTGCCCACAGGAAAGAAAAAGAATCCCCAAAATCTCACTACTTATAGCAAAAGCACACTCAAGACTAAGCTAACCATTACATTGTCACAAATTCACAATGAATCATATCCCAAAAGTCAAGCATGTATATCAAGCAGTAAAAACCAACACACTCAAGCGCACGCTAACCATTGCATTTTCACAATTAACCATCTCAACAAAATCTGTTGCTTTTAGGTAAGCTATCATTTCTTTGAAAACTCACACCTTCCATACTAGTCAAAATGCGAAAACAGGCGAAAACTTTCAATTGCCAAAAACTTAGCTAATTTCACTTAATTGACTGGCTTATACCACAAAAAGCACACTCAAGATAACCTACACATTACATTTTTCACAGTTAATCATCCCAAAATTCACTAATCTCAATGGAAACTCAACTAATGGCTCAATTTAGACTCCAATCCAGGGTAGAATAAGCAACTAATGAGTAATTAGAGATTAGTAAACACAGCTGAAACTAAGGAATAACTAAGAGAAATCAAGCATGTAAATAGGAGCACCCACCGCCACACGTTCAAGGGGGTGATTATACCGACACCGGGTACCGAAACCGCAGATCCCAGTTTGCAGATAATACACGCAGTCAGACACAGCCTGACGCTCCGGGTATGCCCCATTGGTTGTCAGCCCCAGCCCCCACATTGACTCTTCAGTTCCAGCCCCAGCTATGATCAAGGAGAAAAGATCATGTATGATCAAATGAACCTCCGACAAACCCTAAATTACCGGGAAGGATGAAAAGTCGAAAATTGCAAACGAAATGCTGATCAAATGAAACTCCGACGAACCCTAAATTACCGAGAAGGATGAAAAGTCGAAAATTGCAAACGAAATGCTGATCAAATGAAACTCCGACAAACCCAAATTACCAGGAAGGATGAAAAGTCGAAAACTGCAAACGAAATGCTGATCAAATGAAACTCCGACCGATTCCGACGAACCCTAAATTACCGAGAAGGATGAAAAGTCGAAAATTGCAAACGAAATGCTGATCAAATGAAACTCCGACGAACCCTAAATTACCGGGAAGGAGGAAAAGTCGAAAATTGCAAACGAAATGCTGATCAAATGAAACTCGGTAATAGAATACCTTCAAGCGTCGTCTCTGTCCATACCTGCCGAGGGTACTGTTCCGACCTTCCGCAACCCGGATTCCGTCCGTACATCTCCATTGTTGCTTCTTCTTCTGCTTCCTGTAACACTCTTTTAAGGGTTCATTCAGAGCTGAAGCCCCAACACTCCTCTGGATAAAAGGATTCCGATGAACAGAAATCGAAAAGAAGAAGGAAGAAATTGGAGGGGAATCGAAGGGAAAGAAAGAAACATTTTCACTGTCTGTTGATGTGGCTTCTTCAACAAGTGTTGAGTGTTCAGACTTCTGATGAGTGGGTTGCTTTCAAAGTGTCTTTTTTATGCTTTTCTTTATTGGGTTTTTCAGTATCACTCGCTATCAGTATTTGACGTTTAGTTTGTCTTTTTTGTTTCTGTCTGTGTCGAGTTTCCATTTTCTCAGTGTTCGCCATCACAGAGGGAAAGAGTAGAGGGGGAAATGATCCATAATCTTATGGATGAAATTTGATTTTTAATTGAGACCATTGCAGTTTATTGCACAAAACATGGATTCATTGAGAGTGACTGAAAACGATTAGGCATGGGAAGTTGGGAACAGCGTGGAGTTTGGTAGCCGACATTGAAGTTGGAGAAGAATCACGCCCGGATATCATAAATAAATAAAAGAAAAATAACAAAAATAATAATAATACCGAGTGTGAATTATCAGTCCTGAATCAATATTAATACTCCGTATAAACTTTAAAAAATAAACGTTTCGGCTATATACATCGCAAATCCCCACGTCCTTAAGGACGTACTTGCACGTCCTTAGATACGTACTTGCACGTCCTTAAGGACGTGCAAGTGGGGTGAGAGCTACCCGAAGCCGGACGTGCAAGCACGTTTTTATTTTTTTTTAAAAGTCCTTAACGACGTGCAAAACTGCACGTGCAAGCCCGTCTTCTAAAAGGCGAAGAGGACGTGTCTCTTCGTCTTCGTTCCGTCTTCGTCCAGAGAGAAATCGAGAGCGAGAGAGAGATTGTCGGAGAGAAATCGAGAGCGAGAGAGAGATTGCCGGAGAGAGAGAGGTCGCCGGAGAGAGAGAAAGAGATCGAGACAGAGAGATGGAGCCGGAGAGAGAGGAGGTGGTGGAACCGACGGCGCAGGTGGCTGAGGAGGTTGGTGGAGGGGCGGTGGAGCGGGTAGCCGGGGCTGGAGCAGGTGGGCTGGGAGGGGGTGGAGCAGGTGGCCGGGGGAGGTGGTGGGGCGGCGCCCATGGAGGTTGAGGAGGGTGGTGGTGGTGACGGTGGTGGCAGTGGAGACGCAGCGCCGGCAGCGTCCGGTGGTGGTGGTGGTGATGGCGGCGGAGTGGCGGAGGCGGAACCGCCGCGGAAGCGGCGGACTATTGAGGTTTCGCTGGTCCTGACCCCACCGGTATATTTTTTTATTTATTTATTTTGTTTGATTTATTTTTATAGTTTTATATTATAGTTTAGATTTTAATATATAATATAATTTGATAGATTATAATTACTTTAGTATATAGTTTGATAGATACTATATAATTTGATAGATTAAATAGTTTTAGTATATAGTTTGAAAGATACTATATAGTTTATATATTTTGATAGTTTTAATGGAAAAACAAAAATTACATATTCAAGTATGTACGACTACCAGAGATGGGCGGGAACTGTGCATGGTGATAGGAGACAGTGGATAGAGCTACCCATTATGGGTTTAGTATTTGCAACAGTATATCAGATTCCTCTCGTCGTCCTAGCTTGGCATCATCCGTTCACATGTCTCCCCATGATCTCGGCAACACCTGCTAACAACCCTCAATCAGCAACTCTTGGTGTAGCCTGCATCGGAAACCAAGACCATTTTGCCGCGGTACGACTTCAAACGTCTTTTTTATTACCTATTCATGCTTTTCATACATATGTCAATACTCTAACTCTAAATTTTTGTTCTCATAGATCTGGTTGCGTCCTAACGCTCCTCTTCCGCCGCCTCCACTAGAATGGGTCGAACATCATCATCCGAGCGTCGAATGATGGGATGCTCCGTTTCAAGCTCAGATTGAGAGATTTAGAGCCTTGCGTGCCGAGTCCGGTCATCCTTTACTATTTTCCTATATTGTATTCCACAACTTTATTAAAATTATGAATGTAAACCTTTTTTTCCGTTTTACGGACGTGCAAGACTTTTTTAGCGGACGTGCAAATCCTTAATCCGGATTTACGGTGTACATAGTGACACCCAAAATAAAATTGAACTATCAGCTATGAATCAATATTAATACAAATTTTAAAAACTATAAAAAAATAGTACGAACTACTTCCGAATAATTTTTTTTGTCAAACTTTTGACGTGGTAATTGAACGTTCGAAAATTTAATGATGTTGTATCATATCGTTAAACATTCAATGTTTTTTTCCCCACCAAATTTGAGTGCAAATTAGATGAGGATATGATGCAACGTCATTAAATTTTGAAACATTCGTTTATCACGTCAAAAGTGGTTGCAATGGTTGGGATAATCTTCGATCCCTCAACACGATTCGACATTCTCTTCTCGTTGAAAGAAAAATGAATATGGTAGTCGAGTGGAGTGGATTGAATTGGGTTGGTTGGAGGGTTTTGTTTGTTTTTTCAGTCGATGTATTGTGATTAGTGTAAAATTCACAATGGGTTCAATTCAAGTCGAGTTGGATTCAAATTTAGCCCTTTCATATTTCATATTTTTGTTTATATCAGCTAACAAATATTCTCATTTTTGGTTTTTGATTTTTTTTTCTATAAAGTAAGAATTCAAGTTCAGACAAGTTTGATAATCGATAAGTTGACAAGTCGGTAGACGAAAAACCATCGAATATATAACATAAAACCATAAAATGGTGAAATAAAGCGGGCAACATAGGTTTTTGAATTTTTTAAATGCATATCACAGTGTATATGGACATTTGTAATACACAAAGAGTGTGCATTTTGAAAAAGTTATCTTCTCTCTCTAGAAAATCTAGAGAGAGGGAGCCCGACTCAGGTTCGACCGTCGTGCTCCAACTTCGGGTGTCATAACCCGACACCAACTGCCCCCATGTCGCCGCGTTGTAGCCATACCTTTTCTCCGGTGAAGATCGTGCTCCGAGTAACCATAAATACGAGTTTCTTTGCTCGGATTGTAATTAAAAACTGAAACTGGGTGGGGCTTATGTAGATTCTAGGTTATTCTCCCCGATTCTTCAAGTGTTTTGACCAATTCATGTGTAATCTCGCCTTGTGTTCCATCCAGTGTGCGAAGTTCCTTGGGACACTTTGTGCGTCGTAACCCAAGTCTCACCAGCATGGCCTGTCTGCACTCGTTTCGGAGGAGATAGGTGGTGCCTCTACTCCTCGGATCCTCACTGGTCATCGACATCTAGGGGTGGCGCCTTGGAAGGCATCCTTTCCTCTGCTACGCTACTCCTCAATCTGGGTTTCGTTAGGCTTCGATCTACTATTCGCCGGCGTTTTGGTCCAGCCTTGGCGCCTCTTTGAAACCCCCCCTTCTCTAGTGTCCCAATTCCTCACCCCTTTCTCGAGTGGTGGTCGACGACCTCTAGAGTAGTGGATCGTCCTCTCCCTCGTAGTTGCGGCACTCACCTGCATCTTCGGCCTTCGGTTCTCCTTGGGCCTGAGTGGTCCAAAGTTTAGGCCCGAAAACTATTCTTTGGACCCAAGGTTTTACATGAATACACACACTTTTACAAACCCACCCGAAAGGGGTATAACTAATTCCCGAAAAAGGCTTGATCAAAATCTCGATAGGGCCCTTTTAAAATCTCGAAAGGGTTTCCTTGTTGGGGCTCTGGTGCTCGGAGTCGGGTCTGACTGGGGTCGAGGCGGTGTGTATCGAGACAACTTTGTGTTACGAAAAATTACTTGGAGGGTCGTCTTCGCTGTCCACGTAGACTCGTGATGTACTGTTGGCCAATTGTGGCACTGCTTGGAGGCGCTTGACTTTAGTTCTTAGTCTATGTTATCCTAATGTATTAGGATTAGGTTCGCTTAATTCGACCGATTTTATGTGCTCACCATCATAATTGTATTGCACCGTTTTTATTAGATTGTTTGTTTGACGATCCGTCGTCTGACGACTCTGTCGGTCTCTCGAGGTATCAGGTTTGTATGGCCCTTGAAGCCTTTCCTTATCCAAAAAAAGTGTGCATTTTTTATATGTGACATATTTTGGTAGGATGATAGGGCTAAAATAAGTCCATAAAGAATCTTGGGGAACAATGATATTTTATCGGGTAACATTTATTTAAGCCATAATTCCCTCCCATTATATATAGACGAGGATTAGTTATGATTGGGAGGGCTTTTTTTTCGGCCGACAAACTCTGACTTGCGCGTTGGAAGCTCCCCCGGGGAGCGAGCCCAACCTCTCTCTTCTTCGTCTATGCGGGGAAGATCAATCAATATCAAGAGAATCAATTTGCGAATTTCTCCCACAGCATAGGGTTATTTTCTTTGTGGGGTTTGGTTTGAGTTTTACTTATTTTGAATTTGGTATCTTTTAGATTAAACGTTATTCAAGTATGGTTTGGATTAGATTTATTTGAGGTTTGGGTTGCCTTTGGTCAAGTTCGGATTTAGTAAAATGCATTTAGATAAATTTGTGGATTTTGGCTCACATGAGTACATGGTTTTCATATTGAGCGTTGCCAACTAAGTAAACAAATACAATTTGGGGAATTAAATGTCTTTCAAATGAATCCTTTATTATTGAATAATATGTCTGGTAGTTTGTGGATTAAAAAGATGTGAGTGAAATGAGTATTCTATAATATTAATATATCTAGAATGTATGGTTTATGGTTCCAATTCCATCAATGATTTATAGGTTACAGAACTATCCAAACACACTGCGTATGGTTTGTATCATAAGTTCATAACCCCTTTTAATAACTCAACCAATAATTTATCGGATTGGACTAGTAGGATTCACTTGTTATAATTTATAAATTTATTTATTGAGAATATTATTTATATGAAATTAACAACAACTTCTCACTCATTTTAAAAAAATAATTACAAATTAGTCGGAAAAAAAAAAATCTAAACCCTAATCAATGTGTACGTGGATGTTCTCCATCTTCCTCCAATAGTCTTACATCCTCTCTCAATCTCTCTCATTGATCATCTTATATTTGATTGTCTCATTTCTCATCTACTCGCTCACCACTTCCACCTTCCGATCAATTGCAGTTGCACCATCACCCTCTCCGTCTCTGTTTCCATGTCCGAACCAAAACAAAAGCCATCAACGACATACTCCTCGATCTCATATCTCTCTCGACCTTGATATCTTCCACTCTCCCATAGCACCAACGACCCAATGCCCACCGTCAAAGTATAGGGCGGCTTCTTCCCTCATATGCAGGCACACCAAGACCAAAATAAAATGTAACCAACATTTTAAAACGAGATAGTGTAAATTATAAGAATATAATGTTTCGATCACTAAAATATAATATCATTAAAAAAAACTAAAATATTTGACCATCAAACAAACCTGGCCCTGATACTAGGACAACAAGGGCGACCACCCAGGGCCAAACATATGAAGGGGCCAAACCCAAATTTATGTGTATATATGTATATTGTAGGTGTCTAATTTTTTAAGCCCAAAAGAAATGTAATAAAAAAAGGCCCACTAGCCCAAAGCTAAATATTAAAGCAATGGAAAATGAAATAAAAAAGGAAGAAGTCAGATTTCTTTTGCTCGGATAAGCTCTACTGCTCTAGATGAAGAAATTAGGTAAGAGTTTTCATTTCCTTCTCTCTCTCCTTCTTTTTAATAATGAAGTTGTTATTGTTGCAATACAAAACTGTTAGTGTAAAACCAATTTTTTTTTGGTAAACTTAGTGTAAAACCTATTATTGATGATATTGCTATACTATAATGTAAATTTATGTTTTACCTATTAATTAAGTAATGTACATCTTTAAGTTTATCTCAGAGGCCCTTATTTTATTTTTGTCCGGGGCCTCTAAAACGGTAGGATCGGCTCTACCATCAAATAAACATTCTTTTAAAAGATTATACTTATTACATAAAGTGCTTTTGTTAAAAAAATAATAATTTAAGATGTTTAATTGAAAAAAAATATATTATTCTATCTCCATTTAGAAATAGACGCGTTTGACTATTAACGCATTTTTTAATGAGCTAAAAACTATATGAAATATCGACTATTTTTTTATCAGTTTTTTTAACTATAAAATTATATATAAACGTCGATATTTCGTATACCTTTTAACTCCTTAAAAATGCGTTAATAGTTAAACAACATCTATTTTTGAACCGAGTGTCTTTGGACTCCATAATCCATTAATTATAATATAATAATTTTATCTCAATTTATATAAGCGATTGGTTGCATTAGCATAGCTAAAAATCTCGTAAAAATTGAGATAAAATAGTGATTTAACTAAATAATTTTATAAATCAAGGTAAAATAATTACATTATAACTAATGGATAATGAAATCCAAACACACCATTTTATACACGTAGTTTTTTTTTAGAGATATACACGTAGTATTTTACTTCGTAAAAAAAATATTTATTTGCCTGCTCTAATTATCCGCTATCTAGTTGTTTTCGAATTAGTGGATTTGCGATTGATATTTGATGGCTATTATGAGTCAATAATCTGAGATGTCCGCTTGTGTCTCTAGAGTTCTCTGTGTGCGTTCTCCATTGGTTGATTGATTCGTTTGTCGTGGTGGTTTTGTTTTACGGTGTAGGATAGCTAGCACATTTATTTTATTTTCGCATTTTCATTTATGTTATATGATTCGTGTTATTTCATTTCTGTCATTTGCTTCTGTTATTTGATTTGGTTGTATATGATGATTAATTCATCTACCGACTTGTCCGGTCTCGGTTGTCTATATAATTGAATTTTCGAAAATTTTGCGAGGTACCCCTGAGGTATTGCAATTCTCGCGAGGTATACAACTCTTTTGCATATTTCGCGTGGTACCCCTGAGGTTTTGATTTTTTCGCGTCGCGCTCTCGGGGTTAAATTTTAACGGATGGATGGTTAGTCCGTTACTTTTGGAATTAAAAAAAAAAAGAAAAAGAAAAAGAAAGAAGAAAGGCTCAGAAAGGAAGTGGAGAGAGATAGCGTCGATCGAGTACAGGGTAGCGGTGAACATCCTCTTCCAATTGCTGGTGACGATCGGAATCCTGATCGCCAATGGGGTCAACTTCTTCGCCTCCACCATCCACCCCAACGGCTGGCGCTACTCCCTCGGTGGCGCCACCTTCCCCTCCTTCCTCCTCCTCGGCGGCTTCCTCATCATCGACACGATGCTGCTCAAGCCACTCGCCGCCGGGAATTGGAGATGCCGAGGATGAAATCCGCCGTGATTGTCGTCGTTGAATCGGTGGTGATGATAATCATGAGGGAAAATGGCATGTGGATGCGATTGGAAATGGCTAGGGTTTTGAAGCTGAAATTGGGACCACAGAGCGAGACAGCAGCGGTGTCGTAGACTGTAGGCAAGGGCGGCCTCCTCGACGGAGTCAAATGATTCAGATAATTAAAATTGGGGGAAAAAAAAGAGGATTTAGAGAATTAAAATTGGGGGAGGAAGGAGATTAGGAAGAGGGAGTAGATTTTGGATGCGTTCACCTGGGATCTCAATTTGAGCTTTACCCGTTCAATCTTTCACAGGGTCATAGTGCTACTCTGGAAGATGATATCTCTTTTTTTTCTCTCTAATTACATCACCACTTTGATCCATTGTTAATTGGAGTACTACTCTGCAACTCATAAGAATTAACATCAAATTCGGAGACTTTAATTTCTGAGGAAAGATTCAGCAAAAATGGCATAAATGAGATTCACATTGGGCCTCAATATGATGCTCCTCGTCACCATGGTTGCTGCCAACATCCTCTCTCTACCACCTCACCTCCACCCTCCAATCCCAATCCCTCACCTCCGATTCTGACTACGACTCTAGCCACCACACCCTCATCCCGGAGAACCTCTTCCACCAGCTCCAGATCATCCGCGCCACCATCAGCCACCTCACCCGCCTCAAGCAGCAGCAGCAATAACCCCCTCCCACCTCCAAGAAACTGGCCATTGCCGCCGCCGCAGCTTCGAACGACGGCGTTCTCACCAACCCATAGCTCCAACCTGGCGGTCAGCCTTCATGCTCTCTCTCTCTGGCGTGAAGAGCGGCAACAAAGTTGCGCTGCTCGCACATCGTCCACGGAGACTACATCGATGGTTGGATGCGGAGTCGAGGATTTCTCGTTTCTGTTGGGTTGTCCTCCACCCGCCGCTTCGTTCTCTCCGCTCAGCCTTCCCGAGCCTTCTTTCTTTCTTTTTCTTTTTTTTTTTTAATTCCAAAAGTAACGGACTATCCATCAATCCGTTAAAATTTAATCCCGAGGGCGCGACGCGAAAAAAATCAAAACCTCAGGGGTACCATGCAAAATATGTAAAAGAGTTGTATATCTCGCGAAAATTACAATACCTTACCTCACGAAATTTCCGTTGAATTTTGTATGTTGCTTAAAAAAAATAAAAATTTGTACACTTTCTTTGGGTATGGGGATAAGATTGATCCGCGACGACTGATCGGTCTAGAAGGTTGTGGTACGCGCGAAGGCATTCCTTAATCCTCCTGCAAACTCCAAACTCATTCCAAGGTTTTATCAGATTTCAATCCAGGGAGAGATCCGGTGTTGTGCTGTAGCGAACGATACCGAGATGGCTCTAAACCCCCAGCTCTTCCCCAACGGCATGCCCGTTCCTTTCCTCAACGAGCTTTTCGTCTTGGCCAGAGATGGCGTTGAGTTTGAGGTCGACAAGATTCCCGGCCCTGGGTATCTCCTCCTTTTCTTTCTCTGATTATACGTTTTTAAAAAAAATGTTTGTTATTGTGCGTTCTGATATTTGATCAGTTTGTGCGATTATCTACTGTGAGCACCTGAATTCGGCGTAATCAATCTCGGTGTTCTTTGACCTAATTTGTTACTTTTTGGTCGAATTCAATTGAATCGAGTTCCTACCAACCGCAATTCCGTTTGACGGTTTCTGAATTCGCTTCTTTGTGTGTGAAATTGGCGTCTAGTGCTGGTTGGGGACGGGGATTTGGAGAGGGTTTTTATGATTTTTTTTTTCTAGTATTGGTTGGCATGGGGAACAAACTGTGGGCATTTCAAGGTCAAATGGGATGGTGTGGAAGATCATAGAGGATTGCATAGAGCTTTGAACTGAGATCCATGTCATCCCTGCCTGTGCTTCATCTCACCAAATACCACCTTTTTGGTCTACAAAATATCCTCGGCGACTTCAATCTATTGTAGATGATCATCCACATATTTTTAGTGAGATTTAGCATTATCCCCATCACGTGTAAAATTGGCATATTCCTGCTTGATATTTTAGGTATTGATTGTAAGCAACTTCATGATATCGATCGGTATCAATAAGTTGTGGAACTGTATGGCTGATTATCGGGTTAACGGTCATTTGGTCATATAAAGAAACATTCTAGACTTGACTTTATCTAATTAAGGATGGCAGTTCGTCCAGACACGACTTGCAAGCAGTTCTCAGGAAAAGACTTGTTATGTTTTGTCTGAATTGGAGCTGTAGAGTTGCCTTTCCTCTTCCTTGGTGTGGAATGTGGATTTATTGCTATAACTAACATACCACTATAGAATAGCCTTGTGCCATGTCTGAATGTTGGTGTGGTTAATTTGGGGATGATGGCCAACTATACTCACGGAGAGGTTCTTCTTCTTCCGGTTGAAGTGAGCATTCACCACCACCATAAAATTGGGTTGGCTACGTGGCTTGTTTTTGCTTTCCCGGCCAGTGTCACGACCTATGTTTTAGGATTGTAATTTGTTGATCATGTGCCTTGTTCTCGTCTTAACCAAAACCAAGGACTTGTGCCTTGTGTGATGATCTAGGATCCAGTTCCAAGTCATTAACATTTGAAGATGTTATATATCTTACCCTTGATATCTCAAATGTTTTCGTGTTTCTTGCTGCAGGAATCAAGGGGGTAAAGTCAAGGCCAGGGGAACCATTTACTTGTCAAATATACGGATGGTATTTGTTACAAGCAAGCCTGTTGGGAATTTCTTTGCATTTGATATGCCATTGGTATGCAAATCTTGCACTTTATAGATTTCTATATACATTTAAAAAACTAGATTTCTACCTCTATCAATCTCTCGTATACATCTTGTCCAGAGTGTGATTCTCTGCTTATTTAGTTGTTATATATCTTGTCTAATCTTTTCTTGTGCATATACTTGGGTATTTGTTGGTTGGAGCTGATTCCTAGCCAAAACCTGTTAATAACATCACATTTTTTCCCCATTCCATTTCGACTGCTATTTCCATTGTATGAGTGCACTAGTGCACAAATGCTATTTTTCTGACACATGAATTATTGGTCGCCCATGAATTTTTCCTCACTACCCATCTATAAGTGCCTGAGGTTTGCTTGTTTAGGATTTCGCATGTTGACGTTTCTCATGTTTTATATGTAGTTGTACGTCCATGGTGAGAAATTCAACCAACCAATCTTCCACTGCAACAACATTTCCGGGTCTGTAGAGCCGGTAAGCATGTCAAACAGTTTGCACTATCTCGTTTTGCAATGCTGTTTTCAACTGTTTGTCAAATACTTGCCTGTGTCTAAAGCTTTCAAGATCATCTAGGTTGTACCTGAGAATGAGAACAGGGCCCTGTACTCTACCCACTCATTCAAAATACTATTCAAGGAAGGCGGGTGCGGAACCTTCGTTCCCCTCTTCTTCAATTTGATCAAGTCGGTGAGGCAGTATAATCAACAGTTTGCTCCAGTATCTGAGCCACAGCCTCGTGCTGACCCTCTACAAGCCGCCCAGACTCCAGTTGATGAAATGATGAGATGCGCGTAAGCAAAACACGCTACCTCTCTTGCTTCCCCTATTACCTCCAGACGCTTCATTGAATTACTAACTTAAGCGACATTATTGAACCATTATTGCAGTTATGTGGACCCGAACGACCCTACTAAAATCTTTCTGCAGCAGCCGACACCTCATTCGAACCTCAGGCGAAGGGCATACCACTCTCAATCAGCAGATCAGTCGTTCTGAGACAACCTTTTGCTAAACTGCTCATAACATTTCAATGCCCTTAAATTTCTTCTCTGGTTTCTTATCGTTCGGTTTGCTGTAAAGGGAAGTCTCAACTCTTTTTTCTGCCCCGTTTATCCACTGTCTTAATGTGGTAACCCTTTCGTACATTTATGTACTGTACTACAAATATGTGTCATTTCGGGTTCGTTTAACACAATGTACTGTGATTACCGAAATTTATACCCTAAAAGTACACTTGTAATCTGTTTGATGATGATATTCTAAAGGGGATAGAATATGCTTAATCCGATCCATTATCCATTCATCCGGAGCTTTCAGTTTCAGACAGAGACCGATCTGGAAGATGAAGGGATAAATCACCGGTCGCTAAATAAAATAATACAAAACAAAAAAATGAATTAAAGCAATACTCCGTAATAAAGAAAATAAAAAGGTATTCCGATGATGTAAAAGGCAAGTGCAAAATGCAAAATAAAATAACCAAAAAATGGACGTTTTTGATCTTCTTTGGAACCAAAAATACTTGCAATTGTCGTCATCGTGTTCATTGTTCATCATCGTTGGATTAATCTGTAATTAGATTTTTTTTTAATCACTCCGTATTTGATTTGATTTGATTTTTAATGCAGAGGTGGGTGGAGGACACAGAAAGGAAATACAGGAGTAAAATAAAATAAAATAAAATAAAAATAAAATAATTTAATTAAAAAACCGCTCTTGGCTGCTTTACATCCCCCAAAGACCGTGTAGTCCTCCTTCAGCTCAAATCAATTTCCAGCTTCAGAGATCGGTTAACGATCTGGAAAATTAGCTGCGAGAGGGAAACGAATCTCTGCAAATCGAAGCAAACTCGCACCTCGCAGCCTCAATTGGCGAGATCCGGGTCTTGAGCTGTTTTTAATTTTCCAATCCTTATTTATGAATTTCTTCATCTTTTCGTTCTACAGAATCTGAGGGCTCTCCTTTTTCTTTCCTTTTTGTCCTTGGTGAGGAATCTGTGTTAATTTCTAGGTTTGAATTTGATCCATCCGAATCAGGCACTTTTAGAGGGGAGCTGGGTGTTGGGAATTTGGTTGCTGGTGGTGATTTTGTTTTGGTTTCTGATAAGAGCGGAAATTTGGGGAATTTTTGTGTGGGGTTGGAGGGCTGATTTGTTCTTTCAGCTGGAGTGGCGGGAAAATAGAGATTAGGGTTTTGTTGGGTATGGTTTTTCTAGAGATGGAAAAAAGAGAGTAAGGCTAAGATTTGGAGGTGGAAGTTAGATAGGGAAATGGAGGGGACTGAGCTTGAAGAAGGTGAAGCTTGCTCTTACCAATATGATGAGCAAACCAACATTGACCTTGATGATCTTACCTACATAGTAAGGGCTTCTTTACTTGTCTTTGTAAAAGCTTCAAACTTCATTTATCTGTCTGTTATGTTTGCTTGAATGGAAGGTTCTTGCTCAATTTCTGCTTGCTATTTAGTTTTGATCAGTTAAATTGATATCTGCTTTAGACCTAATTTGCTTGGTTTTTGGTGCTTGTGATGTTTTCACTTTGAGTTCATCTTGATATTGATAGGTTCATTTAGATGGGGTTTGATGTTTTATTTGGATGGCAATTTAATCTGGGCAAAAATTATAATGATTAGAAGGTTGGTCTGCAAGTTGTTTTGGACTCTGAGTTTTATATTATGTTCGGTTGCGTAGAATGCTAGCTAGAGTCGTGCTAAATGAAGTGTGTGATCTTTTTAGTTGCAGCTCAAGATAGTAACCAGATTCAAGTGCATTAAATGGGAAGGGTTTATTGGATTGATGAAACTGGTTAAAAGCAAGTGGGCTAAAAGATATGTATACAAGAAAAATTGAGAGATGCTTGTTGCTTTCGTACTTAGACTGTAAAGGTGAGTGGAATAAATGTTGATTATAAGGAAGGTGGAAGGAAAGAGAGTAAAATTAGGAACTGCTCCTGTTTTCAAATAATTGATGCGCAAGAATGGTATTTAGTTTCCTGATGAGGAATTATACCACTGCGTTTTTGCCGTCCCAATGAAAATCTGTTATTTATTCGTGCATGTACTTTGCATCTATACCCCGTTGTGCGATGAAAATGTGCTTTTGTTTGAAGGATGAAAAGATTCAAAATGTTTTGGGGTATTTATTTTCCTGATGAGGAATTACACCCTATTTCTTGTACCACTGCGTTTTTGCCGTCCCAATGAAAATCTGTTATTTATTTGTGCATGTACTTTGCATCTATATCCTGTTGTGCGATGAAAATGTGCTTTTGTTTGAAGGATGAAAAGATTCAAAATGTTTTGGGACATTTAAAGAAAGATTTTGAAGGTGGGGTTACCTCAGAGAATTTGGGTAAGTCTGCTATCGGCATACTTTGGCTTTATGATTTCATGTGAGTTGATATTCATCTAGGGTGATTTTTCTTTGTACGGATTGTCAGGAGCAAAATTCGGTGGATATGGTTCATTCTTAATTCAGCGGTCTCCTGTTAGGTCTCATTCAAGGAGTCCAGCAAAGTTTCAAGATAATCACTCCCATAAATCTCCAACCTGTTTGTCAGCTGAGGTAGTTGGTTCAATATATATGAAACCTCTGGTCTATCCACTTAACCATATTCCATTTTGTAATCCTACAAGTGTTTATTCCTTAAATTTTAGTTTCTTCTGATGTACAAATCTTGTCTTCCTAGTGGAGATGGCATATATCAAAACTGTGTGTGGTCCTAGTTCAACTGGAAATTGGCCTAGTTTGAGCACTTAATCTCATGCTGTCGTGCAGGGTGGTAATTCTAGTTCATTGTCTCGACTGAATGGGAATCATTCCACAAAACATGGATCTGGTTCCGTTCATTCTACTTCATCAGATTTCTACAAGGCGCCATCAGAACATGATGTAGTCAGACAAATTGCACGGGCTCCATTCAAGCATTCAAATGAAGAATCAGCTGCAAAATTTGGGAGTGTAGATAAATCAACTAACATGAATGAACAAAAAACTCTTAAAGTTCGGATAAAAATGGGCTCAGATAGCTTGTCTGCAAAGCAAAATACTGCTATTTATAGTGGTCTTGGCCTAGTTTCTCCATCCTCATCCGTTGGTGACAGCCCTTTAAGGAGTGAGGGGCTCTCTCAAGGGCTCCAATTTCCTGGAGAGGAGTCTCCCACTCAAATTATTCGAGTGAGTTAGTGCACTCCTTTCCTCTGGATCTTCTGTTTTTATATATTTTTAAATGCTAGTGGAAATCACAATTATGTTTTATTTCTTGATTCAGATAATGACTTCCATCCCAATTTATGGAGGCCACCTGTTGTCTCCTCTTCCAGAGAGTCTAGCACGATTAACTGAGAAACTTCTGCAAGTTAATAAAGTTGAACCTGCCTTCAGGCAAAAACGAGGTAATTCTGTCGTGAGAAGCAGTCGAAAGACAGCAAAACTTTTACCTGTAGAAGATAGCTTCAACTTCAAGTCAGAGGAAAGGGATCATTTTTCTCCAAAACATAAAGAGGATGCTGAGAAAGCCCTACCTGATGTTAATGGAATCTTGAATAACCAGTCAGACTTGAATACCGAATCCTGTGAGGTGCTAGTTAGTGAAGCTTTGAAGCTTCCACTTCTGTCTGATTTCAGCAGTTCATCCGGAGGGAAGAAGGGCACCTCAAACCAAAGTTCAGGTTTACTCTCCAATGTAATGAGACTTGACCCATTGATACCCATTTTGAGTAGTGATGGTCATGAGAAGCAGATTGGTGATGAAAATCTAGCTGTGAAACTTGCAGATGAAGAAAAGGTAGAGTTGCAGGTTGATGTCCCAAGATATCTGAAAAGAGATGGAGATAGTAGAGGAGAAGCGGCTAATAGCTCAACTAATATTGACGCAAATGATTTTGGTTCAAAAAGTAGAAAGGGTTCAATTAGCGGTCATAGTAGTTCTCATAAGCCGAAGCATGGGAAAAAAATTGCTATTGTTGAACAAGAGGAAAAGAAGATTCCTTCTGGAAGAGAGCAGTTACCTTCAGGGGACAAAAAGAAACACAGGGAAAGCATTAAGAATGCCATTTCAGGAAACAAAGATAGTTCTGGTGCCTCTGGAACTTTTTTGAAACAAAAGAATACTACAAAAGCTATGGAGACTTATAAGGATTTGTTTGGGGATATGATTGAAGATGGAGATGATTTGATGGACTCCCCGGATGAACCTTCTAATGGCAGGCTGAAGACCTCTCAAACTTTTGATAATGATTCCATAACGAGATTAAATAACGGGGTTCAAGAGCAACTTAATACGAAGGTAAATTCCAAGAGGAGCTCAAATTTTGCCCCTACCTCTGATCATATGCCTCCATTTGGTGATCCAGCTGCTGCTGGAGCTCCAGTTGAAGACTGGGTACAGTGTGATAAGTGTTCAAAATGGAGGCTTCTTCCATTTGGCACAAAAGTTGACAGCCTCCCAGAGAACTGGCTCTGTAGCATGCTTGATTGGTTGTAAGTTCTGTTTTAGCACTATCCTCTCTTTCATAGTATGTCATGCACTATTTGCAAAATTTACCTTTCTGTGATTATTAATATTTTGGCTAATGTATCATGCCTACAAAGTTGTATGAGACTTCAGGTAACAAACATTCAAACTGCTTTTATAACTTTCTGAATGGAGTTCCAAACTCTCTGAATTTTTTTAGGCCTGGGATGAACAGCTGTAGTATAACTGAAGAGGAAACTACAAAAGCAGTAACAGAGCGTTTTCAACCACATAATCGAAATGCTCTACATGGTTCCCTGGATCATGTCATTCCTGGAGCAACTGCAGCTAGTGACATGCATCTCGCACAAACTCGACAGGATATTGTTCCCAGCGGCGCAAAGAAGCAACATGATTTGAAAGAAGTGCCAAATTCAAAGCAGGAATTATTGCATTCTGTGAAGAACACAAGCTTAACTAATACTGTCGGTTCTCACTTAGAGAATGAACTGCATTTTCAGCATGTAAGAAATCCTACTGATCCACTTGTGGAGACGAATCTGCGCAAAAAGAAAAGCAAAAAGAAATTACGTGAGAACGACTCTGATGGAGGTATCACATCTTGTAATCGTCATCTTTTCATTCTTTATATATAAGACGAATTTCATATTTTCATGACCTTCACAATTTGTGCAGGTCATTCTAAGGACACAAGTGTAGGAGGCCAAAGAGAGCCTAACCAAGATTTTGCAAGAGCAAAGAAAATGAAGACTGAAGATGAGGCTTCGATATCTACTCATGATATAGGCAGTGAGATGCTGATACATAATTCAAGCAATGAATTGGTGACAAATAAAGCTCAGAAAGGTCTTCATACCAATCATGCATCGTCTTCTTCACGGAGCTCCAAGGGTCACACTGATGATATCTTACAAGACTCGATAAAGAAATCAAAATTCCAGGGACAAGCATTGCCTCATGTCGGCTGTTTGGATACAAGAAATTTTAATGGTAGCAATGTTGATACAAAGAAGAGAAAAGTGAAAAGTTCTATTGATGTTGTGAGTACTAGCTTTTTGTCAGATAATATGGTCAATGAAAGTGAAGAAATGGGACAAAAGAAAGCTCGACTGTCCTTGCCTGAGGAGAAGCCGTCCAGCTCTAGTCAAGTAAAAGGTAGGATAGACAAAAGAAGAAAAGGTTCAAAGGACCGTCGTTTGGGGAAGGATGTGGGGAGCACTTTGATCTTGGATGATCACGGATCTTTGAAAAGGGAGCTAGGGACTGGTGCCACTTCTAGCTCTTCAAAGGTTTTGGATCCTCAGAAATCTAAATCCTTCTTGCAGGGAGTGAAGAGTTCACCTGTGGAATCAGTATATTCATCCCCATTCAGGAATACAAATTTGGATATGTTTGCATCAGGAAAGAAAAACCTGCTGGATAAAGATTGGTCACGCATTGCTGGGAGTGAGACCAAGGATGATCATCAATCTTTTCATTGTTCAAAAGACCGAATTGATGGTTGCTTGGTAGAGGACAAAGTCCAGATCAAGCACTCTTTGGATCCATCCTCTGACAGTTTAGCTGGTTGCCAAGCTGATGATACCTTGGATCAACATAATTTGTGTACATCTGAAGCACCGGCTGATGATGGAGCCCTCAACCAGTCGGTCAGGAGTGTGCGCACTGATGATGCTAATGGATCTCTTCCAAAGCAATCTGCAAAGGTCTCTTCGTGGTCCAAGGATAAGAATCAAATACTTAAATCCACATCTGACAAGGGAAAAATGAAGATATGTGAATCCTATGATGATTCACGGGATCATCCACATACTGTTAAAGACAAAACAAGAGATATTAAAATAAGGTTTCAGGAGAAGCCTGGCTGCAGTACTGGTGAAATGGATGTTGGTGGCAAGAGCATTCCCTCTGGAATCATGTTAGATGAGGCTATTAAGGAGAATGGTAAGCTGAAATCTATGGGCCAAGAAGATCCAGTTGTTAGAGAAGAGTCTACATTCAATCATGAAATGGGATCTATTGCTAAGAAGAAAGCTAATACAGAATGTGTCGAGAAAGTATCTAAAAGTGTTGATCAGGACAAGGATGAGGAGATGGAGCTGGACAGTGGGAAAAAGAAATCGAGAAATAGGAGTGATTTGTCTAATCGCATGTCATTCCCCTGCCAAGGTAATGGTGCAGATGCGCATGATCGTGGCAAGGGTTTGAGAGAACGGAATTCAACTAAGAAACCTGATATTCAGAATGGAATGCATTCTTCTACATCAAAGCATCAACTACCTAATGTTCATAGGCTTAAGGATCGGGATACGCCAAGTCCAATGAGAAGGGATTCTCACAATCAAGCTGCAAGTAACGCTCTTAAAGAAGCCAAGGATTTGAAACACCTTGCTGACCGCAAAAAGGTTTTTGAATATTTATACTGACAATTCTCTTGCCCTTTTTATGTTCTTTGAAGTGAATTTTGTGATTATTATTTTAAAATCTTGATGTTCTCCTGTGCAGAATTCTGGATCTGCTGAGAGTACAGGATTATATTTCGAGGCAGTATTGAAGTTTCTTCATGGAGCTTGTTTACTTGAATCCAGTGGCAGCGAAAATTCTAAACGTGGAGACATTATCCAGTCCATGCAAGTCTATAGCAGCACTGCAAAACTTTGCGAGTAAGATCATGCTAAAAGACTGTAGGAGTACTTATTTCTAATCTTTTTCTTTTGCGCTTATGCGATACTCATTTCTTTGTAAATGAATGATCACACTGTATCCCTTCTCTGAGCATTGATGGTCAAACTGTATGTTTGTATATTGTGAATGATCTTCCGGGCAGGGCTTGAATTGAATCTTTGTGGGGCGGTATTTTCAGGAATATTTAAGTTGTTGAAATCTTCCTCAGATTATTTTCTTTCATAGTCCAGTTAAGCACTTTGGGAATAGATGTTGCCACACATAGTTTTGCTGTAGAAATATTCTATTAGCTAATTCCGTTGAAAAGGTTTTATAAGAAAACCCGTGTTTCCATACCTCACTTACTTTGGTGTCTTTTAGCTGCTTGATCAGTCTCACAAGACTTGATTACTTCACATGACACATCTTTTGCTGAAAGTACCTGTCATTACCAGTTCATGGAAGATTTATATTTCCAATAAGTTAGTTAAGGAATAGATTTGGTCATGTTTGTTTTTCTTAATATTGTTCAGCCATTATGTCTTTCAGGGCACCATAGCAATTAGCTCATTTATATCTTAGTTGTATTGTTCTGGGCATCTCCTTGGAGAAATTTCTGTTTAAATATTTATATGATAGTTTATGCTTAGATATTGAACAAGTGTTGGCATTTTCGATGTCAATGTTTAGGGTCAAATAGAATATAGGAAAAAGGAAATGGACGAGCCAAATACTACCGGGTATGTCGGTGCATGGTAGAGGACCGTCGATTCTGAGTTTCTGATGCTTTTGAATATGAGATCTTTTAGTGCATTGTATATGATATGTTGTGCTTTTCTTTTAGGTGGAAAGTTGTGTGTGCCATGTATGAATACAATTGTCAATCTGACATTTTTCTATCTAAACAGATTTTGTGCCCACGAGTATGAAAAATCAAAAGACCTAGCTTCTGCTGCTCTGGCCTATAAGTGCATGGAGGTAGCTTACTTGCGGGTAGTCTACTCCTCGCATGCTGCTGCTAGCAGAGATCGACATGAATTGCAATCCTCTCTTCAAATGGCTCCTCCTGGTAAACTTTGCACTTTAATGATTTCCAGTGTCATGTTGAATGAAGATGTGTAGATTGATGGAAATGTATATCTGGAATGACTTTGTTGTCAAAGAAGTGCCTTTGCAATTCGACGAAACAAGTCCCTTTTTATTCATGAATTTACATTTTCAAGGTGGGGGTGTGGGGGGAATGGAGAGTTTAGCCTTTCTGTCTTTCTTTCTTTTTGTCTTTCTGTTTAAACAATCAGGAAATTTTGCCAGAAACTAACATATTAGATCTTGTTCATTCATTTGGAGAAAAAATAGTTTATAGTTGTCTTACGACTCTTACCAACCTAAAGACGATCCTATATGCATAATTACTAGAATGGATTCCATAAACATGCGAGTGACATGATTCTGAGGTGAGGACTTGCAATGAGCTTCAACAGATTGGAATATTCTCTCTTTGGACAACTTTAGGCTAAAAAAATGCCTATTCTGCCCCTAGTTAACTTCTTTGGGTAGGACTCTCTATCTTGTTAAATCATTTGATATTGTTAAATATGAATTATTAACACTCTTGCCTTGATTATCAGACATAAAATTGCTTGAATACTTTCAAGTATGAAACCTTTTATTGTGCTTCTGTCCAGGAGAATCACCATCTTCTTCCGCTTCTGACATTGATAATGCAAGCAATCCGGCAACAACAGTAGAAAAGGCTATCCAAGCTAGGGATGGAAACTCACCACAACCAGCTGGAAATCATGTTATTGCTGCTAGGAGTCGTCCCATCTTTTCAAGGCTTTTGAACTTTGTAAGTGACATTTTGCTCAGCGTGGGAAAGAAAATATTCGTTGTTTATTATTTGGAGATCATTCAAACTCTCATCAAGCAATCGAGCAAAAAATACAAGAAAAATATTCCCTATTTTATCAATCTACTGAGGTTGTTTCAGCTTTATTTGTGGCATTATTGTTAGTACATTTTGAGATCTCTTGCAACTGTGGTCAACTGCATGGTATAGTGCTACTTTTATGCAGTTTAGTACGTACCATTTTTTAGTGAAAAAGCAAGGCATATGTTATTTGTCGCAAACAACCAAGGCTTCCCTGCATTTAATAAAATACAATACCCAGTTACAAGTTCATTTTTTTACCTTTCCCAATCATCAATTACTTTATTTATGTTTCTAAGTAATTTCTTTTTTCGTATTTACCATGTGGAGTTTTGCATAATGAAATTTAATATGCTGCAGATGCAGGATGTAAATTCTGCAATGGAAGCCTCAAGAAAATCACAGGGGGCTTTTGTAGCAGCCAAGGCAGCGATGCAGCAAGCTGATTCCAAAGAAGGAATCACTTCTATCAAAAGAGTCCTAGATTTTAATTTCCATGATGTCAATGGTCTGTTGCGTTTAGCCCGTCTTGCAATGGAGGCAATCAGGCATTAGGGAATCCCAAAGACTGTATAGTCAAAATGTGTTTCCTTGCTCGCCATCATGATATGTTAGTTCTCTGCTTCCTCATGCTACTTGTCAACAGAGAATTGCTGTGCTTGATCCATGATCATAGCAAGTGTACAGCAAAACTGTACATGCATATAAGGCGCTTCAATGGATATATGGGTATGGAAAAGTTTAAGATGCGTCTGTGGAAATGTGTTGCACTACTTTGTATGCCCCTAAATATGGTGGCGAGATAGTGTTATGAGGAATGTGTTCGGCAGGGCAGTCAATCATGCTGTTTCCACATGCCATTAATAGCGTCTTATGTATAGAGAACAGCTAATACATCATAGCTGCTGTTTAGAAAATTAAGCACAGGTTCTTCATGAGTGTAAACAGTGGGTGATTTGGTTCAAGAACAATACAGGAAAGTTGATTGAAGTGACAATTTTCAGGTATGCTATGTGGAGAAATCTCCCTTTGTACAGAGGAAGAATCTTTTTAGTTTTTGTGTGTTGATTTTTAGTGTAGCCAAGCATTTTCTTTTCTTTTTGTCTGTGGCAGGCAGAGGATTTAGACTATAAATCGCTGATGCTGACAAAGAGAGTAGGATCAAGGCGGCGGAATATCATCAGGTAACACCAATCATCTAGGTTCAATGTATCAGGCCTGAACCGTGTAAAGGAATCTCCAAACATTTGTTGTATAGATTACAAAGCATGCATTCTTCCTTTTTCACAGGTTCATCAGTTTCACAGTGAAGAGATTTGTTGAGTCTTACATTTGCTTCATAGAAATTCATACATGCCGCGAAATGTCAAAAAGTTTTGCATCTTTCAAATTCCCTTCATTAAATCTAGTGTTTTTAAACATCTTATTTGGCTGGGAATATCATAAACTGCCATGAACATATTATGTTTTTGGTTATGACCACTAGCTTCATTTCAGCAGTTTGTAATATCAAATAAATTGCTTTAAATGAGGAGATTTGTTAAGCTTAGATTATCCATGTCGTCACTTTTTTATTATGTAAATGGCGCTATGTGTAGATAAATGTTCATTCATTCTTATGAAACTAATTACACCTAGAGGTGACAATCGGGTTGTTCGGGTATATACCTATTTGGGTTCGGTCATATATCGAGGAGTTATATAATTATAGTAGATCTCATTACATGTAATTCACAATATTTGAATGTTTAAAAATAAGACAGTTTACAAGGATATGTCGAGCCTTGTTCGGGTCAGATCAAGGACAGGTCGGGTATGAATCAGGTCGAGTTCAAGTTCATTAAGGTATTGGGTTGAAATGGGTTGGGCTCGGATTCGAGTTGTACATGATACTAGATTTTCGGGTTTTGGTCTAGTCAAGGTAGGGATGAGTCATTGGATAAATAATGCACAATTAGTAATTTACCAAATGAAAAATGACCACAAATAATACAAATTATCACATATGAATAAAAAATAATACCAAATTTAGAAACTACCAATTAGTATACCAACTATTCCCACTTAAACCAATTTCGATATGGGCTATCTTTCCGGCAATATTGTTCATTTGGCAACCGGAAAATTATTGCGGGCTCAAAATATAATTTACAAGAAAAGTTGGGTAGAAAAGTGTAAAATTCCTTGGAAAACAAAGTTAGGACTTAGGATCCGACGCTTGTTCAATTTTTGTATGATAAAAGCCCTTGATGAATATGTTTTTTTTTTTATGTGAAATTGGGTGTGATTTGTGAGTATTCTGGTTCATCATTGTGTCTTGCGGATGCACGAACTGAGACCTTTTAGATGTGGCACTGATGTTGCTCCGAAAGGGACTGATAACGCTCGTAGATGTGACCGTCGTGGAGCAGGCGGGTGAGGTGGCAGTGGTGACCAGGGACGGACGACGATTCGGGTCCTGTTGAGATATTTGGGAAAGATGAACGGTAGGCAAATCATCGACCTTGCCGGAATTTATTTGGGAAAGATAGCCCATATCAAAATTGGTTTAATTGGAAATAGTTGGTATAATATGTAGTTTTTATCGTTCGTATTATTTTTGGTTCATAAGCGATAAGTCGTTCGTATTATTTTTGGTCATTTTTTCTTTACCAAACTAATAATAAAGGGCTAAGCCCTACCTTTAGCACCAAAAAAAAAATGCACAACTAGGATTTTGAAACACCATCTTCGATTATGCTGCACTAACTTAAATATGTTGGCAATATAAATCAAGCTGGCAAATAGCACTTGCAAACAAGCATGCACAATTCATAACAGGGCCTTCCATTCATGCAAAAAGGAGTTTTTAAAACTGAGCATCATGGATCAATCAATATGTACTACCTACCTACTATCCAGTGCAACATCCGCCTTCACTGGTAGGTTAGATGTTTCATTCTATTTGCCCTCAAAACTATCTCTTTTGAATTTTTTACCTCAGCTGGTTCACTTAATTTTGAAATATAGCAAAACGGGGGAGGGGAGCAACTATGGTTATCGCCTTACCCTGGAAAGGTTTTGAAATGCAACAACTTTCTATACAAAAGAGGTAGGGAAGTAAAAACAACCCTGATCTGAAATGTTGTTCTGCTCTCGCCTGATCATGCCAAATACTTGAACATGTTTGGGTTCTCCTTGTCCCTCTCAATATAATCCCTGGTGATCAAATCCTCGATCCTCTTCTTGATTGCCTTGAAGTCCGGCTGCAAACAAAAAGATTTGACAATAACCAGAGAATGATGAGCGAAAATAGACCTCAACAATTAATGACAATATGATTGGCCATTGGTGAATCATTTACAGTAGAATTATACGTATGGCATGTAATCTGTTTGTTGAGTATTAAAATCTTGGATTAAAGATGGCAAGAAATGAAGCAACTACCTTGAACATCCGGCTCAATTGCTCAACACATTCTGTTATCAGCTGCTGATAACCCAACACTTTCCTGCTCTTCATTATTCGTACAATTGAGGCGTCAATTGCATACCGCCTATCTTTATCGACATCCTCAACAACCTTCTTCCTTTCATCCATTAAGGGGAGAGGAATCTACGAAGCAAAAAAAAAAAGAGAGAGAGAGATTAGAATTAGAATTATAAGCTTGACATAAAATTACTGCAAACTTGACATAAAAAAAAAACTAAGCAGGGAAATATAGAGTAAAAACAAGGTTTGGAAAAGTTAAATACCTTGATCCTCCGCATTCTATCAGTAAAGCTGGAATTGAATGTAAAAACATCAGTCGGGGAGACATTCCTGGTGTTTGGTTCCTTGAGTAGAATCTTATACTTTGCACAAGACAACGACTGCAGCACTCGGACGAGGTCTTCATCAGCCAAATTTAATTGGGTCATAATTTCTGAATATTGTAGTCTATCAGATGTATTGAACAGCATCAAAGCAGCAGCCTGCAAAGATCAAAGACATCACCATACAACTCAGCATTAGCCCAACTAGAACAGCCATATAAAAAGATTGAAATTAATTTAAAAAACGCCAATAATTACCTGATATGTTCCAACAAGTAATTCAATCGTTTTAGATCCAAACTTGCCATTGACGTTGCAGCTCCCAAGAGAGTAGACCCATGTCAATTTTCTATGTTTCGTTTTTGTTTCATAAAACTCCTTAAACACTTCAATACACCTTACCTATTATAGCCACATTATAAGAACATAGTTCAATGTCAAGTAATAACAACAAAGTATCAACAGCAAGTTTGGGTCTAGAAATAAACACAAAGTTACCATCTCACTAGGAAGATTTAAACCCGCAGTTTTGTAAGTAGGCCAGAAACCAGTAGTGAGGACAGACACTGTCAAATCTAGCCCAGCACTAACATTTGGGTTACTAGCAAGATACTCCTCAAATTGACCCTGATTCTCCCGTGCCAAAGTCAAATCGGTGACCTGAAAGTAGGAAGGATACCAAAGGATTACACTTCTTCGTACCAAAAACCAACATCAAATAGAAACTATAGTATGGACATACCATCCCCTCCATCTTAGAAGTGAACTGGGCACCACACTGATGCTTCAACTTTGCAATTATGCTTCTTTCGTGATCATCGTTAGCATTCTTCTCAAAAAGCAAGCGGCGAGATAGCTTTTTCCTGCAGGCAGTTGGGAACAGGTGCATTTAAAGATATATCCATTTTAGGTGACAGGACAGAAAACAAAAAATATTGATCAAATAGGCTAACCTATAAAATTCTGCAAAAAGGTCCTTGTCGCTAACATATGCAAGAAGCTTGACTATCTGCAAAAGTTATAACCACAAAATTAGAACCCAGGAGAGAGACCATCAAGAACAACAGAAAAAAGCAGTAGTATTAGAATAGCATACCTTTTCCAGTGACTCTTCAATTGCGTCATCACTCAATTTCTCATTGCTCCTCCTTTTCAAAATATTGTCACAGAACGTAGCCAACAGTTCAGCACTTGAGCTACCCGCAACACCCTTGTTCAAAAAGGACTCAAACGCCTCTTTAAGAGACTAGAGTAAAAACGATGTAAATCATTAACAGAATATTTAAAAGATAAAGCCAAGGCCACACATGAAAAAAGAGCATGCAAAAACAGACCTTGTGAAAAATTGTGTGGTTTGCAAAGCAGTCATTCACAAAGGCCATGAACTTATCATGGAGCTCAATAACTTTCCTGACAAAGAGCTGGCACATCCACTAGATTAATCTTCATATACACTTTCTGAAACAATTAGCAAATGAATTTTAAGATAACAAATCTACCTGCTCGTGTGAACTGCCAGCATTATCAGCCTTATCAGCCTATCAATAGAGAAATTTTAGATACATCACAAGTCAAATAATGGACTAAAGGCTTAAGCTTTTAACAAAATTGCATTTGTTATTGAGCAAGCTAATAAACTGAGATAGAATTGTAATCAGACCTTCCTGTTTGCAGAATCCTCTGCCTGTTGTACAAGGGCTGTACCTTCCGCAATATTGTGCTACGATAATGTAGATAAGTCAGCAAATAAAAAACAACAAAGATTGAGAAGATTGAAACAGGCATTTTATACAGATAAAATAAAATTGAAAATAACCTGCTTGAAGATTATTCCAATAGGATCCAAACCCTTGGGAACTTTTAGATAAAGCCTATACATCCGAGATAAATCCTCAACCTGATAAGAATCACAAAGCCATATAAGTAGCAAATTTCTATCTCACGTACCTAATGAAAGTAGAACATTGGAGGAGAGAAAAGCTTTACCTTGTCATCCTTGAGCAAGGCACGACACCCTGAATTCTCCTTCTCAAGCAATGTAGTTTCATGCACATATAATAACTCGTGCTGTGCTTTCTACATTTAGAAAGCAGAAGGAATACACAGAATATCAGTATCCTCTAAATTGAGATATATGAATCATAAACAAATGCAAAATACACCGCACAATAAACAAAAAAATTGTGTAGCTGTAAGCAAACCTCAAGAAGCTTTGCCTCACTAGAAGAGTGCATATAATTGGCAACTCTTTCCTTCTCCTTCTTCAAGCAATCCTCGGCCTACATTCCAGTGAATGTAATTCTAGAAACATTAAAAAACTTCCATAATATATAGCAGCACAAACTAATAAAATAAATGAGCAATATTATTGAAAACCTTTATCATATATGTAGGACATGTGTCCTCCAAAATCCAGACTGATGCTTTCCTGGAATAATAGGCAGCAGTATCATCCAGCATAGCCGTTTCAAAGTCATCCACATAACAATCCATTTGGCCCATTCCAATTTCAACAAAGATAGCAAGGACACTCTTTAATAGAGCTTTGTTGTCGATCTTTCCTCCCTCCCGTTCTTCATTGATCTGATTAAAGATACAAGATTAGTTCAAAAGAGGTCAAAAGAATCAGAGCATAAGTTGCATTCAACAAAGATTATAAAAACTTCAGTAAGGTAAACTTACCAATACTAGAACGGCATCCTTTGCCTTAATTTTCACCTCTTCATAAACCTGATTGATATAAAATTATTAGTTGACAAACACATTGAAATGAGGTGGGTAGTAAGACTATGTTACTACTACATTTGAACATTCAGTCATTATTACAAAGAAACAGAATTTACAACGAATACAAGGATATACAGATAGCAAACCTGATCCCGAAAGCAAGTAAGCCCGACATTATTCAGGGATGCAAGAGACCTCCGAGCGATGAAATAACGATCCAAATATTGGAAGAAGCGAGATAGCCACCTAACCATGACTTTATGATTATTCCATCTTCTAACAAGCTCACACAACATATATTCATCATGCTTCTCCCTCAGCGCCGGCAACACCTAACGTAAACCAGTACACATGTCAAGATATTAATTATTAATTATATGCTTTAAAATTACAAACCAAACAATATACATCTGAGGAACAGAAGATGATACATAATAGCTATAATCACTGCAGAAAATAGTGAAATATTACTGTTCATGAACTCGTGGATCCATAATTATGGATAGTTTGAAAATGACTGTACACAAACTTTGTCAAATGAATAGTAAGTTTAGGAGTCAAATGCATGATTAGAACACAAAAAAATGAAAAATATCAAAGAAAGGTATAAGCCAATAGCTAAAGCCTATGAATAAAAAAAAAAAGTGCTATTAGCTTGATCAATAGAGCACTTAAGCATTTGAGTCAAGAGCTATCATTTGGTGCATTAATATATGAATGCATTCCTCATTAGATGAGGTATCACTTAAGAGAGCAGATACAAATTATAATTTAATGCTGGAAACACATAGTGTTCATGATTCAACTAGCCCTCTCAGACAGGATCAGAGAAACAGGAAAATTATAGAGATAGCAGATAAGTTTCATTTATCACATAAAACCACAAACTGGAAGAGTCATCAACAAGAAGAATACTTCGTTAGAATGACAGAAAGCATATCTGCAATCAGTGACATGCATAAACAAGAATGGTAGGAGATTCTTACAGTGTTTTTAATATAATCAACAATAATTTGCTTGTAGTTGTCATAAAGCTCCTGTGAGTAATCATTGGGCGGCTTTTGAGTGCACATATTGTAAATTGTACTACAAAATTCAAGAACACCGAAATAATAAGTCATAAGAAATCAATCACAGAAAACCATCACAAGACACCAATATAACAGATAAAGCTAAGCTAAATACGTGTAGAGCATCATGTAATTTTCACTGGTGAATGGATCCTCAGGTAACTCCTCCAGGATCCTCTGCAGCTTTTTGACCCCTTCCAGCATATATTTCATTCCTTCAGCCAGTGTGATTACTGCACGATCACCCATGGTTGCCTACACACATAAACACAACAATAAGCATAGTTACTAAAATGTTGAATCATAAGAAGAGAAAGACGAACTGGCCAACTAACCACAGGCAGCCATAAAAAGTGTGCATGCGGTTAACTATGAAAAAGAAGCAATATCCAATCAAATTAGCCAATAGGGCAGAGACCATAACTAGCTATCAACCCAACCGATCCAGAAGCATTACAGAGAAAGAAGACGCCAAAAACACAACCCTCGTACATCCTATCAACCCAAAGCTGATCCTATAAAAATATGTAAACAGCTAACTTTCATGTCTTAATAGGCAGTTCTCTGTCTGCAGTCAATAAGCCCTAGAAGGGTGAAAGTTATTTTTAACTTGGAGAAGTGATTTAAACACAAAAAATTATGAGAAAACAGTCCATTCCTGTATACATGCACACAAGTCAAAGTTGCAGTAGAATCATCAATTACAGGCAATAAGACAGCTTAACAACATATAAGTACAGTGCATTTAGATCAAAAGCAATTACACCAACAAAATACACCTACCAGAGTTTTCTCCGTATCCTAACAATGTAAACCAATATCAAAACCAAAACTCAAAACTAAACGTTTAGGAGCAGAGGTGGATTCTCTTTGGGCCAGGGTGGCCGTCGCCCCCCAATCAAAAATAAAATTGAATATACATGTTCCTCCCGATTTGAAATATTATAAGCTCAAATCTGACCTATAAGTAAAAAGTTATAAACGCTTGAAACTATATAAATTATTTTCCATATCATTTACAAACCGATAAACTTCTATCTTAATTATCGTTTGTTAAACTTCAAATAAGTGTCATATTAAAATATTTGAAAACTGTGAAATGAAGTATGCATGATTTGTGTTTTATTCTAGTTACACAGTTATAATATTGGTGATTTTTCAATATAATCTAAGGAAATCATCACAATTTCAAGATCCACCACTGTATTGGAGGGATATAATCCACGGAAATCATCACAAAACCACAATTAGACAAGAACCAACCACTCAAACCCAATCAGAAGAAAGCAAGATATTTGCAAGAGAAGAGTACATCAGAAAGACTTCATTAATCAAAGCGGATAAGCATAAAAACCAGCGTTATCAACTAAAAGCGGGGCGTACAATGCAAACAAACCCTAATTTCTCGTCTGCGCGCAAAAGAAGAACAAGCCGGAACCCCTCTGAAATTAAAATCGATAAGTGAAAAACCTAAAACAGCTATCACCAATCTGGCACTCTAAATTGGAGTCCGGGGATAGTAAAACACACAAATCCTAACTCCTACAGGATTGGAATCGTGATAAGATATGAGCCAAACAAAAGAAAAGGAGGAGAACACGGAACAGATAACAAGCAAAGCAGATTACACTCATCCGAAGCCCTAAAAAATCGCCAAACAGTTCTAATCGAAACCAATGCGCACCGAAAAGCAAGCAATCAAACAGGTAAACCCTAAAAGCTGTCCACTGGTTACTAATACTCGAAACCCTAAGCGGAGACAACTACTGAACAGACAATCGACCGGAGAACAAAGAGTATTACGTTAAGCGAAAAGCTACGACAGCGGGGGGAAGCGTTTGAAGTTTCCGACGAATGTGATCGGCGGTTGCGTGCAAGAGCAGTCACGGAGGAGGTGTGGTGGTGTGAAGAGCACAAGCCTCCAAAGGACTGCTGCGATCGTGGAGAAGAAGAAAGCGTGGTTTGCGATATTTATAGCGCTCTCACTGGAGGCTTTCTGCAAGTAAAAAAGATTTGAAAAAGATAATACGGTGACATTTTTTTTTTAATTTTTAATAAGTTAGTCATGTAACATTATTTTATAAGAAAATATCTATTACTTCTATTGTCTATTATTTACAGTATATTTTTCTAATTTAATAATATAAAAACGATTAGGATATAAATGATAAGGAGTATATCACATGATAATGATTTTTAAAATTAAAAAAAAAAACAAGAAAACGCTTATAATACATTTATAAAATATTTTAGAACAAAAATATTGTTTTGAGTTTTGACGATACTAAATGTGTGTATATATAAATGATGAAATTTTATTATTGAGAACAAAAATAAAAATATGAATTGAATCAAAATTACATGTATATTGTTTTGAGTTTTGACGATGCTAAAAAGACTTTGAAGAGGCAAAATCCATGTGGTGAACCAATAAAATTAGACAAATCATGAATGGGAATTATTAGTAAATACTCCACTTTGGTAATTGATTTGTAAAAATACCTAGATTTGAAAACAATTGCATTAATATATGGAAAATTGTAAAAATAACTTATTTAATTATCAAAATTATCCCCCACCCCAAAAATCAGAGAAAAAAAGTTAAATATTTTAGTTATTTTTCATTTTTCTGATATTTTTAAATTATGTTAAATAATCAAATAATAATAAAAATCTGGAAGTAAAATAATTAAAAAATTCTCAATCCCCTTCCTACTGATTGATAGACCCGACCCCCAATCCAAACCATAAACAAAACAACACACAACTCCATCCCTCTCCGACTCCGTCGGCTTCAACCCCAGGTCTCCAACGCTTAGCCCCAACCCCATATCTCTGCCGCTCGGACCATAGCTCATGTCTCTGGCTCCGTCGCTGCACCTACACTTTCGCGCCCCTGATCGACCCAATCCCAATCGCTAACTAGAACAAACAAGAACAGCCCAACCGTCGCCGCCCTCACCCTCCGTCCTTGTGCGAGCATTCTGGCGCAATCAGTCTCCGGCTCTGGCCTCGACCCCAAGAGTAGACCAACCCTCTAGCTCCGGCTCCATCAGTTTAGGTGAATTTTAGTTTCTGGAATGGCTAGTTTTAGTTTTACTCAATCTTACGGCCCTCCTAAATCCAAATTCAAGTACAACACAGAGGGTATGTGTTTGTCTTTCTGGACTATTTGATTTCTTCCACGAAATTCAGGAGATTTGGAGTTAATTACCTCAAATTCCTCTTTTGATGCTTTGAGTCGTAGGGGTTTTTTTCCTCGTGTTTATTTGACTAATCAAGGAATTAACAACGATTGAATTTAGTACAAAAATCGATAGGGTTTGCTAAATTTGCGATTTGGCGGGCAAAATTTGGATTTGACGGTGTTAATTATGCAATCAAACATGTTGAAGCCTAAAATTCTTCTATAGTAATGTCGAGCAAAACTTGAGCTGATATGTTGTCTGATTTCTATGGTTTTTTAACGTGTGTCAAGGTGATGCTCAAGTTTTGAAAGATGAAAATACAAAGATGTTTGTTCATAAAGTGGCAGACCATTACAGTGCTAGAACAAATCAGAGTTTGGAAGAGTGTGAAGCAAGTCTAATCATCCATTTGAAGAAATTAAATAATTGGGCAAACCTTGTCAAGCAGGTGAAATTTACTAGATTTAAATTGATTGATGAATCTGAGGTTGGTTTTATACTAAACTCTTTTTTGGCAGATTAAGAGTGTTTTAATTAAGCTTTATGCTCGTTCAGTACATGTTGTTCTTGATCTTGCATGTGGAAAGGTTAATGTTTTTAAATGATGAGTTAATTCATGTATTATGTTTGTGAGGCATTGAAACTTATCTTTTTTTTTTCTTTGTTTAAAATGTTAGGGTAGGGATCTAATAAAGTGGGATAAGGCAAAGATTGGATATTACGTTGGCATTGACATGGCTGAAGGATCAGTATTGTTCAATTATCTTTTTATTTTGTTTATGTTGTATTTGCTTTGACCATTATCTAATTTGAAAGTTTGAAATTGGGTACAAATTATGCATCACTTTACTTTGAATTACCAATAGCTTCTACTTTGATTAAGTAAATTGTCTTAAAATGGACAAAGGCATTGTTTTTCTTCCTGTTTTGTGGAAGGGACCATTTGATAATCCCATGATTTATAATCAGAAAATTGATATATATATGTATGTATGTATGTAGAATATCATGGGTAATTGGTTCATATGTCAAGTCTATTTATTAGGCATATATCGCTTCAATATCTCTACATCTGAATCTTGGCAATTATTTGCAGATAGAGGACTGTCGTACACGTTATATTGGGGATGGAGACCAACATCAACGTCGTAAGAAGTTCTCCTTTCCTGCTCGCCTTTTATGTGGAGATTGCTTTAAGGTATGTTAAGAGTAAAATGCTTTTGTAACAATTGTTTGTAATTTCAAAATCAATTTAGTAATTAGGCTCTTTTTTGATAGGTTTGCTGCATCTTTTATCCTCATCTACCATTGTGGTATTAACCTTGGTTGTCGTGACATGTTAAAAATCTGTAGGTTCGTCTAGATAAAGTAATGGCAGACGATGCACATTTTGACATTGTTAGTTGCCAGGTTGTTTTCTTAAAAGAGGAATGATTATTCTTCTTTTAATCTTTCCATACTTGATGTAGCAATATAAATTTCATGGTCATTTTAGATGCTTATTGACCTCCATACCAATCAAATCCATATTCTATTTGATATATTTGAACCCTTTCTTTTAGGAGGGTGTACTAAAGAGAATATATGTTTATTTATTTGTCCTATGTACTTTCAGTTTGCCATGCATTACTCATGGTCCACCGAGGCAAGTGCTCGACGAGCTCTAGCTAGTGTTTCATTATTATTGCGTCCTAGTGGGGTGTTTATTGGGACAATGCTAGACCTACTGATAATTGACCCAAGGTTTTTTCCGTTGTGTGCAGAAAATCAATCTCTCAACTATGACTGTTTTGGATTGTTCATGTGTCATCTCAAACTTATGGTAAAGGGAAAACATGCACTTTCTTCTCTTTCAAAGCCTTGAAAATTTCTAATCGGGCTTGATGAGTTTTACTAAACGAGCTGAGTTTGAGAATGTGAAGCATGATTTAAACGGAGGCTCGAGTTGACTTTAGTTTGTATTTTGGAACATGTACAAAATTTCTCCTATATTACTATGCTTGTGAGCAAATAAGAGATGAGTTCAGCAGGGGGCAAGCAGTTCTCATATAAAAAAAGACTTAGATTCAATATTGATAAGGCGTCATATGACATTAAGAAAAACACTGTTAGGCTCAAGATTCTACTGTCCATTGAGATGTGACTTTGTTTAGTTAGTTGGATAATCATCAACTCTAGTAAAAAAATACATATGAACCTCTTACTTTCGCATTAGTTTGAACAAAGATTTAAGAAGATAAAGTTTAGGTTTTGTTAGAGGCGGAGGTGAGTAATGTATATTGGAGGGAATATCTAGTAGGAGGCGACAATTAAGTGGTTAGGGTTAATAATCTAGTTATTATGATTTAGGTCAAAACCGTATCTTTACTCAATCTCCCGTCGATTTTTGATCATATCCTATCAATTTTCATGTTTGGGATTGTCAATGACAATATTCATCCTGTCAATGTGATAATATTATGGTTTCAAGATATATATTGACAATCATTTTGTAAACATGGTTAATAATCCTGAAAATATGATTGATCGTATCTTAATTGATTATGTCCCCGATTATAACTTCAATCATGTCAAAATAAACCTACAGCCTTGTCACTATAAACACTATTCTCGTCGTTCTGAACAAATAACTTTGTTATCTTGGACAAGCCTTTAACTTCTAGTTAGGGTATGGATAAAATCGTATCTCCATTCTCTTCCCTATTATAGATTCCATCCTGTCATGGTTAATTATCAGTTTTGTCATCAAAAACCTATATCCTGTCAAAAATAAATTTTATTCCTGTCACTTTTGATTCTCTTACTAAATGATTTTCATTCGGCTAGTTTTATTATTCTTAAATTTATGAGAAAAAAATATTAAAAACATTATTTAATATTTTAATATATATTTCATTTTTTTTTTTTTTTTTACTTTTCTTTTAATTCATAATTCTCCTTTTAATGATTTTTACATTTTAATTTAAAGGTAAAATCAATCATTAATTTTTAGCACAAATGACATATTTTTTTAGCACAAATGACCCACCTATTCTATTTTTGTTATTATCAGAAACCGGATATACTTTTGCAAACCGAACACCGATTTGGTGTATTTCTGCAAATCGGCCAATCATCAATCAATCAATACTTCAATCCGTCCAACCAATACTATATATTAACAGGTTTGCTCACCGCACGACCAATTTCTCGCTAAATACACGGTGGCTGCCACAATTTCGAAAACCGTGAGAAATTGGTCTACCACAGTTCTGAAAACCGTGGGAAATTATATGGCGACGGTTCTGAAAACCGTTGCAATTATCGCTGCTACAGTTGCTCAAATCGTGGAAAATTGTTACACTATGCGAGTTTTATAGGCGGTGTGGTCACCCTCCCACAACATTCAGATCTGTGGCCGCCACCGCTTGGAGGAATCCGGCTAGTGTGTTGGGAAGGAGGAGACCTCTCGTGGTTTATGGAACTGTGGGCGAGTGATGTGTGATGGGAATCTCACAGATAGGTCGGGAAATCGTGTCGGCGTGTCACGACTCCCACAATTTTCATAACTGTGGCTGCCGAAATTTGGGTCTTTTTTGGGCTTTTCGATTTTGGGCTTTTTTTTATTAACCAAACTGAGACCGTAAGGCGTAAGAGGCCCACGGTAATCATCTCCGTGGCCGTGAAAAATCTTACGATTTTCAAAACTAAAACCATGAAATTTCTTACAATTTTCATTTTTGTAGCCGGGACCGTGTAGTTGGCGATATTTTAACCGTGCGGATTGTCTCCCCTTTATTAAAGCAGAAATTTCTAATCCTACATATCCCGCTCTCAGTTAATGTATCTTTACTTTATTTTTATTTTTATTTGTTTGCTTATTTATACCCCACATGTCTTTTTCCTCGTAGAAAAAAAGTGATACATTTTTTAAACTCATTTATCTTATGTTTATATTTTTAAGGGAGATATTCATATTTACTTATAAAATAATTTTGTAATGTCATTTTTATATAGCTAATTTTTTCCAAAAATATTTAGTCCAAGTTTGACAAGTCCGTGGTCCTGCCCGGCCCGTTGTACATGGGTCGACTTTTACCACCTAGTTTGGTTCCATATGGACAGGTCCATTATACAGTAACTAGTTTTATTACTCGCGATCTTCGCGGATTTTTCATAACTTTTTTTTATATAAAATAACTTTTAACTAATTTTAATAGTTTTGAAAATATATAATTCTCACACATTTATTTGTGCATATATAAATATCATATGACCTTTTATAATTAAGGTATTTCAATTAATTATCTTATAACAATGTGTGTGTGTCTAGACCGAGGTTATGAGGATGAAAAGCTATAAAATAAGATTAGGCTAAATCTTTAATAGATTGATTATAAAGGCTCCTTATTTTAATTAAATATTTAGTTGTACACATGATCAAACACTCGTATATAGGTGGAAGAAAAGAAAATGTTTTGTTTATATTCAAACAAAACATAGTTACATAAAACTAATTATTAATATACAAAATTGAAGTTATAATCATATTCATTGTCTATTGAAACAAATATTTTCCCTATGAAAATTTATTCAAAAATAAAATTAATTATAGAAATGCAGCTTCATCTCGCGTTTCTTTCGTTAATTTTGTGTTGCTTTTCCCTCCAATTTCAAATATATGATCTTTTAAATAAAACACGGTCTTATATTGCGTTTTTTTTTATCGGATCTACAAAAAAGAGAATCTTTTTGTACATATTTTGAAAGTGTGAATATTTTGTTAAATAATTATTTTTAGTGAATATTTAGAAAAAAAAATCCATAACTAAGTTATTTATAATATCTTAACAAAGTTATTATATTATGATTATATTTATAAGAATCTTATCTAAGATATGAATTATTAAAAGATTGTAGAAAATAATCAAGGTAAAATAATTTTAATTGCGATAAACAAAAAGATAGGTTTAATAATTAATTAAAAAATGTTGTTGAATATTTAATTTTACTTCACATTATTGAAAATGATTTTGTATAATTTACCAACTTTAATTCTTATGATGCTTCTTTAAAAGAAAAATTAAACATTATTTGATTGGTTGATGTTCATTTGAAAAGAAAACCCTAAATTTAAATATTACTACAGAACGCTTTGTTAAAAAAAAGCAAAAAATTTGCTCCTCAAAAAATTCCATAATTCGATAAGTAGAATTTTAAAAGCGTAAATTATTAATAGCAAAGTAATTCTAGGGATCAACTAATTAGATATTAGAAATAGGAAATTGGAAATTGGATTGATGAAAAATAAAAGTAAATTATTAAAATCATTTGTTAGATAATTGATTTTTTTTTTCAAAAATAAAATAAAATTGTTCAGTTGATAATATGAAAGCTTGTTACGAACAAAGATATATAGCCTAACTTATTAAAAGTCAAATTATCTATAAGATTTGATTTTACTAGTCAATAGAGAATTTTTTTTCGAAATATTCATTAAAAAATAAAAATTTACGGATAAATTCACACATTTAAACTATTTACACAAATATTCAAAATTTGCAGATACGTCAGAAAAACGCGGTCTCAGCCCGCGTTTTAGGGGTTAATTGAATTCTTTTTATTTCTTAATTTAAAAAAAAAACAAAAAAAAATATATTAACGTAAAATGCGGCCTGAGGCCGCGTTTTACTTTGGAAATTAAAAAAAAAAAACAAGAAGAAGGAGCACCGCTCATCAACTTCTCGAAGCCCGGCCGGCCGGACACTCGACGGAGAGGGCATCTGGAGAGTGATGGCAGTGGGCGGAGGACTTCCGGAGAGTGATGGTAGTGGGCGGAGGAGGTAGCCAACGTCTCGCAGGTGGTGGTGGACGGATTTGGGGCGATTTGGGGACGAATTGCCCCGAGATTTGGACGATGGAGGCAGAGGAGTCCAGACACGATGGAGGTCCGATTTCGATCGAGCAAGGAGGTCGAAGGTCCGAGTTGGAGCCATCGACGACTTGGGAAGAAGGCCGGAGGTCCAATTTCGAGCAGGGAGGACCGGAGGTCGATTGTTGAAAGTAAGAGAGAGGAGGCCGGAGTCCCGATTTCGGAGAGTTAACGGCTTGGGAAGAAGGATGGAGTCCGATGTCGAGCAGGTAGGAGGTTGGAGGCCGCAGGTCGCTGGTGGCAAGGAGGAGAGAGGAGGCCGGAGTATCGATTTCAGCCAGTTGATGGCTTGGAAGAAGGCCGGAGGTCCGAGAGCAGGGAGGAGGTCGGGGAGCAATAGGTTGTCGCTCAAGGCGGTGGAGTTGCAGGCGGGGCGCCGATGGCGGTGGTGGCGGCCGGTGGTGGGTGAGCGGGCGGGCGTGCTGGGGGAAGCGATGGTGGTCGGCGGTGGGGTGGGCGGGCATCAGAAGGGCTGAGGAAGAAGATGCCCCTTTTTGCAGTCCTCTTTTTTTTTTCTTTTTTTTTTTGTTGAAAGTAAAACGCGGCCTGAGGCCGCGTTTTACGTTAATATATTTTTTTTTGTTTTTTTTTAAATTAAGAAATAAAAAGAATTCAATTAACCCCTAAAACGCGGTCTCAGACCGCGTTTTTCTGACGTATCTGCAAATTTTGAATATTTGTGTAAATAGTTTAAATGTGTGAATTTATCCGTAAATTTTTATTTTTTAATGAATATTTCGAAAAAAAATTCGTCAATAGAGATATAAAGATAGAACTCATGTATTTGTGATCAAATTATATATGTATAAGTATTGGTAGGATAGATAGAGATCAAACACACCCAACACATAATTCTCATGTATCCACCCCTTATACTTATTATTTCAGAAGCAAAGCCTTTGTAAAAAATTGAGCCACGTGTCCTCTCTGAGCAAAGGTAAGAAATACAGTTTTCACTTTCTTCCCCCACGTTCTATTACTTGCCAATACCAAAAACTGAAATTGAAATTCTAAACCACGTTTACTTTCTTCCTCACAACCATCTTCTTCCTCATAATAGCTTCCTTCTTCAATTCTCAGAATTGATAATTTTTTTGATCGTTGTCGTCGTTGAGGCGGGACGCAATCGATCGGCGGTCGGAGAAGGGTGATTGGGGTGGCGATGCAGTCAGCGATGGCTAGATGCGCCTTTCTCTCTTAGTTGCACCGGTAATCTCTTTTCTCTCTACTCTCTTCATTCTCCTAATTGTAAACCCTAAGTCAATTCCCTACTTCATTAAGAACCTCTTTGTGAATGGTTGCTTATTCTCGAAATCACACAAATTAAGCCAATGTTCGGGTTTTGTTAAAAAACAGTGTTGAACTATGGAATTTCTTTCAGATTACGCCGATTGATTCTCTACTCTCTTCATTCTCCCAATTGGTTCCTTTAGCTTATATTCTCGAAATCACACAACCATTAAAACAATTTCAAGTTCCAAGTATGACAAAACAATGCTGAACTTTATGATTTGTTGGTTGGTTAAGGTTTGTGTTTGATGTGGTGATCAGTCGGGACGGCTAAATTGGTGGCCGGAGGTGGCAATCAATTGCAATCGAATGTGGGATACGTCAAATCGAGGTAAAACGTCTTTGTTCTCCCCCTTGATTAATTTGGAGGATTTTGATTAATATATTGCACACAAGGTGTTCGATGAAATGCTTATAGGCTTATTTTGGGTTGATTCATCTAAATTTATAGAGAATTCTTTAATTACCTACAAATTTTTTTTGCTTACCTTCAAAAGGTTATTGATTTGGCATACAGAATACATCGCCCAACTACAAGCATTGCCTATATAGACCAATGAAAATTACTTATCAACATGTCATACAAGTGTTCATTTATGCATATTAACAAAATAACAGACAAATATGCAAGCATTGAAATTATTATAAGATCATATATAATTGAGTTGTAGTGTTCAGCACATACACACCCACAAAGGCATGCTCAAAATTGAGGAAGACTGAGCACATTTCTTATCATCATTAACAACAAGGCATTAAAATTTAGAAAACAAAAAAAGGGGAGCAAACAGTGTGTTAGTGCTAGGTACTTACCAGTCTTCAGGAAATTTTTGCAACACCCCATCCAACGGTATTGGTCCAACTAGAAAATTTTATGATACATTGCTTCAAGTTCAAAATTAAATTCCAGATAAGGATTAGACTTGAATTACAATATAAACGATTACATAACTTGCAAGTGCTAGACTCCTAGGTACTTACAACGTGACAAGTGAGTTGTGAACATATTCCTTTTGATTTCCTCTTTTATGAAATAAAAGAGGAATTTATCAATTTCATAGCAAAGAAATTCACATAAAGAGATCAATTCTTGTAAATCCTTTGTTAATTGGAATGAGGTGTTATTGTTTGCTTGTGCTGTTGATATTTCTATAAAACTTATTTATTATGCTTTGATTCCTTCATGCCTAAAATTGGAAATTGAAAATCGTTTTTATTAGAGTAACTTGCTTGAATAAAATTTTCTCAAGTGTTGTGAATGTACTATAGAGAAGTAAATATCTAATCCTTTAGCAAATAGGTCAATCTGGATGGATGCTGAGGTAAAGATTTTAAAACGAATGATTAATGAATCTGATATAGACTCAAAGATCTCAGTGACTTATCATGTGCTTTGTGTGGAAAATCCGCGCATATGCAAATTCAATTCATTTATGTATACTTTGGGTTGATTATTCTTTCTCAATTAGGTTATTTATGCAAATCCAATTCCCATTTCTTTTACTTTCTATGATCTGTCACTATTTAATTTTTTGTTTTACAACCTTCAATTTGATGGAGAAATCAAATTCAATTTGTTTTATCGATCAGTTTTGAATATTGAATAAAAATGAAGTTAGTTATATAAACATCTGAAAAGAAATCGTCAAATAGAGGTTAACTTTGGAATATTTGGACTCTATGGTAACACACAACACCTTAAAACCATCACAAAAATGAATCTATAATTTTACTCCAGAGGGTTTCACAACAACGGTGTGAAATATTTCATGGCCATGAAATGCAGTTTTGAATATTGAATAAAAATGAAGTTAATCCACCCATAATACTTATTAATTTAGAAGCGATGTCTTCAGTAAAAATTGAGCCACATGTCCATCTTTTCACAAAATAAGAAATTATGCTCATAGCTAGATTCCTAAACCGTCGATAGAGCTAAAGTTTGGTGTTTGACTGGGTCGAAAAATAGGGTTATTTTGGATTTGAGCCTATAACGTTTTCTCATATTGGTGATTTCTTTACAATGAATCCCCCATAGTAATCAAGTCGTAGTTTTGATCAGATCTATTAAGGAGGTTTGTGAATTAATGGTGTCCAATTAGTTGCGAATCCGATGAGTATTGTTCTTTTGTGCTGATTTCATCAAATTTTAGGGGTTACTATTTTAGGGGGTTACTAATGCCAAAAATGTGATTATCCTATACTTCTCCCTGGTCTCTTGTGGTTGTTCGGAATATTTAATTGCACTGAAATTTATATTAGCTTATATTCTGCATGGAGACTGAATTGCCAAACTTTATTCAGAGATATATTATATGTAAGGCCTTGATCATACTCCATGAATTTCTCTATTTTGATGTAGGTCTTAAATTTCTAGCAGCCCTGGAGTATAAGTTATTTGTGAGTTCAATATTTCTAACAATTCTGATTTATATTTTAAGGTATTGATTATATTTTCTCTATTTTGATGCATGACTTATATTAGAAATCCTAGATGAGGGCAACTTTTGTTTCCCTTTGTCATTTCTAGAAAATATGTTAAAAAAGTAAGTCGGGCAAAGATAATTTTTAGGCAACAAGTAAGTTTTTTGCTCATGTTCTCATTTTACCCATCTTTCGATGTCTACATAATATCACCAATTCACTTATCCTTTTATGGATTTTTGGTATCCAGATAATGATATCGTAGACAAGTCTGAGGTGCAATCTCCATGACCCTCATTGCGATTCCGGTAGAGGTGAGGATACAGTTTCATTTCATGATAAGATGAGGTCTCATTTGGTTGAAATTGTTTTTTTCTATAAATGAAATTTTGGCTTTTAGTATGTATCAGTAATAATGATAAACTTGGCATAATGATATTTTGGAAATGAAGCTATTCGCATGTTCAAAAGAGTTCACGTCCTTCTATTTTATAATTGCTTTTCTTTTAATATGCTTGGAAGTGAAGATCATCCGGACATGGTAAGGTATATTGAATGTTTCTTCTATCTTCATCTTTGTTCGCTTGATGAATTCATTCATATATATCTACTGAGTACATAAGTACATTATCAGCTTCAAACCTATCTCAATCTCTTGACAATAAGAATATTAGACGAGTTTTATGCATGATTTCAAGTTCCAAGTCATTAAAAGTTAGTTTTGTGGATTTTGTTTGATGAATGCTATAAAACTAATTTGAAATGACTAGGAACTCGAAATCGAGCTTGGTTGGCATCATATGATTTATTATGTTTATCACCACATATATTTAATAAAAAAATCAACTTTTGTCAAGACTAGATCATTTTTCACAATGAAAAATTAAAGGTACATGTCATGATTGTTTCACAACCATGAAATATTTCATTGTACCCCTATGAAACAACCTGCATTTCAATCAATTAATTTAAGTAATATGTTATGGGTGTATTTGTGGTCTGCAACTTTGACCATTGTATGTTGTTTACCACATAAATTTAATAAAAATCATCAGCTTTTGACAAGCTGTTGTCATTTTTCAAGGTGAAAAATTAAAGTTATGTGTCAGGATTTTTTTACAACCATGATATATTTCACTGCACCCATATGAACCAATCTGCATTCAAAACAATTAGTTTTAGTAATATGTAACGGGTTTAAGTAATATGATAGGCAACATGTTGAATTTTATGGTGCTCTTAAACTCATTGGTGCATACATGGAAAGGGTTGAAACATGGATGTTTGATCCATGTGGAATGCTGGGTTTGAATTAGTTCGTTGATTGTGGTGCTGACTGTCGAGCTATTGATGGACAATTGATTTTAGTAAGGAATTTTGTCTTTGATGCAGGAGGTCATGAGCTATAAATAAAAGTTTTTAATGTTGATGTTATGGTTTTGTTGAGAGTTAGGAAGGTTTCAACTGATATTTCATCGGAAATTATATGATGACAATCTTCAATTCTTGGATTCACTTTGTTGGAAAGATGAGGGAAGCAACCTCAGGTCTTCATACTGATTTTTATTGTCTAAAATGTTTGACGTTGTCATGAAGATGGTCCAATTTTTTATATATAGTTGCCTAGCTAAGTTGTCATGGGAAGTGCTTTCTATGGTTGTTGTCGTTGATTTTCATTATAAAAAAGAAAGTGACAGGAAGTGATACTTCAAGAGATTGGGGTAAGTTTACAAGAGCAGTTATTGAATAGATGTTGGTATTGGGAAGTATTAATTGATTTTGTTTGTGATATTGGAGCATTTTCATATAAGGTAGGATAACTTGGGGCAAAATACTCAAGGGTTTACCAATTCATCATCGCCAATTGGCTTGTGATATTGGATAATTGTTGCTGATTTTGCTCAAGCTAAATGGCTCTCGTACGGTTGAACGTGATACTGCAAGCTTGTACAACTTGGGACATTGTCAGACTAACTATTTTAGGAGAATGGATAACGACAAAGGCTAGCAAACAAGTATGGAAATTGGGTCAACTTGCCTTCTTTCAACAGTTAAGTAAGGGTGAATTGATGAAGCAGGACATGAAGACTTAAGTAAGGGTCAACTTGCCTTCTTCCAAGAGTTAAGTAAGGATGGAAGACATTGTCAAACTGATTTTATTTTGAGTTTGTAGTATTTTTTTTTTTAAATTGTAAACAAAGCTTTGTAGACAAAGCTTTATGAGGGATGGAGTTTTGTTAGGATATATGTGTATGGATTGGGTTAGAGATAAGTGAGCTAAGATCCATTTTATACGGGGCTAAGCCTATACAAGGCTTATAAGAGCCTCTCGGTTGCACCGATAATGATTATGAATGAATTACAAAACACTCCTATCTTCTTCCTCTCTTCTCTTTAAACTCCCATTCTCTTCCTCCTTATTCTAATTCTTCCATTACCGAGCTCCATAGCTCACCCTCCTATCAGACCTTTGGGTCCTAACAACCACATAGATTTAGTAAAAAAAAACATAAGCTTTTATCAAGTTGTGGATGATGGACATTCCATAAAGCTGATTCATCTGCTGATCGATGACTACCCTTTCTTTATTTTCTTTTTGAGTGATATCCATAATGTAATGATTGATTTGTAAAAAAGTCCAAAGGGCGTTAAGCTCGGCGAGGTGGGTTCGAAAGACAAAGAGTTGATGACCTACAAATTAAGTAGAGGAGTCAACCAAGGATAAACCGAGATCTTGCAAAACAACCATGTTTGTAACGTAACATATATATTATTGGTAAGGTTACTAGCTAACCCGAAAGCCCTAAAAAGGAGGCATTTGGTGTTTGATATGTGTAAATGTATTCTCTATTGGCTATGTGCATGCAATGTTCATTGCTCTTCTCTTTTGACTATTTATGCACAACGCGGGCATTTTATTTTCCTAAGTAATTTAATATGTAGTGATTTTTTTTATTAAAAAAATTAAGATTGCTTACTCAAACCTTAGCTTAGGAGTGTTTGGTTGATGGTTATGCTCTCATTTCCATAGTCCTGTAAATGAGGAAAAGTCTAAAGGAGAAACTAAGAAGATCAACGAATATAAAGATGACACACAACCCTTTAATTACAAGTGTGCACTGTGTAATGTGTCTTAGACTCTTAGGTCATCAATCATGCTATAAAAATATTCACCCGTACAAGGTACGGGAAAAGTACTAGTTTAGTTCATATTAAAATCGATAGAGATCGATCAAATTAACTCACATATGTATATTTTAGTAGTCAATATAATATTTATTTGTTTATTTTAAAATTTGTAATAGTAATAAAATAAATGTAATGGGTATATTTTATTATAACTTTGGTTTATCCACGAATTTTAACTGTTTTTTAGTTAAATATGTATTCAATAATAAAATCTTATCATTAAATCATGATCATCTATTATAATCAATCTTAATAATTAAAGATTAAATAAATCAAGGTAAAATATTTATAAAATAACTAAAGGTAAAACGATAGGTTTTTGTAACTACTTAAAATATGTGATTGAATATTTATATTAAAAATTAATTGTAGTTATCAATTAATGGGTACACGTAGGATGACATGTGGATAAAATAGATTAAGTCATTGTTTAACGTGGTTTAAAATTATTGGATCATCATTAATTGACGTGTCAAAAAATTCAGCCCAGATTGAACCAGAGTACGACATGTAAGCGAATCGCACCAGAGCTCGCCACATAGGATTCCACGCCTCTGTTTTAGTATTTTACTAGTATATGTTACCCGTGCTCTTGCCCGACATGTTAATTTTTTTTACTATTATATTCTCGTATGTTTTTTTTAAAACAAAATCTATTGATAAATTTGACAATTAATTTTAAATGACATTAATATTAAATTTAGATTGTTACTATAAAAGTTCAAATATTTTTGGATAAAATATTATTCAAATTTAATCTTATTGTTTTCAATGGATAATATATATTTTTATTAGAAATTAGATTGGTGATTGATCATATATGATTAATTAATTAATTAACTAATAAGGCTTACTTTATAATTTATAAAAATAAAATCATTCTAATATGAGTTATGAGTTCAAGTGATATTTTCTGAATTGAAAATTTTATAGTCTAATTTTTTAACGTGAATTTTATAGCATATTTATTGATTAAGAACTGCTATTTCAGCAAAAAATAATCTCGTTTTAATCCAAAAAATTCCACATATGTGAAATCACACCAGAGGCCATTTCAGGTCTCTGGTTACAATAAACTAAAATTCGATCTAAAACGTAGGATAATTGACCAAATATTGAATAGATTATTTGATCTAAAAATATAAGTTTTCTAACTCATTAATTGAGATGACAAAATTATATTGGTTTATTAATAATGAACCAAATATTGGATAGATATAAGATGGATCAAATAAAAAAATAAGATAACACCATTTTAATTCAAAATATGACACGTACGAAAAAATAACACCATTTTAATCTAAAAATATCACGTATGTGAATCGCACCAGTGGCCGTTTCAGACCTTTTTTTTAGTATTTTAGAATAGATATATATAGATTATATATAAATAGTTAATTAGTCTTTATTTAGACATCTTTCACAAAAAATGTAGAGAAAACATAAATAAGATTTATTTAAAAGAAACAAATCAGTCATAACTACTTTTATACTAAAGCCAGGGCCGGTCCTAGCATTGTATAGGCCCAAGGCGAATTAAAATCTGAAGGGCCCGATTACTTCGTAAAAAATAAAAATTGTGTATAACTTCAAAAAAAAAATCATATTATTTTTATATTTGAATTATTTTTCCAATTTAAGAAGTTAAAAGTAGGTCAATGAATAAAAAATAATATATATTAAAAAAATTCAAAAATATAATTGTAGTGAAAATTAGTTAATTTTGCTTGGTATCCAGTAGAATATGTCTACAAGTATGTAAGTTGTTGTGTAGATGAATATTAAAAAATTGTCTAACAATACTAAATATATTTTTTGTTCTAAGATATCACATATGTGTCCTCCTATGACATCACTTATATATGAACTAAAACAAAAAAATTTAAAAGGGGTTTTTTATAAACAAAAATAAAAGGGTAAATTATATACATCGAACATATATGAAGAAATAAAGATATTACATTTTTCTCAAATAAAATAGAAAGAGTTATATATGTAAACAATATAGCTTTATTTGTTACATAAAAAAGTGTTTAATATTGTGTTGAAAAGGAAAAAGTACACAAAACCGTGTCTAAATTAAATGGATATAGGCTTCTTTATAAAAACATAAAAAATGCAAAATTTAATGGATATAGGGCCTCTCTAAAAAATGCAAAATTTAATAGATATAGGGTCTCGCTATAAAAACATAAAAAATGCAAATAGAGAGATTTGAACTCTACACGTTTAAGAATCAAAATCCAAATTTTGTTATACCATTGAGCTAAACTCGTATTTTGTTATATTTTTAAAAAATACATACATATATATAACATATATTTTTAAAAAATACATACATATATATAACATATATTTTTAATGGGCCCTTACCGAAAATGGGCCCTGGGCGGTCGCACCTCTTGCCCTTGCCCTTGGGCCGGCACTGACTAAAGATATATAAAAATCAATCTAAACTACAAAATCTAAGAAAAAATTAATATAAAAATAACCTAACTTCTAAACCTACAATCATCTGACAATCATACCAAGCTGCACTCTTTAGAAAATGGAGTTACAAATCTTATGAATATCAAATACATTGTTGAATGTCAATCAACGGAAGCAAAATTAGAGCCGCAGGCACCGAATTCAGATGAATTCCAAAGGGGATTGTGCCCCACGGTTGCAATGCAAAATCAAAATTCGGCAAATGAACGTTGAATATTTATAATAAAAAAAACATAATTAAGATATAAGGTTATATTAGATAGATTATTTTATTAAAAAGATAAGTCTTTTTACTATTTATATTGACTTATTAATTGAGGTGATCCAAAAATATAATATCACTCTAATCCAGAATATGACACATAAGTAAAAATAATCTTGTTTTAATCAAAAAAATTTCATGCTTTAGTATTAATCCAGAAAATTTTATGGACGCGAAATCACACCAGAGGTCTGGCATCTGCTTTAGTATTTTATATAGATATGGATATAGATAGATAGATATATAGATTTATAATATTATGATATATATATATATATATTATATACCATTATAGATAGATTTTCTACCTAATTTAGATATAAGGTTGAATATTTATACAAATATATTTAATTTCATCTAAAAAAGATAAATTATTAAGTTAAAAACTTCTTAGAATCCCGCAGGTTGATCATGCCCTTGTTTTTTCTAGGCCCTATTAATTAGTTTATTCCTCCATTTGGTACAAATTGTTATAGAAATGTAAATAAGAAATTGTATCATGTATTAATTAGTTACGCTCCATTATATTTGTCCATTATATTTGATAAGATATGATACCACTAACAGTCTATATATAAATATATTTTTTATATTAGATAGTTATCGGATTTGAATCCGCTATTATATATAAATATATTGTATATAGATTTCTTTTATAATATAGGTTGAAAGATAATTTTTTTAATATTAATGCATTTGACATTAAAAACAATGTATAAAATATGTTTTCTACTATATTAAACTTGATACCTTAACTAATACTCGTAACTACCAATATGAACCACTAAATATTTTTAAATGAAATAAAATTTAACTACCTACACTTTTGTGAAGTTTATATATATATATATATATATATATATATATATATATATATATATATATATATATATATATATATATATATATATATATATTATAAAGCATTTGATATTAAAAACATATACAAATATTAAAGCATTTCATTAATATACAAATTTTATTAAGACGTTTGACTCATCAATCTATTTTACATGAGCTCTAAATCGATAAGAATACTCGGTTGTACTCAACTAAGGGCATACTATTGGCAATGTAAATTCTTACTTATGCTAATGATATCCAATACTCTTCATCAATGTCCCTCAATCAACTTAATTTATCTCAAATTCTAAAATATTGTCTTGGGCGCGCTGCAAAAAATAAAAGGACATATATGTTAAAAGTAGGCACAACTTAAAATAAAAGGAGTAACTAATTAGAAAATGCTTGAAATAACACTTATACCATGCTCTTGCCACCGGTATACATGTATACATTCCGGGTCTCAGGGATTAGAGCTTCTTTAGTCCCCAGAGTCTTACATTATACTCACTCCAAAATGAAAAGCATGACAATACGAACATCTACAAATCAATTTATCTTTCATCTTGTTTAGGAAACACGTAAACAAATGAAAAGAAGAAGACTACAAAATATATTGTAGTTGTATGTATATTGAATTGGATGTAAATTAGGTGATATTTATAGGGTTAAAAGTTGAGAATTTGAGATAGGGCTTTAAAAAAATACTCTTCATATCTACGTGATAAGGTTATATAATATAGACATCTTCCTATCTTCGTAACTTTTATAAGATATAATCTATCAAAATTAGTAAATATAGGTATTTAGATATTAGATAAAATTTTGTTAGGGAATTTGAAAATGGGCTAATTAATCTAAAATCGGATCTTTGTTTTCAATGGAACAATTGATATTGAATTCAATTTTGTAAAATCTTATCTGAAACATATATTTTGTTAAACGGATAAATATCTTAATCACATAATCTAATTAAAATATAAGGTATAAGGTTATATTGAATAAATTATGTAAAAAGATAAGTTTTTAGCTAGCTATATTGGATTATTAATTGGTGTGGCCCAGAAATATAATATCGCTTTAATCCAGAAAATGCCACGCAGGCAAAAATAATCCCGTTTAATCCAGAAAATTCCGTGGCCACGAGGTCGCTCCAGCGGCCTCTGTTTTAGTATTTTATATAGATATATAGATATAGATAGATAGATATAGATGTAAAGACCGGGAAATTTTATAATATTAAATTATTAAAATAGTGATTTATAATCATTCCGTTTTCTAAGATCTGAGAGGTTTGGAATTTCCGTTCTTAAGCTATTGGTTTTAGTCTAAATATTTCCAAACGAGTTACGACATTATTCAATTGAAAATTTAAATTATGTTTTATCCTGCTTCCATATGCGAAAATTTAAAATAATGTTCGAATTTCATTTATTAAATTCGGATTTGGAAAATTAAATAGTGTTTTTTTAAACGCGTCGGGATAAGGTCGAGTGAGCGGTTTCCGGATTATATTCCGGGTATTTAAAATTTGGGGATTTGGGACCATCCTAATTTGTATTTCCTTTCCCATAGCTCCCTTCAATTTCTACAACTAACAGCTCCCCTACCTCCCTCTTGTTTTCATTTGTTTGTCTTGATGCTAAAAATTCAATGGTCCTTGCCTCAATTCAGAACCCACACCAATCAACATTTCAGGTAATAGCAACATCCCCTTTATTTTGTTTCTTAAATCACTTCAAACCCATCCCCTTTTCCATGACAAACACAAGACTCACCTTTCTATGTGAAACCCATAACCCATCGGCAATCTTGATATGAACAAACATCAGCACCAACACTCAGGCTACTCAGCTCCTCCACCTCCCTTCGTTTTGATTCTGAGAGCTCCACCGAGCCACCACCATCGACCATCGTTCCCCTTCTCGGCGTTCAGTCCTCCACGAGCACCAGCAGCACCACTGCTTCCGTTTTCTCCCTTTCCCGAGCGCCCTCTAGCGCCGCACCTCTGTTCCGGATCCAAGGAGTCGAGTCCAGCAGCAGCTCCTCCGACGCCGAGACGAAGCCGAGCCGCCCAGCCTCCGTTCCATTCCTCCTCTCCGTCGAGCCCAACGGCAGCCACCGGAGCCGTCGCCGAGCCCCATTCCTCCTCCTCTTCCCCCTGATTTCGCGTGCAAGGCTTGGCTGAGGAGTACGATTTCCGACCTCCGGCGAATCCAAATCGAGCCCGACGACGTTTTCCGGCGAGAAATTCGAGCCCTCGGTGAGATCCCTCTTCCTCTCTCTTTACTTTCGCTTCGCTATTTCCGTGTGAAATGTTGTCGGGGAGGGTTTCCGGTCAGATTGAGGGTGGTCGGGTGAGACAGCCCCGGCGAGTGCCCCATTTTCTTTCCTCTTCCTCCTTCGTCCGTTCCCGTCCGTCTCTGGGTTATGTTCGTCTGCGTGTGGGGAAGAAGACAGGTGTTGGGCCTAATCTCCCGGGTGTGGGCTCGGATCCGGGTTATCTCAACCGGGTTAGGTCATCTTGTGTGTGTGGGTATTGAATTAAGAGAGGTAAGGGTATCCGGGCTGGGCTTATGGATCCGATTTTGAGAGAGTTATGGGCCTATTTTGTTTTTCTGGGCCTGACTTCTTGGATGAATTTATTTAGGCCAAATTGCAGAAAACCACCATTTAAATAGGCTGTTTTGCGTGAAACCACCCTTTAAAACGAAAATTGCAGAAAACCACCCTTTAAAACTGTATTCCTTGCAAAGTCACACCCATCACCCAATTTTTGTTAATTAAATGTTAAAGTGTGTGGAAATTTAATTATACCCCTTATTATTATTATTATTATTATTATTATTATTATTTTACTCATTTCAATTGATATTAGTTGATATTTAACTTTTTGACATATTTTTCAAAAGCAAAAAACACTATAAATATTAAAAAAAAAAAAAATTTAAAAAAATTTCATACTTACAAAAAAACTCTATAAAAAATTGGTGTAATTTATGTTTTATACATATAAAAAAAATGTGCAATACTAGGGCTACTTGAAGAAAATAATTTTTAAAAAAAATAATGTTTCATATAGTTTTTATTATTCTAAAAATGTATGTGGAATAGTGAACATATTTTTAGAATATTAAAAACTATATAACATATCATTTTTTTTAAAATGTATTTTCTTTGAGTAACCCTTTAGTAATATACACTTTTTAAAATATATAAAACATCAATCATATCTATTTTTTTATAGAGTGGTTTTACTAATAAGTGTGAAATTATATTTAAAAATGATATTTTATTAAAAAAATTACTTTTGCAAAACATGTTAAAAGGTAAAAATTAATTAATATCGATTGAGTAAAGTAAAATAATAATAAAAACAAGAGATATAATTGATTTTCATGCACTTTAACATTTAATTAACAAAAATTGGGTGATGGGTGTGACTTTGCAAGGAAAACAGTTTTAAAGGGTGGTTTTCTGCAATTTTCGTTTTAAGGGGTGGTTTCACGCAAAACAGCCTATTTAAAGGGTGGTTTTCTGCAATTTGGCCATTTATTTATTACACTTTCAGATTATATATGTTGTTTTAATGTCGAAATGAATTAAATATATATATATATATATATATATATATATATATATATATATTAAATGAGTGAACTATATATTAAATGGAACAGTATATATTATATTATGATGAGATTTAAAATACAATATTACTATTGAGATTTAAATATACTACTTGGACTTGGATTTGAGAAAGAGTTTGGAAATGGTTTTCAAAGGTTGGAAATTGGTTAATAAGATTTAAAGGAGGAAATTTTGGAAATACCCTAACTTGTCGGATTCGTTCTAAAATAAAATAATTCGATTTAAAGGAGTAAGGTTTCATAAATGGATTTTGGCCAAATAGGATTTGAGAAATATTTTGAAAATGAGTTGGCTTAACTTGAGATTAAAGAGTTTGGAAAACTTTGAGAAAATGATCTACTTGTTTCAACTCGGTGAATTTATGGTTGAATCTTGCTTGAGGACTTTGTGGATTTTAAATAAGATATGAAATGAGGTAAGATAAGATGATGGATGAGATATTGAGATGAGATGAACATGGAATGATATATGATGAGATAAGACGGAATGATCGGAAATGAGATATGTGAAGTTATGTGTGATAGTTAGGGGCGCCTTGTGTGATTTAGATAGACTTATGCATATCTGTATATTGTTAGGTGATTGTTGCGTGTTGGACTCCGCTTGCGTTATCTTTTGCTGTTCGGCATTTCAGGTAAGTTCCCTAGGAGGCTTACTCAGGTTGGACATTCATGCATGTTGTTGCATTTTATGTTAGGTGTTGCATATGCATAAAAGCATGCCATGTAGTATCCTGTTTAGGTTGCACTAATTGAATGAGCATCTGCTTACTTTATGCGTTTGAAATAGAACGGCCGTTATCTGTGATAGTCCTAGAGTCTTTGCTAGGGTTATAGGGTAGCCCAACCTCATCGGGTACCCTGAGTCAATCGAGTCATGAACTTCCTTATATTATGAGATGCCTGCGGGCTTTATTGTGGAGCGGGTTAGGCATGCGTGCTGCCCGATTATGATGGAATGCATTCACGAGCTGGCCAGTCTCCGCCCTATCGGAAGGGGGTGGAGGTAGGAGAGGGATATGCCACTTGGCGTTGACTTGGGCCCTTTACAGTATTTTTACACATTATTATACTTAGGGGCATGCCAGTGTGTTTGACTTTCGTACTGCATTAGAGCATCTTTATTAGGTAATAGCACATACTATGTGGCCTCAGCGAGGACTGCCGGTCCCGCATGAGTGGCTCGATCTGATTCCTTTCCCCGTTCTTTTTTTAAGGTATCTTCTGCAGATTTTGAGTGCTCAATGCCTATATGACGGGGTTCTCTTTTTACGAATCGAAGAACCTGACTAATTCTCTAACTTGGTGTAAATGGTAATAATTAATTCGCTTATGTTTTGATTTTGACCTGACTCTGTCGTAACACTTTGTATCTTAACGTTGCTTTCGCTTTACTTTCATTTGAATTAAATTTCGCGACATAGTCTTAAGACAGGTTAAGGGTACCCAACGATCCTTCGTGACTTTTAGGGTTTGAAATCCCTCTTTCTACTAATCATAAAATGAGTTTGAAACCTCGACCCGTACCTGGATTGCAAGATCCGAACAAGGGTTTTCATCTCTTGAAACGTAACCCGGAAATCATAATTCTGGGCCGTTACAATAGATATATAGATATATAGATATAGATATAGATATATAGATATAGATATATAGATATATAGATATATAGATATATAGATATTGATTGATGATTGATTGATTGATATTGATATATTGATATTGATTGATGATGATCAATAAAATATTTCAAAATTTAAATCAATTTATTTTTTTGACACACTTAAGAAAAAAATTTATTTGCACCAAAAAAAAACCTTATAAAACTAAAAGACACTATGTGCGAAAGATTTTTTTCTATCGATTTTCAAAATATCATCTACATCTATATATCCATATATCTATTTTTTTTTTGATTAGGAAAAAATTCGGGTGGGCTGGCCCTACCCAGCAGCATCCTTGCGGATGAGGTCAAGAAGACCTGGGTGATTTTTAATATCGACTCCTCGGGCAGAGTGACTAAGGTGTGCTACCTTATCCGCCACTCTATTGCCCATACGAGGAACATGAAAGAAAACTACTTCTTTCACAGCCGATAACAGGACTTGAACATCTGAAAGGATTAGTTCGATCTCCAAGGACATTTAGATTTCTTGTTTAAATGGTCAATGATTATCTTACAATCCCCTTCAATTTGAATCCTTTCTATATTGAGTTGTCGTACTTGTTGGATCCCCATTTTTAGAGCTAGAGCTTCCGCTGTGAGTGGTTTTTGTATACCCAACAATTGGTTGTGTACAGAAATAGGATGTCCTACCCAGTCCCTAATAATGGCCCCAGTAGAGCTATCGCCATTAGTTAGAGTTGATCCGTCGAAATTTAGTTTGAACGAACCCCTTGGAGGCTTGTGCCAAGAAATGGTTTTTTGTTTCTTACTCTTTTTAGGAGGGTGCGGCCGAAGAGGGCGAATCACCTCCTCAAAGTCAGCCTCAACTGCAGATGTTTTATTCTAATTATCTATATGAGATTTGATCAGTCGTAAGACTTTATCTTTTTGCGGGATTGCAACCTACTGAAAAAGATGTTGGTTCCTAACATACCAAGTCGACCACCAAGAGAAAGCGAGGTTGGTCAGAGTGGAAGGATTTAGGCTCTTCCCAAGAGCAGATAGAATGGGCTTAATATCCCGGGATTGGGCAATCAAGGAGGCAATAGTTGATTGGTCTTGGGACGGAAGCTGGTGGATTGCTTGGATGAAGGGACATTCCAGAAACAAAATGGACCTCATCCTCGGGTGCCGTATTACACAGAGAGCAGGTGGAAGGGACAGACGTTCCCCTGTTGAACAACCGAGTAGCAGTAGGGAGGCCATCCTGAGCTATTTTCCAGAGAAAGTTTTTAACTTTCGGGAGGATATTAATCTTCCAAATCCAATCATTACTGTCCGGGAATGATGTTGACTGAGCTGTTATCAATCTATATGCACTGGCAGTAGTAAACCAGCCTTCCCTATCCGGCCACCAGTATAAACGGTCTTGCATATTCGAGGCAGGTAAAGGGATGTCTAGGATCTCATGCACTATATCATTAGGTAGCACCTCTTGTAGCTTTTCTTTCCACCACTTGCCTCCCAAAATATAATCACTAGCAGTCTCATCCTGACTGTAATCTTGAGGGCATTCTCCCCTGGCAAACAGAGAAGAGGTTGTGATCCAATTATCCGTCCAGAACTTGATTGATCGCCCATCTCCTACAGACCAAATAAGGCCAGATTTAAATTTATCAATTAAAGCAGACAACTTGGACCACTGCCAAGAGGTAGTCCCCGTTTTTTTGTAGTCAAAAATACTGGATGAACGCAGGTATTTATGTCTAATCACCGACACCCACACATTACTAGGCTCGGCCAGAATTTTCCACAGTAGCTTCATCTGGAGAGCCACATTCATGTCGCTAGATTTCCGTATCCCCAAACCCCCAAAATGCTTCGGTTTGCAGATCATATCCCAACTAATCAGCGGCCGGTACTGAAGATCCTTATTCCAAAAGAAAGAGTGGTTTATCTGGTCGAGTTCTTTGTGCATATCAGCGGGGAGCATGAAATTCTGCATAACATGTAACGGCTTAGCAGAAAGGTTGGAGTTGATTAGGGTAGCACGACCTTGTTGGGAGAGGGCATTAGCCCTCCATTTTGTCAATTGTTTTTTAGATTTACAGATAATATCTTCGAATGTACTTTTGGTAACTCTTTCATTGATAATGGGACAACCTAAATACTTTTCTATTGAATTTTCATTAGGAATATTGAGGCATGTACGCAGCTCAAGGATCCTATGGTTTGGAATACCTTTCGTAGCTTGGAAACTAGATTTATGGTAATTGACCTTTTGGCCCGACACTTTGCAGTATGAATCAACAATCGTCTTTACTTTGCACCCTGCATCCAAGCTACCTTATGTCGCCAGCAAAGGAAAGGAACGGGATCCGAGGGCCATTATGTCCAATCGGGAAACCAATGTATGTTTTATCTAGGCTAGCTTCAGCAGCCAGTTTCCGAGCCAGAATCTCAGCACCTAAGATAAATAGGAAGGGGGATATTGGATCTCCCCGACGGAGACCCATCGAGGGAAAAATTAGATCTGTAGGACCATTGTTGACTAATACCGAGAAGGAGACCGACGTGATACATTCCATAACCCATGAAGTAAACGTATCATGGAATCCAAACCTTTGAAGCACCTTTTTTATGAAATTCCAGTCGAGTATCATATGCTTTTTCCATATCTAATTTTATTGCTAGCCATCCTTCCTGGCCCCGCCGATTTTTGAATAGCCCTGTCTGATACAAAGGCACCCTGAAGAGGATGTATAAGTTTACCAACAACTTTTTTCATTCTATCAGTCAAAATTTTGGATATAATTTTGTAGACATTGGAACATAAGCTGATAGGGCGGTAGTGACTGGTGGCCGTAGGATCGTCTCTTTTTGGGAGAAGGGAGATGAAGGTATGGTTTTTGTTTAAGCATTTTTCCGGAGTGGAAAAACCCTTTGACCGCACAAATTACAGATTTACCTACAATATCCCAGTATTTTTTTATAGAATTCAGCTGTGAAACCATCAGGACCCTAGATTGAAAACCGCTGTTTTAATTTCCGCATTAGAAGGGAGTTTTATGAGAAATTTGTTTTCCTCCGGCGAGATGGAAGGCTGTATTAGGTCCAACAACTCGCTAAGGAGCCTATCGTCTATTGGTTCTTTCTTAAATCTCTTCTCGAAATCCCTTTTTATCTCATTCCTAACATTTTCCTCACCCACAACCACCGTGCCAGTGGAAGAGGTGATGTTTCGTATTTGTTTCCTGTTCCTTCACCCTGACGCCACACGGTGGAAATATGCTGTCTTGGAATCCGAGAGTTTGAGATGTTTAGTTTTGGCTTTTTGGCTCCAAAACGATTTTTGAAATAGTAGGAGCTTCTCTTTCTTAATGATGAGTCGCTTTTCCTTGCTTTGGTTTGATTGAGAGTCTATCCTGGGTCCAGTGGATTGAATATGTAGGAGCTCCGACTCCACCTCTTTTAACTGACGGAAGATGTTCCCAAAACTCGTTTTATTCCATTCTTTTGCCTTTTTTTTTTCAGGATTGTTTGTTTAAACATTAATTGGAACATGGCAGAGCCAGGGCAAGAAGCCCGCCATGATTGCTTAACAATGTTACGGAAATCTTTCCGAAGTAGCCAGGCATTCTCGAATTTGAAAGGCGGTGCTTTGAAGCTAGGGTTAACCTCAAAGGAGATAGAAATTGGGAAGTGGTCCGAAGAGGAGAAAGCACCATTATATGTGATCATGTTAGGAAAAGATTCAATAACCTGTTGGTGGACAAGCACCCGGTCAAGCTTTTCACGGATGTTGAAATTTTCCTCCGGATTCTTCCTCCACGTGAACGGATTACCAAAAGTGGGAAGGTCTAGAAGTGAGCATTCATTTTTGAACGAGATAAGTCGAGAAAACCTTGATGTCCGGGTAGAGGCCCCACCGAGCTTATCAGCACTGCAAAGGATCTCATTTAGATCTCCCAAAACAATGCACGGAATAGATGAATCGTTTACAATTATTTTTAACATTTCCCAAAACGGTTCTTTTTCATTTGGTGTCGGTGGGGCATAGACAAAAAGGACTAGGATCAGAAACCCAACAAGCAGGCTTTCCAATCTAAGACCGATGATACGCGGTGAGTGGACAACAATGGAGATTGTAAGGTTCAATAGCTGATGAGATTTCCATAGGACTCCTATTCCTCCTGACCTGCCAATAGCCGACGACCAAACCACTTCATCAAATCCAATATTTCTCCACATCTTGTCATCGGGAATATTTTCCGACTTAGTTTCTGCTAGCGCCATGATTTGAATATGTTCATTTTTACACATTGTATCAATTTCCGTCCAGAAAGTTCTTTTTTCTATCCCCCTACAATTCCAATAGCAAATCTTCATATATAGCTGTCGATGATAAAAGGACACGATTTCAGAGTCCTTAAATAAAAAAGATTTTGATGTATTATTATGCAAGGAGCCACAACGGACATTTTGAATTGGAGGTAGTCGGTGCTGATCCGACGGGCTGAAAATAAATTTATTTTTTTTATTTTTTTGGGGAAAAGATTTCCTAGCAGGATAACTTTCACCCAACCAGGAAATGCATGCATTCATATGAATGGTGAAAAGAAAATGGTAAGGAGATGAAGGTGTACAACGAGTAAAAGGCATAACCTTAATTATATTCAAAACTAGGTGTTTGGTATTACATGGGAATTCCAAAGACGTTGCAACCATTAAGTGCTCTTCCACACAATCGTATAGCCAGGATACATAAACCGTAGAAGCCTGCTGCTCAATCTCCTTAGGTGAGGTAGCATCCAAGGAAAGTTTTATTTCAAGCCTGGGTGCCTGTGATTGTTTGTTGCCCCCGTAGGAGATGTGAGAGACGGAGGATGAAACCTCCATGTTTGTTATATTAGTTTCAAGAGCAAAAATAATACACAAAGTGCCAATCTTCAAGGGCAAAGACGTACTCACCCGAAGGCCAGAGGGAGAAGACAACCGGAAAAGGAACCGGGCTGATATGGATCCGGACCCAGGTAGCCGAATGTATAGAAAATATAGCATCTCGCCGCTATCTTCAGACCCAACATTGATCAACAGCTCATATGAGTCGGCCTTGGAAGCAGCTCCCACATCAGTGATGTAGGAAAGACCATCAACGGTCTCTAAACCCACAATTTATTCTGAACCCTTTCGGGAGGTAAGGGGTCGTGAAGAGGCGTAGACCTCAAACACGGGTTTGATGAGACACCCATGGAAGGTGTGGTTTTTTTTTTCCAATCCGAAATATGTTATAGCATAGATGTAGCGGTATATATAGAGATGTAGCAATATTTTATAGCATGGAAGGTGTGGTTTTTTTTTCCATATATCTATCTATATATACAGTAAAACCGATGTATAACATTTCCTACTAATTTTTTTTATTAAAATAATATATTGTCATAATTTATAGAAAGTTTTCATAAGTCACCGTCTCTATATATATTTTAGTTAATTGATAAAATAAAATATATAAATCAAAACTATTTCATATTCATACTTACCAAAAATATTATTATAGAGAACTTTTATAGGTGTTATTATATATATATTATTTATTTATTTACGCGTGGAAAGAATTGTTTATATCAAAAATAGTTATTTGATAGCTATTATTTTATTTATATCTATGTTATTTTTTATTCATTGAACTATTTATGACTAATTTTTATTTCATATTTTTCTTACACTTTAATCGTTATTGATTTCATCCTCGCTTTGTAATTCGGATTTATTGTTTTTTTGACATATTTTTAATAGATTTTTTAAGCACGGGATCCAGTACTCGATCGATACACGCATATGAAGACATGCCAAAAAGAACATCTATATTTTTTTTGACAATAGGCAAATATTAGGAAGGCTTTTCTAAAAAAGCAAGGCACTTTCCTTGATTCTTCTGCTGGATAATGTTACAAATATCCCTATTACAAGGGAGAGTAGACAAATTACAATTTCCTTTACTTTTAGTGATATAATCTGCTACCTTATTTGCTTCTCTATAACAATGTCTGAACTGAATATGATCAAAGGAACCAGAGAGTAGGTTGATCTTCTCCACATGACGTATAATTTCTCAGTTGATATTACTGCTTTCTCTAATCGTCTTTATAACTTCCAAGTTGTCTCCTTCAATGATGACTTTTCGACATCCTCTAGAGATAGCTTGTTGCATTCCTACACAGACCGCATAAGCCTCTGTTTTGAAAACTGAACTTTTTCTTATCTCCTGAGGAAAAATATCAATAATCTGACCATCGGAGTCTCAAAAAAGAACCTCTAGACTTGAATACTATTGTTTGTAGGGGAAAAAACCTCTCGCCTCTCTCTAGTTTTCTAGAGAGAGGGAGCTTAACCCCCTTATGGGTCCTCGCCCCAACCTTGAGGTTGCTGGCCACCACCACGGAGCGACCCTTGCCCAGCCCGGTGCCGAGGACGGAGATCCTCTTCACCTCGTCGGTTACCCCCAACTCACCAAAGAAATCCAGGGTCCTAGGCCTCGCCGCATTCTTAAACTACCCCCATTTCAGGTTGCTCACTCTCGGTTTTGCTGTGTTGACCGTCATCTCTAACGTATCCACCCACCACCTACCAATCTTCAGATTCAGGTCGCTTCCTCCGCCATTCAACCTCTTTTGGTCGCATCGACCTGCATCAGCAGTCACTCAACTTCCTCGTCTCCCTCCTCCTTCGCCACCACTCAATATTCGGATTTTGGTCATCTCTGATGGGTTGCGATATGCAATCATCTTTTATCCGCAACTTATTGTTTCAATCGTTGTTGGGCGCCGGGGTTTTGTTGATTGGGGTTTCTTTCTCTCGACTTCTCCCTTATTCGCCTGTTATTCCTCGGTTTGTCGCCGCTCTCGATTCTCCTGGTTCCACCTTAGCCCGCTGCTCTCGCTGCCGACGCTCGATCCGGTTGGCTAGCTCTGTGTGTCGTGCTCGATTGCTCCCAGCCTATTGGGTATCTGGTTTTCAGCCGCTGCTCGCCTGTTGGCCTTGGTTGAGATTCCATCGATTACCTTGGGTCCTTTGGGCCCATGCTTTGGGTCATTTGGATCCAAGTTGTTGTCTTTCGGGGCCAAGTCTTTGGGTCCTTTTGGCCCAATGATGCGGAAAATATATATATATATATATATATATATATATATATATATATATATATATATATATATATATATATATATATATATATATATATATATATATATATATATATATATATATAACTTTGACATATTTATATAATTATATATATTGATTAAAATCCCGCAAGAGTACTATCTTGGAGTAGACTACTATCTTGGTGTGTGTATCGTGGCGTCTCCACTACTCGGGTAGACTACTATCTTGGAGTTTCGTCATGACTGCCCACAAGATGATCGGGTTCTGATGTATCGCTGACCTACAGTTCTGCTTTAGAGTAGAGCTTGGCTTCATCCGTCGTCTTCGTCCACATCCAGTTTGATTTGTATCTGCTTGGTTTCATTTTTTGTAGAGTGCGTTTGTGCCTGAGTTTGCACCGTTTTATTTTGTTGCATGTTACGGTTTTTAGACAGTTCTCTTATCTTTCGGCTTAGCCGATTCTCGAATTTCATATATGTTTAAACTCAAATTCTTACCTTATCGAAAAAAACATATACATGAAAACATGTGATTGAAAACACAAAATCTTCGCATTGACAAACACGAGCCTTTCACTCATATGATCAAAGTATATACATACATATTATATATCTTACAAAACACACCTTGAGATATAGATACGTTTTTATTCCTTCTTCATGGTTAGCTAGAGCTCATAGGTGATGCCAACCTTTAGTAGCCTCTTCCTAGGAACATCAAGCATCTTATCGCTATGTCTTAGATTCTTCTTTAAGAAATTATACCCGTAGTCGATCATTATCCTCTTCCCCATCCCCGAACCCTTTCCCGCCATCACCTCGCTCTCCCCCATCAAATGCACCATCCCTGCCTTCGCCGCCCTCTCTAGTGTCTCTGTCTCCGCCTCCACCTCCCTCTCCCGCCTCTCCTCCGCCTCCTCTGCCCTCCTCGTCGTCATCTCCTCCCCTTCCTCGTTTATCTCCCTCACCTCCTCACCATTCTTCTTCAACATACTCATATACGAGTCCTCCCTCACGAAGTCCTTGAGCCTCTCGAGCAATACCTGCTCGAACGGCTCCTGCTCGTTCCTAAGGTCGGTGTACCCGTACCGGACTACACATCGGAACACGAAGAGCTCCTTGGGCTGGACTCTCCGGAAGAGGAACCTCTCCTCCGGTGGCACCTTGCTGATGGGGAGGGACTTGACCGAGACGAAGACTAGGACCGAGTGGAGGGCAGGGATGTTGGAAGCATAGTGCTCGAAGATTGGAGGGATTCCATGGACGAGCTCTGAGTAGAACATGGCAAGACCCGGGATCTTACAGATGGTGGGACGGGTGACGATTTCTCGAAGCTGGTCCGGGGAGATCTTATGGTCCATCTCATAGTAGTACTTCTTGCGGTAGACGTAGTTCCAAACGATCATGACGACCATAAAGAAACATGCGAAGGCCAATGGGAGGTACCCGCCATGGGTGAACTTGTACAGGACTGAGCTCAGGTAGGTGAGCTCTACTGACATGATGACGACGATGTAGGTGATGACGAGGAGGATGTGCTTCTTCCATATCAAGATCATCACTAACACCATGAATGTGGAGGTTATTGTCTCTGCAAACACCACCGCGATACCATATGCGTTTCCGATCTTCTCGGTGGTCCTAAAGGCAAGAGTGACACAAACGCAAGCAATCATGATGAAGTAGTTGACCTCCGGGATATAGACCTGGCCTTCGTACTTAGCCGAGGTGTGAACAACTGTAACGCGTGGGAAGCATCCGAGGGAGAGGGATTGTTGGATGATGGAGAAGGTGCCGGAGATCATGGCTTGACTTGCTATGATCGCGGCAAAAACAGCCACAACGAACACTGGCCAATACAATGGACCCGGAACCGCCTTAAAGAAGGCTTGGTAGACATGATCTTGATGATGCCTTAGATAAGAGGCCTGGCCGGAGTAGGCGAGCATGAGAGAAGGGTACACCACAGAGCACATACTGATTTGGATGGATCGGACGGTGAAATGGGCAAGGTCCGCAAAGAGGGCCTCGGTTCCCGTGATACAAAGGACAACACCCCCAAGAGAGACCCAAGCTTCTTTGCCGTTTCTAGAGAAGTACCGAACAATTTCCAATGGGTTGATGGCCTTGATGACGGTTGGGTCGTACGTGACGAAGTTGTAGAGGCCGATCCCTGCGTTTATGGCGAACCAGAAGCATATGATCGGGGCGAAACTGTAGCCCACTTTGTCGGTGCCGAATCTTTGGACTGAGAAGAGTAAGATGAGGATCGCGACTGTGATCCATACCACTCTATCTGCAGCAATACACATTAGTGAAAATGGTTAGTTTTGGTTACTCTACCGCAATGAATTGAAATCACGGATGGGAAAATATCAGTCGAGCAAATAGTGAAAGAAACGTAGATGGGCCTTTGATGGGCTCAGTAATTTGGGCCGCTAAAGTGATTTATTAAATAATAATGGGCCGTTAATTGGGCTAATTGATACTGCAATTTTTTTTACACAATCTATGTTTACTATTTGAAAAGGGGGAAAGATTCAAAGAAAAATCGCAGAGGATAAGGAAATATAATAATCACATAATTTTTTTTCGATGGAATAATCACATGTTGATAATGTTATAGTAATAAAGTCAAATACTGTATAAGATAATGTTAATTAATACTACGGATTATAATTAGATCTGAAATAATAATAATAATAATAATAATAATAATAATAAAAAGTGGATACCTTCTGTCATTGCAGGAGTGGCTAGCTTGATCCCCGAAACAGCTGACAACACTGTTAATCCAACAAACACGATTGGATTTGTCAGTTTAATTTCATTTTATTCATTTTATTTATTAATTAAAACTAAAACAAAAAAAATAAATCAAACGGATTTTCTAAGTTATACTATAAGAAATTAGTTTATTTAATAATTTTTTTAGAGTTCACTAGCGAATATTTCTAACTCAGCTCATTGGATAAATCAGGAAGGAAATATTTCTTAACTACATTTATTAAAATATATCTTAAAGATGTGAATTAGAAAATTGTTAATAAAATAACGTTAAACATAACAATGATTGGGATTCAATAGTGCCAAAAATGGAAAGGAAAACTTAGATCTGACTTATCAGTTCTGCAGGACCCTATTAATTAGTTCGAGTTCATTGAATTTGTCTGATTTCCACATACATATAAGAATAATAATAATTAAAATAATGAATGAATCAATTAAAACAAAAACAAAAAAGAAAAAAAGAAAAGAAAAAGGGAAGTACCTGAGATACAAGGAGTGAGGATGCCATCTCCAATGACCAAAGCAGTAGCAAGCATGGTGACAAAGAGAAGGGTAAATTTGGCAAATCGGCTGTTTTCAAGGGCATTCTTGACCTTTAAGGACAAGTGGAGTCGGCTTGTTGGAAGCTTCAAGTTGTAGGTTGAGACTTCTGCGTCCTCCGCTTGTGTACTCGGCAGCAACCCCACCTTCACATGCCGGCACAGTAGCGAGTACAATGCAAACGTTCCACCTATCCATTTTTATTTTACCATTAATACCCCCAGTTTATACATATATATATATATATATATATATATATATATATATATATATATATATATATATATATATATTGTTAATTAAAAATGAAAATTAGTAATAAATACTCCTTCTGTTTCTTTTCAAAATAAAAGTCGTTTGTCTTTTTCTGCACGTTTTTTTAGGAGATAAAAACACTATAAAATATTATTTTTTTATCATTTTTTTAAATAATTTCATACTTAGTAGTTATAAGTATAAATTTATTGAAAAAAATTTATTAAAAAAATAATATTTTATATAGTTTTTACCTCGTAAAAATGCGTGTAAAAAAGTCATTATGAAACGGAGGGAGTATTTTTTTTAAGAAAAAAAGGTAAATGAAGTGTAGCTGTGTAGAGAGCTAGGTTTGACTAAATAATTGCGAGAGATTGAAATGAAGGAACCTAGAAAGGAGCGGTGTGCAGTTAGAACCTCCCCCAAAATGGACCCAAATCAACGCAATCCGCCTAATAAGCTAATTAAATTAGTACACTTTGGGGTCGTTTATGGGGATTTGGTATATTCCCTTTGCCAACCAATTATTTCTCACGTATCTAGCTGACTCCAACAATTAAAGAGAGTGCTTAAATCTCACTAAAATTTTATATTAAAATTGCAAGTTATTTTTTATATTAAATTTTAAAAATAATTTCATATAAAAGCTACATAGATTTACTAATATTTTTAAAAAATTAATTCCAATTTTTTCGGTGAATTAAAATAAAATGACTATTTTTTTCTATATCTGGATCGGGTACTGTAGGCCCATATGGACCCGTGTTCGTCAAATTAGTAAAGTTGAATATGCCAATATGGACCCGTGTTCATCAAATTAATGAATTGTTGTCAGTTATCAAATTGTCGTTCTCTTCTCCTTTAGGATTTAAGAAAACTAAAGAGATGCAAAATTTTCATTCGAAGTGAGCCACGGCCCCACAAATTGCTTACCTCATGCAATTCATACATATATACAATTATGTAAATATTTTTATTTCTCCTTCACAATCAATCCAATGCAAATAAAACAAATGTCATTATAAATATATATTATTCTCAAACGATAATGTCAAAATTTGTCAAACGGTTAACACCTAAGGATACAATATAAAAAATGAAACCAAGTGTCAAAAGAAGGGGGGAAAAACAATAAAACTAAAAAAGAAACCTATATATATATATAAAATACCATGGAGTAAAATTATACTTCATCCGTTAACTAAAACTTAACATTTTATTATTCATGCACGGTTTTTTAGGTGTTAAAAACTATATAAAATATTAACTTTGTAAATAATTTTTTAAACAATTTCATACTTATTACTATTAAATATGAATTTATAAAAACAAATATAAAAAAAAGTTAATATTTTATATAGTTTTTATTATTCTAAAAAAACGTGCATGAATAATGAACGATAAATTTTAATTAATAGAGGGAGTAGTAATTTATTTCAAAAATACTATGGATAAAACACCAAACTATGTATCCTTTATTTGAAAATTAATTTTTAATAGAGCAAAAGTTTAATTTACACTTTAGAGTATAGTGTATAGAACCGGAATTTTGTATGTGAAATTATTTTTCCACTAATAAGTAAAAACGTTTACTTCAATTACTTTTTATTTTAGTACAATTCGATCGACTCAGTCGCTCTTTATCTTTATTTGAATCGAGTAATCTGTGATCCATTTAAAAGGTTGGCTCTCCACTCACAAGCGACTACATGTTTCCAATTACTTTACCAGTGATAACTAACAAAATATATATAATTAACAAAATATGTATATGATGAAAAATGATACAATCTGAAACAATATAGGCCAAAAAAAGTACATACCATTGCCATTATCATTAGCACGTAAGACGATGAAGACGTATTTGAGGATGGGCAAGAGAGTAACGGTGTAGTAAATGAGAGAAAGGACTCCGATGATATCGTCCTCGTGTCGAATACCATTGGGGAAGGTACTTGCATACACGTATAGAGGTGATGTGCCGATGTCTCCGTACACCACTCCGATACTTTGAAATGCCAGTTGCAGCACAACTGCCCAGCTCAATGCCTTCATATATATAATTAAAAAGAAAAGAAAAGATTTGATTACAAAATTTTCAAACAATCGACGGAGATCAATTTAGATGAAATATGCAGATATATACCTGGATGCCGTGGCCGGTGTGGCCTCCGACCTTGGCCGATTCGATGTCGAGCGAATCGTGGCGGCGTAATTTCTGAGGCGGCGACGGAGATGGCGCCTCCTCGAAGTGGATCCTGTCGCCGGTGTCCGTTGTCTCCATTTTCTCTGATTGATTTAACTCAGAGGAGGTGAGATCGAAGAAGGAGAAGAGAAGGTGAGTTGGATTTGCGAACTGTGATTCCTTTGAGTTTGGTATTTAAAGGCCTCGGGGGAGGCAATTTGAGGGGATGAACCTGGAAACCTCTATACGTAGTAACAGAAAAGATTTTTTTTAATTGCAAAATTTGTGGGACCCAACGCGAACCCCACTCGTTTTTAGATCTTCTTTTACCGCACGCTCAGCAATTAACGGATGCTAGATCTGTCCTGGTATGTAGTTTAAGAAATTAATCCCTCTACTGATAAAAAAAATAAAAATAATCCCCCTTTATTTTTATTAGTTTTTAAAATAAATTTAATCACTTTTTTATTATATTAAAATTTTAACCATTTCTTTCCTCTTATTTTTCCATACAAGATTTATTTTAGGTGCTCTATTTTATTTTCTAATTAGTTTTATTACTCGCGTTCTTCGCGGTTTTTTTAATAAATTATATTTTATTTTATAAGTAATATTTTATTTTATTATTAAATTATGAATATTAAAATATATCTTGTTTTATATAATTTTATTATATCCTTTGGTCAGGCTTAAAAAAATAACTATAAATTCATAATACTTTTTTATTTATGATATGTTAGTCCATTTTCTTTTCGTTCTCACTCTACCACTACAAACAAATTAACATGCCTAGTTAAAAATAATCTCTTTAACCTATATGCTTGTAAAATGTATAGTTTAGAAGTCTTATTGATGAAAGGTTTCCTACCAAAAAATGAGTGATCCTAAAAAAGCCATTTTTAAAATAATTAAAATTGTGAAATCTTTTTAAATTAAAACTTTTAGTCTATACCGTTTGGAAAATGATTTCGATCTAAAAACCACCATAAAGAAAATCATTTTTAAAAGAAACAGAAAAGTTTAAGGGGTCGTTTGGAAAGACAAGGAGGTCGACGATGGGGAGGGATATAGTTCTTCACTTCTTCATATTTTAAAATTTTATAGATGAACAATCAGGATAATTTATTTTTTGATCAGAGGGGAAATGGACGCGAAAAATTATGGAGTATTATATAAAAATGATTTAATAATTAAGAGGAAAAAACAATGTGTTTTATATCTAATATATATAGAATACCCATATGAAGGTGGAGGATAGGAAAATTACAAAAGATGTCTTTTCACAAGGTACGTTGCAAGTGGTAGATTGCACCAATTGGAATCCATTTAGGAAAGCAAACAAGCTTCATCAATGTTCAATTATCTTGTTTCGCTACAAATATGTAACAATATATGGACCTTTTAAATAGGACAATACAACAACCATTAATAATTAAATTCAATAAGATTAATTGATTGCGTTTAACAATATATGGACCTTTTAAATAGGACAATACAACAACCATTAATAATTAAATTCTTTAAGATTAATTGATTGCGTTTAATGATATACGGAGTATATACTTTACAATATTATATGAAAACAACAATCTTTGGGGATGAATATATCCGGATGATAGTTCAAAGTAACTCGTGAATAACTGGTAATGATTTTGTTTAACGAAAATTATGCGATTTGTTGTGTTATTTGATGACTAGCTATCAAGTATCAACACTTACATAATTGAGTTCAATTTTGATTTTTTTTTTTTTAATTTTTACTAATTTCAGGATAAAATACTTTGATTGTAAAAGGAAAGATTTATTATATTGGGTTCAAACTCCGATCTTTACCCTCATTTAAAAAATATATATATATTTAGATCCTCCACTATTGATAGTAGCAACAAACTTGTTATAGGGATGTATTTGTCCCGACAGAGGTGCAGATAGTATGTGAGACAACTCTCAAGAAAGAGAGGTGATTTGTGTTGAAAGTCCAACCCTCGATCCCTTTATATAGCTGTAAAAATCGTCCTTAGGCTATAAAGCAAAAGGAGATTTGGGTTTATCTCGGAGCTCTACTCGGGAGTCGGGACGGATGGCGGCAGCGGCGAGGGTGCATGTGGGTGACTCACCTCCTCCTCTACCTCTCAATGTAGGTAGTAGAATAGTATCCTTAATTAAAACCTCTTTTAGGATACCGTTTAACTTTCCACGTGGGGTGGGAAAAGTCCAAGAGACACCTTAAAAATCTCTAAGCATTAACTCCAACACAACTTAGTCGCGAAGCTCCTCGTGACGATGTAGTTTTCTGCTGGCAAATTAATTAATTTTCATTTTTAGATACCATTCAATTTATTTATTTTTTAAGAAAATAATGAATATTACGAAGTTTGTAACATGTTACAAACTTCGATGCGACGAAGTTATTGTTATAATCCTAATGGGATCCTTGTGAGATTGAAGGGAATATAGAGATTGCAGAGGAGATTTAGAGGAAGAAGATTAAGATTAGAGGGAGATTAGAGAGATAGATCGAGAGAGAATACAGAATAGAATAGAAGAGAGAATAGAGATTAGGGTAAAGTGGTAAAGTATTGGATTATTCACTTAACGATCCATTACAAGGTATAAGATTATATTTATACAAAATTAGGCGATGGTGTTAGGATGAGTAACTCACCCATTTATAATGCACGTGGGACAATTCCAAATCATATTCTCCACACATCCCCTTAAGTGCAACTGTCTGGCCACGTATTATTTGTCAGTTGCACTTGATGAATCAATGCCTTAAGGCCGGCCAACCAACTAGACCAGCCTTCGAACTTCTCCATCGTAAAACAAATTGGTGTTAGGTGGGGTAGCACACCGACTTATATACAAGACTTTGATTCAATTTCTAATCAACATCATATTCTCAACAATCTGACATAGCGACAATTGCTTAGAGATTTTCAATTTAGACATGATAATTTCCATGTTCACCCATAAATCGCATCCAAAACATTCCACATGCGATAAGTAGACAAATTGAAGCGTATGTTAATCAACATCTAACTAACAAATCGATCCATATAGCGTTTCCAGAAAAATCTACAAAACTTCTGTCAACTGAAAGTGGTGCACACTATGATGGACACTTAGACTCTCTCCATTGCAATTTAACCATCCACATGTTATATACCCGTACTTTTACTTTATAGAGTAAATTACAGATAACCATCCATAAATTAGGTTATTTTTCACATAATAGCGATAAAATTGTAAATTATAAAAAATACCCGTAAATTAGATCTCTATTTTCGAAAGACCACCCATCTAATAAATATCTATTTATTTCGTTTGTAAAGATGAAAATACCATGTCTCAATTTTTTTTAAATAATAATCTAGATTTTTTTTAGCGTGTGTGAGTTATTTAAGCCATTCACTTATTTGCAGGTTGTTTATTACCAGATATAGTATTATTTTAAGTTTTGGGAGTACTGAACGGTACACTTGCGTATTATATTAGCATTCTTTCTTGAATGTTATCAATAATGAGATATATTGGTTGGAACATTTATATTTCTTTTATAACTTAAATCTCCTTACCCTTTCAAGGTAAAAGGTCAAATTGAATGGTATAATATACTGTAGTATATTACAATTTTTCTTTGAAAAACAAATAAACTTGAAATTATGAGTATTTTTGTCTTTCCAAACAAAAAAAAAACGAGGTTTAATTGGTGGGTGGTCTTTCAAAAATAGATCTGATTTATGGGTGATTTATTGTAATTTATAATTTTACAAGCGATTATGTAAAAAACACCATAATTTAGGGAATGTTATGTTTAATTTACCCTACTTTATAATAAAACCTTGTTTTTTTTAGGGCAAAAAAAAGAGATGCATTGCAGCATAGAGACTCGTCTAAACACACTTAATTTTGGAATTATGATAAAATCCGATCTAATGGTATATATGGTCGCATCCTTTATAATCAAACCTTTGAAAATATACAAAAATGAAAAGTAGGTGATGATAGATTACATAGATTCATGTATAATGGGTTAAAAGTCCGTTAAGATTCAATACTTTTGTAATCTATATATATATATGTTTAGCCCACTATACATGAGGAGACCTATGTAATCTATCAGGGGAAAGGCGAAAGGCGAAGGGAGAACGTGAAAATTATGAAGGCTGGCGGAGGAGGGGATAGTCAAGCATCACTTGAAACTGGGCAACGAACACACTGATTGACTTTGGTGGCCACAAAGGAAAAAACGAAGTGCAATGTGCAACTGTTGCAAGTGGGGAGTGCTAATTTACAAACTAACGATAGACAAGTGTTGGAGTTTAATTGAGATTATGGGTCCCACTCTCCACGGGATCTTTTTGAAGATACCCCTCTCTTACCTTTTTTGCCTTTTCCACCCACCTTCCCAATTTTCCCATGTTTTTGGACATTTTTTTTTTACTTCCTTTTTCTTTAAAACAAACTTCATAATTAATTAGAATAATTTTGTGAGAGGTTGTCCAAATGTGACTTTTCCCCATTTGTTTTTCCTAGGTTGCCTCTATGAATAACCATAACATAAACAAGTCTCAAAGTGTTTATGATCTATCAATCTAGCATCACTCATTTTGTCATGTATTGAAATATTAGGAGTATTGTAGTGTATAGATACCCTATGGATGTATTGAACGGGCCATTATGAATTGAATCAAACACAATCCTTATCTTTATCTCCTTTTATCTTTTTCGATCTCCTTATCTGAATTCCCTCTGTCTCATCTCCCTTTCCGTCTCCTAATCACCATTGAAAGCCCAAACTTTTACCTATGACCTTTGATCATGACACATTTACATAATGCTTTATCTATCGTCTAATTTGTATTTTATTTTAACATTTGGTTTTAAATATTTATAAGAAATGTAAAATAGAATGCAAATAATATTGAGTATTTATATTTTTCAGATGTTGGCCTAATAAGGAATTAAAGAAAGTAATTAGGTGACATATATATCACCCTTTGGGCTCTCTCGCAAAGGATATGAGTTAGGGTAGAGAAGTAGCTTTGATTTATTGGATTCGGGTCTTTAGAAAATATCATCAACTTATTTGAAAAATTAGTGTATGCACCTTAACTAGGGGTGTTATATGAGCTGAATAGTTCGAGCTCGACTCGGATTCGATTTGATATAAGTTCAATTCGAGCTCATTCATTTTTCAAATAAGTTGAGTTGTAGCACATTTTTAAGCTCGGTTCAAAGCTCGAATCATTCTATTTTAGGGAGAGTAGTTTTTGTGTAAGTGTGGTTAGTAGCAAGAACTGTAGTTAGGCGGTTAGAACTCTAGTTAGATTCTTGGTTTAGACTTTGTATATATAGAAGGGTTAGCTGCTTGTATCCGGTCGGTTGAATATGAAACAAAAAAGTTGCATAAAATCAACTTCTCTCTCTCTCTCAATGGCTTCTGGTAGCTAGTTTGTTAGATCTCAAAGGGAGATCAATCTCACTGAGCATATTGCTGAGATTTGTTATGGTATCAGAGCCATAACAACCTTGGATTTTTGTGTTTTCGTGTGTTGAGCACTGGATTTGTTAGATTTAAGCTTGAATTTTGTGAAAATTTTAAAATTTTCTTTAAATTACAGTACTATGTTAGCAGATAGGGTTGCTTAATGCTTGAAAAAAACTCGGCTCGAGCTCATTCAATTTCTAAACAAATTGAGTATGAGCATATTTTTAAACTTGAGTCTAAATTTAGATTTGGTTCGAACTCGACTCATTTCTAAAAGGGTTGAATACGAACAAGTAATATTCGACTCGAGTAACATCCCTAACTAACCTCAACTATCCAAATTCACGTCTTAAAAATCTCTAAAATATAAGACTATTTATTAAAGTGTACTACCTCCGTCCAAAAATACATGGACTTTACTATTCACGCACGCTTTTTTAAGGAGGTAAAAACTATATAAAATATTAATTTTTTTATTAATTTTTTTTAATAATTACAAACTTATTGATAGTTTTTAACTCTTAAAAAAACGTGCGTGAATAGTAAAAGTATATGTATTTTTGGACGGAGGGAGTATTTAATTTTGTCTCTCATCTGCAAAAATTTATTCCGATAAAGATTCTATAATTAATTATCGGCCAAAACAATTTTAGGGTTTTTTTTCTGAAAAAAAAAGAGAAAAAATATCTAAGATTGATTTTTTTCCCCTTCTGACTTTTGTAAATTACACTTGCAGTTTAAATTTGTAATATATGATATATATAAACGTACAGTGATTGGTTTACAGGACAAAATTTCCGTCAAATTAATTGTGGACATTAATGGTAAGTGTCACTACCTATAACATGCAACTTACTCCGTATTAGGTATAGATAATTAGGAAGACTATCGATCGATGGTAGGAAGAATTTTTATTTTTTGTGAAAAATAATCAGTAATAGTTGGGAGAGAAATGGGAGCATATTCTTCTGTTAATTAAAACTTAACGTTTTACTATTTACGCACGTTTTTAATGTGTTAAAAACTATATAAAATATTAATTTTTTAAATATTTTTTTAAATAATCTCATACTTTTTACTATAAAGTATGAATTTATAAAAACAAATGTAAAAAAAGTTAATATTTTATACAGTTTTTATCATTCTAAAAAGCGTACGTACATAAATAGTAAATGACAAGTTTTAACTAACAGAGAAAGTATTTCAGAATCGTTTTTTTTTTGTTTTGGTTTTATTTATTTAGTGTGTGTATAACTCTTTTGTTGTTCCTTTTTTTGGAAGTGTTAAATCTATATAATGTAATACGTAATTACAAAAGGATAATGTTTTGTTGTTCCTTTCTTATATGATGATTAAACATTGAATTCACGATTTTCACATAGAAATTGCAGCTGTTACCAACCTACATCAATAACACCAAGCCCAATATATATCCCGCTCATAGTACGTAGAGTCTGGGGGGTCGAGTTGTACGCACCCTTATCCTGACTAGGTCGAGAAGGTGTTTTCTAGTGACCCATGACAAGACATCAAAGATGGACACGACTCCACAACGTTATACCAAGGAATATAAGGAAAAAGGATAAACACACTCTATAAACTGTAATTTAAAAATAAAATAAAAATAAGAATAAAGATGAAAAAGATGCACGTAAGAGAGTTGTGATAGAAGAGAAGCATGATGTGGGAAACGATGCACCCGACTAGTGTTCATCAACTCGGATAGCATTCATCCACTATATTCTATCGCGTGTCATCTCCTCAGCGAGTCCCAAAACGGTCATGTCATGTTTAATCACTTCACACAAACTCTTCTTTGGATGCCCTCTGCCTCGACGAACACTTTCAATAATCAAGTTGTCACATATACACACCGGTGCACTTTGATATCTCCTCTGAACATGTCCATATATACCATCAGAGTCTCGATTCCCACAACTTAGCTTGAATACTAGTCACTTCTACCCTTTCTTGGATAGCCTCGTTTCTGATTCTGTCGCGCAGGGTAAACTCATACATCCACCTGAGTAGCCTCATCTTAGCCACTATGAGTTTTTGTGCATGTGCCTTATTTGTCGCCCAACACTCTGCCCCAACTCATATAATAAAGCTAGTCATTCTCACCACCACTCTGTAGAACTTACCTTTGTGCTTGAGTGAAACTTTTTTGTCACATAAGACTCCTGACGCAGCCCTGCATTTCTGCCAACCTACTTGAATCCGATGCTTGACATCCATATCTACACCTCCATCGCTCTGTATCACAGATCCTGGATACTTTAAATTGTCTTTCTTCGGAACTGGGTCCCCACCCATGATGACACCCTCGTCTCTCTCTTCCTCCTTGCCCAACATGAGGAAAACCACGTACTTCGTCTTCATCCTGCTCAATCTCGAAATCCTTGGCGCGCAAGGTCATATTCGACCATTCAGGTGTGTTTGGATACCTGATACATTATGTTTATAAACATAAACAATTATAAAGTGTTTGGAGAAAATAATTTACAATGTATTTTAAATAACATAATTTTAAGATAAAATACTTTGTACATTGTATAAATTAATTATATTAAGTTTATAAAATAATTTTAAACTTAAAGCAATAATAACCGTTTAGTCAATATACATAATTTAAATGATAATTTTTTATTTACGCTACTTTAAACACACAATAAAATAAGTTGAACAAACAATTTCTAAATATTTATGTTATAAGTGCATTATAAACACTTTGCATTGGAATCCATATACACCTGACGTATATATTGATGATAATTTTGGAACATTAGCCTTGTTCGGAATTTGAAGGAAATTAAAGTGCCACTCTTGATTATCTATTTCATTTTCCAAAACAGAGAACCAATTGAAAAAAAATTAGATATTAGATATATTTTTCAAAACTAAATGACTCTAAATTTTCAAAACAAAAAGGGTGTAAGACTTTGAGTAAAAATAATTTAAAAATATCGGTCAAATTTGATAGGCAACCTCAAGTTGGGTGCATTTTAAGGAATAATTATGGTCAGGTTATTCGGATACATAAATCCAATATTAGGATGAGCTTTGTCATCCTAGCAGAAGCGTTTGCAGTTTATGTAGGTCTAAGACCGACAGTGGAGTTTGGAATACGTAAAGTCATAGTTGAAAGTGATTGCTCAAGCGTTATCAATGTAATTAATCAGGGGAACAACATACCATGGGAGATTGTGTAAATAGTTTAAGAAATCCGCTTATTCAACCAAGGGTTTGAGACTATCACATTCCAGCATTGCTATAGATCGAGATGCGAATTTTTCAGTCGATTTCTTAGCTAAATCTCAGTTGAGTTTTAATGTTATTTTGAGTTCTTGTTGTGAGTTTCAGAATATCATCATGTTAGATGATCATGGATGTCGGTAGAACATTCAAATTTTTGCATACTGAAAACATAAAAAAAAATATGTATATATATATATATTTTTTTTTTCTTTCAAAAAGTCGTTGAAGACGGTTTAACACGTTACAAGTTGAGCTATGAGTCAAGTTGCATCTCTTTTATGTACGGCTATGCCAATCTATCTCAATAATGCCCTAATAATATCAAATTATCAACCCTTAATTAATTTTGTTTAGTTTGACCAAAAAGGATTAATTTTATTAAAATTGGAGTATAGGTACAATTTGACGTAACAGATTGGGACCAACCTAGTAAGATAGGTACTTTAAAGCCTTTGGCACAACCTTCATTTAACAAAGAGACGGCAGTTTCTTATAAGTGAACTATGCTTTCGTATTTAAGTTATTTCGATCTTGATATTTCTCTGATATTTGCTTAAAATTATTGCCCAAATATTATTAGATCGAGTTATTTCATAACCTATCTTATTTTAATTAGTATTAATTATATATACAGATCTCTCCAAACCGTTCAATCGAAGAAAATCTAGTTCGGATATGGCCACTCTTTATTTATCAATTCAAGAAGAAAATCTAGTTTGTTTCTCAATGCCATGCTTGTATTCTCATATAAACTAAATATTTGGTTTTAACTACCGAAAGTTTTGTCTACATGGTTGTTAATCCCTAGCCTATCTATTGGTCAAATATATAGATAGGGCCTATAATTGGATGGTAATCAAATATGATTCATAATACATACGGATGATTATATATTAGAGTAAATTACAGAAAATCACCCTTAAAATAGGTGAATTTTCACAAAACCACCCTTAAAATAAAAGTTTGTAGAAAACCACTCATAAATTTACTTTTCTGTTATGAGCTTAGTCATTATATTGCTAAGCCTTGGGGCTTGATCTAGGTCGGTTGAATCATGTTGTGGTCAAGGCAATTGTGGTCTATAAATAGGCCTTTGTAGACATGAGGATGGGTATGGCTAAAAATAAACCATATCTTCCCTCCCAATTCTCTCTTCACTCTCTCTATGTTTTTCTTCTCTCATCCAGTCTACTCTCTTCTGTCCAGCAACTCAAGAGAGCCGAGCTCCTCTGTTAAGGTATCTAAGCATAGGGCCATAACAGATTTTGGTATCAGAGTCAGTACGGGACAATGACCGCGACACCATGGCCGAATGAACAAGATCAAAGACACTCGAGCTTCAATTCCAGAAGTTCAAGGAGGACACGAAGTCGTTTATGGCTTCGACATTGAAATTCATGGCAGATTCTCAGAAGTATCGTGAAGATCAAGCAAAGCAATTCGAAGAATTCAAGATCCCGAATGATCAGAGAATGGAACAATGAGCATAGTTCGTTCGTCATCCTCCGCATCAAGAACATCATCAAGAGCAAATGTTGGAGTCAGATAGAGGAACGAGCTTTCGCGGAGGTGCTTCAGGGTCAATATCCGATCAGATAAGGGATTCGTTGATGGGAAACGGCCCAACCAGTCAGGAAATTCCGGGATCAAGGTGGCATTAGAGTTTCAATGGTGGTCAAGCAAATTCAGGTATTGGAGGATTGGAAAACAGATTTCATAGATTGCCAAAGTTGGATTTCCCTGTGTTTGATGGCAAGAAACCAAGAAATTGGATTAGAAAATGTGAAAAGTACTTCAGTATCTTCTCGGTGTCGGAGAATCAACAGGTGGAGATCGCGGCAATGTACCTCACTAACAAGGCAGACACCTGGTTACATGGATATTTGATGCAGCATCCATAAGTATCTTGTTCTGAGTTTTGTGATGCAATTTGCTTGAGGTTCGAGGATCGCCGGGAGGCTGAGATCGTCGGAGAATTCAACAAACTTGAGCAGCAAGATGACCTAGAGGATTACAACGAAAAGTTTGAGGAATTGCATGCGTGTATGCTTTCGTTTAATCCTCAGCTCACAAAATCTTACTTTGTCTCAAGTTACATTAGTGGTCTCAAGTCTGAAATTCAGTCACTCATCAAGTTGGGAAGGCCGTCTTTAATGGAATATGTTTTGGAGCAAGCCATACTCTACTTCAAAGTTGTACAAGCTTTGATTCGTGTGTCAAGAAATCCTTGAAGACCTTCTTCAACTGGTTCGCAGTTCAATGGGTCCAAGAATTCATCATCTTGGAACAGGGGTTCTTGGAGTAAAGGGGAATTCATAAATTCAAGCAATCCGAATAACGCCAGTGAGATTAGGAAATGGAATACTCCTTCAGCTTCAGAAACTAGAACCGGACGTTCAAATGATCCCAAGAAAGGTCTCTGTTACAAATGTGGTGAGAAATTTTTCCATGGGCACAAATGTAAGACACAGTCGTTGTTTAGCCTAATTTTCCAAGAAGTGTAGGAGCGTGAGCCCGTGCTGGATGATTCTGCTCATGATTGGGGCCCCGAAGAGGATCATGAGGAGGAGGTGTATGTACATGCTCTGACATGGGGTGAATCTGGTAGTAGAATCCGAGTAAAATGGTCGGTGAAAGGCAAAGAAATTACAATCCTCATTGATTATGGGGCAACACGCAACTTTCCCGATTCAAGAGTGGCCAGATATGTTGGGTTTGAGGCCTGTCGAGTTGGGGTAATGCAGGTTACTACCATCAGTGGTACTATGTTTAGTACTAAGATTTGTAAGTCTTTTGTGTGGGAAATGCAAGGCTGTAGATATGATCATGATATTAGACTGTTGAAAATGGAGGGTTGTGACATGATATTGGGAACTGATTTGCTAGTAGGCTATAATCCAGTATTGTTTGATTTCATTGAGGTTCAAATCTCCTTTATGAAACTGGGTAAAGAGGTGGTGTTAAAAGGTTTCTGAGAGGAGAAAGATGGGGAGTCTGCATCTGTAAAAATGTTGACTGGGAAGAAATTCACCAAATTGTGTCAGGATCAGCAACACCTATGTATGGAAAAGGTAGCTCAGGTCTGTAGCATCAGAAAAAAAGAGACTCAATTGCCACTTGAGATTGTAGCAGTGCTTGCATAGTTTCAAGATGTCTTCAAAGAGCCTACCGAGCTACCACATGTAAGACAATATGAGCACTCCATTAAGTTGAAAGAAGGATATGCTCCAGTGGCTTCAGAAGACTGAGATTGAGAAACAAGTCTCTGAAATGCTTGCCAATGGTATTATAAGGCCAAGTCATAGCCTCTTTGCATCTCCTACCTTGTTGGTTAAAAAGAAGGATGACTGATGGAGATTTTGGGTGGATTACAAGCGATTAAATGAAATCACCATTAAGGAGGCGATTAAATGAAATCACCATTAAGGATAAGTTTCCAATTCCTCATATTGAAGATTTACTTGATGAATTGAATGTTGCTTGTGTATTCTCAAAACTGGATTTGAGGGCTGGATATCATCAAGTTCGTATGGTAGAGCCGTAGAGGAGGATGTATCTAAGACAACATTTAGAACTCACCATGGGCATTATGAGTTTAGGGTGATGCCTTTTTGCTTGACTAATGCACATGCTACATTTCAAAGCCCGATGAATGATGTGTTTAGTTCACTGCTCAAAAAATCAGTCTTGGTGTTTTTTGATGATATCCTTGTCTATAGTAGTGATTTGTAGCAGCATGTCATCCATTTGCAGGAAGTTTTGACTATCATGAGAGCTCACTAATTGTTTTCTAAGCAATCTAAGTGTGAATTTTCTCAATAGGAAGTGGAATATTTGGGTCATATTATATCTGCAAGGGTGTCTCTACTAATCCTAAGAAGGTAGAAGCAATGTTGAGTTGGCCTATTCCTGAGTCTGTCAAAGCTCTTCGTGGGTTTTTAGGTCTCACATGTTACTACAGAAGATTCATCAGAGGTTATGGGTGCATTGCCAAGCCTCTCAATGATCTTTTGAAGAAAGATGGATTTGTATGATCTGCAGAAGCTGATATCCCTTTTCTAGAATTAACAAAGATATTGAGCTCTCCACTAGTATTGGCCATGCCAAAATTTTCTATTCCATTTATTGTTGAGACTGATGCATGTGACTTTGGGGTGGGAGCAGTTCTGATGCAAAGGATGCAACCTATTACATTTATTAGTCAAGCTTTACATGGTAGGCATATTTTGCTGGCTGTGTACGAGAAAGAACTCTTGGCAATACTCTTAGATGTTGATAAATAGAGGCACTATCTTGAAGGAAATCATTTTATAATCAAGACTGACCATCAACCTTTAAAACACCTGCTTGATCAGAGGTTATCCACACAGATCCAACACAAGGTTGTGAGGAAGTTATTGGGTTTATCATATGACATTGCTTATAAAAAAGGGATAGAAAACAAAGCTGTTGATGCCTTGTCTAGGGTGTTTGAGCAAGGTGACTGTGTTGCCTTGACTATAATTCAACCAACTTGGGTATATGAGGTATTGGGAAGTTATTCAGGGGATAAGACAGTGCAAGAATTGATGCTTCAAGCGATGTCTGCAAACCCAGGACCACTCACAGTTACTAAAGGTTTGATAAGGTACAAAGGGAGACTTCTGATTGGTTGCAATGATGATCTCAGGTTTAAGCTTTTAAAGGCTATTCATGAGGATCCTATAGGGGGGTCATTCTGGAATACATGCTACATGCCAACGGGCAAAGAGCCTATTCTATTGGAAGAGTATGAAGAGGGGCATTACTGAATTTGTGAAAGTGTGTGATATTTGTCAACGCAGTAAGTCAGAAAATGTTGCTACTCCTGGGTTATTAAAACCATTGCCTATTCCAGATCGAGCTTAGAGCCACATCAGCTTGGATTTTGTGGCGGGTCTCTCTAGATCTCAAGGCAAAGATACAATATTGGTGGTGGTTGACGGGCTTACAAAGTACTCTCATTTCCTCTCCTTATCTCACCCTTACACTGCAGCTAAGGTAGCATCCTTATTCATGGAAAACATTTATAAACTCCATGGGATTCCCAAGAGTATTGTTTCTGATAGGGAAAAGATCTTTGTGAGTCAGTTCTGGCAACATCTTTTCAAATCTTTACACACAAGCTTAGATATGAGTACAATGTATCATCCACAATCTGATGGACATAATGAACAAGTGAATAATTGTTTGGAAACTTATTTGAGGTGCATGACTTCTAGCAACCTGAAGAAATGGTCACAGTGGTTATTTCTATAAGAATGGTGGTATAACACCAATGTGCATTCATCCATCAAAATGACACATTTTGAAGCTCTATATGGTTTTCCTCCGTCTCAGCTGAAGTTACCGACCTTGTTTGCATCTGGATCTCCAGTAGATGATTGGTTAGTGTCAAGGAAGTAGATGGTGAAGCAATTGAAGGATCATTTGCAACAAGCACAAGCTCGGATGAAGACCTTTGCAGATACCCACATAACGGATAGATCACTTAATATTGATGATTGGGTTTTTGTCAAACTGCAACCATATCAGCAATCAACAGCTGCAATTCGTAAATCTGTCAAGCTAAGTGCCAAATTCTTTGGCCTGTTTCAAATATTAGCTAAAGTTGGACCGATTGCTTATAAGCTCGACTTGCCTCCCACTTTCAAAATTCACCCAGTTTTCCATGTGTCCCAACTGAAGTTGAAGAAAGGGCCGGTGGTGGATGTCAGTACACAACTTCTTGAAACAAATCATGAAGGTCACATGAGAGCAGAGCCTGAACGAATTCTGGACACCAGGGTGCACAAGCTTCGCAATGGTGATCCTGTGAGTGAATGTCTAATCAAATAGAAGAATCTCTCACAGAATGAGGCAACATTGGAAGCTGCAGCTCACGTCATCAACCAATTTCCCCAATTTCAGAATTGATCTTAGTCATTAGATTGCTAAGCCTTGAGGCTTGATCTAGGCCGGTTGAATCGATCATGTTGTGGTCAAAGCAATTGTGGTCTATAAATAGGCCTTTGTAGACATAAGGATGAGTATGACTAAAAATAAACCATATCTTCCCTCTCAATTCTCTCTTCACTCTCTCTATCTTCTTCTTCTCTCATCCAGTCTACTCTCTTCTGCTTCTCACCAAATTTTGTCCACCAACTCAAGAGAGCCGAGCTCCTCTGTTAAGGTCTCTAAGCATAGGGCCATAACATTTTCTTTCAAAGAACCCCCCATGACCATCTTTATGTGTAAAAAGCTGTAAATTTTTTTAAAAGTTTTTATATTTTCTTAAATTTTTTTGTTATTTTATTATATAATTGGACTACTTTGAATACAAAAAATAAGAATTTAACATTTTTAAAACACTTTTTACACATAAAAACAAGGGTTAAGGGTGGTTCTTTAAAAGAAAAATAGGTTTATGGATGATTTTCTGTAAAAATTTATTTTAAGGGTGGTTTTTCTAAAACTCACCTATTTTAAGGGTGGTTTCCTATAATTTACCCTATATATTATAATACATATTATATAAGTCATATACTCAATAGTTATAGTTCTAAACAAACTATACTTCTGCATAAAGTTAAGATTAGTTGTGAATTGCATAATTAGATAGCTAGCGAAAACACTTGCGTTTATGATTAGATCATACCCCTCCGTCTCAAAATTTAAATAATTTTAAGATTTTACACAGATTTTAAGAAAACATTCACCCCTTAATCAACGTCAGCATTCCATTAATTTTTTCATAAATTTTATTATTTTACAATATCCACTGCCATTTTTAACCAATTAAACTCTTTAAAAAAAGTCAACAACACACAAATCGATACAAATCATAACTATTTCCTACCTAAAAAATCTAAAATGGACATTTATTTTTATACAAAAATAAAGGTCTAGAACGACTTAGGCCTCGTTTGGTATGAATGTAGTAATCGGAATGAGAATCGGAATCGGAATCGGAATCAAAAATTGGAATCAGTCATTACCAAAGCATGTTGTTTGGTATTTTATTGGAATGAACCAGTCAACCACACAAATTTCACCAACACAAATAAAAAATCACACAGATCCGAAAATCACCCAAATTATACAACCCCAATTCAAAATCTCAAGGAGGGAGGGCTGGGCGGTGGTTGATTGCACCTTGGAGGGCGGTGTGATGCCGCCAGGAGGGCGACGGCGGCGGGTGGTTGCAACGAGGAGGGAGCGAAGTCGCGCAGGGGGAGAGAGAGAACCAGAAAGAGGACAGCGGCGCGAGGACGCGCAGGGGGAGAGAGAGAACCGGAAAGAGGACGCACAGGGGAGAGAGAGAACCGGAAAGAGGACTGCAACCGACGACAACGACGGGGGAGAGAGAGGGAGGACGAGGACTGTGGAGATGGAGGAGGACCCTGGTGGTGGACGCCGGTGGCGGCGGAGATAGATCTGGATCGGACGGGCAACGATGGCGGCGGCGACTTCGACGGATGAAGGAGGACGGGGGCTGTAGAGATGGAGGAGGACGGGAACTGTAGATATGGGGCTGTACTTGATGGGAAATTGGGAAGGAGGGATTACCCTAGTTCTGGGGAGGATCAAAATGAAATTGGGATAAAAATGGGGATGGTGGGATTACTGGTAATGATTCTCATTACCAGTTTTTGACATACCAAACATTAAAATGGTAATCATTCATTCCGATTAATGATTTTTCATTTCCGAAAATCGATACCAAACAGGCCCTTAAATTTCAAAACGGATGGAGTATTAAATTATCGAACACTACTATACGTATAATATTATCTACGTATGTAATTTCGTTCGTACAAGACACGTGGGAATTATATGTTAACCCAGCAAGGCATTTGCTAATTTTGCTTGATTGTCTTTGCAAAATGATGTACTCAAATAATTAAATCTAACAATGCTCAATCATCGACTTCATTTACAGTTGACATGATTTTAAGGTTGTGTTTGGTAAATCAGAGATTATTTGAGATATGTAATTTTATTTTTGGAGTTGGAGATTTTATTTTATAGTTTATGGAGATGTGAAATATGGAGATTTTTTTTGTTAAATAATCTTGTAAAAAAACTAAATGATATGAAGTATTTGGTAGTTATAAGTATTGGAAGATTTTTTATGATAAAAAGACGAAAATGTGCAGACAGGCTATGCTTTCCAAAAAAAATTCTACCACAAAAGCTCCTAGAGTTTACCACCCAAGATTATTTTTTCATGGAAAATAATCCCCTACCGCAACTTCTAAAGCTCCACATAATATACTGTCAAACATCATAGCTTTAGCTGCTTCTTTTTTCAATTCCTACAATCTCTTAAAACTATATGTCAAACACACCGTAAGTTATTTTTTGTTTTTTGTTTTCATTCTTAGTCTGATTTAAACTATGAAAGTGATTTTATATCCGAATTCAATATTACATGATCTATTTTAAAAGCAAATTAAAATTAAATAATGATATGGATCAACTACTAAATTAACTTGTAGAGTAGTAGTATATGGTGTAAATTTGTATTAACCATTTTAGAATGATTCAGTCAAAAAGAATTTACCAATAATACCAAAAAATTTATGATTTAATTTCTATTTATTAAAAATAATGAAGTAAATTTGTAACTGATGTTTATTTAAAAAAAAAAAGGTGTGATTGATGTTGACATGAGCGATAATCAGTGAGAAAGAATAATATTGGAGACAAAATCGAGTTTATATACTCCATCCGTTTTAAAATATATGGTCTTTTATTTTTCAACGCGCTTTTTAATGAGCGAAAAACTCTATGAAATATTATTTTGTAATTAATTTTTTTTATATAATTAGATACTTATTAGTAATAAGTATCAAATAATATAAAAAGTTTAATTAAAAAAATAATATTTTATAGAGTTTTTCGCTCTTTAAAAGTGTGTCAAAAAGCAAAAGCCCATCTATTATGGAACGGAGGGAGTACTGTACTATACTCCCTCCGTTCCAAAATACATGGGTTTTTAGTTTTCGGCACGCTTTTTAAGGAGCGAAAAACTACATGAAATATTATTTTTTTATATAAATTTTTTATATAGCTTGATACTTATTACTAATAAGTATCAAATGATATAAAAAATTTGATTAAAAAAATAATATTTCATAGAGTTTTTCCGCTTCTTAAAAAACGTGTCAAAAAAGAAAAGCCCATGTATTATGGAACGGAGGTAGTAGTAATTATGCCTTAATTAATTAAAAATATTTGCAATTATGAAGTACAATACGTAGTAATGAATATCGTTGGGAACAAGATGAGGTTTAGGAACTAGGTTTTGTCTTTGGATGCCTGGCTTATCATGTGATTGTCGGCCTGTGCATGATGTATTTGTATCAGTCTCTCCGTTCGGCAAAATATGTCACTTATTATTCACGCATTCTTCTTTATAATAATAAAAATATATAAAATATTCATCTTTTTATAATTTCTTTTACAAGCGTGTACTTATTAATACTCCCTCCGTTCCACAATACATGTCCTTTTAGTTTTAGACACGCTTTTTAATGAGTGAAAAACACTATAAAATATTATTTTTTTAATTAATTTTTTTATATAATTTGATATTTATTACCAATAAGTATCAAATTATATAAAAAATTTAACTAAAAAAACAATATTTTATAGAGTTTTGCGCTCATTAAAAAGCGTGCCCAAAACTAAAAGACCATGTATTGTGGAACGGAGGGAGTAGTAATTAAGCAACTCATCTCAAGGTTGTACAATTGTGGACAATCCTAATCTCTTGGGCCGGCTTGCTTGTTTTGAAGGAGCCAAAAAAATGTTGGGTTGTTTCATTCAAAATGAATTTCGGTTGGTGTTTTAACAACTAAGGGGGTGGTTTTTGGAGATCTAGAATAAAGGGGGCTCGGTCTTAGTATTTTATGAAATAAAAGGGATCGGTTTGTAATTTTTTTATAAAATAAGAGGCTGATTTTATCAAGTAAAAATGGTTGGGAATTTTCACAAGATAAGGGTGGAATTGGTAATTTAAAAAGGATGATTTGATTAAATAAAAATGATTGGGATTTTAAGGGATCATAAAATATTTTATGAAAGTGTTTTAAAGAAAATGGTATTTGAAATATTATACGTAGTATTATATTGTGTGAGATTAAAATATAAAATGTTATTATTAAGATTTAAAGATATATTATCATAGTGATTTAAGACAAATAAAATATTATGAGACTTGGAGATTTAACAAGGGGTATTGTCGGATTTAAAGAGGAATTTGACGAGTATTTTCAAAATGTCGGAATTTCTAACTATATGACTCGGATTTCGAAATGGTTTTAGAACTAGCTTGGGAATCTGATTTGTTCAATGACTGACTAGCATGATGTTATGATATGTGTGACTAATAGCATAATTTATGGTGATTTATTATATGAGGTTAAATGTTAGATGATTATGATGAGGATATATAATTATATGCTAAGTAAGAATATGAGATGATAGCATGCAAATTGGCTAAGTATGAATTGAAATTGTCTTAAGCTAATGAGTTGATAAATTACATTGATTATGGTATGAGATGTTGAGACGATGGATTACGAGATAAAGTTGAGACGACAAAAATGATGATTTTGAGATGATGGATTACATTGATTATGGTATGAGTTGTTGATAATTCTATGCTTTGTGTGCCTTAGAGATAGACTCATTAATGTGCTTATAGTTGTTAGGAGACCATCTGTGACGTGTTGGATTGCATATTGTCTGGTTGATTGCCTTTTGTTGTTCTGTGGTACCAGGTAAGTCTCTTCGGAGCTTACTCAGATTGAAATAGAGATATTCCCTGCTTTATGTGCATGATATACTAGGTGCTTGCATTCATGATCAGCATGCCATGTAGTACCATGCTAGGTTGCATTTACCGTTGATCATTCTATTTCTTTATGCGTATGTAAACAGAACGACCGTTATTTGTGAAGTATCTAGAGTCTTTGCTAGGATCATAGGACGGCCTAGTCTCATCAGGTCTCGTCCTGAGTCATTCGAGTCATATGAAACTTCCTTTACATATATTATGAGCATGATTGTGGAAGCTGTCTGCGGGCTTTATTTTTTTCTTGTGGCTACGGGTTGGGCTTGCGGGCTGCCCGATTATAATGGAATGCATTCATGAGCTCGCCAGTCTCCGCCCTATCGGAAAAGGGTGGAGGTAGGAGAGAGATATACCACTTAGTATTCTATGCTAAGGCCTTATTATTATTATGCACTTCATTTTAGGAGCATGATAGTGTGTTAATGTTCCACCTTGCATCTAGAAGCATCTTTATTAGGTATAGCGTATATGTGTGCTTAGGGTCGGGTTGCAGAGCCAAAGTGGGCATCAATCGGATCCCGCCCACTATCAATTTTTTTAGGTATCTATTATGCTTACTACTGTTGATGCTGATTTGGCTCCATGACCGCGGGGTCTAATATGGCGGAAAGAGAGAGTTGAGATTCCGACTTCACCAATTTAATTACGGTTTGGATTTGAATGGTTGATCATGTTTTGACCCGGCTCTGCCGTGGCACCGCCTTTGTATTATGCTTTATTTCCGCTATTTGCGAGACCATTGGTTTTCCACGCTTAGACTTACAACAGGTACATGGGACTTCTTTGGGGATTCCAACAGTCCCTTCGAATGTGGGTATGAAATCCTCCTTTGAAAACGTCAGTTTAGAATTTCAAACCTTCAACCTGTACTCGGAGCGCAAGATCCTAACGAGGGGTTTCATCCTTCGAAACGTAACCCGGGAATCATAATCCCGGGCAGTTACACAATACCACACCTGGGTGAAACTGTTCACCACTGCATGTCGGGGCCATGACGTCATCGTCTACATCAACGGCTCCGACCGCCCGGATGACGTCTCTGCTCTAGCCATTTTATTTCTTGTAATAAAGCCTCGACCGTTTGCACTTCGTGAGAAATCGCCAAGAGCAAAAGATTCCCATTTAGCATTTCTCATTCCCTTACTTTTGCACCTTTTGACATTATACATTGTGATTTGTGGACATCACCTATTCCAAGTGCAGTGGTTTTCGTTATTTTTTGGTTGTTCTTGATGATTTCACCAATTTCGCATGGGTTTTCCCGCTTCATCATAAATCAAAAATACATGGCCACATTGTTAATTTTCACAAGTTTATCGAAACCCAATTTAATCTACCTGAAGGTTCAATAATGTAAAACAAAGTAATATAGAAATACTCTAGAAGGGGGGTTGAATAGAGTATGCCGGTTTTTCGCAGATAGTCTCAAGACTTTTGAAGCTCGTGCAAAACCCTTTGAGATTAGACTTAGTCTTTTCTCTGAAAACCTGAATCACAAAGTTAAACAATTCGAACAAAGTGCGGAAATAAGGTAAAGCAGTAAGTAAAGGACGCAACGAATTATTAACGAGGTTCGGCACGAACTTGGCCTACGTCCTCGCCTAGGGTTCTTCCACAACCCTAGGATTCAACATGCTTTATTGATTCACAAAGCTTAGGATCCTAATAGCTCACCGAGAAGCCTCTCTCCTATACAATTGCAATCTAGTCAACTCACGTTCCCTTGGAGTCCTAGACCAATCTAGAAGAGCCCCACCTCTCTCAGCTATCTAGTACAATCCTCTTACTCTCGAGAATCAATAGCCTAGTGCCCACTTCCTGAGTTATAAACTCTCGAGTATAACACTCTCTCAGAATATATCCTATAAGCTCACTGTGTATCTCTCAAATGCTTTGAAACAAAATATAAGACTCTTAAGAACAAGCAGAGAGAACACGCTGAAGAGAGATCGTAAACTTGAGGGCTGATTGTGCAATGATCTTCGTGAATGTGCTTTTCTCTCTCTCTCTTCTTCATCTCCTTTATATAGTGAAGATCATCGGCACCACTTGAGGAAGGAATCTTCTCCAACGGCTATTAGAGATCATGGAAATCTTCACAATCTTCTATTCTGGGAAACTCCGAAGCCATGATCCACCAGATTTGATCTTCACGTCTTTTAGCTTAAGGAAGGAGATATCTTCGAAAACCTTGTTGTATGGTTAGTATATAATGTATATAATAATATTCGAAAACCATACATAAATAATATAAGATAATAATAATATAAAATACAGGTTTTGTGTTTCATCAACACAGCTGTCGCTTCAAGACCTTTGACACAAACTGTCCGGCAAAGCCTTTGAAAATAATTCCGATTTTCATCAAAGGGAGTGGAGTTATCAATCTCCCCCTTGATGAAAGACAAAACATGTGCATCCCTACAACTTAGTCAAGCAATTATATCATAAGCAAAATCGGACTAAGTACCTGCATGGGTTAGACAAATGTTGGATCATAAGTTTTCAAAGTCAACGAGAAACATCCAACAAGGTAAAACAAAACAAGGTCTTCCAAGACCCTTGGTTCACAGCAGTTTTAAAGTCTAAACCATCAAACCATCTCCCCCTTTTTGTCTTTCAACAAAGGGAGGAGTTTAAAAACAGTTACCAAAATCAGACTTACCAAAATAATTCAAAATTCAAAAGTTCCTTTCAAATCTTAAAGGCAAGAGAAGATTTATCCGATATTAAAATAATTTCCACAAATAAAATGTACTCGGATAAAAAGATTTTTCGGAAAATAAAATAGGTAACATAAAAAGAAGGTTAAAAAACCATTAAAACTATATTTGATCAAATATCTAAAAAGATATTAACCAAATATATGATCTGTTATATGTGCTCTACTGTGCAGTTCACAACCTTTGAAATGAGGTTCAAGGATCTTGACACTGAGTAGAAGTTATCTTTCGTAAAGGGAAAGCTCCCCCTACGAAAGTGCATCCCTGTTAAGCATTCCGATCTCACGTCTAATGAAGGTGAACCTGTCCTCTGCCAAAGACTTAGTAAAAATGTCAGCCCATTGATAATCAGTTGAAATAAAGGATATGGACACATCACTTTTTCGACATAGTCTCTAATGAAATGATGCCTTACATCAATATGTTTGGTCCTTGAATGCTGAACAGGATTCTTTGTAATGGAGATGGCACTTATATTGTCACACTTAATGGGAATGCCTTTGAGGTTGATGCCAAGATCTCGCATTTGTTGAGCTATCCAAAGGATTTGGGAGCAGCATGCTCCAGCTGCTATGTATTCGGCTTCTGCAGTGGATAGAGCAACTGAGTTTTGTTTCTTAGAATGCCAACTGATCAAAGATGCTCCTAAGAATTAGCAGCATTCTGATGTGCTCTACCTATCCACCTTATAGCCTGCAAAATCTGCATCAGAATACCCAATTAATGTAAAATCCTTTTGCTTTGGGTACCATAGTCCAAGCTCCTTAGTGCCATTGAGATATCGAAAGATCCTCTTCCCAACCACGAGGTGAGATTTTTTAGGATCAGCTTGAAGCCTAGCACACATGTAAACACTAAACATGATGTCAGGTCTACTAGCCGTGAGATATAATAAAGATCCAATCATTCCTCGATACTTCTTTTGATTGACACTTTTCCCAGTCTTGTCTTGATCTAAAGATAATGTTGAGCTCATGGGAGTTTTGGCTGCTTTGGATTGATCCATCTTGAACTTCTTCAAGAGATCCTCACTGTTCTTGCTTTGGTTGACAAAGATCCCTTTCTTGGATTGGTGAACTTGTAATCCCAAAAAGAAGTTGAGTTCACCCATCAAGCTCATCTCGAATTCACTGCACATGATGTCAGAAAATTCCTTGCACAAAGATGTGTTAGTAGCACCAAATAATATATCATCTACATAAATTTGAATAAGCAAAATGTCCTTTCCTTTGGTCTTGATAAAAAGAGTCTTTTCGATCAACCCCCTTTTAAAATCATTTTCTAAAAGATATTTTGACAAGCGCTCATACCAAGCTCTCGGGGCTTGTTTCAAACCATACAACGCTTTGTCAAGTTTATAAAAATGATTGTGAAATTCTGAACTTTCAAAGCCTGGGGGTTGAGCCACATATACTTCTTCCTCTAAGAAACCATTAAGAAAAGCACACTTGACATCCATTTGATATAACTTTATGCTCATAAAAGATGCAAATGCTAATAGAATGCGAATAGCTTCAAGCCTGGCTACGGGAGCAAAGGTCTCCTCGTAGTCAATACCTTCCTCTTGATTGTAGCCTTGAGCAACAAGCCTTGTTTTGTTTCTCACGATCTTACCATTCTCATCTAGCTTGTTTCGAAATACCCAACGTGTGCCAATGACTGATTGATGCTTAGGCCTAGGCTTCAAGGTCCAGACTTTGGTCCTTTCAAATTCGTTGAGCTCACTTTGCATAGCAATGATCCAGTCTGGCTCCTGAAGGGCCTCATCTACCTTCTTTGGTTCAATAAGAGAAACAAACGTGTGAAAAGCACAAAGATCTTTAAGTTTAGAACGAGTTTGAACACTAGAAGTAGGGTCAGAAATGATATCCTTTAATGAGTGTGATGAGGAGTATTTGAATTTCCTTTTGCTAGTCTCAGCTCCTTGATTCGTCACACCAGTGGGATTGACTTGTGGTACATCTGACTCCGTGGATCTGTTAGGTTCAGTTACAACAGTTTCTGACGTTTCAACACTGTTGGATTGGACACCAAGGGCTTTGGACGAATCTTCAACACATTGGGCCAATTCTTCAGTGTTGAGAATCTGTTCATGCATGTTCTTCGTCTCTGTGTTCTTGGCAGCAGTAACATCACCATCCTCGTTCTCTGTATGGATGTTAAGATCTAAATCTGTAACACTTTCACTCAAAGAACCGTCATTGCATTCATCAAATATAACAACAAGCATGTACTATTTACCCTTGAGAGATTTGACTCGCATAAGACCACATAGATCCATATGTAAAAGTTCAAGGGGTCTAGAAGTACTTACAACCTTTTTGGGTTTGAAAGAGCTACATGTTTGTTTACCTCGTGTGCATGCTTTGCACATCTCAATACCTTTAAAGTCCATCTCAGGTAGTCCTCTTACAAGCCCTTTGGACACAAGCTTCTGTAGTGTATGTGGACTCACATGACCGAGTCTCCTGTATCTTCTTTGCACACAATATCAACGATGTCACATTTTCCTTTGTCACCAAGAGTGATTGTTCCTGTGGATTGCTCCTTTAGATCATGAAAGAGAGAACTCTTCCCACTCATATGTCTCGAGCATTCACTATCAATAATCCATTTGTGCTCCTTCACCTTGGTGATCTCCTGCAAAACAAACATCAACCTTTGTGGCTAGACCAGTGAGCAAATTTAGATCCATTATTGGGATAAACCATATTTGGTAAAATAGTGCCTTTAGGGACCCAAACTTGCGTTATTCGTTCTTTTCTCAAATGAACAGGAAATGTATTGCGAATAATATGTGGATCCTTTCTCCTATAGGGGCAGGTCTCTTTTACATGTCCCTTTCTAGCACATTGATGACATATAGGAGAGGTTCTGCTTCCTTTCGCCTTTACAAAAGTGGTAATGTGTTGCTTCTTTAAAAAACCTCAGGTTGTAACCAATACCACTTATGTTTAGAGAACTTTGTTGCTCACCCAACATCCTATCAAGAGTGCCCTTGGACTTGGTAAAACTTATGAGGGCTGTCTGTTGGTCTTGAATCTTATTAGTCAGGGAGATCTTCTCGTTCTCTAAGTCATGATGTTCACTTCTCAGAGACGAGAGATCTTGCTTGAGTTCAGATTTCTCTGAGTCAAGAGTCTTGACTTTAATGTCAAGACCTAAATAAGAAGTTTCAAGACTTTTGACCCGCCTAGACAGTTCCTCAATAGTTCTTTCCTAGTCCACGGTTTTCTTGATAAGAGTGTTAGTTTGGGCAATAAGTTTCTCTTCATTGGCAATCATATTAGAAATGAATTCCGATAGTACCTCTTTTGGACTTGCCATGAGCTCTCTTACAGTTACCTTGAGTTGCTCATCATGGGATTCATCTCATGTGACCATGAGACAAATGTTGGCCTTTTCATTATCGGAGTCCGAGTCAGAATCACTCCAAGTTGCCACCATGGCTTTCGTTTTCCATCTATCACTCTTCTTGGGCTGGCTCTTCGTCTTTTGAGGGCAATCTTTCACTAGATGGTCCGTTTCACCACATTCAAAACAAGACAAAGGTTTAGTCTTCTTGTCATATTTGTTGTATTGAGACTTACCTAGAAATTTAGAAGACTCTGATCCATCTTTGTTGTTGAATTGCTTCTTCATCTTGAGGATTCGAGAAAGACCCCTTGTAATGAGATCAAAGGGATCATCCTCATCATCATCCTCATCTTCAGAATCAGACACATCTTTGGGCTCATCCTTCTTAGACTTGAGCGTCAAGTTCTTAGTGCTTGCTGGAAGTTCTCCATCGTCTTCATTGAGAATAATCTCATGTGTGATCAGCTTCCCAAGCAAGTCATCAAGGGGCAGAGTGGTGAGATCTTGGGCTTCCTCTATGGCTGTTACTTTCGGACCCCATTTGTCTTTTGGGAGACACCTCAATATCTTCCTTACTTTCTCAACGTTGGTAAAGCTCTTGCCGAGAGAGTCAAGGTTGTTGGTGATTTCTGTGAATCGTGTGAACATGGCCTTGATTGACTCATCAGACTTCATCTTGAAGAGCTCATACTTTCGAAGGAAGATACTGATCTTGGTGTCTTTCACTTGGCTCGTTCCTTCATAGGTGACGACCAGTTTGTCCCAAATCTCTTTAGCTGACCTACAAGATGAAATACGGTTAAACTCATCAGTGTTAAGACCACAATAAAGTAAGTTAATAGCCCTGTAGTTTTTGGAGATGAGTTCAAGATCCGCTTGGATGTATTCAGTCTCTATCTTCGCGACTTTGGTTCCATTTGGTCCTTCTTTCACTGGAACCTTCGGACCATTCTCTATAATGTTCCAAAGTTCCAGATCTTGATCTATAATGAACATTTTCATTGAGGACCTCCAGTGGACGAAGTTATTTCCTACAAAGAGTGGTGGTATAATGGTAGACCTCCCTTGTGCAAATCCTTCGCTTGCTTCACCAGACATGATCGAAAACTCACAAGATTGTTAGGTCAAAAGCAGTGAGTAAAGCTTTGATACCAATTGAAGGTTCAATAATGTAAAACAAAGTAATATAGAAATACTCTAGAAGGGGGGTTGAATAGAGTATGCCGGTTTTTCGCAGATAGTCTCAAGACTTTTGAAGCTCGTGCAAAACCCTTTGAGATTAGACTTAGTCTTTTCTCTGAAAACCTGAATCACAAAGTTAAACAATTCGAACCAAGTGCGGAAATAAGGTAAAGCAGTAAGTAAAGGACGCAACGAATTATTAACGAGGTTCGGCACGAACTTGGCCTACGTCCTCGCCTAGGGTTCTTCCACAACCCTAGGATTCAACATGCTTTATTGATTCACAAAGCTTAGGATCCTAATAGCTCACCGAGAAGCCTCTCTCCTATACAATTGCAATCTAGTCAACTCACGTTCCCTTGGAGTCCTAGACCAATCTAGAAGAGCCCCACCTCTCTCAGCTATCTAGTACAATCCTCTTACTCTCGAGAATCAATAGCCTAGTGCCCACTTCCTGAGTTATAAACTCTCGAGTATAACACTCTCTCAGAATATATCCTATAAGCTCACTGTGTATCTCTCAAATGCTTTGAAACAAAATATAAGACTCTTAAGAACAAGCAGAGAGAACACGCTGAAGAGAGATCGTAAACTTGAGGGCTGATTGTGCAATGATCTCCGTGAATGTGCTTTTCTCTCTCTCTCTCTTCTTCATCTCCTTTATATAGTGAAGATCATCGGCGCCACTTGAGGAAGGAATCTTCTCCAACGGCTATTAGAGATCATGGCAATCTTCACAATCTTCTATTCTGGGAAACTCCGAAGTCATGATCCACCAGATTTGATCTTCACGTCTTTTAGCTTAAGAAAGGAGATATCTTCGAAAACCTTGCTGTATGGTTAATATATAATGTATATAATAATATTCGGAAACCATACATAAATAATATAAGATAATAATAACATAAAATACAGATTTTGTGTTTCATCAACACAGCTGTCGCTTCAAGACCTTTAACACAAACTGTCCGGCAAAGCCTTTAAAACTAATTTCGATTTTCATCAAAGGGAGTGGAGTTATCACTATTAAATCCATTCAATATGACATGGGAGGCGAGTTCGACAACAACGCGTGGATTTGCCCCCATAAGAATCAACTACAATGCGTCACATAAGACGATATACATCAGTTTTAATATAGGTATTTAAATTAATTTTAAAATGGCGTGGATTGCAACATATCCACCCCTAATTCCGTCTTGGCATTATACTCCTAGGTCCGTCCGTCCTTGTGCAGTCATGATTGTATACATCATATATTGTCTGCCGTATGCGTTAAAAATTTGACAAATTAAAATGACATTCAACCAACTAATTAAAATACAGCACCTATAGTACCTAAAATGTGTGGCGTGTTAAAAAAAATAAGACTTTAAAATGGAATCAGAAGTAAGAAGATGCATGCGATCAAAACAATTCAAAATTTCAATTTTAGATGGATCGATTAAATTAAATATATATTTACACCGTGCGGAATATATATTTGGAGTATGCAAATTGAATCTGTGCCGCCGTGACGACTTATCGTGACCACACCGATCGATCTTCCCTCTCAACAAAGGCGGCTTAGAGCATCCGCAACCATGGAGCCCAATTCGGTTATTTAACTCTCCTTTTTATCTTTCTCTCTTCTTAAGAAACCCAACTTAATTTTTTACCCACGTCCCTAAAACCCATTTTATTATAAACTAAATAATATAAAATTGAAAATAGCCCCACTACATACCCAAACCCTTCTCTTTCTCTTTCCTATCCCTCACTCATGTCCCCCATCTTCTTTCTTTCTTGAGTTTTTAAGGGTTCTTTACTAGTAAACCTATCACATCATTTCTTAGCAAAATACATCATTCCTCCATTATTTTATTAGTAAGTTTCTTTTTTTTCTCCTTTAAACACCCCAATGTGGGTGCTCTTACTCCGTATCTCTTCATTCCCTAAAAACACATTCTCTCCGATCCAAAATAGATGTTATTTTACTTTTCAACGCCTATTTTAAAAAATTAAAAATTATATAAAATATTAATTTTTTTAATAATTTAATATTTTTACGTATTAAGTTATTAAAAAAATTTAATTCTACCTCCGATCCAAAGTATATGTCGTTTGACTTTTTATCATGTATTTTAAGGAGCTAAAAACTATATAATATATTTTAGTACCAACAAATATTAAGTTGTATAAAAATAATTTAAAAGAAGTTGATATTTTATATAGTTTTTATCTCCTTAAAATACGTATTGAAAAGTCAAACGACATGTATTTTGAATCGGAGTGAGTAGTAAATTTTTTTAAATTATAAAAAACTATATGGAGTATTACATGGTAAATTTTTTAAATATTTTTTTTATTATAATTTCATACTCCGTGCCTTTTAGTGTTAAACATGAAATTATAAAAATATACTCGTATATAATATACTTTATATAGTTTTGAGCTTCTAAAAAAGCGATATATGAATAATAAAGTTGCATATTTTGGTTAACGGATGTAGTATCATTTATTATATATTTTATTTTTATCATTCGCCGTCTATCGACTTTGTCGCCCGTCAAAATTCAGGTATATCTGACTTCGATTTTTTTTCCCCAATAATAATAATAATAATAATAATAATAATAATAACGCAGAGGGAGGGACTACTAATTTGAGGTCGGTGCAATTCTAGTTTCAAATGAAGCTATGCAATTAACCAGTGCTCAGACTTGCCCATCTCTTCACCAAACATACATCCATGTGGGTCTCGTTAGACCCATGTCCATTTAATACCCAATCATTTAATACCCCCTTGTTGCCAGAAACAGATGACGAGGGTCAAATTTTGATGGAGCCAGAGGCAATTTTGGACACTCGTACTCACCAGCTTCCAAATGGGGATCCAGTGACGTGAATGGTTGATTTAATGGAAGAATTTACCAGCATATGAAGCAACATGGGAAGTTGTCGCCCATATTCTTAACCAATTTTGTCATTTTTAAGGTTATGAGAAGTTGGAATTAGCTTCTAAGATCTTCATGAGAATCGTAGTACTTGAAAAGAGTTTTCCAACGCATATTCATATGCTTCAATCGAACAAAGGATGACTCCAGAAAGTGCGTTACAAGTTTAGTCTACCGAAGCTGCCAGCACTGTAGGGACGGCGCCCGCCGCCTCGTCAGATCCCGGATTTGCGATACGCGGCCCAGTCCATCTTTATGGAAACTTTTATCTATCTTTCCTAGGGTTTTGGACGACGCATTTGAACCCTATATCAGACATATTTCCATCATTCATTCAATCAACTTACACAACTAATAAAGTTCTATTCCCCATAAACTCATTACACTGAGAGGATTTAAGTTTGGGGATTCGAGGTTTGTTATGCTTGCTTAGAGTTCTTGTGGTTTTGCTATGATTCAAGACTTAGTTGATTGATTGTGAGACTTGATTTCTATATTATTCATGAGTTTATTTATCATCTTGTTCTTCATTGTTTATATTTGTGATTCTTTCTATGACCGCGCATCTAGTTAGAATTCACATCTATGCTATGAATCCGTTGTTGGTTTCTCGATAGCAAACAAAGTCATTGATTTAGTGATATTTCTATGCTTTTGTAGTGGATGATAACAATTGATCTATGTTGTGTAGATTCGATTAGGGTTGAGTTCGATATGCGCCTATCTGTCATCTTAATTGCACTGAATCAATGTGCCAATTGTTCCAAGTACTTGAGTTTTTAATGCTATTCTTTAGTGATATTGAATAAGGTGATTGTATCTCTGCGGATCCTTCAACTTTAGTCAACTCGACATAGGCTTAGAAATAATATTGCAATCATCTCAAGAATCAATAAATCAACCAATGTTGCGAATTGTAGGCAAACCACACTTTTACCTTTTGTCTTCTCTTTGTTTCCCATTCATATATTTGTCGTAGTTTATTTGCGTTGCCTTTCTTCATTCGTATTCCTATTCCATCGCCAGTGTCATAATTGATAAGCACATATTGCATTGAAGTACTTGTTTCTCTGTGGGCTCGACCCCTTACTTATCCGTTATACTAGTTTACTAGTTAAGTTGTTAGTTTGGGTTATTACTTTTGGCGAGGTGAAACACACGACATTTCATCCGACCAAATTTTGGTGTCGTTGCCGAGGAAGTAAGTTTATTTCTTTATTTTGTGTGTTTATTGATTTTTGTGTCTTTTGTTTTGTTTTGTTTCATTCGAAAAATTAAAAAAAAATGTTGAGGTTATATCAAAATCAGGAAGAATATTTTCACCATTACCTAAAAAGAGTGCTAAATCTAGTGAGCGAGCGCAAATCACAGGGTTTCAATGATAACGAGTTAGATAAGGTGCTTTGTGTTATGGAGGGTGCGCTACCTGAAATAAGGAAACTTATTGACGATCGAGAGTGTAGCCCAGGACTAGGAATATGGGATCTTATCCAACACATAGCCCTTGATTGTGAGTTCAAAGAAACATGGGAGAAAGGATGCAAGAAAATAGTCGAGCTGCTTAAGGAGGAGTCACCACTGCACATCACGGCGCCCGCCGTCCCACACACGGCGCCCGCCGTCTCTGTAGACTGCCCAAAGGTAAGGATCCTAACTGAGCAAGAATATTGGGAGATGCATGGCTTCTCTGATGTTGACTTGGATGAAGAAGAGGATTTAGTACTTCTTGAACCAGAGTCTCATGAGTCGACGCGTGAGGTTTCATCTATTTTGCCTTCTTCTCCATTATCTTTTATGTCATATCCTATTATGTCATTTTATCTATCACCCGGTGAAGTTGAAAGCTCAATGCCTATTGAATTGGAATCTCATGAGTGTGCATAGGGATCTATATGTTTTGGCTCCTGATTCATTTGAAGAACTCATCTCAATTGCGCCGGTCACATAACCAATCCCAGAGCCGATTTCTATGGCTCTTGAGCAAGGTAACGAACTTTCTAACACTTTTGTGGATTATGGTGAATATTTGGATCCCTGTGAGCATTACTTCTACAAGACGTCAGCGGAACTGTGTCGGTGGTCTTACATTCCCTCCGGAGAAGATCGATCTCAAGTAAGTAGGGAAGTGTCAAGGCTTCTCTGCAAGGTATCCTTAATTGCAAAGTTTTTCATGTTTAGTGTTCTTTCAAATTTTGGTTGTGCACAAGAATTTGATTTGTTTTTAAGGGCTTTAACAATGTCTGAATGAGTCTTAAGGTAAGGACAAAATAAACTGTCAAGTCTATGACGATAACCATGGACGCTTCTTGGGAGGCAACCCATGATTTGTTTTCTAGTTTGCAAGTTTTTCAATTCTTAGTTAGGTATTTAGTCTTTCAAATTCAATAAAATGATAAGTTCCATTTAGATATGTGTTTATGGAGAAGTCTTGAGTTAACCATAAAATTTGCTTGATTGAATGACGGACTCACGTTCTGAGGACACGGCGCCCGCCACCACTGTTCATAGACACGTTTGAGGATTTTGGTAACATTGGAAGGGAGTATTTTGTATCCTTTTATTATTTTTTATTTTTAGGTTAGTTTATATTTTCTATCTTATTTAGGATTTGATGTTTTCTGTTTTCCATTTTAGGATTATATTTTATGAGGCAATGGAATCAGCGACCATATTCACCTCTCGATAGATATGTCGAAATCGGATTGACCAATCTCTACTCAGGAAGTCGTGGCACATGTTCACCAGGCTGAAAAGGGGACGCGAATCCTTGATTCCCCCTGTAATGAGCTTCACTAGCAGCTCCGAATCCTTCTCCACGATGACCTTCTTGCAACCTAACGACCATGCTAGTTCCAAACCTCTGATGATGCCCCAGCCTTCGGCCGAAGGGACCGAACAGGACCCTAAGTTGACAGCGAATCCGCCAAGCCACCCCGCCACCTCGTCCCGTACAGCACCTCCAGCAGCAGCCTTGAAACCGTCTCGTTGCGCCCCGTCAGTATTCACTTTAACCCATACCACCTCCGACTTCTCCCACATAATCTTCTTCCATTGACGATCTCTCGAAGTAATTCTGTTCCCATTTTTCAGCATGGCTCTTCGGTATGGATGAACCTCTTCGATGCAGGCTCCCACCATAAGTCTGGGGTCCCTCCCGTCCCGAAACACAGCTCCGTTGCGCCTCTTCCAAATGCCTCATGTTGCGACCGCGAACAAGCAGCTTCATTCCACCCCTTCCTCAACCCGGTCCAAATCTAGGATGTTCTGTCTTAGCCATGTCGCAAAGGGTGCTTGCCAACAGTTGTTCCTTCTCTCCGCCGGGACCACCTGCATCCAAAACGAGTCAGCAGTACCACAATCTCTAAAGAGATGTTCGAGAGTTTCATCAAACGTTTTACAGATAGGGCAAAGAGTAGAGTTACCGAATCCTCAACGAGCACGTTCAACATTGGTGAGGATCCCCCCTTGCTCATGAGCCACACGAACATGCGCACCCTTTCGATGGCCCCCAACTTCTAGACTTTCTTGAAGAAATGGTCATCATTATGTTACCAATTTTGCCAATTGCAAATATTTATATATCTAGTACTTGTCGAGTATTTCCCATCACTGGTGTGTTTCCAACTAGGCGTATATTCGCCTTCTGTCAAAGCAACCGAAGAGAGCCTGAGCAGGGCACTCTGATATCGGTTGGTTCGTTTGATACTGGTATTAGATTGTTTTATCTTAGGATTAGTTTTTATTTATTTTAAGACTAGATTTTATCTTTTTATTTATTTTATTTTATGTTATTATTTCTATCTATTTCTTTTTCTTTTTGATAGATGATCCTTTCCATTTTCAATTAACCATATATCCTTATTCCCAAATTTGATCATTCAAGCCTTTGTGTCCAAGAAAATGCAAGACCCTAGATATCGATTCATTTTTAGAAAATTTTATCTATGTTTGTAAAACATGAATATACTAATATTATATCTCTTTTATTGGTAGTCAATTAAATATATTAGCATAAATTAATCAGTTAAACAAGTGTTAATATAAAATTTATTTAATTTTTTTAAAAATAATATATATAATAGTAGTTAGAGTTAATATTTAATTATAAGTTATTTTATATGGAGTATGTTAAGTTTTTTAATACCAGTATCAAACGAATTAGTGCTCTGTATTACAAAATCGCACAAAAGTGCGGGTAGGTAATTACTAATGCATTTATATACTGCAACTACCCGTCGCACCTATTAGCGGGAAAATTGGGAAAATAAAGCGCCAAAATTTTAGCGGGAAAATTTTAGTAGCTACGGCAACCACCCGTCGCACATATTTTGGAGGGGGTGCTAGCCTTTGCTGAATGCAATTGCTACAGCCGTGGCTATCATCCTAGCGACGACATATCCCGTTACAAGACTCTTTTGCCACCGAAGGTTTTGCCACGGCTGGTTTCATGTGGCTACAACCGTTGCTACTACCCTTTTGCCACAGCAAATGGGCTTTTAGCCACGGGAAGCAGCCGTTGCTAAATTGTTTTTTTTTGTAGTGATTATTTCATGCAAAAGCCCGATGCCACTGGTAGGCTTGGGCTATCTGCATTACAAAAATGTACTGCGGTTATGCGAATGTTGGCGTATGGCGTAAGTGCGGATGCGGTTGATTAGTATCTTTGACTAGGAGAAAGTACAGCCAGACTATGCTTATCCAATTTTGTGGATGGTGTCATAGCTTTGTTTGGTAATACATACCTCCGGAGACCAAATACATGATATACAACACCTTTTTCATGTAGGAGCACAACGCGGGTTCCCGGGTATGACTGATAGCATCGATTGTATGCACTGGGATGAAAGAATTGTCCGACTGCATGGAAAGGCCAGTTCAAAGGCAAAGACGGAAGACCAACCATCGTGTTATAGGCAGTAGCATCATATGATCTATGGATTTGACATGCATTCTTTGGCACCCCAGGTACGTGTAATGATATCAATGTTCTTGATTGTTCTTCTGTATTCGATGATGTGCTACAAGGGATATCTCCGTCAGTTAACTTTGAAGTCAATTGCCATCAATATCATTTAAGCTACTATCTAGCTGATGGTATTTATCCAAACTGGGCGACTTTTATACCATCTATCAAGCTCCAACAAGGAGAGAAGGCTAGGTTGTTTGTTCAATACCAAGAGGCTACTAGAAAGGATGTAGAATGAGCTTTTGGAGTCCTGCAAGCCCGATTTGCCATAGTTAAAAACCTAGCACTTGCATAAGATATTAATTTGGTGGGGAGGATAATGAGAGCTTGTATAATCTTTCACAATATGACAGTGGACGACGAGCGAGAGAACTACAATTTTTCCTTTGATTTGTCGCAGTTCGATCAAGTCGAGGATAACGACACTTTGTATTCAAATAGGCAACCTGTCCCCTTGGAGACCCTCGGAGAAATACATTGAAACGCGAACGCAACTTCGGAATAAAATTACACACTAAGAACTGAAGCAAGATCTGGTTGAACACATATGACAAAAGTTTGGAAATGGCTCTTAGGAAAATTAAAATTTTCTTCAAGCATTTCATGTATGATTGAGAGTACTCTTTGTATTTTATTTTTATTACTTTTGTATTTCGATGATTTTCCATTTCATGTGTGATGGAGAGTACTCTTTGTATTTTATTTTTATTGCTCTTGTATTTCGGTGTTTGTTTTGTTCCAATGAAGTTGTTTGCATTAAATGTTATTATCTATTTTTACGTTTTGGATTATTTTTGAAATAATTATTATATACTATTATTATATTAATTAACGCAAAATATAATACATATATATAGATAATGTATAACATATTACTATTATGTATATTTAAATATATAAGAGATAATAGTTGGTGAAAAATAAATAAAGAAACTCTAGAAACTCATATGAATGTGTACGAAAAAGTAAATTGGAGTTTTTAAGGGGAGAGAAAGCGATAAAGTGGTATTAAGAAACTCAAGAAATCCGCATTGATGCTGATAACCTAAGGGCACCTGCAACCCAAACACCCAATATGGGTGTCTTAATATTTTTTTTTAAAAGAAAATTGAAAATTGGGTGTCCAAGAGCATAGTTTCTTGCAATGGTTACTTTGAGAGAAAAGAGGACACTCTCTTCCCCTTTTTCTGATTTTTTATCTGACATTTTTTTTAAAGCTTCAGCGTAGTGGATGCTCTAACAAATTGATATGTTTTCACTAGTCACCGGTCACACCCACCGATGATGATCCAGTGTAAGTTGATGTTTTCACTAGTCACCGGTCACACCCACCGATGATGATTCAGTGTGTTTTTTTTCTTTTAATGGAATTTATTTAAGGCTGCTGATTAAATGAACTTCTTCATGTATACTGTTTCCTAAACAAGATGACAGCATGAATAATTAAAGTTGACAAACTGTAATAGGAGTATTATATTTTCAAATTTCAATCATCATACTAATAATATACCAATCCACTACTTGCAATTGATTTTTTTTTTTTTTTGGGTAGATCGGCCTATTTGTACGTAGTCTGATAGTGATTCTACCATATAAATATTCACCACACATACTTTATCCATTCATCTAGTTACGTACACTCTGTCAATCCATTCATTCGATCAACAATAAAAACGTCATTTTAACATCTTTCGCAATTTTCAAATAGACTAACAAAATAAAATTATGCTATTATATAAACATCTATGTCCACAGGGAGTCCTAATGTACCGCTGGTCAGCGGTGTCGTTGATTGGTGGCGCTTGACCTCAGGTTGTAGTCTATGTTGTCCCCAACGTATTATGATTAGGTTCGTTTGTTCGCCTAGTTTTGTTGCTTTTCATTTTTGTATTGCACCATTTCTATTTTATGTTGTATTTACGTTGTATGTTTGACGATCCTCCGTCTGCTGACTCTGTCGGCCACTCGAGGTGTCAGGCCTGTCTAACCCTTGAATTCTTACTTAATAAAAAAAATGCAGTCATTTATCGCTTTTTTCTTCTTATAATTCGCTACTAACAAACTATGTACTTATCAATGACCTCTTGTCCTAGTGGTAAGAGTGATATGCTTTCTTGTGCCTTACTACCATGAGGTTAAGGGTTCAAATCCCACTAGGAGCAATTTGTGCTAGAGTGGGTACTCATGTCTTGGTTTACCTTGGCATGGGTTTAGCCTGTCTTGCGGTTTGCCGTTTGGCTTACCCGGCTCGAGTGCTTTGCAAGCTAGTGCTCGGCCCTTATATTAATAAACAAAGGTTTGATAGAGTTTGGTTTGCAACGGGAAACCCACAAAACGCTCTCTATGAGAAAACCCTAGTCGCCACCCCATGTAGTCAAATCTCCACATCTTCAGCTGCCTTTCCGGTCGGCCCACCCACACCACCAACTACTCCACCATCACATGCAATCTACAAAACAAATACCCTAACCCACAAATCCTCCCAAAAAACTCTCCCAAAAATCCATCTCTAATGGATCTCTTTCCGCCGCCCCTGCTCTAGTCGTCGCCTCCCTAATGGATCTCCTTCCGCCGGCTTGTGCAGCAATCTCACTAGCATGCACCTATCTCCCTCCTCGTCAACCCATCCGGTCTTGACGTCGCCGTCGCCGTTTCTGGGTATTCGACGGCCCGCAAGACGGCCCACCGCCTCAGACTATCTTCCACAACGACGCCCTGTCAAAGCACCCGCCATCGCCGCTTCTGCTCCCTTCCTCCGGCGATTTGGTGCGACTATCCCCACCACCCCCGTCCGTCCTCCACTGCTGCATGCGATGGCCTGGCCGCTCGGCCCGATCCTGGCCGTGATGGGCCTAGGGGCCCCGACAGTCGACCCTCCTCGACTCCTTGGCCGCTTCCCCTCCCCATCCTCCGGCGCATTCCTCCCCCGCCCTCCTCTATCAACATCCCTGCTTCCTCTCTGTTTCCATCTTCTGATTGAGCCACAAATATAAAAAAAAAAAAAACAGTTTTCCAATCCCAAATTTTTTATAAAAAAAACTTTTCATCCAATCTCAAAATCAACCTTTGTCCCTACCACTTGCAAATCCTCATACATCTTTTAGCTTTTTTCTTATAAAAACAACCTATAATTCCTTTATCATATATTGTTTACAATTAATTTTGTTTATCAGTTTTTTTCCATACGGCAGCCATGGTTGACGCCTTCCTCGAGCTTGGCCATCACTGAAACCGGAATCAAAATCGCAACCATCATTGCTTTCTAAGCCAACTTTGTCAAACTCAATGCATGCAACCGTCTAAGTGACCAATCTCGATATCAAGAAGAAGGCTCAAGTTTTAGATGTTTAATTTTATCTTTTAACCGTAATTGTAATAGTAGATTTAGGCTATTATTTTTTTTTCTTTTTTGACTGGTGACCCTCTTTAATTTGTAGGGTCGTTCAAGCCATCGGTTGATGGCTTCAAGATTACTCTGTCGATCTACTTCTTGCCTACTGTCCAAAAAAAAATGTTTGAGTTTGTTTCTACTTGTTTCATAGCACCGGTTTTATGTATTCTCTGTATGTTTAGACCAGTGTTCTAAAAAGCGCTAGGCGGATCCTAGGCGGTGAGGGGCCGCCTAGTGTCTGGGTGGCGCCCAGGCGGTCAAGGTGAATGCCTAGGTGTGCTTAGACAGCCATTTAGCTCTAGGCGGAGGGGGGTTGCCTAGCGCTTAGGCGGTGGTCAGGCGGTGCCTAGACGCAATGTTTAGAACACTGGTTTAGACGATTTTCGTCTGCTAATTCATCGGCCTTTTAAAAATCAGACTTGTCTGATCTCAAATTTTTATCTGTGTTTGGATTTCATGTGTTGAAGTTTATAATTTTTATAAACATAAACACATGGATTAAGGTTGGATAATCCTTCGCATAATTTACACTATATTTATGTGGTGGGATCAATATGTTGAAAGATGGTTGTGTGCGGATTTATATACAAAGATATGAAAATAACATATAAACCCAACGTGGTTTCACCTCAAAACCAATATAGTGATGAGAGAGTAGTCTATTAAGCTTATATGTTATTAAAAACATATTATTTTCTTATGAAGGACAACCACGTTCCAACTGTGAATTTAAAATGACATATGTTGTTAATTGTGTTACTTAAACTCCCAATATTAATGGGTAAACAAATTACAATTACATTATAATTATATTTAATATAATGGATTGAATTAATGTAATTGATAAAATAGTTTATTTAAGTTACATCATTTTAACCCCATTACAAAATACAAATTATGTTATGTAAACACAATCCATATTGCTCCGTATAAGTTTATATTCCAACAATTAACTTAAACACATAATCCAAACACACCCTTAAACCCCTAACTGTCTTAACTGACACTACTACTAACGTCCTGGCTGTAAGGTCAAACTCACGTCTAATGAATGAGTGCCCCTCATGGCCGTGCGTGTTCACGGAATCACGAACCACCCGAACCCTCCGTCAACTTGGACGTTTTTTTACAGCTAGCTCCGTTTTTTTTAAAATTAAAAATAAATAAAATTGACGCATTAGAGTATGTCCAACAACTTCTCTACAAAATTCTCTAAAATAGGGGATTATAAATCACAAATGCTGGATTTTTTTGGATTGAATTCAAACAGATTCTCCATTAGGGAGTTTACCTCAAAATCTATGGAGTTTTCTCAAAATTGAGGGAATAATCTCTATTTCTTTTTCCCATTCTCTATTTTGAAGAATGTAATGGGCAAACTGTTGAATCAAAATCTATTTTAATATTCTCCAAAAATCCAATACAGAAAACTTGTTGGGGGTGATCTTATAAACGTGTACCTCATGGCGCATTATGTCTCATTTTTTTCCTTGCTTCAAATTCATACTTTTTCTTTAATAGAGAGTGTTAGGTTAATCCAAACACACCCCAAAATCCTTCGTTTAAAGATATTACGCAATTGCATCAATTCATATAGGAAAAAATAAGAGCTGCAATAGAAAAATAAAAATTTATATATATATATATATAGGGTCGCGCTCCGGTGAAAACCAAAATTGCGGTAGAAACCCGTGAGGACCGGCTTTTTAGCTCGGTTCACTTGCTTTATAGCCCGGTTATGAATAGAACCGACCTATAAAGTCACAAATTTTAGCCCGGTTCTGAATAAAATCGAGCTATAAAGTCACTATATAATTTTAAAACATTAGCTTTTTAGCACGATTTTTCGGTTTGACCGAACTATAAAGTCATGTATTATTTTAAAATTAGAGTTTTTAGCACGGATTTTAGGTTGAACTGAGTTGTAAAGTCACAGTGTGACTGAGGTTTTGAGCACGGGTTTCAAAAAAATCGAGATATAAAGTAGTCCTCACGGGTTTTTACCACAATTTGAGGTTTTCACCGGAGTCAATCCCTATATATATATATATATATATATATATATATATATATATATATATATATATATATATAGGTTGGGTCAAGTGTAAACACTCCTTATTGTGTTTTATGTTAACAAATATAGGTCATTGATTGATTGGAAATGGATGAGTGAGATTAATTGAGATTTTTCCTTTTTATTTAAATAAAAAAGAGTAGGCTCCACCACTTTCCACCACTTTTATAGCCAAATTGCTGAAGTGGGAGCGCGTGTGTTGGTTTTTTGTGAGGTATCGTTTTTTTTGCGGGGAGGATGAGATTTTGCTTGCACTGTGTGTTCGATGAATAATGACGAACAAATTACCGAATAATTCCAGATTATCAACGAATAATGACCGCCAACAAAAAAAAACCCATCTCGTGAGGCACAAATTATTCGATGATATTGCTTTATTATGCAGTAAGATTTGGACAATTATTCGATAAATTCATGAACAATTTATGTGAATTTCAAGTAACCCACATCTAATTAGCCAGATACATGTGAATAATTCCTTATTATCAACGAATATTGACTATAAACTTGTCGAATAGTAGATAAATTCATAAACAATTTTACACGATGTTTGAATTTCAACAAACCTACCTAATTGCCCCTACCTCTAATTGCCCCTATACATATGAATAATTTCTAATAATCAATGAATCGTTACTCTAAAATTATCGAATATATGCCCCTATACATATGAATAATTTGTAATAATCAACGAATAGTTACTCTGAAATTGTCGAATAGATGCCCCTATACATATAAATAATTTCTAATAATCAACGAATAGTTACTCTGAAATTGTCGAATAGTCGAAGTCGGGTTTTGTTTAGGTTTCGGTAGGGGTGGAGACGTGGAGTTGGTTGTTGCTACTTTGGGGTCTTCTTGCTGCTTTGGCCGTCAGTTTGGGAGCCTTTGTTGCTAGCATCGGTTTCAATTTCCTCATGAGACCCCAAATAGGATTCCTAGGTATCCAATCAATGCCGCCTCGGTGGACATCGAGACCCCTACCTCCTGAGACCCCCAAATCGGATACCTAGGCCTCCAATCACCGCCGCCTCGGTGGACATCGAGACCCCCAAATCGGATTCCTAGCCTCCGGCCTGACGTAATCAGTCCCAAATCTTTCATCGACATGGAGTAAGGAGACTTGGAGGCCACCGCCGACGAATAGAGTCATGGACAAGTCAGTGACTCCGCCTCCTCGATCGAACCTCGAGTACGGTGCCTCCGTCCTCAACACCGGCAAACAGAGCGAGCGCCGACATGGTCTGGTAGGGCAAAGACGAAGCCCTAAGAACCGGAAACCATCGCCGCTTTGCCAACGCCATCGTAATGAGAATGGGGAAGAAGAGATTGAAAGGTAGAAGGGAATTGGGATTGGAAGTTGCAGAAAGAAAAGAGAGCTTAACTGTGGAGAAACAATGGCAGTAGGTGGGGGAGCATTCGATCGCAGCGGAGGGAGCGACGTTTAGGGTTTTGAGGATTGAACTGATTAGAGAGAGAGATATTAATACACGCGCTAGGTGGGTGCGGGATTTTCTTATTTTCTATTTAATTTACAATTAAATGAATAATTGGAATAATCTGGACCATCTATTTTACCACAATTAAGGGCCCAGATTTGTTAACATAAAACACCATAAGAAGTGTAAACATTTGATCCATCATCTCTCTCTCTATCTATATATATATATATATAAATCAATAAATCCGGGATGACATGGTATATACAAATATTTTGGTTTTATATGAAAAACAACCCCTTTATTATTTTGAGATTTATTAATGTACGTAATCAAGAAAAATAATAATTTTTGTAATGTAAAAATAAAGTTGATTTTTCAGTTTTAGCCGGACTATAAAACAGTTCTGATATTTGCACGGCGAACTTTTCGCCATCGGCACGGTGGAGCTGCCGGACTCCGAAACCGGCATATAATGATGCCGCACCCGAACTCCCAGATCGGCAAAAAGAGGATGGAATCTGCATCTTTGCAGGCACGCGCCTGACGCGGTGTCACATCTTGTCGGGAGCCTGACACCGATGCCGAGCTCCGGATCTGGCACGGTCACATCAGTCAAATCGACTGAAAAGCTGCAGGGAATCTGCAGCTTTACGTCATGGTGTGTCGTGCCGCTGTCGAGCTCCCGATCCGTCATGGATGCTGGCGAGTTACTATAGAAGGAGGGAGCCACGCCCTCATTTTGTGCACCATACAAACACACAACTCTCCTTCCTCTTACATCGCAGATCCTCTTCACCAGCCCAGAATTCCTTCTAAGGAGAAATGCCGAAGTTCGGGAGCTTGTTAGACTGGTTTAGGCGAAGTCCGCGATCCTCTTCACCAGCAACCCCGCCTCCCGATGAGCGTGAGCCAATACAACCCCCGCCGAATGATCCTAGAGCGCAAGCCGCCGCCGAGGTAAGTAGAGATTTTATGGTAATTTTATGTTATTATTGGTCGACATTTAAATGAAAATTAGATATAGATATGGAATTAGATATAGATATGGAATTAATAATGCATGAAAATTAGATATAGATATAATTATGCATGAAAATTAGATATGAAATTCTTAATGCATGAAAATTACCTAAGGAATATTTATTGAATGAAAATGTAGATAAGGAATTTGTAATGCAATTATGAAAGTAGATAATGTAGATTTATGTGGAATGTAGAACAAATTATTATTTACAAGGAATTTATGTTAACATAATGTAGTGGATAAATATGATGTATTGGCAATAATGAAATTACATAATGTAGATTTATGTGCACTTATGAAATTAGATAATGTAGATTTATGAAATTTAGATATGGAATATATGTTAACATAATGGAACCCGAAGAATCGATCCAACAAGTTACAAAGCTTCAACCGAGCACGAGAACAAAATTTGACACACACGACTCTTTTATTTGGATTTTTCTAGATTTATGTGAAAATAAAAACAAGATATGGATGGCTAAATCTATGAGCATCTCACCCATAGATTTACCAAACTCGCTCTCTCACCCGTCGGCATCTCATTCCCGAGCAATCAAGCCTTTGTTTGAACAACTCTAACAAGCATCTCACCGGAAAGAGTTAAACAAACGGAACCATTCCTCGGCCTCTCACTCCGGAATGGGGTGTCAAAATGGCAGCTCACCAAATCAACAAGACACACACACTTTTTCCAAAAATTCTCAACTCTAATCTTATTTCTCATGACAAAGGTTTAGGCATTTTATAGCCATAAAACAAGCTACAATTAAAACGATAATTTAAAGACGGAAAACATGAAAAGTCTCTTGGGAATTGATGGAGAATTGTGACCAGCCCCCTAGTGGATAATAGAGGGTTGGATGTCATCATGAAGTGTCAAAACCATCAAGTTCCATTGAATGAATCCCGTTCAACGCCTCTTCATCTATTCCGACTTCATTCATTGCGTCGGGAAAACTGTCCAGATTTCAAAATGCTGATTTATTGCCAATTTCGGACCTGTTCTTGGATGATTTCGGCACTTTAGTCTTCATAAAAGATGTAGCCCTTCGAATTAGCTTTCCAACAAGTCTTCATGGACCTCCATCAGACTAATATAGCCCATTTTATGACTGAAACATTGAGCATGCGTCGGAAGAGCTCGGATCACATCAAGACGGCCCACCGCCTCTGACTCTCTTCCACAGCGACGCCCTGTCCAAGCACCCGCCATCGCCGCTTCTGCTCCCTTCCTCTGGCGATTTGGTGCGACTATCCCCACCACCCCCGTCCGTCCTCCACCGCTGCATGCGATGAACTGTCCGCTCGGGGCTCCCGATCCTGGCCATGATGGGCCTAGGGGCCCCGACAGTCGACCCTCCTCGACTCCTTGGCCGCTTGCCCTCCCCATCCTTCGGCGCATTCCTCCCCCGCCCTCCTCTATCAACATACCTCCTTCCTCTCTGTTTTCATCTTCTGATTGAGCCACAAATCCACAAAAAAAAAACAGCTTTCCAATCCCAAATTTTTTATAAAAAAAACTTTTCATCCAATCTCAAAATCAACCTCTGTCCCTACCACTTGCAAATCCTCATACATCTTTTAGCTTTTTTCTTATAAAAACAACCTATAATTCCTTTATCATATATTGTTTACAATTAATGTTTATCAGTTTTTTTCCATATGACAGCCGTGGTTGGAGCCTTCCTCAAGCTTAGCCATCATGGAAACCGGAATCAAAATCGCAACCATCATTGCTTTCTAAGCCAACTTTGTCAAACTCAATGCATGCAACCGTCTAAGTGACCAGTCTCGATATCAAGAAGGCGGCTCAAGTTTTAGATGTTTAATTTTATCTTTTAACCGTAATTGTAATAGTAGATTTAGGCTATTATTTTTTTTTCTTTTTTGACTGGTGACCCTCTTTGTAAGGTTGTTCAAGTCATCGGTTGATGGCTTCAAGATCACTCTGTCGATCTACTTCTTGCCTACTGTCCAAAAAAAAAATGTTTGAGTTTGTTTCTACTTGTTTCATAGCACTGGTTTTATGTATTCTCTGTATGTTTAGACCAGTGTTCTAAAAAGCGCTAGGCGGATCCTAGGCGATGAGGGGCCGCCTAGCGTCTAGGCGGCGCCCAGGCGGTCAAGGCGAATATCTAGGCGTGCTTAGACGGCCATTTAACTCTAGGCGGAGTGAGGTTGCCTAGCGCTTAGGCGGTGGTCAGGCGGTGCCTAGGCCCAATGTTTAGAACAATGGTTTAGACGATTTTCTTCTGCTGATTCATCGGCCTTTCGAAAATCAGACTTGTCTAATCTCAAAATTTTATCTATGTTTGGATTTCATGCGTTGAAGTTTATATTTTTTATAAACATAAACACATGGATTAAGGTTGGGTAATCCTTCGCATAATTTACACTATATTTATGTGGTGGGGTCAATATGTTGAAAGATGGTTGTGTGCGGGTTTATATACAAAGATATGAAAATAACATATAAACTCAACGTGGTTTCACCTCAAAACCAATATAGTGATGAGGAAGTAGTCTATTAAGCTTATATGTTATTAAAACCATATTATTTTCTGATGTAGGACAACCACGTTCCAATAATGAATTTAAAATGACATACGTTGTTAATTGTGTTACTTAAACTCCCAATATTAATGGGTAAAAAAATTACAATTACATTATAATTATAGGGTGTTGCTACATACACCATAAATCACAAGGTTAAAATTGCACATCTTTAAGGACGTGCAAGCCTTGTGACTAATTAAAATTAAAAAAAAAAATTAACCCCTTTTAATCATGCATGTCCTTAAGGACGTGCATGATTTGGGGTGTATATAGCCCAACCGTAATTATATTTAATAGAATGGATTGAATTAATATAATTGATAAAATAGTTTATTTAAGTTACATCATTTTAACCCCATTACAAAATACAAATTATGTTATGTAAACACAATCCATATTGCTCCGTATAAGTTTATATTCCAACAATTAACTTAAACACATAATCCAAACACACCCTTAAACCCCTAACTGTCTTAACTGACACTACTACTAACGTCCTGGCTGTAAGGTCAAACTCACGTCTAATGAATGAGTGCCCCTCATGGCCGTGCGTGTTCACGGAATCACGAACCACCCGAACCCTCCGTCAACTTGGACGTTTTTTTACAGCTAGCTCCGTATTTTTTTAAAATTAAAAATAAATAAAATTGACGCATTAAGCATGTCCAACAACTTCTCTACAAAAATCCTCCAAAATAGAGAATTATAAATCACAAATGCTGGATTTTTTTGGATTTAATTCAAACAGATTCTCCATTATGGAATTTACCCAAAATCTATGGAGTTTTCTCCAAATTGAGGGAATAATCTCAATTTTTTCTTCCCATTCTCTATTTTAGAGAATGTAATGGAGAAGCTGTTGGACCAAAATCAACCTTAATATTCTCCAAAAATCCAATATGGAGAACATGTTGGGGTTGCTCTTAGAGCATGCCCAACAACTTCTCTAAAAAATTCTCTAAAATGGAGAATTATAAATCATTTATTTTGGATTATTTTGGGTTGAATTCCAACATATTCTCTATTATGGAGTTTACTCCAAAATATATAGAATTTGCTCCGAATTTAGAAAACAATCTCCTTTTTTTTTCCATTATTCTTTATTTTAGAGAATATAATGGAGAAACTGTTGGATCAAAATCTATTTTAATATTCTCCAAAAATCCAATACTTAGAAGTTGTTGGGGTGATCTTATAAACTTGTACCCTCATGGCGTATTATGTCTCATTTTTTTCCTTGCTTCAAATTCATACTTTTTCTTTAATAGAGAGTGTTAGGTTAATCCAAACACACCCCAAAATCCTTCATTTAAAGATATTACGTAATTGCATCAATTCATATAGGAAAAAATAAGAGCTCCAATAGAAAAATAAAGATTTTTCTCCCGTTCGTACAATTTTATATATATATAAATCAATAAATCCGGGATGACATGGTATATACAAATATTTTGGTTTTGTATGAAAAACAATCCCTTTATTATTTTGAGATTTATTTATGTACGTAATCAAGAAAAATAATAATTTTTGTAATGTAAAAATAAAGTTGATTTTTCAGTTTTAGCCTGATTATAAAAACTCGCTCACACACTCTTCATAAAATTTTGATGGCCGTACGTGGCGTCGTGGACCATGATAAACAAAATAATTGTGAAAATTATTTTTTTAAAAACATTATTTGAATAATCAAATCAATTAAGTGACATGTTGCATAGAAATGTTCCCTTTGTTGTACCAATAATTCAACAAAGTCAACCTATTATTCACATAAGCAATATTTTATTTTATCAATTATTTTATTTATTTATTTATTTTGGTAGGATTATTTTCTTTATTTATCATTTCCTTATTTTGCACTAAAATGTCAATGCTAAGTTGACAAGCAAGTGTCCAATTTTAATTCCAACTTTCAAGATGACATATTTTCCCCGGAGTAGGTACCATAGCAAGAGGCAATGACTTAAAAGGTACATTTTTTCTAGGCCGATTTGCAGAAATACACCAAATCGGTGTTCGGTTTGTAAAAGTATACCCATTTTCTGAGAATAGCAAAAATAGAATAGGTGGATCATTTGTGCTAAAAAATTGGTTATTTGTGCTAAAAAATAATGACTGATTTTACCTTTAAATTTAAATATAAAAATAATTAAAAGGAGTATTATGAATTAAAAGAAAATTAAAAAATATATAAAAAAATAAAATATATATTAAAATAATGTTTTAAATATATTTTTCTCGGAAATTTAAGAATAATAAAACTAGCCGGATGAAAATCATTGCCTTGTTAAGTGAATCAAACATTGACAAGGATATATTTGTTGTTGACAGGATATATGTTATTGATGACAAAACAGATATCTAATAATGACAGGATGTGGTCTATAATAGGGAAGAGAATAAAGATACGATTTTATCCATACCATAACTAGAAATTAAAGGCTTGTCCAATATGACAAAGTTATTTTTTCCAAATGACAGGAAAAATGTTTATAGTGACAAGCTTCATGTGTATTTTGACAGGATTAAACCTATAATCGGGGAGAGAATCAATGAAGATACGGTCAAACATATCTTCGGGATTATTAACCATATTTACAAAACGATTCTCAATATATATCTTGAAAACATAATATTATCATAGTGACAGGATGGATGGTGTTCTTGACAATCTTAAATATGAATATTGACAGGATATGATCAAAAATCGGTTGGAGATTGAGTAAAGATACGACTTTGACCTAAATCATAACAACTAAATTATTAACCCGAACCGCTTAATTGCCGCCTCCTACTAGATCTTCCCTCCAATATACATTACCCACCCCCGCTGCTAACAAAACCTAAACTTTATCTTCTTAAATCTTTGTTCAAACTAATGCGAAAGTAAAAGGTTCATGCGACAACCATATCTTCCGGTGGAATACGCTTGATCTTCGATTGATTGTTATTGCAGTCATGCGTGAACTCTTCATCACAAGAATTTCCTATCAGTTTGTTTGTTATGATAGTTATTTCGTCCATATTCATATGATATTCATTACTTGTAGGTCAAAACGATTACTATATGACATTGATAACCAATAGTGAGTGGAGGGTCAGTGGAACCAAGTGGACCTATGAAGGAAAGCGACTGGCAAAAGGAGTTGTTGTTCTAAGACATCATATCATTTGATTTCAAACCTTATTAACATTATCTAAACAAAGAAGAAAACACCACCACAAGTATCCAAAAATAATTGTACCATCGTACATTAACCTATTCACGTCGAACCAAAACAATAGATAATAGATAAAGTCTTAGGCTAAACGAAACAACAGGCTAAACGAAATAACAGGTTAGCCCATGTTCCACTTGTAGTTGAAGATGTTATGCGCCAGCTCATTCGTAAACAAATCAAAATTCTTGTCTGAAACATCCAACAACTCCGTCTTCCCAGCAATTAGAAGTTCAATATATTTGAGCGTGTACACCCCACAATTCCCCTGCAGATTCATTGACATCATGAGTAATAAGGATTATAAGTTGAAATACTCTATAAAAACACATCAAAAGGTTGGTAGATGCACTTACACACGCTCGTTTGTTTCCAAACCTTTCACTCGATTGACACTCAAATGAGATCTACCAAACTATGTATACTTCTTTGTCAGAGGCTCATCTCTTTCCAACACCATCAGAAACTTTTCAATAATCGAGTTAAAAGAGTTTTCACCTCCCTCTCCCGGTTAAGAGCAACATATATTAGAAGTTTACACATGTATGCCACCATGACACTATCCTCTGCAATGTGCCAAAAGCTGGAATTTTAGCCACAAAAAGTGATGTCCTTCTCTTTCTCTGTGTCACATAGGCAATTGAGAAACAAGGCTACTCCTCATGCCATCTATTGCCATGCCTCTTTATTAAAGCTTGGGAACATTCCATATGAAATGTGGCTTCAAACATTTTAGGATTTAAATATGTCTTTTATTCTCTCCTCACAGAAACACCCTCCTTTCCCAAGGTATCTGGGTATCATACTTTTTCAATTAAGTAACAAAACAATGCCTTTGCAGTCTCTATCAACGTGCACACAGTTTCTATTAACTTGCACTATCTAATACGGAGTAATAAACATATATCGATCAACACTATTCTGTAATACTCTCAACTTTAGATCAGCATCTAGCTTTCGGCAGAGTAAATCCTGCGCCATCTATGAATAAAGATCTCTTAATTAATATACTAATACTAAGGGGGGAAGGATGATACAATACACATTAACAATATCATACTTTGGCAGTAATCTTGCCTATATTGAAGGAATCCTAGAAGACAATGTGACAACAACCACATTCCCAAGCCTCTTCCATCTTTCAAAGGCAAAAAAACCAACCCCAATCCGTAGAAAATAAGAAAGAACACAAAATCCCTCCTTGTTTAGGGGTTCATCATTGCAAATCATTACTGCGGCATTAGGAATCCAAATCTTAAAAGAATTTTGCATAGGAGATAAATAGAAATTCAAACATACAAGCAAACCGCACACCAAAATGTCATGTTCAACAGAAATCTCTAAAACTAGGATTTGTCTTCCACATTCATCAAAGCAGAAATGATACAGCAATGAAGGGAACGACCAAAAAAGGTACAAATTATTCAATGATACGAGAGAATTGTAGACAAAGGAGGAAACGTCGGTAGAGGAATCGAGATAAAGGAGTGAAATTTAGCGTTGTCGTAGGTTCCTTCACCGATTTGCTCCAATTTTTCGAAGCAATCGACGCTTCTTGATCCCCAAAGCGGCGAGTCGGTTACGTTGAGATGCCCGGCGGCTGGTATCGCCATGGTAACTCCACCTCTCAAGGTTGTCGACGTTTGTCGCTGGATGAATTGGGTTCTCCGGGAAAATCCCGATGGAGCCGGAGACTGATTGGGCCGGAGTGTGAGCGCAACGATGGAGAGTGAGGGCAACGACGATCGGGCTGATCTTGTGTGTTTTAGTTAGGGATTGAGATTGGTCGGTCGGGGGCTCTGTTAGGGATTGGTTTAGGGATTGGGATTAGGAATTTTTTTTTTAATTCCATATTTTTTTTATTATTTAATTATTTAATATAATTTAAAAATGTAAGAAAAATGAAAACTACCAAAAATATTTAACTTTTTTTTTCCTGATTTTTTTGGGTGGTTGGTAGTTTTGATAATTAAATAAGATATTTTTGCAAGTTTCCATATATTGATGCAATTGTTTTCAAACCTAGGTATTTTTGCAAACAAAATATGAAAGTGGGGCATTTAGTAGTAATTCCCCTTTTTTTTAAAGGAATTTCCCCAAATAATACGTCTTATGAATTTTCATATAAAATATGTTTTCATTTTTATGTATGAATTTTCTAATATATGTTTTCAAGACGATATACATTAAGAATTGTTTATTCAAGAAAGATTATCCAAGATGTAGTTTATCATTTAAAAATGTAATTATAAGATTAATATTTTTCAATTTAGGAAAATAATTTTAAAATTAAATTATTGACTTTTATTTATCTTGAAGGGTATATAGACTATATAGTATATCAGTATCCATGCTAAATACATCGCAAAACATTAATATTTACATGACAAAACAAAATACCTCTTGACGCGCAAGATTAATTTATAGTACCGATTATATAGAAAAAAATTGGGTGTAAATATGTTAGGAATTAGGATATATGGGGTTATTTGACAATTAAGACAAATTAGAGAGTTGAAGGTGTAATATAGTAAAAAGGAAAGATGCATAAAAGGGCTTTGAGCCACTGTACGTGTGGAAATATGTTGTTGTACATGTATGCAGTGCCTGCATTACATATATGTATTGCTTCATTCATATGTTTTTCTTATAATTATTACTTTTCCTTACTCTTTTGTCTTGTTGCCAATGGCATTACTGTTATTAGCTGGTTTTAGCTGCCTTGTGTAATAAGCTTCTAGAGCACCTCTCTTTCACGTGACTTTGCAGCTATATAAGCTGATGTAAGGGACAACTTGCATTCATTAGGGTTTTTGGGATCATCAAATGGAAGTTTCTGGCCTGTGACGGCTGTGCTCTTTACCTTCTTTTGGCAATGGAACAGTAAATGAGCTCTTTTGATTTCTGGATTTGGATTTGGAATTTTGGCTAATCTGTGTCTTCCAGTGCAGCAGAGGTGTCTTGATCTTCACATGGTATCAGAGCGAACGGTTCAGATTTGAGATTGGTTATTTATTTCTTGAAGGAAGTAGCTGAGCACAGGATATGGCTGAAGAAATTGAGATCAGAAATCAAGGGAATGTAGTAAATCAAGGTAACAACAATGATCCTCTATTCCTTTCTAATTCAGATCATCCAGGAGCATTGCTTGTTGCTGCTCTATTTGATGGATCCAATTACATGACATGGAGTATGGGAGTCATTATGGCTCTAGGAGCTAAATCCAAACTTGGATTTGTGAATGGGTCTTGTGCAAAGCCATCAGAGAATCATGTTGACTTGCATAGGTGGATAAAGGCTGATTTCATGGTGAGATGTTGGATATTAAACTCTATGGAAAAAGAGTATAGCTGAGGGTCTTGTGTTTGTTGACTCGTCTAAACAGCTTTGGGATGAGTTAGTGGAAAGGTAGAGTCAAAACAATGCTCCACAGATCTTTCAACTCAAGAAGAAACTGAGCAATGTTACTCAAGGGAGCATGAAGCTGGGAGAGGTTTACAATGTCCTTAAGAAGTACTAGGATGAGCTTCAGGTTCTAGAGCAGATACCTGAGTGCACTTGTGGAGTCATGAGACAGTGCACCTGTGAGCTTGTCAAAAAGGTGAATGAGATTGATGCTAAGAACAAGTTGATGCAGCTGCTGGCATGTCTGAATGACAACTATGAAGATGCAATGAATCAAATCCTGGCAACAGATCCTCTTCCTCCAGTGAACAAAGCTTACTTTATATTGCAGCAAGTGGAGTCAGGTGTTGGGGCAATAGGAACCACACAGTCAGCTATGGGAGATTTCAATGCCTTTGCAACCAGCAAAGGGAATTTCAATAGCTATTCTAACTTCAACAGTGGGAATCAGGGAGCTAGAAAGGACTGGAAGGAATTAAAGAGGCTGAAGTATGAGAAGAAGTGCTCTCATTGTGGATACAAGGGGCACACAGCTGAGGAGTGCTTCAAATTGCATGGAGTTCCGGATTGGTACAAAGAACTGAAGAACAATGAGAGAGCTAACAGTGGGAGCAGAAGTTCAGTGAATGCTGCAGAGTCAGACAATGTGGGACAGATGGGAACTCTTTTGGATGATGAGATGGCAAACAAGAATGGAGGTAGTAACCAGCTTGACACAGCTATGGTCAATGCTGTTTACCAGGAAATCATGAAGAAGATGAAGGGTAAGGGTACCTCTGAGAGTGCCTTTGCCAACTTTGCAGGTAAAGTTTCATCTTCTTCTCAGTTTTTAAATCAGTTAAATAACTCCAAGTTGGAGTGGATTGTTGACACTGGGGCAACAGATCACATGATGCCCAATGATTTCTATATGAAAGAAAGAAATCAGTTGGAGAAACATATTCATATTGGATTGCTTGATGGTTCTATTAAAACCGTGAATGAGATGGGGACACTGCAGTTGACCAGCTCAGTTGTCTTGAAGAATGTCTTATTAGTTCCAGGATTTAAGCACAGCTTATTATCTGTTGGTAAATTGCTTGATGATCATGAATTGATAGCCATCTTTACAAGAGATTCTTGTTATATACAGGACCCTGGAACTAAGAAGATCTTGTTATCTGGAAAAAGAAGGCATGGCCTCTACAAGATGTTGTTAGAGGATCAGTTTCAAAAATGGGAAAGATGCAGAAGAGACAGAGACTTGAGTTTTTTGCCTTTGAGCTTATGTAATAAAGCTAGCAGTAGCTTAGAATTGGGTCATGCCAGATTGGGACATAGTTCAGTTTCTAAAATGAGACATATTGATCATATGATGCAGTTTAATTTTGATGAATTTCATTGTGAGACTTGTGGTTTGTGTAAGTTTCACAAGCTTCCTTTTGGAAGAAGTAATGCCAGGGCAGTTAATGCTTTTGATTTGGTTCACATGGATATATGGGGACTATATAGGACTCCCACCTATAATGGTTTTCAATATTTCATAACAGTTTTGGATGATTATTCAAGGGTAACTTGGACTTTCTTACTCAAGTCCAAATCACAGGTGTATCAGACAATTTGTGATTTTGTTGCTCACATTAGAACACAGTTTGATAAGACAGTGAGATGTTTTAGAACAGACAATGGGTCTGAGTTTACTTCTCAGAAGTGCCAAGATTTTTTTTGCTAGCATGGGTATCATGCATCAAAGAAGTGTTCCTTACACTCCACAACAGAATGGCAGGGTGGAGAGGAAGCACAGACATCTCATTGAGACTGCCAGATCCATAAGAAGTCATGGATGTCTTCCCTTAAAATTTTGGGGAGAGTGTGTTCTTTCTGCAACACACATTATAAATAAATTGCCAACAGAGATACTGGGTTGGAAAACTCCTTATGAACTGTTGTTCGGAAAGGCTGCTGCATATGATGAACTGAAAGTTATAGGTTGCCTGTGATATGCACCTGTAGCAATGAAAGACAGAAACAAGATGAATGTTAAAGGTAGGAGATGTGTCTTGCTCAGTTATCCTCATGGTCAAAAGGCTTACAAGCTGTGGGATTTAGAATCCAAAATGACCTTTGTCAGTAGAGGTGTCATTTTTCATAAAGATTGTTTTCCTTTTAAGGATGATATTGAGGAAGGAAGGAAAGAAGATGGGAAACCAAGGAGTTCACTCCCTTTAGTAAATCCAGCAGATGATTATGATCCTCACATACAACCTCTAATTTCCTCCTCAACACTGGGATCTCATGAGCTTGGTGATCATCCAGGCTCCACTGAAGAGCCTGAGTCATTACCCTCTCAGGTTGCTGACACTGGGAGCTCTCAAGGAAGCACCAGCAGATTGGACATTCACCAAGATGTCCCACATAGTTTGATAAATGATGAGGCCAACTTCCCACCCTTAAGAAGGTCATCAAGACAGGTGACAAGACCACAGAGATGGAATGATTTTGTTTCCAATACTCCAAGAAGAAGTGATTCTCAGTCCCAGTCTTTTCTAGTAGATTGTTTTTCAGTCTCAAGAAAGAATTGATGAATCTTATTTTAGATCTTTTGCTTTTATGGCCACTGTTTATGAACCTTCACATTTTGGGCAAGCATTTCATGAACAACACTGGAGAGATGCTATGGATCAGGAGTTGTTTGCTTTAGAAAACAACCAGACTTGGGAGATGACTTTGCTTCCACCAGGGAAGAAGGCCATTGGAAGTAAATGGGTTTATAAAGTCAAATATAAGTCTGATGGGCCAGTTGAAAGATTCAAGGCTAGAGTGGTGGCCAAAGGATACAACCAGATCAAAGGAAAAGACTACAACACACTTTCTCACCTGTTGCTAAGTTCAGTACAGTGAGGATAGTCTTGGTTATAGCCACTGCAAAGGGTTGGCCTTTACATCAATTGGATGTGAATAATGCCTTTCTACATGGGCATTTGGATGAAGAAGTGTTCATGACACCTCCTGCAGGATACCAGACACACAAACCTGGGATGGTTTGTAGACTCAGAAAATCTATCTATGGGTTGAAACAGGCCTCTAGACAGGGGAATGTTGAGCTAAGTAAATTCCTTATTTCCATGGGATTTGTCCAAAGATTGGGAGATTATTCTTTGTTTATTAAGATGACTGGTGCTTCCATAACAGTGGCACTGATTTATGTTGATGATGTATTGCTCACTGGAGATGATCAGTTGCAAATTATAGTGACAAAGAAAGCATTGCATGATAAGTTCACAATCAAGGATCTAGGCCTGGCTAGATATTTTTTGGGACTAGAGATCTTAAGAGATGATGATGGTACACATCTTCATCAAAGAAAGTATGTTTTGGACATACTTGAAGACTGTCACATGACTAATTGTAAGCCAGCCATCTTTCCTTTGCAAAGAAGCCAAAGAGGATTGAAATTGTCAACTGAAACTGGAATTTTGCTAGATGATCCTGAGATTTATAGAAGGCTGGTTGGAAGATTGCTATTTTTGAATTTAACTCGTCCTGATATTACTTATGTTGTCCAGCATCTAAGCCAGTTTATGTCTCAACCAAGACAGCCACACTTAGATGCTGCATTGCATGTTGTAAGGTACCTAAAGGGTACCATTGGTGTTGGTCTATATTATCCAGTAAACAATGCCCTCTCTGTAACTGCATACAGTGATGCTGATTGGGGAACTTGTCACTTCACTACTAAATCTCTCACAGGGTATTGTGTGTTCATTGGTAATTCACTTATCTCATGGAAGACAAAGAAGCAGACAACTGTGTCCAAATCTTCTGCAGAAGCAGAGTATAGAAGCATGTCTGCTACAACAAGTGAGCTCATATGGGTGGATGGCATCTTGGATTCCTTAGGCATTCACTCTCCAAAGCCTTTCCCTCTTTTCTGTGATAACAGAGCTGCCATCCACATTGCAGAAAACTCAGTCTTCCATGAGAGGACTAAGCATTTGAAGATAGATTGCCATTTCATTAGGCAACATCTTCTTGAAGGCTTGTGCTACCACAACATGTCAGAACAGGAGTACAACTGGCTGACATATTCACCAAGCCATTGGGAGAGAGGCAACACATGTTCTTCTCACTCAAGTTGGGACTTATTGGATTCACCCCAAGTCCAACTTGAGGGGGGGATGTGGAAATATGTTGTTGTACATGTATGCAGTGCCTGCATTACATATATGTATTGCTTCATTCATAGGTTTTTCTTATAATTATTGCTTTTCCTTACTCTTTTGTCTTGTTGCCAATGGCATTACTGTTATTAGCTGGTTTTAGTTGCCTTGTGTGATAAGCTTCTAGAGCACCTCTCTTTCACGTGACTTTGCAGCTATATAAGCTGATGTAAGGGACAACTTGCATTCATTAGGGTTTTTGGGATCATCAAATGGAAGTTTCTGGCCTGTGACAGATGTGCTCTTTACCTTCTTTTGGCAATGGAACAGTAAAAGAGCTCTTTTGATTTCTGGATTTGGATTTGGAATTTTGGCTAATCTGTGTCTTGCAGTGCAACAGAGGTGTCTTGATCTTCACAGTACGGGGAGGCATCAATGAATAATTCCAGTTTCATCTCTTCTTCTATCTCTCGATCTCTCTCTAATCTCTCTTGAATCTCCTCTCCTTACCTCTCCAAGTAATCACCCATGGAAGATCAGTCAAGGTCCTAACAAAATATTATCTCCACAACAGAGTTTGGGTATATAAAGAGAATACACATCTGAAAACTAGACCTGGACAAACGCGGGTACGAGTCGGATTTGAGACGGGTTTTACCCCAAATGTATTTAACTATTTATAAATTCTTGTTAATTTGTTTATACCATTTAGTTTGTTACATGATTTTGACTTTTAATTTTAAAAATTAAAATGGTCACATAATTTTTACATAATACGAGTGTCAACTTACGATCTTAATGCATAGATGGATGCTTTTCTTTAGCCACAAAAATAAAATAATATATATTGATGGCTTGCGTCAGTAATTTAGATCACTAAATTCAATGATTTTAATGGCCACTATATCATACTAGCTCGTAGTTTTCAATCTCGTTACGATGCACTGGTTTGCATTATATATGACAAAAAATTCATTAATTATAATTTATATTATAATATTCAAATTGATGTAGGTATATATATATATATATATATATATACGACTAAAAATTCACTAATAATTTATATTATAATATTCACTAGTACGTACATAACGTACGTACTAGTGAAAAGTGTTGACTTTGCTAAAAAAAAATAAGTCTTGAGTCTTGACTTGATCAGATTCAAGAGATCAATACAGATGAGCTAGAAGCCTAGAACACAGCTCAGGGAGAGCAATCGAAAATGAAAGAGGAACAAGAACCGTAACAGAATCAGTTACAGTGGAAGTTATTTATAAGAACATCTTTAATGGTGGTACTCTAGTTGAGTATTATAACTTATTAAAAAAATAAAAAAATTCAAATGTGGAAGAAAACCAATAAAGTGAGTATCATATGTATGATACTCATCTCACATAATTACATTAGTTTAATAAAAAAAATTGACATTTTTTTTTATTTTCTCTTTTTTAAATTAGTTATGATACTCTTAATATTACCATTAAATAGGGTCTAAAGCCTGAAGCGGCGTCGAAAAAATGTCATCAACTTATTTCTAACAAAAAAGCACGATTTTTTTTCCATCAAAATTTATAATATTTGGTTTGTTAGTCAACAAAAATATTATTATATTTATACAGATTAATCTTGTACGGATACAAACATATCAAATTTTTTCCCGTAAAAATGTACTTATATTAGTGATATTTTGATGATTTATCAACCTCATTGATTTGGAGATGTTTCCAACACATTTAAAAAATATAAGTCTTTTTAGACATTTGCACACAAATTAAGAAAATCATAAACTTATTCCATTTATACCCCTCATTAATTATCCACAACTTTTATCAACCAATAAAATTTAAACAAAAAGTCAAAAAGTAACATTTCTCATATCCCAATATCTAAAAAACCTAAAAATGACTTATATTTTCAAAAAAAAATCTAAGCCCAAAAGGACTTACATTTTCTAACGGAGGGAGTAATATTTAAATTTTCAAGGAAGGACAACACATTGCATGTGGAAGTAAAGTATGTGTCAGTTGTAACTTGTATACTCAACTATGTCGAGTAACATCAAATTTAAAATTTAAAATTTGACGTTACTCGACATAGTTGAGTATACATCTTTTTGACCTAATTATCAATATATATATTTATATTTTGGTACTAATTTTTAGACGTATGTATAGTATGAGAGTATTAAGTTATGCAAAATATACAAGTTATATATTTCAAATTATTGAAAGGATGTCTCAACTCTCAAGTGATTAATAAATATCTACTTTTTAAATACATTTATAATATGTCACTCGGGTGTTAAATTGATAGGTATTCAAGCATAAGTATAACAAAACGGAGTTATATATTGGAATGTGGTTGTCCCATATCGGTAATATTGAGATTGCTTGAACAACATATAAGGTTAGTATGCTACTACTCTTATTGTCAATTGTATGCTACTACTCTTATTGTCAATTGATTTTGAGATAAAATCCCATTGGATTTATGTGTTATTCGAGTCTTCCGTTTATGGACCCGCACACACAACCCCTTCATCTCTTTGACCCCATCGGATCAGCCGACTTTAACATATATCAGTACCGCATGAATTGCACTCTTTGTTTGGATTTGAGCCAAAAAAAAGATTGGAATGACTTTTGGTACTTAGAAATAAAGATACAGAAAGAAATTTTTTATATAAAAAATTGGGAATATTAAACCATAATAATTAATATATAAGAGGAATAGATTTTTATTGAAATTCCCATAAACTGTTTTTTATTCCGGCCTTAGAAAAAACAATCAAATGTATATATATTTTCCATACTTATTGAGTTTTATATCTCATCGCCTTTTTTTTTTAATCCAAACGATGCTTTAATAAATTAATGATTGGCTTAAAGTACATGTAAACAACTACGTATATGTAAACAACTACGTATTGTACCAAAAGTCAATTATTTATTAGCGGTAGCAAGCCATATTTTGTATGATGAATATTTGTTTGAAAAATATTGAAAGAATTATATTTTTTTTTAAAAAATATGTCATTTTAAATGAAATAAAATTAATAGGATTGAAAAGTGTGGCAAAATCCATAAATTGTGGTTTAAATATGACATTGATAGTTAATTTTTTTTTAAGAAAATCAAAATGAGAAGAATTTTTTAAAATATATGTGTAACATAATGAATATTCATATGAAAAAGTTATTGAGGTTTGAATTCATGTATCCTTCATTTTCTTCCTTTATCAACTAAGCTAGACAATTTTTGTGTTTTTTTTTTTAATCTCTAAACCCTTTTTTTTTTTTTTAAATATTTCTACGTTTTTCTGCCGCATGAGGATGGAGCTGCTACCCCCCTGCGTTCTCCCTTGAATAGGTAAATAAATAGCGGTCATTTCGGGGTTTAAACCGATGACCTATGGGTATTACCCCTGCGCTCCCCCCCTTGGCCGCCACTTACATCTAAGATTCTAAATTTCTAATGTCAATAATTTGTGGTAAAATTGGACAGTTTTAGTATACTTTAGTGTTGTTTTGAAAATGGGTTAGTGATGTCATATTTATATTTTATTTGACCTTAATATGTAATTTTGGGTGTGTTTGGCTTCCACATAATTATAATGTATTTATAAATACAAATACTTAATAGTGTTTGGGCAACACATTTTACAATATGTTTAACATTACATGCATTTAAAATAAAACACCTTGTAAATTACACCAATAATTTACATTATGTGGTTCTTACCCAAAAATTATATAATTATGTGGAATCCAAACATGCCTTATGGCTGAAATTTTGTTCTCCGAGTCTCCGGTCCGAATACGGATTACCGCTCTTAATTTACCAAATTCAAGAAGTATAGTGTTTTGGGCCGAAGATCTACGAAGGCCCACCCATTCAAAATCTTTATGAGGCCCAGGCCCAATAACCAATAGCCAAACCCTAAAGATTTTACTCTATCATTTTATGGGCCCGTGAGGCGTGAGTTGATCTGCTCCGTGGTTCTTACAACGGCGGGGAAAATGTGGCGCCGAAATAGTTTCACTGTAAATCAAGATTCCGATCAGAGCATCTCCGGTGAGATTAATCGCCGATGTATTTTGTAGGTTGGGAAATAAATTCATGAAGAAAGTCCTCTATTTCCGTTTTACCCCTCAACTCACAACTCCACACACACTGACTCACACAGTCACACTTCACTCACGTTCTACCGACCCACTCACGAAAATACACACTCACACCTTCTCACACTCACCACCATTAACTCACGTCACTCTTACAACACTGCAGATGAAGCATCTCATGCCTATTTATAAGGTAAGTAAGTCGTTTGATAGTTGCCGACTTTCACTACTTCCTCTACAAGACTAGTAGATTATTCTAGTGATTTTATTCTAGGCATTTCTATCTTCTTGATCAGTCCAAATGAGTAGTCCACCATCCATTTTGTTTGATCTGCTCCGTGTTTGATTTTATGTCATACTCTCAGCTGGTTCATTTTGTACATTCTGCCTGTCGTCATAATTTCGGTTGGTTGAGTAGTTTCAGATCCAGTTCCTGCTGTTCATTGAATAAGTTGGTTGAATTGAATGTCATTTGCGCTGATTTTGATTGAAGTTGAGTTAGTAGTATTAGTAATTACCTTGTCCTCGCAGACAAATTAAGCTAGTTTTAGCTGGTTTCTCTTTCAATTTTAGGTCAAGTTTGAAACGCATTACTTTTTTTTATTTAAAAATCTCCCTTGCTGAATCTGCATTATGGAAATTTTGATTTCTGTAACTGTGAGTGGCTACTAGTTGCATTCTCAGCAATGAACTACTCTTAGCTACAGACCACATAGTCATGACAGAAAAACTTGTAATGTCTTGGAATTAGTTGGAGACTACAAGTTTATATATATATATAATTTTTATTTTTATGAATCTGACCAACATTGCTCAGTGCTCACCATCAAGCTGGCTTTTGCAAAGTTCTGTGTTAATCTCTATCATCAATGTCAATGAGGCTTAGGATGAGAACTAAATAAGTATATTATTTATCAGCATAAGAAAATTTCACAGCCAAGGAGGATTATGTGGGGGATATTGGGATAACAATGCCAATGTGTACTTGTGATTCATGGTGTGATAAGGGGAGTTTTGATATCTGAAATTGGTTTCAATCCAACAGGAAAAACCTAACCTTGCATTGCAGTTTGACTGTTTGAGTTACTATCAGGTGCATCTATTGACTACTTCAGCCTTTTTCTGTTTTCTTTATCTCATTTGAGGTTGTAATTCCCCACAAGAACAGGAAGATGAGATACAACTATGCACTCTTTTGAGGTTGTAATGCCTTTGATTTGATATTGGTGAATGTGAACAGGCCGGTGGAATAAAAACGAAAGAGAGGAGGAAGCATATAGCTGACGAGGTATGTCTTCTTGTAAATTATAACCATAATACAACAGTAAAAAGCCAACTTTATGTTTGTTATTGTCCATGGTATCAATGTAAAATCCAATTTGATTTGTGCAGAATGTATTTGACTGGATGTGCTCTTCTGACAACCGACTTCTTTAATTCAATATGGATCAGAATTTGTCACGCTCTTAGCATTTTCAACATCTTTTTATCATCATATATAAATAAAACTAGCTGTTACAAGTTACACTTTACTTATTGTCAGTGTCAACATGAGGGTTTTGCAAACAGAAGTTAATGCAGGTTGTTCTTCTGAAGATGAAGTTGAAATGCCAGTTTGTAATAAAGATGATTTTCTTGTTGGGATTAATAATGGCGAGAATGATAATGTTGGTCCTGCTGGTGCCACATCCTGGTCCAAGATACATAAGAAGCTTATATCGGATGCGAAGGTATTGTAAACTACCTCTCTTGAATCTAGGTTGTATAACTTGTATTGACATGTCATTCATTTTCTTGCTTTTCATTTGATTTTTTATATTGTGGTAAAGAAAGAAACCCTAGCTTGATAAGTAGGGGCCTAAAGTATCAACAACAACAACAACAACAACAAATATTTGGATGTGATCTGCTGTTTATAGAAATAGAGGTACAAATAGGTATCTTTAATTGCCTGAAAACAAGGATGCCTTTTTTGCAGCAACATACCAAGTTTATAGCTTTTAAAATCAATTTTCTACATACTATTTCTCTAAATTCTCTCAAGGATCAACAACAATATTGGATTGAGATGTGCAACAAGATTTAGATTCTGTGCATATAATCATGCTTCATGTCTTTTGTCATTCCTCACCAAACCACAAACAAATCAATTTGCAGCTCTCTTTTGTCATTCCTCACCAAATCACAAACAGATCAATTTGCAGTGCGCTCTTTAAAACGCATATAAATGTATACATATATTTACTCGATCGATTCACCCCACAACAACGTTAAAGGAAGAACACAAACTTAATTTGTAACCATTTCGTCCTGCTTACCCTAGCTAGGCATTTTGCCAATTCAAGGAGCCGTTGGTGTTATCCAGTTGCCTTTGGCCGGTACGTGAATCTTTATTGTTTTCGAGTCTAAGAGTTTGTTTGTCTACGTCTCATCAATCCCCTTTCTAAACTCTATACCTCTCATCTCATTGATCAAGCCAGCTAGTTAGCTAGCGTTCTAATAGTACGTAAGAAAATCGAAGCTGTAAACATTGGAGACTAGACCATATCCAACTCTTCAACGTCGAAGAGGTGCCAATTTGAACCTGCCCCAAAACCTACCTCATCAAGATTTGCTAGGCCTAGAATCTTCCAAGGTCCGAAGCCAGGTCATCGACGTGGACTCGTGGTGGTGGACACCGATGGAAAAGGTGCTTTCGAGCACATAAAGAGAAGATGTGTGGATATCTCCATAGACAACCCCTGTACTTTGGTATGCCATTTGGAGCACGTACCATTGCCCACCACATTACCTTTCACCTACCACATTGAATGCACATTTACAGTATATTTCATCATCGATTACAAGGACTACCCAGATTAATTATAATGTACATGACTTCAAATTAAAAAGTAATAATTTGATTTTCAGATGTTTGATCAATTATTCAATCAGATCCATATCTCATTTTCAACTATACCAAAATTCCAAAAATCTAGAAAGAGAAGAACGGGAACGATAATGAGGTGGGCAATCTGATTGAATAATTGATCAAACATCTTAAAATCAAATTATATATAATTTGATGTGAGGTAGATTATATATAATTTGGGTACGTACGTCCTTGTAATTGATGATGAAATATAATGTAAATTTGCATGCAATGTGGCCGGTGAAAGGTAATTATGAGGTGGGCAATGGTGCTCCAACTGGGATACCAAAGTATAGGGGTGGTCTATGGAGATATAGGCACGTTTCCTCCTTATGTGCTCAAAAGCACCTTCTCCAATGGTGTCCGCCACCTCGACGACCTGGCCTCGGACCTTGGAAGATTCTAGGTCTAGCGAATCTTTGACGAGGTAGGTTTTGGGGCGGCGTGAAATTGAAACTGTGCAGTGCGCTTCGACGTTCATCGGTTGGATCTGGTCTCCAATTTTTATTTTTATTTTGATACAAGGTAAGGATTTGGAAGGCGTCAGACCTTGTTGACCCACCATCCAATAGCATCCCTCGGCAAGAAGTTCCGGTTACGACATGATTTCCTCGTGCTCCATCGAATGTTGTAGATGCGCCGCCTTATCTGCCACCTAGTTGAGTTCACGGAAGACATATGTTAGCAGGACGACCATTCAAAATGACGAAGTAAGTGAAGAATGTCTGTAATAGTCATCTCAATTTCCCATGGGCATCTTCACTTGCCAGTGATGGAGTTGATGACCGTCAAACAGTCTCCCTCGATGATGATGCGTTGCAAACCAAGGTCCTTAGCAGCTACCAAACTAGACCGTTGTAAGGAGGAGGCAGATCCACACCGAAAACTGCCTGAAGAGATGATCGAGCCAGCCGCATCCCGAATGACGAAACTAGACGTGGCAAGACCGGTCTGAAGTTTGGATCTGGTCTCCAATGTTTACAACTTCTTGTTGGGTTTGCATTCAAATCCTCATTTAGGCTTGGTTAATTTTGATTGGGCTTGATTGATTGGACTCGACTTCTATTGGACAAAATAAAGATCTAGAAGAAAGTTTTCTACTTGCTTCTCAATGCTTCTCGAAAGGTTCTTGAAACTTCTCGAAACCTTATCATTCCACCTATCTCTAGAATCTTCCCAACTCTTATACATCCCTTCCGACCCAAGCATGATGCCTATAAATAGAGACTCAAGCTTAGTCTCTTGCTTGGTGGATCTATCCTATGGTTTAAGTACTCCCACTTGGGATCACATCCCTCACCATTCAAGCTCCATCCACATTAGTCTATCCAAGCCTCCACACAAAGCCTTCATTATACAAACACACTCTATTCCACTATATTGTAAAGATAGAGTTTTGTCCATCACCCCTTATTCGTTGTACTCTTTCTTATTTGATAGTGGATTTGTTGGCTCTTGCCGCTCGTGGGTTTTTCTCCCGGTACTCGGGTTTCCCACGTAAAAATCTGTGTGTGTTTCTATCTTGCCTTATTTCTCTCCATTCGTGATTCCATTATTTCTCCTGCGCGCTCGTTACCTTAACAACTTCTATTTTTTTTATTTTTTTTAACGTACCATTCAAACACTAGCTAGATAGCTTGATCAATTAGATTCAGATTAGAGGTATAAAGTTTACAGAGCTGAAATTAATTTGTTTATGATTTGGTGAGGAATGAATATAATGTCGAGTGCAACTCTAATTTATAGGCCCAAATTAATTAAGAACGTAGTAGCTACTAGCTGTACATTAAACTAGACAATGTGCTTGTCAGCTGACAAGCAATTAATAAGCCCTAAATCAAACAACATCCTCCCATAACATTTCATAATTACGTACATTACTAAATGTAATTAATTTAAAATCTATTATTATGTTAATTAATTTAAAATAAAACACTTAATTAAATATATATTATTATACAGACTTTATAATTACATTACTAAATGTAATAAACATTATTTTATTTTGATCCAAATTAAATTATAATATAAACTTTTAGTATTTGTCGTAGACTTGTAGTATGTATTGATGTCTTGATGTATGATAGTTAACTCATTGTCTTATCTATTGAATTCACTTGGTTCTTGTTAATATGATAACAATTAAAAAGAATAGTGCGTGTCTCATGTGTTAAAAGTAAAACCATAAGCTTGTGCTAAAGTAAAAAAAACATTCAACATATAAGCATTCAACCAAAGCATTTTAACATAAACATTTCTAGTCGGGTCGGGTTTTGTCATGTTTAGATTGGGTTGAGAGTCGGGTCGTTTTGTTTGTGTTCGGGTCTATTTCGAGTCGGGTTCGGTCTCGGGTTTGGGTTGCGGATAATTATAGATTTTCGGGTTCGATTAGGTCTGGGTTCGGATGAGTCGGTCGGGTCAGATTTTACCGGATCTAAAAATACACGGAGTATAGTTTTTTGGGTAGAAGATCTATGAAGGCCCACCCATGCAAAATCTTTTTGAGGCCCAGGCCATATCCAAACCCCAAGTCAAGATGAGCAACTCTCACCCAGTCACCGAGTTGAGGCGAATCAGCGACAGGGTTTGATCTGCTCCGTGGTTCGTACAACGGCGGGAAAAATGTGGCGCCGAAATAGTTTCCCTGCAAATCAAGATTCCGATCAGAGCATCTCCGGTGAGATTAATCGCCGATGTATTTTGTATGTTGGGAAAGAAATTCATGAACAAGGTCCTCTTTTTCCGTTTTACCCCTCTCTCTGTCTCTCTCACGATCCAGATTTGTTTGGTTTCAGACGACGAAGAATTTGAGGTTCATTGTTCGGAACGCTGTGTGTCGTTGGATGGTCCTAGCAAGAGGGTGAGACCTGAGAAAACAGTTAGTTTCGTTTTGCAATTTTTGTTTTATGTCATAATTTCAGCTGGTTCATTTTGTACATTCTGCCTGTTGTCTCATAAGCTAGTTGGTTGAGTAGTTTCAGATCCAGTTCCTGCTGTTCATTGAATAAACTGGTTGGATTGAATGTCATTTGCGCTGATTTTGATTGAAGTTGAGTTGGTAGTATTAGCAATTACCTTATCGTCGCAAGCAAATTAAGCTAGTTTTATTTTAGGTCAAGTTTGAATTTCATCTGAGTAGTAATACTGAATTTTTTTATTTAAGGTCTCCCTTGCTGAATCTGCATTATGAAAATTTTTATTTCTGCAAGTGGCTACTAGTTGCATTCTCAGCAATGAACAGCTCTTAGCTATAAACCACAGTCATGACAGAAAAACTTACAATGTCTTGGATTTAGTTGGAGACTACAAGTTTTTTTTTTTTAAATGAATCTGCTCAACATTGCTCAGTGCTCACCATCAAGCTGGCTTTTGCAACGTTCTGTGTTAATCTGTACCATTAATGTCAACGAGGCTTGAGCATGAGAACTAAATAATATATTATTTGTCAGCATAAGAAAATTTCATGGGCAAGGATGATTATGTGGGTGATAACAATGCCAATGTGTACTATATAGTCTGATGTTACGTGTGATTCATGGTGTGATATGGGTAGTTTTGATATCTGAATATTGTTTTCAATCCAACAGGAAAAACCCAACCTTGCATTGCAGTTTGAGCTACTATCAGGTGCATCTATTGACTACTTCAACCTGTTTCTTTTTCCTTTTTTTGTCTTTTGAGATTGTAATTCCCCGCAAGAACAGGAAGATGAGATACCGCTGTGCACTCCTAGTTAGGTGTTGGAAACTTGAGATTGGTATGTTGCTGCAAAAAAGGCATCCTTGTTTTCAGGCAATTGAATATATATACCTATTTGTACCTCTATAAACAGCAGATCACTTGCAAATTTGTTGTTGTTGATACTTTAGGCCCCTAATTATCAAGCTAGGGTTTCTTTCATTACCAAAATGTAGAAAATCAAATAACAACAACAACAACAACAACTACCCAGTAAATCCCGCAATAAAGCGGGGTCTGGGGGGTCAGGATGTACGCACTCATACCCCGAGCAGGTCGAGAGAGTGTTTCCGAGAGACCCATAATAACACGACACAGAGATCCCAAGATAACATCAGGAAAAAGCACAGTTAAGAAGGGAGAAAAGGGAGGCACGGACATAAGGACATAACAACAAAGACTAGACAGCTAAACATCTGCAACCCGTATACACCTCCTCCACTGGTCCCTATCCAAAGCCACATCTTCCGAAAGATCCAGAAGGTTAAGGTCATGACGGATGACCTCCATCCAGCTCTTCTTAGGTCTACCTCTCCCCCTGCGGCTATCTCCAAGATTCAAGTGTTCACATCTACGAACTGGAGCCGATGGGGGCCTCCTACGAACATGACCATACCACCGCAGTCTGCACTCCCTCAGTTTGTCCACAATGCACGCAACACCCATCTTGCTTCTTATGTCAACATTTCTGATTCTATCACATCTCGAATGCCCACACATCCACCGCAACATTCTCATCTCGGCCACTGCTAACTTCTGTTCCTGAGCTTTCGTGGTAGGCCAACACTCAGAGGAATACAGAAAGGTCGGCCTAACCACCACCTTATAGAACTTACCTTTTAGTTTAGCTGGGATTTTCTTGTCACATAACACTGCTGACGCTCTTCTCCAACTTAGCCACCCTGATTGGATTCGATGTTCAATATCTCTATCAATACCTCCATCGCTCTGAACGTACGACCCTAAGTATTTGAAATACTCTTTCCTGGAAACAAGAGTATCTCTCAAATAAACTTCAGACCCCTGATCTTTGCCATCTCCAAAACGGAACTGAACATATTCAGTCTTAGATCTACTCAATCTGAAACCCTGAGTTTCCAACACCCCTCTCCATTTTTCAAGCCTGCGCTCAAACCTGATCGTGAGTTGTCCACTAGTACAATGTCGTCTGCAAACAGCATACACCACGGAGCCTCTTCTTGCAGCGGAGCCGAAAAGGAATCCAAGACAAGAGTGAACAGAAGAGGACTGAGAGCTGACCCCTGATGAAGCCCCACACGAATATGAAAGAACTCAGAATCTCCACTCGGCGTTCTAACACTAGTCAATGAACCATCATACATATCTTTGATCACCCTGATATAGGTCCCCGACACTCCCTTCTCTACCAAACACCTCCATAGCAGCTCCCTCGGAACTTTGTCATAAGCTTTTTCTATATCAATGAAGGCCATATGCAGATTCTTTTTCCTGTCTCTGTGCATCTCAATCAATCGTCTGAGCAGATGAATAGCTTCCACCGCTGATCTACCGGGCATGAAACCAAATTGGTTTTCAGACACCTGCACCAACCTCCTCAGTCTCACCTCGATCACTCTCTCCCATAACTTCATCGTGTGACTCAGAAGCTTGATTCCTCTATAGTTACTGCAACACTGTACATTGCCCTTGTTCTTGAAGACTGGGACCAACTTACTAAGTCTCCATTCCGCTGGCATCTTAGCTGAACCGAGGATGGCGTTGAAAAGAGCGGTAAGCCATACCAGACCTTTGGCCCCCAACCATTTCCACACATCCCCAGGAATATCATCTGGCCCAGAAGCTCTATGGTTCTTAGATCTACAGAGAGCTCCCTTAACCTCCTCTAATGATATCTGCCTGTAGAAGTCGTAGGCGATACGTTCTGGCCGACTGGAACCTTGCTCAGAAGTGTTGAACTCTTCATTGAGCAAATCTGAGAAGTACCTCTGCCATCTTCCCTTGATCTGTGCATCATCAACCAACACTTGTCCGCTCTCATCCTTGACGCATCTGACACTGTCAATGTCCCTGCTCAACATCTCTCTGTGTCTGGCAAGGCGATAGATAACCCGTTCCCCTCCCTTTTCGTCCAAAGCCTTGTACAAGCTCTCGAAGGCTTTGTCTTTAGCCTTAGCAACCGCTCGCTTGGCCTCCCTCTTGGAATCATTGTATCTGAATCTGAGATCCAAACGGTCCACACCACTGCCTCTGTGCAACCACCCGTGGAACGCTAACTGTTTCTCCTTAATCTTAGCGTTCACCTCCTCGCTCCACCATGCTACGCCTTGTCTGGGACCACGTCCTCCTCTAGACACTCCCAACACCTCACGACCAATTCTGTGAATACACCCCGCCAAGCAGCTCCACATCGCCTCAGCATTGCCCCGCTTCTCTCCAATCCCCTCAAGCTCTGCCGCCTGCCAAACTCTATCTCTCATAACAGGACCGGTAGATTCAGAAAGTCTCCACCACCTGATTTTCGGAGGGACGTTGTGAGATCTCTTTCGAACTCGGCCCAGAACCACAAAGTCCAGCACCAGAAGACGATGGGGCGTCGAGAGACCGCCGAAGGGGATCACTTTACAGTCCTTGCAATTGCGCCTGTCTTCCTTCTTCACCAGAAAGTAGTCAATCTGCGAATTACCAACCGAGCTATCGAAAGTAATCAAGTGCTCATCCCTTTTACGAAACAACGAGTTGCAGATGACACTCCCGAACGAGGCAGAGAACTCCAAAAGAGCAAACCCACCTTCATTTCTAACCCCAAAGCCAAAACCTCCATGAGCCTCCTCAAATCCGTCGTTACTCTTACCAATATGAGCATTGAAGTCACCTCCAATCACATAATGCTCAGTCCCAGGGATAGTCCCAACCAGCGCGTCCAAAGCCTCCCAGAAAACCCTCTTCTCCTCAGCACACCGACCAGCTTGAGGAGCGTAAGCACTGATCACATGTAGAAAAGAGTCTTCTAACACAAACTTGACGGCCATAAGTCTATCGCTCGCCCTAACAACCTGCATCACCCTATCCTTCCAATGATCACTGACCAAAATTTCAACCCCGTTCTTCTTTCTGTCAAGACCTGAGTACCATAACTTCCACCCATCTACATGGTGGGCCTTACTCCCCACCCACTTGGTTTCCTGCAAGCACGCAATGTAGAAAATCAAATAAGAAGCAAAAATCTGAATGACATGTCTATACAACCTAGACTGAAGAGAGGTAGTTAACAATACCTTCACATCAGATACAAGCTTCTCATGTATATTGGACCAGGATGTAGCACCAGCAGGACCAACATTGTCATTCTCCTCATTTGGATTTCACATTGATGCCATGTACACTAACAAACATAAAGTTGTCCTTTTTACTGTTGTATATATTAAGGTTATAATTTATAAGAAGACATACCTCATCAGCTATATGCTTCTTCCTCTCTTTTGTTTTTATTCCACCTGTTTACATTCACCAATATCAAATCAAAGGCCTCACAAATTGAATTTGTTAATCGAAATAGATATGGGGCAGTAGTCAGAAATTGAAAAAGCGCCATTAGTGGTTTGAAGGTCTTGGTAGACATCCAAAATATGATGCTGAACAAGCACCCGATCCAGCTTCTCCATAATATTGTCATCCCCATCTATTTTCTTACGCCAAGTAAAGCGACTTCGCTCATAAAGTTGGTAAGACGATGGAATATGTTAATGGAGGTTTCAGCCCCTCCCCACTTTTCGCTACTTGATCTTATCTCGTTTAGGTCTCCAATTACCATATAAGCGTTTCTCCTAGGATAATATTCTTTAAAGTTTCCCAAAAACCAGCTTTATCGCTAACATGAGGCAGCCCATAAACAAACAAAATAAGACATGAGAAATTTCTCTCAAGATCGGAATACTTTAGGCCAATGATGCGGGGAAGATGAGACTATTCTCATTCCACAGTACTCCTAATCCCCCCGAATGCCCATTGCCCGGTGACCAAACAGCGTTAGTAAACCCAATACTCTCTGCCAGCAGGGATTTTTTCTGTTTTGGTCTTGGCTATAACCATTATTTGCACATGTTCCTTAATTCTCATCGATTTAATTTCTGTCCAAAACAATTTACTTCCAATACCTCTTGCGTTCCAATAAGAAATCTTCATTAATTGTTTGTATTAGATTCATGATCAAGCGGGTAGAAATGATCATGAATCGAAGATGGTTTACTCCCGAGATTTATGTCCCAGAATCTTACATAAGACTTAAATATAATCGACAGGAGAAGCATCGCAACCACCAACGATGCCCACACAACGCCACAAGTTGATCGTCCTACACATGCTTTCCCTTTTTGCTGCTGCCTCCCATCAGTGTGGAGCAAGCAGAATCGCCGTCCTCAACCCCATGTTTACGCTTTCCCGACTCTGACTTGGAAGTGGACTTAACCACCAGCTGCTCAAGATCATTGGTAACCGAGGGAGAAGCCTTTGGAGTGATGAAATTAATGCTCCTGAAGAAATGTAACCTTTGTACGGACAAAGTCATCCAAGAGAATAGAGCAATTACCACCAAATTCAATGCACCCAACTAATAACACCAAGTCACCAACATATGATGGATGATCAAATGTAACAAGGTAAGTCTGTATTGAAATGTAACATAACCAGCTAGTGGTCAATCTAAATCCAATCACCTAAATGGATCATCATCAACCATCCAATAAAACTCTCTCAAGTATCCAACTTGTTTGACTGCTTACAATGGCAGCTTACAATCTTTAATTGCACCCATCCAATTCAAAATTTCACCTTCTTTCCCGGCCTGGTAATCATAGACAAAAATCTTATTCTGAAATGCCAACTCAGTTGGTCATCCAATAAAACTCTGTTACTGTGTACGTGCCCTCCCGGGTCACTTTCCTCCGATGAACCCCACCTCCTTTGACTGACTGAAACTAGGCTAACTCAGTTGGACATGCAGTACGTTTGGAATGCCATTGACAACTACTTGAACGTTTCAATCATTTTATCGACTGAATGACTCTAGACCTCATTACCAAGAATGCACAATGGGGAGATCCATAACAACAGCACATAGATGAAAGTCATGAAACTATAAGTAAGTAGTAACAGATAAAGAATTATCAGAAGAATTGAAAAACAGATAAAGAATACATATAAGTAACAGGATAAGAATAGATTTTAGCAATACAAACATTGAGGATAACCCTCCAAAACTAGCAGAGTCTACTAGGACTATGAATGAATAGGAGAACAAAAATGCTGCTCATAAAGATACTAGAATAAGCAATTATCACAAAGCATATGTACTCTTTAATTAACAGGAAGGAGCAGATGAGAACTAGCCAACTAGATTCTCCCAGTAAATGGGATGAAACCATATCTGATGAACTTACAGATGATTAAAAGAATTGTTACTCAACTGACATTTGCAACTTAACCACTAGGTGTGTATCCTCAGTAGAATGTGAGAGACCTATTCTGTTTTTCATTCGATTGTATTGTTGACAGGACGATGGAACTGAAAAAAAGAAAATCACTCATCTACGGCTATGCAGAAAGAGGAAATTGAAAAGAGGTCAGTAATAAAACCTGAATATAAAGCAGATTGAGCAGAGATATGCATCAAGCCAATGCAAAACTGGTATGAGATATGAACCACTCTCATGTTTAGTTTTGATGTTTGGAAATAGATTTGAACCCTCCTACTCGGCTTCTCCAATCCTCTCATGTGTGTGAACAGAATTGATGCTAAGAACTATAAAGCCAAGCCAACAATGGCTTCGCCTATGGAACTAAACTTGATAGTGCAACCAATGGGACTGAACTGTAGATTGAAATGTTCATGAGATGTACTGCATCTGCATGCTCATCAATTGGAACTGAAATGGAAGCAGCATGACCGGGGACACCTCTACACGGTGACAAGAACGACTGCCCATTCGCCCACCCAAGTAGTGAAGTAGTTGGTTGAAATGAAGCCCTATATTCAATATCAAACGATTTGCACTCATGACTTGCTCCTTATCTTGAATTGTTTTGACAATTCAATAATGTACTTGTTGTCATTTCGACACCGAATTTTGCCTCCCTGAAAAGATTGATTGAGCTTATGAAGAGACTTGGAAATGATCAAGACAATCAGACAGATATCCAGACCACTTTCGCCAATCGATTTGAAACAAAATGTAAGAAACAAGTTTTCATTATACCCGAGTCTTTTTGTTTGTTACTTATTGTGGTGATCAGGAGGTTCAAGATAAGAGGTGTGTGATGATTAGAAATGCATTGAGAAACTTTATTGAAAATATTTTTGTAATCTCTTCATTGCTATGACTAGCCTTCAAGGTGGTGAGGATTATGGCCTCAGATCACCCTTTCCAATTAATACCATCGAAATCCGGTTACGTTTGAGGTATTTTCGATGGAAGGTGTTTGCGTCTCAAATAGAACCCTTCTCGATCGACGATCGTTACCTGTTCTCGACGAAAGCATGTTTTTGATGGACGTCAATGGCAAAGCAATACATGAAGATGATTACTATGTGGAAGATGGAAGATTGCAAGATGATGTTGTTTCTCAATTGATTGATGTTATTTTTATACCATTTACAAGGGGTGTCACTATATACACCGCAAATCCGGATTAAGGATTTGCACGTCCTTAAGGACGTGCAAGTCTGGGACTGTGCACGTCCACTATTTAAGTCTTGCACGTCCTTAACAACGTGCAAGCACGTCCCTAAGGACGTGCAATACTTGCACGTTGTTAAGGACGTGCAAACCCTAGTTAGGGTTTTGCGTTTAGGGTTTAGGGTTTATGGTTAGGGTTTAGGTTTTCCGACGGTTTTGAAGGATTTAGGGTCAAATTAAACAGAACACAAGAAGTGTTAAGGTTTTCATTCGGATAATATGCGAATAACGTTATACAAGGAACGAAAAAAAAGTTTACATTCATAATTTTAATAAAGTTGTGGAATACAATCTAGGAAAATAGTAAAGGACGGCCGGAGTCGGCACGCAAGGCTCTAAATCTCTGAATCTGAGCTTGAAACGGAGCATCCCATCCGTCGACGCTCGGATGATGATGGTCAACCCATTCTAGTGGAGGCGGCGAAAGAGGAGCGTTAGGACGCAACCAGATCTACGAGAACAAAAATTTAGAGTTAAGTATTGACATGTATATCAAAAGAATGAATAGGTAATAAAAAAGACGTTTGAAGTCGTACCGCGGCAAAATGGTCTTGGTTTCCGATGCAGGCTACACCAAGAGTTGCTGATTGGGGAGGGTTGTTAGCAGATGTCGGCGAGATCATGGGGAGACATGTGAATGGATGATGCCAAGCTAGGACGACGAGAGGAATCTGATATACCGTCGCAAATACCAAACCCATGATGGGTAGCTCTATCCACCGTCTCCTATCACCATGTGTGGCTCCGGCCCATCTCTGGTAGTCGACGAACTGCTGGAATGGGTACTCTCCCGTATACCAACTGGCGTACAGATCGGCGTGATCCTCCAAGTGATTGCATAGTAGCGTTTTGAGTTCCGGGAAAGCAGTCTCGCCGATCGGTGATGTCAAAGCCGCCAAAGCACGGTAGCCACAATGACCATCTCCAACAGTGTCCCTCACCCTCTCAATATGACCGAGCATGAAGGGATCAACGTTGTTTCGACCCCAGTTGAACCCTCCGAACACATCATCGCGTCCACGGCGAGCTGAGGTCGCTTGTGGACGAGGCCGAGCAGCATTTCGAGCAGCACGCGCTTCTTCTCTCTCAAACCTTTCCCTGACCTCCTCGTATGGCAAAGGGTTGGTTCTGCAGGCATTCCTCGACCCCCGAGGCCTCCCCTTCCTTCGGACGCTTGCTGATGAGGGTGGGTGCAGCTCATCCTCGCATACATCGTTGGAAGCCGTGTATGAAGATGACAGCTCATACGGCAGTGGGGTGTCGTCGAGGTCAATCCATGTCAAATCCATCCAGAACGGGTGGATGTCCTCGGCGGGTATCGGAGTACCGGAGTTGACGTATGTCTGAATCTCATGGACACAAGGTATCCCGTAACAAACCCTCCAATGTCGGTCCACGCATACCGGATGAACCCTTTGGTTCACGACATCCTGCCACATCTTGTACAGATAATCGAAGCACTTTTTGGAGATTAAAGTCTTTACCTCATCAAAAAGGTTGATTTCATGCGCCGCTGTTGGCCATTTGAAGCGGTCGATCTCCAGAGAAGTTTGCACCTCATGCAGTTGACAATCGTTGACTCTATGGATTGCATCGATCACGATGCGAAAGTCACCAGTCGATGAGTGCAGTGCCTCCTTGAGAACCTTGTGTTGACCCTCAACTCTGTACACATTGAAGTGCGTGTCACTAAATATTCGATGTTATACCATCGCTTCAAATAGGAGATATGAAGTACGGTTGTACCTGTTTGTCGTACGGGTGCCGAGATGGAAGACATTATCTATGTAGCATCGTACGATGTTCCTGCTGTATGGAAGCCACACCGCCTCTAAATACGCCACCACACCTGGGAATGGGTGCCAATAAGCGTGTAACGCCCGACGACGTCGGTTGAACGATTCCTCCGACCTCGATTCGAACAACCCCCAACAATTGCCCTTGAATATGCCAGCGTGGTTTAAATTGTTTGTGATCTTCAGAGCAGCTTCCTCGCACTTTCTCGTCACGTGTAACCAGCAAAGGAGGTGTTGGACGTCGGGGAAGACGACAATCAGCGCCGCCAAGAGACCTAGCTCCCGATCAGTCATGATAGCTTGAGGCTGAACCGTCCCAAGCAAGATCTGAAGCTGACGCAACACCCAGGCGTATGTATCTTCGTTCTCGTGCGACATGAAGGCATAGGTGATGCAGTAAGTGTTGCCTGAGGGTGTGAACCCGACCACCTCGCACAATGGAATCCCATATCTGCAGGTGTACATATGTTACTTGTACAATATTTTATAATGGACTATATGTATAATAATGTAATCGTAAATAAGTCACTTACGCATTTGTTTTGTATGTGATGTCCAATACGATGACGTAATGGAACCTTCGGAGAAGCTTTATCCCGTCAGGATGCGCCAGGAAGAGGTCGCTCAAGACGTTGTCGTCATCCGGATGTCGTCTGAAGTCGTAGTAGTACCCTCTTTCCCGCAGATGGTGCAATGTATCTTGAGTCATCGTCCGAATACCTCTTTCTTCGGCGACCATCATATTGAGCGTGTTGGTAAGAGTCTTCCTTGACGTGACGTTGGTCTCATCCAACTGCCTCATCCCGTACCCAATGGATTTAGGAGGAGTCCCAATTTCTTTCATCCATCTAGCCATCTTCTTCTCCCCTTCTGTCATCTGCCCGGCTATGGCGTGACCCTTCAAGCTCGTGGAAAGCCCGTGGTTATGAACACCATGGGTTACCGTCATGCGCAACTGTCCCGGCGGAGCTTCGTGTCCATGTAGAGAGAATGGACAACCACTTATCTTCGACTGCGTGCTCCGGAGCTTCCTCCCGCGTGGTCGGTACTCCCCAAATTGCTCGCAAGCAAGGAGAACCCCGCCTGGACGATTCGACGCCCCCGTCCAAGACCGCTTGATTACTAGAATCATGCAGTGTCTCCGACCCAAGTCCTTGAAATGAGTAACCATTTCGTCACGGTCATTCCAAACCCTTGGGTCCGAGAACTCAGACGTAAAGTCTCTAAACTGTATTCATATAATTGAAAATATGAACAAAACGGAACGAATACGAAATATGTTGACTCTACGAAACATGTGCGTACCTGAGATACTTGGAGACGAGGATTGCTTTGCGGCTCGGCCATAGCGATTCTAGATGTCCTCCTTCGCTTCAATTGTAAGAAGTCGGACTTTGTTTTGGAGTGCGGAATCAAACTGTCCTCCATCGCTTCAAATAGGCCCTCTTGCGTTAATTGTACGCAGAACCCTAGGACGTGCTAGGGTTTAGGGTTTGGCTAGGGTTTTAGGGTTTGAGTAGGGTTAGGGTTTAGGGTTACGAAACTGCACGTCCTTAGGGACGTGCAGTTTCCTTACCCTAAAACCCTAGCCAAAACCCTTAAACCCTAGCCAAAGCCCTTAAACCCTAGCCAATCTTGAAGGTATCGGGCAACCTTATCATATTAACGTTTTCGTTTTTTATGTTTACGTTCAATATGACTCTGAAGAAATGAGAAGAGTCTAATAGAAATATATAGATAGATACAAAATCCGAAATATAAATGTATAATATCAACATACAAACTGCAAAAGTACATCACTGGCCAGGTGGATGACGTACAGCCTGATCCAAAATCCCCGTCACCTCGTCCAATAGCTCCTCAAGGCGAGGGTCGGTGGACAGGGTCCTCCAATAGCCCTCCATCTCGTGCAAGCGGGCCGCCAACGCCGGAGGGATGACGGAAGGCTGCGGGAGATCCACCCATGGGTCCATGCCGATCGGGTGAACGGGCGCTGGCGGGTCGAGATGCGGTGGTGTGGTCGGCAGCACGTACGGCCGGCTCTGCGAGGCGTACCACGGCAAGTAATCTGCGGTGACACCGCCCTGGCAATCCTCGCTGGTGCGCCTGTGCTCGGCCAGTCTATAGAAGCGACCCTCGTCCTGCAGGTCCCGCCACCTGTTGTCGCCCGGGGCGAACACGGCCATGTACTTCGAGTTCTTCAGGGTCGTGTCGCGGCAGACCTGAACCGGCGCGATGACGGCCTGCGGGATCCCCTGCACCCGTCCGAACTGCCGGAGGCACCTATCGGGCATATACGGCTCCTCCTCCCCGCAGAAGGTGATGGTGCCCCGATAGGTAGACTGACGGTACTGGCCGTCGAAGTCCAGATCACGCCCAAAAGGCATCCACCGAACCTACAATTGAACAAATCAGATTTAATTCACAGCTAAAAATTATAAGTGATATAGATAGAGTCTCGAATACATACATCATCGACGGTGAGACGGTCCACCTCGTCCCGCAGCTCCCGCATCTTCTTCATCTTCGCGTCGTCCTTCATCCGCGATGGCTGCTTCGGACCGATGAACTTCGCGTAGAAGCGAGGGTCATCCTTCCTAGCCGGGTCGCTGGAGAGATCACCTCGGAAGCGAGGGAAGTACGCCCATATCCAAGCCTTGACACAACAAAAGAATTTCGTTAGCATATTATTTAAATATTTGTAAACTAAAAACTCTAATTCAACGGTCTCGTACCTGTAGGATCGGCGTGCAGCTGTCTATGCCCTTCGCGCCGGAGCGGGTAGCCTCGCCTAGGCCCCTGTAGAGACAAGCGAGGGCACCAGCAGCCAATGCAAGGGTGGTCGTACGTGGGATGTCCCAAACAAGGCCCAACACCTTCCATGGGATCCGGCTCTGCGACTTGTCCACAAACAAAGTCGCGGCGAGAGCAATGCCCATGTAGGTCCTGTGCAGAAACAGCCGCTGTGCAGGGTCGTCCTCGGGCTGCCCACCTCCAACATGCGTGCGCAGCCGAATCTGCTCAGGATCAGCTGCGGCCGCTGGGTCATCGGCGGGGGCGGGGTCGACGAGTGGGCCGTGTCGCTGCTGCCACAGGCGAGTAAACCCAGTCACTGGAGGGCCGCCAGCGTGTCTGTACGACTTCAGAGTCGCAGGGGTGAGCTGGTAGTACTCCGCGATGGCCGGGACCAGAGCTCCCGCGGGCAGATGTGACGTGCAGGGCTGGCCATCAATCCGAAGTCCCATCAGACAAGCAACATCATGCAGCGTGATGGTCATCTCGCCCCATGGAAAGTGGAAGGAGCTGGTCTCCGGATGCCAATGCTCCAAGAAGGCCGTGCAGGTGAACTCGTCCACACACTGCCAATGGAGGGACCTGAGCTGGGGCACGCCGGATGGGAGCAGATCCTGGACCCAGGTCCCCGGTCCCTCAAATATGTAGGGATCGAAAGGCACCAAGTGAGTCGTCCGGTGGTGGAACTTCAGCAGCGGCAGCTCCACCGTAGGATCTCTCCACACCTCGTATGCCCGGTGATGCCGGTAAGACAGTAGCAGATCTCCCGGTGGCAATAAAGGGTCGACCTGCGCAGCCGGTGCGGCAGCCTGCGCAGGGATGGGCTGGGGCTCTACCTGTGGGCCCCCCTGGCCCTGAGTCTGCCCCTCCTGACCGTCATGATCCTCTTCAACGACGTCAGGGATCACATCATCTGCAGACCCCAAGGAGACAGCCGCTGGCGTGGCGGAGGTCGAAGGCTCGGGCTCCTGTGTGCCGGATGTAGAAGCCTCCGGGACGGTCGGTGGAACCCGAATAGGCGGTCTACCCATGTCGGCCCGTCGCCCACCGACTACCTCTGTGATGCAGCTACTCAAAACCTCGGGGGGGCTCTAAAGAAGGCTGCAACCCCATCGTCGCATCGCCGGAAGAATCCCAAGGTGGCATACCCGACCAGAAGGTGTCGGTCTCGTCGACCGGTGGCGTCCCCATCGACGGCTGTAATCGCTCTGCAGACGCGAGCAGATCGTCGACAGTCTGCTCGGGGGGTGCCGTAGACCCAGGTACCTGGCTGACCGCTGCCCGGTCGCCGAACCTAATAGGCCGGAGGGTACCATCATCCCTCATGAGCCTCCCTGCCTGTTATTATGATCTAGTTGAATATTAATTTCTTTTCAGTATATTTTAATATATTGTAATGTATTTTAATGTCTTTTGATGTATTTTAATATGTTTTATTGTCGTTTATTATATTTTAATGTTAATTAATGATTACAATTATATTTTAATGTTTTTTACTGTATTCAATATATTTTTAAGTATTTTAATATTTTTTTAATGTTTTTTATTATCTTTCAATATATTTTTATATTTGAATATATTTTAATATATTCAAATATATTATATTTGAAGTATTTAAATATATTTAAATATATTTAAATATATTCAAATATTAATTAAATAATTTTTAAGTATTTTAATATATTCAAATATATTATATTTGAATATATTTTTTATTATCTTTCAATATATTTTTATATTTGAATATATTTGAATATATTCAAATATATTATATTTGAAGTATTTTAATATATTCAAATATATTATATACTATCTATTTTATTCTATTAAATTAAAACTATATTCAAGTATATTTATTTTAATGTTAATTAAATTGATTTATATTTATTTTAATCTATTTTAATATATTCAAGTATATATTTTAATGTTAATTAAATACTTTTGAAGTATTATAATATATTTTAATATTTTTTATTGTATTTCAATTGTAATTTATTTCTATGTATTATATTCTATCAAATTACAATTATATTCTTTTCTATCAAACTATATACTATAAAAAAACATTTTAATATATAAATAAATAAAAAATTCTATCAAACTATATTTTCAATCATATTCTATCAAACTATATTCTATCAAACTATATTCTATTAAACAATATATATTATCTGTCAAACTATATTTTCAAAAAATCTATTTTCAATTATATTCTATTATAAAACTATATTATCTATCTAATTATATTTTAAAACTCTAAAAATAAATCAAAAAAATAATAATTCAAATAACATACCGGTGGAGTCGGGACCGGGGACACCTCAATGGTCCGACGCTTCCGCGGCGGCAATAGACCGTCGTCCGCCACACCACCACCATCAACGCCGCCAGCCGCCACCCCACCACCACCGTCACCGCCGCCAGACGATGCCCCACCACCACCACTCCCCTCCACCGGCGCCACCGCCTCCACCTCCATCACCGTCGCCTCCGCCTCCGCCTCCAAGGCCGCCACCGGCGCCACCGCCTCCACCTCCATCACCGTTGCCACCACCTCCACCTCCAAGGCCGCCACCGGCGCCACAGCCTCGGCCTCCATCGCCGTCACCTTCGCCTCGGCCTCCAAGGCCGCCACCGCCGCCTCGAGGTCTCCCTCTCTTTCTGCCATCTCTCTCGGTCTCTCTCTCTCTCTCCGGCGCTCTCTGTTCTCTCTCTCTCTCGACGGCGCTCTCTCTCTCTCTCTCTGTTCTCTGACGACGAAGACGATAGACGAAGAGGCAAGTCCTCTTCGTCTTTAAGAACGTGCCCTATTGCACGTCCTTAAGGACGTGCAAGCCCGTTCCCAAGGACGTGCAAGCACGTCCGAGTTTGAAAAAAAAAAAAAAGGGGTACACCCCACTTGCACGTCCCTAAGGACGTGCAAGCACGTCCTTAAGGACGTGGGGATTTGCGGTGTATATAGCCGAAACGTTTACAAGTGGTCCATTGTAATTCTCTCTATGATGCATCTTATTTCGGATTATACAACAGAATGGTTGGAAAATCATAAAATGCTAGTATTTTCAGTAACATATGACCAGAATTGTTCAATTGGGTGCTTATGTGAATTATTATACCCCATACGTTTCAAAATAAATGTCGTCTGACTTTTGTGCACGTTTGCTAAGAAAATAAAAACTCTATAAAATATTTTTTTAATCGATATTTTTTATTATAAATTAATACTTATTAGTGGTATCAATTTATTAAAAAATAATATTCTATAGAGTTTTTACCTCATTAAAAAGCGTGCACTAAAAGATAAACGACACTTATTATGAAACGGAATGAGTATATATATTTTTTCTTTCAATAATCAATATATTATAGTGGATGATTTAGAAATTAAAACAATACTCTTATCTATAATAGGAGCCACAATTTCAATTTATTGATCATTATAAGTAGTTAAAATTAAGCCCAAGAAGAAAGAAAGAGTTGTTTACATTTTGAAGCCTGCCAAAGGCAGATCATAAAAGGTATATAGAGAGGAAGCTTCATCTATCCCATGACCTTCTGCAGCAGACGTTTTGGTTTTTTATATATGTTCTTCATGAGGCTATGTTTTTTGTGCAAGATGAAGAACTTGGGAAACTAGAGGAGGAAGTGGTCAGCACAAAGCACATAGCGCTAGCAATCAATGAAGAACTCGGAAATGTTCTTCATGAGGCTATGTTTTGTCGAACGGATGGAGTATATTGAAAGGGTACATAATTACAGATTTTACACAGCATAGGTGGTGTACTAAACTACTACTGGTGTGTAACTCGGAAATGGAGAAAGGACAGGTGAAGTAAACACAACAAGTCTCAAAGTATACATGCATTAAACCATATATCAATCAAGTTGAAGTTTGTGTGAAATATGTTACCAACATTACCACATTGCCTCCTAGGACTCTTACCTCCTTCCTGTAGAAACAACCAAGAATTTTGACTTATCACTCTCAATGGCTTTAACTCAATTATAGCTAAGTCACAGAGAGGACGAGGAAAAAAAATGGTGTAAATGTACGAATATATATTAGGAGAAGATTCAGGGACCCCACCATGGAGGATGTATACGAACATAACTCCCTGCATCAAGTTCGACATCACTGCAAGTTCTTGAGCTAAAGATGATTGTCCTTGTGTTCATAAGCCTATCTTCTTCATATTCCTCTTTTAATACAGAGCTCTGCAAAGCAAGAACATGAGAATTCACTGCAATCAGTTTTTTGTATGCGAAAAAACAGGTAATGACAGAAAGTAGAAGATTGCTTTCAAGTTCTCAAACCTTTTTATACCCATGGATTGAGCAAAGGCAAACTGTCAACTTTGCTTCAAATGATCTTGACAAGATTTTCACATCAATGTATGCGGCTTCATCTGAATGTAAAAGTTGGGGTAAATGCCCATTTAGACGTGTTGATGCAGTATTTTGTATTTACTTCAGACGTAGTTGGCATGAAACTGAAGCAAATAAATCAGTAAGATTTCACCTCCCGGAGCTTCAGACCGCATATTCTTCAGGAAATCCAAATCATATTCCTTTTCCCTCTGAGTCACTTTCTGAAGTTTTTCCAATAGTCCGCTGCTGCATGCTCTGGCAAAAAATAAAGTACGCAAAAGATAAGACTTCAATTTTCAATTTGAATTTGTTGGAAACAAATGGTACCTTATATGGAAAGCTCAGATAAACTAACCTCGACTGCTTAGGCATCAAAAGGAGGGCACCTTCGTTCACAGAAGTGGCACCAAGTGCTTCCTGAAACTGATCAGTCATGGTCTTCTTTTTGGCTTTTGGTGATGTATGTCCAGCACTTCGATCTTTGGACTGAACAAGGAATCAAAATTTCACATCAGGCATCTGATCCACAATAACGAATATAATGAATTTACTGCTGTAGAAACATTTTAAGCCACAACAAGAGTTACCTCATCGTCACATGAGGATCCACTATCTATAACCTCACAGCGGTCTTCATCATTTGAAATTCCCTTCTCTGTCAGTGATGTATTTTTACTGACAAGCACCTTTCTTTTTCGTCCTTTCCATCCAACCTACCAGAGAGAACCTTGAATCAGATGCAGAAATCAAGAAATTCAAGAGCAAGTGGAAGTCATCAGAGAACAAAGAAGAACCCTTTTGGGTATCGCATATTGACCAAAATTCTTCTCCTGGAGACCATCAAGAAGATCAGCCATGGAGTGTTTTGCACATTCATGTCCACCAAATCCTTTAGCAGCTACTTCATCTTCTGATTCATGGATGAATCTCCCCTTCAAACCTTCCATAGGGTTAGCAGCAGCTTCTTCCAGGCTATCGTACTCCACAGCTAGTGGTGATTCCCCAAAGTGAGGTGGCTCAGGCGAATCAGGAGCTTCCTCAGCAGAAATAGAGTGCCTAACAACTTGCTGATGATATGGTTTAGAATGCAAAGACTTTGGTTGGTTCCTCACTCTTCCACCTGCAGTATTTACACCTATACTTGATTAGTTTGATAGTTCCAAGAAGTCTTAATGAAACCGAAAGCTGCCTGCTGCGAATCAATTGGAACTTATACATATTTGGCACAATAAAAGGGGGTTTATAAACATATCCAAGAGGAGATGCTTAGAATTTACGTAGAGATAAACTCAATTTAAGTTTCACAGTCAAGATATTTGTGCACCATATTGACGTAACAGCCATTATAATTCATAGCGACAATGCTAACGTCGTTCATGTTAGCTTGCACGTAGAAGCATCTTCCTGGAATATTAGTAATTCAAAAGTAAAAAATACAGATAGTTGACATCTCTACTAAGGCGAAAATCTTGGACTGTTGACTTCTTCATCCTCCACTTATGTGCATGAGTGATCGTTCAACAATCACAAGTTGAATCTCATGTTAATAAGAAAGGGGTTCTATGAAATCTCAAACCAATATTGTTGTTGGTCCTTAAGAAAATTTAGAGAAATACTATGTAGAAAAAAGATTTCAAAAGCTATAAAGAACATAACACAGTAACCTAACAGTAAAACCTTGTGGGATTAAACATGACAACTGCAGGGAAATTTTTGAAATAACTGAAGCATGATTATATGCACATAATCTAAATCTATCATTAAATAGGTGTCACAAGAAGATACAAGAACCAAAACCTCAAGCATGAGTGCCCAATTTGAAAAATACCTTCAGTATAAGACATTCCTCTGAACTTGGTATGTTGCTGCAAAAAAGGCATCCTTGTTTTCAGGCAATTGAAGATACCTATTTGTACCTCTATAAACAGCAGATTGCTTGCAAACTTTTTGTTGTTGATACTTTAGGCCCCTAATTATCAAGCTAGGTTTTCTTTCATTACCAAAATATAGAAAATCAAATAAGCAAAAATCTGAATGACATGTCAATACAACCTACACTCAAGAGAGGTAGTTAACAATACCTTCACAACAGATACAAGCTTCTCATGTATCTTGGACCAGGATGTGGCACTAGCAGGACCAACATTGTCATTCTCCTCATTTTTAATCCCAACATCAAAAGCATCTTTATTAAAAAGTGGCATTTCAACTTCATCTTCAGAAGAGCAACCTGCATTCTTCTGTTTGCAAAACCCTCAATGACACTAACAACAGCTAAAGAGTAACTTGTAACAGATAGTTTTATTGCTATAAAATGATAAAAGATGCTCAAAATGCTGAGAGCATGACAAATTCTTCCATATTGAATCAAATATGTGTGTTGTCAGAAGAGCACATCCAGTCAAATGCATTCTTGGCTCAGTGTTGTAATATAAGGCTCGTGTTGATTACTACAAGCAGAATAATCCTTCATAGATTAGATGTTCAGATTGCACTAATCAATTTGGATTTCACATTGATTCCATGGACAATAACAAACATAAAGTTTGCTTGTTACTGTTGTACTATTAAGGTTATAATTTATAAGAAGACATACCTCATCAGCTATATGCTTCTTCCTCTCTTTCGTTTTTATTCCACCTGTTCACATTCGCAAATATCAAATCAAAGGCATCACAGTTGACCATAAGTAATTAAATACTCCGTATAATTTTTTTTACAATATTTTCTTTTCAATTTAGCATGCTAAGAAGAAAATGTTCAGTGATCTAACCATCATATCTCATAAATTATGAAAAGAGTAAGTTCCCAGTGACTAATTTCCTGTTAGTGACATGCAGTACATCATAAAGGGTTGCATGCTTTCCAAATGATATTTTCAAGTTTCCAACACCTAACTAGGAGTGCACAGCTGTATCTCATCTTCCTATTCTTGTGGGGAATTACAACCTCAAAAGACAAAAAAATAATAATAATAATAATAAACAGGCTGAAGTAGTCAATAGATGCACCTGATAGTAGCTCAAACTGCAATGCAAGGTTGGGTTTTTCCTGTTGGTTTGAAAACAATATTCAGGTATCAAAACTCCCCATATCACACCGTGAATCACATGTAACATCAGACTATATAGTACACATTGAAAAAAATACTTGATGGTGAGCACTGAGCAATGTTGAGCAGATTAAAAAAAAAAAAACTTTGTAGTCTCCAACTAAATCCAAGACATTACAAGTTTTCCTGTCATGACACTGTGGTTTATAGCTAAGAGTTGTTCAATGCTGAGAATGCAACTAGTAGCAACTTGCAGAAATAAAAATTTCCATAATGCAGATTCAGCAAGGGAGACCTTAAATGAAAAGTCGAGATGACACTAATGCGTTTCAGTATTACTACTCAGATGAAATTCAAACTTGACCTAAAATAAAACTGGCTTAATTTGTTTGCGACGATAAGGTAATTGCTAATACTACAAACTCAGCTTCAATCAAAATCAGCGCAAATGACATTCAATCCAACCAGCTTATTCAACGAACAGCAGGAACTGGATCTGAAACTACTCAACCAGCCAGCTTATGAGACAACAGGCAGAATGTACAAAATGAACCAGCTGAAATTATGACATAAAATAAAATTTGCAAAACGAAACTAACTGTTTCTCAGGTCTCACCCTCTTGCTAGGACCATCCAACGACACACAGCGTTCCGAACCATGAAGCTCAAATTCTTCCTCGTCTGAAACCAAACAAACCTGGATCGTGAGGGAGAGAGAGAGGGGTAAAACGGAAAAAGAGGACCTGGTTCATGAATTTCTTTCCCAACGTACAAAATACATCGGCGATTAATCTCACCGGAGATGCTCTGATCGGAATCTTGATTTGGAGGGAAACTATTTCGGCGCCACATTTTTCCCGCTGTTGTACGAACAACGGAGCAGATCAAACCCTGTCGGTGATTCGCATCAACTCGGAGACTGGGTGAGAGTTGCTAGATCCCGATTTCTGGACGGACCTATAATATGATAAAATCTTGACTTGGGGTTTGGGCTTGGCTATTGGATATTGGGCCTGGGCCTCTAATAGATTTGGCATGGGTGGGCCTTAATGGATCTGCTGCCCAAAACACTATACTCCGTATATTTGGAGTCGTTTCTAATTACTTCCATGTTTAAAAAATAGAAATAAAATCTTTAATCTTTATGTCATATTTTGGCCCATTAAAACATTCGATTATAATGCTTTATAATAAGGACTTGTTTGGATCTGTTTTTAAAATAAAAAGTTATCCCTCATATAGGTATTTTAATCTTATTAAAAAATATGGAGGACTTGTTTGGATCTGTTTTTAAAATATGGAGGATATAAGGTAATTGCTAATACTACCAACTCAACTTTTTTAATAAGATTAAAATACCTATATATGGAGGATATAAATTGGACCATCTCCTACCATTTTTTTCGAAATTTGTTTTAAATGAGAAAACAAAAAAATTTACATTTTATCTACTATTTTTTGTTACAACTCTAATTAACTAACTTCCTCATTTTAAAGGTTTAGAAAAAATTTGACGGATTGGAATCAATATATAACTTTTTTTTAAAAAGCACTAAGACGGTACTCTTAAATCATGATTTGATCTCAATCCGTCAAATTGAAGTTGAAAACGTATTATAAATTATTAATTATATATCTTATCTTTGTGCTTATTTTGTTTTCTAGAGTCATCATCGAATTGAGAAAGTAAAATAAATTTACATATTAAAAAAATATAAAATTTAGTTGTTTTTATTGAGTTTTATAAAATTGTATTTTTATTGACCAAAAAAAAAATTGTATTTTTAGGTACTTATACAAAATCTTTCAAATTGAGATGTAGATAAAATTACAAAAATTTAAGCTATCATATTGGAAAGATTATTTCATATAATTAAAATATAAAATTATATTGGATAGATTATTGATATAAAAAAATAAGTTTTTTACCCAACTACATTGAATTATTAATTAATGGGACTAAAAATATAATATCATTTTAATATAGAAAATGCCACATATGCAAAAATAACAGTATTTTAATCTATTCGCATATGTGGAATTTTATATAGATGGATATATATATAGATAGATACGTAGTATAGATTAACAAAATTTAATCTAATAGATATGAAAATATTGATATTTGATAGATGTTTTTATAGATTGAAATTAGTTGAATTTCTATGGATTGTTGATACTTTGATACCTTGTATTAGAAGATCACCTGTTATTACACGTTCCCCACACTCTTCCAAGTTCCAAGGTCCTCTTCTTCAATTTTGATCCAAATTCCTCCAGACGAAGAAAAAGCTTCGATTCTCATCCATGGCGACTCTCTCTGCACCTTGGCCCAACAATCCCAACTCTAACCCCAATTCCAACCCTAATTTTCTCCCACCCGATGACCTCCCTCCTTCCATGTCCTCTCAATCTGAACATCATTACTACGATTCTTTCACCACCGCCGTCGCCGACGAGGACACTGCCTCCTCCGAGAGCCTCCCCGCCGAAGCCGGTATTGGAGACGACGTCCACAGCTTTCCTAATCATACGCAGCAAAATCCTAATTTCAATCCCCCAAACCCTAATTTCGTCGCGCCTGTCGCTCCCCCTCCTTCGATTAGGACTTCTCTGATGCCTCCTGCTACCGCCGCACCGAATTCTCCCAATTCATCCCTTACTGGCGGCTCCCACTCCCTGGCTCCTGCTCTCCTCCATGTCTCCTTTAACCAGGACTCTGGCTGCTTTGCCGCTGGCACCGATCGTGGTTTCCGAATCTATAACTGCGATCCGTTCCGGGAGATCTTCCGCCGGGACTTTGACCGCGGCGGTGGTGTCGGCGCTGTTGAGATGCTGTTCCGGTGCAATATACTTGCTCTTGTTGGCGGGGGCCCTGAGCCGCAGTACCCGCTCAATAAGCTCATGATATGGGACGATCACCAAAGCTGCTGCATCGGGGAGCTCTCTTTCCGCTCGGAGGTTCGAGGTGTCCGGCTCAGGCGGGATCGGATTGTGGTTGTGTTGGAGCAGAAGGTATTTGTGTACAATTTCGCTGATTTGAAGCTCCTTCACCAAATTGAGACGACCGCGAACCCTAGGGGGCTTTGTGAGGTCTCACAGACGGCCAACTTGATCTTGGTATGCCCCGGATTGCAGAAGGGACAGGTGAGGGTGGAGCATTATGCAACGAAGAGGACGAAGTTTATCATGGCCCATGATTCAAGGATTGCTTGCTTTGCACTGACCCAGGATGGGTCCTTACTAGCGACTTCAAGCACAAAAGGGACCCTTGTTAGGGTTTATAATACGACGGATGGCACATTGTTGCAGGAGGTACTCCTTAGTCCTTGCCTTGATGTTTTAAATTCATCACTGATTCCTTGGTTTGTTAATTGATGATTTGGGGCTTTGTTTTTGCTCAGTGCCGGTGGCTATGCCTATGGTATTCTCTGTTGTTACCTGGTTATTACTGTCTTTATCTAGGTTAGGGTTTGTTTGTGTGATGTGCTTATTGCATATAAGAATTGTATATGAAGCTTATTTGTGATGAATTGGATCATGTCATCATCATGCCAAACAAACGCAAGTCTGAAACTTTAGATGAAGAAACATATTTTATGTTAGAAAAGCCTAGTCCTATCATAAACATACCATTGTATGAGTCCTTGTCTAAGTAAGTGCACCTTATCTTAGGGAGCTGTGACATGGAATTGATCCCAAATTACTGATGGAAGCACCTCAACTACATATTGTACATTAGAAAAGCCTAGTCCTATCATATACATACCATTGTATGAGTCCTTGTCTAAGTAAGTGCACCTTATCTTAGGGAGCTGTGATATGGAATTGATACCAAATTACAGATGGAAGCACCTCAACTACATTCTTCTAATTTTGCACATCACTGTGGTTGTTATGCCAACTATTTTCCTGCACGGAAAGTCCTTGCTCCCATGTATCAATATGAGATACTCACCTCTGCTTCTTAGAAACAATGTGTTACCTAATAATGTCTGTTTCAGGTGAGGAGAGGCGCAGATCGAGCTGATATCTACAGTTTGGCATTCTCTCCTACTGCACAGTGGTTGGCTGTCTCAAGTGATAAAGGGACTGTTCATGTTTTCAGCCTAAAGGTTAATTCATTAACTCCTTCCAATGACAGTCCACATCCTGTCTCCGAAGGCAACACTTCTTCACAATCAGGATCATCTCTTTCTTTTATTAGAGGTAATTGCTATGCTTATGCAATGCTTCTTACCTATCATGGATTTATATCCAGGCATCTAGCTCTCACATTTGTACGCAATTTATTTATGTTCTTTGTTTGCCACTGGTCAAATTAGTAGGCTGCATCTTATTTGTGCGTTCTAATCTAATACTCTGTAGTTTTTTAACTCATAGACTGTGAACTAGAGAAGTGGAATCCGCCCTGCCTTAGTACTTTAGTGCTTCTAACCTAACTATTAGTTGCTCTTTTCCAACATGAATGAGCAAAGCTTGATTGAAGAGCACATGTTTGCTATAGTGGATGCTTTATCGATATCCTACTGTTCATAACATTCTTAAAATTCTCGTTGCAAATTTTAATGATTTGGACCCAACATTTTTCATATTTTTAACTAATCAGGAAAGAAGCAAACATTTATACCCTTTTTTCTTGCCTTTTTTTCTTCTATCATATCAGTCTCCTTAGCTGATTTTTTTAAACATATCTTCTCCTACCAGCTTCATGTACTTTTCTTCCAATCAAATGCTAGATTTATCTTCTTTGAAGTTTTGCCAACAAGATGATGTGGTGGCTTTACTTTTGGTAGCTTTAGTTTCAGAAGCTCACCTGAATTTCGCTTTCTTGTGGAACATATTTCATTATAGCTGAGAGGGGAACTTTGTGTGGTGAGGAACTGTAAATAATCCAGAGACACCTCGTTCTTATTAATGATAGATGTTCCTTCAGTTATTGTTGTGAAGATAAGGATTTGTTGTTGCACTTAATCTTCTATCTCTAACTCTCCACCGAAGATTATAGTGTTCATGTGGTGGGTTTAACAAAGGAGGGAAATAATCAACTAAATGCATGAAAGTATTATTGTCATCATCTATATTTCTAGGCTATTGATTATTTTTGTAAGAAAAAACAAAAATGATGTGTTTATGAAGGATTGAAGGTTAGGATTTGCTTTTCTGCAGTGATTCAAGAGTTAAGCTTTTTTGAAGTCTTAAAGAGTGATAGAAAGAGTGATAGAAAGAATGATAAATGGCATAAGGGTGGATATAGATTTTTTAATATATTCAGGGAATGATCTAGCCTTTTTTATAAAAAATTTCTGGGCTAGCTGTAATCTGTTTTTTCTTTTGTAGGGGTCTTACCAAAGTATTTCAGCTCTGAGTGGTCAGTGGCCCAGTTTCGTCTGATTGAAGGTACTCAGTATGTTGTTGCATTTGGCCATCAGAAAAATACGGTGGTAATACTTGGAATGGATGGAAGGTTAGTATATATAAAGCCAATAAGATGCAATTTACATGCAAGTTGAAGTGATTACTTTCTGTTATGCATTGCTGAATTCTTCTGAACTCTATTTCTGTTTTGGACTTATACAAACAATTTTTTCATACCTCCCTCTGATAACTTAAAGATATTTCTTCTAGCAATGGTAAAATCACTCATTCATTTCTTTTTTAGTCATACAAGTCAGTCCAAGCATGTCTTAATCTAGACGATGGAGAAGGATTGCTCAAACCTGAAAGATTGAAAGTGGGCATCTTTAAAATATTTTTTGGGGAATTCTGCTCAAGGTCTTGCATGTTGGTCTGTCAAATGCTCATGTATCATTTTTTTTTACTTGTATTGGCAAAGTGTCTATCAGAAACACCCTCGGACTAGTTCGGGTTAAGCATACTTACATCCCGACCTCCATACTTCGCTTCATTGGGGAACTCACTGGGTAGTCTGGGTGGTTGTTGGCATTTCCTTGTGTATGGGCTTCGTTGGAAGAAAAGTAGTGTGTAGTTTGATGCATGGTAAATTGGTAACTTGGGTTCACGTCTTTGATCAGATTTTGAACTCGGTGGTTTTACTTGGTGTTGTGAACTGCAGTCTACACTTATTAGCTGCTGGGTTATTAGATTTTAGATATGTTATTTCCCATTCTTTTTGAACATTCACCTTTATCTCAATGGCTAACATGCTATTGCAATATTGTCATAGCTTCTACCGGTGCAAATTCGATCCAGCAAAGGGCGGAGAAATGACGCAATTGGAATTTCACAACATCCTGAAGCCTGAAGAACCATTTTAGCAAAATATGATTCTAAAATTGCCTTCTCAACACTGACTCTGGTACATTCTATACTGCTTCCTTCTTAACCTGTTTTTTCTAGCCTTCCATTAGATAAGTTCTTCATTGACAAAAGGATCTCCATGATGTAAATAGCAAATATGTTGACACTAGTTGTAACTGGACACTATCTGGCGTAAAATGCCCAAGTTACATTTACTCTTCGTGGTCCCTTTGGTTCTGAAATCGGCTTTTGTTTAGTTAGGTTTCACCATTTTTTTCACGTGGTGTGCTATTAGGTAACGTGACATACGTTCATATTGATTAACACAATTCATCCATTGACTACCTAATCCTTTACTAAAGATATGTACTATATAATTATAAGGCCAAATTGCATAAAACCACCCTTTATTCACTCTTCTTTCCAACTAGCCACCCTTTATTAAAAAAAATTCACTTAACCAACCATTATAACATATCTATTGCAACTAACCGTCCATTTTCTCTTTTATCAATTTAAAAGACCAAAATGCTCCCAAAAATATTTATGATTATTACTAAAGATATGTACTGTACAAATATAAGGTGAATGTTTTATTTAGACTCCTTAATCTTAATATATCTTGAAAAGAGTAATAATGCATTGTGATTGTGGATAGTAAAGACGGAGAAGCAATAATCCAGTCACCCCAAACCCACCGACACAAACCAACAAAGGCCCACACCATCCAACTACCAAATGTTCAAATTTTATGTTGGAGGCTTCGCGCGTTTGGTAAAACGGAGGTTTTTAGGGGTTGTGTATTTTTTAGGAGTTAGGAGTTTATTTTGTGTATTATGGAGGTGTGGGAGGTGGAGTTTTTTTTATAAAAATAACCTTGTAAAAAGATGAAAAGTGTTTGGTGGTTGTAAAATTTATAAAAAGTTATTGTAGTGAAAAAGTCCAAAATACCCTTTATAAATGCTAGAGGGAGAAAGGGCCAAAGAAAGTGGAGGACAAAAGTGACATTCAAAACCTTCACAAAAAAATAAACTCCACCTTAACCTCCCAAAGCTAGGGGAGGCAGCTTTTATTTTCAACAAAAATAAACTCAACCTTAAACTCCCAAACCTCCACACAAAGACACAATCAAACACCATATTATAGAACTTCCATTTTTTTTAACCTCCCAAACCTCTTAAAACCTACTGTCAAACACCCACGCCAAAATCTCCTCATATATAACAACAACAACAGGTTAGTGTCATCGTAAATCGATGGCGATTCGGAAGTTGCACGGATCAGTTGATAGCATTGGCACCCAGAGAGTCCTTGCCTCCCTATTCGAGCACCAGCTCGACTTTGACTTCATCCCCGTCGACCTCACCTCTTCCCAGAATCTCACCCCTAGTTTTCTATCTCTCAGTGTAAGTCTCTTGTCATCGATCTCGATCTCGTATATCTTATTGAGCCTATCCGATGCGAAGGAAATCGATCACCTTATCTGTTTTTTACTTCCTTAATTAATTGCAGCCTTTTGGTGAGGTCCCCGTTCTTGAAGATGGAGACTTGATTCTATTTGGTATATTTACATCTCCCTACTTCATTTATATTTCTCTCTCTCTTTTTATTTTGTCCTTTTCGCTTCTGTATGGTACACGTTTTTGTTTGACTAATCTCACCAAAGTTGGTCTTATCACCTCTCAATGTACATATATATATTTAGTATTTTGAGAAAATAATGTAATCTCCATCTTCTTTTAATCTTTTTTTTTTGATATATTCTTATTCATCTCAATTATTTCAATTAAAAATAATACTCCATCCGATTGGAAATAAACGATTTTTGACTATTCTGCACGTAGTTTTAGGTAGGGGTGGGCACAAATCCCGCAAATCCCGTCCTGTCCCGCATCCCGTCCCGATCCCGGTGGGATTAAGGGAAAAAAATTCAATCCCGTCCCGAAAAAAATACGCGGGACGGGACGCGGGACGAAGAGTTCTCATCCCGCAAATCCCGTCCCGTCCCGCATATATATTAAATATATATATAATTAAAATTAATAAAAAAATATTTAAGAATATATTTATATTATATGTATTAAAATTTATTTAAACCCAACATTAAAGTCATAAAATTATATGCATGTATAATGTGTTCATCAATAATCAAATATACAATAATACAAATAGAATACCTAATAGTCTAATAGTATAACAGTGGCTGTGCAAACAAATTTGAGGCATTAACTAATCGAAAAATAACATATACTCCGTAATATAGTAGCATCACAGTGGCTATTACAGTGGCTATTAGTTTTTGCTAAAACAAAAATCAAATATAATATGTAGTCTAAATTTCTAATACAGCAAACTCGTGTAATATGTCATGCTTTTATATTCCGACAGGGGTTTGCAGAGAGATCGAGCAAATAATGTGCGACTTCTGGTGGGGAGAAGCGAAAGGTGCACTGGATGAGTTGGAAGAATTTGTGTAGACCGAAGGTGAGTGGTGGGATGGGGTTTCGGGATTTGGAGATTTTCAACCTTGCTATCCTCGCAGAGCAAGGGTGGAAGCTCCTAAATGAGCCTGACTCTCTACTTTCGAGAATGTTGAAGGCTAGGTACTTCAGAAGGGGGAGCTTCATGGATGCGGAGGCTGGCTCGAATCCTAGTTATGTGTGGCGAAGTCTACTTAAGGGCAGGGAGGTCCTCGAGAATGGGGTGTTGTGGGCTATAGGGAATGGGAGTGCAATCAATATATGGAGGGATCGGTGGATACCAAGACCAAGGAATTTCAAGGTTTTGGCCAATCTAAGTGGGGCAGCAGAGGATATGAGAGTGGTTGACTTAATAGATTGGGAAGTAGGATGCTGGAGGGAGGATGTGCTAGATGACATTTTCCTCAAGGAAGATGTAGAGATGGTTAAGCGGATGAGGTTGGTGGCGCCAGAGGTCCAAGATGAGTTGGTTTGGTATTACGACAAGAGCGGGATGTATACGGTGAGGTCGGGCTATCGATTGATGTGTAGCTTGGTGGGAAGGGGGAGTCAAGCAGGAGGTTCTGAATCCAAGAGCACTCAAAACCTATGGAAGCAAGTGTGGAAGATCGAGGTACATCCGAGGGTTAGAGACTTTGTGTGGAGAGCTTGCCGAGGCATCTTACCATGTAACACAAATCTGATCAAGCGAAGGGTAGAGGTGGCGGATGCTTGTCCTCGATGCGGACTGGTCGAGGACACTATGCATGTTTTATACTACTGTGGGTTTGCAAAAGAGGCTTGGAGAATAATCCCAGAGCTGAACCGGAGGGGCAAAGGAGCCAGAGAGGTGCTGGATTTCCTTGAGAAGGTACAGCAGCTCAAGTCCCCGGAATTAACACAAAAGTGGGCGATGGTCATGAGCGAACTATGGAGGGCACGAAACGAATTTGTGTTCGAGGGAAAGATCAAGCAGCCAAGGATGGTGGTGGAGGGGGCCCTGGAGTGGCACAAGGAATATATGGAGGCTACGACAAAGACGGAGGTGGCGGAGAGGCGCCCGACTATACCGGTAGGGACAGAGGGAGTAAGGTGGGTCAAACCGGACGGGGGCTATATCAAAGTAAATTGTGATGCAGCCGTCGACGAGCACAGTGGATGTGGAGTCGGAATGGTAGCGCGGGATGGGAATGGGGAAGCATGCTTGGTGGGAGCAAGAATGGTGCAGCCTTCCATGGATGTTATGCTGGTCGAAGCGGAAGCTATATTATGGGCAATCGAGGTGTGCTTGGACTTCGATATGTCTCATGTGATCATTGAATCAGACTGTGAATCAGTAATTAAGAAGCTGCAAGAGGGGACGAGGGTTAAGGGGACCATGGGGGTGCTGTTGGATCGAATTCGCAGCAAAGCAAACCAGTTCGAGGATGCAAGGTGGTCGTTCGTGAGGAGGAGTGGCAACAAAGCAGCACATGTTATGGCAAAACTTAAACCCCCTGATCATTTTGTTAGTAGTGTTGAAGCGCACTTTCCTGGTGTTTTAATCAATGTAATTCTGACTGATTTAAGGTAATTGAAGGGCTTTTGTTTTTATCAAAAAAAAAAAAAAAAGTTAAAAAAACTGCATATTAGTTTTTTTTTTAATAATAACATGCAATATAAATATACAATAATCAAATATATATACAAATAGAACACCTAATAGTCAGTTAAAAAAAAATATTACAGTGTTTGCTAAAACAAAAATGTAGTCTAGTATTACAGTGAACGAGATTTTGTTTTTGTAAAGTAATTTTTTGTAAAGCAATTATATAGTATTATGAGAGGGACAAGTCCCGTCCCGTCTCGTGAGGGATAAGACCCGGCGGGATTTGAAAAAAAAAATATTTAATTCCGTCCCGTAAAAAATACGAGGGACGGGACGCGGGATTACCCCAATCCCGTCCCGTCCCGTCCCATGCCCACCCCTAATTTTATGAGCTAAGAACTACTCTCTCTCATCCAAAATACATGTCGTTTGACTTTACAATACGTATTTTAAGAAGCTAAAAACTACTATAAAATATCAACTTTTTTAATAACTTAATATTTGTTAGTAAAAAATATTAAATTATAAAAAAATAATAATAGAAAAGTTAATATATTATATAGTTTTTAGCTCCTTCAAATACCTGTTCAAAAGTCAAAAGACATGTATTTTGGATCGGATGGAGTATATAAAATATTATTTAATTTAATCAATTTTTTTCATAGTTTAATACTCCCTGAGTTTCAAAATAAAAGTCGCTTGACTTTTTGCACGTTTTTTAAGTAGGTAAAAACTCTATGAAATATTATTTTTTTAATCAAACTTTTTTCATAAATTGATACTTATTAGTAATAAGTATCAATTTATGAAAAAAAAATGATTAAAAAAAATAATATTTTATAGAGTTTTTACCTCCTTAAAAAACGTGAAAAAAGCCAAGCGACTTCTATTTTCAAACAGAGGGAGTATTTATTAGTAATAAGTATTAAATTGTAAAAAATATAACTAAAATAAATAAAATTTTATATAGTTTTTACCGCCTACGTGCACAAAAGTCAAATATCGTTTATTTCCGATAGGAGGGAGTATATTTTAATAATAAATTTAACGTTTTTTTAATATTGTTTTTCCTATATTTTTTCTTATTTCAATTAAAATTATGTATTTAAATAATAATTTTAGGGTTTTTTCTATATTATATATTGGGCAAATTGTGAAAAATAGCATGAACTTTAGGGGTATTTGTGTTTAATGGCATGAACTTTCACAATTTAAAAAATAATCACCAACTTTGGTCCCGGTTGCAATAGGTGTAGACCTGTCAAAATACAACCCGACCCGATCGATCCGAAAAATTTTCGACCCGAACCCGGAAATATTGACCCGATTTTTTTTTTCGACCCGAACCCGAAAAACCCGAAATTTTTCGGGTAATCTGGGTTTCGACCCGGTGACCCGATTGACCCGGTAATTTTGACCCGATTTACCCGATTGACCCGGTGACCCGATTGACTTATAATTATATATAATTAATTTTTTTATATATAATTAAAATTTATCACAAAATTATCAAATCATGATTTTTTTAATTTAAAAAAGAAAAATTGACAAACCCGAAATCGACCCGAAACCCGGTCAAACCCGGGTTCGAGTCAACCCGAAAAACCTGGAACTCGTTTTACCCGAGACCCATTTTACCCAAAACCCAAAGTGACCCGACCCGAATGACCCGTTTGATAGGTCTGAATAGGTGGCACATCAATTGTTTTTTTTAAATATCACCTCTTATTAAAATTCTTTGTAGAAAAAAAGTCATCTAGTTTTCAATTTTTAAAAAAATGCCCATAAACATTTTTAAAAATAATCCATTTTTAGTTTTAATTTTAAAAATATAATTATTTTATAAAACACTAATTTTCCCCTTTTTTCTTAAAACAATACATTCATTATTTACACCGGTTACAAAAAGAACTAATTTTATTTTCTCCATAAATTAAATAATAAGTAATGTCTTTAAAATGAAAAATGAGTGTCTTAAAAAGATACCAATTAATATCATAATTATATATTTTTTAAATGATATTTTTTGAAAAATTGAAATTGAGTTTATAAACATGAAAATTATTATTATTTTTTTAAAAGAAGAAAATTGTGAGTGAGTTTAAAACACAATGGAAAAATGTGATTTTTTTTTTGTAAATAAAATGTCAATAAGGGGTGCACTTTTAAAATAAAATGGTTGTGCTAGTAACCACAACTACCCTTCAAAGTTGGTGATTATTATATAATTTTTAAAAGTTTGTGCCACCGAACGCAACCACCTCTAAAGTTTGTGTTATTTTTTGCAATTTGCCCTTATATATTTTTAAAAAAACATAAGGGCTTTAGGCAAGACGTCGGAATGGCTATTGACAAGATAATTTCACCTAAATTATCCCAAGTCTTTTTCATTTTTTCTGAACACGTTGCAAAAAGCTCAAAACTCTCTCTTCCGAATCGAAACCTAAATCTGACGAACGAATTGTTTTGATTGAAAACAGCCTAAAATCGATGAAATTAATCAAAAGATCAATCAATCAACACACGAGAACGGGTATATCGGTCGCTTTAAGTGATTATCGAATGACAATTTTAAGTCTTCATTCGAAAAAACCGTCGAAGGAAGAGCTCGGCATACAGAAATGAGGTTAATGCATAAGCTCAGCATATTTATGTGAGGTGAATAAATAAGCTCAGCAAGTTTTTGTGAGGTGAATACGTAACCTCAGTGCATAAAAAAGAGGTTATGAAGGAGCCTCATCTACTTTTTAGGAGGTATATAATGACCCCTTTGAAGATCTTATCTAAATCCTCATTGATATAAGCCGAGCTAAATAAACAACCTCGGCCTCTGTTGTTGAGGTGAAGGAGGTAGCTCGGCTTCTGTTGTTGAGGTTAAAGAGAGAGCTCGGCTTCTGTTGTTGAGCTTAGTGAGTGAGCTCAGCCAATGTTGTTGAGGCTATAAAATATCCTCAACAGTGAGACATACTAAATGACTAAATCAATTTAGAAAATGTTGTTTTCTCCACTTCTGATTGCAACTCTAAATGAAATAGTTAAATTAGTTATTCTTAAGCAGACATTAAACAAATTAATGCATATTTTAATGTTTTATCTTACGGTAAATGTTTTAAGTGCCCGCTTCCCACTTATCCTCAACCTAAGGATTAATGGCGAGTCAGTCGAGCCAAGCGGTTAATAACGAGGGTCATAGGTCTGCCTTATGTTAAACTGGCATATGTCCAATCAAACATGAGCTTTAGAAGTGATGATCTTCAGTAATTTTTTCTTTATACTTTTAATGCTTATATGGTTATATCTTTGGTACAACTTGTATATGAGAGTTGAAAATTGATCACTTTCTTTCACGTTGTGATACTATTTTCTTTCTTTTGACAGTTCTGTATTGAGCAGTTCAAAATAATCAAGCATATGGGCGGAGCTAGGGTGTTACCCCCGGAAAAAATATATATATATAATGTTTTTAATGTTTTATTTGTAATACTCCCTCCGTCCAAAAATACATGGACTTTTACTATTCATGCACGTTTTTCCCTCCCAATCCATTTATTTTTCCCTCCAAAACCATCCCGGGCTTTTGTAGGCGCCGTTGTGGTAAATTCAACCTTATTATGAGGTGACGTGTTAAGCTCATCAAACTTTACTGAGCTCACAACATCACCTCACCAAATAAAGCTGAGGCTATTTCATAAGCTCAGTAGATTTTGTTGAGCTTCTTTTATATCCTAAGAATAAAAAAAATGAAGTACAAAATTCGGGTTATTCGAAATCGAACCTAAGATGTTGTGAAATATGTGCAGGGGTAGAACCAATAGGATAGCGACTTTTATTGACTAATATTAGATTTCAATATTATTTGTTCATAAAATAACTGTCAGTTTAACATCTATATCTATATATCTATATAACATATAAAGTTAGCTTAAAATATTTAGATTAACCGTCAGTTTAGATTAACCATTTTAAAATTAATATTGTAAATCATAATAATCATATTATTTTTATTTGAAATCATAATAATCATATAAATTGGCATAAACATCAATTTTTAATTAAAAAATCAATATATTAAATTTTAAGAATGAACTTATAAAAGAGATTTTTTTGCCCAATAAATTCATTCACTAAATGCTTTCTCATCAGTTAGAAATATCCTTTTTAGATTAACATTACTCATTTATTTAATTTCATCATTTTAAAATTAATATTAGAAATCATAATATATCATATTAATTTGAATAAATAGAAGCAAGAAAAAGGCTGGTTGTATAATGTTTGTGGTGTTAAATATAAATATTAGTATAAAGCACGAACAACTATACATTTGATAACAATTTAGCGGTTAAAGTTCATCATAAATAATCTCAATATATTTATACAAAAATATTTTTCCCTAGCGATAAATCTTTAATAATTATAACATAAAAATATTATTTTATATATAATTTATATTAAAAAAATTTAGACCCGTGCGTAGCACAGGCCAAAACACTAGTGGATAGATGTATTCGTCATAAATGTAACATCAATAGAGGTAATTTAAGATTTCAATATTACTTGTCGAACTGACATATATAAATATTTTTTGTTCATGAAACCATCGTGAATGCAACGTGGATGTAATTCCTAGTTGTTTTTCTATTGCTAATACATTAGATTTCCATAGCATAACAACAACCACTACCAATGGCTTGTTATTTAGATTATTTAGTACAGGTAACGTAGCTCCAAATAATTACATTTTTCTTATTTACTAGATCAGGACGGAAAGGAATTGAGACGCCATTAATCCTTAGGTTGAGGATAAGTGGGAAGTGGGCACTTGAAATAATTACCATAAGATAGAACATTAAAATATGCATTAATTTGTTTCATGTCTGCTTAAGAATAACTATTTTACTATTTCATTTAGAGTTGCAATCAGAAGTGGAGAAAACAACATTTTCTAAACTGATTTAGTCATTTAGTATGTCTCATTATTAGAAGCATATGAGTTTGCATTATAACAATATTCATCACACATATACTTTTAATGAATTTATGCAATACGTGTGAAGGAGGATATTTTATAGCCTCAACAACCTTGGCTGAGCTCACTCATTAAGCTCAACAATAGAAGCTGAGCTCTCTCTTTAACCTCAACAACAGAAGCCGAGCTACCTCCTTCACCTCAACAACAGAGGCTGAGGTTGTTTATTTAGCTTAGCTTATATCAATGAGGATTTAGATAAGATCTTCAAAGGGGTCATTATATACCTCCTAAAAAGTAGATGAGGCTCCTTCATAACCTCTTTTTTATGCACTGAGGTTACGTATTCACCTCACAAAAACTTGCTGAGCTTATTTATTCACCTCACATAAATATGTTGAGCTTATGCATTAACCTCATTTCTGTATGCTGAGCTCTTCCTTCAACGGTTTTTTCGAACGAAGACTTAAAATTGTCATTCGATAATCACTTAAAGCGACCGATATACCCGTTCGTGTGTTGATTGATTGATCTTTTGATTAATTTCATCGATTTTAGGTTGTTTTCAATCAAAATAATTCGTTCGTCAGATTTAGGTTTCGATTCGGAAGAGAGAGTTTTGAGCTTTTTGCAACGTGTTCAGAAAAAATGAAAAGGACTTGGGGTAATTTAGGTGAAATTATCTTGTCAATAGCCATTCCGACGTCTTGCCTCTAGCCTCACTCTTAAAAAAATCATCTCGTTGTATAATGTACCAGAAACAAGGGCATAGATGAGATACATAGCACACGAATACGCGACCCAGGCAATCCAGCAGGTCTACATGACACCTATGATTCAAGGGATCGCCACCACGTGGATCGACGTCGAGTGCCACCAGTTCCAGCCTCCGGCGCTCGCCATCATCGCGGAGCTTGTGGATAAGCCCCGCCGCGGCAAGGAGGGAGACGAGGCGGCTGTTGCGGAGGCGGAGAAGAGGCTCTCCCAGGTCCTGGACGTGTACGAGGAGAGGCTCGGGGGGTCGGAGTTCTTGGGCGGGGATAAGTTCACCGCAGCCGACCTCACTCACACGCCGTACCTGCACGCGCTCATGGCCACGCGCGCCAAGAGGCTGTTTCAGAGTAGGCCCCGTGTGGGCGCGTGGTGCGAGAGGCTGCTGTCGAGGCCCGCGTGGGCCCGGGTCATTGCGATGATTTCCGAGCCCGGGACGGGCCCAGTTTGATATTTGGCTTGAATGCTAAAGTCGCGTTTGGTGGCATTGCTTTATCCGTTTTGTTTGCAAATTATTTGGAGTGGAAGAAAAGGGAAAAAAAAACAAATCATCCATTAATGCACTTTTAAATTAATGGGTGTATTTTGATTGGTGTAATATCATAAATAATTAGAGATGAAAAAAATAAATTTTATTTTCAAGCTAGTTGATATTTAAATATTATTTTCTTGAGCGTGCACGTACTTGGATGTTGTTCTATATTTTCTTTTGTAAGGGTCTTACCGAGCTCAGTGGCAATTGGCCATCAGAAAAATATGGTGGTAATACATGGAATGGAGGGAAGGTTAGTATATATAAAGCCAATAAGATGTGATTTATCTGCAACTATGCAAGTTGAAGTGATTATTTTCTGTTATGCATTGCTGAACTCTTCTGAACTGTACTTCTGTTTTGGGAATTCTGCTCAAGGTCTTGTATTGATTAATTCGTCCATTGACTACCTAATCCTTTACTAAAGATATGTACTCCGTACTATATAAATAGGAAAAATGGACAAAAATAATACCAAGTATCATCTTTTGGCCAAAAATAATACGAACTTTGAAATTAACCGTTTTATATACGAATTATCGCTCTATTAATCGAAACAATGGAATCGAGGGTGGGCGTCTTCACTTTCTTCTCAATCTTATCTGCTCGTTCTCTCATCCATTGTTTCGAAAGGTACTATAGCTATTTGCCTATTTGTTTAATTTTTCTTTCTTTTTTTTAAAAAAAATGAAAAATAAATTTATGACATGACATAACTTAAAAGTTTGGTGACGTGACAAAAATTTATGCCATGTGTGTTTTCCGACGTCCACATGGCGTATTTGGTCGGAAAGTTCACCGGAATACATATATGTATTATTTTCGGTTAATAGGGCAATAGTTCATATATGAAACGGTCAATTTCAAAGTTCGTATTATTTTTGGCCAAAAGTTGATACTTGGTATTATTCTTGTCCATTTTTCCATATAAATATAAATGAAGTTTCCAATGAACAATCAACCAAACATCAAATATTAATGTACCAGTCACGTTAAGTCAAGATCTCATATTCAAATACCAAGATCAATATTTGATACTGTATATATCAAGATCTGGGTATAAGATAATATCGATATCGATATTAAGATATGAGTATGTGTTTAATATCTCTGTTTGAATTAGAGAGGTGAAGAAGATGAAAAGAGAAAGAGATAGTGAAAAATAAAAGAGATTGTTATCTCTTTCTCTTTTCATCTTCTTCACCTCTCTAATTCAAACAGAGATATATATCTCAATTCAAATCTACCCCAGAGTTTTTTTTTTAAAACTCATTTATAATTTTTTTTTAAAAAAAACTCTATACTCATGGGTATGTATGGTTGCACAATAAACTACTAAAAAAGTAGTAGAATGTGGTCGGTAAAATTTTTGGCTGTGTATGAGTGCTAATTTTAGCTAGTTTATAGTTAAAAAAAAAGTTAAATAAACAAGCTTTTTGGTGTTTATTTGGTTTAAAATTACTATAATTATAACCCTAATAACAACAAAAAAAACTTCCCTTTATTACAAATAAACTTTATTTCATCCCATACGGCGTTTATATTATTCCATAATCTTTCAACCTTTATTTTACACAATTTTTCAATTTCAACTGTTTTTAAATTTTAGTCACTTTTTTTAACTCCGTCCCATACGAACCCATGATATCAAGAGATATTTTTTTAACACCCTGCAAAGATGAAATATTTTTTAGCACTCATTTATAATATATTTTATTTCTATTTAGCTCCTTATCTTCATCAACCGCAAAAGGAAATGTAGCACATGGCAAAATTCAGTCTTTTTCTTAATATATCCTGAAAAGAGTAATAATGCATTGTGAGTGTGGATAGTAAAGATGGAGAAGCAACAATCCATTCCAGGCTATCTAGACTTCCAAGTTGCAGTCAGTGCTAACCATCAACATCAGTGTGTTTTTGGAGGATTGCATTGCATATTTTCATGTCATATATGGTCCTACACTTCCATTTTATTTATATATTGTTTAAAGCAAAAGTCAGAAAAGGAGTTGCAAGAGTGAATTGGCTCTGAAGAGCAACGTATCGTTAATTTTTTAAACGATTCGAGTATGAGCATATTTGTAAGCTTGGTTTAAAGCTTAACTTGCTCCAATAGCTCGAACTTTATGAAATTTTTAAAATTTTCTTTAAGTTACTGAATAAGGAGCAAATAGAACGTACTGCTTCAAGCTCGAAAAAAACTCGGCTCGAACTCGTTTATTTCCGAAATATTGGGAGACTTGTGAATCCCACGTCGGAAGTGGAAGGATTCTGAACCTAACATATAAGTGAATGGACTACTCCACCTAATGCCAATTGATTTTGGGTTGGTGTCCCAGTCTGACTTATATATGTTGAGCTTTCTGGTCCGGCTCAACAAGATTTTCCCTAACACTAAACGAACCGAGTATGAGCACGCTTTTAAGATCAAGTCAAAATTTAGACTTGGCTCTAGCTCATAACCCTAAATAAAATGAAGGCCTATGCCGACAAGTATACGGTAATGGACGGTGGAGATTATGTACTAAAAATTATTTTACTAAATTTAGACAAAAAATATATACTATATATTTGTTTATAAAATTAGTATTTTTCTATATTTTGATACCTGATTTGTACAGTATTATTTTAAATTAAAAGGTTTGTACGTATCTATATATAATATCTGATATATTTTTACATACATTTATATAAAATTACAATTCACATGGGAAATTGTGTTCTCTATAATCCAATATTATGATATTATTAACAATTGAATAAAATAATATCTTGATGAAGATATATAATTTTATACGAGTCTAAATTGGGGCAATTTGGAAAATAGCAACGAAATAGGGCCTAATTTGCAAAATGTCCACGTTTTGGGACAAATTAGTGAATTGACCGCTATATATACTAATTAAATCAGATCTCGTCGATCTCTCCGGACGCTCTCTCGTCCTCGCGCTCTCTGGTCCTCGCTCTCCCTCTCGCCGGATCTGGAGGCGAAGCCTTCGACATCGCCGCCGCCGTTCATCTTCCTCCTCTCCCCCCGTTCGCCGCCGCCGCGCGCTCGTCCTCTCCTCTTGCTCGCCTCTGCTCTCGCTCGCTCCGCCTCGCACCCTCCCCCGACCAGATCTGAATTCGAATTCTATGTCCAGTTGATTCGGCGACGCAGATCTGCAATTCGGCAAATCAATTCAGCGTGGGGAGATCTGGTGAATTCGAGTTCCAATTAGTCGAATTACGGTTCCAATTAGTCGAATTCGAGATGGAGATCGAGAGCGCCGAAGAGCGAGAGTGTCGGAGCGAGGTCGAGCGAGCGGCGAAGCGAAATCGAGCGAGCGGCGAAGCGAAATCGAGCGGCCGGAGCGAGCTTTGGATCTGGACAGACGAAGGTTGAAGAAGGACTTTTGATTAAATTACAAAACTTACCCCATAATTATGGAAATTAAAAAAAAACTATCTATATTTTATTATGTGATCCATAATCTATATATATTTTTTTTTTGCACAAAAAAATGTTATACTTGCACAACATATGATTATATTTGCACAAGCACAACATACGGTTATATTTGCACGACAAAATGTAAAATAATTTTTTTTAAAAAAAACTAAACTCGGGTCATACTTGCACAACTTACGGATATATTTGCATAACATACTCTTATATTTGCACGATAAAATTTTAAAGAAATAAAAAAAAAATATAGATTAGGGATCGCTTACAGTTTATTGAGAAAGTATGAAATTATATTGAGATAAAATAAAATCATGTTGAGAATAATTTCACAAGTCTCGATTGTCGTGCAACTCTTAAAACAGAGTCGTGCAACTCTTAAAACAGAGTCGTGCAACTCTTAAAACAAGAGTCGTACAACTCTTAAAACAGAGTCGTGCAACTCTTACAACAGAGTCGTGCAACTCTTAAAACAGAGTCGTGCAACTCTTAAAACAGAGTCGTGCAACTCTTACAAGAGAGTCGTGCAACTCTTACAACAGAGTCGTGCAACTCTTACAACAGAGTCGTGCAACTCTTACAACAGAGTCGTGCAACTCTTAAAACAGAGTCGTGCAACTCTTACAACAGAGTCGTGCAACTCTTAAAATAGAGTCGTGCAACTCTTACAATTTGTTGTGCAAAATATAATATATTTTTTTTCGTTTTTTTTCGTTTCAGAACTTTTTGTTGTGCAAAAATAATTTTACGTTGTGCACATATAACAATTTGTTGTGCAAATATAATTTTATGATCAAATGTAAAAATAAAAAAAAGTAGATATGGATCACATAATAAAATATAGATAGTTTTGTTTTAATTCTCATATTTATTGGGCACTTTTTTGTAATTTACAACAAATTGCTTCTTCAACCTCTGTACAAAGATTGAACAGGAGGACTCCGTCGATCCCTCGATCTGGCGCTCGCTCCGGCCACTCGACCTCGCTCCGCTCGCTCGACCTCGCTCCGGATCTCGCTCCTTCGCTCGCTCTCCGCCTCCGGAGATGTCGACCAGATCCGGATCTGAGCACTAGATCCGCGCTCGCTCGCTTTGGCCTCTGCTCCGGCCACTCGACTCGCTCGCTCGCTCCCTCTCCGCCTCCGCCCGCTCGCTCGACCTCCGAGTTCGCTCCTCCTCCGTCCATGGCGGCTCCTCCTCCGGATTATCAGATCCAGCCCTCGCTCGCGATCTCAGAGGAGATCTCCGGCCATCGCTCCCTCGCTCGGCCTCGCTCGCTCCGAGGAGACGAGAACATCTGAGATCTGGAGGAGATCCGGCGATGCTCCGAGATCTGGCGAAGGAGATCTGGCGGAGAGAGAGATTGGATTGGGGGCAACTCTCAGAAAATAAAATAAAATTGAGACTTAGTATATATATGGGACATTTTGCTAATTTGTCCAAAAACGTGGACATTTGATAAAGTTGTCCAAATAAAAATAGATATCCCGGGTTACATGAATATTTAATGTACTCCGATCCATCTATCGGTAACACAAATAAAAATACTCCGTATAATTATAACTCTAATAATTGCTTTATCTTTTTATTTTTAAAATCGTAACTAATCATTATAAAATAATACTCCACTACGTAACGAGTAGCCAACGAGTAGCTAGTAAGTATCATTTTGTAAATCTATTATCTATCTATATATACATATACTAAAATCGATCCATAACATACTATGTAACGCATTGTGGTTGATCTTAGGGAGAAAAATCTTATGTGGCGCATTGTAGTTGATTCTAAGGGAAAAAATAATAAAATATATGTTGTCATAATTTATAGAAAGTTATATAAGGCACAATCTATTTATATATATTTTAGCAAATTTACAAAAATATAAATAAAAAAGATTTCATAGTCATACTTACCAAAAATATTAAAAGATAAATATGTAGTATTTGATACGTGCTATTTTATTTATGTCTAGATTATTTTTTGGTGGAGAGAATTATTTATATCAAAATTAATTATTTAATCATTGTTATTTTATTTATACCTATATTTTTTGAAGCCAAAATAAATTATTAAAATATTATGTAGCCATAATCCATATGTGCATAGATATTTTAGTAAACTAACGTAGTAAATACCTATTTAATAAAAAAGAATATTAAAATATATTTAAAAATCAATTATCTATTATATTACATGAGATTTAATTAACGATAGATTAGAAAAAAATTATTTATATATAATATGTCGAACTAATTTTATTTATACCTATATTATTTTTTGGTGGCAATTTTTTTATATTTAGATTTTATTTATTTATTTATTAGAATCTATCTAGATTATTTATAATATTGTATTTATATATTTTCTGTATGCAGGACGAGACCTGCAGTAGTATATAATAAAGAAGAAGTCGTTTGAGACACATGCCGACTTCTCCTTAAAGCCAATCACATTTTTTGAAAGAAATAATTAATATATGTATAAGATAAAATTAGACCCAATTTGATTAGATATGATATATTTTTGGATAGCATTATTGTAACTCTATTTAATCAATATATCTATATATGCATAAGATAAAATTAGACTCAATCTAATTAGATATGAATATATTTTTAAAAGATATTAGCCAAATTTAAATACTACCCCGTATTATATAAGATAATTTCCTATCTTGAAAGTTATTGATATATTTATGAGATATATTTTTGGATTTGATACATCTATAATTATGGATAGATTAATTTAGATTTTGACCTATATATAGTTTAGATTGTTAATGTTATTTCACAAACGTTGACTTATTTTCTCTTCTTTTTGATGTTGTTATTGCACGTTGTTTGCTTCGATTTTTAAGCGGTACTCTTTTTTTAATTGTTATTTAATATAAAAGTTATTTAAATTAAAATAAAGACAGAATATATATGCATATATTACAAGAATGTCATTTAATTTTATATTAATTATGAATGAAGAAGTATTGGAAGAAATTAACTAATTAATGAATAAACGGATTTCAGTATCAAATTTATTTAAATTGAAAAACCTGCACACAGTGCGGATACTGAACTAGTTACTCAGTAAGTTCAAAATTGTACTTAACGGAATAATATAATTCGAGTGTGTTGAGATCGCGGGAATGGCCCATAGAAGAAAATTATAGTAGTCTCCAACAACACTTCAAAACAAACAGAGGCCCACACCATCCAACCACCAAATGTTCAATTTTTGTGTTAGAGGCTTAGCCTACAAATTCAACACCCACACCAAAATCTCCCCATATATTACAACACCACCAATAAGAGAGTCCTTATACTGCCTCCCTCTTCCTATTTGCACTCATTCGATCGGTAAATCGATGGCGATTCGGAAGTTGCACGGATCAGTTGATAGCATTGGCACCCAGAGAGTCCTTGCCTCCCTATTCGAGCACCAGCTCGACTTTGACTTCATCCCCGTCGACCTCACCTCTTCCCAGAATCTCACCCCTAGTTTTCTATCTCTCAGTGTAAGTCTCTTGTCATCGATCTCGATCTCGTATATCTTATTGAGCCTATCCGATGCGAAGGAAATCGATCACCTTATCTGTTTTTTACTTCCTTAATTAATTGCAGCCTTTTGGTGAGGTCCCCGTTCTTGAAGATGGAGACTTGATACTATTTGGTATACATCTCCCTACTTCATTTAAATCTCTCTCTCTCTCTCTCTCTCTCTCTCTTTTATTTTGTATTTTTCGCTACGGTATGTTACACATTGTTGTTTGACTAATCTCACTAAAGTTGGTCTTATCACCTCTCAATGTACATAGAATTTGGTCCTTTTTTGTCTGAAATAGTCTTGTTATATAGTTGGTTACACATTTGGAATAGTTTTGTTTGGATTTTTATGTCGACTAAAAGTGACCTGCAGTTTAGTCAATTTGTCTATATAGCAGGTGGAGTTGGGTGTGTTCGCAAATGCTCAAGCACCCCTGCCGGAGGGGGGGGGGGGGGAATAATATTTTTACATATATTTAGTATTTTGAGAAAATAGTGTAATATAAGTTTTTTTTTTTTTGGTGTGAAAACGTGAGAGGCTGCTCTCAACAATAAAGAAAATAGAATCCATGGGCTACACAGGAATTAAACGGGGAGTAGCCCTTCCCCTAGCATCCGCGTCAACAATAACTTCCACCTCTAAAGGCGGGATTAGGATTCTATGAACACCAAAAGGATAAGAAAAGGCTAGCGCCGCGAGGGAGTCAGCGACCGAGTTCGCTTCCCTGAAGACATGCCTCAACTGGGTCTCCCAGTCTCGGCTCAGTAAGCTCCGGCACTGCTGTACCAGGCTAGAAAGTGGGTGGTGACGGTCCACTCCCTTCTGAAGGAGCGTGATGGCAGTCCGAGAGTCCGACTCCACAATCACGTGCTTGTAACCTTCGTCCCATGCTAATCGGAGCCCCTCAAACAGACCCCACAACTCAGCCACCGGCACAGTTGCACACCCGACGTGGCGCGCGAAGCCGATCAACCAGTGACCCTCGGCGTCCCGCAACACACCACCCGCGCCGGCGCTCCCATCCTTCGCAACCGCTCCGTCAACATTAATTTTGACCCACCCCGCAGTCGGCTTCTCCCAACGTATATCCACCATCTGCTTCTCGATAATGACTTTCCGGGCACCAAACCGGTTCAAAGCAGAACCATACTCACGCGCTTTATCCATAATAAACTGCGCTCGATCCACCAAACAATCTTTGCCATTGAACACTCGATCGTTCCGCCACCTCCACACCCACCAAAGAGCCAATGCAAAAGCACCAGCCCACTCAATCCCTCCGATCAAAGTCACAGCAGTGAGCAGATTCATCCGAATCCAGGAGGCGAAAGGAATCTCAAAAAATTCCCGACTGCAAGCCTGCCTACCAAGAGCCTTCCAGAACCCATCGATCTTAGGACACTTCCTAAACAGATGATCGAGAGTCTCAGCCCGGCCTGGGCACGCGCTGCAGCAAGGGTCAGTAGCGATATGGCGCCGACATCTCTCATCATTCGTGAGAATGGCACCCCTCAGCACTAGCCAGATGAAGCTCCGGACCCTTTCTGGCACATTCAACACCCAGATCCGTCGAAACACTTGCGTATCATTAAAGCTAACCTCATGGTTCCGCCTGATAATATCATACGCAGATTTGATGGAATAGTTTCCATCGGCTGTTGCCCGCCAACATAGACGATCCTCAACCAAGTCAGAATCATCCAAACCAATTGCCGCCAGCTTCATCATCATAGAAGCCGGAAGAAGTGGGTGCAGTGCTTCCCAATCCCAGCCCTCATGGGCCCTCCAATACGACCTGACTGTGCGGCCACTGGACACATCATCAATAGGAACCCGAGCCACCCCTTGCAACGGCCCAGTTCCCGTCCAGTCATCGGTCCAAAACCGGACGAGCCTCCCGTCCCCCACAATCCATCGAACACCCGCCGCAACAACATCCGTTGAACACTGAAGCATGCTCGACCAGACATGGGAAGTGCCTGCCAAACCGCTCGCTAAGGTACGAGTATACTTGGCACGAAGTATATCGCACCAAGTCTCCCCACCGCTGCAGGTTAAGAAACGCCACATTAGTTTGCCCGTCGTAGCCAAGTTGAGCTCCCTCATGGATCTAATGCCCAATCCTCCCAGCTCCTTAGGACTGCATACATCGTTCCAATTGACTAAATGCATCCGTCTCCTTTGCTCCGTGCTGCCCCAAATGAACCCCCTGCACAGTTTATCAATTTGTTCACACGTATGAGCAGGCAACATAACCGATGACATAGCATAAACAGGGATCGAAGATAAAACAGATTTAGTGAGCGTAATTCTCCCTGCTAGGCTTAAATATTTGCCCTTCCAGGACGCAAGCCGGCCGCGAATCTTGTCAAGTAAGGGAGCGAACGTGTCCTTGTTCACCCGCCTATGGAGGACAGGCATCCCCAAGTAGCTTCCTAGATCAGTCGTGACCTCTAATCCGCTCTCTCTAGTCATCTCCGCCACCACTTCCTGACTCACATTTGGCGAGATGAACAACTTGGACTTGGTTCTGTTCACCCGTTGTCCCGAGGCTGCACAAAACCGGTCCAAAATGTCCTGAACCACTCTAAGTTGCTCAACCGAAGCTTCAGCAACCAAGACGATATCATCTGCAAACAACACATGAGAGATATTAGGCCCATTCCTAGCGATCCTCGCAGGAATCCATCTACCATTGTCAACAGCACTGAAAATCATTTGGCTGAGCCTTTCAATGCACAGAATAAACAGGTAAGGGGAAATAGGATCTCCCTGTCGGACGCCTCTTGTCGGCTTGAACCCCTTCGTCATCTCGCCATTAACAAGCACTCTAGTAGAGACCGTGGAGATGCAAGCTTCAACCCACTGTAACCAGCATTGAGGGAACCCTGCCTCACACATAGTTTCCACTATAAAGTCCCATCGGAGGCGGTCGTACGCCTTCTCGAGGTCAATCTTGAGGATCATCCAACCCTTCCGGCCTCTCTTTTTCCGCATCGAATGAACAATTTCCTGCATGACCACAATGTTATCAGATATGAGTCTGCCCGGTAAGAAACTCCCTTGCATAGGACTAATAAGAGAAGAGAGAATGGGTCTCATCCTGTTCACAAGAACTTTCGTAATGGTCTTGTAGAGCACATTACAAAGACTGATCGGCCGAAACTGTGTGATTCGCTCCGGCTTAGCCACCTTAGCAAGAAGGACGATCAGAGTCTCATTCAGCCCTTCTGGCATAATACTGGACTGAAAGAATTGCTGGACACAGGCCATGACCGAATCCCCGACTTCCCCCCAGCACTTCTGAAAAAATACTGCTTGGAACCCATCCACCCCAGGCGCTTTAAACGGCCCCATCTCATGTATAGCCGCCCGGATCTCCTCATCAGCCACCGGCTTCTGTATAGCTTCCCACTCGGCCTCATCAATCCGCGGAAAACAACCCGTCTGCAGGTTCACCGACGTCAATTCAGCCTCCGGAATCGTGTACAGCTGGGTATAGAAGTCACTGACAAGCCCCTCAATCAAAATCCTCTCCGAAACATCCACTCCTGCATCATTTTTTAACACGTCGATCCTGTTCTTCTGCCGGCGGACAACCGTCGATAAGTGGAAGAACGTAGTGTTGCGGTCCCCAGCGCACAACCATTGCTCTCTCGATTTCTGAAACCAAAGGAGTTCCTCCTGCTCCAGCGTTCTGTCCAACTCAGCGCGGACCTCTCCCTCCTGGCTAAGAAGATCCGTCGTGACTTGATCGGCCAGCCTCGTCTGTATCTCCATCAGCCTTTTCTCCAGCCTATCTTTCCTCTCAAAGATGTCGCCAAAAGTTTCGCGATTCCATCTCAACAGACAATCCCGGAGCCTACGCAGAGCCGCCGGAGCCGGCCTGCTGCTGTCCCAAGAGTCGTGCACTAAGCTCTGAAATTGAGGATGCGTGATCCACGCCGCTTGGAAGCGGAACGGTCTTTTGCCTTTATCCACACGTCTCCTCGGGCATAGCTCAAGCAACAGAGGACAATGATCCGAGCTGAACTTCGGAAGGTGTCTAACCGTGGCTTCCGGCCATTCCAAACGACCAAGCGCATTAGTGAAAACTCTATCAATCCTGCTAGCTCTATAGGTCTCAGGCGATCGACCTCTATCCCAGGTAAATTCCGGTCCAGAAAATCCCATGTCAATCAAGTCAGTTGCCTCAACCCACTCCCGGAACCTACCTGAATCTGGCGACAGCCCACCAACAATACCACTCCTCTCTGAGCTATAAAGAACGCAATTAAAGTCGCCACCAACGAAAAGCGGCCCAGAATCATCACTCAACGCCTCGCCAAGGTCATCCCAAAAGCGTCTCCGTTCCTGAACGTTGGGAGGGGCATAGGCAACCGCCAATTGAGCCTTGCGAGCACCAACTTGCACATCCGCTAAAATGAACCTCTCATGAGTCTGCCTAATAGTTAAATCCACCTGATCACTTCTCCACAGCAGCCACACACCCCCTCTAAAACCCACGGCATCGACCACGGCCCAATCGGTAAATCCAAGTCTGCGACAAACAGTCTGCGCTCTTTCCCCGGAAATCTTCGGCTCAAGAACGGCAAAAATATCGACCTTGTGTCGTCTACTCATATACTTGACAGCTCTGCGGAACCCGTCACTACCGGCTCCGCCGCAATTCCAGATTATGCACTTCATCAGAGAGATTGGGGATTCGCCGTAGTCGTAGGGGCAACCTTCGACTCCGAGCTTGAATTTCCTTCAACCATGCCCTCCATACCGACGGCCCCGTCCTCACCTAGATTTAGCCCAGGCGGCGCCGTCCCGTGTCCACCGTTCGTCGAGTTTCCCTCAATCCCCTGGTTCACCGGCCTCTTCAAGATCACCACCGGATTGGAGTCGATGTCGTCATTCACTATCGTCCCTTGTGTAGTCCCAAACACTGGCTTTTGTTTCCAAACTTGGGCTGGGTCTTCTTGTCTCCTTCTCTTAACCGGCCCAACCCCATTGTTCAAATTAGGCCCACTACTCTTTGGCCCATTCCTTCTAGGCCCAACCCTCATGGAACCTTTCCTAGCAACCCTATCCCCAACTCCTTTAGCTCCTGGGCAAAACAACGCCGAAATCCCCTCCACATTATGATTCCCTCCCAAATACATTAAATTCCCATTATCCTTAGCCGGTCCCACCACCTCCTTACCCTTATCCAACTTACCGTAACCGTCACCTGCAATCATGGGAGCGACATTCGTGGGATTAACTTCCAAAGCGCTGAAACTATTACCGGCGGTAACTTTCTTACTTCCGGCCGCGGTGGACTCATCGACAACAGCTCCGGCACCCCTCGAAGCACCCTTCGATAACCCCTTGGAATTCCTACGGCGGCGCGGGACATCCATCCAAGGCCCATAGCAACCCAAATTCTCAACCTCCACAACCTCCATCTGTGTGCTAGTCGTTCCTTCCGAACCCGGCACCTTCATATTATTGCCCGCCTGGGGCGCCCCCTGCCCACTGCTCTGAGTACCCGTGGTCGGCGCTGGCCTCGCCTTAGGACATTGCATCGCTAGATGCCCATACCTCCCACACTTAAAACATATCTTATGAAGGCCCTCGTATTCAAGAAAGTATCTTCGATCGTTGATCGTAACTGTCCCCTTAAGGGGCTTCATCAGATCAACTTCGACACAAATCCGCGCATAGCGTCCGCGGCTCGAGAACAACGTCCTCGTATCCACCTTAATGGGTGATCCAATGCCCGAAGCGATCTTCCACAACACATCTTCTTCATAGTACACAATCGGCAACTTAGCAATCCTGACCCATGCCGGAGACGTGGTGATGGTGTCCTTCTCGGGATCAAAGTCAGGGCTCCACGCCTTGGTTATCAGATAGTGCCCAAAGATCATCCACGGCCCCCCAGTTAGGGCATTGCAATAGTCATGATCATTATCAAACCTCGCAACATAGTAACCGTTCGGCAGATCCGCAAGGAGAAAGTTACCAGTAGGTCTCCACAGTTCTCTTAATTTCCTCTCCATCGCGTGATAGGGCACGAACCCTCCGAGAGTCTTTACGATCACCGACGATTTCCACGCTGCGGCCAAGACATCCATGACCTCCTGTCCAATATCGATAACCGGATCTCCATCCTCTCCATAGGGGAACGAAACCGAAACTTTTTCCGCCAACACCTCAGGGGAGAGCCCCACCCTGTTCGAATTCGGATCCCCCATCACTGTATCTCTCCAAGACTTCTGACCATCCGGCGGTTTCCCTGGCGGACGGAGCCCACCATTCATCGTCGGAGAAAACGCCTGTCCGCTCATCTCTCTCTTTTCCGTTGACAATCTATCCATAGTGTAATATAAGTATGTCTTGGAATTCTAATCTTACTATCTTCTTTATATATATATATATATATATATATATATATATATATATATATATATATATATATATATATATATATATATATATATTCTTGTTCATTTCAATTATTTCAATTAAAAATAATACTCATTCGATCGAAAATACACAATGTTTGACTTTTTTTTGCATGTATTTTCCCTATATTTTTGCTTATTTCAATTAAAAATATGTATTTAAATAATAATTTTAGTTTTTTTTTTCTATATTATATATATATATATATATTTTTTTTTTTTTTTTAAAAAAAAAATTCATCTTGTTGTATAATGTAACAGAAACAAGGGCAGAGATGAGATACATATCGCACGAATACGCAACTCAGGCGATCCAGCAGGTCTACATGACACCTATGATTCAAGGGATGGTCGCCACGTGGATCGACGTCGAGTGCCACCAGTTCCAGCCTCCGGCGCTGGCCCTCATCGCGGAGCTCGTGGACAAGCCCCGCCGCGGCCAGGAGGGAGACGAGGGGGCGGTTGCGGAGGCGGAGAAGAGGCTCTCTCGGGTCCTGGACGTGTACGAGGAGAGGCTCGGGGGGTCGGAGTTCTTGGGCGGGGATAAGTTCACCGCGGCTGACCTCACTCACACGCCGTATCTGCACGCGCTCATGGCCACGCGCGCCAAGACGCTGTTTCAGAGTAGGCCCCGCGTGGGTGCGTGGGCCGAGAGGGTGCTGTTGAGGCCCGCGTGGGCCCGGGTCTTGGCGATGGTTTCCGAGCCCGGGAAGGGCCCAGTTTGATATCTTTCTTGAATGCTAAAGTCGCGTTTGGTGGCATTATTTTGTCTGTTTTATTTGCAAGTTATTTGGGGTGGAATAAGAGGAAAAAAATAAATCATCCATCAATGCACTTTTAATTTAATGGGTGTATTTTGATTGGTGTAATATCATAAATTATTTGAGAGGAAAAAATATTTATTTTCAAGCTAGTTGATTAAAATTATTTTTAAGTGATCGAGCGTACACTTGAGTATTGTAGTTCTCTATTTTCTATAATTTGAATAAATAAATAAAATAGATAATACGAGTATATTATTTCTCGCTATATATTTGATTTAAGGAAGGCGATTCGATATTTCTGTAAAAAAAACTCAACAAACAGCAAAGTCAAAACTAACCTATTAAAAAAAAATGTATGCATGGAATTAATGGTGTTTTTTAAAATATAATGTAATGAACTTAGTCAATTGATGATCAAGCATAGCAACTAGGGATGGCAATGGGGCGGGGACTCCCCGATCCCCGCGGGGAATCCCCGTCGTGGGGACGGGGATGGGGAAATTAAATGGGGACGGGGACGGGGATGGGGGCCAAAATGATTCCCCGCGCGGGGACGGGGATAGGGACGGGGACACTAGTCCCCACCCCGATCCCCGCCCCGCCCCGCCCCGGTTGGGGAACCCCGCGGGGATCCCCGATGGTGAGTATGAAATCCCCGTTTTGCTTAGATCTTACAAATGTTTTAATATTTTTTCTTTTGTTTTTAAACTTCTATCTTACAATTTACATTTATAAGATATTATATGTAATATTCATATCATATTTTTTTACATAAATTTAATAATATCTTATGGTTTTATATTAAATAGGGGGAAGCCATACGTTTTAAATGGGGAACCCGACGGGGAAACCCGCGGGGAATGCAAACGGGGGAAATTAAGCGGGGATGGGGATTCCCCGATGGGGACGGGGACCCGGCGAGGATGGGGACGGGGGATATTTTTTATCCCCGAACGGGGACGGGGACGGGGGGACTTTTTAAAAACGGGGACGGGGACGGGGAGGGTACTCCCCGCCCCGAACCCGCCCCGTTGCCATCCCTAATAGCAACATGTCAACTCCCACTAAATGGTGCGTGCATACATTCTCATCCCTCCAAAATGTTGCCTTTTTTGTAAAGATATATATATTTTTTTTAAAAAGTTAATGGGCAGGATACTTGCCTTTTTATTAAAACAAAGGATATATACGAGGAGAACAATCTTATAAGGAAACAAGAAAAGCTCCTCCTATTCCAGAAATCCTTCTGGAACCAAAGAGCAAAAACAAAGCATCTTAAGCTCGCTGACTCTAACACTGCATATTTCCACCGAGTTGCCTCAGGCAGAAGACATAGAAAGCATATACGTAATATTACCACAACGACAGGAAGGCTTATAACGGGAGAGGAGAATGTTAAAAATGAAATAAAAAGTGACTTTGAGAGAAGATTCAGAAGCGAGCCCATCAATGACAGACTTCTTAATGAAATGTTGAACCTGATTCAACCCTCAATCACTACAGAGGAAAACGATTTTTTAATTAGACACCCGTCAAACAACGAAATAAAATCAGCTGTCTTCAGTTTAGGAAGGAATAAATCACCGGGTCCTGATGGATTTACTTCTGAATTTTATATAAAATATTGGGATATTGTGGGGATATCTATCATTAAAGCGGTCAAGGGTTTTTTCCATTCGGGAAAGATGCTTAAACAAATTAATCACATCTTTATATCTCTTCTGCCTAAAAAGGACAATCCTACCACTACTAGCCACTATCGTCCAATCAGCTTATGTTCAAATCTATATAAAATCATATCTAAGATACTGACAGAAAGACTCAAAAAGATTATTGGAAAATTAATCCATCCATTACAGGGGGCATTTGTGTCCGATAGAGCCATTCAAGATAATGTGCTAATTGCACACGAAATCTTCCACTCCTTCCGGTCGCGTACTGGGCGTGAAGGGTGGCTTGCAATAAAACTAGATATGGAAAAAGCATACGACAGAGTCGACTGGAAATTCACACAAAAAATCTTAGAAAAATTTGGATTCCACCAAACGTTCATCTCCTGGATCATGGAGTGTGTCACGACCGTCTCTTTCTCTGTCTTGGTTAACAACGGGCCAACAGAGATGTTCCTCCCCTCTCGCGGACTTCGTCAATGGGATCCTCTATCTCCGTTTTTGTTCATAATGGGAGCCGAAATCCTTGCCAGGAAGCTTTCGTCAGAAACATGCTCGGATAACAGTCCAATTGGTTTCACATATGGCAGATGTGGCCCTAGGATTCCCTTTCTGTCATTTGCAGATGACATTATAATTTTCACCAAAGGCAGTATTGAAGCAGGAAGGAAAATAAAAAGCATAATAGACATCTATTGTAGCGTCTCGGGACAGAAAGTTAACTATCATAAATCGAGCTTCCAGGCTACTAAGGGCATCCCTAGCTCTCGAATCTCAGAGCTCAGGGATTGCTTGGAAATTAAAAATGAAAACTCCTTGGAGAAATACCTTGGCTGCCCAATTATCAATGGTAGAGTAAACAAACAAACCTTTGAGGACATCATCTGTAAGTCCAAGGAACAACTTAGCAAATGGCGTGCTAGTGCGCTATCACAACAAGGCCGAGCAATCCTTATAAATACCAACCTCTCTGCAAAACCTCTGTATACAATGCAGAACTTTATGCTACCAGCATCGGTCCATAAGGAACTCGACCAGATCAATAGGTTGTTCTTCTGGAATAAAGATCTTCAACACAAGCCTCTTATTAGCTGGGATAGAATTTGTAAACCAAAACAGTGTGGTGGGTTAGGGATTAGGAAATCTAAGGAGATGAATGAAGCTCTTCAGATGAAAATATTATGGAAAATTCTAGCTGAACCTACAAATGTCTGGGTCAAATTAATTCAGTACAAATACCTACGCTCTACTAACATTCTAGAATATAAGAAAAAAGGGGACTCCTCGTGGCAATGGGCCAAGCTCACTACCCTTATTAATAAGTTCAAAACTGGCCTTATATGGTCAGTAGGAAATGGGAAGTCAATCAAATTCTGGAAGGACAACTGGATAACCACTTCCCCCCTGCAGGCTAGGGATGACTGCCCTCGGATTGGAAATTTAGAGGAAACGATTAGTGATTATATCTTGGGTGGGAATTGGTGGAAGGAGAAGCTTGTCACTGTCCTCCCGGATAGCATAGTGCGAGAAATTCTGGACATTCCCCTCCCTATATCCACCTTTGAGGATCGGCTCTACTGGTGGCCGGATAGAGCGGGCTGGTTTACCACATCAAGTGCGTATAAATTGATTACTTCCCAATCTTCACTACACGCAGACGAAAATGCATGGATATGGAAACTGGACATCCCACCAAAGATCAAGAACTTCCTTTGGAAGGTATGCCAGAACGGTCTTCCTACTGCATCCAGGTTAGCAGCTCGGGGGACTCCTGTGCCTTCAACCTGCAATATATGCAATTGTGTGGCCGAAGATGAGGTTCACCTGTTATTTGAATGCGGCCATGTGCAATCGCTTCTCAACTTCCTTCCTACCACTAAAACGACAATATCTAACATGATTAATCTCTCGCGAGACGTAAAACCTATCCTTTCGTTCATTGGGAAGAACCTCACTTCCGCTTCCAAGGTTGATCTTGCTTTTGTCTGGTGGTCAGTATGGTACTCTCGGAACCAATTCGTGTTTCGACAAATTCCCTTTCCTGATAAAGATACTCTAGTGCGTATTGTTACAACCCATAGGGAAAATTGGAAAAAAACTTCTCTTCTAGACGACTGTTTAGAAGATGACCCACCCACCCGTATTCAAAGATCCAACCATCTTAAGATAAAAAATAAGCCTTCTAGGATTAAATGGCGTAAACCACCAATGGGGACCTTTAAACTAAACTTCGACGGATCCACGCTAGCAAACTCGAGTAGTTCGGCTGGTGCCATTATCAGGGATTGGGAGGGAAAACCAATTCGAATATGCTATAGCAAGCTGGGTAAGCAAAACCCCATTACTGCAGAAGCTCTTGCTTTAAAGCAAGGCATCCAAAACGCCTTTCAACTCAGGATCGACAAGTTACACATTGAGGGAGATTCTAGTATAATCATTAATCACCTACGTCAAGTAACAAAGTGTCCATGGGAGATAGAATTAATCATGTCAGATGTACAAAGCCTTGTATCGACTTTGAAAGAAGTTTCTTTCTTTCATATTCCCTGTATGGGTAACAGAGTGGCGGATAAGGTTGCACACCTTTGCCACTCTGCCTGGGGTGTCGATATTTACAACAATCCTGGTCTTATAGACCTCATCTGTAAGGATGCTATCGGGTAGAGCTCGCTCACCCGAATTCTTTCCTAATAAAAAAAAAAACAAAAAAAAAAAAAACAAAGGATATATACGTATTTCCTTTTTTTTTACTTGATTGTGTCGTATTAAAAAATTTATAAACTTTACCGAATAATTTTTCACATATTACCAAATAATGTTAGGTTTTCTTTTTCATCCAGTTTAGATCAAAATTTAGCAATTGCACTGAATAATTTATCATATGCTACCGAATAATATTTTGTTTTTTGGTCCATCAATTTTAGATAAAAGAAACCCGAAATCCCTAAACAATATTTATGATTTTTACGAATAATGTTTTATATTTCACCGAATAATGTTTCACATTTCGCCGAATAATGTTTCACATATCGCCGAATAATGTTTCACATCTCGCCGAATAATGTTTCACATTTCGCCGAATAATGTTTCACATTTCGTCTTTCATCACGGATAATTGTAACTATTGCATATTCCCTTTCAAAATTTCATAAATTCTACCGAATAATGCACCGAAGTTAGTTGAATAATCATGTAATTGGCCCTAAACGTCTTATAGTTGATGTGAGGTTTAAAAAAAAATGTTTTATAACCGAATAATCATTAGATATTCGTCGAATAATGGTTGTATTCCACTGAATAATCAAAGATCAATTCATCCCAGTTTCTACACAAGTAGACACTCACGTCCCTTTGAAAAAAAAATTCAAAGATCAATTCGTAATTTTTTGATCAATTGATCCCAGTTTCTGCACAAGTAGACACTCACGTCCCTTTGAGAAAAAAAATCAAAGATCAATTCGTAATTTTGCCTGATTCCACATTGAAGGTGTGAAAATTTGATGAATTCCAAAGTTCACTCGAGCACAATAAAAAAAACACCAGGAAAAGAATCTCGCCTCAAACATCAAATCTAAACCAAAATCGAAGAAAGGGAATTTACCCTGCATATAAGGCTTAGGGCAAGCAAATTCATCGTTCACCACCGACCCATCAGATTTGGGCTCGGTAGAGGTAGCGGCTAGGTCCTGGTTTCTCGATCGTGGTTGCGGCTGGTCTCGGTGCGGATCTGGATGCTTGTCAGCAGTTATCCCATCTCCATTGGATCTGGCTGGGGTCGCCGCCCCTTAGTGGATACTGTGACGAAATCGAAGTCGAATACGGTGTAGCAGCAGTCGTCAGAGGGAAGCGAGGCGGCGAGATCGGCGTAGCCTTCGCCGCGGATCGGACATTGTTCACGGTGACTCGGCGGGATTTCTCGTCGATTTTGAAGATGATGAGCGGTGGACCTTCTTCCACTTCATCTCCATGAATGAGACTCCACCATCACCTTCATCCCTAATGTCACTTGGAAAAAAAAAACAATTACGTATTTGAAATTAAACTAGTACTTTTCCCGAACCATGTTCGGAATATTTTCGACCGAGTTTGACATACCCCACAAAATACCGAAATCTATTATGTGTCGTTTTGCCCATGTTTCTTGTCTCGTCGTTCTTCGAAATATTTTGTTATCATGGTGAAGTATTTCTCAAGATGATCAATACCTTAAATTTAACAACAAAAAAAAGTAAATCGATCGTTTCCACAACTTATAGTTTTTGTCTAAGAAAACTGAGTTCAGAAATTAGTCTAAATTCGAATAAAAAAAAAGAAAAGAAATTAGTCTAAATATATGACGGGTTGAACATCGAGTATGTTTGGTTTTTTTTATTCCCATTGTATTTGATATTGAAAATTGATTCATCATTGCTGTTTCATGGCCATTAACTATTTCATCGAGTATATCCATTAACTATTTCACACCATTGCTGTGAAACGTGCTGAGATAAAACTATGTGTTTCATCGAGTATGTGTTTCATGGCCATTGACTATTTCATCGAGTATGTGTTTCATGGCCATTAACTATTTCACACCATTGCTGTGAAACGTGCTGAGATAAAATATGGATTCATCATTGTGATGGTTTTAAGGTGCGGCATGTTACCATGGGAGTCCATATATTCCAAATGTAATCCAACAACAACAATTTTATCTTTGCACCACAATTTCATCGGTTTTAAGGTGCGGCATGTTACCATGGATTAAAAGGTAAAGAAAGCATGATTTGAAATCCTAATTCTTATCAATTCAGAAAGTGTACCAAAAAAGGGCTCCAATTAGATTACTGGGACTACCCACCTGTCAATTCTTGATCACAGAAAATACATCATCAATTGAAAAAAAAAGGGGCTCAAATCCAGTTCATACACTTGAATCTCAAAATCTACAATACCCATCTCAGTTTAATTATGCATCTTCAAAGGACCCAGTAAATTCAATCATCATTTAACATAGATCAGTAAAACACAGTGGCTGCCCTGCAAGTGGTAAGGAGTTAAGAATCACATAATAACAGAGATAGTAACTCACAAGCTTCCATTGTCATCACCCACTTTGCAGCCACTACCACCTCTAACCCTCATACCAGGAAAAAAAAAAGAAGAGGGAAAATCATCAAACACAAATTGAAAGAGCTCCTCATGTTGGTTAACATTTGTGGCTCTTTGACGGCTCTTGAGACAAGAGACGCTGAAATCAGACAGGATCAGGTTCTGTACACTTTGTTTGGTGATGGAAACTTCAGAAAGTATCAGCTGAAGTCCCTGAATTTGTCTTTCAATGAGATGCTCACTGATCAATGCGTAGCAGTGATTTCTCGGACTTGCCCTTGTTTAAGTCAGCTCCTTACACTACCAGATTGTTATGGTCTTATGGATCTGACAAAAGAGAACACGTGCAAAGAGGAAATGCAAAACAATTGCACTTCCATACAAATTCAATAGAGAAGCAAAATTACCATTGTGGAGAGTAATATTGTGCGACAAAATGAGAAAAGGATGAGTCTCTTATTTTTTTCTCTAATGCCTTCCTTTTGCGTATCTCATGTGTAGTGTTGAAGATTCCAAGTGTGGGTTGGTTGCATACGAAACATTTTTTGTTCTTGGAGTGGTGCTGTAAAGTGTAAAAACCAGAAGAGCAAAAAGATCGTTATTTGACAATGTCACCAGTTATACTAAAAAACCTACAACCAATAGAATCATATCCAAAACAATAATATCTTAAACAAAAACTGGAATATGATTATATTTTACCTTCAAAGCACAATGCTCACAGAAGTAATGTTTGCACTTGGTAACAACTGGATCAACAAAAGGCTGCCTACAAATGAAGCATGCAAATGGCAGTGCATCCTCGTCATCACTATCACTTGCACCACGAGCAACATCATCGTCACTGTCAGCATCCCCTCCCATGGCCAAATTTCTCTTCCTGGCCTTCTCTGCTTCATCCCATTCCTTCTCCATTTGCCAGCCTGACTTGTAATCGCCTCTATCATGCATAAACTTACATGAGTCACCATACCCACAGTAACCAGTTTCCCCTTTCCCTTTAATGACTCAACAACACGCTTCCTTATATTCTTGTTCTTCGTAGGCTTTCGGAAAAAATTACACACTGCAATATTGACATACATACACAGATAAAAGTCAGAGCCTAACAGTCTAACACAAAAGTAGAAACAGTCAAAATAAACATTTACAACAATAACAACTAACCTTGTTCAGAAGGGGCCTGGCTTTGATCAGTGGAGTCTGCCATTGAGCAAATTGTTCCCTTTTCTTCCCCTTTAAGCTTTGCTCTTTAAAATGGCTAATCGGCTTTGCTTGGAGTTGTAACAGATTTCTTCCTTTGAAGAACCTAATAACAGCACCAGAAACATTCAATCAATCTCAGCCTATCTGGATTCAAGAACAAACACAACTCCAGCAACATAATTCTTCTTTTTACCAACAGATCAGACAACATGATTCAATAATACGCTCTATTTTGAATAATCGAGCCAATATGTATAAGCCCTAATTCGTAAGGACTCAAAATTGAATCCATAAAGAAGAACAAATCAATTGTGTACTCAAATTTGAAGTTTTGTTTAAAGAATTAAGTAATTAACAAAGGAAAGAAAGAAGAAGAAGGAGAGCACCTAGTTCCCGAGTCACCAGATGACTGAGCCGCCTCCCGCCGTCGCTACCCTCACCTGCCAACACCCGAGTCGCCAAACGATTGAGCCGCCTTCGGCCGTCGCGACCCTCATCTTCTACCACACGTTACTCACCGATAATTGCGCCGCCCACCAACATCTCCGACCACTCACTGATCGCGCCAATCCTCCACAACGAAAAAGCCCAATCAATTTTGAGGGAGAAGTTGAAGAACGTGGAAGAGAAATCCACGATTACTCTATTGTGAACAAACGGTTGAAGAAGACAATGGGGGGCTTCTTGGTTGCTATGGTTGAAGAAGAGAACGACTGAAAATTGGAATTATTAGGTAAGTCTGGTATTGGCGGCGAGAAGAACGTGGGTGAGAAGGGAAACTGCTTCTTAACTTTGTTCAAAGAAGGGGACACGTGGCTCATTCTTTTACAAAGAGGCTGCTTCTAAAATAATAAGTATAAGGGGGTGGATAATTGAAATGAAGGGTGATGAGAATTAGATGGAAGAGGGAGCTAACCACCATGAAAGTGGCGTCTATTCTACAATAAGATCTTCACCCTTATTATTCTGAAGAAAGTACGCAGTGAATTTCACGCACTAAGGGCCGAGAGTTTGTTTGATTCACTCATGGGACCCATATTTTTTTAATAAAAAATTATTTAATTGAAACTACATCTCCACCCTTCATTTCAATTAATTCAATGGTCCAGATCTGTGCACAAAGTACACCCTAAGGGGTGTGCACAATATACCTATTCTCTCTCTCTATATATAGAGGATAGATCATATGAGAACATCCCTTATTGTGTATCATGAGAACAAATCTCATCCATTGATTTAGGGAAATTAGATGGCTGAGATTTTTTGAGTATTTAGATTAATTGTTAATTAAAAGGTAAAAAACACAATCCCACCCATGTATAAAGCGCGTGTTTCACCCTACCCAAACCCTATCGATCCCACCCAATTAGTTTTTTCAACCCAGGAGATGAGAGAGCGATCGGAAGTCCGGCGCTCGGGAGTGCCAGGAAGAAGATGACGACAACGACCAAGGCGGGAGGCACCCTCGCTCCGCTGTCCTCGCCCTCGTCATCCCACACACGCCAAGATCTCGCCTTCGCGCCGCCCTCCTCCCCGTGGATGCGGTTCATCTCTCTCTCCCCCTTCATCTCTCTCTCCCCCTTCTTCTTCAGATTTGAGGATGAGGGTTGCGTGGTGGTTCGTGGTGCACCGGTGGGTTGATCTGGGCAGGAGGTCGCCGACGATGGTGCTGCAGGGCGGGAGACACCCTCGCTCCGCCGTCCTCGCCCTCGTCATCCCACACACGCCGAGATCTCGCCTTCGCGCCGCCCTCCTCCTCGTGGATGCGGTTCATCTCTCTCTCCCCCTTCATCTCTCTCCCCCTTCTTCTTCAGATTTGAGTATGAGGGCTGCGTGGTAGTTCGTGGGTGCACCGGTGGGTGGATCTGGGGAGGAGGTCGCCGGCGATGGTACTGCAGGTGGTGGTGGCGGCTGGTTCTGGGTGGTGGATTTGGAGTCTAGGGTTTGTGATTAGTTGAAATCCTTTTTGTTTGCAATTGATTTAATTGCTTGATTGAAAGAGATATTCGGGGGGAAAGCCGAATTATTCATATGTATGGACCGATTTTGTGTTTCATGAAATGTGTTTTTTATGTTGCCAGTCATATGATTGAAAAATACATCGATACTATCGAATAATCATGGGATGCTATCGAATAATCATGTGATACCATTGAATAATTTTTAGTTATAACACTACAACACCATCGAATAATCAAGTTGTACCATCGAATAATCAAGTGATACGATCGAATAATCAAGTGATACCATTGAATAATTTTTAGGTAAAAATTTAGAGGCGTTTTCAGGTAGCTAGCCGATTTGAAAAATACAACGATACCATCGCATAATCCATCAATATGATCGTATAATCCAGCGATACCGTCGAATAATTTAAAAACAAAAAATACACGCGCCCCAACGCAGCAAGTGAGGAAGGAAATTTGTGGGTCCCACTGATTTTTAATTAAAGAAAAAAGGTTAAATTGGCTATTAATCTCAACCACCCATTTCAATTAATCAACGCCCAGGATGTGTTCTCATGTTACACAATAAGGGATGAGTACCCATGAACCACCCTCTATATATATATATATATATATATATGTTACAAAGGTATTGAGCCTTATTGGGCTTTTAGCCCACTATACATGAAGGGTCCGTACAGTGAGACTGAAACGAAAATCAATGAACAATTGTCTAGGTAAACCCTTGGTGAATATATTAGCGTACTGATAAGAGGACGGGACATGTAGAACGCGGACATGTCCAATGACAACCTTGTCCCTGGTGAAGTGGACACCAAGCTCAATGTGCTTCGTGCGTTGATGCTGGACAGGGTTACTAGCTAGATAGACGGAGAAGACGTTGTTAGTATAGACGAGAGTGGCCTTCTGAAGAGGGCAACGGAGCTTAAGCAGGAGATTGCGGAACCAAGAGCACTCGAAGACAACGTTGGCAACACCCCTGTATTCTTCCTCAGCGCTGGAGCGAGACACGACAGACTGACGCTCGGCTGACCTCGACACAAGGGTGTCGTTGAGGAAGACACAGTACCCAGACGTGGAGAGACGTGTGTTAGGGCAACCACCCCAACCTGCATCAGTGTAAGCAACAAGATCAAGCTTAGATGAAGAAGTAATCGTGGTGCCGAGCTCAAGGGTGCCACTGATGTACCGAATGATCCGCTTCAAAGCCTGAAAGTGAGGTTCCCTGGGTGCATGCATGAACAAACATACCTGCTGAACGGTGTAACTGATATTAGGCCGGGTGAAAGTGAGATACTGAAGAGCACCAGCGAGGCTCCTGTACAATGTCGGATCATCAACCAAAGGACCAGAATGAGCACTGAGCTTGTTGGATGTATCGACAGGAGTGGCGACTGGATTACAGTTGACCATCTTAGCCCGAGCAACAATCTTAACAACATACTTACTCTGTGAGAGAAACAGACCAGACGCATGACGCTGAACAACAGCTCCCAAGAAGTAGGACAACTGACCCAGATCAGATATGGCGAATTCCGCACTCAACTGCGAAATAATGGACGTCCGAAGAGCATCAGAAGATGCGGTGAGAATGATGTCGTCGACATATAGTAGCAGGAATGCCAAGCCTAAGCCTCTGCGATAGATAAATAGAGACGTATCCGAACGGCTGCCAATGAAACCCAAACGAAGCAAATGAGAGGCAAAGCGCTGAAACCAAGCCCACGGAGCCTATTTCAGACCATACAGAGAGCGCTTGAGGAGGCAGACATGCTTTGGACGATCGACATCAGCAAACCCCGGCGGCTGAAACATGTAGACTGTCTCATTCAAATGGCCATCCAGAAAGGCGTTCTTGACATCTAACTGATGGATGACCCAGTTGCGCGGCAGAGATAGACTTAGGACTACTCGAATAGTGGCAGACTTGACCACAGGGCTGAACATCTCATCACAATCAATACCTGCCTGTTGAGATCGACCGTTGACCACAAGACGGGCTTTGTAGCGCTCCAACGACCCATCAGAGCGGAACTTGTGACGGAAAAGCCACATACAGCGAATGACGTTCGCCTCAGGAGGGCGAGGAACAAGAACCCAAGTACCATTCTTCGTAAGGGCCCTATATTCGTCGAGCATAGCCGCCTGCCCATTCGGGTCGAGGAGGGCTGTTTTGTGGGAGGTGGGAATGGGGGAAAGGGAGGTCGAGGTGGAGGAAGGGGGTGATTGGGAGTCGGGAAGGACGGGAGAAAGGGGGGCGGAGCCATGGGGAGAGGCTACGGGCGCCGCATGTTGATTGGCCGCGGCCGCAGCATGATGTTGCGGCCGCCGCCAGTATGTGAGACGTAGGCTGGGGTTGGGGTTGTTGATTGGCTGCGACATCACATTATGCCGATCTGACGGAGGGGTGTAGGCATGGTTTTAAGCGGTGGGGTGATGTGCGGAGGGGTGATCATACTAAGGCTTGTTATGTTCAACTTTCCGATGTGAGACACTTTTGGTCTCATTCACATCTCTAACAATGAAGCATGGCTTTGGCCAGTTAATGGGTGTAAGCCTGTAAGGCCGTAGCTTAGAGTCTATAAATAGACATTGTAGCCATTGAGGATGGGTATGCATAGAAATAAACCATACTTTCCCTCCCAACTCTCTCTACTCTTTCTCTTCTCACCCAATCCAACTTCTATCTCTCTCTCATCCCATTCTGTTACAACTAACCGAGCTGGTAAGCGCCATTTTAAGACCAACCTCGGGTCATTACATATAATTTATAAGATACTTTATTTAAAATTTATACCACCTTCGTTCGGTAAAACACGTCACTTGCTATTCACACACATTTTTTTAGGAGATAAAAACTATATAAAATATATAATTTTTTTTAATAATTTTTTTTAACAATTTCATAGTTATTACTAATAAGTACAAATTTGTTAAAAAAATTATAAAAACATGAATATTTAATATAGTTTTTATCTCCTAAAAAGCGTGCGTGAATAGTAAGTGACATGCATGTTTTGACGAACGGAGGTAGTATTATTTTAAATATATTATCAAATACTATTGAAATACTTATAATTATAATTGAATCGGAAACGAAATACACTCTAATTAAAAAAAAAAACCTAAAGCATTTATAAAAAGTCTAAAAAAAAATAGATTTGATGAGGTAGCAACATCATAAACCAAATCAATAGAAATGCATTCTAATTAGATGGAAGAGATGACAGAAAACAAGACAATCATAAACTCTAAATTTATTTTTACTTTAGGGTGAGTATTAAAATATAGGGAAATTTACAGAAAACCACCCATTATATATAACCTTTTACACTTAACCACCCACACTAAACACGAAATTACATAAAACCACCCATTAAATGGGTTTTGTTTTCAAATCACTACCCACCACATAATTCCATTAGAATTCCATTAAATATAGTATATATTTTAATATTTTATACTTCAAATTTAAAGTTTAAACTTCAATATATTTAAATTATATTTATTGTAGGGGTAAACACTTATATCAATATATGAGGGAAAAAATGAGTACAAATTTTAAATTTATTTGAAGGGCGGAGGTTCTAAATGTGAAAAATATTATTTAATTTTATTTAAAAAGTCAAACAAATTTTAATAATGATACATTTAATAAAAAATGCTTTTGAGCCTGGAAAAAGTATTATTTAAACAATCCTTAGATTTTTTTTTTCATTTTTAGTATATAGTATAGGTGTTTACAAATATAAAAGAAAATGAGAAATTAATTATTAGTATCGAAATAATTATTAAATTTAAACAATGCTAATGACTTATAAACTTATTTTTAATTTTGATTAAAAAGAAGTCTATAAAATTTATAACCATTTTTAGGAATAAAATAGAACAAATTTGTTCATATATACATAGACCTGTCAATATAAACGGGTCATTCAGGTCGAGTCACTTCGGGTAAAACGGATCCCGGATAAAACGGGTTCTGGATATTTCCGGGTTGACTCGAACCCGGGTTTGACCGGGTTTCAGGTCATTTTGGGTCGATTTCGGATTTGTCAATTTTTTCTTTTTTAAATTAAAAAAAAATAATGATTTCATAATTTTGCGATAAGTTTTAATTATATATAAAAAAATAATTATATATAATTATAAATTAATCGGGTGGTGATTTGTCATTTTTAATTATATATAAAAAAATAATTATATATAATTAAAAACCTAATAAAAATAGACAACGGGTGGTGATTTGAAAAAAAACCTATTTAATGGGTGATTTTCTGTAATTTTTTGTTTAATGGGTGGTTAAGTGTAAGAGGGTACATTTAGTGGGTGGTTTTCTGTAAATTTCCCTAAAATATATGTTGAATAATTCTGGCGGATCTGAAGTGGCCTTCGGATTTATTGCCTCACATGACGGATGGGCCCTAATTAGTAATTAGTGTTATGTCGTGCAAGTTGAAGTATTATTGCTTAATTCGAATTGAATTCATGAGCTAGCTGTACTCAGTCTGATCTTTCATACTGTATTTGTTTACAATTTTTGCGTGATCCATGCTTCGTTCCAAAATAATAGTCAATTCGTTAATTAAAACATGTAATTTTAGAAATTTGTACATTTTTTAATAAAATAAATAAAAACAAATACAAATACACTTATACCTCTGAATATTACTTTATTTTTCCACTTTATTGAAAACTACAACTAATAAATATCTAATCATGATAAGGGTAATTTTGGAAAGTGAACATTAAAATACCTAAAACGACATATTTTTCTTAACAAGATTTTACTCCTAAAACGAATTTTTTTTTTTTTTTTAACGGAGGGAGTAATAAACAAAGTTTTATGGTTCGATTCAAGTTCTACGGCATTTGATTTGTTATTTATAATAGTGTTAAAACAAAAGACAACTATTTGTGCAAAATAATGATGACTTCATTGACTTGGTATATATATGCCTCTTAATATTAAAGTGTGATTTTCTCTACTTCTAATTGTTTGTTTTATTGAAAGTTTTGTATTAACCCTTTGGTTGTGTGATTTTGGACTTTAAACATCGACTATAGTGTTGTGCTTCTAAAGTTTGAGACTTGCATGATTCTTATTTTACTCTATAGAGAGACACTAAATTTGAATTATTATATTCTTGTCTCTGTGTGCTAAAAGTAACTATAAATCTTTACTTCTATCTGTGCTAACGGAGTGACTATATACACTCAAGACATGTGCTACATGCACTCCATAGGATAGATCTATGATCCGTGCGTTGTAAATTTTTTTAAAAAAATACACGGACGATCGAATTTAGAATTTGTCCGTTATATAATTTTTTTTTACATAGGACGGATTTCCTATGTATAATAATAATAAAAAAAATTACATAGGACGGATCCTAGATCCGTCCTATGTATAATTAAAGAAAAAAAAAAGAATGGGTTTGTTACGGGCAAAGGAGTTGCAACTATCTACACTTCTGATCGAAGAAGACAACTTACTGGTGATAAAATCTCTACTGGGGGATTGGAAATGTCCCTGGACAATAGAGATGCTACAAGCTGATATACTGTCTGATATCTCGTCCTTTACTTATGTTGCTATTCGTCATATTTTCAGGGAATCGAATGTTGTGGCTGACTACCTTGCTCGTAGTGCCCACGTTTCCCCTGCCGACGTCTGCTGTGAGGATGATCCAGAACTGCTAGTTTTCGTCCGGAATGATGCGCTAGGAAGAGCCTCTGCAACGGCCGACCCGACCTAATTCTTATCTTGCGTCAAAAAAAAAAAAAAAAAAAAGAAGGTGAGTAAAAGGTGCATGTGCAGCTTTACTTTTTGGCAGGGATGAAAACTAACAATAGATCCGCCCTTGTTCTCTCTCTCTTTTTTTTTTTTAAAAAAAAGTTGCTTACAACTTTATACTCCATCCGTTCACCAAAATTTGTCATTTTAGCCTCTTTCACAAGTTTTAAAAAAATAAACAAATATACTATTATACCCTCAATTATTACACTACTTTTTTACTTTATCGAAAACTACAACTAACAATCTATTAATCATTACAAGGGCATTTTTGTAAAGTATGGGTCAAAATATCTAAAATGACATGTTTTGTTGAACAAAATTAACCCTCTAAAACGACAAGTTTTCATGAACGGAGGGAGTATATATATATGGAGTGTATATAACACCTGTCATGGGTGCATATAGTACAATCATGTGCTAAAGAGTGGCATCATCTGATTTTTACTGCCGGGATTTATCTTTTGGCTACTAATTTTTAATTTATGACACTCAAATACATGTAACGCATGCCCTCATGCTAGAGGGTCGGGTGGTTATACGTGGCCGTATTTAACGGAGAGGTGCTTGACCAGCTAACTGCCTGCCTTTGCTCAATGGGATGAGAGGGCGTTTGGGTCCTGTTTGCTCTGGTGGTATACTTTTAAGCGTTGGGATATTGATCGCGATCTTATGTGCTGTTCTATTTAGGGGAGAATATTGGTCATGGTTTCACCTGATGTAAGGCTTGCGATGTATAAAGTCGTGCCTAAGACGTCTTTTGTGTTGTGTGGTCCATTTATGACGTCATATCCCTATTAATTAAGGGGGATATTTTTCAGGGCATCGTCACACCCCATACGGACCCTAATCTAGATTTTTTTTTCTTTTTGTTATTCTTCAATTGCACTTAGTCACTTGTTCTCTCGGTGACTCTTCAAATATGTGAAGGATTTTAAGGATGTTCGACGTGTTATTAGCTTATTATATAGTTGAATTGAGCATGTTCTTGCACACGCTTACTATTTAAATATTGGGTTGTGCTCCCTGGGCTTTGATTCATTTTGTTTTGCTTGCTTTGCAATTTTGAATAGGTGATTATGAAGGGAAATCGTTGAAAGAAGTGAATTCACTCATAAGGCAAGCATAAATGCAACTCCTCTAAATAAACCCGCTCGATGGTACAAAATACCATGGGGCATGGGGTGTTTACCAAAAAAAAAAACCATGGGGCATTACGTCATTAAGAAGAGTGTCTACACTATTGATAGTCTACATGAGACTTCCCTCTGTTGCGCTGGTCATTCCTTCGCGGCTGGTATTCACGATGAGGATGGTCATGCCCATGGTAATCATCCATGTGGCGTAGATAGTCCTGGGATAGGGGTACTCCCTTTGCCCTCGATTATCTTCTCTCTGGTGTGACCCTTGTCCTCTTTCTTCAGTGCTCAGATGTACCTCGTCTTGCCGCGAATGGTGCGCTTGCCCTGGAGATTGTAGCTTCTGTTGCCTATCTCCCCCTTTGTCTCTTCAAAAATTTCCAGCAATTTTCCAAAGAAACCAGGGTGTCCGATGTTTGCTCGTGAGCTGGAAGCGGGGGCCTCTTCTGCGTCAATTTGCCGCGACACTAAATCCCTAAGCTTGTCATAATTCCTAGGCTTTTTCCTGAACAGGTAGGTCTTGAAATCCCCTTCTGCCATATTTTCCATGAGGATGATGGTGGCAGACTCATGATTGAAGTTAGCTACTTGCACCACCACACTGGTAAAGCAGTGGATGAAAGTTAAAAATGGGATGGGGTAATTTATAGAATATTTACCGACTCCTCGACCCCCCCCCCCCCCTCCCCCAGTGAGTTGGGCCAAAAACTTATTGGTTCGGGCCTCATGAAAATAGCCTAAGCCCAGTAATGACCCAAGTAAGCTACAGCAACTTTAAACATTTTCACAGAGAAAAATCAGATCGTATCAGGTTCAAATCTAACCCGACCTGAGGAGTTGTGATGAAACCGGGAGGAAATGTCCGATCGTTATGAGGTATCCGTGGATGTAGCACAATAAAGGTCCAAAAAGATCTCTCCTCATATTATAACCGCGGATACAATAGCGCCGACAAGGTCCGCGGACAGACGAAAGGGACACCTATCATTCATGTCCACAAGAGCAATACATGTCGACATCAAAATGGAAAATGTCAATATCTTAACCACGTCGCTGGTCACTATAAAAAGACGAAGAAAAAAAATGAGATGGGGGACTTTTTAGAAATCTAGAGGACAACATAGAAAGATAAGGAATAAGAGAGAGAGAGAGAGAGAGAGAGAGAGACAAGTATGAGGATCGCAAACCTGTCGGCCAGGAAGCTCGCAATAATCTTCAAAAGCTCCACGGAGAAGGTTGGCACCCCCGCGTCAAAAGGGCTATGGATTTTCGAAGGGCATCCGTCAGGAAGGTAAACACTGATCGCGACGAACCTATACCACGCCAATCGTCCGCATTTCAAGCATGTGCCTCATAACCCGAGAATCTTGGGCGCAACCCCTCAAGGAGGGAAGAGGGTGATTTAGCTTGTACGCGGTGTCGCGCAGGTAAGACCGTGAATTCTGCATCGAACCTCCCTCGTTTGCCCCGAGTCCCACTTAAAAATGGGATCTTTTCATGCGGGGTTTGGTCATACACGAGTAACACGACGAGTATGTTCCCAAGAGCTCCCATACATTAAAGGATCACCGAGCCCACCAGGGGCACGAAGCATTGTGTTTGCTTTCAAACAAAGCACAAGTGTAGATATTACAAATGCCACCACAAGACTCAGTACTATGAATGCCGTTTAGGTACTATTCATTAGGGCGGGGTAAAAATTATCATGAAAACCAAACCAACCTGTATTAACCAAACAAACATAATTAGTAACCAATATAATTGGTTCGGTATACCGAACCAAGTTCCAAAACTTGGTACGGTAACGGTAATGAGAATGGAAAAGTTGGTATTACCATTACCAACCAATTTCAAATTGGTTGGTACGGTAATCAGGGACGGAGCCAGAAATTTATCGAAGGGGGGGGGGGGGGGGGGGCGAACTTTTATACAAGGTGTTAATTAACTCTTCGATAGATTTTTTTTAAAGTATGTTTAGCAAACCAAAACTATGATATTTTAGATTAAACGATGATATTTTAGTTTAAACAAAGTTTGTATTTTAGTTCAAAAGACAATATTTTTTTGTTCAAAACAACGGTGTTTTATTTTAAAATTGTGCCCGTAATAGTTATATACATTATTTTTTTCTCTTTAAACGAAAAATAATGTCGTTTTAATCAATAACAATATTTTTTTCGTCTAAAAATATATCGTTTGAAACATACAAAGTCAATATGCAACTTGTTATTCTGTTAGCATGAAATAACGTGTAACAATATATATATATATATATATATATATATATATATATATATATATATATATATATATATATATATATATATATATATATATATATATATATATGTCAAGATCAAGCAATAAATGTCATTTAAGACGAAATGTTCAACACTTGAGACCAACGGAATTGTCACTTATGAATAAAAGTTGATGGTCATGAATGTCATCAACTTTGTCTCTCACTTATGACCAAAAAATTATCTAATCATTTTAAGCAGTAACTTTCATTTGATTAGTTAATAACGCACTAATTACACTACATTAATTGTGTTTATTGGTTGAGAATGTTAAGCATACAAGATATAATTAAGGCAAAAAGAACAAGCATTAGTTGTTGTCGTCAATCATAGAAAGTGAGAAGTTTTTTGAAATATTCGTCTTCCCACATCACTATATGAATATCGTGAAGAGCAAACCTAAAGAACAATTGATAGGGCTAAAGTAAGCCTGTACCGGGTAGCATTTAGTTAAACCATAATTCTCATTATATATAGATGGGTGATCACCTAGGGGTGGAGAGGCTCTTCTTTCGGCTTAATAATTCTGACTTGAGCGTCGGAAGCGCTTCCACGGAAGCAAGCCTCGTCCCTTTTTTCTTCTTTTACGCAGGAAGGTTCGAAGGAAGATCAATCGATACGAATTGATGTGCGGATTTATCCCAAAACAGAGACAATGAAAGAAAAAAAAAGGGATAATTGGGTAAATATACCCTTTTCAAATTTTTTATGAGTAATTATACCCATGGAAGTTTTTTTTTATATAGCAATTGTACCTTTTTTTGGTGTGCAATGACTGATTTGTCCATAGAAATAAAAAAATCTAACTATTTTAACTGGCTTCTCCTTCCCAAACTGATTAAAACTAGGGTTAATCACTTAATACACCCGCTTCTTCCCATCAATCAATTTATTTTGACGCTTCTATGAGTATTGTAAATTGAAGTGAAGTTACAAGATTGAAGATAAGTGGTTATGTCTCTTGTGCTGTAATTATTGCGGTATATTCCATATATTGTGTGGCCATGCCTTTGATTTTGAGTTGAAATTTGGTATCGGTGATTTTGAGTTGAAATTTCGACAACATGATTCTTGTTACATCGAATTAATTACATTACTATGACAATTTTGATTACAAGTATGATTATAATTAATTAGTTACAATAATGCCGTTTCTTGTAGGAACAATAATTGTTACAATAATTTGGTTTCTTGTAGGATAAATATTATATTTAATAATGTCGTTTCAACAAAAGTAGCTAGGTTACAATAGATTATAGTAGCTAGTTACAGATTTGCATAATGGTTACAATAATTAGGTTTCTTGTAAAATAAATTATATATTCAATATCGTTGTTTCAACAAAATTTGGTTACAATAGGTTAATTATAATAAAAGAATGTTACAATAAGTTACAACAAAAGTTGCCACATGCCCTTCCGGTCCAAAAGAATTTTCAAGTGTAACCTACAAATGCGGATTGAAACTTACGAATGTAGTGACCAAATATTTTTTTTTTTAAAGTGTTACAATATTATTATGTTTTGAAGCAATTGGACTCAGGGTCCACAAGAATTTCCAAGTGTCCAATTGTAACCAAAATAATAATAATTAGAAACCTATTATACCGATTAACGATTAGAAAGACAATAAAATTGTAAGGCTTACAAGACTGCAAAAAGTAACGATCGAATTTAAACATCAAGATTTGCCGATACCAACTGAAATCTGAACAATTCACAAGATTGCTAATTGAACAGCTGATGGAAGAAGTAGGTACAATTAATTAATTATAAGAATCAAAACACATACAATGAATTAGTTATAATAATGTGACAATATTGATTAAAAGTACGGTTACAATAAATTAGTGACGGGATAATAATATCGGTTACAATTATTGTAGTACGGTTACAAGAAATTATAGTTACGAGATAATAATATCGGTTACAATTATTGTAGTACGGCTACAAGAAATTAGTTACGGACTTACGGGACAATAATATAGGTTACAATTATTGTAGCATCTTCTTGATCAAAACGTAAGCAAATCGTACGTATAAACGATCTTATCTATGTATATTTACTTTTTTTTTTAATTTTAAAAAGATAAAAATACTACTTTGACTATATCTACTAATTACTTTTTTTTAATTTTAAAAAGATTAAAAAAACTACTTTAAGGTATTTAGGTAAAATCCACCTCAAAAATGTATAATTAGTAAAAAGAAAAACTAAAGGGTATACTTTTTTTTTTTTTTTTGATTAGGAAAGAATTCGGGTGAGAGAGCTCTACCTGATAGCATCCTTACGGATGAGGTCTATAAGACCAGAATTGTTGTAAATATCGACACTCCGGGCAGAGTGGCAAAGATGTGCAACCTTATCCGCCACTCTGTTACCCATACGGGGAATATGAAAGAAAGAAACTTCTTTCAAAGTCGATAAAAGGCTTTGTACATCTGACATGATTAATTCTATCTCCCATGGACACTTTGTTACTTGATGTAGGTGATTAATGATTATACTAGAATCTCCCTCAATCTGTAACTTGTCGATCCTGAGTTGAAGGGCGTTTTGGATGCCTTGCTTTAAAGCAAGAGCTTCTGCAGTAATGGGGTTTTGCTTACCCAGCTTGCTATAGCATATTCAAATTGGTTTTCCCTCCCAATCCCTGATAATGGCACCAGCCGAACTACTCGAGTTTGCTAGCGTGGATCCGTCGAAATTTAGTTTAAAGGTCCCCAACTAAAGGGTATACTTACCAACAAAAAAAAAAAGTGAAAAAAGGTATATTCCATCAAATTTTCAAAAACAAAAAAGCAATTAGTTGAAATTTGGTATAATTATTTGTTTTGACAAGTAAACTCGCCTGTCTGAAGTGCGTAGTGACACTCACATTAATAACGGAGATTCGGAGTAGAAGCGTTAAGTTTGAATATATTTAGCAAATATATAATATATATAGTGAATTAGTGGTTAATATATAAACCGTAGTTGAAAAATATGAATGGATATATACAATTGAAAATACAATAATAGTTCATTTAAGACCCGTTTGAAAAAGGTATATATAGATATATGATATAGGTTATGAGTATGAGATATAGATATCAAACTATGAGTATTGGGTATGGGTATGAGATTGATATATATATATATATATATATATATATATATATATATATATATATATATATATATATATATGCTGTTTGGAAAGAGTATATAGATATCAGAATAAAAACAAAACGAGAAAATGTAATAAAAATGAACCAAAAACCTTATAACTTTCAAAATGATCAAAATTCGAGAACTTTACGAGCATATTACTAATACCACAATATTTCATCAAATACCATATGATTGTGTTGCAAAATATCCGATTGACATTCAAACTAAAGAACAAATGTGATGTAATATGTAACATGGGATTATATCTCCCATAACAAACTCTCCCTCCATAGTATAAATAAGGGTGTCCTCTGGAATTGTCGACATTCATTCAATCTAATACATACTTCACAATCCAGAGCGCTCTCTCTTTCTCTTTGCTCTCTCATGGCAATCTCAGTTCATCATCAAAATGCAAGCATAAAAAAAACCGAACAACAATTTTGACATTCAAACAGAAGAACAGATGCAAGCATAAAAAAAATCGAACAGCAATTTTGCCGTTCAAATAGAAGTTTTCACACCCCATAAAATTCGAAGAGGATAGAGAAGAACTGTAGGTCAGCAATTTCAGAGAGAAAATTCGATCAGCAATGTCTGAACAACATAGAGAAAAACAGCAATTCGAACAACAAAGAACAACAGATGCAAGCATAGAGAAGAATAGAGATGCAAGCGGAAAAAAATATCCGAACCCTAAAAAAATCTGAAAAGCACAGTCGTTGTTGCAAGCATAAATTCGAACAGATGCAAGCATAATCGAACAACATAGAGAAGAAGAGCATGTCGCTAGAGAAGAATCGAAGAGGAGAAGAAGAAGGGCTTAATCGCTCGTTGTGCAGTCCGCCTTTTCCTATAGAACCCAAATTGATCAGATATCCAAAAGGGAGAAATACCCTAGAATAAGTAGATGAGAGATATATGATTCATATCTATATACTAGTAATTTGGATAATTATACCAAACAAGTTATATAGATATTGGGCTTTCTATACCCATAGCCTATATCTATATACCTATTTCAAACAAGCCCTTAGTTAAGGTGGCGAGTGGCGATTTGTTTTTAAGCGTTACAAAGTCATCACTAAAAGAAAAATAAGAAGGTTGTTTTCGATATTGTCAACTTATTTGAACTCTTGATTCATCGATTTGTTTGTTATATCGAATTCCTTTTCATTAAAAAAACAAAGTTCTCGACCTATTAATCTTCATTTTATTTTCAGTGGACAAAACTTCTAGAAAAAAAATCAAATAATGGCCTCTTCTTTTACTATTGTGATATATGGTTAAGGTTGCTATTGTTAGGTTTGGTAAATTCCTCCTTGGGGTTTGCCTTTCATTAGATAGAATATATATAGAATACAAAGGACTTGGGCCTTGGGCTCCAAGGAAACTAAAGATATGTACAAGGATTCTATCTATATCTATTAACAGACCCCCGCAGTCGGAGCGGGAGGAGAACGGACGGTCAGACTGTCCCGAAAGTCAAGAAACAACTGACGTGGCAAACCCTTTGTGAAGATATCAGCGTACTGATAGGCGGAGGGAACATGAAGGACCCGAATAGCACCAATGGCCACCTTTTCTCGGACAAAGTGGATGTCCATCTCGATGTGCTTGGTCCGTTGATGCTGCACCGGATTGCTGGCTAAATACATGGCGCTGACATTGTCAGTGTAGACAATAGAGGCACGCGGCAAAGGACAGTGCAGTTCCAGGAGGAGATTGCGCAAGAAGCAACACTCAGAAACGGCGTTAGCGACTCCCCGATACTCTGGCGGACCTGCAGACGCGCTTAGCTTGGAGCTGGTATCCACGGGTGTGACCACTGGTTTACACTCAGACATGTGTGCACGGGCGATGATCTCAGCAGCATACTTCGATTGGGAGAGGAAGAGTCCGGAGGAAGTGTTGCGAACTGAAATGCCGAGAAAGTAGTGGAGGGCCCCCAAATCCGACATAGCAAACTCAGACGAAAGAGAGGCAATCAGCTGACGACGCAGAGCATCAGATGAGGCTGTGAGAACAATGTCATCGACATACAATAACAAGTAGGCCATATCTTGCCCCCGCTGATAGACAAAGAGAGAGGAATCACTGCGAGAGCTGACGAACCCAATGCGAAGAAGATAAGCAGCAAAGCGCTGGTACCAAGCGCGCGGTGCCTGCTTCAGGCCGTAGAGGGACTTGCGAAGACGACACACCTTCTTTGGAGTTCCAGGCTCAACGAAACCAGGCGGCTGAAACATGTAGACCGTCTCATGTAGGTGACCATGGAGGAAGGCATTCTTGACATCCAGCTGATGTATTGCCCAAGATTTGGAGAGGGCAAGCGTGAGAACTGTACGGATGGTGGCCGGCTTGACCACTGGACTGAAGGTTTCGTCGCAGTCGACACCGACTTGCTGAGACTTGCCGTTGACCACAAGGCGCGCCTTGTAGCGCTCAAGGGAACCATCAGACCTGAACTTATGACGAAATAGCCACATACAACGGATAATATTGACGCCTACAGGCCGGTCCACAAGCTCCCAAGTACCATTTCGAATAAGAGCCTGATATTCGTCGGTCATGGCGGCCTTCCAATTGGGATCAAGGAGGGCGAGCTTATGAGATTTGGGGAGGGGGGATATATGTGAAGGTGAGGCAGAGAGGTTAAATATGTGTTTCGGCCTGAAAATGCCGCTCTTGGATCGGGTCTGATAGGCTGCGGGCGGGGCTGTGGGTGCGGCGGGCGCGGGCGCGTCGGAAGCGGGCGCGGGCGCGTCGGAAGCGGGCGCGGCCGCGGGGGCTGGAGTTGCGGCGGGGGGTGTGCCGGGGACTTGAGATGGCGAAGTACCGAAGAATTGTTGTAGAACCATGGGGGATAAGGAAGAATCAATGGAAGTATGAGAGGGAGGAGACGATTTATAGGAAAAGGGGAACGTATGCTCATCAAAGGTGACATGGCGGGATATGATGAGTTTTTGTGACGTGAGGTCAAGGCATTTGTACCCACGATGGTTGTTGGGGTAGCCTAGAAAGACACAAGGTGTGGATCTAGGGGAGAGTTTGTGAGGCATGGTAGCGGAGAGGTTAGGGTAGCATAGGCAACCGAACACGCGAAGGTCTAGATAGGACGGAGTCCGATGAAATAGACGAAAGGTGGGAGTTTGATTGTGGATAGCAGTGGATGGGAGAATGTTGATGAGGTACACGGCGGTGGTGAGGGCATGGGGCCAATAGGATGGCGGCATGCTGGCGTGGAGGAGAAGGGTGCGCATCATATTATTGATTGTGCGTATAGAGCGTTCGGCTTTGCCATTTTGGGGAGATGTATGAGGGCAAGAGAAGCGAAAGGTAATGCCTTGTGTTGAGAAAAAGTTATGAAATTGGTGGTTGTTGAATTCGCCGCCCATGTCACATTGAAAATTTTTGATACGTCGTTGAAATTGGGTAACAACGTAAGCATGAAATCGGACAAATATAGGAAAGACTTGTGATTTATATTTAATTGGAAAGACCCACAAGAAATGTGTGAAATCATCTAATAAGACAAGGTAATAACGAAAGCCATCCTTAGACACCACAGGGGATGTCCAAAGGTCAGCATGCACAATGTCAAATGGAAAATAAGTAGGAGTAAACGAACTATAGAAAGGGAGTCTAATGTGTTTCCCAACTTGACACGAATGACAGGAACGTCGATTCGAGTCGTTATTACAAGCAACTGGTAAAAAAGTTTTAAGAAGACCAAAGATAGGGCCGCTAGGATGGCCAAGACGAGCATGCCAGATGGGTGGAGCCATGGCTGCGAGGGAGACATGTGAGGAAGATGGCGAGGCGGAAGGTGACGCGAGAGGGTAGAGATCCCCGGTACTATTGCATCTCAGACGACTGGTCCCCGTGCGAAGATCCATTGATGCTGCACCGGATTGCTGGCTAAATACATGGCGCTGACATTGTCAGTGTAGACAATAGAGGCACGCGGCAAAGGACAGTGCAGTTCCAGGAGGAGATTGCGCAAGAAGCAACACTCAGAAACGGCGTTAGCGACTCCCCGATACTCTGCCTCCGCACTGGAGCGAGACAACGTAGGCTGACGTTTGGAAGACCAAGCGACGAGAGAGTCATTGAAGAACACACAATACCCGGACGTTGAACGGCGGGTGTCAGGGCACCCACCCCAATCAGCGTCTGTATATGCCACAAGACCTGAAATAGGCGCTGCTGTCAACTGCATACCAAGATGAAGAGTGCCCTGAAGATACCTCAGAATACGCTTGAGAGCGTTGTAGTGAGGTTCACGTGGGTCATGCATGAAGAGGCAAATCTGCTGAACCGCATAACTGATGTCCGGGCGAGTGAAAGTGAGATACTGTAAGGCTCCAGCAAGACTGCAATACATGGTAGGGTCAGCAACTGGCGGACCTGCAGACGCGCTTAGCTTGGAGCTGGTATCCACGGGTGTGACCACTGGTTTACACTCAGACATGTGTGCACGGGCGATGATCTCAGCAGCATACTTCGATTGGGAGAGGAAGAGTCCGGAGGAAGTGTTGCGAACTGAAATGCCGAGAAAGTAGTGGAGGGGCCCCAAATCTGACATAGCAAACTCAGACGAAAGAGTGGCAATCAGCTGACGACGCAGAGCATCAGATGAGGCTGTGAGAACAATGTCATCGACATACAATAACAAGTAGGCCATATCTTGCCCCCGCTGATAGACAAAGAGAGAGGAATCACTGCGAGAGCTGACGAACCCAATGCGAAGAAGATAAGCAGCAAAGCGCTGGTACCAAGCGCGCGGTGCCTGCTTCAGGCCGTAGAGGGACTTGCGAAGACGACACACCTTCTTTGGAGTTCCAGGCTCAACGAAACCAGGCGGCTGAAACATGTAGACCGTCTCATGTAAGTGACCATGGAGGAAGGGATTCTTGACATCCAGCTGATGTATTGCCCAAGATTTGGAGAGGGCAAGCGTGAGAACTGTACGGATGGTGGCCGGCTTGACCACTGGACTGAAGGTTTCGTCGCAGTCGACACCGACTTGCTGAGACTTGCCGTTGACCACAAGGCGCGCCTTGTAGCGCTCAAGGGAACCATCAGACCTGAACTTATGACGAAATAGCCACATACAACGGATAATATTGACGCCTACAGGCCGGTCCACAAGCTCCCAAGTACCATTTCGAATAAGAGCCTGATATTCGTCGGTCATGGCGGCCTTCCAATTGGGATCAAGGAGGGCGAGCTTATGGGATTTGGGGAGGGGGGATATATGTGAAGGTGAGGCAGAGAGGTTAAATATGTGTTTCGGCCTGAAAATGCCGCTCTTGGATCGGGTCTGATAGGCTGCGGGCGGGGCTGTGGGTGCGGCGGGCGCGGGCGCGTCGGAAGCGGGCGCGGGTGCGTCGGAAGCGGGCGCGGCCGCGAGGGCTGGAGTTGCGGCGGGGGTTTGCCGGGGACTTGAGATGACGAAGTACCGAAGAATTGTTGTAGAACCATGGGGGATAAGGAAGAATCAATGGAAGTATGAGAGGGAGGAGACGATTTATAGGAAAAGGGGAACGTATGCTCATCAAAGGTGACATGGCGGGATATGATGAGTTTTTGTGACGTGAGGTCAAGGCATTTGTACCCACGATGGTTGTTGGGGTAGCCTAGAAAGACACAAGGTGTGGATCTAGGGGAGAGTTTGTGAGGCATGGTAGCGGAGAGGTTAGGATAGCATAGGCAACCGAACACGCGAAGGTCTAGATAGGACGGAGTCCGATGAAATAGACGGAAGGTGGGAGTTTGATTGTGGATAGCAGTGGATGGGAGAATGTTGATGAGGTACACGGCGGTGGTGAGGGCATGGGGCCAATAGGATGGCGGCATGCTGGCGTGGAGGAGAAGGGTGCGCATCATATTATTGATTGTGCGTATAGAGCGTTCGGCTTTTCCATTTTGGGGAGATGTATGAGGGCAAGAGAAGCGAAAGGTAATGCCTTGTGTTGAGAAAAAGTTATGAAATTGGTGGTTGTTGAATTCGCCGCCCATGTCACATTGAAAATTTTTGATACGTCGTTGAAATTGGGTAACAACGTAAGCATGAAATCGGACAAATATAGGAAAGACTTGTGATTTATATTTAATTGGAAAGACCCACAAGAAATGTGTGAAATCATCTAATAAGACAAGGTAATAACGAAAGCCATCCTTAGACACCACAGGGGATGTCCAAAGGTCATTATGCACAATGTCAAATGGAAAATAAGTAGGAGTAAACGAACTAGAGAAAGGGAGTCTAATGTGTTTCCCAACTTGACACGAATGACAGGAACGTCGATTCGAGTCGTTATTACAAGCAACTGGTAAAAAAGTTTTAAGAAGACCAATGATAGGGCCGCTAGGATGGCCAAGACGAGCATGCCAGATGGGTGGAGCCATGGCTGCGAGGGAGACATGTGAGGAAGATGGCGAGGCGGAAGGTGACGCGAGAGGGTAGAGATCCCCGGTACTATTGCATCTCAGACGACTGGTCCCCGTGCGAAGATCCTTGACAGTAAAACCAAATGGGTCAAATTCCACCGAAACAGAATTATCAATGGTAAATTTTCGAATGGAAATAAGGTTCTTTATAATTTGGGGAGTGAGGATAACATTTTTGAGGTGCAAAGGGTGGTTGTGGGTGGGGATTGTGGGGTGGCCTTGTCCCAAAATTGGAATGCTAGAACCATTTCCGACGATAACTGAATTTGAAGGACTCTTAAACGAAATAGTTGAGAGACTACCTGGATGCTGGGCCATATGAGATGATGCGCCGGAGTCCATGTACCATGTCAGATCCGGTGGATTGAGGCTCATGGACGAGAACTGGGAGTTCAAATCAGTGGGCTGAACACCATATGTCGAGTAGTACGCAGCAAGGGCATGAGGCGGAGGGCGAGGGGCGGAGCCAAGGATGCCGGCGCCCGGGTGCTGGGGCGGCATCGAGGGGTAGGGACAGGGCGGGGCAGGCCACTGCGGGAAGCCCCAATAGTTCGGCCACTGTTGCTGCTGCTGCTGGGGACCCCCGTGGCCGCGCCCGCGTCCGACGCGCCCGCGTCCTCTGCCGCGGCCGCGCTGGTTGCTGTCGCGGTTGTTGTCGCGAGTGTTGTCGCGATTGTTATCGCGGCCGCTGCGTTCTCGGTTGGAAGGTGTAGAGGAAGGCGTCTGATCGGTGGGCGGTGGTGGGGTGGTAACGGTGAGAGCTTGCTGAGACGACGGCTTGTCCAGTCGAGCCCGACTAGTCTCCTCTAGAGCCGGCATAGAGCGGGCTTTGTCAAAGGAAGGGAGAGGATCGGACTGTTGGATGAAGGTGGCGACGGACTGGTACTCGGATGTGAGGCCGGCGATGAGTTGCAAGACCAGGCGACGATCAGAGATCGAGGCGCCTACCGCTTCAAGTTGATCAGACAGAGATTTGAGGCGCTGACAGTAGGCTGCAGCGTTCGGGAAAGCTTCGAGCTTTGTGGTGGAGAGTTCGTTCTCCAAGAGGACCGTGCGGGTACCCTTGTTGTCCTGGAAAATATCAGCAAGGCGATTCCAGGCTTTCTGAGCCGTGGTATTGGGTTTGAGGATGGTGAGGAGAAGGTCTGACGAGATCGTGCCGTAAATCCATTGAAGGATAATGGCATCAAGTTGGGTCCAAAGATCATCGTCGATGTTGTCAGGGTGTTTCTGAGTAGGATCGATGTGGTCAATGACTCGGTGAGCACGAGCATTGTTTTTGAATAACTCACACCAGGACGTGTATTGAGAGTTTTCAAGGTCAAGGATGATGGGAATGGAATTGCGGATGTTGGTGACGGAAAGGGCCGAATGAAAGGGGGTTTTGGGGGAGGTTTCGGTGGCCATGGTGGGTGGCGGAGAGGCTGCCAGGGGGCGGCGGGCTGGGTAGGGAGGCGGCGGCGGCGGCGGGTGGGAGAGCGGAAGCTAGGGTTAGGAAAGAAATTATCTTTAAAAGATAATTAGGCTCGATACCATGTTAGTTTTGGTAAATTCCCCCTTGGGGTTTGCCTTTCATTAGATAGAATATATATAGAATACAAAGGACTTGGGCCTTGGGCTCCAAGGAAACTAAAGATATGTACAAGGATTCTATCTATATCTATTAACAGCTATTGGCTTAACCATGTTGAGTGACCTTTGTAGCTCGGTTAACTAGAGTTAGTAGGTTGTTAGCTAGAACTCTAGTTTGTTAGTTGTTAGCTTGTATAAATAATTAAATAGGGGTAGCTTAGCTTGTATTGTGGTTAATCGATTCATAGTGAAAAGTTACTGGAAAATCTCTCAAAAATCCAATTCTCCAAACACAGATCTGAGCTAGAGGAGGATGAAGCTCATGGTGAGCTTGATTGCTGCACTGTGATCCTCCAGATCCGGAGGTTTAAATTTACGCATAGTACTTCATCTCATTTACAAAAGTGACAAAATCCATCGATCTAATCATATCCCTAAAAAAAGGCCTAAAAAGACACGGAATATTTCTCCATAGTATTTTTTTTGGTGGGGAAAACATGAGAGACATGCTCTCATATATATAAAAACAACCGACCACGGGCTACACAGGAACAAAACGGGGAGTAGCCCTTCCCCTAGCATCCTCATCAACAATACCATCAATGTTCACCGGTAGAACTAAAATTCTATGAACACCAATAGGATAAGAAAAGGCCAACGCCGCGAGGGAGTCAGCGACATAGTTCGCTTCCCTGAAGACATGCCTCAACTGGATCTCCCAGTCTCGGCTAAGCAAGCTCTGGCACTGTAGTACCAGGCTAGAGAGAGGGTGATGGCTGTCCACTCCCTTTTGAAGCATAGCGACGGCAGTCTTCGAATCCGACTCCACCACCACATGCTTGTATCCTTCCTCCCACGCCAACCGGAGCCCCTCGAGCAGGCCCCATAGCTCTGCAATCGGCACCGTGGCGCACCCAACATGCCGGACAAACCCAACCAGCCACCGGCCATCCGAATCACACAGAACGCCGCCAGCACAGGCGCTCCCATCCCTCGCAACGGCCCCGTCCGAATTGACCTTAATCCACCCAGCCGGTGGCTTCTCCCACATGATCATCTCCCTGCGTTTATCGCCGACGCCAATCCTGGGATTAGCATGAGTCCAGGCAGCAGCATACTCCCGCGCTTTAGTCATGATAAACAACGCTTTATCCCCCAACCAATCTTTACCGTTGAAAACTCTGTCATTGCGCCACTTCCACACCCACCAAAGAGCCAACGCAAAGACACTTGCCCACTTGATATCTTCAGCATAAGCGTCGGTAGCCAGCAGGTTCGCCCTAATCCAAGAGGCGAAGGGGGTATCAAAAAAGGACCGATTACAGATGTGCCTGCCCAAGGCGTTCCAGAACCCATCAACCTTGCAACAAGTCCGAAACAAGTGCTCGAGGGTCTCCGCCTGGCCTGGGCACGCTCCGCAGTATGGGTCCGTAGCAATATGTCGTCGACATCTCTCATCATTGGTGAGGATAACACCTTTCAGCACGAGCCACGTGAAACACCGAACTCTCTCAGGTACCTTCAGCACCCAAATTCTCCCAAATACACGAGTGTCAGTGAAGCATACCTCCCGAGTTCGCCTAATCAGGTCATATGCTGATTTGATGGAGTAATTCCCATCGGAAGTGGGCTGCCAGCATAACCGATCTCCCGACACATCCGATTCATCAAGGGCAACAGCCGCCAATTTCAGCATAGTATCAATCAGCAAGAGTGGTTGCAACGCAACCCAATCCCATCCCTCGTTGGCCTTCCAATAGGACCGAACCGTGCGCGCAATAGACCCATCATCGATAGGAACACGGGCGACGTCCAACAACGGGCCATTACCTGCCCAGCTGTCCGTCCAGAATCGGACCAATCTCCCATCACCAATCACCCAACGAACCCCTGCCGTCACCACCTCACTCGAGCTCTGCAGCATGCTCGACCAAACATGGGACGTGCCGCTCAACCCACTCGCCTCGGTGCGAGTATACTTGGCCCGTAGGATATCACTCCACATCTCCCCCTCACGGCTAGTGAGGAACCTCCACATCAACTTGCCCGTCGTGGCCAAGTTAAGATCTCTCATGGCTCTGATGCCCAACCCCCCAAGCTCCCTGGGGCTGCACACCTCTTGCCAGTTCACCAGGTGCATCCGCCGGCGTTCCTCCGTGCTCCCCCAAATGAAGGCCCTACAAAGTTTGTCAATCCGTTCACATGTGTTAGCAGGTAACATAACTGACGCCATAGCATAGACGGGTATCGACGACAAAACAGATTTAGTAAGTGTAATCCTCCCTACTAGGCTCAGGTATTTGCCCTTCCAGGTCGCAAGCCGGCCAGCAATCTTGTCGATCAAGGGGTTGAACGTATCCTTGTTGACTCGCCTATGGAGGACGGGCATCCCAAGGTAGCTCCCCAGGTCCGTCGTCACCTCGAACCCACTCACTCCCATCAATTCCGCCACCATCTCTCTACTCACATTCGGAGAGACAAAGAGCTTGGACTTGGCTCTGTTCACGCACTGGCCGGATGCAGCACAAAACCTATCCAAGATATCATGAATCACCCGAAGTTGTTCCACCGAGGCTTCCGCCATTAAGACAATGTCATCTACAAATAAGACATGTGATATGTTAGGCCCATCCCTTGTGATCCTAGCTGGGATCCAACTCCCATCGTCAACCGCGCTACAAATCATTTGACTTACCCTTTCAATACAAAGAATGAACAAGTAAGGGGAAATAGGGTCTCCCTGTCGGACTCCCCTTGTCGGCTTGAATTCCTCTGTTATCTCGCCGTTTACAAGCACCCTAGTAGAGACTGTTGAGATGCAAGCTTCCACCCAATCCAACCAACATTGAGGGAACCCTGCCTCTCGCATGGTATCCACCACAAAGTCCCATCGAAGCCGATCGTACGCCTTTTTCAAGTCAATCTTCAGAATCATCCAGCCTCTCCGGCCTCTCTTCTTCCTCATCGAGTGAACAATCTCCTGCATCACCACAATATTATCAGTTATAAGCCTGCCCGGAAGAAAACTCCCTTGCATAGGACTAATCAGAGATGAGAGAATGGGCCTCATCCTGTTCACGAGGACTTTCGTAATGGTTTTATACAACACATTACAAAGACTAATCGGCCGGAACTGTGTGATTAACTCCGGCTTGGCCACCTTGGCTAGAAGCACAATCAACGTCTCATTCAGGCCCTTCGGCATAGTGTTAGTCAGGAAGAATTGCCGGACACAAGCCACCACCGACGCTCCGACCTCACCCCAACACTTCTGGAAGAATAGGGCTTGAAATCCATCCACCCCGGGCGCCTTAACCGGCCCCATCTCATGAATCGCCACTCGGATTTCCTCATCAGTGACCGGCCTCTGAATAGCTTCCCACTCCATCGTATCCACTCGAGGGAACCCCACCGATTGCAGCGCAACCGGCGTCACCTCAGCCTCCGGGATCGTATACAGGTCCTTGTAGAATTCGACGACCAACCGTTCGATAACCTTGCCATCCGTGACCTCTTCGCCCACACTGTTCTTGAGCAGCATAATCCTATTCTTCTGCCTATGGACGACCGTCGAAAGATGAAAGAAAGTCGTGTTATGATCACCTGCACATAGCCACTGCTCTCTCGATTTTTGGAACCAAAGGATCTCCTCTTGCTCAAGCGTCTTAGCCAAGTCAGCATGTATCTCTTCTTCAGTTTAAGCAGCCCCGTAGAGACGCGTGTGGCCAGCTTCCCTTGAACCTTTGCTAACCGCTTCTCCAGCCTGTTCTTCCTCTCAAAGATGTCACCAAACGTTTCTCGGTTCCATTTCAGAAGACAATCCCGGAGTTTCCGCAACGCCTCCGGAGCCGACGTGCTGTTATCCCAAGCGTCATGAATAAACCCCGTAAACTGAGGGTGCGTGGTCCAAGCTGCCTGGAATCGAAACGGACGCCTACCCTTGTCCACACGTCTCTTCGGGCAGAGCTCCAACAACAGCGGACAATGGTCAGAGCTAAACTTCGGCAAGTGCCTCACCGCCGCGTCAGGCCACTCCAACCTGCCCAGCGCGTTCGTAAACACCAGATCAATCCTGCTGGCTCTATGAGTAGCCGGCGATCGACCCCTGTCCCACGTGAACTCAGGCCCGGAAAAGCCCATATCAATCAACTCTGCGGTCTCCATCCAATCCCGAAACCTACCAGAATCCGGCGACAGGCCCCCAACCGCTCCACTCCTCTGTGCGCTATACAGAACACAGTTGAAATCACCTCCAACAAAGGAGGGACCAGCGATGGCTCTCATAGCCTCAGTAATGTCATCCCAGAAGCGCCTGCGATCCTGTTCAAGAGGGGGCGCATAAACTACAGTCAAACAAAACTTGCGCGCTCCCACCTGGACCTCGGCCACTATAAATCTCTCGTGCGATTGCCGGATAGTTACATCCACCTTATCATTCTTCCAGAGGAGCCATACCCCTCCCCGAAATCCAACAACATCAACCACCGCCCAATCAGTGAACCCCAGACGGCTGCAGACGGTCCTAGCTCTATCCCCGGAGATCTTAGGTTCAAGAACCGCAAAAACATCAACCCTATGGCGTCTACTCATGTACTTCACTGCCCTGCGGAACCCGGCGCTACCGGCTCCGCAGCAATTCCAAACTATGCAATTCATAAGGAAAGTTGGACGTCGGATGTCGGTGGCTGTTCCACCTCCAACCTCATATTCGTCTCTCCCACTATCGTACTCTCCCGGCCGACGCCAACACTACTACTCATGTTCTGACCCGGCGAGGCCGTCATCCCACCGATGCTCGTGGTTTCAATCTCCAATCCCTGGCCGGCACTCCTCTTGAGAATTTAAATTGGGCCTTTGACCTTGCCGGTATCCTCCAACATTTTCTGCGTAGTCTCAAACACAGCTTTCTGCTTCCAGACCTGGACCGAGTCATCTTGTCTCCTCCTCTTAACCGGCCCAACAGCTTCGCCCGAAATAGGCCCATTCACTCTCGGCCCACTCCTCCTATTTCCAACTTTCAAAGAACCTTTTCTAACTATTTTCTCCCCCACATCCTTGGAGCCAGGGCAAAACGTAACCGCCCCCCCCCCCCCCCCCCTAATAGCTTCCCCACTATCTCCACAAAGATTCTCAATAACTCCATTATCCTTAAATATAACAACCTTTTCCTTAACTGTCATATCCACGTCCCTTCCGCTTCCCAACTTTCCATAACCGTCATCTCCTATCATGGTCGCAGAATTTTCGGGATTTCTCCCCAACACACTGTAACTGTTACCTGCGTTGCCCCCCTTGCCTCCGGCAGTACCGACGTCGTCGACCCTCGCACCGGCAGCGCTCGCCTTCCCTTTCAAGTTCCCCTTGGGATTCCTACGCCTCCGCGGCACATCCATCCAAGGCCCGTAGCAGCCCCTGTTATCCTCATCTGTCGCCTCCATCTGAGCATCTACTGATCCTTCCAAAACCGTCCCCTCCACGGCGCTCCCGTCCTGTTGAGGCTCCTGCACCTTGCTCGGATTACCGGCGGCATGACCAGGACTAGCTTGGGGACATTGCATCGCCAGATGCCCATACCTCCCACACTTGAAACAAATCTTATGTAGGCCCTCATACTCAAGAAAGTACCTTCGATCATTGATCGTAACCGTGCCCTTGAGAGGTTTCAACAAATCAACCTCCACACATATCCTAGCATAACGTCCACGGCTAGTGAACAACGTTCTCGTGTCGACTTTAATGGGTGCTCCAATACCCGACGCAATCTTCCACAGGACATCCTCTTCATAGAGAACAATCGGAAGTTTCGATATCCTAACCCAAGCCGGGGATGTGGTAATAGAGTCCTTCTCAGGATCAAAATCCGGACTCCAAGCCTTGGTAATCAGGTAATCCATAGATCATCCACGGCCCCCCTGTAAGGGCATTACAATAGTCGTGATCATTGTCAAACCTCGCAACGTAGTAGCCATTGGACAGATCCGCCAGAAGGAAGTTACCCGCAGGCCTCCACAGTTCCCGTAGCTTCCTCTCCATCGCTTGGTATGGAACGAACCCCCCAAGCGTCTTCACGATCACGGACGATTTCCATACCGAAGCCAGCACCTCCATTACTTCCTCGCCGATGTCAATAACAGGATCTCCGTCCTCGCCATAAGGGAACGAGACCACCACTTTCTCCGCTAGCACTTCCGGGCAAAGTCCCACCTTACGAGAATTTGCTTCCCCCATCACAGTATCCCTCCAAGATTTCGGCACGTCCGGCGGATCCCCGGGCAGCCGGAGCCTACCATTAGAGGCCAGAGAATTGACTTGATCGCCTGCCGCACTCATCGCTCTCTTTTCGCCTGCCGCACTGTCGTCTGATCTCACCTCTCCATAGTATAGTATGTGGTTTTGTGGACAAGCAAATTAGCCAAGAGTGTGCAATAGCAATAAGTCGAGTATCACTCGAAATATTGCGAATCTCATCAAAATCAATATACCTACAGAAACTAAATTTACACATCAATAATAACTAAGGTGGGCCTTGTAAGCTGTACCTGTCTCTCTTAGTGTCCCATTGGAAATGTACAAATGTGCTTCAATAACCATATATATGTCCACCGAACTAAGTCACAACTACCATTCTTAACGAGACCACCAGACACTACCGCACTAGGCAGGGAAGATATGTCACTTCCGCAGGTGACCAGGTACTGGGTTGTCATTTTTGCAGCGACTTGTCATTTTTTTGATATTGTTGAAATATGAAATTATTTCACATTGAAAAAAGGCAAATTTGCAAAAATATACCAAAAGTAAAATCCTATGATCTAGATACAACAGACTTGCATAAGAGCGTTTCATACATACAAAAACACTACGTCGCCGAGCAAAACCAACCCGACGTAAGTCCCAGAGTACTTGAATTCAATCAAAACAAAGTTAACAAACCAACCAAAAGATCGAAATAGATCGATGAAATCGGGTTCTTTATATATTGCAGTTACGCATTCTGGTTACAAGTCCGTTTGGTGGTCGATTCGACCAAGAGGCTGGGAACATCAATGTTCTATATATATATATATATATATATATATATATATATATATATATATATATATATATATATATCTTTTCCCAACACTGCGCATAACCTTTCTATCGAGAGAGTCTCTCGTTCATCTTCTCCCTAAAAACCGTCGCCACGAGATTCATATCGATCCTTTAAAGGACCGGGGGTGGCAGTCGCCCCCCAAATCAAAAATGAAATTTAATATATATATATATATATATATATATATATTCGTCTCGTCGATAGCTTCGATTTGATATATTATAAGCTCAAATCCGATAACTGGGTAAAAAGTTATAAACGTTTCAAGATTGAAGCGATATAAATTATTTTTCACATCATTTACCAAATTAATACACTTATATCATACTCATCGTTTGTTAAACTTCATAACTTAATACTATAATTAAACCCGAAAACTTCAAATATTGATGATTTTTTAAAAAAAAATTAGAGATTAATTTTTCGCCCTAACACCGAGTATCTTGTATCAAAACAAATTGTGGTATTTGGTATTCAGTAAGATCCAATTTGTTTCGATACAAGATACTCGGTGTTGGGTTTGGAGGCTTTCATTTGATTTGGTTTCCCCTCAATTTGTGCCATGTCCCTCTTTTTTTGTGTTGTCTTGACCCTTCGATTTTCAACTGTATGGGTGAATCAGTAGCATTTGGTAGTAGCATTAGATTAATTAGATCTCTACAAAAAAAATTAGGGTGTCCGAATAAGATTTTTAAATTTTATTTAGGATGGTTGGAAGAAATCCCATGGAGCTGTCATGGAGGAAGTTCCACAACCCGCCTGAAATTTTGAATATGAGCTTCATCAACCAACAGAGGAGACAAATGAGGGATATTATGGTCATTTACTTTAAAAACTGTAAGAGTATGAGATTGATTGTAATGTCCTCCTTGAGGGTTTCCATTCATTGATATAACATATATATAGGTTACAAAGGTATTGGGCCTTAACGGGCTTTCAACCCACTATACAATAGGAGACCTATGTAATCTATCAAACCCCCGCAGTCGAAACGGGAGGGGTCCGTACAGTGAGACTGGAACGAAAATCAATGAATAACTGTCTAGGTAAACCCTTGGTGAATATATCAGCGTACTGATAAGAGGACGGGACATGTAGAACGCGAACATGTCCAATGGCAACCTTGTCCCTGACGAAGTGGAGATCAAGCTCAATGTGCTTCGTGCGTTGATGCTGGACTGGGTTGCTAGCCATGTAGACGGCGGAGACGTTGTCAGTGTAGACCAGAGTGGCCTTCTGTAAGGGGCATCGTAGCTCAAGCAGGAGATTGCGGAGCCAAGAGTACTCGGAGACAACGTTGGCAACACCCCTGTATTCGGCTTCAGCGCTGGAGCGAGACACGACGGACTGACGCTTGGCTGACCAAGACACAAGAGTGTCATTGAGGAAGACACAGTAACCAGACGTGGAGCGACGTGTGTCTGGACAACCACCCCAATCCGCATCAGTGTACGCCACAAGATCAAGCTTAGAGGAAGGAGTGATGGTAGTGCCGAGCTCGAGGGTGCCGCTGATGTACCGAATGATCCGCTTCAAAGCCTGAAAGTGAGGTTCCCTAGGGGCATGCATGAACAAGCAGATCTGCTGGACGGCGTAACTGATATCAGGCCTGGTGAAAGTGAGATACTGAAGAGCACCAGCGAGGCTCCTGTACAGTGTTGGATCGTCAACCAAAGGACCAGAATGAGCACTGAGCTTGTTGGATGTATCGACTGGGGTGGCGACGGGATTGCAGTTGACCATCTTAGCCCGAGCAACAATCTCAGCAGCATACTTACTCTGTGAGAGAAACAGACCAGACGCATGCCGCTGAACAGCAACTCCCAAGAAGTAAGACAGATGACCCAGATCAGACATGGTGAATTCCGCACTCAACTGCGAGATTATGGACGTCCGAAGAGCATCAGAAGAGGCGGTGAGAATGATGTCGTCGACATAAAGCAGCAAGAATGCCAAGTCTGAGCCTCTGCGATAGATAAACAGAGACGTATCGGAACGGCTGCCAGTGAAACCCAAACCGAGCAGATGAGAGGCAAAACGCTGGAACCATGCCCGTGGAGCCTGTTTCAGACCATAAAGAGAGCGCTTGAGGAGACAGACATGCTTTGGACGCTCAGCATCAGCAAACCCCGGCGGCTGAAACATGTAAACTGTCTCGTTCAGATGACCATGCAGAAAGGCGTTCTTGACATCTAACTAATGGATGGCCCAGTTGCGCGACAGAGCTAGACTCAGGACTACTCGGATAGTGGCAGGCTTGACCACAGGGCTGAAGGTCTCATCACAATCAATACCTGCCTGCTGAGATCTACCGTTCACCACAAGACGGGCCTTGTAGCGCTCCAACGTCCCATCAGAGCGGAACTTGTGACGAAAGAGCCACATACAGCGAATGACGTTCGCCTCAGGAGGGCGAGGAACAAGAACCCAAGTACCATTCTTCGTAAGGGCCCTGTATTCGTCGAGCATAGCCGCCTGCCAATTCGGGTCGAGGAGGGCTGTTTTGTGGGAGGTGGGAACGGGGGAGAGGGAGGTCTGGGTGGAGGCAGAGAGTGAATGGGAGTCGGGAAGGACGGGGGTAAGAGGGGCTAAGCAAGGGGAAGAGGCGGCGGGCGGATCAAATGCGGCGAGGGTTGCGGCAGGCGCCGCAAGGCCTGCGGCGGGCGCCGCCAGGGAGGGGTTATGGGCGGCGGGCGCAGCATTTGGGGTTGCGGCGGGCGCCGCATGACATGCGGCGGCCGTCGCACGTAGGTGAGGCGAGGTTGTTTGGCGGGGTGATGGGAGGTGGATAGCGGGGTGATGGGCGGTGGTCATGGAGACGATCTGACGGGGTCGGAAGACACCGGAGACGCTGCGGGTGTGTGGTCTGGTGGTGGGAGGTGGTGGTGGTGGTGGTGGTGGTGTAGGGGGAGAAGTAGGAGCACCGGGAGAGCTCTGGGGAAAAAGGAAGTGAGGGAATGGTGACTCAGACTCTGACGGAGACACAAGGGGTGTGGGAGACGCAAAGGGAAACCGCGACTCATCAAAGGTGACATGACGTGAGAGAATGATCTTGTGGGTCTTGATATCGAGGCAAATGTAACCGCGATGATTAGAGGGATAGCCTAGGAAGACACATGGAGTGGAGCGCGGGTGAAGCTTGTGCGGGGCTGTGGATGACTGGTTTGGGAAACACAAGCACCCGAAGGTGCGAAGGTGATCATACATAGGCTCGGCGTAATAAAGTGTCTGAGCTGGCGAGCGATTGTGTAGGGTAGTGGAAGGGAGAATGTTTAGGAGATAACATGTGGTGGATAAGGCGTGAGGCCAATAGGAAAGGGGAATAGATGCGTGGAAGAGGAGAGAGCGCATCATGTTGGTAATGGTTCTGATGATTCTTTCTGCCTTGCCATTCTGCTGAGAAGTATAGGGGCAAGACAAGCGATATGAGATCCCATTTGCGGCAAAGAAGGAGTGAAAGTCTTTGTTGTCAAATTCACGACCATTGTCACATTGGAAACATTTGATGGACATGTGGAATTGTGTTTTGATGTAGGTATGGAATCTGGCAAAAATAGGAAACACTTGGGACTTGAAATGCAACGGGAAGACCCATAAGTAATGAGTGTAATCATCCAGAAACAAGAGGTAGTACTTGTGACCCTCCTTGCTAGGCACGGGAGAGGTCCAAATGTCGTTGTGAATGATATCAAAGGGAGCAAGGGTAGAGGTCAAAGACCGTTGGAACGGCAGTCTGACATGTTTGCCTAGTTGGCAGGAAGAACATAAACCAGAGCGTGGGTCTTTAGTACAGGTGACCAGGTTCTGGGAACGGAGGACATCTAGAATGGCAGCGCTGGGATGGCCCAGGCGTGCATGCCACAGGCTGGACGATGATGCCGAGAGGGCGACCGGATACGACTGACTGGACGCAGGAGGTGGTGTGACAGGGTAGAGCTCCCCGGTGCTGTTACATCTCATGCGAGTAACCCCCGTAGTAAGATCGTTCACAGAGAAACCATAGGGATCAAATGTAAGGGAAACGTTGTTGTCAGTAGTGAACCGACGGACAGAGATAAGGTTTTTGACAATCTTTGGGGCAATAAGGACATTGTTGAGGTGTAGTGGGTGGGTTGGGGTCTGTAATTTGGCGTGGCCAATTCCCGAAGTAGCAAGACGACCACCATTTCCGACGATAATAGAGTGGGCAGGGCCCTTAAAAGAAATAGATGAGAGGTTACCTGAGGAGTTCGTCAAGTGGGAGGTGGCACCAGTGTCCATGTACCAAGAAGAGTCTGAAGATGTCGGTTGCGTAGAGGAGAAGCCGTGATGCAGAGCTGGCGGAACATAGCCTGGGTCAGGCGATATCAGAGAGGCCTGAGGACCGACATGTCGAGGGGTGGGATGTCCAGAGTATCGGTGCATTTTTTTTTGATTTTTTTTTTTTGAATTAATAATCAACTTAGGGCTAACAATGGAAATACTAGAAATATAGGGGACGTTTCTAGAATTTCTTCAAAAGAGATTGAAAACTTGTTTCTTTCTCCCTGGGAAAAACGTGCAGATGAAGAAGACGACGCAGCCGAGGGCTGATGGCTTGGCGTGGCTCCCCGGTGTCGGCGGTTAGCGGCGAAGGTTTGACCGGTGATTGGCGGCGGCAAGGCAGCGGCAATCGGGAACGATCGGCGCTATGGGCGGCGGCAATCCGAGACGAAGGCGGTGGGGCTCGGTGGTGCTGGGCGCGCTTCCGGCAAGGGGCTCACGGGGAGGAGGATCTGTGTTCGGACTGGGCTCGGGGTAGCGAGCGAGGTTGTGGGCGGCGGGACTGGGCAACAGATGCGAGGGTGAGAGCACAGGGAGGAGGGACACGGCTTTGCTGGTGGCAATGGGCAGCGAAAATAGGCGGGAGGGAGTGAGAGGAAGAGGGCGATGAAGATGATCGGCGATGTGGTGACCGGCGACGGAGAGCCGGACAGTGGAGGAGGAAGATCTGGGGGGGGGGGGCGGATCTGAGGATGACTGCGACGGCGAGTCGAAGGAAGAAGAAGACCGGTGAGACGGGAGGATCAATTTAGGGTTCCGTTAGGAAGAAAAGGCTGTGATACCATGTAAGAGTATGAGATTGATTGTAATGTCCTCCTTGAGGGTTTCCATTCATTGATATAATATATATATATATAAGGTTACAAAGGTATTGGGCCTTAACGGGCTTTCAGCCCACTATACAATAGGAGACCTATGTAATCTATCAACAAATGGGATATTAACAAAACTTTGGGAGTGGCCGAGTGGGTGGTTCTTTGAAAAGGTATCCTATTTTAAGGGTGGTTTTGTGTAATTTCAATTTTTGCGGGTGGTTTTGTGAAAAGTATTATATTTTAAGGGTGGTCAAATATATATAATGTTTTGTCTTTTTCAATTTCTACTTGATTTGGCAAGTCTTCGGCACATTCCTTTATTGATTTTTGGCCGATTTGCATAAATACACCAAATTGGTGTTTGGTTTGCAAAAGTATATCCGTTTTCTGAAAATAGCAAAAATAGGATAGGTGAGTCATTTGTGCTAAAAAATAGGTCATTTGTGCTAAAAAATAATGAATTAAAAGAAAAGTAAAAAATATATAAAATAATGAAATATATATTAAAATAATGTTTTAATATTTTTTTTCTCAGAAATTTAAAAATAATTAAATTAGCCGAATGAAAATCGTTGTCCTAGTAAGAGAATTAATAGTGACATGAATAAAATTTGTTATTGACAGGATATAAGTTCTTTATGACAAAGCTAATAATTAATAATAACATAATTAAGTCTATAATAGAGAAGAGAATAAAGACACGATTTTATCCGTATCATAACTAGAAATTAAAGGTATGTCCAAGATGACAAAGTTATTTGTTCACAACGACAGAAGTAATGTTCACAGTGACAAGGCTGTAGGTTTACTTTGACAGGATTGAAGCTATAATCGGGGAGAGAATCGCTGAAGATACGGTAAATCATACTTCATGATTATTAACCATATTTATAAAAGGGTTGTCAATATATATCTTGAAACCATAATATTATAACATTGACAGGATGAATATTGTCATTGACAATCCAAATATGAACATTGACAGGATATGATAAAAATTCGGCGGGAGATTGAGTAAAGAGATAGGGCTAAGGTCGGAGGGTTGGTCGGGCTGCTCTTGGGGCCGAGCACAGGTTAAGACAGTAGAGGTCGGCGATGGAGCCGGAGCCAGAGAATGACTACGTCGAAGAGTGAGCGATGCGACGAATGGTGGGGACAGCGACGGAGCCGGAGAATTAGTGCGGGCTAAGGTCAGAGCGCCTGAGACTTAGGGTTAGTCAGGCGACTCTTGTGTGCTCGGGTTAGGGATTGGTATTGGGTCGGTCGGGGGCTAACTGTTAGGGATTGGGATTTTTTTTTTAATTCCAGATTTTTTTATTTAATTATTTAATATAATTTAAAAATATAAGAAAAATTATAAATACTAAAAAAAATTTTAAAAAAAAATCTCCTGATTTTTTGGGGTGGTGGGTAGTTTTGATAATTAAATAAGGTATTTTTGCAAATTTCCATATATTGATGCAATTGTTTTCAAAACTAGATGGCTCGTTTGGTTAAACACAGGAAATAGACTTCCCGTGAAGTAACTTCCCATGATATGTAATTCCCATGAATTCTATTTCATGGGAAATGTAAAAAAGTGTTTGGTTGGAAATAGTTTCCCATGAATTCAATTTCTATGTTTTGTTTGGTTAAACATGGAATTTTCAAAGTAATTGGAGATTTTTTTAAATAAAAAAATAAAAATTATAGAAGATTTGGGATAGGTGAATGGAGGAAGTAGATCTTACCTACCCCTCCCATGGTAAGCTAACTTCCTCCATTTCATAGGAATTGAAATTCCCATGAATTGAAATTCCTATGTTTTTCCATTTTCAAAAATCATACCAAACACATGTATTGAGGCTTACTTCCTAGGATTTTGGACTTCCCGGGAAGTAGGAAGCTAACCAAACGAGCTCTAGGTATTTTTGCAAATCAAATATCAAAGTGGGGTATTTACTAGTAATTCTCCTTTAATTTTTTTTTTTTTGGCTTGAACGAATATGGTGAAGAGTCTCTTTTTGATAAGCTTTGGATTTTTTCAAACAACACCAATAAATTAATTAAATATGTGCTTTCCTAAGTGGAAATTAAACAAAGAATATGACGCTATATAACCAAGGACATTGTTTATTACGGATCATCTTCTCATTTGAATTAGGTAAATTAATTTGCAATTTTGTTGGTTGGAAATTACACTTAATTTGCCAAACAGACTATTTTTTGGACCCGAATTGAGCAACTGTGTGGACATGTATTGGTGAAAAGTCCATCCCCTTTTTTATAACTAAATTCATGCCCCCTACCCTAAACCAATCGAGGATACGCTCGATTCTCCGCCATTTTCTCCTTTTCCATGGCTGCAACATCTGAGGAGGCGGTGCTTCTCCGCCATCTTTTTCATTTGTTGAAGGCGGCCGCACTGCTGCACGGTATGCACCATCGCTCGATATCCGAGTCCAACTCCGTTGAAGATGATGACGAGGAAGATCGGCGACGCTCCCTCATGGCAGCAACAACAAATCCGAGCCCAGCGGTCGCTCTCAAGCGACGGCAGCAACAGATCGACTACGTTAGCAACAAATCGACGACGCTCCGTTGAAGATCGATGCCGTTGAGAGCGACGGTGGCAACATATCTTCTCCGGAGATGACGCCGAAGATGATGACGAGGAAGATCGACGATTGGGGAAGGACTTCGTTGGCGCCACGATTGGGGTTTACTCAATATATTTTATGGTTTTTATTCAATATATTTTTAGAAAACTTCTTTATTATATATACTAAGAAAAAAAAAATTTCCCCCGAAAAATTCCGCCCCCCTCCAGCAATTCCTGCGGCCGCCACTGGCGACAGGCAAGCGGGCGCGGGACGACCTTCATTTTTTTTACCGCGGACAAGAAGTGGATCGACAAGCGATCATGAAGTCATCCAAAGATAAATTGTTAGACCCTACGCAAAGGGTCGACGAACAAACGAAAATAAAAAAAATAAAAAACAACAACATAAAAAACTAAAACAACTAGAAAATTACAACCCTGATGTCTTGAGATCTTGTCTTGATTCTTGATATCTGTACTGCTGTTGAGATCACTTTAGGTGGTGATACTGTCGGATCTAGACCCAAGATCGTAGATCAAAGCGCCTGGCTAAATTGGGTTTATCGGATTCGTGGGTTTTCCAATTTTTGGTGGGTTTATCAGATTTGGGTATTCGATTTGGGTATAAACAGATTTGGGTTATCAAATCTGTTTATAGATAAGAGAGCGGTGGAATCTGGTGTTGGCGGAGGGGTTACCCTGGATGGCAAACTGAGGCCTGCGCGAGAGCTTTTGAACAGAAAATCTGTCATGGTGACTGCGCTTACAGTGAGGTGGAAGTCGGAGAGGAGGGATAGGCAGAGGTGGCGATGGAGCAGTTATGAGGAGGGGGCGTTGGAGGATGGGGAGGAGTGGGCTGCCGGGTGGTCTGGGGGACCGACATCCCAATGCCACGAGGAACCACCATAGCCAGAGCAGCGGCCGAGGAAGAACTTTGAAGGCATCGAACGATGAAAGTCGGGGCGGCGGAGAGCGGCCAAACAAGACCACCGGAGGACAAAGGAGCATCAGCAGCGGCGGCGGAAGATCTAATCTTCAAAAAAAAAAAAAAAATCCGAACAGAGATTGAATAAAGGATGGGCTAACCGGAGAAGTGAGTTACCGGATCCGAGAACAGAGGCTGCGGCGGCGCCGGGTGAAGGGCTAAAAGCCGATTGTTGGTTGAACGGTTTGTTGGGAGTTGGTTTTTTTGGGTTTTTTTTTGGGAGCGGTGGTCTAGGGAGCGGCCGAGGAGTACGTGGCGGTTGGAGAACCAATTGCTTGAGGCCATGGTGTAGAAGATGATGAACAAGAGATGAGGCGGCGGCTAGGTTAGAGGGTTACATGTTTGGGAGCGTTTTGAGGCGGCGGCTATGAACAAAAATTGTTTTCCCGGAAGGAAACTCTCCTCTTGCTCTGGAAAAACACTCCCATCTAAACCTAGCCGACAGTCTTCCTCCCAAATTTTCTCGGTAGCTCTGTGCGGCCTTCCGTCGCCTGGGCTCGCCTTCCTCTCTTTCCTTCATCTCTTTCCTTTTGCTGGTCGCTGATTTTCACTCTCCTGGTCGCTGATTTCTTTGGTTACTGCTTTTCCTCTTCGGAGGATAGCAGTTTCTGGTGTTGGACTCTCAAAGGTAATTGTATCAGTTTTAAATTGGGGCTTAACAGCCAGGGAAACAATATCTCCATATGTTTGAATCCAAAGACTATCAGCTACCTGTTGTTTGATCAGATGGAGATGTATAATTCACAAGGCTTAAATTCTATTATTGATTTTGTTCGGCTGATCGCCGCCTGTTCAAATGTTGATTTGAATTCGATATATTTACATCCAGTCCGTTCTTGCCTATTCCTATCTCAATTTAACTTTGTTTTTGACATCTGTGTTCTTATTGATTTTTTTCTGATGACTCTCTTAAATTTTTATCACTTTCTACCGTGTTCTATGACAGTTTCTCTTTTAAAGGGGGTGGTTTGGTTTTCTAGGGTTAAAGCCCGAGTTCCCCTCAAATTTTGGTATTTTAATAAGGTTAGGTTTGTGGTGTTCTGTACATCGGTTTGGGTCAGTGATGTAGGGGTTGTGTGCTTGGTGTTTGATTTGCCAGGTTGATATGGGGTTAGCCGTGAGATGGTCCGATCTTCGACAACAAGTAAGAAACTAAAGAAACGGAAGCAAGAATAATAAAGACTCAAGAACGCATCAAAGAAAGACCAAGAATTCGATCAAGAAGCAATCAAGATCGACAAGAACAAACCAAGACTCGATAAAGATGATGCAACACTCGAAATTCAAGAACAAGAATTTGAAAGACACGATCTGATAAGGACTGAGTCGATCTATATAGAACAAGATAAAGACCCCATGCCTCTGTAACGGCCCGGGATTATGATTCCCGGGTTACGTTTCGAGGGATGAAACCCCTCGTTAGGATCTTGCGCCCCGAGTACAGGTTGAAGGTTTGAAATTCTATCCTAACATTTTAAAGTGGGATTTCATACCCAAAATTCGAAGGGGTCGTTGGAATCCCCGAGGAAGCCCCCTGTACCTGTCATAAACCTAAGCGTGGAAAACCAACAGTCATGCAAATAGTAGATTCAAGATGTAATACAAGAGGGTGACACGGCAGAGCCGAGTCAAAACCAAATCAATAAGCGTATTTATTGAAATTTAATATACAATGTTAGTGGAGTTAAACCAATTCTTTGAGATCGCCCAAGAGAGTTCCCACGTCACGGAAACAAGGAATAATCATACCGCAAAACAAACCTAAAAAAAAGGTATGCGGGGCGGTGTCAGATCGAAGCCCTATGCAATATAATCCCAAACAAGCAGACATATACACACGCTAGTCCTAATAAAGATGCTTCTAGATGCAAGGCGGAATATTAACACACTAGCATGGTCCTAAGATCATGTGCATAAATATAATAAGGCCTTAGCACCGAATACCAAGTGGTATATCCCTCTCATACCTCCACCCCCTTCCGATAGGGCGGAGACTGGCCAGCTCGTGAATGCATTCCATTATCATCGGGTGGCACGCATGCTCAACCCGTATCCACAATAAAGCCCGCAGGCATCTCATAATATAAGGAAGTTCATGACTCGATTGACTCAGGACGGGACCCGATGAGACTAGGTCGTCCTATAACCCTAGCAATGACTCTAGTTACTTCACTGATAACAGCCGTTCTGTTTACAAAAGCAATGAGTAAACGAATGCTCAATCATGAGTGCAATCCTAGCAGGATACTACATGGCATGCTTTATTATGAATGCAAGCACCTAGTATGCACATGGCTACAAGCAGGGAGATCTCTTTTCGAATCTGAGTGAGCTCATATAGGAACTCACTTGGCTATGCAGAACAGCATAATAGAAGATCCGGTATACATCAATCATAATCGCAATTTATCACCTAGATACATATCAGAACACATATATAAGTCTACGTCTAATCATTCAATCACTCAAAGCATACATCATTCAACGAGAATAACAACCATATCGTAATCGTCCCTCCCTCATGTTCAACCATTCATCTCATTGCCACATTCCGTAAGTCCACATCATTCTCATCATTCCATCCAGCCGCATTCATATATTCGTAGAATTCATATATCCACAATCATAATTCGCATATTCATATATCTCGAGTTCATCATATCATCACATCTTAAAACCATAAGTGAACTATACATAAGTCTAACACTTCATCATGCCATTAGTCAATCAATTATGTCATTAGTCCACACCAGTCATGATATTGTCAATCAATAATATCATCATGCTAGTTAGTCATCGATCACATAATTCCCCAATTAGTTCCCAAAACCATTTCAAATCCCAAAGTTAAATAGTTATAAATTCCGACCTTGGAAAATGTTCATCAAATTCTTTTTTTTTTTTCTAAAATTCAAGTCTCATAATTTCATATTCTTAAATCACCATATTTTTAATCTTAAAATAATGTTTTATATCTTAATTCTCACATAGTATAATAATATGTAATATTTCAAATACCATTTTCCTACATTTTCATAAAATATCTTTAAATCCTTTAAAACTCCAACCATTTACCTTTAATAAAATCATACATTTTTAAATTACCATAACTGCCCCTTATTTTGTGAAAATTATAAATCGCCCCTTCATTTTATATTTACTCAAAACCGGCCTTAATCTGTCAAAACTCGAAAATCCACCCTTTTCTCTAAACCCCCAACCGAAACCTCTATTTTTTTTTAAAAAAAAAAAAGCCCAAGACATTTATATTTGAAAAGGATCCCACCCAAAACAAAATAGGCCTAAAGAGTCATTCCAATCCCATACATTTCTTCCATTCGGATTAAAAGAGGGAATGGGCCCCAGCTGATGTGGAAGCCCATGTGGAACAGTGGGCCCGCAAGGTCACCTTCTTCCTCTGGCTGTTCGAAAACAACAGAGGGAAACGGGCTCCTCGGTGCTTTCGACCTCGGCGAGAGAGAAAGGGAAAGGAAGGGCTTGGCCAACATCAATCATGGACTCTGACCACCCCACGACACCTATAGACACAAAATAGACAAGAAGGAAGAAGAGAAAGGGAGTGCTCACCGAGAGGAAGGCCGCTCCGTCGACTCGCCGAATTCGCTCGGCTTGTCTTCGAGTTGGCGTTGCCCAGTCGGGAAGGGATTGGTGGCTTCGGCCGGCTTCGGAGGATCCCCGAGCTCCTGGGTCGTCGGCGGCAATGTGCAAGGAAGCTCCTCGGCGCCAATCGCCGCTCCAGAAACTCCATGGAAGGGAGAGGTGTGTTGCCGCATGGGAAGGGGAAAGATCGGAGCTTGAGGGGAAAGCTTGAAGCTTGGGGAAGAAGACGATGATGAGGTGTTCTTGTTGCGGTTTGTGTTTGAAAACAAAGAGGGTTGCTTGGTTGAAGACAGGAGGAGAATTTGGGGTTGCCTTACTGCTGCCGATGGGTACTGCAGAGTACAGGAGAGAGTGGTAGGCATAGGTTTTATTTTTCTGAAAAGCTATGTTTCTTTTTTGTGTGAGGTTGAGTGTGTGTTTAGGTTGAAACAAGAAGCAATTCAAATGGGGAGAGGGTTGATAGTTACAGACCAGTGGTCAAAATGGGTTTCAATTAAGCTTATTTTGGCTCTTTTACAAAACATTGGTCAAAGGGGGAGAATAGGCTGAGATTTCGGATCAATAGCGAGGAGAAGGAGATAAAATATGTAGTGTGGTCCCAAATCTCAAATTGAAAATACCCGAAATAAAATTCTGAAACCCGCTCTCTCTTTTGCGCAATTAGAATTTGAAATCCGGAAATCAAGGTTGTCATGTTAGTTTTTCAATTTTTTATTTAGGTCGAAAATCCGCTTCAAGAGTTCTAAAATCCGAATTAACGAGTTTTCCGTTAAACTCCGCTTTTAAATTCATTTTGATTTTCCCTTTTCCGAAAATTTAGGATTTAAAAAATCTGAGCCTTTACATCATCCACCTCTAAAAATTAGTCTCGTCCTCGAGACTAAAACCAAAATAAGGTAGGGGATGAAGCTGGAAGTAGGTGAGTCCAAGGACCATTCCATTGATCTTGTAAGTGCCTCATAAGTGCCCCTATGAGATCCTCACGGTATCGTCGTCATGATCGTAATATCTCCGATAGTTCGTAGCGAGAGTGTGATATGGGCCCTTACCACATCCTTACCCCGACTTCTCGGTTATATCATAACTCAAAGCATCATAACATCTCCACTAGGTCTTAGCAAGCAGTCTATAAGGGCCCCCATAAAATGCTTGTATCCACTTCGTGGGACGTCATAATGCAAGCTCGGGTAAAAAAAAATGTTTCAAAGGAGTCCTTAGTTTGAAAAGGATTAGTCTCAAAATCATTGAAATTCTCAATTTCATTCGATTTCTCAAAATCCAAGTTAGTTTTAGTTTTAGTTTTTTTTTTTTTTTTTTTTAGTTTTTTAGTTTTTTAGTTTTTTTTTAACACCATTCAAAATCCCTTAGGTCCGATGTTAGTCAAAAAAAAATTCAAATCTCAAAAGGTGGAATCATCCACCTATAAGGCTAATTCCATATTTTCTTCCTAGGTTCCAAGTCAGAATCAAATTTCATCAATTCGGTTCTAGCATCCTAGCAATTTCAATTCAAGGTATCGTATAGCATAGCAATCGTACAACATAGTAATCGTATCGCACATTCATAACAGATCGTACTCATGTCAAGGATAGTCACATACCATAACAGATCTAGCATAGTATCGTACATAGTAGGATTCCCCACATCATATCACAAAAGTTGCACATCATATCAATCAGATAAGCACATCATACTTACGCTAACTATCGAGCATCATCGCATCAGAGGCAGACAAGTACTTATGCACACCAGCATTTCATCAAGTTCAGGGGATAGCTATGTTAGCACTAACAATTCACTATCGCCTATGAAACACATCAGAGACTCAGCATCGTCTATAACATAGAAATTTAACATCACTCGGTCCCAAGTATCGCATAACCATAAGCTACATCCTCGAGAAAACATGCCTATAATTACCAACCACATTAGAACACGATCGCCACTCATCATCAACAATTCTCAAGACAAGATTAACCTCACCTAGGTCAACCAACTCCCATGCCATCAAGCCATCTAAGAACCAACCTACTTCGACATCCTGACCTCAAATCCTACTCGACCACCTAAAACCATATCTCAGGGTTCCCGATCGCACAATTCCCTTATTCCGACAAGGTTAACAACTCCACCGACTACCAAGACTCTCTATAAAGCACACCCTCGTCCTAGGGGTTCCCAACCAGTCCCATCTTTACCATTTCAGAGAAACATCAAGTCCTCAACTGAGCCACTCTCACGGTCGATCTAGACACTTCTCAACAATCTCGCTGACTCTTCTTAGGCTCTCAAGACTCCGCCTGACCATCACCTCCCAAAGAGACATCTCGAATCACTTTCTAACCTGATTATACTTCTCGCACCACTAACCACTCTCACTAATCATCCACCTCTAAGAACCCAACTCATAATAACTAGCTCACACCTGACACTCCCATCATTATCCTCGGTATCACCAACACAAGCATCCTACCTTGCTAGAATCCACTCAACCGCCTACTCTCGACAACCCTAACACAGACAATCGTCTAGTACTAACTCATAACCACGAATAACCGAGTTCCTCATCACCCGCGTCTATCCTCAATGGCCGATCACAGATTCTACCTACTTATCCCATTCCGAATATCACGAAACCTAAACATCCACGACTCCTCAGCCGACCTATTCTAGATCATCGTCTCAGCATATTATTAAATTTCCTTATTCCAAATCTTACAAAACCTTAGCCGTTCGAAATCCTCGAGTAGTCCCACTCCAATTCCTCATCTCTTCACACTCCTAGCATGCCTCAAGCTCCTACTTCTTAACCATAACACCTTACTGTCTAAAGCCCTCTTTTACCGATCATCATTTCCACAGAATCCCCAAATCATCCTCATCCAAGTTTCCCAAGCCACCTCATACTTCTTTTTCTTAGCGTTTCCTCAACCTCAGCCTTTACCAAGATCGCTCCCAATCACCGCATATACAACCTAGTCCCAATTCTACGATTCCTTAGACATTCGTTAACCGATCATCCTCAATGTCGCCCACGATTTGCTCCAAGACTACCTAGACACTCTCTCCCGGTATACTAACCCGTCTATCAACACATCCCCTCAAGAATCCCTCCGAACCACTCTTAACTCACTCATCCACCTCTAGAACTACACTACCCGCAGACGCTATTATCTTACACTGCCTCTAATGAAAACCTCTCCCTCGGAATCTTACCATACCAATTCCACTATCCACCTAAGACTAATCCTGGAAGCTCAACTCTATTCACCAACCACTATTTCCTACTATCCCCACTCACTAGGCTCTACCCAAGCTGACGCATCTTTTCTGCACCCCATCTCACACAACCCATGACCCAACTCTAAGACCTCAATCTACTAGACATCCAACCAGTCTCACCAAGGAATCACTCGACTCATGCCCAAGAAGAAAACACCACCATATATATAGCTCATAACCTATTTACCAGCAAGTCAATACACTCAAGCATCAAGGCACATCATCGTAAGCACAAGTTAGTCAGACAATCATTCGCTACTAGTTTGGCACATTCTTCACCATTAATCCCATCATGTCAGTTCTAGACCTATTTCACAACATCAATTCCGATCTGTATAAAAGAATCCATGGTTAGAATGAAGAGCGCCCTTCCTCGAGTCATCTAAGAGAGCCACGTCCATAGCTACCATCTTCGAAATGTGCTTCTCCTTTGTATACCTTTGGCGACGCTTTTTTTTTCCTATGGTCTATGGGTCATGGGCCCATCACTCTTTCGCTGCGTCACTCCGGTGCCATTTGGTCGTCAGCTCTTCCTTTCGTGTCGGCGTACGTCGAAAGATCACAAGGGTTAGAAGTTACGGAGATAGGGGAGAGACAAAAGCAGATAACACAACTTCCTTAAGGATTCAGACACAGACCAGGACTGGAGTTGACGAGATCAAGGTAGAATCCCCACACGAGGATTAGAACGATGTCCTTAGGGTATTCTATTAGGTTATAATTGTGACACACAAACACATAATACTCATGAATATCATCACATCATTCCACACTAGCATGTACCTATCTTAAGGGATATCGATCTATACATTCATAACATATTCATATAATCAACTTTTCATGCACGCGTAACATGCTAGCAACCTATCGTCTCATTCACTAATCATGCTTGACCTATTAAGATCATATATGCACAAACCGACAATAGACATATGCAGCATAAGCTATATATGACATAACGAGCATTATAGGATATCGCATGTATGATTCATTACTCACTTTAAGTGTACATATAAGCATGTCAAGACAAGGTGGGTTCCAAGTAAGCATGTTAAGATGCACTCTAATAATTGTGTCAGGGGATATGGTTAAGTCATTTAGGCATAGTAACTACCACATCAAATACAACCATGTTCATATACTAGGACAAGATGGCACACAATCATGCGAGGGCCTATGAGTAGAAGATATACGTCTTGCATGGTACTAGAAACACTCATTAAGCATGTACACAGTCAACGAGGTTCAATTTGATTAACTTAGAATGCTAAGAATTTATTTCATATTTTAATCATTCAACGAGGGTTGACCACACTATCATGGACCTAATTCAAGGGAGAGCAACAATCATGGAAATTCATACATGCGACACATATACTAATTCACAATTGCAATCATGCAAGATATCAGACAAGTCATACTGAGATATATCAATGCATTATGTCATACAATTAGAATAAGTGTTACTATTATAACCGGACAGAACTCTCCAAAGACAATCACCGACTCATTACCCCGTTTCCCGTGTGACACTAGTATGACTCGCTCGGTAGGACACAAGGACATTCACGCTTTTTCCCGAGAGGCGAGGGTAGAACTTGTGTTTAGACTCTCGTGGTAAGAAGACACGGTTGACCAGTATAAGAATCGAGAAGGATAACTCCATAAGACAAATCACTTCTAACTCAAAATTGTTTCATTGATCACCGTTCCTAACATACTCATGAATTTCCCATATCCGACAAACTCCGGAATTAGCTAGTTGACCGACCCGAATTTTCCCATAGAAATCACCAACCTCGGGTATGAGACTCGATAGAAGCATAGATGGTGGGATATCAAGCAGGACTCAAAACGGGAAGAGCGGACGCTCCTCGACCCTTGCTAACATGCCTAGATGTTTTGGTGGGACGGTTGACGGAGTCAAAATCATCAGGGGTCTGAATTATGGAAGAGCTATTCCGACAAAACAAGAATTCCAATGACATAAGAATGAGGTATTCTCCCACTATCTCGTTTGCACAGTTATTCAATACATGATTCAAGTCAATACATTCTGATTAGTTATCTATCCTAAGCACAATGTCACTCAACATGGAAGCAATCAACGATATTAATATGATCCCCTTCAAGGAGGATCGCCCTCGGGCCCAATTGGATATAACACATATAATCACAGAGACGATCTATTCCGTCCTTCGAGAGACGGTTGACCGGGGGGCAAATACCTCACGGTCTCCTAACCCAAGATACTCCAACCCTCGGGCACCTTGGAGTCTTCAAACCCCATCTGTAAAGGAAAGCTAGTATTTTGCCTACCCGTTCCCAACTACATCCATTAAGGATGGTCTAGCGCCTTTACTACCCCGTCGTTTCTCTTTGTTTGATTACCGGATTTATTTAGTCAAGTTCATATTTAGTCCATTCGAGTTAGTCATTTTAAATTCATTTTGCCCTTTCTAAAACATTTTGAAAAGCCATTAGAAAACCTTGGGCTATTTTCAAAACCACTTCAACCTATCATACTCGGTTTGCATAACATGAGCTCTGATACCATCTTTGTAACGGCCCGGGATTATGATTCCCGGGTTACGTTTCGAGGGATGAAACCCCTCGTTAGGATCTTGCGCCCCGAGTACAGGTTGAAGGTTTGAAATTCTATCCTAACATTTTAAAGTGGGATTTCATACCCAGAATTCGAAGGGGTCGTTGGAATCCCCGGGGAAGCCCCCTTTACCTGCCATAAGCCTAAGCGTGGAAAACCAACAGTCATGCAAATAGTAGATTCAAGATGTAATACAAGAGGGTGACACGGCAGAACCGAGTCAAAACCAAATCAATAAGCGTATTTATTGAAATTTAATATACAATGTTAGTGAAGTTAAACCAATTCTTTGAGATCGCCCAAGAGAGTTCCCACGTCACGGAAACAAGGAATAATCATACCGCAAAACAAACCTAAAAAAAATGTATGCAGGGCAGTGTCAGATCGAAGCCCGACGCAATATAATCCCAAACAAGCAGACATATACACACGCTAGTCCTAATAAAGATGCTTCTAGATGCAAGGCGGAATATTAACACACTAGCATGGTCCTAAGATCATGTGCATAAATATAATAAGGCCTTAGCACCGAATACCAAGTGGTATATCCCTCTCCTACCTCCAACCCCTTCCGATAGGGCGGAGACTGGCCAGCTCGTGAATGCATTCCATTATCATCGGGTGGCACGCATGCTCAACCCGTATCCACAATAAAGCCCGCAGGCATCTCATAATATAAGGAAGTTCATGACTCGATTGACTCAGGACGGGACCCGATGAGACTAGGTCGTCCTATAACCCTAGCAATGACTCTAGTTACTTCACAGATAACGGCCGTTCTGTTTACAAAAGCAATGAGTAAACGAATGCTCAATCATGAGTGCAATCCTAGCAGGATACTACATGGCATGCTTTATTATGAATGCAAGCACCTAGTATGCACATGGCTACAAGCAGGGAGATCTCTTTTCGAATCTGAGTGAGCTCATATAGGAACTCACTTGGCTATGCAGAACAGCATAATAGAAGATCCGGTATACATCAATCATAATCGCAATTTATCACCTAGATACATATCAGAACACATATATAAGTCTACGTCTAATCATTCAATCACTCAAAGCATACATCATTCAACGAGAATAACAACCATATCGTAATCGTCCCTCCCTCATGTTCAACCATTCATCTCATTGCCACATTCCGTAAGTCCACATCATTCTCATCATTCCATCCAGCCGCATTCATATATTCGTAGAATTCATATATCCACAATCATAATTCGCATATTCATATATCTCGAGTTCATCATATCATCACATCTTAAAACCATAAGTGAACTATACATAAGTCTAACACTTCATCATGCCATTAGTCAATCAATTATGTCATTAGTCCACACCAGTCATGATATTGTCAATCAATAATATCATCATGCTAGTTAGTCATCGATCACATAATTCCCCAATTAGTTCCCAAAACCATTTCAAATCCCAAAGTTAAATAGTTATAAATTCCGACCTTGGAAAATGTTCATCAAATTCTTTTTTTTTTCTAAAATTCAAGTCTCATAATTTCATATTCTTAAATCACCATATTTTTAATCTTAAAATAATGTTTTATATCTTAATTCTCACATAGTATAATAATATGTAATTTTTCAAATACCATTTCCCTACATTTTCATAAAATATCTTTAAATCCTTTAAAACTCCAACCATTTACCTTTAATAAAATCATACATTTTTAAATTACCAAGACTTCCCCTTATTTTGTGAAAATTATAAATCGCCCCTTCATTTTATATTTACTCAAAACCGGCCTTAATCTGTCAAAACTCGAAAATCCACCCTTTTCTCTAAACCCATAACCGAAACCTCTATTTATTTTTTTTTTTAAAAAAAGCCCAAGACATTTATATTTGAAAAGGATCCCACCCAAAACAAAATAGGCCTAAAGAGCCATTCCAATCCCATACATTTCTTCCATTCGGTTTAAAAGAGGGAATGGGCCCCAGCTGATGTGGAAGCCCATGTGGAACAGTGGGCCCGCAAGGTCACCTTCTTCCTCTGGCTGTTCGAAAACAACAGAGGGAAACGGGCTCCTCGGTGCTTTCGACCTCGGCGAGAGAGAAAGGGAAAGGAAGGGCTTGGCCGGCATCAATCATGGACTCCGACCACCCCACGACACCCATAGACACAAAATAGACAAGAAGGAAGAAGAGAAAGGGAGTGCTCACCGAGGTTTCTTCGAACTCGCCGGAAAGATGCTCGAATCACGTCGTCGGAGATCGATTGGGGCTCGCCGGAGTCGGAATCAAGGATCTCTTGGCCTAGTAAGAAGGTAAGAGGTGTAAAGATGGGGATTTTCGGCGTTTTTTACTAGAAAAGGTGAAAGGAGATTACCGAGAGGAAGGCCGCTCCGTCGACTCGCCGAATTCGCTCGGCTTGTCTTCGAGTTGGCGTTGCCCAGTCGGGAAGGGATTGGTGGCTTCGGCCGGCTTCGGAGGATCCCCGAGCTCCTGGGTCGTCGGCGGCAATGTGCAAGGAAGCTCCTCGGCGCCAATCGCCGCTCCAGAAACTCCATGGAAGGGAGAGGTGTGTTGCCGCATGGGAAGGGGAAAGATCGGAGCTTGAGGGGAAAGCTTGAAGCTTGGGGAAGAAGACGATGATGAGGTGTTCTTGTTGCGGTTTGTGTTTGAAAACAAAGAGGGTTGCTTGGTTGAAGACAGGAGGAGAATTTGGGGTTGCCTTACTGCTGCCGATGGGTACTGCAGAGTACAGGAGAGAGTGGTAGGCATAGGTTTTATTTTTCTGAAAAGCTATGTTTCTTTTTTGTGTGAGGTTGAGTGTGTGTTTGGGTTGAAACAAAAAGCAATTCAAATGGGGAGAGGGTTGATAGCTACAGACCAGTGGTCAAAATGGGTTTCAATTAAGCTTATTTTGGCTCTTTTACAAAACATTGGTCAAAGGGGGAGAATAGGCTGAGATTTCGGATCAATAGCGAGGAGAAGGAGATAAAATATGTAGTGTGGTCCCAAATCTCAAATTGAAAATACCCGAAATAAAATTCTGAAACCCGCTCTCTCTTTTGCGCAATTAGAATTTGAAATCCGGAAATCAAGGTTGTCATGTTAGTTTTCCAATTTTTTATTTAGGTCGAAAATCCGCTTCAAGAGTTCTAAAATCCGAATTAACGAGTTTTCCGTTAAACTCCGCTTTTAAATTCATTTTGATTTTCCCTTTTCCGAAAATTTAGGATTTAAAAAAATCTGAGCCTTTACAGCCTCCTAAGAGGGTAGGAACCAATACCAATGACTATATAACCCGCCTCTACAACCCTACACAACCAAGCGGACAACTTGGAAGCACAAGGAGGGGGCTCATGGATACTAGGATCACCAAGTCTTGCGAAGTTGATGAACACAAAGCAAACCAATCTGAGATAGATAACAATTCGTGATCAATGAGCACAGCTCTAATTGAATCACAAGCACTCAATGTGTTTCACACAATTTTGAGAGTCTAATTCTATATTCAATAAGTTCCAACTGAATTACAAAGGGGGAATCGGCATTATATATGCCTCTAAGGGCTGATGGGCCGATTTATCTAAAGGAATTAATAAAACTAATAACTTGAGAAATTAAATAAATAACCTCTAAAATTTCCTAAAATAACTTAAGTAAAATTAATACTAAAAATAGTAATGTAAGGAGCTGATTTTCGTTCCAAACAGTACAAATTGCAAAGATGTTGATTTTCGGCCAAGCTCCATGTCGAATCTGGAAAAACCTTCAACAGAAACGTTGTAGATCTCTTCGTCCTTGTTCCAACAAGGTATGACACACGTCAATCCCATAAGTATTGAATCCGTACGACTCATTTTACTGCGACGTCGAAAAGCTGTCAAACTGCTGAACGAATGTAAAACGTCAAGCTTCCACCTTTGGATCTTCTCCCATGGTGGAGCCTTCTTCTTCCTCTTGAGGATGACTTCATTCTCATGAGCTCGAATCATAGGTCCATCCCCAAGTATGATATGTGTGTCCGGAGGTGTCTTGGTTGGTTGTCTTGGATGGTGTCTTGGATGGTGTCTTGGATGGCCCCGCATCAATCTCCCTTTCTTCAAAATGATTCGTCCTCGAATCCAAGGTCGCATATGATTCCGCAAAGGCATCCATAAGAACTCCTGGATCGAAAACCTCATGCCCATGGAAACTCGACTGAAGACCGATTGATGTAGGGATTGACCACTCCTTGATGGTTATTGTCTCAGCTTCTTCTTCAAAATCAAGAAAAGAAATTTTATGAGTGCATAATTCAGATTCCATATCAATGTCATGATGTTCTAACTTAATATGCACTTTAGCTTGGTCATTAAACCCTAAGTTTCCATCCAAAGCTAGCAAGTTTTCATCTTTTTCAAGGCTGAATTTTCAATTAATTCAAGGCTAGTAATAGGAGAAGAATTTGCACCATCAATGATCATATTAAAAACATTGCCTTTGTCTAAGCATTTACTATGACATAAATCTTCTCTTTGATTATCATCACAAGGCATAGGTTGAACACTTAAAACTTTACTATCAATCAAAGAATCATCATGCTCATATTCAATGCAATCATCTTTAGAGACAAGTAAACTAAGATCGTGATCATTATTAACATGCTCATCATTTTCACCACTAGAATTTTCAGATTCATTATCGCCTAGATGATTAATCATGAGAGTTTTCTTATTTGGGCAATCCTTCATAACATGTCCTCTACCTTAGCGTATAAAGCAAGGAATGTACATAGGTTTAAGAGTAGAAGAGTTAGGATTACTCCCTTTAGGGCCAGTAGATGTCCCAGACGATTCACGTCCATTCCATGGCGATTTACCCTTGTCGAGGGGCTGTTGGGTTGCTCGATATTCACCTCTTCCCTGGGGCTGACTTACTCTCTCCCTTGAGCCGCCATCAAACCTCCCTTGGGGTTGCTGCACATGGTCTTGGCGCCACCTTTGGGGTTGCCCACTCGACATTCTACCACCTTGGCTCCTGTATCTAGCATTCCTTTCTACTTTCATAGCTAAATGTAAAAGTTCAGTAGGTGTAGAATAAGGAAAGTAATCAATTTCATGAGCTAAGGCGGGGTGCAATATTCTAAGAAACCTAGCATTGGTATCTTCATCATTTTCAACTACATTAGCTCTAGCCATGGTTTCTTGCATTGCATTAAAGGTTTCCTCAACACTTTTATTACCTTGTCTAAGGTTTTCTAGTCATTGTCTAAGCTCTGTAGAGTAGTGTTGGGGAATAAACCTACTTCTCATTTGTGCTTTTAATTGGTTCCAAGAAGCGATAGGCGCATCAAGGGCTCTTCTTCTTTCTTTATTCAGACTATCCCACCAAATTAAAGCAAACCCTTGAAATTCTAAAGAAGCTAATTGCACCTTTTTATGTTCAGAGAAGTTATGACAATTCCATATTCGATCCATTTTAGTTTCCCAATCAATATATGCATCTGGATCGTTGTTACCATCAAATTGAGGGATCTTTACCTTGACCTTACCTATGCCATCTTGCGCAGGCTCTCTTAGTGCTCGATAGTGGTATCAACCTCCTCTATCATTTCGTCTAAGACGTTGCTCCCAATGATCATCCTCTTGGAAGTCGTCGTCTTCCTCTGAGAAGTAGTACTCTTCTTGTTGCCATCGTCCTTTCCCTCGTCCCTGCATACTAGCAAACGCATTATTCCTACCATGTCTCTCCCTTCGTGGAGAGATGTTCTTATCAAATAAAGGTTTAGCTAAATGAGGATTAAGATTAGGATTAGGGTTAGGATTATATACTTCCCTTTCATTGTGAGGCGCTTCAGTACGCCGAAGATTACCTTGCCCAGCCATGTTGTTAGATCCGGATGGCCGCGCCTCTAATGCTGCCAATCCTTCATTTATCTTAGCTAACTTCTCCATGACGGTATTGTACCAGTCGTTGCCCTGGTTATTAGACATTGCAAATAAAGACAAACAAAGAACTATGTAAGGGTTAGTAAAATATAAACAACTCACAATGTGTTTCGCTCACACTCCCTCTCTAATTGGTATGTCACGCTTGTTGGGGCAATCCGCTTTGGGAGAACCAACACTCAAGCAAAGAACTTAACAATCAAAGTATATATGAGAGGATGAACAAAGATCACAAACAAGGAGTACTCGGCAAGGGCTGCAGAGAACTCGACACAATCAAGACTACTTGATTCAAGCAAACAGTACTTGATAATAGCAAGAATCAACTCAATATAGACAAGGAAGCACTCGAATCAAAGAGAAACAAGCACTCGACTCAAGCAAAGCACTCGACGTGGCTATGCAGTACCCGACTCACGCAAGGAGAACTCGACAATGGTGAAGAGCACTCGACATAGCAATAATGAGCACTTGATCGACAAGATCAGCACTCAACACTAACACACAGCAACTCGATATGTAACAAGGAGTACTCGATCAGAGAGAAAAGTACTCGACAATGCTGTAAACAAAAGAAAATAGAAGAAACACAAGGAAAGTTTGGAAATTTACCTCTTTTTGATTTGAAACCTTAAGTTAGGATGTTGTAGTTGCAAGGTAGGGTTTCAATTTTGTGATTTGTGGGAGGTAATGTGTTTGGGTTTAGAGTTGTCGACTAGGGCTGTAGAATTCACCAAAAAGTGTGTCCTTGAAGCTTTCTTGCACTAGATCAAACAAACTCTTTCCTCTTTTTTTTTTTTTGACTTACTTTTGCCCTAGTGAATTTTATCCTCCTAGGTCCAAGTTCAATCTTTTTTTTTTTGAATTTTTGAAACTGATAAAACTTTAGCCCTAAAGATAAATATATAGACAACCTTTGGATAAATATGGTAATATGATCTATCTTAGCCCTAAAAGATATTTGATAGATATAATGAATTTAATCCACCAAATAAAATCTGATTTTCAATAAGGCAATAGATAAATAGAATTAGATAAAAGATAGATCAAATATTCTAAAGATAGAAAAGAGCAACAAACTAGGGTTTGTCTTTGTGTGGTGGTAGAGTCGGCCAAGCAAGAACTTATGGGGACAACTAGGGTTGCCGTCGGCTGTTAGAGTACACAACAGGGGTTGTGCACACTTGTGGTCGACTTCATTGGTCTCGGCTAGACTTTGTGTTTAGGCTATGCAACCACAAACATTCACAAACAAAAGATTAGTGTAATAATCAATTCAAGAATGCAAGAAGTAAAAGACCAAATAAAGGACTGACTCTATTTTTGTGTTTTTGTGTTTAGGAAAAGAAAAAGATTCAATCTTGATGTCGGAAACCAAAGCTCTGATGCCAATTTGATACGGGGTTAGCCGTGAGATGGTCCGATCTTCGACAACAAGCAAGAAACTAAATAAACGGAAGCAAGAATAATAAAGACTCAAGAACGCAGCAAAGAAAGACCAAGAATTCGATCAAGAAGCAATCAAGATCGACAAGAACAAACCAATACTCGATAAAGATGATACAAGACTCGAAATTCAAGAACAAGAATTTGAAAGACACGACCTGATAAGGACTGAGTCGATCTATATAGAATAAGATAAAGACCCCAGGCATCCTAAGAGGGTAGGAACCAATACCAATGACTATATAACCCGCCTCTACAACCCTACACAACCAAGCGGACAACTTGGAGGCACAAGGAGGGGGCTCGTGGATACTAGGATCACCAAGTCTTGCAAAGTTGATGAACACAAAGCAAACCAAGCTGAGATAGATACCAATTCGTGATCAATGAGCACAGCTCTAATTGAATCACAAGCACTCAATGTGTTTCACACAATTTTGAGAGACTAATTCTATTCAATAAGTTCCAACTGAATTACAAAGGGGGAATCGGCATTATATAGGCCTCTAAGGGCTGATGGGCCGATTTATCTAAAGGAATTAATAAAAATAATAACTTGAGAAATTAAATAAATAACCTCTAAAGTTTCCTAAAATAACTTAAGTAAAATTAATACTAAAAATAGTAATGTAAGGAGCTGATTTTCGTTCCAAACAGTACAGATTGCAAAGATGTTGATTTTCGGTCAAGCTCCATGTTGAATCTGGACAAACCTTGAACAGCAGCAAAGTTGTAGATCTCTTCGTCCTCGTTCCAACAAGGTATGACACACCTCAATATGATAAATATTGAATCCGTACGACTCATTTTACTGAGACGTCAAAAAGCTGTCAAACTGTTGAACGAATGTAAAACGTCAAGCTTCCACCTTTGGATCTTCTCCCATGGTGGAGCCTTCTTCTTCCTCTTGAGGATGACTTCATTCTCATGAGCTCGAATCATAAGTCCATCCCCAAGTATGATATGTGTGTCCGGAGGTGTCTTGCTTGGTTGTCTTGGATGGTGTCTTGGATGGTCCCGCATCACAGGTGTTCCAAAGGGCATCCGTGTTTTTGTTGTTCATAGAGAGGGCTCTTTGGCGGTTTGTCTAGGTGCTCTGCTTAAGGGCTTTGTGTGTTATGTGGTGGTTCTTTTTGGTTTAAGTTACTATGGTTGTTGTGCTTTGCTGAATTCCTATCTTATATCGGTTTAGATTGCATCTAAAACCATGGGTACTCAAAAAGGTTGGTTTCCAATTGATTCTATACAGCTTAACGACATTATCTCTGGGTTAACACCCCTATTGTGTCTTTGGAAACGGATTTGGATGGCTTCTGAATATCCCAACAGCTATGTAATCCTTATCTATCTTCATACAAATAATGGTTTCAGTTGGATTAATAGATTTGCTTGTTATTATATTCTTTCTGGGCTACTGTCAAAAAACTCGGATGCTTCTATAACAAGTGTATTAAACGGTTTTCATTATAAACCTATTTATAATATTATATTCCTTCAGGGGTTCATATATCCGTTCAAGATGAAGATCGTACCGTGCAGAGGAGCCATTTCAAGGCTAAGGAGATTGTGGACATCTATGAGGTCGACTCTCATGATCATAGTAACAAGAAGCAGAAGCAGTCTCCTTGATCGTTTTATGCCAGTTAAACTCTTAATGAGGGTGGTTTGGTTTTCTAAGGTTTTTTCCCGTCTCCCCTTCGAATTTTGGTACTGTAATAGCGCTAGGATTGTGGTTTTTTCTGGCTGGGCTTGTTGTACTTTAGTAAGGATTGTGTGTTTTGCCTTGAAGGTTTCTTATACAGGTGTTCTGGAGGCTGTCCCTAGTTTTGTGGTTCATAGGGATTTGACTATGTCGGCTGGGTTAGATCCTTTGTTTAAGGGTTTTGTGTGGTCTGTTTTTGTATGTCTAGATATTGTTCGCATATGTATTATACTTTCAATAGGTTCCTCTTACATTATTCCTCACAAATGGTGCCTAAATTTTGATTCAACAATGCTTACCAGCAATCTCTCTGGATTAACATCCCTCTTGAAATGCTTAACAGATTTTGATTGTCATGGGTACTGTGGTTTTGTATTCCTGGGAGTATATGTTTGTTGTTGTCTTAATCGGTTCAATAGGTGTAAAACAGTTGTGGTTGATTTCAATATTAAGGTGATTAACATTAAGGTGCTTAACAGCAAGTGTGATGGGTTAACACCCCTCCTGTTTATATTCATATATGTTGATTTCCATCTTAAGAAACGGTTAGGGGTATTCTGTCAAGATCCGAATAGCTGCGTTTTTCAATATTCTGGGGCGATATTTGGGGAATATAGATCAGTTTATAGATTTGTGTGTAACAATTGGCATGGATGGATCACAAATAATTTTAATGTTAGTGATCATATTATTGATATTGTACGTCTTAGTAATGCTCACAAAGCGGGTATGGAAAAATATTATGTTAAATGATAAACATCGCATGTTTATCATTTAAATTGGATAAACAAAATAAATTGGATATGCTAGTCCTTGCTGAAACTAAGTCAATTGGGCCACCAACTCAATCCTTCTATAAGCGAGCAGGTTTTAATGATGCTCATCATATTGCCTCAATTGGAACAAAAGGTGGTTTCTAGATTTTCCTAAACACGTCTAAATTTATGCAGTCTTTTCAAACAATATCTGCATCAGATAAGTGTATTATTTACCTAGTTAAAATTGATAACTTTAGTTTTATTCTTACTTTCATTTATGCTCCTTCCAATCAAATTGAAAAAAATAGATTCTGGAATGAGTTATTCATTGTCATTCACGGGCAATCTCTCCCATGTTTGTTAATGGGAGATTTCAATGAAATTGAAACAGGCTCTGACAAAATTGGTGGTGTACTTCCGCAAGCTAATAGATTCATGCGAATACAACAGATTAGGGAAGAATTAGATGTTCATACGATCCCTTATACAGGTAGTTCAGTTACGTGGAGAAAAAGTCAAAATCCTATTGATAATATCTATGAACGATTAGATAGAGTAATGGCTCATACAGATATCTTAACTCAGTTCCCTAATTTATCAGTACACAATCATCCTTTCACAACTTCTGATCACCCTTTAATGTCTATGTCAATAGGAATTGCAAAAATTAGGGCTGGTTCCCCCTTTAAGTTTGAAATGTCTTGGGCTAGCAATGATAACTATAATAGATTAGTTAAATCAACTTGGCAGAATAAACTTTGGGTCGTTTATGTTTACACTATTACAAAAACAGAAACTTCTTAAAAAAAATACAAAGATCTAGTGTAAGTCTCACCCAAATAATAATTTTCGACAGATAAAAGATATTGAAGATCAGCTTCTGTTACTACAAACACAACAAATTGGTGCGTGGGATTTCAAACGATACAATAAACATTAAGCGTAATAGATTGCTAAGTAAGCGTGAAGCTCTCATGGACTTCAATAATACTTTTTGGAAACAACGAGCAAAATCAAATTTTCTAAGGTTTGGAGACAGAAACACCAAATACTACCAATCCATATCTAAAATAAGAAATTCAAAAAATGTCACTCGTAATTTTACAAATAAACATGGTTTATAGATTGAGGATGAGGATCAACTTAGAGATGAAATTACGACTGAATTGGCCGAAAGATTCATTTCTAATAATGCACCGATTAACAGTAATTCCATATTTCCTAAATTTAATTGATCAGACAATTACTGAATCTGAAAACAGAATTTGAACACATCCTTTTTCAAATAAAGAAATTAAGGACACCCTATTCTCAATGACAGATGACAAGTCTCCAGGTCCTGATGGGTTTCCACCAGAGTTCTATAAAATATACTGGGATATTGTCGGTAAATTAGTTTGCAAAGCTGTTCAATCTTTCTTTCATTTTGGTGTACTACTCAATGAAGTAAATTCAACTTTTATTTGCACTTATTCCAAAAATTGATACACCTAATAGCATTAACCACTACCGTCCGATTAGTCTGTGTAATACTATTTATAAGGTTATCTCGAAACTTTTGGCTAATCGTTTGAAGCCTATCTTACCACGTATTATTAATCCATTTCAAGGAGCTTTTGTTCAAGGTAGAAATATTCAGGATAATATACTAATAGCTCATGAGGTTTTCCACTCTTTTCATAAATAAAAAGGTAAACTAGGATGGATGGCTTTAAAGCTAGATATGGAGAAAGCTTATGACAAAATAAGCTGGAGTTTTATTCATATTATTCTAAACAAATTTGGTTTTGATTCCAGATGGATTAACTGGGTTATCACCTGTCTAACTAAAACTAGTTTCTCAGTTTTAGTTAATAATTTGTCGGGCCGTACTTTTCATACTTATAGGGGAATTCGACAAGGAGATCATCTTGCTCCATATATTTTTGTATTGGTTATGGAACTATTAGGGAGAATGTTGCAACAGGAATCTTTGGAATGTGACCCTTTGGTTGGAATCAAACTTACAAATAACAGTGATCCTATTCCATTTCTTTCCTTTGCAGATGATACTCTAATTTTTGGACGAGCTGATGATTTAAGTCTTCATACGATTAGAAATCTTCTGAATACTTTCTCCAATATGTCTGGATTAACTATAAATTATAATAAAAGTTCTCTACAGGTTTCTAAAAATATTCCTTTCAGTAAAGCCCAGTCCCTTGCTCAACAACTAAATATTCCAGTTACAAAATCAATGGAAAAATACCTTGGTATACCACTTATTAGTGGCAGGGTTTGTAACGTCTTGTTTGATGAGGCGATAAGTACCCTTAAAAAACAGCTATCAAAGTGGAAATCTAATACTCTCTCTCAAGCTGGTAGATCGGTTCTAATTCAGGCAAACCTAAATTCTAAAATAAATTATTTAATGCAGTCTTTTGGAATAAAATTCAATCGGACAACTATCATCCTCTTATCAGCTGGGAACATCTGTGTACTCCTAAAAAGGATTGTGGGTTAGGTTTTAAATCAGCTGAGCAAATTAATATTGGTATGCAAATGAAACTTATTTGGAGAAGTATGGCTAATTCTGATAATATTTGGTCAAAGGTTATTGCGGATAAATATCTCTCGACAGAATCTCTATTGGAAAGAGGCAGTTTCAAAACCTCTTGGCAGTTTGACAGACTTCTTAATATCAGAGATATGTTCTCTAAAGGTCTGCTATGGCTAGTGGGTAATGGGAAAACCATAAATGTATGGTCTGACATTTGGGTAAATGCGCAATATCTTCAAAATTTTCGGAATGATCGTAATCCTAACTTAAAAGTTTGTGATTTATTTACAAATACCAACTCTTGGGATATTGATAAATTAAATAGTATATTCCCCTATCATATTGTTCAAGCTATTACTAATATCCATATTCCAATAATTGATATTCCAGACAGGTTAATTTGGATTTATAGTAGTGATGGAAAATTCTCTGTTAAATCCACATCTTCTATTTGTAATACAGGGAATACTAAGAAAATTTCGGCAGACTGGATTTGGAAACTTAATATTCCTTCGAATATGAAAAAATTTATTTGGAAAATTATTTTAGATATCCTACCTACCAGGACCCGTCTAAATAGATATATAAATAGAGTTCCTAGTACTTGCTCTCTTTGTAATTCTGATACAGAAGATACAAATCATTTATTGTTTAATTGTCGGATCACAAGATCTCTTATTCAAAATCTGGGTGTTAAGTTGGGAAAATGTTATAATATTCCAATTCTAACAAGTAATGTTTCGGAAAATATTTTAAATACTAGAGCTCTTAATATAGATTTTACAGACTTATGCCATTTATGGCATTCTGTTTGGGAACTCAGAAATAAAATTATTTTTCGCAATACTTCGAATACATGTATTATCTATGCTCTAACTCAAACTATAGATAAAATATCATGTTGGAATAAACAGCATGTAAAAACGAAGTTACCTAAACGTGTTAGACCTCCTGATAAATTAATTTGGAAATGCCCTCCTATAAATGTCATTAAGATCAATGTAGATGCTTCGGTGAAAATTGATACTCAATCACAGGTTGGTTGTATTGTTAGGAATAATGATGGTCTAGTTCTTCGGATTCATAAATGTAACGTTAGGATGAGTTCGGTCATTCTAGCAGAAGCTTTTGCAATTTATACAGGTATAAGACTGGCAGTGGAGATGGGGATTCGTAGAGTAATAGTTGAAAGTGATTGTGCAATCATCGTCAATGCCATCAATCAAGTGAACAATATACCATGGGAGGTCGCTCAAATAATCCAAGAGATCCATTCGTTAAACAAAGATTTTGAGAGCATCACACTTCAGCACTGATATAGAGAGGCAAATGGTGCAACTGGTTTTCTTGCTAAATCTTAGTTGAATTGTACTTTTATTTTGAGTTCCTGTTGTTGTGAGTTCCAGAACATCATCTTGCGAGATGATCATGGATGTCGTTTTGATTCCGGGAAGAAGAAGGGGATGGCTGATGTGGCTGTGTGGGGCCCTTGCCATTTCGCAGATTGTATTTTAACATTTAACAGGTTCGGTTCAGGTTATCCGTTTATTTATTTAACTAATTAAAGGTATTTAAATTATTATATAATATTATTGTGGAGTTAAAAGATAAAATATTATCTTTAGAGATTTATAAAGGGTCGGTTTATTTAATAAAAATGGGTTGGAATTATTTCATAAAGGATTTAGAAATACTTCATAAGGGCGTTTTATTTAATGGTGCTTAAAATCGTATATCTATAATATTATTGGGATTTAAAATAAATTATTAAGACTCATCGATTTAAAAAGAGAATTTGGAAAAGAATTTTAAGGTCGGAAAATGATTTAATAAATAATAGAAAAAGGGAGTTTTGCTAACATTTTCAAGGATCGGGATTTCTACCTAATTGCCTCGGATTTGAAACAGATTTGGATCTAAACTTGAGAAATCTTACTTATTCGATGACTAACTAGCATGATAATATGATCGTTTGACTAACGGCATGATATGTGTAACGAATAAGAAGACGTGGACAGAGGAAGTATCAAACGACTTGGATCTTTCTGATTTGGCCAAGAGAGGAAAGGATTCAACCCTTTCAATTTCCAACTAGCGAACCAGCAAACCCAATGACAGGCTTGCAACCTCACACCTTCAGGACGAAAAAGGTTTGCGTGGCTTCGATACACCAAGAAGACAACCTTCTCGGTGCATAAAGCAGAGAGAGTGAGAAAGAAAGGGCTCGGATCGGTGAGGAACCTCGCCTGGATTTCACTGAGATCGAATTTGGGGCATAAGGTTTGAAGAGGCGATTTTGATGATTGAGGATGCAGGCGCGTGGAGCGCATTCTCTACAGCATCTCTTTTCCTGTTTGGCTTTAATCTTTCTTTCTTCTTTCAAATCTTCGTGATCTCATCTTCCGAAATGCTCTCGATTTGGCTAACCTCCACCCGAATTTTTATCTTATCCAAAAAAAAAAAAAACCCTCCGATGCCAAGGAAATTCAAAATTGTACTTGACGGAATAATATAATTCGAGTGTGTTGAGATCGCGGGAATGGGCCCATAGAAGAAAATTACACTAGTCTGATCCAACAACACTTCAAAACCAACAGAGGCCCACACCATCCAACCACCAAATGTTCAAATTTTGTGTTAATTAAGAGGCTAATTAACCTACAAATTCAACACCCACACCATAATCTCCCTATACTCCGTAGTCCGTATATTACAACACCACCACGGCACCACCAACAAGAAGCATTGCAATCCACTCTCTTCCAATTAGCACTCATTCGATCGATCGATTTACATCGATGGCGATTCGGAAGTTGCACGGATCAGTTGATAGCATTGCAATCCACTCTCTCCGGTGTACGCAGAGGTGTACCACGACACCTAAGTATGGGGTCCCTATACTCGAGGTCGACCAGCCGTACTCGACATCGACTAGCCCTTGCCCGATTCGACTTTGTTTTCGTTTAATTGACTATAAATTGGATCAACTGAGATATTTGTTTTAATGGTTGTCGATTTTGCGGTGTCGTTATTGCGGGGATTGCTATTTGTTGCTTTGATGGGTTTTGATGATTTTGAATCTTAACTCATTGTTATAAAATGGTCTGACGTTGAATTGGTTCGATTAAAGTGGTTTTGAAACGATTAACTCTTGCTTGATTGTTACTGTTCTGATTGTTTCGATGGTTTTGGTCTTAACTAGTCACTCATGGTTAAATGGAGTTTAGACAACGATTATTCGGTACATACACCATGGTTGGAATATACATATACAACGGTTAGATTGTATATAGACAACGGTTTAATTGTATTTACACAACGGTTAAACGGAATTTAGACAATGAGAATATGGGATATAAACCGCGGTTATATAGCACATAGACAATGGTTATAGTCCACCTAGACAACAATTAGATTGTACATAAACAACAGTTATATAACACATAATCAACGGTTTAATGACACATAAACAACGGTTATATAACACATAAACAACGGTTATAACTGTGTAATATTGATTGTTGAAATTTTTGGAGTCTCATAGACAACGGTTATAGAGTATCTTAGACAACAGTTATAACCGTTGTTTATAAGAACCGTTGTCATAGGTCCAACCGTTGTTTCATCTAAAACCGCACTGACATAGACAACATTGCAATAACCGTTGTCTATGTTAATAAATAACCGTTGTGTAAGACCTTTTTTGTACTAGTGGTAGTTTTGCAAATTTTCTAAAAATGTGGTATTTTTGCAAACCCCAAAAAAAATGTATATTTGTGCAAATAGCCAAAAAAAAGGCTAAATTACATAAAAACCACCCATTAAATATCATATTTTTCATTTAACCACCCGCTATAATCTAAATTACATAAAACCACCCATTAAAGGGGTCAGTCAACATTACACCACCCAAATTAAAATATCTGTTAGAAATTTATTGAAATGACTAAAATACCCTTACATATTAATCAAATTTTCAAATGATTGCCACCCATTTGTAAATGTACAAACCTTTAAATTAAAGCATTATTGAATGAATCCATAAAAATGAATCTATAAAAATGAGCTAATAAGTGCATGTTATTTCTTATGTTTCTTGATACCGTTGAATCATAGCAAAGTGGGAAGTTGGGAGAAGTTTGATATTGTTTGCGAACTCAAACTCCATATAACTAACTGATTGAATGATACATCTCTCTTTATTAATACATCTTCAAAACAACAAATTAAATAAAGAATACACCCCCAGATCGACGACCTTGAATTGAGCCCACATTTTTTTTCTTCCAAAAATCAGTCCTTCCCAATCAATCAATACAGTAAAATAAACAAGTACAATCAATCTTTAGATTTATATATAGGTTCCAATTTTGAATCAGGTCATTGTTCCAAACAATAAATTTTCTTAATTTCTAGAGTTAGGAGATTTTGGAAGATTTTGTTTGTGTGAAGTGTCGATGCGTCCACCTTCACGCCGAAACACACCAGGACAGTCCCAATTGGAAGTGTCTTTAGATTAACACTATGAACTTGTGCCGAAACACGCCAGGACAGCACGACGACGGCGGCGCTGAAGGAGCCGATCGCGAACGATAGCGGCTGAGAATGCAGAAACCAAAGCAGAAAGGGAGGTGGCGGAAGGTAGATGGTGGTCGGATCTAGGCTGGTTGGGTGGGTTCAACGGTGGCGGCGGGGCTAGGGTTCGAATTCAGTTTCATAGGGAAGGAGAGAGGAGGCCCCTTTGGATGATTTTTAAAAAGAAATAAAAAAATTGTTTGATTTTTATTTCCTTTTAAAAAAGTAAAGCATTTGGATGATTTTTTCACACTTTTAACGGAAGTTTCATAAGATTTAACGGAATATTCCACTTGGGTGGTGTTTTGTAAACAAAACCCCTTTAATGGGTGGTTTTCTGTAATTTCAATTATAACGGGTGGTTAAGTGAAAAAAGTGATATTTAACGGGTGGTTTTCTGTAATTTAGCCAAAAAAAAAGAAAAAATTTGCGAAATAGGCACATACAAATTTGCGAAATAGCCCCTATATATACTAATTCTCAATTATTTTTTTATTTTTTTTTCCGATCGTTGGCCCTAATCCCATCGTCTCTTCAATCTCTCTCTCCGCTCCCCATTGAAGGCGATGGCCGATGGAGCTCTCAGCTCTCGATCCGGCGCCAGAGCCTCCGTCTAGTGGCGAGCGAGCGGCGGAGCGAACGAGCGGCGGAGGCCAGAGCGAGCGTCGGATGTGGCCGTCCGAGATCTGGAGCGAGAGGCCGGATCTGGTTGAGCGACCGCCGGAGCGAGGTCGAGCGAGTGCCGGAGCGAGTTCGAGCGATTTCCGAGATCTGGATTAGGTTCGTTCTCTCCTCTCGAGCTCCATCGGTGATTCTCCCCCCGGCCGGCGACTCGCTTCTCCTGTTCGGCTCCTCAACTTGCTCGGCCTTCTCCTCCTCTTCTTCTCTTTCTGCACAACCTGTTCTCCTCTTGCACGACTTATTCCCGACCAGGTATTCTTCTCTTAAACTCTCCTCTCTTTCGTTGTCGCTCTGAACTTTGAAATCGGTACTCTTGAGGGATGTATAGCTGCTGCAGTTGTGTTGTACACTTGCCTAGTGCCGACTGTTGACTGATTTGTTTGCCTAAAATTCATTTTATTGTGTTCTATTGTGGTATTGTTGCCAGTATTCTTTAGATGATGTTTGTACAGCTGCTACAATTGGTATAGCTCCTGCAAAATTCTTTTTTTTCGCCCATGAGGCTTAATTAGCATTTTATTGTGCCGACTGGCATTTTCGCGTTTGATCTTCCGTCCATGAGGCTTAATTAGCATTCACTGTGGGAAAGGATGCTAAGATCCAATATTTCCTCTCATTTTAACATAGGTCATGGAAAAATGTTCTGTTGATAGAGCTAGAAGCTTTGCTGAAGAATCCAAATTGCTTTATTAGAATTTCTAACTTCCAGTAGGAATACTGCTAATTTGAAATTCAGTTTTTGTAAAATCTGAAAAGTTTTGTTGAGGACTGATTGACTAATATTGAACCTTGTTCACCTATCGCCTAATGTCAACAAGAGATGACTTATCACAACCTTAAATAATTATAAAGCTATAACCAAACAATTTGCTCATTTTGTGAATTCGTGTATGTTCTTTTCAACATTCTCGCTCATTTCTATGGTTTTAAAATAATGTTCCAAGGGCTATCAGACATAATTATCTCTTGTGTTGTTTCTGCTTTGGGTTAAGATGATGGGGGGTTGGATATTGCCTAATCTTTGCTCTGTGTTAACATTGTTACCCCTATCCCCTTTAAAAAAAAAAGCAAATCAAGTCTTTCTTATGAGAACAGAATGCATAGCTTTGCTAACTTGGATGCTAATGTAGAAGAAACCTTGCTTTTTATGTTTGATTGATCTATAACTAGCATTGATGCCTCTTACATGCTTTTCAAGTTACAAAGGCTATTTGGAGTGTAATAGCATGATGCTTAGTTTTTTAAAGTAAAAATAAAAGCATGTTGTTTATTTGATAGTTAGAGAACAATTCAAATTGAAAATGTGGCTGTAATTCTCTAAATGCCATTTATTGTCAGAAACCCTGCCATGGTACGTACATGTTTAATGTGATTTTGGCTTGTGATTTCAGGAAACAAGTAGATGGGGAATCTCAGCCGTTGTTGCAACAGCAGTCACAAAACCAGCAGCAACAGCAACAACAATTGGTTCCATGATGAGTTAAGGAATGCAATAAACAAGTTGAAGCAAGAGAACCATGAGAAAGGGGATGTAGCGTCTACTGGGACTATTGTTCAGGTTTCTTATTTCCATTGGTGTTCAACCTGTCTTTATAGGGTTCTTGGGATGATTATTGTTGGTTTTGCAAACAGGAGCTGGAGTCATCTCTGTCAAAGAAGGACAGTTATATCAAGGAGCTGGAGAACAATCTTCATGAACAAAAAGATGCATGTGATCGTCAAAATAGTGAATTAAGGATGCTCAATGATAGGCTAAATAGTGAAGCAAAGCGGATAAAGTCCTCAGAGAGAGAGAGAATGACCGGCTTCGATCAAAGATTGCTCTTCTGAATCCCCATTGAAGAAGATATTGTCACGCTTGAGATCTCTGTGAATTGCATTAAGCCTCTGAGATTCTGCATCCTTCAATTCTTGAGAGCCTTCAATTCATCACCTGTCATGTGAGTTTGTCTTTTCCATTGTGCAAATTTGTCTATACATGATGTCTTAAAAATGCGGGGAAGTGATCCAACCATTATACCCGTAATTGACCAAGGGTTCATATAAGGCCTATTGGCTCAAAATGGTAGAGCAATGTGCCTACGCACAATGATGCGGGTTCAAATCCCGCATAGGCTATCTCTTATTATGTGAAATTGATTAGTTTTGTGAAGTTCTTTTGCTACTTTATTGGCATGCTAGCATTGAAATGCTATTCAGTATAGCAATATGCATATGCAGAAACAATTCTAAAAAAGAAAGGTGTGGTGACAAACCTTCAATATCCGAGCTCTTGCCTCTTCAGTGGGATGAGGAAACTCAATTTTACGATCCAGCCTACCAGAACGCATCAGGGCAGAATCCAAGATATCAGCACGATTTTGTAGCAGCTATGACCTGCAGAAAACAAACAGCTGCGTTAATATTAATCCCACAACAACACAAGAGGTTAAGAACAACCATCTTACGAGTTCAGAAACAGATACAAATTAAATTTTGAACATCTAATCATCTACCACGGACACAGGTTGCAGCTTTGGGCAACTCCAAAGCAAGATATCTTACCTTGATCCTATCATCACTGCTAAATCCATCAAGTTGATTAAGCAGCTCCAACATTGTTCTTTGGACCTCCCTATCCCAATGCACCAGTAAGAGAATTACTTTCAGAAACAGAAGCAGATTATTTCAAAGATGATCAGCAGTGTGCGCATGGAACAATGCATTTTTGTTTAGACAACAACATTCACTTGGGAGTTAGGAGGAAGGATCTACCTATCAAAACGTTTGGCACCAATAGCATCAATTTCATCAATAAATATAATGCAAGGAGCCTTTTCTTTGGCAAGCTGAAAAGCATCATGTACAAGAAACATCACATTGTTGAACACTGCACCATACATGCACAAGAAACCAATCCCCACAGCATATTGTTACATTAACAGATACGGCCAGGGAAGTCAGAATTAACCAAATGCCCCAAAGCAAAATTTCCCTACACAATTCCAAGCTAAAAATATCAAATAAAACCAGAATTCAACAAACTCATTAAACTTCGTCAACTGGGTCCAGTTTCCATTCAACCCATACAATTGTGTAGCTTAGCCAGCAAAGAAACCCATACAACTGGGTCCAGTTTCCATTCAACCCATACAACAGTGAGTTGGAATTTACTGTTGCAGTCTCTTTCCAAAGTCATATCAAATGTGCATGCCTTTTTTATACATGTTGTGCAGGAATGAATGTTTTAAGAGGCAGAAAAGTTAGGCAGGAATGAATGAGACGGTGGATATATTGCTATATATATAGGGGGTTAGAAAAATGAAAGGTTGAAGAATCAAATTAGATTTTAGTTTGTATGAATAAAACTATAAATTTCATGAATAACACTACGAAATTTTAGAGTTGCACGACGCTATTGTAAGAGTTGTACGACTCTGTTGTAAGAGTTGCACGACTCTGTTTTAAGAGTTGCACGACCATGTTTTAAGAGTTGCACGACTCTGTTTTAATAGTTGCACGACTCTGTTGTAAGAGTTGCACGCCTCTGTTTTAAGAGTTGCACAACTATGTTTTAAGAGTTGCACGACTCGGTTTTAAGAGTTGTACGACTCTTGTTTTAAGAGTTGCACGACTCTCTTGTAAGAATTGCACGACTCTGTTTTAAGAGTTGCACGACAATCGAGACTTGTGAATTTATTCTCAACATGACCTTATTTTAAAAAAGTGCTGACGTGAAAAAAAAATTATTTGAAAAAAGTGCTGACACAAATAGAATAAAAAGTGCACAAATTAGAATAAAATGCGCACGAATAATATTATAAAGTAAAAAAAAATTGTTATCCATGTAGAAAAAAAAACTAGATTTGGATCATATTTGTGAAATTGTTATCCATGCTTGTGCAACTCTAAAAAAAGTGCTGACATGGGAAAAAAAGTGCTGACACGGAAAAAAGTGCAACTCTAAACTAGACTTTGATCATATTTGCACAATTTATGGTTATATTTGCACAAAGTACTCTTATATTTGCACGATAAAAATTTTAAAAAATAAAATAAATAAAAACTAGACTAGGGTCATATTTGCACAACTTATGATTAAATTTACACAACGTTCTCTTATATTTGCACAACTTACTCTTATTTTTGCTCAACAATAGGTTATTTTTTGCAAAACAATCGAGATTTCTGAAATTGTTCTCAACATGATTTTATGTTCTCTCAATATTATTTTAAGAGTTGCACGACTATGTTGTAAGAGTTGCACGACTATGTTGCAAGAGTTGCACGACTCTGTTTTAAGAGTTGCACGACTCTCTTGTAAGAGTTGCACGACTCTGTTTTAAGAGTTGCACGTCTCTGTTGTAAGAGTTGCACGACTCTTGTTTTAAGAGTTGCACGACTCTCTCGTAAGAGTTGCACGACTCTGTTGTAAGAGTTGCACGACTCTGTATTAAGAGTTGCACGACTCTATTGTAAGAGTTGCACGACTCTGTTTTAAGAGTTGCACGACTCTGTTTGCCTTTCATTTGCTTTTGAGTGTGTTATACCCACTTTATCTTGCAAGTGTAATTTATGAAATGTGTTCACCCAATTCGGAAATTAGATCTCCAACTTTACAAGTATGTTCATCAAGCAACCTTAAAATGTAAAGACCAGCTGTAAACTAAAGATAAAACCTGTACTTCATTCATACTATAATGAAACATAAATGGCATATGTGACTAGTTAGAACTTGGAAGAACTGGAATTATTATTCTATTAGAATGAATGATGTTCACCAGTAGCAACACAAGATACAACAATGGGATAAAATACACTAAAAGCTCCCACTAATAAATAGTACAGCATATCTACAGCTATGCGGTAGGCATCTATTGCAGCCGCAGTATTCTTTATCTCCACAAACTCGTGCCCCATCAATGTCCAAGCGGTCAAGTAATTCTTGTTCAGCTTTAAGGATCTCCTGAAGTACAAAATCGCTTTCTCATGCTGCCCCTTCAAACTGTAATAGTTTCCAATAATGCAGCATGATTCAGGTCTATATTTATCGATCATGAATATCTGATGAGCGAGGGAACTAAGAGTAGAGCAGCACTCTTTTGCATACAACACATTAGAATAAATATCCATGTCTTCAATTCGGTATGGATCGGTTCTTGAGAGCTCTTCAAATATTACTTCAACCTGCTCAAATTCTCTTAGATTGTACTGCACCTTTGCTAGTTGAGCTCGTACATAGTTGCTGGAACTAAAACTTTTCTGCAGACTTTCGTATCTTGACAGAGATTCCTTGTGCAATCTGAGTTCATAGGAAGCGCTAGCAAGGAAGAAGTCTTTCATCCAATGAATATTGAGGTTAAGGCTGCTCAAAAGGGCAACGTTGAGGGAGAACTTTTGCAAATCAATCATTCTAGAACCAGCACCAATTAACAAATCAATCATTCTAGAACGTAATAAGATGAGAGATTTGGTATCAAGTAATAGTATTCATGAGAGACCAAAACTACTGATTTCAGACAAAGAAAAAAAAAACTATGTTGAATATTTACATATAAGAACTGCCTAATGCATTCAATTGATGATATAACAATCCAAACAAAACCAATTCTAACCAATCTCAGCAGCTGATCATCACTCCTTTAGTCAAGCAATAAATCATATAGCTGAAAGTCTACAACCGCCAGTGTTTCAACATCACAAGAAATCAGTCAAAAAAGCATAACGAAAATTGCAAACTTATCATAGCAAATTTATCATAGAAAGGAAAATTGCAAACTTCTGTCAGCAATACTCTCAAATGCTAGATAAGAGGCTAAGTGCACACAGTTAACTAGTTTAGGAAAAGAGAGACTTATTTTTCAGCTTATTTTTAGTCTAGACATGCCAAATCTGTTTTTTCAACTTATTTTTCAGCTTATTTTTAGTCAGACTCTAGACTATGCCAAAATCTGTTTTTTCAGATTTCTGTAAAAATCTGTGTTCCATACGGATGTACAGAAAGGTGGTGAAACTTTCATTCCATACGATGTACAAAAATTAGATTTAAAAAACCTCAATTGGAGCCTCAAGCTGCAGCAGGCCTTGGAGCACCTGGAGGTCCACCAGTCTTGGGCAAGTCATCCTGTAAAACAGTAAAAACAGATTGATTAATGTAATGCAAGCTTTACTAGCTAAACCACATCCAGCTGAACATTGAGTTAAAGGCATGATCCAAATAGACTAAAAAAGCATTATCTATTCATGTATGAGACTGTACAAACCTAAATTTAAGGCAAACCTAATCGAACACATTCTACTTCACACAGCTGAACATTGAGTTAAAAGCATGATCCAAATAGACTAAAAAGCATTATCTATTCATGTATCTATTCATGTATCAGACTAATTTTCTTATCAATCGATCTTCGATCGATTGATAAGGAAAACCATCGGAAGCAAAGATCGATTTCACTTCACTCATTCACTCCTAAGATTCTACAAATTTATTCAATTTAGCAAAGCTCAAAATTCAAACATAGGATTAGCCATAGAATTCTCAATTAGGATAAAAAGCATCAAAAATCCAAACCTAACACCGAACCTAAATAATCACACAAGCTCCACAGCTGTAAGTATTCAAATATTGATGAAAAAGAAACCAAGGCTCCCGCTGCAGGACCTAGGCTGCTGCAGGCACAGATTCGAATGGAGACTCCAAAATCAAACAGATATAGCAAAATGAGTATAAACAGTAATTGATACATCAAAAATCAAACAAAATTTGCGCCAAAGGCGCAAATTTTCTGTCATTCCATTGTTGTAATCATTGGTTTCGACTATATTTGATTCAGATATAGCAAAAACTAGCATAAACAGTCACAGATTCAACTATATTTGATGAAGCATGAATGCAACAAACCAACAGCAACACGAATGCAGCAAATCAGCAGACCAACAACATCAATCGATCTTCGATCGATTGATAAGGAAAACAGTCGGTATGCAAAAATCGATTGATAAGTAAAACCGTCGGAAGCAAAAATCGAGTTCCTTATCAATCGATCTTCGATCGATTGATAAGGAAAACCGTCGGAAGCAAAGATCGATTTCACTTCACTCATTCACTCCTAAGATTCTACAAATTTATTCAATTTAGCAAAACCTAAAAAATTGCGGTTTATTTAGAAACTTACCTTGTGGATTCCATGGAGGAGGAGAGGATGATCGGACAGTGGCGTCGGTGGTCTAGTCGGAGGCTGGACTCTATGTGCTTGGCTGGGAAGGAGGTTGTCCAAACCACCGCTGGCTGCTCGACACTCCGGAGGTTCGGACGCTCGTTGTTGCTGGGGAGAGAGGTCGGAGTCTGCTGGACGGAGGAGATCTGGTGGGCGCACGGCGGCGGCGAACGGGAGGAGAGGAGGAGCGATCCGGCGAGAGGGAGAGGGAGAGCGAGAGCGCAAGGATGAGAGAGAGCGACCGGAGAGATCGAGATTGAGAAAGAGAGCGCGCGGAGAGGGAGAGGGCGGAGGAGAGAGAAAGACCCGTGAAACAGAGAAAAGGGGTTTTTATTGCGTCTATTTTGCAAAAATGTCCCAAAACGCGGCTATTTTGCAAAATTAGGCCAATTTCGTGTCTATTTTGCAAAAAACCCCAAAAAAAAATAGTCGGTACATAAATTTAATATTTTGGGCTCACGGATACTGGCATGATTTCTCCCTCTTCCTTGTCCTCCTACTTCTCTTTCCTTTTCCTTTTCCCTTTCTCTTTCTCTTTCTCTTTCTCTTTGACGGAATCGCGCATCGCGCGCAGAGGAGGCCCGTCCACTCCAGGCGCTACCGTCCCGCAATCTGAACCATCTTGCGGCGTCGAAGCTCCTTAATTCCTTCCACTCACGGTACCCTCTCTCCCTCTCTCTCTCTCTCAATTTCCTGGTTTTATTGAAGCTGGATGTATCTAGGGTTAGGGTTAATGTTATGCTTTTTTTTTTTAATCATCGGCTTCGGCTTGTCTTTGTTGGCGTGCTTCTGGATTGTTTTCAGGATGATTGTGAATCGCTCGTTATTCTGATACACCTATATTGTTTTCAGGATGATTGTGAATCCATGGAACCGAAAACAAAGTTGATTTCCTAGTCTAGTTATTTGATATGTGTGTGTGTGTGTGTGTGATTTTTCCCCCAATTCAAACAAATTGATGTCCTCGTCTCTATTTGTGGATGCTAGTTTTCGTAATTTATACATGGACCATGCCTCTTTAGTTTCTGAGTTTAGTTTCTGAGTTCTGGCTGTTAGTTTTTGCAAAAAATGATACTGTCACGTTTACTTGTATATTCCTGTTGCTAATTGCTGTCCCCGGGAGCAGGTACCTACCTATCTCCATCCATCTATTGCACCTTCAGCAATGGCCCAACCTTCAGCCACCCAAGAGCTAGTCACAACCATAATCAACGACGCTGTATTGGAGACCATCGTCATACAGATCAAGAAGCTGCAGCAATACAAAAAGAGGCACTTGGAATCTTCTTGCCAAGAGGGTATACTTACCGTGCGCTACATTGACGACCAGATCCACTTGCTCAACAAGCTCTTCCTCCAAATCTGCTCCTCCTTGAGCAGTTGTGTGGAAGGTCTTTCTTTCAACTGCAATCCGGTCACTGTGAATGCAACTACTGCTGTTTCAGTCGACATCGAGGGAACAAGACGAGCTGTTGTTGGTGAGCCTGCAGAGCCCAAAGGCAAGCCAAGTTATCTTTCTGTTGCCAAGCGCAACCTCAAGGAGGTAACATGTCTAGTATATAATATATATTTCACTGAATGCTTTGGGCAGGGTTTGTTCATGTGGTTTCGTGATATGGAGATATACGAGGGCTTGGTCTCTTATATTAGTTATTTTTAGTTTCCGTGTTTTCCTTTTGCTTGCGACATCTTGGTTTAAAATACCTCACCAAACTCTGACCCCTCCACCTCCTACTCTATGCCCTCGTCACCCGCCCTAATTCTCTATCCATGTTTTGCCTTTACAATTGATAGAGATGCGAGTTTTGCATGCTTCTTTGATCCTATGTGCATAAACTCGAAGGATTACAAGATTCATTATAAAGGACAACTCTATTTCTAGCAAGCCATGTGAAGTAGATAGATGATTGCACTAAACGCCATTAACTTCCCTTGAAACTTACCAGTCTTCCTAACCCTGTTCGGCTCATCCTCGAACCACCCCAACCAGTCATCAGTGGTGTCTTTTCTTGAACTGACCCCGTCTCTTCTTGTGAATGTTAGTTTTGTAATTTATTGACAATGCCTCTTTAGTTTCTGACCTTGCTCTTCCCATGCCAGGTATCATCTCCGGATACACCCATCAGAATCTCCGTTTCAACTTCAACTGCACATGACCTAGCCAACACCATAATCAACGATTTGGTATTCAAACCCATCCTCGGAGCTCTGAAAGATCTGAGAAAGAAGAAGGCAACTATTCCCCGACTTAAATTTGTGGACCTGCACAACTTGCTTGGAAGGCTCGTGACCATAATCTGCCTCGTCCTAGTAAGGCGTGTGGAAGGAGTTTCTCTCATCGACATGCCGGGCAATGTGGGTGACTCTACTTCGGTTGTATTCCCTGAGGGATGCTATTTAAAGAGAAATTAGAAACCCATAGGACCTCGCTCAGTTGGATGTGGAGCGGAGACACGTCTCTGGGAACGTATCAGCTAGATACGTAAGATGATCATGATCTTACCATCTCATGGCTATTGAGAACGGGACCCAAAAGATTTATGGGAGTTTGTTGGGGTTCAAGCTTGCCTCCTGTTGTTTTTCTTTCCTTTTTGATATGTTGGCTCAACTTGAAGGATGTGTCACATTTACTTTTGTTGTATTTCTCTTGTGCCTGTGTATCTCTGGGATCCGACATCCGGCCTACTCAGCATCAAAAGTTTAAAATTGTGTTTATATCGACTAAAACATATAAACCTCGTTTAATTACAACGTAATGAAATCAATTTATTCAAATACAATATTGAAGCCAACATTCTCCTTCAAAAAGAATGTTCCACATGTCCCCACATAAAATCTTTCTCTACTAGTCTTTCCCGGTCTGAGAAAACCTGGGCATCCAAATGATGATCAACCCATACCAAGGTTCATATATTTCGTGAGAATAAAGTGGACTACACCACACCACTAGTTTATAATTAACTAGTGTAATACCCGCGCCATGACGCGGTTGCGATGGAAAAAAAAAATGACAATATAAAATAATTATTATAAGGAATGACCAAATAAAACATAAACAAATTTTTGGAAATTTTAAAACAACAATATTGTTATCGAACGATAACATATTATGGTTACGAACACCAGCTCTGAAGTGCGAACAGATTCCAGATTTTGAACAGATGAAACAGATTTGAAAGCATAAGATAGGTTCGAGATATTTAATACTAAATAAAATAATGAAGGTAGACTTGAAATCTTTAAGAAAATGGTAAAAATGTTAACCATAAAGTAAGGCTCCATTAAAAGGTTTTTAAATTAAGATATTATGTTGATATAGATTATTAGTATTGTAATGTATAAATATTTAAATATAGATTAACAGTAGACTTTAGATTTAATCCAATATTTTGATTTAAACCCAATGTTTAGTAAATGGGTAAAAAATTAAACCCAATGAAGGAGTTGTTGACATATCATCAAAAATACTATAAATTAAGATATTATATCGATAGATATTTTAAATTAAACCCAATGGTTAGTAAATGAGTACAAAATGAAAATTAAAAGAAAAAACGTGATTGGTTAGAAGGGAGTGGAATAAGGAGAGCGCGCCACGTCAGCGGAAAGTATACCAAATTAAGTAATTATATAGATATAGATACGGTATGTTTTGTCTTTAATGCATAAATGTTTCTCATATGGAGAGTCATTTGGAGTAGAGTTATGTACTATGCCCCGAGTTGTTGAGTAAGCTCCCGTAGGATACTTACTTGGAGATGCCGAACAACAAAGATAACGCAAGCGAAGATCCAAAAAAGCAACAAACACCTATAATCACATAGATGCCATAAGCTACTATACTAACAACCATGCACATAGAACCCAAGTTCCCAAACGTTCTAAAACCAAGCGAGAGTAAAACCATTTCAAAGTCTTTCCGATATAATAACATCAAGCAAGATCATTTGATCATTCCAACTTCGTCAATACTCATTTACAAAGCTCGTTCCAAAAACCAATATCGATCATGAAACCAAGTCAAAGAGTCCCCCGACAATGAAATGAAATCCTTCCACTGCAATCAAAGCCATCGATAAATCTCATCAATACCCTTTTCCAAATCCATTTCCAAATTAGTTGCAAACACAACTAATATATAAGAGAATCCCGACATTAAATAGATCATCCAAAATCGTCCAAGTGTTAAGTCCGAAAGTCCGAGTTCCGTCAAATCTCAAAATCCTTAAAATAATATTTCCCAAAACCCCATTTATGAAATTCGACGTCGTCAAAATCATTCAAAGGAATCGAATCAAAACCAACAAGGAATCCAAAGAATAGGGAAGAGAGGCTCGACCAAGCCACTGGGGGTATGTCGCGGTCGCGGCCACGACATACTCCCAAAAGTTCCTTCGCGAGACGAACCTCTCGCTCGTTGTGACTCGCGGCCGCGAGAGCCGTGGTCGCGGCCGCGAGAGCCGTGGTCGCGACCGCGAGAGGTCGTCTTCAACCTCTGGATTGGGTGTTCTGGCTCGCCGCGGCGAGACTCGCTAATATATGAAATTTACAAAAAAAAATATATATATCTTTTTAATACTTGCTAATTTCGAAAGGATAGTCCTAAACAATTATAATTTCAATAAATTATTTTATTTTTATGTAAGAAATATAGGAGAAATATCTTCTTAACTCTTAATTAATTTAAGAAAAATTATCAAAGAAATATAATTTTAAGGCCATATATTTAAATAAATGGGAGCTTCATCTCTTTTGTTGATTACACATAGATTTTAGACTATTTATAATTTGTGCTTCCATTATTTCTAATGACACAACTTCTTTCACATTTTTCATATTAAATTTCTTTTCCAAATTAACACATTTCAATAACTAATTAAGTTTATATAGACCTTAGTATTAACATTTCCAAATTATGCAGGATAATAAAGGGAAAACGCAGAGGGAAACCTTAATTTGAGCTATAATAACATTGTCTATACAACTATTTTAGTTTTGGATTTTCTAAGGTATAGGATAAGAAACCAAATCGGGGAATATTTCTCCTGCATACACTCGATTAAGTCATTTTAAAACTAGATGATGAGGTCCACCCATTTCCTTTTATGAGTTTCTTTCCCAAGAAAATATTATTATCGTAGACCTTATGACACAAAATAAACAAACCGTTTTAGTTTTCTATGAACCTTCACAATATATGACTAATGGTACTAAGTATTAACTATAAATTTCATGAGGTAACCCTGTAGTTAAGCGTAATTCGCATGGTTAACAAGACTTTGCAATATTTCGCGAGGGGACCTTGAGCTTATGAAATTTTTTGCGTCGTGCCCAAAACCAGGGTTTTGAATTTTGATCTAAAATCGTGTTTTAAAACTTTTGTAGGGTTAAATAATGTAATATTAAAAAAGTTTGTACAACTTTTTGAAAAATCAAGCCATCTTCTTCTTCTAAACAGAAGAGAGGTACGATACAGGCCATAGCCGATTGGAGAAGTGGGGAGGGAGGCGATAGGTGACCTGTGGCTCCGGCAGTGGTGGCGACTGGTGACTCCGATGGCTTCCACGGTAGTGGCTAAGTGGTGGATCCGGTGGTGTGTGGCGGCGGCTGTTGGTGGATTGAGAGTTGACAGGGAGTCTGAGAGCTCGAACGGCTTTGAAAAGGTAAGAAATTTCCATTCAATTTCTCGAATTAGTTATTGTAATATATTGATTGGGATGAGTGAACTAGGGTACGAAATTCAGACCAATTCATGGTTGGAATTGTAATTTGGAATTTGGAATTTGGAATTTGGAATTTTAGGGTTTAGGTTCCGAAAATTTGGGGGTTAAGCTGTTGAGCTCCCTTGTTCATAGGATTTTATGACAATTGATTTAGAAATTGTCATAAAATCCTATGCGTAGTTTATACGTAGTTTGGATGCTTCAGTTACACCTAATCTTAAGGCTTGCGCTTCATCCATGAGAGGATTCTGAGGGCCAAGCTTTTTGGAAGGCCATATGAATAGGGCGGCCACTCCAGTCTCGAATGATGATACCTGCGCTACTTTTTTCCAGCCTTTTGGGCAGTGGGAACCAGTTCATCTATCTCATCTAAACTTACAAGCTCGCAACCATTCATCAGAATGTCATTTTATGAACCCCAAAATCGCATCATCGGTTGCCTTAGGTCCTTGTCTAAAGAGAAATTGATTCCGGAAATACCACTTGGCCCACCATACCACGCCTAGCTGTTGCCTCATTTCTTTGGTTAAAGCTGATCCCATCCAAGCAAGGATATTTCTGAAGTCCCTGGTTCCAGTATTGAGGTCGCGGGCCACAATATTGCAGCAACATTCCATTAGAGCATGGGTAGCATCTTCCGCCTTGTCATTACAGATTTCGCATGTAGTAGGTAGTGGAACCCCTTGTTCGGCAAGGCGCACTTTCGTAGGAAAACCTGCCTGGTTAATCTTCCATAAGAAGTTTTTTTACTTTTGGTGGAACATTGAGATGCCAAATCCATGAGTTTATTTTATTCTATTTTGATATAATCTGGTATACACATCGTATTTGTAAGTAGGCGGTAACCACTCTTCTCTCTCTGGCCACCATTATAGCCTATCTCAAATGTAAAATAGTAGGCTAGCCATATAAGTTTTACTGAAAAATAACTCCTTTTGCATTATTGGCAAATATTATCGATAGTGGTCATCTTTAAGTAACTCTTATTAGTTGATATTGACAATTTAGAAGATTGAATAAATTAACCAGTCATGTCTCAAATTAGAGTACTTTTTTTTACATATACACTTTAACGAGTCCAAGGCTCTGCCTGTGCAGATTGCCGACGACATGCCAGACTTCCCCCGAGGTTCAATGACTTCCCCCGAAGTAGTACTTAAGTGAGAGGAACTTGGGAGCATTAATGAACTCCCAAATTGAATGGGAAATCCAAATACAAAAAAGACGGCTCAAAAGATGAGTTTCAACTCCAAAGAAGGAAAAAGAAAAGTAATTAAGACATGAGTGATGGTATTATTGTGTATATTAGTAGGCAGTACACGATCCATATTGCTTGTGTATGTTAGTAGGTAATACGTGATCCGTATCGTATGCCTAATCGATGTTCTTGGGAAGGTATTTTTACCTTCTGTGAACATGAAGAAGCTCCTTTACCACTCCTGTTTCTGTGACTATACCTTATTTTGGCAATACAGAACAATCAAACACGATTGCTGAATATTCGTGTATTTATTGGAATTTTGGACACCAAACGATTGCTGAACATTCGTGTATTTGTTGGAGTATTAAGGAAGTTATCTTTTCCCTATTGTTTATATCTGGATCTTAATCACAAAAGAAAATTATAATCCCCTTGAGAGCTGTAGTTGAAGACTACTTGTGGAGTATATTTTGTATCACAGTGGATAATACAATTAAACTTTTCGCTTCTGTAAAAATTATAGAACATCTCTCCTGGAACGAAGCTGTGGGGAATAATTTCTGAAGTAAATGAGAAGGACCTTGTAGTTAGTCACCCTGGAGGCCTATGTGGATTAGTTCATGCAGACGATGCGGTTGATGCTGCCATAACTGTCGATATTAAGGTAAAAAGTACATGTTAATTCTTCAATGAGTGATCTTAGCCTTGTAGAAATAGCAATTTAGATGGTTGCAAGATTGCAAATGGGCATCTTACTCACATGATCATCGTGAATTTCTGATTTTGTTGTGGCAAACTGTTTTAACAAATGGGTACTGTATGTAACTATGTTTGTTTGCTAGTCCTTGATCTGAGCAATTCGCTCTTGTTGCAGGACGGTGGGAATGATTTTCTTTTTAGCATATTTCAATTGGTCAGCTTGTTCCCAGTGTTGTATCACAAGTTGAAGATGATCGTAAGGAGTCGAGTAAAAAGAGGATCTGGGTTTCATTATGTCTTTCCTTGTTGCACACAGGCATAACTCTCGATGCTGTTCAAAAAGGGATGGTAAGGTTTTTCTTGTGTTTAGCATTCTTTTTGCTAGAACTCATATTTTTATGCAACATTTAGATTGTTCTCACTACAGCAACATATATTTGTTATCTCAACAATCTATTTCCCCTCTATACTATACAAAAAGGAAAGTATTTGAAATGAGGGATTCATATATTCGTTTATGATGGAATAAAGGCATCTGCTTTAGTGCTAGGGTTTTTGACAAAGATTGGTCTTTTTGCAACTGTATTGCCTTGCCTGGGTAGTTATAGTTTGTAGTTTCTCATCTTTAATAGGGGGTGAAGTATTGAAGGGGTTCGTTATTTTACTGTTTTGTTCTTTTTGATGGAACTTTATTCTGTAGCCACATGATGATGTATTTCTAAATCTTCATTGCCTATGTACATTTTCATGTCTGCCGGGTCCTCACTTCATATGTAAGAAGCATTGAAGACCACGGTTATATTCTTCATTTTGGGTTGCCTTCTTTTACTGGATTCCCACCAAAGAAAAACCTTGAAGGTATTTACTAGCAGCCACTTTTTTGTCTAATTGATCAATAAAGTGCAAGTGTCTTATCTGCCATATTGGACCTACTTTATGTATCTTAAAAGAGTTATTGCCAATTGATTTCTCTGTTGTCTCCTCTGTGGTATTACTTTAAATTCATGAATAAATAGGGGTATCTGTTATACGTAGTTGTCTTTTGAAAATCGGAAAGAGTCAAGTATACTGATGTTGATTAACCATCAGTTTCTTTCCATATATTCTATTTTTAGTAGATTTATGGCCTTAGGGAGGTTATCGTTGTACTAATTTGTTGTTCTTTAATCAATTATGTGATTCTCTGATTATTGTTTCATTTAAACAATAAGAGTGTGCACCACATGCCTAATCTATGCAGCTCGATAGGCAAGATTAACTCTTGGAAGTCATTAGCTTCATTTCTCAATGTTCAATCTAATTGCATGAGTGTGAAGTTCTTCAACCCTAATATCTTACATATATTATTACCCTTTGTTTCATCAAATGACATTATTGACAATAAATTATGTGGCAGTAGCGCGGTAAACTTCTACAGATTCCAGGGAGATTAAGGTGAACATTGGCCAACTTATTTAGGGTGTTGTAAGGAATATTGATAAAGACCACAAGGTTATTCATGTAAGTTGGGAGTTGGGACACAGATACAACATCCAAGTTTGTGGTTGGTTCCTAATTATTTTCTTCTCTCTGTGCATTTCCCTTGTGATATTTATCCTTATTTGACTCTTTTATTCCCAAAACTTGTCACAGACAAACAGATCTGAAGGGTGGTATTTCACTAGACCTTCTTGTGCCTGGCATGATGGTCAGTGCTCGTGTGCAAGCAGCGCTTGAGAATGGGATTATGTTGTCATTTTTAACCTGCTTAATTCACTGGAACGGTAAGATCCCCCTAAAATGCATCATTCAGTAACAGGGCTTTTGTTCAATAAAAATATAATTTTGTTCAAAGATGTTATTCCCTTAATCTTCCTCTTGATTAGTCTCTTATATCACTTGTTATTTTGCAGGCTGATATATTCCATTTGCAAGAAATGTTCCCTTGTGCTGATTGGAAGAAGAAGTACGATAAGAATAAGAAGGTACTGGAAAAATAGTCTATGCACATGTTTCCTAGATCTATAAAGAATGAAGTGTTGACAGATGCACTTTTGTCCTTGAAAGACTTGGTTTATCATCTTGTTAATTGCATGGCTGGGTATGATATGTCCTAATTCTCCTCAACCAAAATACACCTCTGCCTGTTAATTTTGGCTAAACTGCCAAAACAGCAACTTCCAATGCTGAAACTTACAGGAGGAAAACTACGGTTTGAAATAAGAACATTTAAGTTCCTTCAAGATGTTTAGATCACCTCTTTGACATTGAAACAAGGAGTCTTACTCTTTATATGCTCTTGATGTGTTTTTTTTTATTTTTATAAGATAAATGTCTTTATAAAAAGATCTGTTCAGTAAATAGTTTTCTTAGAATATAGATGCTTTTTTGTGCTTCTTTTGATAGGTTCATTGACGAGTTGCTTTCTCTTGATAAAGTAAAATCATATTTTAAGAGTCTTATCCTTAAAACTGTTGGAAGGCGCACTGATGTCGATCTTTATCCATTTGGTATTGATGGTCTTCTCTATCCTTGAAACTTTTGGAAGGCGCAATAATGTTCATTTTCTTCATACAGGTGAATGCTCGGATTCTTAAAGCTCATGAATCATCACCTCACCCTGAATAAAAAAGCTCCTCGATCTATTGGGTGAGTTTGAAATGCTCCATTATATTTAACTCAGGAAAAATCAGTATTTTTTCCCGAAGAGAACAAGCACCTTTGCAAATAAGGAGGTCTCGCTGTTTGTCTTGATAATGCAGGCTGTAAAAAACAGGAGATACATATGATGAGTAAAAAATCATCCGAGATGACAAGGTTTTGGGAATTTTGCTTAAAATTCCTTCAGTTCCCGGTCCAACTCCAGCTGATGTCACTGTAAGTTCATTCCTGAAATTTCATTGGTCTCTTGCACAGGTTGCTGATGCGGCCGAAGAGGAAGTAAATAAGCTAGGGAAAAAGTTTTAAGGAAGGGAGCTCTCTTTCTCGTGGGTTGATTATAATTTATTATAGGGAAGAAGCATTTTGCAGGTTCTTTTATGGGTGATGTTTAATTAAACAAAAAGAAGCAAGGGAAAGAAGCCAGAAAATAATAAAGAAAGAAAAGGAAAGGAAAAACAGGTAAAAGAAATTCAAATTACCTGGCAACGACCATGAAGAAGAAACACACGTATATAGCTAATTTTAATCCTACGGAAGTTCTTCTCCGCACTGAACTGAGTGTTATGAAAAATCTCATAGATAACACCAAGAAAAAACAGTATCTAGCGACTTTGTGTAAGAACAGCAAAAAATGAGGTTAGCCAATAGGAAAACAAACCTAATGATAGCTAGCGACTAGCCCAATTATTTCTAGCTCCCCCTCCATGATCAGATACGGATATGTTTTCATGATTGTAAAGTTTCAGATATTCACTGTTCCAGATCAATGAGTTTGGTAAAAACCTGGAAAAGAGGGCCCAGCAGAACCTCATTGTGAGTTCGAAGAGCATGGTAGCCGACAGACTCTTAATTAAGGGTAGCAGTCTTTCCTCTGCAAAGCAGAAGGATTGGAATTTATCTTTTTTTTTTTTTTTTTTTGATTTTAAAGGATTGGAATTTATCATATTGCAACATGGTAGATAACTTTTTGAGGGAAACCATAGTTACCTAATGGCCCAACAACACTTCTACTTAAATCAACAGAAAGTTTACAACCAGCAAGAGGAAAATTCAAGCTCCTGAATATTTATTGAATTTGATTTATGAAAATCTAGATTGACTTGGGCATCGGTATTGGATCTCTACATATTTTCACACAAATGTATGTAATACTGAACCTTAATATACGCAAACTTTTGTTAAATGATTAAATTCAACCTCTCGACTGAGAACCAAAGACAATTTTAAGTTAACCACATAAGCAAGCAAACGGTTTTAACATAACATCTATTTGTGCCGCAGTTGTAAATGATGGATCCAAAGGCCACTGCTTGTGTTGTATGACTTGTTTTGATAGTAACCAAATTCTCGCTCCTCAAACCTCAGATTCAGTATATTCACCATGTGGCCTGCACTGGATGAAGATTAAAAGTAATAGCTCCCACTCACCGATGAAGCTCACAACATAAATGGACAAAATACTACTTATATTTATTTATGACCATAGACATTCAAGTTATCAACTAAAAGAGTCATTTCCCTATTTTCTCAATCAACTTATCTTAAGATTTTCCTAAATAAATTGTCCACCTACCAAATCCCAAAAAGCAAGAAAGGAATGAAACATACAAAGTTTAGCAAGTGCTTGATTTGTAAATACTTAATGAGCCATCTAGCGGAGCAAGAAAGTAATGAAACATACCCATAGAAGGACATTTGAACAATTCATCGGTTTCATGTTCCAGATCCTTTTGATATTGATGTATGAGCAACAAAAATGAGGACTGATCTATTAACAAGAAAGGAATCAAGCACACAACAAAAGGCCGCTTGAGCAACAAAACAAACAATGTGTATGATTGAGTGTACCATTTGTGCTTCATAGAGATGACTAAAGAGGATAAAATTCACTTAAGAGTAAAAGTCTAGTAGCCTGGGATTTAAGGAGGATAAAATTCACTCGAGGTAAAAGCTAAGTCAAGTAACTTGGGACCTATAGAGGATAAAATTCACTTAGGAACAAAAGTCAAGCAAAAGAAAAAAGAAATCAAGGAGTTGTATGGCTATTGAAAAGCAAGAGCATATTGTTATGTATTGGAGTACGTGTTATTGGAATAGTGTCTAAAGTGTTCGGTATTGGTGTTGTCTGGTTGTATATATTCCTTTTGTCGGATTTTTAGCACCACATGTCTTAAATATTTCTCATACCTTATGTTCCTATCGTGGCCACATTACAACCCTTATAGAAGACCTAATGATGTTGCTTGCAAGTGATGACATCCACGGTGGAGAGTTGGTGATATGACTTTCAATTTCTTTTAGTTTAGTTGCATATTGGATTGAGTTGAGCGTTAATTAACAAACCTAAACACATGAGAATTGAGTGAAACACATTTATCCCGTTGAGGTTGGATAAAAATTACCTATTTACAACGTATACATGAGTATTTAGAAGCGGCCATTTATTGGGATATCGTTAGAGCGAAAATTGGATAAAGATTGAATCACGGACATAATTGGCTCCTTTAGTGACTCAATGTAAATTCATGTGATGAATGTGTCCTCATAGGATAGTTTGTCGCTTTGATTTCGTTCAAGTGATGGACCAGTATGAATTAGTTGCTTTTATTTCATTCAAGAGGCGGACAAAAACAAATTCTTCACTTCAGTTTCTTTTTTTCAAGCGATGGAAACTAATGTCATGGTATCCGAGTTAATCGAAGTGACGAATTTTCTATATGTTCGTCGCCTCAATATTGTTCAAAGGACAAGACTTAAGTTTGTTGCCTGAGTCTCCTTTAAGCAACGACAAAATGTGAGTCCGTCGCTTGAGTGTCAAAATGGGCGTAGCGAACCCAACCACAGAAAAGTACCCAAACCCGAAATAAAAAACCAAACTATTGCCATGGATATGTTATCCTTTAGCTATGATCTTGAGACACTTCATCAAAGGAGAGGAAAGAGGAAAAGAGAGTGAAAAACAGGGAGGAGGAAACCCATATCCGACCTTGTGTTTATTCAGTTTACCTCGTGTTCATTTAAATTTGATGTTGCTTTTGATAGAGGCTAATGCATGAAGGACAAAAGCGTAGGTATAGGTTGTTTTTTACTATTCGCTCGATGCGAAGGGTAAGTGTGGGGGATTTGATAAGGAACAATTTGTATAGGCATTTAGAGTCATTCTTAAGTCATTTAGGTTGCATTTAGACATGTTTGACGAAACCGTAAAAGAAAAAGATGTACCGCACCACACATTCCCATGGGGGGATATGCCACGTACTCCCGTAAAAGAAAAAGGACAAAAGATGAACAAATGTTAGAATTCAATACGTCAATACCTGCGAAAATATAAGGATCTGCAATGAAGTAGTAAGGCCCAAACCCGCAACCTGCAGGCAGCTTGTAGGTCTGGTTGCTTAAGTCGAAACCAATTATCTGCATTTCTGTTGTGTTGAAGTACACACCTTGGGATGGGAAGAGTGCCAAATGCATCTCAAGGTAGTCATCAGCGTTGAAGAACAGGTCCTCAAGGGAGACTGATCCCAGGGTCAGTCTTAGTTTCGTCCACATGCTCATCTCGAGAATGTGGAAGACAGTGGCATTCGTTAAGTCGCTGAAAGAAGGACCACGGACATAAAGTGTTCCCTCATATGGGTAGGTGCATTCACAGCTCTGAGGGCCCAGCTTATGTTCTGCTTCCGGGCATGTCTTGAGGCCGCCGCTTGCCATATCCATTAGATGGATTGCCGAGCAGCAGCTGGCAGTAGGTGGTGCCTGGCAATCTTTCATCGTGGCAAAATGGATTGCCCATCAATCTGTTAAGTAGCACATCAAAAATAAGCTGAATTTGAAGCACAATATATATTGGAGTATCAACTAATGTGGTTTTGTAAGAGAAGTTCTCACATCAATGTGTTTTTGTATGAGGAGCTGAGCATCACTATGGTGATCTGGTTGTCCTCAGTTAATAGAACAACGCGTAGATGAACGATTGAAAGTATGAAAATGCATATCTGATGAGATACCCACAGCTCAATGAGGGAAGTTAGATTGTTCAAATTTGATGGCATCACCATTGATTATAGAATACAGTGTAAGAGGAAGAAAAAAAAAGAAACAACATTTTATAGTGGGACCTTACCAAGAAGATGTCTAGAGTTGTCTAAACGCTAACCATGTGTGCCTCCAGAAGAGAAGAGTCAAGATCTTCTCGAGACTGTGATTTTAGGATTTGTATAGGCATCTAAGTGTAGACCGTGTGGAACCTATGCCATTGCCGTCCTCTCCAGGAATGATATCAGGCTTGTAATCACAATCAGAAAGAGCTTCCTTGAGTTCTCCAATGAACAATTCATTTCTAACAGCAACCAGCTGTGGCTTGAATCTTTTCGTCTGAGAATCAACATTAACACTTCAGATAAGATACATCATTTAATGAGACCAACATGAGATGAAGCCCTATTGATGAATTATCCAATCCCAAAAGGGAGTACAGAATTCAAGTTTGATGCTAAGGAAATGAATTTAGGTTATAGAAAAATGACCATGGAAATGAAATATATCCCTATTTTAATCCATTGGTTACCTGATCATCAAGAAGAGCAACATTCAAACCAGCAGCAAATGCTACAACTCTTAACTTATCCGGATTCTCTTCCCATGCTCACTCATATATCTCATTAAATCAAAATGAGCATCCCTAATAATAGGCAGCGAACAACATAGAGAGATTACCCGGGGATATGACCACCTTCCCAGTAGCCCTGCTCGTCATGAGGTACACAAATGCATCGACCGTCTGGGAGAATGGGTATGGACCTTTAGGATCAATCACCGGCTTCAACGCCCCACACTTATAGTAAGGATTCAGCTGCTGAAGAACAGACCCATTGGATGTAAAAAGAAATATGAAGTGGAGTGGTGCTGCTCCATCTGGGGTCCCTCCGGGGACTATCCCTACCAACGCCCCGCCTTCTTTCACTGCCTTCACTGCCACAGCATACTGGCCTGTCAAGTTGCGTCATTTTTACAAGGTTAGGATCCAACTTTTAACACAAAAGCTAAGCTAATGTACAAGACTTCATCATGTTTACCAACTGTATCGTAAACAACATCAAATTTCTCCTCACGGTCTGCAGGGTTCTCCTTGGTGTAATCTATCGTGATGTCAGCGCCACCCATGTTCTTTAGCAGCTCCAGTTTTTTAGTGCTGGCAGTAGCGGCAATCTTGGATGCACCAAACACGTGCTTCGCTAGCTACACAGAATGATATAAAATATCAAAGAGATCGATGCATAAAGAATTGAAACAAATCAAGCAGATGGATAAGATGAGTATACATCGTAACTGAATTACATGTGTGCCAACTGCCAACTCCATCAGCACCTCCAAGAACAAGGAGAGACTGTCCAGAAGAGAGCTTTAATCGATGGAGGCCTCCATACGCAGTCTCAACAGCAAGGGGCTGGCTAGCAGCTTTGGCGAAGCTCAGATTCTTCAGCTTCAAGGCCAGCAGCTTCTCCTCAACAGCAGTGTACTCTGCCAGGGAGCCAGACTCCTTAGGGCACTCCAAGGCTTTCTCACTGATGTCTCCATACACTTCATCTCCTAGCCGAAAATCCTTGACTTGGCTACCCACCTTCACCACCACACCCGCGACATCATAGTCTGGGACAGTCTGTATAAATGCTTTCATTTAGCTGACACACTTATCTGATAAGCTAGCTAGCTTATGGAAGTAAGCTAGCTACAAATTGCTATTAAGCAACAACTTCTCACTAATAACTCGATAAGTAGTAAAGGATGGTGACAATTAGTAAAATCTTATTGAAAATCTATGGATAGATTAAATGGTATGGTATGTGTTTGGCAGAAAGCTTTTTCCATGGAAGTCAAAAAAGCGCTCTTATATTGGCCTAACTCGATAAGTAAGTGATAACACTTAAAGATCGGATAAGGTCTGTTTAACACAAAGATTTGGTGCTTTGTTACACATGGTGTCTAATGCTAAAAGTCCTAAAACATCATCTCTTTTAGATCGGATGGAGTATCCAGAGCTTATAAAACACTAAAGTGTGAAATATGATACAAAGAAAGATGTATTGAATTGCAAAGAAAGGAAGAAGCATACAGGGGGACGAGAATCGGTGTCCTTGAAGAAACCGCCCATCCGCTTCCAATCAATCGGGTTAAGAGAAGCGGCTGCCACCTTGATGAGAACCTGGTCATCCTTCACCTGCAGAACAGGGACGTCGGATTTCAGCTTGAGAACGCTGGTGGGCGAGCCATATTCGCCGTAAACCCAGGCTTTCATGGTGGAGGGTATGCTATGAGTGGAAGAGCTCTCCATGGGTGAAAGTTTGCAAAAGATAACTATGTTCAATCTCACCTTGTAAGGTTTTCACGTTTTTTCCATGTGCAACTTTTCACGAAGTTGAGTGGTCCCAAATTCAGCCAAATTTCACTCAATATGTATGTAAATAATATAATAAAGGTAATAACCCTAGATAATCAAGAATCCATAATTTTTCAACCAAACAAGACTTTAACTCCTTGCACTTTTTTTTTTTTTTTTTTTTTTTTAACTTTTTCGCCAATTTTGTATCAAGTTGCCTGACTGTTCAACCTAGAAATCCAACGTAATCCAACTCGATCTGGGAAAAGTAGGTGAAAAGGTCTCAAAGACAACGCCAGTGACAAAATCCGCAAGTAAGGTGGAGAAGAAGTAAGAAACAATTGAAAGTGAAAGAAGATAATGCAATACCAGATCTAAAGAATGACAAAGAAAGGGACAGAAGGAAGAAAATAGATGTGTGATGTACAGAGAGGCTTTGAGGTCGAATTAGAGAGAAACACGAAAAGCAAAAGCCAGTGAGCACGAGGGTCTGACCACGAGGGAGAAAGACAGCCGCAGGAGGTGGTGCCAGACCATGAGGGAAGGAAAGAAGAGAGGAATAAATGAAGGTCGATTCTCCACCATCGATCAACTAAGGTCCTCACCTGTATGGTTAAAACAATTAAGAACTTGTAGGAAACTGGTATCAACTATGCCAATAATAGATGAAAAGGAACAAAATATGCACTGATGTTGAGGAAAACGGAAAAGGCCTCTTGATACGACACGAAACTTTCGAGAAAAAAAATCACTTATGATCAACAAAAATAAAAAATACAGAATACAAAACGGTCAGATGCAATAATTTACCTACTTAGCGCTCTTATAGTATGCATCGTAGTAACCAGGTGAAAGCGCATATATTCCCATCAATATTCTCATCTTCACCTGCATACAAGGAAGCATATCACGTTCAAATAAAACTAAAAGAGATGATGCCCATGTGGCACGTGAGGGACGAGCAAGTGTTCAAAGCTATATATTATGGCACTGTTGTGGCACTTGAGTCATCCAAATAAAACCAAAGACTTAAATTTAACAACAGGAATTGAAGATGCTGACTAAGCATCGGAAAACATTAAAAAATAATCTTCTTAAAATACTGGTGTAACACACCTCAGAACCAAAGCCATTAGCTTGAGAATCTCCATAGAGAGAAGCTAGCTCGTCGGCAACAGTCTCGTTCCTATACCTGAATATCCCATATAATAACATGAGATTCTATGTAGATTATCCATGCAAAAGTATTTGTTATATGAACTGATATCAGAAGTGACGACGAACTTGGAGTGCCATGTGCTGCAAATCCTTCTGCTGCTTAAGGGATGCATCTATAATACTCTGAGAATAAGATTACACATTTAATTCACCCGAGAAATGACAAGTTTATTCAATTCACCAGTAATGTTTGATGATCCCCTCTTGAAGGGGGGAATTGGGATATAAGAATATACCTAATTTCAGTTTTGCCAACCACAATCATCAAAATGATCAAACAGAAGAGCTATTTCAAGAAACCTAATTAAATCAACAGGGAAGGTATATATCTAAGCGAGTGTGAAGGGTAAGCTACTTTACTTTAGCTTTGGGGATGGCGAGGGTTTCCTCACGCACTTGATTTTTGGTAGATTGGACTTGAACCTCCATGGCTTTGACCGCTGCATCAATGGCAGAGAGATCAGAGATGATGCTTACTGGAGACACTGGTTCAACACCACACCGGAGAGGATTAAGCAACATCGGAAAAAAAAACATAGGGAATGAACCAAATTGGAAAGTGAATAATTAATCATTTGTATTACATCGACCATTAAGGTGTTCATCCAATACTAATTAGTGAATAATACTTGGGTGGCAGGAAAAATTATATCATTTTATTTGATAAATATGACCCTTCAATACCCTGACTTCTTGATTAAACCTGGTCTTAACCAATCATCTAAAAATGGTTTCCTCTCCTTTACTCTTTGGTTATTGTAAAATGATTTCATAGCCAACGCAACGTAAAGTGAGCTAAAGAGTTTCATCCACGTTGATATTAGTCAAATTATTTCGTATACTACCACTTCCTTACTTTATAGTCTTTTCTTTTAAAATGCACCTCGAGCAGTTCAAGCTAGCTGGTTCAGAAAACAAAAGAGATACCATGGCATGAGCATCTCTTCCCAAATCATGGGTTGTTTGGTGATTTATGTTTCATGAATCAGCTGGAACGATTACCTGATATCATCATAACATCATAAGTTGGATGATTACTCTGAAGAAGCAAGAATGTAGTAAGCTAGATGCCCTTCTAAAGCTTTTCTTAGATCCCGAATCAATAAGCTTATCCACCACCTTCGCAGCTGAAGACTGCATATGAGAAGTAAGTGTCTGTTCAATGACAAAGCAGATTTATGTTGAGTACTTCTGGCCCCCATATAAATCTACAATGTCCCTGACCCATAAATAGAATAAAAAAAGGGAGAAGATGTACTGGTAATCTACCTGTCACCAAACGGATTCCACGATACCATACGTGAGAAGATCCAAGATTCAACTTTCTCCAGCGATGATGTAAATGTGAACGGGTCGTGCCAATCATCAAAGCTACAAGAAAAATCACCTCTTGTATCTTTTTTATTGGAGGATGAAGCTTTCCATGTCAACTTTGGTGAATTATTGTCACTTCTCTTTCCAACTGCGTCCTTGTGTGTCGAAGGCCCATCAGAAACCGGTAATTGTTGTTCCTCAAAAGCTTGAGTTATAATTGCTCTTAAAACCACACAATTTGATGACCAGAACGTTAACCTGTAATAAGGAAAATGGAACATCAAAAACAATACTACTGTAATAAAACTTTCCAAAATCAAATAATGCAACATGCTATCGTGTTATCACAGGAGACAATCTGTGAATTGGGATTTATACAACTCGTTATCACATGATCCTGTGTGACACATGATGACTATCCCAGTCTAAAGCCTGAAGTTCATGAAAAAGCAAATTACAGGTGAAACTCATCCATCACAGCCATGTGTATATGACAGAATGTAAGAAGCCAATCATGGAACTCAACTAAATTTGCAGAATGTATGGATATAAAATGAAATCTAGCAGAATCAATAATCAAAATACCTTGGAACATCATTTCCACATGCTTTTGCCAAAACAACTAATCCTGAAACAGCAGTTTGAGCAGCATTTGCCCTCCTTGATTTATAACTGCCTTTGACTGCTTGAATATACATCCTGGATAGGGGTCTAGCAGGGGCATGGACTTTGCTTACGGAACTTCCATGTTCTGCAACAACTGAATAAAGATGGCCTCAATAACAGCAGCTTCTCGCAATTCTCCTTCTAGCATCTTTATCTTGCGCTCTAAATCTAGAATCTTGCCTTCTGGCGCTCCATTTCTTCTATCTGATGGATATACCTTGGCCTCCTTTCTTTCTATAGAAATGTTGTTGCCACCTACCGAACCATTACTCCTGACAGAGTCGGTGGAGGAACGAAGTGATCTCGCATGATTTAATCTAGCCATCCCAAGAGATGATTCATTCTTCCTACCAGAGGCTGATGTTGATGAGTCCCTATGTGATGATTCACCCCCTGCAGAATATCCTTCATCTTCATCATCCTGCCCTTCTTTACTATCCACATCGTGGATATCATATGTGTTCACAATCTCCACCGAGTCCTCATCTCCATCACCAGCTTGAGGCTCAGTGCCATCTTTAACGTTTACATTCACATGAACATACATGTCATGGCTCGGAGGCTTGGAAGTAAAGCTGTTTGGCATGTTCTCCTGAATGTTCTGACAAGAATCACCTCCCCCTTGAGTATCCTTACAGCTTCCAATACCTACGGATGATACAGATGATTGAGCATTGGAAATATTGTCTCCTGAATCAGATTTTGTCGCAGCTACAGAAACATTTAATGTGGAAGGAGATTCGTTAGTCGGGCTCAAACGTTGAGAATCTTGAGATGACAAATCTACAATTGATGAGTCAACCGAACTACCCTTCTGATTGTCGAAGGCTTGGATCTCTGACTTAGTAACTGATTTATTGTCGTCAATTTTTGAATTTTGTGCATGAAATTCTTTCCCAGATCCATCATTCTCCTTCGCCGTTACTGATCCATCCTGCAACAAGAAGCACTATCTTTTATCTGTTTATCATGGTAATTGTGTATGTGATTAGGACAATATAGAACTTTCAAACAGGCCGTCTAATATGCCTCAGGTAAGACATAAGATTCTTATGGATTGAATCGATTGATCATACAAAGATCCAATCACACTTCATAAGGCCAATAAAGTCATGGGGTTACCTTTGCTCCTCTTTTCTCTGCATAGCGTTACTCTAATGAGCACCTTAAAATGCAAATACCGTTAGAAAGAGTAGATTTCTTCTCATAACCTCTGATAATAAAAAAGAATGTAATTTGTGGCTATGAAAATATAGCAAATAACCATGAAATTTTGCATACTGAATAGTACCGGGGAAGAAAGTAGCAGCAAACTACTTTATACTCCGTATAACCCAGGTCTTGATAACACTGATTACCAGGTATATTCAAGTTCACATCATGTTCTTGGAAAGCAACATTATTTTACATAGCTTAGCTTAGAAAAAAAGATAGCAATTTGAGACAATGACCTAACAGGAAAAACAAAAGGCTACCATAAAGAGCTAGCTCTTCAAGATCCAGCTAGCCACAAGGAAGTAAAAGGCAAATCAAGTTTTAAACACAAAATAGATAAATAAATAAGATGTACAGACAATCACAAACGTATCACAAGGCAGTTAAGAAAATAAAAGAAGCAGAGTCGTAAATAAAATTAAGATAAAAGCATCACTACCATGCTATTCAGAGCTGTTAAGCTTCCAACTGACTCAGAGAGGAATGTGAGGAACCATCATCACCGGTCAAAGAGGCAAACTCCACCTCTTCGGAGTACTCCTCATTGGATGCCTGTTTCTGGAAGCCTGATCTTGAAGAAGAGCTCAACCGACCCTTTTCGCCAGACTGGATTCTCAAGTGAAGAAACAGCTGGGACGTGTTCCTGAAGGTCCTGGTGCAGTTCAGAGGAATGGAAGCTCTTTTAGCCTCTCTGAGAACACCATAATCAGCCAAGTCCAGAATGGCTGTCCCCAACAACTGTCCCTTGACAGTCTTATCCCTCCTAGGCTCATACAAGTTCAACTCCAGCAGATTCTTATGGAACACAGCCACATCCCCATTCTTAACAGACATGTCCCTCGAGAGAGTTGCAGGCAGCCTAAACGATTCATTGAACTCGATTCTCGGGTCGCTAACAGAAGGCATTTGAGATGGTGGCCATGGCTTGATTTCCTCAACAAGGATTTGATAATCAACTTGAACTGTGGGGCCTCTTTTGCTCTTGGTTTTGGGACCTAAAACCATAACTATACACACACACACACACACACACACACACACACACTATCTACATTGATGTTGTTTTGGGGGATTCAAAGTTTCCACAGCCCAATGAGATCAACCAAACAGCCTGAGAACTCCAATCAAAGTTCTTCCTATCACACAAAAGTAAGAACATGGAATGAACTAATGAAGACACAGAATTTTTTTTGTCAAACTAATAATTCGGCATATGTGACCTTGAAAGAGAATCCTAAAATGGGATTCAAAATGAAAGCAATCAAAATAGACACATCTCATTGTAACCACAAATAAAGAACCTCACTGAGACCCGAAAAAAGAATCACAAAAAAGGGTCAAATTCCACCTACTTTTAGACATTCTTTACAGGAGCAACAAATTGAAGCACATAAGCACATCTATACAACACAGTGGAAGTTTTTCCCTTTCCCCTCAAACCCATTTTGATGAATGGTCATTATAGACTATATATCCCATACCCATTGGATGAATGGTCGTTAGTTAAACAATTGAAGACTTGTAAGAAGCCATCCATTCTCCCGAAATCATTTGCTAAGGGATTAGGATTCCCAACAGTGGTGAGTGTTGTAGAGCTGGAATACAAAACCCAAACATGGTTCGAGAAAAGCACTAGTATATAATGATAGAGGTTCGCTAGCCTTCGGCATATACCCATGTCTAAAATGCACATCCTTAGTGCAACAGCGAAAATTGGGAAAGCAAAACAAACTCGGGACAACAGAATGAATCGAATCTGTAAATTAAGGTTTCCAAGATCAGAGCGCAAGTAGTTGGGAAAGCGCAGCAAAAGATCAAACTCACATCATCCTCGGAGTCACTACAACAAAGCGTAAATAATGCCTCCCGGGAAGGGGTCACAAACTCACTAGCACTAGTAAAATACAAGGAAAACAAGTGATCCAATCAGATGATAGGATTTCAGTCTCCTATTAAAACCCCTGATCTCTATCCAAAACGAAATCCACCTGACAAACCACTCAGTGCAAGCATTCAACGGAGATACTGGAATTTTTACTGTCATCAACTGCCTGTTAAACTGTATTGCTTGCATTCTTGCCAAAAAAAAAAAACTGTACTGCTTGCAATTGCACAGGGTTTGAAACAGACTCATCTGAATAGGGGCACCCCACTTGAATTCGAACTCAGGAGGTTTCGACTGATACTTATAGCAACTACTCTTCATCGCTTGGAATCATCAACCGCCATCTCTGAAACTGGGTACGTGAAAGGGATGGTGTGAGGACTAGCAAACTGTAAAACAACCTTAATAGGCATGATGTAATAATGACTTGTCATAAACTTCTTAGGAGAAAATTAAGTGGGAGGCTAATCGTCTCTTGACCATTGACTCGTAGCATCTGCTGTGTTTTTATCTTTAAACCTATCAAATAGCTCTATAGTCGCATGGTGAATAATGCCCAACTTCTACGCAAACTATCAACTATTCTTGAGTATGGAATACTTCTACGTAAGCTATCAACTATTGTTGACTATGGAATACTAAATACATGGTCAGAGTTGGGGAACTATGATGAAGAACCTACATAACTCAATCGAATATCAAAAGGGTAACAGAGAAATTCGTAACAGCAGGGCCACATCACAATAGTAAACTTACAAAATGACAACTTTACTAGATAGAAGCTAGAAAGCACACTGATTATTTCCAAGTCAGCCAAAATGCACTAATAACCGCTATAGCTAATATTAGTGCACAACAGCATCTATAAATGCAGTCCCAATTAAGATGGCCCTGACTACTAGTCATAGCCCAAAAAGATAAAACAATGACTGCTATGTGACCAGAGCAATATATTTCAAGCCAACAGGAGAAGTGATATAGAAATATAATAAATTTCAGATATTAACCACTGTTTTTTCCCACATGACTGAGGCATGATCGAGAGGAACTAACCTCTTCTGCTTGTAATGCCTAGTTATAACAGATCATTAATGTTGTCAACGTGGAAGGATCTGCAAATTTAAACATTAAGAAGCTATAATAAAAGGAAAGCTAAACATTAAACATTAAAGGAAGTTGTAAATTTACATGTTGCCAGCTCTTCTTAATCCCAGCGAGTATTATATCCGTTTCAGGCCAGAAAGTATTATATTGCAAAACTTCATTGATTGCTTGGACATATATATATGGGGAACTGATGAGTATGATATCTAATTAGAGTAACCAACCGACATCAAAGCTCACATTTCCATGCAAACAATCCTTACTAGTTACTACTGTATTTACCAACAAAGAATGAAAAAAAAACACTTCTCACTGCTTGCTTGTTGACAAGCAAGTTACCGTAGACTAAATTCTACAAACTTGGAAAATCAGCATGTCGCTTTTCATTCAATGAATGTATTGCCAGTACTTGTTTCAAATGATTAAAATAAAGACAAGAATCATGGTCGCCGACTAGAATTGAAACAAATGTTATCTCTAAAGCGAGAAGAGAAAACATACCTCATTCATTATCAAGCATATTGAACACGGCATTGTCCTCCTTCACCTTGTAGGTCAAGTTGAAGATGTGATCGAGAAATCCAGGCTTCACCTCGTCTATAAATCTCAGCAGTAGATGAGGGTTCATCATGTATTTTGAAGAATTACCGGATTTCTTTCTTTCATTCCCATTCAGGTGCTCCACACAATTCCTCAGGAACTCAAATGCATTATCAATATCACCTTCATTCTGGTTTGGATTCTCATAAAAATGTACCGCTAATAACTCAGGATACTTGTGACCGCGGCCACCCCCACCCTCAATCAGAGATGACACCACATAAAACCAGGAAACCCTATCATCAAGGAGGGCGGAATGATAAGAAGAAGTGCTCCAACCATCAGAGTAGGCTAGAGAGATAAAATATGTTATGATCTTGTGATCTGTAGACAACACTGGAGCGTTTCTCAACCTCAAACACTTCGATCTGCTGGTTGCCTTCTTCATGCATCTCAAAAGAAACTCCAGCTTGGTTTTAAACAGCAGATCTTGCTTCTCCCAGTTTATATGCATGTGATCACAAGTTCTCTCAAACATCTCTGCTAGGGATTGAAAACTACCCGCCCTTAAAGAATTCTCAAGTACTTTGACTTTGGGTTGATCCTTGGGATTGGGGCAAAGAAAAGAAGCTCGTTTGTCTGGGAGAATGGCAATGAGATGAGCAGAAATTTCTGGGGGACTTATACCATGATCATAGAAATCGATAAGCCCACAGATGAGTGGTGTGATGATTGAGGATAGCCATGAGAGTTTGTGGGTTTTAGAGGTGATTATGGAGCTCTTTTTTCCCTTGGTGTATGCATAAAAAGTTTGAAACGGAGGATAAACCAAAGCATTTAAAGTTATTCCATCAATGGAATAACTTAAAATATCCAAAGGAGAGAGAATACTACAGTGACACTTGTGCATTGTAAGAGGAGGAAAGATGGACTTTGAGACCAAAAGCATGTAGCTTACCCTCTTACCCTCGTACTCTTTCAGCTCGAATAGCAAACAGTCTTTTATCTCTCCTGGCTCAGAAACCAATTTCGGCACAAATTTCTTGAAGTATGGAATGTCATGAGGTGGTGCCTGAGTTGCAATACATAAATGAAACATATACTTAGGACAGTTATTACCCATGTATAATATATAAATAAGTAAGGTGAATTGATTTAAAAGAACAAAGTTATATGGGTAAAAAAATTATACCAATTGATGCATGAGAAACCAGTCTCTGCACAATTCTACCCATTTGTTATCCCGGGATATCAGCAACTCACTTTGAGCCTCTTGAGCTCGAAGAGTTTCTAAAGCAGCAGTCTCTTCGGCTGTCCTGCTAGCTTTAGTTTGAGCTTCCTCTTTAGCCCGAGCTTTATCTCTAGCCCGAGCATCCTCTCTAGCCCGATCTATATCCGCTTCTGTAAAGCGCGCCAATTTTGGATCCAAACTCGCCAATTCAGCTTTTCGTGCATCGTTTTTATTGATTTCCTCATTTGACTTGGTCTTTTCACTCTCCTCAAATGACCGGATTCCCTTCTTGAGTTTCCTCACTCTCAGAAAAAGCTTCAGAGGGTCCTCCTCCTCCATATTAGCTACAACGGTGCAAAAGGGCCAAGATAGACTCTCTTCTATCACATTGTCCTGTGAGTCATACTCGAGAGTCTGGATTAACATGAAAAGCCAAGATAGACTGCATTAAGGGGTTTGTAGAACATAACACTGTTGGTATATTGCATGATTTCAAAAATTAAATCAGAAGATGAAAGATGAAAAGTTTAAAGAACTATAAGAACAGATCTGTAAGCCATATACCATCTAGGATAAATGGATATGCTCTGATAAAAGATAAGATCCAGCATTTAAAATTCTTAAAAAGAAAAACATTATGTGAGACAGCAGAATATAAATGTGCTTTCAGCAGTAAAGAAATATGACCAGAATATATGCATAAAAAACTGCAGGCAATAGCATCTAGGTAGCTCCGAGCCTCAACAGAATCAAGTCCAAGGACAATAATGTTGAACTCACTTATATAAGTCCAAGTCCTTGTCCTCAATGCGGCCAAAATGTGGAATGATATTTGCACCCATGTCTCTCTCCATTACACATTTTCCTGCCACCTCGGCCTTTGGCTTCCCCGCATCTTCAAGCCTAAGATATACACATTATTAATGAATATTTTTCAACTAGCAAGGACAAGAAAAGTCAATTAAAACTCGTAACTGTGGCAAAAAGGGAGGGGGATTCAGATATGCTGCAAGGCCAATAACTCATACATGTTTAAGAGGTGTTCCTTTTCAGACATAAGTTCCAATCTCATTAACATAAATCAAAGTCTCACCTTATTGAAGCATTTTCATTCCGAAAACATAGATCATAGTATCACCTAGAAATTTTCTGCAAGGCCACTTGCACGCTGTTATGACTGGAAGAGGTTTATTAATGACGTCGCATACCATATTGCACAGTTCTTAATGCTCGATGAGGAAGCAGAGATGGATTAAATAGATTTTAGTTCATTATATAACAGATAGTTAATGACAACTTGGATTCAACCATCTGTCATTGAAACTATGCTACTGGTAAAATCAAATATTCTAAGGAGGCAAGAGAGTTACAAAGGATCTCAGCCTCTATTGTCATTTTAGGTACCTAAGATGCACAAGAGCTTACAGAAACAGGACGTTGCTGAGATTCTGAGATATAAAAGACAATTAACCAAGAAAAACATTAAAGTACTAACCCAGATCATTTTATTCAAAATTTCATGAATAGTTGTTTTGATGATCAAGACCTCCTTGCCAACATCTGCAGAATGAGAACCTCCATTAAGTATGCACAAGGTGGAACAAAAGCATGGGCAACCTAGAATGACATTCATACCATAGAGTTCTGCAACTTTATCAAGTGCTTTGGCAAAACCTCTGTTCAGAAGACGGAATGTACTTTTTGAGCCTATATATTCAGTATAATTCTGCAGCAAAAAAAAGAAAAAAAAACAGCATAAACAAAGTTAGAAGCAACCCAGAAGAGCAAATAACTGTGAAACAAGATAAATAGCTCACTAGGTGCACCATTTTCCCTGAAAATAGCATCATATCCATCTATCTCTTTAATTTCCAAACTTTTTCTTTAAGAGATCTCCAGAATTACCAATGATAGCAGTACAGCACATCTATCAAAGTGCCTTGGATTATATTATATGGTGGTGTTTCCAAAATCCAAACTTTGTCTTTAAGAAATCTGGCACACTAAATAACAATCAATCGGAGATATTCTAAACCTAAGTTTAATAAGTTAAAACAACAACAAAAACAACAATAGAACGCAAACAATACCTGAATTGCGTCGGCACTTCAGCTTAGCAAATTTCAGCAAGAGATTTTGAGATTTCGAGAGGGATTCCGTCGGCACTTCAGCTTGCTTTGCTGTTGTGGCACTTCACTTTGCTTTGCTGTTGGGGCACTTCACCACGAAGTCGATTAATGGAGAAATCAGGTCGAAATTGGCAAAAATGATCCTAGGGTTAGCCGAGTGTTGCATGGTACTGGGGCCTGCGAATTCAATTTCCGACCACGTTTTTTGATTTCAAGTCTCCGCGTATTAAATTAACGGAAATTTCACAAGGTACCCTGAGGTATCGCTAAATTTACGTGGTGACCAATTATTTTACACCTTTCACGTGGTGCCCCTGACGCTATAAATCCTTTCACGTGGTGCCCCTGACCTTATAAATCTTTTCACCTCGTGCCCTTATCCCTTTTTTTTTTTTTTTTTTAACATTTTCCGTTAGTTTAAAATTAATTAATTAAATAAATAAATAAACTTAATAGAAAAGGGGGAAAGAAGACACTCCGGAGATGTGGAGCGGGTTAGGGTTTCTGTTTCTGAAGATAAAGTGAGTAGTTTGGCGATGTTGTTTTAAGACCCAGTTTACAAATCAACCTGTTTACAAATTAGTACTAAAGTCCGGTATAAATTTTGGTTTCGTGGGAAAAAGGGAAATGAGGGCTTAGACTGCACAAACAAAATAAAATTTCGGTTTTATTAAACTCAACCGGTTATTTTCACACATAACCTCCAAACACATGGACTCTAATGATGGACCTGCTCTCTTTATCGATCTCTTTGAAATACTCCCCCCCCCCCCCCCCCCCGAAACTCACCATCATCGCCACTTAGAAAACAGTGGTGCTTTTTCAAATTAGTAAAATTCCGATTTAATAAAACCAAAATTTTATTTTGTTTGACTAATCTAACCCCTTATTTCTTTGTTTTCCATGAAACCAAAAGTTAGACCAGACTTTAGTGTTAATTTGTAAAAAAACTGTTTTTTTTTTAAAAAAAAACATTTTATCCACGGTGTCAATATTTTTTGCTCGCGAAAAAACGAGTGGCAATATGTTACCACCATTCTCAAAAGTTAGGGTATTTTTATTACATTTGAAACGTGAGAGTGTATTTTTGTCTTACCTCAAAGGTTGGGTTATTTTAATTAGTTTTCCCAAAATGATAATAGCCTCCATTTATAAGAAAATCGTGTATTAGTAATTTGGAGTAAAATTGGACATTTCGGTGTTGATTATAATATTATTTTGTCTAAAATGAGTTGGTGTTGTGCATGTATAATTTATTTGTTCTAATTCTAATTGGGTAATTCTGGAGTTGAATTTGTATGATATATACGAGTATGAAGTCTCCACGATTTATTAATTTAAATTTAACAATGTAGATTTACATAGCTATAATTTTGACTACCTATTTTAGATTATATATCAGGAGCAGAAAAATAACAAAAATGATTTGAAAAATCAAACCATCATGATGAATAACAAAAAAAAAACTGTAAGATGATACTAAAAAGCGTTCGCATCGTAGATATTAATCTCACAGCGACATAAAAACGGAGAAACACCACACTCACCTTATTTATTTTTATATAACTTTTACCATTTATGTACGTTTCCTTACAAATATATAATGATAAAAAAAACGAAAATTGTATAAAATATAACTCTTTAAATTATTTATTTGAAATATTGACCAAGTATGAAATTATATTTTGACCAAGTATGAAATTATATTTTTTTAATAAAAATTTAATATTTTTATAGTTTTTTTTATCATCATAAAAAAAAATGTACATAAATAGTAAAAGCCATATAAAAAACAGAGGTTATACAATTTAAAACTATGTGTAAAAAAATAAAAGAACTTAAAACACCCTTAGCAAGATAATTTAATACAGTGTGAAGTTAACGAAATTTTTTAAAACTATATATAATAAATGAAGTATTTCTAGCATTAACTTTGAAAAGTGCGTGGAGAACGTACTACTAGAAAAATGCAATTAGACATCTGTTACCAATCGATGTCTTTAAAAAAAATCCGATCTCTTTGCGGGTGTAATAAAAGATCAAACTTTTCCACATCCGTTTTAAACTGATGTCCTTTCCAAGTTAAGACATCTATTTTATTTTGAATATAGATATAAATCAACCCCTCAAATTTATTTTTAACATGTTGTTCACTTGTTAAAGCCTCGTTATTTTTCATTTATAAACTTTTGAAGATGTCCACAACGGGCCTAAATTTTGCATTTACATCACTATTTTTAAAATAATCAATGTCTTAAAACAAAATATACATTTTTTTATTATATTGATTTTGTGTATATTAATTTTGTATATATAATTTGTGATTTTATTGTTTTAAAATAATCTATCGTATGAAATATGTACATAACTAATGTATTAATATGCCATGGACATTATTTTAGATTTATATAAAGAGGTTAGCAATATATATCAATTTATATTAACATTGTGATGTAAAAATATGTATATTACACATTGATTTAGACTATTTAGACGATGTCTATAATAATATTAGCATCCATTTTTATGTAATTGTTTGATTTCATAGCTATTAAGGCACAACACCGGGTGTTTGCTCATAAAATAAGATTTTGCAAATGATGGGTACTCTAATGAACACATACATTAAGATAAACCCGAAATCAACATTTACGAATGTTTTACAAATGAGAGGTACTTGAAATATACACTTTTACAAATCATAGGTACTTTTATATCAAGAGGTCGAGAAAGCATTTTATTCTTGAAGCAAGCAAGCAAGCAACCAACCAACCAACCAGTGTACATACCAAATATTCTCAGTGAGGCAAATGAGAAAATCTAATGGAACAAAACATCGGCAAAGAGATGGTGACAACCGGCCCAATCGAGTAGACAGTAAAGATCCTAGGGGCGGTTTCCTTCTCCACTCATTGTGGCCTGCAAGACGTCTGCGGCAACTCAATGCCTTAAACTGTACCAACACTAGTCCTGGTTCACACTACAAGTCCTCATTAAACTCATGTATTTATTAAGAAGGAAAAAGCAGTGCAACATAACACAAAGAAGGCAGCTTATTTTCTGAATCTAAATGTACTGAACCAAGAAAAAATAAGTATAAGAAGCTAGAAATTATGATTAACTGATATATGTCAAGTAAACAGGGAGAAAATGCATGGTCCGGAACAAGCAAACCTTCTTCAGGGTAGTTGCAGTGTCTATAACTCAATAAGAACACCTGGACCACACACCAGACAATTATGTTCTTGACAAACACGGCCACTTTAACATGGAGACCTTCAACACCATTGTGCCTGCAAATTAAACATTCAACTAAACACCACCATTGAAAAAAATTATAGACAGATAATAATAAAGCAGTGGCAAAGTAGAACAGGCTTTCCTGAGTGGAAGTGTTTTGAGAAAAAATAACTGCTCTTAGTGTGCTACTGCAAAAGGCAAGAAAAAATGCTTCAGAACTAGCATATTTAGCTGAATGCATCATTATGTAGTTTGAATAGCTCAATAGAGTAAAAGCCGTAAAAACATAGAATGTACCCAACTTGTACATATTCAGCAAATCAACTGAAAAATTATATTATAGATTAAAAAAATAGAAGACATCAAAGAGGGAAGACCCTCGTGAAATAATTGGACAATGTTTTACTGCGTCCAGATGCTATCTTCAAAGTTTCAACTGTGCAAGCTGTCGATATAATAGCATTGGAAGAAGCAATAGCTGGTATGATATTTTTTATAACTCCCTACATAATTCAAAATTAAAGATAAATATTAGAGGCTAATCATCAGTCTTGTGACGAAGAACAAAACAATCTTGCTTCCTATCATACTGCAATCTTAGAGCTAGACATGTGCAAGTTTAAAAAACAAGCAATTCTGAGGAACTTAAAAAGACATGTGCAAGTTTCAAAAACAAGCAATTCTGAGGAACTTAAAACAATAAATTATAGAAAAAGGTGATAACTAATGTGAAACATTGATACATGTTGGAGTGGAGCTGATCGCACAATCAGTGACGGTACATTCTGCTTCGTAACGATCTGAGAAATTATTCCTAACCATAAAACAATTACGCCATATTTTACAGAGGGTTCCTCTCAGATTCTGATTTGAATAGTATTCCTTCATCAAAACAATAACCAACTGACCTTTGCCCAATATAATTACCAGAGCAAGTTCCTATTATTTTCATAACATAATGGCATTCCAATAAGTGCACAGGAAAGAGATATACGTACCTGAGTGAGAGAATATGTAACACCTGGGATACCGAATAACTCTGCTGGCGCTTGAGAGCCTACAAGAGTATCAACGGATTCAAGTTTAATGAAGTAAAAATTAGGGAGATAAAAGTAAACTGGAAAGAGTAAGGAAGACAAGCATAAAGATTTAAAGCAAATCATTGCACTTTAATCACCTCGTTATAGGCCCATTGCATATGTTCCAGGTTGTCTGGATCAAAAAAAATTCCACTATGAACCTTCAAAACCCAAAACACTTCCATCACATATATTTCATATAGCAGGAAACAATATTAAGAAGAAAATAAATAAATAATGACAACCTCATCCCATTTAATTAAGTGGGCATACTCAATACAATGAGCAGCAGTTCTGGGAGTCTCTGCGAGTGCGCATGATGGGAACTTCACTTGAGGAGGGAAAAGCCAGATGGTGCACTCAGAACAAGGTGTAACTCCAGGTATTATCACCCTAGGATGCCCGTTAAAACCTTCGGTTCCACCATCTACCATTGGCTTAATACTATCTTCTATCACATTGTCCTGGGAGTCATACTCTGGAGTCTGGATTAACATGAAAAGCCAAGATAGACTGCATTAAGGGGTTTGTAGAACATAACACTGTTGGTATATTGCATGATTTCAAAAATTAAATCCGAAGATGAAAGATGAAAAGTTTAAAGAACTATAAGAACGGATCTGTAAGCCGTATACCATCTAGGATAATGGATATGCTTAGATAAAAGATAAGATACAGCATTTAAAATTCTTAAAAGAAAAATATTATGTCAGACAGCAGAATATCAATGTGCTTTCAGCAGTAAAGAAACATGACCAGAATATATGCCTAAAAAAACTGCAGGCAATAGCATCTAGGTAGCTCCGAACCTCAACAGAATCAAGTCCAAGGACAATAATGCTGAACTCACTATATAAGTCCAAGTCCTTGTCCAGTTGTCCTCAATGCGGCCAAAATGCGGAATGATATTTGCACCCATGTCTCTCTCCATTACACATTTTCCTGCCACCTCGACCTTTGGCTTCCCCACATCTTCAAGCCTAAGATATACACATTGTTAATGAATATTTTTCAACTGGCAAGGACAAGAAAAAGTCAATTAAAACTCCTAACTGTGGCAAAAAGGGAGGGGGATTCAGATATGCTGCAAGGCCAATAACTCATACATGTTTAAGAGGTGTTCCTTTCCGGACATAAGTTCCAATCTCATCCAAGAAGCATTTTCATTCCGAAAACATAAATCATAGTCTCACCTTATTGAAGCATTTTCATTCCGAAAACATAGATCATAGTATCACCTACAAATTTTCTGCAAGGCCACTTGCACGCTGTTATAACCTGAAGTGTAAATTTGACAGGTTTTATCCTTTATTTAAGACGATGCTTCCTTATTGAAGGTTAAACTTAAAGCATGAGACTGCAGATAAGAAATGCATGCCCTTGCATGTAAAAACATTCTAAAACTGCAGCCTCAGAGAAATTTAGCCTCAAGCACTTCTATAATAAAAAAACCATCAAACCCAAACTCCTTTTTCTGAGCACTGAGCTCAAATAAACACTATATAAGCACTTGAAAACATTCAGTTTGAATTGAGAAAAGTAAACTTAATTATTGCCCTACTGGAAGAGGATTATTAATGACGCCGCATACCATATTGCACAGTTCTTAATGCTCGATGAGGAAGCAGAGATGAATTAAATATATTTTAGTTCATTATATATCAGATATTTAATGACAACTTGGATTCAACCATCCGTCGTTGAAACTATGCTACTGGTAAAATCAAATATTCTAAGGAGGCAAGAGAGTTACAAAGGATCTCAGCCTCTATTGTCATTTTAGGTACCTAAGATGCACAAGCGCTTACATAATGGTTTGCACAAAACAGGACGTTGCTGAGATTCTGAGATATAAAAGACAATTAACCAAGAAAAACATTAAAGTACTAACCCAGATCATTTTATTCAAAATTTCATGAATAGTTATTTTGATGATCACGACCTCCTTGCCAACATCTGCAGAATGAGAACCTCCATTAAGTATGCACAAGGTGGAACAAAAGCATGGGCAACCTAGAATGACATTCATACCATAGAGTTCTGCAACTTTATCAGGTGCTTTGGCAAAACCTCTGTTCAGAAGACGGAATGTACTTTTTGAGCCTATATATTCAGTATAATTCTGCAGCGGAAAAAAAAAAGCATAGACAAAGTTAGAAGCAACCCAGAAGAGCAAATAACAACTGTGAAACAAGATAAATAACTCTAAACCTCAATAGGTGCACCATTTTCCCTGAAAATAGCATCATATCCATCTATCTCTTTTCCAAACTTTGTCTTTAAGAGATCTCCAGAATTACCAATGACAGCACATCTATCAAAGTGCCTTGGATTATATGGTGGTGTTTCCAAACTTTGTCTTTAAGAAATCTGGCACACTAAATAACAACCAATGTAAAAGTACGGAGATATTCTAAACCTAAGTTTAATAAGTTAAAACAACAAAAAAAAAAAACAATAACAAGCCTAGTATATCCCGCTCCGGGCAGAGTCGGGGGGTGAGTTGTACGCACCCTTGCCCCGACTAGGTCGAAGGGTGTTTCCTAGTGAAACATGACAAGTTTATTAAGTAAAGGTTTAACTAAATTTACAAGGCCAAAGACAAGTTGAAGCTGATCTAAAATATAAGCATGAATAACCACACAACACGAGGATCTGCATCTGCAAAAAGAAATTACTACCGTCGATATTTTCCAACGTGTTTGCATCCATTAGTCAAAACCATCACAAATAGTTCGGAATGGATTGCTCACCTGCTCCCATGTAGCCACAGCTTCAAAAAGATTGAACTCATAAGATGTGCCTTCAAGCCCTCCAGATTTTGGATCTTTCTACAAAATATTCGCAGCACTAGAATTAAGGGGAGAAGTTGACCACTTAAGCAATTTCAGTAGTTTGATTAGTGATCTCAGGCCAATTATCCAAAAAAATATTGTAAGTACAAGAATAATTAGGCATGACTGCTGGTCGCAAAACATACCCATTTTGAAACGGTGTAACTAGGGAACTGCAACACAACTTGGCAAAGGTCTTTTCCAAATTCAGCTTGCAAACCTAATCCATTAGCTCTCTGCAATGCAAGAAGTAGCACAAGGACACCTTTTAATCACTAAATCAAAATCTCACACCTTCTAATTCCAATAACTGACATCTTTTCTGGATGAACTTAAAATATCCTAGCCAGAGTTGATTCTGTAATGAATGCTTGCAAGGAACTTATTTTTCGATAACAAGCTTCTAATGTAAAAAAAAAATTAAGAAGCCCTTGCCAAGAAAAGCCAATATAATCTGGGAATTTCCCAGAGAAAAATAAAAGATACATCCACAACATATTACAATTTTCAAGATCCTAAACCTATCCCTAGTGCCAATATGTCTTCAGCCACCTGTTACATACTACAGTTAGTGCAAAAAAAGCCTATTCCTGGTGCCAAATTTGCCAATATCTCTTCCTGCTATGGCGAGGTATATACATAGATACAAGTTCAATGGTAACTGTAGGTTCCAAAATTGGTGATTGAAATTGATTCCGACTGATAAAAAACAAAAACTGGAGATAGCACTGACTAAGTTAATATAGTGATCTAGCCATTCTTTGTAACCTGGATCTACAGTGAAACTATACATATCAACTGTGTCACACGTTGAGAGAGCAAAATCTAGAGCCTTTTCCCCTAAGCCTTCTTCTGTGACAATAGAGCTGGGATTAGGAATTTAGGCACATAAAATAGAAAAGAAAGGAGGACGAAGATTGGAAAACAGATAAACCACACAAGGAGGCTAGATACCTAAGGGGAATCGGCGATTTAGGGTTCTTCAACTCCCATCCATTTTCGCAAATCGCAGCGGTCGGGTCGTACTCGTCGGGATGGGCTTTGGAGAGATGACAGCCGAAGGAAGCAGCACTAAACCGAGGAGGACGGTCGCCGGAGAGGAAGCTCGAATCTGGAGAGAGGTGAAGATTGAGTTGGGGATTTGGGGGCTCGTCTGGAGAGAGGTAGAGCGAGGTTAGAGGTAATGGAATGCGAGGGGAGAGAGAAAATGGTCAGATTTTTTTTCAATACACAAAGGGAAAATTACAGAAAACCACCCATTAAATATGGGTATTTTCACTTAACCACCCCTTAAATTCAAAATTACAGAAAACCACCCTTTAAAAGGTACTTGTTTACAACTCACCACCCATTCAACTATTTTCTTTAATTTATCATTAAATATATTATATTTTAATATTTTTAAACTCAAATTTGATTGTAAATATATTCATATTTTGAATTTAAGGGCTCAATCATATTTTAGGGATTATTTTATTTATTTTAAAATAATAATAATAAATATAGCCTAGAACTATTATCTTGATTTATGGTTGAAAATGTTTATAAAATTTTAAAATATTATGGAAATTACTCTTATTTATTTATATTTTAAATAAGAGTAATTTACATAATGTTTTAAACATTTTCAAACATAAATTAAGATAATAATTCTAGGATTTATTGATTATTATTTTTAGAAATAAATACAATGATCCCTAAAATATAATTGGACCCTTAAATTCAAAATTTGAATATATTTACAATCAAATTTGAGTTTAAAAATATTAAAATATAATATATTTAATGATAAAGTAACAAAAATAGTTGAATGGGTGGTGAGTTGTAAACTAATACCATTTAAAGGGTGGTTTTATGTAATTTTGAATTTAAAGAGTGGTTAAGTGAAAACACTCATATTTAAAGGGTGGTTTTCTGTAATTTTGCCATACACAAAACAAAATACTCGACAACGTCAAATTTTTCACTAACATAACATATTTCCATTTTCCTCACCGTGTTGTTTTTCAAAATCTTACGTTGTACTGGAGAAATTTTTTTATCGAAAAGATCGATACTTTAAATTTGATTTTTTTTTTATAAAAAAAATATATAGATTAATCGATTCTATATTTCTTTGAACATCTACCTACCCTACTTGAAATCAAAGCAAATAACTTTTGTAGCTGTTGGAATAAGAATCCAGTACCCTACTTCAACATCGGGCTCGACACACCTGTCATCCACTAATCCGTTCACGGATTCCCCTTCTCCCCCCGATCGCCGGATGAAATTATGCAATGCCACACACGCGATGATGATGTCTACCTGTTTGCCTACGGGATACTTGTGCATTGGCTTGGTCATCTTCCACTGACTCTTGAAGATACCGAACGTCCGTTCGACAGCCCCGCGCAAGGACGAGTGTCTTTGGTTGAAAGCTTCTTTCTCGTTGTCCGCCGGTTCCTGCACGAACGCAACTCGGTGGTACTTTGTCTTGGAGTACGGTATCATGTATCCCGGTCGCTCAGGATATCCCTTGTCACACAAGTAATAACGTCCTGCGGGCGGATGGGGGAAATGCATCCCCGGTGTGCTAAGGGAGTGCTCCAAAACACGGGAATCGTGGGCGCTTCCCTCCCACCCGGCGGAAATGAAAGTGAAATTGAGGTCGAAGTCACAAACCGCTAGGACGTTGAACGTGGTGATGCCCTTGCATGCGTCCCTTGTAAGGCAGCTGCTCGTCACACGGAATAACAGCTTCGATGTGTGTGCCGTCTAGGGCCCCGATGCATCCCTGCAGGGAGCAACTGCATGACGACATCCTCTAAAGACTAGCAAAGGGACATGAGTAACATGGGGGTAGGTGTGACCTTGAAGTATCTGTTGTATCTACTGTCTTCGCTTATTTGCTTCGGGACCTCAGAGAATGTGGGGTCCACCGGTCTGATGACGTCGCGAGCGAGGCCATTCCAAGCACTGTTACGCCCGACAAGTGCTTCGAGGACGTCGGTTATGGCTTCACTGAGCGAGGATGTCGATCTTTGAAAGCGTTCGCATGAGTCCCGGAGCGACGCACCCCAAGCCATGGTGTTGACAAAGATCCCCACCTTCTCCATGACGGTCATGTGCTTCGATCCTCGCAGGCCATATCTATCGTGAAGAGTTGAACACAGGGATGTGAAGACGTGCTTCGACATTCTAAACACTTGGACGCAACGGAGGTCGGTCTCATGGGCGAGAATGAATTGGCACCCAGAGAGTCCTTGCCTCCCTCTTTGAGCTCCAGCTCGACTTTGACTTCATCCCCGTTGACCTCAAGTCTTCCCAGAATCTCACCCCTAGTTTTCTATCCCTCAGTGTAAGTCTCTTGTCCTCGATCTCGACTTCGTACATCTTATTATCGATCTGTTGTTTGACATCCTTAATGACAGCCTTTTGGTGAGGTCCCCGTTCTTGAAGATGGAGACTTGATTCTATTTGGTATATTTACATCTCCCTACTTCATTTAAATTTTAAATTTCTCTCTCTTTTATTTTATACTTTTCGCTTATGTATGGTCTTATCACCTCGCTATGTACATAGAATTTGTATGGTACACATCTGGAATAGTTTTGTTTGGATTTTTATGTCTAAAAGTGACATGTTTAGGCCCAGTACTACCTCCACCTTCATTAAAGGGGTGGATCTCCCATCTCCCCTATCTCATCTCACAAAGATAGGGGATTTTCTCCTACCTCCACCCCATTTCACCCACTTCCACCTCCTCTGCCTCTCAAAAAAGAGGTTTAGAAAACACGCTCTAAGGGATCGTCGCCATGTGGATATACTCATATACCCCTTAAAAAAGAGGTTTAGTCAATTCGTCTATATCTATATAGCAGGTGGAGGAAAAAAAAACATTTTCGACCACATATATTTAGTATTTTGAGAAAATAATGTAATATATTAGACTCAATATTTTTTTTAATTATTTTTTTATTCATCTGAATTACTTCAATTAAAAATAATATATTTTAATGATAAATTTAACGTTTTCTTTCCATATTATTTTCCCCCTAAATTTAACGTTGAATAATCAAACAGAATCAGGGGCAGAGATGAGATACATATTCCACGGATTCGCGACCCAGGCGATCCAGCTGGTCTACATGACACCTCTGATTCAAGGGATCGTCGCCATGTGGATCGATGTCGAGTGCCACCAGTTCCGGCCTCCGGCGCGGGCCCTCATCGCGGAGCTCGTGGACAAGCCCCGCTGCGGCCAGGAGGGCGACGAGGCGGCGGTTGCGGAGGCGGAGAAGAGGCTCTGCCGGGTTCTGGACGTGTACGAGGAGAGGCTCGGGGAGTCGGAGTTCTTGGGCGGGGATAAGTTCACCGTGGCCGACCTCACTCACACGCCGTACCTGCACGCGCTCATGGCCACGCGCGCCAAGAGGCTGTTTCAGAGTAGGCCCCACGTGGGTGCGTGGTCCGAGAGGCTGCTTTCGAGGCCCACGTGGGCCCGCGTCTTGGCGATGCTTTCCGAGCCCGGGAAGGGCCCAATTTGATCTCTGTTTTGAATGCTAAAGTCCCGTTTGGTGGCATTGCTTTGTCTGTGTTTTGTTTGTAAGTTGTTTGTTTTCAAGCTAGTTGATTTAAATATTATTTTCTTGAGCGTGCACTTGGATGTTGCTCTATATTTTCTATAATTTGAATAAAAAAAATAGATAATATATTCTTCGGAAATTTCGCGAGGTACCCCTGAGGTATTGCAATTTTCGCGAGGTATACAACTCTTTTGCATATTTCGCGTGGTACCCTTGAGGTTTGATTAAATTTCACCTCGTGCCCCTCCGTTTGTTTTTCTAACAGTGCCGTTAAATTTTCTTAAACTAGTGTAGAGCCCGTCCCGTGTACGGGGAATGCGTTAATCTAAATATAAATTATTTTTTTCCTCTAAAAAAATATAAATATAAATAAAATTAGTTCAACATGTTATATATAATCTAAATATCTTTTCATTAGATTATCTCAAAATATAAATAAAATTCACATTTATTAGGTACTATGTAAAAGTTTTTTTTCTTCTAATCTATGGTTAATTAAATCTCGTGTAATTTAATTAGTTAGATAGATTTTTAAAAATATTTTAATATTCTTTTTTATTAAATATGTAGTATATATTTATTACATTAGTTTACTAAAATATCTATGTACGGATGGATTGTGGCTGCATATATGGCTATATAATATTTTAATTATTTATTTTGGCCTCAAAAAATAATATAGATAGATATAAAATAACAATTATTAAGTGATTGATTTTGATATAAATAATTCTTTCCACCAAAAAATAATCTAAATATAAATAAAATAGCACTAATCAAATATTACATATTTATCTATTAATATTTTTGGTAAGTATGACTATAAAGATTATTTTTATTAATTATTTTTATTATTACTACTACTACGTTTAATTATATTGATATAGTTTTTTCCTTATATAATATTTACTCTTTTATAAGATATTCCATCTCTCCAATTATATGTGTTAATGGTAAAATCAAATAATTATTTTTATTAGATTTCCTTTTTGACGGGAGAAAGTTTTGCGAGACGCACTCTCGCGCCGCCACGTAGGCAGATTCACTCACGTGCCGCCACGCAGGCACCAATGCATCGGTTTCTGTGTACGGAGAATGCGTTAATCTAAATATAAATTATTTTTTCTTCCAAAAAATAATATAAATATAAATAAAATTAGTTCGACAGGTTATATATAATCTAAATATCTTTTAATTAGATTATCTCAAAATATAAATAAAATTCACATTTATAAGGTACTATGGAAAAGTTTTTTTTTCTAATCTATGGTTAATTAAATCTCATGTAATTTAATTAGATAGTTGATTTTTAAAAATATTTTAATATTCCTTTTTATTAAATATATATGTAGTATATATTTATTACATTAGTTTTCTAAAATATCTATGTACGGATGGATTGTGGCTACATATATGGCTATGTAATATTTTAATTAATTATTTTGGCCTCAAAAAATAATATAGATAAATATAAAATAAAAAATATTAAATGATTGATTTTGAAATAAATAATTATTTCCACCAAAAAATAATCTAAATGTAAATAAAATAGCACATATCAAATATTACATATTTATCTATTAATATTTTTGGTAAGTATGACTATGAAAAATAGTTTTATTAATTATTTTTATTATTACTACTACTACGTTTAATTATATTGATATAGTTTTTTCCTTATATAATATTTATCTTTTATAAGATATTCCATCTATCCAATTATATGTGTTAATGGTAAAATAAAATAATTATTTTTATTAGATTTCCTTTTTGACGGGAGAAAGCTTTGCGAGACGCACTCTCGCGCCGCCACGTCGGCAGATTCACTCACGTGCCGCCACGCAGGCACAAATGCATCGGTTTTAGTATATGTACATAGATATAGATAAAAAGAAAGTTTTATTAAAATAAAAGCAAAAGAAGAGGTTGAAGATGGAAGAACACGAAGAACGATTATTTTGCACACCAGACTACCAGAGAGACTGAGAGGGAGACCGACCATTTTCAAGTAGAACTCAACGCCGCCAGCGTCGAAGGGACAGATGAGAACAGGGACGGCCCTGGCGACTGCGATAATCTAATTCTCCAAAGGTATTGCAGTTTCTCGATTTAGGGATTTTAGTTGTTCGTTAATTTGCATCAAATTACAAATCGAAAATCCCGTCTTTAGGGATTTACTGATTTAGCTTTAGCTTTAGGGATTGTATTGGTTCCAATTAGGGTTTTTAAGGTTGGAATTTGGGGATTTAGTATGTATGAATTTTCGAATAGGAGGTTTATGCGAAACTGTAAGTGGTCTCTACCTGTTGTATTCTCAGAACTATGTGATACCCATGCTTATCTGTTCATTTCTAACTTTATTGTGATTTGTGTAGTATATGAAATATATTAAATTGTTGACTACTACTCTAAATAAAGAGGTGCTCCATGTATGTAGGTTTGACGAACAGGAGGCACCAGGTTCAAGAGCTTTCTTTATAGAGATTATTGCATCCATTTCAGATATCAATTTTTCAAGGGATGGTAGATACATACTTAGTCGTGACTACATGACACTTAAGGTATGGATGCTCTCTTGTTCCTCTCAGCATTCTTTTTTGAGTGCATATATCATATATGCATTTCGCCTTGACATTAGGTCAGGCTAACTATCCTAGGCCATTGCAATAAACATGGACCAGTAGCTAATTTCATTCACCAATCTTGTGATCCATCCTTATGGACACCATTCCGGTTGAATTCTTATCCTTGTAGCAAAAGTTGTTCGATAGAAAAAGGATCTTCTCCTTGTATTTTATACCCTGTATGTGTATGGAACTATCTATCACTTGAAAGTGCTATGAAGTATGAACTGCATCAATTGATTGGCTTCGGCGAAATGGTAGTTTGGTACTTTAATTGGAGATTTTCGAAAATCCTCGTACTTGGGAACTCTTTTCCTGGTATATGGTTAAATTGTTCAATCTATAACTTAAATTTGCTTTTTATATGTAAAAGGGTTTGAACAAGAAGTTGTCCCACAGACTTGAAACTCAAACTCAAATATTAGAACTCTTTACTGCCCAAAACATGGCAAAAGAGAGTTTTTCAGCTAGGCATCATTCTGATTCTCAAATTGTCCGTGAGAATATACCTATGTTGATGAAGATGGCGAGGTATAGATGAAGCATTTCTTCTTTGTTTTGTTTTGTTTTGTTTTAGGAGGTGTTTGCTTGTGAGTTCTCTTATTTAGATTTCACTAAACCCATGGTATACTAGTTTATCAAATATGGAGTGTGTTTCTATATGGATTTTCTAATTGAAGATTTTCAAAAATCCTTGCACTGAATTAGCTTATTAGCTCAAAGGTAGAGCAATGTGTTATACACATTGATGTGGGTTCGAATCCCACATATGCTACAAATCTTTCCTTTCGTTTTGACATAAATATGTTAAAGTTAATGCATTTAACATACTAAATTGAATGGGCAATCGGTCAAACATGAGAAGTTGGCCTTATCAAATGGATGGTATACTGATTAATTCTAACTATATTTTTTTCCAGCCATACAGTAAGTTTGTCTTTCAGATTTATTATGTTGATGGAAATTTTGTTTTAGGGTGATCTTTTATGCTAGTTGTTTTATCATTTTATTTTATGCATTTAGTGATTAAGACAACCATACAGTAAATTGATCTTTGATGGAAATGTTGCCTTTATCTTTTATGTTTTAAGGTGATCTTTTTTGGTTTTATTTTTTCTGACCTATGATGGTTGTTAAAGAGAGCTATTTTTTTTTTCAAGCTCTAATTCTCATCTTATGAAAAATTAACAAGCACTTGGTTACTTAAAAAAAATACACATAACCATATATAGACCATGAGATTTAAAAGCCTATGAGGGATTTGAACCCACATCTTTGTGCATAAGCACGCACCGCTCTACCATTTGAGCTAATAGGCTTGAAAATTATTAGATATAATTAGACACAACAAACTACAGATAACCTGTTTATAGAGCTCTCTCCACCAAAGCTTAAAACTCCTAAGTAATTCAGACACACAAATCCATTGAGATGATTTGAAATTTAGCGGTAAAGAAAATATTCAGTTAATAACAAGAAAGCCAAACTAACAACAATGATATGTCACCAAGTTCGAATGCTTTTGTAACAAGTTTAGCAGCAAATTCAAATGCCTTTGCAACAAGTTTAAATGCCTTTGCATCAAGCTTAGCAACAATTTAGGTCAACATCTTCCTGATATTAAAGAAAAGCGGATTCATAATTCGCAAATTCACATATGAAGAACTCGAGTAACAAATGCATCTAACACATTTCCATGACAGTAAAAATCCAATCTTAACAACTAATTTCATATTCTGTGTAATATCCTTGAAATCAGAAAGTTCACTTGGTAAGAGGAATTCCATGACAGTGAAATTTGAATTGCCAAGCTTTTTTCCCCCAAACCCCCAATTCGAATCTGATAAGTAAATTTCCATGGGTGAAAATCCAATCTAACACATTTCCATGACAGTGAAAATCCAATCTTAATAAAAAATCCCAATCTGAGAAGCAAATTGAATATCAGTGCAGCAACCTTTTGCTGCTGAATTCTAAATAAAAGTATGAAGCATTGCCAACCTAGCTTGTTTCCCCAAACCCCCAATTCGAAATAAAAGTATGAAGCAACTCAATATGACACAAATGGAACGAGATTTGCATAAAATTGATCGCTAAAGCTAATCCCAAAACCAACTCAAAGATCCTCCATCTACAATCTAACCTAAACCCCCAATTCGAAAAAAAACCCTAAATCCCATAATCAATTGAGGAGGAAGGGAAGATACTTACCTCCGGCCGCCGGCGTCACCAAGTGCTCCACCTCGACGGCATCCTCCTATCGGCGTCTCCTTTCGTAGGCAGTGTTCGTTTCTCTCTTGCTCAAAGTCACGAAGAGGAAGATGTGTTCTATTTTTATTTTCTTCTTTTGTTTAAATTAATTTAATGGAAAAGATTAACAAATACAGCACATGGCACGGGGCGAAAGGGAGCTTCGATCGGGGAGGAGGGCGGAGCGGCGCCAGCGAAGAGGAAGGGATGGAGGTGGAGGAGGAGGAAGCCCGTGTAGCGAAGAGGAAGATGTGTTCTATTTTTTTTTTTAATTGAAAACTAACGGAGTCTGTTAAAATTAACCGGAAAGGGCACGAGGCGAAACAATTGAAAATCACAGGGGCACCACGCGAAATATGCAAAAGAGTTGTATACCTCGCGAAAATTGCAATACCACAAGGGTACCTCGCGAAATTTCCGTATATTCTTTCTCACTATATATTTGATATAAGGATAACAAATAACAAAGTCAAAACTAACATATTACAGAAAAAAAAACGTTAGCATGTCCGGGTGTGTTTGGATTTCAATTAAGTAAAATACATTACGAATTATAATATAATTAATTAATATAATTTATAAGACATTTTATTTAAAATTTATGCTATTTTAAACAATTACCAAATAGTATTGAAATATTTATAATTATAAATAATATTTATAATTTATGCTATTTTAAATAATATTTATAATTGCAGAAACCAAACACGCCCTAAAATAACCTAAAACAGTAATAAAAGGTTTTTTTTTTTTTTGATGAGGTTGCAACATCAGAAAAAACAGATCAATACGACAATTTAGCTGCTAAAAAACACTTAAAATGCATTCTAGTTAGATCGAAGAGATCGCAGAAAACAAGACAATCATAAAAAAAAAACAGACTTTCTATTCGCACGACAATTTCTCGCTGTTCGCACGGTGCAAGTGCCGTCTTCCGAATTCGGTGAACTCCACTGCCGATCTCTTGAGTCGGTATCGGTTACCACGAGCTTTCACATACAAAAACCACGGACATCATCCCCTGCACTTGCTCAATTGAGCTTTCACACACACAAATCCCACCCAGCTCAATCTCTCACTTTCCTTCAAGAAATCAATCGATGATCGAAGAAGCGAAGAGCTCAAATGTCTAATTGAATCAGCAATTTCTCGGATCTAGTCCAGCGCTTCACTGGGAATTGCCTCCTCCACCGCTCGGCAGCAGCCGCTTCGACCGTGGCTAGATCTACTCCTCAGATCGCCGAAGCGAAACCAAAGACGACGTTGCAAGAGGTGGAGCTCTCGAAGAGAAGAGGGAGACAGATCGAGGAGAGATATAAATGTAAAACCAGGTGGAGGAGGGGGCAACCGACCTCGCCAGTCAGCATTGGCTTCCACCTTGTTGTCGCCGGTGTACAGTGTCGACGAAGGGCTTGCCGATTCCGGGAGTCGGTACCGGGACCGTGCAATTGGTGATATGAACACCGTGTCGTTAACCGAACCCAAAAAAAAAGTTTTTTTTCTCCTAAATTTATTTTTACTTTAGTGTTGAGTATTAAATATACGGAGTATGTTACTCCATCTTATTGCATCACATCACATGGGCCCTAATTAGTGTTTTGTCATGCAAGTTGAAGAATTAAAATTCGAAATGAATTAATGAGCTGTACTCAGTCGGATCTTGGAGTATTTGTTTAGTACAATTTGTGCGTGATCCAATGATTTGTTCAAAAATAATACTACTCCGTAATAAACAAAGTTGTATGATTCAAATTCAAGTTCGACGGCATTTGATCTGTTTTTACTGGGGTTAAAAAAAATTAATTACAACAATTTGTGCAAAATAAGTCATGACGATGACTTGGGGTGTGTTTGGATTTCATTGATCTATTTTACCTCGATTTATGTGTCTGTTTGGTTGTAAAATTAAAAATTTTGTAAACACTGAGGTAAAACCGTATTTTAATCAAATAATCACATAAATTGAGATAAAATAATTTCATTTTAATTAATATATCGTAGAATCCAAAAATATTATAATTTAAACGCCTTAAATTTTTTGTTAACCAAACATCGCCTTCATTTTGCATTATAAACATAATGCATTTGGAATCCAAACACACCCTTTTTAAAATTCTAGTAGACTAAGGGTTCGTTTGGCAGTGTAAATAGTTTTTCAGAGTTTTGTTTTTAATATTTTATAGTTTTCAATAAGTTAAATATAAAATTTTAATTTAATTACTTTTTAAAATTGGATTTTCAACGATTACTCGCCCTAAGTTTTTCAAAATTTTATTCATTTTCTTCCATTTGAGTAGCTGTTTTTTTATCAGCTAACCTATCAGTTGGTTACCAAACATCTTACAACTTTATAAAAACTCTAATTAATTTACATATATTTAACACATTTAATCCATCAATTTTAGCTACCTCATTAGCTCTGTGTCACCAAACTGACCCTAATATATAGGTTATCGATACGATGTGCGCGCATCATATGGTAGCCCATTCCAGTTTTATTTTGAATTTAATTTGTTATAGGAAGATTAATCTACCGAGTAAGTCCTAGGCTTGATTTTTATATATAAGTTTGAAGATATTTAGCAAATATAGAATTATTAGAATATCTAGTGGCCGGTTAATAAACCGTAGTTGAAAAATATGAATGGTTATATAAAATTGTGTTAGAGATTGTGTTAGAGATGCGAATGAGACCAAAGTATCCTACATCGGAAAGTTTAACATATCAAAACCTAGTATATGAGTCGGTGAGCTACTCATTCTAGTGTCAATTGGTTTTAGAATGGAACCTCACTCGACTTGTGTGCTAGGCTACTAGCGCATATGCGCCCGTGCACACGACCCCCAGTCATCGGTTCGAGTCGGACTTTGATATGGTATCAGAGCGGTTAGCCTAACGGCCCGTATCGATCCTAATCTGGGTTACCCAGTTGTCCAAGTCTCAACGAGATGGTCATTCTTAGTTGGACCTGCGGGGGCGTGTTAGAGATGTGAATGACACTAAAGTGTCCCACATCGGAAAGTTTGCAAGCCCTAGTATATGAGTCGATGAGCTACTCCTTCTATTGTCAATTGATTTTAGAATGGAACCTCACTCGACTTATTTGCTAGGCTACTAGAGTATATACGCCAAGAGCTAAGAGTTTAGACCAATAAGCCGGAAAGTCATTGCTAAGAGAAAACTAAGAAGGTTTTCGATTCTCAATTTATTTGAACTTGGTATATCGAATTCTTTTTCATTAAAAGTGATGAGACATTATATGATTTATATCATATACTCCGTAGTATTTGTAAAGCGTAAATCGATCTAATCGATGCCTAACTCAGCCTAAACGTACAAGTTCCAGGTGTGACTCAAACGACAAACACAAGAACGAGAACGTAAGAACACGATTTTTTACGAGGTTCGGATTCAAAGATCCTACATCCCCGGGGCCTCAAGATAAGCCCTAATCCACTAATTCAAAACGAATACAAGAAGGGCAACTGTTCGACAATCAAACAAGAGGCACACACAAGTACAGAACTAGAAGAGTAAAGAGATTAGAGTTTAGAAGGTTTGATCTGGATGAAGCCGATGTCGAATCGAGGCTTCGCCGTCTTCTTCTTCTCTAATTGAAATCTCCAAAGCGCTTCTTCAGCGAGGATCTCTGCAGATGGGAGATCTCTCTACAGCTCTTGATCTTCAACACCGGATCACCGTCGGACTCTCTTCGATGAAGACTCTCCGACGCCCTCGCTCTCAGCTTCGCTCTTTGCTTTGCTCTCAGGAGGTGAATCGCTCTAAGGGGTCTGAAGATACTGTGTACAGTAGCTGAATTTTGCTTTTATATGAAAGCTCTTGTACATAACCTTACAACGTGAGCTCGGATAGATTAGTAAGTGTCTTGGCTTCCTAGGGTTTGAGATTTATGGGCCTCTGGAGCATCTTGTACTGGGCTAAGGCCACAATCAGCTTGGACTTAAAGCCCAACCCGGTTTCCTTTTATTCCCATTACAAGCTACCTCCATAATGCCTGCACAAATACTCAAATCATAGGTTAAACCAAATACCTTACTTAATCCTTTAATCTCATCATAGCTCTATACTTATGTGCAATATTAACCCTAAGTAAACTTAGGATTAACCTATCATGAATGATGTCTACAATATGCCCTCCTGATTCTAAGTTTACATATAAAATGAAAACAGAAATAGTAGATTAGGACTCCTTTCCATCGTCGGCCCTATCCCAGCTTCTACGTTATGGCTTGCACGTAAAGAAACTTACAGCAATACAAGAACTTGTTAGTTGGGACTATCTTGGTCCCAAAATCAGAAGGATTCTTATCTCCTTCAATCTTCTTTACCAAGATCACTTCATCTTCAACCTTTTCCCTTATGAAGTGGTATCGAACATCGATATGCTTCGTCCTTTCATGATACATTGGGTCCCTGCAGAGGTAAATAGCACTCTGACTATCCATGTTTAGGACAGAAGTATACCTTTTGTTTTCGATTTCTCTCAGCAATCCTTGCAGCCAGATTGCTTCCTTACATGCTTATGTTGCAGCTATATATTCTGCTTCAGTGGACGAGAGGGCCACTATAGGTTGAAGTTGGGCTTTCCAGGATACGCAATTTCCACACCAAGTAAACATGTAGCTAGTGGTGGATCTTCGGTTATCCTTATTTGAGGCATAGTCTGAATCGACATAGCCCATCAGCTGGTCAGGGGAAGTGTGTCTCCCATAGCAAAGGCCATGTGTCTTGGTGCCTGCTAAGTATCTCAGTAGGTACTTCATGGCTTGCCAATGTTTTTCTGATGGTTGTGACATGTACCTGCTAAGAACACTAACAGCAAAAGCCATATCAGGCCTGGTACAAATCATAGAGTACATAATAGAACCTACAGCAGCGTCATAAGGCACATTTTTCATGCGATCTATCTCAGTTTTAGACATAGGCAGCTGGGTTTTGGACAAGTCTAAGTGCCCTCCTAGAGGGATAGCAGTTGCTTTACAATTGCTCACATGAAACTTATCCAAAACCTTAGCTATATAATCTGATTGAGACAAATATATCAGCCGTTTTGGTCTATCTCTCTTGATTTTTATACCCAGAATTCTTTGAGCAGGTCCAAGATCCTTCATATCAAAGTTTAAACTCAGTTCAGCTTTGATTTCAAGGATCTTAGATCTCTCTTTGCATATAAGGAGAATGTCATCAACGTACAGTAACACATAAATAGGAGAACAAGATTTAACACATTTGAAATACAGACAAGAGTCATAATTGCTTTTCTTAAACCCTAACTGACGCATACAAGAGTTGAACTTAATGTTCCACTGTCTAGGCGATTGTTTGAGACCATATATAGACTTTTTCAAAAGACACACATGATCAGGATGAGACTTATCAGTGAAGCCCTTAGGCTGAGACATGTAAATGGTTTCTTTCAAATCACCATGCAAGAAGGCGGTCTTAACATCCATTTGCTCTAACTCATAATCATACATGACAGTCATAGCTAAAAGCAATCTCATAGTCTTATATTTTACAACGGGTGCAAAGATCTCATTGTAATCTTCCCCTTCCCTTTGGTTATAACCCTTAGCAACTAGCCTAGCTTTGTATCTAGGTGGATCAGTAGCTTTCAAACCATCCTTAAGCTTATAGATCCATTTACATCCTATAACTCTAGCTGAAGCAGGTTTAGGAACAAGTTGCCAAGTTTTGTTATCATGCATAGAAGCAATTTCATCACGCATATTTCCTATGTGCCCTAATCTAGCATGCCATGTCAAAGTATCATGAAGGTTCATATGCACAGCAGAAGCAATAGCAATATTTATCTCAGGAGAACCAATAACACGATACAAACCATTTATCTTAACACTTTTGATCAGAACTTGACCATTTTTGGAAATGGTCTTCTTCCCATCATAAGTATTAATATGACATTTCTGGTCATCAAACATGGAAACAGACAACAAATTTCTTTTTAATGCAGGAACCCATCTGACTTGTTGTATAACTCTAACAGTGTTATCATGCATCCTAAAGGGGATAGTACCTATGCCTTTTATAGCTAACTTAGAGTGATCACCAAGTCTTACTTCCCCTTCATCATATTCATGCAGATAATCAAAGAGTTTCTTATTGGGTGTAGCATGCATCGTGCAACCAGAATCAAGCAACCATTCATCACATTCAGCAGTATTAGAGACACAAAGCAGTTCATTCGAGTAGAAGGGAGAGTAATCCAGTAGGGCTGTTGTCCCACTGGACTTACCTTCATTACCTTTACCATTGGCCTCCTCCCTCAATCTCTTGTAACATTCTTCCTGCACATGTCCCTTTCTACTACAATAAGTGCATTTCAAATTCTTTCTGTTAGACTTATTTTTAGCATTAGCATCAGCTTCAGCAGGTTTGTCCTTTTTCTTATTGTTGTTACCCCTATTGTTGGGTTTATTTTGAGAATAGAGAACTTCCTGCTTAGCTTGTTTCTGTTCCAGTTTAGTCTTAAAGACCTTAACTATCTCATTCTTTTGAATGATAGCATCAACAATTCTCTTTTTAGTTATATCATCACCACTAAACTGAATAATATCTTTCAGATTATCAAATTGTGATGGCAGAGAATTAAGTAAGATAACAGCTTGGTGGGTGTCATCTATTTTATCTTTGCAGGACTCTAAGTCCTGAGTCATTTTAAGGAATTTATCCAAGTTTTCATTTAAAGGCAGATTTATATCCATCTTAAAAGTGAAAAGCCTACATAACAAGCTTATTCTACTAGGGAGAGTTTTAACCTGATACAAGTCCTTTAAACCTTGCCACAGCAGTTGAGCTGTTTGAAGGTTAAGAACCTGTCTGGCTACCTCATCAGACAGATGGAGCATTATCTCACTGTGAGCTTGAGCATCCAGGAGATTTTTATCATCATCCTTCATATCAGCTGGAAATTTTCCTTCAGTAGCAACCCAACATTTCTCCTTGACAAGAATCGCCTTCATCTTCACTTGCCACATCGCAAAATCAGAATTGGAGTCGAAGGGCTTGATCTTGGCGTAACTGTCACCCATTCTTGATGATTATAAAGTACCTATAATCCAAGAAAGAGTCAGAAGAAACGTTATCAAACTAGTGAGCAAGACAAGAAACAGAAAACCTAGATCTAGGAAGAGAACAGTCGGATTCAAACAGTAACCGTCGAATCTGAACAACAGAAGCACAGAGACAGGAAACAGTTTTAGAAATCCAAACAGAAAAGCAAGATCTATGCAGCGGAAACAAGGAAACCCTTAGATCTAGGGTTTTAGATACCAGAACTTCGAGAATCGAAGTATCAAAGAGCGAACAAGCTCTGATACCACTTTGTAAAGCGTAAATCGATCTAATCGATGCCTAACTCAGCCTAAACGTACAAGTTCCAGGTGTGACTCAAACGACAAACACAAGAACGAGAACGTAAGAACACGATTTTTTACGAGGTTCGGATTTAAAGATCCTACATCCCCGGGGCCTCAAGATAAGCCCTAATCCACTAATTCAAAACGAATACAAGAAGGGCAACTGTTCGACAATCAAACAAGAGGCACACACAAGTACAGAACTAGAAGAGTAAAGAGATTAGAGTTTAGAAGGTTTGATCTGGATGAAGCCGATGTCGAATCGAGGCTTTGCCGTCTTCTTCTTCTCTAATTGAAATCTCCAAAGCGCTTCTTCAGCGAGGATCTCTGCAGATGGGAGATCTCTCTACAGCTCTTGATCTTCAACACCGGATCACCGTCGGACTCTCTTCAATGAAGACTCTCCGACGCCCTCGCTCTCAGCTTCGCTCTTTGCTTTGCTCTCAGGAGGTGAATCGCTCGAAGGGGTCTGAAGATACTGTGTACAGTAGCTGAATTTTGCTTTTATATGAAAGCTCTTGTACATAACCTTACAACGTGAGCTCAGATAGATTAGTAAGTGTCTTGGCTTCCTAGGGTTTGAGATTTATGGACCTCTGGAGCATCTTGTACTGGGCTAAGGCCACAATCAGCTTGGACTTAAAGCCCAACCCGGTTTCCTTTTATTCCCATTACAAGCTACCTCCATAATGCCTGCACAAATACTCAAATCATAGGTTAAACCAAATACCTTACTTAATCCTTTAATCTCATCATAGCTCTATACTTATGTGCAATATTAACCCTAAGTAAACTTAGGATTAACCTATCATGAATGATGTCTACAGTATTCATGATATATGTAAATAGTTTCTATAGGCTTTATATGTATTGGGTCGCCCAACCCAATTTTCTGTTTTCCTTCTATTAGCTTAAGTACCTGAACATTTTGTAATTACACTTACTACTTCATAACAGTTTTTCTTCTTCAACCGAGAATCTGAAATTGTTCAATGATCAAGAACACCTTCATCTTGTTCTATGATCTAATCTCTTTTTCGTTTTCTTCGATTATGGTATCAGAGCAGTAATTGCGATCCGCATACTGCATTTTCCGCATTTTGTTCGTTGTCTCAATTTCTTTCAAAATTGGGTTTCTGGTTCATCCATGGCGACATTTACAGCTCTAGATCCGAGAGATCCACTGTATCTCCACTGTATCGCAGGCATTTGATGGCAAAAATTTCGGTGAATGGAAGAGGTTCGTGAGGGTCACATTATCCGCCAAGAACAAGATCTGCTTCATCAATGGTGGATTACCGAGACCGGCTCCAGAAGCACCGACTTTCAGAGATTGGGAAAGATGTAACGATATGGTGATATCGTGGATTGTTAATGGCCTTATTCTGCACATCAGAATGAGCGTCGTTTACACAGATACAACTAAAGGGATGTGGTTAGATTAGATTGAGGAGTACAGGGAGTTTAGTTTCAGATTGTCATAGAGTTGGTTACCTTTTGGGTAACGGTGGAGCGTCTGGGGAACTCTTGTGTCTCGTTGAGTGCTTCTGAGTACATGGTAGCACTAGTGGGTTGCTGGTGGGTATAGAGGGGACTTTTGGGTATAGTTTCATCCCTTCTTACGTAAGACCCTGAGTTTGGTCTTACTCTTTTGTTACACTTTTTTGGTTTCACCACCAAAGCTATATATTTACCTATTCAGACTAAAGGGATCTGGGATGAACTTGAGACTCCCTATGGAAAAGTGTGTGGTACTCAGCTTTACACAATCGAGAAAGAATTTGTGTCAATTTCTCAAGGTACCGCTTCGATCTCTGAATATTTCTCGCAGTATAGAGCTTTAATTGATGAATTGGCAAGTTTGATAAGATCGCCATTGTGTACTTGCGGAGCTATGCAAGAGTTTATTCAGATTGACGATAATCAGAAATTGATACAGTTCTTGATGGGTTTAAACGAGTCCTATACAACAGTCTGTGGGAATATGTTGATGATGAGCCCTTTTCCATCACTGAGTGATGCGTATTCCATGTTGTTACAAGAGGAAGATCAGAGAAGTGGTGGTCAGAACAGAAGGTTTACATCTGATTCAGGTTCTTCGCTTCATGTGTCGTCGAATGCGAACTCGGACACTGGTTTAGGTCCAAATTCAAGGAACTTCAAGCAAGGAGGTTCATCTGGTTCAAGATTCAATAATAGCTATGGATCCAATTCAAGCTCAGGGTCCAGTTCAGGTTCAAGCAACTACAATAGGAAAGGTGACAATAGGAGTGACAAGAGATATTGTACTCATTGCAAGCGGACTGGACACAATGTGGACATATGTTACACCCTTCATGGTTTTCCAAGTGACAATGGTGAAAATGGAAAACCAGTGAAACTGAAACGGTTTGCAGGGTGCACTCAAGAAGAGGGCAGTTCATATGCAGTCATTCCTAAACTCACTCACCAGCAGTATGCACAATTGATGGATTTGCTCAGTTTGAAATCAGAGAAAGGGGGCAATGTCACAGAAGATGAATTCTCGGGATTTGCAGGTACTGTGAAATCTGTTATTGACTTGTTTTCTAAAGCTTCATGGATAATTGATAGTGGAGCCACTAGTCATATGTGTTCAGATGAATCTTTGTTTAAGTTTAAGACTAGACTTGTGAATCCTTATACCGTCACATTGCCAACTAGGCAAACAACAAAGATTCAATACATGGGTACAATTCTAGTTCTAAATGGTTTTTCATTGAAGGAAGTATTGTTTGTTGCCGAGTTCAAGTGTAACCTGTTGTCAGTTGGAAAGTTGGCAAGGGATTTACAGTGTATAGTTAGTTTCTCACATGAGAAATGTTTTCTACGGGATATTTCCATGACTAAGAGGATGATCGTTGGAGATGCACACAAGTTCTTATACTACTTGTATGGAAAAGCTAAAGAAATATGGATTAGTAACAACTTCAATCCAAGTCAGTTTATACAAGGAAATAGCTCAGGATCAAGGCAAAGTCATAATTGTGACAATGTGAATTTTTCTTGCAAAGCTAGGGATTGTTTTGATGTTGAAGCCACTGTTTGGCATACCAGGCTAGACCATCTATCAAATTCAAAACTTAGTTTAATACCCTGTATACATGCCAGTTGTTTGAATAAAGATTTGATTTCAAATTGTGTTGTGTGTGCTAAAGCAAGACAATCTAGATTTGCTTTCCCTCTTGGTTCTATTAACACCTCTTATCCATTTCAAATGATACACACTGATGTCTGGGGGCCTTACCGTGTACATACTCATGATGGTTTCAAATATTTCATCACAATTATGGATGATTTCACAAGGACCACATGGGTGCAGTTGGTGAGTGATAATGGCAGTGTTTTTTCTGCTATGAAAGGTTTAATTTCCTTGGTTGAAAATCAGTTTGGAAGAAGTGTCAAAGTTGTTAGATCAGACAATGCTTTTGAGCTTGGATCAAGTACCGAGGGCAAAGATTTTATGAGGGACAAAGGTATTGTTCACCAGACATCCTGCACAACCACACCTCAACAAAATGGTGTAGTTGAGAGGAAGCACATGCATATCCTAGAGGTAGCAAGAGCTCTCATGTTTCAAGCAAAATTACCTCTTAAATTATGGGGTGAAAGTGTCTTGACTGGTGTACACATTATAAATAGAATACCATCAATGGTTTTGAAACGAAAATCTCCCTATGAAGTGTTACATGGAAAGGTGCCTGATTACACTTCCTTAAGGAGCTTTGGTTGTTTGTGCTTTATCTCTACTCTGGCACATGGCAGGGACAAGTTTGCAGCTAGAGCCAACACTTGTATATTCCTTGGATATCTATCATGAAAGAAAGCCTTCAAAGTGTACAATCTGGATACCAAGCAAGTGCAGTTCTCTAGAGACATTGTATTTCATGAAACCATCTTCCCTGGTCAAAAGTCAGAATCTCAAGGTTTTGTTAGTCATGATGTTGGCATTGTGGATGACACTGATGCTGCTCCACCAAGCCATGATGTACAGTCAACTCCCATTGCTGAACAACCAGCAAGGAGATCAGAAAAGTCACATTCTAGGCCAAGCTATTTGAATGACTATGTTTGTCATGTGGAAGGATTTGATGATGATCAATGCCATCAGTTTTGTGCCCACACATTGACATCCAGAGTGCAGTTTCCTTCTTGGAAGGATGAAATGTCTGATGTTATCCCAGATCATGAGCCATCAAACTATGAAGATGCTTGCAGGTTCAACAAATGGCAATATGCTATGACAAAAGAGTTTGCAGCTCTTGATTTGAATAACACATGGACAGTTGTGGATTTGCCAAAAGGGAAAAAGGCCATAAGCTGCAAGTGGGTGTACAAAGTTAAGAAGAAAAGTGATGACATGATTGATAGGCATAAGGCACGTCTTGTTGTAAGAGGGTTTACACAAAAACAAGGCATTGACTACACAGAAACTTTCTCTCCAGTGGTAAAAATGACCACAGTTCGCACCTTATTCTCAATTGCTTTGAAGAGAAACTGGAATTTGTTTCAGCTAGACGTTAATAATGCTTTCCTCCATGGTGATTTGCATGAGGAAGTATATATGAGAGTGCCTCAGGGCGCCTCAGGGCCTAGCAGTTGATGGTGCATCCAAAGTTTGTAAGTTGAATAAGTCCTTATATGGACTCAAGCAAGCCTCAAGACAATGGTATGCTAGGCTCTCTTCATTTCTGAAAAGCAAAGGATATGTGCAGTCACTAAATGATTACTCACTGTTTTTCAAGAAAGGGGTTAGCTCTGTGATTTATGTAGCAATTTATGTTGAGGATATTGTACTCACTGGAAATGATGAGAATGGTATACAGTCTCTAAAGGCCGAGTTGCATTCATAATTCAGAATTAAGGATCTCAGTCGGTTGCAGTATTTTCTGGCCATGGAGTTCAATAAAGTTCCCAATGGCATGCTTCTTAGCCAACAAAAGTTTATTCTGGAGCTGTTATCAGAATTTGGTTGTGAGGATGCCAAAGCTGTTGCTTCACCACTGGAAGTGGGTCAAAAGTTGATGCCAGACAGTGGAGATTTGTTACAGAATCCTACCACTTATAGGAAACTTGTGGGTAAGCTCAATTTTCTTACCCACACAAGGCCAGATTTAAGCTTCCCTCTTCAGTTGCTAAGTCAGTTTATGTAGAGTCCGCGTAAACCTCACTTTGAAGCTGCAATTCATGTTTTGAAATATGTCAAAGGTACTATGAAACATGCTTTGTTTATAAGCAGCAATCCTGAGGTCAAGCTACAAGCTTTCTGTGATACCGATTGGGCATCATGTCCTATTATACAAGGAGATATGTTAGTGGTTTTGTTGTAATGCTTAGTGACACACTGATTTCCTGGAAGTCTAAGAAGCAGCAGAGCATCTCATTGTCCTCCGTTGAAGCAAAGTATAGGTCCATGAGTAGAGCCTGCAGTGAGCTAGCATGGCTCAGTCGCCTCCTATTTGATCTTGATGTTCCTGGAGTCACACCAATTGCTCTTCACTGTGATAGTCAAGCTGCTATATATATATAGCTAAGAATCCCGTTTTCCATGAGAGAACGAAACACATCGACTTGGACTGCCACTTTGTGAGAGAAAAGCTTCTGGAAGGGTTGATTTCACTTCATCATGTGACAACCAAGAACTAATTGGCCGACATTCTCACAAAGAACCTTCCCAGTACCCATCTCCAGCCTCTCATCTCCAAGTTGAATTTGGTTTCACCATCTTCAACTTGAGGGGGGATGATGAGATATTATATTATTCATATCATATAGTATTCATGTTATATATCCTATGGGCTTTATGTATTGGGAGGACCTGAACATTTTGTAATTACACTTACTACTTCATAACAGATTTTCTTCTTCAACCGAGAATATGAAATTGTTCAATGATCAAGAACACCTTCATCTTGTTCTATGATCTAATCTCTTTTTCGTTTTCTTCAAACAAATAAAACCAAATTCTCTATTCTCATTCCTTTTCTTTTTGGTGGACAAACAATAAAAATCAAATGATATCCTCTTCTTTTAGACATTGTTCATTTCATTTACAAAAGTGAGTAAACCCATCAATCTAAACCCTTTAATAAGGCATAAAAAGGTATGTGGATTATCAAATCTCAGCTAGATCGAGTTGAGATCTGATTTCTCAGAATGTGGAAGATGAAGATCGGTTGAGAGAGAAGTTTGGGAATTTTCTGTTGTATTTCATCATCCTTTATACAGGAACCTCTATTTATACACAAATTGCTCAGTAACTCACCTAACTAATCAAGGTTCTAATTAACCACCTCAACTCTAGTTGCTAAAAACTAACCAAGGTTATGAACAAATTACCCTCCTATCATACAACCGATATCTCCCATACGGATTTGTGAACAAGTAAATTGGACAAGAGCGTGCAAAAGCAATAAGTCGAGTATCAATTGCAAATCTCATCACAATGAATACCAACCCACCTAGTTACAGAAACTGTAAAGCATCAAATCTGCACCTCATCCCTTCTCGGCATTGATCGATCACCTGCATAGAAGGAGAGGAAGAGGCGGGGCTCGCTCCCGGAGGATCCTCCGACGCTCAAGTCAGAATGTGTCGGCTGTCCGAGAAGCCTCCGCCCAACCCTAGTTCATCACCCATATATATATAATGGAAATTAGGGTTGAAATAAATGCTACCGGGTAAAAGATAGTTGTGCCCTCAAGTTCCATACGGGCTTACTTTAGCCCTATCAGAAACCTACCTAGTTTACTTACGGAAATGTACATATGCTTCAGTATCCGTAAATGCAACTTATGCAAGTGTCCACCGAACTAAGTCACAACTACCATTCCTAACGAGAGCGCGAGTGAGCACAGTCTAGGCAGGGAAGATATGTTACTTCCGAAGGTGACCATGTTGTACCTGGTATGTACTGTCGTGTTCGCGGCGAGTGTACGTTGTCATGGTATGCGTTCTGATTTGTTGATATATGGTTCCGAAACTCAAACGAGTTGGATGTTTTAGAGTCAAGACCCGATGATCTGTACATAGGATTAAGTTATTGCCACTTTATTTATATAAATATAATATTCCATCCGTCACCAATAATCGTTTGATTGTTCGAGACGTTTTTAAGGAGATAAGTATAAATTAAATTATTTTTTAAAAAATAAATTAATATTTTATATAGTTTTAACTTCTTAAAAAATGTGTTGAATAGTCAAACGATACTTATTAGTGAACCAAGAGAGTATCTTGTATGGTTAAAAAAAAGGTAATGATTTTGACCCACTGGGTTGAGCTGACTTGAAATCACAAGTCAAAAATCCGATTACGGGAACAATTCATGGCCCGATTGATATGAAATCTAATTGAAGAGAATCGTTCCAAAACACCAGTAAACACAAACAGAAACTAATGCATTGATAATGAAAAGAGTTTACAACCAAATCAAAACCAAAACAGAAGAGACAGAAGAGATTTGTAGCGACGATTAGCCTCAACGAGGACACCTGCAGCCACCGATCAGAACCAAAGGGGAAAGAGGCTACAAGTCTCTCTCAACACAATGTCACTGAGTGTTTTTTGATGGAACGGAGCTCGATCTACACTCACAAAGGCCGGCTAGAGATGAAACCCTAGCAGTCAAAATCCTCATACAGTTAACCATAAGTCCATAACACTTTCACCAATTCAAAATGTTGGGTCTGAGAGCGAGTCATTTTCTGTCAAAAGGTTGTGTATTTAGTTTGGTATGCCTACGTGCCACAGTAACTGGCCGTGGTGTGATCGACACTAAAATCACACAAACTTTTTCTTACCAAAATGTAACATCATCATCGCAAATATATCCGTCATTGATCAGCAGAAGAGAAATCCACAAGCCAGCGGCCATGGAAGTTATGCACCACTACAGTTCCTTCCTCCTCCCTCCTTCCGCCTCGGTGGCCGGCATCAGACTCGGAACGTGTCAACTCTCCTCTCCACTTCAATGCCCTCGTTGTCGTCAACCAGCCCATCGCTTATTTCACTCCTCATCTCTGGCACAACTGTACTAACTCGATCTCCTTTCTCTTCGATCTCTTGATATCTGATAACTGATATCTAATATGTTTGGTTGAGGATTTATATATGGAAATTGTTTTGAATGAGGAGCAGCACAATTCAAAGTATGTGCGGACGGAGGTGCTAACCGAATCTTCGATGAAATGCCTCTCATGTTTCCTCTTGAAAGCGTCATCTCCGTCCGCAAAAGGTTAATTCGATCGTTTTTTCGCTACTTATATACATCATACAATTCAGTAGATGACATGATTTGTTAACTTGTCGATCTCTTGGATAATATTAATTTGGGCAGGTTTAAACCAGATGTGATTATAGTAGATATGACTCCATTAGACCGGAATTAAGTTGCAGAGTTCTACAAGTCCCTTGTAAGTCCACGTTTGGGTTGTTCTCCTGTTTGGCACAAGTTTATTAATTAGGGCTTTTCAAAGCAGTGTGACAAATCTTTCCTCCATTTTTTAAAAAAATAGCTTTATAAAACTCTATGTAATTTATCATGTCAAACAAAAATTACTCTTTAATGTATCCTCACAGGCAAAATTTTGACAGATATCTAGAATTTCATTAAAAATTTCATCTAGATTTTTAATCTTAATCTAGATTATAATTAATTAATCTTAAGCTATACTATTAATCTTTGAGGCGCTAAACATGCCTAATCCATCGACCATCAATTAATTTATGTGCTTCAAAATAAGAGCAGGGAACCAAGATAATTGATGAGTCCTATGATCAAGATACAACAGACTTGCATAAGAGTGTTTCGTACCTACAAAAACTCTACATCGACGAGCAAAACCAACCCGACGTAAGTCCTAGAGACTAGAGTACTTCAATTCAATCAAAACAAACCAACCAAAAGAAATAAGATTGATTGATGAAATAGGTAGTTGTATATATTGCAGTTACGCATTCTGGTTACAAGTCCGTTTGGTGGTCGATTCGACCAAGAGGCTAGGAACATCGATCAATGTTCTGTCTTTTCCCGACATTGCGCATGACCTTTCTATCGAGAGAGTCTCTCGTTTTTCTTCTCCCTAAAAACCGTCGCCACGAGATTCATATCGATCCTTCTGTCGTTGGGCCAACTTGTGGCCTTATATGAAAAGCTTCTGCAAATGATCAATTTGGGAGAGAAAGATTGAGATCTTTATTCATGGAGGTGGGGAATGGGTTACAGACTCCATTGTAGAGAGCTGTGAATTGGTGGCTTACAAACGATGTTGTTACCCCTTTATTTATACTACTCCAAGACTCTCTAACCAACTCTCTTTATTGTTAACTAAATTACAATCAAGTGTGTGCATCCTCACCAAGACTAAGTATGCACACTCTACATCCCCCCTCAAGTAGGACTTGGGTGAGTTAGCACAAGGCCTAACTTGGAAGAAAGGAACTTGTGCTGGTGCTCCCCTAATGGCTTAGTGAGGACATCAGCGAGCTGCATACTCGAGCGAACAAACTGTGGAGACAGGAAGCCTTCCAAATAACGATCTCGTACATAATGACAGTCCAACTTGAGATGTTTTGTCCGCTCGTGAAAGACGGGGTTAGTAGTGATATGGATGGCCGCTTTATTGTCGCAGTATAAGGGAATAGGAAGGGGAGTAATGATCTGCAGATTCTCAAGCAAACTGTGTAGCCAAACAACTTCACTAGAAGTGTAAGACATGTTGCGATACTCAGCTTCAGGGGAAGATTTAGACCCCGTCTTTTGCTTTTTAGTCTTCCAAGAGACTAAGGACGTACCCAAAAACACGCAATAACCAAAAACAGACCTTCCAGAGAATGTACAAGTGCCCCAGTCGGCATCGCAATAGGCTGACAGATTGAATTCACCACCAACTGGATAGCATAAACCCAGATTGACTGACCCTTTCAAATACCGGACAACATGATGAGCGGCTTGAATGTGAGGGAGACGAGGTGAAGTTAAGAACTGACTAAGGTGTTGGACAACAAACGTGTTATAACGAGAATGATAAAGCGAAGAACAACACAGAGATTTACGTGGTTCAGCAACGGTGTGTTGCCTACGTCCACGGGCAGAGAACCAATTTTCTTATTAGAGGAAGCGAAACAGATTAGGTTACAAGGGGTCGGCGTTCCATGAGTATATGAAGAGACTCATGGAACCCTAAACAGACAATGGACTGAAAGCCCAAAATAGACAGACGATAGGCCCGTTTACAATAAACATCGCATACCGTAAAGGCGGAGTGGCGCTACCCCCCTAGCCCCCCCCCCCCCCCCCCCGCCAGGGGCGCGTCGCCCCCTGGACCCCCGACTCGTTGACCGGTCAGCGAGACCACCGCCGGGGGGCTCCGCCCCCCGGATCCCCCGATGCGTCGCCGGTCAACAATGATTCAAGGCACATTAACAAATCTCCACCTTGACTTGAATCCTCTCATAAACAGATGCACCTATGACAAGTGCTCAGACGTTCTCTGCCTCAGATTGGTCCTTGACGAAGGACCCAGACTGCCCCGCAGGGCAACTCAACGGCTGGTGATATTAAGCAAGTCCAAACAATGTTGGAACTTGCTTTCTGGAACTGGCTTAGTGAACATATCAGCGGGATTATCAGCAGTTCCCACCTTCTTCACCCTGATTCTCTTCTCATTCCTCAGAAAATGGTACCTGACATCAATGTGCTTCGTCTTCTCATGATGGACTTGATCCTTGGTTAAGCATATTGCACTCAAGCTGTCGCAATACACTAAAGCCTGATCCTGATGTAGGCCTAGATCATTGACCAAGCCTTTAAGCAAGATTCCCTCCTTAGCAGCTTCTGTCAACGCCATGTACTCTGCCTCTGTGGTAGACAAAGTGACTGTAGGTTGTAGAGTTGCTTTCCAACTCACCACAGAACTCCCAAGAGTGAAAACATAGCCAGTCATCGATCTCATACTGTCCACATCAATAGCATAATCAGTGTCTGAAAACCCAGCAACCAAGCACTCTGTATCATTCCCATATCACAGACCAACATCAGTAGTGCCTCTGAGATACCCGAAGATCCTCTTCACAGCTTGTCAGTGTTCCTTCCCAGGCTGAACCATAAAGCGGCTTACCACACTAACAGCAAATGCTAGATCTGGTCGAGTGCAGACCATAGCATACATCAGACTCCCCACTGCGCTCGCATAAGGGACCTTAGACATGTACTCCTTCTCCTCCTCAGTCTGAAGTGTGTACATTCCCAGCTTGCTGTTAGACGCCATTGAAGTATCTATAGACTTAGCCGAAGACATTCCAAACCTGCTCAATATCTTCTTGATGTACCCTTCTTGAGATAAGAAGTGTTTTCTCTGCTTCCTGTCTCTATAGATCTCTACTCCCAGAATCTTTCGAGCAGCACCCAGATCTTTCATATCAAACTCTGCACTGAGACAATCCTTCAGCTTTTGGATATCTGACTTGTTCTGAGCAGCAATCAACATATCATCCACGTACAACACCAGATAAATATGTGAACCATCATCCAGACTGTTGTGGTAAACACATCAATCATATGGACTCCTGTTGTATCCCAGCTGCACCATATAGCTATCAAATCGCTTATACCACTGCCTTGGTGACTGTTTCAGCCCATACAAAGACTTCTTCGATCAGTCTGCAAACATGGTTCTCTTTTCCAGGAACCTGAAAACCATCCGGCTGAGACATGTATATTTCCTCCTCCAACTCTCCATGTAGGAAAGCTGTCTTCACATCTAGTTGCTCAAGCTCCAAATCCTGATGTGCAACCATTGCTAGTAGCACCCTGATAGAAGTATGTCTGACCACTGGTGAGAAAATCTCATTGTAGTCTACTCCCTCTCGCTGATTGAATCCTTTTGCAACTACTCGTGCTTTGTACTTAACACCCTCAGCAGCTGATAGTCCTTCCTTTTTCCTGAAGACCCATTTGCAAGTAATCACCTTCCTATCAGCAGGCAATTTGACAAGCTCCCAAGTCTGATTCTTGTGAAGAGACTCCATCTCTTCTCCCATTGCTGCGAGCCACTGTGCTGACTCACCTCCAGAAATAGCAGCCTTGTAGGTGGACGGAGCATCATCCTCCACCTCCTCGGCCACCTGCAAGGCATATCCCACCAACTCACCAGACCTATATCTCGCAGGAGGTCTGATGTCAACCCTTCTTGGCCGATCTAGAGCAATAATGCGATGTGTCGCTCCACCTGCTCCTGTGTCTAGTGGTATAGCCTCTGTCTCAGCAGTGTCTGACTCAATAGTACCTGATTGGTTTGTGACCAAATCATGTACCTAACTCTCAGATGGAGTGAAGTCCAACTCCACCTCCTCAGCAACAACCTCTTTCTCAACAGCATCACTGGTCTTCTTCCTAGAATTCAGCAAAGAACTCTCATCAAAGACTACACTTCTGCTAAGTATAATCTTGCTATCAGACCAGATCCTGTACCCTTTCACACCAGTACCATAGCCCATGAAGACTCCCTTCTTAGCTCTTGGCTCTAGCTTACCCTCATCAACATGATAATAAGCAATGCACTCAAAAACCCTCAGATTAGAGTAATCAGCAGCCTTTCCAGTCCACACCTCATAAGGTGTGTTTTGCAGTCGATACCCGTGTGTGGGCTCCGATTCACGAGATAGCAAGCTGTTGAAACTGCTTCTGCCCAGAATCTCCTATCAAGGCCTGAATTGGAAAGCATGCACCTTGCTTTCGCCAGAAGAGTCTGATTCATTCGTTCTGCTACACCATCCTGCTGTGGTGTGTATCTGACTGTGTGATGCCGAACAATGCCCTCATCTCTGCAGAACCCATCAAACTCAGATGAACATAATTCCAGACCATTATCAGTTCGCATCCTCTTGACCTTCTTTCCAGTCTGATTCTCTACTAGAGTCTTCCACTCCCCGAACTTACTGAATGCCTCACTTTTGTTCCTCATCATGAATATCCAAGTCATCCTAGAGTAATCATCAATTAGAGACAAAAAATACCTATGACCGCCCAAGGACTGAACACGTGAAGGACCCCAACAGTCTGAATGGATGTAATTCAGCGTGCCTTTTGTCTGATGAACTGGTTTAGGAAATTTGCTGCGATGTAATTTCCCAAACACACAATGTTCACAAAACTCAAGGCTCTGGGCCTTATGACCTCCCAGAAGATCTACTTTCGAGAGAACTTGCATCCCCCTTTCACTCATATGAGCCAACCTCATATGCCAAAGCCTTGTCAGATCAGCTTCCTGAACCCCAGCGGAAACAGCCGCTGCAGCACCTGTAACTGAGGAACCTTGTAGGGTGTACAAAGTTCCCTTTCCCCGCTTGACTCCCTGCAGAACCACATCAGAGCCTCTTAACACACGCAACTTTCCCCCATAACCTGTGTACCTGAGCCCCTTGTCGTCTAACACTGTTAGGGATATCAGATTCTTCGTCATGGATGGCACGTGCTTGACATCCTCCAATGTGTGAAATTTCCCATCATTTGTCCTAAACCTAACTGAGCCAGTCCCAACAACCTTGCAGAGAGCATCATTCCCCATGGATACATTGCCCCCATCAGCACGGTTATATGTTGCAAACAACTCCCTTTTAGGACATATATGATAGGACGCCCCAGAGTCAAGATACCACACATCAGCCCTGTGTGTGTGATCATCAGCTAACATAACAATATCCTCCTCAGAAGTATTGCCACAATCAGCTACTGCTGCAGACCCAGATTTCTCTTCCTCTTGCTTCTTCTTCTTCGGACAGTCATTCTTCCAATGACCTTTCTCCTTGCAGTAGTTACAAACATCGTTTGGTTTAGGGCCTGATTTGCGATCTTGCCGATGCTTCTTCTTATTGCCCTTTTTTACCATCAGATTTGCCTCCGTTTGCCACAAGCTCGGAAGCCTGATTGTCTGTAACCGACACGGTTGCCTTCAGACGCAACTCTCTGCTGTGAAGCGACGATCTAACCTCTTCCAAAGTGATGGTATCCTTCCCAACGACGAACGACTGAACGAAGTTCTCGTATGTGGGGGGTAGGGATACCAGCAGAATTAGGGCAGCATCTTCGTCCTCCACCTTAACATCAATATTACGCAATTCAAGTAATAAAGTGTTAAGTTGATCAAGATGATCTCTGAGTTGTGTACCTTCTTGCATACGCAGCCCGAACAACCGTTGTTTCAGAAGCAACTCGTTTGTCAGAGACTTTGTCATGTACAAAGACTCCAACTTTAGCCACACCTTGCTTGCGGTTTCCTGATCAGCAACTTCTGTTATGACATCGTCTGCGAGTCACAACATAATCGTCGAATGAGCCTTCTCCTCCAGAAGGTCGTACTCAGCGGTGGTTGTATCTGCCCCCTTCTTGTCGGCGGCCAACGGTGTCCATAAGCCTTGCTGTTTCAGCAAAGCACGCATCTTGATCTGCCACAGACTGAAAGAATTTCTTCCAGTAAACTTGTCGATCTTCAACACAGAACTAGACATCATTCTCGGCGGAAATCAACAACCAAAGCTCTGATACCAGTTTGTTAGGGGCAAGGTCTTGTTGGGCCTGACCAGAAAACCTAACATATAAGTCAGACCATGGCACCATCCCAAAACCAATTGGCATTAGGTGGAGTAGCCCGTCCACTTATATGTTAGGTTCAGAATCATCCCACTTCCGATGTGTGATTCACAAGTGTCCCAACCAGACAGCCTAACATATAAGTCAGACCGTGGCACCATCCCAAAACCAATTGGCATTAGGTGGAGTAGCCCGTCCACTTATATGTTAGGTTCAGAATCATCTCACTTCGGATGTGTGATTCACAAGTGTCCCAACAAATCCCCCTCTCACTTGCGAATCCATCACAAGTCTAGCCCGGTTGGAATTGAGACCTCCACGCAACGGGTTCGACTAACCCGTCATCGATTCAGATGTGGAGTCCATCTCAATATTTGGTGCAACCGGCCCAACCGCCGAACCCGGATCTGATACCAGTTTGTTATAACGAGAATGATAAAGCGAAGAACAACATAGAGATTTACGTGGTTCAGCAACGGTGTGTTGCCTACGTCCACGGGCAGAGAACCAGTTTTCTTAGTAGAGGAAGCGAAACAGATTAGGTTACAAGGGGTCGGCGTTCCATGAGTATATGAAGAGACTCATGGAACCCTAAACAGACAATGGACTGAAAGCCCAAAATAGACAGACGATAGGCCCGTTTACAATAAACATCGCATACCGTAAAAGCGGAGTGGCGCTGCCCCCCTAGCCCCCCCCCCCCCCCCCCCCGTAAGGGGCGCGTCGCCCCCTGGACCCCCGACTCGCTGACCGGTCAGCGAGTCCACCGCCGGGGGGCTCCGGCCCCAGGACCCCCCGATGCGTCGCCGGTCAACAATGATTCAAGGCACATTAACAAAACGATATATTCGGTCGAGTCAAATTGAGATAAAGAAGTCGACCAATGAGACACCTATAAGTCTCGGGATCAGGAAGTAACTCACCATCTTCGGTAGACAGTGTTAAACCTCGAGGTAAAGGGAAAGCAGCTGGCTTACAGTCGTCCATATGGAGTTCCTTGACGATATCAATGGTGTATTTGCGTTGGTTGAGTAACATACTAGCTGAATTCCTAGACACCTCTAGACCCAGAAAATAACCAATGAGCCCCAAATCCTTTATGGTGAATGATGAGTGCAGTGATGCTTTAACACGGTTGATGATGCCAGAATCAGTCCCGGTGATGATCAGATAATCCACGTACACCAGAGCAGCAATCAACCCATCATTCAGAAGTGTCATGACAAATAATGAATGATCATACTTCGATTGGGAAAAGCCCTGCTTCTGGAGGAACTTAGACATCTCCAAATTCCATTGTCTCGAAGCCTGTTTAAGGTCGTATAAGGATCGTTTCAAGAGACAAACTTGACCATCTTTAGCCTTAGAATAACCCTCCGAAGGTAGCATATAAACTTCCTCATCAAGAGTGCCATGAAAGAAGGTGCTATTTACGTCTAATTGACAGACCGGCCAAGCTCGAGTAGCAGCAATGGCGTGAAACAAGCGCACTGTTGTGAACTTGGCAACGAGAGAGAAGGTATCTTTGTAATCTTTGCCCCTCATTTGGTTGTAACCTTTTGCAACCTATCGAGCCTTGTAACGCTCAACTGAACCATCATGACGAAATTTAACCTTGAATATCCACTTGCTACCGATTGCTTTCTTTCCCGGAGGCAACTGTGTAAGAGCCCAAGTATTATTTTTATCAAGAGCACTGATCTTTTTTTGCATTGCCTCAACCCAGTGTTTCTCCTTTGAAGCTTGGAGGTAAGTAGTGGGTTCAAAAACAGACAAAACATTGTTAAATGAAGCCACAAATTCAGGTGAGTAATGGCAGGTACTGCCCAGAGAAGTAGCCATGAAAGTCTGAGAGCCATCGCTTATAGATGGCAAAGTGCTGCAAACAAAATCATGAAGATAAGAAGGACGATTGGCCTGTCTAGATGAACAACGAGGACCACCGATGTCATCTGAAGGGGGCTCACTTGCAGCTAAGGGCACAGGTTGAGATGACATTGTGGTAGGAAGTGAATCAAAACCTTTCTCAGGCACCACATCCTATGGTGAATGGTCATGACCAAAATCAGATCCTGATGCCAGAGGACTTGAAGGCACAATCATTGAATCAACAAGATCAGGCGACGACATTGACATGTATGGATAGGGACTAACATCCGGATTAACTAAGGGCATAGGGCTTGAAGGTGATGATGACGAAGGTGTAGGATTAGCAAAAGGAAAGACGTCCTCAGAGAACACAACTTCTCTACTGACAAAGACCTTCTTAGTGTCCAAATCATATACCCTATACGCCTTCTGACCCAGAGGGTAACCAAGAAACATACAACGAATGCTTCTAGCTGCAAATTTGTCTAAATTCCCATTATTGACTAAAACGTGACACAAGCACCCAATCACACGAAGCTCTGTGTAGCAGGGTGGCTTGCCATAGAGCAGTTCAAATTGAGTTTTCCAACCCAGAACTGCAGAAGGTAAACGATTGATGATGTGAGTGGCTCCTAATATACAATCTCCCCAAAAAAGTAAGGGCAAATTAGCTTGAAATTGAATTGCCCTTGCAGTGTCAAGAAGATGACGGTGCTTACGTTCAACTCTACCGTTTTGTTGGGGAGTATACGGAATCGATCGATGATGCTCAATACCCTTGGAAGCAAATAAGCTGAAACAAGACTTATTGATGAACTCACTGCCATTATCAGTTCGGATTTTCTTAACCCTGCAATTGAACTGATTCTCAATCAAATCAGAAACTCGGTAATGACTTGACAAATCTGTTGCTTGTTCTGAACTAACCGAGTCCAGGTGGCTCGACTTTTGTCATCAAGTATGGTGAGAAAGTAACGAGCACCATCCCTGTTTGGAACACGATAGGGTCCTGCACCATTCCTGTCATTGTTCTTGACCTCAGAGTTCCCTTTGAAGCTTCTTCCGGCGTTAAGAGCACTAGTTTCTCCTTGAGTTACCAAACTCGTAACGATCTTTTGACGCTCAACCTGTTGAGCAAGGTAGTACACCATGTTGACTGAAGGCAAGGGCTCTATGGACAGGATCTGGTTCCTGACTGCCTCAAATCCATCGTTGAGGCCAAGGAGAAACTCCATCAATCTGTTCTTACTCTGCAACTCAAGCATCCGTTTCAATAGACTACACGAACAATGCTTTTCAAGAGCACCAAAAGTACATTATGGAATTCCTTCCAGATTATCAATTTCGTCCCAAATTCGCTTTCTCTTTCCATAGTACTCAGCCACCGACTGGTTTTCTTGCACCTGGCTACTTAGTTCTCGCCTCAATTGGAAAACCAGTGGTCCATTGGTCTGACCAAAGCGTTCAACAATCTCATCCCAAAGTTGTTTAGCGGAATTTGAATACATGAATCCCTCAGATATAGATCCAATCATTGAATTCAAAATCCAACAGCATACCATATAGTCGCAACGAATCCACTGCAAATACTCCGGCGTGCCAAGATCTGGAAGCGCCACACTTCCATCGATAAAACCGAGCTTGAATTTCGCTCCCAGAGCCATCCCTGCGCTGCGACTACAACTCAGGTAGTTCGATCCGTTGAATTGGCTCGAAACTAGTTGTGATCCAGGGTGATCCGAGTTGGATAAAGCCAACGGATCGTTGATCACGTGACTGGTGACTTCGCCGGATTCATTGCGATTCTCCGATTGTGAAATTCTGTCGTCAGCCATCCTTGATCTCAGATTTCAGAACGGAATTGGCAATCGCAGTACTAGAGAAGCAAGATCTCAACGAACACAGATTTTCGGAAGAAAGCGAGATCTAGAAAAAAAACACGAACGGAAATTTCTTAAGAGAACGAGTAGAAAAAAATGGATCAGGAGTTTAATCAAACTGCAGAGAAGCTTGACATTGCTCTGATACAATGAAAAGCTTCTGCAGATGATCAATTTTGGAGAGAAAGATTGAGATCTTTATTCATGGAGGTGGGGAATGGGTTACAGACTCCATTGTAGAGAGCTGTGAATTGGTTGCTTACAAACGATGTTGTTACCCCTTTATTTATACTACTCCAAGACTCTCTAATTAACCAACTCTCTTTATTTTGTTAACTAAATTACAATCAAGTGTGTGCATCCTCACCAAGACTAAGTATGCACAGGCCCGTGAAAGAGCATGTGCAAGTGGATCTTTTGAACATGGCCCCCAAATTTCTGGAGCCCAATATCATATAGCCCAGTAGTTAATTATATATATATAAATGACTTCCCTTCGTAGACCCAATGCCGATAGCACCTTGGTGGTTAAGGACTTGCGCTCCATTTCTGGAGTTCCGAGTTTGAATCCCGTTTTGTTAGATTTTGGGGCCCTTTTCACATTTTTCTTTTTTGCTTCAATAAAGGATTCTGCAGTAAGGAGTAACTTTCCATATTTACGTTTTTCTTTTCTTTTTTGTTTCAATATACTCTGTATTTGCTGCCCATATTTACTTTTTTTTTGTTGGGTTCAATGTACTCTTTTTTTTATTATTAATTTGGTGGAGCTTACCTGTTAATTTTCTTATCATTTTTATACTTGTGTTTTTTTAGCAGATTATCTTTGTTTTAATATTGAAGTATTTTATGTTGAGGATCTATTAATATTACTAATTCTGCTAGCATTTTACTGACGTGTCACGCTCACAATTAAAGTTGAATTTTTTTATTCAAATGAGCTTTTCTTATTGGTCAATATCATTATGGAAACTTTAAAATATTTGTTTCTTATTTTAAATATGATTTGAATCCATTCCCTTTTTTTATATATTTTCGGTTATATTTTTGTAAATATTGAGACATATTTCCATTTTTTTTTTCGATTGCAATATATATCTATTAATATTACTAATTCTGCTAGCATTTTGCTGACGTGTCACGCTCACAATTAAAGTTGAATTTTTTATTCAAATGAGCTTTTTCTTATTGGTCAATATCATTATGGAAACTTTAAAATATTTGTTTCCTATTTTAAATATGATTTGAATCCATTCCTTTTTTTATTTATTTTCGGTTATATTTTTGTAAATATTGAGACATGTTTCCATTTTTTTTTCCAATTGCAATATATATCTATCTATCTATTAATATTACTAATTCTGCTAGCATTTTGCTGACGTGTCACTCTCATAATTAAAGTTGAATTTTTTATTCAAATGAGCTTTTCTTATTGGTCAATATCATTATGGAAACTTTAAAATATTTGTTTCCTATTTTAAATATGATTTGAATTCATTCCCTTTTTTATTTATTTTCGGTTATATTGTCGTAAATATTGAGACGTGCTTCCATTTTTTTTTCCGATTGCAATATATATCTATTATCTATCTATCTATCTATCTATCTATTAATATTACTAATTCTGCTAGCATTTTACTGACGTGTCACGCTCACAATTAAAGTTGAATTTTTTATTCAAATGAGCTTTTCTTATTGGTCAATATCATTATGGAAACTTTAAAATATTTGTTTCCTATTTTAAATATGATTTGAATCCATTCCCTTTTTTATATATTTTCGGTTATATTTTTGTAAATATTGAGACATATTTCCATTTTTTTTTCGATTGCAATATATATATATATATATATATATATATATATATATATATATATATATATATATATATATATATATATATCTATTAATATTACTAATTCTGCTAGCATTTTACTGACGTGTCACGCTCACAATTAAAGTTGAATTTTTTATTCAAATGAGCTTTTCTTATTGGTCAATATCATTATGGAAACTTTAAAATATTTGTTTCCTATTTTAAATATGATTTGAATCCATTCCCTTTTTTATATATTTTCGGTTATATTTTTGTAAATATTGAGACATATTTCCATTTTTTTTTTCGATTGCAATATATATATATATATATATATTACTAATTCTGCTAGCATTTTGCTGACGTGTCACGCCCACAATTAAAGTTGAATTTTTTTATTCAAATGAGATTTTCTTATTGGTCAATATTATTATGGAAACTTTAAAATATTTGTTTCCTATTTTAAATATGATTTGAATCAATTCTTTTTTTTTAATTTTCGGTTATATTGTTGTAAATATTGAGACATGTTTCCATTTTTTTTTTTGCGATTGCAATATTCTCATAATTCGTCTACATACATTACCTTATTAAATCATTTTCAAAATTTGTATCGTATCTCTTTCCAACTAATTTATAAATTATAAAAAAATACTTTATACATATTTTTGTTTTAAACACGTGTATATATTAATATAGTATTATATAAATATATAAAATGATGTTCAAATTAAAATAAATCAAGCTTCCGTGCCTTCAAGGCACGGGTATTACACTAGTTTTATAAAATTTCTATTCACTTAATGAAACTAATTGAATTTTAAAAATGTAAAAACAAAAGGAACTGAAATACAAATCACTACAAGTATTTATTTAAAAACCATCTAAATCCTCTTTGTACAAAAATAAAAATAAAAATTGGTTTATAACATTTAATGTTTATCTTATTTTAATATATTTTGATTAAATTAATATAAATTGGATAAATATAGTGTAATATTTTTTTTACTTTAATCTATATCACTTATAATAATTAAATAAATACAAAATAATAATTAATTAACATGATTAATTTTAGTTTTTGTACAGGGCCCTCCAATTGATTGGCACGGCCGTGAGTATGCACACTCTACATTATACGCACCGAACTGGCTGTGAGACCAAGGAGAAGTGGAGCTGAGAAACATCACCGATGGAAGACAACTCTCGAATAGGCGTCAAACTAGAAAACCTCAGTAACAAAAGACGAACGTAGATACCACATCGGATTGGAAGACCTCGCCAATGGAAGATGGACTCGAGTCAATGGTGGATCTGACAACCTTGGAAATCGAAGATGAATCTCGACTCTCGAGTTGAAGTCCATCTCGAAGAGGACGCTGAGAGACATTGTTTGAGTGGGCTATGCGAGGTTGGGTGGATTTAGGGTATTCATATTTTTTGTCAAACGAGGGGCTTCATACGGAGTATTAATTAATGAATTGCCATTTCCGACGCACACAGGCGTCGAGAAAGGTGTCAATTTTGACGTATCAAAGTGTCGAAAAATTTAGACACTAAAAGTTGTCAAAAAATTTCGACGCCAATACATAGCATCGAGGCTAAAGCGTCTAAATTTATCCGGTTTTGTAGTAGTGTATATATGTGAGGGGGCAAAAAGTTGATTTATGATTTAATTTGAGAGATTAAAATATAATACTTTTTTTTTGGTCAAAGAGGTTATTTATTTAACATAATTATTATAGTATTAATTATACTACACCATTCTATTTAATATGTTAAACTCAACATATAGGTAATCCAATGCATACCCTATGGTGTGTACTGATGGATAACATATTAATCAGTTAGCAATTTAGCATTATGTAGTTTGTGTTGCGACTTAATTAAAAGAGGTAAAGAGAGTCTAATATGGAAAGTTTTGAAAAAGAGGTGTTCCTATTGTTCACACACCGATACAACACAACACGTACATACGACCTCCAGTCATCGATCAGTCCCGACAAACTTTCATAGTACCCTAAGCATTTTAATATGGAATTTAATATTGTTTTGAACGGGGAGCAGCACAGTTGAAAGTATGTGCAGATGGTGGTGCTAACCGAATCTTTGACGAAATGCCTCTCTTGTTTCCTCTTGAAAGCATTATCATGAGATTCACATCGATCCTTCTGTTCTTGGCCCAACTTGTGGTATTAAGAATCTTGCAATGGATTTGTATGGGGAGGTTCGGTTATAAACCCCTCCAACAAACTCCTAACTACTTACTAGAGGGAAATTAAAGAAATGTCCCTTTTATTCTTGTATAATACCCAAACTACCCTTACATTATATCTAAAAGGAAATGTATATACTCCATAGCCCCTCCTCAAGCAAGACTTGAAAGAGGGACAACAAGGCCGAGCTTGGAGCAAAAGAACCTGTGTTGAGCAGCACCTAGAGCTTTGGTGAACACATTAGTTGTCTGTAGATTTGTGGGTACATGAGAGGTTTGTAAGAACCCATCCTGAATCAATTCACGAATGAAGTGACAGTCCACTCTTATATGCTTGGTCTTCTCATGAAAAACCGGATTTGCTGCCAGATGTTGTGCAGATTTATTACGACAAAAGAGTTTGATAGGTAAGGGGGCATCAATCTGTAAATCTGACAGTAATCCTGTCATCCAAATCAACTCACTAGAAACATAGGACATAGCTCTGTACTCGCTCTTAGTAGAGGACTTAGAGACAACCCTTTGTTTCTTTGTCTTCCAAGAGACAAGAGAAGAGCTGATGAGAGGGTTTCTCGACCAAATAAATTTGTAGTCAAGACCCCGCTATAGGATAGTGGAGTCAGGTTCGTCCTCAGGAGAGAAGTAAGCGGTTCTAGGTTTAGTGTGTTTTGGGGTTCAGGGATAGCGGGAAAAGGTGGGGAGGTTGTTGTCGACAAAGAATAGAGGGGTCGATGTCGATGGATGGAGAGGGAATGGTGGTTGGTATCGGGTAGAATATGTGCCGAATAAAAATAATAAAATAAAACAAATGAAGATGCAAACTTCCAAGGTTAGGGATCACCACAACAATAAACATATGTGTAGATCATAAATCACATAAATATGCATGCTTTATATCAAGGAATCGACTTTCGCAAATTCCAACAATTTAGGTGATAGAGGCTCTCGCATAAAAACCTAATTTGTTTCTACCTTTTCTTAATTAGGATTAGTCGGCTCTCGCAAATAAACCCTAATTACGATCCAATTCATAATAAGATCACTTTCGCTTCAATATCATGAATAAGGAATTTCCTCAACTCTCGCAAAGGATTAAACACATAGGTAGATGATGATAAAGACATATAAATTCATGGATTTATAAATCAAACACACATATCTATGTTGGGATCACCCCAACCCTAGAAGAAGGAAAATTAGAAAGCAAACATAATGAAAGAAATTAACTTTGACATAAATCAATGAAAATTAGCCCCCTAGGGCTTTATTTATAGCATTCTATTCCTTGCTAATCAAGGATAGAATCTTCTATCTATATCTAAAATTATATCTAAAATGCTTAATGATAAATAAAAGCAATAAAGGAAATAAATCTAAAAGGAAAAGATAAATCTAAACTAGGTAATATGTCTTCATGTTGATAGATCTCCCTTTCATGGATAGATGATGATAGATCTCGGCCCACTCGACATCCTTCGTGCCCAAGGAATCCCAGCTCTACTCGGACTGCTCAAACCGAGTAACGCGGCTCGACATGTCTACTCGATATCGACCACGGCTACTCGATATCGAGTACCAGGGTTCGTCGACTTGGTTTGGCTGGGAGACTCTGCTCGACAAGGCTCGGACATGGCTCGGACATGGCTCGGAGGTCTGGTTGATATCGACCACGGCTACTCTGTATCGAGTAGATGTGGTCTGCGTCTTCGTCCTCGGTTTCTCGGTTTGGCACAGCTCGTCGACTCCGGACATGGCTCCGAAGTGTCGTCGATCTCGACTAGATGGTACTCGAGATCGAGTAAGGTTCCGGAGTCGGGTTGTCTCTGACTCAGTGTCCTCGATCAGCTCTGCTCGACCAGGTGTGCTCGACCAGCACTCGTCGAGATCGAGTAGATGCTAGTCGATCTCGAGTAGAGTTCTCTCAGCTTTCTACTCTGTTCTTGAAACGCACGTTTCCGAGTCCTCGTTTGTCGGATTGACGCATATGACCATGCGTCGGAAAGCTCTTTCCGAGGGCTACAACTCTCATGAAGACATCAAAGCTTGATTCAGAATGAAGAATGATGAAAAATGGCCTTTTCTCCAGCTGCACCATTCTTAGCTTCTCCATAAGTTTCCTTTAAGCTCCAAAGTGCGTCCGATTTCTGCGAAATATAACCAAAACTTGTGTAGACCTCCATATATTGCAAATAAGTGTAAACTACACAGATTCTGTATTATTCTAACCCAAATGTATGCAATGTATGCAGAAATCGATATAAAAGTTACTGTAAAACATGGCAAATTAGGCTCACAACAAACACCCCATACTTAAGCTTGCTTGTCCTCAAGCAATACTTTTATTTGTCATTCAGGGGAAGAAATCGAACTCTCAACATATTAGATTCATTCTTATATGACCCTGCAATCAATTACCATCCTTGAAAAGGTACTAGTGTCATAAATCCATGCATGTGCAAATATACAAAAGCAACATCTACTCACAAAAGGAGGGTTATGCAAAACATTCATTCGTGACAAAGCATTAATAATCAAGAGGACTTTAATTAAGCTCATGAAGGAGTAGATTGGTAAAAGTCTAAGAGGTGGGCAATTTCTGGCAATGTGGTGCTAATGATCCGGGGAAATGGAGTATTTTCAAACTTGAGTTTCCACATTCCTTTTCATAAGATTCATCACCTTTCATATTGCTTTTCTCAATAATAATGCTTTTACCTCTCTAACCTCAGCACTGCCTTCTCGCGAGTCGCAAACATGGGTGTCATGAATGGTCCCGGATAGTTAGTGCTTTGGACTCCTCACAGTGTGTCCCATCTCTCCAAACTATTATCTTAGAGAGCAAGGTCAATCTACCTTTATCTCCTGAGGTGATTGGATTTTCTTTCACTCATTAAATTTTCCATATATTTCAAACAATTTTCAACCCAACTCCAAATAATGACAACACAAACACCATATAATAATCTCCATAATGTAACATCATTCTCAACATAATCCCCGGATGGAAATAAGGTAAAGAATGGAAAATATTTAGATCATGTGGAGCAATAATTGAAATAAGGCATATTATGGCTTTTTGTGATGCATAAGCATAGGTAAGGCTTAGGATTATAACAATATGAGCATTGTATGGAAATATAAAGTCCTCCATCCTCTTATCATGCAACATGTCAAAAGCAACTTCAAATTTTACCTCCTTTCATGGTTTTCAAGAAAATATGCACTTCATTGTGACTTCCCTTTACTAGGCAATTTCATGTTATATCTCTAATGAATCCAATTTTGCATTGTCGAGTTCAATATAAGCTTCCATGACATTAATCAAAAAATTTCAATGGGGGTCATTTTTTCTCAAAATTTTGGAAATCATGCATATACGCACATAAATCAATAATGCATTCCAAAATAGCCATGTAGCAATTCAAAGAAATAAATTCTAAATATGCACAAATAATGTCAAATATGGCAAATATGCACAAAGTAAGCCCTTCCCCCACCCCATACTTAAACATTACAGTGTCCTCACTGTATAAAAAAATAAGGGTAAAGAAAGAAACTCACTAGACAGGTGTGCAAGGCCTCTTAATATCGAAAAGAAGCACCTCCTGGGCCGAGTATGAATATTGCTTGGTTCTATCCATAGACCTGAAAAGTATGGAAGACATATACCCACAAAAAAAAAAAAAAACCAAAAAATGTTCAAAACCAAAAACAAGCAAAAAAACAATGTCCCAAACACTACAAAAAAAAATGAAATTCGCATCGGTAAAAAGTCGTGGCAAAAGGCCTTCAAAGGGTGGCAAAAGTCATCTAGCTTCGGCTAAGCTACGGCAAATAGGGGGGTGGCGAATTCTGGGGTGGCAAAATTTTGTAGCTTCGGCAAATAGCCGTAGCAAAAAAAATTAGCGACGGCTACGCTACGGCAAGCAACCCCTACTGAAAAATACGTCACATTTGCCACGGCAAGTTGCCGTAGCTAAAGTGCGGGGGAAATTAAAAAAAAAACCCAGCTTTTTAGCCCGGACTTTTCAGACCCAGGCTAAAAAGTCCAATATTTTTTTAAAAAAATAAAATAATACGCACAATTTACATAAATAATAAGATTTCATTAAATTATACAAAATTTACATAAATAATAAAATTTCATTAATTATACAAAATTTACATATATAATAAAATCTCAAAAACTACATTATTTATATACAATAAATATGCAAAATTATAAAATTTACATATAGAATAAAAAAAATTGCCTCATAAAGAAATAGGTCTCTCAGTCTACACTCATCCTCATTACAAACTCTCATCCAATCTTTCATTTCCAAACAAGAGATAAAACAACAAACAAGAACAAAATCAGTTCTGTAATAAAGCATCAATAATGCAACTTGCTAGATCTATTAAAATGTGAACTTTATAAAGGATAACTCAATTTGATTACCTTGGAACAGCAGAAACCCCAGAGGAAAAAAAAGTAGCAGTTGCAAAAAGTAGCAGCTGCAATCATTTAAAATTGGGATCATTCAAAGATGTACATTTAACAAAGCAAAAGCAAGTTACAACTTACAAGGAATGTTCTTTAAGATAACATATTGATGAAATAAACAGAAATGCATTTATTAAGCAACTAGGCAACGAGTGAATCTTAAACTTTATTCTTTGAATAGCTGATAGGATTCATCTTCTAAAAGAATGATCTCATTGAAGCTAGAAAGAGCATCCAACTACTTGACAACACCTAAACAGATCCAGTTGTAAAGAATCGGATTATATACTCATTGACAGAAAATGGTAATTATATAGGTAAGCTACAACTCTACAAGCCTACACATTTAATAGAAAAGATGTGGATCGATACGAAAAAGCGTAATTTACCCAGCGCTTGGTGGCAAGAGCTGTCTGTTTCACAGCATAAATGAACTGCTCAAGTGAAGGGGAGAGCATGCACATTCTGTCGGCAACCATCTGCATCCACAGTGCATTCTGCTCAGGACGGAAAAGCATAAGACGACCATCCTGCCTTTTGTACGCCTTCATTCCCTCAAAGAGGCCCTATTTGATGAGAGCAAGTTAGTACATATTCTTTATGTGTTTCACTTTGGTAGAGAAGCTGAAATAAACAATGAAACAACATGAAGAAGAAGCTAACATGTTCATAGTTTAAGACACAGGCAGCAAGACTGAGCTCAATGTTCCCATAGCGACAGAGTTGGCCCTTGATGAAGTTCACTTCTGTTGAGCATTTCATGGTGTAAATGAAGTCTATAGGTACAAGGCTAAACCCAAGGCCCAGTCCATATCCGCACATTCTTCATCGCTGCTAGACCTGCAACAACACAAGCAAAGAGACGCTCATATGAAGGAAGAATCGGGTAAAAAAGGCACTAATGAGTAACAAAAGTAAGAAAAACAGCTGGTTCCAAGCATTGACAGTGAGATTGCCTATAAACAGGTGACGCAGTTGCATGGTGGAGAGCTTGATTTGATTGGGAAGTGAAGAATCGGTGATCTACAGCCTGCAATTCACCAATCAACAGTCCGGTTATATCACAGACTGACAGTATCCCAAAATTTACCAACACTTACGGCAAATGATTACTTCTCAATGTCATTTTCCCTTTTTTTAATAAAAAAAGAAATCCAAAGTACCATGAATCATCATAAGCAATAATGCAAAATTAGCTCAAAAGCATGGTCATAAGCTACAACAATGCAAAATCACCAATCAACAGACCGGTTTTGAGGAATATTTCAAGACTTCCTCTGAAGCATGGTCATAAGCTACAACAATGCAAAATTAGCTCAAAAGCATCAAAAGCACGACTAAATAGGGAAAAGAGTCACATAAATCACATCTAATCTATGAATATCCATGTATATATGATGAAAAAAAACTACCAAAGAAAACCAACTTTGAATGACTGGAATATGAGTATAAATCAGTATCATCTAAACACTACATAATTGAATAATAGCTAGGTGAAAATCGACTCTTATTATTTAATAGGCAACACGAATTAGAAGGAATCAAGGACTAACAGTGACTCCCTGCTGTACACAGTTAAAGCAAGCTTATAGGGTGTAAGATTTAAAATATATATTATTCCATTAACAAGAACAAGAGGTGAGAAATTTCATTAATTCGAACTGAGAGGGTAGGAGTAGAAAAGAACCAATGTAGAAAAGTTCATTGAAGATGACAGAAAATGATCAATCCACCAGCCATATATTGCAAACTAGGTTAACAAAAGAAACAAATCAAAGCAAGAGATCTAGCTAGGTAAACACCAAAAGTTTCCCAATAACACAAAATTAAAAGCATTTATCATTCAACGAGAAGACTTCTTTTTTAAAAAAAAAATGGGGGTTTAAATCATCCCTTGAACAATATACTTAAATAAGCAGGTAAATCTAAATTCCACCCTCTAATTCTTAAAGTACCTCTTCGTTTTCAAGTTTTCACTTTTGACTTGAGCAATATTGGCTAATTTTCTTATTTTCTTCTTCAGGCAGATTGGGTAATCTGTAAAAGCAAATTGATTAACAACGGATATATAAACCTGACAAACTCACGGTTCTGCTAATTGCACGGCGTTCATATCGCCAGGCGCACGGTGCCGGTGCCGGCTTGCTGAACCGGCAGACCCAGATGCCGATGCCGGACTCCCAAACCGACAGACGTGGTGCGAGGGAATCTGCGCTTTCGTCCAATCAGTCAAATCGACTGAAAATCTGAACCAAAGCTGAATTCCGGTGCCGGATTCCGGGTTCGGCACGCTTACCTCGGGCATCGCTTCAGTCACTTCGTCGGAAAGGCTGGAGAACCGGGGCATCGCTGGCTCGAACTTACCTCGGGCATTGGATGCCGGTTTGGGAGTCCGGCAAGGGCATACATGATGCCGGTTTGGGAGTCCGAGATCGGCAAGCCTGGCTGCCGGATTGAGAAGCCGGCACCGGCACCGTGCGTTTGGCGAGAAACCGCCGTGCAAATAACAAAAAGGCAAACTCATCGATGAAATGTGAAAATGAAAAGCAACATTTGCATTCCAGAAAAGAGCATATTCTATTTTTTCATAAGAAATTGCAGCAACACAGAAATTGCAGCTTATCATTCTTTCAGAAAGAGCTTAAAGAAATGGAGGAAAGGAAGAAAAAGAAAGTAACCTCTGAGCATGAAAATAAGTGGCAAGTGTTAGCAGATTCAGAACCTCAAGTGGATAAAGTACCTACAGGCTACAGGTGTATCAGCTCAGGAGGATCCTAAACAGAAGCAAAGGGAAGAAGAGTTACAGAAAAGAAAATTAGCTCCCAAAGGCAAAGGAAGGGCAAATGAAATGAATATTCAGATTAACAATAACCTAACACAAACAGAGATCAAATGAAATGAATATTCAGACAGTGATGGTCAATTAAAGAGTCTCACAAATGTAGCATAAAATGCCCAAATTAAGGAAAAAATATTGCAATCACACCCTAATATAAAACAACAGCACCTTATTTTCATGTGGTATGCTAGCTGACTTATTCAGCTAGCTGACTTATTCAGAGTATATCAAGCGAAAGCTTTATATTTCACAATTCATCGGACAAAATAAAGGATGCCAAAGTGGAATATTATGTGGTATGCTAGCTGACTTATTCAGAGTATATCAAGCGAAAGCTTTATATTTCTTCTAAAACAGATGCTCATGAAACTGCAATTTCATGATTTTAGGTAGGATTTGATGAACTCGGTCAGACAGAGGAATTTAGCAAAGAGGATTTGGAGGAGAGAATGGCAAAATCTCAGGTTATCTTCTTTGAGGGTGAATCCTCAAAGTATAAATACATAAACTAGGATAATACAGAAATAATGTTTAATGGAAAATAATGTTTAATGGAAAATATAATTTCATTAACTATTTATTCATTTAACGGGCAATTTCTTTAAGACAAATAATGTTTAATGGAAAATATAAGAGGAAAGAAATAGAGTATACCATCATACAACAATCATCAATAATAACTTCCTCGTATTTAATCTCACGGTACTTCTATGCCACTTAACGACAGCACCGACAGTAGTGAAACAAAGTATAAATACATAAACTAGGATAATACAGAAATAAAATCACTAAATAGCATAATTCAACACTCTGAAAATAAACAACCTTGAATAAATAGTTTGTTGAGTAATAATCTTCAAGCTCTCAACCACACCTTTCACCACCTGAGGTACACATCAGTCAAAGCTATTATTCAAACAAAACAAACTTGAAGAATACACAATTCGATCCAGCATATTTCAAATAACACAAACTTACTTGATGTTCAAGTCCGCAATTCAATCGAGCATATTTCAAATCGATAAAATTAGGGATTTCAAACTACCAAAATCAGATCTGCTCAGTTCCTCGCTCAAATAACTTAAAAAATCTCTAGAATCAAATTGGATCTAAAAGAGGAGGTGGAGAAATGACCTTGATGAAGAGATTAGCCCCAATCTGAAGAGATTAGCCTCGATGCCGCCATCTCAAAGTCGTAACTCGAGAGAACACATAGTTCATCTTCGTCTCCTAACTTTTAAATCAATTAGCCCCGATCTGAAGAGATTAAAGGAGGCAGATAAAAGATCTTTCCTTTGCAAAGTCGCAACTCGAGAGAAAAGGAGAAAATCGAGAGCCTAACCTTTGCAATCGCCTCCCGGCGAAGAGGTGGTGGAGCTCAAGAGGTGACAGGACTAGGAGCGAGGAGGCGAGTCGACGGTGTATTTCGACGAAACCCTGACCTTTGCAATCGCCTCCATCCCCCATCTCTCTTTGAATCGTCTCCCTCCTTTGGTTTGATAACAGTGAACAGCCTTTGAAACCCTAACCTTTGCTATATTAGAGATGCAGGACAAAGTGGAGAATTAGAGATTGAGGTGTTAGGGATGGAGATTTGTGAAAGGAGGAAGGAAGAAGGAAGAACAAGTTCAGCGGTGACAGAGAGGAGCGGCGTAGAGGGCTTCGAAGAAGTAAAAGCGGACGCTCGTGTATTAGGGTTCAATTTAGGTGTTTATTTTATTTTTTAATTAAAGAGATTAGCGACGGCTAGGCATTGCCGTCGCTAAGTTGTCGCTGAGCAGTGGCATAAGAAAGATCAATAGCGACGGCAAGTCTGTGCCGTTGCAAAATGTCGTGGCAAATTGAATTTTTTTTGTAGTGTAGCTACGGCAACCCTTGCCGAAGCTACCATCGGTGGCAAAAGGGTATCAATTGCCACGGCAAGCCCCTGCCGAAGCTAACTGGCGTGGCAAATTTCATTATTTTTTGTAGTGAAAAAGTCCTAAAAAGTTTATGTACATGCTCTAGATTTTATAGTCGCTAGGCCGACTTTCCATTTATGCTCAAGGTGGCATCTGCAGGGCCCATGTAGCCTGGGCCTCAAATAAGACTCCATTCTTGTCCATCAGCTGTAATCCTCCAGAATGGATCTTGTTCACCACGAAAGGCCCCATCCGCTTCTTGTTGAATTTGTTGGGGAACCAATGATCCTTTGATTTAGAGACATAGAGCTTGTCTCCAACTTCATACTCCTTGGGCTCATCATTGGATATCCTGCATAATCGCACATACCAAGGCAAACCTCTCCCATGTATAGATAAATCTTTGATGGAAATAGGAGAAGAAAGATCCATACCTTGGCTTACCTTTGCAGAGACGGAATCGGGAACCATGGTATTTGGTCGATCTCGACTAGAGTTAGTCGATCTCGACGAGGTTTCACGTCCTGGTGGTGGCCTGCTCGAGGATGCAGAAGCTGGCGAAGTTGAGGGCTGGTCGACATCGAGTACACTACTCGATCTCGAGTAGGGTCCTGTTCCTGGTGGCTGTAGCGTCGAGGAGGAAGGATCTGGTGGAGCCGGGTGGTGGTCGATCTCGACAAGCCTGGTCGAGATCGAGGAGCCTGGTTCGTCTGGTGGTTTCTGTGTCGAGGAAGACGGCGCTGGGAAAACAGGGTTGTGGTCGACATCGACTAGTCTGGTTGAGATCGAGGACGATTTTGGCTCCGGTGTCGTCAGTGTCGAGGAAGGCAAAGTTGAGTCAGCAGAGGGGTAGTCGACATCGAGTAGCGTGGTCGATGTCGAGGAGGATTCTGGCTCTTCGGTGTTGCTGCTCGACGATGCTGGTGCTGGTGGAGGTTTCTGTTTTTGGTCGAGGTCGACTAGGGTTCTCGATGTCGAGGAGCCTTGGTCGATCTTGACCCCATACTTGGTTCCTGTCAAGGCATCAGAAAAATAATTAATCCATAACGACTTACCTTGGTCTGTGTCGATTGGATTCTCCGTGTTTTCCTTTAGGATTGCCATGATCTCCTCCACCTGGGCCTCCATGTCCCTCTTTTCCAGCTCCTCAAGGGTCTTATTTCTGACCTTGGGTTCCCCGCAGGTGATGTAGCCAGCTGAGATAGATTTGACCTCTTCCATTGGACCTGTATGTCTTTCAGTTTTATTAAAGGAATACTCAATTACCTCATCGCTGATGTTGAAGGTGAGCACTCCTTTCCTTACGCTTATGTTGGCATCCACCGTCGCCAAGAATGGTCTTCCTAAAATAATTGGACAAGCAGGATCTTCTTGCATATCAACAACTAAGAAATCAGCAGGGACAAAGAATTTACCTACTTGTACTGGCACATTGTCCACCATGCCTGTTGGGATGACCACAGTGTTGTTGGCCATGTAAAGTCTAGCATCCACAGGCTCTAGGGCTCCTATCTTAATCTTGGACCAAATTGTTAAAGGCATTATACTTACACTAGCTCCAAGATCACATAAGGCATTAATTTTGTATGGACCAAATCCAATAGTTATAGCAAACTTACCTGGATCCGGCCTCTTCTCCAGTATGTCCAAATGGCTGCACTCCTCTGTGATTTCAGCCATTGATCGCTTTTTGCTCAAAATCTCCTTCAGGAACTTGACATAGGATGGCATTTCAATGAGAGCTTCTGTGAAGGGGATGGTGACGTTGAGCTTCTGAAGCATCTTGATGAAGCGCTGAAATTTCTTTTCTGCCGGGTCCTTTGGAGATTTTGTGGGGAAAGGCAGCTTCTTTTTCTGGGCCAGAACAGACGTCGGAGGTGCTGCATCTTTGTCGACTTCGACTAGGGGATCCTCGACATCGACTACACCCTTGTCGATCTCGACCAGATTTGGTGATGTCGAGTTGCTGTGTGGTGCAGACGAGGGTTTATGAAGTTTCTCATCGAGATCGAGTAGGCCCTCCTCGAGATCGACTAGGCCCTGGTCGATGTCGAGTTACTGGTCATCGTTGTTCTGCTGCTTTCCGACCTTTGTCTCTTGCGGTTGATGGCCGCTTCTGAGTTTTACAGCAGCGATGTGTCCAGTCTTTCCCTTGGGATTTGGTTCTGAAGATCCAGGGAGCGCACCTGATTGTCGGGGGATTCTTGCTGCTAGCTGACCAATCTGTGTATCAACTCATTTTCTCCATATATCAATTTCCCCAAGCCTAGAGTTGACACCTTGCATCTGAGTATAGACGGAGTTGAAGGATTGCCTAGTTTCTGAATGGTTCCTCCGTATTTCCTCCAGGACTGTCTGTATATCATCCTTTTTCTGGTCCCTTTCCGGATGTCCTGGAGCTCTGTAGGGTGGGGGGTTCCTAGGGACACCTTGGTTCCATTGTGGTTGCTGAAACCTTTGGTCCTCCATGTAGCGATTGGGACCCCCTGCGTAAGCTACCTCCTCTTGGTGCTCTGCCAGCCTGACTTGCTCTGTGTGTGGGCACTCAGGAGTGGTGTGCCTTTGCGATCCGCATTCAATACAAGGCTGGTTGACAGAGAGATACTTTACTTGTTTGAGGAGCTTCTTATTCTGGTCTCTGTAGTACTGCTCCCTAACATCAGGATCAATCTCCTTAGGAGGCTCATAGAGGGGCATGGATGGTGCTTGTCTGGCGTATGGGTTCTCTTCATAAGTTGCAGTAGACCCATACTTGTTGTCGTAGTTGGTGAGTTTCTCCAGCACACCCCATGCGTCACTCGGCGGCATTGTCAGATACTCATAGCGAGTATAATGGTTGATTCTGTCCTTAGTGACTTGATCAAGAGAGTTGAAGAAGATCTCCTGAATGACGTAGGGTGGTTGTCCATGAGTAGGGCAAGATCGCAGAAGTTCCTTGTAGCGCTCCCATGCCTTTGCCAGTGGTTCCCCTTGCTTCTGTTTGAAGGCGGTGATTTTCTGGCGGAGATGTGCTGTTTTGGCGGGTGGGAAGAATTTGTTCAGAAACTTTTGCTCTACTTGGGCCCAAGTTGTGAGTGATCTTGCTTTTAGCCCTTCAAGCCATTTCAGTGCAGGCCCAGCGAGAGACCAGTGGAAAGATTTCATCTTGACATATTCCAGGGTTGTACCTTCAGCAATAGTACGACACATGTCAGAAAAGTTTGTAATATGTTCAAGAGGACACTCATTAAATCTACCATAGAAGGCATTATTTTTAAGCTCTATAAGAGTTATCAGGGATAAGAATCGCCGATTCAAGCACGACGAGAGTTGGGTGCATGTAGTCCTCTGCCGTGGTTGGGTATTGGGCAAGCTCAGCCTGTGCTTGTTCCCTTGCTGCTTTCTCAGCGGCGATAGCAGCATCTTTAGCGGCCAATTCCCTGGTAAGCCTAGCGATCAGCTATTCCTGTGTCTCCGCAGCTGCCATGGCTCTTTGCAGTTTAGCTCTGATGTGTAGAAGGCGCTCTGGTTCGTCTAAGCCGTCAAACTCAGGTGGTTGACCAGATCGGCGCATACACCTGTAAATTATCTCAAAGAAAAAGTGAGAACTGACTACCTAAGGCGCGATTGATAGCTTCCCCGGCAACGGCGCCAATTTGATGAGAGGGTTTCTCGACCAAATAAATTTGTAGTCAAGACCCCGCTATAGGATAGTGGAGTCAGGTTCGTCCTCAGGAGAGAAGTCAGCGGTTCTAGGTTTAGTGTGTTTTGGGGTTCAGGGATAGCGGGAAAAGGTGGGGAGGTTGTTGTCGACAAAGAATAGAGGGGTCGATGTCGATGGATGGAGAGGGAATGGTGGTTGGTGTCGGGTAGAATATGTGCCGAATAAAAATAATAAAATAAAACAAATGAAGATGCAAACTTCCAAGGTTAGGGATCACCACAACAATAAACATATGTATAGATCATAAATCACATAAATATGCAAGCTTTATATCAAGGAATCAACTTTCGCAAATTCCAACAATTTAGGTGATAGAGGCTCTCGCATAAAAACTGTTGTGAGCTGAATCTGCCATGTTTTATAGTAACTTTTGTATCGATTTCTGTATTCATTTCATACATTTGGGCTAAGACAGTACAGAATCTGTGTAGTTTATGTTTATTTGCCAAATTATGGAATCTACACTAGTTTTCGTTTAATTCGCAGAAATCGAGACGTTTTTCAGCAATTCTACAAAAGGTCGGAAAAGCTCGGAAAACAGCTACAGAAGTCCAAGGCCAAAGCAGCAACGGAACCAGTCGAATCGAGCCAAGAGACCAGACTACTCGACTTCGAGTAGCTCCTACTCGATCTCGACGAGCCATGTCCGAGCAACCTTGTCGACAGAACCTGATTGAGAGAGCCCGACCACCCAGATCCGGACCCTACTCGATCTCGACAAGCCCTGGTCGAGATCGACAAAGCCCAAAGTCACACCCGGAGTCGACAAGGAGAAGAGCTGCCCGAGAAGCCGAGGACGAGAAGCCGAGCACCATCCTACTCGATCTCGACGAAACCCTTGTCGAGATCGACAAGCCACCCCGAGTCAATGACGAGGAGGAGTTGTTCGACTAGAGAGAACCCTAGCCCTACTCGACATCGAGTACAGCTACTCGAGGTCGACGAAGGCCGGAGCCCAGATCCAGGCCTGTCGAGGAGAGCCACCCGAGGAGACCCAGTCGACATAGCCAGGCTACTCGACCTCGACGAGCCCTTGTCGACGTCGACGAGCACCGTGAGCCAGAGTCTGAGCATGTCGAGCAGAGGAGCCAGCCAAGCCCAGTCGACCAGGATTCCTACTCGAGATCGACCAAGCCTTGTCGAGGTCGACGAGGATTCCAGAAGCTGTTCGACGCGGATTGATCAACTCTACTCGACTTGGGATTCCTTGGGCGTGAAGGAAGACAGCTTGGCCGAAGATCTATCCGATTCTATCAAGTCTATCCATGGAAGATGCAATCTATCAAGACATGAAGACCTACCTTATTTAGTTTTATCTTTTCCTTTTAGATTTATTTCCATTATGTCATTTATTTATCTTTTAGCAATTTAGATATAAATTTAGATAAAGATAGATATCTTCTTTCCTAGAATAGCTAGGGAATGAAGGCTATAAATAAAGCCCATGGGGCTCAGTTTTATTCATTCAATTTCGGAGACAAGTAGTTACAAGGAGAAGTTTAGGGAGATTCGAAGGTTTTAGGGTTTTGGCATTCGACGAAAGTTGATTGACGGGATTGTAAAATCATTGGATTTAGTTTTATGCAAGTTGTTTTCTTTCAATCGATGATGTCTGAGTTTGCGATGAGGCGTGAGTAGTCAACCCACTTCTAGGGTTGGGGCGAGTCCGACGATAGCCATGCATGTTTGAGGTAAAGATCCGACCTTTATCATATTTTGAGCGTTTTCCTACTTGTTGATGTGTTTATTGCCCATCTAATGGAGATCCATGCTAACAACTTGGATTATAAACATAAAATCGGTAGAGACAATTAGGGTTTCTTGAGAGAGTTGTCTAATTGTTGGAAAAGGCGAAAGCTTAATCCTTTAATGCGAATTATATGATAAACTGTTTTGTTCTGCCTTATGCATGCTTGTTTATCGTTGTTGCAAACCCCAATCTTGGAAGTCCTTTTACATTCAGTTTAAGTCGAAATTCCCAAAAAGCATTTGTTCTTTATTTTCTTTATTTATTTTTATTCGTTTTATTTTCCCTGCCCTACTCGATCTCGACCACCCCCTGGTCGACCTCGACGACTAATTCCTGATCTAGCATCGCTGTTGCTTAAGTGTGCAGGAACTCGACCAAACCGTACTCGACATCGACAAGGTCAACTCGACATCGAGTAGCCTTTGTCGACATCGACTAGCATGCGCCTGTGACTTCTGCTATGTTCGACTGTCTGAGCTTCTGTCGACTAACCCTAGTCGAGCTCGTGGACCCTGTTGTCGACTTCTGTTCGTGAGATTGCTCCGCTGCCTAGGATCCGCTGACACGCTTCCTCGTGGATCGATCCTGACTTCCGCTGCTACATCATGAGGAGGTCTTGTATTTATTTTGCGTAGGCATAGTCTGGTTTGAATTATATTTTATATTTTGATCTCGATTTCCTCCTACAACAAAATTGGCGTCGTTGCCGGGGAAGCTATCATTCGCACCTTAGGTAGTTAAATCTCACGTTTCTCTTGAGTTAATTTGCAGCTGTATGCGTCGTTCTGGTCTACCACCTGAGTTTGACAGCTTAGACGAACCGGAGCGCTACCTACACATCCACTCTAAACTCAAAAGCATCATGTCGGCCGCTGAAACACAGGAGCAGCTGATACAGAGGCTTACCAGGGAGCTAGCTACAAAGGATGCCACTATCGCCAATGAAAGGCTGGCGAAGGAACAAGCAGATGAGCGCGCAAGGCAAGCGGAAACTGAGCTTGCCCAATATCCAACCACTGCTGAGGATTATATGCATCCAACGCTCGTCGTGCCTGAATCGGCGATTCTAATCCCTGATAACTCTTTTGAAATTCGCACTCAGTTTCTTATAGAGCTTAAAAATAATGCCTTTTATGGTAGATTTAATGAGTGCCCTCTTGAGCATATTACAAACTTTTCTGACATGTGTCGTACTCTTGCTGAAGGTACAACCCTGGAATATGTCAAGATGAAAGCTTTTCGTTGGTCTCTCGCTAGTCCTGCACTGAAATGGCTGGAAGGACTGAAAGCAAGATCACTAACCACCTGGGCCCAAGTAGAGCAAGAATTTCTAAATAAATTCTTCCCACCCGCCAAAACAGCGCATCTCCGCCAGAAAATCACCGCCTTCAAACAGAAGCAAGGGGAACCGCTGGCAAAGGCATGGGAACGCTACAAGGATCTTCTGCGATCTTGCCCTACTCATGGACAGCCACCCTATGTCATTCAGGAGATCTTCTTCAACTCTCTTGATCAAGTCACCAAGGACAGAATCAACCATTATACTCGCTATGAGTATTTAACAATGCCGCCAAGTGACGCATGGGGTGTGCTGGAAAAGCTCACTAACTACGACAACAAATATGGGTCTACTTCAAACTATGACGAGAACTCCTATGCTAGGCCAGCACCATCTATGCCACTTTATGAGCCAGCAAAGGAGATTGACCCAGATGTCAGGGAGCAGTTCTACAGAGACCAGAATCGCAAGCTCCTCAAGCAAGTCAAATACTTGTCTGTCAACCAGCCTTGCATCGAATGCGGATCATAGAAGCACACCACTACTGAGTGCCCACACGCAGAGCAAGTTAGGATGGCAGAAACACATGAGGAAGCAGCATATGTTGGGGGTCCAAATCGCTATATGGGGGATCAAAGGCCCTATCAACAGCAATGGAACCAAGGTCCCCCTAGGAATCCCCCACCCTACAGAGCTCCGGGGCATCCAGAAATGGATCAAAAGACGGATGATCTGCAGCTGATCCTTGAGGAGATGCGACGAAATCAGGGCACCATCAACAACCAATTCCAGAACATCACCACCAAATTTGGATAATTGGACATCTAGAAGAGGGGAATTGAGACTCAGATGGGACAAATCGCTGCACAGATCCCACGACCGTCCGGACAGCTCCCTGGGCAAACAGAACCAAATCCTAAAGGGAAAACCGGACATGTCGCAGCTATCAAACTCAGGAGTGGGCATTAATTACACAAGCCAGAGGTCGAAAAACAGCAGAGCCAAGCAGAACAACAACTCGATATCGACAAGACAGTGGTCGACCTCGACAAGCCTCTACTCGACCAGGACCAGAAGCTAAGCTCGGACTCCGCTGCGCAGACCAGCAACCCGAGGTCGACTACCCAACTCGAGGTCGACAAGCCGCTGGTCGATGTCGACAAGCCTGTGGTCGATGTCGAGGAGCATCTGGCCGACGTCGACGACTCTACAGCACCTTCGACAGCTGATCTGGCTTTGAAACAGAAAAAGCCACTTCCTTTCCCTTCTAAAACTCTTAAAGACCCCACTGCGGGTAGATTCAATAGATTTGTTAATATGTTGCAAGAACTAAACTTTTCTATTCCTTTTACAGAAGCCTTGCAAGAGATGCCTAGATATGTCAAATTTCTGAAGGAAATCCTGAGCAAGAAGCGATCCATCTCGGAGATCGCAGGCGAATGCAAAGTACTCCACTTCCCTGAAAAAAGGCCTGACCCAGGTAAGTTTTCTGTTACTGTGGGTTTTGGACAATATAAATATGATTCTCTATGCGATTTAGGAGCAAGTGTGAGCATCATGCCTCTATCAATCTGGCGGAAAGTAAAAATAGGATGCATAGAACCTGTGGATGCTAAATTATACATGGCAAATAATACAGTAGTCATCCCTACATATATAGTTGAAAACGTCCCAGTCCAGGTTGGTAAATTCTTTGTTCCAGCTGATTTCCTTATTATTGATTGTGCTGAAGATCCTACTAGCCCTATTATCCTTGGTAGACCATTCTTAGCTACTGCAGATGCCAGGATTATTGTTGAGAATCGCTCGCTCACCTTCACCATAGGCGATGAGGTTTTGGATTTCTCTTTTGGCCCTGCAAAAGAGGAAATTTCTTGGCTTGAGGTGAAAAGCATCAGCATCGACGGGACTGAGCAAACAGCGAAGGAGGGAGCCAAAACCCTACTCGAGGTCGACAAGCCTTACTCGACCTCGCAAAGCGTTGTACTCGACCTCGACAAACCTTCGTCGACGTCGACCACCACCACTGAGCCAGAAACTTGCCAGGATCCTAAGTATGGGGTCCCTGTACTCGACCTCGACCAGCAGTACTCGACGTCGAGTAGACCCAAGCCCAAAAATTTCTGTTTTGGGTCCGAACAGGTAAGTTCAGGTATGAATTCTACTCCCCCTCAGTCCATAAATAAAATTTTTAATGATTTAAAGGGAGCTAAAACAGCATGGCGAGAGAATCTGCAGAAACTAAAGGCTGGAAGGAAAAAGAAGAAGGAGAAAGGAGATGATGCAAGCAACCACCTATCAGCTGAGCTTGCATATTACCATCAGGACCTAGATGATCCAGGAGAGGGGCCAAGCATGAGTGGACCCCACAATAATGGTCCTTGAGCGCAAACGGAGAAGTCGGCCTAGTGACTCTAAAATCTAGAGCTTGTTTTTTGTTTTTTTTTTTTTGTTTTTTGTTTTTGTTTTTTTGGTCTTATGTCTTTTTAAACTTCATATGGATAGTCTTGTTTTTGGTATGGAATCTAACACTTGTAGGTCGGCAAGTATTAAAGGATCGCGAAAAGTGGAATAGGAAGTCCCTGAAAACCAGTCAGAATCGACGAAGGCCGAGTCGACAACGACAAGGAGGAGAAGCCCAGAAGTACTCGATCTCGAGTAGGCCAACTCGACATCGACAAGCCCAAATTGCTCCTCGACTTCTGAAACCGGACGCAGACGAGCCTACTCGAGATCGAGTACACCGTACTCGAGATCGATGAGCAACCTTGTTGTGAGCGGAATCTGCCATGTTTTACAGTAACTTTTATATCAATTTCTGTATACATTTCATGCATTTGGGTTTAAATAATACAGAATCTATGTAGTTTATGTTTATTTGCCAAATTATGGAATCTACACCAGTTTCTGTTTAAATCGCAGAAATCGAGGCTTTTACAGCAATTCTACAGAAAGTCGGAAAAGCTCGGAAAACCACTACAGAAGTCCAAGGTCAAAACAGCGGAACAAGTCTGAGAGTCAACCCTACTCAACATCGAGTAGGTCTACTCGACCTAGACGAGCATGACCGAACACTGCCTTGTCGAGCAAGCCTGCTCGAGAAGCCAGACAACCCGAGCCTCCGGAGTCTACTCGATCTCGACAAGATCTGGTCGAGATCAACGAAGCCCAGCGCCACCACCCGGAGTCGACGAGGAGGAGTCCTCGACGAGACCAGCCGAGCACTATCCGTACTCGATCTCGACAAAGGGTGGTCGAGATCGACAAGACCCTGAGTCCAGATCCGGAGCCCATCGAGGAGAGTCACTCGAGGAGACCTAGTCGGCAAGCCACCTTACTCGAAGTCGACTAGGGCTTGTCGAGATTGACGAGCGCCTGAGTCCTTGTCCGAGCCAGTCGAGAACACCAACCCGAGGAAGCTTTGTCGATGACCTAATCTACTCGACATCGACTAGTCTTACTCGAGGTCGACGAGAACCAGTGAGCCAAGGCGAGCCACATCGAGCACCAGCAAGCCGAGACGACGAACCTTACTCGAGGTCGACAAGACCTTGTCGAGGTCGAGTAGACCACGCTTCCAGGAACTTCTCGACTTGTCCTGTCCGAGTAGAATTGGCGTTGCTTGGGCGCGAAGGCGGAAGATTCTATCCCGATCTATCAAGTTTTATCCAAGGAAGACAAGATATATCAAGATGAAGACATACTACCTTATTTAGTTTTATCCTTTCCTTATAAATTTATTTCCTTTTATCAATTTATTTATCATCAAGGCTTTTAGATAGAAATTTAGATATAGATAGATATCTTCTTTTCTAGAATAGCTAGGGAATGAAGGCTATAAATAAAGGCCATGGGGCTGGTTTTTCATAAAAAATTCCAGATCCAATCATTCAAGACACAAGTAGAGTAGTTTAGGAGTTTGAGGTTTTTAAGGTTTTGGCGGTTAGCGAAAGTTGATTGCCGAGATTGTAAAGGCTTTGAATTTAGTTTTAATGCAAGTTTCTTTCATCAATCAATGTCTGTTATTGCAATGAGGCGTGAGTAGTCCACCCACTTCTGGGGCTGGGGTGAGCCCGACGGTGGCCATGTGAGGCGATGCAATAAAGGTCAGATTTTTATGCGATTTGTCTTCTATCCCTACGAGCATGATTCTTTTGCGAGAGTTGAAGGTGATCCTTGTTTGTATTATTAAAGCGAAAGTGATCTTAATGCAACTTGGATTAATTATGTGAAAAAGGGTTAGTAACAATTAGGGTTTATGCGAGAGCCTCTATATGCCTATTTGTTAATAACGAAAGTTATTTGATGGAAAGCATGATCTTTTATGCCTTTATGTGTTGTTTTGCATGGTTATCGTTGTGGTGTCGAAACCCTAGTCTTGGGAGTCTTTTATTATATTGATTTATTTCTGTTAAATTTCTGCATTCTGTCTTTAAATTCCGCAAATTTAAGTTTCTGTCTTTTTACTGTTCTAGTCGACATAGAGGAGTCTCTTGTCGATCTCGAGGAGCATTTGGTCGAGATCGAGTTGGGTTTTGTATGTGTCGAGTTGATTTTGTTCTGTCTTTCGTCGATTCCAGTTTCTGTGTTTACGTGTTCTTGTCGATCTCGACGAGCTTGTTGTCGAGATCGAGTTGCCTGGTCTTTGTCGAGTTGTTTGCATTTGCTTTATTTTCTGTTTTCTGTTACTGCTTTTGTCGAGATAGAGGACAGCTTTGTCGAGATCGACGAGCTTCTGTGTCCTTGCTTTTCGTTTCTGCTTTGCTTCTGTTTTGTCTTTGCTTTGTCTGTCTTTATTTGTTTCTTTGCTTTTATTTTAGTTGCCCTTGCCGGGTTTACTTCTGTCTTTGTTTCTGTCTTTCCGCTGCTGTGCTTGTGAGAATTTACAGCTACCTGAGAATTGCTGACGTGCTTCCTCGTGGATTCGATCCTGACTTTACTCTTACTACAACGGGAGGAAGTCTTGTATTTATTTGCTGAGACAGGGGAGTCTATCTGAACTTTATTTGATATCTATTTCAATACTTGATTACCTCCTGCAACAACAAATTGGCGCCGTTGCCGGGGAAGCTATCATTCGCGCCTTAGGTAGTTAGATCTCACGTCTACCTTGAGTTACTTCGCAGGTGTATGCATCGTTCTGGTCAAACACCTGAGTTTGACGCCTTAGACGAACCGGAGCGCTATCTACACATCCACTCTAGACTCAAAAGGATCATGACGGCCGCTGAAACACAGGAACAGCTGATCGCTAGGCTGACAAGGGAATTGGCCGATAACAATGCTGCTCTCGCCGCTGAAAAAGCAGCAAGGGAACAAGCAGAAGCAGTGCTTGCCCAGCTTCCAACCACTACAGAGGATTATATGCATCCAACTCTCGTCGTGCCTGAATCGGCGATTCTAATCCCTGAAAACTCCTTTGAAATTCGCACTCAATTTCTTATAGAGCTTAAAAATAATGCCTTTTATGGTAGATTTAATGAGTGCCCTCTTGAGCATATTACCAATTTTTCTGACATGTGCCGTACTCTTGCTGAAGGTACAACATTGGAATATGTCAAGATGAAAGCTTTTCGCTGGTCTCTCGCTGGGCCTGCACTGAAATGGCTAGAAGGGCTGAAACCAAGATCACTTACAACATGGGCCCAAGTAGAGCAAGAGTTCCTGAACAAATTCTTCCCACCCGCCAAAACAGCACATCTCCGCCAGAGAATCACCGCCTTCAAACAGAAGCAAGGAGAACCGTTGGCAAAGGCATGGGAACGCTACAAGGATCTTCTGCGATCTTGCCCTACTCATGGACAGCCGCCCTACGTCATTCAGGAGATCTTCTTCAACTCTCTTGATCAAGGCACTAAGGACAGAATCAACCATTATACTCGCTATGAGTTTCTGACGATGCCACCAATTGACACATGGGGTGTGCTGGACAAGCTCACCAACTATGACAACAAATATGGGGCTACTTCAAACTATGATGAGAACTCCTACGCCAGGCCAGCACCATCTATGCCACTTTATGAGCCAGCAAAGGAGATCGACCCAGATGTCAGAGAGCAATACTATAGAGACCAGAATAAGAAGCTCCTCAAGCAAGTCAAATATCTGTCTGTCAACCAGCCTTGCATCGAATGCGGATCACAGAGGCACACCACTACCGAGTGCCCACATACAGAGCAAGTCAGGATGGCAGAACATCATGAGGATGCAGCTTACGCGGGGGGGCCTAATCGCTATATGGGGGATCAAAGGCCTTATCAACAGCAATGGAACCAAGGTCCCCCTAGGAATCCTCCACCCTACAGAGCTCCAGGACATCCAGAAAGGGATCAAAGGAAGGATGATCTGCAGCTGGTCCTTGAGGAAATGCGACGAAATCAGGTCACCATCAATAACCAGTTCCAGAACATCACCACCAAATTTGGAGAACTGGACATCTGGAAAAGAGGAATTGAGACTCAGATAGGACAAATTTCTGCACAGATCCCACGACAGTCTGGTAAGCTCCCGGGGCAAACAGAACCAAATCCTATGGGAAAGACTGGACACATCGCTGCTGTAAAACTCAGAAGCGGCCATCAACTACAAGAGCCAAAGGTTGGAAAACAGCAGGACGAGGAACAGCAAGTCGAGGTCGACAAACCCGTCGTCGATCTCGACCAGAGCCTAGTCGACCTCGATAAAGGTCCACTCGAGGTCGAGGAGAAATCTCCAGAATCTTCGTCTGCACCGAACAGCAACTCGACTGGGCCCAATCTGATCGATGTCGACAAGACTCTAGTCGATGTCGAGGAGCCCCTGGTCGAGAAATCTGCAGCAACTCCGACGTCTATTCTGGCTCCGACCCAAAAAAAGAAGCTGCCTTTCCCTACAAAATCTCTAAAGGATCCAGCGGAGAAAAAGTTTCAGCGCTTCATCAAGATGCTTCAGAAGCTAAACGTCACCATACCCTTCACAGAAGCTCTCAATGAAATGCCGTCCTATGTCAAATTCCTGAAGAAGATTCTGAGCAAAAAGCGATCAATGGCGGAAATTACAAAGGAGTGCAGCCAGCTGGACATACTGGAAAAGCGGCCGGATCCAGGTAAGTTTGCTATAACTATTGGATTTGGTCCATACAAAATTAATGCTTTATGTGATCTTGGAGCCAGTGTCAGTATTATGCCTTTAACGATTTGGTCCAAGATTAAGATAGGTGCCCTAGAGCATGTGGATGCTAGACTGTACATGGCCAACAACACGGTGGTCATTCCAACAGGCATGGTGGAAAATGTCCCAGTACAAGTAGGTAAATTCTTCGTCCCTGCTGATTTCTTAATTATTGATATGCAAGAAGATCCTGCTTGTCCAATTATTCTAGGGAGACCATTCTTGGCGACGGTGGATGCCAACATAAGCGTAAGGAAAGGAGTGCTCACCTTCAACATCAGCGATGAGGTAATTGAGTATTCTTTTAATAAAACTGAAAGGTATACAGGTCCGATGGAAGAGGTCAAATCTATCTCAGCTGGCTACATCACCTGCGGGGAACCCAAGGTCAGAAATATGACCCCTGAGGAGATAGAAAAGAGGGACATGGAGGCCCAGGTGGAGGAGATCATGGCAATCCTCAAGGAGAACACAGAGAATCCCATCGACACAGACCAAGGTAAGTCATTGTGGATTCATTATTTTTCGGATGCCTTGACAGGAGCTAAGTATGGGGTCAAGATCGACCAGGGCTCCTCGACCTCGAGTAGAACCCTAGTCGATCTCGACCAGACCAAGTCGACTCCACCAGCACAGGCATCGTCGAGCAGCAAACCAGTCGACGAGCCACTCTACTCGACCTCGAGTAGACTTGTCGAGGTCGACCACCCCTCGGAGAGCCCAGCGCCGCCTTCCTCGATGAGCCACCCACCTGGAGTAGAAACCTTGTCGAGGTCGACCAAACTTGTCGACGTCGACCAGACCGCGGCCAACTCGACTCCTGCTTCCTCGACACAGAAGCCGCCTGACAAACCATCTCTAGTCGAGATCGACAAGGATCTTGTCGAGATCGACCACTCGTCGACGGCCTCGGCTTCTTCTTCCTCGACGCTGCAGACACCAGGACCAGAGCCCTTGTCGAGGTCGACCAAGCTCGTCGAGATCGACCAGACCCTGTCTTCGTCGACTTCTGATTCCTCGACCAGACCACCACCAGAGCCGGCAGCCTTGTCGAGATCGACTAGCCCTAGTCGAGATCGACCAAACACCGTGGTGCCCGATTCCGTCTCTGCGAAGGTAAGTCAAGGTATGGATCTTTCTTCTCCTATTTCCATCAAAGATTTATCTATACATAGGAGAGGTTTGCCTTGGTATGTGCGATTGTGCAGGATTTCCAATGATGAGCCTAAGGAGTATGAAGTTGGAGACAAGCTCTATGTCTCTAAATCAAAGGATCATTGGTTTCCTAACAAGTTCAACAAGAAGCGGATGGGACCGTTCGTGGTGAACAAGATCCATTCTGGAGGATTACAGCTGATGGACAAGAATGGAGTCTTATTTGAGGCCCAAGCTACATGGGCTCTGCAGATGCCACCTTGAGCATTAAGGAAAGTCGGCCTAGCGACTATAAAATCTAGAGCATGTACATAGACTTTTTAGGACATTTAAGACTTTGTTTTTGGTTTTTGGTTTTGAACATTGTTTTTGGTTTGTTTGTTTCTATTTTTTTGGTATATGTCTTCTACTTTTCAGGTCAATGGATAGAACCAAGGCTTCTTCGGACTAGGAGGTGCTCCATTCGAAATTTTGCAGCTCTGCACACCTGTCTTGTGAGTTTCTTTCTTTACCCTTTACCTTGTTTTTATACAGTGAGGACACTGTAATGTTTAAGTATGGGGTGGGGGAAGGACTTACTTTATGCATATTGATCATATTTAAATTATGTGAGCATACTTGTGCATTATTTCTTAGAATTGCTACATGGCTATTTTGGAATGCATTATTAAATTATGTGCTTATATGCATGTTTTCCAAAATTTTGAAAAAATGACCCCCATTGAAATTTTTTGATTAATGTCATGGAAGCTTATATTGGACTCGACGATGCAAAATTGGATTCATTAGAGATATAGCATGAAATTGCCTAGTAAAGGGAAGTCACAATGAAGTGCATATTTTATTGAAAACCATGAAAGGAGGTAAAATTGAAGTTGCTTTTTGACATGTTGCATGATAAGATGATAGAGGACTTTATATTTCCATATAATGCTCATTGTTTATAATCCTAGCCATACCTATGCTTATGCATCACAAAAGCCATAATATGCCTTATTTCAAATATTTGCTCCACATGATCTAAATATTTGCCATTCTTTACCCTATCCGGGGAATATGTTGAGAATGATGTTACATTATGGAGATGTTATATGGTGTTTGTGATTATTATCATATTTGGAGTTTGGAAGGAAATTGTTTGAAATATATGGAAAATTTAATGAGTGAAAGAAAATCCAATCACCTCAGGAGATAAAGGTAGATTGACCCTGCTCTCTAAGATAATAGTTTGGAGAGATGGGACACATTGTGAGGAGTCCAAAGCACTAAGTATCCGGGGCCATTCATGACACCCATGTTTGCGACTCGCGAGAAGGCAGTGCTAAGGTTAGAGAGGTAAAAGCATTATTATTGAAAAAAGCATTATGAAAAGGTGATGAATCAAAGGGAGAAAGAATGTGGAATGAAACTCAAGTTTGGAAATGATCCATTTCCCCGGATCATAAAAGCACCACATTGCTAGAAATTGCCCACCTTTTAGCCTTTTACCAATCTACTCCTTCATGAGCTTAAATTAAAGTCTTCTTGATTATCAATGCTTTGTCACGTATGAATTATTTGTGCATAACCCTCCTTTTGTGAGTAGATGTTGCTTTTACATATTTGCACATGCATGAATCTGTGACACTAGTACCTTTGCGAGGATGGTAATTGATTGCAGGGTCAAACCTCTACTCGACTTGCCCAGTTTTGTCTTCCTTGATGTGTGATCTTGTGAGTTCCTTCCTTTACTCTTGTTTTTATTTGATTTTATTTTATACAGTGAGGACATTGAGAAAAATGACCCCCATTGAAATTTTTGAATAATGTCATGGAAGCTTATATTGAACTCGACGATGCAAAATTTGGATTCATTAGAGATCTAGCATGAAATTGCCTAGTAAAGGGAAGTCACAATAAAGTGCATATTTTCTTGAAAACCATGAAAGGAGGTAAAATTTGATGTTGCTTTTGACATATTGCATGATAAGATGATGGAGGACTTTATATTTCCATATAATGCTCATATTGTTAATTCCCAGCCTTACCTATGCATACGCATCACAAAAGCCATAATATGCCTTAGTTCATATATTGCTCCACATGATCTAAATATTTGCCATTCTTTACCTTATCCGGGGATTATGTTGAGAATGATGTTACATTATGGAGATGTTATATGGTTGTTGTGTTGTGATTATTATCATTATTGGAGTTTGGAAAGGAAATTGTTTGAAATATATGGAAAATTTAATGAGTGAAAGAAAATCCAATCACCTTAGGAGATAAAGGTAGATTGACCCTGCTCTCTAAGATAATAGTTTGGAGAGATGTGACACACTGTGAGGAGTCCAAAGCACTAAGTATCCGGGGCCATTCATGACACCCATGTTTGCGACTCGCGAGAAGGCAGTGGTGAGGTTAGAGAGGTAAAAGCATTATTATTGAGAAAAGCAATATGAAAGGTGATGAATCATATGAGAAAGAATGTGGAAATTCAATTTGGAAATACTCCATTTCCCCGGATCAAAAGTACCACATTGCCAAAAGTTGCCCACCTTTAAGCCTTTTACCAATCTACTCCTTCATGAGCTTAAATTAAAGTCTTCTTGATTATCAATGCTTTGTCACATAAAAAATTATTTATGCATAAACCTCCTTTGTGAGTAGATGTTGCTCTTATATAATTGCACATGCATGGATCTGTGACACTAGTACCTTTTCGAGGATGGTAATTGATTGCAGGGTTATATGAGAATGAATCTGATATGTTGAGAGTTTGAATTCTTCCCCTGAATGACAAATAAAAGTATTGCTTGAGGACAAGCAAGCTTAAGTATGGGGTGTTTGTTGTGAGCTGAATCTGCCATGTTTTACAGCAACTTTTGTATCGATTTCTGTATTCATTTCATACATTTGGGCTAAGACAGTACAGAATCTGTGTAGTTTATGTTTATTTGCCAAATTATGGAATCTACACCAGTTTTCGTTTAATTCGCAGAAATCGAGACGTTTTTCAGCAATTCTACAGAAGGTCGGAAAAGCTCGGAAAACAGCTACAGAAGTCCAAGGCCAAAGCAGCAACGGAACCAGTCGAATCGAGCCAAGAGACCAGACTACTCGACTTCAAGTAGCTCCTACTCGATCTCGACGAGCCATGTCCGAGCAACCTTGTCGACAGAACCTGATCGAGAGAGCCCGACCACCCAGATCCGGACCCTACTCGATCTCGACAAGCCCTGGTCGAGATCGACAAAGCCCAAAGTCACACCCGGAGTCGACAAGGAGAAGAGCTGCCCGAGAAGCCGAGGACGAGAAGTCGAGCACCATCCTACTCGATCTCGACGAAACCCTTGTCGAGATCGACAAGCCACCCCGAGTCAATGACGAGGAGGAGTTGTTCGACTAGAGAGAACCCTAGCCCTACTCGACATCGAGTACAGCTACTCGAGGTCGACGAAGGCCAGAGCCCAGATCCAGGCCTGTCGAGGAGAGCCACCCGAGGAGACCCAGTCGACATAGCCAGGCTACTCGACCTCGACGAGCCCTTGTCGACGTCGACGAGCACCGTGAGCCAGAGTCTGAGCATGTCGAGCAGAGGAGCCAGCCAAGCCCAGTCGACCAGGATTCCTACTCGAGATCGACCAAGCCTTGTCGAGGTCGACGAGGATTCCAGAAGCTGTTCGACGCGGATTGATCAACTCTACTCGACTTGGGATTCCTTGGGCGTGAAGGAAGACAGCTTGGCCGAAGATCTATCCGATTCTATCAAGTCTATCCATGGAAGATGCAATCTATCAAGACATGAAGACCTACCTTATTTAGTTTTATCTTTTCCTTTTAGATTTATTTCCATTATGTCATTTATTTATCTTTTAGCAATTTAGATATAAATTTAGATAAAGATAGATATCTTCTTTCCTAGAATAGCTAGGGAATGAAGGCTATAAATAAAGCCCATGGGGCTCAGTTTTATTCATTCAATTTCGGAGACAAGTAGTTACAAGGAGAAGTTTAGGGAGATTCGAAGGTTTTAGGGTTTTGGCATTCGACGAAAGTTGATTGACGGGATTGTAAAATCATTGGATTTAGTTTTATGCAAGTTGTTTTCTTTCAATCGATGATGTCTGAGTTTGCGATGAGGCGTGAGTAGTCAACCCACTTCTAGGGTTGGGGCGAGTCCGACGATAGCCATGCATGTTTGAGGTAAAGATCCGACCTTTATCATATTTTGAGCGTTTTCCTACTTGTTGATGTGTTTATTGCCCATCTAATGGAGATCCATGCTAACAACTTGGATTATAAACATAAAATCGGTAGAGACAATTAGGGTTTCTTAAGAGAGTTGTCTAATTGTTGGAAAAGGCGAAAGCTTAATCCTTTAATGCGAATTATATGATAAACTGTTTTGTTCTGCCTTATGCATGCTTGGTTATCGTTGTTGCAAACCCCAATCTTGGAAGTCCTTTTACATTCAGTTTAAGTCGAAATTCCCAAAAAGCATTTGTTCTTTATTTTCTTTATTTATTTTTATTCGTTTTATTTTCCCTGCCCTACTCGATCTCGACCACCCCCTGGTCGACCTCGATGACTAATTCCCGATCTAGCATCGCTGTTGCTTAAGTGTTCAGGAACTCGACCAAACCGTACTCGGCATCAACAAGGTCAACTCGACATCGAGTAGCCTTTGTCGACATCGACTAGCCTGCGCCTGTGACTTCTGCTCTGTTCGACTGTCTGAGCTTCTGTCGACTAACCCTAGTCGAGCTCGTGGACCCTGTTGTCGACTTCTGTTCGTGAGATTGCTCCGCTGCCTAGGATCCGCTGACACGCTTCCTCGTGGATCGATCCTGACTTCCGCTGCTACATCAGGAGGAGGTCTTGTATTTATTTTGCGTAGGCATAGTCTGGTTTGAATTATATTTTATATTTTGAACTCAATTTCCTCCTACAACAAAAACCTAATTTGTTTCTACCTTTTCTTAATTAGGATTAGTCGGCTCTCGCAAATAAACCCTAATTACGATCCAATTCATAATAAGATCACTTTCGCTTCAATATCATGAATAAGGAATTTCCTCAACTCTCGCAAAGGATTAAACACATAGGTAGATGATGATAAAGACATATAAATTCATGGATTTATAAATCAAACACACATATCTATGTTGGGATCACCCCAACCCTAGAAGAAGGAAAATTAGAAAGCAAACATGATGAAAGAAATTAACTTTGACATAAAATAAACTAAAACTTACAAAACCTTCCAAACGTTCCTCCTCTCTCTCCTCTCTCGCCTCCTCTCTCTCTCCTCTCTCGCCTCCTCTCTCTCTCTCTCCTCCTCCTCTCTCTCTCTCTCTCTCTCTCTCCTTCTCTCTCTGTCCTCTGCTTCCTCCTTGCGCCCGAAGACGACTTTTCTTGAATCAATGAAAATCAGCCCCCTAGGGCTTTATTTATAGCATTCTATTCCTTGCTAATCAAGGATAGAATCTTCTATCTATATCTAAAATTATATCTAAAATGCTTAATGATAAATAAAAGCAATAAAGGAAATAAATCTAAAAGAAAAAGATAAATCTAAACTAGGTAATATGTCTTCATGTTGATAGATCTCCCTTTCATGGATAGATGATGATAGATCTCAGCCCACTCGACATCCTTCGTGCCCAAGGAATCCCAGCTCTACTCGGACGGCTCAAACCGAGTAACGCGGCTCGACATGTCTACTCGATATCGACCATGGCTACTCGATATCGAGTACGAGGGTTCGTCGACTTGGTCTGGCTGGGAGACTCTGCTCGACAAGGCTCGGACATGGCTCGGAGGTCTGGTCGATATCGACCACGGCTACTCTGTATCGAGTAGAGGTGGTCTGCGTCTTCGTCCTCGGTTTCTCGGCTTGGCACAGCTCGTCGACTCCGGACATGGCTCCGAAGTTTCGTCGATCTCGACTAGATGGTACTCGAGATCGAGTAAGGTTCCGGAGTCGGGTTGTCTCAGACTCAGTGTCCTCGATCAGCTCTGCTCGACCAGGTGTGCTCGACCAGCACTCGTCGAGATCGAGTAGATGCTAGTCGATCTCGAGTAGAGTTCTCTCAGCTTTCTGCTCTGTTCTTGAAACGCACTTTCCCGAGTCCTCGTTTGTCGGATTGACGCATATGACCATGCGTTGGAAAGCTCTTTCCGAGGGCTACAACTCTCATGAAGACATCAAAGCTTGATTCAGAATGAAGAATGATGAAAAATGGCCTTTTCTCCAGCTGTACCATTCTTAGCTTCTCCATGAGTTTCCTTTAAGCTCCAAAGTGCGTCCGATTTCTGCGAAATATAACCAAAACTTGTGTAGACCTCCATATATTGAAAATAAGTGTAAACTACACAGATTCTGTATTATTCTAACCCAAATGTATGCAATGTATGCAGAAATCGATATAAAAGTTACTGTAAAACATGGCAAATTAGGCTCACAACAAGAGCCCAAAAATACACAATAGACGGACAGTGATCGACTACTGAAAGAACATTTAGCCCAATCTGCATCACTATAAGCAGAAAGAACTAAATCTGAAGAGGCAGGATAAGAGAGGGAGAAATTGAAGCTCTCTTTCAAATATCTCAGCAAATATTGAACACAATTCCAATAAGAGACCAAGGGATTTTGTAAGAATTGACTTAACTGTTGGACAGTAAAGCAAATATCAGGCCTGGTGAGAGTAAGATAGAGCAATCTCCCAACAATACGTCTATACTTCTCTGGATCATGAAAAATATCATCACCATCAATTGACAACTTAGAACCATGTTGCATTGGAAAATATGTAGGCTTACAACCTATCATATCAGCATCCTTAAGGATATCAAGGACAAACTTCCTCTGATTCAATAAAATGCCAGATGAGCTCCTAGATATTTCCATACCAAGAAAGTATCTAGCAATCCCTAAGTCCTTGATAGTAAAAGTTTTATGCAAGGCATCTTTAGTAGACTGTATAATAGAATCTGAATTACCCATGAGCAACATGTCATCTAAATAGACCAAAGCAACAGTCATAGAAGTATCCTGGGCTTTAACAAATAATGAATAATCATGATTGGACTGTTTGAAACCCAATTGAATCATAAACTTTGTCAATTCAAAGTTCCACTGCCTACTAGCTTATTTAAGACCATACAAAGATCTAGTGAGCGTGCAAACCTGTCCCTTAGGCACAACAAAACCACGAGGAGGCAACATATAAACTTTCTCATCTAGAAACCCATGCGAAAATGCATTATTTACATCTAACTGATGCAAATTCCAATCTCTGGCAGCAGCAATAGCAAGAATTACACGAACTGTTGCAAGCTTAGCAACAGGAGAAAAAGTGTGTTTATAATCTTTGTCCATCACTTGGTTATAGCCCTTGGTAACAAGTCTAGCTTTAAACCTTTCTACAGATCCATCGGGATTGTATTTAACCTTATAGACCCACTTTGATCCAATGGCTTTCTTGTCAACTAGAAGGGAAGTCAATTCCCAAGTATGGTTAGAAGCCAAGGCATCCAACTCTTTCTGCATAGCCAATTGCCATTCAGCTACATTTTTGCCTTGATTATAAGAGTGTGGCTCAAAGACTTTAAAAACATTAAAGAGAGATGCCACATAAGACTGAGATAGATGAGAAACATCTCTAATGATCATAACAGAAAACACTTGACTCAAATAATCAGAAGAAGCACAAGCTCTAGATGGTAAATTACCCATATGAAGTCTTGTAATCGAGTAGGTCTATGAACTGCTCGCTTAGCAACAATAGGTTGAGGATGGACTACAATCTCAGGAATAATAGTATCAGAACCTGAAACATCTCCTGAAGAAGCAACCTCAACTGACTTCACTGTATCCACTGAATCAGAGACATAGTGATCAGGATGTGTAACTGAATTATCTGTGACTTGAGCACCATTCAAATCAACTATTGAGATGACCCAGAAGAAAAAGGAGAAGGAATCTCAAAGCAAGGACTATGAGCAGGATTAACCAAGGGAAGGGACACCTTGGCATCTGTAAAAGAAGGAAGCAGACTTCCATCCTTAAATGGAAAAATATTTTCATGGAAATTGACATGCCTACAGATGACAATTTTCTTAGTAGACAAATCAAACACCTTATAGGCTTTTTGACCTGGTGGATAGCCAAGAAAAACACATCTTCTGGCCTTAATACCCAACTTGTCAACATTAGTAGAACTAATTTCAGCAAAGCATAAACAACCAATGACCCTTAGAGTCTTATAATCGGGAGGTACCTTATATAGGATCTCAAAGGGATTCTTCCAATGAAGAATGGAAACAGGCATTTTGTTGATCAAGTGTGTTGCAGCTAACACACTCTCCCCAAAACTCAACAGGTAAACCAGCTAGTAGTCTAATAGCACGAGCTGTTTCAACAAGATGTCTATGCTTACGTTCTACCCTCCCATTCGGTTGAGGTACCCCAGGAGTAGGCGTGGCCACGGGTCGGATCCGCCGGGTCGACGGGTTCGACCCGCCGGGTCAAGGGTCGGGGTTGGCCGACCCGAACCCTAACCCGTAAATCTCACGGGTTGACGGGTTCGGGTCGACCCGTTGACCCGGCGGGTTACATTATTTTTAAAAAAAAATCTTTTTTTTTAAAAAAAAATGACTATTAAAATAAATATAAATAAATAAATAATATGTAAAGATTTTATCTTCACAACACATTTTATCACTTTCATATGAAGTGTTAAAAATGTAGGAAGATTATATCTCCATATTAATTCTTTCATCCACAATAATTTCATTGTGTGATGTAAGAGAAAAAAATATGAGAATATATTTCTCAAACTTCATTTCCAACTTAATTTCCAATGTAGGAAACAAGTGAAGTGGAAGAAATGGGGTAGTGGGATACATATATATAGCCCCATGCCCCCATGCCTTCTCATCCTAACTCCATATTTTCGATGTGGGACAAAGCATTTGTCCCACATTGGAAATGGGGGGAATGAAGGAAGACTTCCAAGTCTATAAAAGGAGAAGGGTGGGGTTTATTTGTCTCACATTGCACATTGCATATTAGTATATGTATTATTGTGAGTTATTCTAAGAATAATTTACATAATTTACATAATAATTATAAATTTATTTTAATAAAAATAAATTTTTCAAAAAAAAAATATTTTGAAAAAGCGGGTTGACCCGGCGGGTCGACCTGCCGGGTCACGGGTCACGGATTTCCCGACCCTAACCCTAACCCGCTACCCGTCCCCACCCGCCAACCCGCCAACCCGGACCCGGCGGGTCGTTGACCCATACGACCCGGCGGGTCACGGGTTGACCCGTAACCCGTGGCCACGCCTACACAGGAGTAGAACGTTGGTGGATAATACCCTTACTGGCAAACAAATCTTTACATGAAAGTTGTGTTAATTCAGTACCATTGTCGGATCTCACAACTTTAACCCCTTTGTGAAACTGATTTTCAACCATAGCTAGAAATTCAACAATAGTCGTATACACCTGAAGCTTATTCTATAGCAAATAGACCCAAGTAGTCCTACTACAATCATCTAAAACAGTGAGAAAGTACTTAGCTCCACACAATGATGGAACCTTATAGGGACCCCATAGATCCATATGAATCCAATCAAAGCAATCAGAAGCAATAGAATCACTTCTCTCAAAAGGTAATATGTGGTGCTTAGTCATAGCACAAACATCACAAAAGAAACTGTCAATATCAGCCTTATTACAACCATCAATATGCCTCATCTTTGACACAGATGTATGACCAAGTCTAGAATAAAGATTTTGCAAACTGATCGCAGAGTTACAACTCCCAAACTAAAACTAAGAAATACTACCAGTGAACTTCTCTTTGGCTCTTAGCTTGTACAGGCCTTGATCTTCATGTCCTTGCAACAACAGACCCTTAGTTGTAAGGTCCTGCAAGGCACATGATATAACATCAAACCTGAACTCCAACCTTTTATCTCTAAGAATTTTTGACACAGAAATGAGATTATGTCTAAACTCATGGACAAACAACACATTGTCTAACTGTAGATTATCTGAAATGCATACACTGCCTGCATATTTCACACTCTTAGCTGAACCATCAGGCAAACCAAGCATATTATGTCTATCAAGACACCTCACATTGTAGAAAATAGATTCATCAAAAGCAATATGGTCAGTAGCACCAGAATCTACAATCCAGTCTCTCTTATCTGACTTATGTGAACCAATGAGAAATGAAGAGCTAAGTGTACCGGAAAAGTTGACAATAGCTTGTCCAGTAGACAAATTTGTCATTGAACATTCACCCTTCTGCTTGCCATTCATCAGTTTGACAATTTCTTGGTAAATGGCATTGACCATACAAGGATCGGGCTTAGCATCACTACTAGAATTATGTTATTTAACATCGGCTCATTAACATCAGTCAGAAAAACCTGCCATGTTAAATAGTTTTTTAACATCAGTTTTTAAATTTGTGATGTTAAAAATAAAATAAACATCACCCAATATTTTAGAGCAATGTTAAATATTTATTTTAAATTTTTTTTAGAAGGCGCGGAATCAAATCACGAATCTATATCTATACTTCTATACTACTATAAAGATGGTGGAGGGTAGGATAAATCCAGACCGTTCAGAACTTATATGTGTTTTTATCTATGGCTCACAACTCTTCACGCATGCACTGCCTAATTTGCCCCCTGAACATTGAATTTAAAATTATTCATTTTTTTGTTTCAAGGACCTTTATCGTCTTTTCATCTAAATCTCTACTCTCTCTCCTTCCTGTGGCATCTCCTCACTCCTCTGTGCTCGCCGATTTCCATCTCTTCAACAAGCTCTTTGCTTCTCTTTAGGGTTGCTCAACGGGTCGGGCCCGAACCGAACCAAACCGAACCGACGGCCCGATTTTTTGGGAGGGGCGGCCCGAAGCCCGAACCGAAGACCAAATATTCGGTTACGGTTTTTTCGGTTTTCAGCCCGAAAAAACCGAAATCTCCTGCCCCTTTATTCTGTTCCAAAAAAAACCCTGTATACTTCAAAGTTCAAACTTGTCTAAAAAAACAGCTTGTAAAGTGTTGAAATCTAATGAAATTAAACTAAACAAGTCTTCAAACAACCCAACAATGCTCATAGATTCAATCAAATTACCCTTAAACCCTAAATTTCTCAAAACTCACAACACGGATTGGTTTATAAATCTCAAATTACAACTATAATATAACAAATTAATGATAATAGAAGAAGATTAACATAAAGAAAATGAGAAATTTTGGACAAAAAACAAAATCGAAACATATTGTAATCCATCAGTTAATTCACCGGATAGTTTGATTAATTCTTCTGTTGAGAATTAGGGAGGCATTTCAATGGCGCAGAAGGGGAAAGAGGACGAGAGAAGCGACATCGATTTCTCTGGATCTGAGGATGACGAAGGGAAGAGGGGAGGCTACCATCCCGATCGAATCAGTGACGCTTTCAAGGCCGACATAGATGTTATTCAGAGCAAGTCAGGAAGCTTGGTTGGCGGCGGCTATGGAAGAGGGAGGCGACTCCGGTGGTGGTTGCGGGAGAGGGAGGCGAGGCGACTCCGGTGGCGGCGGCGGCGAGCTGGGCAGGGCGGCAGGAAGGGAGCGCGAGCGAATATGGGTCTGTGTCACGGTGTGTCTCGAGCGACTCTCTGGAGGTTGCACAAACGCAAATCTGTTTGTCACAAACAAGTCAACAATATTAGGGTTTTTTTTAAAGAAAAAAGGGAACTCGGTTTGTTTCGGGCCAAAACCGAAAAATTCGGTTCGGTTACGGTTATTGGACCGAAACCGAATTTCAGAATTTTCAGAACCGAAGCCCGAACCGTTATATATCGGGCTGGCCCGAAACCGAGTTTTTCGGTTCGGTTATGGGTCAGTTTTCAGGCCGGGCCACATTCTGAGCCACCCTACTTCTCTTCGTTTCACCCAATTTTCCGTCTTCATCCTATGAAAGCTTCCTCTTCTTTCTTCGAGTCTCGCGAGAAGATGACAGGCAAGGTGAATTCCAGGGCGACGGAGACGGAAATCGCGGAGGTGAAGAAGGGGTATGGCTTGCGAACGGGAACAAGAACGAGAAGGAGAAGGAGGAGGAGGCAGACGATGAACATGAGGTTCTTCAGTCCACCGGTGGTCCTCCGATTCACAACATCGACGACGATAAAGATGAAGATGACGAGGGAGGCGACGAAGACGAAGGCGCAGGAGATGAACAAGAGGTGAATCGCCAAATTATTGAATAAATCTTAGATTTTCTGCTTTGATTTGGAATTAGTTGGAAATTTTGGTCGTATGGTGTCTGAACGTAGGTATTCCTTTTGTAGTGTCTAATTTAGGTTGCAAAACTAATATATTAGGGTTAGAGATGGGCAGATTTTGAATTCGTTTGTGAGATGTTAGAGATTTGAGATCCGCCTTGTAGGTGTTCGATTAAATGCCTGATATGGAAAGAGCGGTTATGGTGGGTTGTAAATGATCAACTTTGTTACTGTTGGATAACTATTCTCCGACTGTTTTTAAGCATGATAAATGCCACCTTCTTTTTGTATTTCAGCGGCCCCAACTTGTTATCTTGCAAATTGTAAGTGATCCAAGCAACTGTGCCTACTCAAATACAGAATTTGGTGTCTCACGATCGGTAGTCGACTTTGTTTCAACCTCCATCAATCTTTCGATTGTGGACCTATGTAATCCACGCTCAAATCATTTTCTCCTGTTCTTAATATTTTGCCCGAGAAATTACTTTAAACTAAAATGTATTTGCAATGAGTACGCAATTGCATATCCTACTAAGAGTTTAGTTCTCTAATGTTATGTACCAGTATTTCACTTGAAAGATGTTCTGTTTCAGGCAGGAGGGATGATCCTATCTTGGAATTCTTGATGATGTTCTGTTTGAGACTGCTTATGCATATTTATATCCACCCTCAAATCCTATGTATCAAGCCAGTCAGGAAGAGAAGCCTCCTCTATTATTAAAAAGTCACGGTATGCCATGTAATCTGAACTCATTTTTTTTTAAAGTTTGTATAACTTTATCCCATGAAAGGGATCCATTAAGCTGAATATGTTTTCCACCAGAGTTCAGAGGGTCAGCAATTGGTACGAACAAAATCTACTTTTTGGTAGTTCTAATGTACAGCCTCCTCTGTTCTTAATATTTTTCCCTATGTATACGAACAAAATCCATCCAAAAATGAGTTCGGAGGGTCAGCATTTGGTACGAACAAAATCGAAACAGAGAGGTGATTCAAATCACATAATAGAGTCAATAATTTGAGCCTTATGGGTAAGGTTCGTGAATTATGCTTTCCAACTTGTTTGTTCTTCAAAACTCTACTTTTTGGTTGTTCTAATGTGTTATGAACATCCATTCAATGCCTTTCAAGACCCATTTCTGGTCCTCTCAAATAACATGCAAGTTGAACCACGAAGGTTTGCTTTATGATACAATAAACTTCATCCAGGCTCTTCTTCCTGGTCCGACTACCTCCTTGGAATTCATGCTACAAACGACCTTGTGCAGCAGTTGATCTCCAGTTTCTCTCCGGCCTCTACTGTAATTCCGAACCAGGTAACCCTCTTCTATTTTTCTCCTACTAATCTTTGTTTCTTTCCTGAATTAGAAATTGAACAGAATTTAGGTTTGAGATTGATCAATCATAGTAGCATCTAATTTAGGTTGTAAAACTCATATTTTAGGGTTAGAGATGGACATATTCGAATTTGTTTGTAATATATTAGAGATTTGATATCCGCCTCCAAGGTGTTCGATTAAATGCCTGATAGCTTTGAGATCTTCAAATTCAGGGTTATGGCCTCCAAATGGGGAATCAATGCCTTTAAATTGATGATAAGAACCTTTACAATTTAGGTTTGGGATTGATCAATCATGGTAGTATATAATTTAGGTTGCAAGATATTTTAGGGTTACAGATGGATAGACTCGATTTTGTTTGTAAGATGTTAGAGATTTGATATCCGGAGATCTTAGAATTTCTTTACGTAAAAATCTTTATTCATTCTCGGTTTCTACTATTGTGGTGCGGATTCGACAATCTGATAGGCTATGCATATACTTTTCTTTTCCATCTCCATATGGAGATTTGAGATGCAGTTAACACACCTAATGTTCTAGGTAGGTGATTTGTGTCTGCAAAGAAACAAAAATCCTGTGCTGATGTATTTTTCTGTGCTGATGTATTTTGCTCATTTATGCAGGGAAGCTGTTCTTTTATTACTGACAGGAAAAACGGGTTTTGGAACCTTTATAAATGGGTAAAGATCTTAAAAGTTCCATTTAATATCATATATTTGGAGCTGTTGGGTAAAATTTGGCAATAATTATGAGAAATAGAAAAAGGTAACCAGAGCCAAGGCTGCCTTCAGAGTCACATCGGTCTCTGATTTTTAAACTTCAGTTGTGATGGAATGAGTATAATTTGTAATACACATCATCTTATATTTTCTAACCTAGGTTATCGATCATATTGCTTAGGTGCATTGTGATTTCCCAGTTATGGGAATCTGACAGTTCATACACCATGACCCATCATATGGTGTGGTCTTTTATGGGGTGAACAATAACTGGCTTGTTTTGTTGTAACAGATTGAATCCAAAAACGAAGTTTTAGCACTCTATCCTATGGAGGCTGAGTTTGCAAGGCCTCTTTAGGTCTTCGGGTGAACAATAACTGGCTTGTTTTCTTGTAACAGATTGAATCCAAAAACGACGTTTTAGCACTCTATCCTATGGAGGCTGAGTTTGCAAGGCCTCTTTAGGTCTTCGGGATGAACTCTTGTGTATTCTTACAAAGCCAGAAGCAAAAGCACATAATTGCTTGCAGCTATAGGTCAGTCTGTGAAATTATTTTAAACTAAAATGTATTTGCAATGAGTACACAATTGCATATCCTACTAAGAGTTTAGTTCTCTAATGTTATGTACCAGTATTTCACTTGAAAGATGTTCTGTTTCAGGCAGGAGGGATGATCCTATCTTGGAATTCTTGATGATGTTCTGTTTTAGACTGCTTATGCATATTTATATCCACCCTCAAATCCTATGTATCAAGCCATTCAGGAAGAGAAGCCCCCTCTATTATTAAAAAGTCACGGTATGCCATGTAATCTGAACTCATTTTTTTTAAAGTTTGTACAAATTTATCCCATGAAAGGGATCCATTAAGCTGAATATGTTTTCCACAACTTTTGTCTTTAATGGTGATTTTTAGTATTGAATGAGATGCATAATAATTGCATGATTAGATCATGATAATTAATGGTGGAAAACAACATAACACCCATATATATACATATATTGCATATAATTATAATGGATGGAATGTAATCTATCAATATCCAATAAGAGAGGTGGAAAGAGGGGGAGGAAAGCTCATGTGGGTTAGCTTAAGTAGGAGAAAGCATGTTACACTTAATTATCTACTCAATTATCATTCTCGTTAAGACTTTCATTTCCCAGTAATAAAGATTTGAAGTATATCTACTTATGAGTATAAATCTGTGTTTTAATTAGCTAGCCATTATTTTGATTTTCTTTCTTTAATTAAATATCTGAGTTAAGGTAAGAATTCAAAAAATCAGACAAAACATTGTCTGGTTCATCGAGAGGCTGAAAAACATTGGTAGACGGAAAACCGTCAGAAAACACTAATAAATAAAAGCGTGGTGAACACAGTAGACAACCAACGAAGCATCAAATCAATACTGATTTTTCTGCCAATGAAGAAAATGTGGGACACATGTAATTTAGCTTTGAGGGATCTTCTGCTGAGGATAGAAGAGAGAGGAAATCTGATTTTGAAACTCTGAAGATGAGAGGAGGTCGAGAAATTGGTCGTTGAAAAACAAAGCATTGAATGCATCTTCAAAGTTGAAGCATTCTCTCAGAAAGAAGAGCAGCATAAGGAAGACTGATGGCCGTGTTAGCTCAGTTTCCATCGAGGATATTCGTTATGTTGAAGAGCTACAAGCTGTTGATGAGTTTCGACAAGTTTTACAGCTAGAGGAACTTCTACCTGCAAAACTTGACGATTACCATGTGATGTTAAGGTAGCTTATGTGTATTTCTTTTAATTTGTAAGTCTACTGGAATAGTAACATAGGTCTCTCAGTATATAACAAAAATGTAGGTCGCAGGCTTCTGAAAGCGAGAAAATTTGATATTGAAAGAGCAAAGCACATGTGGGCTGACTAACTCATTTGTTACAACCCACTGTCTTGAATCTACAAGCCTCTCATGAAATGGGTTTAGAGACTCTTTCACCTTCTGTTATTAACCTGAAGTTTTAGGAGGTTCTGTAAGTCCCCACTCCCCACTAACATTCTCTGCTCTCATCAGTCATTCATGCATCTGAAGCTAATAAGCTTATTCAATTCCTTTTCCAAGGAGTTGTAGGATAATAATCTTCGTGGTCCACTACCTAATTATGTTAGCAGCATGGAGAACTTGATGAATCTGCATGTTACATGAAATGCTTTCACTGGTTACATACGAAACACTTAGGATGAGCTTGGTACTGAACAGACTGCAAGTGACTCACGCTTTCTCTTTAGCATTATGTATTAATTTACTCTTTTGGGTTGTTAATATTTTATCTACAGAGTTTCTAGAATACGATTATATGTTCTTGAATTTCTGTGTTTAGACTATTTTATTTTAACAAAATCATCTCCTTATATTTTGTTTTGGGTTTGTTCTCATGTCATAGTACTTTCACTTGTAAACTCCTTCATCTTGAGCTTGCTTCTTCCCCCTCTTCCCAACTCTTTTTTATTTCATTTGTAGGATCAGCCGCCTGAGTAGTTCAAGATTACAATACCAAAAATCCAAGTCTACTTCACGGTTTATTCTCATTTTCTTTTCCTCGACTCCCTGTCATCTTACAACTCCCAGCTGTTTTATTTTTCCAAGTGCTCATGCTTCAGAACTTGAAATAGTGTTTTTATGGATGATGGGAATGCCTTATTATAATCTGTTACTGTATATAGGGTACAGGAGATCTCATCATTGCACTTCTACTTGGATGGAGCAATGTAAGCTTCTTATAAGCCCAAATATCTTATTTGAGTCCATTGCTCATTCATCTTATCCTGCATTCTCTGTCATATGCAGAAGTACCTTTGTGCTGTTTGTTGTGCCTTTTCATTTGATACAAGCTGAAGCTGGTTGCTGATTATTTGTAATTGAATCATTTTCTGTTTTATGTTGAATCAGGCTAGCAGAAGCAGTCATCGTTGATAACCAGGTGCAAATTCTCTATTAATAAATGAGGATCAACTATAAAAAAAGGACCAACTAGCGTTGTAGCCTTTTCTGGCATTGTGCTTGATGGTCTTGGAGGTTCTATAGCTACTGTTAGACTCATTTTCTTTCTTATTTACAGGCTCAAGAGGATCTCATGTGGATTTTGCAGTAAATACCTTCTCATTACCACTATGCAGCATCATCTTCAAGTTACACATCAATTGTAGCAGCAACAGTAAATGAACACATCGATTGGCAAAACTTGACGATTACCAGCACGGTTAGCTATTTGCTTTGACTAGCCTATTAGGGGGCAATTAAATTTGGAAATTTAGGAATAGAAAATGAATCTTATTCATTGGATTGATCAAATAAAAACTTCAAAACTTGTGTTTGGAATTTTGTTTTGTACTCCGTATGAAAATTGCTCTATATACTGCCATTGTATCTACTTTCCGTTTTCGACACAATTAGTCAAAGTGCAGAACGATTACTCAAATAGTCTCACATATTTTGGTTAAGGTCTCACTATCCAGATTCTTTTACTACTAATTGCACTACGTTTTTGGTGTCACATCCTGAGATTGTTTGAAAGCTAATATATTTTCATTTTTTACTTGCTCAGGCTCTCATGGCAATGCCTGCCTCTGACTTCAGTCTTTGTCTATACTTGATTCCCAAAAGAGTGGTATGATATAAATCCTTATAATGGAATTTATGTAATATGAACTCGCAGTGAAACTGGCACATAGTCATTTTAGGTTGTGAGATCATGCGATAATTGTGGGTGCTTTATTTTAAATTGCAGTGAACTATTTGCTTTTCTATTTTTGAAGGTCTGGAGTAGGCAATGGAACTGTTGGCATTGGAAAATTAGATAGTGGAGTAAAACAAACGGACTCTGGTGTGCGGCCTCGTAATGCGAGGGTTGACCATGAAAATGGTGCTCTTTTTGGTAAAGAGAGGCCTTCTGATAAGGAGAGAGTGAATCTTAGAAATATAAATAGGTAAGCATCCTATGTCATCAAATTCATGTGTTTCCTGATATAAATACACACACTGGTGTTTTTTTTGTAACATGTTGCTCTTAGTTTCTGGCATGATTTCGTGAAAATTAATGGGACGTATTTTCACCATGTCTTTATATCTCTATTTTTTATTTATAGCATTCCATTCTATGATTTATATTTTTTTCCTCTGAAGTTATTCACCTTCCAATGTGCAGAAGTGGCATCTAGCTATGTTACAATTCCATTTCAGGAGTCAGACCATATGACATATGATTAACTACAACATACTAAGTAAACAGTAAAAAGGTCTTCATACATTACCTTTCTAGCATGCCAAGATAATCAAAGCTTGCACATTGTATCATCTTTTCCAACATTGACCTCACTGCATGATCACCAAACATGGCTTTAGCCTAAATTGATAAAAATAACATCAGGGACAAAGATCAAGACTTTCTACATTGAATCACTGCATAATCAAGCCAAACCTGTATTTAAAATAACTCAAGGATATAACCAGATTTCAAAGCGTATCAATATTAAAGGATGAAAGTTATAGGTAAATGGAGATAGATCTTAACCTGACTATGGAGGAGGTTGAGAACATCTACACCTTCATAGTTATTGGAAGAAACCTTCTGGATTATACAAGCTCCATTCATCAAACAAGAAGAGAAAAAACTACTTTAACTTTCTCTTCTTGTTTGATGAATGAAGCTTGTATGATTGATGAAATCTCAACTTTGCAAATGAGTATTGCTTAATGTATTATGTGACATAAGCCATGTTCTCATCCTTGTGTGCTTTATTGCTTGGTTGGCGCTACTGGTAAATGATCTTCTTTTCCCTGTTCTGGTTGGGAGATGTTTCTTTCAAATTCGTAAACAATCTCATTGTTCTTTAGCTAAGCATGCTCTAGGTATTCTGTACTATTTGAATTTGGAATCCTGTCAATCAAATTGTATGGCTACTTTCAGGAGTTTTTTATTCGTGCCAAGAAGTGGGTACAGGAGTTACAAAAGCAAGGTACTTCCAAGAGTAATTTGTAGCTGGCCCATGGAAGTGGCTGCTGAAACGTATCGCATAGGAGTGAATAGGTATGCATTTGTGACAGTGAACCTTTTCTTATCCTATTTTTCATGCCAGGAAATCAAATCCTGGTAATGACACTTGCTGGAAATAAAGTTGATTTAGAAGAGAAGAGAGTGTGCCTGCGGACGTAAGTGCATTGTACCACTTAAAGCTTGTAATATATATATATATATATATATCTTCATTCTATCCTTGCTGTGTGGAATATTGATGTTTTCCCCATGTGTTTGTTTATGTTATAGATGAACCTACTAAAAAAGAATATCTTTTCTTTTCTCATCTTTTTGATGATGTCCTTTTCTGGTATAAAGAAAAGGTCGCTAATTACTCCTTATATTTGTCTCATGGAAATAAGTTTAAGGAAAGGACAGTGGTTCATTCCTCTTATTTAGGCAACCCAAGACAAAGGGGCAGAAGATCTCTAAAATAATTAAGTGGAATCCGTAGGAATTTAGATATCATATGATTCTTTTCTCATCTTTTTGATGATGTTCTTTTCTGGTATAAAGATAAGTTGGCTAATTACTCCTTATATTTGTCTTATGGAGATAAGTTTAAGGAAAGGACAGTGGTTCAGTCCTCTTATTTAGTCAACCCAAGACAATGGGGCAAAAGAGCTCTAAAATAATTAAGTGGAATCCGAAGGAATTTAGGTATCATATGATTATTGCTGATCTAATGAATTGAGATACAGAGTAGTGCCCTTTATTCTTGTGGCATTTACCATACTTCTGGCCAGCTTATCATATTTATCGTGGATACGGGTCAGGGGCAAACAATTGATTGATCCAACTAGAGGCGGGAAAACCCCGAATCATACATGAGAGAGATTGTGAACGAAAGGCTTAAATTTATTCTTAGGCAACTAGCCAATTTATATTACATCAGGGCAGATGAGAGAGAGCATTTAATACTCCTAGACATTCTAAATACATCCATGGGAAATCTACATACAGAATATAAATGCTGACTGTAAACAATTACAGCAGTAATTGTTTACCTAGGGACTCAACATTCTAACAATGCTGACTGTAAACAATTACAGCAGTAATTGTTTACTTAGAGACTCAATTTGTCTAACACCCCCCCTCAAGCTTGGCTATACAAATCATCCATGCCAAGCTTGGATGTGAGCCACTGAAACCTGGTAGGATGAAATCCCTTGGTAAGAAGATCAGCCAACTGGAATTCAGAAGATACATGAGAGATTTGTATGATTCCAGCATCAATCTTCTCCTTGATGAAATGTCTATCAATCTCCACATGTTTTGTTTTATCATGCTGCACGGGATCATGAGCTATACTAATAGCAGATTTATTGTCACAGTATAGCTTCATTGGATCCAGCCACTCAATTCTCAAATCATTCAAAATGATTCTCATCCACAACAATTCACAAATACCATGAGCAGCTGCACGAAATTCAGCTTCTGCAGTAGACCTTGCAACAACTCCTTGCTTCTTACTTCTCCAAGCAACCAAATTTCCTCCAAGATAGACACAATAGCCTGTAGTAGAGCGTCTAGTTACAATATCCCCAGCAAAGTCAGCATCCGTGAAAGCTTCAAGCATAAGCTTGTCACTTTTGGTGAACAAAATCCCCTTTCCTGTAGTCCCTTTAAGATACCTTAGTATCCTATAAGCAGCCTGGAGGTGAGGTTCTCTAGGGTCCTGCATGAATTGACTAATGACACTTACAGAGAAGGCAATGTCTGGCCGAGTGTGAGCAAGGTATATCAGCTTTCCACACAATTTCTGGTACAATCGTTTATCAACTGTTGGTTCAGTTTCGGCCTTACCAATCTTTTGATTGTAGTCAATGGGAGTGGAAGTTGGTTTACAATCTGCCATCCCAGCCTCTTGAAGTACATCTTTGGTATATTTTTGCTGGGAGATAAATATACCAGATTTGGATCGAGCAACTTCAATTCCCAAGAAATACTTCATCCTTCCAAGATCCTTTACCTCAAATTCGTGAGTGAGGATGGCTTTCAAGCGAACTTGTTCAGTAGGATCATTTCCGGTCATAATTATATCATCCACATAAACAAGAAGGACATTTATCCCCCCTGACTTGGAGTGCCTTACGAACAAAGTATGGTCTCCTTGACTCTGACGATACCCGGCAGCACTCATCACTCCTTGAAACCTGCCGAACCATGCACGAGGAGACTGTTTGAGGCCATACAATGCTTTCTTCAATTTGCAAACATGGTTAGCAGAGGATGATGAAAACCCCGGAGGCAAACTCATATAGATATCTTCGTTGAGATACCCATTGAGGAAAGCATTTTTCACATCAAACTGGTACAACTCCCAATCAAAATGAGCAGCAATAGATAAAAGAAGGCGAACAGTAGCCATTTTTGCAACAGGAGCAAACGTCTCTTGATAATCCACACCATAAGTTTGAGTGAAACCACGAGCCACTAGACGAGCTTTATACCTAGCCAAAGAACCATCAGCATGATATTTAACAGCATACACCCACTTGCAACTTACAATATTGTGACCAGACGGCCGCTCCACCAAGTCCCATGTTTGGTTGGCCTCAAGAGCTGCCATCTCTTCGGTCATAGCCTCACGCCACTCGGTTGATTGAAAGGCTTCACTAACACTTTTAGGAATTCTGATCTCGTCAAGATTAGAAAGGAATTTCTTGTGCTGATCAGAAAACCGGTCAAGAGAAGCATAATTGGACAAGGGATAGAGGGGTGTTTTTGTACAAGCTCTTGAACCTTTCCTGAGAGCAATTGGCCAATTAGATTCTGAGTTAGGAGGAGCAAGGCTCGGATTTGTGGGGCCCCGCCGGGAATACGTCTTGATGACCGGAGGAGAGGTGATTTGTGGTGGTAATGGTGGGGTGGGTGTAGGTTGCTCAGCTGAAACTGTGGAGGTCTCCTCAGTTGGTGGTTGAGCTGCTGTAGGGTCTGTGGTAGGGCTGTTAACATTGGATGGAATAGGATCTGCAGTAGGAAAGGGAGGTGTAGCTGCGACAGGGTCTGTGGTAGCACAGATAACATCAGATGGAGTAGGATCTGCAGTTGCTATAGGGTCTGTGGTGGTGCTTATGGTGTCAACAGGAAGGTAGACAGTGGTAGGGAGATCTGAAAGAGTGGATTCAAAGGTGTGTTCATGAGCTGAAGAAGGTGAGGAGCTGTAGAATGGGGTATTTTCAGCAAAGGTAATATCAGCAGTAACAAAGGTGTGTTTAGTAATGGGACAGTAACATTTGTAACCCTTTTTTGTGTTGGAATAACCTATGAAGATGCACTTCTGAGCTCGGGGGTCAAGTTTACCTCTACAAGGAGAATGAACATGGGCATAGGCAGTGCAGCCAAAGATCTTAGGCTCTAACCTGTGATCAATTGAGAGATGGGGAAAGAAGGACTGAAGGTTTTTAAGTGGAGATTGGTACTTCAAGGTTTTAGAAGGGGTTCGGTTTATCAAATAAACAGCGGTGAGGGCTGCTTCCCCCCAATAGAACTTTGGAACATTAGATTGAAACATGACAGCTCTAGTGACATTAAGAATATGCCCATTTTTCCGCTCAGCAAGGCCATTTTGTTGTGGTGTATACACACAAGAAGACTCATGAATAATGCCTTTTGTGGTGAAAAAGGAGGAAAGGGTTTGATTAAAGTAATCTTTGGCATTATCAGATCTGAAGCGTTGAATTGATTTTCCAAATTGATTGAGAATCATAGCATAAAATGCAGGAATGATAGTACTAGCTTCAGATTTGTGTTTGAGCAAGAACAACCATGTAACCCGAGTGCAATCATCAATCAAAGTAAGAAACCAGCTAGATCCATTTATGTTCTTTACTGGCGCAGGACCCCAAATATCACTATGGATTACCTCAAAAGGAACTAGGCATCTTTTATCTCGAATAGGAAATGAGACACGTTTGTGTTTGGCTTTTTCACAAGTGGAACAAACAAGTTTCTCAGACTCTAAGCCAATAAAAAGACTAGGAAGCATGTGCTTCATCAAGGAAAGAGAAGGATGACCTAGTCGGTGGTGTTGGAGCCAAAGTTTAGAAGCTGAATTTGTTGTGCTAAGACATGTAGAAGCTGAATTTGTGGTGCTAAGACAGGTATTAGCATGAGGTTTCTCTAAGAAGTAGAGGTTCCCACTTTCTCTACCACATCCAATAATCTTCCTTGAGACCAAATCCATGATTATGCAACCAGAGGGAGAGAACACAACTTCACAGTGAAGGTCATGAGCCAATTTCTTAATGGATATAAGATTAGAGGAGAGATTGGGAACGAATAAAACATTACATAGAGGCAAGGAGAAGATGGCAGTAACAGTGCCATTACCTAAGATGGGTGTTGAGCTCCCATTGGCAGTGATGAGTTTCTTCTGATAGGTGAAGGGCTGATATGAAGAAAACAAGGACCGATCATTGGTCATATGATCTGTTGCACCACTGTCCAGAATCCATTGCTGGCCAAAAAGGTGACTTCGGGTACCAGTGAGAGCCAAAGACTCACAATACACCAAGTCAGGAGAGGCTTCACATGCTTTTAGAATATTCTGTAGATGTTTGATTTCAGCTGCTATTTTAGCAGTAGAAGAATTTGACATCATGGCAAAAAAAGTGGTGGATAGGCGGCAAAGGTGGCAGCCAACTGATGGCGGAATAGGTGGTGGATAGGCGGCAAAGGTGGCGGCCAAAGGTTAAAAACTTAGATCTCTCAAGAGCTCTGATACCATGAGAGAGATTGTGAATGAAAGGCTTAAATTTATTCTTAGGCAACTAGCCAATTTATATTACATCAGGGCAGATGAGAGAGAGCATTTAATACTCCTAGACATTCTAAATACATCCATGGGAAATCTACATACAGAATATAAATGCTGACTGTAAACAATTACAGCAGTAATTGTTTACCTAGGGACTCAACATTCTAACAATGCTGACTGTAAACAATTACAGCAGTAATTGTTTACTTAGAGACTCAATTTGTCTAACAATACATAAGTTAATTGATAGGATAACTCATGTCGTGTTCCATGGTTAGTTTGTTGAAAATGTTCTGATTTTTCCCAATTTTAACAGTGAGGAGGTTGGTGTGATACAATAAGGAACTGTGTTTATAGGAATGCGCTATGCTCATCAGGTAGAGTTGTTTTCGGTTAATTTTCACCTTTTGTTCTTCATCCATGTCCTAAACAAATACTTTGCAATATTAGGTGCATCTTTCAGGATGTTCTGTTGGGGGTCTGGCCAACATAATGCACTGTGACGAGTTTCAAACATTTCCCCCTAGGACTGCCAGAGTCAACTGCCTAATTAATGGCGGGTTATTTCGTGACATGTAGGCTGCTTCTTTTACTACTTTTAGATCTCTAAGGGTGTGTTTGATAGTAGGTTTTAAGAGGTTTAGGAGGTTAAAAAAAAATGGAAGCTCTAGAGAATGGTGTTTGATTGTGTCTTTGTGTGGAAGTTTGGGAGTTTAAGGTTGAGTTTATTTTTGTTGAAAATGAAAGCTGCCTCCCCCTAGCTTTGGGAGGTTAAGGTAGAGTTTATTTTTTTGTGGAGGTTTGGAATGTCACTTTTGCCCTCCACTTTCTTTGACCATTTATCCCTCTAGCATTTATAAAGGGCATTTTGGACTTTTTCACTACAATAACCTTTTATAAACCTTACAACCACCAAACGCCTTTCATCTTTTTACAAGGTTATTTTTATAAAAAAAACTCCACCCCCCACACCTCCATAATACACAAAATAAACTCTAACTTCTAAAAAATACACAACCCCTAAAAAACCTCTGTTTTACCAAACACGCGCTAAAACTCTAATTAATTTTCCTTTTCCTTTTAGGAAGGCATATGATGATGTTTTACCATTTGATCTTGGTTGCATAGCTTCAATTTATCTCCTCTTCATACAGAACAGCCGTAGCTGGTAGACGCACTATGAGGAGATAGTTGGGGGCCGTCGTTCAGTAAGAAAATCTATTCTGTGGAAATTTATTGTGTTGAACTTCTTTAAAGTAAGAAAATTTCCATTTAATTTATCTTTATTAAATTGCCAATTCAAATTTAAGAACGGGTCACTATTGTCTCTTAATTATTATTATCTCTTAAAATATTTATTATAATGATGTCTAAGTTGAATCTACACCTGAGCTTTCTTTATATATGTCGCGCACATCTTTCAATCTCACTTGGATTTTTCAGTGCCCATGTTGCCTTTCATGTGCTTCCTTTGACAATGTAGTTGTCCACGGTTCCTTCTCCCTTTCTCCTCTTCTCTTTCATCTCTGCACAACCCCTGGTTTCTTGCTGGTTTTGTGCTACTCTTTGCATGCTTGTCATGAATGGCTTTCATCTTTCATGTGCCCATTATATTCTTGTTTAAAATGTAATATAACCTCAATCTTATATTTAATCTTGTCCCCAACCAACCACACAATCATCATTAATTATCCTCTCTCATTTTCTTATTTCAAGTGCTTGCAGACTGCATTTTCATTTCAAAGTTTTAGCCCCGTCTTGATATCTAAGCATTTCTGTTTTTATGTTGCAGGAGGTGTCACTGTGTTTCAAGCATTGTATTTGGCGTTTTAGGATATGTTAAGAGTTTTTATGCCCGGGCAGATAAAGAGTTTGACTACTGTGAAGGTCAGCACTTGTGTAGTTATGTTCTATACAACTCGTATTGAAAATAAGGCAAAGTTCAAGCAGAGGAGGCAAAGTTTGAACCAACCCTTTCTCACTCATACAAAAATCTCAGTTGATTCAGCTGAGGTAACAAATACATGATAGACACCAATAGTGGTGATTTCTAATCCTATAAACTCAAAAAAAATACCCAGTATTTGTTACAGATACATTTGATCTATTCCCTGCAACAAATTTTGGCCTTCATTTGAGAGGTGCTTGACCTAAATTTTGTTTTTGGGCAATAAATTTAAGGTTCTCGTGCCTTCTGGATTGCTCTGTTGCTTGCTTACTCATACATTGTCTCTTAATTATTATTATTATTTATTAAAATATTTATAATTATGTAGAACCTAGACTTGAGCTTTCTTTATATATATGTCGCGCACATCTTTCAATCTCAAATGGATTTTTCAGTGCCCATGTTGCCTTTCCTGTTCTTCCTTTGACAGTCTACCTGTCCACAGCTCCTTCTCCCTTTCTCTTCTTCTCTTTGATCTTGGCACAACCCCTGATTTCTTGTTGTCTTTGTGCTACTCTTTATGTGCTTGTCATCAATGGCTTTCGTCTTTCATGTTCCCAATATAATCTTATTTAAAATGTAATATAACCTCAATCTTACATTATTCATGAATTTCCATGCTGTTAGGCAGTTTGTAGTACATTACTTTAATGTTTGTCTCCAACCACAGAATCACCATTAATTGTCCTCTCTCACTTTCTTATTTCAAGTGCTTGCAAAATGCATTTCATTTCAAAGTTTTGTTATATTATTTCAGGGTCATCTATGATGCTATCTTCATTAAAAAGGGCGTTTGTCTCCATCAAAGATTTTAATATTTGGCCTCGACATTGCAAGGTATGTTTTATTCATTTAATTTAATAATGTTTTGTGACCACCAATATCACTGGTTTAAAAAGAAGGTGTCTTGCCTAAACAGTTGTGATTAGTTTAATCTCAGATTCATTTAATCTGTAAGTAATGTGGTGTAATAAGTAGATGAATCAAACATTAGCACTTACAACATGGATCTAAGCATTCCTGATGACTCAATAGTCCTAAAAGGATTTACAAAATTGGTCAAAATGCTAAAAAATCTGTGTTTCTATTCGCTTTAAAGATGGCTTTGAACTATTCGATTTTGTGACAGATTTATGGCTTGCTCAATATGACACAAGTGGAGCAGCCCTCGCCCCTCGGGATATTGTCGTAGTCTACCTCTTTCCCTCACCACCGCCTTCAACACCTTCTCACTTTCCTCTTGCCATTGCCCGCCTTACCACCAAATCCAGGTAAAGGAACTAGGTTGACATGTATGTTCATGTGAATATAAACGTTAAAGATGGCAATGAACCTCAAGCTGGTGATGGAGATGAGGACTCGGCGGAGATTGTGAACACATATGATATCCACGATGCGGATAGTAAAGAAGGGAAGGATGATGAAGATGAAGGATATTCCGCAGGGGGTGAATCATCACATAGGGACTCATCAACATCAGTCTCTGGTAGGAAGAATGAATCATCTCTTGGGATAGCTAAATTAAATCATGCGAGATCACTTCGATCCTCCACCGACTCTGTCAGGAGTAATGGTTCGGTAGGTAGAAACAACATTTCTATAGAAAGAAAGGAGGCCAAGGTATATCCATCACATAGAAGAAATGGAGCTCCAGAAGGCAAGATTCTAGATTTAGAGCGCAAGATAAAGATGCTAGAGGGATAGTTGCGAGAAGCTGCTGCTATTGAGGCCAGTCTTTATTTAGTTGTTGCAGAACATGGAAGTTCCGTAAGCAAAGTCCATGTCCCTGCTAGACGCCTATCCAGGATGTATATTCAAGCAGTCAAAGACAATTATAAATCAAGGAGGGCAAATGCTGCTGAAACTGCTGTTTCAGGATTAGTTGTTGTGGCAAAAGCATGTGGAAATAATGTTCCAAGGTATTTTGATTATTGATTCTGCTAGATTTCATTTTATATCCATACATTCTGCAAATTTAGTTGAGTTCCATGATTGGCTTCTGTCATATGCACATGGCTGTGATGGATGAGTTTCACCTGTAATTTGCTTTCTCATGAACTTCAGGCTTTAGACTGGGATAGTCATCATGTGTCACACAGGATCATGTGATAACGAGTTGTATAAAAACCCAATTCACATATCGTCTCCTGTGATAACACGATAGCATGTTGCATTATTTGATTTTGGAAAGTTTTATTACAATAGTATTGTTTTTGATGTCCCATTTTCCTTATTACAGGTTAACATTCTGGTTATCAAATTGTGTGGTTTTAAGAGCAATTATAACTCAGGCCTTTGAGCAACAATAATTACCAGTTTCTGATGGGCCTTCGACACACAAGGACGCAGTTGGAAAGAGAGGTGATAATAACTCACCAAAGCTGACATGGAAACCTTCATCCTCCAATAAAAAAGATACAAGAGGTGCTTTTTCTGGTAGCTTTGATGGTTTGCAAGACCCGTTCACATTTACATCAGCGCTGGAGAAAGTTGAATCTTGGATCTTCTCAGTTCTCACGTATCGTGGAATCCGTTTGGTGGTAGGTAGATTACCTGTACATGTTCTCCCTTTTTTATTCTATATATGGATCAGGGACATTGTAGATTTATATGTGGGGGGGGGGGGGGGGGCAGAAGTACTCTAACATAAATCTGCTTTGTCATTGAACAGACACTCCTCATATGCAGTCTTCAGCTGCGAAGGTGGTGGATAAGCTCATTGATTCGGGATCTAAGAAAAGCTTTAGAAGGGCATCTAGCTTACTACATTGTTGCTTCTTCAAAGTAATCATCCAACTTATCATGTTATGATGGTATCAGGTAATCTTTCCAGCTGATTCATGAAACATAAATCACCAAACAAACCATGATTTGGGAAGACATGCTCATGTCATGGTATCTCTTTTGTTTTCTGAACCAGCTAGCTTGAACTGCTCGAGGTGCATTTTAAAGAAAAGACTATAAAGTAAGGGAGTTGTATAGTAACTGCTGAATTTTTTTTGGTGAATTTTGTGTTGAATTTGTGTTTACCAACTTGTAGGTTTTTCCCGAGCTGCTTGAATAGATTTTCCTCAAGTGTTGACAGGTCTAACTGGATGGATTTCATGTTATCTATCATCCTCTTATGGGATGTGTAGTCTATCACTCAATCTTATCTAGATTCAAAATCTCAGTTGCTTTTGATAATTGGTGTGGCTGTGTTTTGATTGTATGGAGGATGATATAAATATTCTTCATGCTAATCAGTAATCACTTTGCTATTTGTGTCTATCAAAATTCAAAACAGGTAGAACTGTCCACGATAATGTCATGTCTAACAGCCAAAAAGACATACACAACTGAGGACCTGAGGCATGTGAGCTTCTAATTCTTAGGTTGTGGTGGGAAAATGGGAAATTGTTCAAATTTTGCTGGTGTCATCAAATATATAGCACATCCTTTCCGGGACCTGAAGTATTGCTCTTTTCATGAGACTAATGGAACCCCCTAGGTGTTGTAGTTGCGCACACAAATGGAGGTACATCAAACAGGATGTCTTCCCAGTCCCAGCTGATTGATCTATATCATGTAACAATACCTCAATATCCCATCTGTTCTTTCTTCTTGAAGCTATTATGATTCCACCGAATTTTATTTCCTTATGTGCAGCCACAAGGTACTGGATACATTTCCCTCGGTGATGGACGCAGACTATGCTTAGAATGTTTGGATTCATCACGAAAGCTCAAGCGCGAGAAGCATGGCAAATTCAAGCATGGGAAGCATGGGAAGCACATGCATGAGATGTTAGGTAGGAAATTGAAGAAGTGGAAATGAGTAACACCATACATGTGCTGCTCTTTCAAGTTTCAAATGTTTGTCTGTAACTGAATGTTATCTGATTATGAAATAAGCGCCAATTCGATTTCTACTTCCTGTTAAATGTCCTGTGTTTTTCCCCAGAATTGTACTGATGTACGGCTCATCTCTGAGTTTGCTTATGACTCAAACGGGCTTATTGCACCTGTTGTACATTTTATTTGTGCTGGGCTAATTCACTTTTTCATAAAAATTAATGGATACTATATAATTTAAAGGGAAATTTACAGAAAACCACCCTTTAAACATAGAAGTTTTCACTTAACCACCCTTTAAATTCAAAATTACAGAAAACCACCCTTTAAATGGTCTTTCATTACAACTCACCACCCATCATCTATTTTCACTAATTTATCATTAAATATAATATATTTTAATATTTTTAAAATCAAATTTGATTATAAATATATTCAAAATTTGAATTTAAGTGCTTGATTATATTTTAGGGATCATTTTATTTATTTTTAAAAAATAATAATAAATATAGTCTAGAGTTATTATCTTAATTTATATTTGAAAATATTTAAAAATTTTAAAAATATTATGTAAATTACTCTTATCTATTTATATTTTAAATATTTTAAAAATATTATTATTTATTTATAGGTAGTATATAGTTATTATCTTAATTTATATTTGAAAATAATTTAACAAAGTTTAATTATTGAACAAAATATTTAAACTATAAATAAATGATAATTTTAAGGCTATTTTTAACTTTATAAATAGAAATTAGGATTTCTAATCATATTAAAAAGGAAATAGTAATTTACATAATGTTTTAAAAAGTTATAAACATTTTCAAACATAAATTAAGATAATAATTCTAGGTTATATTTATTATTATTTTTTAAAAATAAATAAAATGATCCCTAAAATATAAACAAGCCCTTATATTCAAAATTTTAATATATTTATAATCAAATTTGAGTTTAAAAATATTGAAATATAGTATATTTAATGATAAATTAGCAAAAATAGATGAATGGGTGGTGAGTTGTAATGAAAGACCATTTAAAGGGTGGTTTTCTGTAATTTTTAGTTTAAAGGGTGGTTAAGTGAAAGCTCCCATGTTTAAAGGGTGATTTTCCGTAAATTTCCCTAATTTAAATGATGTCTACTATATTGAAAGGCAAAGACTCACCGTGCAAAGCACGGTTCAATACTAGTTAGGCCAAATTGCAGAAAACCACCCTTTAAAACTGTTTTCCTTGCAAAGTCACACCCATCACCCAATTTTTGTTAATTAAATGTTAAAGTGTGTGGAAATTTAATTATACCCCTTATTATTATTATTATTTTACTCATTTCAATTGATATTAGTTGATATTTAACTTTTTGACATATTTTTCAAAAGCAAAAAACCCTATAAATATAAAAAAATGTTTTTTTTAAAAATAATTTCATACTTACAAAAAAACTCTATAAAAAATTGATGTGTAATTTATGTTTTATACATTTAAAAAAATGTGTAATACTAGGGCTACTTGAAGAAAATATTTTTTTTTAAAAAATAATGTTTCATATAATTTTTATTATTCTAAAAATGTATGTGGAATAGTGAACATATTTTTAGAATAATAAAAACTATATAACATATCATTTTTTTAAAAATACATTTTCTTTGAGTAACCCTTTAGTAATATACACTTTTTAAAATATATAAAACATCAATCATATCTATTTTTTTATAGAGTGTTTTTACTAATAAGTGTGAAATTATATTTAAAAATGATATTTTATTAAAAAAATTACTTTTGCAAAACATGTTAAAAGGTAAAAATTAATTAATACCGATTGGGTAAAGTAAAATAATAATAAAAACAAGGGATATAATTGGTTTTCATGCACTTTAACATTTAATTAACAAAAATTGAGTGATGGGTGTGACTTTGCAAAGAAAACAGTTTTAAAGGGTGGTTTTCTGCAATTTTCGTTTTAAGGGGTGGTTTCACGCAAAACAGCCTATTTAAAGGGTGGTTTTATGCAATTTGGCCTACTAGTTAATTTAAACACCCGCCCCTATGAGATTCATGACTATTTCAACCCTCTATCCCTTTCAGTTTCAGCCAAAGGGTTTCCCGTCTACATGTTCTTCTACTGTCTCCTCTTTCGCTGGAGCGAAAAGCTCATCTCCATCTCCAAATCTGCCCATCTTCAGCTCCATCTCCAAATCTGCTCCACCACCCTCCCTCCCCATCCCCTCTGCATCTTCACCCCCACAAATTTTCAGATCTGAATCCCTCTTCGGCCTCTCTCTTTCTCTCAAACACATCGACGATTCCAAACCCCATCGACGCCAGATTCAAGGAATGGAGGACGAAGCCGCTACTGAAGGGCCAATCGACGCCAGATCCAAGGGACGGAGACGCCGCTGATGCTGTAGAGTCAATCAACGCCAGATCCAAGTTCGCCGCTTCTCGCTTCCTCCATCTCGACCTCTTCTCAGTCTCTCTATCCCGAGCGCCTGAGCATCGACGCTGGCGAAGTAGCCAACGATAGTTCTCCCTATGTCTTCTCAACCGCGAGTCATCCGCTTCTCACAAGGTTTTATAAACTCTGATATTGTTTTGCATATTCTTCTTGGCTTCTTCTTTCCCGTTGATGTGGTATTTTTCAAAGATGATAATTGAGAATTGAGATTGTTTGTTCTACGAGCAATTCAATATTTACATTTAGAAACCATAAGATTTCTTCCATTAACTGAAATTTTACTGTCAAGCATGTTCTGAATTTGGGTGCTAAAACTAGGGCCTCTAGATAATGTTGATTCGCCCAAATCGATAGAAGTACACAAAATAATTAGGGTTATTAGGCTCATCCATAATTGTCTGTGAAAGATAAATTTAACTCCAAAGTAAACTCATTCTAGATTATATACAAATGTAGCCAAGTTCTCCCTCTTCACTGCTGAGAGACAATGTAGCCAAGTTCAGCCAGTAGATTAAATTTTGAAAGCTTTTTGTGTGTGAAAGATAAACTTAACTCCAATGTAAACTAATTCTAGATTATATACAAATTGCCAAATTAATTTAGAATAGGACTATCAACTCTAGATTTGCCAATGTTAATTGGAGTTATCTAGACTATTCATTTCTAGCTAATTCGAATTTGCTTACCACAGTCACTTACAAGACTAGGATATAGTCCAATCTTAATAGTCTGTTTTGCTTGCTACCCTATAAATTATAGGTCTTTGTCTTTGCAATTTAGTAAGTACTATTAATAGATTAAGAAGAAAAAAATAGCTGCTCTTGAGTTTATATAACTGTATTTAGGATTTTATTGACAGGTAATATTGTAATTTCTAATAGATTAAGAAGGAATTGCTGATCTTCACTCTTGGTATTGCTTACAGAATAGTCAGAAAGCTTGTCATATATCCTCACTTTTGGCTTGTTGCTATATATGGACTTGTATGACAGCATATGTTTTATACGGTGTGCCAGAACTGTTCTTTAGTGGTAGTTGTGCTTATGTTACTGATTTGTATGCTTCTGGCTATATTCATTATTTTCAGGTTGCTTTAACTGGAACTTCACACGCAATGTGTCCTTCGATATGGAAGGATCTAATCTTGTGTTTTCAGAACTTGCTTCATCAATATCTTGAGCAGCTGGATTATTTTTTCTCAAATTCTTTCAACAACTTGGTGTGTCTTTCAAACATTGGTTCTAAATTTTGTTAGTTTCTGTGTTAACTGTGGAAATTCTTGACTGATTAATGGTGACTGCTTTTCTTAATGAAACTCATATACTTACGAAGAGTTGTTTTTATGCGTGTTCTAGATTCAATGAAGTAGTGTTTTTGGACCAATATAACTCATCATCTATAAAGTCTATCAAGTGAAAAAAACCAGGTCTACTATCTATTAGTAAGGCAGTGATTGTTAAATACCTTGTCTTTTCTTTAGCGTTTGAAGGTGAAGTAAAATGAATCACTTTTGTCCTTTTTAACCTTCTGTCTATTCACTTCTAAGGTACAAAATAAACCATAGCTGCAAGGATTGTGGGAGGAACCATTTGCTCTTGCTTCTAACTAGCAACCTGGTTGTTTGAACCTATATTGTTCTCCAGCGTCTATTGCTGCAATTTTGACAAAGGCGCTCTTCAGTAACAATTTTTGTCCTTCTAATTTCATTTTCTTATCCCTGCTTGTTTATTTTGGGTTCACCTCTGAAAAATTAAGAAAATCTTAGTGGAATAGGTTTTTTCTTCTGTTATTGATGATGTATCAGGTAAAACGAAAATATTTTCTCCGCAATGTAGTGTAATTGTCTTTTGTATAATTTGTTAGGATTTGGGGTTTGGATGGTGTATTAATGTAATTTATTTGTAGGGTATCTATTAAATGAAGTCGTGGAATTGAAGGCTGACTGATTTGGTTCTTATTCTCGTTGCAGAATTTCATCTCAGTCATTGTTGTGCTCACATATTGTCTGGTTTTGGTCTAATATCGACAAAACCAATGACTTGGAGGTTCATTAAAGTTTGGATACCTGTGAATTTTATATTTGTCCGTATGCTCATCACAAGCATGTTTAGGTAAAGATTTTTCTACATTTCGCTTCTGCTTTTCATTTGAAGTCTTTATACAGATTTTCTTGACTTTTGTTTAATAAGATTGTATCAAGGATAGATATCTCAAAATATAGAGCTGATGTTCCTAGGACAATTGCAAACATATTCGATCTTAGATTTTTAAATAGTGAGAGCTTCCCACTTTATGTCTTCCACATTTGTGTGTACGAGTATTGCTTAAATATGACGTGCCTTTAAATCTTATAGTAATCCTGAAGAAAGTTGGGCATAGCCATAGGTAGATGGTTCTTGTACTTGTTAAGCCATGTTATCATGGGCGAGGTATAGTTCTCAAGAGCTACCTGTGTTCCTGACACACATATTCAGAGCTAAAGCCATATCATATATCTGAAAATTGTATAATCTGCAACACCTGGTTTTTATTGCTTTTGATTTGGAGGATGTCTCTTAAGCTGGTTGGAAGTCTATTTATTAGCTTTTTCCCATTTATAATCTATATGCACCGAGTAAATACGGAACTTGATGCTTTCTCTATCTGTTCTTCTCATGTGTTTATTTGGACATCTGGCAGTTTAAAATACATAAATGTTGCAATGGTAACTGTTCTGAAGAATGTCACCAATGTGATAACTGCGAAACATGTTTTTGGAAGGTTGCAAAACATGTTTTTGGAAGGTTGCAAAACATGCATCAGGAATAATACAGAATAGGATAGAAAGCTGGTAAGCCAGGCGGAAATTTGTTAATTTTAACCTATTAGTTTGATATGATGACTCATCATCTAGAACGGAACGAACGATTCACTTCCTTGAGACTTTGGCAGGCTTCTTCTTCAGCTAAGTCGTTTAGTGATCCGATTCCTAATGAAGATGATGGACAGAGCATGGATGGGAAGGGTAACTTGGGGAAGCCCTTAACTTGTCTTATTGAAGCTGCCAACAGAACCAAGTTTTGGAAGTCCAACTCAGTGGGGCCATCTCATATCAAACCAGAACTTGGTTTGATTTTGTTACTCGTGCTGCTGAGCTTGGTTTGATTCAAAATGGGCACAGAGCAGAAGCCCGAGATGATACAAATAGTCTCCCTTCTCTCCCTTCACCAGCAAAGCGTAAAAGGCTGCGCCCAAACCAAAGTGCAGCAGCTACATCCGGGGATTTGTCCAATTCACCACAACTAGTGGTTGATGTCACGAGACATAACCGACAGAATATGCCTATTTGGTTCTCTTTAGTTGCTTCTGAAGACCAGTAAGTGACTAACATTCATGGCTGCTAATAAATATGTTATTGGAAACTTTGCTTTAGCCTCTGCTTCGTTTTGGTTTTCCTAATCGCGTTACTTTAATGATTCAGGGAAGGAGCTGCTCCTCTACCTCAAATTGCATTTGTTTTCTTGAGAATAAAGTGAGTTCTAAATATTGTTTCACCTGTGATCTTGCGGTTTTGCTTCTTATCTTTCTTGAACGCATTTGTGATGTTATATAATGCAGGTTGGTATTGATGTATTAAGAAGAAAGAGTGTCTTACACTCCTGAAGTGTAATATAGAAGCTATTAGGGGAAACAAGAAATGGGTTTATGGATTGTAATATAGTAGAAGCTAATGATAGCACTTGTGCTTAATTTTCATAGAATAATTGTTTACTCTTTTGCTACTAGTTTATTTCCCTTGTTTCTTTGCTTCTCTAGTTTCACATGCTCTATTTGTTACTATGTAAGAACATTCTACCTAGTTGAAAGCCTATTAGCTCAAATGGTAGAGCACTGCGTTCAAACACAAAGATGCGGGTTCAAATCCCGCATAGGCTACGATAATAAAATAAAACCACTAATATGTCATTTAACATCGGGTAAAAGCCGATGTCTTTCGAAAAATCAAATCGATGTCTATGTTGGTGATGTAAAAAGTCAAAACATTTTAACATCGGGTAATAGCTGATGTCTTTATATGTTATCACATCGGTTATATTTTATAATCGATGTTATAGGATAACAAAGACATCGGATTTAAAAATACAAATGATGTTATAAAATACAAAGACATCGGGTTCTGGCCGATGTGAAAAACTTTTGACTTTTTACAACACCCACATAGACATCGATTTTTTTTTTGAAAGACATCGGCTATTAACCGAGGTTAAATAACAAATTTCTAGTAGTGCATTGCCTTCCAGAGGGTGATTTGTCCGTGAATACTCCACATTAGCAGCAAACTTCCATCCACAGTGGGACGAGGACCCTTAAACCATTCAGAATAGCCTACTATCTTGAAGCAATAGTCTTTGGTATGACCCTTTTCTTTGCAAAAATAAAAAAATCTATCATACTTAGGCTTCTTTGAATCCCTCTTAGACTGATTAGAGGAATTTGCAGGTTGCTTTTGCTGAGTTGACTGACTAAACTGTCCCTTTGACTCAGACTTCCCAGGGTTGGAAAAACTCCTTCCCACAGCTAAAGCACCTGCATCACTTGAGGAACTAGCAGAAGAAGCACCACGTCCTCTCTCAACTTGAATAGCTAGCTGAAACACCTTGTTTATTGATGGGAGAGGATCCTTAGTAAGAACATTATTCTTTAGGTTCTCAAATCCATCATTAAGACCCATAAGGAACTGCATAACCCTGCCTTTAGCCTCTTTCTTAGCAATTTTCCTTAGAACACCATAACTGCATTGTAACATAACTCCACAATCACAAGCTGTAATTCCTTCAAGAACCTGCAGTTCATCCCAGATCCGTTTGATCTTGTTGTATTAGGCACCAACATATAAGTTGTCTTGCTTTAAATTGCACAGATCCTTGTGCAATTGATAAACAAGAGGATCATTTGACTAAGAAAAACGCTTTTTGATCTCATCCCATAATTCTTTGGACGATTGAACAAACATCAGAGTCTCATTTACTTCACTGGTCATAGAATTTAATATCCAGCACATTACCATGTAGTCTGCTCGAATCCATTTCTCATAATCATCACTTGATTCATCGGGTTTAACGCATCCACCAGTTATGAATCCAAGTTTAGCCTTTGCCCCCAAGGCCATTCGGACACCTCTATTCCAACTCGTAAAGTTCAATCCGATAAATCAGTTAGAGACAAGCGTCAGACCAGGATGATCGGAGTTGGCTAAGTATAGAGGATTCACATGTGCACCATTGAATTGCTGATTGAGATCTCCAAATTGTAGACCTCCAAATGCAGGTGGAGCTGTCGGACGAATCGGATTTTGTTGTCCTGCGTTCGGAATAGGAGGTGATACACCAGCACCTCTCCCAGCACCAACACCAGTTCCCGAACTCTGTCCAATTATCAGTGATCCAAAACCTGCCATTTTTACGAGCTCCAAGATCCAGACAACCAGACCAAAACACAAGCGGAAGCAACCAAAATCACAAACGAGAACACAGAAAAAAAAAACGCAGATCTGGCTCCTGCGCTCTGATACCATGAGGAAATGTGACGAAAAACTCAATTCAGATCATCACAAAGTGGAGATGGTGATTATTTCTCCAAGAACACAAAGCTTCAATTGAAGAGGAAGAAGAAAACAAAACTTTTGGTTCAACAACAAGGGGAGGTTCGGTTATAAACCCCTCCAACAAACTCCTAACTACTTACCAGAGGGAAATTACAAAAATGTCCCTTTTATTCTTCTATAATACCCAAACTACCCTTACATTATATCTAAGATGACATGTATATACTCCATACTACCCATATATAAAAAAATGTAATTATTAATTACCTATAAAGATAATATCTATTATCTACTATATTATTATATACTAGGTGTGGTTCGGGTGTACACACCTCTTAGGGTGTACCTTGTTCACAAATATTATTCGGTGAAATGTGAATTATTATTCAGTGAATTAAATTTGAAGCATTATTCGGTGAAATGTGCAACATTCAATTTTTGATATAGGGTTTCTGTAGGGTTTGAAGCACTTTCCTTTTTAAAGGACTAGGCTTGATGTATATCTGGGCAAGTTTTGAAGTACTTTGTTAGATCTAGTCCTCCTCATCCTTTTTTTTCTCATTCTGGTTCTTCTCCTTGAATTTGACCCAAATCTAGTGTTTTTGTCAAATCTGGGTGTGTTATTTTCATTGTTATCCTCCTTGTTTAAGGTTTTTGTATTTCTTCGATTATTTTTTTTTTCACATTTTGGGCGATTTTTGTCTCTCATTGATGATGTTAGTCTGTTAGAGTATCAGGTTATTCACTAGCCCTGATTTCTAGTTTTGTTTTGTAATTTAGTTTTTGTAAATAAATTATATCAAATTGTGGGTTTGGCATTTGATACACGAGGATGGAGCTGACTGTTGAAATGATTAGGGTTTGATCTTTTATAGGAAGAGTTGATATTTTTCTTCCTAGTGATGACATATTTAATGCCTATTACTAGATCATATACATATCCACTAGCCCGGCACTCATCCTGGCTGAGGTCCAAATGTTTAATAATGAACAATAACCTTAATGAATTTGCATAGCTTACAAAATCTTATTTGGTTCATTAGGTTCTTAACTGGTATTTTGGACTGTTGCTTAGTTCTAGGTTCCTTCAATCTCTATTTCTAGTCCACTATCAGTGCATTTGTAGTTCTCTAATTGAGATCACTTTTATCTAGACTAAAATGTTTCATGTGTTTTATGGCCTGCTATCTTCTCGAGTCATTTGGAGCTAAATAAATAAAGCATATAAGTTCCTTTTGCCTGTAGTCGTCTTCATAACATTCTAACCTTTTTAGTTTTCCAGTGGATAAATCCATCTTAAATGGATACAAGATGAATTCTGACTCTTCTAATGTTCTAAATCTCTCTTTTATCTCAGGTTGATATTTTGATTCCAAAGCATTTTCTGCCACCTATAGTTAGACTTTGTGGAAAGCTGGAGGTGCTTGATCGCTTGCTGCCCAAACTTAAGGTGACAAATCATCGGGTTTGCTAGAGGTGTGGCACTTGTGTCTATAACTGAGGTCTCCTTTAATTGGTAAGTTCATGGATATATATGCTTGTCATAGCTTCTGCTCTGCCCTTTGTTTTCTTCAGGAGCAGTTTTGAAATAATCAATTTTTAGTTCGTTCTTATAGTGTGTGTAAAGTTTACTGCCCGTGTTTGGGGAGCCTTAGGACGGTTGCCACATCAACCAAAGCAACCAAAGCAACCAAAGCGGTTCCACGTCAACCAAAGAGTTGCCCCATCACCCGAGAATGGGTTTTTGTACTGCCTTAGAAAAGTGAGAACAGAGGTTTCAGGAGCCTTAGGACGGTTAATAATGGATATTATCCACACAAGATTAGTAGCAGATTGCACGGTTACATTTTGGACATCGTCGTCAACTAAGTTAGAGGTGCTGATAAGGCCGCCAAGCTCCATCGGCGTTTTATCTGGAATGCAGAAAGGATTGAAAGTTAGATACGGCTGAAGTGAGTAGAAATTGATGCAAATAGTAACAAGACACAATCTTAGTAATTAACTGAGCTTACTAAGATTCCAATGAAGCCCGGTAGTGGTACTGGTATAACACGGTTGGCCGAAAGGTATAAGACCGCATTTTGGACCAACAACGTCATGGTCGATATGAATGTCGTGACGATGAGTCACGGGGAGAAGCTGGACCAGGCTATCATCGGATAGAAGAAATGCGCAAGGCGGGGAACTGATACAGGACATGGATGTTCGACACATGTTTGTCATAGCGACCACCAAATGCACCCGTTGCAAGAATGCGTAGCTGCAATATTATATATATTATATTATTACTGAAGTCCGCGCACGTGCGCTAATAGCATAGCACATAAGCCGAGCAGGATTCCATCCTAAAACCAATTGACAATAGGAGGAGTAACCCACTAGCTTATATACTAAGGCTTCTTTGTTCATATTATCGATGTGGGACTCTTTTGGTCTCTTCACATCTTCATTCTCTCAACAATTATAATTATATTTATGCAAATTAACTAAATGTGAATTTACTTAATTAGCAAGAACATACACTTACAGTAGCAATATTTGGGGCTTCGCGACGTTGTATATACGAAACACAGTTAAACACGCCCGTGTGATCTTCATCGCCAATTATTTCATAAACCTCGACCCCCTGTTATATTGGAAGCACATAGTTAATAGCTAATACATAGGCCGAGCGGGGTTTTATTCTAAAACTAATTGGCAATAGGAGGAGTAATACTAATGCTTCTTTATTCACTCTTTTGATCTATTCACATATTTCATTCTCTCAACAGTAACTTAATTAATAATTACCTTCAGGTCTCGATAGAAAGCAAAAATTTCGGCTCTAATCGCGGCCGGATGGGTTACAATGAGAACATTTGGTATAAACGTGGGGCCCAATCCGTCGTATAGTCTATTGGCACCTTCATCCAAACATACTTTCAACTGTGCTGCTCCCACACTCAAATTAACACGTACCATAATTAATTACAAACCAATTAAAATCGATCGATGGAGAGCTAGATGAAGAGGAATTAGGAGATGGAGGAGTTACCGTGATCCCAGAGGGTAGCAGTGTAAGCCAGGATGGGCTGGTGGAGGATCGCGAGGACGTTGTGGAAGGCGCTGGGGACGTTCTCGTTTGCCGAAGGACGGAGGAGGAAGTCAGTCGAGTGTCGCATAACCGGACGGGGATCCATGGCTGCCGGGATTTGCAAATGTGTGATCGACGATTCGATAGAGATGGAGATTGATTTGCAGTAATTAAAATGTATTCGATGATGCAGTTGATGCTGTATTTATAGGGCTGGGAAATGCTTTGGAGCATCGACTTCCCTTAATTTAATAGTTAATTAATTGAATACTTTTCTTACCTTTCCCGGCCCGTTCAATACCGTGCTGGCTTAGCTTAGTTCTTCCTATCCTGCAGTTGTTTAAAACTCAAATCAACATACCATTTCCAAACTGAAAATTTCAATTGATCAATAAATATTCTTCAACTGTTTCTATCTCAATTACATTCATTTATACTTTTGAATTTTGATCCACCACTGCTAATACGGGGTTAGCCGTAAGATGGCCCGATCTTCGACAATCAAACAAGAAACAAAAGAACAGAAGCAAGATTAACCAAGAAAGCAAAGAGACACAGCAAGACTCTCAAGAATTGATCAAGAACTTCAAGAAGGACCAAGAAAATAAACAAGACTTGACAAGAACAAGGGAGTGACTCGATATCGACTTAAAGAAATAACAAAGACTCGAACAAGCAATGTAAAGACTCGAAATTTGTAAGACCAAGACCGATAGAGGACTGAGTCGATCTATATAGAACAAGATAAAGACCCCAGGCCTCCTCAGAGGGTATGAACCAATACCAATGACTATATAACCCGCCTCTACAACCCTACACAACCAAGCGGACAACTTGGAGGCACAAGGAGGGGACTCGTGGATACTAGGATCACCAAGTCTTGTGAAGTTGATGAACACAAAGCAAACCAAGCTAAAACAATACCAATAGTTGCAATCGATGAGCTATGCTTCTAATCGACCGACTTTCACTCATGTGTTTCAACACAAAAAGAGAGACTTTCATAAATTTCAACGTGAATGATTACGAAGGAGGCATTCGGCTTATATAGACCTAACTAGGGCCGAATGGGCTGATTTTAATAAAACTAACAAGTATAGGAATTAATTAAAATAACCTTAAAGTTTCATAAAATAACTTAAGTAAAAATATTACTAAAAATAGTAACATAAGGTGCTGATTTTCGCTCCAAACAGTACAGCTGCAAAGATGTTGATTTTCGGTCAAGCTCTATGTCGAATCTGGAAAAAACTTCAACAGCAAAGTTGTAGATCTCTTCGTCCTCGTTCTAACAAGGTATGACACGATCTAATCTGATTAATATTGAATCTGTACGACTCATTTTACTGAGACGTCGAAAAGCTGTCAAACTGCTGAACGAATGTAAAACGTCAAGCTTCCACCTTTGGACCTTCTCCCATGGTGGAGCCTTCTTCTTCCTCTTGGAGATGACATCAATCTCATGAGCTCGAATCATAGGTCCATCTCCAAGTATAGATGTGTCCGAAGGTGTCTTGGATGGTCCCGCATCAACTGCTTAATTTGTTATTAGCCAAACATTAATGTTACCTGCCATATAATCTATTTGTTGCTGCAGATCTAGGTACAACCTCCTCTCTCTTTGTGTTGGGATACAAATACCTCTTCCACGTTGATGGGTTGTAGAAAAAATCAAAACCAAAATACAAGGATTGGTGAATCCTCTGTAAAGTGACTTAATTTTTTATGTTAGAAGGGTGAATCTGATCCTATAACAAAAAAAAATCTAAAAATTTGGCAAGACTCTCGTTTTCATACGAAGATTAATTGATACGGGGATTTCTAAATAACAAGAAAAGAAATGTAATGCATCGCTCTGCTTATCTCTCTAAATAACAAAAACTCAAAAGAAAGAAAAACATCGGAATAGGTTACTAGTTTTACCAGTTGGCATCCTTGCTCTGCGAATGACATCTCTGTTCTTTTGGTGACCAAAAGTTGTGATGATTCCTATAACACCTAAAAGCTTTTTCTGAGGAGCACCATCACTGAATGTTGAGTACTTGGAAACAAAACCATCTTTTTCCTTTGTGAACAAACCATATCTCGCAGTAAGTTGGAGCCTTTTTTGCGAGTGTGGATCCACTGTCACAATAAACCCCATATCCCTAGGGCTGGTATTCGAGTCGAACGAGCCGAGTATTACTTGTTCATATTTAGTTCATTTAGAATATGAACGAGCTCGAGCCGAGCCTAAATTTTGACTCGAGCTTAAAAATGTGCTCATATTCGGCTCGTTTAGGAAATGAACGAGCTCGAACCGAGTTTTTTTCGAGCTTTAGGCAATTCTACTTGCTCATTATACAATAACTTTAAGAAAATTATAGAAATTTCATAAAATTCGAGCTATTCGAGTTTAATTCGAACGAGCCGAGCTTTGGAACGAGCTTAAAAATGTGCTCATACTCGGCTTGTTTAGAAAATGAACGAGCTCGAGTCGAGTTTTATACGAGCCGAACCCGAGCCGATCACGAGTAGCTTGTCTCACATAACACCCCTACATATCCCCCATATCCCTTCTCACAAAATTTCACCATTTACCAGATTTCCTTTTTTTTTTTTTACAAATTTTAATTTTTTTTTCTTTTGATTTTGGGGGGAGGGGAGGCCAAAACAGGGGCTGTCCCTTTTGGGACAGCAGATCCCGGCCGTTTTTTTGCTGCATAGTTCGCTTTTCTAGAAATCTTTTTTATTTTCATGCAGCTACAATGCTGTTTGAGAGTCACGTCCATAGTACGTGGAATTATGGGAAATTAATGTCTTATATATAAGTTCGTGTACTACTCTTTCTATTGTCGGTCAATCGGTTTTAGGATGGAAATCGATCGGTCTTGTGTGCTCGGCGCACATATGGCCAACCAAAATTTAACAATCCACTTCTTATAAAAATTCTGAGAAGTGGAATTTAAACTAAAATGTTGAGATTGATCTATACTTTATTCGTGACAAGGTTGCTCTAGGACATATTCGGGTATTACATATCCCTTCTGCATTTTAGTATGCTGATATTTTTACAAAAGGTTTGCTTTATTGTTCCTTTATTTTAGATCCAGTTTGTCTGTTAAGTCACCTCCCGATCTGATTAAGGGGATGATATATAATATTAATGTATTTATGACAATAGATCATATGTACACAACTCTTATGGTGTATTGTGTTAACAAATGGGTATTGAATTAAGAAGAGCAACGGATGATATTAAAAGTAACTTCTGATTATTCGGTGGTATTGGAAGATTATTCATTAGAATGAAATTATTTTATTTGTTAGAATAAAATTTATATCTTTACACTCTTTGTATAGACGAATAATTGCATAATTATAGATGAATTAATAATCATGTGAAAACAGACGAATAATAATGAGCAAATAGACGAATAATTTTTTGTACATAATAAGGCTTGTGTACACCGTAAGGGTTCTGTACACCAAACAAACATCGTGTACATTATAATATTATATGTATGATGACGAACCTAAACAGAGTGCATGTTTGTGTTTGATTGTGTGAATGAAAGTGAAAACGAGAGACAATTGAATTGGGCTTTACATGGAGTTTCCGCCATTGAAGAGATGGGTAGACTCCAACTGAAACCTCTCAATTTCTTGACGGTAACTGTTGATTGATGCCTAATCGAATTGAGATCTCGCGCAATTCATCAATGGAGGAAGAAGAAGGAAGAAGGAGACAGTTGAGATTGGCGGGAAAATTGGAGGAGCTGTGTACCGTTCTTGATTCATTGAATTGAGAGAGATTACAGATGCAGAAGCACCTATTTATACAATTGAACATCAAAGGCTAGACAACTCTAGTTAGTTACATGAGGAACAATCCTATACAACTCAATCTAAGATGTTCCCATGTAGCTTCATGATGAGGACGAATTGTTGATACTCTGTTGCTTCAGCTGGTGACGCCTCTGGGAGCTTAGACATAGCTCAACACCCCCCCTCAAACTTGGGGTGGTGAAAGCCCAAGTTTGGCAAGCAATTCATTTTGCTGGTGAGAAGGGAGAATCTTAGTAAGAACGTCAGCAATCTGGGAAGAGGTTGGAACATGACACAAATCTATCAATCCTTCAACAACCTTTTCTCTAGTAAAATGGCAGTCAATTTCTATGTGCTTTGTGCGCTCGTGGTAAACAGGATTATGAGCAAGGTGGATTGCTGATTGGTTGTCACAGTAGAGGGTAATGGGCTTGACTGGAGCAACAGCTAACTCTTCAAGGAGACGAACCAACCATGTGACCTCTGCTGCAGTTTGAGCCATGGCTCTATACTCAGCTTCAGTTGAGCTTCTAGATACCACTCCCTGCTTTTTGGATTTCCAGCTAATAGGAGATGAGCCTAACAAGATGACAAATCCAGTGACAGACCTCCTAGTGTAACCACAAGAAGCCCAGTCAGAATCAGTGTAAGCTGCAATTCTGGGTTTGTCAAAACCATTGAGGACAATCCCATGGTGTAATGTTCCAGCAAGATATCTAATGGTGTGATGAAGAGCCTCCAGATGTGATGTGCGAGGAGACTGAAGAAACTGACTTAGGGACTGTGTGGCAAAGCATAAATCTGGACGAGTGTTGGATAGAAAATTTAATTTTCCAACCATTCTTCTATAGTAAGAAGCATCTGGCAATAGATCACCATGAAGAGGATCTAACTTCAAATTTTGAGGAAGTGGAGTGCATACAGGATGTATGTTTGTGAGACCTGAATCACTGATCACTTCCTTGCTGAACTTGTGTTGTGACAAGTGAATTCCCTTTGAACTGTAGGACACCTCAAGCCCCAGGAAATAGTGAAGGATGCCTAAGTCTTTGATGCTGAATTTGTGATCAAGGTATGTCTTGAGATTGGAAATCTGGATAGGATCTGAACCAGTGACCAAGAGATCATCCACATACACAGCAACAATGGTAATGTGACCATTATCCCTCTTGGTAAATAAGGAGTAATCCAGTTTTGACTAAACAAATTGAAGGGCCAATAGTGCAGAGGTGAGTTTGTGGAACCACTGACGACTGGCTTGCTTGAGACCATAGAGTGATTTCTGAAGTTTGTAGACAGAGTTGCCAACTGTGGGATATCCTTCAGGGGGCTTCATGTATACTTCTTCATACAAATCACCATGGAGGAAAGCATTATTGACGTCCATTTGGTGGAGAGACCACTGGTTAGCAGCAGCAATGGCAATGACAGCTCTTATAGTTGTCATTTTGACAACAGGAGAGAATATTTCATGGTAGTCTAATCCTTCTGTTTGAGTGAATCCTTTGGCAACAAGTCGAGCCTTGTGGCGCTCAAGACTGCCATCAGCTTTCAGTTTGACCTTGAAGACCCACCTGCAACCAATGACTCTCTTTCCTGCAAGCAATGGAACAAGGACCCATGTACTGTTGGCAGTTAGAGCATCTAGCTCCTTTTTCATTGCTAAAATCCAATTGGGGTCCTGGACAACTTCCTTATATGAGGTTGGTTCAATGTAAGTGGTGAGTTTGGACAAAAAGGAAAATGATGTGGATGGGATAGTTGAGGCAAAGAAAGTTGTGGGATACTGAGAAATGGGAGATGTGGAACATACATTGCAAACAAAGTCATGAAGATGATTGGGAGGGTAGTGAATTCTGGATGATCTCCTGAGTGGGGGAGTAATTTGAGGTGGTGTAGGTGAGGGTGAAACATCAAGTTGGGTAACAGGTGAAGAACTGTTAACATGTGAAGGTATCTCAATGTCTGAAGTATGAGGTGAAGGACTGGTATCTGGTGATGGAGAAGGAGAAAGAGGGGTGACAGTAGGGGGATCATCAATGACAGGTGGGGATGGAAAAGTGGTAAGAGGGAGAAAAATGTGAGAGGGAAACTCATTAGCAGGAGGTGGAAGAGTAATGTCAGGGATAGTAGTGGAATGGAAAGGGAAGTGAGTTTCATAAAACTGAACATCCCTGGTATGAAACACGGTTTTGGATGTAATGTCCAGGACAGTATAGGCACTCTTGCCAAAGCTATAACCCAAGAAAACACAAGGTTTGGCACGGGGTTGGAACTTGTCCCTTCCTCTTTTCAAAGTACTCACAAAGCATAGGCATCCAAATACTCTGAGGTGAGCATAGGTAGGAGGTTTATGAAAAAGGAGCTCATAAGGGGATTTATTGGACAAAATGGGTAAAGGACAACGGTTAATCAAGTATGTGGCAGTCAATATGCACTCACCCCAGTACTGTATAGGCACTTTGGATTGAAATTTCAAAGCCTTGACAACTTCAAGCAAGTGTTTGTGTTTTCTTTCAACAACACCATTTTGTTGAGAGGACTCAACACAACTAGTTTGATGGATTATACCATTTGTGGCAAAGAAATTGGACAAAGTATGGTCAATGAACTCAGCAGCATTGTCTGACCTCATTGCTTTAATAGTGGTATGAAACTGAGTTTTAATGAGGGAAACAAAATTGGACATAATGTCAAAGGTGTTGGTTTTGGATGCCATTAGGTAAGTCCATGTGCTTTTGGAAAAATCATCAACCAAGGTAATAAAATACATGAATCCATTGTGAGTACTATACTGATATGGTCCCCATGTATCAAAGTAAACAAGGTCAAAAGGAGCTGCAGACCTTTGTGATCTCAGCAAGAATGGTTGTCTGTGGAGCTTAGCTTGGGGACAAATTTGACAAATGGATGGTGGAGTAGTAATGTGTACAGTGTCATCAATGTATTTGATTTGAGAGAAAGGCAAATGCCCCATTCTACAATGTAGGAGTTCAGCTTTACAAGTAGCAGACAAACCAGTAGCAGTAGCAGGCAAACTAGAATTGTTTATGAAACTAGATGACACATTATTACATTTGGAAAAGTCAAATTGCAGGATTTGAGACAACTCAGGAGAATGTTGTAGCTCATATGGCTTGTGTGCAATGTATATTCCACGTTCTTCACTTCCAATGACCAGAGGATTCTTCTTCAAAGGGCCCTGGATGATGCATGAAGATGGAGTAAAAATCACATTGGACTGTATGTCTTTTGTGAGTTTATGAATGGACATTAAATTGAAATGAAAGTCATGAACATGGAGAACATTTTGAAGTAAAATGTCATTGTTAACTTTGACAGTTCCAATGTTGGTGATGTTGGCTTTCATGTTGTTTGGTAAGGTGATTGAAGATGGTTTTGAAGATGGCTCAAAGGAATGAAAAAGGGTAAGGTTGGGGCTCATGTGATCACTAGCACCACTGTCCAGTATCCAAGAAGAGTTAAGCAATGAAGAAAAGAGGCAAGATTTCATACCTGCCAACATAGCTGAGGGTTCCTTGACTTCATGATGCTGTAAAAGTGATAGCAGCTGTTGGTATTGTTCCTGAGAAATGGAAGTTGATGAAGACGCAGTTGCTGCTATCTTCTTGGAGGCTCCTGCAGTTGAGCTATCAGTGGGATAGCCATGGAGCTTCCAGCACCTATCGATGACATGACCAACAGACTTTCAGTGAGTGCAAAAGGGACGAGATCTAGTTGGAGGCTGTGTGTTCCCATTGCTCACACCTGGTGAGTTAGATGGATAACCATGCAGCTTCCAACATTTCTCCATGGTATGGCCTGCAATCTTACAGTGATCACAAAAGGATCCTCCTGAATTTCCTGAGTTGGAAGGATATCCATGGATCTTCCAACATTTCTCTATGACATGTCCAGTCATTTTGCAGTGTTCACAAAACAAAGATTTCTTGAAGTTCCCCTTTGACTGAGATGCAAAGGCAGAGGCATCTCCTCCTGAAGCAGTACCTTTGCTTCCACCTCTTTGCTGCTCATCTTGCACCAAGTATCTGTAGGTGTCGTCGATGCCAGGAGGTGGCTTCATCATGAGGATGTTACCTCTAACACTTCTGTAAGACTCATTGAGTCCCATCAAGAAAAAGATCACCTGCTGATCTTGGATCATCCTTGACATAGCAAGGGTTGAACCACACTCGCATGATTCACACTCAACAAAATTCATGTATTCGTCCCAGAATTTCTTGAATTTTGTGAAATAATCTGCAATACTGAGATTTCCTTACTCGACAGAGATAACATCTTTCTGAATTTGATACAAGCGAGTTCGATTTGCCACACCAAACCTACTTTCCAGATTTTTCCAAATTTGTGATGCATTTCGACAATAGACTACAGATTCAGCAATGTCTTTATTCACAGAGTGCAGGAGCCAGGAAAGTACCATGTTATTGCATCTGTCCCAGTGTTGTTGGAGAAGAAGTTGATCGGCGGCCGGTCGCTTGCAAGTTCCGGTGACAAAGCCGATTTTGTTCTTCGCCAGCAACGACACCTCCACAGACCTTCGCCAGTGATTGTAATTCTTTCCATCCAGGAGTCGCGTGGAGAGAATCGAGCTCGGATTCTCTGAGTGGTGGAGAAAGAGTTCATCCATTGGATCGATTCCAGCAACCACGAGATTCCGCGGATCGGATTCTTCACTGTGCTCTGATACCATGTTGATTGATGCCTAATCGAATTGAGATCTCGCGCAATTCATCAATGGAGGAAGAAGGAGGAAGAAGGAGACAGTTGAGATTGGCGGGAAAATTGGAGGAGCTGTGTACCGTTCTTGATTCATTGAATTGAGAGAGATTACAGATGCAGAAGCACCTATTTATACAATTGAACATCAAAGGCTAGACAACTCTAGTTAGTTACATGAGGAACAATCCTATACAACTCATTCTAAGATGTTCCCATGTAGCTTCATGATGAGGACGAATTGTTGATACTCTGTTGCTTCAGCTGGTGACGCCTCTGGGAGCTTAGACATAGCTCAACAGTAACAAATTAAACTTCCATGATAAGGCTTGTGGGATTTATATATACCAAAGCTCACACTATATTCACGCGCTCCAGATGGAAATTAAACTTCCATTAAAGTTAAAACCCAAATCAATTCAAACACCGTACCAATTCAACTCAAGGCGTGGATCGATCATTTGAAATTAATATCTAGCTAGCTAGTGGCTAATAACTAATAACAACAATAACAAGTCCGGTATATCCCGCTCAGAGCAGGGTCCGAGAGTCGAATTGCACGCACCCTTGCCAGTTCCGACTAGGTCGAGAGGGTATTTCCTAATGACCCAATGACAAAACATATAAGAAATATTGAGAGATGTGAATGAGACCAAAAGTGTCCCACGTCGAAAGTTGAACATAACAAGCCCTAGTATATGAATCGGCGGGTTACTCCTTCTATTGCCAATTAGTTTTAGAATGGAACCTCACTCGGCTTGTGTACTAGACTACTAGCGCAAGGTTTAGGATATATAAGTTTTAAATATTTTGCGATTTGTACTTTGTAAATTTTTTGCACCGCACCCAATTGTCTTGTTTTAGGGCAATATTGTTAATTTAAAAACTTTTTGGGCAACCAACTTAAATTTTTAATATTTTTGGGGAAAAAAAACTCAATGTTGAAGGAAATATGATCCAACTCCTAGCTTGAAATCGGACGCTTTGTGTATATATGTCAGAGCCAACAACTAGAATTTTAATATTTTTGGGGATTTAATAGACTTTTAGTCCATTTATTCAAAATTATCCTTCTCCATAAATCATACCAACTTGAATTTCAGATCTAGCTAGGGCAGTGCAGATCTGCTGCTCCACCCTCCCTCCCCCCTCTATATATCACAAAATTATTTTAGTATTTATTTAATTTAAAAAAATTAAAGAATTATATTTATATTTTTAATATCTATTTTTATATATTTATAAAATTTAATTTTTAAAAAATCATATTTTACAACTTTTTAAAATAAAAAGGAAATATTTTACAAAATACAATTACTAAAAATTTTAAAATATGATTTTTCAAAATAAAATTTTATAAACATATAAAAATAGATGTTATGAATATAAATATTTTTAAAAAAATTAAATAAATGTAAAAAAATAGTGGAGGAGGGATGGTTGTACTGTACCTACTTGTACGTTATAGGGAGGGATGTAGAAGATTTGTTTGTAGTTAGGGGTTCAATTTCTGATTTTTAGCCTCTTTTAAATCTAGCCGAGAGGGATCGATGACAAGGACGAGGGAAGTGAATGTGTGTGATCGAGACTAGCAGTCACTACTAGAAACACATGAATTATCAACGGTAATTTAGGATGGAAATTCCAACATATTTTTACGAATTATTGGAATTTTCAACAGGAGACACTGGGTGGCCGTTGGAATTCATTCCAACTATAAGTTTGTATTGGAATTTCCTGTCTATGGATTGGAAGTCACCAACAAATAAAACCGTTGGAACACATAAATCATTTAAATTAAAAATATTGAAACAGTTGGAAATGTATTAGGACATTCCAACAAATGTAGTGTTGGAAATTCCAACTATTGAAACAGTTGGAATTCACGGTTATTGTTAAAAAAAAAAAAGATAATTGGTGTTCTAAAGATTACAAAATTTAGATGTTCTAAAGATTACAAAATTTCTCAAAGGAATGAACCAAATGAATAAGAAAAGCACAATATACTCAGAGTAGGCTAGGCAAATATGATATTACTAGATCCACCAATTCGTGTAAGATCCTTGAAAAAAAAGGAAACCAAACTATAATCAGCAAACACAATGGTTGATCATATCGCTCATCTCCGAAGATAGAGCACAAGAGGATGAAACTATAAAACCGCATCAGTTGGTAATCAACTGCCCATAAAACCACGTTGTAGATTTGTGATCCCTCTGTTCAAATTCAATTTTCTCTCACCTATTTTTTTTTTCTTCTCTAATCAGATTATTTCTCAACCGCAAGATAATTATTTCTTGATTTTTTAGGAATAAATAAATGATTATTATTATTAAAATCTCTTTATCAAAACCGTACAATAACTGTAAAGATTTTCTCAATCTAATTTTTTTATTTTTCTTATTTTTTTAAATATGGATTCCAATTAACTTTTATCCGGTTGAAAATATTAGAACCAGTTTCCAATATATTCAATTGTTGGAAATTGTTTTCCAATAATTTTAGTGTTGGAAAATTATGTAAAATTATTTCCAACAGCTATAATAGTTGGAAACTCATTTTCAATATTTTTTAACGTTGGAATATTTTAAAAACTCATTTCCAATATTTTTTAGCGTTGGAATATTTTTCAATAAATATAATGGTTGGAATACTTGCGTTGGAATTGACTTTGTTTATAGTAATGAGTGAAGAAGTAGACTTCGGGACAATGTAGGGATTATTGACGATGAAGGTGGCCTTGCGTCGACGGTGAAGGTGAGACTTGGGGGCGATGAACTGGACTAATTGTTCATCTTCTTCGACCTTCATTTTTTTCTCAAAATTGTTAAAACTTTAATTTTTTACCCAAAAATTTTTAAAATTAACAAATTTTCCCAAAATCCATATATGGTGGTTTAAGTATTCAACCGAGTTAAAATCAACTTAATTATCAAAACGGGTCGAATATGATTCGTCCGAAAACTCAAACCAACTATACCGCGCGCTATATCCATGCCACTTTGATTCGAAACTCAAATGAGACCGACCCGCCTCTTGATCCGAAACCCGAACGAGCCCGAACCGCTTTGACCCGAACCCGAATGGGCATGACCCGATTTAACCCGACCAGTACACGACCATAAATTTTACCCGAACTGACCCGATCCGAACAAGCCTGACCCGTACGACCGAATTGTCAGCTCTATATGGTGCAAAAAAAAATCACAAACTATAGGGTTACGTTGTGAAATAATTAAAACTCTTATCACACGAATTACATCCTTAGGATTACCTCGTGAAATTCCAAAACTATAAATAAATCTCAATTTCTTTTATAATGTTGTTGATTCCCTCCTTAATCGATCAGAAAATTTGATAGGATGTGAAACGTTGAGAATGAAACAAGAAATTTACCTATAGCTAGTAGATCATAAAGAAAACTTTATTGATTTATGAGCATTAATTATAGGCAGTATTGTCACAATTAAAACCACAAAAGATATGACAGTGAACAATTAATCGGAGAGATGTATGTATGAATTAATCATGATTGGTGACAGAAACAGATATGAGTGGTTAATAAAAAGCAGTTGATCAAAATATGAATGCGATTGAGATAGAAATAGTTGATCAATTGTTTATTATTTTTATTGAAATTTAATAAAAACAACTAGCTACCTAGGAGAAAGCCAACACTTAAAGAAGACAAAATATTCATCAACCAAAATACATTTTAGGGGACGAAACAAAATAGAATTTGTGGACTTAATCTATCTTTATAGGGCTAAAAAATCTATCTATATACATATACTAAAATCGATATCTATCATCCTATGTGGTGTGTTTGTGGTTTATTTTAGGAAAAAAATTAATAAAATAACATATTGTCATAGTTTATAAAAAGTTATATCAGTCACAATAATTATATGTATTTTATTTAATTGAAAAAATATAAATAAAAAATATTTCATAGTTATACTTACCAAAAATATTAATATATAAATATGTATTATTTGATAAGTGTTATTTTATGGGGCATTTTGCGAAATAGCCACGAAAACCGTCCTATTCTGTGAAATAGCCGCGCGTTGGGACAATTTAGCGAAATAGCCACGCGCTCAACGCGCCTCCTACGCGCCTCTATCTTCCTTATCTCCTTCTGGTTTCCAGATCTGGAGGCGGAGCCGGAGGTGGCCAGATCTGCACCGGCGGAATCGAAGAGGAGGAATATCCGGCCGTCGACCGAGCAGTTGGAAGGCGGAGCCGGATCCATGGCGATCGAGGAAGGTCGAGCGAGGGTGGATCTCAGATCTGAGCCGAGGTCGAGCGAGGCGAAGCGAGCAAGCGACGGAGCGAGGGAGGGATGCGGTGGTGAGCGAGCGACGTCGGCGCGACACCGGAGCGAGGAAGGGCCGGCGTGCGCGATCTCTTCTTCGCAGAATCGGGAGGAAGAAGAAGATGTTTTGATGAAATTACAAAAATTACCCTACAAATATGAGAAATTAAAAAAACTAGCTATATTTTATTATGTGATCCATAATTTATATTTTTGTTTTTATTTTTGCACAACAAAATGTTATATTTGCACAATATACAATTATATTTACACAATTTACGGTTATATTTGCACAACAAAATGTAAATAAATAAATAAATAAATAACTAAACTCGAGTCATATTTGCATAAAATAAGATCATGTTGAGAATAATTTCACAAGTATCGATTGTCATGCAACTCTTAAACCAGAGTCGTGCAACTCTTAAAACAGAGTCGTGCAACTCTTACAACAAAGTCGTGCAACTCTTACAACAGAGTCGTGCAACTCTTAAATCAGGGTCGTGCAAATCTTGCAAGAGAGTCGTGCAACTCTTAAAACAAGAGTCGTGCAACTCTTACAACAAGAGTCGTGCAACTCTTAAACAGAGTCGTGCAACTCTTAAAACAGAGTCGTGCAACTCTTAAAACAGAGTCGTGCAACTCTTACACCAGAATCGTGCAACTATTAAAACAAAGTCGTGCAACTCTTAAAACATAGTCGTGCACTCTTGCAACATAGTCGTGCAACTCTTCCAACATAGTCGTGCACTCTTACAACAAAGTCGTACAATTCTTAAAATAATATTGAGAGAAAATAAAATCATGTTGAGAACAATTTCACAAATCTTGATCGCTTTGCAAAAAATAACCTATTGTTGAGCAAAAATAAGAGTAAGTTGTTCAAATATGACCCCATTCTATTTTTTTAATATTTTTTTTAATATTTTGTCGTGCAAATATAAGAGGACGTTGTGCAAATTTAATCATAAGTTGTGCAAATATGACCATAGTTTAGTTTTTATTTATTTATTTTTTTAACTTTTTTTAATTTTTTTTCTACATGGATAACAATTTTTTTTTTACTTTATAATATTATTCGTGCGCATTTTATTCTAATTTTGTGCACTTTTTATTCTATTTGTGTCGGAACTTTTTTCAAATAATTTTTTTTTCACGTCGGCACTTTTTTAAAGGGTTTTTTTTCTTTTTTTCATCACCCAAGTCTAGGGGTGATATACGAGCTCACGAGCTCGAGTACGTGATGTTCAAGTTCGGCTCGTTTGTAAACGAGCCGAGCTCGAGCTCGAGCTTCATATGAAAACGAGCTCAAGCCTGTACTCGTGCTCGGCTCGCGAGCTTGGAGAGGTACTCGAGCTCGAGCTCGCGAGCTCGTTTCCACTCGAGCCGAGCTCGAGCTTGTGAGCTCGTGAAGCTCGTTTACAGTTTTCATATGCACTGTAAATCTGAAATGCATTTGCAAATATACTACACAAATTAATTAACTTTTTTTTGAGCATATGTAAATCAAATACAAAGTAAAATGAGATCTACAATGCAATCATCGACCAACAGTACAACACAAATCATTGAAATCAACACTGTAATGGACTTTTAAGCAAGAAAGATGAAAGGTCAGATTACAAGAAGAAGATGAGGCTCGATGTATGCCTGGGCGAGACGAGAAGCGAGACAGAGCGACGGCGGAGAGACTCGATGAGAGCTGCGATCGAGATTCAAATACGTCTAGTCCAGATCTATTTGGACGGTTAGTCCAGCACCTACAATCAGTGGCCGAAGGAGAGACTCGGCGATATTGGAGCTCGAGATCGAGAACCACTTACCAGAGGAGGAAGGAGACGACAACCATGAAACAATCGATCTCAAGATTGACACACATCGGCGGAGGCGGCGGCGCGCCTGAGAACGAGAGAGGAGGGAGGCGCAACCTGCAGACGAGGGAGGACTGAGGCGGTGAGGCCAAGCCGGATCTGAGAATGAGAGACCACTGTCGAGGGATTTCGGATTCGCCGGATCTGACCCCAATTGAAAAAATGAAAATTGGAATGGAGGATGAGGGAGGGAGGGAGGGGAACTGCGGAAGGTTTACACTTTACACTAACCCTAGGGCCTAGGCTAACTTATATATATATATATACGAGCTCGCGAGCTAATCGAGCTCGAGCTCGAACTCGGCTCGAGCTCGATTCGAGCTCAGGAATAGGCTCGAACTCGGCTCGTTTATATATTCGAGCGATCCCGAGTCGAGCTTTTACCGAGCCGAGCCCGAGTCGATCCCGAGCTACTCGGCTCATGTATCAGGCCTACCCAAGTCTAGTTTTATTTTAATTTTAATTTTTTTTAAACATAATGGTATGTTTTGCTCATATAACACTTGTTATGCAAATGGTATAATTTTATGTAGTGCAAATGTAATATTGGGGTAAAAATTTTACAATATAAAAATAATGGACAATTTTTGTAATTTCTCTAAATTATCCTAATTGATGGAACTCTGTTCATCGCCATCTCGGAGTCTCCCTCCGTCGCTCGCTCGGCCGCCACCGCCACCCTCCCTCCGTCGCTCGCTCGCCACCGCCTCCCTTCCTCACTCGCTCGTTCCGGCCTCCGCATCCACCTCGGCGCTGCCTCGCTCCCTCGCTCGCTCGACGTCTTCCATCTTCCTCATCTTCTCCTTATCGATTGCCGCCGCCGCCGCTCCTCCGCCGCAGGTCCTCCTCCAATCCGAGGTCGAATTTAATTTCCGATTGAATTAGATCTGAAGTCGATTGAAGTCCAGATCCAGATCTGAAGTCAAATAGCATCTCCGGTGGCGTTGTTGCTTTTGATGAAATCGACGCCGGCAGTGGCGCATCTGGCAGTGGAGACGAGAGGCAGTGGCGCATCTGGCCACTAACCGGTGGCGCCAGAGGAAGAGCGGGGGGAAGAAGAGCCACCGGTGGCGCATCTGGCCGGATCGAGAGCTCCATCGCCATGGGGAGCGGGGAGAGAGAGATTGAAGAGACGGGATTGGGGGCAACGATTAGAAAAAAAAAATTGAGAATTAGGTATATATAGGGGCCATTTTGCAAAATTGTCCAAACACGCTACCATTTCGCAAAAACGTCCAAATAATGTGCCTGTTTCGCAAATTTTTTCTTATTTTATTTATATCTAGATTGTTTTTTGGTGGAGAGAATTAATAAAAAAAATTAAAATATTTTTAAAAATAACTTATCTTAAATTATATGAGATTCAATTAAGGGTGACTAGAAAAAAAAACTTGTTACCTTAAAAATGTGAATTTTAATTATATTTTGAGAGAATCTAAATAAAAAATATTTAAATTATATATAATCTACCGAACTAATTTTATTTATATCTATATTATTTTTTGGTGGAAAAATGATTCACATTTAGATTTTTTTTTTATTTGTTGAAATCTATCTAAATTATCTTTAATATTGTATGAATGTATTATCCGTGCACGAGACGAAACCTACAATAGTAAACAACTATTTCAAAATCTATATTTAATCACACATATAATGGCAATATGGTACAAATTTAGACTTGAGCAAACCTTGGCTAACCTGCCCGGCCCGTCCAACCTGTCTGGAGAAAAAGACAGGCTTGGGTACAACAATCGGCCCAAGCGGACCGACAGGCCCGACCCGGTAGGTCCACCGGACTGGGCTTGGTCTGAGTATGAGGCCCAAGCGGGTCGGTAGACCCGGCCCGGTATATATTAACACTATAATATTATACGTATAATTATATATATAATGATTTTTTTTCTTATCATAATACAAATTATATATATTTATAGTGTGTACATTTTTTTTTAACTATATATTTATACAGTGTGTGTATACATTTATACAGTGCATGTTTATACAATATGTGATTATAGTGAGTGTATATTTATATACTGTATGTTTATATAGTGTGTGTATATATATTTATACAGTGTGTACATATTGTATATATATGTATATTTATACAATATGTGAATATAGTGTGTATTATATTATGTTACATATATATAAATATAAGAAAACCCATAAAATATATATATAAAAAAAGTATAGATTTATATATGTTATGTTTTAATTGACTTTGCTTTTTGGATATTAGCTAAAAAGAAAATTTTGTAACATAATCGGTTATGCTATCAGGTAGGATTCCCCGTCCCGAATCCTTTCTTAACAAAAAAAAAAACCCGCTAGGCCCGGTGGGCGGCCGGCCCGCCAACAAGGGCGGGCTTGGACAAGGTAGTAGGCGCAAAACCGGGTCTGGCCCAAGCCCGACTCGGTACATTGGGCCTTTAAAATGCCAGAGGCCCGGCTCAAGCCCGCCCAACCCGGCCATGCTCAGGTCTAGGTACAATTGATCGATATTAATTTGTCGCATAAAGTTAAATATTTTTTTTTAAAAAAAAAATAGAGATCTGCTCAATCTATTAACCCTAACATAGCTCTGCTCGATCAATCTGTAAGCTAATTACCTTACTGTTCTTAACGCTCGAGGTGGAAAACTTCCATTACAGTTAACCCCCAAATCAATTCAAACATTGTACCAATTCAATTCAAGGCATTTCGATCATTTGAAATAATACATTCCGACCTTGGATGGGATCTTGGAAGAGCTTAGGAGACATGTTTTGGAGCATATGAAGGCTGAGGAAGGAGCTACAAAGGAGAAAGGAAGCACAACATCGAAGGAAAGAAGAAAGTTGGCCACTGCATAAGGCGGCGCCCGCCGGTTTTCTAGCGACACCCACTGCTACCCCGTGTTCAGCGAGAGCGAGTTTGGATGTTCAGCGAACATTCTTATATTATTATTATTATATTTCCTAGGGTTTGCACATTCTATTTAGGTTATTATTCTTCCATAATAAGTCGTGAACAATTGGAGTGTTGGCATATTAAGGTTAGACAATGAAGTGATGAACACTTTGAGATAGAAGAAAGGTTTTTGGCCTATGAGTTGCGAAACTCATAGTTTCGCCTATGATTTGAAGACGTTGTTGAATAGATTGTGAGGATTTGATTTGTATTAGTTATTTAATTATGATTATATTTATCATCTTGTGTTTATTGATTATATTTGTGTTCATTTCTATGATTGATCACCATGTTAGGAATTACATCTAAGCTATATATGAATTCGTTATTGTTTTCTTGATAGCAAACGAAGGTATTGAAGTAGTGATATTTCTATGTCTTTGTAGTGGGTGATTTCGATTGATCTATGTCGGTAGATGTTGATTATGCCGATTAGGGTTGTTTCAATTGTGTCTTAATTACATTGAATCGATATGCCAATTGGTCTTAAAACTTGAGTATTTAATGTTATTCTTTAGTAATATTGAATAAGGTGATTGTATCCATGCGGATCCTTCTACTTTAGTCAAGTCGACATATGCTTAGAAATAACTAATGAATCAATCCTAGAACCATGAAACTCAACCATTGTCAGAGAATTACAGGTGAAATATTCCCTCTATCTTATTATCAACCCTTTGCAATCATATTTCTCTTTACTTTACTTTGTCATCAATTTGCTACAAATCATTGCTTTTGTCATAAGAATCATTGTTAGAAACATTGGATAGCAATCGTTCTTCTCTGTGGGTTCGACTCCAGACTTCATCGTTATACTAGTTGTTGGTTTATCAATTCATTGATTTACTAATCTATTGGTTTTGAGCTTTGAGTTAACATATTATTACTATTTGGCAAAGAGCGAAATTGCCAACGACGTTCGTCCCACACCAATGTCCAATTTCATAGTACTAACTCTTGAATCAACTCTTGCTCATTGTGTTATATAGTGGTTGTGCTCGTATCAGTTTTGTTGGCACTCATTCCATTTGTGATGAGAACACACTATCTACACCACTGGCTACATCTTGCATTGGTGGTGCTAGTCAGTGCTTGTCTATGTGCTCTCATCCTCTCCACGCCGGTTGCCACATTTTGCACTCTTTCAAAGGCAGCAAGCACCGAGCTTCCCATCAAGGGGGGTGACTATATCGAAACCTTGGCTAAGGTGAAGACCGTGGCCTTTGACAAGACCGACGCCATCACTAGAGGCGAGTTCATCATGTTAGGCTTCCAGTGTCTCGCTGATGATATTAGTCCAGACTCATTGCTTTACTGGTACCCTCATATCTTCTCTAAGAAATTTCATGTGGAGTGCATTGCAAGTAACACTAGGTCCTTTTTTTCATTTCGAATGAAGGGTTTCAAGCATAGAGAGCAAATCCAGTCACCCTATTGCAGACGCGCTCATTTCCCACAGTAAATCAAGATCACTTGAGCCAAAAACCTGAGTGTGTTGAAGAGTTCCGAAACTTCCCTGGAGAAGGAGTCTCAGGGAAGATTGATGGCAGGGAGTTTTATGTGGGGAACCAAAAGCTTGGCATACGAGCTGGGTATTTAGCAGGTGAGTAGAATTCGATTTTTCTATATGATGGATTAAGCTTTTGTGTTAGAACGTGGTTGAAAAATAATAGGATTAGGAGAAGCTCTTTGACATTTCGAAATCACTTGAAGATTGAATCTGATAGCAATTTATTTGAATGATGAATTGTTAGGCCAATAGATTGCAACCACTTCTAAGGATGGGAGAACTATAGGTTATGTGTATTTCGGTGGAGCTTTGATTGGGACATTCGGCCTCTCTGAAGCGTGTCGGTCATGGGCTGCAAACGCCATTAGAGAGCTTAAATCAATGGGCATTAGGACTGCCATGCTCACCGGTGAAAACCAAGCTGCAACTATGAATGCACAAGGCCAAGTCATGAACACCTTTAGCTCGTTTCGTGTCCAACGACACCTTGTTTTACTCTAACAGAGTTGGCTAAAAAATAGTTGGTGTGATGCTTGTACAGTTAGAGGATGGCTTGGATTACATCCATGCGGAGCTCTTGCCAGAGGACAAGGCACGGATAGTCAATGAGTACAAGAGGCATGGCGTTATAGCCATGGTTGGGGATGGAGTGAAGGACGACCAACCCTTGCCACCGCGGATGTTGGCATCTCCATGGGCATCTCGGGGTGCGCATTCGCAATAGAGATGGGCCATGTCATCCTCATGTCGAATGATGTGAGAAGAATCCCTAAGGCCATCAGGCTTGCTAAGAGGACTCGAGCCTAGGTGATCCAAAACATCGTTATCTCCATTGCCACCAAGGCCGCTGTCATTGGAGTAGCCTTTGCAGGCCATCCCCTGATCTGGCTGGCTGTCTTGGCCGATGTCGTGACCTGCCTGTTGGTGATCTTGAACAGCATGATGCTCCTACGTGGGTCCTATAAATGTCATCAACACGAGCACCACCACAACCATCCACAAGAGTTCTTCCTTGGAGGAGAACTCGACTTCTTGTGCTAGTGGCAAATGCTTCTCCAAGAAGGCTACTGAGATGAATGTTTGCCAAAAATCTTCGCAAGGATGTGGAAGCTAAGCAAAAGAAGATAGTTGCAAATCTTCACCGACCACAAGAGATTGTGAGATGGTGAAAGATGAGTGCCTTGATGACACCGTCTCCTCTAATCAATCGAGTAAGCCAGCTAGGAGATGTCATAATGACCATGTCCTAACTGACATACTAAACATAGATTCAGCCATGACCGCTCGAACAACAAGGTATAGAAGAATCTTGTTGTTCACATGGAAAAATCTATGTTTGGTAAGTCAGTTAGGACATGGTCATTATGACATCTCCTAGGTGGCTTGCTTGATTGATTAGAGGAGACGATGTCATCAAGGCACTCATCTTTCACCATCTCGCAATCTCTTGTGGCCGGTGAAGATTTGCAACTATCTTCTTTTGCTTGATTTCCACATCCTTGCGAAGATTTTTGGCAAACATTCATCTCAGTAGCCTTCTTGGAGCAACATTTGCCACTAGCACAAGAAGTCGAGTTCTCCTCCAAGGAAGAACTCTTGTGACCATGGTTGTGGTAGTGCTCGTGTTGATGACACTTATAGGACCCGCGTAGGAGCATCATGCTGTTAAAGATCTCACCAACAGGCAGGTCACGACGTCGGCCAGGATAGCAAGCTAGATCAGGGGATGGCCTGCAAAGGCTACTCTAAGGACAACAACCTTAGTGGCAATGGAGATAACGATGTTTTGGATCACCTTGTCTCGAGTCCTCTTAGCAAGCCTAATGGCCTTAGGGATTCTTCTCACATCATTCGACAAGAGGATGACATGGCCCGTCTCTGTTGCGAATGCGCACCCCGAGATGCCCATGGAGATGCCAACATCCACGGTGACAAGGGTTGGTCGTCATTCACTCCATCCCCAACCATGGCTATAGCGCCATGTCTCATGTACTCATTGACTATATGTGCCTTGTCCTCTGGCATGAGCTCCGCATGGATGTGATCCAAGCCATCCTCTAACTGTACAAGCATCACACAAACTATTTTATAGCCAACTCTGTTAGAGTAAAACAAGGTGTCGTTGGACACGAAACGAGCTAAAGGCGGTCATGACTTGGCCTTGTGCATTCATAGCTGCAGCTTGGTTGTCACCGGTGAGCATGGCAGTCCTAATGCCCATTGGTTTAAGCTCTCTAATGGTGTCTGCAGCCCCTGACCGACACGCATTAGAGAGGCGAATGTCCCAATCAAAGCTCCCCCAAAATACACATAACCTATAATTCTCCCATCGTTAGAAGTGGTTGCAATATGTTGGCCTAACAATTCATCATTCAAATAAATTTCTATCAGATTCAATCTTCAAGTGAATTCGTAACGTCAAAGAGCTTCTCCTAAGCCTATTATTTTTCAATCACGTTCTAACACAAAAGCTTACACCATCATATAGAAAAATTGAATTCTACTCACCTGCTAAATACCCAACTCGTATGCCAAGCTTTTGGTTCCCCACATACAACTCCCTGCCATCAATCTTCCCTGAGACTCCTTCTCCAGGGAAGTTTCTAAACTCTTTAACACACTCAGGTTTTGGCTCAAGTGATCTTGATTTACTGTGGGAAATAGGAGCGTCTACAATAGGGTGACTGGATTTGCTCTCTATGCTTGAAACCCTTAATTTAAAATGAAAAAAAGGACCTAGTGTTACTTGCAATGCACTCCACATAAAATTTCTTAGAGAAGATATGAGGGTACTAGTAAAGCAATGAGTCTGGACTAATATCATCATCGAGACACTGGAAGCCTAACATGATGAACTCGCCTCTAGTGATGGTGTCGGTCTTGTCAAAGGCCACAATCTTCACCTTAGCCAATGTTTCGATATAGTCACCCCCCTTGATGAGAAGCCCGGTGCTTACTGCCTTTGAAAGAGTGAAAAATGTGGCAACCGGTGTGGAGAGGATGAGAGCATAAGCACTGACTAGCACCACCAATACAAGATGGAGCCAGTGGTGTAGATAGTGTGCTCTCATCACAAACAGAATGAGTGCCAACACAACTGATACGAGCACAACCGCTATATAACACAATGAGCAAGAGTTGATTCAAGAGTTAGTACTATGAAATTGGACATGTAAAAGACAGGTAACCGATTAACTAACCTGGTTTGTAGTACTTGGCACACCTGTCTATCAACCGTTGAAACTGTGGCTTGTTGTTCTGCGCCTCTTCTACGAGCTTTGCCATCTTGGAAATGACACAATCCTCCGACAGAGAACTCGTCTTCACACTTACATAACCTGAAAGCAATAGATTTACCCATAAAGCTACCTAATGAAATGGATTTTCATTCACAACAAAATGAAATGTAACAAGTGATATCAATTGCACTAGTAGTAATGAACTAAAGAGAGGCTAATATCGTCAAGATTGATGGTTCCAGCGAAAACCAGGGAGTCCTTTTCCTTGGAGACAGGAAAGGCCTCACCGATCAATGTCTTCTCATCGACTTCACAGCTTCCTATAACTTCCCCAGTCTTGATAGCAAGCAGGGGCGGCCCTAGGGTGGGGCGCGCGTACGCGGCCGCCCCACCTTTCGACCCACGAGCCTCCGGAGTTTAGAGAAAAAAATAATTTATTTATATGTATGGTATTTTTATAATAAGTAATATTAGAATGGATATTAGATTAATTAGTCCACCTAGCTCAGTTGGTAAATGGGAAGGAGGAAAAATTAGATGATATCCAAAGGGTTTGGGTTCGAATCCCGTGCTCCTCTTTTATTTCTTGTTTAGATTTTTTACCTCCCCTTTTATTTCTTGTTTGAATTTTTACCTCCCCTTTTATTTTTCCCCTTGTTGTGCTTCCTCAAACGTTATCCTTTTCTTTATTTCAATTTTGAATTTATTTCTTGTTTAGATTTTTTACCTCCCCTTTTATTTCTTGTTTGAATTTTTACCTCCCCTTTTATTTTTCCCCTTGTTGTGCTTCCTCAAACGTTATCCTTTTCTTTATTTCAATTTTGAATTTTTACCTCCTCTTTTATTTCTTGTTTGAATTTTTTACCTCCCCTTTTATTTCTTGTTTGAATTTTTACCTCCCCTTCTTTTTTTTTCCCTGTGTTGTGCTTCCTCAAACGTTATCCTTTTCTTTATTTCAATTTGTTTTTTTATTAGCTTCATTTTGCCTTTCGTAAATAATTACAGTGAATTTAGGCATATTACCTCTTCTATCTTATTAATTATGTCGATGGTAAATAATTTATTTATATTAAAAAAAAATTATATCTTCTTATTTAGCATATCTTAGATGTTTTAGTTTTTCCTAAAAGACTCAATTATTGGATGACGACATTTCAAATTATTTTTCTCAACTTTAGTAATATATAAGATTTCATAAATATTTTATACTTAAAAAAAAATAAAACATCCAAAATTTTAACATCCTATTAAACAAATTAAATTTACTTAAAATTAATTAGAACCCATAAAATAGGCGAATTACAAAAATTAAAATGAAAAGAGACTTATAATTCATTGAAACCTTTGTAGAAAAAAATAATTCATATTGTATAATGATCTATAATATTTGTACTATATCATATGACATATATATAAACTTTTTAGTGTAAAAAATCTCCACAATGAACTTTATAGCCGGAAATATTTTAAAGTTATGAGAATTAATTTAGTGTTGTAAGAATTCGAATACCCTTACATACATAATAATATTATTTTGCATAAGAATTCAAGTGCCCTTTTGTAAATAATAATATTCATTTGTAAGAATAACTATAATATCATAGACCTCATTTTAATAATTGTACATGGTTTCCAAAATTGATTGAACAACCTTGCAAACCTCAAGTATGTAATTCCGCCCCACCTTTCAAAGAGTTCTGCGGCCGTCACTGATAGCAAGGATAGTGTCGGGTTTCACATCTTCCACGTTGACTAGCTCCCCGATTTCTGTCAGTGTGGCCTGCTGAGGAGCGATGTTCATCGGGGCTTCCATAACTGAGTTCTCCTGCAATACCAACAAGTTTTACGATTAATGTCGATGGGCTATTTATGTTATTATCAATTTGTTTGAAGATTAATGTTCATATATGTGCACTCGGACACATGACTCCCCATTGAAAAAATTGAATTGATGGAAGTTTTTAGTCTTTTTCAGGTATAAATGAAGCTCATTTTGCAATAAAACTAGCTGAAATTTGCTCTTGCCACCGATTTTGATTGGGTGAACTAACAATGTCAATGATTGATGATGTGAAATGAAGCACCAATTCTCGGTTAAATCCCTTAACACGAACCCTATAATTGATTAATAAAAGAATACTCAACCTTGTGGCTGGCGCGGGATTGTAGCCATTCAGCAATGGTGAAGAGAAAGACAATTGTGCCGGCTTCCAAGAAATCCTGCAACATTAGCGTCCCAAAAACTATAACAACCACAATCAAGAGCTTATATGTATATATATGCGCGCCATGGGATCTAAAGTGCCATGAGAAACTATTTTTCTTAAGGAATACATTCAGAAAAAAATAATTAAATAATAGTTTAAATAGCCATTTTTAATTTTAAAAGCTAAGATAAACATAAAATTCCCAAAATGCCCACTCTCTTTCAGCTAAGCTAAGCACATTTAATGATATATTTACTATATTTTTCAAACTCTTTTGACCCCTAAAATCAGCCAAAAAAAACATAATTTTTTCCCTTTTTTTTATAAGGAAAAAATTCGGGTGGTGGTTAGCCAACCCGAGAGTATCCCGAAGGATGAGATCACGAGGATCTGAAAGAAATACAAATACAGAATACATCAAAAGAAACACATAAAGCAAACCCGGAAAAACCCAAAACCCTAAGCAAACAAGCGGATACAACAACGAGATGAAGGAAACCCGACATGGTAAAGTGGATAGCGAGCGCATGAGACAGCACCTGCTGACACGATGTCTCGCCGCCGAAAAGACGGAAAGCGGAAATCCTCGTAAGGCAAAGACGGCTCCAGGAGAAGTGTGGATCACACGACGTTCCCCCCACCTAGATGAGGGATCTTCGAAGACCACAAACACCACCAACACGATCACTTCGATCCACCAGGGACGCAGAACTGCTCCTCAACCGAAACTAACCACGAACCAACAGACGGACACCCAAACAACACGAGGAAATGAAGTACGGTCGTTAGTAGAGCGAAGAGCGAGATAAGAATCCGGAATTTATTTACAGCTAATTATTTCAATTTTCGAATATATATAGTTTCGAATATATAGTTTTATTTTGCATTTCATATCCAACCGAGAAAAATTTTATTAGCCGGTTGAGTTTTTTTTTTTTAATTTGAACCGGGCAGCTTTGGACCCAAGGATATGCCTTAGGCCCAAAGACACGGGCCAAATCAATACCAAAATCGGGCCACCCGGGCTCGAGGTCAACAGGAGACCTAAAGCCGGCCGGAAAGAGCGCAACAGAGCAGAAGGCACGAGTGGGATAGTAGAACCAGGCTAAGGGCAACACCGCGCCACCAGAGCCACCATACAACACCCGAGTAAAGGGTGAATAGGACACCGGAGAAGGGCGAGTTCACTACAAGTGCCGAAGAAGGGAGAAGGGTGCCGACACCCCAAACGACGCCGGAACCAGGGCCGAACCCGACACTGACGGCGACCAGTCGGGGAGGGGTCCGATGATTAGTAATAGGAGGTCGAGAGGGCAGCAAGGGCCACCATCTACCACCAGCGAGAAGGGGGGTCGAGATGGGATTAGAAACCCGAAAGAGGAGGTCGCGAAGGCTACAATCCGACCACCACGAAAAGGGCAAAACCAACCACCCGACCGGGAGCGAATCAAACAGATTCAATGGAATGAGGGAGAGATGAGCCCTCAAAACCAGCAAACAGCCGCCAAAATCGACGATTCAAAGGCTCGCCAACCAAATCCGGCGTCGAGGAGTGTACAAGAAAGCTTGGAAGATCCCGGAGGGGATGGGTTTAGGCTCCTAGAGGAGATTTAAGGCTCCCGAAGGAGATTTAAGGCTCCCGTAGGAGATTTAAGGCTCCCGTAGGAGATAGAGGAACTCGGCACAAATTCCGGCGACGAGAACCGTAGTCTGGTGGGCGACAACGAGACATACACGGAGAGGGCTGATGTTGATGGTGGGAGGCGGTGAGGGAAACGCTCCCAAAAGATAGTGTTTCGTTTCAGCCTTAGCTTTTCATAATTTTTTCCCTTTGACTTAAGGAACCGTAGTCTGGTGGGCGACAACGAGACATACTCGTGCTTGTTTTTTTATATTTTAAGCACAGTTTTGTATTAAAAGTATGTTCTCAAAACCAAATTTAACTAAAACCAATATGCTTTTCTTTAAAACCGTTCTCATTTATTTTTAAAAAAATACAGGGAATAGTAGTAAATAGACCAAAAAAATGGTCCATTTGCAAAACTAGATCATGAAGTCCAAAATTTGCAAAACTAGCACTAGCCCAAATTTTTGGCCAAAAGAGCAGGTTGCTCTGATAGTTATGACTGGCAGAAATAGGTGACCAAGGGGGAGGTTACTGCTGATGATGGGAGCGAGTTTATAAAATAAAAATCGAGAAGGGAAAGGGGTGTTCACTGATGTGTTGAAGCAGGAGAGAGACGACGAAACGCAGATGAGAAAGGGAAGGAGCGAAGGACAGGAAGGTTGCCATCCACTCTCATCTCATCCAAGGAGGAACTCAGACCGGTTGAAGAAGAAGGTAAGTGATCTCTAAAACCCTTGCTATGTAAATTTCACTTCGAAATTGGGGACTTGGGAGTGCTATTTGGGGTGGTTTTGGAAAAAAATGCAAATGGATGGTGGTTGCCTAGCCGTAGAGGAAGGAAATAGGATGGGTTAGGGGGTGCGATTGAAGTTGTGATTGTCACTGCGATTTTGGGGACTTGGGGTGCGATTAGGGCTGGTGGGTGTCGAGGAATCGGTTGGGTTAGGGGTAGCGGATGTCGGGGAAGAAATTAGGGACAAATGGGCAATGAGGGGTTCAGAGATGGGGAAAGATACTAAGCAATCCACAAGCTGGGGGACTTTTGGTAGGGGAAGACTACACATATGGTAGGAGGAAAGAAAGGCGTAGGGTTGTTACGTTACAACATAATTGGTAGGACAGTTTAATGAAATTGGTAGGATAGTTTTGTACAATTGGTATGATAGTTAAGGTGACCTGAATGTCTAAAAATCTTGTTGGTGGTGATTGTGATGCAAGTACGCGCAGTTTAATCACCAAAAAAAATGGCCAAGACAGGGAAGAAGAAAGCCCGCACGGCACCTAGCAGCCCGGGGGTAACTAAACCCAGATTGTTACATGGTTATGATAAGGTGCTTGAAAAAAAGGGGGGACTGACGTTGGTTCTTTCATGTATTGCAGGTTGTCCTGGCGGTCGCTGAAGACAACTACTTCAGCGAGCGGAGTGTGTCGCATACTAGTTTTGATATGCTTAACGGGATAGACTGTGTGTTTGATCTACTAGAAAAACGCTCTATAGCCTTGAAATTGTTGGTTGCAAAATATTTCGAGGGTATCTTTGTGGCCAACGCCCTCGCATATGCCCCCGAAAAAATAATTCGAGTCGCATTGCCATTGAAATTAAAACAAGGCTATTTTTCGAGGCCAAATACACTCAGACAAATATATCGAGGGTAACTTCGATGGTAAAATAGCATCGAACAAACATTTGAGTGTATGTTTTAAGGGTACGGCAAAGGGATCTTATCAATGAACTTATTAGCAGTTGTATTCGATGCTACTTTCGAGAGTATATAGGATCAGAAATATTTTCGAGGGTAAAATTGAGGGTATAATAATTCATCATATTTACGAGGCTAGTTTCGAAAGTAGATTCGACACTAAGTAGTTATGAAATTGTTTTGTGGCTAAAAACGTAGCAAAAAAATCCTCAATATATTTAACCGAGGGTAAATTTGAGGGCGTATAAAATGAATTTATAATAGTATGATCCTCGTGCCATGGCGTGGTTTTTTATAAATCAAATCTTAATAATATGTTAAATTAATATTATAAAATAATAGTAAAAGTTCAAATAATTAAATATTTTGAATTAAACACATTGGTTGAAAAAACAATTGATATAGTATATATAGATATAGATTACTACTAATATTAATTTTATGCTTGCTTATTATTAATTTTATATTTTGAATTAATCCCATTCTTTTTTTAAAATTACTACAATTATAATTTAGGCTAAGATCTGGGATTAATTGATTTTTTTTTTAAACTCACTACAGGAAAAGCAGGCCATTTTCGACGCTTTTAAAGACCATTCTCGACGCTATAAAGCGTCGAAAAAATCAATTTCGACGCTTTCAAAAAGCGTCGGTATTTTCAGCGTCACGATTGGCAATCTGCCATTTTCGACGCGAAATTACGCCGGGGCCCATTTCGACGCCTAAAAGCGTCGAGATTGGCATGCCATTTTCGACACCTTGGGGCGTCGAAAATGGCTGATCTTGTTATCACTATTAACCATTTTCGACGCCCTAGGGTGTCGAAAATGGCTCATTTAATTTCTACTCTCAGCCAATCTTGACACTTTAGGGTGTCGAAAATGGCTGATCTTCCTTTTTAGGCTGTCGAAATTAATATATATATATATATATATTTTTTTTTTTTTTTTTAATTAATATTTTTCTTTCTTCACTTTTCTAAATTAATTGGCACATATATATAAGGTTGTAGCACAAGCCATAAGAGAAAGTATACATAATAGCTAGGTATAATGCATCATTTACATTCACACAACCACAATTGTATCATTTAAGTTCACATAAGCTACCATTGTCTCCTCTTGGGTACAATTTAGTACTTCAAAATAACCCTTAAGTTCTCACTTTAAGTCGCAAAAAAACACACCCAAAAGATCATTGTAGATGAGCTATTTGTCTCCTGTTGCCTAACACATTTCTTGCTCACCTGCACAAGAAGGAATAAAAGCCTAACACATTTCAATATACCAAAAGTAAAAAGAGAAATCAGAAGGAAAAACAGTAGAAACTTGATGATTGAACCTATAGGACAAGGTGGCAAATTATGCAATCTATAATGCCCGAGTAATTTACTTTCAAGAGCATCCCTGAATTCTAACCAGCTAAGAGGTTTTCTGGTGGAAATCAGTAAATTGTCAATTAATCTATTCAAGACACCTTCATCACAATCATCCAAACACTAACAGTATAAAGCCAAATTTCAGTAGCTATATAGAGTTGAAGAGCAAAGCACACTCAAGAGTGGAGAATGCAAAGAGGAGGATAGGCTAAGAAATCAGAAGGTCTACATAGTTGTTTATTCAGAGACAAGGGAAGTTTCCAACACCATCAAACACACACAAGTATTCAACTACAGTTTCACACTCAGTTGTCAACAACAACAGCCACAACCACATTTTAAAAAAAATAAAAAACCCTTAAATCATGTCTTATGGTGAATTCCACAAATACCCACATCATCATTGATATTTTACATGTAGGAAAGCATGGCCATATGAAAAACATGGGCATCTCACAAAAGGAGGTCTAGAACTTATACCTCTTCAAGGGATATTAGTCACATTTCATCCATGCTTTCCTCCAAATCACCACTAGTAGAATCGACCTTAATACAAAAAAAAAATGAGGTTAGAAATGGGAGGAACCGAAATTGGATTAGGAAATATAAAACAAATCATTATGAAAATAAATAGAACCTGAGAATCAGCCATGTCCAATGTAGCAGCCTCCATAAACTCTTTAACTCTACCGGTACGAATTGCATCTAGAGCATGTAGCATCATTTGGTTAGATTGATCTACCTTTGCTCGAAGCTCTTGATTTTCCATTTTCAAGCTTGTTATAGCAGCTCCATTCTCCACCTCCATCTTTGTTAATTTTGATTTCAAATGCTCTACTTCCATAGAATTGGTCATGCTCCCGGCACCACCGCTTGTTTGTCTCAAGAAAAAGGACACCCCAAAAACGTCACTTTCTTTCACTCCTAACCCGAATTCAACTGGCCTCTTAGGTTTTCCATCTTCATACATAAGCTTCTCAAACACGGCATTTTCAATTTCCACTTTAGCTTTTGACGAGCCCGGTTTTTTAAGATGTTCTTGAACTTGTTCATTTGCTTTCACCTAAAATCACATGAAAACATAATAGTATAAGCAATGCTTGAATACATGAAACAATCACTCACACATTACAACAACATCAACAGTTAGATTCATATACACATGAAATTAAACCAAAAACTGGAAACCAGAAGCATAAAACAAGAGGAATAACGCAACAGGAGGCCGAGTACTAAAACTAACATTGTAAACAAGCTTATATAAGGTCATTGCAGTTCATACAGATAATAAAACTAACATTGTAAACATCAAAGATTCCAAATTTGCCTAAAAACGATTTGTTTTCTCATTTTACAAAACATGTTCTTTTGACTTTCGTTGGATTTGGTATTATTCGTCTCAGGTTGTGGATGACAGGTCAAGTTTCTCCACTTAGACAATAATTTAGTTTTTGTGGTTGTTAGACAGTAGATTAGTCAAAGATGTCATTTTTATATTCATTTTTTTTTCTAATCTAAACCTCATCAGGTCTCCCACTCCATTTTAATAGCTGCCATAGGTGTTCAATGTAGATAAATAAATTCCAAGACTATGAATTAAGGTTCCTTATCCAACTTGCCAGTTGGACAGTTACATCTCGTCAAATTCCAAGACTATGAATTAAAGTATTTTTCCTTTCTGTTGACAGATTTCAGTTGCAACAGTTTATCCATTAAGAGTCTTAGAGTAGGGGATGATGAGCTTATGAGTTCGAAAACATGGAAAAAGAAATGTCAATCATCTAATAAAAATGTCTAATTCACTCACCAATTATCAAAACCTCTTCCTTTTCATCAAAATCTGGCTCATCAGGCCAATCTGATTGTAGATTTGTTTGCTTTACACACCGAACTCTGGCCCGCTTGGCTTTAGTCTGTTTGCCACTTTCATTTTCATTCTCCACTGGCTCACTATTGGCTTCTCTAACCGGCTCTTCCATGTGAGCAATGATATTTGGTGAAGGTGCACTAGCTGATCGCATGAGTAATTTACTCTTCATTGGTTTGGGAGGCCTAGACTTTTTTGTTTCATTATCTTTTCCATGATGTGTCAAATGGCCTTCTGCATTTCTCCTTTTCTCTTTGTTAATAGTATGAGGAATACTTGTAGAATGGGCACTTACACTTGTCATTCTCTCTTTGCCATGGGAACCTTGAAGATGTCTTGAATGGGAATCTCCACTTGTTGAATGGGCACTTCCACTTGTCATTCTCTCTTTGCCATGTGAACCTTGAAGATGTATTGAATGGGAATCTCCACTTGCTCCTATCTCTCTACCATGATTACCAAGAAGTGTAGGTGAGCTAGCTGAATAGGCATCTCCACTGTCTTTCCTTCTCACTCTGACATCTCCAACTGACCCCGACTCTAGTACTTGATCGTGAATAGTTTTTGTTCTTTTGCTTCTATAGCTCATTTCAAAACAAGAGAAATGGGTAATCTTGTCCTGCATTGCAAGTGAGGAGTGGTCAGTGCTCACATTCGTAACAAAGTATAATAATAGATGTTTATACTGAACATATATTGCCTAAAAGCACCTGAAATGTCATAAACTATATATTTATAAGCTTTTACAGCATTCATAACTGTAAAACTGAGATCCTGAAATGCACAAGGCCAAGACTTGGATTGATTATGGGAATCAATGTGTCATAAGTACTATTTGATCTAACTATATGTTTTGTGTTTAATGTTTGAAGGAAGGGTGATGGATTTTCAGGGAAAGATGAGAAGAAAGAAATAATGGAAAATAGGGAGAGAATAGTCAGTTGTTGCCTGTGGAAAAAGAGTCAGCTAAAGTAAACAAGCAAGCATGAACTTATGTCCTGAAGGCAATAAAAAAACTCCATGAACAATCACTGCAACTCTGCTTAACTGCAGATAATGATTCCTAAGGTGAACAAAGAGTCAGCTAAAGTAAACAAGCAAGCATGAACTTATGTCCTGAAGAAATATTGACATTTTAAAGGCTGAAAGATGAAACTAAAACCACAAGTTTCTGCAAAGAAATGGTAAAGAAAAGAAAGAAAGAAATAGAAAATACTAAACAAGTTTCTGCAATACCTTTTCCCAATCCTTATGTCTCTGTACTCAGCATTGCACGTGAAAGAAAGAACAATACTCTCATCTACTCATAATTGACAAACACATCTATCATCATCATGACAGTGGTGAGAGAGTGTTTCAACTCATGAGTATAACCAAAGTTTCTTGTCATGAGAGTCAACAATCAACAATGTACATACTGCAACCCCACTGGTAAGACATCATCATGCAAGATAAGCTCTTTGTGAAAGTATTATTCTTCATTTCTTCTCTTGTGAAACAACCAACTATGTTGCAACACAAGATTCAAAGTACATCATATGCAGGCCATCTCTTCACTAAAAAAACTACAATTTCACATTAACACATTACACAACAAAACAAATAGATAGATAACATTTTCACATAATTAATAGAATATGTGCACATAAATTCTAGCCATATCCAGCAAAGCAAACCACACTATTCCTCAGATGCATATACTATAAATAAAACAGTTCTTAGTCTTCTTACAATGAACTAAAAAGGGAAATAGTTTATCAATTACCCAAGATCAGGAGGAAGTCTGAAGCCAGCAGTTCGTATGCGCTTTAGAGAATGAAGCTGCCACAACACACAACATGAGTAAATTCACCACAGGCTTCAGCATCAAAGAGCAACAAATAGTATGTATTCAGCATCAAAGAGCTAAACATAGGCTTCACCATTCATTGTCTCATGCTTCACAAGTGTGTATTTAATCCAAACTGGACATGTGCCAGAGGTGTTTCTGAGGGGACCATGTGATGTGAGCTCTTCATCAACACATTACACAACAAAACAGATAGATAGATATACACAAACAGCAAAGAGTAGAGGGAATCTCACTTCCTTGCACTAACTTGTAATTACACAAATCCAAGAAACCCAATCATTTTCCCCCTTTCCAATCTCTTAACATGCTCCCTTGAGAGCAGTCCCTTTCTTTGTTAAAACTCAGTTTTGAAGCATTTTCATTTTCTTATATTTAGGGAGATAATTACTTTAAAACATACCATATTTTTATAACCTATAAGCTTCAGATGGAACTTACAGAAGAACAAACCAAAATTAAAAACAAAGTTACCCTTCTCTATTAGTTCTTCTAATGCTTAAGTGCAACATTTACTTAGACATACTTTGGAATTTTTAACACATGGATTCGGATTCGTTTGAGAAGGCGAAAGAGCAGTTTGATGAACCATGACAAACAAGATCCAGATTCCTGTTAGGCGAGGCTGTGGTTATATGGGCTGGGAGAGGGGTTGTGACAAACAATTGATTCAATCCAGTATTGCAGTTAGGATTTTCACACATTCAGATATAGAACTGAACAGGATTTCTTGATCATTACATATAAATTAATTAATATAATGTAGGAAAGTATGATATCTTCTATTCACTTTTGATTTGAGAAATGAACACAGCACAAGCGATCACAGTCGAGAACAAAATAAAACTGAACGGAGAAATTGCAACGAGAAACCTCACCGGTGAGAAAAAGCGTATGGGCACCGCCACAGGCGACGTCGCGGAGGCTATCAAAACTGGAGCACACCACAGGCTTCCATTGCGAGTCCAAGCTCCCAAGCCCTAACCTCCCGTAGTGACTGGCGCAGGATCTACGCCACATTGCGATCGTAGGAGGAGTTCATGAAGCAGAAGAAGAAGAAGATTGAGAGAAGGAAAATCTGACACTAGACTAATCTAATACTAGACTATCAATAGGTGAAGGTAAAACTCACAGAAAAGCAGAAATCGACTGGAGCAGAAACGCAGATCAGGTCGGAAATTGGGCGGAGATTGGAGCGAGGGAGACGAAGACGGAGAGGAGGCAGGGGAAGGTGCTCAGAGTGGAGAGATCGACTGCCGATGGGAGGCCTTCTCCGGTGGGCGGTGGGAGGCCGTCTCCGGTGGGCGCAATTAGGGTTCTTCGGAGGTGTGAAGCAGAGAGAGAGAGAGAGAGGGGGGCACGGGAGTCGGGGAGAGTGAATCGAGAGAGAGGGGCACGGGAGTCGGAGAGAGAGGGGCACGGGAGTTAGGTTAAAAATTTTAGTGAAGCCATTCTCGACGCTTTAGGACGTCGAGATTTTTGTTAATTTCGACGCCTATATCTGTCAAAAAAAATCGACAGTTCAGAACGTCGAAAATTTTCGACGCTTTTAAAATGCGTCGAAACTAAAGCGTCTATAATTACACACTTTTCCCGTAGTGTAATTGAATAGCCTACTTTTAAGGAGAGTGACACCTCATAAAAAATGCTTCTCTTTTAATAGTTTTTTTTATTAGGTAAAAATTCGGATGGGAAAACCCTATCCGAAAGCATCCTGTCGAATGAGGTCAAGAAGACCTGTATCTAAGTATAGCTCTGGCCCCTTGTTAGAGTAGCAAAGGTATGCAACCTTATACGCTACCCGGTTACCAATACGGGGAATATGTGATATACTAACATTCCTTATTCCTTTGAGAAGGCTTTGGATATCTGACATAACAATTTCTATTTCCCAAGGACATCCAACCTGTGATCTTAGATAATCCGTGATAATCTTAGAGTCTCCTTCTATTATTAGATCGGTTATGTTTAGTTCTCTCGCTTTTTCTATCCCTAGCCGTAGAGCTAAGGCTTCCGCTATAAGGGGTGATTGTCCACCATTAGCTTTTCCGCCAATGTTGATTGGGTCTCCATGCCAGTCTCTGATGATGTAGCCAATGGAACTGTTTGTGTGGTTGATTGAAATGATCCATCAAAGTTTAGCTTATATTTGCCCTCCGGAGGTTTCCTCCATCGGTAGGTTTTCCTATTGTTCCCAGAAAGCCCTTTTCCTTTACTTTGTTTTTGTATGCCGTCATCCTCCATTGCATTCCATCTACTAGCTTTTCTCCAATTATCAATATTGTTCGTGATCATTTTCTTGATAGCCTCTGCAGAGGGGATGGTTTCATTTCTAAAGATTGTTTGATTCCTTATAAACCAAATGGTCCACCATCTGATTGTTATATGTTGTTTCTTCTCCATCGGAAGAGTGGAGCCAAAAATTTGTAAAATTTGATTCATATCTCTGTTTTTCGTAATTAGGTTGTTAATGTTTTGGGATATTTGTCAAGAGAATTGTTGTTGGAAATTGTTGATGGGACATTCAATGAATAGGTGAATATCATCTTCCACGAACTGGTTGCACAAGATACATGTGTTCGGTACCACCACCCCTTTTTGAGCCAGTCGAGTAGCCGTGGCGAGGCATTTTTGTTTTATTTTCCAAACAAAGTTCTTAACTTTGGGCGGGGCGCCAAGTTTCCAGATCCATGAGAACTCATCCGACGGTCTTCGTGGTGTGGATGAGATTAAGTTATAGGCACTTGTCGTTGTGAACCAACCCTTTTTGACGGGCCACCAATACAGTCTGTTTGTAAGGGGGGTGATTGGCAAGGGAATTTTCATAATATCCTCTACTATGAACTTAGGAAGCACCGTTTCAAGTTTTTCCTTCCACCATTGTCCTCCTATTATGAAATTACTTACGAAATCATGTGGATTAATGTTATGTTGAGAGTCCATTTTGTCTTTTAGAGGTGTTGTTAGGGATGTTATATGAGCTGAAAAGCTTGAGCTTGGCTCGGGATCGGCTCGAAAAAAGCTCGACTCGAGCTCGTTCACTCGCCTAAACAGGCCGAGCCTGAACATGATTTTAAGCTCGGTTGAAAGCTCGGCTCGTTCGATTTAGGCTCGAATAATGTGGAATTTCTAAAATTTTCTTTAAGTTTATATGTTATGACCAAGTAAAACTACTTGAAGCTCGAAAAAAGCTCGGCTCGAGCTCGTTCATTTACTAAAACAAGCCGAGCTTTAACAAAAATGAAAGCTCGTTTAAAAATTGGGATCGGCTCGGCTCGAGCTCATTTAACAAATGAACAAGCTTGAACATGACAAGCTCGGCTCGTTCGGCTCGAATAACACCCCTAGGTGTCGTAGCCACCCAATTATCTTCCCAAAATTTAATTGATTTCCCATCCCTCACCTGCCAGATGAGTCCCGTTTTGAATTTCGGGATTAGATGACTCAGTTTCGACCATTGCCACGAGGCATTGCCTTTGCTAGAGTAGGTAAGGATGTGGTCTCCTTTCAGATACTTGTATTGTATGATTTTGACCCAGTTATTTTCCGGTTCAGCCAGAATTTTCCAAAGGAGTTTTAATTGAAGAGCTTCATTCATATCTTTGGTTTTTCTAATTCCTAGTCCTCCATCCCGTTTTGATTTACATATTTTGTCCCAACTGATTAATGGGTTATGTTGCGCATCTTAGTTCTAGAAAAAGGTTCTGCTGATTTGATCTAGTTGTTTGTGGACCGCAACCGGAAGCATGAAGCTCTGCATTGAGTATAAAGGTTTTGATGATAAATTAGACACTATTAGGGTTGCTCTGCCTTGTTGAGAAAGGGCATTAGCACGTCATTTACTCAATTGGTCTTTTGATTTGCATATCATTTCGCCAAAGGTTTCCTTGGTAACCCTCCCATTTATGATGGGACAGCCTAAGTATTTTTCCAGATTTCGTTCAAGTGTTATGTTTAGAATCCCTTCTAGGTCTCGAGCTCTTGATCTAGGAATATCTGGGGTGGTTTGAAAGGACGATTTGTGGTAATTGACTTTTTGCCCCGAGAATTTACAATAGTCTTCAATTATCTCTTTAACTTTTGTACATGCAGAATTACTTCCTTTCGAGAATATTATTATGTCGCCCGCGAAGGCTATGAAAGGAACGCAGGGGCCCAAATGGACAAATTTAAATCCGATGATGTTGTGGTTAGATTCTGCCTCCCTTGAGAGTTTACGAGCAAGAATTTCTGCCCCGAGCAAAAAGAGAAACGGGGAGAGGGGGTCCCCTTGCCTCAAACCCCTAGAAGGTTTGAAAGGATCCATCCATTGTTTACCAACACAGAGAAAGAGACTGTGGTCACACATTCCATAATAATATCCACAAATTGTTGGTTGAATCCAAATTTTTGAAGAACCGTTTCCGTGAAATGTCAATCTACTCTATCGTATGCTTTCTCCATATCAAGTTTTGTTGCAGCTCATCCCTTGGTTTCTCTTTTAATAGTTGGATATAGATATAGATGTTTTTTTTTAAAAAAATTACTAAAATTATAAGGGTAAATTGCAACTAATATCCCAACTTTTAGTGATAGTTATTTTTAATACCCTAACTTTGTAAAATTTCACAAAATATCATAACATATACCATTAGTCGCACTTAACACCCTGAATGAGATTCTTAAATTTAAAAAACTACCCACATCATACAAAAATTACAAAAAAGCACCCATATTCATAAAATATTTTCAATAAACTTCTAATATATTTTAAATTTTGAAATTAAAAAAATCTCTTACAATTTAAGCCCATCCAACCCACCATCCAAAAATAATTATAACAAGTATATAAAATCTACACCTTTAAAAATATAATATAATTATTTTAGCATTTACTCATTTAATATTTTAATATAATTACTCAAAATAATTAATTATTTGTTTAATATCTTTGCATTAAGAGGATTATTGTAACAAATCACATGACAAATTGGGAAAATACGATTTGGTTAATCATGCATTAATATGGTAATATGCTAACAAAGTTGTTGGAAAGAGTCAAATTGCTTACACTCTATTGGTATATGCCCTGGATCTCCCTCGACTCCTCTGCTGACGGACGACTTCTTCGGGTTTTTTGGTTTTTCTTTCGTCTGTACTTATTTGTGTGTTTTAGATTGTTGTATTTTGACGGCTTCTCCGTCAGCCGATTCGTCGGCCTCTCGAGCGAGCCTGAGCTCGAATTATTACCTAATAAAAAAAAGGTATATGCAAAACAAATAAAACAAATTTTAAAAAGACATGGAGTTAAATAATGAAAGTTTATATTTTTTTAGACCTTTTTGAACAAGAAAACACCCGAAAATAGAGAAACTAGAGGTAGAGAATGAGAAATATATTAGTTGTGTTAAATTATACTAACTATTATTTATATACTAGCCTCTTTTTTATAATAATCGGGTGTGTTAACGGGTGGTTAAACGGGTCGGGTAATGGGTGAAAAGTATATCACCCATCACCCATCTGTCACCCGATTTTTTTCGGGTTTTCACCCTAATAATCCATTCGGGTGGGTCAGATGAGTCAGTCACCACGGGTGATTTCTAGCCCGTCAACAATAATGAAGCGATATTTCACTTACTTCCTCCTTAGATCAAATCCGCTTCTGAATCTTCATCTTCCTTTCTCCTTCGTTTACTTCCCAGATCCTCCGGCTTCCTCGACTCCTCCCTCGCTCTCGCCTTTCCGCCCCTCTCTCACTTACTATCGCTCGGATTCGCTCCCCGCTCGATCGTTCTCACTTTGTTTTTCGTGTCTACTTCTAAAGAGGGGAGGTCTAAGGGGGCTCGAACCCTCAAACATATTAGGAGCATGCATGAATGGGGCAACTAGCAAGGTCTTCGAGTACAAAGAGACAGAATATTAAAGAGGAGGCCAAGGAGGTGCTCACCGGGGGAAGTCGAAATCTCGATGCTCGCCGGAGCTCGTTTGGAGGTCACCGGAGGCTTGGGTGGTTCGTCAGCGGCGGGGGATCCCTTCTGGAAGCGTCGGCCCGTGTTGTTGCTGCTATTGATGCTCGAATCGAGGACCGGTGGTAGTTGTGGGGGTGGCCGGAGAGCAGGCCAAGGTGGGCGGTTGGTGGCGACAAAACAGAGAGGGGTGGAGTTGTGTTTTGAGATAGAAAAGATGGGAAAAGGGGAGATAGGGGTGTTCCTCTGAATCAGAAATGGGGAAGAAGAGGGTTGTTAATTGTTATAGGTGGTAGGTGTAGATCTAGAACCTTAGAGTAGGCTCTGAGATCTCGAAAAGTAGCTAATACAGAAACGTAAAACCGAGATCAAGAACAATAGGAAGTGGTGACGCGGTTCGGATTCAAAATCCTACTCCGCGGAGTCTCAGGTTCGGGGAGACTCAGGCCCAATTCACTATGCTCGTTTTTGGATTACAAGATACGGGTTGCAGTTTCTATACTAGAATACAAGCGATCCAACCAAAATAGCCATGAAAGAAAGTACAAGAGAGAAACTGTAAACGGAATCTGGCGTTTGGAGCGCAGATCGTCGCCGGAAACCCTTGTACAAGCCAGTAGCTCGCCGACAAGGAAGCAAGGCGCTTCTTCTTCTTCACCGAGGTCAGATCTGGGGTCCGATGAACGGATACGCCCTAGATCTGGAAGCCGTCGTCGTTGAACGGAGTCGGAGAGGACGCTTGAGAGAAAACCCTAGCGCTCGCCTTTTCTCTCTCTTTCTTTCACTGTGGAGCTTACCTGATCAGCGGCTGAATGTGTCCAAACCCTAAAGGAGCAACCTCCTTATATAGAGCTCCCAAAGCTGGAAACCCTAAGGAGGTAAGTGGGCTTCAGCAAGAGCGGACGCTGGGCTTAACTGAAGTTGGGCTTTGGGCTTTCCAGTGTGGGCCGGTAAGTGACAATTCATGCAATGGACAATATAACACAATATGTATAATATAAAGTCTATGACATTTTTGTTGGAATATTCAGAAATGGGGAAGAAGAGGGTTGTTAATTGTTATAGGTGGTAGGTGTAGATCTAGAACCTTAGAGTAGGCTCTGAGATCTCGAAAAGTAGCTAATACAGAAACGTAAAACCGAGATCAAGAACAACAGGAAGTGGTGACGCGGTTCGGATTCAAAATCCTACTCCGCGGAGTCTCAGGTTCGGGGAGACTCAGGCCCAATTCACTATGCTCGTTTTCGGATTACAAGATACGGGTTGCAGTTTCTATACTAGAATACAAGCGATCCAACCAAAATAGCCATGAAAGAAAGTACAAGAGAGAAACTGTAAACGGAAAGAAGAACTCCCTCAGATCTGGCGTTTGAAGCGCAGATCGTCGCCGGAAACCCTTGTACAAGCCAGTAGCTCGCCGACAAGGAAGCAAGGCGCTTCTTCTTCACCGAGGTCAGATCTGGGGTCCGATGAACGGATACGCCCTAGATCTGGAAGCCGTCGTCGTTGAACGGAGTCGGAGAGGACGCTTGAGAGAAAACCCTAGCGCTCGCCTTTTCTCTCTCTTTCTTTCACTGTGGAGCTTACCTGATCAGCGGCTGAATGTGTCCAAACCCTAAAGGAGCAACCTCCTTATATAGAGCTCCCAAAGCTGGAAACCCTAAGGAGGTAAGTGGGCTTCAGCAAGAGCGGACGCTGGGCTTAACTGAAGTTGGGCTTTGGGCTTTCCAGTGTGGGCCGGTAAGTGACAATTCATGCAATGGACAATATAACACAATATGTATAATATAAAGTCTATGACATTTTTGTTGGAATATTCAGAAATGGGGAAGAAGAGGGTTGTTAATTGTTATAGGTGGTAGGTGTAGATCTAGAACCTTAGAGTAGGCTCTGAGATCTCGAAAAGTAGCTAATACAGAAACGTAAAACCGAGATCAAGAACAACAGGAAGTGGTGACGCGGTTCGGATTCAAAATCCTACTCCGCGGAATCTCAGGTTCGGGGAGACTCAGGCCCAATTCACTATGCTCGTTTTCGGATTACAAGATACGGGTTGCAGTTTCTATACTAGAATACAAGCGATCCAACCAAAATAGCCATGAAAGAAAGTACAAGAGAGAAACTGTAAACGGAAAGAAGAACTCCCTCAGATCTGGCGTTTGAAGCGCAGATCGTCGCCGGAAACCCTTGTACAAGCCAGTAGCTCGCCGACAAGGAAGCAAGGCGCTTCTTCTTCACCGAGGTCAGATCTGGGGTCCGATGAACGGATACGCCCTAGATCTGGAAGCCGTCGTCGTTGAACGGAGTCGGAGAGGACGCTTGAGAGAAAACCCTAGCGCTCGCCTTTTCTCTCTCTTTCTTTCACTGTGGAGCTTACCTGATCAGCGGCTGAATGTGTCCAAACCCTAAAGGAGCAACCTCCTTATATAGAGCTCCCAAAGCTGGAAACCCTAAGGAGGTAAGTGGGCTTCAGCAAGAGCGGACGCTGGGCTTAACTGAAGTTGGGCTTTGGGCTTTCCAGTGTGGGCCGGTAAGTGACAATTCATGCAATGGACAATATAACACAATATGTATAATATAAAGTCTATGACATTTTTGTTGGAATATTCAGTGTAACACTTTAGCATATATTTATATAGTATGAGTATATGACCCGGAACCCTATGTTTCCGGATTAATACTTCAAATACTTTAATATAAATATTACCCAAAAGTGTTTCCTAAATATAACATGTAATTGTATAGTATCTGCCTTCCGACTATATCTTATGCGGGATTATACTTAGATTAAGATTAGGCTTTACAGTAGGTGTTTGGGTAATTTTGAAAGCAAAAGGAGGTGTGTGGGTCTACTGTTGGAAACGGAAGGAGTATACAATGACAGGGCTTTGATGGGTGGTGTGGCATGGGCTGAAGGCACAAGCAAGGCTCACTTTGACACTTTGCCAAGAATGGTGAAAGCAAGGGAAGGTGGGAGGAGGGTAGTGGGTGTATGGTTAGCTCAATTTGCCAAAGCAAAAGAGAGAGAGAGATATAGCTTTTTTTTTATTTTTGTTTGTTGGGAAAACAAGAGCAAGCTCTCGGAATGGATTAAAAAACAAACAACTAGAAAGACAAACAAACAAAGCAAGAAGCAAAAAGAAAAATGGGCTACAAAATAGTGAGGCGGGGAGTAGCCCTTCCCCTAATGTCTTTCTCGACTAGAAACGAAATGCTCACACATGGGCTATCAAGCAAATGAACACTAAGAGGCATAGCAGCAGCATATGCGGCAAGGGAGTCGGCGACCATGTTCGCTTCCCTAAAGACATGACAGAGCTGGATGTCCTAATCCCGTTTGAAGATGCCTTGGCATTGGCTAACCAGGCTAAAGAGGGGGTGACCTGGGGCAATGGATCCTTTAATCATCGTGACCGCAAGCATCGAGTCAGTCTCCATGGTCACCTTTCTAAACCCCTTTCTCCAAGCGAGTCTCAATCCTCCAAGAATGCCTCATAACTCGGCCATGGGCACAGTGCACAGCCCGATGTTGTGACAGATATAGCTTGCAATCCGTGTAAAGTAGAGGAGGAAGAGACAAAAAGTCTCAAGTGGTCCCAAAAACATATTCAAATACCCGAATACTAAATCCCGAAACCCGTTCTTTTGATCTTATCTTGGCTCGATCAAATCAGAGTTTTAAAATCACGAGAATATCGACATCTGAAGGAAATTTTGAATGCCAAGGTGAAAAGACGGAATTACCCTTCAAAAGTTCAAAATTTGGTTGAAATCTACCTTAAGGATTTTTAAATATATTTATTTATTTGAGGACAAGGATTTTCAAATATACGGATTTAAATTCATTTTTCCAAAAATTAAGATTTTAAAATCTGGGTCTTTACATGGGGGTTGTATCGCCCCAACGGTGGCGACTCGATGGGCGCACGAGCGCTTCAATCACAGAGGGCGGAGGAGAGAGATGGAAATGAGTGTCGGCAGGAGATAAGCATCGGAGATAGAATGAAGAAGAAGACGACGAAACGAGGAAGACCGGATGAGAAATCGTTGGCAAGAAGAGAAGGGGAGGAAGAGCTTTCGAACATCGGGAAGGAGAAGGGTCTAACTGACCTAAAAAACATTTAATGAGGGTTATAATGCCTAAAAAAATCATGTTCCCTATATACACCGCAAATACTTCATCGGATGCAACGTTGTAGCAATGCTAAATTAGACGTTGCTACAACGTCCAATCCGACGTTGTATTTTGTGGTGTAATTGCGCCTTAGAGAAAAAGAATCCAAATTTGTTACAACGTCGGATTGGACGTTGTAGCCTGGAACCCAAACCGGCTCGGTTGGGCTTAGCAACGTCCAAATTTACTCCCAATGGTCTGAGCACAACGTCGAATTTCACGTTGTTACAACGTGTAGGGTTGAAGGCTAGCATAAAGTGTTGAAGAAAGCATTGCACTCGTCTACGGGTGATTTTTGTGTCGTGGTGGATGCCATTCATCGAGTTAATGAATGTTAGGTGCATGATCTCCATACTACCTTGGAGATAGATCGTTTCAAATGGCCAACTAACGCACACACCGTCCCCTTATTCGAAGAGGTTAAGCACGTGGTTTCGAAGAAGTGTTTCGAATATCTCTACGATCATTGGAGGACTATTGTCGATGGAAAAGTATCTAAAGAGTGCATTGACCGGTATTGAAGAATTTGGTATGGGTTGTCGTGTGTGCAAGACGTTCAGCGTTGTGTTGCTGAAGGAGTTCCAATATCATTAGACGATATCCACCCATTTTGGAGAGATCTGTTGTAGCATGAATAAGAAAATGTTGCCTTACCCTAGGTCATGTCGTCTTCATACACTGCTTCCAATGAAGCATGTGATCTGATTTACACCCACCCGCGCGTGGTAGCGTACGTTCAAATGGAAGATCTAGAGGGAGGAGGAACCCTTGCAGAACGAATCCCTTGTGATATGAGGAATATCAGGCGAATTTTCAAATGGAGGAAGTCAGAGCAGGTCGTTATGGTAGGGACCAACAGTCCCGGCCTCTGTCTGACGCACAGTACTAGGATTTTAGCTGGGGTCACAATAATATGGACCCTTTTATATTCAGGCACATTGTAGCAGCCGTGAACACCGTAGGAGATGGTCACTGTGGATATCGGGCTTTGGCACAACTGATGTTACGACCAAGGGAGGCACGGTTCACATATATAAAAGGGTTATTATGCAACCATTTGGAACATAATCATCAACTTTACATTGGTTGTTACATGGGAGGGTATTCGGTGCGAGAGTTTGTCGACCTACAAAGTTACTCCGGCATAGTGAGAGATAACCGAAGATATTGGATCGAGCTGCCAATCATGGGTCTTGTATTCGCAACCGTCTACCAGGTGTACCTCATCATGATCTATGTGTCCATATCATTATATTAAAGGAGTTTGCGAGACTCCCTAAGGAATGTGCTAACTATATGTAACTAGCATGATTAAAGTATATCTATTCAATGTTGAATTTCGTCAGTTGTTGTTCTTGTCACTTGATAATCATAACTCCCTATCTCCTTTGTTTACACTCAGTAAAATAGTCCAAATTAAGCTCTTCTTTATAAACCAGATGAAGAAACCTCATCATAACTCAAAATGACTGTCGATTTGAGCTTATATATTATTAATTATTTGGACCCTCTCGTAAAATTTCCTTGCTTATATAGTCATACAACCTTGATTGTTCATGGTGGTACTGGTTAGAGTTGCTCTCATTTATGTCCTTGAGGGACACTTGCAGAATCGTGCTAGACTGTTTTTGTGAAAGAAAGAAAGAGAGGGAAAAGAAAGGAGAAGCTGAAGGGTCAGTCTAATTAAGGTCTATAGTGAAATTAGTGACCAATTCACTAATCGATCACTAATTTCGCAAGATGTAAGATATAAACACAAATGGGGATGTAAAATTTATTAAAAGAAAAATTATTTAAACTTATGTAAGATGTAAAAATAAATGGGGATTCCGTACTCACCATCGAGGATCCCCGCGAGGTTCCCCAACAGAGACAGGGTGGGGCGGAGATCGGGGTACTCCCCGATCTCCGCGGGGACGGAGATGGGGAAATTAAATGGAGAGGGGGATGGGGGGCAAAGTGATTCCCCGCGCGGGCACGGGGATAGTAGTCCCCACCTCGATCCCCGTCCCACCCCGTCTCCGTTGGGGAACCCGCGGGGATCCCCGATGGGGAGTACGGAATCCCCATTTGTGTTTACATCTTACATAAGTTTAAATAATTTTTCTTTTATTTTTGAACTTTTACCTTATAATTTACATGTATGAGATATTATATGTAATATTTATATTATATTTTTTTACATAATTTTAATAATATCTTATAGTTTTCTATTAAATGGAAGAAACTATGAGTTTTAAATGGGGAACCCGACGGGAAATGCAAACGGGGAAAATTATGATACCCCAACGGGAAGAAACTATGATATTATCTTATAATATCCCCGTCTCCATCGGTCATCGGAGATTCCCCGATGACCGATGGAGACGGGGACCCGACCCGGGGATGGGGACGGGGAATATTTTTGATCCCCGAACGGGTTCGAGGACGGGGACTATAAAAAATTTAATTAAAAAATCAATATTTTATATAGTTTTTAGCTCCTTAAACTATATGCCTAAAAGTCAAGTATCTTATATTTCTAATCGGATGGAGTCATTTTAGAGAAATCAAAAAATAGAATAATAATATGGAGTGTGTTGTCATTTTAGAGAAATCAAAAAATAGAATAATAAAAGGGTTATTTTGACAACTAACACATTATGAATATCTAATTAGCTAACTAGCACCCAAACAAAATTAATTAACTAACCTAGCACCCTTCCCAAATTGACCAACGGTCAACCTGTTTGACCGTTGACCGTTGACCGGCCTTTTGGATATTTTTTTTAATATATTTTTTTTTTTACAATGATGCCACTTTTTTTGATGCCATTTTTTTACCATGATACCATTTTTTGCTGTTTTGGATGCCATTTTTTATTATATTTTATTTTCGCTTTGATGCCTCTTTTCTAATAAAATTGATTGATGACACTTTTTTGATGACATTTTTTTCAAAACCTTGATGACATTTTTTTGTTTATTGTGATGTCACGTTGGCCATTTATGCCATTTTTTTTTACTGATGACACTTTTTTCATGTCAATTTTTTGATGATATTTTTACTATGTTGCCAATTTCTTTTTCAAAGTAGTGTTTTGATGCCATTTTTTATTACATTTTATTTTCGTTTTGATACCACTTTTCTAATGAAATGGTTTGATGACACTTTTTAATGCCATTTTTTTCAAACCTTGATGACATTTTTTGTTTACTGTGATGTCACGTTGACCATTGATGCCATTTTTTTATTGTTGACTACTGATGACACTTTTTTATGTTAATTAGAAAAATGGCACCATTGATGCCATTTTTGTTTACTCTAGTGTTTTGATGACATTTTTTAATGTGTGTTTTGATGCTATTTTTCTAATGTAATTATTTGATGTAACTTTTTTAATCAAATCGTTTGATGCCACTTTTTTTTAATTTAATCAAGTGTATATCAATATATTTTCATCGATTATACTTTTATTCACTGATGACACGTTTGAGTTCATACCCAGGATGTTCACAAAGCTCCAAAATGATATTTTTCCAAATGGATCATACAAATTCACTATAAGGTTGCTATCAAATGGATTCCATGGCAGAGGAAGAAGATGATGATGAAATTTATGATTATATATAAGGTTGCTATCAAACACGATCGGGTATAACTTGGAGGTTATGGGAATTACTACCCAGGTTATATACCACAGTGTATAAGATTCATGATTCAGTCATGCATTTTATTTCGTACAAGTTACAACAGTGTATAAGATTGCACTTGCTTCCATAAGGCATCCTTAGAACCTGATGAATTGCTTCTCCTTGAAGCTCTCCATCATCTCCTTCAAAGTCGCTTCAAACGGAGTGAATTTGATGTCCAAACTTTCAGCTCTTTCCCTCGAAAACTTACATCTTGGCATGTAAGGTTCACCACCAACGCACCTACATACAAACACACGTCCTGACATTAAAAGAAAAAGAAACGTATATATAAAAAATGATGCAGCAATGCATCCATATATAAACACTGAAAACTTACTTGCTAGGGAGCCGCAGAGTCGGATAAGCCTCTTTCAAAATGCTCAAAAACTCAGATAAGTTGAAATAAGTTGTATATGAATTGATTGAAGGCAAAGATTTATATAACCTTACCATTCTTGGTCAAGCCAATGAAGGCAGTTAAGTAGTCTTCAAGGGCCCCTTTAAGCTCCTGGGTTTTAGACCCACTTGCTGTCAAGTCATTGAAATAAAATAAAAAACCATGAATACATAAAACAAACTGCATTTTTCGATATCAAGATGATCGTAAGAAGAAGAAGAAGAAGAAGAAGCTGACCAGTAGTGTATTGTGCAACCAAAGCGGTGATATGACTGCGAAGAGCAACAAAATGATGAATGAGATTCAGCGGAACGAAGCCCTTGAGAGGTGTTTAGGATGGAAACCAAAGAGTTGGGACATAGACGATTACTTTTGGAATGGTCATCTTCTTGCTCCTGCTGCTGCCAGTCTTGAGCAAGGATGGTTTGCAGCTCATCCTCTTTAAGCCTTCGAGCGGGTGCTTTATCAACCCTATCATTCCCCTATCAAGCTACCCAAATATCACAAGGATGTGAAACCAAAACTTGATACCAAAAACAAGCATCTTTTCCTGTAAACTCAACATGACCTTCAAATTATATCCTCGCCTAATATAAACTTGATGATGCCATTCCTGATTTTGCCATTTTATCCCACCTTTTCTAATTTTGCCATTTTATACAGTATGAGCACAGTCTGGGGGGAGTGGACAAAGCTGCGACTATATTTAGTAGAAAAGCAATTACCAGTCCTTCCTGAACCATGATAAAATACAGAATTTATAGCTGCTGATTGCTGAAGTGCTGAACTAACAAATGAACTTGGTAAATAGGAAAATGCTTCAGAACATGGTGTGGGATTTTCTTCTAATCTCCAGTGCATACTACATAACAAAATGTGGTAGTATAAAGCGAAAGTAGCTCAAAACCAGCAACAGACATGGTCTTTCATGCAAATGGTCTCTGGATGACACATCAGTGTCATCTTCAAGCACTTGCCAAACAACTAGATACCACAGCTATTGAGGAAAGGCTAATTTAATAACTGAACAAAATTGAGTAGCTTTATTAGCATAATCAGTAAGACGGGTTAAAAACCTCAAAAACATGGACTGCTGCGACTTACGAATGAACAACAGGGAAGCTCCTTTTATTGCATAAGAACTGTCTGCAAAGCCAAAAGGATGATTCCAAGACCTAAATCCACAATTGCACAATCTTGAATTACTTTATCTGTCTACTTGCTTGAGACAGACCATGCAAAATCATGGACTTGAAAGCATAGTTTTTGAAGCTTGCACAGCAACTATGATTAGAGGGAAATTCCGCAAGATTAATTCAGCCTCGAGATACTTGCACATTCTTTCCATCACCTCTCTACCTTTTGCACTGTTCTGCATGAACTTCTCCGCACAGCGCTGCTCCACCTTCTCTGCCATGGATGCCAAAGCAGAGAATGGCTTTATCTTAATGCTAGTTTCCTGCCTGCACAGAGTCCACCCAGTTGGATTACTGGTCATCACACTTGAGATTGTAGGGAATCTCGCAGTTGGGGGTGAGTGACTATAGGGAGCAGGCAGAGGATCTGTATCATGCCCTTTAGCAGCCTTCAACTCATTAGGTGACATATTCAGAATTGTTGATGGTTCTAGCTCCCCCTTAACAGTCCTTGAGCCAGAAGTACAATATGCTGCCAAAAGAGCACATCAATCATATTAACCAATGTATAGAAGTGTTCAATTCATACCATATATAGATTCATGCACTAGGCCACCCTTGTGATTGAAAACGAGCTCAATGGCAACCTGAAGCATTAACACACACAAAGAAATTAACCAAAATACACCTATAATAATCCAACTATGAATAAGTACATCTATAATCTATTTATAAATTAGTGGTGAGACTATAATGGGTAAATGGAAGCATTGCAGCCCTTTGCCCCTTTCGCATCTAATTGTCTCATAACCAGAATCTAACAGATCAAAATTCGAACCTGATTTCTTATCTCAACTAATCACAACGTCACTAACGAGCATTCAAGATTCATAAATCTATATTCCTACAGATTTGACAGAGAATCCCGTAGAAGCTAGTGGTGAAAACGAACGAGGACAAAAACAGTAAATCACCTGGAGAGGGAGCGAGTCGCGAGTGGAATTCCACAGAGCAGCGCCGGTACCACCAACACAGGTTCCTAGATTCTCCCTCTCTCTCTTGATCTCGAGTTTCTGAAGTTCAAGCGTCCAATTATTTCTCTGCGGGATAGGAAGCGGGACGAGGCACTGGCTCCTTCAAGCCCGACCGAGAGGGGGGAAACTATAGATTGGGATGACAGCAGAAGGTCTAATTTGGCCCTCAACGGCCGGTAGCAGAAGCAGCGAAAGCGAGGGCGAGAGAGCAGAAGAAGGGGAGCAGAGAGTGAGACATCGACGGCAACCGAGAGCAAGAGGGAGAGGGAGATCCGGGATGAGGTCGACGGCTTGGGGACGATCCGGACGGAGACCATCGGAGATTTAGAGAGGGAGATCTCGCCATGGACGAGGGCACCAGATCCGGACGATCGAGGGCACCAGATCTGATTGAGAAGAAAGAGAAGGTGCTACAGACCTAAAAAAAACATTAAAGAGGTGTTAGCCCGGCTAAATAAATAAGAAAGGGTGTTAATTACCTAATCAAATTAGCATAAGGTGATATTTTAGCAAATTTTCTCATAATAATATGGTGTGTGTGAAAACCAAAATTGTGGTAGAAGCCGTGAGAAGTGATTTGATTGGTTGATGAGCAGTGGCGGATCTAATATTTTAAAGTTAGGTGAGCGAAAAATTATTTATTGTGAAGAGGTCCATTTTTTTTTCAGACCAAAATATGATTCTTATATAATTTTTCACCAAAAATATAAAATAGATTTAAATTTTGATAACTAAAAGAGTTACAAAATATTTATTATAAGAAATACTTTAATTACAAATAAAAAGCACAAATAGGAGACTTTTAAATTTACAAGTGAGTCTAATTAAAATAAGGTTAAAAAGAAAATAATTACCCTAGCAAAAAAGAAAGTATAAGCTTAAAAACAAAAATTTCACCCAGCATCAGCTGGGTTTGCGCTTTAAGAGATCCGCCTCTGTTGATGAGGTGACACGCGCCCACTCTCCTTCAGCACACGCGTGAGCGTCCGCGTCCGCTTGTTGGGAAAAAATTTAAATACCGTGGAGTGGAGTGGGACGCCTCAGCTTGCTGGGGAAAAATAATTAACGTGTAAATGGTGGACGTTTGGATAGTCGAACATAAGACCTGCGCAACAACCCAATTTTTAATACAACTTTACCCTACCGCCTGAGCAAGGATCTTTTGTGTTTCCTTTTCATCCTGTATTCCTACAAATGGCAGGTTTTAATCCCATTGAAAGTGAATTAAGTGATACCTTGATCTGTTTGATCTTCTGAGGGCTGATAATGAATGGTCATCTACTGTATTTATGCTCCAAGAGAGGTGAAAAAAAAAAAAGATTTTATGAGAGGTCACAGAAAAGGAGATGGGTAGCTTTTAATAGAATAATACTGGAGTAATATATAAACTTTGTTAACTATCCTAATATTTGGGGGTATTTGAAGAAAAAGCAAAATAGGAGCATGATTTGGATCAATATAGAATTATTACGTTACTTGTTGGTTGTGAAAGTGAGGCTAAGAATATCATCACTTGTAAAGATGAAGTTATATATGATGTTTGCTATTCTTGGCAGCTAAGAATATTGTTGGTTGTGAAGTTGCCCACTTGAGATTATGGGTCTACAAAACCAATCCAATTCCTCCTGCATCAATTTTTTATAACACTTCCTATATCACTAAATTATTTTTATATTTATTTAACCTTAAAAAAATTATAAAAACTACATACATATTATAAACCCCCATTTTAATATGTTTATAAGTTTTTATTTTGAAAAATCATCTTTTCAAATTTTTTAAAAATTCAAAAGGTATTATTTTATGAAATATAATTATAAAAAAATTAAAACAGGATTTTTCAAAAATAAAATTTATAAATAGATGTTTAGAGTATTTATATAATTTTTTAATATTAAATACATATGAAAATAATTTTGTGATGCGAGGAGTATTTCTACAGGCCATATCTCCTACATTACTTTCCTACTCCCCTCCCTACCCACAAAAATTTTTAACATTTATTTAATCTTAAAAAAATTAAAAAATCATAGAGGGAATTGCACAAGGTAACCCAAAAACACAAAAGTGTTGCAAGGTTAACCCAACCCGGATGAAAATGGGTAGGGATGGCAATGGGTCGGGTGATGGGTGGATGATCTACTTCCGTCACCCGACCCACCACCCAAAATCCTTCACCCTACCCGACCCATCACCCACCAAATATTTCACCCACCCCGTCCACCCATCACCCACCGGGTGATCGGGTGGATCGGGTGATAATTCGGGTGAAATACAAGACATCAAATTTATAAAAAAAATTATTGAAAAACATACGTAGAACACATCGAAGAATAAACATTAATTAGGAGCTCATGGCATTCACGTTTCCATTTTAAATAGGAACCAATTGCATTGTATATTTTCAAAGAAAAATTGCATAACTTACTTTATGATAAGATATTTCTATTTTTATCATTTGATAGGTATCTTGAATTAGGGTTTAGGGGATATATTGGTAATTTTACATATAAAATATAAGTATATAATATAAGTCGGGTGGCGGGTCGGGTGACGGATCGGGTGATGGGTCGGATGATGGGTGGGGAATGTCTTCACCCGAATCCGACCCGACCCATCACCCGTTCACCCATCACCCATTTAATATCCGCTTCATTTCGGATTTTCACCCACTTTTTCGGGTCGGGTGAGACGGATATCCGTTGGGTGCGGGTGAAATTGCCATCCCTAAAAATGGGGTGAAACCGGTTATCCGGCAAACCTGCCCAGCAGGTAACAGGTTGGGGAAGTGGGGGCCAACCGTGACACCTCAGCGAGGGAGAGAAAAGGAATGCGAGAGAGAGAGAAAAGGAAGGGGAGAGAGAGAGAGAGAGAGAGAGAGAGAGAGAGAGAGAGAGAGAGAGAGAGAGACGTCCATTGAGAGGAGAGAGGCAAGAGAGGGAGATGTTGAGTTTGATTAGACAAAAAGAGAGAAAGCTAATTGAGTTTGACAGGGACTCTCTCAACAGTCCGGGGAAGGAAAATTTGCGCCAAAAAATCCTGAAGAGGAAGAGGAGGGAGGAGGGAAGAGGGGGAGAGTATATAAGCATTGAAGCTCCACCTCAGTCCAATGATTATTCCACATTAATGCACTGCAGTAGGAGAATTAAAAGGAGGAAGGAGAAGCACCGGCAAAGAGTGAAGGAGGAGGGTTGGTGGCCAATGATATGGGGATCTATATAAGGATATGGGAGGGAATGATGGGGGTGGCATTTAATGGCTACCAGGTGGAAAAAAATCTGAAGATTCACAGAGTAGCCAATGTAGAAGAAGCAAGTGGGCCGGGGTTTATCTTAAAGCTGAAGGGGAAGTTACGAGTTAATATTAACTGGACAACCGGGAGAGAACAACGTGACAGCCAACAGCAAACAACGTGACAGCTGGTGGAATAGACTGGACCGAGTTTCGACCGCCTGTAGATACAAAATGGGTAAGTAGTATCTCAAGGAAGATGACGAGAAAAAAAAACTTTGCTACAACTTAATGTAAACTTAATGTATCCCCTCTCTATGTAAATGAACAGGGGAGAAGATAATTGTATGTCTGACTGTGGTGTTCGGAGGATGGTGGGCTTGCGAAGAAGGCGATTGGGTCTTCAAGGGGTCACGGAGCCAGAAGGCTCTGCTGGTGGATGAACGTATCGACTACGTTGCACTAAAGAAACTCGTGATGGAAAAGTTTAACGTCGATGGGAGAAGGCATGAGGTGGAGCTCACATATGGGAAGCTGAAGAAGGGCGGGTGCAGGCCATATGCAATAGGAGATGACGAAGACCTGCAGGGCTTCAAGTTTGTAAACGGACTCACTGGAGAACGATCGTGGCCTGTCGACCTCCATGTCTCCCTGCGAACCAAGCTATGTGGCAGCACTGTGGCACCTACACAAGGATCGTCAACGGGTGGCTCCGGAGGGTGGGGTATCTCAGTGGCGGGAGGTGAGGAATATATACTGCCATTAACTGGGACGCCTGTTACCCAAGAAGATCACGCACATACGGGCATCCAATTGGCTGGTGGTGAAGAAGACGCAGTCCTGGTAGCCGGATGTGCCCAGGCAAAACAAACTGGTGTCCAGTTAGAGGCCCAATGCGTCCAGTTAGAAAACGAATGTGTACAGTTACATAATAGTCCCGACGCGTATGGGCGACATGAGGAGTTGGAGTTCGAGTTGCGAAAGAAGGCAAAGAAAGCCGAGGAAATAAGACGTGGGAAGCAAGTCATTTCTGTCAGCAGTGATCCGGAAGATGAAGTTATTCCACCGGGTGGAGATGGAAGGGTGCCCATTGACATCGGGAGCTCCTCCGACGACGATGAGGTACTACCAAATGCGGTGAAGATGGAGCTCGGGTGCGCAGTTCCTACCAAGTCGTGGTCATGGGATACTGAGGCCGAGCAGGTTGTGAGGGAAATAGAGAAAGGATACGCACGCGGAAAACAGAAGTTGGGACCGAATACGGAGGGTGTGGAAAGTGAAGCAATGGTTGCGGTGAACCCATTGGGTCCCCGTCAGCACACGGGTGAGCTCCGGGAGGGAAAAGTGTTTCGGTCGAAGGAGGAGGTCCAACAGACAATCAAGTGGGCGGCCCTATCTAGGTGTTTCACGACCAAGGTGAACAAGTCGACGAAGAGCTTGTATGTTGTGCGCTGCGGTGGTCCCAATTGCAAGTGGCTTTGTCGGGTTTCCACATACAAGAAAACGCATATTTGGATTATCTCCAAGCTTGTGGACGAGAACACGTGCGACCTGACCGACATGATGACACAAAAGTATCGTGCGACATACACCCAGGTTGGGCAACACATAGTGGACATGTATCTCCTTCGCTCTAACCAACCGAAATGGACAGTATGTTGTTTATAACTGGACGCTTGTTAAATATAACTGGACAGGAAATGTTATAAAACTGGACAGGTACTTCGACAAACACTAACCCAATGCGCCTGTCCATGTGCAGTTTCGTTGGTTCAAAGAAGGCCCTTGTGCCGGAGCAAGTGCAGGCTCTGACGAAATCCCAGTTGGGGGTGCCGTCCAGTTACTGGAAGGCGCGGCGAGCCGCCATGAAGGCGAGGGACACCACCTACGGGACAGACGAGGAAAGCTACCAGAGGATGTACTCGTACATGCACATGCTGGAGCAGTCCAACCCTGGCACGTACACTAGGATAGAACGCGACACAGAAGGACGATTCAAGTATGCGTTTGTCAGCCTTGGAGTGTGGCGGAGGGCGGTCCCCTATCTACGAAAGGTCAGTCCCTCCTTCTCCGTACCTTGTGTGACCTTTACTGCAAAGCCGTTAAACTTATACAACTACTACCATTACAGCGACCAACTACCCCGCATGACGTCCTCAGGAAATAACATGACATAAAAGTTATATGACATGACATTAGTCAAAAACGACATGACAACGCTAACCAGTGAGGTTGTTGAATTTGCAGGTGGTGTCAGTGGACGGGGGGTTCCTGAAGGGGAAGTTCCGAGGGTGCCTCCTGTTCGCGACTGCACAAGATGCCGACCACTCTGTCTACACAATTGCATTCGCAATGGTTGACGGAGAGAATGATGGGTCGTGGGGGTTCTTCTTCAGGCAGATGTTGCATGTTGTTGAAGACACGACTGATCTCATGTGGGTATCTGACCGCCATGTTAGCATCGAGAAGGGAATACGGGCCAACTACGTCTTCGCCAAGCACGGCATATGCACATGGCACTTATGGCAGAATGTCCGGTTTCGGTTCAAAATCAGCGCTATGAAGGACCAATACTTCTCCATGGTCAAGGCATACACATACGACGAGTTCCAGTCGTTGTACAATGACTTCTGTGCGGTTTCTCCCACCGCGGGCCAATACCTACGGGAGGCCGGATTCGAAAAGTGGGCAAGGGCGTGCTACCCGGGTAACAGGTACAACATAACCACCATGAATAACTCAGAGTGCTTGAACTCGGTTTTCAAGTATCCTCGGGATTTGCCACTCACAGCGCTGATGGATGTCATTCTTGAGACCGTCGAGGACTGGTTCGTGAAGCGGAGAGAGATCACCTCAAAACCTGGGAAAGTTGTAAGCGATTGGGTCGCTAAAGCCATTAAAGCAAACTTCGTTGAGTCTCTGTCGATGTTGGCCAGGCCGCTCAGCCCCCACGAGTTCGAGGTCCGCAATGGTCAGTCCACTTGGCTTGTCAACCTCACGGGACGATTATGCAGCTGCAGACGGTTCAACGTCGACCAATACCCCTTTGCGCACGCACTGGCTGCTGCACAATTGCGCGGGGTGGATGTCCACTCATTGGTCAACGACTTCCACAAGGGAGAGGCGTGGCGTGCTTGCTACGGGGACGTTTTGTACCCAGTTCCGTCTCCAGACACATGGAGGGTGCCCCCGGAAATTGCCAAAGAGACCTGCCTCCCGCCCAGTGTGAAGGCCCGTCCGGGTAGACCCAAGACTAGACGTTACCCCTCGCAGTGGGAAAGGAGATACAAGCGCCGGACAAACTAGACAATCAATGGAACAAGACATGACGATCAGGTAGGAAAAACATGACGAACAACTAGGATGAACATGACGTTAATGCATCTGTGGCTTTTGGGTTTTGGTCAGCTAGACTAGAATGCGTCTGTGGGTTTTGGGTTTTATTCAGATGCACATGATGTCCCAGATGGGGTGACTACTGTGTCTTTGTACGTAAGTGTGTTGATGTGTGGGTCGTCGTACCTTTTTGCTAGTAACTGGCATGTCACTTGTTTCAAACTGGACGGGTAATGTTGTTGACATGATAGTGTGAACGTATTTGTTGACAAGTTTTTCCCTAAGTGTCTGCGATTAACAATGACAACAAACCTAAATAATCCATATCAAACGACAGAGGTAACGAAAGATGTTCAACATTAGCGATGGCAATAATCCATCTAAAACGACAATCTAAAATGTCAATCCCAAACACAGCAAAAGGAGGTAGAAATGTCATCAAAACATCGGAATCCAAAAGAGAGTATTGATGTTAACGGCAACTACAACCACAATAACCAACAATGTTCACTGCTTCACATAAAGACGAGGGGACTACTTAGGATCGTTGCTGAGACCGAAGCCAAGGTGGAAGATAGAGACGCATAGGAGCTGACGGTATGCAGCGATGAAGTCGTCGTCCAAGCCATCGAAGACGCGGTCCCCCATAGCGACCTGCTGCATGTACCGGATCGTGTACGGGCCACAGTCTCCACTGAACACGGTCATCATTTGCGTCAATGGATATTCGGTAACATTACAAAAAATGAGGGAAGAGGGACAAGTACTTACGATTGTTTATTTTGCGGGATCCCCTTCACGCGGGTGAGGGTCAGGGGGCGGTCAACCTTGGCTTTGTGCTTGGCATGCATCTCCTGGTGGTCGGCAAACATGGTGGGCAGGACGTGCGTCACGGGCTTCAGTAATTGGGTGAGCTGGCGCTCTCTTATGAAGTTCGTATCGGATTCAAACACAAGCACGGTCCATTCGGCGAAGTTGATTTCCAGAGCCACCCAGTGCTCGTTCTTCAAATTCCAGGGGAGCAGGATGCGGTCCACGGAGGCCCAAGGCTTGGGAAACCGATCTGGCAGTACACCATCCATGTACAGCTTGAGCTCGTCCGCGACCACCAAGCCGGTTTGACGCTCCAGCAAAACCCGGAAGAAATTGTCGAGCACGGCGACGGAGGCGAACATCGGGTCAGTGAGTATGGCCCTGCGAAGGATTGCGCATGCCTGCTCGATGTGCTGCGGAACAGAACTCGCATGTCAGAGGCACATCAGTGGGAATTGCTTAACGTCGAGGCAACAAAAATGACTTTCGCGGGAAGGAGCTTTACCTCAGAGGTTACCCAGTTCGTCGGCGCCTGTAAATCCTGGAAGAACTTCTTCTCGAGGAGGGTACCCTCGATAGACCGTGTAGGACTTGTGCCCTCTTTCATCCAAGCGTGGTAGGCGTCCAGCTCTGCCCTAGTCAGAAGGCCCAGGTCAACAGCGTCCTTTTTGGTCTTGGACTTGCTCACCCGTGGCTTCCTCACAGGTTGAGTGACCTCGTGCCCAGCAAATGCAGCAGTAGCCTTACGGGCTCGCGTCCCCCTCCGCGTTAGCGGCTCGACCTGAGAGGTGTCCTCCGTGTCCAGGTCACCCTGCACACACATGTCAACGGAAACTGAAGGACGATTTTTAGTCGCATAAACCGTATCAAAATAAAACTCAAACCTACAAACTAGTATAGCAAGCAAGTAAGAGGTCGATCTCACAGAGAATCAAGTATTTCTCCGCAATGTGTATTTACCAATTAGTGAAAGGGGGGTTTTTGGATGATTGAAACAAGAAAGAAAACAAAATAAACTATAAACAGATTGATGCAAAACAATTTAGAGAAAACCGATCTACCTACAACTATCCACTTTATTTGGTTGAATTGATATTGTAACTTCCTCTTGTCCTTTTAGTCTTCCTATGAATGCCCTTGTCCCGACCTAATATAGTTATTAGTCCAATCAGTCATAGAAACCCTTATCAATCGAACAGTCCCTAAAGAAGGATTTAACCCAATTGATAGCTTTAAGTTCAGAGATTAACCAAGGTATTTGCAGTCCATAAAGAGAGATTTAACAACACATCCAACTTCCTACCCATCCAATTAGTTCAATCAGCCCTAAAGGGACAAGTTTGCTACTTGGGTTAAGGTTCGCAATCAGGAATCTACAAAACCCTAGCAATTGAATTGATCTAACAAGTTGGCCAGACAAGAAAGAACAAAACAATAAATCAATAAGCGCAAAGAAGTTGAAGCATTCAAATATAGGAAATAAGGAACAAGAATTAGAAACTCACAATTCAATCCAAATAAAGCTTCAAATCGCAAGTAGAACGAAGAGAGTTTAGCCGCCCATGGCGAACATCGCTCTCTCTCCAATCGTCTGATAGAACGTGGAATAGAATAGAAGTTGTTAAAATAACATAAAACTTGGCCTTTTAAAACATCAAAGTTGGCCATAAAAGAAATCAAAAGGTTCTAGGGTTTAATTTTAAACAAAACGCAGTGTATAAACGTTGTCGGCAGATGCGGCGGCCGCCGCATGTATGCTGCGGCCGTAGCATCAGTATTCTTTTTGCAACGTCCCTGGCGGCGGCCGCTGCACACCATGCGGCGGCCGCTGCATTGGTCTTTTACGGAAAATCCGTCTTGAATCAGCTCTTGACGTCAACATGAAAGTTGTAGCTCTCTGAAAGAGCTTTCCAACGCATGGTCATAATAGTCAATCGGATAACCGAGGCCTCCAGAAAGTTCAAAACAAGTTCAGCATGTCTGGCGACAACTTCTGCAGAGTTGTTCTTCGTTTAGGCTCGCTTCTTCTTCTCAGGACCTCTTGAGATCTTCATGTAAGCTTCTTCGATCAACTAGACATTCTCATCCAATGCGTTATCAACCCATGTCTCCTCCTCGGATCTACCATTACCTGAAATAATCAATAAAAGCATGTAGATTCCGACTCCAACCACACAGAGAACAAATATGCAAATTATACTTAAATCATGCATGATATGCATCATAACTAAGCTAAATGCAACCTATTATAACTCTCTAAATACATGCTATCAAACTCCCCCACACTTAAGCTTTTGCTTGTCCTCAAGCAATCAAAAACAAATGTAGAATTGATCATCCCACAAATAAGATCTTCATGCTATAGTTTTAGAAAAGCAACATCAAGCAATAGGAGCCATGAATAAGAGAACAAATATCCTAGCAAATATATGAGCGATCCAATAGTAAAAGCAAATTTAGTCCAACCTCACCGGGATGATGTATTTCACTCAAGCTCTCATGTGTTTATGCTTTAAAGTTCAACTCTCAACTCAATCCAAAATGCTCTATACACCGTGAAAGTTATCACTTGCAAACAACATCATGAGGACTTTTATAGGGTTGTAATGGGGCTTTGGTAGGAACATAAGGCATGAGAAATATTTAGATGATAGCACTTGTTTCAGTCCTTTTTTTAAATCCTGTTCACCTGTTGAAGTTTGTGTGATTTTAGATCTATTACTGCATCTTCTACTTTTTGTTAACCATGAAATTTATAAATTTTGTAGATGAATCATGATTATGTTTTGATAGATTACATAGGTCTTAATATTGTAAAAGCCCATTAAGGCCCAATACCTTTGTAACCTATATATATGTTATATCAATGAATGGAAACCCTAAGGAGGACATTACAATCAATCTCATGATCTCACATGGTATCACAACCTAAGATCCAAAGACCCTAAATTTCTTTTTCTCTAACCCTAGCCTTTTCTCTCTCCTCGCCGCCACCTCCTTCTCTCTCTATCCTTCCCGCCACCATGTCTGTCGAAACCACCGCCACAAAATCACCCTTTCATTCCGCCCTAACCATATCCAACATCAAAAATTGCATCCCTATCATTCTTGATCATGAATCCAGTACCTACACCATGTGGTCGCACCTCTTCACGACCCATGTTAAGGCTCATAAAGTCCTCCACCACATTGACTCCTCCGCCAAACGCCCTGAAAGCGAAGACGATGATCTCTTCGCTCAACTTGACACCATTGTCCTCCAATGGATCTTCAACACCATCTCAAAAGATCTATTGACCACCATCCTCGACCCCAAAGACTCCGCCTTGAATGCTTGGAAGAAACTTCAGGATATCTTTCAAGACAACAAGTCCACCCGTGCTGTCTATCTTGAGCACGAATTCTCAAGTTGCAAACTTTCTTCTTTCCCGTCGATATCTGCCTACTGTCAGCACATCAAGACCTTGGCTGATCAGCTCGACGCCGTTGACTCCAAACCCAGCGCCACACGCCTCGTCCTCCAGGTACTCTCGGGCCTCCCTTCTGAATACAATGCTGCTGCTACCCATATACAGCAGACGGAACCTCTCCCCACGTTCGAAAAGACCCGGTCCCAACTGATCCTGGAGGAGACTCGTCTTCACCGTCAGACAACCGACGCCGCCAAAGACAAGACGGCGTTGGTCTCCTCTAGTGACATCATCGAGCAACTTGCCCTACAGCCTGGCCGCAGCAACGATCAGCAGGGACCAAGGGGCGGCGGCCGCAGGCGGCCGCAGCTCTCAATGGCCGCGACAATGGCCGCGAATTTGACAACAAAGATTTTCACACTTTCTTTAATACCAATGGGATCTCCTATCGCTTGTCCTGCCCCTACACCTCTCAACAAAATGGCAAAGCCGAACGAATCATCCGAACCATTACCAATATGATGCGCACCCTTCTTTTCCACGCATACATTCCCCTCCTTTATTGGCCGTATGCCTTGGCTACCACATGCTACCTCCTCAACATACTCCCTTCCACCACCCTCAACCATCGCTCACCGTTTCAGGCACTGTATTGCACTATGCCTATATATGATCACCTTCGTACCTTTGGTTGCTTATGCTTCCCTAACCAGTCATCCACTGCCCCCCACAAGCTTCACCCACGTTCCACCCCTTGTGTCTTTCTTGGCTACCCGTCTGATCATCGCGGTTATATTTGCCTCGATATCAAGACTCACAGGATCATTCTCTCTCGTCATGTCACCTTTGATGAGTCGCGATTTCCCTTCGCATCTCCCACACCCCCTGTGTCGTCGACAGAGTCTGATTTACCATTCCCTCACTTCATTCTTCTCCAGAGCTCTCCCGGTGCTCCTGCGTCTCCCCCTCCCCCACCTCCCTCGCCACCCCCCACCACAAGACCACACACCCGTAGCGTCTCCGGAGTCTTCCGACCCCGTCAGATCGTCTCCATGACCACCGCCCATCACCCCGCTATCCACCGTCCATCACATCGCCAAACACCCTCGTCTCCCCTACGTGCGGCGCCCGCCGCAACCCCAAATGCGGCACCCGCCGCATGTTTACCCTCCCTGGCGGCGCCCGCCGCAGCCCTGGCGGCGCCCGCCGCAACCCACTTTGCAGCACCCGCCGCTTCGTACCCCCCCTGGCGGCGCCCGCCGCACCTGCACCCGCCTCCCCCGTCCTTCCCGGCTCCCAAACCTCCCTCTCCCCCATCCCCACCTCCCACAAAACAGCCCTCCTCGACCCGAATTGGCAGGCGGCTATGCTCGACGAATACAGGGCCCTTACAAAGAATGGTACTTGGGTTCTTGTCCCGCGCCCTCCAGCGGCGAACGTCGTTCGCTGTATGTGGCTCTTCCGTCACAAGTTCCGCTCTGATGGGACGTTGGAGCGCTATAAAGCACGTCTTGTCGTCAACGGTCGATCCCAGTAGGTAGGTATTGATTGTGATGAGACCTTCAGCCCCGTGGTCAAGCCTGCCACTATCCGGGTGGTATTGAGTTTAGCTCTGTCGCGCAAATGGGCCATTCATCAGCTGGATGTAAAAAACGCTTTTCTGCATGGTCACCTGAATGAGACAGTCTACATGTTTCAGCCGCCGGGATTTACTGATGCCGATCGTCCTAAGCACGTTTGTCTCCTGAAGCGCTCTCTGTATGGTCTGAAACAGGCTCCACGAGCTTGGTTCCAGCGCTTTGCTTCTCATTTGCTCCGCTTGGGTTTCATTGGCAGCCGCTCGGATTCGTCCCTGTTCATCTATCGCAGAGGCTCCGACATGGCATTTCTGCTACTATATGTTGACGACATCATTCTCACCGCCTCTTCTGATGCTCTTCGGACGTCGATTATTTCACGGCTAAGTGCTGAATTCGCTATGTCAGATTTGGGCCAGTTGTCTTACTTCTTGGGGGTTGCTGTTCAGCGGCATGCGTCTGGGCTTTTCCTCTCACAGAGTAAGTATGCTGCTGAAATTGTTGCTCGGGCTAACATGAGTAACTGCAATCCGGTCGCCACCCCTATCGATACATCCAACAAGCTCAGCGCTCACTCTGGTCCTTTGGTTGATGATCCGACATTATACAGGAGCCTTGCTGGTGCCCTTCAGTATCTCACCTTCACCAGACCTGATATCAGTTACGCCGTTCAGCAGATCTGCTTGTTTATGCATGCACCCAGGGAACCCCACTTTCATGCCTTAAAGCGGATCATTCGGTACATCAGCGGCACACTCGAGCTCGGCACCACGATCACTCCTTCCTCTAAGCTTGACCTTGTTGCATACACTGATGCGGATTGGGGTGGTTGTCCTGACACGCGTCGCTCCACGTCTGGTTACTGTTTTTTTTTATGAAAATTCGGTTCAACTATGTTAAAACCGAACCGAACACAAACCGAACCAGCAAATAACCGAACCGAACCTAATGCTTTCGGTTCGACTTTCAGTTTTGAAATTTTAAGATTTTCGGTTTGGGTTCGGTTCGCCTTTCAGTTTTAAAATTTTAAGATTTTCGGTTTGGGTTCGGTTCGGTTCGGTTTTAGGCCGATGTACTGCTCCAAAAATCATTTTCAAGCAATTCAATCAAATCATGGGATTTATGCATTAAGATCATAAAAATAAATTAGAGGACAAACTAAACCAAGATAGGTATCTTTAATAACACCTAAATGCAATGCATGATATTTTTGTGATTTTTTTTATGTGATATATGAGTAAAAATAAATATGAAAACATAAATAAACATGATAACATAAGTAAACATGATATACAAATTCTATCTATATGCAATGCAATCCCTCCCCCACACTTAAACCTTTCATTGTCCTCAATGAAACATAAAAGACAACAAAAAAAAAATAAAAACATAGAGGAAGAGATGAATGAAATACTCACAATGTGGTGGAAGAGTAGGATCATGACATCGCTGACAAATAAGTTAGATCTGAGCATTGCGGCGGCCTTTCCTGAAAGCTTAGTCTATCCCAAACCAAAAACAACTATCTAATGCCTAATGGGAACCCCAAATTATTGAAAAAAGAACTAGCTAACTAGGAAATGAAATAACTAAATTAGAAAACTTACTTCGGGTTGCCTCCCGAGAAGCGCCTTTCTTTAATGTCATTGGCCTGACTTATTCTCAATCTCAAGATCACAGCTATCAGACATTGTCAAAGCCCTCAGTAGCCTATCATATTCCTGTGCACACATCTTACAAAGCACCTCATAGCACAATAAATTGAAAGCATAAAATGTGAAACTCAAGAACCCTTTCAATCTATCAAAGAGTCTAGCATGACTCTCTGCACAAGGAATATGATACCACCAGCACAGTTCCGTTGGTGGCTTTACAAAATAGCAATCAAAAGGATCAACATAATCACCATTATCTTCAAAATTGCAAAAGTTTACATTTATTACCTCTTGAGCCTCAGCTGATGGCTCTGGACCTGGTTCATCAATGGACGAGCTTAGAATGGACGGTGCAGATGGAGTAGGAAACACAACACATGTAACCTCATGCGTCGACTCATGAGATTCCAAATCAGGAAGCATTGGACCCTTTTCTCCATCGTCGAGGAAACTATCGTTGTCTGCAACCAATTCCTTCTCATTCGGCATATCATTGGCATGTTGAAACCACATAGGAGGGAATGAATTCAGCACAATGACTTCGATAGGATCTTCCACTCTTGCATCCTTTAAAGCCTTAAGGGGTGGTAGGATTGGTTCTTGAGAATCAAGAGAAGAAGACAACAATGGGGGCTCGTTAGTAGCACTGCGGCGATCGCCGTCCTCAGATTTTTCACCCTCTGTCCTATTTCCATCTTCTTCTTCGAAGCTCCTTCCTTTCTCACCTTTTGCACTTAACACTTGAATGAGTTAGATCATCTATTCCTCCAAGTTTTTACAGCGGCTCAGTTGTTCCTCCAATTTTCCGATTCGACTCATTTTTCCCTCCTCTAACTGCTGACTACTTGAGTAAGAATGTCCAATGGATCCTCCAGGTGTGTGACAGAGTCCTCCATCGGCGGAGAAGACGTAGCGAGCAAGACTTCTTGTGAAACATGGTAATCCATATAGCAGAAAAAATCCCACAACCCCGACAATCCTCCTAACCGTTTCAGGCCTCCGTTACTCATGTGCTCAGCAAGCGCTCGTGTCTCAACAGTCATCCCATCAATTATGCACAAAATCATATCTCGGATGCTGAATTGATAACCCCATGAACCAAGGTCGTCAACATACTCATGCAATCTACTGAAGTATTGGTGAAAGTTCTCACCTTCAAACTGCGCTAATCTCAACATCTTAAAAAGTTAGTAGTAAGGGCGTTGTGAACCGTAAGATAGGTTCACAACAAAGTTAGATATATGCACAAAAATCAATAAATACACAAAACAAAGAAATAAACTTTGATTCCCCGGCAACGGCGCCAATTTGATGGACGATTTTTAGTCGCATAAACCGTATCAAAATAAAACTCAAACCTACAAACTAGTATAGCAAGCAAGTAAGAGGTCGATCCCACAGAGAATCAAGTATTTCTCCGCAATGTGTATTTACCAATTAGTGAAAGGGGGGTTTTTGGATGATTGAAACAAGAAAGAAAACAAAATAAACTATAAACAGATTGATGCAAAACAATTTAGAGAAGACCGATCTACCTACAACTATCCACTTTATTTGGTTGAATTGATATTGTAACTTCCTCTTGTCCTTTTAGTCTTCCTATGAATGCCCTTGTCCCGACCTAATATAGTTACTAGTCCAATCAGTCATATAAACCCTTATCAATCGAACAGTCCCTAAAGAAGGATTTAACCCAATTGATAGCTTTAAGTTCAGAGATTAACCAAGGTATTTGCAGTCCATAAAGAGAGATTTAACAACACATCCAACTTCCTACCCATCCAATTAGTTCAATCAACCCTAAAGGGACAAGTTTGCTACTTGGGTTAAGGTTCGCAATCAGGAATCTACAAAACCCTAGCAATTGAATTGATCTAACAAGTTGGCCAGACAAGAAAGAACAAAACAATAAATCAATAAGCGCAAAGAAGTTGAAGCATTCAAATATAGGAAATAAGGAACAAGAATTAGAAACTCACAATTCAATCCAAATAAAGCTTCAAATCGCAAGTAGAACGAAGAGAGTTTAGCCGCTCATGGCAAACATCGCTCTCTCTCCAATCGTCTGATAGAACGTGGAATAGAATAGAAGTTGTTAAAATAACATAAAACTTGGCCTTTTAAAACATCAAAGTCGGCCATAAAAGAAATCAAAATGTTCTAGGGTTTAATTTTAAACAAAACGCAGTGTATAAACGTTGTCGGCAGATGCGGTGGCCGCCGCATGTATGCTGCGGCCGCAGCATCAGTATTCTTTTTGCAACGTCCCTGGCGGCGGCCGCTGCACGCCATGCGGCGGCCGCTGCATTGGTCTTTTACGGAAAATCCGTCTTGAATCAGCTCTTGACGTCAACATGAAAGTTGTAGCTCTCTGAAAGAGCTTTCCAACGCATGGTCATAATAGTCAATCGGATAACCGAGGCCTCCAGAAAGTTCAAAACAAGTTCAGCATGTCTGGCGACAACTTCTGCAGAGTTGTTCTTCGTTTAGGCTCGCTTCTTCTTCTCAGGACCTCTTGAGATCTTCATGTAAGCTTCTTCGATCAACTAGACATTCTCATCCAATGCGTTATCAACCCATGTCTCCTCCTCGGATCTACCATTACCTGAAATAATCAATAAAAGCATGTAGATTCCGACTCCAACCACACAGAGAACAAATATGCAAATTATACTTAAACCATGCATGATATGCATCATAACTAAGCTAAATGCAACCTATTATAACTCTCTAAATACATGCTATCAGGAACACTTGAACATTTCAATATGACAACAGGAAACTTTCGACATGACAACAGGAAACTTTAAACATGACACCAGGAACATTTCAACTGGACAATATGAACGTTAGTAGTGAGGTGACATACCTCACTTGTTTTCTGGGTGGGTGCATCGCCGACGGCCGCTTTCCCCTTCTTATCCAGGCGCCCACCTTTGGGCTTCGTCAAACCTTGGGCATCCCGGTCACCATCGTCCTGCACACACGGTTGAAAGGCACATGACAATTGAAAAATTTTAACATGACATTTAAATGTCCATAACATGACAGTTGAAGGGAATTGACATGCCTCAACGCTTGTCTGTTTGGGGACGGGGGCAACGTCGGCTGTCCCCTTGCCGTCCTTCTTCCCCTTGGGGGGCTTCTTGCCCTTCTTCCCCACCTTGGCCTTCTTCACCTCCTCGTCCTTATCCCCCCTCTTGTCCTGAGAAACTCTGTCGGCATCCACTTTGTCCTGGTTCTTGTTCTCATCCCCTTTGTCCTGCTCCTTGTTCTCATCCCCTTGCTCCTTCTCCGCCTTGTCCCCAGCTACCTCATTGGTGATCTCCTGGTCCTTGCTCGCATCCACTTGGCCCTGTTTCTCACTATCCTTTGGCTTTGGTTCTTCATCCACTTGGTGCTGCTGCTCACTCTCATGTCTCTATGCTTTTTCATCAACCTGCAAACATCGTAGTAAGCACGGTATTGGGTACCCAAAGGTGCTATTCCATGCGAACGAAACTATTACCTCCTTCGTCACCGACGATTCCGCCCTTCCCAGCGAGACTGCATGGTCGGACTCGTCCAGTCCCTCCCTCCCCGTCCTCTAAAGCTGGCGGATGGCATCCTCAAGGGGTTTGATCCTCGCAGCGAAGTCAGCTCTTAATTCCTTTGCCAGGTCATCCATCTTCGACAATATCAGTGAGAAATCACCCACCGATGGCCCTTGTGTGTTTTCCTGCGTAGGGGCTGCCTGGGTCGGTGCCTGGGTGGCGGTCTCCGTTGTCGCCCTCGTTTGTACACCCTTCCTGTACTCTACACGGAGGTTGTCGAAGAACAAATCGGTCTTCTCTCTAGGGTAGACAGCCCCGTGCATCACCCGTTTTTTCGCCTTGAACTCATCGGGGATTAAAATTGTCTGCACACTGTCTTCAAGGTCAAAGCTTTTTAGCTCGTCCTTCTCCTCCACCATGAGGCTGACGATTAACTCATACTTGATGTTGTGCTCTTTCGACGCGTACCGCAGGCACCGAGGGTGGGCATTCACGTCAAGGACGGCAGCAAATTGGGATCGGATTGGATAGAAAGCTTCATAAGCCCACAACTACATAAACCACAGGGCATGGATGTCAATATCTGTCCAGTGTAAATATATGCCTGTCCAGTTTAAATATAAGCGTGTCCGGTTCAAATATAAAGTTGTCCAGTTAATTTCTAAGCGTGTCCAGTTATAATATATGCATGTCCAGTTGAGATATAAGCCAATACCTGAAAGGCGAGGGGGAAGCCAGCTAAAAAATATGACGGCCGAGGGCCCTGGACCCCATGCTGGAGCTTGCGCTAAACAGCGTTTTTGAGGAACTCATGGGTCCTCTCGTAGCAGTGCCTGCCCCACGGGAATCGCAAGAAACCGTCGACGTCGGCCACCATATTGACCACCCATCCATGAATGTAGTTGTGGGGATCCTTCCCAAATAGCACACCCTCAACCAGCATCAGCAACGCATACTTAAACTTCATCGCGGGCGAATGCTCTCTGCCCTTCATCGCCACTAGGAATGCAACCTCGAACTCTTCCATCCTCATCTTCTCCACCCCAAAGAAGTCCTTGACGGCCGCCCTGTCCCCATCATTCTCCTCGGGCAGCAACATAAATGAGCACTTAAGCCCGGTCACCAGCGCGAACTCTTGGATGGAGAACCGAGCTATTTTGCCGTGTATCATGTACGAGCTCTCATGCTCCTTTCTCGTCCGCAGCTGGCGTTGCAGGACGTAGTGCACCAGTTGGGCTGAGAACTAGACACGGGAACCAAGCCTCGCAATGGCGACCAACGGGCTTGCCATCAACTTCTTCCAGTCCCCCTCGCTTAGGTAGTTGTCCAGGTTTGCAAGTACTGCCGACCGCCCGTACTGGTTTACACGGCCCTTGTAGTGCTGGTCCTCGGGGACCGCATAGATGGCCTGCAAAAATAACGCACAACTGTCACTCGCACATCGACACGACTATATTCCTTTGATCAAGACTATCAACAAACATGACAGCAAAACCGGGAAGTCGACATGTTCGCCTGTCCTTGATATCCTGGAAAATTGGGAAGCAAAACCGTAGGACTATCAACAAACATGACAGCAAATGTTGAAAACATGACATTTCACTAGTAAAAACATGACAGTACGCGTTCTAAACATGACATTTCACTAATAAAAACATGACATAATCGAAACATGAGATGTACTACCGTCTCCCCTGAACTCGGTCCAATGTTGGAAGGCATCTCAAAAGTAAACATTTCGAACTCCCCTTGGCCCTATTTTCATAAGACGCAAGCGTCTTTCCCCAATTTCCCCAATTCCCCCAAATCTTCCAATGTCGATAATTCCCCCAAATCCCCCAATTTCTCCATCCAACTAATTGTTGTTGTCCCCCAATTTATCCATTTAACCCCAGCCAATGTTGAAGGTCAATTGTTATTTTCCCCCAATTTCCTTTCTATCCCCCTCGTCAATTTCCTTTCCGAAACTTTCCACCCCTTCATGTGTACATGCCGATGGTTGAAATTGACATGACAGAGGGAACCTCATATACCTTTGCGCAACTTACTTGATTTCTACATTTCAAACAATGGCAAACACATTTGGATCTGAAACTACAGTTCTCGCCCTAATATTGTGTTCAATCGGAAAGAATCCGGGGGCTTTAGGGTTTAGGCTTTACTTACTTATTGTCGTCACTTGTGTGCAGGGGCGTTAGGGCCTGATATCCGCTTCTTCGTCGTCCCCTCTACCGCCTTGCTCTACTTCTTCTTCGAAACCCTTCCGCTTCTTCCTTCGGTTTTCAAAGTTTGAAATGTATGAGAGAGATGAGAGAGATGTATGAGAGAGGTGGAGAAACAATCGGGCTCAACTACCCCTTTAATAAACAACTCTCCTAGGCGGTTGAGGTGACAGTTTTTTTCAAAACTGTCAACTCTCTCCCCATCAACACGCCTCCCTCTCTCTCCCTCTCTCTCCTCCATCAATGCAACCGGTGCCTATCCTTTGTGTAACCGGTTGGGATGCAAAATTAAAACAATTTGGCCTACCCTTTTGCAAATAATATGGAGAAGGGATAGAGAGAGCAACACAACCGGTTTTTTGGGTTAATTTTGCAAATATCCCAAAATTATATTTATACTCCTACCATCTATTTTAATATATTCATAAAGTTTTATTTTCAAAAATCAGGTTTTACAGTTTTTAAAAATTTTAAAGGCAATATTTTCTAAAATACAATTAGTAAAAAGGTTAAAACAAGATTTTTCAAAATAAAATTTTATAAATACATAAAAATAGATGTTAAGAATACAAATATAATTTTTGTAAGATTAAATAAATGTTAAAAAAAATAATGGAGTAGGGAGGGTTGTATAAAAGGTTGTAGAAGATCTCATCCGGTGTTTATAGGGAGTGTGGTAGAGGATTTGGATTGCTACAAAATTAAAGGTTGTAGAAGATCTCTCGGCATAGGCTATAATTGTTATTTTAGCCTATTTTCTCTTCCACCATAGGTCCATAGGTCATTTTCTATTTTGGCCAAAATTTTGGTAGGCTGTTTCTAAATCAAATGCCAAATTTGGCTTGAAATTTCGGAAGGCTAAATGTGGATTCCACTTATTTTATATTTAATTTTAATTTATTTAACATTTATATAATTACATAAATATTATAATTATATATATTAATTGTGATTATAATTAAAATATAAGTCATAACATTGTAAAATATTATCGAATTCTTCAATATTACTATAATATATATTTTATAGATCCACATCTCTCTCTTTATAAACATTCACTGTTCCAAAGACACCCCAAGTAGATCGACTTTAAGTACAAATTTATTACGGTTTGTTCTAAATTAAGTTACTTCCTTAAAATTGTGAATTTAAAATTTTTCATATTCCATATAGCTTACAATCCACTTTGGAATTTATTAACATTATATTCTCAATCACGATAAATAGTAATGTGACAAGGAACTCCCTTCTCCGTCTTAGTTGAGCATCAGCTTCTTCATTTTACTATGTTTCGTCGAGAATAAATTGTTATTTGCATACCATTAAAGTAACAAATCTTTATGGATTCATTTTAGTAAATGAAAATTGAAAGAGTATCATATGTGGATTAGTGAGAAATGAGGTATATAATCAATCAATGGTAATATATGCATTGATTTACATGGAATTTTCATATTTTAGCCTATAATATTTGGCTTACGGGGGAAAGCACAATTTTTCATGATAAGCCATTTAAGAATATTTTATAGAATATTCTATTGCGGTAGGCTATTTTCTTTGGCCATTATAGTATACGGGACAAGATGCTCTAAGGGTTGAAATTACTTGGAAACATTGCGTCTCTCTCATGCCATGGGTCCATTGTTATTAGAATCTCGATTCGGATCTTTAGAATCTTAAGATCCTACGATCCTACCTAGGGGCTCGATCCGGATCTATGCATAGAATCTTTTTTGTGTAGGATCTATAATGGGATCTTTAGTAACTTTGTGTGTATATATATATATATATATATATATATATATATATATATATATATATATATTTGTATATATATTTATTTTATTATTTAATTATATTTCGAGGATCTTACGATCCCCTAATAGGATCTTACGATCCGATCCACAGACCCTGTTGTGATTCGATCCTAGAATCCCGATTCTAATAACCTTGCATGGGTCCCCTAGTTAATAATTATAGAACACCACAAAAAAATCGATATATTTTTTTAATTCATGAAAGAAATTCGATTTTCTATACGCGCCTAGAGAAACCGAAAGACCGAAAAAGCCGGTAAATAGACTAATTATCATGTACAACGAGAAGCAAATGAAAGAAACAAATAAAGGGAAATTACATGAAGTAAATGAGGAAAAAATACATTGTTAAAAGAAAAGTGCATGTCATCCTATGCCGAGAATCTCGGTCTCAGGTTGGGCTTGCTACGAGCAAAGGAGCTACAGCTTTCGAAACTTCTGATCGAAGGAGACAACTTACTGGTGATAAAAGCTCTACTAGGGGATTGGAAATGCCCCTGGGAAATAGAGATGCTACAAGCTGATATTCTGTCTGATATCTCGTCCTTTACTTATATTGCTATTCGTCATGTTTTCAGGGAATCAAATGCGGTGGCTGACTACCTTGCTCGTAGTGCCCATGCATCCCCTGCCGACGTCAGCTGGGAGGATGATCCAGAACTGCATGTTCTCGTCCGGAAGGACGCGCTAGGAAGGGCCTCTGCTGCGGCCGACCCGACCTAAACCTTATCTTGCGTCAAAAAAAAAAAAAGATACAAATCAACAAAATACACGAATTTATAAATACATTATAAATGCCACAAGAGGTACATTCTTTAATCTTTTTCCGAATATTTATCAGGGTAGATTATATGCAGTGGCGGATCCAATGGTGGGTGACATCGGATCGTCGCCCACCCCGATCCGGAAAAAATATAATAATGTAGTATATGTTATGTAAAAAAATTAAAGGTTAAAATACAAATATCTCTAGTGGCTTAGTGATTAATTCTGAAGAGTCGTAATAGGTGATATAAATAGAAATACTCTAGAAGTTGGGATAAATAGTGTAAAAATTGGGATTCAGAAATTTCCAAGATAGGAAAGTTTTCGGAAAACCCATCATCAAGCAATCGCTATTTTTCGGAAAGTCCTTGGAAAATATCCCGACACTCGTTTAAATTCCAATTTGACGGATTCTAAGCTTAATCAATCAGATTTCAATTTTGAGAATTTCTTGAGAATCGTTTGAAATAGATTTTAACTTCGAGTCAGATTTTCGAAATGTCGGGATTTGGGGTCGGATGAGCGGAATCACTCACTTTCTCGTCTCTCTCTCGTCTCACACTCATCTCTCTCTCGCCTCTCGCCTCTATCTCTATCCCTTCCCACACTCTCCTTAAATATTTTGTCCTCTTCCCCATAATATGCCCTAAGGAGCCTTATTGCTCTCCTATATATATGCAGCAATCCCTAACAGGATTTTGGAAGTGAAAACCTCACCTTTCCTCTCCTTTGATTCACCCTAAAATTCTGAGCCACCAAAAGAAAACCCTAGCCTCCAAAAGAAGATCAAAAATCCTAGAAGTGAAAACCTCACCTTTCCTCTCCTTTGATTCATCTCTCTCTCCTCCCATCTCTCATTTCTTGTTTTTCAGAACCTAAAAAGCCCTAAAACACCATCATAAAGGTCTTCTCTCCAAAAAACAACCCAAAAATCGAAATCAGAAGGTCATTTCCAATCGAAAACTCATTTCTGTTAATACTCGCCGCCGTGACTACCCATTTCACCACCGCTAAGACGAACCTAGAAGAAGGAGTTCATCCTCGTGGCCGCTACACTCATCCTTGCCGCCGCGAGTTTGTGCCCAGTTCTGTCGTTGGCTCGGTAAAATCATTCGTTCTTCCTCGTTTTAACTCTGTTTTCTTCCCCGTTTGTTGCCGCTTGTTCCTTACTCCTCCCTCTATCTTCTAAGGTCAAGAAGGAGCAGATCTAACATCTTTTGGAGTGGATTGGAGCACTTTTTCTTCCTTTTTCTTTGTTGTAAGCAAGGTAAAGTTCTCCATCTCAAATCCTCTCGTTTTGAAGCTATATATCCGTAAAGGTCCATCAACAATTAGCGTGGATGAGGTTATATGGAGCAACTCAAACAACAGAGTAACAACTAATCATGCCTCTGCTAAATGCCAGTGGACCTTAAAATGTCGGTCAAAGCAATTTCACCCTAAGATTAAGATTGTCATGTTGCTTATATCTCATATTCATCTGAGATACTCTCCTTGGCAAAGTTCAAAGGCGAGGCCCTTGGAAATAACAAAGACTGAAGATAAGTCTATTTTGTAACAAGTGCAAAAGTATGTTTTTTTCCAGTGCAAATAATTAAGGCTGTACTGAAAACATGCTTCGAAACGTAATGCAGAGAGTTGGTGATAAAGTTGAGCATGCCTCTACAAAAAAGCGAAGAACAAGTAATTAGAGCTTCTGTTTTTTTCATCTCACTGAAGAAAATGATGCCACTGCCCTTCAGAAGCAAAGATGATTTTAGCAGCATAGTTGAAGGGTGAAGAACAACTTATATTTGGTTAGTGCCTTTGTTGATATAATAAAGGACAATGGTCATTGTACTTAAGCATGATACAGAACAAAAGCATCAATCATTGCTAGATCATTCAATCTTATAAATTGTAAACATTGTACTGAAATGACAGATGGCAGTTTTCTCCTTAAATACATGGAAATGGGAATTTTGCATCTATGACTTGCACATAGAGACAAAGAGTACATTGACACAAATGAATCGGAGAAGGGTTACCTATGGTCGATTCAGGGTGGATTCTAGATTCCAATAGAGGTGGCTGCTTCACCGAGATCTAACAACGAGTTCTGTTTTGCGAGTTTCAGTCAATTTTAAAAACGAGGCAAATTAAAGAACACTTACACACTAAGTTCATGGCTCATGGCTTAATTGGGGACATACGCTCATCAATAAAGGAGATGTAGAATCATCTATTCACATGATATAGATCTAGGCAGAAAAAAAATTCAATAGAAAAAAAAAAACAAAGCAAATTAGGGTTTTAAAAAACAAGGGAAGCAGAGAGATTTCTTGCATCCTGAATAGGTAAATATATAAATGTGATGAGTTACCAAATTACAAAAGATATAAGACCAAACAACGGGTCTCATGTAAAGTAAAGAAATCATAAAACAAAAGGATTCCTCTTAACCCTCCAAAACATCCCTAACGACCCCATATAGCAATCGTACCATATCTACATACATCCACTAATCCAATCAAAAGAGATATGTGTTACCCAACTAAGCTTCCGATCCAACTTTTTAACAAGAGAGATTTCTTACCTCACCCAAATGAAGGAGAAATCGATTTGTCGAAGAAAGAGGTATTACCTGATAAAATATCATTAGATTCCTTTGCACTACATAACGTCATAAGCATTTGATTAAGCATAATAATGTGTCCAAAACTTCAAATCTTCGATGGTAAACATTTAACCAAATTAAATAAATGTTATACAAGAAAGTGTACACATCCAAGCTGTAGGAAACCATAATATCAACACATTAATGACTACAATACTCAGACAACAATAATAACAACATCCCAGTGTATCCCGCAATTAAACAGGGTCTGGGGAGTCAGGATGTACGCACTCTTACCTTGGGGAGCCCGAGAGAGTGTTTCCGAAAGACCCATAACGAAAAGCAACAAGGACCATAGTAAAGCATGAACACAAATCTAGTCGCGGAGCAAGCAAACAAAAGAGAAACATAGCGAAAGCAGGACAAGCCCACACAACACCACTCCCCCCACACTAAACGTCTGCCACCCGTATGCGTCTCCTCCAGTTGTCTCTGTCCAATGACATATCCTCTGAAAGTTGCAGTAAATTGAGGTCCTGATGAATAGTCCCCATCTAGCTCTTCTCTGGTCTGCCTCCCCCCCTACGAAAAGCTCCAAGATCCAGAGTCTCGCACCTTCGAACCGGGGCCGATCTAGGTCTTCTTTGCACATGTCCGAACCAGCGTAATCTGACTTCTCGCAGTTTGTCAACAATACTCCCCACTCCAACTTTCCTTCTAATGTCGACATCCTGATTCTATCAAGTCTCGTAAGCCCGCACATCCAACGCAACATTCTCACCTCCGCCACTAACAATTTCTGTTCTTGAGCTTTAGTGACTAGCCAGCACTCTGAGCCGTAAAGAAGGGCCGGTCTGACTACAATACTCAGACCTGACAATAAATCAGTAAGGTAATCAAGAGGGAAGAGACAAGTATGAACATTGCCATATTTCGACGATGACTTCTAGCGAGATGGAAACTATAGGAGATATGCAGAAAAAATTGAATCCAATGGGAAATTCAGGCCTACTTTTCCAACCAAATTAAAGCGATGAGCAGTTTATCTTTCTTCTGAAAGCATTTTAGCTCACTTCAATTTAGCTATATAAGATTATTAAACTATTACTCCCTCCGTCTCAAAATACATGTCTTTTTAGAACAGAGCACGTGAATTAAGAAATATGTTAAGTGTAATGATTAGATGTAAAAATTGTATTTGTTTCTTTTTTTTAATTTGTGAGGAGGAAAGTATGGATGATGTAATAATTAGAGTAATGATTAGATGTAAAAGTAGGTTAAGTGTAAGGATTAAATCTAAAAAGACATGTATTTTTGATAAAATTTTATGGGCTAAAAAGAAATGTATTTTGAGACGGATGGAGTAATATTTATCCAAAATGATATTTAGAGCTATCCAGCATGATAGAAGTCGGGCCAGATTACAAGCATCTGTTGTATAGAAAGACTAACCTCATGAGCCATCCAATGGTAAGTCCCAGATTCTGCAGTCATCATCTCTGTTACAGATTCTTCTCTTGCCAGACCAAAGACAGTAAGCTTAACAGATTTTTGATGGGCATTAAGGATTAAGTTGTCCGCATATACAAAGTTTAAAAGATTTATGAGTCAACAACGATAAAGAATGCTTGCTTAATTAAGAAGAGGAATAAATGGAAACAACGAAAAACATGTGAGATCATGAGATTGATTGTAATGTCCTCCTTAGGGTTTCCATTCATTGATATAACATATATATAGGTTACAAAGGTATTGGGCCTTAATTGGCTTTTAGCCCACTATACAATATTAAGACCTATGTAATCTATCAAACCCCCGCAGTCGAAACTGGAGGGGGTCGTACAGTGAGACTGGAGGGAAAATCAATGAACAACTGTCTAGGTAAACCCTTGGTGAAAATATCAGCGTACTGATATGAGGACGGGACATGGAGAACGCGAACATGTCCTATGGCAACCTTGTCCCTGACGAAGTGGAGATCAAGCTCAATGTGCTTCGTGCGTTGATGTTGGACCGGGTTGCTAGCCAGATAGACTGCCGAAATGTTATCAGTGTAGACCAGAGTGGCCTTCATAAGAGGGCAACGGAGCTCAAGCAGGAGATTGCGGAGCCAAGAGCACTCAGAGACAACGTTGGCAACGCCCCTGTATTCGGCTTCAGCACTGGAGCGAGACACGACGGACTGACGCTTGGCCGACCACGACACAAGGGTGTCATTGAGGTATGAACATTTATAAATAAACTGACGAATTGAATGAGTAATTAACCTATTGGATACTTTATTCATTAAGAGGGTAATTAGTGTTTTTTTTTTGATAGAAAATTAGTTTTGAATATCAACACAAAATTATCATTCTTTAGATAGGCGGGGAGTCGTATTACACTTATATAATAATTGAATGAGTAATTAGCCTAATAGTCATTTTATTCATAAATGTTCGTATATATAGTATAATTATTCGTATGTACTTGAATGTTTTGCAATCTACAAAATCGAATAAATTGACGAATAATTGTAACGTATATATGAACATTTATTAATAAATTGACGAATTGAACGAGTAATTATAGCCTATTGGTTACTTTATTCATTAAGGTGCCTATTTGTTAATTTATTCGTAAAGGTTCGTACATATATGGCACAATTATTCGTATGTACCTGAATGTTCCTATCACAAACAACCCATACATGTCGTCGAGAATACACACAATGAAATTACGAATATCCAATGACACTATATATAAGCAAATAGAATGAATAAATGTGTATTAAACACATATTTCTTCACGAATAGCCACAAAATTGCAGACCCAACTGAAACAATTCGGCCATCCATATAAATGCAAAACTTTGCAACTTTGAAGAACCGCAATAAACTAATTTCCCAATTTACGAGAACCAATACACCCTTCTATCAATTAAACTTTCTTAAACATACCCATAGCTATGGAATCTATCCCTCTCTATCCATTCAGATGATTCCTCTCCTCGGTCGATGCCGATTGAACACAGGAGTCGACGATTTCAATCTAGGGTTTTAAAGAACAATCAAATTCGCCTTCAAAGATAATAGGATATCAAGAACTTACCCGTTTCAATCGACCACGTTGCATAGATAATGGGTAAAATTTGATTTTCATGGAAGATTTTGCCTGCCCCAAATCAAGGAATTTCAGACCTTGTTGCCAAAGCTTCCTTCCAATTTGGGGGAGATTATGATCATCTTGATTTTCACCCAATTTCATCGTGATACAGGGTGAATCATTTTTTTCCACCCTATTGCGTAATTACACGCGCTTCTCTCTCCCCCTTTATTCCGTGCTTCCCTCTTTTCTATTTTTCAATTTTATAATATTCAATGAATCACGGCCGTCCATGGTATCCGAAAGGAAGCCATTGATTTTGATGAATCTGATGGCTGTGATTTTTTCCCAATATTAATTAATTAAAAATTAAAGTGAAAAAATACACCCCATTGAATAATTCAGATTGGATTGTTCGAGCACCAGGATGTATCAATTTTGTTGATATGTTTGCATTCCAGTTTGTTTAGGACATATTGAATGTATCGATTCCATTGAATAATGCAATGATACAATCGAATAATCAAGCGATACCATCGAATAATCAAGCGATACCATCGAATAATTATGTGATACTATCGAATAATCTTGCAATATCATCGAATAGTTTTTAAAGGCTACCAAAAAAATCCAGATGACATCGCATAATCTGTCGATACGAGCGAATAATTAGTCAAGTCCTAAACAAAATGGGTTTTTTGTGCTTAATTAAATTGGATTGTTCGAGCACCAGGATGTATCAATTTTGTTGATATGTTTGCATTCCAGTTTGTTTAGGACATATTGAATGTATCGATTCCATTGAATAATGCAATGATACCATCGAATAATCAAGCGATACCATCGAATAATCAAGCGATACCATCGAATAATTATGTGATACTATCGAATAATCTTGCAATATCATCGAATAGTTTTTAAAGGCTACCAAAAAAATCCAGATGACATCGCATAATCTGTCGATACGAGCGAATAATTATTCATATACCACCGAATAATCATTAATCATTAAAAAAACGAGTGAATAATCAACCATTTGTAAAGGTTAACAAAAGAAAAATCCAGATACCATCGCATAATCCGTCGATACCATTGCATAATTTGTTCATACAATCGAATAATCTATATATACCATCGAATAAATATATATAGAGGGTGGTTCATGGGTAAACAACCCTTATTGTGTATAATGAGAACAAATCTGGACCATTGATTTGGTGAAATGAATGGCTGAGATTAATATGCAATTTTGTTTTTTTTTTAATTGAGAAAATGGTGGGACCCACGTTTTTTTCTAGCCCACTTGCTGAATTGGGAGCGTGTGTGATGCACTCTCTTGGAATTATTCGATGGTATATCTGGATTATTCGATGGTATATATAGATTATTCGATTGTATGAACAAATTATGCAATGGTATCAACGGATTATGCGATGGTATCTGGATTTTTCTTTTGTTAACCTTTACAAATGGTTGATTATTCACTCGTTTTTTTAATGATTAATGATTATTCGGTGGTATATGAATAATTATTCGCTCGTATCGACAGATTATGCGATGTCATCTGGATTTTTTTGGTAGCCTTTAAAAACTATTTGATGATATTGCAAGATTATTCGATAGTATCACATAATTATTCGATGGTATCGCTTGATTATTCGATGGTATCGCTTGATTATTCGATTGTATCATTGCATTATTCAATGGAATCGATACATTCAATATGTCCTAAACAAACTGGAATGCAAACATATCAACAAAATTGATACATCCTGGTGCTCGAACAATCCAATTTAATTAAGCACAAAAAACCCATTTTGTTTAGGACTTGACAGAGGAATAATCAAACAGAGCAAAACCTAATCTGTAAAATTCAAAATCAAGAACAGAGCAACCGAGGAATCACATCTAAAATTCCTAAATCCAACAAACCAAATCTGTAAAATTAAGAACAAAACCTAATTTGAGATTGTCCACAAACCCTAACCACCGAATACCAAAGAGCCGCCATAGCCAGAGATACCTGTTGGACCACGGAGTTGCCGCCGGCATCGCGACAACGTACCTTTGCCTCTCCTCATCGCCGATTCGCTGCTCATCCTCGTCGCCGCCTTCGCCGGCCACCATAGCCATCTCCTTCGACTTCCGCCTCCATATGAAGATGCGATGGTAGGACGAAGTGCCCCTCTTCCGCCTTTGCTTGTCCCATCGCTGCCTTTGTTGGCCACCATAGCCATCTCCTTCTACTTCCGCCTCCATCTGAAGATGCGATGGTGGGACGAAGTGCCCCTCTTCCGCCTTCACTTGCCCCATCGCCCGGAAATCGTCGCTCGCCCCATCGCCCGGATACAAGAAACTAGAATAGGAAGACCGAGGACCTTACCTTCGCCAACCATCGCCATCGCCATCGCCATCGCCATCTTCAAATCGCGCCGGTTGAATTTGGTGCCGCCGCTCCTCCTTTTCTCTTTCCTCTATATGGAACAACCCGGTTGTGTGGTAGGGATTTGGAGGGGGTATATACACGCGCGGGATTTGTGATGATGGGGTGTATTTTTTCACTTTAATTTTTAATTAATTAATATTGGGAAAAAATCACAGCCATCAGATTCATCAAAATCAATGGATAGGATTTGTTCTCATTTTACTCAATAAGCCTTGTTCTCATATGATCTATACTCTATATATATATATAGGGATTGACTCCGGTGAAAACCTTAAATTGTGGTAAAAACCCGTGAGGACTACTTTATATCTCGGTTTTTTTGAAACCCGTGCTAAAAACCTCAATCACACGGTGACTTTACAACTCGGTTCAACCTAAAATCTGTGCTAAAAACTCCAATTTTAAAATAACACATGACTTTATAGTTCGGTCAAACCGAAAAATCATACTAAAAAGGTAATGTTTTAAAATTATATAGTGACTTTATAGCTCGATTTTATTCATAACCTGGCTAAAATTTGTGACTTTATAGGTCGATTCTATTCATAACCGGGCTATAAAAAAAGTGAACCGAGCTAAAAAGCCGGTCCTCACGGGTTTCTACCGCAATTTTGGTTTTCACCGGAGCGCGACCCTATATATATATAAATACACTAGGGTTTTGTGTTTAAAAACAAATGACACAAATTTAAACGTGTAGTATATAAATTATTTTTAATAATGTATAACTATAAATTATATAGAGCAAAAAATTGATAAATATAGCTTGCGTTTGTAATTTGTACTATGGATCAAAACATTTTGTATAAAAATTTTAATATAAATTTTACCGGTGATTTCCTTAATTAAAAATTCTTATTTTAAAGACTTTTCTATAATTTTTCTTAAATATCAACAAAAAATAATCTAATTTTTTTTAACATACTCATCCTTAAGATGTAAAAAAATAAAAATTACATATAAAATTTATAATTTATAAAATTAGGACCCGGGCCTCCGAAAATGATTGGACGGCCCTGGGCAACAATTCCGTCACTATGACCATCAAAGGAACTTTACAGGCTCCAATAAACTGCAAATTAAACAAAACAGACTTCTTAGTAACACAAGATGAGAAAACGGAATCTGGATTCTGCCAAATGATATGGCAACTACTCATGCTTAACTCTAGGCATCATAATTACTTCTCGAATGAAGCAGCCTTCTAGGGCAGCCCTATCTTCAGGAGTATTCCCTCGATGAAGAACTTTGATAGCTACAATTCTGTCACCGTACCTACATCAGAGGAATCAGGGAAGGTTCGTTCTTGACTCCCACTTGATCCACCCAAAATCCCTACTCAAACCCATCCGCAATAAATCACAGTGGAGAGCCGCCTTGATCTTCTGTATAGTCCGGTTCATAAGCCCATTCACCGTCTCAATTGACTCCACCGTGAGCTTGGCAGTAGGAACGCTGTCCATGAGGATCTGGAAGCCCAGAGTGAGAAGTGAAGACGAGAAATGATTGCTGAGCTCAGCCCCAAGGGAAGCCCAGAGTGATCAGTGATCACGAAACCCGACGGGAGAAGCTTTACTAAGTCCGAGTCCCCACCTTCCATCACGGCTGTGATGGTGGCTACATCCACTGGATCGTACACCAAAGCAGAGCTGGTCTTGTCCACCCACGTCTCTTGCACGACCACCATGTTGGTCTCCCTGTTTGGTGCAGCCTACAAACTCATACAAGACAGAGACGATTCCATTACAAGAACCATGTACAATTAGTATAGGGTCCTGCTATATTTGAACCTATTATCGTTCGTCAAAGCAATCTATATATGTACACAAGTACTTTCTGGAATCGATTTACTCACAGGTGGGTAGAGAATGCTTATGGTGATCTGGATCATCTCTTGCATGGGCCCGTCATTGGCTAGGATGTCCCAATGTCCACGCAGCTCGTCATTACTTAGGAAATCACAGACCTGCTGTCTCGAAATAGGCATCCATACAGAAGTTGCAAAGCTCCGAATAATGCCTGATAGCTCCCCGGGCTCATTTATGCTCACACGAGTCATCGCCTGCAAGTTCGGGGCCATGTTACCAAGGTCAAGCTTGCCCCATCTTGTAACACAAAAAATAAAAAACGGTTCACAATCAAGGAGCAAGGAAACACCAGTAAGAGATATACGACGTTGAATCAGAGGGACGAGCAATCAAACACTGTTGAGAGTAATGGTTGTTTTGTGTTTAAGTGTTGAAATTACAAATTTCAGTTGAAATAGTGGTGTGGAGTACTTGCTCAGCAAGTTGTATAAATACTCTTGTAATTGGTTTCAATACAATTGAGTTCAGTTTTCTCTTCCACATTTTCTCTCTTTCTCTCGTAACATGGTATCAGGTTAGGATTTTTTTTTCATGGCAGATCCAGATCCCAATCTCATTCCCAATCCAAATCCCATCCTCAATCGCAATTTTCCTCCCATTGATCCGAATGATGAGCTATTCCTTCATCATTCTGATCATCCAAATTACATTTTGTCCACTTCCCTTCTCTCCGATCGCAATTATGGCTCATGGCGTCGCTCTGCAGAGGTTTCTTTATGGCGAAGAACAAACTTGGATTTGTAACCGGATCCTGTGTTCGGCCAGCTGAGAATCCTCTCCTTGCAGCTCAGTGGGATCGCTGCAACAACATGGTTATCTCGTGGATTTTTCACTCAGTCGAAAAGGATATTGCTGAATCTATCCTCTTCTTCCGCTCCGCTGCTTTGCTTTGGGACAATCTCGCGTCTCGCTTCTCCAGATCCAATCGCACTCGCAACTTCCAGATCCAGCGCGAATTGTTCTCCATTTCTCAAGGTTCGTTGTCTGTTACATCTTATTTTACGAAGATGAAGAAGCTTTGGGATGAATATTTTACTCTGATTGAGAATCGAGTCTGTGATTGTGGATCTGCTAGTCTTCTTCATCAGTTGATTGATGATCAACAGACAATTCAATTTCTGGTTGGCCTCAACGAATCGTATAATGCTGTGCGAGCTCAGATCTTGATTATGCGACCTCCACCACCTCTCACTGAGGTTTATAAGCTGATTCTCCAGGAAGAAGAACAGCGTGAATTAGGTAATCCACCACCTCAAGGATCTACCGATTCTACGGCCTTTGCCTCGCAAAAATCATCTGATTCTAGATCTTCTTCAACTGGATCTGCTGGCAGAGGTCAATCTCCCGCTCCTCATGGACGTGGATCCACAGGTAAAGGTTCCCAGGGAGGTCGCGGCACCTTATTTTGTGACCATTGCAAGATTGGTGGTCACATCATGGATACTTGCTGGAAGATTCACGGCCACACCTTATTTTGTGATTTCTGCAAGGTAGGAGGTCATCTTGTTGATAAATGCTGGAAGAAGCATGGCTATCCACCTGGCAAAGGTCCTAATTCGTCTGGCGCCACTGCTGCTACTGCATCCACTTCCAATGTTACTGCTGCACCTCCAGGCTTGACTCAGGATCAGTGTAGCCAACTGCTTGCCTTGCTTCAGAAATCGAATATGTCCTCTTCTGATTCTGCAGCATTTTTGGCAGGTACGAATTTTTGATTTCTCTCTTCTGCAGTAAATCCGGTTTGGATCATTGACAGTGGTGCTACTGACCACCTCACCCCACATAAACATTTCTTCACCTCCCTTACACAGTTGCCTAAACCTATTCAGATCACTATGCCCAATGGCAAGACAGCTTCTGTTTCATTTTATGGTCCTGTTGTTATTAATTCTTTCCTCACTTTACAAAATGTCCTTTATGTTCCTGCATTTTGTTTCAATCTCATTTCTGTTAAAAAGATCATTTCAGACACTGGTCTTGATGTTCTTTTCACACCAAATTTTTGTTTCCTTCAGGGCCGTTTGATGAAGAAGCCTCTTGTGCTTGGTAGAGCTGTCAAAGAACTTTATGTTACAAATATGATTTCTTCTTGTAAGACTGATAAACATGATGTGGCTCTTGTTGACAATTTTACTTTGAATAAACCATTTACTTGTGCCTCTTCTGTTGCTTTGTCCTCTCATTTGGTTGAATTATGGCATTGTAGTCTTGGACATGTCTCTTATTCTCAGCTGAAACACCTGAGCTTCCTTGATTGCACACAGAAACCTTTGCACTTGTGCAAAATCTGTCCCAAGGCCAAACAACACAGATCTCCCTTCCCAGTTTCTGTCCCCAAAACCACCAAGCCCTTTGAGATTATACACATTGACACTTGGGGACCTTATAGACACCATACTCACAATGGTCATCGATATTTTTTTACCATTGTGGATGACTTTACACGCTGTACATGGACCTATTTGATGTCTTCAAAGAGCAATGCTCTCACTCTTTTACAGTCATTTTGTGCCATGGTGTGCACTCAATTTTCTGCACATATTCAGATTGTTAGATCTGACAATGCAGCTGAGTTTTGTAGTTCTAATGCCTTACAATTTTTCTCATCCAAAGGAATCATTCACCAAACCTCTTGTCCTTATACCCCTCAACAAAACGGCATTGTTGAAAGAAAACACAAACACCTCCTTGAGGTAGCTCGTGCCCTTTTCTTTCAGTCCAATCTACCTATATCCTATTGGGGAGAATGCATCCTCACTGCAACATTTCTCATCAATAGGACTCCTTTGCCCTCTCTTAAATTTGATACTCCTTTTTTCAGGTTATTTCATTCACAACCTGACTACTCTTTTCTCAAAGCCTTTGGCTGTTTGTGTTTTGTTTCTTCATTACCCAAATCCACTGATAAATTTCTTCCACGAGCTATACCTTGTGTCTTCATTGGTTACTCCTTTGGTAAGAAAGGTTACAAGGCATTAGACATCAAAACCAAACAGATTTACCACACCAGAGACATTGTGTTTCATGAGTCTCATTTTCCTTTTCATCTCAAACCACCTATTGCCTCAACCACTTTACCCACATTGCAGGATCAGCCTTTTGATTTTATCTTTACTCCCATTACTACCCCTGATCCTACACCCCCACTCACCTCTCCTGATCACCCCCTTGATCATTTTCTTAATGATCACCCTCCTGTTCAGCCTCCTGATGCTACCATTTCAGTAAGAAAGTCGACAAGAACACATCATGCTCCCTCTTACTTGAATGATTATGTTTGTTCCTTTAGTTCTGATATCACTCTATCTCACAATGTTGCTTCTTCTTTTTCTTTACCTAACTCTCATTTTGCTTTCTTAAGCCACATATCTTCTCACCTTGAACCTACATCCTACAAAGTAGCATCACTAGATCCTAATTGGATTTCTGCTATGAAGAAAGAAGTAGAGGCTCTGCAGGCCAATGGCACTTGGGAAGTAGTACCTTTGCCTCATGGAAAGACACCAGTTGGGTGTAGATGGGTCTTTAAAGTCAAACTTAAATCTGATGGGAGCCTTGAAAGGTATAAAGCTCGATTAGTAGCTAAAGGATTCACTCAAAAGGAGGGCATTGATTTCCATGATACATTCTCTCCTGTGGTGAAGATGACAACCATCAGGACTATTGTTGTTGTTGCTGCTTCAAAGAAGTGGGATCTTCATCAGCTAGACGTGAATAATGTCTTCCTCCATGGTGATCTTCATGAGGATGTTTATATGGTGAGGCCTGAGAGTCTTCCAAATCCTTTGAATTTGGTTTGCAAGCTTAAAAAGTCTTTATATGGTCTCAAGCAAGCATCTCGCCAATGGTTTCACAAACTCACATCTGCATTGCTATCCCTTCAGTTTGTTCAGTCTAAGAACGACTATTCTTTGTTCATCAAGAGACGCTCTAGCCTCCTCACTGTCCTTGTTGTTTATGTAGATGACATTGTCATCACAGGAACTGATCATTCTGAGATACAGAATCTTAAGGTGTTTCTTGACAGAACCTTCAGCATCAAGGATTTGGGTCGCTTACACTACTTTCTGGGGATTGAGGTCTCCTATCTCCCATCTGGGATTGCCTTGACTCAATCCAAGTTCACCCATGATTTGCTTGCTGCAGTTTCGTCTTGCCTGGATAAGCCTGCCACTACTCCCTTACCTTTGCATCTCAAGTTTAATTCAACAGATGGAGACCCTTTACTTGATCCCTTTTCTTATAGGACTCTACTTGGCAAACTCAATTACCTTACAAACACCAGACCTGACTTGAGTTATGCAGTTCAAACTCTAAGCCAGTTCATGCAGAGTCCTCGTACTCCTCATTGGGATGCACTTCTTCATACCCTTCGTTATGTCAAGCAATCAGTTGGTAGGGGAATTCTCCTTAATGGTTGTGATGCTCCAGTGCTTAAAGCTTTTTCTGACTCTGATTGGGCTGCTTGCCCCATGACACGACGCTCTGTCACTGGTTTTGTTCTTCTTCTTGGCTCTTCACCTATAAGTTGGAAGTCCAAAAAGCAAACTGTGGTATCCCGCAGCTCTTCTGAATCAGAGTATCGTGCAATGGCCAATGCTGCAACTGAAGTCACTTGGCTTGTTCGCCTTTTGCTTGAACTTGGTGTTGATTCAGTCCAACCAGTCACCCTTTTCTGTGATAACCATTCGGCAATGCAAATTGCAAAGAATCCTGTTTTCCACGAACGCACCAAACACATAGAGGTTGATTGCCATTTCACACGGGACAAAGTGATGAGTGGTTTGCTAGAGCTTGCTTATGTTCCTTCTTCTGAACAGTTGGCTGATGTGTTCACCAAGGTTCTGCCCACACCACAACACCAATACATTGTCTCCAAGCTTGGATTGTACAAATCTCCAGCTTGAGGGGGGCTGTTGAGAGTAATGGTTGTTTTGTGTTTAAGTGTTGAAATTACAAATTTCAGTTGAAATAGTGGTGTGGAGTACTTGCTCAGCAAGTTGTATAAATACTCATGTAATTGGTTTCAATACAATTGAGTTCAGTTTTCTCTTCCACATTTTCTCTCTTTCTCTCGTAACAAACACAACAGATTATATTTATGTGTGCTGATTCTAAACTGCATAAAATATACAAACTCATAATCAAAGATGTAACAAAAGCTTTCCCTTCCCCCATAAAATAGTTTTTAATACTTGCTTCCCTTCCCCCAGTCCGATCAGAGGCCAGCAGCAGCTCAATTCTTTCCCGATTTGGCTTAGCACACCTCCTTCCTCTCTCCCTGTTTCATTCCATGCTTCACCAAAAATTGCAAAATGCCAAGCCCCAGCCATACCACTGCAGCTCACCCCTCCACCTTCTCCCTGTGTGATGCCAAGCATCCCTCTGCCCTTCCTTGTCCTGTTTTCTCAGCCCCATCTCCCCTCTTTAGAATTGAATCTAAACCCCACAGCAATCCCCCACACCACACATACCTCCCCATCACTCTTTCCCCCTTTTTTATCCCTCTGATTTCCCCTCAAACACCAACGCTATCAACCATATTTGCTATCAACCATATTTGCTGCAAAGTTATGAATGCTTAAAACTTCCATTTTCCAACATGGGCAACATAAACAGATGATGAATCAACCCAGTTGCCCTTAATCACAACTAATCTTGATTTCCTCTCAGAAGGCCATTCATTCCAATGCTTAAGATTTCTACAATGTACAAGCCTATTATGGGAGAAAAAAATGTTTATCTACACTCGACCGATAGTCTAAGAGGTTGTTACATGTTGCTGAATGGAAGCTTTAATCCTTTTTATGTTGGGCCCATGATTTCAACCACTTACACTAAATACAACCAGAAATGTGGTCCAAGGGTTTAATACATCTCAAAAAGATCAATAACCACAAGAGCAATCTCAGATCTCAATCAATCAGTTAAGAGCTAGAGCTTAAGGGAATTTATATATCAGCATATATAACAGTATCCAATCAAGAACGATCAACCAGTAAATATAATCAAATCAAAAATGATAAATCATTCACAGATGAAATCTAAAGAAGAGAACAACAGCTCACCCTGTCCATTAAGAGATACATATTCAAAATTAATCCCAACAATATCAATTAATGAACTAAAAAGCAACTTGGTAAATGAACTTTTTCATTAGTTACTGTAAATGCAAACATAAATCATAATTAATGAATCATCTCTCGCTAATTAGGCTTGCAACACTCACCACAATAGCTCAATAATGAGATCGCTTAGACCGATGAGTTATGATCAGAGCAAAAACATCACACCAATACTTCCTAGTGAATAATGGGATAACAAGAAGTGAGTCTTCAACCCGCGACATGAGATCTATGGGGACGCAAAATTGTTAACATTTGGCATGGCCCCAACCGGGTCATATATCTGCATCAAGTTGGAAAGTGGGCAGAATTCCCAAGGGAACTATGAAGTCTTAGTAAAAAATATCAAGTGTTTCACAACTGAGTGATTGAGAAGATCGACGAAATTTCAATCTCTATTAGCCCTAGCTATACAACATTTCAGTGTCTATTTGTAAATGCAATACTATACTTCTAATTGGATGCAAAGCAACATGCATATTATAAAGGACAATGTGATGCTAGGCAGCACAAACTATCCATTCTCTACATGGTCACAGAAAAGTGCAATAAAGAGAAAGAGAGAGTGAGAGGCAGTATGTGAGAAATATACAGTATCATTGAAGGTCTGGTTCTATAAAGAAATAATTCATCTTTCATGGTTGTGTACCATCAATGTTCCAGATTGTAGGTCAAACAGAGCCACTGCTTTGCCATATGGATAATCAGAGCAGAACTCAACTGCTACAAAATCCTTGTCACTTCTATATTTCTTTTGCTGTTCAAATTCATATTCCAGGAAAGAGCTTCACCTGTATGAATGGGCCAGAGTTATTGAAAAAGATTTGCATTATCAATAGCTTAGTGTACTAATGAAAAGCTGACAACATTTAAAAGGGGAAAAAAATTGAGGCATAATCATAATGAAAGAAAAATAGGTACTTACTGCACAAAAACAGACCTCTTCCCTCCAGCAATGCTCGGCTTCAGCTCACCCATAGTCACAACCCCCATCCCCCTCTCCTCTCAAGTCTCCTGATCTACAATAACAAAACCCCGCCGGAGTTAACCCAAAATCTGACTTCCCTAAGAACCCATATCAAACCATAAAGTTGATGATACAATACAAACGTCCCACAATTAAGAACCAGGTATCCACTTTGCCTTTTTATGCTCTCCGATGTTGTGAGAGGCTCAGCTTAAACTTAAGGGGCCTTCTCTAAGGGAAGTCACATCAGCTCATGCACACTTAAAAGAACAATCCATTCAGGCAAGACTTTTTTTTTTTTAAATGGATCGGAGTAAATAATTTAGGGTTTTGTTTATTGTTAATTATGACCTGATATGTGCTTAGTGTGTAAAAGTCAAGGGGGGAATTGAAGCTTTTCTGTAGCTGCTTTTCGGTGGAAGGGAGAAAGGAAGGGAGGGGGGGTGTAAAATGTATTTTGGCAGGGAGGGAGGTGTGACAATCATGGCTTTTCAAAGGGAAATAAAAAAGGGTGGGATTTTGGAGATTAGCTTAAAATACGGCTTTGATTATGTGTAAAGCTACCCCTACGTTTAAGTGGGCATATTACCATGAATGGTTATGAAGTGTTATAGTGAGAACCACTGCATTGAGTTAATATTAGGCTTTGTTAATCATCAAAAGCTTACCAATTGTTTTTATGCATATTGTTAATTATAATCCTCAATACAAATCATCACTTTCAGAAATTATAAAAGCGATTTTGGGAACGAGAAAGGTCATCACTTAGCAGATTCAATAAATTGAATGTAAGTACAGAAAGTATGCAACAACGGAAGGAGGAATCTACAATAGGGTCTAAAATTAGAGAAAATAAGATTGAATAGAATAGAAAATGATCAAATCAAGGTGGATCAAAGTATGAAATATAGAACAATAAAGTCCGAAAACCCTAACTCAGAAAGAAACAACCTGTAATCTAGCAATAAACAAACCTAGGTAGGTCAAAAAAGAAAGAGAAACCGGATTTGTCTATACCTCTTCAACACTATAAAGCTAAAGTCGGCGAACAAAAGAAACAACTCGAGCAGCAACTAAAGAACATCAATAATTCCAAATGAAAACCAAATCAAAATCAAGAACTTATCCATGACCCAATAGAAACCATAAAACTCTAATTCTTCTACCTAACACAACTTTGTTTGTTTTTTATAATGCAAGGAAACCCCAACTCTTTGTATACAGTAGCAGGTCAGATGAGTTTAAACAAACCCAAAAGTTTATACTCAATAAGGTTTGGGCATCAAAATTGACAACACAATCAACTCCAACCTTAATGAAAAGCATACCATACCTAGATTTCGGGAGCTTATGGGGGTTTAGTTTTGCTTTGGTGAAGACAGCATATACTCATCCATTTCTATATTTCTTTCCAGTTTAGTAACTTTGAACTCCTCGCATCTTTCTTTCGCTTCCTTCCCGAGTCTATTATTGAGCTGCAATAAGGAAAATTCTACACCTTAGAAACTTGAATATTTTTTTTTATGCTTAGAAGTCAGAACATCCAACTTCCAAGGGAATTAAGAGGATCAACCGACAAAGTGACTAAATTTCAAACTAAAACCCTGAAACATGCTTATAGCAACAGAGGGTAAAATAGGTAACCTCACGCTCAGCCAAAGCAGACTCAAGGTCAAGTTCTCGAACACAAAGAGAATGAAAAGGAAGCGGTGTGGACTGTACACAAATTACAGAGAAGTAAAGAAAAGACGGATACACCCACGAAAATAAAATAAAATCATTTCAAATGCAAACTATGGAGGACAAATTAGTCATTACATACGAAAAGTGAGACGGCAAGAAATTGCGCTGAATATAGCCGTAGATAAAAACACATATAAGGCACCAATATAGCTGCTTCTTCCTCACTTAACTGCACATCACGAAGAACATAGATTTGATGCCAATTTCCAAATATCAAACACCATGAACAAATGAAGGACAAGCAAAGAAAAGATAAAAATGATCCATTCACTACTTACTTAATTTAGTCTTTCGAGCAAGACCCACCATAAGAGCTGCTGCAGCATTCTTATAGGTGTTCTCTTCAATAAATCTGATTATCGAGTTGATGACAAAGCAACGTTAAGATGCCGATAGAGTCCTGCCAATCGGGTGGCCTGTGGTCACCATTGGCCAAGGCAGTTGCAATGATAGCTGCCAACTCCATAACCAATGATAATGATTTCCACATAAAGTCCAAGAACTTGAGGATTATGCTCTCCTGTCAATGAAACCAAATACATGAGATTGCTCCTATATATACAATTTATTCAAATTCGATACAATGCTTGGAACAAAAAACTTATATCTTTACTTTAATTTCAACACTTGCTTTTGGATGATTTTGACTTCGTAACACGGTGACAGTGCAAACCCTCACATGGATCAGCCACATATTTGCCTTGAAATGATTCTGCAGCCACAAGCAACTAACAAAAGAGAATCTCCTTAAATAGTACCTTCTTGCCTTACTCAAAAAAAAAAAAAAAAATAGTACCTTCTTTAAAAAATAGACTTAATTACCATATAGAATGTATTGTTTTTGCAAGAAAAGAGAATTAAAATGTCAAAACATACACTTTTAAAATGGTTAAAATGTTGTACAGACTACAATGAGTGGTTGCTGCTGCATTTTAGTAAAACTTGGAGTAACTATGACATTGAGCTTCATTGGACATTAATCCAAATAGCTAAATCAGTTTCATCATTTACAACACTAATCACAAACTAAAGAGGCTACCTATCGAAAAAATTTCGTCAACAAATTCAGCAATGCAAATATGTCAAATTGTATTCCATTAAAGCAAAACTCTGAAATCTGTAAAGCAGCGCATACAACTACGAAAACAAAGAAAAAGCCTAACTCACCTACGGTCTCGCAGAAGGTAGGGATTGGAGGAGAAAAAGAGGATATGGTGGCACAATTCAACCGACCAAATTGAGATCCATCATTAGGCTTGCCCAATTCACCCAATTCAAACCCAGAACAAAAAAACCTGAAACGAGATTGAAAACTCGTAAGGCAATTAATCAAGATTTGTACAACCTACGAACAGGAAGGTCAAATTTGAGAAATAAAACCCCTAATCTGAATAAAGCAAAATTCAATTAAGGAAACAAGTGCAGCAAAATGAAAACGAAAACAAAAAATTAGGGTTCAAGTCTAACTTCAATTCGGAGTAAACAAAGATCCGATTTGACAATAAACCGAGAACTAGAGCTCGCATAGGGGACAAACTGGCAGAGCAACGGCTGCGCAAGGTCATCTGTAGCATGAGACCGAACACAGACTATTCGAAGGAGGTAATCGGACCAGAAAGAAGAGACGAAGAGGAGGGCAAACACAGACGATTCGAAGGAGAGATCAAATTGTGGGAGGAAGAGGCGGTGATGGCGGCGGGTGGTGCACAGCCTTGTACGAATTCGGTCATCCAATCTAATCCAATCGACGTCGGGGTGGTTATACAAACGCAAGAAACTGCAATCAACGCCGCAACAAGAATTTAAGAAGTAGAAATCGAACAAGTAGGAAAAAAAATACTAAACCCGAACAAAAGAACTGAGAAATGTGGGGGCGAAATTCACTTTGTATACAGCAGGCCGAGCGACTGAAGCGACTTCTCATAACCAAATCCGAAATTAGGGCCCTAAATCTAGTTGAAATAAGAAACATATAGAGAACAGAAATACACCTGTAACTGAAGCCATGATTGAGGGTTTGAGTAGGATGTTGATTTCTCCACCAATTGGTGCCTCAACTTGGAGAATTTAACTGATGAAATTCTAATTCACTGGGAGCCAGAAGAAGATGGAGGTTCAAGCGCAAAGTCCATGGGAACCTTCTTCCTGAAGAGATGAAGATCGGCAAGCACAGAGGAGAGACCACGGGGAGAGAGGAGCGATTATTAGATGAAAAGACGGAAAAGGACATTGAAACAAAAAAATAATAATCTATATCTAATATCTAATATAATACTAAAACAGATGCTGAATGTGCTCCTTGGCGGTCTCAGCTTAAAAGTAGATTATCTAACTAATAATAATAATTTATTGTTAATCCATTACTTAATTTTAATCTATCTAATATAATTAATTAATTCCTTACTTAATTATTTTTTCGGTGAACTCCAAACTTAAATTTCTAATTGCGCCTCTCGAAATTGTCTTACAAACAGTTAATAAAGCTTACTGTACAAACTTTGGCTCATATTTAAAAAAAATTCGGCTTAAAATTGACATAAGTAGTTATTGTTTTATTTTAAATGGAAAAAGATTGGTGGATAAGTTCGGTTTATTTATAACTTTGGTATTCATGTTTTTTATTTACTTTCGAAATTAGCCATGATTTTTACCCAGAAAATGTACTTAAGAAAGTAGATTTGGTTGGGTAAGATTTCGAATCTTACAAAAATTTTAAAAAATAAAAATTAAAAGTTGTTAGAATGGTAAATGATAAATAGAGTTTTAAAATCCAAACTTATATATATGACTTATGACTTCCACGGCAAAATGCTTATTAAGGATAAACATCGCGATTATTTTAAATTGTGTGGTAGATATTCCGTATTTGAATTTATTTTTTGGTAGAATACTCCGTATTTGATACATTATGCAATTATAGTATTCGAGATATTTTGAGCCAATCTTAACAACTATGCTATACATTTTGTTTACTTAATCACATAACAATTTACTTTAACCTTAATTTTATACTACGTCACATTTTTAAAAAATTTAACTCAATAATTTTTAATGCATTACAAAGTACATATCGATTTTTAACTATTAGATATTTAACTAATTTTTAAAACACCACCGAATAATATTTTATTGTTAGGGAGTGTTTTGAAAATTAATTTAAAACAATAAATAAATTATTTATTTATATATTGTTAAAATAAAATTTTTTTTTTTTGGTAGTGAGTTAAAATAAATTATATACTTATCTCATTTTGATATTTTTTTTTATTAATTTCTATTTAATCTTTTATTAAAAATAGTTGATTTAGGTACAATTAATTACTACTAAAATTAATTAAGATGCTTTGATTTATCTACTTTAAATAATTATTTCACCAACTATAGCCACACTAACTTTTCCAATTTCAATCTCTTTTTAATTACAAAACTAATTCCATGAAAAAAAATCTACCAATGAAAGTTTCAATTAATTAATTATTATTTTTAATCAATAATGATGTATAATAATAATAATAATAATAATAATAATAATAATAATAATAATAATAATAATAATAATAATAATAATAATAATAATAATAATCAAATATAAAATCTGATTCTTTGGATTTTTAGGTAATATTGCATTTTTTTTATTATTCATCTTATGAAGTTTTTTACCAATTTTCAAAATATTAAACTTTTCGATGGAGTAAATAAAACCAATTTATTTATCTAATCCCTATCAATCTAGCACGGGAAGACCTTTTTTTTTTATCTATCTCTCTATATATAAGGGCGTGGGCTTTCATTCACATCATACTAATCAAAATTTCAATTATCGAAAATAAAATTCCAAACTCCTACTTTATCTTTGTTGTAAATTGTGCATTTGACTTCAATTGATGGTTATGGACTTTATTTTGATTCATTTGTGGATATATTTTCTTCTCATATATTACCATTTATATTCTAAAATTGATTTCATGTTTTTTTAATGCAAGATAGTGATGACAATGAAAAGTTAATTTCCATAACCGACAATGATCTAAAAAGAAAATTAACATATATACTCTACAAGCTTAAGATCCAAAAGATTTTCATTCATTTTTTTATTTGTCATATGTTTTATGACATTAAGTTAACTATCCATGCTTTAGCCTAATATATAATAATAAAGCTTTTATTTAGACATTACAAATCATATAACATGCTCAAATAAAACTAATAAAAAGATAATATTTGATAAGAGTTTTTAGCTTCTTAAAAAACATGTCAAATAAATAGAATTGTCTATATTTTGAGGAAAGGATCTTTTTTAACTTTTAAGTTTATTTGTAACACCCCGTCCCACATCGGATATCATAAGGATGTTGAGAGTGGTTTATAAGTGATTCAAGTCCAACCTATGTCACAAGAGCTCTTCCTTTTCAGGCTCTAAGACTAACTCCAATAGTTGTATGTAAATGTCTAAATGTGTACTTTTTAGACATTTTTGAGCTCCATTGGTTGATTTTGGGGTGTGCAAATGTGCACATTTGAGCATACAATGTACAAATTTGAGCACATCACCTCCCCCATGTGTAAAAACTTTTTCAAAAATCAAGATAATTTTATTGGTGTATTTTTTATGATTTTTGTTTTCTTTTTTATTTTAACTTAATTGTATTTGAATGGTGTGTAAAAAATACACATTTGACCATTGGAGCAAAATACCAAAAAGTATATAAGGTGTATTTTTACACATCTTGTGCAAATGTATACATTATAGGCAAAACCATTATGGATAGTCTAAGTGAGGACAACGGACCTGAAAGGTCTAGGTAGCATGGGTTGGCGCCTCTTAAGACTCCGGGTCTTACACTATTAATATAATATTATTTTTTTATGTTCTCCATCCCAAAGTTCTGAAAATTTCATTCACCATCGTTTGGTGGAATATTGTGTAGTCCAACTACCAAATTATTTGGTTCTACCTTCCAACCCATTAGCTCAACAAATGTGTGTTTAATACTCAAAGTAATCAATCAGCTTACTAAAAAAACTTAGAAGGCTAAAAAAAACTCATTCTCAAACAATAGTGGTGACTTAAAACTTTGTACTACTTCTGTCTCAAAATATCGGTCGTTTTACTTTTTAGCACGTTTTTTAAGGAGTTAAAAACTTTATAAAATATTAACTTTTTTTATTAGTTTTTAACAATAATACTATACTTATTATTAATAAGCATAGTATTATTTTTAAAAACCAATAAAAATATAATATTTTTACAAAGTTTTGAGCTTCTTAAAGAACATGCCAAAAAAAATAAAACGACATATATTTTGAGACGCATGAAGCATTTTTTTTTTACTTTTAAGTTTATTACAAAATATTTCTTCTCCGATATTTTTATGTGCTCTCCATATAAAAGTTTTTAAAACTCCATTCACATAGAGTTTGTGTAATATGTAGGGGAACTACCAAATGATTTGGTCTTACCTTCCAATCCATTAACACAACAAAAAATAATCGTAGAGGGCCACATTTTTATATCATACCCAGGGCATTTCAAATCTCGAACCCAACTCTGCTAGGAAGGTGAGGCATGGACGTTTTGCCACATATATTATATATTGATATAATATAGGCATTATATTTTTTATCCAACTTTATATTATTTTTCTATATCGTTTTCATATTATTATAATAGTATAATATATCTAATATATATTGTGAATAAATTATGGTAATATATTTTACAAATCCCGTGCGTTACGCACGGGTACTACGCTAGTAAAATACTAAAACAGAGACCACTGAAGCGACCTCGTGGCCACGGAATTTTCTGGATTAAAGTTATATTATATTTCTGGGCCACATCAATTAATAAATCAATATAGTTAGGTAAAAAATTTATCTTTCTAGATACATCATCTATCCAATATAACTTTATATTTTAATTAAATAAATATATATTACACGTAATATAGTTAGTTGAAAACATATCCAATCTAACTAATCAAATATAATAATATATATAAAAAAAACCGATCCAAGTCCTAATAGGTAGGTTGTTCATAAACCTATACTTGAAAGCAAGTCAAATTGCATGTCGGTACGTTAGAGATTATATTTTCCCAATCGTAATTTGAATATATTTGTCAAATTAAATCTTTGTCAAATATTCTATCTTTTTTAGATGAAATTAAATATATTTGTATAAATATTCAACTTTATATTTTAATTAGGTAGAAAAATTTATCCTTTAGATGAAATTGAATATATTTGTATAAATATTCAACCTTATATCTTACATAGTTGGAAAATTTATCCTTTTTAGATGAAATTGAATATATTTGTGTAGATATATATATCTCATAAGATTTTATATTGAATGGATAATTAATTAATGGTTTAAGATAGAATATTATATTTCCTATATATAGTCTAATCTACGAGTCATCACCAAACACGAAACCTTCGATATCATTAGCCGGTTCAACAACTTTCAATAGTTGCAAATCAAGATTTGAAGCACAAGAGGTATAGTTTTGACTGTATTCATCATATGTAGATCCTACTATGTGTATGCAATAGCTTTATGTTCTAAAATAATGTCCTTAATTAAAATAGTTTTATTCATAATATGTAGATTTGCCGCTTCAAGAGGTATATATCCCTAAAATAGCTTTATATTCATATATTTATCATTTTTTCAGTTGTTTTAATGACGAATGTATACAATAAGATTGATGAAATTAACACAGACAGAAGTGACTGGGTCATCGAAGTTCGAGAAAACGGAGAAAATAGATATAGGAATGGTTCTCTTAGATGAAGAGGTAAGCTCTTATATTAATTACACCTTATTTTAATTTAAGGTAATTGATGCGGTTTTGATTAAAGTATTAATTTTTACTTCTTTGAATTATACATGCAGGATTAATCAAAGGTTGGTCTTTTAAATTGTATAATTTATTTGGTATATTTTTTTAATAGAAAGTGATTAGACCCTGGGTAAGCCTACTTGACCTAATAAAAAATGATATAAATAAGCTTTCTTACACTTCGTGGGACTCCTATGCTGAGCAAATGGCAAGATATATACATAAACGTGTCCACGGTGACTCTCAGTTTGCCACAGTGAAGGTTTTTTGAAGTTATATCCACATTGAGTTTGAGTTATTCCGGCCCACCAAAGAAGTGTAATTATGAAACTATTAACTATAGCAATGACGATGAGGATATTGCCAAGTTATATCAAATACCAAGTTCAAGGCATCAAAGACCAGTGAAGAGGGAAAACCGGTGAACATTGAAAAGGAGGACATCTAAACATTTTACTATATTAGTTTGTTATAATAGGTTTAATTAGGGGTGGACACAAATCCCGCAAATCCCGATCCCATCCCGGTCCCGTCCCGATCCATGTGGGATTTAGGACAAAATAGCGAATCCCGTCCCGATCCCGTCCCGCAAATATGATGCGGGACGAAACGCGGGACGATCCCGGTGGGATCCCGCAAATCCCGTCTCGTCCCGCATATAATAATAATAATAATAATAATAATAATAATTTTTATAATAATAATAATATTAGAATATTATAGAATAATAATATATTATTATTAGTATTATTATTTTGAGCAAATATTATAATTATAATTATAATCATAATCTTCCATTTATAATAATAATAATAATATTTTCTTATAATAATATTATTATTATTATTTGAGAAAATATTATTATGTAATATTATAATATAATTTAATAATAATATTACTTTATAATAAAATTATTATTCTTATTATATAGCATTATACCATATTATATTTTTTTCTTGTAAAGTATAATTATTTTATAATAATAACAATAAAAATAATTAATAATAATAATATTATTATTATTATTTTTAATTATAACGTGGCATTATTATTATTATTATTATTATTATTATTATACCCATTTAGAGCTACAAGAGGCAAATAGCTAAATACGGTATTCTTTCCAACTATCAATCGATAATGAGACAGTATTTGGTGAATCTCATCTCAATCCTTTTCCGTCACGATCTAGTAAGATAATGTATCCAAATATGTTGAACATTATAATTAATTATACAATCATTGTATGAATTAATAATAATATTATAATATTAATAATAATAATAATAATAATATTGTTATTATTATTGAATAATATAGTTGAGAAGAATACCATATTCAACATATTATACAAATTAATGAATTATGAAAGCATTTTTCACTTTGCAAATTTATATAATATTTTATTATTCTTATTTGCGGGACAAGGCCCGTCCCGTCCCGATCCCGTCCCGTCCAGACACCATCCCGTCCCGATCTCGTCCCGAAAAAAAAGTGGCAATCCCGTCCCGTAAAAATTTCGCGGGACGAGTCCCGTTCCGGCTCAATCCCGTCCCGTCTCATCCCGTGCCCACCCCTAGGTTTAATAATTTAGGCAAAAGTAAAAGATAGATTAATTTTTTATATTCACTTTCCCACCCGTTGCTTATGTACGTACATCTAAATATATATCTTTTACTTTTAATAAGATAAAAAATTGACACGTTACTGTAGATAAATATCTTAATCACAAACTCTAATTAAAATATAAGCTATAAAGTTATATTGGATAGATTATGTAAAAAGATAAGTTTTTAGCTAACTATATTCGTTTATTAAAAAATTATAGATCACTGAAATTAATTATGACTATATTACAAAAGAAATCTATATAATATTAATATATATATATATATATATATATATATATATATATTGCACCGATAAATCGCGATAATGGATCCAAATCCAATAACTTTCTAATATATAAAATATATTTATATATATCACCGTTAATCTATCTTCAAGATATTATAGGTTATCCGATTTTATTATATGTTATATAAATTTTGGCTTGAAATTTGTGACTTTATATTTTTATCCGATTTGTTAATGGAGCTAGCAAGATCTTGCGTGACTTTTAGATCAAATTAAATTTGTGACTTTATATTTTTTATCGGAATTGTTAACGGCACTGGCAAGATTGATCTTACGTGAATTTATATCAAATAATTAATTTAAACTTATATAATATAGATCTGACATTATTTTATATCTTTATTAATTTTATAATATTCAAATAATTTAAACTTAGTTTACATAATTATAAGATTTTAAATTATGTAAACTAAGTTTACATGACTTTATAAATAACCGTTAATATTACGTTTGTATAAACAATTACATAAATTTATATATACACATAACTTCTTTTATCCACCGCTTTAACATAGATCCACTTTATTTATTAATTTCATCTTTTGAAAGGATCTTATCAATTACGTATAGCGTTAGTTAAATAAATGCATAAATCTAAAATGATAGCTAATATTATATAGGTTTTTAGCTTATAATTTAAAGATAAAATTCAAAGATTAGTTAAAAAAAATTAACCCAAAATAAGGAAAAATCTACTTTATTTGGTGAAATAAGATAACCACTTAATTTAGTTTATAATTAGATGAAATCTTCCATTGAAATATTTCAAGGAAACCATTTTAACCTTTACACTTTAATAAAAAAAAACTTAATATAAAAAATACATAGTATAATTATAAAAAACCGCACAACGGGCGGGTACCGAATACTAGTTTCATAATGTTTGAGGGGCAAATAAGCGATTTCATAGCTGAAGAGCTGTGAGCCCTCAGATTTTGCAGAAGAAGGGCCGGGATGGATTTTGAGACTGGCGCAGTGCCGCACTTGGAAAAAAAAAAAAAAAAAGAGAGGAATACAGGCCATAAACACATATAAATCGAATTAAAACGAAACTGAAACTAAACTTCGATGGCGCGGCTTCTGGCCAACAACAGAGCTCAACTGGGTACATTATTCGAGACAGCACAGGAGATCCTATTGCAATGGGAAACAAACTGGTAGGGCAACAATCCCCTTTAGTTGATGAAGCGTTAGCACTAAGACTTGAGATTCAGAAGGCTCTCGAATTAAAAATCCCAGAAATCATTATTGAAGGCGATTCTCTGACCATCATCAACCAACTACAAAAAAAAGATCAAATGCCCGTGGGTTATTGATCTTATTATGTCAGACATTACCACGCTACTCACAGGGTTTTACGAAGTTACGTTTTCACACGTTCTTCGTAACGGCAATTGCGTGGCAGATAAGGTTGCACACCTTGCTCATATTGCCCCCATCCCTAACTTATACAATGATCCAGGTCTTCTCGACCTCATCCGAAAGGATGCTATCGGATAGATTTATGCATCCGAATTTTTACTCAATCAAAAAAAAAAAAATCGAATTAAAATAAGGTTGGGGTTGGTAGTAAGCGACATCCGGGCGGCGCTGCCAGCCAGAAAAGACCCCGCAGCCGCACCGTACCCGCTCCGACGCTCGGTGGTGGCTCTTCTCCGGAGTGGCGGCAACGGCGACTCCGCTCGGCTCCTCCTTCACGGCTGCTGGCATCTGTTGAGATTCAGCCTTGAATATTCTCCCCAAATCCGATTGAAAAGGTTAGTGTAATGATATGTGTTAATTTCCTATGTCTTGTATGCCTTATATGTTACTTGTATTTATGTGTGTATGCTTGTAACATGTATGTATATGATGATCGTACATGTCTACATATAGGAACCATATATACTATGTATGGATGCATACTATATCTTATACTCGACTGAGTCGAATTGAGCTATGAGAGCTTGATCCTCTAACGAGTATAGGCATATAGTATGGTGTGATAATACATAAGTAATATATGATATGCTATATGTATAACATGTATAATGTAAAGAGAGACATTATATTCTCGTTACTGGGCTTTGGCCCATTACTGAGAATAAGCCCATTGGTTGCCGGGTTGGAGATGAGGAGCCCATGAGCTTGAGCCCGCGTGCCAGAAGAAACCCTAAAGTTGCGACGCTGCGTTTTGCTTGGCTGGAGCTCTCCTTTGGTGACCTAGCTATATAAGCTCCCTTTGGAGTTTTCCTGCCGTCGTACTGTTCAGCTCTCTCTCTCTTCATCTTCCACACAAACGCTCTCTCTTCTAGGGTTTTCTAGGGTTTGGTGTTCCTCTCCCTTTGCCTGAAGATTCACCAAGCGAGGAAGCGAAGAAGGTGGCCGACGGTGTCCCTGGTGGTTCTCTAGTGGCCGGCGCTTCAAGCTCTGGGCAACAGCTCTCCTTCTCCAGGCGATCTAGGGTTGAGATCGAAGATCTCTTCGATCTCGGTTCCCACTCAGGGGGATTTTCTTTCTCTCTTACTTTTCTGATCTCATGCATGTTTAGATCTAGGAGTTTTGTATCTCTTACTTGATCTATCTCTGTACGAACTCATATATAGTGGATTTGGCCAACTCTTGAGGCCCCGTGGATGTAGGCATAGCCGAACCACGTAAAATCGCTTGTGTTCGTTCTTTGAGTTGTTTGCTTCGATCAGATCTGTTATCTCTTGCTCGATTTCATACGCTTCCGCATATTTGCCTATCTCGTTTATCGATCTTTAGGTTTTACAACGTGGTATCAGAGCTTGAGTGTCGCGTTTCCGATTCCCTGGCTCATTCTTGAGTTTCTAGGGATAGGTTACGGGTGTAGGGCCCGGACTGACCTAAAAGGCGACATCGCTGGTCAGCACCCCCCCTGCATGACATACCACACCCTTGGTTGCTAGATCTAGGCTTCTGTGCTTGCTTTCTGGCTTCTGGTGTTTAGATCTGTGTTTTTTGTTGCTTGTTTTTGCAACGTTGTGTTTGATCTATTTGGTTACTGTCAAGATTCAAGGTTTTCTTGAATCTGAAAGTGTGTTGTGTCACTTACTAACTTGGTTTCTTTGTTTTTGCAAGGTACTGGTTACTATGGGTGACAAAGGCACCTATCTGAAGCCCTTCAATGGCCACACAGATTTTGCTATGTGGAAAATAAAAATGAAGGCAATTTTGACAAAAGAGAAATGTTGGGTAGCTGTTACAAATAAGTTTCCTGAGAACACTTCTAAGGACAAAATATTGGAAACTGATGAACAGGCCCACAGTGAGATTATGCTACGCTTGGGAGATGAAGTTGCTAGGCAGGTTTATAATCTTGAGTCAGCTGAAAAGCTGTGGGAGGGGTTAGAAGCCCTCTATTTGGTAAAATCTCTCCCTTCTCGAGTTAATCTGTTTAATAAGCTGTTTAACTTTAAAATGGATGTTTCTTGCCCTTTATCTGAGAATCTTGATAAGTTCTTAACTATTGTTCAAGATCTGGGTCGCTGTGGTGATAAAGTTGAGGAAACTCAGCAATGTGTGTTGTTGTTGAATGCTTTGCCTGCTCAGTTTGACACTTTTAAGGATGTTGTTCAATATAGCACTGATAAATTAGATAAAAAGGTTATCCTTGAGTCTATTATTCAGAAAAATGATGCTTTGAAAGTGTTTAAAAACAAATATGAGTCTAAATCTGACACCAAAACTGAAAATAAGAATGAAGTTCTTGTTTCTAAAGGTAGGATCAGAGGCAATAAGCCTAACAACAACCAAAATCAAAACAGGAATAAACCTCAGAAGGACAATGGAAAACCTGAGTCTAGTCAACATGGTAAATCTGACAAGCCTGATAAATCTCACTTGATGTGTTCCTATTGCTCTAAGTCTGGTCATATTGAAAAACATTGTTTCAAAAGAAAAAGAGATGAAAAGGCTGCTGGTAAGCAACATAATGTGTCTAATGTGTTTGAATCTCATCCTTATTATACTCATGAAGTGCTTGCATTATTAAACACTGCTGATTCTAATACCTGGATTTTGGATTCTGGATGTACTATGCATGCTACCTATCATAAGTCTTGGTTTCATGATCTTAAATGCTTTGATGGTGGCACTGTTATGCTTGGTGATCATTCTGTGCTTAAGATTAAAGGTGTTGGATCTATTGCTTTAAAGATGTTTGATAATGTGGTTAGAGTTATTAAGGACGTTAAATGGGTTCCAGCCTTAAGAAGAAATTTGATGTCTGAAAGTACCCTTGAAGATTTGAGTTATGATGTGTTTAGCTCTGCAGGTGTGAGAGTTGTCACTAAGGATGGTAAGCCTGTTATAAAGTGTCTTAAAAAGGGTGGTTTATATGAACTGATTGCTACTCCTGTGATGAATTTCTCCTCTGCTACTGCTCTCACTGTTGCTAATTCTGAGAAAACCATGTCTTTAAATGATACTCTTATGTGGCATAATAGACTTGGTCATATAGGAAATAAAGGTTTAGAACATTTGCATAAATCTGGCATTCTTAACTCTAGACCTTGCACTATTGAGTTATGTGAAAACTGTGTGCTTGGTAAACATACAAGAAAAAGTTTTAAGTCATCTGTTCATGTCTCTACTGCTCCTCTTGATTATATACATTCTGATCTTTGGGGCCCTGCCCAAGTTTCCACTGTTGGTCATAAAAGGTACTTCATGTCTCTTGTTGATCATTACAGTAGATATGTTTGGGTGTATTTGTTGAAGACCAAAGATGAAGCTTTTGAAATTTTTAAGATATGGAAAACTAGAGTTGAAAAAGAAACTGGATTATCTGTTAAATGTTTGAAAACTGACAATGGTTTGGAGTTTTGCAACTCTGTGTTTAATTCTTTCTGTCATGAGCATGGTATAAAAAGACATTTAACTATTCCTGGTACCCCTCAGCAAAATGGTACAGCTGAGAGGTTAAATAGAACTCTTCTTGAAAAGGCAAGATGCATGTTAATCTCTTCTGGTTTGAAACATAGTTTATGGGGTGAAGCTGTGGTTACTTCTGCTTATTTGATTAATAGAACTCCTTCTTCTGTGATTGCTTTTAAAACACCTTATGAGTTATGGACTAAAAGAATACCTAAACTTGATCACTTAAAACCTTTTGGTTGTACTGTCTATTCTTATGTCAATCAAGGTAAGTTGGAACCCGGGTCACAGAAATGTGTTCTCCTAGGGTATCCTGAAGGTGTCAAAGGGTATAAACTTTTAATTGTTCAACCTGGTGTTTACAAAACAATTGTAAGTAGGAATGTTATCTTTAATGAGCATGAATTCCATTTTAAAAAGGCTTCTGCTTCTGTGCTCAATGAGACTAACTTGCAGGAACAAGATGATCAGTTTTATGTTCCTAAGAACATAGAATCTGATTCTGATGATGAGTTTGATAGCAGTTATTCTTCTCCCTCCCCTCTCCCTATTTCTTCTTCTGCTCCTCCTGCTTCTGTGACTTTGCAACCTCACCAATTGGGTGGGGAAGCTACTAATGAATCTGTTTTGCCTTCTTCCTCTTCTGTTATTCCTGTTTCTGTGGATGAGGAAATTGTTGTTGAATCTGTGTCTGCTTCTGGTTCTGGCAATTCTAGTTCTTCAGATGCTTTAAGACATGATTTAACTGATTGGCAATTGACTAGAGATAGAAGTCCTAGGACTGTTATTCCTAATAAGAGATTCATTAACAACATTGTTGAGTTTGCTTGTCTTGTTTCTTCTGTGGTTCAAAACTATACTCCTGAAACTTATGAACAAGCTGTTAGATGTGCTCACTTTAAATTCTGGAAGCATGCTATGAATGAAGAAATAGATTCTATGAGAGTTAATAAAACCTGGACTTTGGTTCCCAAACCTGTTGATGCTAGATTGATTGATTGTAAATGGATCTTTAAACTCAAAGAGGGAATTTCTAAGTCTGACCCCCCTAGATACAAAGCTAGGTTGGTTGCTAAAGGTTTTACTCAAAGGGAAGGAGAGGATTACAATGAGATCTTTGCTCCTGTTGTGAAATATAAGACTCTTAGATTGTTACTTGCTATGACTGCTGTCTATGACTATGGACTTGAACAAATGGATGTTAAAACTGCTTTTCTTCATGGTGACTTGGATGAAACTATTTACATGAGACAACCTAAAGGCTTCATTGATTCTGTTCATCCTGACTATGCCTGCTTGCTTAATAAATCTATATATGGCTTGAAACAATCCCCACGTCAGTGGAATATCAAGTTTGATAGATGTATGAGATTTAGCTTGGGTTTTAAGAGAAGTAAGTTTGATACATGTTTGTACTTTAAAGGTTTAAAGCATGCTGGTCCTGTGTTATATGTTCTTCTATATGTGGATGATATTCTGCTTATTTCTAAGTCTACTGATTGCATCCTTGATATTAAGAAGAACTTGCAAAAACATTTTGACATGAAGGACTTAGGCATGGCTAAGAAAATTCTGGGCATGTCCATTGTTAGGGATAGAAAGCATAAGAAGCTTTGGTTGCATCAATGTGATTATGTTCAGAAAGTGCTAGATAAATTTCATATGACTGGAGATAAAGTGAATAACATTCCTCTTGGTCCTCATCTTGACTTAACTAAGCTTAAAGAGAAAATGTCTATGGTTGAGTCTAAGAGAATGAAATCTATTCCTTATGATGTTGCAGTTGGCTCTGTTATGTACTCCATGATTTGTACTAGACCTGACTTGGCATTTGCTATTAGCACACTTAGTAGGTTTATGTCTGAACCTGCTGAGAAGCATTGGTTATCAATGAAATATCTGCTTAAATATTTGCTTGGATCTGTGAACTTATCCCTGTTATATGCTGAACATTCTTCATCTTATGATTTACATGGTTTTGTTGATGCTGACTATGCTAGCAACAAGGATACCAGGAAATCTATTACTTCCTATGTCTATACATGGGCAGGTAATTGTGTTTCCTGGAAATCCCAGCAGCAACCTATAGTTGCATTATCCTCTACTGAGGCAGAATACATTGCAGCCACTGAGGCCTGTAAAGAGGCTATATGGTTGCAGGGTATTCTGAAAGAGATTGAGAAAAAGCACTATACTACTGTATTGCATATAGATAGCCAAAGTGCTCTTTACTTGTGTCGTGACCCCATGTATCATGAAAGAACTAAGCATATAGATGTGAGATATCATTTTATAAGGGAAAAAGTTGAAGATAATGTGATTCATGTTAAGAAAATTGATGGTAGATATAATCCTGCAGATTTTGGTACAAAAATAGTTCCTTATGAGAAGTTTTTGTATTGCAGGAACTTCCTCCATTTGGAGGAACTCACTTGACTTGCTGTGTGAGTGTGGGCTGAGGACGGACCTGGCATAAGAATCCACTTTGATATGAAGCTGAGTCTGCCCAGTGCAAGACTTAGAAAATTACAGGGGCATTTCTAATGATATGTGTTAATTTCCTATGTCTTGTATGCCTTATATGTTACTTGTATTTATGTGTGTATGCTTGTAACATGTATGTATATGATGATCGTACATGTCTACATATAGGAACCATATATACTATGTATGGATGCATACTATATCTTATACTCGACTGAGTCGAATTGAGCTATGAGAGCTTGATCCTCTAACGAGTATAGGCATATAGTATGGTGTGATAATACATAAGTAATATATGATATGCTATATGTATAACATGTATAATGTAAAGAGAGACATTATATTCTCGTTACTGGGCTTTGGCCCATTACTGAGAATAAGCCCATTGGTTGCCGGGTTGGAGATGAGGAGCCCATGAGCTTGAGCCCGCGTGCCAGAAGAAACCCTAAAGTTGCGACGCTGCGTTTTGCTTGGCTGGAGCTCTCCTTTGGTGACCTAGCTATATAAGCTCCCTTTGGAGTTTTCCTGCCGTCGTACTGTTCAGCTCTCTCTCTCTTCATCTTCCACACAAACGCTCTCTCTTCTAGGGTTTTCTAGGGTTTGGTGTTCCTCTCCCTTTGCCTGAAGATTCACCGAGCGAGGAAGCGAAGAAGGTGGCCGACGGTGTCCCTGATGGTTCTCTGGTGGCCGGCGCTTCAAGCTCTGGGCAGCAGCTCTCCTTCTCCAGGCGATCTAGGGTTGAGATCGAAGATCTCTTCGATCTCGGTTCCCACTCAGGGGGATTTTCTTTCTCTCTTACTTTTCTGATCTCATGCATGTTTAGATCTAGGAGTTTTGTATCTCTTACTTGATCTGTCTCTGTACGAACTCATATCTAGTGGATTTGGCCAACTCTTGAGGCCCCGTGGATGTAGGCATAGCCGAACCACGTAAAATCGCTTGTGTTCGTTCTTTGAGTTGTTTTCTTCGATCAGATCTGTTATCTCTTGCTCGATTTCATACGCTTCCGCATATTTGCCTATCTCGTTTATCGATCTTTAGGTTTTACAGTTAGTTTTTTTTTACCTTATAACTTATACTTTGTCAATTTGTGTCCTAAATTTTGATTTGAGATTTCGTTTAGATTTTGATTTTGGAAACCAATTTTTTAATTTTGTTAAATTAGGGTTTGTGATTTTGAGAATCAATTTTGTGAAATTTTGATTAGGGGTTGTGATTTTGGGAATCAATTTTGTTTGTTTGTGAATTGAATTTCGTTGCTGTTGTGCATTGTTGTTCATTGCTACTGTTCATTGTTGCCTTTTACTGCTATACATTGTTGCTGTTGTTCAACTAATTGTTAACAATGCTTAGAACCTTTATAGTGGGAGTAAAAAATCCAATCTAGTTTTCAGCCCCGCCAAAAATCCTGGGTCCGCCACAGGCCGTAGCCGTTCAGTTGTTGCCATCGCATTCGCTCTCCACCTCTCCCCACTTCAAGCACGTCTGCACTCTTCCACGTAGTTCCCGTTATCACCGCAGCACACGCGCATCGCCGCAGATGAGGATAGTGGGGCTAACAGGCGGAATCGCATCAGGGAAGAGTACGGTCTCCAATATCTTCAAGGCCAATGACATCCCAATAGTTGATGCCGATGTCGTCGCTCGGGTACTCTCTCTCTCATCTTATGCAATTGGCAAGTGTGCTTGTGAAATTCAGATCAGATTATGGTTTGTTATTTTTTGAGTGTCGATCAACTGCAGATGGATGACCTAATCGAAATGGGCTGAATTGGTCAATGAGTTAGTCTGATTCCAAGATTATTAATCATACGCGACTTTTTTAGTGTTCGATTCATGATTTCGCTAATGGAATTCACCTCCTTGGAAGTAGTGGATAAAGTTCAAGGGGATGTTGTTTCTGATTTGTGGTAGATGCAAAGCTCCAACTTTTATCTACAAAATGTAATGTGAATTCACTAGTGAATTGATGTTTAGTTTAAGGATTGATGGTTTAAGGCACTTTTTAGGTATTTCTTAGAGTCTTCAGGAGTATTACTACTACTTTGTGCCTGATATCTCAGATTGGATGGGTTGCCTTCAATGATTTTTTATGTTTGAGAGATTTACAAGTTCAAAGAAGTTTGAGGTTTGAGTTTGAGTGATTTACAAGTTTAAAGAAGTTTGATGTTAAGTCAGATTCAGGTCTTAGGCTAGGTTACATGGTTTTCGGGTTCCAAACTGAAATTATTTGCCATACTTACCCAGTGTTTTCAAGACAGATTGAAGAGTTCCAGATGGACAGTAAATGAACACTCTGTTTTCTGCATTATACCTTTTTGTATTCTCTATTTGGTAATCTTGTGTTTATTTTCTTTCTTCTTATTCGTTTACTATGTCTTTGGTACCATGAATTGTGATTACGAATGGTGGTTCCACCAAGTTAACATAATGTGAGTTTTTTTTTTTTTTTGGCAGGATGTTTTAAAGAAGGGCACAGGTGGTTGGAAAAAGGTTGTAAAGGAATTTGGTGAGGATATTCTTCAACCTAATGGAGAGGTCGATAGGCCAAAGTTGGGGCAAATTGTATTCTCTGATCCATCTAAGCGACAAATTCTCAACCGGTATAAACATTTCCCTAGTTTGCTGTGTAGTAGGATTCTTTATGATTGTTTATGAATTTAATGAAAAGGCTTGAAAGCATATCATCATTAATTCCCAAGTTAACATAAGTTTGCTATTGCTTTGCATTTAATTTTTATTTTTCTTGGCCTATACACTGTCTCCATAGGTTGATTGGTCAAATATTTTCTTACATAGTAGCTACCAGTTGTGTTCATGCCCCCCAACCCCACCCTATGGGTCTGTGTGAGAGACACGCAGGCATTCCATGAATGGAGTACTTTGGTTTGCTATCTTAATCTGTTGCATCAGAGTTCAACTGAATGGTGATTTGAATCTCTTTAAGTTGTATGAGGTAGGAAATTTGTGTACGAAGGTTAACATGCAAAAAGACTCATCAGTAAGTTGACAGCATATGTCCTAGTTATCAGCGACTTATAAGCAAAATTACCATATAAGCATGACAGCAAACACAACTTAATTTGCAGCTTTTGTGCAGGGAGCACACGTAAGCAATATTACAGGTGAAACAATCTTATGTTCCTTGTTGTTTTATTTTGGTTGGGGGTGGGAACCCCCAGTAATTTCTTTAGCTACACTAATTTTCATGTTGTTTTAGCCAAATGCTATTAAACCCATCATGTGCACTTCTGGAGTAGTAGACATTTGAGACTAATTATTCTTTTGATTGCCAACTGTGACATTGATACTTTGGACTGGTTAAAAGATGCACTTTATTGATTACTTGTTTATTGTTTCAGGGCTCAGGTTATCATTTCAGATATTTTGTCTATTGAATACACTTTTTAAATTTTCTTGTACATGTGAATTTATAATGTCATTTCGTATCAAAATATCTTGCAGGCTACTGGCACCCTATATATCATCTGGCATTTTTAAGGAGGTTTTCAAGTTGTGGCTCAACGGATCTAAGGTTATAGTACTGGATGTTCCTCTCTTGTTCGAGGCCAAACTGGACAAATGGACAAATCCTGTTATTGTTGTATGGGTTGATCATGAGACACAACTTCAGCGACTGAAGGGTAGAGATGGTATATCAGATGAAGAGGCGCACAACAAAATAAATGCTCAAATGCCCCTTGATTTGAAAAGAAGCAAGGCAGACATTGTCATTGATAATAATGGAACGCTAAAGGACCTAAACGAGCAAGTAAAGAAAGTATTACATTTGGTGACAAGACAATTGACATGGCGCGAAAACATGCGTTCTAGGCAAGGTGTTTTCTTTGCTATTGCTTTCATAGGTGCAGGCATTCTGCTTTGTAAGAACCTCTGATGGTTACAAGTTGTAGCAATAATATTTACTATTTAGTATAATTTTCTTTTGTGGAGAGTTTTGAATAACAAGTGGTCAAATTATGCGACACTCAAGCCCCTTTTAAAGGCTCAATTGCTGATTGACCAAGTTCGGTGAACTTTAGTTTGTGCTGTATGTTGTTTGCTGCAGTTTGTGCTCGTTTAACTTGGTGGTATTCTGCTAAATGCCTAAATAAGATGGGAGCCAAAGATCTGTAAACATTTTTGGTAGTTCCAGCACTGCAAGTTTACCTTATCTAAATTTGGAGATACAATTCAGTTTTATGAGTTGGTAGTGGATTGAATAGTCAGCTAGTTTGTCTCAGTGACTTTCTTTCCTTATTCAGATGTATAATAATGAAGGATAAGAGGTATGATGCAATACGAACGCACTTAGAACATAAACTATTGGAAGTGTTCAATTTAGTCACAAGCCAATGGTTCCTGGAAAGTTGTATAGATAAGGCTGAATTGCAGTATTAACTGCTCCATTATAAACTGGATGGAAAAGGACTTCTTAATATCCTGATAATTCTTACTTTGTCTTATCTCTAACCTTAATCTAATTGCTTGGTTAGAAAAAGACTGAATTGCAGTATACTAGCATTTTTTTTTCTTCATAAAGTCATCTTAGTAGCGAACTCCTTATTTGTTAGTCCTTATGATCTAAAAGTACCATATTAGTATGACTTGTTTGTAGGCGTATAATTATCTTATGTAGTCAATAAAGGTGGCTTAGGCTTACCAAATAAGTGACAACATTCCCTCTTTTGGCTGCTTTTCTGACTAGTGTCTTATTGTATACATACAATACAATCCTGTCTCCATCAACTCAAAAGGTATGAATTCCTGAACTTCTGTTTTGCTGAATTTGTTCATGTTAATTCCTGAACTTCTATCTTGAGAAATTTAAATCAATCTGTGTTTTTTCAGGTCTGTTGGGTTCTGGTCGTTGCGAGGTTAACTTCAACTTTCATTCTACAAGCTTCTCTCAAAGATGTAGCAAACTTATTTCCTTTCTGGACCAAAGGAAGTAGGTTGAAGACTTGAAGCATTTTAGAATAAATTTTTTTATGTGCTGCACTATGCCACTATTATTATCCATGATTCCCTTTCTCCATTTACCTTCTTTCGGTTCTGGATGTGAACATTTAACATTCTCGGATATTCGCCCTTCATACCAGAGGTCCAGAACCCACTAGACCAGTTGTAGAGTAGTTGGTTTAATCTCCAAGGCATACCTTTCTATAATTTTACTAGAAATTTGAGGTAAAAAATATCTAGATAAGATATTAGCAGGAAAGCACAAGCATCAGGACAGGGGATGGATGTGTTTTTATTCTGGACCAAATGGTAAGGTTCATTTGCTGCAATGTGCTGGTTGCTTATTTTTGCAGATAATGAACCAATAATAATAATGATTACAGATTAGTTTCTTGCGTCAAACAAACCTGTAATCATAAGAAAAACATGTATGCTGTAAAAAAAATATTATCTTGCTTGTTTGCTGGGTGTAAATAAACAGATATGTTTTCATTTTATTTTCTGGCTTTTTTACTTTTATCTCCAAGGCCACTTTCTTACTGGGTCCATTTTATTCTGTAGGAAATCCTTGGCCCCCTTTGCATTATATGAGGTAGGCCCTATCTTGTGAAATCTTTTCCTCCCATCTTCTCTGTCCACAAATCCAAATATATCACTGTTGATGATGCAGCTGTTTTAGTTCACTAGTAATTACCACCACCTTCTGACTTATGTTTTCCTGAAAATTAAGTAAAGCTCCTTTGGCACAGCTTCCTCAAAAGGGGAGGCTTTGGCTTTAAGAATGTGAAAGTGGTGTATTGTCTGATCTAATCATGTAAAAAATCTTTATTTTTTGTAGTCTTTTAAAGTCTTTTTTCTGAATCCTAATTATTCAATTTCCTCCACCTTTAGTGTTTTACCTTTAATTATTTCTCTTCACTATTAAAAGGTGAAATAAAAAGCAATGCCATTACCTGGTTGGCTGGTTATATATTCTTCCTTCTCATAATTTTACTCAATTCTCCTTTTTCATTTTATCTTTGCTCCTTATCTTCTGATAATTGTAATGTCATTAATAAGATAATGCTGGTAATGATGACTCTGAATGAACTTGTGATTTCAATTAAGGTTTCTAGATTAGTATAAATCATCATCTGGCCAATAGCATGTTTCTTCAGAAATTGAGAGACTTCATATGAGACAATGCTCTTTTATAAATCAGGTGGTGTGAAAGGCATATTCCTCTTACTATTCAAAACTTACCAGTCATCTCAGATTTAAGGGTTAAATTCAGAGAATTTCACATCAGAAGATGATGTGTTTGTCATTTATCTCCTTTTTCACCTTGCAAATCCCTTTCTTTTTACCTGAAGTATGAACTGCTCATATGATAATCATAAATTAATACTGATGTTGTTGCAGTAGCATTCACTTTCTTTTTACCTCTGAAGTATGAACTGCAGTTTAGAACATTAAGAATGACGGACCTTAGACCTTACTAACACAATAATCTTGTTCAATTTGATATCCAAAAGCTTAAACATCACAACGGTATATCTTGTGTTGTTGGTTCAAGTGCTAGTAGCTTAATTGTTATGTTGTTTGCTGCGTCTTTCAAACCCGCCATCTTCAATCCTAGAAAACTCTAGATTTCCTGTTACCATACGATACTTATTGCTAATTATTAAACAAATGCTGCAAAAGCACGTGATGGTGGTCTAGTAATAGAAACAGGCCCCGTTCTCTTAAAACCTCCAAAAATCATCTGCTATAATAAAGTCATTAAGAACCCAACTGGACCCCCAATTGATTCCCATTTAGTCCTATTTTTTTTGTTCTTTGATGGCTCTCTCTCTCTCTCATACTTTTCCTATTAAACCTGTGCAGGCACTTTCAAAATGCACTCTTTTCCATTTCCTTAAGTTTTGCATACTCTCTCTCATTGCTCTAGTATATTCATCTTAGTTTGCAAGTCTCCCTCTTTCTCTACATGGCGGAACCTTTGAAGTATCAGGCAAGTGATTACACACATGATGATACCACCTACTTTTACTTTGTTCTTATTTTCCTTGTTTGACATAATCCTAAACAAGCCCAACTTAATTGCAGACATGGTTCCTGAGAGTCCGAATCCACTGTGAAGGATGCAAGAAAAAGGTCAAGAAGATCCTGCAGAACATTGATGGTAGTGTAAACCTCTCTTTTATGTGCTAACTTGTATATATATATATGTGATGTTTTAGGCGCCAAATCAGAACTAGTTGTTCTTGACACAAAACTGTTTTTATGCGGAAGACAGATTTGAACGTCAAGCAATGCCATATAAGTGTATGATCTTACCATATTGGATGTTGTTTTGAAATTTCAGGGGTTTATAGGACAGAAATAGACCCTCAGCAGCAAAAGGTCACAGTGACTGGAAACGTGGATGCTGATACGTTGATCAAGAAACTTCTGAAGTCAGGGAAACACGCCGAGCTATGGCCAGAGCAGTCAGAGAAGACTGAGAAGCCGGGAAAATCCAAAAACAGCAAGAAGCAGAACGAACCAAAAGCCGATTGCCAAGGTGGTGAAAAAATCGAAAAGAAGGCAGCTGAGAAGCTGGAAAATGCAGCTGGGGATGGCTCTAATGAAGGTGGAAAGGCACCTGACAGTCCAGCCGGTGGTGCTGAATCATTAGAGGCGGACAATGGGGATGCAAACGGCGACCAAGCTGGCGAAAAGAGTGGTGGTGGTGGAGGCGGTGGAGGTAAAAAGAAGAACAAGAAGAAGAAAAACACTCAAAATGGTGGCACTGGCGGTGAAACTGGCGGCCCTCCAACTCCAAGTCCCCATGAGTCAACTCATGGAGGAACAGATGCCGCCTCACCACCTCCAGTGAGCCAGGGCGCAGCTCCAGTGACTCCGATCCTGCCATCTGTCGAACCCATGAACTCGATTCCTGCCCAATTCATGTACCCCGGAGCTTACCCACCACCCAACTTCCCGCAGCCCATCTACGGCGTCAGTTACAGCATGACCCAGCCGAGTGCTAGTAACTCACGCTTCGCCCCACCAATGTACCCCTATACGCATCCTGGGTACAATTACAACCCCCTTCCACCGCCACCGGATCCCATCGAAGAGATCAGCAACTACAACTACAATGCCTACAACGACGACGAAAGAAGCTGCTCAATCATGTAACAAAGTTGTCGAGAATTCGGTCTTCCTACGCCTTTTCCGAGTATTCTAGTAGCATGTATGCAGTGCATGAGTTTAGAATGGAATCTTGAACTGGAGATCCATAGCTTTTTGTTAATTTCCCTTTGGAGTGTATGTGGGTTTGGTAGCTTTACTTGCTAGTGTGGTAATAATTTACAAGGGCAAAGTGTATAGCTTTGTAATGCTTAGTTGTATAAAGGGACTGCAGATCTCCTTTTCTTTCTCATTCCTAGTTGTAAAGGACTGTCTTTGTAGTCAGAGTTGCTATCTTTTGCCTTTAAATGGGAGGGAGGGAATATGTTATATTGTGGTCTTCCACTTGCTTTCAATTGCCCTTAAATTTGCTTCCTCATGTGGTAAGAGATATGAATACTTTGTTTTACAAAAAGGTTATTTAAATAATTAAATTCAACAAAAAACAATTGCCTCAGAAGTCAAAACATACCAAATGGTTGTGGAATGGACTCCAATACTCCTTTTTTTTTTTTTTTGGTATGAACTCCAATACTACTTTAATGTCTATTAAAAAACACTTTAATGGCTAAAGATTTGCCTCACCTAAATATCTAACAAAAATCATTGTAAGAGGGATTGGACTATATGATACAATAATTGCATCGCAGCTTAAGGGTTCGGGGCTTTTTTAATTTTAATATTATAAAGTTTTAAAAATAAGATTTTAATTTAATTATCTTTTGAAATTGGATTTTCAACATTTTCGGAATTTTTCTTTTTCTATTTACAAATCTATTCATTTTTTTTTCTCTCGTCATCTAAGGGTTAGAATATCTCCAACAAATTCTCCATATTGAAGATTTTGGAATTTTTTGAGAATTTTAAAGCGTTTTCTGATCTAACAAATTCTTTATCGAGAAAATTTGCGCCGAAGGCGCAAATTTTGGGTCAAACTAATTAATTGTCTCCCCCCTCCGTCAAATTAAGAAAAAAGCCACGGCCTAAATTCGTGCCCCCCTCCCCTAAACCTCGCTTTTCTCTCTGACGATTAAGACGAAATCCCTCCCTCCCTTCTCCGAAGCTCTGCTCCTCCGGCAGCCCTGCCGCCGCTGATTTCGACCGCATCTGACGGCGAATCGTCGATCTCCGACTTTGAGATCACCCTCCGCAACCGCCTCGTCAATCATCGATCTCAGATTCGATTTTGTTGCGCCGCCTCCCACCGCCTAGAAGACATCGACGCCTGCTCTGCCGCGTTCGTGCGATGCCTGCTCCACCGCGTGCGAGGCCAGATCAAGCGGACTCAGATCTAGGCTGCTCCTCTCCCTTCTCCTCGGCCGCCATGGGAGACGTCGATTTCAGGTATTCTCTCTCGCCCTCTCTCGAAGCCAACTCGATTCCGATCGGAGGAAATCTGAAAATCGCACCTCCTTGTTCCGGGAGACGTCGATTAGAGTATTGTCTTTGACGGAATTGATCTCGCGCTCGCTCGATTTAGCCTTGTTCCGCGCTCGATCGATTGCTTGATTTCTGCATTTTAAGGTGCTGAAACCATTTTAAGATTGGGTATGTGAATGAAAGATAGTAATTTGCATCAGTTTTGAGCTTCCGAAATCAATTTCTGCATTTAAACGAGGGCTTCTTTTGGTTTTGCTAATTATGGAGTCTAGAAGCCTGATGTGTCCGGATTGATTTCAATTTCTGAAATTCTTTTAGTTACAAGTAGATTGTTCCTTGGCTTGGTCTGTTTTTTGGAAATTGCTCGGATTGAATTTGATTGGATAATTTCATTTTCAACAACACGATTTCAGCAACTTCGGTGTTAAGCTGGTGGTGTGGGTGTGTCGGGAGCTGCGTATGGCTGGTGTCACCGTCGGATGTGGTGTTTTTATGGGGGTTGAACGATGGGTGATGTTGCATCTTGCGTCTTGTGTGGAGCTGTTCTGTCGGGGGCTGCGTATGGCTGGTGTCACCGTCGGATGTGGTGTTTTTATGGGGGTTGAACGATGGGTGATGTTGCATCTTGCGTCTTGTGTGGAGCTGTTCTGTTTGCTGTCATACTTTTGAACATATTGGCATGGGGAACTAAGAACTTTCTTTCCACTGTGTTACGTGAACCGGGTTTGGTCCGGTTTTTTGTGTGGAAATGAGACATTTAGTAATGGTCTGGGTTTGTTTGTAGTAGGGCCGGATTTTTTGGAGTGGGCCTGTTAGATTTGGGCTTGTTTCTTCCTATTGATTTGTTTTGTTCCGATGTAGAGTCGGCAATTTTTTGGACAGTTTTTGTCTTGCTGAAACTTTTTGTTATGCTGAAATGCTGAAATTAATTCTTATAAAATTGTATGAGCTACAATATATTACACAAAAATATATATTTCAACATTTCAGCATTTTTTTGATATGAAATGCTGAAATTAATTCACTATTGGGGTCAAAGTCGGATATCAAATGTTGTTTATGCAATTTCAACATATTTTTTCCCCATTGAAAACAGGGGTTGCTGAAACCGAATGTGTTGAAACAGGGGTTTCAGCAACTCCATTTCAGCCAGCAACGCGGTAAAAAAACCATTGAAACAGGGGTTGCTGAAAATCTTATGTGCTGAAACCCCTGTTTCAGCAATACGGTAAAATAAAAATAAAAAACTGAAACAGGGGGTGATGAAACCGCATGTGCTGAAACAGGGTTTTTAGCAATTCTGTTTCAGCAACTTTGGAAACGCAAAAAAAAAACATACTGAAAAAAAAAACAAAAAAAAACTGAAATATGGGTTGCTGAAACCGTATGTGCTGAAACTTCTGTTTCAGCAATTCCGTTTCAACAACTCTGGAAACGCAAAAAAAAAAAAAAAAAAAAAAATTGAGAAAAAAAAAGTGGAAAAGGGGTTGCTGAAACCGTATGTGCTGAAACAGGAGTTTCAGCAATTCTGTTTCAACAACACGAAAAAAAAAACAAACTGGACAAAAAAACTAGGAAAAAAAATTGAAATAGTGATTGCTGAAACCGTATGTGCTGAAAAATAAGTTTCAGCAATTCTGTTTCAGCAACTTTGGAAACGCGGTAAAAAAAAAAAAAATTAATGAGGCGGGAGGGGGGGCACAGGGGCCAAGGGAGGCGGTGGACATTTTACAAATTTGGAGGAGGGGGAGCCTTTTTCTTAATAAGGCCCAAAATTTAGGACATTCTAGTAATCACCCCTTCTTTATCTCATTCTCCAAAATAGAGAAGTAGCGGAAAAAATAGAGAGGCTTCCCTAAATCTGCAGTATTCTCCAAAAGTAAATTATTCTCTAAATCTTATAAATGGGAAAGCTGTCGAAGTTGAAGTGAAAATAATTTGAAGAATTTGTATTTTGTTTCTCCATTTTAGAAAACTTTTGGAAAAATGGTTGTAGATGGTCTTACCAAACACCTTACTAGTTTTGGAACAATTGAATTTAACATATATTTACAACTAATTCATTGGTTTCAACTATCTCATCAGTTATGTGTTACTAATCTGTCCCTAACAATAACTGTACAAAACCTATTGAGGTCCCTTGCCCTTTAATTCATGATTTCATCTTCATAGATAGAACTATAGATGTATGAATATGTTGTAAGATTATATCATAATGAAATTTGATAGGAGACATAATGGTACAAGTAAAAGCATAGGAACGTGAATTTGCATATTAATGTCTAGAAAAATTACAAGAGAGTGAAAAGATGTGTACACCAATTACTTGTAAATGGTAAAATACAAACAATCTAACCTATTTAAATGTTAGAAAATATTATCACAATAGTATATGTCATCAATCAGCATGAAATTCATCTTTGAATATGCTGCATAATGCATATAGTAGTATATACATATTCCTAAAGCAAACAATACAATACATCATTTTCTTTCTTTCTTATTCCAGGGTATGAATATACTGTATACATCACATATGATGGAGAATATACTATTTAACTTTCTGCCATATTCCTATTGAACGTAATTAAATTAACTGCAACGTTGGAAACAATTTTTTTAAAAAAAAATGTATTTGGAGGCCATGTTCTAATTTCAAAATTATTCAAATTTTGTGCATACATGAGAAACATGATGTCGTGATCAAAGTGCCAAAAAAAAAAATGTGTGAAACTGCTCTATAAATCTATAGGAATGGAAATTTATAAGATAATTAGAACATAATACAATCCTTTTGCTATAAAATGTTTAATTTCATATTTAAATTATTGGTTTTTCACAACCCACCCGTTAACACAGCATTAATTATACAAAGTCACCGGATAAATATAATTCATTAGCAAGAAGCGTATATAGATTGAATAATTGTCGATAATATTTTAAAAATTAATCAAATAATTCAGATTATATAAAATTGGAATATATTTCAAGGCTTTGTAATGACCTAATTTACCAACATTTCCCAGAAATATTTTACAGCTTGGATAGTTTTTTTGGTTTAAGGTTATATACATAGTGATTTAATGTAGACATTGTGGAATGATTTACCAACATTTCCCAGAAATATTATTTAAGTTCTCATTTTTTACCCGTAGTTTACTTTTCTTGTTTTTTTGTACACCATCTTTATCATGATTTTAAAACATGATAATATGGGATGCCAATAATATATAGGATGAATGAACATATTGATTTGGGTAAGTAAAGATTGAAATGAAAGGTGATCTATCCACTTTGAGATACTTCAAGATGATTTAATTGGAATTGATGTCTCTTACTCGCTTGCCAATTGGACTCAACGTTTCGAGTTGAAGGAATTGAAGTCACAAAATTGCCTTTAATAATGATAATAAAAATGGTGCCAATTGCCCAACTCCTTTAAATTGTCCCAAATAAGACCCTACAATCTTGATCCTAAAGATTTTTCTGTCTTTGCTTTCCTACAAGTATACATCTTTAAATCCTTTATTTACGCCTTATCAACAAAAACAAAAACAAAAACAAATAAAAAGGTATAGAATTTTGAGGCCCCACATAGTGATAGGTTCCCCAGCAACACCCAAATTCGATCCAAAGGCCTCACATTGAGAACCTAATACCAACAATCCGCAAAATAAACTAGAAGACGATGTCGATGACAACATGGAAGTGTTGGCATCAAGTTCTTTTCTCCTTGGGTTTATATGGCCCATGAAATATTTTCAACTGTGAGATTAGCATTTTGCTTTTTCAACTTCAAAAGCAGATGTTTAATTGCACATAGGGTGATTCAAAGCAGCACAGATTAAGGAGAAAACTCAAAAACCATAGTTTCGGCAGTGAATGCCCCAACTTTGAAAGTCAACAATCAAAATTGAAGGTATCTACTAGAAGAAACAAACTTGTTCTATGAAAAGGAGCATATCAAAGCAGCAAACATGTTTCCTGATAGTGTACTTGTTCTAAGGAGAGGAGCATATTAAAGCAACAAACTTGTTTACTAATGGAGTACTTGTTCTCTTAGGAGAGGAGCACATTTAAGCAACAAATTTGTTGTTTACTGATGGAGTTCTGCCTTCTTCTTTGACCACAGGCGATCAAGGGCACTGTCAGCGTCTCCCTGCATTTAAGCAACAATGCCATTACAACAAAGATCATGAATACGAAAACACAAGTTTTAAACAAGGATAATGTCAGATTAACAAGCTAATCATAAACTGTATGAAATTTCTGATTCCAACATCAATCAAAACTGTGGGGGTTCAATCTTCAGATACACATGAGAACATCACCATCTATAACAATCCGAGCTACTAGAAGCTGGTCAAGGTGAGTGAAAGGAAACTTGACAGAGTTTTTCCTAAATGGCAAGGTGTAGGCCCTCAATCTAAAACTGTGTGCACCCGATTTCTTATATCTTCAGTACCAACAAACAAACAAACAAACAAGAAAATCATGGAACTCAGGACAATGAAAGGTACACAGGAAAGTTCTATACGGAATTATAACCCAGCTACGGCTAACTCATCTGCCTCTTTAAATATAAGAGGCCACTCAATTAGATGCATCAGATCCCTTTGATTAATTCTTCTGCTAGAACATTAAAATTCTGAATAAGCTAAAGTATATACTCTATGATCAATAACGATCAGAATCAAATCAAAGAGATTGAAGCCAGAGTGGACTGGAGCAAGATGAATACCTGAGCTCGGACAAAGCCAGAGAGAGCAAAGGTGGTGAATTCACCAGTGTAGACACCATTGGCATCCAAATGTCCAATGTTGATCTGCACCGAAGCATGGTCCTTGGCGGTGATCAGCCTGTTGGTGGCCGAACTGCAAGCAACAGAAAAGCTCACAATCAGTATCAATTTCAGAAACTAGCACCTTCCATTAGTATAAAGGACAAACCACAGATTCATCATACCATTTCCTGGGAATGTAAAGGTCCTGAACAACACCTTCTTCGTTCTGCATGATGTCCTACTTCCCGACGATATCAGCAATCAACAATGAAACCTAATCACATTACAAACAGATCGGAAACAAATTCAACATCACTGCAAAATGATATTACATGAACAGCAGAAATCATGCCTGTAAACCCTAACTGCAGGTGTAGAACGCCAACAATGGGCATTCATTGCAATAAAAATGTTCATTTCATTCATCCATTTAATAACCTACTCCTTGTAAAATTCACGGTTCGGTCTAACTATAAAAGCGATTAATCAAGCATTAAGACTCTATTATAACTCGTTCCGGATGAAGATCTACACGCAAAATATCAAAATAAATTGCAACAAAATTACTAGAAGAGAAAGGGAAGACGATACTAGCGAACAGAACTCAAGAAAACATTGTGGAGGGAAAAAGGGATAGAGCACCTGGTGGAGGCGAAGATGGTGGAGCTCAGGGGAGATGGAGACTACAGGGATGACGGAACCCTCTAAGGGTGGCGATTTATATATGTAAGAAACCCTAATTGCAGCCGTAAATGGGCCAAGAGTATAGATCAATGGGATACGGCCCAGTAGCCATTTCTGAATGGATCACGGCCCAAGCTTCAGTTTGTATACACCGTTCGGCGAAAATATATAGTTTACTATTTACACATAGCATAGTTATGAAGTTATTTTTAAAAATTAATAAAAATAATACTTAATTTAGTTTTTATCATCTTTAAAAAAAAAAGATTTGAATCAGAGTGAATAGTCTTTATAGCTAGTGTTTCACGTTTCAAAAAGAAATTAATGTTATAAATACCTATTACCTGGCAATTAGTTAGAAGAGGATATGGCTAGGGATGTTATTTGAGCCGAACGAGCCGAGTCTGACATGTTCAAGTTTGCTTCGTTTATTAAATGAGTTCGAGCCGAGCTAACTTAAAGGAAATTTTAGAAACCCCATAAAATTCGAGCTATTCGAGCATAATTCGAATGAGCCGAGCTTTCAACCGAGTTTAAAATATTGTTCAAGCTCGGCTTGTTTAGCCTAAACAGTTTAGGTAAGTGAACGAGCTCGAGTCGAGCTTTTTCCGAGCCGATCCCGAGTCATTCAGTTCATATAACATCCCTAGATATGGCTATCTAAAGGTTGTTTAGCTTGAGTTTTTTGGAGCGGTTTATATGGTTTTGACAATCCTTAAGAAAATCGCTCACCGTTATTTGTATTGTTGTTTATAGTGTTTTAAAAAACGCTCAATATTTTATCTAAAGTTAATATACTTTATATTTTTCATTCTAAAAAGCATATATCCAACCATTAGTTCGTAGCATATGGATCAAAATGAATAATCTTATACATATTGTTTTCATTTCAAAAAGAAATTAATGGTTCGATATCAAAAGTAAATTATGTAGGATACGAATTTAGTTATGGGGTTGGTCAGTGTTACTTTGTACCATTTAATTTCTTAAACAAAATTTTTGGTTTATTGTTAGAGAATCGAAAGATTATGAACCTCTTTGATAATTTTGGTACTTAATAGACCCTATAATAAATCTTTTAACTATATAAACTCATTTTCAATAACCACGATCCAAGTCAACTACTCACGACACAAAAGCAGTGAAATACTTCTTTAATTAATGAAATCTTCCAGCAAAACGTAGTACAAATTTTTTTAGAGATACAAGTCCCTGAGTGGGGCATAAAGGATAAACTAATATAGAAATCGGAACCAAATGGACAATTTGCGACTATAATCTGGAAGGTGGTAGTGGATGGACTGCCTACAAAACAAAGACATAATAAATATATAAATAGAGTTCCATCACAATATTGTCTCTGCAATTCTTATGATGAGGATTTAACTCACCTATTCTTAAAATGCTTTTTCACCAAAAGTATAATAGCATATTATAAAAATGCAACGAGCAAATTATGTCTACCATCCAAAGAACACAATGAAAACATAAGTGATTTTATATCTTCTGGAAAGAAGAATCCTCACCTTGAAGACTTATGTTTTATATGGCAAACTATTTAGGAAATTAGGAATGATTTAATCTTCAAAAAAAGTAAAGAACACCTCCAATGACAAACATAGTCCTTCAAATCACAACAAAAATAAACAATGGGAATCATGACAAGATTAAACAATCAACAAAAAGAAAGGATCTTTGGAAGAAGGAAAGCTAAGTAGATTACATCAGAGGGGGGTGTCTACAAAATAAATGTGGATGGCTCGAATAGACCCACGAGCTCTTGTCATGTGGGGGGGGGGGGGAGTTGTTAAGGACTCCAAGGGCCATGTATTTTTTACCAAGAAACATGTAAAGGTACTGTGCTACAAACAAAGGTGATTGCAATATTTAAGGGATTACAAATAGCTACAAGGAAAGGACTTCACAAAGTTATTATTGAAGGGGACGATCATCAAGGCCTTGAAGAAAGAAGAAAGTACTAATTGGGAGATCATGCACCAAGTAGAGAAGATTCAGCAAATGAAGACCAACTTTGAAGAAATAGAGTTTAGGCATTGCTTTAGAGAAGCAAACAAAGTAGTACGTTGACTACATAGCTAGACATGATATTATTTGTAATAGATCTGTTCTTCCTTATAATAGAGACTTGTATACCATCATCCATCAGGATAATCATGGGAATGGACTACGCTCTATGTAGTGCCCCACAAATGTTTGCCCACTGTAAAAAAAAAAGTATATAAACCAATTTATTAGTGTTATTACTTGTTTACCCTTAAATATTTTAGTTTAATAAAAGTTAATACTCCCTCCGATCGGAAATAAACGATGTTTTAGAGATATGCACAAATATTAAGAAAGATCATTTCCACCTTTAAATGCCCATCAAATAACTTTTACTCTCCCATTATATTTATTATGCACAAATGTGATTGGTTAAACAAAAAAAATACAAATTATATTATTATTAGTGCAAAAGTAAAAAAGAGTGTAATTATTACTTCTAAAACATCAAATAATTGATCAAATTTCACCTCCTAAAACATCAAATATTTCCGATCGGAGGGAGTATAGTTTAATAATAAAATGGAAAACTATTTTTAAAAATCCTTAAAGATAATTAAAATACTAATTGAAAATCCTTAAAGTTATTATTGAAGGGGACGATCATCAAGGCCTTGAAGAAAGAAGAAAGTACTAATTGGGAGATCATGCACCAAGTAGAGAAGATTCAGCAAATGAAGACCAACTTTGAAGAAATAGAGTTTAGGCATTGCTTTAGAGAAGCAAACAAAGTAGTACGTTGACTACATAGCTAGACATGATATTATTTGTAATAGATCTGTTCTTCCTTATAATAGAGACTTGTATACCATCATCCATCAGGATAATCATGGGAATGGACTACGCTCTATGTAGTGCCCCACAAATGTTTGCCCACTGTAAAAAAAAAAGTATATAAACCAATTTATTAGTGTTATTACTTGTTTACCCTTAAATATTTTAGTTTAATAAAAGTTAATACTCCCTCCGATCGGAAATAAACGATGTTTTAGAGATATGCACAAATATTAAGAAAGATCATTTCCACCTTTAAATGCCCATCAAATAACTTTTACTCTCCCATTATATTTATTATGCACAAATGTGATTGGTTAAACAAAAAAAATACAAATTATATTATTATTAGTGCAAAAGTAAAAAAGAGTGTAATTATTACTTCTAAAACATCAAATAATTGATCAAATTTCACCTCCTAAAACATCAAATATTTCCGATCGGAGGGAGTATATTTTAATAATAAAATGGAAAACTATTTTTAAAAATCCTTAAAGATAATTAAAATACTAATTGAAAATCCTTAAAGTTATTATTGAAGGGGACGATCATCAAGGCCTTGAAGAAAGAAGAAAGTACTAATTGGGAGATCATGCACCAAGTAGAGAAGATTCAGCAAATGAAGACCAACTTTGAAGAAATAGAGTTTAGGCATTGCTTTAGAGAAGCAAACAAAGTAGTACGTTGACTACATAGCTAGACATGATATTATTTGTAATAGATCTGTTCTTCCTTATAATAGAGACTTGTATACCATCATCCATCAGGATAATCATGGGAATGGACTACGCTCTATGTAGTGCCCCACAAATGTTTGCCCACTGTAAAAAAAAAAGTATATAAACCAATTTATTAGTGTTATTACTTGTTTACCCTTAAATATTTTAGTTTAATAAAAGTTAATACTCCCTCCGATCGGAAATAAACGATGTTTTAGAGATATGCACAAATATTAAGAAAGATCATTTCCACCTTTAAATGCCCATCAAATAACTTTTACTCTCCCATTATATTTATTATGCACAAATGTGATTGGTTAAACAAAAAAAATACAAATTATATTATTATTAGTGCAAAAGTAAAAAAGAGTGTAATTATTACTTCTAAAACATCAAATAATTGATCAAATTTCACCTCCTAAAACATCAAATATTTCCGATCGGAGGGAGTATATTTTAATAATAAAATGGAAAACTATTTTTAAAAATCCTTAAAGATAATTAAAATATTTTTTTAATTCTACATTAATATAATACGAGCATGCACTATATATTAAATAATGACATTAGTTTTGTTTTTAATAAATTTGCATACGGGCTTACAATAATCAATTACAATACATTTACCATAGCAATTGTATTTATTGTAATACATGAATAATTACGTTAAATTATTCATTGTATTACAATATGAAATCTCTATGGTAGTAATATCTTATTACAATAAAGGAGAAATATTGTATCACAATACACAAGTTATTGTGTTATAGTAATATTGAGATGTGTTACAATAATAATGTTAATTATAATGTGCTTAGATATTTAAATAGGGATTGAATATAATAAACTATTAATTTTTTTCCTTATAATATATATCATCTTGACCTTGCCTTATCGCATGATAGACTGGGTTGTTGTCGTTGTTATATATCATCTTTGAATATTTTTTTTTGCCCATTTTTCAAATTTATTATTAAGGATGTTAACTTTTTTAAAATATAAAAAGCATTGAAGGGTATAAATGGAATAATATATATGAAAATGTCTATATAATTAAAGAATTTATTTTGTGGTCTGTAAACTTTAAAAAAAATGGTCTATAAACCACATTACCCCTAAAAAATTGAGATATTGTTTATTAAATAAATTAGAAAAAGGTATTCAAATGGATTTGGTTGGAGTGGGAGAAGAGTGGCAAGGGGATTTTGGCGTCATGGAAGGTCGGCGTATGAGAAGGGTGGGGATAGCAGACGAGTCATAATGTCGAAAACAAGGGGACGAATGGGATGGGGGAGTTGAGGTGCATAGACAGGGGACAGTTGATTGGGAGGTGAAGGGGAGGAAAGAGGGGACGACGGGAGTAGAGCTGATGAAGCAACATCATCTTGGTCGTGGTCCGTTTACCATTTTTAATAGTCTTTGATCAGTGGGAACTAGCGTTTAAATATGGAATAAATTTTGTTGGGTTGGGTTGGGCTTGACCTTTCAATACACTTGAGTGAACCTCGAGAGTGATAGGTCACTTTTCCAAACGGGCCTTCATGGCTTGTATTGTATAGGTCATTTTAAGTTTGCGACGGATTGCTTCAAGAATAAAGCAAATGGACTCGGTAAACAACATGCAACCAATCTAATTATAACACTCTATCCTACGTCAGATATAATGCTGCATTTAGAGGCTATTTTTTATATTGTTTTTGCATTGTTTGTTGATGTGTCCCAACTAATATGGGAGAAGACACTTGTCAAAACGTGAGGAATCTCACATAGGAAATCAAACTATTTGATGAGAGTACAAAGATTAAGTCAAAGGAGAAAATCAAGAAAAACGATGAACGAAAAGATGAATTGATGAGAAAGCTCGAGCTAAAGCTTAGGTTAAATGTGTGTGTGTGGAGGGGGTAATAGTTGTCCTATTTGCTGGTTTGTTGTACTATTCCATGTGCAGGGCTTGAATCACTTATAAATTAATTGTAAATCACTCCGAACCTCCTGATTATATTAAATTTGGAAGTGGAATGGGGTGTTACAATCTCTCTCAATTTAAGAATTGATGACCTCATCAGGCCCAAGGGATGAACCTCCAAGAGAAGCGTACTCGAACGTATTGTCGAAGCACCTCTAAAGTGCATCAAATAACTTTTGATCATATCCATTTAAACTAGGGAAGCAGGATTGGTTATTTAAAACCATACTGGGATTTCTTTTGAATTGCATGAAGAAGGCATTCAGTAGATCGAAATGTTTGAGCTGAAAAACACTTCGGTGTGTCTTATCTATTGATCACGATAACATTACAAAAGAAATCTCATCCTACTAGTTGTTTTATTTATGCAATCTAAAATAACTCTTATCTGCTTCTCCTAATTAAGTTGATATGATTATAAGTTTTCTACCAATAAAGATTGGAAATTGCTCGTCCTTAAATAATTTTCATGGATTTTGGCTTTGGATTGATCCATAGGATTAAAGAAAAGATATAACACCTTATCCCACATTGGATATAATAAGGTGTTCGGAGTGATTTATAAATTATTCAAACCCTACCCATCTCAAAAAAAGATATTTCTTTTCAGATTCCAAGTGAGAACAACAGACTTGAGAGGTGGGATTACACCTCTTAAGACCTCATAACTTTCATATGGTATCAAAGCCGGTATCTTGCAATGATTTGGGTTGGAGAATGATCCCTATAACTTTGCATAGGTTATGGATGATAAAGGAATCATTATTTTTCTAATGATTTTCGTTGCCAGCATTATTGTTTATTTTGCACGGTTTATTCAAGAAGGGTGTGATGGAAATGCACCGGTTTCCAACAGTGGAGCTTACATTTCTTTTCCAAAAGATACAACTGTTTTGGTCAGTTTCTTCTTCATTTTTCTTACCCCTTTCTGATGTAAATCATACATCATTTATTCCCTTCAAACAAGAACTAATGACTATTTATTTTTGTTTAGCATTTTCAATGAAAGTTACATCTGATGAAGTTAAGCATGGAGTTGATATCCAAGGCCTTCAGTGGAATAAAACGAATGAAACAAGAAAAGAGTTCAGGGAGAAAAGACAAAATATACAAGGACACTGAAAGCAGTGAAGAGGATGTTGGGAGCAACACAGTTGAAGATTATGATGAGGAAGGTTCTGATGCTGAAAGTGGTGACGATCAGGAAGGTTTTGGTGCTAAAAGTGGACATCCTTTTTTTAGGAACATTGATAGTGAAACTGATGAGGAAGTAGACCGAGAAACTGATGAGGAATAGGATAATGAAACTAACAAGGAAGATGAGAAAGGGGATGATATTGAGAATGAGGATGATAGGGAAGAAGCGACAACATATTGTACAACATTCTTAGTGATGAGCATATCTGACAATGAGGATGAAGAAGCAGAAGATGATGATAACGTGAATGAAATCTAACGAGTGGAAATAATTGGGGAATTCTATAAATTCTTTTTTAATACAAGACAAGTTCAACCAACAAAAACTCATGGGAAGGAAAGTATTTTCCTACCTCGTTCGTCAATAATCCTATCTCATACTGAAATTGCAACTAATAATGTAATGTTGGTGTACTTTTTGTGTCATTGTTGGATCTGACGTGGGCAACCTCTAGAGATGAGGTTTATGTGTTGAGTGAACCTTCAGTTGTTAATTAGTCGTTGGTCAACTACGAATTGAAATTGTACTGAGGTGATAAAGGCTGAGAGTTTCAACTGGCCCACTCCAGTTATCACTATATTCGCTGTGAATGAAACATTGTGGGTTAGAGGAGGATTTAAAGGGGAGCTAACGTGGAAGGTATGTTTACTTTGTAATCATTCCATTGATGGTATCCTTTAATGCATGTGAAGCTGTTGGGGCATCATTTGGTGTGAAGGAAAGCAAATGTTTCAATAATTAATCTCTTGTTTGAGTACATCAACAGAGAAATCTGATCAATTGAATGTCTAGATTTTCTAAAGTCTGTATTAACTTATCTGGTATTGATCACTCCAGCGTCTAAATAACCTCTATTCAATGACATGATAGGACTAGGTAAGGGTAAGAAAATGAGAGTTTTAAAAAAGGACAACCTATCTTAAATATTTAATTTTGATATGACATTTTGCTCAATATATAATTGTTTTGCAGAGCTGCATTATATCAAGTAATGATGAATTCGTAAGGTTGTATAATTCAAATAACTTTCGGTTTCAGAATGACATCATTGCTCCCTTTTCAGTGAATGTAAGTTCTAAGAGCTTATGGTATGTTCATTAACTTGAGCAATAGATTGTACACAAATATTTAATTGTCTTAAAAATGACTTTCATGCCGCATTGCTCATTCCTTATATAGATATTTTGCTTGTTGGTGGTGATTCAACGGTGGGGTTTCTTGGGGACTTGGTTGTAGGGGTACGTTAGTATCATTATTTCATTTGGATATATACTTCAGATTTAGCTCTTTTGTTGTTTTAATGCAGAAGGTGTTCTTTTTGTTTTAATGCATAAGAAGATTGCAGATATTTGATTTCAGGGAACACTATACGCTTTGCGTACGTGGCATCCCAAAGTTTATCTTATGCATTTATAGATATTGATTAAATAGAGTTAGAATAAAAATTTATCTTATGCATGTATTTTAAAATTAGTTAATATCTTCTAAAAATATATCCACATTTAATCAAATTGGGTCAAATTTTATCTTATGCAAATACAAATATATTGATTAAATAGAGTTAGGATAAAATTTTATCTTATACATATATGAATTTGTGATTGGTTCATACGACTACGATTAAGGAGAAGCTGTCATGTGTCTCGGGCGACTTCTCCTTTATTATATATGATGATTGATGCATATACAGATATATATATTTTTTTTTATATTTTTTTTTGATAAGGAAATAATTCGAGGACCAGATATGCCTGGACCCTCGAGAGGCCGACAAAGTCGGTAGACAGCGAACCGTCAAACATACAACGAAATAAAAAGAAGCTGTGCAATACAAGAACCGACAAACAAACAGCCCAAGCCGACCAAACGATCATAATCCCTAAAAGTTGAGGACAATGTAGACTAATCTCGGAGCCAAGCGCCACCAAGAGATGACATCGCTGGCCAGCGGTATATCAGGAGTCCCTGTGGGTGATGAAGACGAACCTCCAAGGAAATTTCCGGAACACGAAGTCGCCTCGCTGCACACTGCCACGACCCCAGCCAGACCCGACACCGGACGCCAGAGCCTTAACTCAGACTAGGACAATCAAGAAGAGCCCGAAACGCCGCCGAAAACCGCCCTCGTAAAAAACGCACCTGACAACCCAAAATAGTATAAGTTTTTATTATCATGTTCTTTTTTATATTTTTCCCAAAATAGGTGACCCCTCCTTGCAAGGCAAGGAGAAGCACGTGGTCTCCTGAAAATCCGGGATTTAATTGTATCTTCCTTGCCTAACAAGGATATTAAATTTTTTTATTATTTATTTTTTCCTCCTAAGCGTTCATAGAACGAATTGAACCCGATTGGTGACGGAAGCGAAACGATGGTGAAGAAACGTCGGAGCCACCACCACCAAAACAACAAAGACCCCAAATTCAAGCCTCGCACAAGCAACAAGGGGTTTAGATTAGGCAACCCACAACCCAATAAAGGGGGATCCTAAGCCAAGATGGAAGACGAAGACTCCTCACACGCCGACGAAGAGAACTCCGGAGCCGGAGCAAGAGCAAGAGCAGGAGTACGCTACTTTGTGCACGGAATCGATAGAAGAGAGCAAGGAAAAGCCCTCCGCTCCGACCACCGGCACCATCGCTAGATCCACCACCCATGGTGATGGGGGAGCTTGTTCTCAACAAACGCCAGAAAGGACCGCAACACAACGGCAACCGGCGAACCGAGCTTATCAAAAGGGGCAACCGGGAAGGAGGGGTTTAAGGACAGATTTCCACTGCAGATAGTATATCCACAAAGGAGGGTTTCAATCCCACAAAGGAGGTGGACAAAACGAGGGATTGAGGGACACCGGCCAAACCGACTGCGCCGAGGAGGAGCAACCTGAGGTGAGGCAGAGTCACAATCTGAACCGAAACTCTCCGAGGAGAGAAGTTTGGGCTCTTCGAAGAGAGATTTAGGCTCTCCGAAGAGAGATTTAGGCTCTCCGAAGAGAGAGATTTGTTCGGAGATGTTGTTCGGGACTTCGGACCTCAGCTAGACCACCACCATGGGTGAAATAGAGAGTTATTCCGAAAGGTTGATGAAGAATACCTGCTAGTCTGCCACCACCGACGGGAATTGAAAGGTACAGGACTAGATCCTGAAACCGATGGACGGGCCATTGAAAACGAAGGGAGGGATGCCCAAATCAACCAAAAACCAGGCTGAAAGGAGATGAACTGGGGGGAGGAGATCCGAAAAGAGGGATAGAACACTTGGGTTTTTCCCCGCGCGTGAGAAGCGCGTACTTCATACCCCGAAGGGGTTTTTGACTGTTACAAATTTTTGTACACACCTTGATATATTGATTAAATAAAGTTAGGATAAAATTTATCTTATACATATATGAATTTGTGATTGGTTCATACGACTACGATTAAGGAGAAGTTGCCATGTGTTTATGTGTCCAAATATAAACATGTATATCCGTAAATAAATATAGATAGAAGATATTTGGCTAAATGTCCATTTTGTCAACCCCATTTTGCAAAATGTCCGCTTAAAATCAGTTTTTGCTAAATGTCCTAAAAATTTTCATAATACCAATACTACCCTCGTTTTAATTTATACCCTACCCTCCCCTCCTGTTCTACCTCCACGTTCTTTATGTCCGGCGGAATTGTCGAAGCTGAAGGAGGAGGAAGCGAGTTTTGACACGGCGGAGAAGAGGTGCAGAGAGGTAGGGGATGGAGAATTGGAGTTCGCTGACTCTGCGGTTTCTGAGATCAGGAGCAGTATTCGCCTGAGAGTGATGATCGAAGCGGCGATGGAGTCAATTTCGCCGTTGAGATCTGCGGAGGAGACCTACGCTGCCTCTGAGTCGGTGTCTTGTTGCTCGAGCTACGCCTCCACTCATCTCGCTGCAGATCGATCCACAATTTCCGATCCATCGGTGAGAACTGACTTTTTTTTTCGGTTGTACTTGTCCTCTCCAATTGTGCGCGTACTTGGATGTCCGGATGTGTATATATCCGCCTTCGGAGCTCTGGAATTTCAGTTTCCTCTCTGAAATCTCAAATTAATATTCCACTCCTCTCTGAAATCTCAGATTGCGGCTTTGACGTTTTCCGGCTATGATTAAGGTTGTTCCTCTTTGATTTCAGTTGTTGCCGGCTATGATTAAACTTAATTAGATGTATAGATCTGTATGTTGTTGTAGATCCTTGTTTTAATTCAATTCAACATTGAGAAATATTGAAAGCAGAGGGGGATTATGCGGCAATGATGGCAACTTATTCAAATCTAGCATATATTTTGTGGGATAACGAGTGTCATCATGTGTAAAAAAATTTGAAAAAAAATATTTGTCACCACTAATAAGGGCGGTGATCAGTCGGTGACAGTGAACCCATAAAAAAATGTACAAACAAAGCTATCATCAAACTGTAGTTACATTTTTTTTTTTATTGTGGTGACACCAATACTTTCCCTTGTCCTAGGTCTTTCATTTGGTGACAGTTGAGATGACACTGTTTTTATAGTGGTGACACCAACGATTACACTTTTTTTTAATTGTGGTGACACTATATACTAATAACATTTTCCTTTTGTCCTATAATTCGTTTATCAAATTAGTACCGAGTATTGAAGAACACATGTTGTTCTTTTGGTGACAACATCGGTGACACTGTTTTCCTTTTGTTTACGATAGTGGTGACACTGTTTTTCTATTGATGACACCGTTAATTTACACTCTAAAATTCGTTGTCCTAGGGTTTTTCTTTTGATGACAGCAGTTGTTACTTTTTTTTTATTGTGGTGACACTACTAATTACCTTTTCCCTTGTCCTAGAATTTTTGTTTTGGTGACAACCGTTGTTACCTTTTTTTATATTGTGGTGACACTACTAATAACACTTTGTTTACCTTTGGTGACAACAGTGGTGACACTATTTTTTTTTTATGACACGACTAATAACAATTGACCATTCTTTCCCTTGATACACTTGTGGTGACACTATTTTTCTTTGATGACACGACTAATAACACTTGACCATTCTTTCCCTTGATACACTTGTGGTGACACCGCTTTGAACATTTGTGGTGACACTATTTTTCTTTGATGACACGACTAATAACATTAATTTGATGACAACAGTGATTACACTTTTTTTTGATGATGACAGTTATATTTGGATTTTTTTCATGACTTACATTGAACAACACATGTTCTTTTGGATACCATTAGCCCATATAAGGTTTTTTACTCTTCTTGTCATAGGATTTTACTCTGGTGACACTAATAATAACACTTTAGGAGTGACTAAATCTTTTGATGAAAAATTGTCACCAAAAAAGTTTTTAAAAAATAATTATCACAAAAAAAAAAAAATTATAACCATGTACACACTATTGGTGTGAATTTCTCTAGTGACAGCTCCAAATTTCGATTTGGTGACAGTACTGGTGACACTATTTTTCTTGTTTTAAGGTCTTTCTTTGGTGACATCATTGGTGATATTGGAATTTGATCTATGTCATGACATATATTGAACACCAAAATTATCTTTGGCTTAGCATTCAATAATTTTATCATAATTACTGAAAAATTCATATATATTATTATATATAAAAATAATTCATTTGGTGACATTAATGATTACATTCTTTTTTTATTTATTTCACATTCGACAATGTAATTAAGCAATATAGCTCTATTTAGTACTGTAATATATACTCCGTACAATTCATGTTATAAAGATTGGCAACCCATCAATTTGTTCATGGCCCAATACTTCAGCCCACCTTCCTCATCATCAACAGTTGCAAGCTTGCAAGTAGGTCTGCAACGCATCGACACCGTATCAAACATAGAGCAATTAGAGGCGGCACAGATCCAGAGAGGTAGCAAGTAGTCGAGAATTCAAGAAGGGAACCCGAACGCACCACCGAGAGCACTTGGGTGCTCCTCCCATGGCAGCTCCGGGGGACGAATAGGTGCAGGGCATTCCGGTGAGACAAAAAGAAGGGAGCAAGAGTCGGCGTCATTGCTGCTGACAGAATCGGAGACGGCGCCATGGCTGATGTGCATCGAAAGCTCGAAGATTTGAGTAGATCAGCTTTACAGACAAAGAAGTGGGTTGCAATTACAGAGAAGCGACGAATCTAATCGGAAGGAGCGAATTTCATAAGAGGAGTGCGATTGATGGAGAATCGCCTGAGACTGTCAAATTGAGCCATTTTTCGACGGATATCGGAATTAAATTGGAACCAGGTGCTGGAGGAGAGGGAGAGCGCGACGAGAAAGAGCACTGAGATCGGACAGGGGAGTTGATCTGAGCTATCGGAAAGAAGAGAAGGAAAAAGAGATGGGGGCAAAATTGTCCTTAATGGACATTTACCAAATCAACTTATAAAAATGGCCATTTTACAAAATGGTAGGTCCAAAATGGACAGTTAGCAAAAAAAACCATATAGATATATAATTAGTTACCCACTAATTTACATATAAAGATTATTTGCGAAAATCTTCTTTATACAAATGATTGTACTGATTTTTATTTAATTTAAATTACATAAATTAAATATTCCCAATGAGAAATTATTTTATCTATTTAAATCAATTCTTTTATTTTATTTTATGTAGAATAATATAATTATTCTAAAATCTTATATTATATATTTTATTTGTACTGATCAAGTTAACTTCAACTTATTTTTGACTAATTTAATAGAAGGAGAATTTATTTATATTCATTAAAACTACTTTGGGTATTTCATCTTATTCTATCAAACCATCAGTTTTAGCCCACTTACTATGATATTATTATTTTCTACTAACCAATAAGAGTGATTTAAAATATCTATATTTGTATATGCTATTTTAAATGAGATTTAAAAGATAATAATTTTATGAAATTATTTCTTGTATACTTTTATGGTAATAATTTTTATGATTTTTATCCTAAATTTTATTAATATTTTATATTATTAATTTTTATATTATTAGTATTATATTTTAAAAAAAATCGCGTCATGGTGTGAGTAATGTACTATATTGATTATAACTTATAAGGTTACATCTCAAACTCAAACCAAGAGGTTGAAATAATTCCTTAAATGAAGCTTGATCGGATCCAATTAAATCAAAATCCGACTGAATAATAAATCACCTACCAATTCACCTAAAAACATAATAAAACCGTGGAATTTAATTTTGTAAAAACAACTAATTACCATTTCGATTCCTTTTTAATCAACGATTTTTCTATCCTATATTCCTATGCCCAAGGCATAGGATAATAGTCCCAGATTGGAATTATTTTTCAAATTTAAATTAATTTAGCTTTTCTTTTACAGTAATTAGATTTATATGGTCCACTATGTTTTTTTTTCCCTTTTTAGATTCTTATTTTATATCCTTAAAACATAGGATAAAAAAACCGTTTAATCAATAGGTATCATTTAGCAATTTATTAACATGCATGTAGTTACAATAACATCATCCTATTTCATCAAAAAAAAAAACATCATCCTAGGGTTTGTGATCATGGATGATCCTTGACTATTAAAAAACGTTCTAACGTTTGCCTACCGTAAAAAAAAATTTACACAAAATAATACTAAGAATCAACTTTTAATAAAAAATAATACGAACTTTATAATTCACTAACTCGCGTACAAACTATACCAATATTAACAAAAAATACTATGGTTTCAAATTCTGATCACCAAAAACATTTTTGGGCTTAAAATAAAATAAACAAGAAAATTAGGTTGAGTATTGTAAAATAATTTACAAACACATGACCCAACCCGACTTCTTCTTCCTCACTATGGTGTCGGTCATCACCGACGACAATGAGTACACACAAAGAAGACGACGTCTACCAAACAACAGTTGTTTGTTGCTGGCAGTAGATTCAATGTAAGGGAAAGGTAACCCTTGCAAGAGGTCAAGGGTTCAAATCTCATTCTTTACACATTTGTGTAATTAGTAGGTGCTCAAGACTTTATTGGCTTGGGTGAGCCTGCCCGGTGGCTTGCCGCTTGGCTTACCGGTTTGCGTCCTTTGTAGGCTAGAGCTCGAACCCATGGGAGATTGGTTGACAAACTCGGAACCCGCACGTTACAAAAAAAAAAAAAAAAGTGGTGGGGCAAGTTCGGTGGCAACGAGAATCAACTTCGTCCCCTCCTCGAACCTGGCCTGCACAAGCAATCAGTCTCCCATGGTGGTTTTGCCAATTGAACTCCAAATCACATATACTCAACACCGAAATGGTCGGAAATTCAATTTCTAATGTGATGCCATCTCTATTGATTGATTTCAATTCCAATTCCTCCCCCCCCCCCCCCAATTTCATCAAAATTCGAAAACCCTAAAAAATTACCTTTGTTGAATTGAGATAGCAATCGACGTTCTTATCGTAAATTGAGCACATTGTGGGCTTCTTAAATTCAAAATGAAGATAAAAACCTATTCAATTTGATGTTTCATATTCTTTTTCACCACGACCTTATATTTTTAACACTTTTTAACCTTTTCCAACTTATATCGTCGGCGATCCTAATGGCTATTAGGACCAACAATTGTCGTCGTATTTCCACTCACCGAACTCCTCTCTATTACCACCAATTGGCCTTGCTCAAAATGGTGAGAGGAAGAAGGTTGTACAACACGTGACTTGGAAAATAATTTACAATATTTAATCTACTTACCTAGTTGTGTTGTTTAATTATTTTATTTTGAGTCCAAAATCTTTTCTCCAGATCTATACCACATCATCATTTTGGTTTGAAAACTGATCGGAATTTGAAATCGTATTATTTTAACTTATCTATCTATCTATCTATATCTATATATCTATCTTTCTATCTATCTATCTATCTATCTATCTATATACATATACTAAAACCGATGCATAACGTCCTGCGTGGCGGCGTGTGAATGAATCTGCCTACGTGGCGGCGCGTGAGTGCGTCTCGCAAAACTTTCTCCCGTCAAAAAGGAAATCTAATAAAAATAATTATTTTATTTTACCATTAACTCTTATAATTGGATAGATATGAAATATCTTATAAGGAAAAAATTATATCAATATAGCACAATCAGTATAATTAAACGTACTAATACTAATACTAATAATAATAATAATAATAATAATAATAATAATAATAATAATAATATCTCCCACCAAAAATTTTGTCATACAGGCCGTATGTATATACAAGTTATATATTAGATCATTTGCTCATAATGTATATTCGTTCATTATGTATATTCGATATAATTAGATATAATTAAACACATCGTATGTCTTTACTCTATTTCAATATAATTTAACGTATTAGTAATAATAAAACTAATTAAGCTATCATTTTGATGGTTGTTAGATTCAAGGTTTGAGTGTCTAATGGAGTTTTAGAAACACTCTGTAATCTATATCTATATTTTTTATTCTATCTATATACATATACTAAAACCGATGCATTGAAGCCTGCGTGGCAGCGTATGAATGAATCTGCCTACGTGGCGGCGCGTGAGTGCGTCTCGCAAAGCTTTCTCCCGTCAAGAAGGAAATCTAATAAAAAAATAGATAAAAAGGAAATATATAAGGAAAAAACTATATCAATATAACACTCATCAATAAAAATAATAAGATTGTTCTAATCTATATAATTAAAAAAAGATTAAATAATTATTTTATTTTATCATTAACTCATATAATTGGATAGATGCAATATCTTATAAAAGAGTAAATATTATATAAGGAAAAAACTCTATCCAACTAAATTGATTTACTATGCCGTCTGTGGGATTTTACTTATTTTAAGTTCATCCGTAATATTTAATATATTAAATAAAAATAATTATTTAAATTATTTCTATCTAATCTACCATTAATTATAATATGTGGCGTAAAATATGTTAACCTATGGTAATATATAACTTGACAAAATATTATTTAAATTATTTCTATTTAACTAAAAGGATTTACTATGGCGCCTTTAATTAATGCTTATTCCAAATTTTGACGGGCATTTCACGTATGTTACCCTATGGAATTTAATGATTATTTTATCTATATATACATATACTAAAACCGATGCATTATTGTCTGTGTGGCGGCGTGTGAGTACATCTGCTTATATGGCGACACGTGAGTGCATCTCGCAAAACTTTCTCCCGTCAAAAAAGAAATCTAATAAAAATAATAAGATACTTCTAATCTATATAATTAAAAATATTTATTTTATTTTACCATTAACTCATATAATTGAATAGATGGAATATCTTATAAAAGAGTAAATATTATATAAGGAAATAACTATATCAATATAATTACACGCAATAATAGTAATAAATTTGCATTATAAATAATCTATCCAATGGAAGGCTTATACATAAATTACAACATATGAACGGGACATAAAAAAGAAATTAGATTCACCCAATTGCTATATAGACGAATTTTATGGCGGGTCTTTAGGGTCTAGGTGGGTTTTGGTGACCTTGAAGGCCTTGGTGGAGGGGTGAGGTAAGGGGTTTAGGCGGGGGTCTAGGCGGGTCTTGAAGGGTTTTTTTTAGAACAATGATCATAATTACCAAAAGTATTAATAGATACATAGTAGTAAATATTTGATAGGAGTTATATCAAAATTAATTATTTCAAATTTATTTTATTGATACTATATTATTTCTTAGGAGAATGAGTTATTTAGATCTAGATTAATTTTAATCTTATATTTTCAGTTATTAGTTTAATTATCATAATGTAATTCATATTTATTTATTTATTTATTTATTTTCATATTTATAATAGGATTTTTTATAGATAATAAATGTAATTATATAATATTATGTTAATACATTCCCGTGCAGGGGACGGGGCATACACTAGTTCTATATACATATACTAAAATCGATGTATAGCATTTTATGTGGTGTGTTGTTGATTCTAGGGAAAAATTAATAAAATAATATGTTATCAAAGTTTATAGAAATTAAGTTGCATAAGTCCCAATCTATCTATATATATTTTAGTTAATTTACAAAAATATAGATAAACAATATTTCATGGTCATGCTTACCAAAAATATTAATAGATAAATATGTTATATTTGTTAGGTGCTATTTTATTTATATCTAAATTATTTTTTGGTGGAAATAATTATTTATATCAAAACCAATCATTTAATAATTGTTATTTTATTTCTATCTATATTATATTTGAGGCCAAAATAAATAATTAAGATATTATATAGCCATAATATGTAGCTATAATCCATTCGTGTAGAGATATTTCAGTAAAACATGTATCTATTAAATTAAATGAGATTCAATTAATTGTAGAGTAGAAAAAAATTACCTTATAAATGTGAATTTTATTTATATTTTGAGAGAATCTAAATAAAAGATATTTGGATTTTTATAATATGTCGAACTAATTTTATTTATATCTATATTAATTTTTGATGAAATTTTGATATATATTTATATTTTTTTTTATTGAGATCTATCCAAATTATTTATAATATTGTATTAATATATTCCCCGTACACGGAACGGGGCCTACACAAAGAATGTGAATATGAATAATTAAGGTTGGACGTGGCACCTCGCGGCCTCCACGTACCTCAACTCCATCGGCTTTACACTCCTCCCCCTTGCCATTCATCCACGTGTCACCTCCTCCTCTTCCGCCACGTGTCCCTTCACTCATCCAAGCTCGTTGTATATATCCACCTTCCCTCGCCTCACTCCCCCTCATATCAATCGATCCCATGGAGACTTCCCAAGATGTTCGCCATCGCAGCCGAGACGATCAAGAGCCCCCCGCCGACACAATCGCCGCAGACAACGCTGCGGGAGCCGACGCAAAGGGTGGCGGGGCGCGGGACCAGAGAATGTCGATGGCCAAACAGGGCCTTAAATCCCTCGCCGTAGCGATCGCGGTGCCGCTCGCCCTAACCCTCGCCGACATCTACTTCTCCGGCGCCGGCAACTCCTACCGCGCCGGCAGCTGGCTGCCCCCGCCGTGGGCCCTGCACGCCACCAGCCTGGCCTCCGCCGTCCTGATGGGAGTCTCGGCGTGGCTCTTCTGGGCCCAGGGCGGGCTGCGGCGGGCCCCCAACGCTGCGGGGGTGTACGCGGGGCAGCTGGCGCTGAGCCTGGCGTGGGCCCCGCTGGTGTTCAGGCTTGGGGCGAACTGGGCGGCGATGACGGTTGCGGGGGCGGTGGTGGGGCTAGTGTGGAAGTGCGGGAGGATGTTCAAGGAAGTGAACCCGGTGGCGGGGGAGCTGGTTAAGCCGTGCTTGGCGTGGGCCGGGTTCTTGGCGTTCGTTAATCTTAAGCTTATTTTGGGTCCGGGCTCGGGGGGCTCTACGGGCTCACCGTAGGACGGAAGTATAAGAGAAATTGAGACTACTAGAGTGATGATGAGAATGTAATATGTTGAATAAATAGATGGTTTTTTCCTATGTGATTTGGGTTTCTGTTACCTATGTTTCTTAAGTAGATATTTATAGTTCCTTGTTGAAATGGATTTTGAATTGAATATTAGCAATATCTACTGATCCTATTGAATGTGTTAGGCTCATTTCATAAGCTTACATAATCAGCTTATGTAATCCTAAATGTTATTTGTTTGTGTTCGTTGATGTAGAACTTGTGTATTTGAAAAGCTATTGTATTTTGTTTGGGCCAAAGGTCCAAACGTGATCTCAGTTAAGCATGGGAGGAAGCCCAGCTCACTTGCTTTGTGGATCTCCTGACCGTTGAGCCTTCAACGACATTGTTCCACTCGGCTCGAGTTTAAGAGCAACATCGTTTCACAAGGCTCGGGTTTAACAGGGTTTGCAAACCCTAAACACTGACAAGAGAGAGAGATTTTGAGAGCTCCTCTATGCCGTCTGCCTTGCCTTTTAAGCTCTGCTAGGGTTTTCGATTCCCTTGTGTTGTTGAGCGTAGGTAGAGCTCCCTTCATATCCAAACACTGAGATTTTAAGCTCTGCTAGGGTTTTCGATTCCCTTGTGTTGTTGAGCGTAGGTAGAGCTCCTTTCATATCCAAACACTGAGATTTCGAGAGCTAGTGAAATTTGAAGTCCGATTGTCCTTCGGTTATAACCTTGGTGATTGGTGTCCTAATTGAGACTTTCAAAGTTTAATGAAAATTTGTGCTTCTCGTTTCTGCGTTGGAACTCTCTCTTCAATCCGCATTTCAGAATGAATGAATGAATTTAAACAAAAATATTAATAAAAATGAATTTAAAAAAATATTAATTAAAAATTAAATTAATATGTTTCATATTAATTAAATATTATATTAAAATCTTTAAAAAATTATTCCTAGTTCGAAATTGGATCATAAACCAAATCTATTTCTATGTAGTTCGAAAATGGGTCGGATCAGGCTCTAAAATCATCCTAGTTCTATCAAACCATCGGTTTTAGCCCCACTTATTCGGATCAGATACTATCCAACTTCGACCAATTGATGAACAAGCCGCAACCACTCCTATCCCCAATTTCTCACATAAAAATGACACACAATCAGATAAGTTTATTCTGAAATGGACGGTATGAATATGATAGTAATTGATAAACATCTGTTTCTTTCTTGCATCCTATTTGCTGATGCTATTTTACCGGCATGTCCGGCCTCTCGACTTGTATATGTGTATGTGAAATAGAATGCAAGTCGTCCATCATTGAAAGAAGAGTCGAAATTGTCAAAAATATAGAACAAAAGTAACTACCACATTACTCTTAACTTGCATTTCACTGTCAAAACAATTCACCGCCGTACTTTAAATGAACACAAACGTAAATGCAGTACCAAAAACTTGCAGGAAGACAAAAGACCTGAACCCTCCTTATTTGATGAAATAGGCAAAAAGGCAGTAACCTGTAAATGACCCAAAGTTTCATAGGCACTGCCTCTGGAGCTAATTCGACGCTGAAAAGTAACCAAATAACGATCTTTTTTCAGTAGATGGGATAGTTCTCGCTCACCCCGGGTCTGAAGTTCCTGAATATGGAAAGTGCAATGGGAATGAGTCCAGCAAGCGCGAGCTGAAGATGGTCCGAGCTGCTTGTTCTCACCGTTATCTGCCCACTTTGCTTGTTGTTCAGCGCGAGACGGACAACCATCTTTGAGTTGCGACCAACCGAGATCTGAGATTGAAGATTGGCCCCGATTGCAAGGTCGCCTCTCCACTTCATAAGGGAGAGTATCAATGAGGATTGGTCTTGGCCAATGGGGTACTCTGCGTCTTTTAATCGGACTTCGAAGTTAGCCCCATAAGCAGCATCCTTCTGAGATGTAACAGTCCCAGTGCTACCCACAAGGACCAGCCTCTTCCCCAGTGAAAGCTGGTCTTCGACTTTGACCCCTGTGGTGATGCTTTCACCCAGGAAGGTTACGGAAGCCCCAGCCGTTGTCTTGTTCTTTTTCAGGTTCTTGAACTTGGCTTCGCCTCTGACAATGTAGCCCAGCTGCTTGCCAATGTTCTGGATGTCGAAACCAGCCAGGGCGGATGCCTTGTCACCATGCTTGGCCGAGACAGAGGAATCCAAATGGAGATTGAAATCTTTCTTGTCTTTCGTAACTTGCACTGTGAGGGCTGCAGGGAAGCGTCCAGCAATGGCCAGACTCTGTTCGACGTTGACACCATCAAACCCACAATCATGGTCCCAGCCATGGGTGTCCAAAACCGGCCTTGCCAGGAACTGAGAAGTTGGCTCCAGCAGCCGGTATCTAAAGGACGGATTGTCACCGTCGAATGTAGGAGGCAGAACCATATCAGGCAACGGAACTGGCACCGCAGCTGGGGTTTCATTCTCTGGGTCATAATCTTCTTGCCTCTGACCGTAATCATCCAAATCAGTGGCTCCTTTGTTGTTCTTCCCGTCTCTCATTCTTTTCAGCTCCTCTTTCCACTGCTTCTTCTGGAGGAGCTTCACCCGATAGTCGTACTCCTCAAAATACGCCTTCTTCTGCTCTTGGCTAAGCCTACTAATCTGAGCTTTCCTCAGAGGTTTGAATGGTGGGAGCTGGTCATACTCATCCTCCTCTTCCTCAACATCTAAATCGTCGAAGTCATCTGCATCAATATCAGAATCCCCGTTGTCACCACCTTGATCAGCAGATAGTTTGGGGTGTGCTCGAGTCTGCAACAGAGAAGATAATAGATAAGGAAGAGGAGGTGAGCGAACACGGAAGCCAAACAACTTCCGTGGATCATTCGATTCTGATGGTTTGGTGACAGAGCTTGCTTCAGACAAGATCTTCATAGAGAAGCACAACAACATCAACTGGGGTCTCCAGGTTTGGCCATTTGGAAGCACCTTCTGGCCTTCCCGGTTTCTCCGGCAAGCAAGATGGTTCTCAACAAGAGAGACTGGATTCATCATGCCCGGACTCATGAGACGAAAATCGCCCACAGCTTGCCCAATATACTGCTGAACAGTATGAGAACGTTGAGCAACAAACACCTCATAGCTCAATGGGGAACCAGACGGTCCATCAGGTGGGGCACATGCTGCATGTGTAAGAGTGACAATGGCGTTTCGCCAGATTGAAGAACCAAGGCAGCTTGTGATTGTTCTTAGCAGAGGCAGATCATTCAGATCTTTGGTCTGAGAGTCAAGGCGGTCTACATAGAGCACAATGTCTGGGGGAGACTTCTTCGTGAGCTTCTTTACAGAAGCTAATACTTTGCGGTTGAAACCTTGCTCAAGAGCGGAACACCTGAGACCCGGTGTATCAAAGACCCGGACATTTACTCCACTTACAACTCCGGTAATTTCATTAACAGCGGCCGTACCAGGTTCAAATGCGTTGATTTGAACTTTATCTTCTCCGAAAATGGAATTGATTGTTGCACTCTTTCCAACACCTGATTTCCCAAGAACAAGGATGTTCAAGGAGAGGTTCAAATCCTCCTTACCCTCCTCTTCAAGATCCTGAGCAGTGCGTTTTGCAACGTCAAGACTGAACGATGGAACAGATGGCCTCCCAGCAACAAGCGCCAAGCGGTAGAGAACTTGCGTTGCAACAGAATCTTCAGCAGAATGCCCAAGTCTATAAACAAGCCTCAAGAACTTCACCCTTAATTGCTGTAACTTATCAAGCTTCATTCTCTCCTCTTCGGTTAAGCTCTCCTCCGACACAGTATTATAACCAGGAGAAGCAAACATGGAGGAATTGTTTGGCCGAGCAGATGGTCTTACAGAACGAAGTGAGGACCCCAATCCAGCAGGGCGCTCAACAGAGAAGAGACGAGTTCCATCCTGTGAAGTTATGGTGAGATTACTAGGATCTACACTGGCATTGGTTGCCGCTTTCAGAAGAGCAGCTAATGTAGCAGAGTCAAACAACTCTTGTCCATCCTGTTCGTTGTCTGAATCTGCTTCTTCCTCTGAATCTGTAACAATCTGACCGTCGACTTCATGGGCGAGTTCATGAGAGTTGCCAGCACCCACCTGAGAATCAGCCCCAGAAGCTCTTTCCAGCTCCTGCATAAACTGCCTGGCAGCAGCAGAACTCCCGAAAACCATGCCATCGGTCTCACCATCCGTAGAACCATTAAGGTCCTCGTCATCTGTTTCTGGTTTATCATCCTCCTCAGCTTCAACTTTTACTCCTGATCTCGCAGCTTTGCCTTCTTCTATTGATTCACTCAAATGCAATTTGCCAATTCCCCTGTCAATAGCTTGCAAAGCCTCACCTGGAGTCTGCACTTCTTGGACCTTCGCTTCGTCCCTACCAGGAACCACATCCACATTACCACCCATCTGTTCAAGAACTTCACTCTTCAAGCTTTCAGAACTTGCTTCTGGTGCAGCCTCAGTGTTCACAGCTGAAAGATTGTCAGCTGAGCCAGAAGTATTTTCTTGACCAGCTACAGCATCCATGGTGTCAGCATCATGCTTGTAAGACTCCGTCTCTATCAATTTAAGAACATAGTAAGGAAAATAACAGGTTACTGAATATGTTCTCGACCAAACATGAAATAGGTATTGGTTTAAGACTGTCACCTGTACCAATGCTCTCATCAACTGCAGAGCCATTTTCTTTTGTCTCTGTCACATTTTTGTCATGCTTGTAAGACTCTGGCTCTATCGGTTTAAGAACATATTAAGGAAAATAAAAGGTTACTGAATATGTTCTCCACCAAAATTGAAACAGATACAGGCTTAAGATTGTCACCTGTGCCAATGCTCTCATCAACTCCAGATCCATTTTCCATTGCTTCCGTGGTGTTTGCTTCACGCTTGTAAGACTCCGGCTCTGCCGGTTTACGAACATGGTTAGCAAACAAAATCAAAAGCTAGTGACACTTTCACCGCAAAAAATGAAAGGATAATGGTTTAAGATTGTTACCTGTGTTGATGCTCTCGCCAACTGCAGAGCCATTTTCCTTTGCTTCTACACCAATGCTTTCTTCATGTTCAGCAACAACAACTGCTCCAGATTGTATTACTTCATTAACATCAACATTTATCTTGTCCACCACAGCGTCTCCTTGGTTGGTGATTTTTGCCCCATGAACTTCACCAATGCCAGCAATTGCTGAGTCGGGATTTTTGGGAGTCAGCACATCATCAAATCTAGCCTCCGAGTCCTGGGCTTCTTCAGCCTCTGCAGCAACACCGGCTGCAGCTTCAGAGTTATCAGCTTTGTCAACCACAACATTTGCTACACCAGAGCTTGCTTCATCAACAGAAGCTTCAGCTTCTTTAGTTTCTGAAGTTTCAGTGTCATCTACTCCTCCAGTCTTTAAGACTTCAGTCTCCATATCTACGGAATTCAAAGCCGAATCCCCTTCTGAATTCTTGCTATCCACTGCCTCTCCAACAACAGCAATACCACTCCTCACAGCTTCATTCGGGTCCACATTAATCGAATCCACAACAGCATCACCCTGGCTAGTGAGGGCGACACCATTTTCCACTCCAACCTCAGGCTTAGCCAAGGTAGGCTCATGAACCACAGAGCTCAATTCACTGCTACCATCTAAACCCTCACTATTTGACTCCTTCGTAACAACCTTATCCTCTAAATCACCTTCCTCCTCCTCAACACCCTCTAGAACATTACTAGTCTCAGTCACCAAATCATCAAATTTCACCCCCTGAGGATTCCTCGAAGCAGCCACAGCCGTCCGAAAACCATCCTCATCCCCATCCGCATCCACTTCCTCAACCCTCGAAGCTACAACCTTAGGAGAAGAACTCCCCGCGCCAATACCAAAACCCTCAACATCCTCATCATCATCATCCTCCACATCATCATCCTCCACCGATATCTTAGCAATTGGCACCCCAGCCCTCGGGGTAGAAAATTCCGACACAGGCTCCCCAAAAGACTCCCCAATAGGCTTCACCAAAACCTCCTCAATCCCGCCTTTCGCACCCATGAAAGCTCCCACCTTTCCCCCTCCTACCTCCCCCTCTTCCTTCTCACTATCACTACTAGGACTATTGACGCTGCTACTATCACTAAAACCCTCGTTTGCTACGTCACTAAGAGGAACGCCATCGCTCAACATAAAAGATTCGCCATCGGAATCATCCCGAGAGGGAAGAGCTCGTATACCTGATACTGGTGGAGCAGGGTTGGAGGCAAAAGGCGTCGTATTGTCGACCTCCTGGGACACCACCGGCTCCATGGATGATTCTCAAGCTGGTGTTGTGTAACACGAGATGATGGATTAACCCTCGGGGACTACGCAAGGGGATTTTTAGGGTTTTGCCGATGGATTGAATTGGGGAATAAGGATATGATAACGGAGAGAGAGAGGGAGGATGAAGCCTCCGAGTGAGAGATAAGGCGAGAGGCTCAGAGAGAGGGCCTGCCTTTCACCGTTTTGGAGGCTACCGTGGATTGAGAAAATTAGCTTCTGGAGAGAGATGGACGAATTACTTTATCCCTCGGTTTCCCTTTTTTTTTTTTAAATAAATGAATATTTGAATATTTTTCATATCATTTTTTTAATTAAATTCATTTCATTTCAGAAAATTAGCTTCTGGAAGTATTTTGAACTGAAAATATCTCAAGTTTTTTATTTTCTTTTAAAAAAAGGGAACAGATCTTCGGTCGGGCAACTAAACCCTAAATTATTTTGTGATTTATTTATATCTTTTAGAAAAATATATTTACAATAACTAGATAAAATTTACTTTAATTTACTTTTTCAATTTTAATTACTCCGTAAATTATAAACTCGCTTACATATAGATATCTAAATAAATTTTATTTAACCCAACAATTATTTTAAAAAGGACTTTGTATTCAAGTGAGTTTTCATAATTGATTAAAGTTAATTTTATAGGTTATTTTAAAATTTAATTTAGTTCACTTTTCAATTTTATTTAGATTATAAAATAACTTATTATATAAAAAATTAACACCCATTCCAACCTGGTCAACTTTAGCTGAATTTTTTTTCAAAATATTCACTAAAAAATAAATATTTACAATAATATTCACGCTTTAAAACTATTTACAAAAATATTCAAAATTTGCAGGTATGTCGGAGAAACGCGGTCTCAGACCGCGTTTCATTAACAAAAAGCAAGATCTGAAAGGGTAAAAATAAACAAAGAAAGAAACGCGGTTTCAAACCGCGTTTTATATTTAATTTAGGGTAAAACGCGGTTTGAAACCGCGTTTATCTCAATTAGTATTTTTAAATTAGATTTTTTTTTAAAAAAAAAAACAGAAAAAGAATGAAACGCGGCTTGGAGCCGCGTTTCATTGTAACGCTCCCCAGCCAATTGCTCAGATCTGAGCTCCGATGGCATCTCGCCCTCTCGCCTCTCCTACCTTCGAGAACCATGGCTGCTCCGGCGCCCACCATGCACCACCACCACCGTTTGCTCCGCCGCCGCCCACCATTACCGGCACCGCATCACCGTCATCATCGTTCTCACATCTACGCCTAGGCCGGCAACGAGCAGGAGCAGGAGCGATGAGTTGGTCCGGCGGTCGAGCAGGAGCGAGCCCAGATTCGGGGGAGAGTGAGCCCAGATTCGGCGGCCAAAGCCGGTCAATTTCAGATCTAGACCCCGCCAAAGCCGGTCTCGGGTGAGAGTGACCCCAGATTCGCCGGCCGAGCAAGGAGCGATGACTCGGCGATAGCAGGAGATGTCAGAGAATTTCAGCCCCTTGCCCCCTCCGGCCTCGGAGATGGCGAGTCCCGGTGGTGGCATGGAGGTGGTGGCGTGAAGGTGGAGGAGGAGGCGGAGCTTGGGCTGCAGCGAAGAAGAATCGGAGAGGGTGGTGGCTGGGCAGGGGGAGGCGGTAGTGAAATGTAGGTGGTCGGTGGTGAGCGAGTGGGGCCTGCGGCTCTGTGAATTTGGGAGGTAGAAGCAGATCTATAAGTAAAACGCGGCTCGAAGCCGCATTTTACGCTTTTGTCTTTATTTTTTTTAATTTTTTTTAGTTTAAAAATATAATTGGTATAAACGCGGTTTGAAACCGCGTTTTATTCAAAATTGGTTCCGCGTTTCTTTAACTTATTTTTTTATATTTTATATCCATTTTAAATTTTAAGGCCTCTGAATGAAACGCAGTCTCAGACCGCGTTTCTCTGTACCACCTGCAAAAATTGAATATTTTTGTAAATAGTTTCGAAGCGTGAATATTATCGTAAATATTTATTTTTTAGTGAATATTTTGAAAAAAAATTCACTTTAGCTATTCTATCACCGATATGTCGATTGTTATACTATCAATTAACTCAATTTTCATTTGAGAAATTTTTTGTTTGTTAAGAACTAGTATGATCCCCGCGCCATGACGCGATTTTTTTATAAATAAAATCTTACTAATATATTAAATTAAGATGATAACATAATTGTAAAAATATAGATAATTAAATATTTTAAATTAAACTCATGGGTTGAGAAAACGATTAAAGTAGTATATATATATATAGATATAAATTTATAATATTAATTTTATGTTTTCTTATTATTAATTTTATGTTTTGAATTAATCCCATTGTTTTTTTAGAGAAAAAAAATACTAAAATTATAATTTAGGCTAAGATCAATGTTTTGAATTAAGCCCAATAGTTAGTAAAATTAAAGAAAAAAGAGAATCAAAGAAAAAAGAAAAAAAAATTAGAATTAAAGAAAATCAAAGAAAAATGACAAAAAAAATGATTGGTCGAGACTCCTAAAATTCCTCTAAGTTTGACACATCATCATAAACTCTTCTAAATTAAGAGTTTATATAGATATAGATAGTTAGTAAATTTAAAGAAAAAGGAGAATCAAAGGAAAAAGAAGAAAAAAATTAGAATTAAAGAAAATCAAAGAAAAATGACAAAAAAAATGATTGGTCGAGACTCCTAAAATTCCTCTAAGTTTGACACATCATCATAAACTCTTCTAAATTAAGAGTTTATATAGATATAGATATAGATATAGATATAGATTGTTTTTTTAGAGAAAAAAAATACTAAAATTATAATTTAGGCTAAGATCAATGTTTTGAATTAAGCCCAATAGTTAGTAAAATTAAAGAAAAAAGATAATCAAAGGAAAAATAAGAAAAAAAATTAGAATTAAAGAAAATCAAAGAAAAATGACAAAAAAAATGATTGGTCGAGACTCCTAAAATTCCTCTAAGCTTGACACATCATCATAAACTCTTCTAAATTAAGAGTTTGTATAGATATGGATTCAAATTATTAAGTAATTTATTGTTTGACACTCCGAGAGATAAAAAAAACTGATAAATAAAAAACCCACTAAAACAACGATACCTAAAAAAAAAAGAGCAATCAAGCTCGTAGACAACAAAATGCGACCATATTAGTGGGCCTAAATAAAAGGAATTATAGATGTCCAACCATAGAAAACAAGCCAACTAATGAGCAGGCTCGTGCTACGCACGGTACTTATTTTAAATATTTTTTTAATTAATATATTATTATTGTAATTTCATTACTAATAATTGTTATCTTTAAAAGTTTTAATATGTGTATTTATCTTTGAAATTCGACAAATATACTAACTTACTCTATTTATCCTCTTACTCATTTTTACATGCAATTCAACTATAAGAAAAAAGAAATGGTAATTGCTTTAGAAATGCACACGGGACTTGTTTTAAATATATATTTTTAATTAATATATTATCATTGTAATTTGATCACTAATAAATTTTTCTCTAAAAGTTTTAATATGTGTATTTATCTTTGAAATTCGACAAATATATTAACTTTGGCTCTATTTATCCTCTTACTCGTTTTTATATGCAATTCAACTATAAGAAAAAAAAATTGATTTAGAAGTGCATGTGTTTAGGTTTAAAACAAATAACAATATATATACTATAAATTTGAAAAATGATGTAGTTATAGAGATTTGATCCCTTGACATGATGGATTGAAACTAGAGAAAATTTGTGTAGGAGGCAAATTTTTTTGCTCAATTAGTGGAATGTCCAATGTTTGGAACAATTTAGCAAAATGTCCATTTAGCTTTTTAAAAGAAGAGATGAAGCCATGACAATCAAATTACCAGATCGGCAAAGGTAGAGGAAATTAACAGATATGAACGTCGGAACTCAAGAGAGAGCAAGGCGGAGTCGGTAGATCTATGGCGAGGCGTCGAATCTAATTCCTTTGTTGGCGTCTTCGGAGCGAGATCGGATGGAGTGAGATCTGATTCCTCTGGCTCACCAGATCTATGGCGAGCGATGGAGGTCGAGCGAGGCCGGATCTCATATCTGAGCCGAGGTCGAGCGAGGTCCAGATCTGAGCGAGATCGAGTGAGGCGGAGCGAGCGGGTGAGCGATCCGACCGAAGCGAGGTCGAGGGAGCGCCCAGAGCGAGATCTCCTCCGGGCGGCTGTGTTCATCGATTTCACAGAGAAAAAGGTTGAAGAAGTAATTTTTGTTAAATTACAAAAAATATCTATATTTTATTATGTGATTCACATCTACTATATTTTTATTTTTACATTTGCACACCATAAAGTTATATTTGCATAAAAAATTGTTATATGTGCACAACGTAAAGTTATTTTTGCACAACAAAAAGTGTTGAAACGAAAGAAAAAAAAAAGCGGAAAAAAATATATTACATTTTGCACAACAAAGTGTTATATTTGCACAACATACGATTATATTTGCACAAGTCCAACGTACGGTTATATTTGCATGCCAAAATGTATTGACACGGGAAAAAAAAGCGGAAACAAAATATTACATTTGCACAACAAAATGTTATATTTGCACAACATACGATTATATTTGCACAAGCACAACGTACGATTATATTTGCACACTAAAATGTATTGACACGGAAAAAAAAAACTAGACTTGGGTTATATTTACACAACATACGGTTATATTTGCACAAGATGGGAAGGGGGTGAACATTTCACCAATTTGTCCCAAAGTGTGGATATTTCACCAATTGAGACAACTTTTTTGGACATTTTGCAAACTCCCCCTTGAAACTATACCTATAAGTCTATAACTAATAAGCTACAACAACCTTTTGATTTCTTAAGCTAATATATATATATATATATATATATATATATATATATATAGGGTTTACTTCAAATGTAAAAAGTCCTTAAAGTGTAAAATATGCTTATCGTGTAAAATTTGCTAATGGGCCTAATTTAATTACTAATGGACCTAATTTAATTACTAATGAGCCTAATTTTATTAGTAGAATATCTGCCCCCCCTTGCCCATGTGTGTGCCCCCCCCTTACCCCCCTTCTCGGACCCGGTTTTTTTTTTTTTTTTTAAATTTTTTTTTTTTGCCCAGAATTTTTTTTTTTCGTGGTAACACTTTCTGCTGTGCAAGTATAACTTGCTTTTGTGCACATATAACATCTTATTGTGCAAATATAAGTTTGTTTTGTGCAGACAAATAATTCATTATGGGGTAAATAGGTAAATATGTCTATTTCAATTATAAAAATTTATAATTGAAATATGTTTAATTTATGGGTAAATTAGTAAATATGTCTAATTTTATGGGTACATGCACTTTTTCCCGTTTTCGATACCTTTTGTGCAACTGTGAAGTGCATTTGTGGAACTGTGGAGTGCATTTGTGCAACTGTGAAGTGCATTTGTGCAACTGTAAAGTGCATTTGTGCAACTGTAATTGTGCAAATTTAAAGTAGGATACAATTGTGCAAATTTAAACTACAATTGTGCAAAAGTAAGATACAATTGTGCAGATTAAGAATACAATTGTGCAAATGTAAGATCATAATGTGCATTAATAAGACAAAAGATGTGCTTTTGAAATCGATGTTTTAATTTTGTTTTTTTTTTTACTTTTGAGAGTTTGGGTTCACCTCTCGAATAATTTAGGTTGATAGATGTAAGTTTGAAATCGATTTTTTTACGTATACGCTTTTAAAATTCAAGTGCATAAATAAGATTAAAATGTGCATAATTAAGGTTAAAAAGTGCATAAGTTAGATTATAATGTGCATGATTAACAATTTGCGATTGTTGCGCTCTTGTCTATTATGTAACCTATGTGGGATTTGAACCCACATCTTTTGTGCAAACGCACATTGCTCTACCAATTGAGCTAATAGGCTAAATTATGATTTTTATGCTAAAATAGAAGAAACTAATCGACCTAAAACATATTGCAATAAAATCCTAAAATTCAATTAGCTCATGATTCACAAACAATTTGAAAATGCTATGAACATGAAATTAGCTCAAAATCAACCCACCAACACAACCATATCATCAATTTCAATCAATTTGGCTTTTGGAAAAAAAGCCCCAAATTCCAAAGCATATCGCATTATAAAATTCTAAAATCCAATTAGCTAATGATCTATAAACAATTTGACAATGATATGAACATGAAATTAGCTCAAAATCAACCCAACAACACAACCATATAATCAATTTCAATCAATTTGGCTTTTGGAAAAAAGCCCCAAATTCTAAAACATATCGTAACCTAAAATTCTAAAATTCAATTAGCTCATGATCCATAAACAATTTGACAATGATATGAACATGAAATTAGCTCAAAATCAACCCAACAACACAACCATATCATCAATTTCAATCAATTTGACTTTTATCAAAAAGCCCCAAATTCCGCTCCTAAATCAAACCCTAGGTTTTCAATCTCAACCTAAATCATTCAAACAATCCAAATAACTGTAATAAACAAGTTTAGAGTTAGAAATCATACCAAATTCGAGTGGAAACAAGGAGAAAAATCGGGATTTCGAAGGTATTCCGAGCCAAAAGAACCGATTAGCGTTGTGGGGGAAGATGGCTCGGTGTGGGCTCGGCTGGGCACGAACCAAGGCGGTTCCGGGCTCGGGGGGTGCGCCTGAGGGAGGGGGTTCGAACTGGTCGGGGCTGGTGGCCGGAGGTGGCTCGTGGGTGGCGTGGGAGGCCGAAAACCGAACTGCTGGTGGCTCGACGCTGCTGCGATGAAGGGGCGCGTCTGGGTGCGTCTGGGCTCGAACCAAGCCAGTCCATGGCTCGGGGGTTGCGCACCGGGGGTGGGCTCGAGGGCGGCTGGTCGCTGGTGGCCGGAGGTGGCTCGAGGTGGGTGCGGGTGCGGGAGTCCGAGGGCTCGGGGTTGCGCGCGTATGTGTTGTGTTGATTTGAAAATTTTACACGTTAAGCAAATTTTACACGTTAAGGATATTTTACATTTTAAAGCTTCCCTATATATATATATATATATATAATTTGTAAGTATTTAATAGGTGATATAATTTGTAAGTATTTAATATGTGCAATTAATGGGCTTTCACCCTTGCCACTTTGTCCGGGGAGTCGATATTAACAACGATTTAGGTATTTTAGACCTCATCCGTAAGGATTTGCCGAGTAGAGCTTGCTCGCCCGAATCTTTTCCTAATAAAAAAAAATATAAGAAGAAAATGCGACCCAAATGACACCAAAATCCAGTAAATTCTCGGGTCCAATTTGGTTGATCTGATTTGGTGATTTCAAGGGGCCGGGATTTCTTTAGTTTGTGCAAGAAAGACAAACCTCGAAGGGTTTTAAAGGGGTTTTGGTAGATTTTGCTTACTTAGTTATGCATTTGTTTGGAGTTACAAAAAAAAAAAAGAGTTTGTTTATATGTTTGGATAATTTGGATTTCACTTTCACTATTATTGCGTGCAGAGTTGTAGTCCCCTTCTTCCTCATCTCCTATGGGTGGTTCACATATGCTCATCCCCTCTGCATTGCCTTTTGTCCTTTTTCTCCAACCAAGTTATCCTTTGGCTAATTCCTACTTGAAATGAGTAAGCAAAGCTTTTGTCCAATAACTAAGGTACGTATAACAAGAGATTAAGTTGAGTGTCGACTATGGACTGTGGAAATACTGACTCTCATTTGGAGTACTTACCTAAATTATTGATGGAGATAGCTCTGCATTCATTGATTAAAAACTCTCATTATGAATTTTCTATAAAGGAAGATGACATGATATCTACATTTATATACTTGTTTTTTTTTAGAATGTCAATGAGTATTTATCATATGGAGTATATAACAAAAAGTAAAATATCATGTCACGGTCACATGTAAAGGTTTTCTATTAAAAAGATTTAAACTCAAATCAATCTATCTATTATGGAGTATATATAATTTATCTATTATATATAATAAAGAAGAAATCGCTCGATGTCAAATGACGGCTTCTTCTTAGTCTTATTTTTTCAACCAATTGTTTTTTTTTTCAATAATCGGTATAATATAGCAATATATGATTTTATAAATATAGTTAGTTATTATTTTCACCAAATTAAGTAAAAAAAAAGTAGTATAATAAATGAGATAAAATATTATATTTATTATTTTTCTTATAAGTTGCACAAAAAGGTAGAATGATTAACTAGTGCAAGGTCAGATTGATTTAAAAACAAGATATGACGCTTCCATCCCAAAAATCAGAATATATAACTGAGTTAACTCAAAATTAATTTGACCCAAACTTTTAGCTTTAAAATTGATTAGATAACACAATTGGCAATTGAAAACTGTTAAATCCTAGTGGGTCATCCCGAGTGCGACACATAAGACTAGTATAGTTTCTTGTAAAATTAATTGACAATAAAAAGAGTAATCACCGACTTATATGCAAGGCCCGGCCCCGCAAGATTCAAGTTTTCGTATTTTTCGATGTAGAATAAAGGTTTCAATGCATCACAACAAAAACGTCCACACAAATTTTACTCGACAAATGCCTAATGCAGAATGATATAAAACCAAGATTGAGGCATCTTTTATCTATGGATGTTAAATAACGGTGGGTAATACGACGTGGGGGGTCACACACGCCCAAGCGCATCACGTGCACCAACTAAGCCGAGTGGGATTCCATCCTAAAACCAATTAGTGTTAGGTGTGGTAGCCCACCAACTTATATGCAAGGTTTGGATTCAATTTTTAATCAATGTGGGATCCTTATCCCACAACTCAACTTATATTCTGAACAATGGAATGTTTAACAACCCGTACTAAAACATTACAATATTTTAATTTAATTTTGACCCCCCCCCCCTAAAAACCAATATTTTATTTAGATATCATTTCTCCATCTAATTTTATATATTAATTAATCTTGTATGCGGTAGCTACTTTGCAGTTTGACTTGCTTAATTTTTGGTCAAGTCATGGTCAATTGTGGTATGCAAATGCCAATTGTATAATTTTTTCGACAAAGTGTGTAATAAGTGGATGGACAACTTGGTTGTAAAGATCTAGTGCCCTATATATAGGTTTCAAACGAACAAACAAACGTGGCCTATATATTGATTGGTTTACTTTTATGAAATGGAATGTTATATTACCATTTATTGGAGAACAAACATATATATTTTATGAACATTTGTTTGGCTACGTAATTAGGCAACATATACAACTTGTTTTACCAATCTTGCAAGTTTTTTTTAATGAAATTTTTGTAAGACTCAAACTGGAGAGCATTGTCAATTTAGAATAAAACTCTATATATGACAACAAAACAAATGATGTCATTTTAGTATAAAATAAAAATATTGTCTGTTTAGAATAAAACGTCGTCGTTTTTTTTTCATTTAAAAGAATAATAAATAAATAAATATATGAAATATCACAAGGGAAAAAAAAGTAACAAAATAAGAATGGAAAAAACAACATAATAAATATTAGGAAAAATGACAAAAAATAATACCAACTATCAACCTTGAACCAAAAATAATATGAAATTTTAAAATGACAATTACATGTACAAACTATACTCATATTAACCAAAAATAATATGGTTTCTAACCAAATTTCCAATCAAATGGTTATTTTTTGTAATTAAAAAACAAAGGGAAGGGCCAATATTGTGAGAATGATTAAAAATAAGAGACAACTTTTTAATTGTGTGAAAATTGGAAAGGGTGTCCATCTTCTTCCTGCATTTGCATCTTCCTCCCCAGCCTGATTTCCATGGAAGTTTGAGAATCATCACTCACATCTTCATCTTTCGTTATCCTTACCAGTAAGAAACTTATCATAAAGACCAAACGGTGTTGATGGGATTCACAAGTGTCCCAACAAATCCCCCTCTCACTTGTGAATCCATCACAAGTCTAGCCCGGTTGGAATTGAGACCCCCACGCAACGGGTTCGACTAACCCGTCATCGATACAGATGTGGAGTCCATCTCAATCATCGGTGCAACCGGCCCACCTGCCGAACCCGACTCTGATACCAGTTTGTTAGGGGAAGTCTTGTTGGGTCCGACCAGAAAGCCCAACATATAAGTCAGATTGGGGCACCATCCCAAAACCAATTGGCGTTAGGTGGAGTAGCTCATCCACTTATATGTTGGGTTCAGAATCCTCCCACTTCTGATGTGGGATTCACAAGTGTCCCAACAAATCCCCCTCTCACTTGCGAATCCATCACAAGTCTAGCCCGGTTGGAATCGAGACCTCCACGCAACGGGTTCGACTAACCCGTCATCGATACAGATGTGGAGTCCATCTCAATCATCGGTGCAACCGGCCCACCCGCCGAACCTGGCTCTGGGCCTTATGGAACTTTGTACACCCTACAAGGTTCCTCGGTTACAGGTGCTGCAGCGGCTGTTTCTGCTGGGGTTCAGGAAGCTGATCTGACCAGGCTTTGGCATATGAGGTTGGCTCATATGAGTGAAAGGGGGATGCAAATTCTCTCGAAAGCAGATCTTCTGGGAGGCCATAAGGCCCAGAGCCTTGAGTTCTGTGAACATTGTGTGTTTGGGAAATTACACCGCAGCAAATTTCCTAAAGCAATTCATCAGACAAAGGGCACGCTGGATTACATCCATTCAGACTGTTGGGGTCCTTCACGTGTTCAGTCCTTGGGCGGTCACAGGTATTTTTTGTCTCTGATTGATGATTACTCTAGGATGACTTGGGTATTCATGATGAGGCATAAAAGTGAGGCATTCAGTAAGTTCAGGGAGTGGAAGACTCTAGTAGAGAATCAGACTGGAAAGAAGGTCAAGAGGCTGCGAACTGATAATGGTCTGGAATTCTGTTCATCTGAGTTTGATGGGTTCTGCAGAGATGAGGGCATTGCTTGGCATCACACAGTCAGATACACACCACAGCAGAATGGTGTAGCAGAACGAATGAATCAGACTCTTCTGGCGAAAGCAAGGTGTATGCTTTCCAATTCAGGCCTTGATAGGAGATTCTGGGCAGAAGCAGTTTCAACGGCTTGCTATCTCGTGAATCGGAGCCCACACACAGGTATCGACTGCAAAACACCTTATGAGGTGTGGACTGGAAAGGCTGCTGATTACTCTAATCTGAGGGTTTTTGGGTGCATTGCTTATTATCATGTTGATGAGGGTAAGCTAGAGCCAAGAGCTAAGAAGGGAGTCTTCATGGGCTATGGTACTGGTGTGAAAGGGTACAGGATCTGGTCTGATAGCAAGATTATACTTAGCAGAAGTGTAGTCTTTGATGAGAGTTCTTTGCTGAATTCTAGGAAGAAGACCAGTGATGCAGTTGAGAAAGAGGCTGTTACTGAGGAGGTGGAGTTGGACTTCACTCCATCTGAGAGTCAAGTACATGATTTGGTCACAAACCAATCAGGTACTATTGAGTCAGACACTGCTGAGACAGAGGCTATACCACTAGACACAGGAGCAGGTGGAGCGACACATCGCAGTATTGCTCTAGATCGGCCAAGAAGGGCTGACATCAGACCCCCTGCGAGATATAGGTCTGATGAGCTGGTGGGATATGCCTTGCAGGTGGCCGAGGAGGTGGAGGATGATGCTCCGTCCACCTACAAGGCTGCTATTTCTGGAGATGAGTCAGCACAGTGGCTTGCAGCAATGGGAGAAGAGATGGAGTCTCTTCAGAAGAATCAGACTTGGGAGCTTGTCAAATTACCTGCTGATAGGAAGGTGATTACTTGCAAATGGGTCTTTAGGAAGAAGGAAGGACTATCAGCTGCTGAGGGTATTAAGTACAAAGCACGAGTTGTTGCAAGGGGTTTCAATCAGCGAGAGGGAGTAGACTACAATGAGATTTTCTCACCAGTGGTCAGACATACTTCTATCAGGGTGCTACTAGCAATGGTTGCACATCAGGATTTGGAGCTTGAGCAACTAGATGTGAAGACAGCTTTCCTACATGGAGAATTGGAGGAGGAAATATACATGTCTCAGCCAGATGGTTTTCAGGTTCCTGGAAAAGAGAACCATGTTTGCAGACTGAAGAAGTCTTTCTATGGACTGAAACAGTCACCAAGGCAGTGGTACAAGCGATTTGATAGCTATATGGTGCAGCTGGGATACAACAGGAGTTCATATGATTGTTGTGTTTACCATAACAGTCTGGATGATGGTTCGCGTATTTACTTATTATTGTACGTGGATGATATGTTGATTGCTGCGCAGAACAAGTCAGATATTCAGAAGCTGAAGGATTGTCTCAGTGCAGAGTTTGATATGAAAGATCTGGGTTCTGCTCGAAAGATTCTGGGAGTAGAGATCTATAGAGACAGGAAGCAGAGAAAACTCTTCTTATCTCAAGAAGGGTACATCAAGAAGATATTGAGCAGGTTTGGAATGTCTTCGGCTAAGTCTATAGATACTCCAATGGCGTCTAACAGCAAGCTGGGAATGTACACACTTCAGACTGAGGAGGAGAAGGAGTACATGTCTAAGGTCCCTTATGCCAGCGCAGTGGGGAGTTTGATGTATGTTATGGTCTGCACTCGACCAGATCTAGCATTTGCTGTTAGTGTGGTAAGCTGCTTTATGGTTCAGCCTGGGAATGAACATTGGCAAGCTGTGAAGAGGATCTTCAGGTATCTCAGAGGCACTACTGATGTTGGTTTGTGCTATGGGAATGATACAGAGTGCTTGGTTGCTGGGTTTTCAGACTCTGATTATGCCGGCGATGTGGACAGTAGGAGATCGATGACTGGCTATGTTTTCACTCTTGGGAGTTCTGTGGTGAGTTGGAAAGCAACTCTACAACCTACAGTCACTTTGTCTACCACAGAGGCAGAGTACATGGCGTTGACAGAAGCTGCTAAGGAGGGAATCTGGCTGAAAGGCTTGGTCAATGATCTAGGCCTACATCAGGATCAGGCTTTAGTGTATTGCGACAGCTTGAGTGCAATATGCTTAACCAAGGATCAAGTTCATCATGAGAAGACGAAGCACATTGATGTCAGGTACCATTTTCTGAGGAATGAGAAGAGAATCAGGGTGAAGAAGGTGGGAACTGCTGATAATCCCGCTGATATGTTCACTAAGCCAGTTCCAGAGAGCAAGTTCCAACACTGTTTGGACTTGCTTAATATCACCAGCTGTTGAGTTGCCCTACGGGGCAGTCTGGGTCCTTCTTCAAGGACCAATCTGAGGCAGAGAACGTCTGGGCACTTTGTCATAGGTGCATCTGTTTATGAGAGGATTCAAGTCAAGGTGGAGATTTGTTAATGTGCCTTGAACGACTGTTGACCGGCGACGCATCGGGGGGTCCGGGGCGGTCAGCGAGTCGGGGGTCCAGGGGGCGACGCGTCCCTGGCGGGGGGGCTAGGGGGGGCAGCGCCACCCCGCCTTTACGGTATGCGATGTTTATTGTAAACGGACCTATCGTCTGTCTATTTTGGGCTTTCAGCCCGTTGTCTGTTTAGGGTTCCATGAGTCTCTTCATATACTCATGGAACGCCGACCCCTGTAACCTAATCTGTTTTCGCTTCCTCTAATAAGAAATCTGGTTCTCTGCCCGTGGACGTAGGCAACACACCGTTGCTGAACTACGTAAATCTCTGTGTCTTTCTTCGCTATTATCGTTCTCGTTATAACAGGTGTCATACTGGCCTTTCGCGCAACAGGATAGCGAACAGTAGAGATTGACGAAAAGGGGCGGCACTATGGTGGCTCTGTGGTGGTGGTGTGCGGCATCGCTGTTGATGGCGACGAGGCAAATAATACAAATTCGATGACGGAAACCACCAATTGATTGTGTTTTTTAGGTTGAGAGCTCAAGTTTTTGTTACAGAAGCGCACGATCGAAGAGGAAGGTTGGGATTGGGAATTGTATAATATACGGATAATTCAAAGTCGAAATCACCAATTGATTATGTATTTATCCTTGTAGTAATTGTGTAAACACTTCCCCTAATCCAATTTGGCATAATAAGAACATCAATTTGCTTCACCATTGAACCCAAGCGGTTAGGGTAAAGAAATTTGATGGGATACTTCACAACTTGGGTTAGGAGATTAGGACAAATTAATGTTGTCAACGAATTGATATTTAAAAATGTCAAAAATTTGAAGAGAATAGTTGATTCTCAAACCACCATAAAAACCTGTTGGGGACTTGGGGGAGATCTGGGTTCTACCCATAGAAGAACAATAGTAGAACATAAAGGGTTACATAAATCACACATTCTCCCCTCATTTTAATTATATTCACAATATTGACCCTCTATTTTGTTTAATCACAGAAAATGTTCATTTGATCAAAATTTCGGTAAAAAATGGAAACTATATTATTTTTGGTTAATATGAGCATAGTTTGTATATGTAATTGTCAATTTGATAGTTTATATTATTTTTGATTCAAGGTTGATAGTTGGTATTATTTTTGGCTATTTTTCCTAAATATTAAGTCAATTGACAAGTTGTTGTGCTTTTAATGTATAATAATGTATAACCAATTGAAAAAAAAATTAAACTTCAGTAACTTCTTATCTAATTGTTAAAATGAATGATATAACCTCTCATTTTAAAGCTTTCGAGATGAATTATTGTATGTGAATGTCGATCATAGTTTATTAAAATAAGATTAAAGTTATTAATATAACTTCAATTTTCAAACATTCATAAATTTATACTCGGATATCAGATTAAGACGTATTATGTATCAAAACAAAGTTATCGGCGAGGATAATAGATATAAAAGGTTTGTCAGATGATGACTACAACATGTGCGCCCCCTTGGCTCCGCCTCTCAATATGGGTATCGAATTGATATCTATATATTTGTTTGATATGCTAAGTAGATCAGATATGAAATATAAATATAAAATTCTAAAACCCAAACAATTAATGAACCAACGGAACCAAAAGCAAAATCCACAAAAAATACTAAAGCACACAAAAAAAATCAAAATTCACGACTCATTCCCAAAAAGTTATTGTTAGGGAACCAAAAGAAATCAACCAAAAGAAATTCACAGGTCTATTTAGTAATAAGTAATTGATGGAGTAGCTGAAATTAACATGTTAGTTGAAATTGATCATGCATTAAGTGTATTTGATATATATTAAATTTGAGTGTTCATAATCTAATAAAGTGTTTTCATTATAAACTAATAATAAAATTGAACACGGTTTTTATATATGTATAATTTCATTTTTTTTATACATATGTAAAAATTCCACAAATCTCGTAAGACCCTAAAATCCCGCTCGAAATAGCTTAAAATAAATCATGAAAGGACTTGAATTAACAACTCCATAAATCTTGTTTGGATTCGGAATGCCAATTGAAAGAGCTTGAATTAAACCCCGTTAGGGCTTGACTGGTCCGTTTTGATCGGTCCTTCGTGGTGCGGTTTTCTTGAGTGGCGTGCAACCTTGATTTGGTGCATCTAGGACTTCTTCTTATTCGTTGGGGTTCTGATAGTCGCAGTCGGTTACGAGGCGACTCCATGATCAGGAAGAGTTTCCTAGATGTTCGTCTTCACTATCCACGGGGATTTCTCGTGTATTGTTAGCAAATGATGCTGTTTCATAATGGTGTTTGACTTCGTCTGTAGTCTACGTCCCCAACATGCTTGATTTAGCTTTGCTTATATTCGTCTTTTGTAGGGTGTTCTACTTGTTTTATTGCACCTTTTTGTCTTCTATTGTATGTTTCGATGGTATTATGTCTGTCGACTTGTCGGCCTTGCAAGATTCGGGTATATTTGGTATAGATTCTTACTTAACAGAAAAAATCAATAATTCAATTGGTAAACAATTGATACAAACTAGCTGATGAGATAGGAAAAATAGTAGATTTGTGAATAAAAAAAAGTTATGAATAAACTTGGGCTCATCAGCTGGTGAAAATCCAATTTCAGAAGTTAAATAAACTAAAATCTTATACTTAACTTATTTAAAAATATAGAATATTAAAACCAAGAGATCCAAAAAGCTATGTGCATTGCCAAACGGAGTCCAAATTCAACCAATGACAAGAACATTGAAATGAGGGGCCACGGGATTGGCCGATACCACTCCCGTCGCAACTATCGAAGACTTGAAAATTGAAATCTAAGGGTTTCGTTGGTGAAGGAAGGGGCTAGTAATGAGAACGTGATCAGGGAATGGTAAGAGCAAGCCCAACATATATTGTAAAGATTCTTTATTTTAGAGATCAAAATGTCAAAATCTCTAAAAAAAATTCACCCAAACTCCAACAGCTTCTCTATTTTACAGATTTTTAAATTTATTATACAATATAATAAATATAAAAATTTATAATATACTATCTTTTTTAGCAAAACAAAATACTCTCATTAATGCATATCTTCCATTACAATGGAAAAAAGTTAAGCAAGATTAGAATATGAGAAATACTCTCAACTAACTACAGCTGCGACATCACGTTAAGTCTTCGGCACACCCTCCACCAGCCAGTACCACACCCTCCCCCCCGCTGGCCATCTCAAGTCTCAACCCCTTCTTTAGTTGTCCCCTTAAAACAAGAACAACAAGGGAACAATCGAGTGTCGAACAGCATAAGCAATAGATTATTTTTTTTTATCAAAATCGATTTCTACATTGGAAGGTGTGAAACATTAAATTATAGAGATAATCTATTCTCCTCTAAATTTATAGATTTTTTTCTTCTCTCCTCCAATTTCTCTATTTTGCAGAAAGGTTTGCAAGAGCTGTTGGGGTGGAAAAATGACTTTTTTCTCTAAAATTCCCCCTTTTTCTTATTTTGCAGATGCTGTTGGGCTTGCTCTAAATTACCAAGGGAAAGTTGCATTGAATGGATACAGAAGGAGAGAGAGTAAGAAGAGGTGAAGATCCGCGTCAATGGTATGTCAGAAGTAGCATCAGTTATAAAGAATAGACGGTTCTAGAGGAGTTAGGAAAAATGTTATATATACCCCAAAATGGGATACCAACAACAACAACAACAACAACAACATTCCCAGCTAATCCCGTCTAGGCAGGGTCTGAGGGGTCAAGTTGTACGCATGCACTCTTTCCTCGACCAAGTCGAGAGAGTGTTTCCTAGTGACCCAAACACCTGTGAAAAACTCATAGCACATCCAAAGACAAAAGTATAACAAACAAATAGAGAAGACTAGGAAGGCATGATGAGAGAAACGGGTGAAAGGCATGGTGAGAGAAACGGGTGAAAGGATACGATTTTTGCCACTCCGCTGAGACCCAGCTCAATCCTCTCTGACCTGGATGATGCTCCTCCACTGCGCCATATCCCTAATCATGCTCTCGTTAAGATTCAAGGAGGCCAAATCATATCTGATCACCTCTCTCCAATTTTTCTTTGGTCTCCCTCTGCTCCGTCTTACTCTATCAATATCCAAATTATCACACCTACGAACCGGCGCACTCACATCTCTCCTCTGCACATGACCAAACCAACGAAGTCTTGCCTCCCGTAACTTATCTCGGATACTGCTTACCCCTACCTTTTCGCGGATCACCTCATTTCTGATCTTGTCAAGTCTAGTATAGCCATTCATCCATCTGAGCATCCTCATCTCTGCCACCATAAGTCTCTGTTCTTGCGCTTTCGTTGTCGCCCAACACTCAACCCCATATAGAATTGCAGGTCTGATCACCACTCTGTAGAATTTTCCTTTGAGTTTTCCTTTGACCACCAAAATGGGATACCAAAAGGATAAAAAATCAACACAATTTCAATTTGTACTGTATATAAAGATTTCAAATTGATATCCATATAGTATTGTACGTACTCTGAACCGAGTATGTACAGTACTATATGGATATCAATTTGAAATATTTAGTACGTACTGTACGTACTAAATAGATGACATATCCATACCCGATATTTATATACTCCTAGGGGCATCTTTATCGGTGAACTATTCACCGATGCTTGGGGTATATTTATATTAAAAAATTGCAAAGAGAGCAAGCATCTCATATGGACGATACTAGTGCTACTATTGGGTTAATTGAAAATTTGGGATGCTAGGAAAGATTGTGTTTGGGTTTAATTTTTTTTTTTTTTTTTTTGTATTTGTAGCTATGAAAACGACGTTGCATTTCCATGTTAAAACTCAGTACGTAGCAGGAGCACTCGAACAAAGGAGGGAGTGGCTGCCTGGACATTTGTTAGGGTGAGTTTGGCAATGAGTTATTTTTTAAGGGATTGAAATTATTTTTAAGAGGTTATATGGGGTGGAGATTATTGTATAGGTTGTGGGGATGGAAGAGGTTGAGATTTTTTTTTATAAATAATCCCGGAAGGGTGTTTGGTGGGTATAAGGTTTTTTTTTTTACTCATAAAAAGATCAATATGCTCCCATCCCCATCCCTTGTCTTCCTCTTCCTCCCTTCTTCCCTGCACTCAGCCTCCGCCCTCTCGCCCTCTGCCTCCGACCCTCTGTCTTCAGCGCCAGATCCAAGGTTGAATCGCCGCCGGACCCTCTCCGCCCTTCTGTTTCCAGCCCTCTCCCCTCTCGGCAAGCCTCCACCATCGGATCTTCTCCGCTCTTCTGTCTCCAGTTCTATGCCCAGGCGCCGGACCCTCTCTGTCCCTCTATTTCCAGCCCTCTCCCCTCTCGGCAAGCCTCCGCCGCTGGATCTTCTCCGCTCCTCTGTCTCCAGTTCTCTGCCCAGGCGCCGGAGCCTCGCCGCCTCACCACCAGCGAATCCATGGCCGAGCGTGGACTGATGGTATGTGGAGGGGCATCAATGTCATAATTGGGGTTGTTGTTTTCAACAATCTCCACAACCTTCATGGATGAGGGTTGGATTCTCGGGCTCAATAATCCCCAAATAACCTCAATCCCATAAGTAGTCAGCCCCTTGCCAAACACTAGTCCCGGGATTGTTTTTTTTTAAAAAAAACCCCGACAATTCCCAAGAACCCCGGGCCGAGCACGCCCTTAGTCGTTGCACATAACGAAAGAGAAGTGCCAAATGGGCAATACGTGTATGGTTGAGATGTGATTTTGGCGATTGTAGAATATATTTTAAAAAAAGGATCTTGTTAGATATACCACAAATTTCACCTCTTAAACGCACGTTCAGAGCGATGTGGCTTCACGTTAACGTGGTATAATTTTTAATTAATCACGTTTTTAATTATCTTTAGGAGGGAAAATTAGTGCAATTCGTGGAAATTCAATTCCCGAAAAGTAACTTCTCGAAAATTGTTCTTCCTGTGTTAAACCAAACTAACCCTAAATGTTGATGAACTAATCATAACTTAATTTTCTTATGTGTATGGATCATTTGTGCACAAACCTTAAGGTGTGCACTGTGCACAAATATATTATTCGGTGAAATGTCAAACATTATTCGGTGAAATTTGAAGCATTATTCAGTGAAATGTGAGTATTGTTTAGGGGAATGTGAAACATTTCGTATAAATTGTAAGTATTGTTTAGGGAGTTGAGGTTTCTTTTATTTGAAATGGATGAATAAAAAAAATTAAACATTATTCGGTAGAATGTTACAAATTATTCAGTAGAATTGTGACGTTTTCATCTTAACTGAACGGAAAAAAAATATAACAGTATTCGTTAGAATGTTTCATATTTCACCGAATAATGCTTCAAATTTCACCGAATAATATTTCACATTTCATCGAGTAATATTTGTGCCTTAGGGTGGCACACCCAAACCACACCCATTTTCTTATTATATAATTTTAAATATAAATGGTGAATCCGTCGACAAACTGCGAATTCATGCAAAATATCTCACTCACAGCGGTCCGCACAACCAGGCTATTAGGGGTAGTGCTACGAAAGCCAGGGCTCAGGATCGGTCCGGGAAGTGGGATAAACCCCCCCTGAATTGTTATAAGCTCAATTTTGATGGTTCGGTACTCCCGAGTGGCAACTCGTCTTATGGTTTTGTCATCCGTGACTCTGCTGGTTTAGTTGTCTCTGCTGACAGATCTGTTTGCACAAATATCTCGGCGATTTATGCCAAAAATCTCGGACTCGGAATGGGTTTGTTACGGGCAAAGGAGTTGCAACTATCTACACTTCTGATCGAAGGATACAACTTACTAGTGATAATAAAAGCTCTACTAGGGGATTGGAAATGCCCCTGGACAATAGAGATGCTACAAGCTGATATACTGTTTGATATCTCGTCCTTTACTTATGTTGCTATTCATCATATTTTCAGGGAATCGAATGTTGTGGTTGACTACCTTGCTCGTAGTGCCCATGTCTCCCCTGCCGACGTTTGCTGTGAGGATGATCCAGAACTGCTAGTTTTCGTCCGGAAGGATGTGCTAAGAAGGGCCTCTGTTGCGGCCGACCCGACCTAATTCTTATCTTGCGTCGAAAAAAAAAAAAGATGTGATTTTATCCATCTTAAAATAATAAAGATTGAATGTCAACACGGCAACACCTTATTCTTAAAAGATGTTTGGATTCCAATGCATTATAATTATAAATATTTTAATAATATTTGGTTAATTAATTTTATAATATATTTAAATTAATATAAAATTTAAATAAATTATCTTATAAATTGTGTCATTCATACAAAAACTATTGCATAAAGTTTATAATTATATTATAAAATTAATATAATTTATTGATATAATTTACAATATATTTTATTTTAAATTTATGCTATATATTTTAAATAAACTATAAAATGGGTTAACAAATACTATTCAAATATTTATAATTATAATTGTATTATAATTATAATGAACTATTGTGTGTTCCGTCTCGTACACGAGAATATTTTAACAACATATTCTAAAATTACATATTTTATATATATATATATAAACTATTAAAATACGACAAAAACAAAAATCCCCTCCTCCGGGAGCCACCAACCGCCTCCTCGAGTTGAATAGTATCGAATTCGGCCGCTCGACACCACCGTACTGGAAAACACTCTCTTTTGGAGCCCTAAACCCCCTCCTCTGGGAGCCACCAACCCGCCTCCTCGGCTTGAATAGTCTTGGTCTCCGGTCCATGTGCGTCGTTCTCACTTTCGTCCTCGGTGGTGGTGTCTTTCGCCTTCAGTGGTGTTGGAAACCCCTATTTCGATTTCCAATCATCGGTTTTGATAAAAAAAAAAAAATCTAAATAAAGATGGGGCATTGGTTGTTTGTAGGTTCTTCTTCCCCTCTAATCATTTCCCTTGTCCAATCGCTGGTTCAACCCTAGCTCCATCAATTCGATTTTAGTTTCGATCAAAATTCTAATTTATTTTTGGGCTTCGCCGATTAGCGTCTTTTACCCTCTTTCTGTAATTGTTGGAGTATGTTTTGTGCAACTTCATACATCTATCTCCCTTTTGGGTCGTGAGTTCGTCTGGTTACGATCCGAACTAACCGATCCCGCCGGGTTGCCATGGCTACTGTCTCCTTGGTGGAGGTGGACTAGGACTTGTCCCTCCCTTTTCTTTGTCGCCGGCCTCGATTAATGGCGCCGATCCGCTAATGCTCCCACTGGTGTCAACCTTGAGAATGATGCACGTCGTCAGCTTCTCGCTTTGTGGGTTGGCCAGGCTGGAGCGCGTTCACACTCCGCTTGGGTTGTTCGGGGCTGCCGCAGGCTTTCGTGTCGGCCTTTTCGACGGCTCTCGGTCGTGATGCCTTCTTCCCGACGATCTTCTTTGATCTGATAATTACTCTAGTTATGCCAAGGGTGTGCGAACTGCGAACCCTCTTTTCAGGTTTATGCTTTGGCAGTTTGGCTCAAGGTTTTGCCTTGGGACGGGGCTGCCTGATGTGATCATACCTAACTATGATCAATCAAGAAGTAAGAGTTGTCAAAGCTCCAAATGACTCATCAAATGAGCTGCCTCTCGGTCCCATCACTCGAGTTCGGACAAGACGTCTTCAAGCTGACCTTCTTCAAGGACTCTTAACCATTTCTATGAACTATGAAGATAAAAACCAGACATTCACAAGACTATAACAAATTGAAGACCATAAACCGTTACCCAAAAAGCCCAAAAATGTCTCGGTTCTAGTTGATGATTATGGAGACAAATCAGATCCAAATTCAAACTTCTCATGCATTTAAAGACACATTGGGAAGAAAATGCATCAAGGAATACACTTATACACCCCTCATGCAGCTGGTGCTTTTGTAGAGAGAATAACTTCCAAGATTGCATTTAATGCAAGCCACTTTTTTCCAATGCATGCCCAAGCTACCCACAAACTTCTCCTATGTTACTCAACCCTTATCCCTTGTAGCTATTGGGCACACCATTTTTCATCAAAAACCAGGTTTTTATCTTTAGTTTGAAGTTTGAAAACTTCACCTCCTTCGTGAGTCATATTGAATGTCCGATTTGTATTTTTTGGTGCGTAATATCCCTTTGTACTTGATCTTTGTTAAAAAACTTGTGATGAGTCAAATCCACTTGTTTTTATTCACCTATCTTCTATAAAATTCAGTTTGTTTTCCCCAAATATGAGTTTGATCCTTATCACAAAAACACCAAAAATATTCCATCGAAATCCATCTCTATTTTCTATCTTACACCGGCTGGTTCGAGGCTTGTCCCGACTTACTTTGTACTTAGATTTAAGGATCATCAAGGAAAAACTCATCACTGCCCGAAAATAAGCCCCCCCCCCCCAAAAAAAAAAAAATCAAACCTTGGGCCCGTTGTTCTTTCTTTGGGCCCACCCAAAGCAGTCCGGTAGAGTTAAGAATAAATAAATAAATAATCAAAATGCTTGACTTTTATATATTTATATATTTGTTTTCATATTTACAAATATATGAATTTATATGGTCTTGAACAAAATTCCGAAATGGTTTTACCAAAGGGTGATTTTGGTAGATGACATTTTTTAAATATTCAATTGGGCACTTAGGCCCTAAATCAATTTAATTAGTTTTGCCCTAGACCCCTTCCCAATAGAGTGGGTTGGTCAATGGTCAACCGTTTGACCATTGACCGGTCAACGTTGACCAACCCATTTTGATACCTTTTTTTTTTTTTTAATATTTTTAAAGTGATGCTATATTTTACCGTTTTGATGCCAAAATTTTACTATATTTTATTTTCACTTTGATGCCACTTTTCTAATGAAAATGATTGGATGACACTTTTTTAATGTCACTTTTTTTAAACATTGATGACATTTTTTGTTTACAGTAATGTCACGTTGATCATTGATGCCATTTTTTTTACTGTTAACGACTGATGCCACTTTTTTTTATGTCAATTTTTTGATGATATTTTTTTTACCGTGATGCCATATTTTTGATGATATTTTTTCAAAGTAGTATTTTGATGACATTTTTTTTCTTTAATGTGATACAAATTTTTGAAAATGGTATTTTGATGTCATTTTTATAATGTAATTATTTGATGCCATTTTTTTTAATCAAATCAATTGATGCCACATGTTTTTAATTTAATCAATTGTATATCGATTTATTTTCATCGATTATACTTTCATTCACTAATGACACGTTTGTGATTACACTTCATTGATGCAATCACTTGTGGTGACATATTCATTAAACTTTTATTCATGGATGACATTTGTTATTACACTTCATTAATCACAATTATTTATGGTGACAATTTTATATAATTGATGACATAAGAGCTTAAAACGTGGAATCAAAATATTGTCACCTTATTGCACATATAAACACCTATTATAACATGTCATCAACTAAAAAACATGCATCAATTATTGCCTACTGTCAAAAAAAAAAAACTCAAAAACATGCATCAATGTAAGTAATATAATATGAAATCAATAAAATCAATACAAGGTGACATCAATGTAACAATCCATGAATTATATAAAAATATAATATCAAACGATCTCTTTTCATATCTCACAATCAATACAAGGTGCAACTAATAATCTATCATCAAGAAGCTCTCTTCATCAACAAAATTAGATCGAACTGTTTGCTCTAGCAGCTGAATTTGCTTTTGAAGCTGTGACCTGCACAAGAAGTAAAAACAATGATTAAATCATGAATTATAATTAAGTACGTAGCTAATATGCAATTGCCAATCATTCATTCTCCAAAACAGGGCTTTGATGAAACAGGCTTAATTTGATGTCGTTGCCAATCATTGCCAATATAATTGCCAATTGCCAATATAATTAAGGATGCATGCTTCCGGTGAAACAGGGCTTTGATGCAGCAAAACGGGCACCCTCATTCCTTCTCCAAAACAGGGCCGTGAGCTTGACTTCTTACCACTAGCTATCTGTGGACTACTCTTCTTTGCATCGGTTACAGTTGAATCAAGATAGCCCATCAGCATGATGCAAAGAGGGTTTTGACACTAAGGAATTCATGATGCAAAACAAAAATCTCAAAAGAACAAAAATCCAGCTGCTTGTTTTTATGCATATCCAACCCTAAAAAAAGCAAATATTATTTCTATTTGTCATTCATTGCTTCTCTACTAAATGTATTTCGTTCATTCTCATTTTGAATTATCATGCAAAATCAGATTCCAATCTCAGCAAGAAATTCATAACCAACAATCCAAAAAACAGTACCAAATCATATAAAAAAGCACAACCATCCAAAAATTTCAAAGGCAATGGTGCTTCAGATTCAATGATGATAAACAACAAGAGAGAACATATGATATCATGCTTCAAATTCCATCTAAAAAATTCAGAATCAACAAGAGCAATCGAAAACGTGCAATATGGAATCACAAATCGCATATGAGGTCACATATGGAGAATTACATCTTATGAGCAGACTTATGGATTCAAACACACCAATCATTACTGATGCTAAACCAAATTGAAGAGATAAACAAATAAAAACTGAAATGGAAGCTCAAGGCAAACAATTAATCCCCAAATTTCATTTCAAAACCCTAGCTATCGAATCAATTAAGCAATTTCAAACAATTAATCGAAGAATTCAGGAGGAGAATCATGGTGCAGAAACCAATCCAAATTCCAACAGCAAAACAGAAGAAGAAGCACACAAATAACATCGACAGAAGAATAAAGCGGAAGAAGAAAATAGAAGAGTGGTGAAGAATTACCTATTTTCAGTAGAGGTTGTATAAATCTCACCTCTTCGATTCTTCAACTCTTCTTTTCAACGAGTTAGTCGTAATCCCCAATTTTCATTTCAAAACCCTAGTTATCGAATCAATTAAGCAATTCAAACCATTAATCGAAGAAGAGGAGGAGAAGAATGACCTTGGAGTCGCGATTGAAGGCGATCACGATTGAGGTTGATAAGAGCGATTGAAGGCGTCCTCTCCCTCCACCTCCTTATACACGAGCGGCGGCGACTATGGAGGGGGCGGCGCGGCGGCGGCTATGGAGGGGGCGTTCTTAGCTGCGAAAGAGAGGAATCCGGCGAAGGAGGGCGGGGGCTGAGCCTTAGCCTGAGCCGACGAAGGACGCCGACGGATCCGACGACGGTGACGAAGACGATGAAGGCGGTGACGCCGCCCACAAAGACGCCCTTCTCCTTCAAAGCTCCTCTGTCTTCTCCTTCTCAATCTTCATCTTCTCCAGCATCTCCTGCCGACATATCCTTGTCGAAGCTGCCAGAAGCGGAAGAGGCGCTCAAAAATCTTCAGATCCACGGGCAAAAGGAAGGAGAAGAAGAGTCTGGATACCCAATAAAACATTAATAGGGTTTCTGCTAGTTAAAAAAACAATTAGTGGGCCTAACTACCTAAGTAAACATGCTAAATGGTCTAAATCACCAAATTCCCTCTTTACCAAAATCCTGAAAGGGTTGAACAAATCCCGAAAGGGTGGCGTTTTTGAATGAGCGGTGTGTGGCTTTGCATCCAGTGTCTCTAGGAGTTCTGCTGCTTGGTTAGGGTTGTGGAGTATGGAGTCGGGACTGGCTGGGTCGAGGTGGTGCTTTCAGAGCGACTCCGTATCCGGAAATGAGCTTCCTTAGAGTTTCGTCTGCACTACCCACATGAGATAGATTCTACAGTACCACTGGCCCGCAGTACTACTGTTCGGTGGTGTTTGACTTCGTTTTTTGCCGAAGTCCTCAATTTATTGGGAGTAATTAGGTCGTTTTGTTATAGGATTTGTTTCTGCTTGTGTAATTGTGGCTATGTTCTTTTTGTATTCTATGTTTAAGCAATGTCCACCTATTGATTCGTCGACCTCTCGACATTTAGGCAAGTCTGATCATGAATTTTTACTTAATAAAAAAATAAAAAATAAAAAAATATGAATTAACGGATGGGTAGGAAATATAAAATAAAAATGAATATAAATATAAATAATTCAATTCACCAAAAAATAATGCAGATATAACTAATACTACCTCCGTTCAAAATTATAAGTCCTTTTAGGTGTTTGCACACATATTAAGAAAACTACAAAAATATTACTTTTATACCCCTCATTAATTATCCACAACTACTAACAACCAATAACATTTCATAAAATAAGTCAAAAAGTTACCTTTCTTTTAACCAAATGCCTAGAAAACTTATAAGGACTTATATTTCTAAACAAAATTTTAAGCCTAAAAAGATTTATATTTTTGAATGGAGGGAGTATATTATTTTAATTAAATTTTTTGGTGGGAAATATTTTTTAATAGAATCAATAATAGCGTGCTACCGTCGTAGGAAGATTTACATTGATTTTAATTTATGTATATCGAATATTGAAATCCAAACACACTCTAAACACAAACGAGTTTGGTCAAAAATAAAATAAAAATCAAACGAGGATACGTAAGGATCTCCCATTCTAAATGTTTATTATTTGCATAAATTAAGATTAAGAAAGAGGTGGTTAAAATGAATTAAACCCAACTACCACCCGCCATCTAAAAACGTCAAAAATAAAAAATAAAAAATTACCATAAATGTAAGTATATAACCGTTGGGGGATCGGATATCTTACCGAATTTGACCGAGCAAAGTTTCGGCCACTTTCAGTTGAGCTTGAAGATTCACACAAATCGCACCTTCTTCGCAAACCGCCCTCTTCGTGCTCTCACCGCCTTCCTTCCTTCGTCATTGATTTAAAGCCTCCCGATTTCAGATTCCCATATCTCCTTTTTCTTCACCTTCTCTTTCTGCAGGTTTATTAATTACTTTAATTTTTTCCCTTTCTACATATAAAAAATTAAAGTGGAATCCAAAAAAGCTTTCTACAAAAACTGTGATTTTTGCCCACCTGCCACACCGCCTCCCCCCCCCTCCCCCCCTCTCTCTCTCTCTGAATCCGAGAAGAAGCTTCAGATCAGGGGCGAAAGGTCATCGATCATGGTGGAGACGAGGAGAAGCTCTTCTTCCTCTAAGCGACCTCTCAACTCCCCTCTTCCCACGTCCAAACGCCCCAAGGTTCGATCTGATTGTTGCGTCCCCGCCTCGCCGATTTCGTTTCATGTTTTAGGGTTCTTGAATTTTTTTTCCCTAGGGTTTCGTGGTTGATTGATCTGGTTTTGGTTGGGAATTTTGATTCCAGGCGTCTTCTGAGACATCTTCTTCGACGGATGATAAGTCTAATTCGGGGCCGAAGGCGAGCAACGGTCAATTGGGGATTGAATCGCGGGATCCAGAGGTGCGATCCACTGATCTGCCTGGTTTGGGGTCGCCTAAACCCTCGGATTCGGTTTCTCTTGAAAAACCTCCGTGCGTCCAACTGGGAGGTAAGTGCTTTCCTTTTCTTGCGCTTTTCTTTGATCTCGTGTTTCTGCTATTAGAGGTTGAAAGTTTTGTAATTCTGGTTGTCTTGGAGCAGATTTGGCTGTGAATGGTGAAGAGGAGGAGGAACAGCCCGCAACTACGACTCCCAAGCGGCCAAAGAAGCGATCGGCTAAGATGGATAAGGCTGCTTGGGGGCAGCTGATTTCCCAGTCCCCCCAGGTTTGTTTCTTCTTCATCATTAATCTATGCATTGCCTTGTTTGACCTATGATGAATTGCATTCGTTGATTCTTGGTAAGCTCTTTGCTGTCTCGTTCTTTATCCACATAAAGAGCAGCTTCTTTGCTGATGTGTGAGCTTCTTCTGCCTTTGCATGAAATGATTGATATGCTATACTTGCATGTGAAAGACTAGGACTTTGGATTTCATTGTGTAGGAGTAGAGTGTTTTTATGTTATATCAGTGAAGGTGTAGTGGTGGGTGACAACAAGATTACAAGAGATTGATGGAGGGCAACGATTGTAGGGGAGAGAAAGAGAGAGGGGCTGAGTAATAGATAGGTAATGAGGTGCAGTGCGGTGATAACAAGCAAGAATTAGGAGGGAGAACGGAGACCATTGAGAGTGGAAGAGAGGATGGTTGGGAAATGATTCTTTTGTAGGGGATTTCCAAAGGACTGGAAGAAGAAAGGGGAGAGGTAGAGGGGAGAGACTGGGTGAGTAAAATAAGACCGAAGTTTGTATGCATCAGTGTTCACTTGATTCCTAATTGGCAGAGCAAGATATAAAAGGCATTTATAAATTTTTTTGGATCTTTTGGCAGTCAACCCACCTATTCGACAGAGGACTCTTGCTTTGCTTATCATTCTGAGATTTGTCCCTTAAAAGAAAGAAATTTGGTGCTTGGTCTTTTAAATGTTATTTTCTTGCATCATTGTATTCCGCATAAAAATCTTATTGTAAGAGTATTTTCTGATGTGATATCAAGCTCTAACTGATGCTTTGTGATATCATTGAATACAGTCTTGGTCTTAAAATCAATTGAGGAAAATTATTCTCATGCATTCCAAAGATAGCTAAGCCTCCTCACATCTAGAGGAGATAAAATATGTAGAACTGATGTGGTGATGGGAAGCCATGTTTGCAAAGGCATTTTTGAGGGAGTCCTGGCATAGTCAAGTAACCCGAGTCAAAGTCATTGTTCTCTCTTCATTTTCTGCCTGTATGTACCACAAGGCATAAGTGGGCCTGGAAGTAGTTCTACTTGCGTCGACAACACAAACTAGAGTCTTTTGGGGCTTGATGAGTTTCTTTCTAATTATCAGTTCTTACTCCTATGATCGCCTATAACATAATAATACATTTAGACGATTGCGTTTTCTCAATATTAATTTACCTTCATACGAGTACTATCTCAACTTGGACTCACATATTAGACAATGGATTTAGTTCTTGTCTGGTGTTTGAAATGCATGTCCTCCCTTCTTCCATGAAATGATCCTCGGTAAGTAATTGTGAATTGCAGATAAATTTGTAAATAACTTTTATTTCTTCCTTTGTGATCGGTCAAGGTTATTGTGTTTCAATGTTATGCCTTTCTGGTTAAAATAATGATATGTTAATGTGGATTGTCAACTGAAGTAAAAATTTCTTTGTTTTTATCTTTTTATATGGATTTTGATAAGTCTCTTTTTGTCTGTTCCCATTTTAGACCCCTCACAAGCTAATTTACGGTTCTGTATTCACGGTGGGAAATGGTATTCAATGTAGTCTTCCACTGGAGGATAGTTCCGTTGGTAAAACTCTCTGCAAACTACGACGTACAGAGGTACCAAGAGAAGTAGTTTTGGTAGTTGTGTTATTTATGAGGGATACATGCACACCAGTGGTCTTTGTTTGAAGTATATATTTGATATGATAATACTGACATCTTTTTTAATTCGCTCAGCATGGTGGTTTACACACTGCCAAACTAGAAATTGCAGGAGGAAATGGGGCTGTCCAAGTTAATAATGAAATTCTGCAAAAGAATTCCACTAAAATTCTCACCGGAGGGGATGAGCTAATCTTTGGTTTGACGGATAAATATGCATTTGTATCCTTCTCTAATATAGCCTGGCTGTCCTCTTATATATTCTGAAATTGTGGATTTTATCTTTCCGAACTGTATTTTTTGAGAGAGTTGAAAGTTTCTGCAGATATGTTTTGTCATGCTGTTTTACTTGTATTTATTTTGTGTAGAAGTTTGTTCTTTTTGTGTTCTGATCTTAAATAAACTTACGAATTCCAACTTATCATTTAGATTCATTTTGTATTCATAATATGTATGGCTTGACAGCCATAATGGCCTTTTATCTCAAGTTCTTTGCTTACTTAACTTGTTCTCAGATATTTCAACCACTCACCAATAATACTTTATCTGATCCCGGTCCCCCTTCATCGATTGCCATGCTGGAGACAACAGATGCTTCAGCTAACGCTAGAACATTCAGTGGAAGAGCTGGGGATACGAGTGCTGTTGCAGGAGCATCGATACTTGCATCGATGACCAATCTTCGTGCACTTCTACCCCCTCCTAAAAATAATAATATTGTAGTGCCAACGGCTGTCAATGTTCGTGTGTCTAATGATGGTTCCCAGGACACGGTGATGAAGGAGAGTATGGGGCATGGGGTGGGTGATGGTGCTTCATTGACCAATAATGTAATTGCTCCTCAGGGTAATGATTTGCGTGCAAAGGAAAGTGCACTTATGAATGCAGTCAATGCACATGATAAGATTGCTGCTTCAATTCCTGTAAGAAGACCTCTGGCTTGGCTTAGTGATTTGAATGGCAGTATTTCTAAAATTCTTGATGAACGTAGACAACTTCTCAAAGAGCTTCACTACAGAATAACTGCTTCAAACAGCCGCGAAGAGTTTAAAGAAAGTTTAAGGCAGGGAATAATCAAGGCAGATGAAATAGACGTGTCATTTGAGAGATTCCCGTATTACTTAAGGTAAAATGTTCCACAATTTCATTTATTTACTTCTCGTTTTTGATGTACTTACTCTATTAGTTTCTTGTCTAACTAGTCTTATTTGTGGCTTATGAACCGAGATATATTATTACCTAAGGCTGTTTTAACCTTTATTTGTGTTTAATTTACTTTATAGATAAACATGAACTTGGATGTTTTTATTTTGATGGTTTTGTTTATCTGCGTATGTTGAGGAACTTTATGCTATGGATTTTGTAAATATGCCACGAGCATTACAGATTGTAACAAAAACATCAATACAGCAGGATCTACTGATTCTTTAATCTGTATCTGGTTGGCTAAATTAATGTACTTACCCGATTGTATTCTGTTTTCTTTCGAACACTGTTGGTTCGAAAAAAGTTGGAGCTAAATTGTAAGTTTTATCTGCCCATGAAATATTTTCCCTCTTGTTTTATGTGTAATATGAATATCTTTATTCCTCTGATTTACCCAATCGTATTCTGTTTCCTTTCGAATATTGTTGGTAAAAAAAAGGTTGAAGCTACTGTTGTAAGTTTTATCAGCCTATCAAATATATTTTCTCTTGTTGTTTTATGTGTAACATGAATATCTTCTTTCTTCTGATTGGATTTTTCTCCTTTACACTGTTCAATGGTATAGAAGTCATGAATCCTCTATTAGTAGCTTATTTTTAGATTCAGCCTCATTTAATTTTCTCTAATGTAACAGTGATACAACAAAAAATATTTTGATTGCTGCTGCTTTCATGCACCTGAAGGGCAACAAATATGTGAAGTACACTGCAGATCTCACTTCCGTGTCTCCTCGTATATTATTGTCTGGTCCTGCAGGTACTATTTTTGTCTGGTCCTCTTATATTATTGCCTGGAAATAGTTTTATGCTATTTTTTTTTTAAACGCAAAATGATTTGATTAACTAGACATGCCTAGTAGATCGAGAGTCCGACATAAAGACGGTAACCAGCCGAACCGGTAAAACAAGCATGAGTTTTATACTATTGGAACTCGTTATTATGTGTGCATGTCTATATATATATATATATATTTTAATCTTATATTTGAAATCAGGGCCAAGCCTTCCTGACTCTTCCTCGTTAACACTTTCTAATTCACGTGTTTTATCACATGTTATCTCTTGAATATAATAATCCAAATACCCTTTCTTCGTGATGGCTGTCCAATACTTCCACACCTTGTTGATCACATTGTTCAAGTTCACTGAGCTGATTGCATTTGTTTCTTTGTATTTTCAAAGCTACTTTCTCCCGGATAGCTTCCCTAAACATATTATAAAAGAAAAACATCCACCTTCTGCTTTCTCGAAACATTTTTTTTGTAACTTGTCAGCTTGTAATCCATACAAATGTGTGAAGTATCGCCCTTTCATTATAAGTGTCATCTTTCAAACATATAAGAATAAGAATGTTAAGTAACTTCAGCCTAACACCACCTTTAGTATCGTAGAATAATGCACCCTGAAAACTCTAATTCCGCACATTGGATAGTTGGTGGAACACATGCTTATAACCATTCCGGAATGGCTCACTGGAAAGGACTTACCCATAGGTCCCCAGTTCGAACCCCGGAATGGCCGCTCTTTATTTACCAATTCAAGGAATACATGCTTATGATTTTCTCAATCTATCTTTAGGATAGACCCAGGATATGTCAAATGCTCGTCACTTCATTAAAGTTGCATTGAGACCCTCCTGTTGTTTCTTATATCAAAAGTTGCACTCAATTATTTTTTTTAACACTTTCTTCAAAGTTCAATATCTACAATGTGCATAAAACTACATTGATGGTCTTCATTAATCAACTGCCAAAGTGTGAGCCCCATTCTCTTGTAGGAATTATGGAATTATTCTCTTTAACTGCGTCTTTTGAATTTTTTTCCTAGGATCGGAGATATATCAGGAAACTTTGGTGAAGGCACTAGCTAGTCATTTTAGTGCCAGGCTGCTAATAGTTGATGGAATTTTGTTGCTTGCTGTAAGTTCATTCTGAACATCGATGGTTGTACCTGCTATCATTGCATTATCGTAAAACTTGTCTTGGAGTTGGGAATTATGATAGTTAACTGTTGTATAAAACTATTTCCAGGCAGCAAGTCAGAAGGAAGCCGACACTGCCAGAGAAAATCCGAAATCAGAGAAAACGGGATTCTATGCGAAACGGCCATCAATAACAGCTTCCTTACGACAAAAGAAACCAGCATCTAGTGTTGACGCTGATATTGCTAGTGCATCTTCTCTTTCTCAGCCCCAGCCAAAGCAGGAAGCATCTACTGCAACGTCCAAAAACTACACTTTCAAGAAAGGTTTTCTGTCTGTCCCTCTGTCTTTTTGAGCAATTATTTTTCAAGTAGTTTAGAACTGCTAGTGATTTTTTTTGTTTTGTTTTGTTTTGTTTTGTGTGTGTGATGATATGGAGATAGTTTGATGAGTTTAAATAATGAAAGTCTTTGATAGTTGAAATGCTTTAGTTATTACCTGTTGAAGCTACCTATTCGATGAAGAAAGCCTGAGAGATTCATAGTTTGTTTCCTTGAGACACCTTTAACTCTCTGGTTACAGAGATGATCCGATAGCCTGCTATGATGTTCTATTCACCCAAATAGATATCCGATAGCTTACTTGCTGCTTTCAACCTTCTATAATCAGGCTTGAGTGCTTATTCATGTATAAGTTCTTTGTGCACTTCAAGTGCGCTGTTGAATTTCATGATGTTTGGAAATGAAGTAGCAAAGCTGTAAATAATTCCAACTTTGTTGAGAACTGCCTTACTCTTACATAATTCTATGCACATACGTGGAGAAGATTCACATGACTCTTATTTGTTTCACCCAAAATGTAATCTCTCTTGATCATGCAAATTCCTTGAGAAACTTTATCTTCTTCTGCATCCTCTTTTGATTGCTTAGTATTTGTGTGAGATAGTGAAATATAAATGTAAGGTTGTTTCTTGGGTTGGCATTAGCATTTGGAATAATCCAATGAAACCAGGCTTTGTTGTTATGGGTTTTGTATACAAGTGTTTCATGTAGATAAATAATGTTTATGGTTCATGTTTGTTAAAATGCTGTTCTTGCAGCCATCTTCTTGACTCACTATGCAGTTCCTATAATAATTTTCTCTGACCTATATTTATTCTTTTCCCCCCCCTTCCAAATGCAGGTGATAGAGTAAAATTTATGGGTACTTCTGCTGTTGCTTTTCCAGTAAAACTGAGGTACGTCCCTTCTTGCCTAAACCCTATACTTTGTAATCTTACAGCGCTCTCCCATAAACTTGGACTAGTGCTGCAGCTTTAATTATCTGTTATGTTGTTGATGCTGATAATTGTGTTGTATTTGGACATTGGGGAAATACATTTCTGTTTCGGAGGTGGATGCCTTTCCATGCATTTACATTTCATCAGGAGAGCTTAGCTGGCTTTGCACTGGATGAATACACAAGTTTGTGTGTACAGAATTATTTCGTTTTATTGTATGTTTAAAAATTCTTGCTTTCCTTTCTAATATACCTGTTTTCAGGGGACCACCTCCTGGTTGCAAGGGCGAAGTGGTACTTGCTTTCGAAGGAAACGCATTCTCAAAAGTTGGAGTTAGATTTGACAAATCAATTCTTGATGGCAACAACCTTGGAGGTTATTGTGAAGACAATCACGGTTTCTTTTGTGCAGGTACTTTTCTTGGTTCAGTTTTATGTAATGTTCCGACATTTTGTGGATTAAATTTTGTATTAGAATCTTATGTACTTCATGTTATGTTTTGTCTTTGCTCCTTCTCGTTTGAGATGACTGTCATGTGAATTTGGTTTGCAGCTGATTCACTGGCCTTGGAAAACCAATCCAGTAATGACTACAATGAAAAGCATGCAATGAGTGATGCCTTGGAGGTAAGATACTCGCCTGGAAATTGATTTGGTTGTTTTTTTGTCCCTCAAGACAGATCTAAATTAGTTCACAACAGGTTGCCAAGGATGAAAGTAAAAATGGCCCATTGATCTTGTTCCTGAAAGATATGGAGAAGTTCATGGCAGGAAATTCTGAAGCATATAATACCCTGAAAAATAAGTTTGAGAACCTGCCAAAAAATTTGGTGGTTGTTGCCTCACATACTCAGATGGATAGCAGGAAAGAAAAGGTTAGAGATTGTTTCTTCGGTTTTCTTCCCCAGCTATATGCATCATATATATACTTAACTTTTTAACATTGTTTGTAATCCCCCCCTTTGGATAATTACCAGTCACAACTTGGTGGTCTTCTCTTTACAAAGTTTGGCAGCAACCAGACAGCTTTGCTGGACCTTGCATTTCCGGTGGGTTTGAAATTTATCTTTTCGCATTCTATTTCTTTTCCAGCTTCTGTTTATAAGTTATACTATCAAGTGTTTTGGTCTCTAAGAATTATCCATATGCTATGTTTTCACATGCACTGTTGATCATCAATGAGTTCTGATTGATACTATGAGCCTGGGAAGTTGCCTTTTCATAGTTAACAGACTCGTAAAGTCTGTTGCTTATGCTGAAATTTTGTGTGGATTCCCAAACTTTATGACTGTCTTAGACTTGCATAGTCTGACTGTCTTCTATTTCAGGATAACTTTGGTAGATTGCATGATAAAGTTAAAGATATATCTAAGACGATGAAGCAACTAGCTCGGCTTTTTCCCAATAAAGTGACAGTGCAGTTGCCTCAGGTATTAAGTTATTTTTATTGTTGAACAAGATTTTCTCTCGAACTTCTTTTCAGAATCCTGTTATTATTAATAATCTCATCCGATGGTTAATCACAGGATGAAAATCTGCTTTCTGAGTGGAAGCAGAAGTTGGAACGTGATACTGAAACACTGCGAGCACAATCAAACACTGTTAGCATTCGCTCAGTAAGTTTTCCTCATTAGACAAGTTTCTAGGGAAGACAGCTCACTTGACATACTTGTCTGAAAATGTATATTGGACCCCCATTTTGTGAGATATAAATGGTGTTTTCTGTTGTATTTAGGAATTAGGCGTCTTTTATACTAAATGTTGCTTTCCATAATTTGTGTTGGTCTCAATCTTGTTCAGTGGTGTAGTGTTAAAAAAAAAATTATATCGCTGGGGGTAAACCTCAGTGTCCACGTAATAGGATACTGTTGCATTGCTCTGGGAAGCCAGTTTAAGCTTTGCTCCATGTGCTAATATGGCCTTTATTTGGTTTCGCTGGTAAGTGATCAGTGTTTACAGTCTCGTCTAATGATTGCAGGCATTAAGCAAGATTGGGTTGGAATGTCATGACCTTGAAACTCTTTACATTAAAGATCAGGCTCTGTCTAGTGAGAGTTAGTATTTCTTACCAATTGGATCTTAATTTTCCATGATTTTGTGTGTTCCTTATTTGTAATTCTTTTCCCTTTTTACTGGATAGGTGTTGAGAAAATTATAGGATGGGCTGTAAGTCACCACTTCATGCAGTGCTTGGACACTTTGCAAGATAATTCAAACATTACAATTTCGAGTGAAAGGTTTGTACTTTCTAGCATTAGCATTTATATGCTATTTTTGATGAACGAAGGATGAAGGGATGTCAGATGGTGGTTACAGTCAAAGAACTTGTACTAGTTGCATCATATGCCTCCTTGGTTATTCATGCTTATTGCATATGTTTTATATGTAGAGTGCATTAATAATATGGTTTTAACCTGTCCATTGTTCTTCGTTGCAGTATTGAATACGGATTCAATATACTAGAGGGTCTTCAGAATGAGACGAAAAGCTTGAAGAAGTCCCTAAAGGTATAGCATATCTCTGTCCTCTTCATTCCCTGGACAATCATTTTTCTTTGCTAATGCATTGAGCTTTTCCATGCTTTTGATATTAATCCCTTACATTCATAAATTGAAGGGTGAAAATACGAAGAATCTTATCTAGTGGAAAATCTTCAAGTCTTGTGTTTCTGTTGAATGAATGTACTTTATTCATGTAGGATGTTGTGACTGAGAATGAATATGAGAAGAAACTTCTTGCTGATGTTATTCCACCAAATGATATCGGAGTCTCATTTAATGATATTGGGGCCTTAGAAAACGTTAAAGACACACTCAAAGAACTGGTAATGCTTCCTCTTCAAAGACCAGAGCTGTTTACGAAAGGGCAGTTGACAAAGGTTGGGCTTTTTTCTTATAAAAAATTTCTCCCTTGTTGCCTACCTTTATGGCTTCTGGCTGAAACTGTGATTCTCTCTGGTTCCTCTAGCCTTGCAAGGGCATACTTCTTTTTGGACCACCAGGTACTGGCAAAACTATGCTTGCTAAAGCTGTTGCAACTGAGGCTGGTGCAAACTTCATCAACATATCAATGTCGAGTATTGCATCAAAAGTAATATATTAATCTTATCTCCATGAATTACCCCTTGCCTTGGATATTGCTCAAAGTTTGATGTTCTTTGGTTCAGTGGTTTGGTGAAGGAGAGAAATATGTCAAAGCAGTGTTTTCTCTGGCAAGCAAAATTACACCCAGTGTCATTTTTGTAGATGAGGTTGGTCCTTTAAAATTTATATTTTGTTTCTTGTATATCAATCTCTGAGCTCTGCACTCACTCGATTGGAGGTGCCTGCATTTTATTTTATTTTTGGGGGGGGGGGGGGGGGGGGGGGGGGGGTATTCTAGCCCTTAGCTAAAGTGGACTTACATCTAAAGGGATTGATTTCATATCTCAGGTTGATAGCATGTTAGGAAGACGTGAAAATCCAAGTGAACATGAAGCAATGAGAAAAATGAAGAACGAGTTCATGATGAACTGGGATGGTTTGCGTACAAGGGATAGAGAACGTGTGCTTGTTCTTGCTGCCACCAATAGGCCTTTTGATCTTGACGAGGCTGTAATCAGGAGGCTTCCACGCAGGTAAATATCGTTTTCACTGAGTTATGATAAACTTGGCTGTCTGTTTGTAGGATAATGTGGTTCATCTGAATTTACTTGTATCTGGTGCCAGATTGATGGTTGGATTGCCAGATGCGTCTAACCGGCAGAAAATTTTGGGGATTATTTTGGCCAAAGAAGAACTAGGGCCTGAGGTTGATCTTGAAGTGGTTGCAAATATGACTGACGGGTACTCTGGAAGCGATCTAAAGGTTTTGAATCTTTCTTTTCGTGCATTAATATATGCGCGCTATATATTTGCTACATTTAAAAAAAAAAAAAAAAGTTTGTTTGAAGGAAATGGCTCTGTTTCTGACTTCCTTTTAAATTTCAGAATCTCTGCATAGCTGCAGCCCACCGCCCCATACGAGAAATCTTAGATAAGGAGAAGAAGGTTAGTACTGCTTGTAGATGACTTTTACATCTCTTTTCCATGAAGTGTTTCTTGTAGAATTGAAGTGCTATATGTTTACTTCGCACGTCTCAACCTTGCGTCCTTATTTCAGGAGAAAACTCGAGCCTTGTCCGAGAATAAGACAGTGCCTAAACTATACAACAGTGGAGACATTCGTCCCTTGAGCACGGAGGACTTCAAAGCTGCGCATGAACAGGCAACTGAAACAAACTATTTCCTTTGGTCTCTAGTGTCTGATCCTTTTACGCCTCTATTAGATTGCTTGACTCCGCGCAATGATGATGACACAGGTGTGCGCTAGCGTATCAGCAGAGTCTTCCAACACGAACGAACTCCTACAGTGGAATGAACTATATGGGGAAGGCGGGTCGAGGAAAAAGAGCTCCCTTAGCTACTTCATGTAACCCCCAAGGTATTCATATGTATAGCCTCCCACCCCTAAATTATTTTTAAATTAATCCCCAACCCGCCGGAAACCAAGCATTCATTCAGCAGCCAAGGAGTTCAAAGGGGAAGCTAACAACAGCTGATGGGAAAAGTGCCCCTCAAATCTTAGGTCAGTCCCCTTTGGCAACATCTTGTACCATATATGTTAGTTCGTAGATGGATCGGCCTTCGAGTCCCAACCCCATCCTCCCTCTTAAAATCAATTTGTCCATATTGGTCCCGGGTTTACGAGTCATTTGCCTTGGAAGTATGTTTTTCGGCCTGAGAGAGGTCTCGAACTGTATGCTGTATATACAATTTGAGTTGAATTCAATAAGCATCAACTTGCATTTGTTTCATATGCAATGCAGGCACACTGATTGTTTTCAACAAAGTTTTATTTTCATAATAATGCATCCTACTGGACAAATTGGGCTAATTGGGGTGTATGGTGAGGGAAGGTGATGGTCATGGATGGATATAAAATCAGTATAGGGCGTGTTTGGGAACGGGATGGGAGTAGGTGGATGGGGATGGAATTTTGGGGATGGAAGGGATGGAGATGAAATTTCGGGGTGAACGAGGTGGAATTTTTAATTCAGTTTAATCCCGTTCGTGTTTGGTTTTGGTTTAAAGTTTATGGGATGGATGACATTGACAAAGACAAATTTGCCCCCACTATTTGACATGAAAGGACAAAATTATCCCTCAAAAATACCCCTCAACTTCAAACTCCCATCTTCCTAACATTCTTTTCACTTTGCCGTTAGCTCGAGAGGAGAGTGGGAAGACATACAACGTCGGCGGCGGTGACCTTCACGCCGGGAGCAGCCACTAGCACCTCCGAGGAGCCCAGCGCAAGTTGCTAAAATTCGAACCTTTCAATGTAAATCCCTAATACCCTAAACAGGAAAGCCAAAATCATAGATTTTTCAATCGAATGGAAACCCTAAAATCACGACTTTGAACAAAAACCCTTAGGATTTCAATCAAATTGGGGGAAAACTGAAAAACTCGTGAAATTGGATTCGAAACACAACCATAAACACGCAATCAGTGGAGATTAACGGGATTACCTGGCTAATTGGAGATTTCTCGGCGGAGGAGAGAAGAGACTAGAATCGTCGCTCTTTGGAATTGCTTCTGAGGTGTGCGTGGGAAGAGTCGGGAGTGAAGAGGCGATTTATGAAGAGAGAGGAAGGGGAAGGGGCAATCTGGGGATGGAAACCCTTCGCATCCCGTCCACCTCCTTTCCATGAGGTGCATCCGTCACCCCGTCTCACCCCCCCAATCCCCTGATTGGCATCCCTCTCCACCCGCGGCATCCCCTTGCCAAACATGCCAGCGCTCTTCCCGAGAACCCAACCCCATCCCCCTGCATCCCCTGCCAAACACGCCCTATATCTTCGGACTATTTTCTAGAAATAAAAGGACGAATTTGTAGTGATGTACAGTGTACTACGCAGTGTGTATATTAAAGATTTAATCAAGATTGAGATCGAAGCTTCGAGCGTAATCGTTGACTAATCTTTATGCTCGTATGGGGAGGATTTCCACCATTCATCTTCCAAAGTAAAAAATGTGGAGTGAAAAAAAAGAATGTTAACAGATTTGATGTTAGCCTACGAGGGGAGTTTCTTTTGGACAACTTCACAGAGCATGTAATTAAAATTAAGGTTGGTCTTATTCATTAAACTGAGTTTTATTTTAATTATTTTTTTTTCACAATTGAAGTAGTACTTATTACTAATAAATACTAAACAATGAAAAAGTTGATTAAAATAAATAAGATTTTGTATATTTTTTAACTCCTAAAATTATGTGCAAAAAAAATCAAACATCGTTTTTTTTCCCAATCGGAGAGAATATAAAACACAACTAGAATAGTTAAAAACATTTTTCTATTCTATGCTACTAGAAATAGGATAAGATTCTCATTTTAGAAAAATCATCTCCTTAACTAAAATATCTAAAATACTGTAGTTAGATTTTAAATTAGATTATTAATGTACACTTATTTTTAATAGATAATCTTTTTCAAATCATAGCGGCTTTAGACAAGATTCGAAAGCGATTATTATCAAGACAATTTCAACTAAATTGCACATAAGTCCTTTTTATTTTTCCAAACCAATTGCAAGTGATGACAAAATTCTCCAGGTGGGAGACGGAAAACGGATTATGATTTTGACGGAATTCAAGCGGATCCACAAATCTCACTACGCCGCTCTCGACCTTGCCACTATCGCCACCGATATCTCCCATGTCCTCCACCTTGGTGCACCCCTCTCGAGACACCCTTCCTCGATCTTCCTTGGCGACTTCCACAGTTCCACCCTTATTCAATCTCAATTGAAAACGCTTTCCCCTAATTACGTTTTCTAATCCACTACTGCAATTGCTCTAATTGTTTATAATCGGCTCAATTAAACTCGCAAACTCCATTACTCCAATTAATTTTCATTGATTAATTTGTGAGTTTTGAATCGCCGATTGTAATCATAAATTCAACAATTGCTTTGTATTGGCTTGTGTTGAACCAATTCATGTTTGAGAATGGCCCGGCCGACGTCCTTCGACAATTTAAAGATGTTCATGCATTCCATCAAGCGTTGACATCCGCCTCACCACCCAGAGTCCAAGCTCGAGGAGGCCTCACCACTGGCTAGGGATTTCGACGCTGTCAAGAAGGCCATTGACAAATTCGGTAGTGTATTAATTTAGGGTAATTAATTGAAGGGTTCGATCAACAGCAAATTGCTTGAAGGATTCAATTTGTTGACGAATTCGAATTTAGGGTAAATTGATACGCATTGTAGATGAGAGGTTTTAGATTATTTGCAACTTGTTTGAAAAAAATAAGGAGGACATGTGCACGATTTAGTTAAAACTAGTGTAATACCTGTGCCCTGAAGACACGAGAGTTTGATCCATTTTAATTTGAACATCATTTTATATATCTATATAATACTATATATATATATACGTGTTTACAACAAAAATATGTATAAAATATTTTTTTATAATTTATAAACTAGTTGGAAAGAGATACGATACAAATTTTGAAAATGATTTAATAAGGTAAAGTAGTAATAATACTCAAACACGCCATCTAATATAATTTGAAATAAATATATAATTATTATCATTAGCATAAATCTAAAAAAGTAAAATATAAGCTCCTGTACAAATATTAAAAAATCATAAGCACATGATTGTGTGAATAATTTTGAAGTTAAATATGTAGATGTACATAACTTATTGATTATTTTCATGAGAAAGATGGTTAGAAAGATAGAGAAATTAATAGTGAAAATAAAGGTAAGATGGTAAAAAAAAAAGATCCTTAAAGGTAAAAAAGTGATCTAAGAAGCCTCATCCAAGATGTAAAATAAGCATTAGTAATGCTTGTGAGTCTTAAAATATTATTTATTTTTCGATAGTCATTTAAGATGTCTAAAATAATTAAATTATAAAATAACACTTATTTGGCTCTAATTGATTTTTATAATTAATTTTTGAAATCGAATATTTACAAATTGATTATTACATGTTCGTTGTATGTAGACATTGTGGGGAATATTGCAATCGGTTAAAAATGATAAATCAACAATTTCAATATCCAAGAATAAAATCAGCCAAGAATTGACGAATGTTTAATGTACGTAGACGATTAAAATAGATCACAAATTGACATACAACATATCAAATTAAATAATATTTTAGTATAAAAATAGGAAACAAATATGTTTAAAATAGGAAACAAATATTTTAAAATTTCAACAATAATATTGACCAATAAGAAAATACCATTTGAATAAAAAAATTCAAGTTTAATTGTGAGCGTGACACATCAGCAATATAACCGAAAAGAGATTGCAATCGGGAAAAAAATGGAAACATGTCTCAATATTTACGATAATATAACCGAAAATAAAAAAAGGGAATGGATTCAAATCATATTTAAAATAGGAAACAAATATTTTAAAGTTTCCATAATAATATTGACCAATAAAAAAATCTCATTTGAATAAAAAATTCAACTTTAATTGTGGGCGTGACACGTCAGCAAAATGCTAGCAGAATTAGTAATATTAAAAGATAGATAGATAATAGATAATAGATAGATATATAATAGATATATTGCAATCGGAAAAAAAAAATGGAAACATGTCTCAATATTTACGGCAATATAACCGAAAAAAAAAGAAGGAATGGATTCAAATCATATTTAAAATAGGAAACAAATATTTTAAAGTTTCCATAATAATATTGAACAATAAGAAAATCTCATTTGAATAAAAAATTCAACTTTAATTGTGGGTGTGACACGTCAGCAAAATGCTAGCAGAATTAGTAATATTAACTAGTGTAATACCCGTGCCTTGAAGGCACGGGAGCTTGATTTATTTTAATTTGAATATCATTTTATATATTTATATAATACTATATTAATATATACACGTGTTTAAAACAAAAATATGTATAAAGTATTTTTTTATAATTTATAAATTAGTTGGAAAGAGATACGATACAAATTTTGAAAATGATTTAATAAGGAAATGTATGTAGATGAATTATAAGAATATTGCAATCGGAAAAAAAAAATGGAAACATGTCTCAATATTTACGGCAATATAACCGAAAATTAAAAAAAAAAGGGAATTGATTCAAATCATATTTAAAATAGGAAACAAATATTTTAAAGTTTCCATAATAATATTGACCAATAAGAAAATCTCATTTGAATAAAAAAATTCAACTTTAATTGTGGGCGTGACACGTCAGCAAAATGCTAGCAGAATTAGTAATATATATATATATTGCAATGTGAAAAAAAATGGAAACATGTCTCAATATTTACGACAATATAACCGAAAATAAATAAAAAAAGGGAATGGATTCAAATCATATTTAAAATAGGAAACAAATATTTTAAAGTTTCCATAATGATATTGACCAATAAGAAAAACTCATTTGAATAAAAAATTCAACTTTAATTGTGAGCGTGACACGTCAGCAAAATGCTAGCAGAATTAGTAATATTAATAGATAGATAGATAGATATATTGCAATCGGAAAAAAAAATGAAAACATGTCTCAATATTTACGGCAATATAACCGAAAATAAAAAAAAGAATGGATTCAAATCATATTTAAAATAGGAAACAAATATTTTAAAGTTTCCATAATAATATTGACCAATAAGAAAATCTCATTTGAATAAAAAATTCAATTTTAATTGTGGGCGTGACACGTCAGCAAAATGCTAGCAGAATTAGTAATATTAATAGATTATTATTAATCAATAGATTTTTATTTTGACATTTGAATTAATTGTCTAGATATTTTTAATACGATTGTGATGAATATAATATATGAAACAAATATTTAAACTTCCCTTAATAACATCGATTAATAAGAAATGAAACTTTTGATTAAAAAATTCAACTTTAATTTACAGAGCGACACGTCAGTAAAATGCTAGCAGAATTAGTAATATTAATATATTGTCTTGACAATAGTCGTTTTGAAATCTTGTCTAAAGTCTCACTCTTTTTAAATTAGTTTTAATCAAATTTTATGTCATAAGATATAAGGATAAAAATAACGCAATAAAAAATACAGAAACCAAACCCATTTTTTTATCCTTCCTGGTTGACATATATTGTCCATTAGCGAGTTAATTTAGCTCATTCAACAGACCCAATTATTACCTAACATTAGTGGGTGCGCTGCATCTCGGTGGAACTTGATAATACTCCCTCGTTCGATTTTAAATACAAGACATTTCATTTTTATACACTTAGTTTAAAGAACTAAAAATTATATAAATATTGATTTTTTAATTAATTTATTTTACATTATAAATACTTATTGCTAATAAGTACTTATAATGTAAAATAAATTAATAAAAACATAAATAATAATAATAATAATAATAATAAAGAAATATTGTTGAACAATATTGTCAATGATTATCTTACAATGTCTATTGTCTAAAGCGGAACTAGTGCACTTAAGATCTTTAAAAGACTCAAAATTCATTAGAAGAAAACTAAGAGCATCCGCATCAGTGCGGGTTTTTTGGATTTCTTAATCTCTTTTATCACACTCTCTCTTTAAAAAATCCAACTTATTTTTTTACTCACATCCATAAAATTCTTATTTGTTATTTCTACACTTATAAATAATAGCATGCGATCCCACCTTCCTTTTTGTCCCATCAATTTCCACTCTCTCCCTCTCCCCCCTTCTCTCCATCTCTCTTCAATTTGAGTTTCTTGAGTTCTTACTTCTTAGCGTAGTTACTACCAAGCAACTCAAAATTGGGTTTTTAACTCTTCTTTAATATTATAATATTTTCTTGTTTCTAAAAACCCATTGGTTGCTCTGAGTAACATTAGGCTACAAGTCTACAACGGATCTTGCATTTCTTAACTGATGGTATGTTACATCACATAACCATTAGTATGGGAAGAGAAGTTGTTTTTGTTTTTTTTTTTAATATTTTTTAACTCCTACCTCTAAATCATATTATATACCTGATCACTTTATATAGCTAACCTTTTCACCAACTGATTTTATAGTTTAAAGATGATTTGAATTATTTAAATCTTAACAAAGTGTAAAGAACAACATATGATATTTTAAAAAAATGGAAAATGATTAAGACGAATAGGGTGTTTTTGGATTCTAAATGTGTTATGACTTATGATTATAAACATAAACACTGGTAAAGTGATAAAAACAATTTACGACGTATTTAAAGTAATATAATATAAAAATAAAATGCTTTATAAATATTATAAATTAATTACATTAAATTTATAAGGTAATTGTAATTTGTAAACCTAATAAAATAGTAAACGTTTAGTCTGTTCACATGTTTTTCGAGAAGTCAACAAGGTCACCTATTTTGTGACGCATCTTCGGTTGGGGTTAGACTCGACTCTTTTGGTTTTGGTTTCAAATCTAATGCTTTAGTCTCTCGTCCACAAAGATACCCAAAGTGGTGGTGGTCTAAGTGTCTAACGGGGTCTAGGTCTACCACCAAAATTCTTGCATCTTTAAAAAAATAGTAAACATTTAGTTATAATACATTTTAAATTCATGTTACTTTAAATACATACTCCGTAATATAGAAGATGAAAACACTAAAAACGTTTTTACACTTAAAACGTTTTTATAATTGTTGGAATCCAAACACACCCTAAATTACAATATTTTTAACGGATTTTTCGCCTGGTAATCCTGAAGTCTTGCATATTTCGCGTGGTACCCAACTTTTTTACATATTTCGCCAAATAACCCTGAGATTTTGTTTTTTTTCGCCAAATAACCTTGTCTCCAAAATTCACTTTTTTTTTTCTGTTTTTTTTAATGAATCCTTTGTTAAATAATATTTAAAAAAAAAAAAAAACTACCTAGTAATTAAGTAAAACAACAACACGTTTTTTTTTATAATTTTGACAGAGCGGAGACCTAGAGGCGAGAGAGACGACAGAAAGCGAACAAGGCGAGACGGCAGTGGTGGAGCGGAGACAAAGGCGCACGCCGGAGGGAAGGGCCGCACGCTGGTGGCCGGTCGGAGGGGCGGCGTCACGCCGGTGGTGAGACAACAGTGGTGGAGGGGCGGCGTCACGACAGGTATGTGAAGGGGCGGCGTCCCTTCCAGTGCTAGCACTTCTTGAAGGTATATTCCATCTTTGACTTGTTTTGGGATAATGTATCACCTTGTTTAAGTTTCTAAATGATATTGTGTAGGGACTAGGAGAAAAATAATGGTGAGACATTGTATGCGTCAAGAAGATGCTCAAAAGCTCCGGGACCATGACATTACTAAACATGCGAATGACACATTGGCGACGGCAGACGATAAAGCATGTTCACTAGAGGTTAGTATGCATGATTGTAGGTTTTTATGCTTGTAGAATTATATTATTGTTTTATTGAAGCTTATTAGTTTTTATTGGGTTGATTTAGGTTTTTAGAGTATCTCCCACAGAATTTGAAGTTATAGAAAGTCAATCATCCTTAGCTGTCAATGTTGAAGCTCGAACTTGTGCATGTGGTGATTGGAAAATTAGTGGCATACCTTGTCGACATGCAGTCAGGGCTATACGCGAGCTGAGAGGGCATCCTGAGCATTATGTTTCAGATTGGTATTGAATCCGGTTGTATAAGAGAACATACTTGACGAATTATAGGCTTGTGCCGGATGAAGAACAATGGCCTACCTTTGATCTTCCAAGAATCAGTCCACCAACAATGAAAAGGAGAGTAGGAAGACCTTCACGAGTTAGAAAGAGACAGGAGGGTCAACAACTGCCATCAAAGAGATCTCATGTTGTCCAATGTTCACAATGCAAGGTAATAACTTCTATCAATTACACATAATTTTTTATTTGTTTATTTTCATCATTTCACATTACAAGATGTGAAAATAATGGTATTGTTTTTATATCGCTATTTTAGGCATTCGGTCGTAACAAGAAGACATGTAAGGGTGGGCTAACGGCAAGAGAAATGAAGGAGCAAGGAATTCAAGTTGAGCGGAGGAGAAGGAAGAAAGAGAAGAAGAAAACAACCAATGAAGAACAACTCCAAGATGTGATGTGCTCAGCCCCGTGGAATCCAGGAAGTCAATAGTTGTTCGTATCATGGGTGCCTTTCTTATGTTAAAGTTGAGATTTGGATTGCTTTCTTTTGACTTGGTTGTGTCTTTCTTGTGTTAAGGCTGATTTGGTTTGCCTTCTTTTGAGTTGGTTGTGTAGATTTCCTACTAAATATTGTCTGGCATTAGCCCATTTTGCAGTGGATGGTTGATTTCTTATTGCTTTAAGATGTTGAGAAATCATTGCTTCTGTTAAGTAAAATTCTTTTTGCTTGAAGTTTGATAGATGTAAAATTCTTTTTTTTTTCTTCAAAATGGGCGTATTTGATACAACCAATACATAAGCTAAAATAACCAACTAAGTCTAACAAGTGCAACAAGAACTACAACTAAAACAAACACCACCACCCAAGAATACCGTACAAATCTTGATTTGTTTATTTTTCCGATTTGTACTCTTCTTTGCCATGGTCAATCTCCCAAAATCACCAAGTAGGTAGTTTTATTTTTTAAAATGTTATTTAATAAAGGAATTATATAAAAAAAACAAAAAAAACGTGAATTTGGGATAATTTGGGATACAAGGTTATTTGGTGAAAAAAACAAAACCTCAGGGTTATTTGGCGAAAAAAAAACAAAACCTCAGGGTTATTTGGCAAAATATGTAAAAAAGTTAGGTACCACGCGAAATATGTAAGACTTCAGGGTCACCAGTCGAAAAATCTGTATTTTTAATTTAACATTCATAAGGGCTTTAGGCAAGATGTCGGAATGGCTATTGACAAGATAATTTCACCTAAATTATCACAGGTCCTTTTCATTTTTTCCGAACACATTGCAAAAAGGGACAAGACTCTCTTATCCCGAATCGAAACCTAAATCTGTCGAACGAATTGTTTTGATTGAAAACAGCCTAAAATCGATGAAATTAATCAAACGATCAATCAATCAACACACGAATTGGTATATCGCTCGCTTTACGTGATTATCGAATGACGATTTTTGGTCTTCGTCCGAAAAAACTGTTGAAGGAAGAGCTCGGCAGATCGATACGAGGTGAATGAATAAGCTTGGCAGGTTTAGGTGAGGTGAATACGTAACCTCGGTGCATAAAAACGAGGTTATGAAGGAGCCTCGTCTACTTTTCATGAGGTATATAATGACCCCTTTGAAGATCTTATCTAAATCCTCGTTTACATAAGCCGAGCTAAATCAATAACCTCGGCTTCTGTTGTTGAGGTGAAGGAGGGACTTCGGCTTCTGTTGTTGAGGTTAAGGAGGGAGCTCGGCTTCTGTTGTTGAGGTTAGTATGTAAGCTCGACCAATTTTGTTGAGGCTATAAAATAGCCTCCTTGACATTGCATAAATTCATTAAATTGTGTATATGTGTGATGGATATTGTTATAATGCAAACTCATATGCTTCTAAGAATTAGACAGACTATAAGAATGAGACAGACTAAATGACTAAATTAGTTTAGAAAATGTTGTTTTCTCCACTTTTGATTGTAACTCTCAATGACTAAATCAATATCATAACTTTATCTAAATAGCAAATTAGTTGTTCTTAATCAGACATGAAACAGATTAATGCATATTTCAATGTTTTATCTTCTAGTAATTGTTTCAAGTGGCCACTTTCCACCTATCATCAAAATTAGATTTGACATGTTAAGCTAATTAATTAATGAAGTAAAAAAATAACAGAATTACAAAAATAAAGAGAGAAGAACGGAGAACAAAATCACACTATTAAGCAATGATCTGGTAAGAACTCAAGGATAAGTTGAGAATCTTCACATCGGTCATGAAGAATTCGTTCCCTTGTATGTAAATTATTTCCAATGTAGCTTTAAACTCATTTTTTAATACAGGTGGTCTGTATTCTCAAGTTGAGAATCACAGAAGCAGCAGTTGGATGGAACTCTATTAAAATATCTGTTTAGCCATTCCTTTGTCGCAAGACTATCAGACATTATCTTCCATAAGAGATTTTTTATTCTGGGGGGGATATTTAGTTTCCAGATCCAACTTAGGTTTAGATTATTGTGGTTATGGTGAGTGGGGATTTGTCTTACCGATCTAGTGGAGAACTGTCCATTCGAATTATATTTCCAAATGAGTTTATCCTCCACATCCCAAGTTGGAATTTTGATTTTGACAATTTGATTTATAATGTTGTTGGGGAAAATCTCAGCCAGAAAGTCAATATCCCATTCTTTATTGTTATTAAATAACTGGTTAACTTTGAGGTTTGGATCAAAATGTTGTTTGTAGTCTGACAGATCAAAACCCCATAGCCAGGGATCATTCCAGACATTAATTAGGTTACCGTTTCCCACGATCCAATGAAGACCCGTGATAAACTTGTTACGTAAATGAAGAAGTCTGCCAGATTGCCAGGAAGTATTCCGAGTAGACCTTTCCATTAGTCCTTCTTGTTGAAGGTATTTTTCTGTAATGATTTTTACCCAAATATTGTTTGGTTCATTGCAAATCTTCCAAAGAAGTTTCATTTGAAGGCTTATATTCATTTCTTCATCTAGTTTTAGACCCAAACCACCTTGGTCTTTGGGTGTGCAAATTTTTTCCCAGCTGATCAGGGGCGTGTATCTTTCAGATTGTAATTTATTCCAGAAGAAATTCTTTTGGATTTGATCTATTTGATGTAGGATTCCTTTTGGAAGAAGAAAATTTTGCATTAGGTAGGTAGTTTTCGAGCTAAGGTTTGCCTGGATAAGAGTCGCTCTACCTGCCTGGCTAAGCGAATTGGCTTTCCATTTAGATAGCTGTTTTTTAAGGCTTTGAGTGGCATCATTAAATATTTCATTTCTCACTCTACCTCTGACAATTGGGATTCCTAAATATTTCTCAAGCGCTCTAGATATGGGGATGTTCATCTCACTAGCAAGTGAGTTAGCCAGATTTTGACTGGTGTTCTCGGAAACCTGAAGTGAGCTTTTGTTGTAGTTTATAGTTAGACCAGAAAGATTAGCGAATTTGTTAAGCATATTTTTGATTGTATGAAGACTTTTATGAGATGCTTTCGCAAAGATAAAGGTGTCGTCTGCAAAGGTAAGGAAAGGAATTGGAGTGCCCTCTTTAGTTAATTTGATACCCACTAAGGCGTCATCATAGTTGCATTCCTCAATAAGTTCTCTGGCTAAATTTTCCATGACAAGAATGAAGATATAGGGGGCTAGAGGGTCACCTTGTCTAATGCCTCTTCCCGGTTTGAAAGAGTTGCCAGGTCTGTTATTTACTAAAACTGAGAAGGTAGTAGTAGTGATGCAGTTCATTACCCATTTAATCCATTGTGGGTCAAAACCGAATTTCGAGAGTGTAGCCTTGATATAGTCCCAGCTTATTCTGTCGTATGCTTTTTCTAAGTCCAGTTTTAAAGCCATCCATCCTTTTCGGCCTTTCTGTTTGTGGAAAGTATGAAAAACTTCGTGTGCTAAGAGGGTGTTATCTTGGTAGCTTCGACAAAAGCTCATTGGTAGTGACTGTTGTTATGCTATGGAAATCTAATGTATTAGCAATAGAAAAACAACTAGGAATTACATCCACGTTGCATTCACGATGGTTTCATGAACAAAAAATATTCATATATGTCAGTTCGACAAGTAATATTGAAATATTAAATTACCTCTATTGATGTTACATTCATGACGAATACATCTATTCACTAGTGTTTTGGCATGTGCTACGCACGAGTCTAAATTTTTTTTTATATAAATTATATATAAAATAATATTTTATGTTATAATTATTAAAGAATTATCGCTAGGGAAAAATATTTTTGTATAAATATAGTTATGTTATTTATGATGAACTTTAACCGCTAAATTGTTATCAAATGTATAGTTTTTCGTGCTTCATACTAACATTTATATTTAAGACCACAAACATTATACAAGTATACAACTAACCTTTTTCTTGCTTCTATTTATTCAAATTAATATGATATATTATGATTTCTAATATTAATTTTAAAATGATGAAATTAAATAAATGAGCAATGTTAATCTAAAAAGGATATTTCTCACTGATGAGATAATATATTGATTTTTTAATTAAAAAATGATGTTTATGCCAATTTATATGATTATTATGATTTAAAATATTAATTGTAAAATGGTTAATCTAAATAGATATATTGTTATTATTTTTAATCTAAATTTTTTCCTAATTGTTAAGGATATATTTCATTAATGCATTTAATTTACTGGGCAAAACGAAATCCTCTTTTATAAGTTATATAGATTTATTCATTTATTTATATTATTATTTATTTTTATTAGGCTAAATTCTAGACTTATCATTATGTAAAAAAAAATCTTTCTAATTTTTCCTCTTAGATTTATTAAAAAAAACTTAAATTTTTGTTTTCAACTTGTACGAATGGTTGGAGGTTTTAGTTGACTTCTTATTAGAGGGGTATATTATTAATCTAAATAGATATATTTTTATTGTCGTGAATCTAAATATTTTAAGCTAACTTTATATGTTATATAGATATATATATAGATGTTAAACTGACGGTTATTTTGTGAACAAATAATATTAAAATATAATATTAGTCAATGAAAGTCGCTATCCCATTGGTTCTACCCCTGCACATATTTCACAACATCTTAGGTTCGATTTCAAATAACTCATGAATTTTTTACATAGAATAAGCTCAACAAAATCTACCGAGCTTATGAAATAATGATTCTTTTAATATTTTTTAAAAATTTCATTTATATTAAAAAAAGTATAGATATATATATGTTATTTGATATTTACAATGTAAAAAAAATATGCAAATATATTTTTGATATTTACAAGATGATATTTGATATTTTCAACTGTCATATACAAGTTGTACCAAGGATATAACCATATAAGCATTAAAAGTATAAGGAAAAAATTACTGAAGATCATCACTTCTAAAGCTCATGTTTGATTGGACATATGTCAATTTAACATCAGGCAGACCTACGACCCTCGTTATTAACCGCTTGGCTCGACGGACTCGCCATTAATCCTTAGGTTGAGGATAAGTGGGAAGTGGGCACTGGAAACAATTACTGTAAGATAAAACATTAAAATATGCATTAATTTGTTTCATGTCTGCTTAAGAAGAACTAATTTACTATTTAATTTGGATAAAGTTATGATATTTATTTAGTCATTTAGAGTCGCAATCAAAAGTGGAGAAAACAACATTTTCTAAACTGATTTAGTCATTTAGTCTGTCTCATTATTAGAAGCATATGAGTTTGCATTATAACAATATCCATCACACATATACACAACTTAATGAATTTATGCAATGTCAATGAGGCTATTTTATAGCCTCAACAACATTGGCCGAGCTTACATACTAACCTCAACAACAGAAGTCGAGCTCCCTCCTTCACCTCAACAACAGAAGCCGAGGTCCCTCCTTCACCTCAACAACAGAAGCCGAGGTTATTGATTTAACTCGGCTTATGTAAACGAGGATTTAGTTAAGATCTTCAAAGGGGTCATTATATACCTCATGAAAAGTAGACAAGGCTCCTTCATAACCTCGTTTTTATGCACCGAGGTTACGTATTCACCTCACCTAAACCTGCCGAGCTTATTTATGCACCTCGTTCTTATCCGCCGAGCTCATTCCATCGACGGTTTTTTCGAACGAAAACCAAAAACCGCCATTCGATTATCACGTAAAGCGACGATATACCAATTCGTGTGTCGATGAATTAATATTTTGATTCATTTCATCGATTTTAAGATGTTTTCAATCAAAACAATTCGTTTGTCAGATTTAGGTTTCGATTCGGAAAAGAGAGTTTTGGGTCTTTTTGCAATGTGTTCGGAAAAAATGAAAAGGACTTGTGGTAATTTGGGTGAAATTATCTTGTCAATAGCCATTCCGACATCTTGCCTCTAGCCTCACTCTTTAACATTTGACAAAAAAAATTCCTTTTTTTTTGGGTGTTTTTGCTAAATAGCTTATTTTGAACCTTTAATTAAATAATTAACACCCAAATTAATTTTATTAGGTAGGCTAGCACCCTTCCCAATTGGTCAACGTTGACCGTTGACTTTTTCGGTTTTTATTTTTTTAAATTTTTTTTATTTATAACCAATTGATGCCACTTTTTTGATGCCATTTTTCATAGTGCTTTGATGCCAAATTTATAATTATATTTTTTTCTTTAATGTGATGCCACTTTTTAAAGTAGCGTTTTTGATGTTATGTGATGCCACTTTTTTCAAACTTTGATGACACTTTTTTATGTCAATGTTTTGATGATATGTTTTTTTACCATGATGCCATATTTTTTCAAAGTGGTATTTTGATGACATTTTTTTCTTTTAATGTGATGCAAGTTTTTCAAATTAGTGTTTTGATACCATTTTTCTAATGTAATTATTTTATCTCACTTTTTTTAATCAAATCGTTTGATGCCATATTTTTTTTCAAGGTACTGATTTCGTGGTGCCATATTTTTTCAAGGTAATGTTTAGATGACATTTTTTTATTTAATGTGATGCAACTTTTTCAAAGCAGTGTTTTGATGCCATTTTTCTAGTGTAATTATTTGATGATATTTTTTTAATCAAATCGTTTGATTTTATAATAAAATGGATTGATGACACTTTTTTAATGCCACTTTTTTCAAATCTTGCTGATATTTTTTTGGTTACTGTGATGCCACATTGACCATTGATGCCATTTTTTTTACCGTTGACTACTGATGACACTTTTTTGATATCAATTTTTTGATGATTTTTTTTTTTCGTGATGCCATATTTTTCCAATGTAATGTTTTCGTGATGCCATATTTTTTCAAGGTAACGTTTTGATGACAATTTTTTCTTTAATGTAATGCAACTTTTTCAATGTAATGCAATATTTTTTCTTTAATGTAATGCAATTTTTTCTTTAATGTAATGCAACTTTTTCATATTTATGGGTTATTTTTTGTAATTTTACAAAAATTGCTATTTATGGGTTAATTTTTGTAATTTTGTAAAAAGTGCTTCTTCAACCTCTGATTGCTCCTCGACAGCTCCTGCGCCGGCCGCCGCTCGTCAATCCTCGCTCCGGCCGCCGCTCCTGGAACCCTCGCTCCGGCCGATCGACCTCGCTCGCTCCGGACGCTCCACCGCTCGTTCCCTCCCTCGCTCGTCACCGCCTCCTTCCCTCGCTCAGATCCGGCGCCTCCACACCAGATCCGGCGCTCCCTCACCAGATCCGCCCTCCTTGGCCACCAATTCCGGCCATCCCGAGCCCAAATCCCGCTGATCCGACACCCAGCCCCCACCGACGAAGCCTCGCAAACTCCCTCCCGTCCTTGCACCGGCCCCGAAGCTTCGCCGAAGATCTCTGACCACCCATTCCGGCCACCTCTCACAAGATCCGAGTCGGATCCACCGCCCTCGCACATCGCCGAGCCGGATTCCTCACCGACCAGTGGTTGGAGGAGAAGTCCAGATTTAGCGTGAGAGAGAGCTAACAGTTGGAGTGTTAGGAGGCTAATTTTTTTTAATAAGGTGTTATAAAGGCCAATTTATTTTATTAGGGTGCTAATAACCTAATTGAATTAGCAAAAGTGATATTCTAGTAATTTTTTTTTTTTTTTTAAGCTGAGTAATAAAATTGGGTTATTACGCAACATTTGACATTTTCAACGGCCGGACTCCATCGACTCTATAGAATTTCAGAGCTATAAATACCTTGTCACCCTCAATCATTTATTTAACCGCTGAAATTCCAAATCTCTCCACTTGATCTCCGCCATTGAAGTCCGCCAAAGAAACTCACCAAACCATGGAGGTTATGCACCACTCCACTGCCTTCCTCCTCCCCCCTACCGCCTCACCGGCTGAGGAGTTCGAACAGAGCTCTCCTCCCGCCTTCTGCGCGCTCGTCGTCCTCAACCAGCCCCTCCCTCCCTTCGCTCCTCTTCTCTGGCTGCACGGTAACTCCCCTCCCTCCTCCTTCCGTTGCTACCTTTTCGATGCGTGTTACTGTGTTAGGAATTCAAGATGTCTGTTAGATTAACAGTTCAGATCGTGTGATTTACGGAATCTGAATTTAGTGCTTGTAGCACACAAACAGTTGGACTTGGTTAGCATTAGGATTTGTTGTGTGGTGTGGTCTGGAATCTAGGTTTGGCTAATATTCCCGTTCCTGTAATGATTTTGGCTTTGGAGCAGCACAGTTGAAAGTTTGTGCTGATGGAGGTGCTAACAGATTGTTCGACGAAATGCCTCTCCTGTTTCCTGAACAAGACGTCCTCTCCGTTCGTCAAAGGTTCGGTCCTTTGCTCTTTGCAAAGATCGCTTGACATACTTAGCTGAATTCTTAATTGACCTGTCTCTTTCTTCGATTTGGACAGCTATCAACCGGATGTGATTAAAGGAGATTTGGACTCCATCAGACCAGATGTTCTGGATTTCTATGCTTCCCTGGTAACTTCCTTTGTGGTCCTTGAATCTGTGGAGTTTTGATGGCCTCATTACATGCTTATAGATGCATCAAGGTTGATCATTTTCTTCGTCTTGAAGTTTAATAGCCAGATATATGGTCAACGAATAGCAGTTCAGACATTTGTGCTAACAACAAATTAGTGATTCTAGTCAAGTTTTTGATGGTTCATTTAGGGATGATACTTTGTCAAATTATCTGGTTTAGGTGATTACACTGACAAAAGAAAAAATTACTGCTTCTGTGAATAGGGATCAAAAATAATTGATGAATCTCAAGATCAGAATACGACGGACCTACACAAGTGTGTGTCTTATATACAAGGCTGTGCAGAAGAGCTAAAGGAATCCAATGTATGTCCTGTACCTGTATCTGTATCCTTAAAAATAAAAATTTATCTTTCAGGTTCAATATCAAATATAGATATTTATGTAAATGGAAGTTTACTTGCCACAACTGTTCCTTCCTTGGTAAGCTGATACGTTTTCCCCCCTGTGGATTGCAGTTGTGCATTATTGCTACAGGTGCACTTGGTGGCCGATTTGACCATGAGGCTGGGAACATCAATGTTTTATATCGTTTCTCTACCTTGCGGATAGTTCTTATATCCAGCGATTGCCTCATCCATCTCCTCCCTAGAACTCATCATCATGAGATTCATATTGAGTCTTCCATTGTTGGTCCACATTGTGGCCTTGTACCCATTGGCGTGTCAAGTAGTCGCAGTACAACCACTGGGCTTGAATGGAATCTGTGTAAGCTCACTTTCACTTAATAGCTGTCATTGAGAACAACAAAGAACGATTATGTTTTTTTCATGACTGAACATGCATGGAAATATATAAGTTCTTTATTACCTCAGAATCCTAAAAAAGGAAGGAATCAAAACTCTGTACCTTGATTATGTGAGTTATATGTTATGGTTTATCTATTGTCCGAAAATGAACTTATTGCCATCTTTTTTCCCGTCTCCTTACATCTACTTTTTGGCTGCATCAAGGGAATGGATTCAATCACCTCAGTTATATGGATGATTCTGATTTTTAAAACAGCTTATACAAGTTCATGTTTGGGATGGTTTTGTAATCACTTAGCCTTTTTGCTGACCTTTGAATCTAAGAGTTCTGCTTTTCCTCTGAAATTCTAGCTGACACGGAGATGAAGTTTGGCAGTCTAGTTAGCACCTCTAACTTAGTCAAGGCCAAGACAGTAACTGTGCAATCTGATTCAGATCTTCTGTGGACAATATCCATCAGGAAAACCGAGATGGAATCAAATGTGCCTTGACACTTCATTACAATGCTCCGATAGGCTTTGGCTTCCTCAGACATTTTTTGCTTCCATACGTTCCACTACAGTACAGAGAATTGCAGTCGCGGGTGTCATTCAGATCAAACCTATATATGTATTGTTTATGTACCAACTTTGAGTGCTCTTCGAAAAGCCTTCAGACAGAATTTGTTTATTCATTTTCATCATTCTGCACTATGAAATTTGACAGATTGTCTGATTTTCTAGGGTGAAAACACTGCTTAATTTAAGACAATGAAAGTTCAGTTCACAGGATCTTGTTTGGTCAGTTCTGATCTAGTTTTGCATTTGTTGTACTTTAGCAACAATAAGCTGTATGCATCCTTTCTCCAACCATGTCAAGAGGGTGTTTCCGAAACATTGGTTATGCTTAGTATCTTCCCCTTGTCGAAGATTCAAGGACGGGCCACCTGAAAGATGGCATATGCAGGGAGAATGTAGGCTGTCCAAGCATTCATTGGTGGTGTTCTGAGAATGCATACTATTTAGGGACGATTATAAGCTCCTTGACTCCTTGTCCTGTCCGATCCCTCCTGTTTCCGATGGCGTTGTTGACATTTTGCACCTTCTCTTGGGCACTGGTAAACTCTCTTGTTGGAAAATGGATGAAATTGTCCAAACAAGAAGCTTAAGTTGTGGTGGTTTGCTCATTTACAAAGAGAGCAAGGGGACTTAAAATGACCATCATTGTTGAAATGAATGTAACAACCACTTATTTTGAATCTCTTTGGTCGAATTATAGAACATGCTTATAAAGTTGTCGAGTTAAACAAAAAATTCGATTTTCTTGAAAGGCTATGAGCATGTTAACCTGCCTCATATCAATAAACATTAATAAATTTTGGCTCAACCAACACATGTTGACTCAGTTGATAAAGACATGTCATTTTTTATTAAAAGATTTTGTATTTGATTTTCACTACTATCCAATGGGATAATGTCAATTTGAGAAATAAAAAATGTCAAAACACACCTTACTGACAAGAATATTATAGTTCCACCACTTCCTTGATTTAAATCCTTTCAAAACGTGGGCAGTGGCGGAGCCAGGATTTTTCGAGAGGGGGCACCACAGTAGCGAACAAGAATACGACGAAAGGAGTCATACAAACCATAATGTGTTCCCTATTACAAAGAGCTTATCATTTCTAATAGAAGAGTCTATACTACGATACCGTTGAACTCGATGATAAACGAGGTAAAACCAATTTTCGAGATTTCATACCCTGGAAATTAATATTGTAGAATAACCTCATTATCAATACGTTTGAAGACGTCTTTTTCGACGTAGCAAACCAAACTATCTGTGAGAAAGTAGGCGTAAAAATTTTAAACTTGTTGCACTCTTAATACATAACAATGTATAACTAGGCGTAAATTTTTTAAACTTGCATAACTTATTATCTAATTGTCGAAATAATTAGTATAATATATCATTTTGAAGCTTTCGAGATGAATTCCTGTATGTGGATGTTAATTTAAGTAAATTATAAAAACATTATAGTCCATTAAAATAAAATTATAGTGATTAATATAACTTCAATTTTTAAACATTTATAACTTTTTACTCAGATGTTGGATTATAGCGTATTATATGTCGAAACGAAGCTATCGACGGGGAGAATAAACCTATACAATTTGTCAAATGAGAGGGGGGCACGTGACCCCCTAGGCCCCCTTCGGCTCCGCCCCTGAACGTGGGGTCGTTAAATGCAAACTCTCCAATAGTCGAGTTATGCTCCTTATTTAACAACTAGATAATCCTCGTGTATTTTAACTATTGGAATTGGAATAAGTGCTCGTTTGGTTTGATGTGAGAATTGAAATTCCCGGGAATTTACTTTATGGGAATTGAATTCCCATCAAGATCAATTCATGGGAATTATGAAAATACGTTCGGATGATTTTTTTATTCTAAGGAATTAAATGAAGTAATTGAAAATTTTGAAATTAAAAGGGATGAAATTGAACTTACTTAGGGGGGAACTAGGTAGAAGAATTTCCTCCAAATTGGAGGAATTTAACTTCATAGGAAGTAGAATTCATAGGTTTTTCGATTTAAAAATTATCAACCAAACACATATTTTTCCCTTACTTCCTGGATTTTTTAATTCCTAACCAAACGAGCACTAAAAATTATGAATCAAAATGGAATTAGTAATCAAAATGAGTTATTTATGAAGCATTTTATTTGGTATGTTGTTGAAATGAATCATTTTGGAATTAATATTAATTCTAATAATAATAATAATAAAAAAAAATTATTATTGTAAATATTGTTAAAAATAATAATAATATATAAATAATTACATTATTAATGAAATCTTGTATCGAAATGGCTCAAAATTGGGAATAAATGATTCCTTATAATCAACCTGATGCTAGCATTTCTCATTGCTAACACAAAATCTGAAATCGTTCATGACAAAACCCGTTTTGAGAATCATGTGATTGCGGGCTCCAGGATCAAGTAAAGTATGGATCGCTTGATCAATTCATTTATGATTTTTTAACAACCCTTATTCTCATTATTGATTTAAAGGAATGGATACCAAACAACCCTAAATGGGTTTTACAATTACATTTTTTTTTTGAATTACAAGGCGAGGTTTTGGGTAGTGTCAACCACGGTTGTACTATCAAGTATCACCCAATAACGTTCTTTCATACTCTGAATCAGTACTCTAAGCAAAGACATCAGAGCCCATACCCAAATGCGCCATACGATCTGCCGTCTTGTTGCCTTCCCCTAAAATAATACTTTAGTATTTAATCAAGTAAAAAAAATAATTTAAACCAAAATAATAAAGTAAAAAATAATTTAAATTGTTTTGATGAAAATATTTTAGTATTTAATTTTGCAAGAGCCAAAAACACAAATCCTATATTTTACCGGGCTAGTTTCGGATCTTCCAGCTGCTGACCTACCTGTTGTGGTCGCTCCCTTGTTCTCCGATCAATATATTTCCCCTGCACTCGCTAAACTCCACCCCCTCCATACTCGAATTTCTTCGCCGGATCCACACAGCGAGAGGTCGAAACCACCTTCCGAAGCTCTTCCTGGTAATTTCTTCCTAGACCTGTTTTCTAGGGTTTTTCCCCTCTTCAGGATCGCTAAAGCTTCTACCTTTTCTATTTCAAGTGCCAATTTTTAGGGTTTTAAAACTGCGTCTCATCATCTGGTCTTGTGTTGCTCTGTTGTTTTTGACTTCATCTCTCTCTAAAGCTAGGTTTTGCATCGGAGGCGGATTTTGCTTCTTGTAAAGATGGTATGTTACGAGTTACGATTAAGACGATTGTAACCTAAATTTCTGCAGCTGTTTATTGTAGCTTCGTTTCCTATTTGATTTTTGTTTTCTCCTCCATCTGAGTTGATTCACACCGCTCCTTTTACAGCTCCCTCTGACGCTTTTGAAGACTTCCCAAGGCCACCCTATGGTAAGAACTAAGATCCTCGTATCATTGATTTGGCTTCTGCAACATGATTTTGTTTGAAGAACTTGAAATCGGGCTGTTTCATATCTTTCTGATGTTATCCTTAGCAATTTACTACTATTTTAATTTATTATTCTTGGTTATGTATGGTTGATTACCCTAAAGTGGAGATTAGGGCTAAAAAATTGATATATTGTTATGTTATCCTTTATTGGTTGTGGCAGTTGGTGGAATTGAAGAATGGTGAGACATATAATGGGCATTTGGTCAATTGTGATACATGGATGAACATTCATCTCCGTGAGGTTATCTGCACCTCAAAGGTAATTTCAAGTTTCCTTGGTTTTATCTTCTTATCTTTGTGGATAGTCTGCCTATTAGATGGATATCAAGTTGTCAACTTGTGACTTACTTTTATATGGATCTTCTTTTAGGATGGAGACAGGTTTTGGAGAATGCCTGAATGTTACATCCGTGGAAATACTATCAAGTATCTTCGAGTTCCAGATGAGGTATGTTTGTCTTTTCCATATAAATTTTGGATAGGTATATGCATCCGCAAGGATTCCATTGGATGGTGGTCTAGATGACCTAGCCATATCCAAATAATTGCCTGTATAAAAAAAACCATAAATATTGGATAGTTTATTCCTATCTTCTTATAAATTTTGTTAGCACTGAGTGCTTCAGTGAGAGCAGAATTTCGATAGTTGAAGAACTGGATTTTGTTTCCCTGCATTTTGATAACTTGGATGTAACTAAGATTTTTACTTCCTTCCGATACATAATAAGTAGAATATGAAATGCTTGCATATATAGAGTTCATGAGCTCTTGAATTTCTTTGTATTCTTCTGGTGCTCCTAAAGAGGTAAAATGTTCATATGAAAATTGCAATGGAGTGCCCTTACAACTTGCAAGCTAAAATCTGTAAAATTTCTTTTATGTGGTTCCCCTTCAATGCTGTATTTTTTTTATGGAACTTAACTGAACAGCATCTCTTCACAGCTAAATGTTTATGACATGGATTTTGAATTTATTATTATTTTTACTTCAGTTGGCCTATATCCAAATTTCTCTTCACTGAGGAATGTTTAGGACATGGATTTTTATTTTATTTTTTTCAAATTATTTTTACTTCATTTGGTCTTTATCCAAATGTGAACAATGCTGTTTTCAAGCAGAGAAGTGCATAAATAAGTACATTAAGCCAACATGCCAAACTAGTGTAAGCACAAGAATAGATCCCTATAGACAATTCAGGTCTTATCCTATCCTCTCTCCGAACAACATGGTTGCTTCTTTAAGCCATATTTTTATTCTCATGATCAGATCAAGTTATTTGTTCACTTGGCAATACCGCAGAAGGCACTTATATTATGCAGTAGAGTTGGTTGAAAGAACTTTTGTTTTACTTATCTTGTTGTACATTTTCTGGCCAAACTGTTTCTGTCATAATGAACAATAGTATAACGTTTAGTGACTTTGTTCTACAGATACATTGCCCTTTTCAGATATTTCCACAAAATCTTAAAAATAATCAACAAAGACAGATATTTTTTGACAAAATCTACCTGTTATAATGTTATTTGATAAGTACTTTGTATATCTCAATTCCCAAATGAGCCAAATGATACCATTGTGACGAAATGAAGAATATATTGTCACATATATTGGTAATGGGTATTCCTTCCATCTTTTTATTGGGATTGGTGTTTCCCTCTTCCATTATTTGAAGCTTGATATTACCTACATAGCTCTATTTCTCCTCTTCATCAGTAGTAGGTTGTCTGTGCTAGGGTTTTGAAGTTGAAAACATTTGCGGTTGGAACAGTATATGAAGTTGAAGAAATTAAAATAATTTAAAAGTAATCCTTTATAGGTGTGAACTTGTACCCTCATATTTAAAATCTTGCAAGAATAGGACAATTTGCCTCATGTTTGATGCTTATTGATTTAAATTATTTTTAATAGTTCATGTTTCCTTCTGCTAACTTTTGATGCCATTCTTGGTTTCAGGTCATTGACAAAGTTCAGGAAGAGGCCAAGAGTCGTACAGGTAAGTTATGCTATTTAATTGGTAAATCTTTCTTGTAAAGCAGCTCGTATCTAGACAAGAGGTTGATCAGTTGAATATAGGAAAGCCTTATTGTCAATCATAAGTTGTTTCTTCAATAAATTGGTTTATTCATGAAATGATAATTACAGAGATAAGCCTTTTATTTTGGCTTGTTGCCACAATATAGTGATATAGGCACAGCTCTGCATTTCTGAATGAAAGAATTTGTTTGATATTGTTATTGGTTTTTCTGAATGCTCATTCTTATTGTGAACCACTTTCTTGTCCAAACTACTAGTCTTTATTAAATTTTCCGTGGAAATGTTGATAAGCATTCCCAATGGGCAGTTGGGCACCATCTGATGCAATATTTTGATCTTACAGATAGAAAGCCACCTGGAGTAGGTCGTGGAAGAGGTAGGGGGGGCAGAGAAGATGGCCCTGCACGACAGCCCAAAGGCATAGGACGTGGTTCAGATGATATGGGAAGAGGCATGGGTGGCCGAGGCCGGGGTGGCCCTAGTGGGAAGCCAAGTGGCAGAGGTAAATATCACTACCATCCGTATTCTATACATTCCCCTTGGGCATTATCTTCTCCCCAAACCTCTGGCGAGATCAGGATTCACCGATCTTTTACTCCTAAAATGCTAAAAAAATGGTATTTAGAACACACATCCAAGAAGTATGGGTAATGACTTGGCTTTGATCTGATCTTTGTTGGGTATACAGTTTGCTTTGATCTACATTGCTTTGATCTGATCTTTGTTGAGCATACTCGCGGGCGTTGATTTTGTTGGCATTGCTTGTTGCAGGTGGTGGTAGAGGTCGAGGATAATACTGAGTGTGTGCTGTGGCGAGGTTTTGCTACTTTTGATGCGCATTGTCCTGCCATTTAAATCTTATGCGGAAGGCTTGAGGATATCAGTTTCTTGGCAACTTTCTTTTCTTGGATAGTGTGAGACGTTCTAAACAGTGATGTATTTTCCGGTTGATGTGGGCAACAGTTAATTGTAGACTGCATTGATATGTGTATTCTGCGTTATTTCCTCCGTTTTCCCTACACAATCTCCAAATGCCAAGTGGCTCATGAAAGGAGAGAGCCACCACACCAAATGAGCAATGCTAATGTTCTTGAAAGCCTGTTTTTCAAATCGAATGATTGTTTAAAGAGAAAGGAAAAAAAATACAAATTGTGTAGTCAATGGCCATGGGAATTGAAATTCCTGGGAACTGAGTTTTCATAAAAGTTCAATTCATACTTTGGATTTTTTATTCTAAGGGAGGTAGGAATTGAGCTTCTAAACACATTTTTTTCCTACTTTGGATTTACCATTTCTTGGGTTTTTTTAATTGCTAACCAAACACAGCCTAACTCTAATTGGCCTCGTATACATTTGTTTTTCGGGTTTTGGTGATTAAAGAGAAGGTTTAGGCGTGTTTATATTTCCTTACCTTTGTCAATGATTCAAGGTAAGTAACGAATTTCAATATATTTCCGGGTCATTTAGATTCAGGCGGTTTGGTCGGATTTCCAGGTTTTGCAACATTTGTATGAAGGAAGCCTCAAATTTGCAGCTTTTGTTTTGCATCCCACCATTAGGGCCGAACGAGCCGACCTTGGCATGTTCATGAGCCGAGCCTAATTTTTAAACGAATTTTTTTATTTTGTTCAAGCTTTGCTGTAGTTTTACTATGTTATAACATGTTAATTTAAAGAAAATTTTAGAAATTCAATACAATTCGAGCTATTCGAACTTTATTCGAACTAACCGAGCTTAAAATTTTGTTCATTTCATATAACAGCCCTAACCCCCATTAGTTGGACACAAGGGCAAAGACTACCACCGGAATTTTAAAGGGTATAAACATTCAGAGATGCAAGTTGTAACTCTAAATGAATGAACGAAGCACAATTAGCAATCAAGGGACTCAAATCTTAGTAATGAAAAATTGAAGTTTCTCAGTTACCAAAGCATTGAAAAATAGTAGGGCAATAGTTTCAAGAGAAAACACACAATACCAGTTACCATACAAATACCCTCTCTTTGATTCTACGGAAGTCGATGAGAAAAGAAAAGGCCTTTCCCCTGAACACATTGATACGTAAGTTTCTCTCAAATACGAAGGTCAGCAACGAAAGCATCATATTTTGATATAGCGAGAGTGCCTAGTCTGGTCACAAGACCAGGAAAAACTGATCGAAAGCATAACTAGAGTGATATAAATTGCGTTTACAGCTTCAACTAGGCTTCAGCCTTCTGCTCTGATGCTGCTCCTTCGGCCTTCTCCTCTTGGCCTTCAGGCTTTGCAACTTCATCACCTGCGTAAAACATGAATGAAATGTTGTCAGAAATATAAAGCAATACAGTAATGCAGGCAAGTGCGATATATTGCAATTGATGCACTCGCAGACTGGAGAGACTAACAATTCAACAAAGGAGGGTGAAGTTGTTCTTAATTGAGGTTACCTTCATCATCACTGTCTTCAAATTCCTCAGGGCCTCCCATTCCACCCATGCCACTCATGTCTCCAAGACCACCAAGTCCTCCCATTCCTCCGAGGCTTTCCAGTCCTCCCATGCCTCCCATTCCACCCATTCCTCCCATGCCAGCAAATTTCTAAACCCAGAGAAGAAAACAGATTAATATGGAGTTTCAACAAAGATGGGTTTATATAAGAAGGGTCAACAACTGCTTGTACATACCGAGAAATCCATGCCACCCATGCCACCCATTCCACCCATTCCCCCCATGCCACCCATATCCATGTCCGCAGGACCTAAACCACAAGAAGATTTTGTAAATCAGATGCAACTTTTTATTAATCAAAGTATAAATCATACAGAGTATATCAAACAGCTGTTAGATGGGTCAGAGCAATATACCAGTATCTTCATCATCTTCATCAATCCATTTGTCCCAATCCACTTTCACGTAATGAGGAGGCTTGTCATCTCCACGCAATAGTTTCTTCCACCATGTTTTCTCGGCTTTCTCCACAATGCAGAAAATGTTTCTGGGACCGACGTTAATTTTGCTTTCCTGAAAAATGGAGATCCAAATCAACCAAAATTAAGAGTAGAAAAACACTTGAATTTAGTAACTAGGACAAAAGATAAAGGACAAATAATATTATATCAATGTCTTTTAAAAAACAATCGTCACTAAAACAAACGAGAACATGCTGGGAAATTGACATACAATTTGAGTTTGGACAGAACAAATGAAGGTTACCTATTCGACTACTGGTTATTTGCCAGCATAATCGCAATTATGAACATAAATTACAATATTTGATAAAGTAAAAAAGCATCAAAGGAAACAACTCACCTCCACGTTAACCTTATCGAAAAGCTCCAGCTTCACATCATAGGTGTTGTCCCCAGACCCAGCGCTTGCGGTAAAAGAGAAACTTCCTTCAGGGTCCAAATTCACCTTCGCATCCTTGGCATCTGGCAACTGTACTGTTAGATAAACCTTGTCTTCCCTCTGGGCCCACTTCACTTCGGGATGACGACTGCAGACATTCCAAGTACAGACAGATGTCATCATCAATCATCCCATTCCAAACACAGAACGCTCAAAATCCCAGTCATAGAACAAATGACAAAAGAATTGATTTCAATAATCACATAGAACTTTCATGGCATCTAAACTATCTAAGCCACCATATCACGCATCATGAATTCTAAACTAGTTGAACACAGTTCGAATCTACTAATTGCCCTAAGGTGAAGAAACCAAAAGTAATCACAGGTCAATCATCAATAGTGAAAAAGTGATTGTTCATTAAAATTGGAAATTAAATGACAGTAAAGCTATCATTAAACAAAGCTTCATTGACCTTCGAACCGAAATGGTAAAATCATAATCCACGTTGAATGATTCATTAACCCTAACCAATTTTGTAAGAAATTAGAGGCAAAACCAATCAATGAAACTATATCCAAAGATATGGGAGGTAATAAAGCAAATATCCACAATCTCAGACAATCAACCACATGAGAAGCATCGTTCATAACATACCGCTAATCGGGAAGACATATTCAACATACGACTTCAGCGGAATCAAAACCTATACCCTTAATTGCAATCCGCAACCACTACCAAACCTATAAAAATAAATTTAGAAGAAAACGATAAACCCTTAACCATAGCTCTTCACATCGCCTTCCATACAAACATCGTAAAATCCGCAAACACAAATCGACATCTGAAATGAAGAAAACAAGATACATCGAAGCCAGAGAGAAAGTTACCTCATGCTGTATTGGTGATTGAGAGAGAAATTAAAAACCCTAGGAATGTGCCGAAGTGGGAAAAATCTCACTCGATTTGGATACAGCGACGAGCTCTGGCAACAATCAGATACCTTCCTTTCATTTTATAGCCCCAGACCTAGTGATGTCTGCACAGCCTCAGACGAAGCCAGCTAAATGGGCCTGGGCCGTCACATTCAATTTGGGCTGAAGGTCCAATTGCTTTTTTGGGCAAACCCTAAACCCCTAATTCGAGCGCATCTCTAATCTCTAAATTTTCTATTGCATAAACCCTAAATCCTGGGTGAAATCAATCGGACGCCGGTGGAAAAATGGGGAGGTCGAGGAGGAAGTACAAGAACTCGAGAGCGAAGGTGAGAGTGGGGCTTCTGAAGAAGGACCCACGGGTGGTGAAGCCGGCGTTCAATCTTCCTCCGAAGCTTCGAGCTTTAATCGATCCGTTGGGTGCAACGTGGGATGACAAGGGCAGTGTCATATCGAATTACAAGTCCTTCGGGGTGGTGTCGAACCCTAATTTGCTCAACGTCCAATCTCGGACTGCCCATATCGTTGAGAGCGACTCCCTCCAAGTTCCACCTCCCATGTCCACCGATCCCCCCAAGGCCGACGAGTTCGACCCCATTGATTCCGGTAGCGACCTTGAGGAAGATGGTCAGTACAGTCTTTCTCAGCCTTGTGTGAACCGCCTTTTATCTGCTATGTTGTTGTCTGTGTGTTTGTGATGTTTGAGGTGGATTTCCCCATTTTCGGACTTGGCTCTTCAAATTGGGATCTCTGTTGTGCTATAGGGTTTGTGTTGTTTTTCAAGCCTTGGGAGTTTTTTTTGTGTCAGCTGGGTTATTTTTGCAATGGGTGCTGCATTGATACATCCTTATCTAGCTAGAATTAGACAATCTGTTTGTGTGTGTGTGATGTTTTAGGTGGATTTTATTCTTTTGAACTGTTGAATTGACTTGTTTTGTGGATTTGGATCTTCAGCTTGGTATATCTTAGATGTTTGAGAGGAGTGTTTGTGTGGTTTTTGTTAGCTTTATGTGGCTTTGTTATGTAGTGGATGTGGATTAGCATTAACCCCCTGTTGTTTGTGCTGGATTGTTTTTGCAGAGGGTGCTGCACTATAAATTACTATTTATCTAAAGTTTAACAATAATTGTAGTTTCAGTACATATGCATCCTTATTTAGCTAGATGAAGTGTTGTTCAATTACAATGTCATTATCAATTGTTCAGCAGGATCACTTGTATTCGAAGCCATAATCTCCTTTTACTTGTATTGGCACAATAATGTATGATTATGTTATACTTTGATTCAGAGCGATTTTTTTAATTTTGTGCTTTTAGCCTTTTAGGATAAGAGGAATCACTCTGTCCTAGGCGTGTATTTGTATTGATAAGATTTTAGTGATGTTTTACTTGAAATTGACGATGACATTTTTGTTATGATTTATGTAGATCTGAAAACCGCACTTGGAAAGAAGCGGAGAGATGGAAAGGGTGCTCCTTTGAAGCCACTGACAGCCACACAGCGGAAGCATATAAAGGCATTGGTTATCAAATATGGAGACAACTATGAGGTACTGATACTTGTTGTAGAAGCGCCATATGTTCGGAGTTTTCATTGGCTGATTGGTTTCCTTCTGAATTTGATTGATTTGCAGGGCATGTTTAGAGACATGAAGCTAAATACTATGCAACATTCGGTGGCTACCCTGGAGAAACTTTGTAAAAGATACCATCAATGGAAGGATACAAATGCTTTGATTTTATCCAAGTGATGTACTGTTTTAGGTAAGCGGCTGATGATGTTTTGTTGCTGTAAAACTGAGCACCCTTTACAAGAAAGATATTTATTCGCAATTCAGCTTTCGCAGTACTATCGTTTTACACTTATTTATGCAAATGACACTTTCATATCTTCCATTCACCAAGCTACAATGAAGCGATCCAGTAAAAACTGTTATTGATTGATACTGTTTCTCATCTATATGGAAGGTGTAGTGAACATGGTTTTATGAAGAATTTAGTACTTTGAATGTTTGATTACATGAAGCTATTGAAAAATGAAGTGAATGGTTAAGATACTAAGCTACAATGAAATGAAGCTATGATTTCATATGAATTTATCAGATGCCCACGAAATTTCGACACTGGCTCTCCCAGTGTTGCTTGGCCTGCCTGATCCTCTCTGCCCTCTCATCCTGCAGTCGTTGCTCCCAAAATTCTGGACACCTGCGCGATTTTCATACAGTTAGAGCTCTTTCAGCTGAATCCTTTTGTTTCTTTTTGCACAATTACATCTGCATACCTTCTGCTTAACAGAATCTTAAGCTCTTCCAAGTGCACAAAGCCTCTGAAGACGCGTGCCTGATCGAAGAAAGTATAATGTACTTGTGTTAATCAACAAGAAGAGTATCAAACCGTAGTCCAAGCCACGACGCTTAAAACTTACTTCTCGGCACAATGGGCACTTCTCCTTCGGAGATGCCTCGCTCAATCCATCCACAATGGTCACCGAAGCAGCTGAACAAGCGCAAATGTGGCAAAAGATGTGGCCACATGTAAGAGCCACCGGATCAAACACCGTGTCCTGTTGTACAACAATGACCCAAAATCATCAATTCACAGCACACTGAATCATAAGACACCACCGAGTACATAAACTCACCAAGCAAATGGAACATGTGAGGTCAACATCGAGCTTGATAGAATCAAACAGCTCGCAGGTTAGAGAAGGCTTCCCATCGACAAACCTAAGATTGCACCCTTCGAACAATGCAGTAGTAGGCTTCTTCTTGTCATGTGAATCTCTCTCTCGCAGATTGATATGGAACGCGATGAGCTCACATAGCCACGGAGACTGGAGAATCTCGATGTGCATCCTTTGGATCTGTGACTTGAATGTCTGCCCTTGCTTAGAGCAATGAACCCTGTCATATTTCTTCAAAATTTTGCGCATTGCAACCGCATTGATCATCGCATAGGTAACTAGTTCTTGACCCTCCTGAATCAAGGAGCCCTGATTACTCTCCATCTTGCCCTTGCACCATAGCCACAAGTAGTATCTCTTGAACCCGGTGGCGAGGTGTGCCTCCAGTAGCCTTTCGGCTTGTTTGTTGAATGAACCTACTATGGCGGACATTTCCTTGACGAGCTCAGGAAAGAAGGCCCCGTCGCACACTGCACCCCGCATTATTGCATTGTTATATACGAATAATCATAGATCGAATAATCGTATTAATTGCAAACTGACCAGGGCATTGATGGGGACAGGCTGAGACAGTCTGATCAGAGTGATCGGATTGCGATTCGACGTCGTTACCAAGATGGCAGTGTTTGAGGATCTTCTTGAGGTTCTTGAATTCAACGACGGGGAGCTCCATCTGTAGCTGCCGCTGAACGTAGTCCTCATAGGTCTTGCAGAACTTCATCTTTGTGCGTTGTCAAAAAAGCCCTAAAATCATCCAAACCCTAAGCAGCAACGAGATGTGTAGTGTGTAGAGTGGCGTATCGATCTCCTTCTGATTCGATTACAGTTTTGCGAAAATTACTTGCATCAACAGAGAATTGAAGTGCTATTTGAGCGACGGGAGAATTCGAAGTTTTTGATTAATAAAGAAAAAAGGTTGATATAAACGTAACGATGAAGTGTGAAACCGTAGCTACGATTTTCTTTTTGATCACGTTTAAGTCGGGTATTTTGACTTTTCAAGGCCGGGTCTTATGCTGAAATTAACCTAACTCACAAAGTTTATCTAAGATTCAACCAATATTTGACCAAGTTTATCTCGTATCAAGCCATTAGGGTTAATGATTTTTGGTTTAAATTTTGGAAAGGTATAGAACAAGAAAATACAATATAAAATTTAATCATTACACTTTTTTTCTAACTTTTAATACAAAGTTTTGTTCCTCCTTATTTCAATCACTCATTTAAATGATTATAAAAAAAAATCACTCATTTAAATGAGGCTAACAATATCTCATATACTCCTTTAATCATTATCCGGCCTATTTTATTTTTCATACAAAAAATAACAGTTTTCTCTTCTCTAGATATATTTTTCTATTAAAAAAAATTATTTTCATTCCGTTTATCTTGCATTCTTATACCAAATGAGTCATCGGTTAATATAAATAAGTTAGGAAAAAACAGTAATATTGAAAGGTCAGGTGCCAGGTCCGTATGTGGCGGATTTGAAAAAGTGACAAAAATTTATAAATAGGTTAAAGTTGAAAATATATGTGAAATAAAGGTTGAAAGATTATGAAATAATATAAACTTCGTAGGGCAAAAAATAGTTTATTTCTAAAAAGCTTCAACAGTTTCAACACCGCCTTTTTAAATCCCCCCGCCACCCACACACACAAACCAAGCTTATTTTTTGTTAGTTGAGATTGATAAGATCATATCTTTCTAGGGTTTCACTCTCTTGTAATATATATACAGTACATATCAATATACAGAAATTATCTTCTCCCACACATCTTTACATGGTATTAGCCTAACTTCTCGATCCTCACGATCAATATGTCAAACAACACTACCTCACCCACCCAAATCCTCTTCTCGGCTTCCTCCGACGGGAGTTCTCCTAATTTCCATCTGCCAAATTTTGCCATTCGCCTCGACCGTGGCAACTACTCACTCTGGCGCACCACGGTTTGGTCGGCTCTTGAGGCTTTTGATCTTGCCTCGTTTCTGACTCAGACCGAACCCTCGCCGGCCACAATTCCGGGATCTGTTGGTGACGTTCTGTCCTCTCTGGGCATCACCCCTGCTGCAGCCCTCGCCGCGTTCACTGCTGACTCTCAGTCGGCCTCTGTTGTCCCTCACATCCCGAATCCCGAGTATCTCGCTTGGGTTCGTAAGGATTGGCTGGTGCTCCTTTGGATTCGCTCGACTCTCACCACTCCCCTCCTGGGATATGTCGCTCGAGCCAACACCACCGATGAAGCCTGGGACATCCTTGCTCGGATGTTCGCAGCCCAGACTCGTGCCCGCCAGATGCACCTTGGCCATCAGCTTCAGACTCTTACGAAGGGCACCATGTCTGTCCTCGATTATGTGCAAAAGAAACGCGTCATCGCAGACGAACGCGCTGAAAGCATGATCGTGATCTCAGACTCCGATCTTGTGAACTTCATCCTGTTCGGTTTGGGCTCCCAGTACTCCTCGTTTCGATCGACGTTTGCTCTCTCAAAGGACCCGATCTCCTCCGATGAACTCCTCGGACACCTGCTGCAGGAAGAGCAACGTCTTGAGGAGGACACGCACCCTATTTTCGACATCGATCAGCCCGCTGCCAATGTTGCGGCAACTCGAGAACGTGGTCGTGGTTGCGACAGAGGCCGTGGTCGCTCCTCCTCGGATCGCCCTTCCTTTGATCGGTCCGATCTCTCTGCTGCTGGTGGTTCCTCTTCCAATGGATCTGATCGTCAGCGCCCCGTTTTTCAGATTTGCATAAAGCAGGGCCACGAGGCGTTCAATTGCTTCCAACGCCTCAATCTCTTAGAATTTCTGGTCACTCACCGTCTTGCTCAGGAAGCGTTGGCTCGTTCAGACACTCACAACAAGGCTCCCTATTCGGTTGCCTCCCAATCCGAGATCGTTGACCCTTGGATTGTTGTTTCCGACGCGAACAATCATGCTGCCGCTGATCTGGGTGCTTTTCAGTCGCACTCCCCCTACACTGGCAACGACAACCTAGTTGTCGACAATGGTATCGCTCTTCCCATTACTCGTTTAGGGCATACTACTCTTTCTATTCCGCATGCTGCCAAGCCCCTCAAATTAACCAATATCCTATTTGTTCCTAAACTTACCAAAAACCTCTTAAGTGTTTCTCAACTATGTCGAGATAACGATGCCTATATTGAGTTTCATGCTAACTATTGTGCTATTAAGAACTTGCAGGGACAAACACTTCTAAGCGGAACCGTTGAAAATGGCCTTTATTGCCTCCCTCGTCAACCTGAGCCTTCGAGTCATCCGTCTGTCTTCCTTGGTGAGCGTGCCTCTGCTGACTGCTGGCATCACCGACTCGCTCATCCTCACATAGTCTACCTGTCTCCTCACAGAGTCCATCCTACGTCGCTTACTTTCAAGTCATAGTCTACCTGTCTCCTCACATAAATTGGCTTCGATCTGCTCGTCGTGTCAACTAGGTAAGAGCCATCGCTTACCATTGCCAAGTCGTTCGTCCTCCGCTGTCAATCCGTTTGATCTTGTTCACTCCGACGTGTGGGGTCCTTCCTCTTTATTTTCCTTGTCTGGCAAAAATATTATATTACCTTTATTGATGATTGTACCAAGTTCACTTGGATCTATTTTCTATCCAATAAAGCTCAGGTTTATTCCACTTTCCAATTGTTCATTAAAATGGTTCAGACACGATTCTCTTCTATGATTAAAGCCTTTCAAACCGATTGGGGAGGTGAGTATCGCAATGTATCCACCTATCTTACCTCTTTGGGCATCCGTCATCGTGTATCTTGTCCCTACACACCCGAACAAAATGGCACCTCTGAACGTCGCAATCGCTCAATCGTTGAAAAAGGTCTTGCTCTCTTGGCCCATGCTCACCTGCCTAAACAATTTTGGGAATATGCATTTCATACCTCGGTCTATCTGTCCAACAGAACCATCACTCCCATTCTAAACTACAAATCCCCCTTCGAATCCCTCTACAAAAAGGTTCCTGACTATGGCTTTCTAAAGGCTTTCGGATGCCTATGCTATCCCTTTCTACGCCCCTACACACATTCGAAGCTTGAGTTTCGGTCTCTGCCGTGCGTTTTCTTGGGATATAGCACCAAACACAAAGGGTAAATTTGTCTTCACTCTCTCACCAATCGGTTCTACATCTCTCGGTATGTTGTGTTTGATGAATCCACTTTTCCTTATACCTCCCCTTCGTCTTCTTCTGTGCCTCCAGACACCTCCGTCTTGCCTATGTCTCTCCTCCGGCTGCTGCTACCACACATACACCTTCCCAGGTCACCTCGCCAACCCCCTCCGTCACTCCAGCTCTCTCCACACCCTCATCTCCTGCGCCCCTAGCAGCTTCCCCTGCTGCCACCCTTGACTCGGTGGCTTCCCCCATCACCCCCACGTCTCCCGTCTTGAGTACTTCGTCTTCGGAATCCGCGTCACCTCCCTCGTCTCCTATGTCTCAGCCCTCGGCTTCTCCTAGTGTCGGCTCCAGCTCCTCGCTCAGCGCCTTTAACTCCACACCGTCAGGCTCCACCCCCACCCCTTCTCCTCCACCGCCCCCTGCACCGGCTGGCCACACGTGGCTTTGCCCATCAGACACCTCTACCCACTCGATGACCACTCGAGCTTAAGACAACACCCTCAAACCCCGCGTCCTTTCCGCTATAAAGTACCCCCTTCCGACAACTCTCCTTGCTACCCCCGAACCTCGCTTCTTTCACCAAGCCTCCAAAAGCCCCCAATGGAAGCATGCTATGCAGTCTGAATATGATGCTCTAATGTCTAATGGGACCTGAGATTTAGTTCCTAGGCCTCCGGGTGCTAACATTGTTGGTTGCAAGTGGGTTTACAGGGTCAAAACCAAGGCCGACGGCTCGATCTATTGATCGTTACAAGGTCCATCTCGTGGCGAAGGGCTTCAATCAAGAGGCCGGTGTCGAATACTTTGATACATTCAGTCCGGTAATCAAACCTACTACTATTCGTCTTATACTGAGCCTAGCCGTTACCAGCGACTGGCCACTTCGCCAAGTTGATATAAACAATGCCTTTCTTAATGGCGACCTTGCTGAAACGGTGTATATGGAGCAACCGCTAGGCTTTCAGGCATCTGACAGACCATCTCATGTATGCCGCCTTCGGAAGGCCCTATATGGCCTCAAACAAGCCCCACGAGCGTGGTTTCACAAGCTCCGGGCCGCTCTTATTCGCCATGGCTTCTCCAACTGCATCTCCGATTCTTCTTTGTTCATTAAGAGGGTCAGATCTCATGTGGTGTATGTCCTTGTGTATGTTGACGATCTTATCATCACTGGTTCTCATGCTCCGTTCATTGATGCCTTCGTCTCCAGTAGGGCTGGAAATAACCCGCGGGCACCCGCTCCACCCTATTTACCCGCATTAATTTTGCGGGTGAAAACCCGCAAAAAAGTGGGTTACGGGTGGAGCGGGTGCGGGTGAAGCGGGTGATGGATGGATTATGGGTGAAGATTTTTCACCCATAACCCGCCCCGCACACCCGCCCCGCAAACCCGCATAAAATCCTTAAATTTACATATATAATGTGTGTGATTTTACTATTTTACCTTATTCAAGTTTAACTTCTACAAACTCTAATCCTTGATTGGTGCTTTGCCCACCAAATTTCAATTAGAATGGATACGGTCTCGGCTTGCCCTTTGTAATTTTGAGTTAGAATTGGACTACTAGCTATTGATGTTGATGTTGATTTTTTCTTTTGTTTCACCTATTGGGTACCCGCTCCACCCGCATCACCCGCGCGGGTCGGATGCGGGTGAAAAAGTTTGCGGGTGATGGATGGAGCGGGTGAAGTTTTTTACCCGCGGGGCGGGTGATGGAGTGGCTTCATCCACCCATAACCCGCCCCATTTCCACCCCTAGTCTCCAGTCTCCATCATGCCTTCTTGCTCAAAGATCTTGGACCCCTGCATTACGTCCTCGGTATATAGGTAACGCGCTCTGCTGATGGTCTTCACCTGAATCAGCAGAAGTATATTGCTGAGTTTTTAGATCGATGTGCCATGGCTGGAGCTCGACCTATTGCGTCCCCAACAGAGCCTGCCTCTCGACTTCGTCAAGAGGGCAACCCCTTCTCAGACCCCCATCTCTATCGCAACATTGTCGGAGCTTTGCAATATGTCACTATTACTCGTCCGGAGATCTCCTATGCCGTCAACATAGTTTGCCAGTTCATGCAACGTCCCACTGACTCCCATTGGTCAACTGTCAAGAGGATCCTCCGTTATCTGAAGGGTACCCTCTCGACTGGTCTTCGCTTGCAGCGTCTCTATGACCACCGACTTGTTGCCTTCTCTAACGCTGGCTGGGCATCGGATCCGGATGACTGCCGTTCTCAGCATGGTTTTGCTATATACTTTGGGGGAAATCTTATCAGCTGGTCGTCCAAGAAACAGAAGGTGGTTGCTCGCTCTAGTACTGAGTCTGAATATCAAGCCATTGCCTTCACCTTCGCTGAACTCATTTGGCTTCAACAACTGCTGAGGGAGATGTCCATTCCCATTCCTCGTGCTCTGATCCTTCTTTGTGACAACCTGAGTGTCACCTTTCTGTCTGCTAATCCAGTATTCCATCAGCGGTCGAAGCACATCAAAATTGACTATCACTTTGTTCATGAATAGGTGGCTGCGCGTGATCTTGTGGTTCGTCATGTTCGGTCCATTGATCAGGCGGCTGACATCTTCACCAAGGCTCTCGGGACGTCTCGGTTTCAGTTGCTACGTTCCAAGCTTCATGTTCGGCCTCGACCATGAGCTTGCGGGAGCCTGTTAGTTAAGATTGTATATTGTAGTTATGGATATAATCTTTACCCTTCGATTGACAAGATCATAACTTTCTAGGGTTTCACTCTCTTGTAATATATTTACAGTACATATCAATATACATAAATTATCTTCTCCCACACATCTTTACATTTTTTAAACCTTGTATTTTTAGTAGTTTAAAAACTACTTCTACATGCCTCATATACACCCGTCATCATACATAACCTGCAAATAAAAGTGGAATATAATTCAAAACAAGTTCCTCGAAAAATGTAAGGTAATATAGCGCATAAATCTCACACGTACCCGAGTGCTTACACAGGCCCGACCCAATAGCAGGGGTAGGAAGTGCACCCACCGGACCCAAGTTTATAAAGGGTCCTATTAATTTTAACCCCATATAAAAAATAGGCCCACACTGAATCTCGGTTTGAATTTGATTGTGTTTGCAAAATCAAAACAAAAAAGGCCCATAAGATTTGTAAAACAAATAATGGCAATAAATGAACTTCGGTCCACAAGTCCACAAATACACCTTATTTCAAGTGCATATGTAATAACAAGTTTTTAAAAAAATTGATAACTCATTTAATTAATTTGTTATTCAATTTCAATTGATTGAAATGGAACTGGAAACGTCTTTACCGCTTTACGGATAATTAGAGGAAGTTTAACTCCGTCTGCTAATTAAAATATGTATACACGTTTTTTCAAAGGATAAAAATTATATAAAATATAAAATATTTTATATTGTTTTAACACCAAAAAAACGTGTAAATAGTAAAATATCAAGTCTTAATTAACGGATGGAGTATTTGGAATTATATATACTACTTCTATTCGACAATAAATGAACTTTTATTTTTTAAGATGTTTTTTTAGGTGTTAAAAACTATATAAAATATCAATTTTTTTTTAAAATTTGTTAATTTATATAGTTTTTAGCTCCTAAAAAATAGTGTCAAAGGTTAACATCCATGTGTTTTCTCCCGCCCCGGGTCTTTAAAACTATAGGACCGGCGCTGTTTACATAGGCCGAAATGTTTTGTCCTATAAGTTCAAGAAACAGAAATATCACGTAAGGTTAGTGAATCGTGTATAGGAATTATCAATTTTCCAAATCCAGCCTTTTTCATCTCCTAATTTTCCCAATGACATAGATACGAAGACGAAACAAAAAGAAGAGGGATCAAAACGAATCAAAAGAACTACGTGAGATTTGATTCATCTTCCCCGAGAGGATACGAAAACAACTAGAAAATCGGTCCAACCCATTCTTCCTTTTCCTTTTTATTTTTTTTAAACTTAAAAATCTTTTTAAAAAAATTAAGTGATAAGTCATGACCCAACGGGCCACTACAACCCGTCGACCCATGGCTTGGGAGGAGAGGTGGAATCCGTGATCATCACGACCACGACCACGAGCTGGAGTGTCTGACCTGGACTGAGAGCCGCTGGAGACAGTGTTGGTGACTGGAGGAGAGGTGGAATTCGTGGTTTTTAGCGGAGGAACAACACTGTTGGCACCAGCAGAGGGAGCCGATTTCAGTGTTCTAAAAAGCGCTAGGTGGATTTTAGGCGGTGAGGGGCCGCCTAGCGCCTAGGCGGCGCCTAGGCAGTCAAGGCGGGTGCCTAGACGTGCCTAGGAGCCCACCTAGTGCCTAGGTGGCGCCTAATCGGGATTTTTAGAACAATGGCTAAAGGCGCTCCTCCTCATGGAGAAGGAGGAGGTTAGCTCATCAGGGGAAAACTGGCTCGATGCGAACATTGATGGCGACTTTGAAGGCGTTGTAGGTCGCATCCAAACCATGAAGAAGAGAAGCGACAACATCATCATCTTGGACGAAGTACTGACACTCGGCTAGGGCATCAACAATGGATCGCTTCTTCTCAATGTAATCATCGACAACGAGCCCTTCGATAAGTTATGAAGCCGACCCTTCATATTCATCAGACGAGGACTGGTTTGAGACTGAAACATGGAGGAGATCATAGCCCGGGCATCATAAGATGTGGACGCCTTGGCCACATAGCAGTGATGGAAATTAGATGCGCAGCGGAAGTTTTAGAAACTATTTTCTATCATCTAATCGCAAGATCTTCATGCATAAAATCAATAGATCAAATCATTGTTCATAGGAGATACCTGTTGATGCGTGAACCGGATCTTATCGGATATGAACGGAAAGATGAGAGCCCCACGCGTTGCTCCTCTATTTGGTCCACACGAGCCCGGCGTCTAGATCTCCCTTGTCTTCGATTGCTAGGACGAAGATCGAAAGGCCCGCAATCAAATTGCCATAGATATATTTGCGGTCAACCTTAGCAAAAATCAACACTTGATCTTTGTCACTCACGTGGTTTTGGTCTTATGAAATTGGCAAACTCACTTTGCCTATTCTTTCACCTAACCCACGTACTTGAAAACGTACTAAGCACCAATTGCCTAGGAGACCTCTTTTAAGCTTTTTGGGATGTGTTGATTAGGTCAAGTCCCTTAAGTCCATCTTTATAAGCCCATATTTATTTAATTATTTATTTCACAAATAAATCTTATCCCATTATTATTAATATATATCTAATATATACTAATAATAAAATCATCTATCTTTTGATCAAGTCCGTCAACTCTAAGTGTGTGACCGCATAGGACCCGTTTATAATAGCCATGGATTTAACCCGTTTAAGCCCATTAATCGTAGTTGGCTTCTAGCAAAGCATTACGACTCCTAAAATAATCGGATTGAATATTTTTATCAATTGTCCTATTCCATAATTAGTCATTGCACATTAAATCAAAGGACACAATTCCTTCAATCTCCCACTTGTCCTTAAACAAGTGTGCAATTTCAGATACCCGTGTCTCTTAATGTCATATTTGATGATATGGTGACATTCATATCTATTATCAAATATATTCCTTGAACTCCGAGTTCGAACTGTCAATTTAAACGGATGATTACAAATAATCCATCCGAGCATGGCCATGCATTTTCAGTTCTTACCCTTCAAGTGGCCTAGACACCATTCCTTTTCAATGCATCACAGTATGCATGAAGAAGGAGGACATCTACAGTCTTGTATGACTATGACTCCCACTCAACTTTTGGCAATCCCAACTACGACCTTTATAACTCCCTGTTACGGAAAGCGTTTAGCCGTGTCAAAGAAATACCAATCATCAAGAGAGACCATAACACACTCATGTATGAGGAATCTACTAATCATGGTTTAACTTAAAACTCCGCAATCCCTTTTGTAAAGTCTTAAGGTGGGTATGTCCTATATGTATCATCCATACATATATATGTAATTGACTAGACATCTCCATGTCCCTATAGCCCATGAAACCTGGCGCTATCAGTCAACTTACAATATAGTCATTTAATAAAATCACCTATGTCTAATTTGATGATTTCAGACTACGGACTTGTGATAATTCATAACTGCATTTCACTTAATGGGGTTTCATTTACCAGAACACTTAAGATAAGCCCATTTGCGAACTACGAATTATTTGGACATTTTATTTATTATCGTTCAACACAATATATAAATAAAGATGAAATATCATATATCATAAAATCATCCAGTCGAACATAAAATTAGTGTCTAACACTCTAAACATAAAATGTAATAGAAAGCAATCTCAAAGCCATTCTCCAATGTGTTTGAGATCCTTAGCCCTAGTGTGACCATCATGCTTGGGCTAGGCATAAGCTTCGTCAATGGATTTGCAATATTGTCATATGTATGCACCTTACACATCTTAATGTCAAATAAGGTGAAACATCCTCATAAAATATACGATCAAATTGGCATCACCCTTAAGAAATCATCCTTGGTTTTTCTCAAGAACTTCTTGATGTTCTTAGCTGCACACTAGTGTGCCTCTCATGGAATCAATTGGTATTTGCTACACCTGCTCATAGCAAATGCAACATCAGGTCGTGTACACACCATGACATAGGTAAAACCCTTTCTTGGAATCTTGCATATTGAATCTGTTAAGAATCTTATCTATATATAAGTTCCTTGATTCAATCTAAGCAATCTCTCAGATCTATCTCTATAGATCTTTATTCCAAGTATGTACACTGCCTCCCCAAAGTCTTTCATTGAGAAACATTTCTTCAGTCATTCCTTAACAGACTCTAGCATCGGAATGTCATTCCCAATAAGTAGTATGTCATCCACATACAAAACTAGGAAGACCACTTTACTCCCACTAAACTTCTTGTATACACAAGGGTTCTCTTCGCATCTGATGAAATCAAACTCTTTGATCTTTTCATCAAACCGAAAGTTCCAACTCCTGGATGCTTGCTTAAGTCCATATATATACCTCTTATAAGCTTGCATACCTTCCCTACATCACTTGGATCTTCAAAACCCTCTGGTTGTGTCACATCCTCTTCCAAGAACCAATTTAGGAAGGCGGTTTTGACATCCATTTGCCAAAGTTTATAATCATAATATATAAGCGGCAATAGCAAGGATTATCCTAATGGATCTTCTCATGACAGCTGGTGAAAAGGTTTCATCATAGTCTATACCATGAATCTGTTTAAAACCTTTGGCAACTAATCTTGCCTTGTATACAGATACCTTTCTATCCTTATCTGTCTTAAGTTTGAAAACTCATTTGCTCCCTATGGGTTTTACCCCATCTGGCAAATCTATCAAGTCCCATACTTGATTTTCAAACATCGAATCCATTTCGGATCTCATGGTCTCAAGCCATTTCTTGGAGTTTGGACCCGTCGTTGCTTGCTTATAGGTATTAGGCTCATCATGTTCTAGCAGAAGAACATCAAGGTTTACATTCAAGATGAAATCATCATAACGTCTTGGTTGTACCCTTGGCCTATCCGATCTACGGGTGGGTTCAACTGGTTCAACAACTGGAGCTGGAACAGTTTCCACAACTATTTGTGGATCCTCTTGTTCCGGTTCTTGGATGATTTGGGGCCCTTGGCCTTCCAAAACCATCAACTCGTCCTCGACATCATCTATGTCATCACGTTGTTGAGTTTGTTGCTCTTCATCATGAACTGGTTCAAGATGAATATTTCTCCCACTTGACTTATTGGAAATGAACTCTCTTTCCAAGAAGACACTATCCCTTGCAACAAACACCTTTTGTTCATCGGGATTATAGAAGTAATATCCAAAACTACCTTTTGGATACCCTATAAAATAGCATTTATCTGATATAGGGGCAAGCTTATCCGTTTGTAAACGTTTTACATAAGCTTCACATCCCCATATCTTCATAAAAGACAATTTTGGAACCTTTCCAGTCCATATCTCATATGGAGTTTTGTCTACAGCTCTAGACGGAGTCCTGTTTAGTGTAAGTACGGTAGTTGTGAGGGCATATCCCCAGAAGGATACCGGAAGGTCAGCAAAACTCATCATAGATCGGACCATGTCTAACAAGGTCCTGTTTCTCCTTTCAGATACACCGTTAAGCTGTGGTGTTCCTGGAGTAGACAATTGTGTTACTATCTCACAATTTTTTAAATGATGATCAAATTCATGGCTCAAGTACTCACCACCACGATCTGATCGAAGTGCTTTTATTTTCTTGTCAGTTTGAGTCTCTACCTCATTTTGAAATTCCTTGAACTTTTCAAAGGATTTCGATTTATGTGACATAAGGTAAATATATCCATATCTACTCATGTCATCAGTAAATGTGATGAAGTATTTATAACCACCTTTAGCTTCTGTACTTATTGGCCCACATACATCAGTATGTATAATGCCCAATAGCTCATTAGCCCTTTCATTTGTTCCTTTGAAAGGTGACCTTGTCATCTTGCCCACCAAACATGACTCACATGTATCAATGGATTCACAATCCACGTCTTTTAGAAGTCCATCTTTATGGAGCTTCTTCATGCGGTCTAAACTGATGTGACCCAAACGACAGTGCCATAGGTAGACTTCACTCTACTTACTTGATTTTTGCCATTTTGTATTTATGTTATATGATTCTGTTGTAAGGTCGAATACAAATATTCCATTAATATCTTGAGCACGAGCATAGAAGATATCATTCTTGTGAATAATTATACCTTCATCTGTAGTGCTAAAATTAAAACCTTCAGAATAAATTACTGCAGCCGAAACAAGGTTCTTTGTAATGCTAGGAACAAAATAACAATTATTTAGTTCTAAGATTAAAACCAGAAGGAAGAGATAAACTAAAATCTCCTACGACAAGTGCAACAACGCTTGCTCCATTTCCAACGCGTAGCTCTATCTCCCCTTTCTTCACTTGTCTCCTATTTATTTGTCCCTGCACATTTGAAATAATGTGAGCACCACATGCGGTATCTAATACCCAAGTAGGACCATTATCTAATGTGAGGACATTGGTTGGCAGTAATTCAATAACATAAATACCTGAAGTGTTGGAACTCAAAGTCCCATTCTTCTTGTCTTCCAGGTACTTGGGACAGTTTCTTTTCCAGTGTCCCTTAGCCTTACAGTGGAAACAATCATGGTCTGCAGCCACCCTTGGCTTCTCACCACCCTTAGGTTTTTCAACTTCCTTGCCCTTCCCTTGGGTATTGTTCTTGTTCTTGGCTACCTTCTTGAACCCTTTCCCTCTGTTGACGTTAAGAACTTCCTTCTTATTGTCAGTGGGAGTATTCTGCTCAACAGCTTTGAGCGTACCATGGAGTTCGTTCAGGTTTTTCTTAATACCATGCATATGGTAGTTCATCCTGAATGAGGCAAAGCCATCATGGAAGGAGTGCAAGACGATATCTGTGGCCAACTCTTGGTCATATGGGGTGCCTAGTGTCTCCATACGGCTAAAAAGACCGATCATGTTAAACACATGGGGACCTACTGGCTTTCCTTTCACGAGTTTGCTATCCAGTATAACCTTGTGAGTTTCATATCGTTCAATCCTTACCTGTGCCTGAAACAACATTTTCAGGTTGGTGATGATAGAGTAGGCATCCTGGTATTCAAACCTCTTTTGAAGGTCAGGTTCCATGCTTGCTAGCATCAAACAAGTGACAGGTAAAGAATCACTCCTTAACTCCATTTCTCTAACTATCTCCTCATCCGATGAGGCATCGGTAATAGTAGGGATAGGGTTTGTTAGGACGTCCTCACGCCCTTCAGACCTGAGAACAATTCTCAAATTCCTTTCCCAATCAAGAAAGTTTGTTCCATTCAATTTGTTTTTCTCAACTATTGAGCGCGGGGTGAAATTCAAGTTATCGTTCGACATAATGCCTATATAAAACGGAAATGACATACAAATCAGTTTATGTTCGAAATGCAAATTACTTGGGATTAAACACCTTTAAAATAAGTAAATGCGCATTTTATTCAAATTGTTATTGTTCCTGGTGAATAAAATGATTCCAAGATCCCATTACACACAAGACCCAACGTACTTTTGCACTGCCTTGAGTCTTGTATGCTCAAGGTAAGTAACAATTACTAATTATACCTCCTTATAATTCTTGGTTGATGATCCACATCCAATGTAAAATCATCCTATGCTTCAAGATCCAAAACTTTGCCTTTTGGTCTCTTGTTGGGTACGACCATATCAAAGCTTATGAACCCCTTGTATAGATTCACCCTCATTAGCCCAAGATTATGGAAAGACACCCTCACTTTTGTGAAGCCCATCCAACCAAAAATCCAGAACTTAATGGGTTATGATATGAAAAGGCATTGCCCCAATTTACCTTAGGAACTTAAGTCTTTTATTTGTCTTTATTTATAAGTGAAAAAATATCATAAATAAAAACAACATAAAACTTAAAATAAGGCATTCAAAATGCAATGAAATTGTGATCCTAGTATGACCCCTACGATGCATAAAATAAAGATCTAATCTTCATGGGTCTCCACCCTCGCGCCTTTCATGGATCTCCATCCTTGAAATCCTTATGTCTTCTTGTCTTCTTGTATTAATTACAATATTTTCTAATAATCTAATTACTGAAAATAAATTATAAAAATACATAACGATACGCAGATCGTGTACAAAAAAACATAACGATACGCAGATCGTATTTATGGGCCATACTAGTCACCTTATGTATGCAAGCAATATATCATAATATAAAACAAGCATAATAAATCCATGAACATTCTTGATATTTTAATTCAAAAACTAGCAATAATATATATGGAATTAATTTTATGGTAACTATTACCTTGTATAATTGGATAGAAATTTTTTATTAGGGATAAGATATCTACCATATCTAATTAAGGTAATTTAAGATTTTACACTAAAATCATAAATATCTTTCATAACCCTAATTCCACCTCCATCAACTCCCACTTAAATTTTGTAACAATTACAAACTTTTAAGATGATAAATTTTGATAAATTAATACATGAATCAGATTCATATCAATTTTAGGGATCAAAATTATAAAATTCTGAATTTCTTAAATTCAAAATTAATTTCAACATGAAATCACTAATTTAAACACCTTCCGATCGAACGAACGTGTGCAAAAATCAATAATTTCAACATGTAACAATTACACCGATCGAACATGTGCAAGAATCACTAATTTCAACACGTTCGATCGAATGTATGGTTGATGGACGGTGATTCTCAGATTACTAATTAATTAGAACATTGGTGGACAGTGGTACGTTATCGAAATCACATTCCGATCGGTGTTTTAATTTCAAAATTAAATTCTTTGTTACGGAATCAAATTCCGGACCCGTATTAAATTTAATACATCCAATTAATCAAAATCATAATTTTAATCATACAAATTATTCCATATATCATATAATTTGAATCAAAATCAACAAGAAAATCAATCGATCATATTAATTTATGCCAGATGCTCTGATGCCACTGATGGAAATTAGATGCGCAGCGGAAGTTTTAGAAACTATTTTTTATCATCTAATCGCAAGATCTTCATGCATAAAATCAATAGATCAAATCATTGTTCATAGGAGATACCTGTTGATGCGTGAACCGGATCTTATCGGATATGAACGGAAAGATGAGAGCCCCACGCGTTGCTCCTCTATTTGGTCCACACGAGCCCGGCGTCTAGATCTCCCTTGTCTTCGACTGCTAGGACGAAGATCGAAAAGCCCGCAATCAAATTGCCATAGATATATTTGCGGTCAACCTTAGCAAAAATCAACACTTGATCTTTGTCACTCACGTGGTTTTGGTCTTATGAAATTGGCAAACTCACTTTGCCTATTCTTTCACCTAACCCACGTACTTGAAAACGTACTAAGCACCAATTGCCTAGGAGACCTCTTTTAAGCTTTTTGGGATGTGTTGATTAGGTGAAGTCCCTTAAGTCCATCTTTATAAGCCCATATTTATTTAATTATTTATTTCACAAATAAATCTTATCCCATTATTATTAATATATATCTAATATATACTAATAATAAAATCATCTATCTTTTGATCAAGTCCGTCAACTCTAAGTGTGTGACCGCATAGGACCCGTTTATAATAGCCATGGGTTTAACCCGTTTAAGCCCATTAATCGTAGTTGGCTTCTAGCAAAGCATTACGACTCCTAAAATAATCGGATTGAATATTTTTATCAATTGTCCTATTCCATAATTAGTCATTGCACATTAAATCAAAGGACACAATTCCTTCAAGCAGAGCAACTTTTCAAAGAGGGTAGATTGCAGCCACACCAAAACAAAGCGATCAGCTTTCCGCCACACAATGTACTCGGTGGATGGTGCATCATCAGCCTTAGGAGCCGATTTAGGCTTCTGAAGCACATATGCATCAAGATCATAAGCTTCAAGGGTGGAGAGGACAACACTATGCCAGGAGTAATAGTTAGTCCTATCGAGTTTGATTGAAAGGTTGGGAAGTTGCATATTGGTAGAGCTACTAGTGGAGAGAAGGATGTTGTTGTAAGATTGAGAGGTAGACATGGTGACAAGGTTGGGCAAGGGCTTCAAGAACCGGTTGAGAAGAGGAAGCTGGAAAAAAAAAATTAGGAGAACCCTAGGCTCTAGATACCATGTAGAATTGTGTAAAACGGTGTGTCTCTCATTCCATGAATTGTTTACAATTTATAATACAACTGCACATCTATCCTTGAGATCCAAATCTTATCTTTAATAACAAGATTAGTGCATATCAAGATTGACAAGATAAACTCATATCTCATATAACTAACCACCTAGATTAGGTTTTATCTAATAACTGCAAGTACTTGAGCTAGAGCTAGAACGGAAGGTTGAGCATACTGCAAGTACTTAGCCAGCCCACGATGCTTGGCTTTCTCTGCAACGCTTCTCCTCCTAGAATTGCCACTAGCTATGTCCGTAGAACTTGTCCATACTGTCCAAAGAAAAACCAGCAAGTTTATCAAACTTGCTGGTTTTTCTTTGGACAGTATGGACAAGTATATATATATCCGTCCTTTTGTCACCTTCAATCTCTTACATCCCTTTCGGAGCTCTGGAAAGTTTGATCCTCATACTCTTCCATCTCCTCCTAGAAAACAAGGAAATAATGTTAAATTTTAGGGAAATTTACAGAAAACCACCCCTTAAATATGAGTGTTTTCACTTAACCACCCCTTAAATTAATAATTACAGAAAACCACCCTTTAAATGGTTTTTACTTACAATTCACCACCCCTTCATCTATTTTCATTAATTTATTATTAAATATATTATATTTTAATACTTTTAAACTTCAATTTGATTATAAATATATTCAAAATTTTAATTTAAGGGCTCGATTATATTTTAGTGATAATTTTATTTATTTTAAAAAACAATAATAAATATAGCCAAAAATTATTATCTTAATAATTATATTTAAGTTATATGATTAATTGATAACTTATTTTTTTTAAATTAGGTAAATTTAAAGAAAAAAGTTACATATAACAAATAAAATGGATCAAATTCATATTTTAAGTTGAAAATTATTAACTATTTATTAAAAATAAATAAAATGATCACTAAAATATAATCAAGCCCTTAAATTCAAAATTTGAACATATTTATAATCAAATTTGAGTTTAAAACTATTAAAATATAATATATGTAATGATAAATGAATGAAAATAGATGAAGGGGTGGTGAGTTGTAAGTAAAAACCATTTAAAAGGTGGTTTTCTGTAATTTTGAATTTAAGGGGTGGTTAAGTGAAAACACCCATATTTAAGGGGTGGTTTTCTGTAATTTCCCCTAAATTTTAACAATATGAGGATGCAAAAGGAAACAAATTCTTCTAGCTGCCATTACAATTCAATCCTAGGGAGCCTTCACCACAGACCAATATTCCAGCCAACGATGATTGACGAGTCTAATTTATTTTTTGGATTCTCTTTCCCGTTTCATATTTCTCTCCTGTGAAAAATAATTACAACTGACTATTTCAATTATCAAGACTTTAACAAATAAAATACAAGCAGTCATTATTATGAGCACACAGATGTTTCTTCCCAGTTCATAGTACATAAATGTTTTTTGTTTCTTAAAAAAAAATGAGTACACTGTGAAATCATAAAGAAAGAATGGTTTTGAACGGCTTCAGTAGAAAGCTTCATGAAATTCAGTACTTCATAGATAGGATTCCATTCACAGAGGCACTGAAGTAATAAAGAATTCATGCCACAAGAGGGCTAGAACAATCCAACCCTCAAATTTGTAGCACATAAGATGAGTATAATCATATCCTAGAGGGCTAGAACAATCAATAAGCCAACCAGAACAAAACACACACCATGATGCCTTCGCCATCGATCTGTTATGACCGAAGGTCGAATAGGAAGGCTTAAGCCTTTAATGGTGAAATTGAGAAAGGAAGGAAAAAGAGAGAGAGATTTCAGAGAGATAGAAGAAGAAGGTAGGAGAAGATCTGTAATTCATTTCCATACAATCCATAGGTATTTATATACCAAATACCCACTTCATACTAATCACATTTATAACCTTTATGTCCCAAGGTTTGATGATGGGGAGATAGAGAAAGAGGGAAAAGTTTTATATAATTTGATTCACACTAAAAGCATTGTCCTCATGCTTATTGAATGTAAACTCATGATACCTAATAAGAAATGAAAATGAAAAGCTTCTTCTAACCAGTAACCACTACATTTCCACATGAACACCCAACCACTCTGTGGCAACTCAAAGAATTGAATATGTGTGAATATTCAACTCCACCTGATTGATAGGTTTATCACCACCATGGAGTTGTATACCATAGGCAAGCTGCTTTGCAGTAGCTGCTCCTTTGTCCTATTGCTCCATTCCCCTTCAGTCCTTCATATATGGTAGTGCACTAGTGCATCCAACTGAACTGCATAAGAACAATAAATGGTACTGCCGGCCCGCCTCCTTGACTATGACAGCAACGAAATTTACTCCTAAAAACTAAGCATCCAATTACCACACATCCATGACATCAACAATTCCATGGCTGCAGCAACAGCAAGTAGGGTCCATGACAGCAGCAATATACCACTTGTGTGACCACATAGCAGTCATCACCAATTAGTTTCAAGATGAAGAACCTTATGTCCATCCATGATCCATCCCGCTATGTCGTCTATCTATATGCAAAGTAACAATCCATGACCATTCAACCCACAAAGCCATGTCTAGCCAACTAGTTAACCAGGTTGAACATTAAAAGCAAGTCTGATCAGTAGACAGAATCAACTGGAATTCCATTCAAGGAAGCTTTAATCTTCATCTCCCTAAATCTAGCCAGCTAGTTAACCAGTTTTTAACTAAAATAGTGACATGAGAAATATTCGGTACCAACTTAAATACATGGAATCCAATTCTACAACTTTCTTATAGGCACTGATCGAACAAGAAGCAGTCAGAATAACATTATCAACTCCCATCCCATGCTCATGTTTCCATGATCCATCCTCATCTGTTACTGCTATATATGGAAATGACATGGAGAAATGGGATCTTCTGAATTAACGAAGCCTGTTTAGAACATGATGAATCAGAAACCACAAACCAAGTGAACAATTTTAATTCCGAAATGAAATTCTGCATACCTTGAGCAAATCCACTAAATTAACCTGCGCGCCTTCAGAAATGAGTTTGCAGCAACATCGGAAGATTGCAACTACAGATTTGAAATAGTACATCAGGAAAAAGATCATCTGAAACGGTGACTGGTATTACAGTGGTCACCAAAATACAACTTGGATCTACAGAAGAAGTCATTGGATATAGGTTAGAGCTGAAAAAATGTCTTTTCTTGGACTGTTTCATTACTTGAATATGTTGGTAATATCAAAGGAACATACATAAACCATCATATAGTGCAAATATTACATGGATGAACTTGATCATATAGCTTTGTATATCCAAAAGTGGATTGACCAAGTGGATGTGGCATGTTGGGTTAATGGGTAGGTGCATCGTTAATTCGTGTCATTCTGTCGTAGAAGAAAACAAAGTGATGCGCTCATAGTCAATGTTCACTTTGATTCTTCGTGCACTAACTTGTCTGTCTGAACATTGTTTGACAAGCTAGTTCGTACACAAGCGAGTTGTTTGATGGTAGAAAGTTATAATGCATGGAAAAACAAGTATGAATCAGAAAACAGTCATAATGAGGGAAGCAGAACTAATGAACTAACAGGAAGAGTTATAGAATTAGAGAACTAAAAGAAGGAACACATATATAGTTGCTAAGATGAGACGCGAGAAAAGCTATAGAGACGATATTAGGGGAACAAACTGTTGCATTGTTAGAAGAAATGGTTGATTGAAGTCAATGGCGGCCCCAGGAATTGCTAGAGGGGGGCGAAAATTTTTATTTGGGATTTTTTTTTGTCGGTATATATAATAAAGAATTTTTTAAAAAAAATATTGAAAAAACCCATAAATATTGATAGATTACATGAGTTTTATATTATATAGTGGGCCAAAAAGCTCATATCCATTGTAACCTATATATATATGTTTAATCAATGAATGAAACACTCAAGTAGGACTTTACAATCAATCTCGTGATCTCACATGGTATCACAGCCTAAGATCCATAAACCCTAATTTATTTTTCCAACCCTAGTCGTCGGCCTCCTCCTCTCTCGGCCTCCCCTTGCCGCCGACCTCCTCCCCTCTCACGATCTCCAACATAAAAAATTGCATATCCATCATCCTTGATCATGAATCTAGTTCCTACACCATGTGGTCTCACTTCTTCACGACCCATGCTAAGGCTCATAAGGTCCTCCACTACATCGATTCCTCTAGCGTCCGTCCCACCACTGAGGACGACGAGCTCTTCGCTCAACTCGACACCATCGTTCTTCAATGGATCTTCAACACCATCTCCAAAGATCTATTGACAACCATCCTCGACCCCAAAGACAACGCCTTGAATGCCTGGACAAAGCTTCAGAATCTCTTTCAGGGCAACAAGTCCACCCGTGCCGTCTACCTTGAGCACGAATTCTCAAGTTGCAAGCTTGCGTCTTTCCCGTCGATATCCGCCTACTGTAAGCATATCAAAACCCTGTCTGATCGATTGGGCGTCGTCGACTCCAAACCTAGCGCTACTCGCCTTGTCCTCCAGGTACTCTCGGGCCTTCCCTCTGAATACAATGTTGATGTTACTCATATCCAGCAGACGGAACCTCTCCTCACCTTCGAGAAGACCCGGTCTCAGTTGATCCTGGAGGAGACTCGCCTGCACCATCAGACCACCGACGCCGCCAAGGACAAAACGGCACTGGTCTCGTCAAGCGACATTGACGAGACCTATGCCCCGCAGCGCAGCCGCAACAATGATCAACCTGCGCGGCCGCGGCCGCAGCAATGGTCGTCGGCCACAACCTTGGTCGGACGCCCCTCGCTGACCCCTCCTGACATCGCTTGTTACATGGACACTGGAGCGACCTCTCATATGACGAACTCCTCAGGTACTCTCTCCTCTCTTTCTTTTAAGGGTCCTGCACATTCTATTATCGTCGGCAACGGTGGTCGCCTTGCTACTTCGGGTATGGGCCACGCCACATTACGGACCCCAACCAACCCTTTACACCTCAACAATGTCCTCATTGCCCCCAAACTTGTCAAAAAACCTTATATCTGTCCGTCGGTTCACCACTAACAATAATGTTTCTCTTGTGTTTGATCCGTTTGGTTTCTCTGTGAAGGATCTTACTACGGGGGTTACTCTTCTGAGATGTAATAGCACCGGGGAACTCTATCATGTGTCGTCGCCCTCACCATCCAGCCCGTCGTGTCCTGTTGCCCTTTCGGCATCGTCATCAAGTCTGTGGCATGCACGCCTTGGTCATCCCAGTGCTGCAGTTTTAGATTTACTTCGTTCTAAGAGTCTTGTCAAATGTAATAAAGAGCCTCGCTCTAGGTTATGTTCTTCCTGTCAGTTTGGCAAGCATGCCAGACTACCTTTTCAGCGGTCTTTAAACACTACTTTTGCACCATTTGATATAATTCATAGTGACATTTGGACATCTCATGTGCCTAGCAAGGAGGGTCACAAGTATTACCTTTTGTTTCTAGATGATTATAGTCATTTCTTGTGGGTTTTCCCGTTGCATTTTAAGTCTCAAGTGTTTCCTATCTTTGCCAAATTTCATGCTTACATCAAAACACAATTTCACACCTCTATCAAATGTTTCCAATGTGATAATGGCCGCGAATTTGATAACAAAGACTTTCACACTTTCTTCAACACAAATGGGATCTCCTATCGCTTGTCTTGCCCCTATACTTCACAACAAAATGGCAAGGCTGAACGAATCATCAGAACCATTACCAACATGATGCGCTCTCTCCTCTTCCACGCATCTATTCCCCTTCCCTATTGACCTCACGCCTTATCCACCACATGTTATCTCCTAAACATTCTCCCCAGAGCTCTCCCGGTGCTCCTGCCTCTCCACCCACCCCACCCACACCGCCACCCCCTCCACCTACCACCAGACCGCACACCCGCAGCGTCTCCAGTGTCTACAGACCCCGTCAGATCGTCTCCATGAATGCCACACATCACCCCACCCATCCATTCCATGTTCCCTCTCGGCTACCCCCCGCCACATCAGATGTCGCGACCGCAGCATCATGCTGCGGCCGCAGTCCATCAATGTGCAACGGGCACTAACTCCCGTCTACCCCCGCCGCCACGCCCGATGCCGCGGCCGCAGCAACATGCCGTCGCCGCAGCCCCCCACCGCGTCCTCTCCCGCTGTCCACACCGAATCCCCCTCCCCTCCTGCTCCTGCCTCAAACCCGACCTCCCACAAAACAGCCCTCCTCGACCCGAATTGGCAGGTGGCTATGCTCAACGAATACAGGACCCTTACAAGGAATGGTACTTGGGTTCTGGTTCCTTGCCCTCCTGAGGCGAACGTCATTCGCTGCATGTGGCTCTTCCACCACAAGTTCCGCTCTGATGGGACGTTGGAGCGCTACAAAGCCCGTCTTGTGGTCAACGGTCGATCTCAGCAGGCAGGTATTGATTGTAATGAGACGTTCAGCCCCGTGGTCAAGCCTGCCACTATCCGAGTGGTGTTGAGCTTAGCTTTGTCGCGACATTGGGATATTCATCAGCTGGATGTCAAGAACGTCTTTCTGCATGGCCATCTGAATGAGACAGTATACATGTTTCAGCCGCCGGGGTTTGCTGATGGTGATCGTCCCAAGCACGTGTGTCTCCTGAAGCGCTCTCTGTATGGCCTGAAACAGGCTCTGCGGGCTTGGTTCCAGCGCTTTGCCTCTCATCTGCTACGCTTGAGCTTCATAGGCAGCCGCTCAGATACATCTCTATTTATTTATCGCAGAGGCTCCGACATGGCCTTTCTGTTGCTATATGTCGACGACATCATCCTCACCGCCTCTTCTGAAGCTCTTCGGACGTCTATTATTTCGCAGTTGAGTGCCGAGTTCGTCATGTCAGATCTGGGTCCATTGTCTTACTTCTTGGGAGTCGTTGTTCAGCGTCATGCGTCTGGGTTGTTTCTCTCTCAGAGTAAGTATGCTGCTGAGATTGTTGCTCGGGCCAAGATGAGTAACTGCAAGCCAGTAGTCACCCCTGTGGATACATCCAACAAGCTCAGTGCTCATTCTGGTAATCTGTTTGATGATCCGACGTTGTACAGGAGCCTCGCCGGTGCATTGCAGTATCTTACGTTCACCAGGCCAGATTTCAATTACGCCGTTCAGCAGATCTGCCTATTCATGCATGCGCCCAGGGACGCCCACTTTTAGGCCTTGAAGCGGATCATCCGACACATCAGCGACACCCTCGAGCTGGGCACCACAATCACTCCTTCCTCTAGGCATGACCTCGTTGCTTACACTGATGCGGATTGGGGTGGTTGTCCTGACACACATCGCTCCACGTCTGGATACTGTGTCTTCCTCAACGACACCCTTGTGTCGTGGTCCGCGAAGCGACAGTATGTGGTGTCTCGCTCTAGCGCCGAGGCAGAGTACAGAGGTGTTGCCAACATTGTCTCCGAGTGCTCTTGGCTCCGCAATCTCCTTCTTGAGCTCAGATGCCCTCTTCAGAAGGCCACCCTGGTCTATACCGACAACGTCTCCGCCATCTATCTGGCTAGCAACCCAGTCCAGCATCAGCGCACGAAGCACATTAAGCTCGATCTCCACTTCGTCCGAGACAAGGTTGCTATTGGACATGTCCGTGTTCTACATGTCCCGTCCTCCAATCAGTACACTGATATATTCACCAAGGGTTTGCCTCGACAGTTGTTCCTTGATTTTCGGTCCAGTCTCACTGTACGGGACCCTCCACTTACGACTGCGGGGGTTTGATAGATTACATTGGCTTTATATTGTATAGTGGGCCAAAAGGCTCATATTCATTATAACTTATATATATATATATATATATATATATATATATATATATATATATATATATATATATATATATATATATATATATATAGGGTGTGGTTCTCTTGTGCACACCCCTTAGGGTGTACCTTGTGCACGATTATAAGCCATTAATATGAATGGAATGAATGGACAGGATTACAAGTGGTTTTTTTATTTTTATTTTAAATGGTGTGGGGTCCACTTGCAAAAACCACCCACTCCCGCTAAATGGTGCGTGCATACATTCTCATCTCCTCCAAAATGTTGCCTTTTTTGTAAAGATATATATTTTTTTTAAAAAAAATGTTAGTGGGCCAATACTTGCCTTTTTATTAAAACAAAGGATATATACGTATTTCCTTTTTTTTTTTTTGATTGCGTCGTATTAAAAAATTTACAAATTCTACCGAATAATTTTTCACATATGGTCGAATAATGTTAGGTTTTCTTTTTCATTCAGTTTAGATCAAAATTTACCAATTTCACTGAATAATTTATCATATGCTACCGAATAATATTTTGTTTTTTTGTCCATCAATTTTAGATAAAAGAAACCCGAAATCCCTAAACAATATTTATGATTTTTACAAATAATGTTTTACATTTCACCGAATAATGTTTCACATTTCGTCTTTCATAAGGATAATTGTAACTATTGCATATTCCCTTCCAAAATTTCATAAATTCTACCGAATAATGCACCGAAGTTAGTTAAATAATCATGTAATTGGCCCTAAACGTCTTATAGTTGATGTGAGGTTTAAAAAAATATCTTTTATAACCGAATAATCATTAGATATTCGTCGAATAATGCTTGTATTCCACTTAATAATCAAAGATCAATTGATCCCAGTTTCTGCACAAGTAGACACTCACGTCCCTTTGGAAAAAAAATCAAAGATCAATTCGTAATTTTGCGTGATTCCACATTGAAGGTGTGAAAAATTGATGAATTCCAAAGTTCACTCGACCACAATAAAAAAACACCAGGAAAAGAATCTCGCCTCAAACATCAAATCTAAACCAAAATCGAAGAAAGGGAATTTACCCTGCATATAAGGCTTAGGGCAAGCAAATTCATCGTTCACCCCTTACCCATCAGATTTGGGCTCGTTAGAGGTAGCGGCTAGGTCCTGGTTTCTCGATCGTGGTTCCGGCTGGTCTCGGTGCGGATCTGGATGCTTGTCAGCAGTTATCCCATTTCCATTGGATCTGGCTGGGGTCGCCGCCCCTTAGTGGATACTGTGAAGAAATCGAAGTCGAATACGGTGTATCAGCAGTCGTTAGAGGGAAGCGAGGCGGCGAGATTGGCGTAGCCTTCGCCGCGGATCGGACATTGTTCACGGTGACTCGGCGGGATTTCTCGTCGATTTTGAAGATGATGAGCGGTGGACCTTCTTCTTCCACTTCATATCCATGAAAGAGACTCCACCATCACCTTCATCCCTAATGTCACTTGGAAAAAAAAAACAATTACGTATTTGAAATTAAATAATTGAAATGAAGGGTGATGAGAATTAGATGGAAGAGGGAGCTAACCACCATGAAAGTGGCGTCTATTCTACAACAAGATCTTCACCCTTATTCTGAAGAAAGTACGCAGTGAATCTCACGCACGTAAGGGCCGAGAGTTTGTTTGATTCACTCATGGGACCCATATTTTTTTAATAAAAAATTATTTAATTGAAACTACATCTCCACCCTTCATTTCAATTAATTCAATGGTCCAGATCTATGCACAAAGTACACCCTAAGGGGTGTGCACAATATACCTATTCTCTCTCTCTCTCTCTCTCTCTCTCTCTCTCTCTCTCTCTCTCTCTCTCTCTCTCTATATATATATATATATATATATATATATATATATATATATATATATATATATATATATATATATATATATATATATATATAATTTACAATCAATCTCGCGATCTCACAAATCTGATATTTTATTAGAAAATTCATACAATAATTTAATAAATTAAATATACGTGTGTTTAGCATGATTAAGACTTTTTTTAAATATTGAAAGAAAATTGTGATTTTTTTAAAGAATTTGTCATTTGTAAATGTAAAAAAAATGATAGGATTGAAAAGTGTGACAAAAAAAACTCATAAATTGTGGTTTAAATATAACATTGATAGTAAAAAAAATTCATAGGAATAAATTGTGGTTTATAATAGGGAAAATTTGGTAGAAATAAAAAGTAGTGCAAAAAAGGATAAACAATGAGATCTGAACTTATGACCCTTGTTATTCCTCTTTTTACCAACTAAGGGCGTGTTTGAAAGCGTCTCCAAAAGGTTTCGGATGTGGAAAAAAAAATGGAAGCTCTTCTCCTCCATGTTTGGATGCATATTTGATTGGAAGTTATGGAGTTGGAGGTGGAGTTTAATTTCTCTGATTTTGGAAGTCGGGGGAGGGTAGCTTTGGGGAGTTTATTTAAGAAGTGCTCCAATTTGTTCCCCTTTTGCCCTCTTTTTTTCACACATTCCTCCCCAAGCTTTGGGTATTTTAGACATTTTGCAATAAATACAACTTCCAAACCTTATAACCACCCAACATCATTCATTTTTTTTACAAGGTTATTTTTTTTTAAAAAATCTCCACCTCCCGCACCTCCATAATACATAAAGTAAACTCCACCTCCTAAAAAAACCTCTTTTGCCAAACGCGCGCTAAGCTATGCCACTTTTGTGTTCTCTTTCATATTTTTAAAAATATTTTATTTTTACAAATACTATGAATTTCCGTCGCCAGAGGAGGGCGGTGCGCCCCCGTGGCCGCAACTGCTTGAAGTCGGCGAGAAGTTAGAATAAAAAACACACAATGCTAAAGTGAAACAGAACCAATTCAAGTTGATTGGGTTGGTATAGGTGACATGTGATTGTGAATCAACTATATATGAATACAGCTTTTGGATGTGATGTCTAAGTAGATAGGAGGTTGTGTAGTGCAAGTCATAACAAGGAAGATAGGAGATTTGTGTAGTGCAATTCATAATAAGGATGAATTGTGTATGTGAAGAGGATAACTAACGTGCGCGCTTATGAGAGAGGCCCACACCACTAATTAAGTAATTGCAAGATAAGGCCGGGAGAAAATGGAACAAGTGTTTGGTGCTTATTTAGCTGCTTTTACATAATTGAATTCCTATTTTTAAATTTCTTTCATCTGTTTTATACTGTATTTATCAAGAGGATGTTAGAGAAAACAACAACAACTCAGTATATTTCGCGATTAAGAAGGATTTGGAGGGTCGGTATGTACGCACTCTTTCTCCGAACAAGTCGAGAGAGTGTTTCCGATAAACCCAAAATAATAGGGAACATGAATCACATGGTAACATGCCAAACAGTAGAAAAATGAGGCAATAGGAAGTAGAAATAAAGGCAGAAAAGAAGCATAAACGAAAGGACCCTACACCCAGCATCGAACTTCTAAACATCAGAAGCCCGAATACACCTCCTCCAGTGATCTCTATTCAATGTCATATCTTCCGAAAGGTTCAGTAGATTGAGATCCTGTTGGGTAACCTCCATCCAACTCTTCTTTAATCTACCTCTCCCCCTACAAATAGCTACAAACTCCAAGCTCCCAATCTTTTTTTTTTTCATTTTATCCGTAGCATTCATATCCACATCTTTTTATATCAATTCAATTTACAAATATATCCCTCTTCAATAATTATTTTCATTCTACAATTATATTATTATATTTTTTTAATTATCAAAATATTATTATAATAATATTTTTATACGTAAAAGTGACTAAAATATTTAAAAGTAACTATTAAATAATATTTTATTCAAAAAATTCTTACATTTTTAATTCTTACTATTAAAAAATAATTTAAAGTAATTTTTTGGGTATTATTGTACATAATTGTATTAAAAACTAATTTTTTAAAAATTTTGTCAAACATATTCGAAATTGATGTTTATGTGTAAAGAAAAATAAATCTAGTATTGTGATAATTTTTAATTTTTTTACATTTTTAATGTTGAAAAATACATCTATCTAAACTTTTAAAACATAAGAGTTTTTATTTTATTTTATTTTTTTACATTGTGGCAATTCCTAAGAGTACTATTGATTAAGCTAGAACCTAGGGGTGGGTATGGTACATGATGTGGCAAGATTGGGGTAGTCTCGCGTCTCGTCCCGCGTATTTTTTATGGGACAAGATAGGACGGAATTTGCGGGATGAGAACTCTCTGTCCCGCGTATATTTTGTGGGATGGGATTGAATTTTTTTTTAACAAATCTCACCGGGATTCGAACAGGATGCAGGATGGGACGATGGAATTTACAGGATTTGTGTCAACTTTGCTAGAAGTCTAGAACCTTTGTTTAACCAAAAAAAAAAGCTAGAACCTTTGTAAGGAGATGATAACCAACGGAGGCAACTCTCAAAGAAGGAAATTGCTATTGACAAATGACAATAGTATAAGACTCTTATGTTTAAGAAAACCTTTTTTCCTTTTGGGCGTTCATTTTTCTCATTTTGAAAGTGATGTATATAGAGTGTAGGTTTATCATCAAAATTTAAGTCAAATGGAGCAGATCACCTAGGGTTGTCTACAAAATCAATGTGGATGGCTCTGTTAATCCCACTGGTGCTTGTCAAGTGGGAGGGGTTGCTTGGGACTCCCGGGGCCATGTCATTGATATGTTTTACAAAGAAACAATTAGGAAAGGACTACGAATAGTAACAATAGAAGGGGACAATCTACAACTCATCAGAGCCCTTACTAGCAGCAATAATGTCAGATGGGAGATTACACATCACGTTGAAAAGATCAAGCAAATGGAATCTGCTTTTGACTTTGTTCAATATAGACACTGCTGTCGAGAAGCGAATCAAGTAGCCATCATCCTTAAGGATGATCAAGGAGCCAGATTACAGCTTGTGTAATCGCTCCTAATTCTTTCCTACTGTAAAAAAAAAGTCATTCGAGTTTTAATAAGCTATTTAAAATATCATTTTTAAAAAAATAAATAAAGAAATTGCCTTCATTTAAAAATAGATGTGATGTGATTTAAATTTGACTTTTCGATATAATTTTAGGAAAGTTAAAAAAATAGTATAAAATATCAACTTTTTTATTTTTATTGTTAATAAGTAAAATTATGAGGGAAATGCACAAAGTAACCCAAAAATCCGGTTTCTTTGCAAGGTTAACCCAATCCGTTTGAAATTGGGCCAAACATGATATGGAGGTAAAAGGTTCCCCCGATAGCAGGTAAGTAAGGGGGGTTTGACCTTCCACTGATCGACAACTGGACAAATTCAGAGAGAGAGGGAGCAATAAAAAGTCTGCATATGAGAGAGAAATTCTGCAGAGGAGAGAGAGGAAAGGTGAGGGAGAGAGAGATGAGTGAAAAAGAAAAGAAAAGTTGCAGATGAGAGAGAGATTAGTGAGGATAGGACAGATAGAGATGGAAGAGTGATAGTGAAGGTGCATTAATATAATTTGAATTAAATCTTAAGTTTCAGATAAAAACCATCAAAGAAGAAGCAATTGGGCGGAGATTTATTTGCAGGTTGACGTGTAAGTAGTTAGTTTTAACTGGACAACTAAAGCAAAACGACATGACACATATTGGAATCGACTGGACAAGAGTTATCAGAGAAACAGATTCACCGTCGACTTCGGATAGAAGATGGGCAAGTTTGCATTCGATAAAGGTTATGCGAGAGGTGTCTCCCTCAAATCTGAAGCAAATTTACCCATTTTCTATCTGAAGTCGATGGTGAATTTTTTGGATAGAAGATAGAGAAATCAAAGAATAAATAAGCTCTTCAATGGAGAAAGGTTAAGAGAGACATAGAGAGAAATGGTTTTGGATGAGTGACAGTGATGGACAATTAATGTCCTATTGCTTCTCTCTCTCTCTCTCCACTGGGTGCAGCATGTGAGGTAATGGAAGATTATGAGGGGGGTAGATTTTTCAATTTGTATGGATAGTGGATAGGGGGTGCAAAGGGGACCGGGTTTTTGGGTGAGTTTAGCAAATGGACCTAAAATTATATGGCTCTGCCACTAATCACATGTAATACTATTCCAATATACGAGTATTAGGCTACCTTTTTATTTTATAAGGAAAATGTTTGGAGACAGTCAAGTCCTATTGGACCGTCAACCAAGAGTATCATTGCATATGAGATCTTGTAAATTGTAATATCAGATCTGCCGCTTTGTTGACTTTGTGGAAAGCATGAGCGACGTACACCGCCTCAAAGTGTTGGAGAGGACACATACAATAAGAGATGAGGATCTATTTCCCATAGTGGACACCAAGAGCTCAACAAATTGTTGATAACCACCTAATAATCTCTTTTAATTGACACACCTCATTATTACCAGATCCATATACATCCCTACGAATGCCGGAAGAGCTTAAAGACTCGTGTCAACCACTGAGGAAGAATTACATTGTGATCCATCACTTGTCAAGACATTGTCGAGATGGTCTCTAATAACAAAACCTGCATAGGTTTCACTAGAAGCAAGCTTAGAGACATCAAAAGTAATTATCCGCGCAATTAACATCGGGTGCTTTGACTCTTTGAACCACTTGATCGATATTATAATGTTTCTTTTTCCAATGTTTGATCGATTTTGGTGTCTCTTGGGTTCCAAAGTCATCTTCATTAAAATGGGTTAGGTTTCAGTTTTGCAATTGTTCCGGTGTGTTTTACTTTTATGATGTCTACATTGGGATTGTTTTCAAAGATTTTATGTTCCTACAATAATATATAGAGTCTACCATGTCATGACTAAATCTTCTTCTTTTCGGTGATATATTAGGTTACTTGTTTCTTCTCTATTGACTATATTTTTTGAGATTTTTTAAATTCAAATCTAGATTGATTATTCAAGCTTAAGGTCAATATTATTAAAATATGAACTAACTGATATATTTAATGTAAAATTTGATTATAAAATAGTAACTATAGTGTTGGTTGGGGTTACAAAATATCAATAGTAACTATAATGTTGGTTTCAGGGAGATCCCGTTTACAGGGGGAAGGTTTAAATGGGACAATGGAAGGAGTGGTGATGAGTTTATCCAAGAGAGGTTGGATATGGGTTTTGCAAATGAGACCTTCCTGGAGGCTTATCCGAAGTTTGAGGTGTTTCATCTTCTCTGAGCAGGATCTGACCATGTGCCTGTATTGGTCGATTTAGAGGGTGAGGAGAGGTATGGGAGGGTGAGTAAGGCTCCCAAGCCCTTCCGTTTTGAAGCCATGTAGCTGGAAGCAGAGGGGTGCGAAGAGGTGGTGCTGAATGGGTGGCAGAACCCGGGATCGAGGGCGAAAGAAACAGGCCTTCTCGGGAAGGTTCTTAGGTGTGCTGGTGATCTGCGGGAGTGAGATGCCACATCCTTTAAGAATGTGACGAGGGAGTTGAGGGTGATTAGAGAAGAGTTGGATGTAACGGCCCGAAATTATGATTTCCGGGTTACGTTTCAAGGGATGAAACCCCTTGTTCGGATCTTGCGATCCAGGTACGGGTCGAGGTTTCAAACTCATTTTAAGATTAGTAGAAGGAGGGATTTCAACCCATAAAAACCTCGAAGGGTCATTGGGTACCCTTTACCTGTCCTAAAACTATGTCGCAAAATCCATTTCAACCGAAAATAAAGCGGAAGCAAAACTAGGATACAAATGCCACGACAAAGCCTGGTCAGAATCAAATCATAAGCGAGTGATTACCATTTTACCAAGTTAGAATATTAGCTAGGTTCTTCGATTCGCCAAAGGGTTTCCCGTCACAGAAGCAAGGAGCAAACACGATCTGCAGAAAATACCTTAAAAAAAAGAACGGGGAAAGAAGTCAGATCGAGCCACTCATGCGGGACCGGCAGTCCTCGCTGAGGCCACATAGTATGTGCTATACCTAATAAAGATGCTCTAATGCAGTACGAAAGTCAAACACACTAGCATGCCCCTAAGTATAATAATGTGCAGAAATACTGTAAAGGGCCCAAGACAATGTCAAATGACATATCCCTCTCCTACCTCCACCCCCTTCCGATAGGGCGGAGACTGGCCAGCTCGTGAATGCATTCCATCATAATCGGGCGGCACGCATGCCTAACCCGCTCCACAATAAAGCCCGCATGCATATCATAATATAAGGAAGTTCATGACTCGATTGACTCAGGGTACCCGATGAGGCTGGGCTACCCTATGACCCTAGCAAAGACTCTAGGACTATCACAGATAACGGCCGTTCTGTTTCAAACGCATAAAGTAAACAGATGCTCAATCAATTAGTGCAACCTAAACATGATACTACATGGCATGCTTTTATGCATATGCAACACCTAACATAAAATGCAACAACAGGCATGAATGTCCAACCTGAGTAAGCCCCCTAGGGAACTTACCTGAAGATGCAGAACAGCAAAATAGCGCAAGCAATGGCCCAAATGCAAGTCCAAAGCAATCCAAAAGCAATACACACCTATCATCAAGCTATTTTCATAAGCTATCAGTCCACCATTCATACACACGAACTCCACATTCTCAACATGCTCAAAACCAATCGATAGTAAAACCATTTCATTTCCAATCAACCCATCGATAAATCTTACCAACAATATTTCCAAACTCATTTCCCAAGGTTTTCCAAAGTCTTAAATCTCAAGTTAAGTCAACTCATATCCAAAAAATTTCTCAAATCATACTTGGCCAAATTCCGACATTAATCGTTTAAATCCTTAAAACCAATCTCTCAAAATCATACTATAGAGATGATTCCGGCATTTTATTTTCAAAACCTAAAACCCTTTTTAGATAATTGTACAAACCATATTAACTAAAATAAAACAACAGAACTAACCCATTTTCACAATCTCTAGTTATAAATCAAAGGCCACAATTCATTTCAATATCCCTGTAAAGAAATAATTTTATAATATATAAAATTTCAGAAAATATATATCTCAACAGAATAATATGATAATAGTGATCTAATAAATAACTCTTTATAGTTAATAGTTATAAACCAACATCATATTACAGATTTACACCTAACATATATAAATAACATAACACTCCAATTAAATAATAGCCCATAACACAACCCAAAAGGCCCAATCTCTCACCCGGAATCGGATCCACCTGCACAGCCCAAAACCCGGCCCACACCCAACTCCCAATCTGGAAAGAAGACTACCCGGATCCGAACCCGTGACCCGAAACCAAGGCTTGAACCTGAAAATGCAAGGGAAAGAAGGGATCCGGATTATGAGCCCAACCCGGAATTTTAGGCCCAACAGAATTGAAAGGAAACACCGTCTCCCACCTAGGAACGAACAGCGAGCTCTGCTCTCTGGGCATTGCCGACGGAAAACGGGAAGAAGAAAGGAGGAGCAGGGTCCCCGCCGGCGGCTCTCTCTCCGGCCACCCTCAAAGGCCCAGTCCCGACCTCAAATACACACACGACTCACAAAGAACAAAAAGGAGAGGAGGGGAGAGAAACCTCACCGAGGTCGGAGCAATCGCCGGGAAAAGGTCCGATCTGGCTCGATTGAAGGCGGCTTCACGTCGTCTTGGCATGGGGAGAGAGGGAATCGAATAAGGGTCCGCCTTTACCAGGTAATTGGTTCGGAAATTAAAGAAGGAGCCTTACCGCCCCGCTTGAACGAAGAACAGAGGGAGGAGGAAGAGGGTGGCGGCTCGGCGGCGCCGGCTGCTCCTTGGCGGCTCCTGAGTTCGGCTCGGCGTCGCCTACGCCGGAGGTTATGGTGGTCGATGCTGCTGCTGCTGGCGTGAAACAGATAGGGGAGGGGAATGATGATGTCGACAGTGGGCGGAAACCGGGAGAAGTGGTGGCGCTCAGGAGGACAGAGGAGGCGCCTCGGAGGCGCTCGATGAGAGCTCAGGGGTGGAGACGTTGGCTGCGAGGTGGCTTCTCCGGCGACGTTGGTGGATGACGACGACAGGGAGGGGGAAGGTGGTGCCTGGTGGTTGTACTCGAACATTGGGGGGTTTTTGCTTTGCTCTGCAGACAAGGAGAAAGGGGGGGGTGAAAGAGAGAGAGGAATCCTTTGTGGGTTGTGTTTGGATAAAGAATGGGCTGAGAGAGGGGTTCATGTAGGGAGGAAAGGTGTGTTGACCAATTGCCCAAACGAGGAGGAAGGCATGGGAAGAAGACAAGAATTAGCTGGGAATTGCAATGTATCCCCAATTGAAATTCTGAGAACAACACACAGAGAGAGGGGAGAGAGAAGAAAGAAATTTATATGGTCAAATTTTCTCTAATTGTCCAAACACCAAAATTATTCTTATCCAAATCATACCATAATTATAATAACTTTAAAATTGAAATAGGGATAAAAGACCGAGACATTTAAGGTGGAAGACATAAGGAATATGATCCCAAGGAAAATACCCGAAAAAGAAATAGAATGTAATAAAATAAATCATGAAACCCGCTCACTCGACTTTAACCCGACTCAAAAAATATAAAGCTTAAAACTTCAAATTGAAATCGAATTCTCGAACTGAATCAAATAATAAAATTATATTATACTTTCAAATTTTAGCAAGCGAAAGCGAAAATAAATCTGAATGAAAGCCCATTTAAAATAATTATATGCCGGAATTCATTTTAAGAGATTTTAGTTAACCCGATTTAAATTCATATTTCATTTCTTTTTCCGAGAATTAAGATTTAAAAATCCGAGCCTTTACATTGGAAGGGATGCGAATTAGAGGAATGACAGGCCAGTGGGTAGAGAGGAGAAAAGAGCTGGAAAGAAGAGAGAGGGAGCTGATGAAGAAGGAGGAGATTATGTGGTTCCAAAGGGCCCGGGCAAATGAGTTCAAATTGGGGGGGGGGGGGGGGGATAGGAATAACAGCTTCTTCCACAAAAAGGCGACTAGGCATCAGAAAATAAATAGAGTGACAAAGCTTGTGGATGATGAGGGAATGGAATGGAGGAGTAGTGAGGGGATGAAACGGGTAGCGGTTGAGTATTTCCAAAACCTATTTGAGTCTGATGTGAAGGTCCCTCCAGAATCGGCTTCTCAAGGAATCGAGCTTTTAGTGTCGGCGGAGGATAACTCGGAGCTGATGCGTCCCTATACCGGGGAGGAGGTAAGAAAAGCTCTTTTTTCCATGCATCCCACAAAAGCTACGGGACCGGACGATATGTCAGCACTTTTTTTTACCAAAAGTATTGGCATATTGTTGGTCTGGACGTAACTAGATATGTGCTTGATATTCTGAATGAGAGTGAGATTCCAAGGGATTTGAATTATACTTTTATTTCCCTTATTCCGAAAGTAACTAACCCATGCAGAATCAAAGATCTGAGACTGATTACTCTATGTAATGTGATTTATAAGATTATTTCAAAGGTGCTGATGAACAGATTGAAGAAGTGTTTGGGAAAGGTGGTGTCGCCAAGCCAAAGTGCGTTTGTGCCTGGGCGGCTTATCACCGATAATGTCCTGGCATCTTTTGAGACATTTCATTATATGAAGAATAAGAGGCAGGGGAGAGAAGGGTACATGGCTCTTAAATTGGATATGGCGAAGGCCTATGATAGGTTGGAGTGGGGCTTTCTAGAACATTGTATGAGGAGGATGGGATTTGAAGAGCGATGGGTGACGATGATCATGCGGTGTGTCTCTTCCGTATCATTCTCTATGCTATGGGAGGGGCATCCGTCAATGAGATTCGTCCCGAAGAGAGATATAAGGCAAGGGGCTCTGTTTCTTCCTACTTGTTTCTTCTGTGTGTGGAGGGCTTGTCGGGCTTCTTCTGTGTGTGGAGGGCTTGTCGGGCTTGATAAGGGCTAGTGAGGGAGGAGGAAGGCTAAAAGGGGTTGGGATAGTTAGGGGCGCTTTGAGGGTGACCCATTTGTTTTTCGCAGATGATAGCGTGATCTTTGCAAAAACGAACTGTCAATAGAGCAGCGAAATCGTGAAAATACTTGTACGAAGAGGCGTCGGGACAACATGTTAACTTTGCAAAGTCAGAGCTTTCATTTAGCAAGAATGTGGGGGAGCTTCGAAGAGGTGAGGTGCAACAGAGTCCTCGAAGCGGTTATGTTTACCGAATGAGAAGGGTGGTATGGGCTTTAGGGACCTCGAAGCGTTTAATGAAGTGATTTTGGCAAAACATGGGTGGAGGTTGATACAAGATCCGAGTTCGCTCCTGGCCAGAATTTTGGCGGCAAAATACTTCCCCATAACAACTTTTTTGAAGGCTCAGCTTGGGTATAACCTAAGTTATGCTTGGAGGAGTTTGTTGAGGGGCAAAGAGCTCCTAGAGGCAGGGTTGCGATGGAGCGTGAGGAACGGAGTTGATATTAGTATGTGGGGGGATCGGTGGATTCCTATGGAAAAGAAGTTCAGGGTGCTGAATGCACCTCCGTCGGGGATGGAGGACTGGAGGGTGAATGAGTTGATTGATTGGAGTCGAGGGGAATGGGATAGTAGAGGGTGCAACAGGCTCTATGGGAACCGGATGTGCAGGCGGTGATGTAGATGAGGCTCGTGAGGCCGGATTGTAGAGACGAACAGATATGGCATTATACAAAATATGGGAACTTTACGGTTCGATCAGGCTATCGGTTAGTGATGGAGGGAAGAATGGTTGCGGATCTGCCGGGACAATCTGATGAGACACGAGTGGGACTGGCCTGGAAAAGAGTGTGGAGCTTACCGATGCCGCCTCAAATTAGAGCTTTCGTATGGAGAGCCTGCAGGGAGATACTCCCGTGTAAGGCAAACCTCGTGATGAGACATGTGCTTAAAGAGGACGAGTGTGAATTCTGTGGGTGGAGAGATACGGTGGTCCATGCTTTGAAGGAATGCAGATGGGTTAGGATGTTCTGGAAGCAAGTTCCCGAGGTCGGGAACGAAGATGGGGGAAAGGGTGCAGAACGATCATGGACTTCGTCAAAAGGGTAGGAAAGAGTTGTCGGACAGAAACTCTGCAGTTGTGGGCTTTTGTGATGAGTGCAATCCGGAGGGCGAGGAATGAGGTGATTTTTTAGGGTGTGAGCGTGGATCCACAGAGAATAGTTGGAGAGGTGTTCACTCTGGTGAAAGAATATGTGAATGAGGAGGGAGAGAAGAGGGGTGTGGCTGAGGATCAACATCAAAATTTGGTGGAGGAGTTGGTGCAAACCGAGTGAAGGAATGATCAAAATCAATTGTGATGGAGCGGTAGACAGCAAAAAGGGTTGTGGAGTGGGTTTCATTGCCAGGGATGAGAGGGGAGCGGTGGTGCTCTTTGGGTCGAAGAGGGTACAGAGGACGTCGGAAGTGGAAATGGTACGTGGAGGCTATCCTATAGGGTATGCGAGCTGCCTGTGAGAGGGGCTTTGCAAAGGTGGAGGTGGAATCTGATTGCCTTAATCTAATCCGAAAGCTCCAGCAAAGGGCTGAACAAAGAGGAACCATGGGGGTTGTGCTACGGGAGATCGGGATGTGTGCCTGATCGTTCAACTGCTGCCTTTGGAGGCACGTTCGGAGATCGATGAACAGGGCGGCGCACTGTTTAGCTAGTATGAGGCCTAGCAGCAGTTTTGTTTTTTGCTCGAGCGTTTATTTCCCGCTGAATTTGGATGCTATCTCGTGTTCTGATTTTTTTTATTAGGAAAATTTTCGGGGGAGAAAACTCTTCCCGAAGCCATCCGAAAAGATGAGGTCAAGAAGACCAGGATTATTCTGAATATTAGTACCCTGGCCCAGACAGAGTGGTAAAGGTGTGCAACCTTATCCGTCACTCTATTGCCTATGTTTTTTTTACAGTACGCAAATATTCAGAGCTATTACAAAGAATGTAAACACGCTCCGGGATCATCCTGACGGATGATGGTACAAAGTTCCATATTAAAAGGGATTGTAGATCTATAACTAATGATACATCTAGTTGCTATATAATCTGCAACTTTGTTCGCTTCTCTGTAGATGTGATTGAATTCAACCTTTTCGAAAGCTGCTTCCATGATCTTAATTTCTTCTGTCTGGCGCATAATCTCCCATTTGTTGTCTTTTCCTTTAGAAAGAATTCTTTTCATCTCTTGATTGTCTCCTTCTACAACGATTTTGTTCAAGCCTAATCTTCGAGCTACCTTCATCCCTATTAGAATTGTTGCTGCTTCAGTTTGAATAATCGTACCTTGATCTACTTCCTGATAGAAGATCTTAGTTACATGGTCCTTAGAATCACGAATGAGTCATCTCACCTGATGACTAATGCCGGTGGGTTTAACAGAACCATCTAAGATAATCTTGTAGATGGCTCCTGCTGGTCTAGTCCACTTAGATCTAGACTTTTTTTTTTCTCTTATTGATGTCTTTATTAGTACTTTTGGATTTGTTTCTCTCGACTCTATTGCCTATGTTAACAAATCTGGAAAAAGGTATCTTGTGTTCTGATTTGAATTAATACAGTTTGTTTGTTTGTTCTAAAAAAAATTTAAAAACAAAAAAAAAAAAACTACCAACTAACCTCGCCCCACCGTTTTTGGTATACAAATCGTTTTTCTTTTGTACGATAGAAATCTATGGGTACATAATATGATATGGTATACAAAATGATTTACGTATGGTTTTGCTTTTCACTTTTAAAAAAGAAACGCAACTTTTAATACACGGTGTCATCCATATTACATATCATCACTCACCCAATTATGTAATGTCACACTCCAATATTTTCGTACCTTTTATAACCATATTTTAGATTTATAATAATAGAGTAAAAATGTATTCGCGTGATTATCTATATCTATATCTAATATAATACTAAAACACTTGTATTTTTAGGACACGTGGCGGCCATACACTTAAAGTTGGAAATTTAAGATAAATCCCCAATTACTTCTCAAATTGTTTAAAATTCTCACCTTAAAAATAGATCATCTAACCAATCATAATTTAGTTTTAATTAATTACTTAATTTTAATCTATCTAATCTAATTCAATTAAATTCCTAATTTATTTATTTTTTTGGTCATTTCCTAATTTAATTTTCTAATCACGCTCATGTCCATCTTTTAATTAAAAATAATATCTATCTTAAATTTTTGGCTTAGATTTAAAATTTTCTCACTAATCATTTTATTTAAAAAAAAAAACAATTTTTTATGTATACAAATTAAGGCCTAAACATCTAATGAATTATTTCATCTATCTAGCATAAACTTATTCTTTACCAAAAAAAAAAATGTAATGAATTATTTCATCTATCTAGCATAAACCAATTCTCATTAATGATTAATCAATGATATTTAATCAATCATCTATGTATCTATAATTTCTAAAACTTTATACTCCAAATAAAAAATCCACGATTAAATCTTATTAACCAATTAAAAAAACAAATCAAATCATTTATGTCAATATAAAATTTGAGCGCAAAAGACAAGATTAAACCAAAAAAAATATTTCGGATGCAACCTACGTAAATATGAACAGAAAAAGCAAGAATATTTATTTGAATTTTATTTAAAGTTCAAATGTTCAACTCTTTAATTCTTAAAGTTTGCCTAATAAATAAAATAGTTGTTATTTGTCTCTATCCATTTTTAGACAACTTTGATGTGTTTTGATTAGAAAATATTTTTGAAACAATTCTTTTCTATGTTTTTTTGTGTGCACATATGAGTAAACTCTTTTCTAAATATATACATCTTTAACACTTTTTTAACTCAAGGTTAATCTACTTTGCAAGCTATAAACTCTAATTTTAGGTTTTTTTTATTTAGCTCTATTTACAACTACGGTGTCATTTTAAATTTATCTCTTTGGCCATGTTTCGTTCTTTTGCATGAGTAGATAAGAAATCAATTTTCCCTTAAAATGATGAGTTTGTTTGGTTGTTATAATCTTAAGTAGATAACAATAAATTAATAAAAATATAAAACTAAAAAATGATTTAATCAATAATTACTTATCCAATTTAAGTGGGCCCGTTTTTATTTTTAAGTTATGAACCATTTTTAATTTGATTAGGCCTTATCCAATGATGAGTTTGTTTGATTTTAAGTGGGCCCGTTTTTTTTTATGAACCATTTTTAATTTGATTAGGCCACTTTTATTATAAAAATAAATGAATCATGTTTGCTAATTAATTGATTATTTTCTTTTACTTATCCAATTTATCGTTTCTTTTATTTTATAATAAATTTAAATTAATTATAATTCTTAAGTTATATCTACCTATCTATCAACCAACTAAAACAGAGATTGAACGTGTCACTTGACAATCTCACGTTAAAAATAGATTAACTAACCAATCATAATTTAGTGCTTCTTCTTCTTCTTTTACAAATGAATTGAAAATACATTCTTGAGAACAAAAAGATTTTCATTCATTTTTTTATTTGTCATATGTTTTATGACACTAAGCTAACTATTCATGCTTTGGCCTAATATATAATAGTAAAGCTTTTATTTAGATATTGCAAATCATATAATATGCTCAAATAAAACAAATAAAAATATAATATTTGATAGAGTTTTTAGCTTCTTAAAAAACATATCAAAAAAATAAATTAAATGGCCTATATTTTGAGATGAAATGATTTTTTTTACTTTTAAGTTTATTAATATAATATTTTTTTATGTGCTCTCCATCCCAAAGTTCTGAAAATTTTATTCACCAGCGTTTGTGGAATGTGTAGTCCAACTAACAAATTTTTGAGTTCTATCTTCCAACTCATTACCACAGCAAATGTGTGTTTAATGTTCAAAGTAATCAATCAACTTACTAAAAAAAACTTAGAATGCTAAAAAAAACACTCATTCTCAAATAGCAGTGGTGAGTGGTGACTCTAAACTTTGTACTACCCATGTCTCAAAACTTAGAATGTGTGTTTTACTTTTTATCACGTTTTTTAAGGAGCTAAAAACTTTATAAAACATTAAATTTTTTTAATTAGTTTTTAAAAATAATAATATACTTATTATTAATAAGTCTGATATTATTTTAAAAAACCAATAAAAATATAATATTTTACAGAGTTTTTAGCTTCTTAAAAAACATGCCAAAAAAAATAAAACGACCTATATTTTGAGACGGAAGAAGCATTTTTTTTACTTTTAAATTTATTACAAGAATATTTCTTCTCTCATTTTTATGTGTTCTCCATTCAAAAGCTTTTAAAACTCCATTCACCTAGAGTTTGTGTAATATGTAGTCGAACTACCAAATTATTTGGTCTTACCTTCCAATCGTTGAATTTGGTAAATAAAAAGCGGTCATCCGTGGTTCGAACCGGGGACCTTTGGGTACTACCCGCAAGTCATTTCCGGTTGAACCATTCCGGAACGGTTAAAACCTTCCAATCCATTAAGACAAAAAAAAAATATTAGAGGTCCACATTTTATATCCTGCCTTAAGCATTTCAAATCTCAAACCCGACTCTTCTAGGAAGGTGAGACATTGACGTTTTGCCACATATATTATATATTGACATAATATAAGCATTATTTTCTTAATCCAAATTTATATTACTTTGTTATATCGTTTTCATATTATTATAGTATTATAATACATTTAATATATAATGTAAATAAATTATGACAATATCTTCTACAAAATATAATATACTTTACAAATCCCGTGCGTTACGCACGGGTACTAAGCTAGTTATAATACTAAAGGAGAAGTCGCCTAAGCCATGTGGCGGCTTCTCCTTTAAAGTAGGATTTTAAGTTACAAATTAATTCTTTAATTAATTAATTAATTAATTAATGATTTTAAGTAGATTTTTTCTATATTTAAATAAATTATTATTTATTATAAATCAAATTAATTCTTTAAATAAGTAGTTCATTCATTCATTTTTTTTCTAAATCTTAACCGATTGATTTTCTTATTAAATTGTTTTTTGAATAAAATCGTATAATTTTTTTTTGTAGTTTTGATTCGTATGATAATATATAAATAACGATAAGATATAGATCCATTTAATAAATTACTTTGTAATTATTTGATTTTATATTTACTTTTTAATCAATTATTCTCATTTCAATGATAACAATGAAGATTATATATATAATTGATCAATATATAATCAATATCTATAATCTATAATCTATATCTATAAATATTACTAAAGAAGAAGTACATGACACATGTGGCATCTCTCCTCGATTTTCGGTCATATGTTGCGTTTTTGAATTTGAGCAATATGATGTGTCATTTTTGTGGAATTTTTTTTTTTAATTCCCAATAAATATGAAATCAGTTTGGATATTCTGGATATTATGGTTAGTTGGTTTAGATATTCACTAGATAACATCAACATAAAATAATATTTATTTTTACAATATAAATAAATAATTATGGATTTATTTATTTTTCCTTTTAGGGTTTTAGCTTCCTCCACACACTATCTCTCTATATAATCTTTGTTTTTCTTTTCTTCCTCTCAATTTTTTTCAACTTTTTATGATATGACTTTTTAAGTTTGTTGTGTTTGTTTTGTAATTGCAGGATAAAGATTCATCATAGGAATATAAATGATATATGTTGAAAGTCAAGAGGCTGTGGATTCTTGCTTCCTTCTACTTCAATTTTACTAAAGAAGAAGTACATGACACATGTGGCCCCTCTTCTCGATTTTTGGTCATATGTGACGTTTTAGAATTTCAACAATATGACATGTCATTTTGTGAAATTTTTGGATTTTCTTTTAATCTCCTATAAATACGAAATAAGTTTAGATATTCTGGATATTACGGTTAGTTGATTTAGATATTCACTAGATATTCACTAGATAAGATCAAAATAAAATAATATTTATTTTTGTAATATAAATAAATAGTTATGGATTTATCTATTTTGATTTTTACGGTTTTAGCTTCCTTCACACACTATCTCTTTCTATATAATCTATGTTTTTCTTTTCTTCCTCTCAATTTTTTCTTCTTTTTATGATAATTTGTTGTGTTTGTTTTGTTATTGCAGGATAAAGATTCATCATAACAATGTAAATGATACGTTGAAAGCCAAGAGGATTCTTGCTTCCATCTACTTCGATTTTTTTTAGGAATCTTACTTCCCTCTACTTTGATTTTTTAATTTTAATCCCTTTAATAGGTTTCTCTCCTATGAAAATGATTGAATAAAGTGATGCTTTTCTATTCTTTAACCATGTCGTTTATACTTCAAGTTAATCTTCTTCTATTTCTACCAATTATTATACCTATTTTCCGTAGCATGTTGAAACTGTTGATTTTAGGGTTTTGTCAAGATTCCAATAATGGATCTCCTTTTCACGAGCAATGTATTCAATCTAAGAGGTTAGTGAACGGATTTTGCATCATTCTCTTCATTTGTCTAAATGAATATGTGATTTTTCCTGTTTGCCTCTAACATTCCAACCTGACCACCATGCAAACTTGCAGGCAATTGTAGCAGTCGATGTTAGAGAGGTTTGGAGTGCACTGGGCCAATGCATACACCATTTGGAACGATCATTTAGCCTCTCTTACGATGTCTCGAACTTGAGCATCGCGCTACCCCCCGTCTGCATTTCGTCGAACACCTTCTGCATCACACAACCACCCGCATTTCGCATGCATATTCACCAATTTCGTCTCCAAAAACCGTCTGCAACCTATCAACTATACCTATCCTAGCATGAAGCTCATGCCCAACTTCAATCGAATTGGAATCAATGCAGTAATTCAACAACTTTATATAAGTATTGACCATTATCTTCAAACAATGCACACTGAGCAACCTCATCCAGTGTGACAATTGTCTCACTAAAGCGACCAGATATCAAGAGAAAGCTCAATTAGGAACCGGTGATTTCGATCTCTGGACGCTTCCTGGTCAACCTAATCCAGTGTGACATTTTTTTTTTCTTTCAAATAAATTAGTTAGGATAAGATTTGTTTGTTTGTTTGTTTGTTTGTTTGGATATTCATTTGATAAGATCAAAATAAAATAAAATCTTATCTTAACAAATCATATCTATTTTGTTATTGAGATCCTCATTGATCTTCATTGGATAAGAATTAAAAATATAATATTAGATTTATTTAAAAATATTTTACGGAGATACTTCGGATGATTTGGATAAATATATCAATTCAGTTAATTAAAAAAAATGCCAATATCCATTCATTCTTTTTCATTCATCTTAATATTAGAGCACATTAATTGTTAATCAAATGATTAATTAAATTAAATATCTTGATCCGGAAAAAAAATCAAACAAAAAAATCTTCACGAAATCATAGTTGGTTGTAAAATCTCAAATTTCCCCCATAAAAGTTACTCCATATTGATATTCAATGATGAAGTTCTCTCTGCATTTGATTAATCAACCACATGTCTTATATTCAATAAAGAATGAACAAAATGTGGAAGTAAATAACAATTAAATTATGGGCGAAAGTCTATTGCCTATTCAATCTATATTAGTTAATTTTTTAATCCATTAAAATAACAATTTTTAGATTATGGCCGAAATGTGATTAAGCGCACTGAGGAGCTAACTCAAAAGCTCATGAGTTGTACATGGAGCCATATGAAGAGGGAAAGAAATGGTGCATGTGACTCATTAAGAAATGTAGAGGAGTGTTTCTTTTACCCCAAATGCTAGATCTTTTTTGTTTTTGAACTCGTGTACGTTTTGTTAAGTTGATGTCGAACGATTGTGATGAGTAATGAATGTATGGTATGTTTAATTTTGATAATAATAATAAAAAATGAATAGTAGCCATATATGTTTTTTTATGGACATCACTTGATCTCATACAATTTGTTTTATAATTTTGAGGTGTTCTTAAGACATAAGAATTGAAAGCTATAACATTTTCCAAATTTTTTTTTCCTAATTTTGAGATATTATAGATTTGGTTGTTGGCTGATTTAGATATTTATGGGATTCCATCCTTAATAATTATCTTTACCAATTAATTTAATTTTCTTATCTTATTTTTAATTAAACATTTATAAATTCAAAGTGAAATTTTTGAATTTATAAATTAAAAGTGAAATAATAATTTAACAATTAGTTGAGATATTATAGATTTGGTTGTTGGTTGGTCTAGATACTTATTGAATCATAACCTTAATCACTATCTTTACCTGTTTATTTAATTATCTTATCTTATTTATCTTTAAAAATTTATAAATTAAAAGTGAAATTATAATTTAAAAATCAGTTGAGATATTATAGATTTAGTTGCACGGTATGTTTTCTAAATATCTGCCGGGTAATATTTAATTTATTTTTGTGCTTTAATGAGTTAAATCTTACGAATATATATTGGATATTAATATTTTTGGATGGTGGAAAAGGGAATAAAATTAAAAAAGACAATAGATAAATTGATAGAATTGGAATTTGAACTGATAAAATTAAAAGAGATAATAGATAAATTGATAGAATTGGAGTCAATTGTTTCTCAAATATTTCGTCAGTTTCAGTTTTTCCATATATTCTCTTATTCATGCATTTTGATTGAAGTCATTATATTTATTGGAATTATATTGACGATATCTTTGATTGTAATGCTTTAATTTTCTTATTATTTAACATTTGATTTTCTGTATCATTTTATATATTAGAAAATGCTAACTTTTTAATTCATACATTACTAATATTTTTATATTGTAAATAATAAATGATATTATATACAATATATTTTGAAAGCAAAGTCCGTGCACTGCACGGGTACTGAACTAGTAAACTCTTAAAACAGAAGAGTTCTACCTACGTGGCACGCCCACCTTAATCCTCTCTTTTTTAACCAATCACTTTTTTCTCTTTCCTTTTTATTTCCTTTTTGCAATTAATTTTTATTTTTGAAATAACTAATCTATATAAACTCTTAAAACAGAAGATTTTTACCTACGTGGCACGCCCACCTTAATCCTCTCTTTTTTAACCAATCACTTTTTTCTCTTTCCTTTTTATTTCCTTTTTGCAATTAATTTTTATTTTTGAAATAACTAATGGGTTTAATTCAAAATAATAAATTAATTAATATATAACTTATATCTATTTGTAAATCTTCATATACATCACAATAGAATTTTAATGTATTTATTTCCTTTTTGCAATTAATTTTTATTTTTGAAATAACTAATGGGTTTAATTCAAAATAGTAAATTAATATATAACTTATATCTATTTGTAAATCTTCATATACTATCACAGTAGAATCCATCTTTAATGAATCTATTATACTCTTCTCTTATGAGTTTGTTCTTATAAGTTTAATTCAAAATATTAAACTGACATTTTATTTAATTGTATAATATTAATTTATTTTATTATTTAAATTTTATTTTTTTTAAATCGCGTCATGGCGCGGGAACTGCACTAGTAAAAGCTTTAAAAGGATTCTAATGTATTTTAATTATATAATACAATTATAAATATAGATACTCCTATTTCAATAGTATTTAGTCAATATTTTGTTATAAAACATTTAAAATAACATAAATTTTAAATAAAATATACCATAAATTATATCAATTAATTAAATTAAATTTATAATGTGATTATAAACTTAAATTAATAATGATTGTTTGATTAACATAATTCATAGTAATATATTTCATTTAAAATTTAAATTATTTCAAATGCATTATAAATTTTGTGTCTGGGCCTCGAGGAAACACTCTCTCGACGACGTCGGGGAGAGAGTGTGTACATTTTGGCCCCCCAGACCCTGCTTCGGCGGGACAAATTGGGAATGTTGTTGTTGTTGTTGTTTGATTAACATAATTCATAATATATTTCATTTAAAATTTAAATTATTTCAAATGCATTATAAATTATACTCCATCTGTTAATTAAAACGTGTCGTTTACTATTCATGCACGTTTTTTAAAAATGATAAAAACTATATAAAATATTAATTTTTTTACATTAGTTTTTATAAATTTATACTTAATTGTAATAAGTATGAAATAATTAAAAATTTATTTAAAAAAACTAATATTTTATATAGTTTTTAACATCTAAAAAAACGTGCATGAATAGTAAAACGTTAAGTTTTAATTAACAGATAGAGTAATAACTAAATCACTATTTAAATGTTTATAATTATTTTAAACACACCTATATTCATTTTTTAATCGGTACTTTATGGCTTCAAAAAGAAAAAGCTCTATAATTTTATCGTATCTTATCCTAACTTTATTGTATCTTTTTCATTTTATGAAAAGAGAGAAATGCATACGTAAGTAGTTGCAATTTGTAACTCATAAGAACATGGTAGGTTCAATTTCATGGACCAATTTGATTATTTGAAGGGTGTATTATTTTGTTTTACTCCCACCATGTTTTTTAAAAATTTAGCATGTTTTTTAAGAAATTAAAAATTTATAAAATATAATTTATATATATAATTTTAGGCCCATTTGCTAAACTAACCCAAAAACCTGGTCCAATTTATATATAATTTTACTCCCCCTCACTTACTTGCTACCCGGGGAACCTTTTACCCCCATATCCGGTTTGGCCCAATTTCAAACCGGATTGGGTTAACCTTGTAAAGAAACCGGATTTTTTGGTTACTTTGTGCATTTCCCTCAATTTTTTGTCGGAGAGCACGATTATATATGTGCGGTGTCATTTTAGATTAGAGCAACATAATAATCATTATGTAGTACGATAATAAATTATGTTATTTTAAGATAACACGACTTCAATTTATGTCTCTATTTTTCCCATTAAAAATTTAAAGAAATATAACTAAATAAATGAAATAGTTGAAGAAAAGAAAACTAACAAAATAAGGATAGGAAACGCAATACAATAAACATTGAGTCAATATTTAACTTCTTGTATTCTTAACATATTTGTATAACCAGATATACAAAATTTAGAATTGCACAACTTCTTACCAAATTCCCACAATAAGTAATATAATCTATAGTTTCAAAGTTCTCGAGATGAATTATAAAATATGAATGTCAATTTAAGTAAAATATAAAAGTATTATAGTTTGTTGAAATAAAGTTAAAATGATTAATATACCTATAATTTTCAAACATTCATAATTTTGTACTCAAATGTTAAATTATGGCAGATTATATATATCAAAACGAAGATATCGACGAGGAGAATACACATAGGTAATTTGTCGAATGAGGAATGAGCACATGCTCCCCCATAATACCCCTAGCTCCGCCCCTGATTTTTGTTTATTTTAATTAGGTAAAAATTCGAGCTCAAACAAGCTTGAAACTCAAAAGGTACGGTCGACGAATCAGCAGACGAACTAACCATCAAAATACAACATACTAAAAACATAAATTACAACAGATGAAAGAAAAAACAACTTGAAAAAGTCGTCCGCCCTGATGTTATAGTATATATGCAACATACATAAGTTGTCTCACTTAATATCTAATTATCTATATGACATAAGTCTAAAGTTTAAATATGATTTGATGGGAAAAAAATGTTTAAATCTGAACAATGAAAAGCCTAAAATTTGTAGGGACACTTTCTTTATTGATCGATCACATATTCACATTTGATACGAAACAGATTATAGCAGGAATAGATGTAAAATAACGAGAATAAATACTCAAAATAAAAATATCAAAGTCCAATCAACCAAATCTCGTTAATTGGAGTATTATTTCGAGAATCTGGTTATGGGTCGGTTTCGGATCAAACCCGACAGGTTACGGATCGACCCGGAAACTCCGGCGCCTGCGGTAACTCCCTGGATGAATACCGCCTCCCGAATAGATGCATATCCACAGGGTCTCAGTCCTCGCGTCGTACTCGCCCACTTGTGATGCCCCGAAAAAGCATACGATCCTCTAAACGACGTCGCACCGCCCTTTATTCCCTCTTATCTTCCGTCGTATTCGTCCACTATAAGAGCAATGGTGGCACTCTCTTGTGATCCAACAGCGCTTCCCTCCTTGAAGCTACAACGAGAAAATCACCGGCGAAAATGGAAACGGAAACGGGAGCTGCTTCGGCTCCAGCGGAGAAGCAGGTGATGCTGGTGGCGATCGACGACAGCGAGCACAGCTTCTACGCTCTCGAATGGACTGTCGACCACTTCTTCGCCCCTCTCGGTCCCAACTGCCCCTTCAAGCTCGTCATCGTCCACGCCAAACCTTCGCCTTCCGCCTACATCGGTTACGCCGGCCCCGGTAATTTTCTACTTCCACTGCTTCCTCTTACCGTCTTTCGCTGATTGATATGATCAATTTTGCTTCCATTGTCCGAATTGAGCTTTTGTTTCTTGATCGCTGTTTGATCCTCGTTCTTTAGGTTTTCTAGGAGCGAGCTGAATTTGCAATGCTTTGATTTCTTGTTGTTTATGCGGCACATATGCTTTTTTCTCCGGAGATTTACTTGGTTGCTTGCTATGTGGTTATCTTTATCGCTTTTAGGCTTTTAGCTTACTGTTTGTACTAAATTCGTGCTCTGCAAATTCTGAATAATTCGATTCTAATCTCTAGTAGAAATCAGGAATATGTAGATTGATTTCGCCTGTTTTTTACTATTTTGCTTTCTAAGAACTGGATTGATTAATTATTATACGGCGACGATCTATATTTTGAGCCCCACCTGTGCTTTCTTTTCTCCTCTATTTAATTATATTTGTGGACTAGAGAGCATAAATTATATTTTAGCTTGACATTTTCCCTCTCGTGTGTCTTCTGGTTTGAATATTCTGTTTGTTTTATATTTCCGATCCAGCTTCCTCCGACTTCTTTTAAACTCAAATCTCTGCATATGTAATATTTCTGAAAACTTGCTATGAGCTGATTTGAATGGAAGGGTTGACTCTTTGACTGTACTGTATACGTACATTTTTTTGGTTAATTATGACTGGTTGGTGGATCCAATATTGTGATTTGTTTGCAGGGGGTGTAGAGATTCTGCCGTATGTTGATACAGATTTGAGAAAGATAGCTGAGAGAGTTACTGAAAAGGCTAAGGAATTCTGCATCTCAAAATCGGTAAAATTAAATAACCTCTACTACTAATTGTTTCTGTGCCTTGCAGATGCAAAGATTTAGTGATTCTCTTGATTTCTATGGATTTATTATATGTAATGTATTCATCATTGTTTCCATTGCTCTTCTTGCAATTTAGTTGATATCACTTTCATTAACAGCTAGTTACTATGTGCTTATACGAATGAAGATTCAATGCTTCCTGTTACCCTAAGCTCTCCCTTCGAGTAAAAGGAACTAGCTTTGTTCTGTTTGTGTATCCTGCTGCAGTTAGTAATGCTAGCTTGTGTATATATAAGCTTTTAGCTCAATTGCAGACATACATGAACTTTCAAGAGGAAAGCGTCAAAACGAATGAAGGATGTCAATGATCTATATCAAAGATTTGTCACATTCACAGAACACGCCGGATATTTATCTTGCTGTCATGTTTTTAGCACTCAGGGCTCCTTTGTTGCTGCATCCATTCAAGCCTTTTGTTTGCTGAACTGGTTTCCCTTTTTTGTGTGTTCTGGTGGGTAGATAACTGATGCTTCAGTGGAAGTGTGGGAGGGTGATGCTCGGAATGTGATGTGCGAAGCCGTGGAGAAGCACCATGCTACCCTCTTGGTGCTTGGAAATCATGGTTATGGAGCCATCAAAAGGTATACACTAAAACACCAGCCTCACAACGCACAGTTTCTCCTTTTGTTTTGCATCTTCACTAGTGTTTGCCTGTTTGGGCACATCTCATTTCTTCTGCTTTCCTTTCCCTTATAACCAAAACATGTCACATTATACTTCTATGTTGCCTTCTTGTGCTTCTTGCTAAATGCTAATGCCGGGATCCAATCCGTTGTTGTTATTTAACAGGGCCGTCTTGGGCAGTGTAAGCGACTACTGTGCCCATCATGCTCACTGCTCTGTGATGATTGTCAAGAGGCCGAAGATCAAACACTGAATCCCAGTTCATATGTTTGATTATGTTCAGTGAATAAAAAAGGGTTAATCCTTTGAAGCAGCCATCATATATGGCTATGTGACTATGTCTGTGTGTGGGAGAGTTGCATCTGTTTCTCTTATTTACTGTAATTCCTATGTATTCCCTACCCCCTAGTAGTGCATTTGTACTGTGTATTATAAATGTTGGAGATTTAGACATCTTTCTAAGTTTAATATTTTGATTTCAGTGTTCTTTTTCTTTTGTCATTTGTGGTTAAGGCAAAAATTGAATTGGTCTTTGGTTGAATTGGCAGTAATATAGACCATGGAAATTCAAACTAGTCTCTTATTTTGGTGTTTGGGTCAAACCCTTTTCATCATTTAGTTAAATATTAAGGGAAAATTAAATCAAATAATCCAATCTTTTGAAGGGCTTGGGATAAATACCACCACCTTTACTTTGTCAAGAATTGTGTTTGACATTCAAATTAGTTGTAAAAAACAGTTCTTTTCAAGAATTCAACCATTCAAATCAGCTGAAAAAAAAATTGCTTGTTGTATCAGTTTCTAGTTGTGCTCATCTGCAAAAAAAAATCAGCTTCTGAAAAATTCAACTTCCATACTGACAGATCATCAAACCCTCCTAAGTCCTATCCATGAATGTGAAGACTGATATCATTTTGGGTGTCCATGGCTTTCCATCTCGTTCAGATGATGACATCGAAGAGAGAAATTTGCCTTCACAGCAGCATGTACAAGATGCCAAGTTAGTTAATCTCACCGGAGTTTCATTCTATCTAAAAAAAAATGTTATTGGAAGCCATAATTTACATCTTCTAAAATCTTACCTTAATGCATTTCAGCTTGAGCAACTAGCTATTCATTAACCATCTCTTCCTCCTCGGCTTCAGCACTCTCACATCTGCGGATAACTTCTGCATCCTATAAAAAGGAAACCGCAATCAACTAACCAGACTGACCGGTCCACAAAAAACAAGGGCAATGAACTCAGTAAACTTACCGGTTTTGGGAGGCTTGACAGGTGCTGGACCAGACTATCCAACGCGGTGAACGAGCTTCCGCCTTCACCTACAGCTTCAGCGGCCTTCTTCTTCAGCTCCAGCACCTTTAACATCTGGTCCTTGTAGGATCCATTCAAGGACCCCGCTAGTACCCGAGCCAGCTCATCCGGGTCAGGGAGTGACTTAGCGCCCTGGGCCACCCTGACCCCTACCTCGAGCCAATCCACCAGCAATGTGGTGTTGCAGAACTGGTCGGCACTCTGTGGCCATGCCAACATCATGGTTCCAGCACTCAACCCCTCCAACACTGAGTTCCAACCACAGTGTGTCAAGAACGCCCCCACTGCTGGGTGTTGCAAGATTGATACCTAATTATGCAGTCAAGTATAGGGATATATTCATCAAAATTCTTAGACGTTATAGGCAGGTTAATCCAATTCGAACTTACCCCGTTTATTTTTTTGGTAGAGAAATGTAATGATTGTCTTAGTGTAACTATTTAATTAGTTTGCGGTTTTTGTTTTTCTATTTTATGTCTTAAGCATAAGATAATAAGTCATATTGAAAAATATTTCTCCTGATACGCCCAATTTAAATATAGCTAACCTGAGGTACCCATTCACGGATGACCAGGCCTCTTCCAGCCACACGATCCTCGAAGCCTTGTGGTAGCTTCCCGAATCTGTGACCGTCCACGTGTCCGGCACTAGGCTCCTTCACTTTCCACACGAAGCGGACCCCACTCCTCTCCAAAGCAACCGCCAGCACCTCCATCTGGTCGTTGGTCAGCACGGCCTGGCTCCCGAAGCAAACATAAACCACCTCATCGCTCCCGCACGTGCCTAGCCAAGTCAACACGTGCTCCTCCATCGGGCCTGACCCACCCCTCCCACTGGGCCCGTAGCCTACTTCACCCTCTGGCGGAAGCAACGGTCCAACGGCCCATGTTCGTTCGTACCCCAAGTCAGTTGCCAGGCAGGACAAATACGGCTTCTCGAGGTCAGCGAACGTATTGACCACCAACCCCCAACTCGCCAAGTTGTCCAGCGAGTTGACTCGCAGTGACTCGGCATCCGGGTGGCCTGATGCGTACACGCGGTACAAGACCGAGAGGTGGTTCCAAGGGAACCGGGGTTTGCCGGGGACATTGTCTAACGAAACGACGGCGTTTTCGTCGATCGATCCGTCTTCGGTTGTTGGAGCGGTAGGGAGGGTCTTCCAGAGGGATGTGACGACGGAGAAAGCGAAGGATCCAGAGGTTGAGAAGACGAAGCGTTTGATGCCTAATTGAGAGGCGAGGCGGTGGGTCCAGCCGAGGAACATGTCGGAGATGATGGAGGAAGGTGGGGAAGGGTGGGAGGAGAACCAGCGCAGGAGGGGGCGGCGGAGGCGGCGGAGGGAGGATATGACAGCGAGGAAGGAGCCCGGGGGGAGGTGTTGGATGTTCTCGACGCCGGCGGGGAGGGAGGGGTGGGGTGGGAAGGGGAGCATGAGGGCGGAGATGGTGGAGGGAGGGTGGCAGGAGAGGAGGGGCTGGAGGATGGGGAGGTTGTCGGGGGTGACGACGACGGTGAAAGAGAGGGCGCCGCCGCCGCAGCGGGAGATGAGGTGGTGAGTGAGGTCGAGGAGAGGAATAAGGTGGCCTTGGGCGGGGTAGGGGAGCACGAGGACGTGAGCAGCCGCAGATGATGACGTCATCGATCGATCTTTCCGGTGGCTGGATTCAGATTCAGTGGTGGGCTGGTGAGAAACAGAGATTGTGATTATTTATTGATAGATATTTCTATATTTTTTTATTTCATATATCATTCATTTACCCAACTTGCTAATTCACATAACTTTATAGAATACTAGTGGACCATATATTTAATTAGCATGTTTAATCTATTAAATATAATTTTATTATAAATAATAGTTAATTTACATGTTGCTTATTTTAATTAATACTAAAAGTATTCAAACTTTTTATATGTAAAAAGTAATCAAACTTTTATCACACATGTGGTTTTTTTTAGGATTTAAATTAGGTAACATAATTTTATAATTTACATGGTCGATCTCATGTGCAGCCATGCTTAGGAGGTTTTGAGTCATGTCAAAGGTCACCGAGGAGGTTTCCAATTCGATTGATTTTGAAATGGATAGATCAAGCTTCATCGGTGAGAGATCGGCACCACCTGATCTAGAGGTCACCAAGGAGGTTTAATTAGTCGTTCTTAGTTTCCAATTCGATTGAAACTTTTCGGCATCGCTTGTGCTTGTTCATTCATCTCCCAATCTTCCAAGTTTCAATTTCTTCTTCGACTATCGCAATTATCTCGGGCTTTGAATCCCCCCAAATTAGCACATTTCTTCAAACCCTTTGTCTAATCATCGACTTGGGCACCCTTCCGTACATTACAAATGGATTCTGATAGATTCATGGAGTGCTCGCCTTTCTTCCCTCTCCAGGCGCCACCAACTGTACGCGTCCTTGTAGTCTTGATTGATCAAGTAAACCCCAGTAAATGTCTAAAGACTAAATTTTTATGATTTTGTTGTTTTCGGCGGGCTTGATTTTTCCGGTTTACTTGTTCATTTCAGATTTTTTCCTGGGGTTTGAGGAAATTGATGGCGATGATGATAAAAGGGAGGAGTATCCGTGATCGTTTTGTTCCGAGTATTACAATATTGTTGGGTTGTGCTGTCATATTGTTGACAAACACCCTTCAGAGCCCAAAAATGGGGTAATTGCTAAAGCTTTGTTCTTTCAACTGTGGTTCTATCATATACCGAGTCTAGGTGTTTGATAGGGGTGTGCAGAAAAATCCGACACGACTGGTTCGACACGAAAACACGGCAATACGACACGAAAAAATACGAACCGAAAAAGACACGACACGAAAATGACACGAAGCGATAAAACACGAAAATAAACGGTTCGTATTCGGATCGTACAGTTTCCCTTATCGGATATCCGACACGAATCGTCGAACCGTTTTTTATTTATTCAAATCTAGAACTAATATAGTAGAGAAAATTTGGTGAAATATCACCTTTTAAGATTCTAATTAAGTAATTAACACCTCTTCAAATTTTATTAGCCGTTCTAGCACATATTGAACATTAATTAACCCCTTAACCCTTTCATTTCACTCTCGCCCTCAGTTCTGGAGAGACGTCCATGGCGGCGAGACTTCGATCTCACTCTCTCAACCTCCGTTCCCTCCTCCTCCATCGACCTCGTTCTCTATCTCTCACGCTTCCTCTTCTAGTCTCCTCCGCTAATCTATGAGGACGAATCCAGACTCATCCTCCTCCAATTTCCATGGCCAGACGAAGCCGCATTCAGCCTCCCCTGATTTCGGTGCCGCTCTCCCCGACCTCGACAATCACCTCCTCTCTCAAATGATGAAGCCTCTTATCGAGTCCTATGAGGTCCTTATTTGATCCAATTGCCGCTGTTTAGCCTTTTTACAGGTACTCACTTCCCTTTTTCTTCAATTAATCATCCGATTTTGTTATTTGCTCTTGCTATCAGTTTTCCCCAAAATCGAATTAAGACTCCCTTTTGAAATCGAAATTGAAATCTTCAATTGTTTTGTTTTCTTGTTGTAATTAGTCGAGTTGCTATCAAATTCATGCTTTTCGATTCATCTAGCTGGTGTTACAACCCTTGCTTCACTCACCTGAACGGGAATAGTCGTCTGGGCGTTCATCATGCCAGACAGAGCCATCGTTGTTGATGTGAGCTTAATTTGCCATGTTTTATACTTACTTTTATATCGATTTCTGCATGTATTTCATGCATTTGGGTTAGAATAATACATAATTTGTGTAGTTTATGTTTATTTGCAATATATGGAGGTCTACACAAGTTTTTGTTATATTTCACAGAAATCGGACGCACTTTGGAGCTTAAAGGAAACCCATGAAGAAGCTAAGGATGGTACATCTAGAGAAAAGACCATTTTTCGGTATTCATCATTCTGAATCAAGCTTTGATGTCTTAATGAGAGTCGTAGCCCTCGAAAAGAGCTTTCCAACACATGCTCATATGCGTCAATCCGACGAACGAGGACTCGGGAAAGTGCGTTTTAAGAACGGAGCAGAATGCTAAAAGCGACAGAGTTACTCGATGTCGACCAAACTGGTCGAAATCGACCAAATTCTACTCGACTTTTGTTCCAGAAGACGAGATCGAGCACGAGCTGAGCACAAGACCACTCGAGCTGAAGAAATCTACTCGACATCGAGGAAATTGGTCGACGCCGAGGAGATTCCAGAAGTTGTCTGTGTCCGAGATCGACGAAGAAGCTGAAGACGAAAAACTTTGGTCGATATCGAGGAAACTACTCGATATCGAGTTGACCCCCAGAAGCCGACATCGAGTAGTCCGAGTCTTGTTAAGTTTCTATCCCGAATCCGATGGAGATATTTTCGAGACCAAATTCCATCCGGATCTATCAAGTGCTATCAAGAGGAGAAAAGATTTATCCACATTAGATATTTTTCTTATTTAATTATTAGATTTATTTCCTTTATTTATCAAGTTTTATCTTAGGATATAGATAGATAGAATTAGATAGAAGATATAGTTGTTCCTTTTCTAGAATAGTTAGATGGAGCACTATAAATAAGGCCCTAGGGGGCTGATTTTCATTCATTCAAGCAAAGCCGTCTTCGGGCGCAAGGAGAGAGGAGAGAGGGAGGAGGCGAGAGAGAGAGAGAGAGAGAGAGAGAGAGAGAGAGGAGGAGGCGAGAGAGAAGGAGAAGGAAGGAGACGAACGGTTGTAAGTTTTAGTTTATTTTATGTTAAAGTTAATTTCTTTCATTATGCTTTGTTTCTAATTTCCTTCTTCTAGGGTTGGGGTGATCCCAACATAGATATGTGTGTTTGATTTATAAATCCATGAATTTATATGTCTTTATCATCATCTACCTATGTGCTTAATACTTTGCGAGAGTTGAGGAAATTCCTTATTCATGATATTGAAGCGAAAGTGAATTAATTATGAATTGGATAGTAATTAGGCTTTGCTTGCGAAAGTTAGTTGATCCTAATCAAGAAAAGGTAGAAACAAATTAGGTTTTTATGCGAAAGCCTCTATCACCTAAATTGTTGGAATTTGCAAAAGTCGATTCTTTGATATAAAGCGTGCATCTTTATGTGATTTATAATCTACACATATGTTTATTACTGTGGTGATCCCTAACCTTGGAAGTTTGCATCTTTATTTGTTTTATTTTATTATTTTTATTCAGCACATATTCTACTCGATATCTAACCATCATTCTCTCTCCATCCCTCGACATCGACCAACTCTTAGCCGACGTCGACAGCAACCTCGCCACCTTTTCCCGCTACCCCTGAACCCCAAAACACACTAAACCTAGAACCGCTGACTTCTCTCCTGAGGACGAACCTGACTCCACTATCCTATAGCGGGGTCTTGACTATAAATTTATTTGGTCGAGAAACCCTCTCGTCAAATTGGCGTTGTTGCCGGGGAAGCAATCATTCGCGCCTTAGGTAGTTAGATCTCACTTTTTTTTTCCTTTAAGTTTTGATTTTGCAGGTGTATGCGCCGTTCTGGTCAACCACCTGAGTTTGACGCCTTAGACAATCCGGAATGCCTTATACACATCCATTCTAAACTGAAAAGGATCATGGCGACCCCCGAAACACAAGCTGAGATGATTGAGAGGCTTCAGAGGGAACTAGCCGCTAAGGATACTGCTCTCACCGCTGAGAGAGCACGCACTACACAGGAAACTGAGCGAAGAAGGCAGGTGGAAGCTGAGCTTGCCCAATACCCTACCACTGCAGAGGATTACATGCACCCGACTCTCGTCATGCCTGAATCGGCCATTCTAATCCCTGAAAAGAACTTTGAAATTCGCACTCCTTTCCTTATTGAGATTAAAAATAATGCTTTTTATGGAAGATTTAATGAATGTCCTTTTCAACATATTACCAACTTTGCTGATATGTGTCGTACTCTTGCTGAAGGTACCACTTTGGAATATGTCATGATGAAGGCTTTCCGTTGGTCTCTGGCCGGCCCAGCATTGAAGTGGCTTGAAGGTCTCCGTCCACGATCCCTCACAACATGGGCTGAAGTGAGGTGGAAATTTCTCAACAAATTCTTTCCTCATGCCAAGACAGCGCTCCTTCGCCAGAAGATTACAACTTTCAAACAGAAGCCTGGGGAGCCGCTAGCAAAGGCATAGGAACGATATAAGGAGCTACTGCGATCCTGCCCTACATCGTTCATAAGATCTTCTTCAATTCTCTTGACTTGGCCACTAAGGATATGATCAACACGTATACTCATTGTGAGTATCTGGAAATGCCGCCGGCTGGCGCATGGGCTACACTCGACAAGCTGACCAACTACGACAACAAGTATAAGACTCCGACAAACTATGATGAGAATGCATATGCCAGGCCAGCCTCATCCATGCCCCTCTATGAGCCTTCTAAAGAGATTGACCCAGATGTCAAGGAGCAATACTACAGAGATCAGAATCGCAAGCTCCTCAAGCAAGTCAAGTATCTTTCTGTCAACCAGCCATGCATCGAATGCGGCTCACAACGGCACACCACTACTGAGTGCCCACACGCAGAGCAAGTTAGGATGGCAAAAACCCACGAAGAGGTAGCTTACGCGGGGGGTCCCAATCACTATACGGGGGACCAGAGGTTCTATCAACCACAATGGAACCAAGGTGCCCCTAGGAACCCCCCGCCATATCGAGCTCCAGGACATCTAGAGAGGGACCAGAAGAAGGATGACCTACAGACCATCCTTGAGGAAATGCGGAGGAACCATTCAGACACCAAACAGTCCTTCAACTCCGTCTACACTCAGATAAAGGGAGTCAGCTCTAGGCTTGGGGAAATTGATATATGGCGGAAATCAATGGAGACTCAGATTGCCCGGCTAGCAGCAGGCGTCCCTAGACAGTCAGGTACGCTCCCTGGATCTTCTGAGCCCAATCCGAAAGGGAATACCGGACACATCGCAGCCGTAAAGTTCAGGAGCGGGCACCAACTACGCGAGCCAGAGGTCGGAAAGCAGCAAGACGAAGAAGCTGAGAATCAACTCGATGTCGACCAACAGCAAGTCGATGTCGACCAGAATTTGGTCGATGTCGAGCAACATCAATTCGACGTCGAGGAGAAGCTTGGCCAAGATTCGTCTGCACATCACTCCAACTCGACATCGAGGAAACTGGTCGATATCGAAGAAATTCTTGTCGATGTCGAGGAGAACCAAGTCGACGTCGAGAAAGATGCAACAGCTCCGACATCTGTTCTGACTCCGAACCAGAAAAAGAAGCTGCCTTTCCCAACAAAATCTCCAAAGGATCCAGCAGAGAAGAAATTCCAGCTCTTCATCAAGATGCTTCAAAGGCTCAATGTCACCATACCCTTCACAAAAGCTCTTAATGAAATGCCATCATATGTCAAGTTCCTTAAGGAGATCCTAAGCAAAAAGCGGTCAATGGTAGAGATCGCAGAGGAGTGCATCCATATGGACATACTTGAGAAAATGCCAGATCCAGGTAGGCCCTTCTTGGCGACGGTGGATGCCAACATAAGTGTAAGTAAGGGAGTACTCACTTTCAACATCAGCGATGAGGTAATTGAGTATTCATTTAATAAAACTGGAAGACATACAGGTCCCATGGAAGAGGTAAAGTCTATATCAGCTGGTTACATTACTTGCGGGGAGCCTAAGGTAAGAAATATGACTCCTGAAGAGCTAGAAAAGAGGGATATGGAAGCCCAGGTGGAGAAGATCATGGCCATCCTGAACGATGACAGACACAGATGATCTGCTCAACATCGACCAAGGTAAGTCGACGTCGACTAATTATTTCTCGGATGCCTTGACAAGATTCAAGTTTGGGGTCGAAGTCGACTAGAGTTACTCGATGTCGAGTAACTTGGTCGACGTCGACCAAAATCAGAGCCCTCCACCAGCAGAAGCTTCGTCGAGCAATCCACTAGAAGCCGAGGACAACTTGACATCGACCAAATTGGTCGACATCGACCAACATTCTTCTTCTTCGACTACTCCTTCCTCGACCAAGAGTCCACCAAACGAGCAGACTTCGTCGACATCGACCAAATTGGTCGACATCGACCAAACTATTTCTTCCTCGACTTCGCCTTCCCCGACCAGCAGCCCACCAGAAGAAGGAAACTCATCGATGTCGAGTAATTTTGCTCGATGTCGAGTAGAATCTGAGGTCCCCGAATCCGATTCTGCAACGGTAAGCCAAGGTATGTATCCTTCTTCTCCTATTTCCATTAAAGATTTATCTATACATGGGAGAGGTTTGCCTTGGTATGTACGATTATTTAGGATTTCCAATGATGAGCCCAAGGAGTATAAAGTTGGAGACAAGCTCTATGTTTCCAAATCAAAGGATCATTAGTTTCCTAACAAATTCAACAAGAAAAAGATGGGGCCTTTCATTGTAAACAAGATCCATTCTGGAGGATTGCAGCTGATGGATAAGAATGGAGTCATGTTTGAAGCCCAAGCTACATGGGTCCTGCAGATGCCACCTTGAGCTAAATGGAGAAAGTCGGCCTAGCGAATATAAAATTTAGAGCTTGTAAATAGATACTTACTTTTTGGGACTTTTGGACATTGTTGCTTTGGTTTATTTTTTTGGTTTTGAACTTTTAGTTTTTCTATTGTGGGTATTTCTCTTCTACATTTTTTCAGGTCCATGGGGATAGAAGCAAGCTAAAATCGACCAGGACAACAGCAACATTTGCACTCGATTAAGACGTCCTGCACATCTGTCTAGTGAGTTTCTTTCTTTACCCTTATTTTTTATACAGTGAGGACACTGTAATGTTTAAGTATGGGGTGGGGGAAGGGCTTACTTTGTGCATATTTGACATTATATGTGCATATCCAAAAGTTTATTTCTTGAATTGCTTATACATGGCTAGTTTGGAATTCATTACTGATATCTATGTGCTTACATGCATGTCTTCCAAAGTTTGAAAAATGACCCCCATTGAAAAATTTAATTTTTGATTAATGTCATGGAAGCTTATATTGAACTCGACGATGCAAAATTGGATTCATTAGAGATATAGCATGAAATTGCCTAGTAAAGGGAAGTTACAATGAAGTGCACATTTTTAAGAAAACCATAAAAAGGAGGTAAAATTTGATATTGCTTTTGACATGTTGCATGATAAGAGGATGGAGGACTTTATATTTCCATATAATGCTCATATTGTTATAATCCTTAGCCTTACCTATGCTTATGCATCACAAAAGCCATAATATGCCTTATTTCATATATTGCTCCACATGATCTAAATATTGCCCATTCTTTACCTTATTTCCTATCCGGAGATTATGTTGAGAATGATGTTACATTATGGAGATTATTATATGGTGTTTGTGTTGTTGTTATATATCATATTTGGAGTTTGGCAAGAAATTGAAAATTATGGAAAATTTAATGAGTGAGAACAAATCTGATCACCTCGGGAAATAAAGGTAGATCGACCCTGCTTACTGAGATAATAGTTCAGTGAGATGGGACACACATGTGAGGAGTCCAAAGCACTAAGTATCTGGGGCCATTCATGACACCCATGTTTGCGACTCGCGAGAAGACAATGCTGAGGTTAGAGAGGTAAAAGCATATAAGTGAAAAAAAGCAAAAAGTGAATGAGTGATGTGGAAATTATTAAAAGGAGAAAGTGCATCAAAGCAAAGTTTGAAGAAAGTCTCCCCGGATTTAGCACCACATTGCCCAAGAATAGCCCACCACGTTACCTTTTACCTTTTCTTCACCATGAGCTTAATTGAAGTCCTCTTGATTATTAATACTTTGTCACATAAATTGTTTTTGTATAACCCTCCTTTTATGAGTAGATGTTGCTTTTTATTTGCACATGCATGGATTTGTGGCATAAATACCTTTTCGATGATGGTAATTGATTGCATGGACATATAAGAATGAATCTATGATGTTGAGAGTTTTGAATTCTTCCCCTGAATGACAATTAAAAGTATTGCTTGAGGACAAGTAAGCTTAAGTATGGGGTGTTTGATGTGAGCTTAATTTGCCATGTTTTATACTTACTTTTATATCGATTTCTGCATGCATTTCATGCATTCGGGTTAGAATAATACATAATTTGTGTAGTTTATGTTTATTTGCAATATATGGAGGTCTACACAAGTTTTTGTTATATTTCGCAGAAATCGGACGCACTTTGGAGCTTAAAGGAAACCCATGAAGAAGTTAAGGATGGTGCGGCTGGAGAAAAGGCCATTTTTCGGTATTCATCATTCTGAATCAAGCTTTGATGTCTTCATGAGAGTCGTAGCCCTCGAAAAGAGCTTTCCAACACATGCTCATATGCATCAATCCAACGAACAAGGACTCAGGAAAGTGCGTTTTAAGAACGGAGCAGAATGCTGAAAGCGACAGAGTTACTCGATGTCGACCAAACTGGTCGAAATCGATCAAATTCTACTCGACTTTTGTTCCAGAAGACGAGATCGAGCACGAGCTGAGCACAAGACCACTCGAGTTGAAGAAATCTACTCGACATCGAGGAAATTGGTCGACGTTGAGGAGATTCCAGAAGCTGTCCGTGTCCGAGATTGACGAAGAAGCTGAAGACGGGAAACTTTGGTCGATATCGAGTAAACTACTCGATATCGAGTTGACCCCCAGAAGCCGACATCGAGTAGTCCGGATCTTGTTAAGTTTCTATCCCGAATCCGATAGAGATATTTTCGAGACCAAATTCCATCCGGATCTATCAAGTGCTATCAAGAGGAGAAGAGATTTATCCACATTAGATATTTTCCTTATTTAATTATTAGATTTATTTCCTTTATTTATCAAGTTTTATCTTAGGATATAGATAGATAGAATTAGATAGAAGATATAGTTGTTCCTTTCCTAGAATAGCTAGATGGAGCACTATAAATAAGGCCATAGGTGGCTGATTTTCATTCATTCAAGCAAAGCCGTCTTCGGGCGCAAGGAGAGAGAGAGAGAGAGAGGGGAGGAGGAGGAGGAGGCAAGAGAGAATGAGAAGGAAGGAGACGAATGGTTGTAAGTTTTAGTTTATTTTATGTTAAAGTTAATTTCTTTCATTATGGTTTGTTTTTAATTTCCTTCTTCTAGGGTTGGGGTGATCCCAACATAGATACGTATGTTTAATTTATAAATCCATGAATTTATATGTTTTTATCATCATCTACCTATGTGCTTAATCCTTTGCGAGAGTTGAGAAAATTCCTTATTCATGATATTGAAGCGAAAGTGAATTAATTATGAATTGGATAGTAATTAGGCTTTGCTTGCGAAAGTTGGTTGATCCTAATTAAGAAAAAGTAGAAACAAATCAGGTTTTTATGCGAAAGCCTCTATCACCTAAATTGTTGGAATTTGCGAAAGTCGATTATTTGATATAAAGAATGCATCTTTATGTGATTTATAATCTACACATATGTTTATTGCTGTGGTGATCCATAACCTTGGAAGTTTGCATCTTTATTTATTTTATTTTATTATTTTTATTCAGCACATATTCTACTCGATATCAAACCACCATTCTCTCTCCATCCCTCGACATCGACCAACTCTTAGCCGACGTCGACAGCAACCTCGCCACCTTTTCCCACTACCTCTAAACCCCAAAACACACTAAACCTAGAACCGCTGACTTCTCTCCTGAGGACGAACCTGACTCCACTATCCTATAGCGGGGTCTTGACTATAAATTTATTTGGTCGAGAATGGGGTTGACTTAAATCATGCATTATCAAATGGGGTTGACTTAAATTTCATCAAATGTTCACTAAAATTTCATATTCATGGAGCTAATGTTATTTCATCAAAGGTTCACTTAATTTGTAATCAATAGGTTTTGCTAGCTACCTAGATAACATGTTTTTAACTCCGCTTGTGTTTTTGTACACAACCGGTCTCAAGCCCAAAAAAAAGGAGGAGGGGAGACATGTTATGTGGTATTTCATGTTATTAGATTCTTAAATGTCATCACAAATGTGTCACCGATTAAAATGTCACCAATGAAGTGTAATCAAATTTAATACTTATATGTTATCAATTGTATAAAAGTGTTTTCAATTGTATAAATAGAAATGTCATCAACAAAAAAATGGCATCACAAATGATTGAGATCAATGAAGTGTAATCACAACCTTCATCAATGAATAAAAATGTAATAAACATGTCAGCAAAAGTAATAAACATGTCATCGGTGAATAAAAGTAGAATCGATGAAAATATATCGATATATAATCGATTAAATTAAAAAAAAGTGGCATCAAACGATTTGACTGAAAAAGTGGCATCTGGCATCAAAACACTACTTTGAAAAAGTTGTATCACATTAAAGAAAAAAATGTCATCAAAACACTACATTGAAAAAATATGGCATCACGGTAAAAGAATATCATCAAAAAATTAACATCAAAAAGTGTCATCAGTAGTCAACAGTAAAAAATGACATCAATGGTCAACGTGAGATCACAGTAAAAAAAAAAATGCATCAAGGTTTGAAAAAAGTGGCATTAAAAAAGTGTCATCAAACCATTTGATTAAAAAAAATGGCATCAAATAATTACATTAGAAAAATAGCATCAAAACACTGATTTGAAAAAGTTGCATCACATTAAAGAAAAAAATGTCATTAAAACATTACCTTGAAAAAATATGGCACCACGAAAACATTACCTTTAAAAAATATGGCATCACGGTAAAAAAAATATCATCAAAACTTGATATAAAAAAAGTGTCATCAGTAGTCAACGGTAAAAAAAATGGCATCAATGTTCAATGTGGCATCACAGTAAACAAAAAAATGTCATCAAGATTTGAAAAAAGTGACTTTAAATAAGTGTCATCAATAAATTTTATTAGAAAAGTGACATTAAAGCGAAAATAAAATGTAAAAAAAAATGGCATCAAAACGACAAAAAATGGCATCACAAAAAATGTCACCAGTAAAATAAAATAAAATTCTAAAGAGTCAGTCAACGTTGACCAGTCAACGGTCAAACAGTTTGACCGTTGACCTTAATAGTCCATTTGGGGAAAGGTGTTAGGTTAGTTAATTAATTTTGTTTGAATGCTAGTTAGTTAATTAGATCTTCATAATGTGTTAGTTGCCAAAATTACCCAATATAGTATTAGTATTTTAGAATCCCTTTTGCATCAAAGAAGCCGAACGGCTCAGTTGGTTAGTGAGACACGGGATTTTACTCAGTTGATCAATCCACCCTGGATCGGTGGGTTCTTATATCCCTCAAATTTTGGGTTGTTGAATTTTTATCTTTTTTTTTTCAAGGAAAAAATTCCTTCAATTCGGCACTTTCTTTTACGGTATAAAACATTAAAACCCCTTTCACAGTTCCACCTTTTGTCACTTTCAACTAGACCTGTCAAAACATAACCCGACCCGACCGTCCGAAATTTTTTGGGTCAAAACCCGATTTTTTTTTTCGACCCGAACCCGAAAAACTGAAAATTTTCCGAGGTATCTGGGTTTCGACCCGGTGACCCGATTGACCCGATAATTTTGACCCGATTTACCCGATTGACGCGGTTGATTTATAATTAAATATAATTAATTTATATATATATAATTAAAATTTATTGTAAAATTATCAAATCATGATTTTTTTATTTTAAAGAATAAAAATTTGACAAACCCAAAATCGACCCGAAACCCGGTCAAACCTGGGTTTTAGTCAACCCGGAAATACCCGGAACATGTTTACCCGGGACCCGTTTTACCCGAGACCCGAAGTGATCCGACCTGAACCCGATCCGAATGACCCGTTTGACAGGTCTACTTTCAACTCAATCTAACCCTAGATCTGAAAGTTGCGATGTGGCGGCGGCGACTCTCTCTCAATCGCCGGTAGCGAGTAGCGGCAGCCGATGGCGGCATTCACGGCGCTCTCTCTCTCTCAATGTTTGATGCCCTACTCTGTGGAAATCTTCAATTTGATCTAGATCTGGATGAAAATTTTTGATTTCAACCAAATCGAAATGGTTTAGATTTTCCAATATTACATCCAGTCATTGCTACGCACAGTGCTCTCTCTCTCTCTCTCTTCAAATCTCTCTCTCTCTCTCACGACGATATATCTCTCAATCTTTAGCTTTGGATATGGCCCTGCTCTCACGACAATCTCTCTCTCTTAATATTTGAATTGGCTTCACGTCTTCACGTTGCTCTCCCAGTTTGAATAGCAACTCAGTCTGAAAATGTCTCAATAAGTGGTCCGTGGCGGATTACACGGGGATCCGACCCGGTATTAATCGGATCGTGTTCGGATAGGCATTTTCACCTTTAATGGTTTCGGGTATTCGACACGGTTAACCGTGTCGTGTCGGATACCCGGTTATGCACACCCCTAGTGTCTGAGGTGTTGCAAATTTTATCCTGCTCAGTTTCGAATTGGTACGTTTGTAGATTGTTATGAATTATTAACCTATTGTTATGTCAAGTTTGTTCTAATATAAATGGTTGAAAACAAAACAATTTACATTTGGTTCCAAGTTTAAATTCATAGTTGCTGCAAACGCTTGGATCACTAAAGTGAAAAAAATTCATAGTTCATGAATCTAATTCGTTCTTACTTTATAGGTTGTTCAATTTCAAGTGTTTATCATTGCTTGTTTGTTTTGGTGACAATTGTTTGTTTGGTGACAATTAGTATTTAAATTGATACTATATCATCAATTTAATTGAGACTATCAGGAGTTTGCTTCATTGTTTGGTGACAAATAGAATTTATGTTGTTATTTTGTTGTTTTTTTTAGATTGGTGACAATTGGTAGAGTTATATATTCTGTTTTGGTGACACATGGAATCTATGTTGTTATTTTGTTGTCTTTTTAGATTGGTGACAATTGGTAGAGTTATATATTATGTTTTTGTGACAAATGGAATTTATGTTGTTATTTTGTTGCTTTTTTGGATTGGTGACAATTGCTAGAGTTATATATTCTGTTTTGGTGACAAATGGAATTTATGTTGTTATTTTGTTGTTTTTTAGATTGGTGACAAACTGACAATTGGTAGAGCTATATATTATATTTTGGTGACAAATGAAATTTATGTTGTTATTTTATTGTTTTTTTAGATTGGTGACAATTGGTAGAGTTATATGTTATGTTTTGGTGACAAATGGACTTTATGTTGTTATTTTGTTGTTTTTTTAGATTGGTGACAATTGGTAGAGTTATATATTCTGTTTTTGGTGACAAATGGATTTTATGTTGTTATTTTGTTATTTTTTTAGATTTTTGACAATTGGTAAAGTTATATATTCTGTTTTTGTGACAAATGGAATTTATGTTGTTATTTTTAGATTGGTGACAATTGGTAGAGTTATATATTCTGTTTTGGTGACAAATGAAATTTATTTTGTTATTTTTTTAGATTGGTGACAATTGGTAAAGTTATATATTCTGTTTTGGTGACAAATAGAATTTTTTTTGTTTTTTTTAGATTGGTGACAATTGGTAGAGTTATATATTCTGTTTTGGTGACAAATGGAATTTTTGTTGTTATTTTTGGATTGGTGACAATTGGTAGAATTATATATTATGTTTTTGTGACAAATGAAATTTATGTTGTTTTTTTAAGATTGGTGACAATTGGTATAGTTATATATATTCTGTTTTGGTGATAAATGAAATTTATATCTGATTTAGCTATAATGTAATTTTCATTATCCTTATGTTCAATTGTAATGGAAGTTGAGGTATGTCACAAAAAATCAATTGTCACCAAAATAATTGTCACAATTAACTGTCACCAGAAAAATATACTCAACTGTCACCAAAAAAACTGTCATCAAATGCAGGTGTTGATCGGAATGGTCAATGCTGACTAGTCAATGTTAAAATTAAAAATGGTCAAAGGGGGAAGGAGAGGTATTTTCGGAAAAAATGGACATTTACTTAATTATGTACAAAAATGAACCTTTACTTAATTTTGATATCTAAAATGGATATTTACCAAATTTAACCTATTTTATTCTCTTGGATATATACTTAATACTCAATCGAATGTTTATAGCTATAATATGCCATGGACAGTTGGAGCTATCATTGAGGGAGTTGATAAATGTAAATCTATTAGCTCCCTCGACTTCAGCGTGCCTAATCCCCAACTCTTTTACCAGCTTAAGCCCAAGAAGAAGATCGACCATAAGCCTCCGCTTCCAAAGCTAAAACGAAACCGCAGCAAGGCGCATTGCAATCTACTGTAGAATGATACAGATGTGGTCTTGGATGACGAACCTAGTCATAGCCTCTCCCGTAGCGAGCTTATAACTAGAAAAGTTGTCTCATTTCCTCCGTTTCTTTTGGTTGGAGAGTTTTGCTCCTCTATTGGTTTACTTAGGGGTGGGCGCGGGACGGGACGGAGGTCGTCCCGCCTCCCGTCCCGCGTAATTTTTGCGGGACGGGACCGGGACGGGATTTACTCTTTTTTTCTTCGTCCCGAACGCGCCTTGTCCCTCACGGGACGGGATGGGCCTTGTCTCTCAAATAAAAAAGATTATAAAAAGTAAGAAATTTCCGGTATATTTTACGATTTTTAAAAATATAACACATATAAATATATAAAAAAAAATTATATTTTACAGGTTTTCTCTCTCTATATATATTATATATACATACACATATAGTATACGTAATATGTGTATATATATACACTGATGCAAATCATGCAATACCATTAGTTTTTTTTTTGGTGGAATGCAGTAGCATTAGTTTTTTTTTTGTTGCAATGCAGTAGCGTGTATTAGTGTGTATATATACACTATATAAGTGTATGTAATCTATATATAGATTATATATTGCAGTATGTATAACATAATATATTATTATTATTATTATTATTATTATTATTATTATTATTATTATTATTATTATTATAAACTCCAAATAGTATAGAAATCAAACAACCGAATGTTTACAAGAAGTTAGCGGGCAGCCGAGAAACAAGCTGCGCGCCAACCCCCTTAGCAATGAAAAAACAAACTCTGGTAAAAATATGAGCAGCTAGACGAGAACTAGAATCTAAGACTAAAGAGAAGGAGCGGATCCGTCCCATAAGCGAAATCGCATCCCCATCCAGCTCACCAAAGGAGGAGAAAGAAAAAGGCAAAAACCCATAACCAGCAGCAGAGCACACATCCCGATACTTGGTGCACTTACGCCGCGCTGCGTCGAGAACACACCGTCCAGGAGCCAAGGAAGCCAAGCAAGTCTGAGTGAGGGGGGAGGATCCCGTGATATCAACACACACATCTCGACCCCCAATCCCAAGAGTAAAGAAGAATGTCAGCGGGCTTAAGAGGTCTGCCAAGACTGTCAACAACACCGATGTCCACTTCCTTCCCCGAGGAGATCCCAGCACGGAAACAAATGTCAAAGAGGGTATCACGGACAAGATTATGCTGATGTTTGAGCCCAATGGAACTCGAACACGACACAGCATGATCCCCAAAAGTGTCATCCTAAAAAACCCGACCACATGCAGAGCAAGGAAGACCAACACGAAAAAGAGGGATACCCAAACGATAGCAGAGGACAGACCTGTAAGTCCTAACATTCATGGTCTGACCGAGCCCAGAAATAGGAACTGCTCTGAGCCAATCAGATGAATGGGACCCATGCTGAGACCTCCACAACACCACCTGCCGCGGGGTCAATGAAAAAACCGACTCCGAAGAAGCCACAATCCGGACGAAGTACACATCTGCCAATTTCTTCATAAGTTTGGGAGCAGCGAACTCGCAAGAATCACGACTGAAATCAGAATCGGTAAGACCATTGAAGTCACACAGCGCAGCATCGAAAGAGGGTCCCTCACCCACGTGCAACCCAGCAAAGCGGAGGAGCGAAGACTGCAACCCAGAAGACTGCAGGCGAGAGGCTAGAAAAGAATAATGCATGACGTCACCAACAGCATAAACACCAAGCCCACCGTACTGAAACGGAAGAGTAGCCAATCTCCACTGCCAATCACCAAACCCGAGTCCAGAAGCAGCCACAGTACGCTCTAAACAGACACGGAGGGCACTGTCAAAGGTAGACTGAGCTGAGACAACGGCATCCGGCGGACAAGTACGCAAGGTGAAGTAAAGTCTAGAGATACCGGAACAAGCCCGAATCAAAAGCAGCTCACTCTGCGGATCCTCAAGTTTGGCAACAAGACCCATAAGCTCAACGGTCTTGGCCACCCGAGTCGCAACAATCTCGGCGTTGTAAACAGGGCAAGTACTGACAGGACCCCCCAAAACCGTAACGTCAGAAACAGGCTGAGCAATAAGGGCAGGGAAAACACCAGGCACCATGCCTCTAGGATCCACAACCGGCCAGAAGACCTCAGTTTTATCCACGTTAAGGTGCAACCCAAGCGCTGGACCATCATACATAATCATATCAAGAACCTGGCCAACCACAAGAGTGTCTCCTACAATAGTACCGTCATCCAAATACCAAGCCTGCAAGCATAAATCAAACGAATCCCGGATCTTGCATAACAGAGGATGCAAGACCAAAGCAAACAGCAGCGGACCAAGGGGATCACCCTGCTGAACCCCTTGGCAAGACCAAAGACAGTGCTCCCCATAGTAGAGCCGAGCAGGGCTAGAATAACAGAACTCGACCCACTGCGAGAGGCCAGGGCACTGACGACGGACCTCCAAAAGCAGAGTAGTGCGATCAACCAAGTTGAAAGCATTTTGGAAGTCCACCAACAGCATAGAAAGACCCATCTTAGAGCTACGAGACTCTACAAGCCTATTTAAGGCATGCAGAATGGCCTCACCACCTTCAGAAACACCAACACCGAACTGCAGGTCCCTAAAATACCCAGATAACTGAGGCCCAACCAAGAAAGCACCCACCTTAGACACAAGACGCCTCCAGATCGTGCCGACAACAATATGGCGGATACCACCCCCTGGTTTGACCAGGGGAGTCAGGGGGGCACTAGCAACATACTCCCCGAGAGCAGACGGACACCGACCCTCCAAGAAGATGTTCACCACCCCCGTAATGGAAACAAGAAGCTCATCAGAAACAGCATCTGCCGCACCACTCAAACAATCCAAAAGATGTTGGGCCATGAGCCCATCCCTATCGCAAGAAGTACCACGCGGGAAACTCCTTATGGAATCCAAAACAATGGGCGGGCGAGCAATATATGCGGGACGAGACGGGATTTGCGGGATTGAGACGGGTCGTCCCACGTCCCGTCCCGCATAATTTTTGCGGGACGGGACCGGGACAGGATTCACTATTTTTTTTTTGAAATCCCACCGGGACCGGGACGTGACCGGGATTTGCGGGATTTATGCCCACCCCTAGGTTTACTCAATGATTGACTCCACCTATGTGTAAATTGTTGAATTTTATTTTGTGATTACAGCTGCGTAAAGCATTTTGAATATGGAGTACATTGAACTAATTAATTATTTACCTTTTAATTATTGCAAATGATTGTTAATTAGGTGAACAAATGCACCATTTTGTGTCTGCCAAATGGCCCTAATTATGTATTTGTACAGATGGTTTACGAGTGAAGATCATAATTCATAAGATAAGATACATCCCTTGTAGACTAGTGAAAGGAGTAATTTTTTTTATTTTTTTTGTCCCCTAGATACAACATTTAAAAAAAAATTATTTTAGTAATTTGGATTTTTCGATTTGGGGAAAAAACACCCCAAAGAAATCTCCCTTTATATTTTTCATAATTTTACCTTAATTATGCACTGTACATGTTTTTGTGATTTTAATGACAAGTTTCATTTTAGAGGTAAGATTTGTAAAATGATTTTTTTATACAGAAGATATTTGTGTTCATCATCCATTTCAGGTTTGATTCGATTGAAATTAAAATAATTTTGTCTAGAGTTTTAATTTTCATAATTGAATATGAAAATTGATATGATATTCCCTTCGTTATGAACGAAATCAATACTATAATTTTAGAAACTGACATATTTTTAAAAAGAATTAAACTAACAAATTTACTATTATGTTATTACTTATTACGTACTCTTTTTTACTTTATTCAAATTAATAATTTTAATAATTAATAATCGTTTAATAATTGTAAGAGCGGTTGTATAACGTACGTAATGATTAACATATCTAAAATGACATCATTTAATTAGCAACAAATCATTTATTTAGCAAGAAATTCATTATATACATATTTAATTAATAAGGAGTAGTATTGTAGTTATTATTAAACTAAATATAGAGAGAAATAATATAAAATTTTCATGAAATATAAGAACATACTACATCCGTTAAGAAAAATATGTCGTTTTAGGAGTAAAATCTTGTTAAGAAAAACATGTCGTTTTAGATATTTTGGTGTCCACTTTCCAAAAGTACCCTTGTAATGATTATGGATTTGTTAGTTGTAGTTTTCAATAAAGTGGAAAAGTAAAGTAATAATTAGGGATATAGTTGTATTTTTGTTTGCTATTATTTGCTTTCTTAAAAAATGTGCAAATGTCTAAAACGACATGTTTTAATTAACAGAGGGAGTATATATTAGAGTCGTGGCTAGTTGGGGTCGTGGTGGTGTATCACACTCACAGATAGCTCAATTTTTATGGACTTCGCTTCCTACATGATATTGTGTCCTGATATATCTATCATCTGACGGTGTTCCTTCGATAGTGTTTAGCTTCCCACCTCTTTATTAATAGCGAGTCATTTATCATGTGACACTTTCACTGTGCCAGATTGCACTTCAAGCGACGGACACACCAGCTTTCATCGCCTGAGGGAACGTCTAGCAACAGAGTCACAGTAGTTGGCCGCCTGAATATCACACGATTGGAACCCAGCCCAAATCACATTTGTACCATCAACTAACTGCAATGCTCATCGCCTGAGTCGATGTTAGGCGACAAACTATGTTTAGACGACGAACAATGGAAGAAATACGGTCTCCCTAATAGAGATTCCAACTACATCTGTCAAAAGTACCTTTCAAGCAACCAATGAAACATCAGTCTGTCGCCTGAATGTGCACTCATGACTCATTACATGAACGATTTAGCGACGAATGCTATTTATATTGTCGTCACATAAGTGAGGGTGTGGAATTAGGTGACCAACATAGCAACGCGTCCTTCACTTGAATGGTTCTCATTTACTGAACTTGTCATGTGATGAATATAATTATCTGAAAGTTTGTCGTTGGAAGGAGTGCAAAGAAGAACGTTCAGTTGGCCTATCTAACACTGTGCAATGCGGCGATGAACATTTTAGTAATTCTATTGCCTCAAAGAGTTCCAAACAAGTACATCCAGCGAACCTATTTAATATTGTGTCATTAGGTGAACGAGATAGACGTAAGTCCGCCACATAAAGGAAGGGTAGTTATGTGACATTTAATACTATTTATTTTATTTTTTTGGTCGAATCATTAAGGACACCAAAATAAACCTTATTTCGCTAGGTAACTCTGTAGCATTATTACTATTCATTTAGGCGATCGAGATAGACCTTGGTTCGTCGCCTGAATGTGTTTTTTTTAAACGCCGAATTTACTTAATTGTGCTTGTCGGAACCTCTTCATCCATTCACACCTTCACCTCTTTGATATTTTTCCTCCTAAAACCACGACACAAACTCTTGACCCCTTCCCTAATTTTTGTCAAAATTCTTCTAAGCACAAGTGGATATCAACTTCATTCCGCTCTTTCTAATTAAGGTACGTATAAATTTCTTTGTTTCTGTATAGTTTTTGTTGAATATATATATATATATTATGCTGGTGATTGGAATTGATGATGAAAATGAGGTTTGGATTAAGAATGTGGTATAGATTGAGATAGATGATGAGAATGGATTGATTGTGTGTGTGTGATTGAGATAGATGATGAGAATGGATTGATTGTGTGTGTGTGTGTGTCGCGTGTGTGCGTGCGTATGTGTGTGTTAGGGATTGAGATTTGAGAATGATGACAAAATGAGGTTTTAATTGGGAATGTGGTTTAGATTGAGATAGATGATGAGAATTGATTGTTTTGTGTGTAGTTCACTTTGTTGAATATGTATATTTGATGGTAGAGAAATTTTTATCGGTGATTAGAATGAATTTGTAATGGAATTGAGAATGAGTATATATATTTTGATTGAGATTGAAATTAGAGATTGATAGTGACAAGACACCTACGAGCCGTGTCCAAATGCGAAGGACCGTATGGTAAGTCTGATTATTTTCATATATTGTGTATGTAATTGTTTTTAACCATTTTTATATTTAAAATCGTATCGTTTCGCAGGATAAATTAAAGGGTTGTGTTGAGGAGATCCTCCAAGCTTGAGAACGAGATGCCCCCAAGCCTAACCAACTAGAACTCGTCCTCGTCGAACATCAAACATGCATCCTCTTGGAATGCCTCGAAGAACAATGAGAAACATATGTGTCAGGTATTTCTTATTACTTTTTTTTTTTTTTTAGATTTCATAGGTACAAAGTCAAATACAACCATTAAGATAAAGTCAATTGTGATCTTCTTGGTATAATGTTATAGATTCATAGATTTTTTTAGATTTCATAGATTTTTTTTTTTGTAAATTTCATATTTCATAGATTCAATGATTCATAGATTTTTTTTTTGTAAATCTCATAGATTTTATAATTTTATATTTCATAGGTTTTATAATTTTTTTAGATTTCATATATTTTATAAATTTTTTAGATTTTATAATTTTAGATTTCATAATTTTTTTTTAAAATTTCATAGATTTCATGTACAATATCTTTTTTTGTTAAATACGAAGTAAAAATAAAGTAGTGAAGATATCCTGAACATTTTTACAATTTCCTTAGAGTAAGCTACATATTGAATTATTATTTATGTAGAGTCTAATGGGATCTTCTTGGTATAATTTTATATATTCTGGATGTTGCAAATCTCATAATAAAATATCAAAGTTGAAACTAAAGTTCTTTATTACTATGTATTGACTTGTGGAAATTTTGAAACTTAGGGGAAAAAATATGATATATTCAATCTCATTAAGAAATCTCATAACATTTTATGGAAAATATCTTATATTCAATCTCATCTAGAATTAAACAATAGAAATTACTAGCTTAGTTGGTAAGGATGACGTATAGTGACTAGTAGGTCACGAGTTCAAAACCCCCTTCCCCCTATTGTAATGGGCCCAATCCATACCTATAAACAAAAAAAAATGATTTCAGAAGAAGAACATAACATTTTCATGGAAAATATGTTATATTCAATCAATGAAGATTAAGGTATATAAAGTTTAATGGCTAATACCTGGTAGAAAAGTTTAACTAAGGCATGGGCGCGGCTAGCGACAGGCCTGCAAAGAAAGGGGGTGGTCCGTAGACTGCTCAGGCTGACTAGCGGCCAAAAGAGTTGGAGGAAGCGAGGCTAGAAGCGCAACAATAGAAGGAGGAAGCTGCAGAAGCAAGGACACTAGCGAGCCAAGCTAGAAGATATAATGAAGAACTGATGGTGCACATGGCCCAACTAGAGAAGGCGATGCTGGAGCTCGTAGGCGCAATTCAAAACACACCAAACACACATTCCACACCAAACATTACACATTTTTGTGCACATTTTTGGTGCATTTGGTATAAAATAGGGGGTTGTCGGTATTTCAAAGTATTTTTATAAAATCAAAATCCACTCAGGCGACGAACATATTAAACTAACTCGTTGCTTTAATTTTTTGTTAAATACTAGAACACTTTTAGGCGGTACATGATTGAAAACCTAGTCACTAGCTGAAAATCTTGGGTGACGTACCTATTAGAAGACATTGTCGTCTAAAATGACTTCTATTTGACTGCAATTCTCTAAGCACATTCAAGCGGCGGAAGTATGCCATTGTATGGTCGCTTAGATACTACGTCGACATACTTATTTGTAATTCACATCGCCTACCTTAATTTGAGCCGACGAAGTTAATCAAATATTCCATCGTTGGATCCTACTTTCATATTTTATAAAATTCTTAGATCACATTAGGACGATGAACTTATGAGAATATATATACCCGTCACGTGAAGTCACTTCTATTTTTTTTTTAAATTCTCATAGCACTCTCAATCGATGAAATTAGAGCAAATGTTGGTTGCTACATTGCTATATAGAGACAAACTTATATAAGAGGTTCGTCGCCTGAATTTACTTTTATATTTCATAAAATCCTCCAATCATATTGGGACGATGAACTTGTGAGGATATATATACGCCACTTTAATTTTTTTTTTTAATTCTCAAAGCACATTGGGGTGAAGACAGGTCATCGCTGCTTATATCTAACCGTTCGTCACTTGAATGCTAATGGGCGGGCATGGAAAGCCCTTGAGGTCTGACCAACTTTTCTTGCAATAGACAATTTTTTGGTCGCCACGAACATCATTATTACCTTCGTCTAAATACTCGAGGGATGATGTTGACCCGGCGACACTTCAGGGGACGACAATTCGTCGCCTGAATTATCCAGCAACCAAAATCCCTTTTCAGGCGACGATGTCTTGGATGTAAATTGACGTAGTGAATGTATTAGATGTTTGTCATCTTCCCTGTCTACCTTAAATGTTTACGACACTTTTCTTCAACAGATTCATTATTTGTTTTTATTTTTATGGTGTCTCAATTTATCATACACTGTTTTATCTAATATGTTAAAGGGAAATTTCGTCTGGTGTCCCTATGTTTAAAGCAATTCCAGTTGGTGTCCCAATGTTTTTTTTTTTCGGATGATGCTCTTTAACTTTTGTAATCTTTCGCCTCGTGCCTTAACTCCAATGCAAATGTAACTCCGTTAATATGAAACTCCATTTGTTTTCAAAACTGGAGCTCGAGAACCCCACCTTCCCCTTTTCTATGCATAAACTCCTGCCTACGTTGATTACAACTTCAATCTCTTAGGGAATTTTCTCCACTGGGCAAAAGGCTAGATCTTATTTACTTCAATTGCCTCTCTTTATTTAAGGCTAGGATGCGCCTCTTCGCGCGCGCCCTTGATAGCAACAGGAACATTGATTGTCAAATTTGACCCTTCCTCTGCCCAAACAAATACCAAATTCGACCTTGTCTCTTCATCCCTATGAAGCTAATAAAGAAACAACAATGAAACCAATACATGATCACAAATTTCAGAAGTGTAAAATCAAATATTGTAACCTTGATAGGAAGCATAATTCCATATTCAATTAGCACAGGAAAGCCAACCCCGACCCTAACCTAGAGGTTGAAGGATGTGGAGCAGAAGAAATCGGGATGAACCACCTTGAGAATTGATTGGTGTTAGTATAAGTGTATGCTTGTATTAAGAACTAGATCAAATGTAATAGAATTAGATGACAGGGACATTGAAGCAACATGGAGCCCTTAGGTGAGAATAGGCGTGTGGGATATCGAACCATGTGGTTCGAGTCAATCCCTGGCCATTCGAACCTGAGTTGGGTCTGTGATGGCTTGTGGAGCATAAATGTTGAGACATATGTTATTTCATAACATATGTCATGATACTAGGCTCGGACATCAATTGGGCTTAGTGGCCCATACATTTGCTGAAGCTCTTTAGGGTTTCCTGGTTAGCTCCACTATATAACCGAAGAGCTAACCCTAGCCGCCCACTTCGGATCTTACTATTCATTCCACCTTCAGGGAAAGAGAGAGCGCTCGAAGAGGGCGATCTAGGTTTTCTGATTGGTGTTCTTCCTCCAAGCGAGAGAGAGAGAGAGAATAGAAGGAGAAGACGGAGTCCAGAACAGGAGAAGCTTCCTCACTTCCGTTTGTGGTGCCATTGTCGTCGGTGTGGTTGGAGCTTTGAGATCTCCGAAAGGTGTATTCGATATCGCCTGTCTCCGTCGACTTGTGGTTTCTTAGGGGGTTTTCTTGAACCTTTGTCTAGTTGATGTTCTCCTTTATTCCCTAGTCTAGATTCGTTCGTTTGATCTGTTCTTCGTTGTACTCTTGTAATTGCCATAGCTATCATAATGGATTTAGGGCCTTGTTCCTGAGGCCCCGGGGACGTAGGATATTAATATCTGAACCTCGTAAAACTCGTTGTGTTCTTATGTGTGTGATTGAGTATTCTCTCGAGTTAGGTCGAATCTGCTAGATCTAGGTTTAACAAAGTGGTATCAGAGCTATGTTCTCGTTTACCTCGGTAATTTGGGTTCTTTGAACCCTTATTTGGTATTTTTCTGCTTTAGATCTGTATTGTGGTTCTTATAGATCTGTAGCTCTTGGTTCTAGATCTGGTTTTCTTGATTTCTGTGTCAAGATTTGTCTATTTGAGATTTTTTGATCTAGAAGGTTTTTTCTGCAAAGATTTTGAAAATATGTTTGATTCCTCATTTAAAATCATACCTTTCGATGGGAATACTGATTTTGTTATGTGGCAGGTACGTATGAAGGCTACATTGATCAAGGAAAGGTGCTGGAGAGTAATTGAGCAAAAATATGAACCCCCCAAAGACCCTCCTAAGAAAACTGAAGAGGGTGGTGACAAAGAACTAGTTGTTGAACTGCTTGATGAAGATCAACAAGCACATGCAGAGATAATGATAAGGTTGACTGATGAGGTAGCACGTCAGGTAATGTCCTTTACCACAACTTACACACTGTGGGAAGGACTTTCTGAACTATACCTTGTAAAATCTTTGCCTAATCGTATTAGTTTGTTGTGCAAGCTGTTTACTTTCAAGATGAATGTGTCTTTTCCTTTGAATGAAAATCTTGATAAGTTTCTTAAGCTAACTCAAGATTTAGATAGATGTGGGGATAAAATAATTGAGACCTATAGGGTTGTGTTGTTGCTTAACTCTCTACCTTCTCAATTTGATCATTTTAAAGATATCATACAATATGGTAATGAAGATGTCACAACTAAGAGGATTGTAGAGGCTGTAATTCAGAAAAATGATGTGGTTAAGGTCTTTAAGACCAAGCAGGAACAGAAAACTGAAATTCTTATGGCTAAAGAAAAATTTAAGGCTAAAAATAAAGAATTTCATAAAAAGGAGAAAAATAAAGAGCAACCTAAAGATAAGCCCAAAACCCAAGATGACAAGCCTAGTGGGGATAAACCTAAATCTGATGCTACTTTTAATTGTCATTATTGTGGTAAACCTGGGCATAAAATCAAAGATTGTTATAAGAAGAAGAGAAATGATGCAAAAAAGGCTAAGAATGAATCTGTTGTGCTTGAATCTTCCTGTTCTTATGATCATGAGTTGCTTGTCTTTAGTGGTTCTAGTGACTCAGCTTGCTGGATTCTAGATTCTGGTTGTACTATGTATGCTACCCTTAATAAACATTGGTTTGATTCTCTGAAATTAATTGATGGTGGGGAGGTTATGTTGGGAGATCACACTTCTCTTTCAATTAAAGGCATAGACAATATTCCTCTAAAGATGCATGATAATAAGATAAGGGTTCTCCAAAATGTTAGGTGGGTGCCTGATTTGAGGAGAAGTTTAATGTTTGAAAGTGTGTTTGATGATATGAACGTTGATATAAATACAAAACATGTCAATAAAGTTGTTATGAAAGATAGAAAGGTCGTTATTAGATCTGTAAAAAAAAGGTGGTTTATATCTTGTTGATGCTTTTGTTGCTGAAATAAATGTTGCTGTTCATGATAAGTCTATGAATCCTGTTGACACTAAACTGTGGCATGATAGACTTGGGCATATAGGAAACAAGGGATTATTTGAGTTATACAAGCATGATGTTCTGTCTAAGAAACCTACTGATTTGCATAAATGTGAAAATTGCACTATGGGAAAACATACCAAAAATAGCTTTAAGAACTCATCTTTTGTTGCTTCTGAAAAGTTAGAGTATGTCCATTCTGATCTTTGGGGCCCAGCCCAGGTTGATACTATAGGGGAGAAAAGATACTTTATCTCCTTTATAGATCAATATTCAAGAAAAGTTTGGATATACCTACTTAAAACAAAAGATGCAGCTTTTGGAGCATTTAATGACTGGAAAAGTCAGGTTGAAAATGAAACAGATTTAAAGTTGAAATGCTTGAAAACTAATAATGGGCTTGAATTTTGTAACTCTTTGTTTAATTCCTTTTGTCATGAACATGGTATTAAGAGGCAGTTTACAGTGCCTGGCACCCCTTAGCAGAATGGAACTGCTGAAAGGATGAACAGGACACTCTTGGAAAAGGCTAGATGTATGTTGATAGCTTCTAGATTAAAACAATCCTTGTGGGGTGAAGTTGTTACAACAGCAGTCTATTTAATAAATAGGATCCCCTCATCTGCTATTAACTTCAAAACTCCTTATGAATTATGGAATGGTAGAAAGCCTAACATTACACACCTGAGACCTTTTGGTTGTACAACTTATGCACACCAGTCACTGGGAAAGCTTAACCCTAGGTCTCAGAAGTGTGTAATGCTAGGGTACCCAGTAGGAGTTAAAGGATATAAACTGCTATCTATTCAACCTGGTGCTTATAAATCTTTTGTGAGTAGAGATGTCATCTTTAAAGAAGATGAGTTCTATTTTAAAGATAAACTGACTGCCATGATTAAGCTTACAGGTACACAATATCTTGATGAGATCAGACACACACCACAATTCTACTTGCCTGTGGATGACAATGAAGAGGAAGAATCTGAGCCAGCAGACATGACCCCTAGACTTGATCAGGGGAATGATGGTGCACAAGCTTTGCAAACACACCAATCAGGGGGAGCAGTTGAGTTACATGAAGAGGAATAGGTAAGGCCCGAGGCCAATGAAGAGCATGAGGCCAATGATGGTATAGCCTCTGTTAATTCCTCTTCTCAGCATGTACTTTCTGATTTGTCAAATAATCCTGAACAACATGCTCTCACTGATTATCAACTAACTCGTGATAGGGAACCTAAAAGGATAATCCCAAATAAAAAGTACATGAGTAATGTTGTTGAGTTTGCATTTCTTGTTGCTTCTGTGGTGAATGCTTATACTCCTAATACTTATGAGCAAGCTATTAAATGTTCTCATGCTAAACAATGGTTGGTTGCTATGAAGGATGAAATAGATTCCATGTATGTAAACAAAACTTGGATTCTTATGCCAAAACCTAAGCATGCTAGACTGATAGATTACAAATGGATTTATAAGTTGAAAGATGGAGTAAGTAAAAGTGACCCACCTAGATACAAAGCTAGGTTGGTGGCCAAAGGGTTCACCCAAAAGGAAGGAAAAGATTACAATGAAATCTTTGCTCCGGTTGTGAAATATAAACCTATGAGAATGTTGCTTGCTATGACTGCTGTTTATGATCTGGATTTGGAGCAAATGGATGTTAAAATTGTATTCTTGCATGGTGATTTGTTTGAAACTATATATATGAAATAACCAAAGAGTTTTGTTAGAACTGATAAATCTGACCATGCTTGTTTGCTGAAAAAATCTATCTATGGTTTAAAGCAGACTCCACGACCGTGGAATCTGAAATTTAATGCTTGCATGTTAAAGCTTGGTTTCAGAAAAAGAAAATATGATGCATGTGTGCATTTTAGGGGTATTAGGAGTCAGTCTCCCATGTATGTGTTGCTTTATGTTGATGATATTTTATTAATCTCTAAGTCTAAGGATAAAATTGTTGAGATTAAGAAGAATTTAAGTGCAAAATTTGATATGAAAGACTTGGGCCCTGCCAAGTGCCTTCTGGGCATAAACATCATTAGAGATAGGGCTAGAAGGAAATTGTGGTTGTCACAATCTGATTATACTCAGAAGGTCTTAGCAAGGTTTAATGTGGATAGTGTTAATGTCTCTCCTATACCATTAGGAGGGCACCTGGACCTAACCAAATTAAAACTTACTGAGATAGATTCTGAGTATAAGAAGATGAAAACAACTCCTTATGATGTTGTTGTGGGACCAGTCATGTATAACATGATCTGTACTCGGCCTGATCTTGCTTTCTCTGTGAGTGTTTTGAGTCGTTTTATGTCTGAACATGGGGAGAGACACTGGCTTGCTATGAAATATCTCCTTAAATACCTTGCTGGTACAGTTTCTGTTGGACTAACCTATGGTAGGCATGAAGAGAGCAACAATCTATATGGCTATGTAGATTCAGATTATGCAAGCAATAAAGATAACATGAAATCTACATCAGCATTTATGTTTACATGGTTTGGTAACTGTGTTTCATGGAAGGCACAACTGTAGCCCATTGTAGCTCTGTCCTCAACAGAGGCAGAGTATATTGCTGCAACAGAAGCCTGCAAGGAGGCGTTGTGGTTACAAGAACTGCTCAAAGAAATAGAAGGAAGGCCTTACAAGGCAACCCTACACATTGACCGTCAGAGTGCTTTGTATTTGTGTAAAGACCTTATGTATCACGAGATAACAAAGCACATAGACGTACGCTATCACTTCATACGTGAGAAAGTGGAAGAGCAGCTTGTGAATGTGAAGATCAGTGGTGATGTCAACCCAGTAGTCTTTGGGACCAAGATAGGGCCGAGGGACAAGTTCCTGTTCTGCAGGAAGTCCTTGCACATTGAGGAGGTAAAGTAAGCTAAAGGCTAGGGCCGACGATGGAGAAGTTTACCCTAAATCCTGTGACTGGGTTGAGCTGTGTTCTACAATTTTCTTCCTATGTTCTATGATATGTAAATGGCAATTAGGAGGGAAATTGTTAGTATAAGTGTATGCTTGTATTAAGAACTAGATCAAATGTAATAGAATTAGATGACAAGGACATTGAAGCAACATGGAACCCTTAGGTGAGAATAGGCGTGTGGGACATCGGACCATGTGGTTCGAGTCAGTCCCTGGCCATTCGAACCTGAGTTGGGTCTGTGATGGCTTGTAGAACATAAGTGTTGGGACATATGCTATTTCATAACATATGTCATGATACTGGGCTCGGACATCAATTGGGCTTAGTGGCCCATACATTTGCTGAAGCTCTTTAGGGTTTCCTGGTTAGCTCCACTATATAACCGAAGGGCTAACCCTAGCTGCCCACTTCGGATCTTACTATTCATTCCAACTTCAGAGAAAGAGAGAGCGCTCAGAGAGAGAGAATAGAAGGAGAAGACGGAGTCCAGAACAGAAGAAGCTTCCTCGCTTCTGTTTGTGGTGCCATTGTCGTCGGTGTGGTTGGAGCTTTGAGATCTCCGAAAGGCGTATTCGATATTGCCTGTCTCCGTCGACTTGTGGTTTCTAAGGGGGTTTTCTTGAACCTTTGTCGAGTTGATGTTCTCATGTATTCCCTAGTCTAGATTCGTTCGTTTGATCTGTTCTTCGTTTTACTCTTGTAATTGCCATAGCTATTATAGTGGATTTAGGGCCTTGTTCTTGAGGCCCCGAGGATGTAGGATATTCATATCCGAGCCTCGTAAAACTCATTGTGTTCTTGTGTGTGTGATTGAGTATTCTCTAGTTAGGTTGAATATGCTAGATCTAGGTTTAACAATTGGATATTTGGATCTGCTTCCTCTCGGATGTCAAAAGTTGTTTCCTCGACGCATCGCCGTCGGATCCATGATCGGAGAGGACAACGACTGGATGAGGACCTTGGGCTTGTTCTCTGGATGCAAACGACGATGTCTTCCCTCAATCCCTTAAGGAACGATGTCGATGATGAGGTTCGGCCCTCCGATCACATCACCCCTTTGTCGCCGCCTCCTCCTTCGTTGACAACGTCGACATATTCTCCGCCGCCGAGTTCCCTTCTCCCAGCTACAGCAGCGGAGGATTTTCAGGCGAGGTCTTTATTAAGGACGCCTCTTGTTTTCAAAATTTTCTTTTATTTTAAAAATAAATAAATAAATAACAAAGTTAGAGTTGAATTGGAGCTAGGGAACAGGGTGGAAGTTTACAAAAATTAAAGGGCATCATCCGGAAAAAAAAACATTGGGAACCAATCGGAATTGTTTTAAATACATGAGCACTAGACGAAATTTTCCTATTTTAAATTTTTACCTTTTCCAAATGAGTGAGGTTAGAGGCAAGATGTCGGAATGGCTATTGACAAGATAATTTCACCTAAATTACCACATGTCCTTTTCATTTTTTCCGAACACATTGTAAAAAGGCCCAAAACTCTCTTTTCCCGAATCAAAACCTAAATCTATCGAACGAATTGTTTTGATAGAAAATAACCTAAAATCGATGAAATCAATCAAAATATCAATTGATCGGCACACGAATTGGTATATCGCTCTCTTTACATGATTATCGAGTGGCGATTTTTGGTCTTCTTTAAAAAAAACCTCGAAGAAAGGAGCTCGACAGATAGAAACGAGGTACATTAAGGAGCTCTCCAGGTATAGACGAGGTTAATAAGTAACCTCGGTGCATCAAAACGAGGGTATGAAGGAGACTCGTCAAGTTTTTGCAAGGTATATAAGGACCCCTTTTGAAGATCTTGTCTGAAGCCTCATTGACTTCAGCCGAGCTAAATAAATAACCTCGGCTCCATTGAGTGAGGTTAAGGAGGGAGCTCATTGGATATTGACGAGGTTATCAAATAGCCTCATTGACTTAAGTCGAGCTTCATAAATTTCCCCGGCTTCTGTTGTTGGGTGAGCTTGCCTGGTGGCTTGCCGCCTGGCTAAGCCGGTTCGCGTCCTTTGCAGGCTAGGGTTCGGACCCGTGTGGGATTAGTCGATAACCTCGGAACCCCCCACGTCCAAAAAAACAAAAAAAAATAATTGTTTTCATTTTAAATATGAGAAAGTACTAAGTGTAAAAAGGGAAACACCTTATGAAAAAAAAAATTTGTGTTGTCCAACGCGATGGAGTTTGGTATAATATCAATATGTACATGCATGCATCCACCACCAACTATTGAAAAAAAATATATATGATACCTTATTAAAGTAATGAAATAAAGATATCGCAATGTAATTTATACATACAACAAACGTAGCTTTCAATCATTTTGTCCAACCGAAAAAGCTACACCAATATGACCCACAATAAATAATTCAACATTTAATGTACAATGGTTTGAAAATAGAAGAATAAGTTTACATTTTTAAAATAATTAAGAACGTTGTAGAGTCTATACATAACTTATACATGTACAAAGTAATTAAATTAGTTTTTTTATGGTATTTTTTGACGGTCTCCCGTCTGTCGACTTTGACTGATTTTGAATTCTTACTTAATAAAAAAAACTTATAGAATAATCCTATATTGATTATAAAGAATTAGAGAATAATTATTTATAAGTTGGAATGAAATCTTATACTACCTCCGTTCCATAATACATGGGCTTTTCCTTTTTGACACGTTTTTTAAGGAGCGAAAAACTCTATGAAATATTATTTTTTTAATCAAATTTTTTATATCATTTGATACTTATTACTAATAAGTATCAAATTATATAAAAAATTTAATTAAAAAAATAATATTTCATATAGTTTTTCGCTCCTTAAAAAACGTGCCGAAAACTAAAAACCCATGTATTTTGGAACGGAGGGAGTATAATAGCTTAAGTTTTTTTTTTTTTTGAAAGACGCTTAAGTTTATTTTAATTATTAATATATATATATATATATATATATATATATATATATATATAAACAGTCTAATTAACATTAAATTAAAAAACTCTAACATTATAAACATCTCATGAAAAATACTCCATCAATATTCAAAAATTGAAAAACTACTCATTTTTTTAATATTGTTATAATTATTGATCTGGTTTTTTATATTGCTATAATTATAACCCCATTTTATTTATTTATTTATTTATTTTGATTAGGTAAAGATTTGGGTAGGAAAGACCTACCTAAGAGCATCTTTTCGGATGAGATCCTTGATATCTGAATTAAGAATGATGGAGTTCTCCTAAGAAGAATGGCCAAGGTGTGATAATTATAACCCCAATGTTTATACCATCGATAAACTATACGGAATATTAAAATCAATATAATATCACCTAATTTTTAACATACCATTAACCATTAGGAATATTAAATTGAACAGGATTAAAAAAAAAGGAGTATTAAATTGAACTATTGAAGAGTCAAAAATTGTACATCGTAGTTTAACATTTGATGGAATTTCATTACATATTAAAATCGTGTGCATTGTTGAGCGTCCTTTATTTTCCTTGGGGAGTCGGGTGGGTGACATACTCTCGGAAGCTACGCACCACGTAACCTTACAGCTCGGACAAGATAGAGAGAGAGGGGGGAGGCAGTTTTGGAGGATTGATTGATTATACAGAGAATTCGAGGAGCAAAGAGGGAAGAACGAACAAGAGGGGGGAGGAAAGGAGGGGAAAAAACCCAGATTCCTATTTCCTGTGTGATCAGATTTCTGGGTTTTTATCTCAAAACCCAGATTTTGATCTACACAGTTTGGAGGTTATCAATTGTTGTTGTTTTTTTTTCTTTCCCCCACTGAGGGAATTTGCGAGAAAGAGGAAAAGATTGTTCGATTTGGGGCCGGTTTGTTTCAATCGGTTTAGTTGTTGGGGTAGTGTTTTGATTAATTTTATATAAGAAACGGAGACATGATGAGGTGTGAAGAAGACGCTGATCAGGGGTTTGATTTGAATTTGAGCCCTGATTTTTGTGTTCACTGCTCAATTTGCCTTGATTTGGTGGAGATTGATGGGGCTAGATCGAGGGCTAAGCTGCAATGCGGCCATGAATTCCATCTGGGTAACCATTTTTTCTTTTTTCCTTACTGATTTCTGTTTAAGGAGGTAATGAATCATGGTTTTTGTGAAGAATGGAGATGGTTTCATCCCTTGCATGTTTCATTTTTTGGTGTTTGATGGATCATAATTGCATTATTGTTGTTAATTCAATCTTTGATTAGCTCGGCTTTGTGACTGAATTGGTCCCTTAATTTATAATTAAGGGTGGATTTGCTTGAACTGTGATCACACTGCTATGATACTTTGGATTGTTTATGAATTGATACCCCATTTTATCCTCTTGAATATTTTGTGAGTAGATTTTTTTTTTTAGATTTTTAAATCTGATTTTGTGAGCAGAGGTTACCATCATGTTTATTGAGCATTTCTGCACTTCTAGTTCTTAGCCCCCAATAGTTGGTTATCCCCATGTGATGTCACAATTTCTATTCGCTGTTCATATCGGAGATACGTTTCGAAATTGCTTATGTTGTCTATTCTGCAAGGAAACAATGGCCCTTTAATCTTGAATTGCATGGTTAAGTATGCCTGCAAGACCCACATATGTTTCCATCTTTGTTATTCTAGGTTTGAAATTTTTGTACCCTTCAGCCGACGTGCTTGTTGCAGACTGGCAGTTGGTCTTGATAGAGAGAATGTTCAACTTAGAATGTGGATTATTTACATTTTTGGATTAATTAGCATATAAAAGACAAAAGGTTGGATTCACCTTTTTTGCTTTGTTTTAATTTTTTTACATGGGAAGTTAAAGGCAATAACAACTGCAACGATAAACAGTGTTATTTTTGGAAATGTGCCCATTAAGGGGCATGTTTGAGAGCGTAATATGTGCCCACCTTGGAAAGGTTTTTTGTTTGCATTCCAGCTGCCAAGGGTTGGTATTTTGGTTAGGCTAAACTACTCGCAAATTAAGTTATTTATTCAATTGTGGAATCCAAGCTCATAAATATGCTTTTCTGACTAGGTTTTGTTTTTGTTATACATTATCAAGTGCAATATAGTCCTAAGGCCAGTAACGGAAACTGTTAAGGTTAGTTGAGTATCGTTTTCGTCTATCTTTGGTGGCAAACTTGAATGCAGGAGCTCCTAGATTTACTGCTTAGTGCTCTAGCATTTACTAATGTTCTAACTCCTGACAAATGGCTTGAAAGCTGTGTCTCATCAAGCTGTAATAAGAAGTATTTCTTTTTGTACCAAATGGGTCGAATCAAGGCATGAAGCTGGGTAGCACAATAATGAAGGAGGGATTTATAGGAAAGAGAGGGGGGAAGGTTTCATGTCCAGGAATCAAATTGGAAACTAAGAACACAAGATGATGAAGTTTTTGTCAACTGTTTTACCCATTTATATCCAGAATGGTTGTGGCTCTGTTGATTCTGATGTAGAGAGACATGGAAGTCAGCAGGATAAGAAAGGTGAAATAATGCCAGAACCTGGAAATTTTGGCTGTGTTTCCCCCTTCTTTGTGAAATCCGATGATTTTATAAGGAATGGGTAACATGACGTCCTTGGTATCTGATAAGAGAAATGGTAGTCAGGAATCCAGATTCATGTGGCAATAAGGACAGCCACAATTGCCTGTAGAGGGGAAACATAAGGACAGGGAATAAGTATCCAAAGCAATCTAACTTGCTGACGCTGAGAAGTGAAGTGTTGGGTGTGCACAGCACTGCAAGGCAGGGGTGAGAAAAAAGGGGCAAATAAACTGAAAAGGGAAATGTTGAGTGCTAGAGTTTGAAATGACATTTTAATCCCTTTCTTGATATGAATAGGTTGTTCAGTACCTTGAATTCCTAGGTGTTTAGGAATGGGAAAGAATTGAATCTCCAAACATGATATTTTTTCTCGAAAGCATGATTGAAGTACCTGAAATCTAAACCATAATCCTAATTTCTCTTTCTGAACAAAGTTGAAAAGTATTGGGGCTTACCCATTTGGTATTTTGGTTGCATGTTTGTATGGGGGAAACTTGTTGGCAATGTGCTGAAGGATAATGGAATAATAAGTATCATCATTGAATCCAAAGAAAGACTTTTTCTCGTTAGATAGGGTTGGCAGTTGGAGTCCGTGTCCATCGAGTGGGACATAACTCACATGCCCTTTCTAGATGTATGTGAAGTGATAATGCACAGTGCCTTATTTTCAGATTTGAGGAAAGAATGTGGATGATATTGACACCTAGGATCTCCAAGCATTATTTTATGCACTTGATAATATGGTGGTTCATTTCATTCCATGTGGTTATGCTGATGAAAAAGTGGTTGGTGAAGGGTAAAGGCAAGTGATGGAGGATGTTATCAATTAGTTGCTGAACAAAAATTATAGAGGGGGTCCTAAAGTATCTTTCTCTGTTGTATCTTTCTGCTTCATTCTTTTGGTTCATCAATGGAAAGGTATAGCTCTTATGCTTGTAATTTTTTTAATAATTATATTAACATTTTTGTTCCACGCTATCACATATTAGACGAAGAGATAGACTGGTACAAACTTGAAGTTGAAAGACATATTTTTGAACTTTTAGAAACTGCCTTCAATCTTAAAATGAATCTGAAAGGTGGATTTTCTACTGAAACCGAATGTTGAATTTTCCTCATCATCCTTGATGTGTTGGACTATAAAGGCGTTTACATTTGGAAATGAGGCATATGCATTTTGCTTGCAAGTATAAACCTTCTCTTCTGTGTTTTTACATCAGTAGTTGCAAATTGGAGTCTCTGGGATCTTTACCTTGAGATTCCTGCCAGAAGGCTTTGTTTGTTTACCCCACTTGTAGACCATTTTTGCCCTCTGCAATTCAAGAACATCTAAACATATTTACTTTTATTATATGACTTGCAGAGATTATCTTTTATTAATGGCCGTTTTTTCCCATACACTGTCATGCAGATTGCATTGGATCAGCATTTAATGTTAAAGGAACTATGCAGTGCCCTAATTGCAGAAATATTGAGAAAGGTCAATGGCTGTACGCAAATGGTTCTGCAAACACGGCTTCTGATTTCGGCATGGATTCATGGATTGCTGAGCAGTATCCCTTCTTTCTTGTGGTGATTCAGCTTGTCCTTCTGCTTATAGTATTATGCATTTTTGTTACTTTATTTCATCTATACAGTTGCACTTACTCATTGAAGGGACAGAAGTTTGGCAATATATTTTACCACTGAATCCATCTCTGGTCAATTTAGTAGGTTACAAAATTGCACTGAATGCACATTTTATTAGAGTTTAATCCAGTACTTTATCAGCAAACTGATGAGTAAAGCTAGTACACAGCTTGAATATAGGAAAAGAGATCAGTTGACAGTTAACCAAAAACTTGATACCAAAATCAAGACCAAGACCAAAACAAAGATCTTTTTTCACTAGGTCTGTTTAGTTACTGGAAATCGTTATCATCATTGAGGTTTCCTACAGTGACCATCTAAAGAACTTTGGTACTCATGGCGAAAATATCCAAGGCATCTCTTTGTATCTTGTTCTCCACTGCCGCCTTTTCCTCTATTTGCAGATAAGGAGAAGCCATTCTTGAAATTCTTTGCTCCACAGTCATGTGAAACCATCTATCTACTCAATATTTTGTTATTTTCTTTCTATGGTATTTCTCCATAAATGCAATCTGCAACAGAGTTCTGTTATAGTGTTTGTTACTAAACTTTCACTTCATACTTTGTACTGTTAGAGCAAGCCCAACAACTCTTGTAAAAATTCTCTAAAATAGAGATCAAAACATCAAAATCTCTAAAAAAATTATCCTCCAACTCCAACAGTTTCTCTATTATACAGATTTTTGCATTTATTATATATTATAATAAATGCAGAATTTCATAATATAATAGATGATTTTTTTAAACTTTAGATAACTAGTATAGTTCTCGTACCTTTTACGAGATTTATCCCATAAAATAAATAAATTTGATTTATTTATTTATTATTATAATTTATTTTGTTGAAAATATCAATGTCTTCATTTTATTATTTTTCATTTACTAATCATGTATGATTTTTAAGGATGATAAAAACTTTATAAAATATCAACCTTTAATTTTTTTTTTAATTTCATACTATATAATATTTGTGATATATATTAAATTATATAAGGAAATTATGAATCCAATAAAGCTTTATATTTTGAATCCCATTTTAGTTTCATATATTATATAATATTTATAAGTCCAACTAAGCTTTATATTTTGAATCCCATTTAAATCTGGGGCTTGGAGAAAACATTTAATTTTAGAGATTTTTCTCTTCCTCTAAATATAGAGAAATTTTTACCCTCTTTGCTCATTTCTCTATTTTACAAAACTATATAGAGGAGCTGTTGGACCATGAAATCTATCTTTTTCTCTAAATTTTCCATTTTTCTCTATTTTGGAGCTTCTCTTGGGGTTGCTCTTAGTATGTAATGGTTTGGGGCCTAACAGTTGCAAATTTTGATGGCATTGCTAATATTTTTTCCATATGGAGGGAATTTTGAAGTTTGTTCCTTCAAGCTCAATTTTGTTTCTTTTTCCCCTGTGCCTTCCAGTAATAATCATTTTACATTTAATAATTTCTAGGTTAAAAAAAAAAAATTCTCTGCCCTATGAGTAGTTACCAAATTCAAACTTCCATTTGATCTCTAAATGAGTGCTTCTTTCTGGAAGAATCATAAATTGTTTAACATTATTATTGCTACAGCCTCAATTACAATCAGAAGTTTATCACTGTAAAGTTTAGACACTGAATGACATGAAAACATTCACTAACATGTGCATTATTCTATTCTGCAGCCATATGGGTTTCGCATTTGTCCATTCCGTGGAGTAACGTAAGTTATAGATCTTCTATCCATATTCTATTCTACATTCGCAATACACATGCTTTGTCATTTCAATCTAGATATAATAACTTCTGTAGAGCTTGGATATTCAGACTATATAAGCTGATAATATTATCTGTTACAGGGAAGTGGATAACCCACCTGTTGCAGGTCATGCTTTTTATGGAAACCATGATAATATTGGAGAACAGATGCCCCCATCTTCCCCTGGGCTCGCATATTTCACCTATTTCAGGCCTCATCCACAAGCATCTTTGAATCCTAATGAACATATGGATGGTCCAAATTTAAACCCCTTCGATGACTCGTATAGACAAAATGAAATCTTCGCATCTCATGCAATTCCTTCCATTGATGTGCATCATCCAACTTGGAGGAATCAACCTGCACCTTCCTCTCCAACAGGCAGCCAAATGATTGAGAGTAGTCATCCGAACTTGAGGGCTAATGTTGTTGAACCCGATGCTGCAACAGGATCAAGATTTCCTGGACATTCCTTATCAAATCCAAGGTAAGTTCTTTTGTTTGATAGTTGTAAATGGATTTCATTGTAGATCATAAATTTTTATTTCGATTATGTTTTTCTGTGTGTGGGTGTTTAAACACACATCCGTGTGAGAAATTTTGGATATTCATAATGATTTTTAACCCAGTGGCCAGATGATCATCCAGCTGCAGCCACTGCCTCTAAATTACCATTTTGGTGGCTGTTTTTTTTTCTTCATGCTGATTTGGATTGTGTGTCTATAATGGCGCGTTTATTTGACAAATGTTGGTGTGGGATGAGTAGATGAGTTGGGAATTGAGGAATATTAATCAGGAGAGACTGCACCTTAAAGTGCAAAAAGATGCATTACTTCCTCTTGGTTTCTTCTTGAAATTTTGATTCCATCTTCTACTCGCAATCCAACATGTTATGAGAAATGACAACCCTTTGGGACTCCCAACTTAATTTTATGGGGAGGCTTTATTTCCAAGAACAGCCTAGTAACGCCTTTGGGTGTCATGTTTAACCATATGTACAAAAGAAATCTGCTTAGTCCTCAAATGATAATCTAAGTTGGTATATCCCAGCTATCTTGCATTTTGTGTTCGTTTCTTTATATTAATGCATCAATTGCTGTAGGCCCAGCGTTGGAACGGGAAGCTCTTCCACTGCAATTGTAGCCCATCAAAATCCAGATAGCAGTGTGTATGCTTTTGGAGGAACTCAACCCCCGCCTTCGTTCAGCCGACCACCCCACCCAGTGGGCACACCTTTGCCCTACCCTTCTCCAAGCGCCAGGAGACCCAATGGCTTTAGAGGCTTTCCTGCATTTCCGCCTGCTGGACGGCCATATGACCCAAGGGGCTGGTTTTACTACCCTCCCTATTTATCAACAGGCTACAACCTCCAAGCAACCGAAAGTCCCATTCCAAACTACTTTCATCCCTGGGGAAGAGGTGTTCATGTTCCAGTGCAGCCTCACGCGCGTGAATCTGAGAGGCTCAGACACCGTTGACTTTGAAGGTATCATAAACTATGAGCCATTAAACCTTTTAAGAGCTGCACGGTACGTGTGAACGTATATTGCAGTTGTGGTGCCAGGAACTGGAACAAGTTCTCATGTACTTAAAAACTTTTTAGAGTAAATTACGTATAAGTATTATCGCTATGAGAGGAAAAACACCGGCCCTCGGATATGTGGATAGTTATCCCGAGTATAGAACATTTTTCTTTCAACCGTATGTGAATGTCACAAAGTAGAACAGCTGAACATACGTGTAAAGGATTTTTTCTTTTTCCAATTACAGATGATGGCACACAGCCTCTGGAGAGCAATGATGTTGCTTGTATTGCTCCTTGGGTCAATGTTTGTGCCATTTTTATTGATTTATTTTCTTCAAGAAAAATGCTTACTTTAGTTTTGCATCTGAAAACTAGTAGAGATGGCGACGAACTGATTCAGAAAGGTAGTGTTGCATAAGCACAAGTAGGGATGGTCACATGATGGATTCAGTAAGGAGGTTCGACGAACTGATTCAGAACAAGTAGAGATGGCGACGAGCTGATTCAGAAAGGTAGAGTTGCATCTAAGCACAAGTAGGGATGGTAATGCGACGGATTCAGTAAGTAGGTTCAACGAACTGATTCAAAACAAGTAGAGATGGTGACGAACTGATTCAGAAAGGTAGTGTTGCATCTAAGCACAAGTAGGGATGGTAGCGTGGTGGATTAAGTAGGTATGTTCGATTCATAAAGGTCTCCAAACTTCGTCGAAAACCAATAGTCAATTTTTTGCTTTATGATGCTTACCTATTATGTGCAACTCGATTTTTTGGACAAATAGGCTCATTTTTTATCGCAATTTTGGACTGTGGTAAAAAGTCAAGCATACAAGTTAATGACTTCAACTCGAGGCCTAAGCTTGTTAACTTACCTTGTTCATGTCTAATCATTAACTTGTATACCCGACTCAAATTTCTTTTCTAATGTATCAAAATTAAAACCGCTATCTATAGATCAATGTTGATGTTAGGATCCGGGTTCTACTAACTGGGTCTAGATTGATTGTATAGGATTGGGCCCATTTTGTTAGTCTTGTATGATATGGACCGGATCTGTTATAAATACAGATCGGTCCCATTTTCTGTAAACATTGAATTGAGCTACAAAAATGCAAAACAAACTTTCCCTCCAAAACCTCTCTCTCCATCGTCTTCCTCATTTCGTTTGTTACAGCTAACCGAATTCAGATCTTGAATCATAGATCAAATCCAACATGGTATCAGAGCTTGATCCAATGATTTGAGTTCGTCTATAGCTTGGATCTATTCTTTCTGCTCGTTTCCATTCGATTTCTCTACTAGATCTCACATGGCGGACGAACAAGCCAAACAAGATCCAAATGATCCATTTTTCATCCATCCAAGCGATCATCCTGAATTGATACTTGTCACTCCTCCTTTTGGAGGCAAAGGATTCGGAGAATGGCGCAGATCGGTCAGAATTGCCCTCTCTACGAAGAATAAAGTTGGCTTTGTCAATGGATCCATCGTCAGGCCAACAACAGACTCTCCGAAGTTCAGATTGTGGGAGAGATGCAACGACGTGGTCTTCTCTTGGATCACCAACAGCTTGACTCTAGAAATCAAACGCAGTGTGATTTACAATGATACTGCAGAAGCAGTTTTGCGACAACTCAATTCCAGGTTTAACAAGGTAGGAGGGACACAATTGTACTCTATCAAGCAAGAGCTAGCAGCCACAGTGCAAGGTACGAGTTCCTTCTCCGATTACTTCACTAGAGTGAAGATCCTTTGGGATGAATTGGATAACGTAAAGAATCTTCTGAATTGTGCTTGTCGTGGATGTACTTGCAATTATGCTGCAAAATTTGGCAAATATGAGGAGAATTAAAGAATTGTGAAACTTCTTATGGGATTAAATGAGTCCTTTACTATTGTGCGTGGTTCTATCTTGATGATGGAGCCCCTTCCAGATTTGGATCGAATATACTGTATGTTGTCACAGGAAGAAAGCCAAAGGGAGACTAAAGGTGGATCTGGATCTGTGCAAAGTGAAGGAGTGTCTATGCATGCAAAAGCTTCTCACTCTGGATCTAAAGGTGCAGGTTCAGAGACCACTGGATCCTCTTCCCTTTATGGTAATTCTCATAGTCAACAATCAGGAAAAGGAGGTGCAGACAAAGACAAAAATAGATCTGAGAGGAAACCTCTCTATTGCACCAACGGTAAGAAGACTAACCATACTGTGGATAGGTGTTATTTCATCAATGGCTTTCTACCGGGTTATGTAGAGAATAAAGACAAGAAGGACAATGGTGAGAAGAGATTTGCTGGATCAGCAAATCAGAATCCGAAATCTGAGTTTAGTAGTGATCAGATAGCTCACCTGGTCTCTCTACTGCAATCCACCAGTTCTTCATCTCGCAACAAGGAACCAGTTGCTGATGATTTTGCTGGGTTCTCAGGTACCACTCTTTCTCAACAAATTTTGGATGGTCGTGTTTGGGTTGTGGACAGTGGTGATAGTGGACATATGTGCAGTGATTTGAAGCTATTCAAATCTCATTACAATTTGTCCAAGCCATTGACAGTTACCTTACCCACTGGTCAATCAACCAGCATTACTATGGCATGCATAGTAGAGATTGTGCAAGGATTGAGCTTACACAACACTTTGTTTGTTCCAGATTTTCAATGTAATCTGATCTCAGTGGGGAAATTAATAAGGGATCTGCACTGCTTTGTGTTATTCACATAAAGAGGGTGTTATTTGCAGGCACCTTCTATGAAGAGGCCTATGAAGATTGGTGATCTCGTGAAGGATCTCTTCCTGATTGGACACAAGTCTGTCGATGGTGTTGCTGCTCACACACACAATTCACAGAATAAGAGATCTCCAACTGTGGATATCTCAGTTTGGCACAAGAGGTTGGAGCATCTACCTCTTTATAGACTTCAGAATTTCCCTTATATCCATGTTGAGCATTGCAGTGACAATGATTTGAAATCCCGTGTAATCTGTGCTAGAGCTAGACAAGCCAGGTTACCATTTCCTTTGAGTTCCATTAAGACTAAGAATGCTTTTGAGTTGGTTCATGTTGATGTCTGGGGACCATACAGGGTTTTCACTCGTGACAATTGTAGGTATTTTCTAACTTTGGTGGATGATTTTACTCTCACTTGGTTGCAATTGCTGCCCAACAAAGCTTCTGCTTTTACTGCTATGAAACAATTTTTTGTCATGATTGAGAGGCAATATGGCAAGCATGTCAAGTCCATTAGGACTGACAATGCTTTGGAACTAGGAGGAAGCAGTGAGCACACACAATTCCTTCTTGATCATGGGACAACCCATCAAATTAAGTTCATGCTCTGCTACACCGCAACAAAATGGTGTGGTTGAACGTAAACATAGGCACATCTTAGAGGTAGCACGGAGTCTCAGTTTGATTCTGGGATGCCTAAAAGGTTCTGGGGTGAGAGTGTTCTCATGGCCATCCACATCATCAACAGGTTGCCCAGCAAATTGTTGAAAATGAAACATTTGAGGTACTTCACTGTCGTGCTCCTTTCTTTGCTCACTATAAGTGCTTTGGATGTCTATGTTATGCTTTCACTTTGTCTCATGGTAGAGATAAGTTTGCCCCTAGAGCCTCACCTTGTGTTCTGTTGGGGTATCCAGGAGGAAAGAAAGGTTATAAACTGTTTGATATTGAGCATCAGAGAGTGTTGGTCTCTAGGGATGTGGTGTTCCATGAGAATATCTATCCCTACATTTCTCTGCCTTCTTCTTTCAAGAATGATCCTCCATTCTTCACTTGCCCTTCCCCTGATCCAACAGTAGTTGCAGACTTGGATGAGCCTAATGTGAGTGGAAACAATGGGCATGAGCAACCTTCAGTCCCTCCCATACCACCTTCAACTCCTCCTATACGTTCTTCCAGAGATCATCATCCTCCTTCTCACCTGTCTGATTATGTTTGTTCCCATTGTGATGCTTCTGAATTTTGCTTCCACACAATTACTTCTGATTGTCACTTCCCCTCAGCTTCAGCACCTGATAGCTCTAGGCCTGAGCATGAACCATTTACCTTTGATGAGGCTTGTCATTTTGAGGTCTGGCAAGGTGCAATGCATGATGAATTCAAAGCTTTGGATCCCAATGGCACTTGGGAAGTGGTAGATCTGACAAAAGGGAAACGGGCAATCGGATGTAAGTGGGTTTATAAAGTCAAAAGAAAGGCATATGGGTTAATAGAGCGGTACAAAGTGAGGTTGGTGGTGAAAGGTTTCACTCAAAAGGAGGGAGTGGACTACAATGAAACCTTTTCACCGATTGTAAAAATGACCACAGTTAGAGCTTTAGTCTCAGTGGCTTTGCAACGTGATTGGACTTTGTTGAAATTGGACGTTAATAACTCCTTTCTACATGGGCATCTTGATGAAGAAGTCTACATGAAGGTGCCCCCTGGATTGGTTGTCCCAGGTTCGAATAAGGCTTGTCATCTTTGCAAGTCACTCTATGGCTTGAAGCAGGCATCCAGGCAGTGGTATGCTCGCCTTTCTTCTACCTTGCGTCATCGTGGGTATACTCAGTCTCCGAGTGACTATTCCTTGTTCTTCCGAAAGTATCGAGGGTTGATTTGCTTTGTGGCAGTCTATGTAGACGACATACTCGTCACTGGGAGTGATAGTGCAGAAATGCTCAATTTAAAGGCCTTCCTAGATGCCGAATTTCGTATCAAAGATCTAGGGGATTTGAGTTTCTTTGTGGGAATTGAATTTATCAAAGTCCCTGATGGTTTCATTATAAGCCAGCAACGCTTCATTAATGAGTTGCTTGCTGATTTCTCTTGTGAAGGATCTCGTGTGGTAAGTCCATTGGAGCCACACCTGCAACTCTCACTTGCTGATGGAGAGTTACTTGAGGATCCTTCATCTTATCGGCGTCTTGTAGGAAAATTGAATTTTCTCGTTCACACACGCCCTAACCCGACCTTCACTGTACAATTCCTAATCCAGTTTCTTCATGCACCTCGCACTGCTCACATGGAGACTGCTATTCATACACTACGTTACTTGAAAGGAACTGCTACCAAAGGATTGTTGTTAACCAAATCATCAAATTTCACTCTTAGAGCGTTTTGTGACGCTGATTGGGCGAGCTGCCCCTTTTCCAAGCGATCTATCTCTGGTTTTGTAATTTTTATGGACTCGTGTTTGATTTCATGGAAATCAAAGAAGCAACAGAGTGTTTCCCTCTCCTCTGCAGAGGCGGAATATCGATCACTTCGACGTGTTTGCACAGAGATAGCATGGCTTACTCGCTTGCTTGCTGAATTAGATATGTCAGGGATCACTCCAGTTCCAGTTCGGTGTGACAATCAGGCATCAATTTACATTGCTAAAAACCCCGTTTATCACGATCGCACTAAACACATAGAACTAGACTGCCACTATGCTCGGGAAAAGCTCTTAGATGGTCTCATTTCTCTCCATCACGTACCTTCCCACGCTCAATTGGCGGACTTCCTCGCCAAAAACGTCCTAGATTGCCATTTGAGACCTCTTCTACACAAGATTGGAGTAGTGGAAACCCCTCCTCCATCTTGAGGGGGGGTGTTAGGATCCGGGTTCTACTAACCGGGTCTTGTATGATATGGGCCGGATCTGTTATAAATACAGATTGGTCCCATTTTCTGTAAACATTGAATTAAGCTACAGAAATGCAAAACAAACTTTCCCTCCAAAACCTCTCTCTCCATCGTCTTCCTCGTTTCGTTTGTTACAGCTAACCGAATTCAGATCTTGGATCATAAATCAAATCCAAAAGTTGATAATGCTGACATTTTAATTTACCATCTTGTATCCAAAAGTAACTTTAAATAACGGTCTAGCCCGACTAAAATTTTTTAAAAAGAGGTGATTTTCTGCAAAAAAAATAATAACAAAGGGTGGTGAAATGGGAGCATAGGTAAATAAAGGGTGGTTTTATGTAATTTGCTCTGAATGATGTGAGCAGGCCAAGTGGCTGTGGGGCCCGACACCGTGACAAACTGCAGAGAGAAAAAGATTTTTTGGGGCCCACAAGAAGATGAACTACAACACCACACACGTGTCGGGTTTGAGCTGGAGCTCCATTTCCATGGCCTGGTCTTGTTCATCATCCCTGCAATCGCAATCGCATTCCCAATTCCAATTTTCCAACTCCTTCCTGTGTGCGATTTGTGTCTCTGCAATCACAAATCCACCCTTACGCCCCACTTTCACACTAATTCAGATCAGTTACATCTCTCCGGATGCGCTAAATCCCTTCTTTTTGTATCTCAAAGAACCCTAATTTTGTATACCCTAACCCTAATTTCAAACTCCAGAAAGTAAGATGTCAGCCCAAGCCGTAACCTCCCGCCACTCAGTCGATTCCTGCACTCTCCAGTTGCAATCATGGAAGCCCTTCATCCCCAATTCCACCTCCAAAACCCTAGATTCAGATTCCTACACCTCCTCCAAGCGCCCTTGCCTGTCCGATCGAGCGACGTCGTTTTCTATCTCCGCCGACGCCCTCGACATGTCCAGGCTCAGCCTTTTTGACGATGACGAGAAGCCCCTTACCTCATCCCACAAGAAGGATCGGCTGCGCTGGATGGCTCGGAAGAGGCGGCGCCGTGGGTCCCGCTCGGTGTCAGGGAGGAGCAGCGACTGGAGCGGGGCCCGCACTGGACGCTGCTGTTCCATTGCCGCGACGGCTACCTGCTCGGATTTCATGGTGACCGCCGCCGGCACGGATTCGAGCGGGGAGTTGTTTGGTCATGGCAGTGTGGAGGCAAATTGGAGTTCTGATATGAGCGACGCCAGGAATTCGAGGAGAGAGAAGGGGGAGAGGAATGTGACTGGGGAAAGAGACAATATGGGATCTGGAGTGGGGATTGATGCACATGTTAGCGAGTCTGGGTATGGAAGCGAACCAGGTTATCGTGGTGATGCAGAGTTTGGCTATGAAGATGAGGTCGATGAAGAGGATGAAGATGCCAGGTTTTCACTATGGGGCGATAGATTCGGAGGTAATTTGCTTAACTGTGCCTAACCATTTGATTGAGATTTATCTGTCAGAGCATGCCTGTGACTTGATGTAGAAATACAGCTAGATTGAATTGCATCTGTGTAAGCTTGAAACAGAAAGATAGAAAGGTATTAACTTGGAGATGGGTTTTCCATTTCTACCATTGCAAAGAGTGAAAGTTTGCGATGAGTAAGAATTTTTATCTGATTGAAAAGAAACCTGATATGTTGATTGGTACCTGCCTGAATCCTGATGCCTCAATTTGGTTAGAATTGTATGAATTGGCATGAGCATCATGTCCTTGTTTTATTGAAGTGAGTTCTTCTTTGTTAATAAGATATAAGATGATCAGAGGTACGGGGAATTGTAAGCTATTCACGAAGACAGTTGTGGAAATTGGAGACAATAGAATAGGGATGGAATTATGGAATGAAAATTGAGTAAGAAGATCTATCATTCCCTTGTGGCTGTTAAGTTTTTTCAGATATGTGATGTCGGTATGAATTAGTGGTTGTTGTTTCTCCGTGATACTGAAAAGTGTGGACAGTTTGATTGAGATGAATATTAGGCTGTTGTGAAGGTGTAATCTGCGGGTTCTCCTCCATTTCTTCTATATATGAGATTTTAAATTAGCTCGCTTTCAGACATTCTTCCTATTTTATATTTGAGTAAAGTACAAGGGTCTAGGATAATGGAAGATGGTTTGAAATTTGAAATTCGGATAATCGTGTTTCAATGAGTATAGAACTATAGATATTAAGTGGGACAAAATGATCTTTTTACAAAATATAATCTTTTTTTTATTAAGTGGAACAAAATGATCTGAAAATCGTAGCAAAAAAAGAGTATGTATCCAAAGGTAAATTAAGGTTTTTTTTCTTTTCTCGGAAGTAGTTGGGTCCACCTTTGTGGGCTTGATTAATCTCATAAGAGATCCTCCTTGTTGGACCTCTATGTAGAGCTCTGTTTGCATAGAGGCCGTTCTCTTGGATAAATGACAAGTGACCACCCCAATCATGGGACTTAAACCTTTGAGGAAAGCCTATGTCTCTTTGGGTACCTTGACCATATTTGCCATATGGGATGGATAAATGTAAAGTAAGTTGCCCAGTTATTGAACACTTGCTTAGAAACGAGTGTTTGGGTACTTGATCAATTTTGGGTTTGGTGCAGGCATTAGATTTCCTGTAGTTTCATTTTTGTGTACCTTATCAAGCTTATCTGAAATGATTGTGTGTGATTATTGTTGAAGTGTGAACAATTTGCTTTTTATGATAAGATATGTGTGAGTCAAAGTAAGCAAAATAAAGGATCAGTTGTTTGTGTAAATTGAATGAAAAGATAAGTGGTTTGTAATGATCAGTTGTTTACTCTCTTATTATAAGTCCTGGTGTTCTGATTGTTATGTGCAAAATTTTGAAGTAGATCAGATTGTGAAAAATGACTTGTCAGGTCTCTTGTGATGGGATTTCAGGCTTGATCTCTTCTTAAGCATGCTAAGTTGACACCACACCACGAATTGTTCGTTTCTTACAAAATGCTAACTTGTGCATCTATGTTTTCTCTGCACCTTAGATCTCAATATGGAAGTGGTTGGGGAGAATACATTTGCAGATCAAAAGGTGCACTATAGAGGACGCCGCAGGAAGAATGATCTGAGGATGTTTGATTCTGTCAGATAACCAATCTCTGCACTCTTGTAAATTGTAATACCATCTCAGCCCCAAAAAACTCACCAGCCACCCTGCGAGTGAGTGGATGACACATGGTAAGGGCGAGTTTTGTTCAGGCATTGGTGGAGTTTCATTTTCTTGTTCTTCCATCTCATTCAGCTCATATAAGTGTATATTAGAACATAATGCATTTTCTGCATATGTATGATACGACTCATGTACAACAAATTGTGTAATAACCGAGTATCTTGTGCCCTAGTCGAAATAAGGGCACATGTATATATATTGATGTTTTCGCTGTCCGTGGACCGTGGTTGCTCTTTGTCTAGAGCTATTTTGTTTTATCAGGTAAGAATTCGAAATACTAGATGTAATTCTGGTAAATCGAAAGGGTACAAAGAGCATCAGATATATAGACCCGTCATGATACAGCTAACAAACACATCAAATCACAATCTATGAACCAATCAACCAAGGCAAAATAAGGAAAATAATCCTCAAAACATCTATAAACGATGTTTAGAGCCAATTTTGCTTGGGAAATAACCAATTTGAATCTCCCAATGACAAAACTAGTAATACTAATATGTGTGCATTCAGTTGACATTTTTTAATATCTTAGTGGTGTAGACTTTAGATCATAAATTTATTATTTTTAATATTTTTTCAGGGTTTTCTACTAGTCTATTACAACTCCTCCAAAATTCTAGCTCTTGTTTGGTAATAATTAAATCTCCTTATTTTTCTTCTGTATTTAAATGAAAGGTGCAAATAAATAAATAGGCCGTAACATTTAAGTGGTATACAAGTAACTCTATGTGCTATAATACCATTAATTAATGTTTGGTAATAAATCACAAAACTCTATTTTCAAAGCCACCTATAACCTAATCGGTAATTCATTATCACCGTTGACGTTTCATAAGCTGGACCACACGTTACCCCATTGGCTAATGGCTATCTCCTTATGAATATGGCATTAGAAAAGCTTCAACTCCTTCAAGCCTTCAATCATCATAATAAATACCTTAGATGTGGGTATAAATAAGTACTCCCTTCGATTCAAAATACATTTCATTTGACTTTTTAACACATATTTTAATGAGCTAAAAACTATATAATATATTAACTTTATTATTATTATTATTTTACAATCTAATACTCCCTCCGTCTCAAAATACATGTCTTTTTAGCTCATAAAATTTTGTAAAAAATACATGTCTTTTTAGATTTAATCATTACATTTAACCTACTTTTACATCTAATCATTACTTTAATTTTTACATCACCCCTACTCTCCTCCTCACAAATTAAAAAAAAAAAGAAACAAATACAATTCTAATCATTACACTTAACATACTTTTTATATCTAATCATTACACTTAACATACTTCTTAATTCCCGTGCTCCGTCCTAAAAAGACATGTATTTTAAGAGGGATGGAGTACTTATTATTACCAACAAATATTAAGTTGTAAAAAAATAATTTAAAAAAGTTGATATTTTATATAGTTTTTACCTTCTTAAAATACGTGTTGAAAAGTCAAACGACATATATTTTGGATCGAATGTAGTATATTTTATCAATAATTAACAGTACGTTGTATCAAATGGATTTATAGAATTATTAATTGAAATGTAGACATATATGTTGTAGTTATGATCGATATGGATACATGGCCCATTTTCTTTGGTTTCTAGCACTTATTTTTTAAGAAATTATTGTTATTATTATTAATATATAAAAGTGATATATGTCATTGTGTTGTGTGGTCCAATTCCAAGAACTTATGAAGTTCTTTCCTTGATTAAAAAAAAATTCCAAGAACTTATGAATCTATCAAACGGAAAGTTACCCGATTGATCCTATTAGAGATTTAGAGACACAGTTTTTGTCAATCTAGGCTCCTGCCTAATTAAATAAAGTCTAAAAGCCATAAAATCACTCTTTATTCGCCCTTGTTTTCAATTAATCACCCCTTATTCAGAAATTTTCACTTAAACACGTTATAACAAACTGCTTCAGTCTGCTTGCAAGTAACCACTCATCCTCCTATTTTTCTCTAAATTTAACTTCTATTAAATTTAACTTGAAAGTAAATGACGAAAATGTCCCCAAATTTGGTTTTATAGTTTTTGTTTATTATTATATATACAAAATTATCATTAATATATGCAAGTTGTGCAACTGGAATCTAGTCTTTTGAGCTTCAAATTGAACTAGCCTAGGACTTACTAGAATTTTGGAGGGATTTTTAAATTCATGTTTAGAACACATATCAAGCGGCAAGTGTCCACCTCTACTAGTAGGTCAGATGTAGCCATACCTCTTTCGGTCATCGACGCTTTGTTTGCATCCTCCTCTGACAATGCTTGATAGGGATCGAGGTGGAGGTTGTTCGGGTTTCGCCTTAAATGTGTTTATGCCTACCTTTGATTTATTTCTCAAGACTATAAAAACAGAAAAATAATAGTAGTGTACTAAAAACACATTGAGTGGCATTTTAGTCTTTCACTTTCAAGTTAAATTGTGAAAGTTTAAGGGAAAATGAGAGGATGGGTGGTTAATTGCAAACAATTTATTATAATGGGTGGTTAAGTGAATGTTTTTTTAATAAGAGGTGGTTAATTGAAAACAAGATGAATATTAAAAGGTGATTTTTATGCATTTTGGCCTTTAAAGGCCAAAATGCAAGAATAGTTATTATTAGGGATGAAATGCGAGAGTCGAGGCTTAGATGGATTTGGTCATGTGCAACGGAGAGTTCAAAGTGCGCCAATACGCAGGTGTGAAACCTTAACTATCGAGGGTGTCCGACGACGAAGAGGGAGACCGAGGAAAAACTGGAATGAGGTTATTAGATAGGACCTTGTTGTTTTAGGAGTCACCAAAGAGATGACGTACGATAGGATAAGATGGAAGAGGGCGGCTCGCATAGAGGAGGACTAGCTATATGTGACGTCGGAGTATCTACGTGCATATCCCACACCCAAGCCCCGTATATCTCCCATGCTATGATATATATAGTGTGCATTAGTTGCATTAGTTACCCATGCATACTTAGTATCCCATGCCATCTTGGCTAAATTTGTGTTTAGTTTACTTTACTATATTTCTATTCTATTTTATCTTCTTCTTTTTTTCGTGCGGGTCTTTCGAAAACACCTTCTCACAATATAATTGGGGAAATGGTGCGTACATCCTGACCCCCCGATCCAGCTCATAAGAGGGATACACCGAGTGTTAAAACTAAGATTCGAAAGATAACGAAAACAATTTGAGCGGAAGCGAATAAAATCGATGCGAGAAACACAACAAACATGAAAGATCGAACACCATAGATTTTGTCATGACATTGGGCTAATATTGAGTGGGTCGAGTCATATAGAAAGCCCATGTACAAACCCAAAAGGGTTAGTCCAGATTAGGCATCTGGATATAAGAGGATAGGAGCATTTGTAATAGGATTCATCCAGAATATACAAACACTTCTTCCTTCCTGTTTCTCCCCGAATCTTGCACGAATTGCCTCGCTTAATTCCTTCCATCGCGCACCCTTTCGCTGCAACAGAAATCCCTGTACCCAAACATCAGCTCGGTCGTGCATATACATTCCCGCCAGCTCCACCTTCTGCAATTTTGAAATGTTGAAGAGGGAGAAGTACTTCTCACACTTGCGAACCCAGTTGCGCGGCTTCTTCCCGTCAAAAGTGGAAAAATCTATTTTTGGAAATCTGTTGGTGAAATTTCCGCCAAGATTCTCAGATCTCGGTGTCGCAGACCTTTCTTGGCCCAAATTCGCTCCCGAATTCGCTCCTGGCACTGGTCTTGTGCGATTCCCCGTTGCTGATGTGCGCGTTACTGCTCCCGAGTCATCACCTTCACACGAGGGAGCTCCATTCTCCATTTCCGGTGACGATCCCGGTTCTTCCAAGATCGGCGGCCTCTGATTCAGTGGAAGTAGACTCTTGATCAGTGCGGTTAATGTCTCATACTTCTGATTCGACATCGCTTGGTATTGTTCCGTCTTGGACTGAAATATTTCGAAAGCCTCCTGAAATTCATCATGCCACTTCGCTGTTGCCTGGAGAGATTGTTGCGCCGCCGTCGCGAACTGTTGCATCTACCGGAGATTTTCTTCCCACGATTTCATGCGCGTTCCTTCTTCCATCGCCGAGGACTAAACTACTCTGGTACCACTTTGTTACACCCGATGTTGGTTTAATGGTGGAATTCGGTGACAAGAATGAAAAGAGAGTAAGAGAGATAGGAAAGGAATTTGAGGAAGGAAGAAGTGTTTGTATATTCTGGATGAATCCTATTACAAATGCTCATATCCTCTTATATCCAGATGCCTAATCCGAACTAACCCTTTTGGGTTTGTACATGGGCTTTCTATATGACTCGACCCACTCAATATTAGCCCAATCCACAATTTTCATGCTCACTTACAATCCATCATTGCCAGAGAATTATTTTGTTTCTAGCTACATCAGTGGCTTGAAACCGGAGATTAAGTCATTGGTAAAGCTTGGCAGACCTACCAATTTGGCTATGGCGTTTGAGCAATCAAGATTGCATAATGAAGTCGTACAAGCCATAGTCAAGATGAGTAAGAGTCCATGGAGATTCAGCTCACCAGCCGTGACGGGGGCCAAGAATCAATTCACAGGAGCAGGCGGAGGAACAAAGACAGGGACGTCGGGAACCAGGGCACCATTCACATTGAAGCAAGGCATAGGAATTGGGGGCGATGGTAGGCGGACACCTGGCTTGTGCTATCGTTGTGGAGATCGTTACTTCGTTGGGCATAAGTGCAAGACAACCTCAGTGAATATGATATCAGCTTCCAGTATTGATCAAGAGGAGGGAACCGAGGAGATAGGCGACTTGCTAGACCAGGTTGAGCAATCAAGTGTAGAAATTGAAGGCCAAGAAGCTTTTGTGCATGTTGTGACGGGAAATGAATCAGCTAACTCTATCAAGATCAAAGGAAAAGTGGGCAGTAAAATCATTAATATCCTGATCGATAGCGGGGCTACCCACAATTTCTTGGATCCAAAAGTTGCACAAGACGCAGGGTTGACAATGCAGAAGACAGGAGTGATGATTGTGATCAAAGGAAAAGTGGGCAGTAAAATCATTAATATCCTGATCGATAGCGGGGCTACCCACAGTTTCTTGGATCCAAAAGTTGCACAAGACGCAGGGTTGACAGTGCAGAAGACATAAGTGATGATTGTGGAAGCATTCAATGGGAATCAGTCCTTGTGTGATCAAGAGTGCAAAGGATTTACATGGGAAATGCAGGGCAATGTGTACCAATTCGATATCAGGGTCATGAGGGCTGGAAAATGCGATCTCTTATTGGGAGGAGATTGGATGAGGAACTATAGCCCGGTTTTATTTGATTACGAGAAGATGAGGATTGCCTTCGTACGAAATGGTCGCAGGGTCGAGCTACATGAAACAATTGGGGAAGCCTCGATCAAGATGGTGATCGGGCAAACATTGCAGAAGTTGCTGCAAAAAGGCGATTCGGTAGTAATGGATCAGGTCGCCCAAGTTTGTCAGATCCAAGCTCAGGAGGTAGCCCTACCGGATGAAATTGCAGCTGTTTTACAGAGATTTGAGGATGTGTTTGTAGAACCTAAAGGCTTGCCTCCTCGAAGGGGATGCGAGCATAGCATATGTCTCAAAGAAGGAGCATCACTGGTTTATGCAAAGCCATATCGGTACCCCTTCCTACAGAAGAATGAAATCGAGAAGCAGGTAAAGAAAATATTGAAAAGCTCAATCATTCGTCCTAGCCAAAGTCCATTTGCGTCGCCAACCTTGTTAGTAAAGAAGAAGGATGGATTATGGCGGTTTTGTGTTGATTACAGGCGCCTGAACAACATTATAGTCAAAGATAAATTCCCCATCCCTCATATTGAGGAGTTACTAGATGAGTTGAATGGTGCGGAAGTGTTTTCAAAACTTGATCTGCGAGCTGGGTATCATCAAGTCAGAGTGATGGAGGAAGATATTCCAAAGACAGCTTTTCGAACTCACCACGGACACTACGAGTTCAAGGTAATGCCCTTCGGGCTAACGAATGCACCCGCAACCTTTCAAGCACTTATGAACAGTGTATTTGAGAAACATTTGAGACGTTTTGTGCTGGGTTTTTTTACGACATATTAGTCTACAGTAGGACTATGGCTGCACATGTGTGTCATCTTGAGCAAGTCCTAGAGTTGTTGCGGATTAACAAGCTTTATGCAAAGAGGTCTAAGTGTGACTTTGCCAAACCGAGTGTGGAGTATATAGGCCATGTGATTTCCAGGAATTGAGTGGCCACAGACCCACAAAAGGTGAAGGTTGTGGTGGATTGGCCTGTTCCCCGAAACATGAAAGAGTTGAGAAGTTTCTTGGGGTTGGCAAGGTACTATAGGAGATTCATTAGGAATTTTGGAGTGATTGGTAGACCACTTATCGAGCTACTGAAAAAAGGTAACTTCAAGTGGGATAGTGAGGCAGCATAGGCATTTGAAAAACTGAAATCATTGCTGTCCACACCACCAGTTATTGGCCTGCCAGATTTCAGCTAAGTATTTGAAATAGAGATGGATGCTTGTGATACGAGTATGGGAGCAATTTTGATGCAACAAGGAAGGCCTTTGGCGTTTATTAGCAAGGCTCTCCATGGCCAACATCTCTTACTTTCAACCTATGAGAAGGAACTCTTGATTGTGCTGTTGGCAGTAGATAAATGGAGGCATTACTTGGAGCCAAGTCAGTTCGTCATCAAAACAGATCATTAGGCCTTGAAATATCTGCTAGAGCAGCAAGTGACCACCCATTTGCAAAGGAAAGCTATAAGGAAGTTGCTTGGACTTTCTTATTCTATTCAGTACAAGAAGGGCCAGGAAAATAAGGTTGTCGATGCTCTTTCGAGGCAATTTGAGAACCGAGTTGGGGACACCTATGCAGATTGTAATGTTGTGTCAGTGGTAGTGCCCAAATGGATGATGGAGGTTACTGCAAGTTATGAAGGTGATCAGGTAGTGAAGGATTGCATTGTAATGGCCGTATTAGATCCGGATTCAAGCTACCAATGGACTCAAGGGGTGTTGAGGTACAGGGGCCGAGTGTACATAGGCACTCAGGGCCACCTCAGGCAACAAATTACCGAGGCTATGCACATGGAAGTTGTTGGGGGGCACTCAGGCACATATCAACGTCTTAAGCAGTGGTTCTTTTGGCCGGCTATGAGGCGCTTTGTGGAGTTGTATATTAGCGAATGCAAGGTCTGTCAGCGTTGCAAGGCAGAACACGTTGCTTACCCGGGATTATTGCAGCCATTGCACGTGCCGAAGCAACCATGGTGCTCTATTAGTATGGATTTCGTAGAGAAGTTGGCAAAGTCCAGAGGTAAGGACTCCATACTAGTTTTTGTCGATCGACTAACCAAGTACGCTCATTTCATATTGCTAGCACACCCTTTTACAGCGGCTCAAGCGGCATACGAGTTCTTGGAAACTGTGTTTAAATTGCACGGCCTTCCGGAGGATATTGTCTCTGATATGGATCGCATCTTCACAAGTCATTTTTGGAAGGAATTGTTTGCAGCCTTGGGAACAAAACTGAAGCTCTCTACAACATATCACCCTCAAACCGATGGTCAAACGGAGAGGGTGAATTAATGCCTAGAGAATTATCTACGATGTATGACAACAAGCATGCCCAAATAGTGGGCAAAGTGGGTTACATTGGCTGAATGGTGGTATAATACAAACTTTCATACTTCGCTCGGGATGACACCATTCCAGGCGCTTTATGGATACACGCCGCCGCAGTTGGGAATCATTAAGAAGGCAGTTACGACGGGTGTTGTAGACGAGTGGCTTAGGGACATAGATCAAGTGCTATTAGGCTTGAAAGAAAGTCTCCAACAGGCTCAAGTTCGTATGAAACAAGTAGCTGATCAGCACAGAAGCGAGAGGCAGTTCCAGGTGAGGGACATGGTTTACTTAAAATTGCAACCTTGTCGGCATTCATCAATTGCGGTGCGACGCTGCCTCAAGCTGAGTCCTAGATTTTTTGGACCTAATGAGGTTTTGGAGAAAGTTGGCTCTGTTGCTTATAGGTTGAAGCTACCCGACTCAGGCAGGCTGCATCCCGTGTTCCATGTGTCTCAGTTGAAAGCTCAAATAGGCACGAACACAATACCCTCACTTGATCCACCAGTGACCAGCGACGACGGGGAGCTTCGTGTCATGCATGAGAGGATTTTGGATACTCGTGTGTACAGGCTATCGAATGGTGAACCGGTCACCAAATGGTTGATCAAGTGGGTGAACTTAGGTGAGGAGGAAGCCACCTGGGAGCCTACAGGACATGTTCTTCGACAATTTCCGGATTTTTCCTTATGACAGACTTGAGGACAAGTCTGGCTAACAAAGGGGATAATTGTCATGACATTGGGCTAATATTGAGTGGGTCAAGTCATAAAGCCCATGTACAAACCCAAAAGGGTTAGTCCGGATTAGGCATCTGGATATAAGAGGATAGGAGCATTTGTAATAGGATTCATCCAGAATATACAAACACTTCTTCCTTCCTCAAATTCCTTTTCTATCTCTCTTACTCTCTTTTCATTCTTTTCACTGAATTCCACCATTAAACCAGCCTCGGGTGTAACAGATTTTACGAGGTTCGGCAAGAATGCCTACGTCCTCGATGCCTCAAGAATCGACCGAATCCGCTAAGTAAAAGTTCATAGAGGGTACAATCAAGTAACATATACACACAAAAAACCCTAGATCTAGCATGCATGTGAATAAGAGATAAGAGAAGAAGAAAATCCCCATGTGTGGAAAACCAGAGATCGAATAAATCTTCGATCTTCCAAACCCTAGATCTTCAAATGAGGAAGAAGCAACCACCCAAGTTATAAGCTTTCGCTGCACCACCACCAGAAGGCCTCCGAGATCAACCACCTTCTTCATCTAAACACCGCCTGGAGTGGAGAACAAAGGGAATGAGAGCAAACCCTAGAAACCCAGAAACCCTAGGAGAGAGAGAGAGAGAGTTGAATCTGAAGAAGCAAGGAGTTGAAGAGAGCTTTTATAGCTAGGTCACGGGATCAGATGAAACGCCAAGGCCAAAACACAACGCTTCACAATCCGGACAATGGGCTACCAAACTCAACTCCTTTCTGAAGATCGATCATGGGCTCGGTTTTTCCCAAAGCCCACTCAGAGTTCTTCCCATAATATCATACATATTATACATATTATATATATATATATATATATATATATATATATATATATATATATATATATATATATATATATTATACAATATACCCAACTATTGTCCATTAAACTTGTTAGAGGATCAAGTCGATTTCTCGACTCAGTACGACTCGGTTGAATTTAACTACAGTCGTGCATCCGTATATAATAATAATATAATATATAATATATGTTATATGCATACTCATCACATACACATACATGATACAAGCACATAACAATATTACATGCAACACATATAAAAACCAAGACATAGGAAAATAACCACATATCATTACACTAAGATTGTTGTTGTTGCTGTTGTAAACACTACCACATAATGTTGAACCGTACGTGTAATTAATAATGATACACCTCCTCCGTTCCAAAATACATGAATTTTTAACTTTGTGTATAAGTTTTAATAAACAAAATCCTTCACTTTTAAAAAAACATTATCATTTCGCTAATTTTTTCACAAATTTTATTATTTTTAATACACACTACATATTTTAACCAATTAAAATCTTTTAAAATGTTAACAACAAACAAATCATTACAATCCTCTATCTAGAAAATATAAAAGACTGTCTATTTTAAAACAAAACTTTACATCTAAAAATCCATCTAGTTTGGAACGGATGTAGTATATTAAGAATTGAAAATCCCATTTTTCTCATTCTAAATATATTAATTATACAAATCTAGCTAGCTAATATCCAATATTGAGTTTAAATTGAATGATTATAATAATGGATGCAATTTCATAAATGTCAACATATGAACTACTTATACTACTTTAGGCTAGATATTCATCCTAAGCATGGAATTGAAATAAACATTTAAATCAAAAATCATGATATGAATTAGGTGACCACGTTCTTGTTGCCAATAAAAAAGAACACATGTGGTCCGATCGATCGGTAATACGTCATTATCTTCCAAACTATTACTAACATTTAGTGTCATCTAAGATTGCAAATCCATCTCTTCAATGCCTCATCATATCATATTCATATATTAGCACCATAAAATTCAATGATGATGACAATAACAAACAATTAATAGACCTTTAATTTACTTATATGTTGCATCAATCAACATATTAAAAGTTGCATAAATTCATAATTATTCAGCAATTTGCTGCTAGTATGTTGGAGGACCAACTAACTAATTTTCATATACAAAATTTAAAGTTAGCCAATTGGATGCTTAATGTTTTGTTATGATTTTTGACAAGTTCATGCCAACAAAATACCTAAAATTGAGTTTCACGTAACTTTATGAGTAACAATGCTTAAATAACTCTTTTGATGATTAATCTTGATATTTGATAACAAAGGGATATTTATTAGAGTGTCTAAGATGATCAGTTCAATTTCTAACGAGTGATCGAGCCCGAGTTTTTACAAGCGCGCGTTAATGGTACAATGTCATCTAATTTTATTTTAATAGATTGTAGTCTCAATCTTTTAGCTTTCTGTGTATATAAAACTTGTGTTTATCTATTTCAAATAATAAATCCAATAAAATGTATTATCATTTATTTATCACTAAACATTTTGATCCGTCAAAATTTACTTTGTTATTGATACACATTATTAGATTCGCCAAAAAAAAAAAATAGATGCATTTTTTCCTTAAAAAAGTTAGTTGCAATCGAAACAACTAGCAATAATATTTTTCAAATTTTAAAGTTTAGGAAATATTAATAACACATAATGAAAAGGAATAGTCAACCCAATTGGGCGTCCATTCGTCCATAACACTCAAATAATATAAGTTTTTTTTTATATATAAATCAATTATTTGGCACCAAATTTCACCTTTAAGTGAGAGTTGGGTTTCCATTTTTTGGAATTTTTTAGGGAGGTGGGAGGTGAAGCTAAAGTTGCTAATCTAAGTCACCTTGTTAGTTTCTTTTTTTGATAAACTTTTTAGTTTCTTTTTTGATATCAAATCATGAATAAATATTTTCAATCATATTATATTTTGCTTATGAGTAAAATCAATAACGATCATAGAGAACGTAGTTTTGTCCACATTGGGGTATGATACTATGATCTAACTAAAAAGATACCAACCTATATATCTTTTTTTTTTTAATAAACTACCTATATATCTATGATCTAACTAAAAAGATACCAACTTAAATTATAAAGATATAAATATATATACAATCAAGCCTCACAGATTTTTTCTTAACTGACTGATTTGGAATTAGCCCTATACCATAGCTTGAGGCTTTATAGACTTCCATTTCAAGCATTTATGAATATCAGATTCCGATTAATTTCTTAATTGACTATTTTTTTTCATCTAGCTTCTTAGATAACAAGTTTGGGTACATTCAACTTACTATTACAACTAGTACTCTTCTTTTAGATACCATGTATTATAACCAGGTATGGAAACATAAATTAAAATTTGGGTAGACCGGATAAGTTAAGATTTTTCATATACACATGATTTTTATTAAGAAAACTCTTATTTTAATAAATAAATACATATTTTTTTTATTAATTTTTTTACCTATTTTTTAATTTTTAAAAATTGGGGTAGGCTAGAGCGGACCCCAGACTGATTATAATGTTTAATACTATGAAAAACATTACTCAGGAGGTAGAAAGTTTTTAGAGCAAACACGATTATATGAGTATGGTATTGTTTTAAATTAAATAAACATAAAGATCTCTATGTAATATGAATGTAAGATAATAAATAATATTATTTTAAGATAACACATACGTATTTGTTTTATTATAAAATGTCGTTATTTTTCCCGTTAAAAAATATATAAATAAATAAAAAAAATGGCCAAAGAAAAGAAAACTAACAAAATAAGAATATGAAACACAATACAATAACATTGAGTCAATATTTAAATTGGTGTACTCCTAACATATAACAATGTATAACCAGATATAAAAATAAATAAACTTACATAACTTCTTATCTAAGTACCTAAATAAGTGGAGTACGTAAAACTTATGGTTTCGAAACTTTTGAGATGAATTACAATATGTGAATGTAAATCTAAGTAAACTATAAAAACATTATATTTTATTAAAATTAAATTAAATATATTAATATATTTACAGCTTTCAAACACACATAACTTTTTGCTCATGTGTCAGATTATGATGTATTATATATCAAAACGAAACTATCGATGAGGAGAATACACATAGGTAATTTGTCGGATGAGAGAGAGAGCACGTCCTCCTCCATGTAGGGATGTTATAAGAACTGAACAACTCAAGCTCGACTCTGGATCGGCTCGAAAAAGCTCAACTCGAGCTCGTTCACTTATTTAAACAAGTCGAGCTTGAACAAAATTTTAAGCTTGGCTCGTTCGAATAAAGCTCGAATAGCTCGAATTCTATGGAATTTCTAAAATTTCCTTTAGGTTAACATGTTATATAACCAAGTAGAACTACTTAAAGCTCGAAAAAAGCTCGGCTCGAGCTCGTTCATTTCCTAAACAAGCCCAGTTTGAGCAAAATAAAAAGCTCGTTTAAAAATTAGGCTCGGCTCAAGCTCGTTTAAAAAACGAACAAGCTTGAACATGCCAAGCTCGGCTCGAATAACACCACTACCATGTCCCTTTTGGCTCCGCTCTGATTATTACCTTATCAATTAATTAAAACACGTCGTTTACTATTCATGTACTTTTTTAGAATAATAAAAAACTATATAAATATCAAATTTTAAATATTTTTTTATAAATTTATACTTAATATTCATAAGTATGAATTATTTAAAAAGCTGATATTTTATATAGTTTTTTAACACATGTATAATATAAACCCTAAAAAAGTACATTCAGATTTCCATTCAACTTATTGTAAATTTAAAAATATATAGTTCATCAATTCAAGTTCATATCATACACAAACAAATCTCCAATGACAGACAATTGTACTAAATAATCTAAATTTTGAGTTAGGTTTGTATAATAACATGAATTTTGAGGCATTTCAATCATTTTTCTATTTCTTAAAATTCACTTGCATGTATTATATGATCTCTTGAAAAGACTAACATCACAAAGATACTAACCATAGATGAGTTATACTATACAAATCATCCAACATTAGTTATAAAGAAAAAAGCTTGAAGAAATTACTCAACTACTCATTGAAATATTGCTTACTTGGAATTATTTTTCACAACCTTGAAATTTTGTGCTGTTTTTCGAAACTATCCAAAAATTGGGGTGATTTTGTGCGATAAAACAATATGGGGGCAAAATAGTAAATAAACATACCGTCCGAAATGCTTATTTAACTCCTCCGTCCTACCAAAGATGAAATTGCATAGCCCTAATCTCTTCCCTAAGACTATTCAATTCCGCCCCAAATCAGAGCTCTGACCGCACTAAGCGCCGCCGAGCGAGATCGGAATATGGGTTCGGAGCTCACATACCGCGGCCACGACGACGACACCACGCCGCCTGCCTCCGATGCCTACTCCCCCAAGCCCCACAAGCCCTGGCTCGCCGTGGCCCGCCCGATCCGCTACATCCTCCGCGAGCAGCGCCTCCTCTTCATCCTCATCGGCGTCGCCATCGCCTCCCTCTTCTTCACCCTCCTCCCTTCATCGTCTCCCTCCGAGATCCACCCCTCCTACTTCGATCGCGAGGAATCGTTCCTTTCAGCCGAGTCCACTCGCCTCACCACCCGCCCCCGCTTCTCCTCGTACTACGGTGCCGGATTCGGATCCGTCAGCGGCAAAATTCCCCTCGGCCTCAAGAGGAAGGGCCTCCGCGTCGTCGTCACCGGCGGGGCTGGCTTCGTCGGCTCCCACCTCGTCGATCGCCTGATCGCCAGAGGCGACAACGTCATCGTCGTCGACAATTTCTTCACCGGCAGGAAGGAGAACGTCGCGCACCATTTTGGAAACCCTAATTTCGAGCTCATCCGACACGACGTCGTTGAGCCCATCCTCTTGGAGGTCGATCAGATCTATCACCTCGCCTGCCCCGCCTCCCCCGTCCACTACAAGCACAACCCCGTCAAAACGATCATATCCTTTTTCATCCATATGATTTCGATTTCAATTTGAATTTCAGTTTCAGTTTATTCGATTTGGTATGTGTTCTACTACTTCAAGTTGGCCTTGACGACGTCGTTTTAGCGCACAAGACGAATGTGGTTGGCACGCTCAACATGCTTGGGCTGGCGAAGAGGGTGGGTGCGCGGTTCTTGCTAACGAGCACCAGCGAGGTGTACGGAGACCCCCTGGAGCACCCCCAGAAGGAAACCTACTGGGGAAACGTCAACCCCATCGGTATCTACATTCATCTATCTCCCTCTCTTTTATCCGTGCACGTTAGTAGAACTAAGCTGTTGGGGCTAAACTACGCAGTAGTCAAATCTTCACGATTTTATTTAAATACTATTTTGTTTTGAGTTCTGAAGAACGTGGGAGTGGGGCTTGGGTGTATCATGTTGAAGCACCAGGTGGGAGCTGTTTTTTATTGAAAGCCCCAGATCTGGTTGAATCATGGGGTTTTTCAAACCGTATTTCCGGGGTCCGTTTTATACTGTACTAGTCGTTACAAAATTACAAAATAGGTGATAAATGAGAGAGAGAGAGGGGTTAGGAGGAGATTATGACATTACATTGCAATTTTTTGTTAAAGAAGTGGACCAATGGGTGGGTGACAGGTGTGAGGAGTTGTTATGACGAGGGAAAGCGAACAGCTGAGACGTTGGCAATGGACTACCACCGTGGTGCTGGTGTCGAGGTTAGTGACCGCATTGATTCGGCTGTGCTTTCCTATTGCCATTTGTCTGGAAGTGTCATTTTTTTTTATGGGTTTGTTGTGTTTATATGGTGATGTGGTTAGGTCAGGATTGCTAGGATATTCAACACCTATGGGCCCCGTATGTGCATTGACGATGGCCGTGTTGTCAGCAACTTCGTCGCTCAGGTGAGTTTGCTGTTAGATTAGTAGATCTGATCTGAACTGGGCCTTCTTGTTTAGTGTCACTGTGTCAGTGATTCTGATTTTGGACTAATTGTAGGCCTTGAGGAAGGAGCCAATGACTGTCTATGGAGATGGGAAGCAAACTAGGAGCTTTCAATATGTTTCTGATTTGGTAAGTACATTCTTGGTGCTTAAAAAATGCTGTTAGTTTCTGAACTTGGTTTGCAATGAAAATTTTGTCTGCTATATATGTTCAGTTAAAAACTATGTCTGCTTATAAACCTCTGGCTTATTAAGATGAATGAATGTTTCATACCGGAATCAGGTGGCTAGTTTTGAGGTGTGTGGCTTGTACCTAGTATGAGCACACTATACACCCTGTATTTATATCCACTAATCCGATCTGTCCAAACGAACACAATGAGTAGGGAGTTGTAGTGAATGTGGTCTGCTCTGTTTGTCATGGCTATGGTTGCTAATGTCGTGTATCTCCTAAATCTTGACAGGTTGAGGGACTGATGCGCCTAATGGAAGGTGAACACGTTGGTCCTTTCAATCTTGGAAACCCGGGTGAATTCACCATGCTTGAACTTGCTAAGGTACTTGGCATAAACTTCCTGTCAGGTCTCTCAAGATTGAGTCTTTGATAACTCTTCTCAAAACTCACCATCCCATATTCCCGTGCTTCCAATTGCCTCGCGCACAGGTTGTGCAAGAAACAATAGACCCCAACGCAAAGATAGCATTCAGGCCCAACACAGAGGACGACCCACACAAGAGGAAGCCCGACATTTCAAAGGCAAAGGAGTTGCTCGGCTGGGAACCCAAGATCCCACTCCATAAGGGACTTCCGAAGATGGTCTCCGATTTCAGGCAGCGCATCTTTGGAGACCACAAGGAAGGGAGCGGCTCAACCTCAACCTCAACTGCAACTGCACTCTGAGCTTGTTAAGCACGCTCATTGCAACAGAACCCCCCAGTACTATTAATATAGGCAAACACATTCATAGAGAGCGAATGTATCACAGATCAGATCGTTATACTCCCCCAGGAGACCAGCCACCTGGTTTCTGCTACTCTCGGATTACCATAACAGCGAGGCAGCAGAAAACGCGGTTTGTGGTCTTCTTGTCTTTTTAAGTGTTGTTCTTTTGAGTTGATCTCAGGGTATACAGATGTAGAGGCAGCAGCAGCAGCATCATCTTCACCAGCATTGTTTCTTTGACGATATTACTGTATTTTTTCGCACAACTAAGTTACTGTGGAGTAATAACCTTTGGCCTATTCTTGAACACTTCAAAGCAATACACTTGTCTTTTTTTCTTTTCAGTAGTTGTTGCTTACTCTTTACAACTCTCTATTACATTTATCTCAAGATAAATAAAATAATCGTAACCCCTGACTAAGCATACCAAATTCAATGTATAATCGGTTACTCTCATTTGTTCTTTAGTTGGGCAAAGTCCACCACCATTTAAGCACATTCTAACAGGCGAGAGCACCACTCTTCCACTACCTTGTTGCATTCCCTAAAAGCATGAAAGTACGAGATCTCTTCGAAAGATCGAAGTAGGAAGAGTGCATCTGTAACCAACATCTCGACCCTCCCACAGATTTTTCCATACACCATTGATGGTGTTGATAACCGTGAAACAATTTTTCTCAACCTCGAGCTTCTTGATTTTCAGCCTCTTTGCTTCCAAAAGCCTCTACTTGCAACACCGATTTTTTGTCATCTCTGAGCATCGCAAGCCATCACTCTCCCACATCCGCCACATCCATAGCATATTACAAAGCCTACAACCATAACCCCACACATGACTTGTGCTATAAAAAAAATTTAAGTTTAAAGAAGCCTTCATTCGGCTTCCTCCATCCAATGACTCCTCTCTTTCTCTTTCTAATTGTTTGTATTATTTGGTGTGTTTATATATCTTCTTCTTCTAGATTTATCGCTAGTGTTGCTTTTCAATTTTGTAGGTGTTGGTTGATAATAGCTTCTCATTTCTCTAATCCATGTTACACGGAAACATAAACGGAAACCGGAAGGCAAACGGAAACGGGGAAACGAAAATCTAAATTTTGTAGGAAACGAAAACGTCGAGGAAACGACAATATGAATTATATGTTCATTTAAAGGTCTAAATAAGAACAATAAACATATCACCAAGTGATACACATTGAATGCATGGCTACAAATTAAAATGTTCAATACTGTGGTAAACAGTGTCCTTACTCCTTAACAGAAATCAGTACAGACATGTCAAATATATTATATGTCTTGCAAACCAACAAAATAAAGTAACTTAGTTTCAAAATAACAACATAATCAAGAACAACACAAAGTAATCAATCCAACATCAATCTTCTACTTAGCTAACTCTTCCTTAAGTTCTGTCTTATCGAGAGAAAGTTCTATAAGTGAGGGTTTACCGAAGAGAGCTTAGAGGGAGAGAGCACTAAGCAAGTGAGAGGAGGGAGGACCGAAAATGGAGGAGAAGTAGGCGGCAAGGATAGAAAGAAACGAGGGGGGTATGGTATTAAAGAGGTATGTTATTCTATTAAAATAACATTAAAATGGATGGATAAATAGATTTTATTAATTTATTTCAATTCATACTTTTTTCTCTCATTAAAATAACATTAAAAGGGAGGGGTAAAAATGAATTTTTAAAGTTTTTAATGACAAGCTAACGGAAAAAAGATCGTGGGTGGCAATTTACAGACAAAATGAGTTTAAGGGGTGGTTTTCTGCAATTTCAATTTTAAATGATGGTTTTCTGCAAAGAGCCCTATTTAAGGGGTGATTTTAGGCCATTTTCCCTTGCGTGATGCTAGAGGTAAGATGTCGGAATGACTATTGACAAGATAATTTCAACTAAATTATCACAAGTCCTTTTCATTTCTTCCGAACACATTGTAAAAAGGCCCAAAACTCTCTTTTCTCGAATCGAAACCTAAATTTGTCGAACGAATTGTTTTGATTGAAAACAACCTAAAATCAATGAAATTAATCAAAATATCAATTGATCGACACACAAATTGGTATATCGCTCGCTTTACATGATTATCGAATGGCGATTTTTTGTCTTCGTTCGAAAAAACCGTCGAAGGAAGGAGCTCGGCAGGTAGAAACGAGGTACATTAATGAGCTCGACAGATATAGACGAGGTTAATTAGTAACCTCGGTGCATCAAAACGAGTGTATGATGGAGACTCGTCTAGTTTTTGCGAGGTATATATGGACCCCTTTTGAAAATCCTGTCTAAAGACTCATTGACTTAAGCGGAGCTAGATAACTAACATCGGCTTCTGTTGTTGAGGTTAAGAATAAAGCTCGGCTTCTATTGTTGAGGTTAATGAGGGAGCTCAACTTCTTTTATTAAGGTTATGAAATAGCCTCACTCACACGTAATGCATAAATTCATTAAATTGTGAGAGGTATGTGTGATGGATTTTGTTATAATGCAAACTCATATGCTTCTAAAAATGAGACAGACTAAATGACTAAATCAGTTTAGAAAATGTTGTTTTATCCACTTCTGATTGCAATTCTCAATGACTAAATCAATATCATAACTTTATCTAAAGAGCAAATTAGTTCTTTTTAAACAGACATGAAACAGATTAATGCTTATATTTTAAAGTTTTATCTTATAGTAATTGTTTCAAGTAGCCACTTCCCACCTATCCTCAAAATTAGATTTTACATGTTAAGCTAATTAATGAAGTAAAAAATATCGATATATGTCAGCTCGACAAGTAATATTGAAATCTTAAATCACCTCTATTGATGTTACATTCACGATGAATATATACATCTATTCATTCACTAGTGTTTTGCACGGGTCTAATTTTTTTTATATAAACTAATATTTTTAAGTTATAATTATTAATGATTTATCGCTAGGGAAAATATTTTTGTATAAATATATTGAGATTATTTATGATGAACTTTAACCGTTAAATTGTTATCAAATGTATAGTTTTTCGTGCTTCATACTAATATTTATATTTAACACCACAAACATTATACAATTAACCTTTTTCTTGCTTCTATTGATTCTGAAATTTAATTTATTGTCATTGTAATAAAGAAAGATGATGTGTATTCAAATTTATATGATATATTATGATTTCTAATATTAATTTTAAAATGTTTAAATTAAATAAATGAGTAATGTTAATCTAAAAAGGATATTTCTAACTGATGAGAAAGCATTTGGTGAATGAATATATTGGGCAAAAAATTCTCTTTTATAAGTTCATTCTTACAATTTAATATATTGATTTTTTAATTAAAAAAATGATGTTTATTCCAAATTATATGATTATTATGATTTCTAATAAAAATAATATGATTATTATGATTTACAATATTAATTTTAAAATGGTTAATCTAAATAGATATATTGTTATTATTTTTAATCTAAAAGTTTTCCTAATTATTAAGGATATATATTTCGTTGATGCATTTAATTTATTGGGCAAAACAAAATCCTCTTTTATAAGTTATATAGATTTATTCATTTATTTTTATTATTATTTATTTTTATTAGGGTAAATTCTAGACTTATCATTATGTAAAAAAATAATCTTTCTAATTTTTACTCTTAGATTTATTATTATTTATAAAAAAAACTTTTTTTTTCGACTTGTACTAATGGTTGGACCTTTTAGTTGACTTCTTATTAGAGGTGTATGTTATTAATCTAAATACATATATTTTTATTGTTGTGAATATAAATATTTTTTTATAATTATGGAGGATTTATGGAATAGAAGGTTTGATATTTCACAAAAAAAAAAAAAAGGTTTTGAAGCTAATTACTCTAGAATTTATTGGCAAAAAGCTAAATTTACATGTATAATAATAATAATAATAATAATAATAATAATAATAATAATAATAATAATAATAATAATAATAATAATAATAATAATAATAATAATAATAATAATAATCTATATATATAGGGGATGGTTCAAGTGTAATCAAGGCTTATTGTGTAACATGTGAACACATCTGGGTCGTTGATTGGATGAAATGGATGATCGAGATTAAAAGGCAATTTTAGCCTTTTTTTAAATTAAAAATAAGTGGGACCCACGATTTTTCATGCCCACTTACTTAATTGGGGGAGTGTGTGATGCACTCTCTTTAAATTATTCGATGGTATATCTGGATTGTTTGATCGCATCGACGGAATATGCGATCGTATATCTGGATTATTCGATTGTATATCTTGATTATTCGATCGTATCGACGGATTATGTGATCGTATCCATGGATTATTCGATGGTATCCACTTGCCACATGATGGGGCGGTTATTTTTTTCTTCGAATTATTCGATATTATCACTGGATTATTCAATCGTATCAATAGATTATGTAATAGTATCGATGAATTATTCTAATCGGGTAGCACCCTGAAAACGCCCTATTATTCGATGGTATCGTTTAATTATTCGATGGTATCGCTTGATTATTCGATTATATCGCTTGATTATTCAATGGTTCCGTTACTTGTGTCATTTTAACAACTAACTTAAAATTATTCAATAATATCACTGGATTATTCGATTATATCACATGATTATTCGATGGTATCGATACATTCGATATGCCCTAAACAAACTTTAATGCAAAAACAAGATATCAACAAAATTGATACATCCTTGGTGCTCGAACAATCCAATTTAATTAAGCACAAAAAACCCAAATCGAATTCCAAATGAGCAACACAATCTGAAGGAATAGTGAACCTATTCAAGTTTGTGCGATGCAAATAACCACCGAATACCAAAGAGCAAAACATAATTCAATTGATTTCGCAATTTCAATACCAAATCTGCAAAATCTGTAAAATGAACAAAGCCTAATTCAATTGATTTCGCAATTTCAATACCACCGAATACCAAATCTGTAAAGTCAAGAACAAAACCTAATTCGAGATCGTCACAAACCCTAACCACCGAATACCAAAGAGCCGCCATGGCCAGAGATACCTGGGTTTTTTGAAATCAATTTCAATTGATTTCACAATTTGAATCATGGCAGAGAAACCACCGATCGAGGAGCAGCGGCAGGAAGGCCCGCCTTGCCATCACTACCCCCGCCACCCGCTCCGCGCGCCATCGCCATCACTTCATAACCAGAGAGCCAGAGATACCTGTTGGACCACGGAGTTGCCGCCGGCATTGCGACAACCATTGCCTCTCCTCGTCGCCGATTCGCTACTCATCCTCGTCGCCGCCTTCGCCGGCCACCATAGCCATCTCCTTCGACTTCCGCCTACATCTGAAGATGCGATGGTATGACGAAGTGCCCCTCTTCCACCTTTGCTTGTCCCATCGCCGCCTTCGCCGGCCACCAACATAGCCATCGATGGTGCTCGAACAATGCCTGGTGCTCGAACAATGCAATCAATGGGCACCTCTGCCTTCGCAGGCTTTGCTTACGGGCTCGGTTTGTCTTCGATTGGAGGCAGCAAACGTTGGAATACTCGATCAACGACTCCTCTTCACCGGTCATCACCATAGCCATCACTTGATTTTTTGATCGACGCCTCCGAATTGCTTCTCTCTCTTCTATGGCGGAAGTTATAAAGAAAGAGTTAGGGCTGAGTAAATACGGATCAAGATCCTCTCCTAATGAAAACTTCCTTATAACTTCCTAATAAGTTAATCTTTAACCCTTAAATCAAATCAATGGTTAAGAATTAAGATTGTATTCCTATAATTAATTAAAAATTAAATTGATTAATCTTTATATCCTAAATTCATTTCCGACTTCAATCAAGTATGTTCGATTGATCAACCTAAAATTTTTACTTCATCTTCCTCCTTAATTCAACTTAAAATTGAATCTTTTCCGATTAGAAATGGCGATGGCTTTCATAGTTTCCTGTTAGCCCCCTCATCCATGTAATTCACATCTTTGAATGGATCGATATACACCTAATTGATGTTTTCTAATCTACTCTGAAACTAATTTAAATTTTGTAATTGATTTTTTAGGCAATTGACGATGGGAATGAAGATGGCAAACTGATGAAAATCCAAAACTGATGATCGAAGATGGCAAACTGATGAAAATCCATCATCGCATCATCTTTAAGATCGATGAGAACACTTTGTCACCGCCAACAAGGTTGGATCTACTAGTCAAGGCTACTCTGATCTCACTGCCTCCCTCCACTATCGACAGTTGTCGCAACGCCATCTTCGACTTCGATTTCAATACCGTAGATTAGCTTCGCAAGAGACTAAGAGAGGTTCTTCATCGTCTAGTGTATTCACTAATTAATTCGGTGTTACGCGATGATTGAACCCTAATTTTGAGTTTCTAGTAATTGGAATGACTAGAAAGCAAACATGAAGAAGCCATCACGGTTAATTTAACGCTGAAGGAGGAAGATGATAAAGAGGAAGATGAATTTGAGATAAAAGTTAATTGCTTTAATTATAAATTAATTATAAGAATTTAATCTGAGCCGTTGATTTGATTTAAGGGTTAAGATTAACTCATTAGGAAGTTATAAGGCACTATTTATTTGGAGAGGATCTTGATCCGAGTAAATACACGCGCTCTTTAACACGGTGGGATTGTGTTTTTCCCCTTTTAATTCACAATTAATTTAAATTCTCAAATAATCTGGGCCTTTCATTTTCATTCAATCAACGGTCCAGATTTGTTCACATGTTACACAATAAGCCTTGATTACATATGATCTATTCTCTCTCTCTCTCTCTCTCTCTCTCTCTCTCTATATATATATATATATATATATATATATATATATATATTTAATTATGGAGGATTTATGGAATAGAAGGTTTGATATTTCACAAAAAAAAAAAAGGTTTTGAAGCTAATTACTCTAGCATTTATTGGCAAAAAGCTAACTTTACATGTTATATATATTATATATATATATATATAGTTTTTTATAATTATGGAGGATTTATGGAATAGAAGGTTTGATATTTCACACACAAAAAAAAGGTTTTGAAGCTAACTTTACATGTTATTATTATTATTATATATATATATATATATTATATATATATATATATATATATAGATAGATAGATGTTAAACTGACAGTTGTTTTATGAACAAATAATATTTAAATCTAATATTAGTCAATGAAAGTCGTTATCCCATTGGTTCTACCCCTGCACATATTTCACAACGTCTTAGGTTCGATTTCGAATAACCCATGAATTTTTTATTTCCATTTTTTTTTCTTAGGATATAGAAGAATCTCGACAAACTCTACCGAGCTTATGAAATATCCTCGACTTGATTTGGTGAGGTAATGTTGTGAGCTCGGCAAAATTTGATGAGCTTAACACGTCACCTCATGATAAGGTTGAATTTACCACGACGACGCTTACAAAAGCCCGGGATGGTTTTGGAGGGAAAAATAAATGGATTGGGAGGGAAAATTTAGGGTTTGACCGCCAATAAATTCTATATAAGACCTCCATAGTGGTACAAAGTACTCACAACTCCAAAAGATGACGGAAAAACACAAACAACATGTTCGCAACCTTGTTGAAGTTCGAACTTTCATACAGAATTTGATGGAGGAATTTGCCCTATCACTTATCGCATCGAACATTCGCAAAGGAACGAGGCATGCATCAATATACCCTAAAGTGAACCTTCTATTCAAAAACCAAACCCAATTGGTTCTCAAATTCCACAAACCCTAACTATCATATTTACAAATTGTACTTCAATTTGAAAGTCTAACCTTCAAACTTTCATAAATTTCAAAATTGAATTGAAAATCTAATTCATAATATATAAACTTTAACATAGAAAATGTCAAATGTACCTTTGAATCGAACAGTCCAAGTAGGGCGAGTTTGCGGTGATGTCGAACGGTCCAAGTCGTGAAGGCAACCAACCGAACCGGGGGCAAGGTTATCGGCGACAGTGGTGGAGGCGGGCGGTGGAGAGCGGAGAGCGGGACGACGAGAGGAGGGCCTGGGTCGCTCGCGGTTCCCTTTTCTCCTGTCTGCTGCGCTTGAAAACAAAATTCGAACAGAAGAAGACAGTAGAGACTGGTCGGGGGAAAAAAAGAGTTGCAAATGGGGAAATAAAATAGTTGGATGGGTTTCAAACCCGTGACCTCTACTAAACCAACTCAGCACACCTCTTCACCTTTACCGCCTAAGCTACCCATTCAACCTTGTTTCAATCTACAAGGTATTTGAATTAGTATCCTCTACTACCTTGTATGTAGGTGTAACCCAAAATTATTTAGAGTACTTTTAATTAATAAAAAATTTTAAAATTATATTTATATTGTGCATGTCCAATAATATATATTTGCATAGTTTTTCTTACAAAATGATATTTGTAATAAATATTATAATTATTATTCTAAAATAATGATTCTTTTATTATTTTTTTAAATTTCTTTTATATTAAAACAGTATAGATATATATATATGTTATTTGATATTTACAATGTAATTTTTTTTAGTTATTAAAAAATACCTTAAATAATTATATGTTACATCTAGGTTTGCATACTAGGGAGCAAATGATCCTAACTCAAGGTATATAGTTAGTATTAGAAACAAAACACTGAAAAACATAATATATATATTTACGGGGGTAACACTCTAGCTCTGCCCATGTGCTTGATTATTGTGAACTGCTCAATACAGAACTGTCAAAAGATCTTCATCACTGGAAAAGTGGATAAAAAGAAAGAAAATAGTATCACATCGTGAAAGAAAGTGATCAATTTTCAACTGTTATATACAAGTTGTACCAAGGATATAGGCATATAAGCATTAAAAGTATAAGGAAAAAATTACTGAAGATCATCACCTCTAAAGCTCATGTTTGATTGGACATATGCCAGTTTAACATCAGACAGACCTATGTGACCCTCGTTATTAACCGCTTGGCTCGACGGACTCGCCATTAATCCTTAGGTTGAGGATAGGTGGGAAGTGGCCACTTGAAACAATTAATGTAAGATAAAACATTAAAATATGCATTAATTTGTTTTATTCCGCTTAAGAACAACTAATTTACTATTTGGATAAAGTTATGATATTGATGTAGTCATTGAGAGTTGCAATCAGAAGTGGGGAAAACAACATTATCTAAACTGATTTAGTCATTTAGTCTGTCTTATTCTTAGAAGTAGGAGTTTGCATTATAACAAGATCCATCACACATTCACACATACCTCTACACAATTTAATAAATTTATGCAATACGTGTCAATGAGACTATTTTATAACATCAACAACAGAATTCGAACTCCCTCATTAACCTCAACAACATAAGCTAAGCTTCCTCCTTAGCCTCAACAATAAAAGACGAGGTTATTTATTGAGTTCGGCTTAAGTCTATGAGGATTTAGACAAAATCTTCAAAAGGGGTCCTTATGAACCTCGCAAAAACTAGACGAGTTTCCATACCCTCGCTTTGATGCCTGAGGTTACTTATTTACCTCGTCTAAACCTACCGAGCTCCTTCACATACCTCGTTTCTACCTGCCGAGTTCATTCCTTCGACGGTTTTTTCGAACGAACACCAAAAATCATCATTCGATAATCATGTGAAGCGAGCGATATACCAATTCGTGTGTCGATCAATTGACATGTTGATTAATTTCATCGATTTTAGGTTGTTTTCGATCAAAACAATTCGCTCGACAAATTTAGGTTTCGATTCGGTAAAAGAGAGTTTTAGACCTTTTTACAATGTGTTCAGAAAAAATAAAAGAACCCGTGATAATTTAGGTGAAATTAGGTTGACAATATCCCTTTGTACATCTTGTCTAAAGCCATTGTGTTTTCCCTTTTCATTTTCATGTAATTAGCGCGTGTTCGGTAGTGTATTATAGGGTATTCCATTAGATTAAGGGGATGGTGTGGAAAAGAGAATCCCCTCAAACTGGTGTTCGGTTGTGTATGTGAGGAGATCTGGGATGGGGATTCCGCGTATTCCAGGAGATGAAAATCAGGCGAAAATGCAATCTCCCCCCTCCCCCCAAGAGTCTTGCGTATTCTTGCGGATTGTATTCCAAAAATCACATATATGCCCTCCTATTCCCCTCATTTCACTTTGGTTTTCAGATCTGGAAGAGCGCTCCACCCTTGAAGAGGAATCCTCGTCACCGTCGTCGACGACTGCAAGGTAAGCTCTCCCTACCCATGCTCTCTCCGGTTGCGGTGTGTGTCCTGGCGAAGGCGGTGGCCAGGAGGAGGTGTGGCGGCGGCGAACCCTTTCTCGAGAGAGGGTTTTCCGGCCGGAATGGGCGCCGTTCGTCCCCATTGCAATGGGGAGGGCGGTCGGAGGCCACGCACCCACCACTCCGCTACGGTTCCTTCGGCCAACATCCTCGCCGGCAAACCAGAGCCGAGGGCGGAACCCTAGGTTAGAGATAATCCCCTCATTTGGGGATTCTCCACAGTGCAACGGCAAGGGCGACGGTGAGTAGCCACCCTCCGAGGTGCAGCTCCGCCTTTACCGGCTGCTCCTACGCGGCTGACCCACCTGGGTAAGTGAGTAGGCACCCATTCCTCTTCTATTTCGAAGCCCCAATTTTTGGGAGGAAACCTTTTCGCAATTTGGTGTTGAGTTTTGTTAAATGTGTATGACTTCCTGTGTGTCAATCAATGTTTCCCTTCTTACTAGCATGAAATTGGTAATTGATGTGGATTAGTTTCAAAGCATGAGTGTCCATGAGGGATTGAATGTTTGTTTCCCTTGTACTGACATGAATATGAGTGTGGATTTGGATGAGTTTCGATCGAATGAGTTATATTCAATGAGGCTGAAAGAGTCATGTACTGTCTGTTTGCCTTGTACTCCCTTACATCATTGGTATTGGCCTTTCCTGATTTCGATCTAACGAAATTGATTCCATGACTGTGTGTGTCAATGAGTGCAATTGAATGTTTGGCTTGTGCTTAGCTAAGAAAGGATTTGTCTGTTGATGAATTCGATTGAATTACTTTCATTCAATGAGTGTCAATGATTGTGATTCAATCATTTTCAATTGGATTTGTTGTTGTGGATACGTGTTGCAGTGTAATATTTGTATCGGTCGTATATGTCGCTCTCTAAACTGCTGTCATCCCGCCTGCAGGTACAACAACGTCATTGTCAAGAAGTTGGCCTAGCGGATGCCCTGAGAAGTACCCCTGGATTGGGGGCGATGAGAGGATTCCGCCTTGGTATGAGCATGTAATGTTTGTCGTTTACATTGCCATCCTTTGTTGAATGAATGCACTGATATGTGTTCACACCCAAATCATCCGGTACTGGTGGCTGTAATCAGGAAATGCAAGACTATGCCGAGGCCAGCTCGAGTCGTCAAGTATCCGGAGACGAGAACATGCCACCACTGCTGGAGATGGTTGCTGAGAATGATCCGCCTCATGATGTTCCTATGAACGAGGTGCTTCAGGAAATTCCAGCAGCTCCTGAGGATCCCGGGTGGAGGAGCTTGAGGAAATTGCAATGGAGCTCACTGCCCGGCTCTTTGTGGCCGAGGGGAATGCATAGAGCACTGCTCGAGACCTGGAGTGTGTCAATGCGCTGAACGAGGAGCTAGCTGACCGCGTCGTCTCCCTCTCCACACACGCCACAAAGCTTTGGACTGAAGGAGTAGCTGCTAGGGAGATGGTGGAGTCTCTGACCATCTGCTTTCTAGCGATGACGTTTGTCGCTTTGGTGGCCATTGGCAGGCACTAGGGAGGGCCTTCGGCGTCGTTCAGCATTTTGTGAACCATTGTTGTTGTACAAACAATGGGATTGTTAGGCCTATTATGTTGTTATCTTTTGTAATCTACTGTAGGACAACTAGAAGATGCAGGTGACTCGCACACACCCCTACAATGTCGGTTTTTTGGGTTTCATTAGGGGTGTGGGTAATGTTCGGTACGCAGACAATACTGTGATTGTAAGAAGGCACGTCACCGGGTGCCCCATTTTGTGTATGATGATGTAGGTGAAGTGTTAAATGATGGTTCATGTTCGGTAAGCAAGACTCGCACACACCCATCGCTGTGTGTGCTCACGTATAGGAACACCTTTGCCAACCAAATACCCCTAACACATGCATACTCCATAAGGATGGCAGCAGTACGTCAACGACGTTACATAAAAAAACCCTTACGGCGATTGTCATTCCAAACAAAACCGGCCTAGTGCATACATCACAACATCCATTGTTTCAAAAAGTGCACCACCTTATCGTCCGTCTGCAACTGCAACAAGATGTGTAATGTGTTGCTTGTTGTACTACCAACCGCTCATGTTGCAATCGCAGACGGACTTGCATTTGGAATTGGGTGCCAAAATATTACTTATGTACTACTAGATTACCCGGTCCTACGAGCCTACTTACCTCCGGCGCCGCCTATCAGCCCATATCGGTCTTGCTATAACGTCACGAAGACCTTGCATCCCAGCTGCCTCAAACTCCTCGTCGTCGCTAGAGCTGTTCAGGAGCTCGTCCTCATCGTCTTCGTCCTCCTCGATTCCATGCGGTCCCATCTCCTCGTCCAAGGGCTCCACGTAAGGGTCGGAATTCTCCACTACCTCAACCGACGGATCCGCTGGTGATCGACGAATGAAGTTGTGTAGGGCGAACGTGGCCAAAATGATGTCCACCTGCTTCCCAACCGGATACTTGTGCATGGGTTTCGTTATCTTCAACTGGCCCTTGTAGATGCCGAACGACCTTTCCACGGCTCCTCGCAACGACGAGTGCCTTTGGTTGAATGCTTCCTTCTCGTTGTCCATGGGTTCTTCCACAAACGATGCTCTGTGGTACTTTGTCTTCGAGTACGGGATCATGTACCCCTCTCTCTCCGAGTATCCTTTGTCGCACAAGTAGTAACGACCTGGAGGAGGGTGGGGGAAGTTCATGCTCGGGGTACTTAGAGCGTGTTCTAGGACGCGCGCGTCGTGGGCACTTCCCTCCCACCCGGCCGAAATGAAGGTGAAGTTGAGGTCAAAGTCGCAGACGGCGAGGACATTGAATGTCGTAATGCCTTTGCACCCCCGGTAAGGGAGCTGATCCTCCCGCGGGATGCATCCCTCTATGTGGGTCCCATCGAGAGCTCCGATGCATCCCTACGGACATTTATTACTGCCGTCAGAAGGACTGGTAAAAGAAGACACCACATGACGGTAAACATTTGGTTACCTTGAAGTATCGGCTATATCGCATGTCATTCCGGATAGGCTCGGGCACCTCTGCGAAGGTTGGGTCAACGGGCTTGATGACGTCACGCGCGAGGCCATGCCATCCATTGTGGCCAGAGCGTCTAATACATCACTTATGGCTTCGCTGATGGTTGAGGTCGATCGCTGGAATCGCTCGCAGCTGTCCCTAAGCGAAGCACCCCAAGCCATCGTGTTCACGAAAATCCCGACCTTCTCCATAACGCTCATGTTGTGGGAGCCGCGCAACCCATATTGGTCAGACAGAGTGGAGCATAACGACCTGAAGACGTGCTTCGGCATACGGAATACTTGCACACATCGGAGATCTGTTGGATGGGCAAGTATGTCCTCAATCCACCTCTCCCCCGTGTACTCGGAGGTGTAACATGGGACCTTGTGCACGTACTTGTAGTAGTGTCGTGCGCGCTTAATCGTCCCCACAACAAGGAGAAATTGTCCTATGACTGCGCGCATGTGCCTACACTTCCTCTTCCTCTGCTCGATCTCCTCGTCGGAACCTTCTTCGGATCTGTCATCCGACATGACTCCTGCACGACAATGAACACAGGCTCAACTCTATAACACCTATTCAACCAGACACATATTCCAAGTATTCATCATAACACATACGGATATACAACTGGAAATAAAATGTTATGATAGTACGCAAACATGTCCGAACAAAGTCAACCATAGAAGTCGGGGTGGAACAACGAAAACAAAGAACAACACATCAAATTAAAAGTCTACAAACAAGTGTTGATAACAAACTGGAGGGAATAGTACGCAGCAAGGTTAAAGAAGGGGTTGGATCAGTGCCACATGTCCTCATCGCCGCCACTCTTACGAAAGTGATACTTCAGCGAGGCAAGTCTCATTGCGTTGCTACGGGTGCACGCGAGAAACATCCTTGCCCTTTCGGGGATGATAAGAGTGTCCATGGCAAAGCACAACAAGGCGCTCTCGTCTTCGATGAACCCTTCTGCAACAAGTTCGTCGAGAACCTTCATCACCTCCGCCTCACGACTGAGGGGTGTCTTCGACGCCTCTGACTCACCCCTAACCCAATTGAGAATCTCAGCGCTTGTTTCCCCAACCATTTCCATGTGCGTGTCGAAAGCCTCTTCTCCAGCCGAACGTCTTCCACTTCGTCTCTTAACAGATGTCGTCCCCGTCGACCCCGAAGGACGCTTTCCAGGCCTTGGTGGTAAGCTACGACTGATAGGGTTAGCAGCAGGAGGTGCCTCAACAGGAGGGGTAGGGAAGGAGTTGCTAGTCCCTCGGACCATGTCCGGGAACCGGCTGAGGTCGAAGTCGTCGATGTTGTCGGCATCAACCCCAAGGTCCACCTAGGTGGGTGTCTCAATTGTCCTCTGAGTCCCACCTCCAACGTTTGTCGTAGTGGACATCGGCACGACGCTGTCAACGGGGTCCATGGAGGGGGACACACAGTGCAGTCCGGTAGCAACTGATCCCCCATAAATCTGGTCCCATGCCTCTTCAAGGTCCGGGGGCACGCACTTCTTCCTCAGTTTCCGAAAGTCCTCCTTCTCCTGGCACATCATTCAAGCATTGGTTAGGACATTGTTAATGGACATAATAATGTAACTACGTACATCGTTGTGATCACAGCAAGTAAGTGAGAGAGTAGAATAATGGATGATACCTGACATTTCCGCTCCCACCATTCGTCAGTCGCGTTTATGCAGCCTCGTTCAAAGTCCCAGCCTAATCCTGTCTCCCCGTGCTTCAACTCTTTCCAATTCCTCAATCTCTCCTTCATATTAGCGTGTTTTTTCTTCAGCGTATTGCCGCCACATTTCTGCCCCGTAGCTTCCTCGAATTGAGTGGTGAGCACCACCCAGCTCAAGCCCTGGTCCCGACCATATTTTCTTTGATACACAATCACCAGGTCAAGGAATATTTTGAGCAGGGTAGGTGTCCAAGTGAAAGGTTTGTCCTTGTTAACCTTGGTTTGTTTGTCCTTCTCCATACAAGGGTTCTTGCTACTCGATGTCATAAATTCTGTCGGGGACAATCGATATCCCGAGGGACAGTCGAATCGGTAAAACACAAGAACGAAATTATGGAACCAATACAGCAGCCACAGTGATCGACTAATGAGGATCAACCAAGGGAACAAACAAATTCATACCGACAATGACATACAAACACCCGATTTCGATTTTTCCCCAAATTGACATCTAGGGTTTTATAACTGCCGAATGATTAATTTGCCCCAATTTCGAATTCTAGGGTTGAAGATCTTACCACAGAACACAAACAAATCAACCAAATCTAAAGGTCCTACATGCGGAAACTGTAACCAAACCCTACAAAACGGAAAAGGTTGCCGGATCGCACATACCTTTTGCCGACGATTTTCCCGATTGAGCTGTAGAGGAACCCGCGGCTTCGTCCCACCAACAGATGACGACTGCCTTCTTACCGGTGACGAGGAGTGGGTAGTCTCGGCCCGGCAGTGGTGTTGGAATCGACGCCTCTTGCCTTCGCAAGGTCGGTGCTTCGTCTTCGCGTCGCCTGATGAAGCTCTCCAATTTCGATACTGATTCGCAGGGCCGGCAGTGGTGATGAAGCTCTCAAATTGGAGGGGCATGGGCCGGGGTTATAATTGTCATTTCCTTTGTTTCAAATACAATACAATCTTCAACCCACCAAACACATTTTCGAGATTTCCGTCAAATAAAATCTCCATCTACAGAATCTCAATAATCTACAAAATTTAATACAGTATCCATCTACCTCCATCTTCTTACATCTATTAAAATCCCCTTAATCTACGTAAAATTTAATCTACCACCAAACACGCGCTTACTCCGTAAATCCTAGCAGTTTCAGTTTTACCGAAACGAGTAGTTGTGTGTCGCACCCTTCTATTTTGATTTCTGTAACGCTTTAACTTCATCCGCTTCCGTTCTGCATCATCGTTGTCCCTCCCGGTGAGATTCTCCTCCTCCAAATAGATCTGAGTTTACCAAACTTCAATTTCCTTTCTTCTTTTTCAAAATTAGATCTTATTCTACTTGATTTTTACTGGATCTGGATTCACAAACCATTGAATGAGTGCTTCGAGCAACAGATCTAACCTTCTGTTCTACCTCTCTGATTTCTAGGGTTTATCCTCGATATCTGCAGGATATCACCGATTCAACCAACAGTGGGAGCCGAGGAGGAAGCTGAGGTTTGCTGAATTGCACAGCCAACAATGGTATTGCTTTCAACCGTATCTTATCCCATCCCTCTTCCTCTGTCCTCGCCATTTTCAATCAGAAGTTGCTCTCCTTACGGATTCTACTCTGCTAGAAACTAATCAGAAATTAACTTTATGATGGATCGAAAAATGAAAATTTTGATTTCTAGGATTTTCTGCTGAACTAGGTTTTACTTGGATCTAGGGAGAGCGCAGCAGCTCTAGTCTTGATTTGTAGGACGTGCTTGATGATTGTGTATGGTGATGTTGTAACATTCCGATTTTTTCTCCAGATTCATTTTGTGCTTCTGATCAATCGACAAGGAAAAGTGAGATTGACAAAATGGTACTCACCTTATTCACAGAGTGAAAGATCGAAGGTAAGTGTGTAATGTACACTTGATTTGTGACTATGCTTTTAGGGTTTATATTTCTGTCACCTTTGTTCACTGAGAATTTACGATCATTAAGCTGCTTCTTCAAAAAGTAACTCTTCACTCTATGAAGTAAATTTAGGTTTCCATGAAGCTGGGTTATGCGTTGATTATTATCAAGTTTCTGTATAGTGAAATCCCCTATATGATCTGTAGTCTGGTTCAGTTTTAGCATTTTTTTTTAATTATATGTTGTGTACCTCACTCACCATGGAATAAGTTTTGTTGCATTGCCTCTCATATAATCATATTATCCATTGTGTTGAAGGTTATCAGGGAACTGAGTGGAATGTTTCTCACCAGAGGGCCAAAGCTCTGTAATTTTGTGGAGTGGAAAGGACTCAAAGTTGTCTATAAGAGGTAGGCAGTCCTGTAAATTGGTTTAACAATGATATCCTCCATCTGACAATTTTTTCATAGACCACCGGATTGCTGTATTATTTTTCATGTATAGACAGGGTCTTATACTTTGAGGCTTGTGCAACTAATATTTTGAGGCCTATTTTTTTTAATTACGATAGTTAAGGAACAATTGCAATAGTTAAATATGTTGATAGGGATTTGGGGAAAAAAAGGAGGAATTGGACTAATATTTTGAGGCCTAATTTTTTTTAATTACGATAGTTAAGGAACGATTGCAATAGTTAAATATGTTGATAGGGATTTGGGGTAAAAAAGAAGAAGAAGGAATTGGGCTGCAGCATGCTGATAGGGGGATTCGAACCCGGACAACTTCCCAGAAACAAGCGCATCCTCAATGGCCTTTACCAATTGATCTAACGGAACAATCTGATTTATCTTGCAACTCATAATATATATATATATATATATATATATATATATATATATATATATATATAAAATCTATACGAGGCCCTCTAAATTTTGAGGCCCTGTGCGAATGAACGTTTTGCACAGGCCATGGGCCGACCCTGTGCATAGATGATACAACCATGGGAATGGGCCAGAAACCTTTTACTTGATCTGAATTTATAGTGGTGTTGCTGCACCCAGCATGTCTAATTGCATATAGACACAGGTCACACAGCAGGTCATCATATTTTTTAAAATAAAAATTAAAAAATCTGAATCATTTCACCTTCTTAAGTTTATTCAATCTTCTCTTCTATGTGGATGCATCCCATTGTAGCTATTTTGATATATCCGTATCACAAAGAGTTAAACATGTGTCCAATTCCGAGCATCAGTTAAGATAAGACGGATTCTTTTATTGATTCGAGTTGGAGTATAATAAATTATCATGAACACTTTGCAGTACAATCACTTTTTTTTCTCCGGATTACTTTTTGCCCCTGTCAAGCAGCCCCTGCTGGATTTACAAGTTTTCCCTTTTCCATTCTGCTACACGTTTTGCTTGCTTGTTCATTTGATCACATTGAATTTTGTATTTTGTATGCAGGTATGCAAGTTTATACTTCTGTATGTGCATTGATCAAGATGACAATGAGTTAGAGGTCTTGGAAATAATCCATTTCTATGTTGAGATTTTGGATCGATACTTTGGAAGTGTGAGTGCCCTTGTCTTTTTCTTATACATAACACACGACTGGGACATCATTTTTGTGTATCTCGTTGTAATGAAACTTTTTCATTCTTTTCAGGTCTGTGAACTAGACCTTATCTTCAATTTCCACAAGGTATTACATGACCATGATATCATCTTATTATAATAGGAGGAAGATAACCATTATTCACCCTTTCCAACACATTTGTAGATGAAGAGGCTTATGTTTGTACTATTTCCATGACTTTCCCATTTGAGACCACATTTTGCTCCTCAAACTTGGCAGGCATTCTATATACTAGATGAGATCTTGATTGCTGGTGAACTACAAGAGACGAGCAAGAAGACGGTTGCACGGCTGATTGCTGAGCAGGTCCGGTTTATCCTCGTTGCCTATGAATCTTTTTGAATCCGTTCATTTATCTTCTTTCTTCTTCTTCTTTTTTCCGCCTTTTGTAATGGATAATTTAAAAAAAATGCTGCAGGATTCACTGGTTGAGGCGGCAAAAGAGCAAGAAAGTTCAATAAGCAACATCATCGCACAGGCCACAAAGTAATATCAAAATTTACTAGCCACAAGCTTTCTTCGCAATCCCATTGTATGTGTGTGCAACTTGAGTTTTGTCAATATTCTTCTTATTAAGCGCTTGTCGAATGCTTCTCGGCTTTCAGCCAAGATTGTTTTCCTGATACTACATGCAAGCTGTCCATTGATCTCCATACCACTTCAATACATACCCCCTGGAACAGCCTGAAAGTTGATCAGCTATACAGTTTTCTGTAGTCGATCCTTATTGCTATTCAACTTTGCTCCATACGGTTCTTTGTAGTCTGTGATTGTCAAACGAACGAGATAGGTTATGCGCCTCTTACAAGAACATTACAGGAGAGAATAGGAACTTGCTGTCAGTTTATTTTGGAAGCTTTTCAACAGGAATTTTGTGGCATTTGGATAAATCTGCTTGGATCAGGTCCTCATCATGTTCGGGTCGGTTCGAGCCTGACCATTATTGAGTCAGTTTGGGGTTCGAATCACTATTGCATCGGGCTATCCTAATGATTGAGATCGGATATAATTAAACCAAATGATTGTAAATCACAACCTTTTATTTCGAGTTTGAATTTGGGGTTTTAAATGGTATGTTTCGAGGTTGGAGTTTGGTTGTCTCATACTAGTCTTCTAAAATGTTACTAGAAATCGGCTAATGGCTATGATATTTACCTTCTTTAAATTATAAAAAATTTGCATGCCCCTGGGAGATTGAACTAGTAATGTCCTATATTAAAACATACCCGTTGAGTGTGAGGGAAGTCTCTTTCTCTTTCGTGCCCCGCAATGGTAATAGAGTGAGTGATAAGATTGTACAATTTAATCGCTCTGCTAGGGACATCAGCATTTATATTGATTCAGGTCTTCAAGACCTCATTCGAGAATATGCTATCGGGTAGGATCAGTCCACCCGAATTTTTACCTAATACAAAAAAAAAGGAAAAAATTATACTCCTTCTATCCTAAAATTAATGTCCTTTTATTATGTATGTACGTTTTTTTAGGAGCTAAAAACTATATAAAATATTAAATTTATTTATTAATTTTTTTAAATAATTAAAAACTTACCAATGAGTTTATAAATATTTAAAAAAGTTAATATTTTATATAATTTTTAGCTTTTTTAAAAACCTGATAGTAAAAGGACATGTATTTTAGGACGGAGGGAGTATTAAATAGTATTATTTTTATTATATTTTAAAAAAAACTTAATACTTCTTATTAATATTTTTTTAAAGAGGAATTAAAAATGTAATATTTATTATTAATATTTTTTGGCCTCTACTATTTAGAACAAGGCAAAATTCCCTTTTAGAACAAAAACTAAATTACCCTAAAAATTGAAGTAATTTACACATAATACCCCTCATCTCTCCCACCCTCTTTCTCCCTATGGACTAAATGGCATCCAAGTGATCCAACCCTAAACACCCAATGTCAAGTCAAGAAGCAAAATCTTTATCAAATTGAAGCTATATCGAGAATATAAATGCTTTTTTGCTTGAATCCTAGGTTGGATGCAATGTTTTTGTGATGTTTTATGAAACTTAGGGGTTAGTTTTAGGGTTTATAAATTTGTTTGAAATTTAGAAAATTTGATGTGTTTTTGCTTAGGAAGTTAATATGTCTTTGAAATTGAACAATGAATTGTGTTTGTTGTTCGATTCATGTAATTGGTAACCATTGATGGCACCCACATTGAGCGGAGAAGAAGAATCAAGATGGAGGTGCAACAACCGTTAGGCATTAAAAAAAATGAAACATTTTTTACCGGGCTAAAAGAAGACGTTCTTTCAGCCCGATTTTTCCTAGAACCGAGCTAAAAGAGTGTTTTTCTTTTGTCATACACCTAGTCATTGCGACCAATTCATCATATGGTCACTGCGACCATTACATCCCTTGGTCATTGCGACCAGTTTAGCCAATGGTCATTGCGACCAGTTTGTGAATTTAAAAAAAATATATGGTCGCAACGACCATATCCCAATTGGTCGTTGCGACCATGCGACAATGCGCTAAACGAAAATTTCTATGCGCTAAACAGAAATTGTGTGTTTTTTAGAGGAAATGGTATGGAATATACCAAAAAAGACGGGCCTTTGCAAAACTAACTCCCCCTAGCCCAAATTTGCAAAAGTGGCAAAAGGGTTTAAAATTTTGCAAAAATAGCCGGTGGTAAAGACTTGCAAATCCGGGTAACGAAGAGAACAACGGAGAGAGAAAGAGAAGTGGAAACTGCCATTGAAAGATGGAAACCGCCATTGAAGTCGGGTAAACATCGTTGAAGGAGTAGCGAGGCTGCGAGGGTGCCCTTGAAACCACAACACATAGAGAGAGAAGTGGACCAGGCGAATCTAAAAGGGAGAACGAAGAGAACAACAATTCCGTCACTTTTGAAGAAGAACCCCTTGTGCGAAATCAAGTAAGTCGTCGTCCTCGATCTCTTCTCTTGATAAAGTTGTTTGGAGTGTTAAATTTCTTGAATGTCGAAGTGGGGACGTTGGGGAGAATGGGGGGAGATGATGAACAAACCCTAATCTTGTGGTGTTGGGCGGTTTGATGATATAGTCGGGAAATCACCATTGAAGGATGAAATTGAAGGTCGAAATAGGGTAGAATAGAATTGAAACGCTTTTTTGACAGAGATAAGGTTGAAATAGGGCGGTTTGGTTATATGAGTATCTCTATCAAGAGACGAATTTTATTCATTTCTGTCATGGCAGACAATTTGTAATTACTGGCCGGAATTGTGACATTACAGCCAAATTTTTACTGTTATTAGCACTATTGTTACCAATTAGAGGCTATAGTTGTAGATTGTTGTGATTTCGTGGTTTGTATTTCATATTGTTGTGAATGAAGCTGCAAAAGTGGTCATAGATTGTGTTCATTGTTGCATTCTGCACTGTTGTCATATGAGCATTTGACCTTTCGAAATTGGGTGCAAAATTTTCTTACATTAGTTGTACATTTATGTTGTGAAGTAAGATGCCAAAGTAGTTGTAGATTTATGTCATTTCCTGCCATCTACATTGTTGTGAGATGAACATTTGAGTATATATTTCAAGAGTCGTGTTCTTCTACCAAAAAAAAGTATATATTTCAAGAGTCTCCTTTGGGGCTTGTAGATGACCGTAGAATGATTTGCGTATTGGCAGACATATCTTTTTTACTGGCATGATTTATGAAATTACTGGCATGGATGTTTTTTACTGGCCGCTAGTGTTACCAACCTAATACTAAGTTGTACAATTTCGTCACAGGTTTGAAACCCCCCCGGAGCCATGCCTAAGGTCTACACACCATCGAGTGAAAAGGTAAATACTTGTATATTGTAGATTAGTGATGTCCTATATTTGTGTTGGTGATGTTAATCGTTAAGTGGGATATATGTGCAGTCGACATTAGCCCCCCCCCCCCCCCCCTCTCCGGAGAAGTACTTCATAGGGGGGTCCAACCACTTCTCCAAGATGGCCCTCCTGGATCGCATGGACGAAGGCCTCACTGCTAGACTGGAAGATGTTGAAGGAAAGCAGGCTTGGAGGCATTGTGATGATCGGGAATAACGTCACCGTCCTACTGTTTCACCCTCATTCACTACTTCCTTGAGCGGCAACTCAAGACCTTGAAGAAGTGTGAGAGTTGGTACTAGGTCTAGGGGAAGCTGCTCCGATTCTCGATGAAGAAATTCTGCCTCGTAACCGTCCTAAACTATGGACGCCACAACCGTGACTTTGAGAAGGAAGATCACAAAGACATTGTGAAACTCTTCTTCGGTAGAGATAAGGTGAAGGTCAAAGACCTTCAATTCATGTGGGAAGTCGCCATTCGCCAAGGGCCAGGAGAGGAGTGACACGCAGAGGTTGAAACTTGCTCTCCTCCTCATCATAGAGGGAATCCTCCTGCCAGGGGATATTATCAGGAATATATGTCAAAGGATGGGTCGTGCGCCTCGTTGAAGACGTAGTGATATTCGTTTATATGGTCTGGCACTTTGCTACTGCTATTTGTGTTGGACTTATATCTGTTATTTTGAAGTTAGGGTATTCGTCAAATTGGTTATACATTTTCTTAAAACTTTAAGGTTATGTAAGGGTGACATAACTGATAGCTTCATTCACAACAAACCGTCCAATTGGTTATATCTTTTGTTTGTGTTGGACTACTTTTGCAACTTCATTCACAACATTATGAAATACAAACCACAAAATCACAATAATGTCCAACTATAACCTCTAATTGGTAACAGTCGTGCCAGTAAAGAAAAAAAAACCTAACCAGTAATGACACAATTCATGCCGGTAAAAATAATATGCCTGCCAGGACAGAAATGAATAAAATTTCTCTCTTGAAAGAGATGATCAGACGCTCGGGTGACAACAATGTAGAATGCAAAAATGAACACAATCTATGACTACTATTGCACCTTCATTCACAATATTACGTACTACAAAGCACAAAATCACAATAGTTTGCCGACGATGCAAAAGACGAATGTTCGTGATTTTTGCTTACTAGCTAGTAAATGATTTTTCCTTGCCAATAAAATCGATATCTAAGCCAATAAAATAATAACCTCTGCCAGATCTTATCTATCTCAGAAACTTCTCAGCAGAAGGATATCGAACATTAAACCCAAACGAAATGAGTCCATAACAACTTAAGTCCAAAAGGTGAAAACGTTTAAACGTCAGTCATCAAACATTAGTCATCCAAAAGTTGGAAACGTTTAAACGTTTAAGAGCTAAACCAAACACTAAGAAGTACTAAAATTTCTAACAACTACAGTCCATAACAACATCCACAAATTGTCCACTACAATCATACCGACGCATCGGGTGGAGGGTTGGGGTGGGAGGAGGAATGGGGCAACCACACATTGGTTCCGATCAATATTGCAATGCCCCTAGCCTATTGTCGTTCAACAATTTCCAGCCAGCCGCAGATAGGGCCTCGTCCATTCCTTTCAGCAAGACAATCTTCAAGAAGTGGTTCGACCTCCCTTGGAAATACTTTTCCGGAGGGAGTGCTAGTGTCGGTTGCACAAATATCGCACGACACGATTAACATCACCAACACAAAAATAGGGGCATTAATCTATCAGAGAAGTGTTCACATAATACCTTTTTGCTCGACGACATCGTGACATTTTTTCCTTTCATTTTTCGCATAGGGCCCTTAATCCATAATACTCATTTAGCAATAATCCTTGTCAGTATATCCATATTTCTTGCCAGCCAAAATAACTTGTCTGTCACTAGTCACTACATATCACATTAAACTCATGACACAACTAGACAAATTCCTTTCTACCCTATTTGAACCTTCAATTTCATTCTCAACTAAGCATCAATGGCGATTCCCTACCCCTATCCCCAAACCGCCCACCACCCATAAGGTTAGGGTTTGTACATTCAAACAATTTCAACCTCATTCACCCCATTCTCCCCAAGGACCTCAATTCGACATTCCATAAATTGAAAACCACAAAATGCCATAAAAAGAGGTAGAATATAGATAGAGAATGAGAGCTAACCTCTCTTCAATGGCGGTTTGAGTCCCAGCATCTATTGCCCCTCTCTTCAATGGAGTTACGGTTTGACACCGAAATTCCGACCCAAATTTCTCAATGTGTTTGGGTTTCAAATCGAAATCCCCATTCAAAAATCACACATTGCAGAACAATTTGTTCGGATTTAGTTAGGATTTCACATATTCAAGAACGAATTTGCTTACTTGTTTTCGATTTTGTTTCGCCGGATTCGGTTTCTCCAGGTCGGATTCCTCCTCCATCCTCCGCCGGTTACAACTTCCTCCCCGCCGAACGGATTCGCCTTCGCCGGTATTCTCTCCCGCCTCCTCCTCCGTTGACAACCTCCTCCTTCGCCACTTTCTCTCTCTCTCATATCTCTTTTGTTCAGCCCTTCCTCCTCCTGTCCGACCTGCAGCCGGCTGAGCAAGTTGCCATTTTTTTTTTTGCAAAACTGACGTTACACTTAGCAATTTATCATATGAAATAATCATTTATGCAAAGTTTAATTTTTTTTTGGTATATTAGTGCAAATTGGCCATTAGTATGCAAAGTTTAATTTATTTTTTTTTGGTATATTAGTCCAAATTGGCCTATTTTTTAAAGCTCAAATAGAGAAAAAAAAAAAACTTTTTTAAAAATTAGGTTCGGTTCGAACTCGTTTAACCAATGAAAGAAGTTTAAATTGGGTTCGGCTCGAACTCGTTTAACCAACGAAACAAATTTTAATATGTCAAGCTCGGCTGTTTGACTCGAATAAACTTGATCTTGATGGTATATAGAGTAATGATGATTGTTGATTATCAGATCAACACAAATGTGTACGAAGTGCCGTTTTTCAGACTCTGTTTCCACAGGGCATAGTATTAAAAAATGTGATCCACGGAGTACGTATAGGAGTACTGTTTTGAGGTTTGACCCAAAGGGACAACCTCTTGAATGACGTGTGACATATAAATCCAACGTAACAAGTTGAGCACATTACACATAGCAGAAGTGAAAGAGACAAATCTATCCACACTCCACGATTTTGGGCGTCTTCTTCCGTTGATCTCCGACGCCTGTGAAACAGGAAAATATCAAGGCTTCTTTTAAGTTCTGCCCTCTTCCGCGTCCTCTCTTTGTATTATTGCTCAACAAGTGGTTGAGTTCTCCTGACTTTCCTCGCCGGTGCCGGTGACTGGTATGTTCTGAACCCTTGCTTCTGAATTGGATTTTGCTTTCAAGGGGATACCCAAATTGAATGGACTTGGATTGGGTGTTGCGATTGGATGCCTGTGCTTGTCAATTTTTTGATTTTGGAGATAGATAGGTTTTGATTTTGGATTCATTTGTTGGAATTCCCTGATCTGTTGTAATTTGCTGTATTGCAGTAGTTGTCTTTAGTTCAGATATTGCAATAGGAATTTCTGGTCACTGCAAGGGATGTAGGTTATCATGACTGGGGTTTAATGCTTATAGCTTGTAGTCTTTGGGAATGTTTGACTCTTTAAAGATGAAAACCTATTTTTTTCAATGCCAACTAGTTTTTACAAGTCCACAAGCCAAACAGTTTTAGATGACTTATGAGTGAAGAACCTAAATCTTCATATTGCCAAGTTATTGTCTTCACGGTTTGAAGCACGTTGCCTTCATATTTTATCATCTGCAAGGACCTCATGGGAATTTTATACTCGTTTTTTCTGATATATGACTGCAGTTTTCTGGGCTTATGCAACATCATAGCTGTACTATACCAGATACATTTTGGCCTGATGGATCATCTTTTTTTTTTACAAATGTGCTCGTTTGAATGGTTAGGTGTCTGGCAAGTGGCAACCTGTCAATGTGTTGCTGCATGATTAACTGCTGTGCTGTACTCGAATGTTAGCTTAAGAGCACTGAATATGGCCTCATGGTATATGCATGTGATGGAGAGTGGGGCATTGCGCAGCACGAATTGTGAAAGCTACTTACTCTTCAGTATAGAGACGTCACTTGGGAAAGGGCTGCGCACGTTCCTCTACTTTTTAGGACTTGCATACTGTTTCCTTGGGTTATCGGCTATCACTGCTAGATTTTTCCGCTCCATGGAGAATATTGTTAAGCATAAACGCAGAGTAGTTGAGATGGACCCTGAAACAAAAACTCAAGTTGTTAAATATGAGAACGTATGGAATTTTACGATTGCAGATATCACCCTTCTGGCTTTCGGAACCAGCTTCCCCCAAATATGTTTATCCACCATTGATGCTATACAGAACATTGGAAGCCTTTATGCTGGAGGTTTGTATAACAGATCCTCGTAATTATTTGCACTGGATAGGACTTCTTTGATTTGATGTGAATCTTTGGTTTTGATGAGCAGGTCTGGGGCCCGGAACGCTTGTTGGGTCTGCTGCATTTGACCTCTTCCCTATCCATGCCGTCTGTGTAGTTGTCCCTAAAGCCGGAGAACTGAAAAAGATATCTGATATTGGAGTTTGGCTAGTGGAGCTCTTTTGGTCCTTCTGGGCATATGTGTGGCTATATATAATCCTAAAGGTACCTTACTAGGAAATAACCACTGTCATAAAGGTGATATCATGGGGTGTATTGGCCTGGTGACCATTTTCCATAGCTGTCGTGGTTCATGTGTAGCCAAACAGAAGTCAATATCAATTAGCGGAAACAAACAAATTTATATTCTTGAGAAATAGTAATGGCTAATCCAGCTTAGTCTGACTGAGTTTTGTGATAGAAGATGGATCTGATAGTAATTCAGTGGCTGTTGATGATTAGCGTATTACACGCTGTAGCTGGTCTTTTCTAATTTGCTTGAAATTTTCTGCTTTTCATAGATTATTGTTTCTTTTGACGAGTAATATACTTGATATTTCTCAGGTCTGGACTCCAGATGTAGTTACACTACAGGAGTCACTGATAACTGTATTGCAGTTTTTCTTGCTGCTGATGCATGCTTATGTTCAGGACAAACGATGGCCTTATTTGTCACTTCCTTTGTGAGAAATGTTATAGTGATTATCCTTCCAATAAATTTGTTCTTGCATTCGGTTGTGTATTTCCATTTTCAATTGTTTGAGATGGTTCTTTCTCTGTCAGTGTGAAGTGGGACAGACCATTAGATTGGGTGCCCGAGGAAAATTCATGTGAAGAAGATATTGTGAATGGGTACTCAGAAATAACCCAAATTGGGGGCATTGAAGAGAGGGGTATCGTTGACATATTTTCTGTCCATTCAGAAACTAGCACAGGTAATTATAAGATTGTGACGATCTCAACGTAAATTTTCAACCCGAAGAAAGGGAATCATGTTGAGAAGATCATAAATTCTCCTTTGTTCAATTGACCTGATATTTCATAAAATTAAAATCTAATTCTGATCATTGGCTCTCTATTGCCTCGACAATTGACAAACACTGTCCTACATGAGCTCTTGAGCTTCCAAGTTTAAATATCCGTGACCTCTTTGTCTATGAATTATGATATTGATTCATTGGTATAAGATCTGTCTATTTCTAATGCACTTTTCATCCTACATTTGAAAGTTCCAGCTACCACTCATGGTAAAGATTGAGATGATTCTTGTTATAGTTTCCTGTCCAACGCGAAATTTGTACTCAATGCTTAAGACAGTGAGCTTTCTGGAGTTGCAGGCCTGGTTTATCGAGCTGTGCCTGCAAATGAAGTAGGTGAAACGTCTGCTGAACAATTTCAGAAGAAGACCACTAGTGAAGTTGCCCGTTTCTTCTTGATATGGAGACAACAATTTCAGGACGCATTGATGGTACTTCATCATTATAAAACATTACAGATTATTTTTGGATGATAGAACTCTTTGGATTATTTTGCACATACTGATTAGCTTCGTATAACTCGGTGATATGATAGTAAATCTTTTTTATTCCAATTGCTCACTCTGAGAAAAATCTAAATATCTAATCTGGACCTTAGGATATATATGCATTGGCAGTTGTTCACAAAAATCGAGTGTAGCAGAACTTCATTTTACATGACTTCATTTTTAGTTCGAGTATTCATAAACTCTTTTACCTTTTTAAAAAAAAATATTTGTTCAGCTGGAAGATAGCGAATCGAAAAAGACTAGAAACATCTGTCTGAGGATGGGAAGAATTTCATGGCAGTTGATCCTGCTGCCATGGAGGTTTCTGTTTGCTTTCGTTCCTCCTTATCACGTAACTCATGGATGGATTGCCTTCATCTGCTCTCTGATTTTCATCAGTGGGATAGCTTACGTTGTGACAAAGCTCTCCAATCTAATTAGCTGTGTTACAGGTTAGCAACTTACACACATTTTGTTTGAATTCCATGACATGGACAGTTAAATGATTCCACCATTTCCTCTACGTGCAGGAATAAACGCGTATGTCATAGCATTCACGGCATTGGCTGCTGGAACCTCATGGCCGGATCTAGTTGCTAGTAAGATCGCTGCAGAACGTCAAACAACAGCAGATTCCGCCATTGCAAACATCACTTGCAGCAACTCAGTGAACATATATGTCGGAATTGGTATCCCATGGCTAATCGACACAACCTACAACTACTTCAAATACCAGCAACCTCTATACATCACGAATGCAACAGGACTTAGTTTTTCGTTGCTGGTCTTCTTTTGCACCTCAGCGTGCTGCATCGCTGTCCTAGTATTAAGGCGGCTAACCTTGGGCGCTGAGCTTGGAGGGCCGAGGATCTGGGCATGGATTACGAGCGCATACTTCATCCTACTCTGGCTAATTTTTGTTGTCCTCTCATCACTCAAAGTATCTGGTGTCATATAATCTGATGTGAGTTATTCTTTGCCATTCTATACTTGTTTCCCTTTACCCTTTTTCCTCAGTAAGAGACCCTATTCTTTCCATTGCTACTTTAGATGATCCACCTTTTATATTTTTTTTCCCGGATCATCTTCAGATACAGAGTATTTATTATTGGCTGCTGTATAAAATGAGCAATGTGATTATTGTATAAGTTGAACAGTTGCATTATACAATAAAATATGGTTGTTTTAAGGGTTTAACTACAACCCCAACAACTTGAATACTGATTGTGCTACATCTAGGGTGGTTATTCATTTAGTAAACAAGCCGAGTCTTAATTTGGACTTGAACTTTAAAACGTACTTGTACCTGGCTTGTTTACTAAATGAATAAGCTAAAGTAGAAGTTTTTTAAGCTATACTTGCTTATAACATAGTAATTTATAATAAATTTTGAAAAAAGGCTACACATACACTAGTGTACATGTATACACCATTTTTTTTTCCATGTTAATGTTATCTATTTCTAATTTAGGGTATGGTGAGTGGTTATTGATTTAAGGTTCATTCTTTATAATATATTATAGGGTATAGTGGAGAGTTAAAGAAAAAATTTAGGGTTAATTTACATTTTCAAAAGTAGTGGATAATTTTTAAAAATATTTACACATGAACAAAAACACACACTCCTATACACCGAATGTACACGTGTATGTGTATCATCTTCTGAAATTTTGTAAACTCCACATAATTTGAGCTATTCAAGCTCAAGTTGAGTCGAGCATCCATTTGAACCAAACTAAAATATCCTCATACTCGGCTTCTATAGTAAAAGAGCGAGAGCGGAGCTTGAACTACTCCGCTCATATAACAACTCTATATCAATCAATCCACCCTTAATTTGGTTAGGGAAGTTGAAATCTCAAGGGCTTGTGTGGTTCAATTTCAAGTTTGCTATGTGTATGAAACAATTACTTCAAAACAAACTGAGGAACAATTAAAAACCAATAGTGTGAGCAAATCTACTTTCAATTTATGAAAAAAAAAAAAAACTCAAGATTCAGAAGATGTAATCAGCTTGAAATCCAAAACAAAGCCACAATGATGGAACAAACTGAAAGGAGCAAAAACATCAACTTCCTTTTAAGTAAGGTCCTGAACAGAAACTGCCATTGGATATCTTATTCACATGGTAGCATGCAAAGATATGGAACCAATACTGAAATAAACCTTATTTAAGACATGGATAAGCTTGAAACATTCAACCATTGTCTGGCTCTCATACAAAAAATCCAAACATGAGGGGAAAGAAACAGTTTCAGCAATCCCACCCCCAACCCTAGCTACTATTGTGCTTGAATAACCTACAAGGGAATACGAGTAACTCGAATTTGAATTTTATGAGATTTCTTCTCCTTCAGACCAGACAGTTTGAATCTCAATTAAGCGAAGGCACCAGTGCAGGCAGTTGCAGGAGCGGTTTCAAGCTTCGTAGCAGAGCTGTACTTCTTGGTGATAAATCTAAAGATACCAGATGAAGAAATGTCATAAACAATCTCTTGGAATTTTAGAATTGAGTTTCAAAAAAACTGTATTAATCATCTGCATACCTGAAGAAATCCCTCCACAACAATTCGGACGTCAACCAGCTCATTCCATCGCCGCCATCATCTTTCCCTTTTGATGATGCAGAGATTGTTCTGTCAATGGTGAATAATGAAATCGGATTATTTTCAGTACATTCATATCAAAGTTTGTTTGAGCATATGTCAAATTCGGATAAGCCTTTCACCTAGAAGCAGTTTTCTTGAGTTCATCGAACATGGACCGAGGAGAGAGACATCCAGTGGTAAGCCATGGAGAAATTTTGCAAGAAAAGTTTGCGCCGTAGATGCTGTCACTTCCATCCTTGGAGCCCTTGTGTGGCTGTGCTTGGCACTCAGCTGCAAACTTTTTGACCCTCTGAAGGGCTTCGGTCTCTCCTCCCTTCATGGAGGCAGTAGCAACAGGCTTCCCATCCTACATAGAGCAAATTTTCGCCACACATAAGTTACTTCCTCACTCCCAAAACTCCATCCTCCACTGAATATACTATGAATATTCAGAAATTACTCAAATTACGATATATGATCTCCATAACTTAAGGATAAACAACCTAAGTCCCCAGTAATCCTCCAAACACGGGTAACTACACATATAAAACATATACGCAGCCTTACCAAACTTTTCACTTACACATAAACTAGTTTCAGGTATCCTAAAATCTCTAAGATGCAAACTTTATACTGGAAAAAGGCAGAAATTTTACCTGATGCACTACTGTTATCTACACATGATATGATAAACCAATGAAAAAGAACCTTTCTTTCTCTGAGGAATGCCCTTCAATCACTATGTAGTACACAAATGCATCTTCTCAAATTCAAATTCTATCATAAACCCAACCATAAACCTCAAACAGATATGATTATGCAGTATCAGGGCAATCTGAAATGCCCAAAATGAGAACAAATCCAAAATGTAGATCAAAAGAGCAGCAAACCTGAGACATGGAGGCAGTAGGGTTAACACCCAAAGCAGACAAAGATGGGATCTCCCCAGGCTCAACATCGCCCCTTGATGGAAAACCCTTGATCCTATCCAAAGCAGCAACTGTCTCCCTCACTTTCAATCCCTTGACCTTCTCCCTGAATCCGCCATAGTTTGTGGGCATGGTCTCCAATTTGAAAGGCAAATCCTCCAAATGGTAAAGTGTGCTCCCCCAGAAGTACTTGACTTCAACTCCTTCATCCTTCATTGCACTCTCGATCTTCAATTCAGCTTTGACTTCCTCTTTAGAGACATCCCTGTGTGCATAGACAGCATCAGCCCCAATCGCCTTGGCCAATTCGACCAAGACGGTCTCCGGCTTCCCAACCCTAACCACCAAATTGGAGCCTCTCTCCTGGAGGTTTTTCCTGAGATCGGCCACCGCCTCGACAAGGAACGAGGCCCGATTGGGGCCCGTTTTGTCGAAGCCGGACGAGGATTTGCCGTAGTCGCGCGGGTCGAAGCAGTAGACGGGGAGCACCGACATAGATTCGTTGCTGGCGGAGGTGAGGCACTCGTTGTCATGAACCCTAAGGTCGCTGCGGAACCAAACGATGGTGGATCGACGAATTGCGGCGCCATTGGAGGGGTCGGAGGGGCGGCGGGGGTTCACGGAGAGAGGGCTCTGGAGCGGGATCGCGGAGAAAGACGACTTCTTGGAGAAGGGCTTCTGCGGGGAGAGGGTTGGGGAAGAAAGAGAGAGGTGGACGAGGGAGGATGAGATTTGGGATGAGAAATTCACCTTCGATGGGGCATAAATGAGGGCTCTGGGAACCCTGGAAGCTGGGTTGGTGAGGTTCGAGGGGAGGAGGGTGGAGAGGGAGAGGGAAATGGAGGCCGTTGGTGGAAACAGCGGCCTTGAAGGTCCAACAATGGCGACCTGGGTGTCATGCTCTGTTTCTGCAGATTCTTGGGTGTGGATTTGGGGATCCATTGGTGATGGGGTTTTTTGTGGGTTTGGATTGGAGGATGAGGAGAGGAGATGGGAGAGGGTTGGGTTGTCACTGTGAGTGAGAGAGAGGGAGAGAGGATTGGGGGTTTGTGGATGTGTGAAATTATCCTCCTCTGTTTTATGGCTATGGGTTGCTCTGTTTTTTTTTTGTCCCCTCTATTGAGTTTAGAGGGGGTTGGTGCTCTTTAAAGAATGTGATGACCTAATTATACACAAAGTGGTTTGTTTGAAATAGAAGCACACCTAACATTAATTTCTACTAACCTTCAAACTTCACTGTTCCATCACTTCCATGTAATGTAACATCTTTCTTTTGAAAGGTGATCTAGTGTGTATAGTCATTTGTAGTTGAAGATATTGAGATTTGGTAAATTATAGGACTTCGAAGATAATCATGAGATATCGAGGATATAACATTGACTATTAATCTCTGTGCAATGTTGTTTTTTTATACAAGTAAAAATTTGGGAATGGTTAGTCCCTGCTAGACCACCATCCAATGACATCTTTACGGATGTTATGAGGGGCTCCGGTGTGACAGTTGTTTGAAAGAGTCCGACAACACGATCAACGCACTTGTTAACTTCCTTGTAGACGTGATAGATCTCTACCACTTCCAATTGCCGAAGAATGAGAAGAATATCGGTAATCAGGATCTCGATCTCCCAAAGATAGGACCAACAACCTTTTTAGGATATTGATAATGTAAAATAAGATAGTATAGGAAAGTGAAAATATGGTAATAATGATTTTTTTTTTTTTTAATAAGGTGAATGATTTTTATCCATTTGATTTGCATTAAGTGTAGAACATATACTATAATAACAATGCATATCTAGGCATTATGGTAAGTCTACACTGATCAAATGTTGATGTAGTCATGCACATGGGTAGAGTCTTGATGGGAAGGTTTTTCCATCAATTAAATAGTTACTATTATAGTATTATTAGTTGTTGTTGAATGACAACCATGAATGTTGAGGACCTCGTGTGAAATTTGCAAGGCTCTCCTTGTTAGAGTTTTGTAAAGAAGTACAGATTACAATATTAAATCAAATTAAATTGATGGTGATGTGAAGGGTAGGTAGAAGGGTTGGTGAAGAAGCAAATGTTCAAACTAACCCATTAATTAAATTAATTTAGTGGCAAATATAAAGGAAACTAAAAGTTTTATAGAAGAAGTAACCAAAAATAAGGTTGAATCAGCCCAATGACCGCCAGGCCCGCCACCCATCCACCGGATTCCTCAACCTAATCAAGTCTACCTTCCAAAACTTTAGGTAGTTAAACTCTAGCTAGGCCTCATTTGTTTTATAAAAAGGAAACTCGTTGTATCCAATCGGTTATGTGAATCAAGAGGTCGAAAAAAATGATAAAGAATAAATTATTATAAGTATAATTATGAAACAAAGGGAAAAATAATAGTAAAAAAAAAAGGAAAATATCAAGGAAAACTGAAATAATAAGGTGATATTGGTGCAAATGGAGAATAATAGATAACGAATGATGTGAGACTTCTCTGCTAATAATCGATGGAGACAACTAATGTTTTCACAAAACTACTACTAGTACTAGGATAATAATCTTAGTTTTTCTTTCAAATATCTAACTATCTAATTTTGATAGAGTTGGTGTCAACTAGAAAAAACGAGTGTCATATAGAATACTAGTTTTAGCTTTAATGTTGAGGAAGGAAATTGTTTGACCATCATAAATTCTATCGGAGGTATATGGAGGTGTCATTAGACGAACAAAACGGTGATTGCGAATATTGTTATTCTTTTCCATGGTTTTACTTTGGCATCATGCACGGCAAACCATTGTGTGGTAAGTCAATAGAATTTAATTTTGTTAAAAAAACTGCTATATAATTTTATTCATATATTTTGCATTAAAAGTTAAAACCAATTAAATATGCCTACAAAGGTTTAAATTTCCTTAACCATTCACTCCTTACACCAAAAATTGTTATTATCTTCTACTTTGCCTGGTTTTAGGAATAGGCTTTGAATATCAATAACCGTTTCTTTTGGGTTTTTTTGTTGTATCATAATAGTAAGTTCATCTGATCTTTTGTCCACGAAGAATGAAGTCAAGCGTCACTGAACAGTAACAATGTAAGCCAGCGGTATATTGTCCTCATAAACCTTTTGGAAAAAGTAGTGATTTTGTGAAAATGACGTTATTATAAACATCAAATCAAAATAAGCAAAAATGGACATTATAATTTTAGCCAAGAAAGATAAGGCAAGCAAAAGTGCTAGTATTAAAAATACTAAAGAAAAACAAAGGCAGGCAAAAGTGCAGAAACACTCAAATTGACACTCACCATTCCTCAACGTCCATGGAGATCGCCTGAAAACCCACCATTCACTCTCAATGGAATGTTTATTCCGTTTCAGTTTCACTCATTTCGCCTCCCACCGTCCACCATATCCAAGCTGCGGGATCTCCACCGGAAAGAAACGAATTTGGTGCCTAGGACCAAAAGTCAACGGCCAAAACGAACCTTTGCTTCAATCAGCCTCCGACTATGCCACCCTTCGCTACCTGGAGACTCATCGATCAGGCATATACCTCCCCCCTTTCTCCCACCTGTGTGGATTTTGACCTATTTTAATTCTGCAACTGAACGCGCATTTCGTCGAACAGTTGGTGTGCAAAATGCTTACTTGTGAAGAAGCTGATTGTTGTTATGTTTGCCCATTTGCAGAGCCACTTTTTGTGGATCCATACGTGGGCTGCTTAGTTAATCCAAGCAAAAAGATTGATGCTTGGGATTGGACCCACCATTATTGCCTTGCTACCAAGTTCATTGATGATCAATTGCTCAGTGCAACAAGTGATGTTGATGGGCCTAAACAGGTATCTTTTTTGCCTGCTTATATACAGAAATTATACCTTCTCAAGTTCCTACATTTTGGTGGAACATGGTTCAGGTGATTGGTTTGGTTAAATGTATCATTTTGTAGGTTGTGTTGCTCACAGATGGTATGGATACCCGGCCTTACAGGCTCCCTTGGCCTAATTCTACACTGATATTTGACATTTCACCAGGAAATGTTTACGACGAAACTGCTCGGAAGCTTAAAGGTCTGTCTTTGTTTGTGAATTGATGTATACAGTTGAAATTTACATGCTGCAAATGTGAAGCTCAGCTATACTTTCAAGTGCTTTTGATCTTGCTAGTTTTGTATTTTTCGGCGATAATGTGGCATTGGTAATCTGATTTGAATGAGGAAATGATCAAATTCTGCATATTTTTCTAGCCTGTTCTTGTAATGTGTTCGTAAATGATTCGGTTAGTTGGTTCGTTACTAATTTGTTGTTCATTCATGGGTGCAATGCCTACTGATATTACTCAAGAAACTCAATAGAAGCAGGGGCGAGGGTTCCTAAAACCTGCTTCTTGGTTCATGTTCCGCTCGAGTCTATTGATATTCAACAAGAGCTCTACAGAAGAGGGTTCAGTGGCAATCGCCCTAGTATATGGGCTCTCCAGGTTGGTGAGGAATCTGCATTTGTCGACTCATTCCAATCAATACTGAATCAAGTTGTATTACTTCTCAATCTCAAATGAGTTCAACGCCTACTCGTGCAGGGATTGCCCCTGACGACATTAGCAGGCTTGGAGGATGTCTTGTTCAATGTTAGTAGCTTAGCCATGAAAGGATCAATCCTAGTGGGCGAAACGCCTGCTTGGTTTGCCGGAGCTGAATTTGATACGAAGGTGACAATGCCGTATTCTGGGTTCTAGTTCAATATGGATTGGTATCAGATTCTCTGATGTGGCCATATAAGCTTCGTGTTTGATTTGCAGTCAAGTAGAGACGGATGCGTGGACAAGCTCTTCTTGAGTCATGGTTTCCGCGTCAATGTGATTGCCTACGAAGAAATAGCGAGGAGTTTGGATCGGGAACTGCCCTTCGGAGATCCATATAGAGTAGTCTTTTCTGGAGAACATTTGAGGCATTCTGATGCTCAGGTTAGATATAATCTTCACTTGGTTTGGTGTCAGCAATGCTTTATTATACTATATCGCATAGATGGAAATTTGGAGTGAATTAATACAGGTGGGTCATCTTGTAGATGGAAATCTGGAGGAGCGAATTTCAGAGGGTCGAAGAGGAAGGCGATGAAGATGGATTCGAGGATCTTTAGGGGATCGTCCAATCTACAATGTTTTAATTTTTTTTGAAAAAAAAAAAGTTACATTAGGGATTACATCAAACCATGCTGTGAAGTAATTACTTTGCTACCAAACTCCTTCACATGGACCTTAGAATTTGAGTGTGTACACAGGAAGATGTGTGGAGGGAAGGTGAAGGTAAGTGGGCAGTGCCCACCTACCCACGCCGTGTTTCTCTCAATTCGGAAACTACGCCTGTGTACTACAGACATCAATCACTGAATGATAGGTTCTTGTTTTAAGACTAAACAGCAAGCCATTGGCAAATCAAAGGGCAGATATGGAAAATGAAGATACTGATAGGCAATTTTACAAGGTCTAACCCAAACTCTGGCACTTTCAACAATTTTTGTTTAGTTTCCCTTTCTCAATCTTAACCCAAACAAGCTCAGATCTTTTCTAATTCCACCCAAATTCACGGTAACCTCAAATCAGTCTAGGCCTCATTGGATCTTCCTATGCAACAGGTGATTTGCACTTCACATAAAACAAGGACGGACCCAAGCAAGAGCTATTTTGTCTCTTTTTTTTTCTTTTCTTTTCTTTTTTTCTATTTTTCTTTTTTCAAAATTCAAAGCTTGATGTTCATATTGTAAGATGGGATCATCAGATCAGACTTTCCAAGGATATATACTTTGAAATTAAAATAAGACAAGGAAGAAAGATCAAGCGACTTGCCAGCTAACTTCCCTCCGATTGTTAGTCCCAGCAACACTGCAATTTTGATGAATTTGATTGATTTCACTTGCATTTCCTGGGCTACTGAAAGATGCACCTACCAGTCAAACTAACCAAAACACATCAAGAATTCCATTTACTCTTTTGAGGTTTGTTTTCAGGAGGGGTTGAGAAGGGCAAAGATCACATCATCACCACACAGTCAGCATGTGTTACTGTTGTAGCACCGGGAGAGATGGGCGTGGCCGGACAACATTTAACACACCTCTTGCAGTTGCCTGTTGCAATCCGGAACAAAATAGCAAATGTCTTAGAAATTAATAGAATCTTGATTAAATAAGACCATAACCTGTGAGAAAACCAAGTGTCTGGTTTGCTGAATAAGACCATAACCCCTGAGAAACTCTATATTCAGTTTTACCTAAAAACAGCAAAGTATATGTAGAGTCCCAGTTGAACAAAGAGATAGTTTTAATGCATATACAAAAAGTTTTTTTTTACCCAGAAATCATATTCAAGCAAACCAACCTTTTGCACAACAATCTCGCATTAACCTTTTGTTGAGAAAATAGTCAAAGAAGAAAAACAATAAAAAAAATCTTATTTCACCTTTTTTTAATGAACTCATTTCATAAAAAAGATAGTTTTTTCATTAAAAAAAACCCCAACATACTATGTGCAATTTCTAAAGGGCCATCCAACTGAATTAGGTAAGGGTAGATCCCTGATGCTTACCTCAAAGAAGGAATTGAAATTTAGACGTAAAAGAAAACGCCTCAGGAAAGGGGCTCTCTGACTGCCAGCAAGTCTGCTGCTACGTAATATAGTGTACAGGGAATTGGATTTTTTGTTGAATTCCTGGAATATGATTGTAGGTTAACCTCACAGCCAAATGCATTTAACAATACTGTAACTATAAGCATGACAAACAAGTAACTGAATGAGTTCAAATGTTAAATGCAAGTTCACATCAAGCATAACATGATATTACAAAAATGTCAAGACAGGATTGGGTACAAACACTTGCTTGCATTAATGCTAATTTATTTTTATTTTTCAATTTTACTTGTTTAGGTTAAAGAAAACCCAAAGAGACATCCAAAGCTTAGAAATGGTACAAAAAAAACAGATTAAAGAAAAATAGGGGAAATGCCATTAATCTGTTTGTGCAGTATCTCTCTCACCAACACCCACCAGGTCAGTGATCCTGGAAGCTTAAATAAGAAAATAAAATAACTATAATCATGCTTGTCAGCGACGAATAGCCATAATATGGAAGTTGAAACAGTCCTCGCTTTTGTTCTTCTCTAGTTGATGTTCTCTTTTTTTTGTTGAAACATTTTGTTAAGAAAATAAATCATCATTAGAACGTTAATCATTGGCATAAATATGCATGACCAACTTTGAGTTCTGTAATTCATTTCTGTGCTTTGCCACTTTTATTGATAATCACAAGTTCTTATTTAAACACCGATATGTGGAATCAGTATTAGCTACGATACCTCAGTTATAATATCCAATTCAGAAGAACTAGGATTTTGTTCGTTTTCAATCTTCCAACAGAACTGCAAACATAACTTCATTATGCTATCCAAAATTCTTGACACTGAGCCAATGTCCAAGAAAGACTGAGAAATTAAGGCTGACAGGTACCTGCAAAATTTTAAACCTTGTTGAGTATCTTGTCTAAGAGAAACATCATTAGTGCCTATCTGCTATGACAACAATAAAATGTAAACACAGCTACTGTGAATAGGCTAGATCAAGATAATTAGGGTCATGATTTCATGGCTAGGTTAATTCAAATAAGAAGCTAATTTTAAAGCTATAACAATAAATAAGAGGATATATACTGAAACAAACGATTAAACTACAGGAATGCCTTCTATGACAGCTCAGAATATCTCTGGTTGAGGGAGAGAATATATCTTCGGCGAATTGCAACATGTTTGAGGGCTGTCTATAATTTTCAGAGTATTCGACTATTAGTCGATACCTTGTCACAATTCCCTCCCTTATGAATTCTATCTTTAATACTTACAGCAAGAACTATGCAACCCATTGTTTAGAAAAGCTCAGCTCAGGCGTGCTTGTGATGCTTCAGACTTGGGCTTTTTACTTGCTTACTACCTAAAACTTGGTTTTATTACAATAATATGTTTTCAATCTTGTTTTATTTCATCAAGGAGAGGTTTTAGAGCGGCAAACTTCAGTTTTAAGGTGTTTTGAGATGTTTTATGGTAAAGCAATCGCCTTTGCTTCTGAAGCCCACTTAAGCTGTAGGTTTTTCTATGACCTTTTGTTACCTCTAGCTTTTTAAAATAAGTTGATTTATTTAATATACTCTCTGCTTTCATCCCAAAATAAGTTGATTTATTTACCACATTCAGAAACTTTTTGTCCACAAAATTACCACGGAATGGCCTCCTATGTGACCTATTGACTATATTTTCTGATAGGATGTTTGTAAACTTGTATTCAATCAAACAGCCTCAAAAAAAAACATGGGCTGAAATTTGAAGAGACTAACAGCGAGTGACAATTTACTTACTCTTGATGGAAGTTTACAAGCTCTGTAAAATCATGTGACTCTTGAATGTGAGATTGCAGGACATTCCACTGAGATTCAATAACATCCACCTAAAAAGAACATGTTTCCTGTAAGTTTCAAGCTTATCAACTGAAAAGACAAAAAAAGGCTGAAATGATTTACATACCAACTAGGCTTAGAGATGTTTGAACAACAACAACAACAACAACAACCCAGTTAATCCCGCTATAGAGCGGGGTCTGGGGGGTCAGGATGTACGCACTCATACCCCGAACAGGCCGAGAGAGTGTTTCCGATAGACCCAAGACGGTAGTGCACTTCCTATAATGTTGAACAAATTCTTTAAATAGACTCAAAATGATTTGTTTTTATTATGAAACAGAGTTAAGTAGGTCTTCCTTAGGATTAAATATATAAATATGAACTTACCTTATAACAGATTCAAGGTTCAGGTTATTCCATAAATTCCTAATAAACTTCCTATAATGCTGAATTTATCACCCTACATTTTTAACCTCAAGCCTGGCCTGATAAGCATGAAAATATCTGATCTCGTCAGTATTCCTCCCACAAAGTTCTTTGCTGATTATTTAGGACAAAACTAATTCACTACGCTTCAATCAAGATATTTTTGCAAAACAAATAAATTTATAGAAGTAACAATTTCAGTTACCAACTCTATAAGCTCCAAATCAATAACATTTCTATCCTTCCAGAAAAAAAATTATATCTTTCTTATTGAAATAGAGTATGCAAAGAGTCCTTGAAAGTAGAGTGTTCAGTTCTGAAACCCTCCTTTTCCATTTTTTTTATTTTCAGCATATGATTGGCCATAGCTAAACAGCAGTAATGATACATAAACAACTTTGAGATGAATTTTTAAAAATGACAACTTCAGTGCACATAATTCAGGGTACAAACAAAGCCAACACAACTGTGGTCTCTGAAATAAAAGATAAGATTGCCATATAACTTCTGTATGCAGTTTCACTATCAGAGAGACAGAGATTCAGAGAGTAAAAAGGCAGTTAGCTATCTTAGTCACATGTACAGTAAATAAAAGCAGTTCACCATATCAGAGTCAGTACAGGTAAACAGGCACTCAGGCAGTTAGCTACTTAGTCACCTGTATATAAAATTGCAGGTTTCTAATCAAGAAAGCCATATGCTCCCGGACACGCCAAATTGGCCTGAAGTATTGCCCCTTCAGCTTAGCTGCCGAGTGTTTTTGACGTTCATTGCGAAGTTTGGCAATGTCGGTATGATCCTGATGCATAACGGCAGCCCAAGATTTCTCTAATTCCATTTGTGTTCGCTTAAGCCGCAAAAGATACTGAAACACTCTTCGATACCTAAAGAAGCACAGGAGATCGTATGTTAGAGAATGTAGGAATATAAATGGAATAGAGGAAGAAACATTTCACATGACTGTTGGACTCGTTACCATTTCTAAAATTGACAGGGTACTAGCAATATACGAGTCTTACTTAGACAGAACTTCCTGGGTGAAAAATAACTGCAAGGGCCAGTCAACTGAATACTCCAGGGCAATCTCATCCCATCCATCACCCAACATCTCAGAGGAGGTGTTTGATTGCATAGCAGCTAATTTTCCATCAGTGTAAGTTTTTGATTTAGGCAAGTCGAACTGAGAAGTTTTTACTGTCACCCCCACTGAAGGCATCCTAGTCATAATTGAAGAGTAAGCATGTAAGAAAACAGAAACCATACATGTAGAGTAGCAATATCCCACAACTAGGAGAAAATTATGGAATGCAGATCCTAAGAATATTGACCCCAGAAAATAGCTTGTTAGGGCTCTAACCGTAAGGACACTCTAAGAAAGTGTTTATCTTCATCACTGATGGTCTTCAAAGCCGCCTGAATAGAAGCAAAACAAATACTAAAAAATAATGTGATGATAATAAAAAAGCAAAATAATACACATATGGTTTCATTGATTATGTTAAGGTGATTTTGCTACCAACTATAGCATTCTCACAAAAATGTGCCCAGCACATTAAGCTTCCAGAAGTTGACAATGGGACATACTATGCAAAACATAAGACTATCACATCAGCATAGAGCATCGGCACTCCAAATATCCTATAACAAAGAGAAGAAGAAAATCAGAAAGAGAAACATATGATGCTACAAGATTTATTGGGGAGCCATCCCTGAGTGGTGAAAAACCACTGCATTTAGTCCCCAGGGAAGAATACATTACACCTCCTCGGAAATTCTGCAAATGACCCACTTTTAACCACCAGCAAAAAGAGTCTGGTATAGCAGGAAGAGTAAAAGGCATTTGCATAATACATCAAAAGCATAAAATTCTTCCTTAACATTCTCTCTGAAAACCCCTAATTCTTGGTTACAAAGTATCTCAAAAACCAAGACAGAGTTGAATGATATATGAAATAATATGACCCCAAACAATTCTTTTCAAATTAGGTCTACCAGGACAGTTGGAGTTGGAGCAAGAAGAATGATCCAAGTTTAAATATTTTCCTATAAGAAACCCTACCAGCTGAAAAGGCACCATGAGATCAGCTTCAGCAGACTGTCGAGGTGGCAGACGCATTAAACTACGACTTTCCTCCAAAAAGCACTGGGGAAAAAAAACAAGTGAGCATTGAAGCAGAAAAAAAAAAAAGAAAAAACAAGGTCCTTGACAAACTAAGCAAAATATATTATATGAACATGTATCAGTGACATTAAGAGCATCAGAATCTCTAATTCAATCTGAGCTTTACTGTTGGCTAACAAAATATGGATTTATTCCATTAGAATATTCTATAGAAATATTCTGGTTAGCCAAATATATTGTTATTATCCCTGGAGATCTTTTAGACATTTGATTTTTAGATAGTCTTTTAAGTGCGTATGTTTCCTTGTAGCACACTACTGAATTACCATGACACTTCATTTGCTGAATTTTCGTAAAAATGAATGTGTTTGATATAAACGGAGATGGAGATATTTATTTAGTCTTGGTGAACTACTTCGCAACTTCCTTGTTGTCTAGAGCGAATACCATTCATATCTGAGACAACAACACGGTGCAATGAGTTAGGCCTTTCAATTAAGTTGAGGATGTTTCTTGTCCATATTAGCCTACTTTATTTAGCAAAGCAAACAACGTGCCAGAATGCCAGTGGGTTGTCAATACATTGGCACTTCAGATTTGCGCAGATCTGTTAATGGTAAGCAATTCTGCCACCAACAGCTTCCTTGACACATAAACATTATTTCCACGTTCAGAAAATATAGCCTACAAGACAGCAATGCACCAACGTGTCTCTTACCTGAAAGAAATCGCCTTTAGCTAACAGGAAATAGTCTTTAAGGGCCTTTAAGTGGCCATTCAAGTCAGCAAGAACAACTACAAGCTGCATTGTGACACAAGAATTAACAAACAATAAAGCCAGAAGATAAGGGGCAAACGGATGCCATGTACCTGCCAAAGATGACTCGCAGCAACAGAGCGAATAGAGTCAATAGCACATTCAAATGACCTTCTGTGGAATTCAGTTGATTCCTAAAGAAGAAATTGGAATGCAGAAGTCAGGATACATGCCCAGCAAAACCATAGACTAGATGATACCATGATAAATTGTAGAGAAAATAAGTTATGTACTGCCTGAGCAAATGATATATCAGAAAGATACCTTCAAATCCTGGAGCAGAACTTCAATCTTATCAGCCTCAGATTGAGGAAGCAGTTCTTCCCCAATTGAATCAAAATCATCAGAAATATCGTTTTGATGAGACAGGCGAGTGTTGAAACCATGGATTCCTTGGGACTGCCTAGGGAACTGCTGGTGATTGTGTGACTGAAAACCAGGACTTGGGTTGCGGAGCACCCTGACAGCTTTACCAGCAAAGCGGATGGATTCTGCAACACGCATAGGAATATATTCTGGAAGCATATCCTGCTTAAACAGGTAGATCATTAGAGTTGAAGCTAACCAACTGAATAAGGTATGAGACCACATCATGAAGTTTTTAAGAAGTAGATTTAATAGTCTGAGTGACACTAGCCCAAACACAACTTAGAAAGTAAATATGCAATTGTAACTCATCTATCCTTGCTTCACACCTAGAGACACATCAATTTCTAACATGCAATACTCTTTGGGGGGGAAAACTGATTAACAACAATGTGTGCTTCAAATAATACACACATTTCAAAAGATTGTCAATTCAATATATTGGAAACAGAAAAAAGAAGAATCGTCTTATTCTGACACTAAATGGCATAAGAATCCTGCTGTTTAATCATTATCATATAAATTAAGAATTACAAGAAGTTGTAACTTTATTACAAGGGTCAAGAGACATCATCCAAAGATGCATGAGCACAAATTTCAGATGAAGAAAATAGAAGAGGACGAAAAAAGTTCCAAGAAACCTTGGCAAAAAGCGTAAGCAGGACTACATTTTTGGCAAATAAACATCACACATACCAGTGATACATGAAAACCCAAATGCCAATCTATTAGTGATGAATCATCCATAGACAACCGTGCCAATTTTCCAAGCATATCTGCATTTGATGAATCCTGCTGTCCATCCCTATTTTCCTGCCTAGCAAAATAGAAATTCAAGCTCCAGACTTATGGGAGACTAAAAATATAACTGTGTAATTAAAACCACTTTGGTCAAAATATCTGACATCTGGAGAACACCCTGTGAGATTTTTCAAGGCAGCTCATGGATTCTCTATTACAAGGATCACAACATAACCCTCTGGTTGTTTGTCTCCACATAGAACAAGAGAAAAAGCCAAAAATAACCTAAAAGGTGAAACACAACCATTCGGGCTGTGGATGTATAGAGTTTTGGGTCTTGATGTCTTGCTCTATTGTCCTTGCTATTTTCCTGTCTTCTTCCTGCTTTGTTTCTGATATAGTTTTCCCTCTATGAGTAATGCTTTCTTGTTGTTCTGATATCCTATTGTTCTGGGTCTATCGGAAACACTCTCTCGACTTGCTCGGGGAAAGAGTGCGTACATCCGGACCCCAGACCTGCTTTTGCGGGATATACTGGGTTGTTGTTGAAGTTGTTTGCTTTAGCAAATGATGTATATGAGAATCTAAAGCCAATTTTGTTGATTTTTTTGCATAGTATCGAGTGTGAATAGCATAGATTTTACAACACTTGCTAAAGATAACTAAGGAAAGTGGAAAAGACACTCGGAATAATCAGACTGCAGAGAAAATACAATGCCGGAAAAATAGGCTTCCGGAGGATCAGCCATAGCCAGTAGGCTAGCAGCTGAAGACTGCATAGTGCGTAAGAGAGGAGATTGTCCAGAGTAGCATCTATTCCATTCAGATACATTTTTCCTAATTTGAACAACACATTCTGGTGATCCTCACACAAAATAAATGTTCAACATTCCCTTCACCATTCCCCAACCGTGGGAAGAAAAATAACTACAAATGAGATAATTATTTATACTGCATATCCACAAATTACATCATTAGTAAGTGCAAGATCAAGTTTTCATACTGGTGGGATCTTATGAGACAGAAAGAAGGGGCATCTGCCGAGATATTGAACTTTGAACATATCATATTAGAATTTCGTACAGTTTGAATTTTCAACAAGTGAAATATTTAAAAACCAGCAAAACAACTGGAAAAAAAAGAAGAAGATAATATCATAAGTTCATAACTGGAGAATGGACTAGCAATCACAATATCTACCTTCTTATGAAGAATTCTCCATGGGAGTCTTGAAGGATTCCATACACCATCCAGGAAGCAAGTTGGTTATACATAACTTGATGACCATGCCAAAGAAGCCTACACTTGAGGGAAAGCAAAAAAAGAAAAAGGCATAACAATAGAGAAATAAAATCAACTAATGAACAATGTGCCAGAAAAATGTCTACTATTGTGTAAAACAAAACCACCCACATATTAAAGGGCTACACACAAATCGATATGGTCGAAGTAAATATTTAATGTCACCCACTGAAACTCTCAGCTTCATAAAAGTACATAGGAACTCCGAACTCAAATCGATATGTATTCCTTTCCATGAATTTGTCAAATGGTTACTTCAGGAAAAAAAATGCTTTCTTTAACTTCATTTCAGAAGGTGAAGGTGATACATGTGAATGATGACCAGCGGTCAAAGTTATTCATAAGTCCAGATACATTCACTCATAGCAGTATCCTATGACACAAAATATGCATAAAGCAAGAGAGACAAGCAGCGATTTATTTCTGACAGTGATCACAACAGTAAGTTCATACACGCATCTTTTTATAGGTGAAAACTGCAAACCAAACGTAAGTGTATGGGTGGGTATAAAGCTTATTTGTGAGGTTTAGCATTCATAGGAGCCTATTTTATCTTAATCCCTTGTGTGTGTATGATGATGAACATACAAGTTTAAGACCCTAAAAGCATTGAAACTCGCATTTCAACGTATGCCCTTGTCCAAAAAAAAAACATAACACATCTTAACTGACAGCAATGATCAATAGTGAATACACATCGTTACAAGTGTATGTAACTACCAGAGGTCCAGAACTAATTTCACACCAGCAAAGGGTTACTGAAACATTACACAAAAGAATATAACTCTAAAGGTCATTGATAATATGGCATTGGGCAAATAATATCTACCTAATAAATAGCTTTGTCATGCAATATTAGACGAGTCTCGCTTGTATCAATGACCAATGACACAAACTTAAGCAAGAATTTCATCCAAATACATGAAAATGTTCTAATATTTCTCAATTTAAAGAGAAGTATCACTCTCCATACATCTATAAAGCTTTTTTTTAAAAAAAAAAAAAGGAAAAAGAACTTGTGTGCACAAAAAATCTTCACTAGTTTGAGGTAGCTACCCCTTTCATGGAAGAGGGATTTCATGGCTTTGCATAACAAAGAAGACATTCTCAAGTATAGAAATTTTTTATTTTTCTTACCTCTGAATGCATGTTTGTAGTTCAGGTACCCCACAGTGGCATCGTTTGTGCAACAAATTGAGAAGTTGCCCTCCACGAATATCATCGCGCTCAATCTCGGAAATCAGCTCATGAAGAGGGGGCAGAATAACAAAAAACTGGAACAAAAATCCATCAACCATATAGGCATAATAGGCTTAATAATCAAGTTTTCATATCATAATGAAAACACCTTAAGATGGATAAATAACCACTTACGAAGAAGTAACATATAGGTGATTATTAAAAAACTTACACCAATAACATAATGCTATATACATGATTCCATCCAAAAATCCCTTCACAATAAATCAGTGCTTGTTTAATTGTTTGTCTTCTTTATTGCAAGATTTCCTAGCTTAATCAGTGCTTGCATTCAAAAGCTCAACAAACAGCAATGACAAACTTGCACATTTCATATTCTTGAATCAAAACATCCACTAGTATTTTACTCCCTTGATGTTGATTTTTGCCACAATACTAGTCCAACTTCAAGCAATATCAAAGTGAGTTATTTGCCTAGCAGTTTCTCATGCCACTCAATTTGACTAGCCTTGCAGACTTACATGTACAAAAATATCATTTCATGACTTGGAATGCAAAATTGTAGCTGTTAAATCATAGAGATTGTAACAATTTCAAAGCTTATCATTTCACCAGCTAATTCATCAACAAGTAAGCAGTACAGAGAGAGTTCTGTCAGCTCTTCACACTGCATAGGATTTTCAAGGATGATCAAGAAAAGTCTTGTCTTTTATTTCACTCCACAATAGAAGGTCTACATCACTGATGGTCCCCGTAACCATCTTCAGTTTCCAAATAATCATTGTTTTCCCCATGAACAGTATACTTTTCCAGGCTCATCTCCATCAGGTTTGGTTCCATATATGTATGATTTTACTTCAAATACAATAAACTGAATGCAAGTATTGGCAAAGGTAACTTTAATGTTTGGTACTGGTAAATGGAAAACCAAACCTTATTAAGCCCTTTAGTAACGGTAGCCAGAATGGGCACAGGGTCAGCCAACAACGTCTGCTCAATTTGTAAGACGGCGGACCTGTAAACCGAGAGTATCTCCACAATCCCATTTGCAATTGCCCTCCTATACACACTCTGATTCTCCGCACTCCTCTTCGAAATCTCTTCACATTTCAATAAAGGTGACACGGTTTGCGTCCTTATCCAGCTCAAATTCCGGGATTTTGTGGCAAATCGATCCAGCTCTCTGTAGTAAAACCCTAGCGTGATAATCCTCTCAATGACATCCCTGCAATCATGCATAGGCCGATTGAAAAGAGATGAGAACACAGTTCAATTTACAATCCCACTCAGCAAGGCCAATTAAAGAGAGTTTTGCAACAGAACCTGTCACTGGGATCGACAAACGTCAGATCAGGGGCGAGCTTGAAGGTGCAGTCGTAAGAGACAGCAGCGTCGGGGGATAAGATCCCGAGCGAGCTCTGTTGCTCGCGCTCATCGATTATCAGGTCGCCGGTGTAACCTAACAGTGCCAGCAGGATCTCGTGTAACATTCTCACAGGCGATCTTGAGGGATAATTGATGAAAAAAACCTAGCAATTAAGATTCAACCTTTCCATTGTAATTGAGTAGCTGAAAATCGATCTCGAGCGCAACAAACCCTAATTCCGCCGGGAAGGAGTGAACTGAAAGTGGGAGTTGGATTGTAAACTTTTCTGGGGGGTCACTCGCTGAGGAGGCAGGGCGGGAGATTGGAATAAAAAGGAAAAAGGTAAAATGATATTAATCATTTTCGGCCGTCTTTTTCTTATAAAAATAAAAGGAAAAGAAAATGGTATCGCATTTTTTCGCCAAGTGGGCCGGATGATACTCTATTAGGCCCATGGAAAATTGATAAAAGCGGCCCAGTTCAGCGTGTTGTATGCATTTTAATTAGACGAAAATGCATAAAACCATCATTTATTCACCTTTGTTTTCAATTAACCACCCATTATTCAAAAGTCTTCACTTAACCACCCCTTATAACAAATTGTTTGCAAGTAACCACCCATCCTCCCATTTTTCTTTAAATTAAATTCTATTAAATGCCCCTAAATATGTTTTTAGTACACTACTATTATTTTTATATTTTTATAGTCTTGTGAAATAAATCAAAGGTAGGCATAAACACATTTAAGGCGAAGCACGAACAATCTCCACCTAGATCCCTATCAAGTAGACTTATCAATCGGGTCATTCATGTCGGGTCGGGTTCGGATCCGGTCATTTGGGGTTTCGGGTAAAACGGGTCCTGTGTAGATCCGAGTTGACTTGAACTCGAGTTTGGCCCGATTTCGGGTTTGTCAATTTCTATTTTTTAAATTAAAAAAATCACGATTTGGTAGTTTTATGATAATTTTAAAATGCTAAAATTAAAGACGTGGTTCTTAAGTTATACCGCTTGTAATTATATACTATATCTAATCTAAAATATTTGATTTTTACTATTTCTCGTAATTTTTAATAAAATTTAAAAATATCTAAAATATCAAATTTTTAAATAATTTTTTAAAAATAAATAATTTCATGCAATTAGTATTAAGCATAGAATTGTTTTAATATTTTAATGTTTTTTTAGAGTTTTTTTATCTTCTTAAAAATGTGATGAAAAATAAAAAAATCAAATATTATCGATCGGAGAGAGTATTATACAATACAAATAAATATAAAAGTTGATTTGAAAATGAAAGATCAAGTGATTGTAATTATAAAATGTAATAAATTGGAATCTCCATAAAAAAATCATATATAATTATAAATCAATCGGGTCAATTGGGTCAAAATTATTGGGTCAATCGGGTCACCGGGTTTAAACCCAGATGACTCGGAAAATTACCCGGTTTTCGGGTTCGGGTAGGAAAAAAATTTTGGGTCAAAATTTTCGACTCTTGACCAAAAAAAATTGGGTCGTTCGGGTCGGGTCGACCGGGTCGGATCGTGTTCTGACAGGTCTACTATCAAGCATTGTCAAAGGAGGGTGCAAATAACGCGTCAATGACCGAAAGAGATATGACTACATCTGACCTACTAGCTAGCAGATGTGGGCATAACTTGCATACATTAATGGTAATTTTGTATAAATAATACTACGTAATAAATAAAAACCGTAAAACCAAATTTGGGGGCATTTTCGTCTTTTACTTTTAAGTTGAATTTAATAGAAGTTTAATTTAAAGAAAAATGGGAGGATGGGTGGTTACTTGCAAACAATTTGTTATAAGAGGTGGCTAAGTGAAATTTTTTGAATAAGGGGTGGTTAATTGCAAACAAAGGTGAATAAAGGGTGGTTTTATGCATTTTCGCCTTTTAATTACTACCTATATAAAAGAACAATCATTAACGTAAAAATAATAACTATAGCTAAAACAACAAGTTTTTTTATACAAGTTTACTACTTTAAAACAACAACTATTGTGAGACGAATGGAGTATTGTTTTTTTAATCATTTTCATTTTAAAATTATAATGTCAGTATTTATTTTTATATATTAAATAGAAATAATACAATGTAATCCAAACACACCAAAAAATAGAAGTGCATTAGGCCATTTTATCAAGGGATACTAGGGATATCAGGAATAATAATATTTTATTTTTCTCTTTCCGCCATATCATCCTAGCATCTCATTCTTATTTTTTTCACTTTATCAGTAGCATTCATAATATCTCAAAATCCATCTTTTCCTACCAACCCAATTTACAAATATACCACTCTCTAATAATTATTTCCATTCTCGATTATATTATTATTAAAATATTAATATTAAATTAATATTATTTATAAACTAAATAGTACGAACTATATATAACCCAAAGAAAAGTGTCATTAATTAAAGAAACAAAATGACGTTACAATAAAGACAATGTATAAACTTCGGAATTGTTTCAATAACATAATTTATTCTTACAAAGTCTTTTATAATTATAATTCAAATTTTTGTTTAATTTTTTGCATATTAATGATCAAAGATAAATATTTTTTTATAAATATAGTCAAACGTATTCAAAATTGATGTCTATATATAGATAAAAATGAATCTAGTATTGTGGTAAATTTTTTTATTTATTTTTTATTTACATTTTTTATACCAAAATATGATTTTAAACATGTTAAACATATTCAAACAAGAAGCAATCTCAGCCGTCCAACTCCCTCCACGAGGCAAGCATGCAGCATGGTGCCCTGCAGGCCAATCGCTACTGGACATGTGTCCTGCCATTTGAGTTTTCCAGCTTTGCACAACAGCTGCGTTTTGTGCTTCAATTGAAAAATGCGACGTCGTTTCAACTGCCTTCATCCGGAAATTTCAAATGGTATGGACACCACCTGACACAATTAATTACGTACTTTTGTCCAAGCATCGATGCTATACTAGTATCATTGTAGTATCGCATACACCCCTCTTTCAATTTTATAATAATTTTTTCCCTAGTATCCCTCTATAGTAAATGCCCGATAAACTTGCTCTTAGAATTTGTAAGGTTCATCCCGATATATAAACAATTTTTCCAAAAAATGCATTATTATTTTAACCTCAAAATGTACACCCAAAATATACTTCACCAACAATATACATTAAAAATTATGTTTATAAATAATTCGAGTGATTTATGTATGAATAATCATGATGTTTCAAATGGAAAAACAGGTTTAAACTCGATTCCTAAAAGAAACTCAAAATGAAAAAAGCCCAACTAAGGAACACTTAAGCTTAACTTTGATGTAGCCTATGGAGCTGTCGACAGCTCCATAGGCTACATTATTCAAAACTAGAAAGGATCACCAATCACAATGGGATGCAAATAAATCTATTGGCCATCAGACTCCATTTTAATCGCTGAAGCTCTGGCTCTCAGGGCTGGAGTTCTCAAAGTTATCGACCTCCACATCAGCAGACTAATCATTGAAGGGGATTCATTGATTATAATAAATCATCTCAAACGGCGGCACAACTGTCATTGGGAGACTGAGCTTATCATGTCTGATATCGAGAAACTTTTACTTAAGGTGGGAGAGGTTGGATATTCTCCGCATTGGTAATAGCGTGACAGATAAGGTAGCACACCTTGGCCACCGTACCAGAGACCCTGACAGGTTTAATGATCCAGGTCTTACAAACCTCATCGGTAAGGGTTCTTTCGGATAGCGCCTTTGCGCATCCGAATTCCTACCTAATCAAAAAAAAAATTGATGTTTCAAATGAATAATTTTGCTATTCAACTTTTTCTTTAATTTCAGCCATTGATTTTCTTAATCAAACGCTCCAGATTTGTTCATAAATTACACCGCAAGAGAAGTTCACAAATGACATGTTATCTATATAATATTTGTGTGTGCCCATGTTTTTATCAAATGTAAAGATAAGTGAGAACTGAGGGAAAAATTGAAGACAGATTAGTAGTTTGTGGAAAATTGACATGATTAAAAAATAAGGGGTGATTTGTGTAATTGATGCATTTATTTCCTGCACACACTAGCTTTCTTCGGTTCTTGACCATCTTTTGTGGAAAATCTAATTTGGCCATATGTCTTCCATTCCATGTATTATTGCACCCACAAATTAAGCATAGAGGCAAAGCATGCCCAGTACTTTAGTCCATCTCCTACCCAGAAGCCACTGAAACCCTAACATTTGGGGCAAAAATTTAGAAACTCTGATTTCATATCCCACCACGCCTCAATTGAGTCATTTCCAGTAGGTTTTCCTGACCTCATTTTTGCCCGGAGATTTTGTTTTTCACTGTTCTTATCATTGTCTGACTCCTCATCATTATAATGTATGTATGTCACCCACACCTCAATTTCAATTACCCCCGGTTTACATTCACTACATTACAAAATCTTATGTAACATGTCTTTAGCTTAGTATTAAGGGCAAATTATATAAAATCGCCCTTAAATATGATATTTTTCACAAAGCTACCTGTAAATTAGGTTTTATTTCAAAGACCCGCCTACAAATTAATATGTGATCTTTTATATCTATATAATTTATTCATCAAACTAAACCTTTTCATATAATGTATTAACTGAATTTTTTTTATGAATAAAGTGAAAGGGTAACATTTATGAGCAATTTTTTTAATAAATAAAAAGGATTAGTTATAGGTGTTTCTTAAAAAGAAAAACGAAATCAGGGGTGATTTTCTATAATTTCTTAGTTTATGCTGATTTTGTAAAAAATGTTGTAAGAATTTGAAATCTCACACACCACCTATGTCTGAGAAATCGAGAGGTTGAACTAAGTACGGCGAAAGAGAGACAATAAGACAAATAAGAAACAAACAAGCAAACCGCCGTCTTGAAAACAGTAGGAAAGATTATGGTGGCGCTCAAAGGAACCAGACACGTCAGTCCTCATGGAAGCATGAGACAATGAAGGGACGGAAAGTGAGTATCGAGAATACGGGTAAGTCTCGAGACTAACGTTGTGCTTCTCAACGCCGGGAAGACAGTAGCAGAAGCCCAACATGGGATCGAAAATACATCTCCGGGAAAGTGTGGATAAGCAACGTTCCCCCGATCCCCACTTAAATGAGAGATATCCGAAAATCACGAGCACTGCCACGATCATCGCGATCAACAAAGTGCCTGAGACTAATTAAGGTTGGTTTTTATAGCCCATAGATGCTCTAATTTTAATTTTGTTTACCTTTTTATACATTTATTTATTTATGGTTGTGGGTGTGTTTTATATGCAGGAGTGATAAGTGGTTGTAAGGTTATTTTTGTTTGGTTGTTGTTCCCTTGCTTTTGGATTTAAAGTCAAATCAAATGCATCATGTGGGGTTGGAATTTTATGGGTTTTTCCCCATCCGCAATCGATCGATCTCCATCTCTATAGAAAAGAGAGATGAAGAAATTGGTGTATAAAATGAGTGTGTGACCATATAAAGCATTTAAAAGGAGGAGGGAGATTTGTATTTTGTACAAGCCCACACGTTTTGTATTTATGTCTTTGCCCAACCAATAAATAAAAACACAAAGATTCTTGATCTTGACATCATCCATAATCTATGCTCTTTTCCCGCAACACAATTAAAGTACATGCCAATGTTGTATAGTACCATTGCATGATTACATATATATGCATTTCGAGTTTCAACTTTCAAATTAATACAAACTAGGATTAAAGCATGGAGTTAATTTGATTGCGAAGTTGGCATCAATGGATGCATATATACCAAACCCTAATTGGTTTGAGAATTTGTCATGTATTAGAGATTTTAAGTGTAATTACTAGAACTGAGTATTTTAGTCTATAAATACCCAAGAGTTGTATTGTACGGGATATGTTGAATGATAATCAAACCCTTACCCTCTTTCTATACTTTTTCTCCCTCTTTAAAACCTCTCTACTATCTTTTTCTTGTCTCTCTCCGTTTGGCAAAAGCAAGTAGATTTTCCGAGCTTATGATTTTGATATTATATAATTTTAAATGAAATAAATATAAGATTTTAGTTTAATTAACTTTTAAAATCAAAGCTTTTCAACAGCTACTCATTCGAGCTTTTCGTTTTTTATTCACAAGTTTTCAACAGTTACCCTTATAGCTAGGTTTACCAAACACTATACTAACTTATTAACCTATATTTAACAAAAATAATCCAATAGCATTAGCTACTCCAACAACTATCATCTTGCCAAACACACCCAGATCTCCCTGTATTCTCACTCCTTTCCCTCATAAATCTCCATTGGAAGCATAACTTTCACTTATCGACCTTCGGGTTATGACGGAATCCTCACCCAGTGTTGAAAATTGATGCAATTTGATAATCCGATTTGACCAATACCGAAAAGCTTGTACTCAAACCGAATTCATAAGATAATTTTGTTTTCCTGTTTTGCATTATTTGTACTATAAATTACACTTCATAGTTTTACCTTGTCTAACAATGACTCGATCCAAATATAAAACGATTGGATTAATAGTCAACAAGATCGACTTGAAAATGGCATTAACATAAATCTGACTTGAGTGACTCAATTACAACCAAATACTTATATATGGAGACATCCGACGTGCATGATACATGTGGATTATAGTTAAACTAGTGTTAAATTGTTTACCGAGAATATTTGAACAATGACTTTTAAAAATATAAACTTTAGGAGTAGTTGCGCTTAATGGCATAAATTTTCAGAATTTTTAAAATAATCACCAACTTTGGTTCTGATTGCAATAAGTGGCACATTTTTTTTTTTTAAATATCACCTCTTATTAACATTCTTTGTAGAAAAAAAATCATCCAATTTTCATTTTTTTTTAAAATGCCCATAGTTCCTTTTTAAAAATAATCCATTTTCATTTTTAATTTTAAAAAATATAACTTTTTTTTTATAAAACACTACTTTTCCCCTTTTTTCTTAAAAGAATACACTCATTATTTACACCCGGTTAAAAAAAGAACTAATTTTATTTTCTCCATAAACTCAGTTTTTTTAAAATAATTAAATAATAAGTAATGTCTTTAAAATGAAAAATGAGTGTCTTAAAAAGATACCAATTAATATCACAATTATATTTTTAAAAAATTGATGCTTTTTGAAAAATTGAAATTGCGTTTATAAACATGAAAATTGTTTTTTGTAAGAAGAAAATTGTGAGTGGGTTTAAAAAAAACAATGGAAAAATGTATTTTTTTTAAATAAAATGTTAATAAGGGGTGTGCTTTTGATTGTGCTACCAACCACAACCACCCTTCAAAGTTGGTGATTATTACGGAATTTTTAAAAGTTTGTGCCACCTAACGCAACCACTCTTAAAGTCCGTGTTATTTCTTGCAATTTACCCTAAAAAAAGCATGGTTATAATTTTTGGGTAAATTTTCGGTCATGTGGCAACTAAATGAAGTTAATGAGATTGCCAAATTCCATGCAGTGATTCAACGCCAAATTTGAATCGATTGTCAAACTCAGTCGCAGTCGGTTAGAGCAAGTCCAACAACTTCTTTAAAAATTCTCCATTATGGAGAGAAAAATATCAAAATTTCTATAATTTTTATACTCTAATCCCAACAGCTTCTCTATTTTACATATTTATACATTTATTATACACTATAATAAATGCATAAATTCATAATTTAATCAATAAAATTTCAATAAATTAATTAAATCAATATGTAACAACCAATGAATAAATGAGTAGACATGGGAAGGAGTGAATGAATTTAATTTTACAGATTTTAAGTCTTCCTCTAAATTTAGAGATTTTTTTTCTCTTTCCTCTCATTTCTCTATTTTAGAGATGGTTTTACAAAAGCAGTTGGGGGTTAAAAAACCTATATTTCTTCTAAAAATGTTTATTTTCTCTATTTTACATAAGCTGTTGGAGATGCTCTTACAATGGGCAAATACAGTCGTTATCATTTACTTGGAGATCGGAACCATATAATGTTTATTAATTAATATGAGGCTATTTTGTAAGTAATTTGTAATGTAATTTTTAAAATTTGTATTATTTTTAGTTCAAATTGAAATCGTGTTAGTGAAATAACACACAACAACAATCCTAATATATTCTACTCATAGTAGGATTTAAAAGGTCGAGTTGTAAGCACATTTTCCCTAACTAGGTCGAGAGGGTGTTTTCTAGTGATCCATGTCAAGTCAATCACATACGGACCAACCTCCACAATGACAAGCAACATCTAAGGAATGAGAGGAAAAATGATAAAGGATAACACACTCTAACATCTAAAATACGCATAAGCAAGTTGTGTTGGCAGGTCAGAAAGCAGATGCGGGAAACACTGCACCCGACTAGTGTTCATCGACTCGGATATTTCTACTATAATATGTCACGTGCGAAATCCTTAGTGAGTCCTAAAACGGCAAAATCTCGTCTAATCACCTCATCTCAACTCTTATTTGGGTGCTCTCTGCCCCAATCAGGCACGGAACCAGGATTACAATATTGGGTGGGCTGATTTTGCATATAATTTTAATTTTTACATTTAAAAAAGCTAAATACCCAAGGACATTTAGATTTCCCAAGGGCATTTAGATTTCCCTTTTAAATGGTCCATGATTATCTTACAATCACCTTCAATTTGGATCCTATCTAAATTGAGTCGCAAAACTATATGGACCCCCATTTTGAGGGCAAGAGCCTCTGCTGTAAGTGGGTTCTGTTTACCAAGTTGCTGGTGGTGAATGGAGACTGGGCGACCTTCCCAATCTCTAATAACGACATCGGAGGAACTGTCGCCATTAGAAAGAGAGGAATCATCGAAATTAAGCTTGAACATACCCCTTGGAGGCTTGCGCCTATGAATCTTTTTTTGCTTGTTGCTCTTTTTTGAAGATACCCCCCGATCGGTCCGTATAACCTCCTCGAATTCTGCCTCGGCAGCGAACGTTTTGTTCCAGTTATCTATGTGAGATTTGAACAGTCGTAGGACCGAATCTTTTCGCGGGATAGCGGTTTGTTGAAACAAGTGTTGGTTCCTGATGTTCCAAGTCGTCCACCAAGCAAAAGCGAGGTTTGACAGGGCCGCAAGTTGTAGACTCTTCCCAAGCGCAGACAGAATGGGTCTGAAATCCCGAGATTGGGCAATCAGACAAGCAATAGTTGATTGGTCTTGGGTTGGAAATTTGTGAATTGCTTTGATGAAGTTACATTCCAAAAACAAATGGACCTCGTCCTCAGGTGCCGAATTGCACAGGGAGCAATGGGGAACTGCCGAACCCCTACACGCCAGCCTAGAAGTTGTGGGCACGCCGTTTTGCGCAATCTTCCATAGAAAATTCTTAACTTTCGGAGGGATATCCAAGAGTATTTTAGTTTATAAATACCCAAGAGTTGTATTGTACGGGATATGTTGAATGATAATCCAACCCTTACCCTCTTTTTCTACTTCTTCTCCCTCTCTAAAACCTCTCTACTATCTTTTTCTTGTCTCTCTCCGTTTGGAAAAAGCAAGTAGTTTTTCCGAGCTTATAATTTTGATATTATATAATTTTAAATGAAATAAATATAAAATTTTAGTTTAATTAACTTTTGAAATCGAAGGTTTTCAACAACTACTCATTCGAGCTTTTCGGAGCTTTCCGTTTTTTATTAACAAGTTTTCAACAACTACCATAATAGTTAGGTTTACCAAACACTATACTAGCTTATTAACCTATATTTAACAAAAATAATCCAATAGCATTAGCTACTCCAACAACTATCATCTTGCCAAACACACCCAGATCTCCCTGTATTCTCACTCCTTTCCCTCATAAATCTCCATTGGAAGCATAGCTTTCACCTATCGACCTTCGGGGCATAACGGAATCCTCACCCAATGTTGAAAATTGATGCAATTTGATAATCCGATTTGACCAATACCAAAAAGTACTCAAACCGAATTCATGAGATAATTTTGTTTTCCTGTTTTGCATTATTTGTACTATAAATTACACTTCATAGTTTTACCTTTCTCTAACAATGACTCGATCCAAATATAAACGATTAGATTAATAGTCAACCAGATCGACTTGATAATGGCATTAACGTAAATCTGACTCGAGTGACTCAATTACAACCAAATACTTGTATATGGAGACATCAGACGTGCATGATACATGTGGATTATAGTTAAATTAGTGTTAAATTGTTTACCGGGAATATTTGAACAATGACTTTTAAAATTATGTATTAGTTTTCAAAAAAAAAAAACAAGACTAAACTTAAAAATTATAATAAATTCGTATAAATATATTATCCTCATATTAAAAAAAAGCATGGTTATAATTTTTGGGTCAAATTTCGGTCAAATGATGATGTGGCAACTAAATGAAGTTAATGAGATTGCCAAATTCCATGGTGATTCAACGCCACATTGGAATCGATTGTCAAACTCAGTCGCAGTCGGTTGCAATGGGCAATTGGAGAGGAGTAACCATGTTTATTACAGTAATTAATATGAGGCTAATTTGTTAGTAAATTTGTAATTTTTAAAGTTTGTATTATTTTTAGTTCAAATCTAAATCGTGTTAGTGAAATATAACCAACACACAACAACAATCCTAATATATTCTGCTCAAAGCAGGATTTAAAAGGTCGAGTTGTAAGCACATTTTTCCTAACTAGGTCGAGAGGGTGTTTTCTAGTGATATATGCCAAGTCAATCACAAACGGACCAACCTCCACAATGACAAGCAACATCTAAGGAATAAGAGGAAAAATGATAAAGGATAACACACTCTAACATCTAAAATACGCGTAAGCAAGTTGTGTTGGCAGGTCGGAAAGCAGATGCGGGAAACACGGCACCCGACTAGTGTTCGTCGACTCGGATATCACTCTTCCACTACAATCTGTCACGTGCCAAATCCTTAGTGAGTCCTAAAACGGCAAAATCTCGTCTAATCACCTCATCTCAACTCTTATTTGGGTGCTCTTTGCCCCGACGAACACTTCCGAGTCCAGGTTGTCATATCTAGCCACCGACGCATTTGGATCTCTTCTCCGAGCATGTCCATATCGGAGTCTCGATTCCCGCAACTTAGCCTGAATATTAATCACCCATACCCATTGTCGGATAATCTCATTTCTGATTTTGTCTCGCAAAGCAAACCTACACATCCACCTGAGCATCTTCATCTCAGCCACCACGAGTTTCTGTTCTTGTGCCTTTTAACACTCTGCTCCATATAATAAAGTCGATCTTACCACTACTTTGCAGAACTTGCCTTTGAGCTTAAGTGGAACTTTTTTTGCCACATAAGACTCCTAACACAACCTTTCATTTCTACCAACCTACTTAAATCCGGTGATGTACATCCATATCTACACCTTCGCTCTGCATCACATACCCTGGATACCTGAAACTGTCTCTCTTTAGAACAATGTCCTCACCCATCCCGACACCCTCTTCCCCTGCTTCCTCCCCATCTAAACTAAATTCCACATACTCCGTATTCGTCATACTCAATCGGAAGTCCTTCTGCTCGAGCTTATCCCTCCATGTAATGCCCTAATTAACTTGCTACTATAACCCCTTCTCTCGTCTCGTCCACCATAACAATATCATCTGCAAAAAGCATACACCATGGGATCCCACCCTGGATGTTTCCCTACACCTTACCACATCCATTACTATTGTAAAGAGGAATGAGCTCAAAGCTGAGCCTTTGTGCAAACCTACTCGTACCGCAAAATACTCAAAAGTCCCTATCGTGGGAGTAAACACTAGTATGTGCAGCGTCATACATATCCTTAACAATCCTCATGTAAGTTTCTGGTACCCCTTTACCTCCCAAACATTTCCATATAAGATCCTTCAACACTTTATCATATACCTTTTTAAATGAATGAAAACCATATGTAAATTCTTTTTATATTCCCTGTACTTCTCTACCAAGCTCCTCATTAAATAAATATTATATGTAATTAACTTTTCTGACATAAAACCAAACTGATTTTAGAATACGCTAACCAACCTTCTCAACCACGCTTCAATAACTCTTATATTTTGATATAACCAACACACATTGACCTTTACTTTGTGCACAGGATCGGATAACACAGTCAGATTGGCCAGCATTATTCGTGATAAAAGATTTCAAATGCGCAATAAAAAGGTGATTTAATGCACTCCATGTATATAGTATAACTTTATTTTGGATGTATAGTAGAAATTGCATGCCTTGCAATCAGTGAAGTAGAATTTCTTGCGGGAGTGATCTTTGAGGTTGACATTCAAGTTCTTACCTTTTTACCCCATACTGTTTACCCGTACGTGCTCTTTTTAATTTCATACCTAGCTAGTAGCTACCAATTGAAACCCAATTTCACCATGTATATGAAATTCAATTCGCATGTGTTAATTACACCAAATCATGTTATAAATTAGTTTTCAATTCCAACATTCAATCGACTAAACAGTTTTTTTTTTTTTGGTATCAAATTACATATATAAAATTTCCATGAAATATCGAATAACTTATATATATATATATATATATATATATATATATATATATATATATATATATATAAAAGTAAGTATGGGTGGGTATTGATGATTGATGAGAGTGGATGGATGCTCCCGCCAGACACGCAAAGCTCATATACAAATTTGACATGGAAAAGGGTTTTTGGGGGGGGGGGGGGGGGGGGGGCATATATATATTATATCGTGGGTGGGTATCCATGTTTATATCATATGTCCTCCAAAAAGTCATCTCCTCCATCGAGAAATTGTTATTACTCTTTCTGTCTAGTAATTTAAATAATCATGCATTTTTGCTAGGGCAGTTCATCGGTTTAAAACCTAATTGAACTGGGTCGAACTGAAACTAAAAATCTCAAAATTTCAAACCGAAAGTCGAACCGAAATCATTAGGTTCGGTTCGGTTATTTATCGTTTTGGTTTGTTTTAACATACTTGAACCGAATTTCCTTGAAAAAATTAATTTAAAGTATACAAATATATATATATATATACACACTGTATTTATGTGTATATATACACACTTATATATACACATATATTCCAGTATAAAGTATACAAATATATACATTGATATAAATACAGTGTATATACACATGCAAATACATATACACAGTAGAAAGCAACCAATAACTATAGACCAATTAGTCTCTGTTCGACATTGTACAAAGCTATACCAAAGATTTTAGCGGAAAGATTGAAATTTGTCTTGGGAAAATTAATCCATCCTCTCCAAGGTGCCTTTTTGTTGATGATAGAGCTATCCAAGACAATATCCTGATTGAGCATGAAATATTTCACTCCTTTCGCGGGAGGAAAAGAAAGAATGGTTGGGTTGCAATCAAGTCAGACATGGAAAAAACATACGATAGCTAGGATGAATTGGGATTTCATATTCTCGGTAATGACCAAATTCGGATTCTGTACAAAATTTTGCGGTTGGATTAAAGAATGTATACAAACTGTGTCATTCTCTATTCTTGTGAATGACGAACCATCTGAGATTTTTCGACCCTACAAAGGTTTCCGACAAGGTGACCCTATCTCTCCGTACCTTTTTATCTTAGGCGTTGAGATTCTAGCTAGAAAGCTCCAACGACAAAGCAATGAGACCATGAATTCAATTGGCTTTAAGACATCCAGATTTGGATTTCCATCCCATTTCTTTCTTTTGCGGATGACATTATGATTTTTTCTAAAGCGACTACTGAAGCTTCTCAAATCGTGAAAAAGATCCTTGATGACTATTGTCAGATATCTGGCCAAAAAGTTAATTTCCAAAAGTCTGCATTCCAAACAACTATAGGGGCCACACCCGACCAAAAACAACGTATCCAATCAAGCCTTCGGATCACTAACCACACTACTCTTGAAAAATATCTTGACTGCCCGATTATTAACGGCAGAATGAACAAGAATACTTTTGAAGATATTCTAGGGAAAACTAGGACCCAACTTACAAAATGGAGAGCGAACGAATTAACCCAACAAGGAAGAGCAGTGCTGGTTAAAGCTAACCTCGCCGCTAAACCAACCTATATTATGCAAAATTTCATGCTCCCAACTTCCATTCATAATGACCTCGATAGACTAAACAGAAGTTTCTCTTGGAACAAGGATCCCTCATTGGATGGGACAAGATCTGTAGGCCTAAGAGAGACGGCGGGCTCGGTCTCCACAAGACAAAAGACATGAACAAAGCCCTCCAAATGAAACTACTTTGGAAAATCCTTGCAGAACCACATAATGAACGGGTTAAAATTATTCGAGACAAATATCTGAAAAGTGACAACATTTGGGACTATAAAAGAAAGAAGAACTCCTCCTGGAAGTGGGCTCAATTAATGGAGCTGAAAGAGGAATTTCGCTCTGCTCTAATATGGTAGGTAGGAAATGGGAAAACCATTAGATTTTAGAAAGAAAAATGGCTACAAAATGAAACGAAACTCCGAGAACAATGTATCCTTAGCTAAGTGGACGAACGAGAAACGGTCAATCAATACATAACTCGTGAAAAAGTATGGAATAAAGAAAAACTAGAACAATCGCTTCCCCTAAAAATAGTAGAAAAGATCCTGAATGTCCACATCCCTTATAATGATATAAAAGACAGACTATACTAGAAGGCCAGTCGTAACAGTTGGTTTTCTACAGCTAGTGCCTTAGACCATATCACTAAGACAAGAGGAAAGGCGTGCATGTGCCTTTGAACTGCCCTCTCTGTAGCTACAATGGCGAAAACAATACCCACCTTTTCACTGAGTGCCCGAAATCATTATAATTCATTAGGAGAATTGATGCACAAATTGAGCAAAAGATCCGAAACACTAATAAACAGGATAAATCGTACCCCATAAGAACCTAATAACGAAAATCTTTGAAAACCTACCTAAGGAGCAGAAGTCGACCCTTGCTTTCTCCTTTTGGGGAATATGGCTGATGAGAAATAGAGTACTCTTTGATAACAATGATATAACGACACTAGAAGAATCGATCAACAATATAAAACATTATAAGAGAATTTGAAAAAAAGCGCAATACGAGGAACAAGAAGAGGACGAGATCACTACTAGACCAAATCTCCGACAAAGCAAAACAAACAATCAGGAATTGGTAAAATGGAAAAAACCAGCCGCAGGTTGTGTCAAGGTTAACTTTGATGGCGCTAAGGTCGGATCAGGCCTCGTTGCTTTTGGATTCGTTATTCGTGATAGCCTTGGGACGGTCCTTTCGTGTGGTGCATGCCCTTGCGGGTCGGTCTCTGCGGAACTTGCGGAGTGCCTTGGTCTTCTGTTTGGACTCCAAGAAGCTTCGAACCCGAATCACCAACCCGAAAAAAATGGGTGAAAACCAGGAAAAAAAAACAGGTGATGGATTGGGTTAGATGTGGGTGGCGATTTTTTTCACCCGACCATCATCCATCACCCACTCCCACCCACCATCCATTTACAATATAATATACTATTTTATTATTATTTTATTATTGTGATTTATGAATAAAAATATAACTTTATTTATTTTTCTTTTCTTTTCTAACCTTAAATCTCTAATATTACATACGATTCGGCATCAAAAACCGAGTAAAATAATAATTGTACCTTCTATTATTGACGTTTTATGTATTTTTTTTATATCATGTATATATATGATATACTGTCTACTCTTGTAATTTTTATAACATTTTTTTTAATTATAGTCATAAGTTGTATAGTATATAACAATTTATCTTTCGGATTAGAGGGAAATAGAAAAAAAATGGACAAAAAATCACTCATATTTCATCCATCTCACCTGCTCACCCGATGGGCGAGGTGGATATAAATAATAAATCGGGTGAGGTGATGGTCCACTTGTGATGAATCAGTTAAAATGAGGATCTATCCACCCACCAAATTTACCAGTCGACCTATTGTCATGCCTAGGGTTGTTATATGAACTGAACAGCTCGAACTCGGTTCGGGATCGACTCGAAAAAGCTCGACTCGAGCTCGCTCACTTATTTAAACAAGTCGAGCTTGAACAAAATTTAAGCTCGATTGATAGCTCGACTCGTTCGAATGAAGCTCGAATAGCTCGAATTCTATGGAATTTCTAAATTTTCATTTAAGTTAATATGATATAACAAAATAGAACTATTTAACGCTCGAAAAAAACTCGGCTCGAGCTCGTTCATTTCCTAAACAAGTCAAACTTGAACAAAATAAAAAGCTTCGTTTAAAAATTAGGTTTGGCTTGACTCGAGGTCGTTTAACAAATGAACCAAGTTGAACATGTCAATATTAACTCGTTCGTATTAAAGTCCGACTCAGACCGATGACTAGGGGTTGTGTGCACAGGCGCACATGCGCTAGTAGCCTAGCACACAAGCTGAGTGATGTTCCATTTTAAAACCAATTGGAAATAGGAGTAGCTCATCGACTCATATACTAGGGTTTGAATATGTTCAACTTTCTGATGTGGGAATGTGGATACAAATACTGTGTGATAGAGCTTACGGGAGCTGAGTGAGTTAGGTTGTTACAAAGGGGCATTTTGGTAATTTCATCTACTCAGCCGTTTCACACTTTCACCTATAACAAACTAAGCCTAGTGGTTAAGAGGTGGGAAAGTTGTTTTGTAAGACACTTGAACATTTAATTCCATTTTTCCTGAGATCTTTTTCTCTCCTTTTCTTCCATGAAATCTAGTTTTGCTTCTTTTGTATTTGGTTGATTTCAATCCAATTTTATCAATTCAATTTGTTCCAAATGGTATCAGAGCAAACAATCGCTTGATCGCCTATGGATTGCTCGTCGTCTTGTTGCCGTGTTTTTCTCAGATCTGTGGTGTGTGTCACCATGGTTGGACGAGGCGCCAATGGTCAGACAGCTGGAGGTGATGCGAATGGCGCTGGGAGGGGAACGTTTGTGTCTGTCACTCCTCCTGTTGGAGGCGCCGGGAACAATCGTGCTTGGAACATGAATGGAATCCAGTTTGGGGACATGATGCAAGGTATGAATGGAGCACATGTTAATCCCTATTTTCTTTCAAATTCAGATCATCCTGGATGGTCTTAGTTTCTACACACTTTAATGGATCTAATTTTGCGAGCTGGAGTCGTAGTGTAAAAATGGCCCTAGGAGCGAAAGCTAAGCTTGGATTTATAACTGGTAGTTGTGTGAAACCACAGAAAATAGTGAGGAATTTGTGCAATGGTCTAGAGCGGATTCGATGGTGAGATGCTGGCTTATAAACTCGATGATTAGTGAAGTTGCAGAGGGACTGATGTATGTCGAAACTGCGAGAGAACTTTGGGATGAGATCAGGGAAAGATTCTATGAATCTAATGATCCACTCATCTATCAATTAAGATGAGATCTGGCTAATCTGAAGCATGACTATATGTTTGTCGGAGCTTATTTTGTGAAATTGAAGAAAATCTGGGACGAGTTACAATTGCTTGACTCGATTCCTAACTGTACATGTGGAGGTATTGCTCAGTGTTCTTGTGCAGTGACTAAAAGAGTGTTAGAAAGAGAAGAAAGAGCAAAGGTTATGCAATTTTTGATGGGGCTTACTGACGTTTATGAACAACTTAGAAGCAATGTGTTGTCTAAGTAGCCATTTCCTAGTATTCATAAGGCATATCAGATGGCAGTTCAGATTGAGCGCTTAAAGGGAGTCACTCGTGTCCCTCAGGGTGATCTGAATGCCTTAGCCGTTTCCAGGTTTTCTTAGAATCAGTTTGATGTTGATATTAATTCTATAAACAGGTTCAAATCTGGTGATCAGTCTCGACAATTTGATCAGATTAGGAGAGACTATAAGAAAGCTAAATTGGAAAGGAAGTGTGATCATTGTGGTGAACATGGCCACACCAAGGATTATTGCTTCAAAATTATTGGTTACCCTGAGTGGTTTAGGGGTCCAAAGGAAGATGACAAGTTCAAAGGTTCGGGCTCGGGTAAATTTGCTGCTCAGATGGAGTTTCCTCAGCAAAAGAGTTCCTTTGACCAATCATTTACTGATCCTAAGCTAGATCAGGCTATTGTAAATGCTGTTTTTCATGAAGTTCTCAAGATTATGAAAGGGAAAGCTCCTGCTGAGAGTGTGGACAGTTCAGCTAATCAAGCTATGGTCCACTTTGCAGGTACCTTAAATGCTTCTTTTCTTATTGGGGTGGATAAAGCTCAAAATGATGTGTGGATAGTGGGCTCTGGGGCCACTGATCACATAGCATTTGACAGAGCTATTTTTTCTGAAATCCATGACTTTGATAGTGTTATCAATCTTGGTCTTCCTGATGGGAAATGCATTTCAGTTTGTCAATATGGTACTATGTGGATTAGAAATGGTCTTTGCTTGCATAATGTTCTCTTAGTGCCTCAATTTCGTCATAACCTTTTGTCAGTTTCTAAGAGTGTACATGATCAGAATCTCATATTCAGTTTTGATGTTATGGTATGCTGGTTACAGGCCCTTTCAACTAGGACTGTGATTGCTCATGGAAGTAAGGACAGAGGCCTATATGTTTTGAAGTCTGGCAGCCATCAAGGAGACAAGTTAAAGGTTTCTAGACAAACTATGCTTAGTGAAAATTGTAATGCAATCAGTTTAAGTTGTAATAAGCTGCAGTTAATGCATGCCAGATTGGGTCATATGGGCCTTTCTAAACTTCAACATATTTCTGATTGTAAGGATGTTGATTTCAGAAACTTTGATTGTGACATTTGTGCTATGACTAAAGCACACAAGTTGAGGTTTGATAAGAGTTTGTCCCTAGCTGAAGCTCATTTTCACTTGGTTCACATGGTTGTTTGGGGTCCTTACAAAACTCCATCATTGTGTGGTGCTAGATATTTTTTTACTGTGTTGGATGATCATTCCAGGTGCACTTGGGTATTTTTTATGCAAGACAAATTACAAGTGCTGAGGATTATTACAGGCTTTGTCAATATGGTTGACAATCAGTTTCAGTCATCCATTAAAGTGATTAGGACCGATAATGGGACTGAATTCACTCAAAGGGGTTACCTTTGAGTGCTACTCACCTTATAAATAAAATGCCATCTTCTATTTTGGGTTGGAAAACTCCTTTTGAGGTATTATACAAAGTTGTTCCAAGGTATGATTTGCTAAGAGTGATAGGGTGCCTTTGTTATGATGTGCAACCTAATGACCACAAAGATAAGCTTGGCACCACTGCTAGAAGGTGCATATTTTTGGGATATCCACCTGGCCAGAAGGCCTATAAGTTGTTTGATCTTACTTTGAAGATTGTGATTATAAGTAGACATGTCAGGTTTGAGGAGCATATCTTTCCTTTCAAAGCTCCACAATCTCAGGATCAGTGTTTTACACATGTTGGTCCTCCTTCTACCAGTGATGATATAGATGTCACTAGTACAAAAATGGTTTTAGACAACACCTTATAGACAACGGTTTTTAAAATAATGTTGTCTATATTGACAGAAATTAGAGTTTTTTGGGACGCACAACGGTTATTAGATATAACCGTTGTCTTTATAATTGCAAAGACAACGCATATAGAAAGAACCGTTGTCATACATATAAAAGTCATCTCAAAGAATACGGTTGACAGAACCGTTATCTATTCCCAATTAAAACAGTTGTCTTTGTAATTGCAAAAACAGCGAATATACATAGAACCGTTGTCATACATATAGAAGATATCTCAAAAAACACGGTTGACAAAACCGTTGTCTATGCCCAATTGAAACCATTGTCTTTGTAATTATAAAGACAACGAATATATAAAGAACTGTTGTCATAGATATATAGGACGTCTCAAAGAATACGATTGACATAACCGTTGTCTATGCCCAATTGAAACCGTTGTCTTTATAATTGCAAAGACAACAAATATATAAAGAACTGTTGTCATACATATAGAAGACATCTCAAAAAACACGGTTGACAAACCGTTGTCTATGTCAAATTAAAACTGTTTTGTTTGTAGTTGTAAAGACAACAAATATATAAAGAACCATTGTCATACATATGGAAGACATCTCAAAAAACACGATTGACTGAACCGTTGTCTATGCCAAATTAAAACCGTTGTTTTTGTAATTACAAAGACAACAGATATATAAAGAATCGTTGTTGTAGATATAGGACATCTCAAAGAATACGATTGTTAGAACCGTTGTCTATGCCCTATTAAAACCGTTGTCTTTGTAATTAGAAAGACAACGAATATATAAAAAACTCTTGTATGCTAGTGGTAAGAACCGTATAAGAAAATCTTCATTCTTTTTTATTTAATAAACCATTCAAAATTAATTTTTTTTTTGTCAGAACCATTCAAAATTTAATAACTGGTTATATAAAAAAAAAGAGTCTGGGAAGGGAAGAAAATCTTTAAAAAAAAAAAATAAAAAATCTTCATTTCTTTTATATTCGATGGTTTTTTTTTACACTTTACTTGTTTTTTCTCTCTCATCAAACAGATCGAAGAGAAGAACACCAGAGCGATTTCGATTTGGCGTAGAGCGAACTGTTCATCCCGCACGTAGTGGCTCACTCTGCTCCGGCGCTCAGTGGCTGGCTGTGGCGGCGAAGGCACCTCCGCTCACGGCTGCTGGCATGTGACGGCGAAGGCGCACGCAGTGGCTGGCTGTGGCGGCGAAGGCGCCTCCGTTCCGGCACTCAGTGGCTGGTTGTGGCGGAGACGACGCCTCTACTCATGGCTGCTGGCCTGCGACGGGTGCCCTAGTCCTCACTCAGTCCGATCTGAGTCCCCGCTGGAACAACCGTTAACCTTCTTCCCAAATTCGATTGAAAAGGTTAGTTTTTTGCACCGACTTATAGTTTGTCAATTTCTGCTCTAAATTTGTTTTGAGATTCAATTTATAGGTAGGAGATAAGAATTTGTTTAGGGTTTGGTTTTTGAAACCAATTTTGTGGAATTTTGATTAGGGTTAGTGATTTTGACAATCAATTTTGTGCATTTGTGGATTTAATTTTGGGGTTGTTAATTGAATTTGTGAATGCTAAATGTCTCTTCCAGTTTTCTTGTTTGAGTTCTTGAAAACTTTCCACCGAGTGCTTCAACTTCTTGTGTATTACTACTGCAGGATAATGTCAGAAGTTCGTAATGCTGATGATAGCCGAGACTCGCTTGATCGAAGACATTTTATATAAAAACTAGTTCTCCTTAATTGATTGTTGTTGCATTCCACAAGTTCACATAAAAGTTGTACGTTGCAAGTTCTTCTGCTGGAAGGAATTATGGCTATACTAGCAGAAGACATACATGTTAGTAGTTGAATTTTGAGTGTTAGGAGATTTTTAGTGGTAAAATTTATGCTGTTTGAATCCCCATGCTACTTGTTTATGCTATTTGTTTGAGTTGCTTGAAAGCTTGCCATCGAGTGTAATAGCGTATGAGTAATTAATAAAATGCTTCTAAACTTAGTAGAGTAAATGGGCCCTTTCTGTCTTCAACTTCTTGTGTATTATTGTTGCGGGATAATGTATTGAAGTTGGTGATGCTGATGATAACCGAGACTCGCTTTATCTGAACCTTATAAACTTGTTCTTCTTTATTGTTGTTTCAGTCTTGTACATTCCACATGTTCAAGGACACAGGAGCTGTTGCAAGTGCTTCTGCTGTCAGGAATTATGGCTTAACTATACTAGCAGAAGACATACAGGTTAGTAGTTGAATTTTGAGTGTTAGTCGTAAAATTTACGTTATTTCAATCCCCATGCTATTTGTTTGAGTGACTTGAAAACTTGTAATCGAGTGTAGTATTATATGATTAATTAATAAAATGCTTCTAATTTAGCAAATTAAATGGGCATTTTCTGTCTTTAGCTTCCTGTTGTTTTTGGTTCAATTACAAGTTAGATTTCGGCTTCTAACATGTATTTTTTTTCTCACATAAATACAATAAGATACGTGAATGAGGACATGTATGTTTGCTTGGCATCACTTGGTGGAACAGTCATAAAAAGAGATGTACTTGCCATATTCAAGTTGTCTATTGAAAGGAGTTGTAGAGCCAAGCTTGCGCAATCTGATGCGTTCATACAATCTTTCCTTGGATCCTTGTTTACAGAATTGGTTACCTTGGATTGTATGAACGCATGGTAGTTCCTTGGATCCATGGTAGTTCTTTTACTGAAGGAAAGCTCTTTTGTTGGGCATTGTATAGTGATTTAAAAGATTTTTTACTCAGACAATAATTAGATTGTATATAGACAACGGTTCAATTGTATTTAGACAACGGCTATACGGTTAAATGGTATATACACAACGGTTATGGTGTACCTAGACAATAATGAGATTGTATATAGACATCGATTTAATTGTATATAGACAACGGTTAAAACAAAATTTAGACAACGAAGATATGGGACATAAACAACGGTTACATGACACATAGACAATGGTTGTGGTGTACCTAGACAACAGTTAGACTGTACATAAACAACAGTTATATGACACATAATCAACGGTTATATGACAGATAAATAGCGGTTATATGACACATAAACAACGGTTATAATCGTTGTCTTAAAGAACCGTTGTTATAGGTCCAATCGTTGTTTTTACCTAAAAGCGCACTGACATAGACAACAGTGCAATAACCGTTGTCTATGTTGATAAATAACCGTTGTCTAAGACCTTTTTTGTACTAGTGTGTCATCCCTTTCCTCTCTGACCAGCCTCATACCACTCCTCCACATGTTACTCCTCCTACAAATTCACCATCTCCTCAATCTGTGATAGATTCTAGTGACCCTCTTGGTTCCTCACCAGTTGTAAATCAGCATGTGGAAGACTCACCTTCACCTGATAATATATGGTCGTGTGGTGCTCAGAAGACATGCTAGTAGACCAGTGCATCTTCAAGATTATATCCAATCCTATGTTCATGTTTGTGATACTTTTGAGCCTAATTCCTATTCACAAGCAAAGGTGATTCTAGAATGGGAGAAAGCCATGGAAGCTGAGTTAAAGGCTCTCATTGACAATCACACATGGTCTGTGACTGAGTTGCCTCATGGGAAAAAGGCTATTGGATGCAGATGGATTTTCAAAATTAAATTCAGATCTGATGGAACAGTAGAAAGATTCAAAGCAAGGTTGGTTGCTAAGAGATATAATCAGGTTAAGGATAGGGATTACAAACAAACCTTCTCCCCTGTGGCAAAATTAGCTACTATCAGGGTAATGTTAGCTCTTGCAGCTTGCAGAGGTTGGGTTCTTCATCAACTAGATGTGAACAATGCCTTCCTCCATGGGTTTCTAGAGGAAGAGGTGTATATGAATCCACCACCAGGATTCAAAGTTCTTGTTGGTCATGTGTGCAAGCTTAAGAGATCATTATATGGTCTCAAACAAGCCAGTCGATAGTGGAATCATGAATTGACCAAATTCATGATCAAGCTTGGTTATGTTCAGTCATCTCATGATTTTTTCTTATTTGTCAAAATCACAGATGATCATACGACAGTGGCACTTGTTTATGTTGATGACATGCTATTAATGGGAAGCTCTAGCTCTGAAATTGCTTCCACCAAAGCTGCTCTTCATAGTGCATTTACCATCAAGGATTTGGGTGTGGCTAGATATTTTTTGGGGATGGAAATTGCAAGGTCATCCTCTGGCATTCTCCTAAATCAGAGAAAGTATGTGCTTGACATTCTTAGAGATGCTCATATGGAGAGTTGCAAGTCATCTGATTTTCCTATGCAACATGGGATAAAATTGTGATCCAATATTGGCGAACCTATTCCTAACCCTGAAGATTACAGACGTTTGGTTGGGAGATTGTTATATCTCACACTCACGAGACCTGACATATCTTTCACATTCCAACAGTTAAGCCAATTTCTACAAACTCCTCTCAAACCACATTGGGATGCCATGCTCCATCTTCTCAGATACCTTAAAGGGTGTTTCAACTTGGCCTTGTCCTATCCTGCCACTTCTTCACTAAGGGTAAATGTTTTTAGTGATGCTGATTGGGGCAACTGCCTTGATACTGATCGATCATTGTCAGGTTACTGTGTTTTCTTAGGATCAGCATTGATCTCATGGAAAACAAAGAAGCAAAGGGTGGTCTCCAAATCCTCCACTGAAAGTGAGTACAGGAGCATGTCTATGACAGCTAGTGAACTGGTGTGGATGCAGGGTTTGCTTTCTTATTTGGGACTTGCAGTGCCATTACCTATTACTCTACATTGTGACAATAGGTCTGACCAACAATTGGCCTTGAATCCTGTCTTCCATGAGCGTACTAAACATGTCAGAATCGATGCGCACTTCATTAGGGAGATGATACAGCAAGGGTTCATCACAACTCAACATGTTGCTTCAGCACTTCAGTTGGCATACATCCTCACTAAAGGTCTAGGAGCTAAACAACACTCTTTTCTGTGTGCCAAGCTGGGTCCTGTGCTTCCATCTACTGGCCCAGCTTGAGGGGGGTATGTGGATACAGATACTGTGTGATAGAGCTTATGGGAGCTGAGTGAGTTAGGTTGTTACAGAGGGGCATTTTGGTAATTTCATCTACTCAGCCGTTTTACCTTTAACAAACTAAGCGTAGTGGTTAAGAGGCGGGAAAGTTGTTTTGTAAGACACTTGAACATTTCATTCCATTTTTCCTGAGATCTTTTTCTCTCATTTTCTTCCATGAAATCTGGTTTTGCTTCTACTGTATTTGGTTGATTTCAATCCAATTTTATCAATTCAATTTGTTCCAAAGGGACACTTTTTGGTCTCATTCACATCTCAACAGTTCGACTCATATACTAGGGTTTGAATGTCGTTCCTACCTAGGGCTAGAAATCACCCGTGGGTGACCGACTCAACCCACCCACCCGACCCGATTATTAGGGTGAAAACCCGAAAAAAATTGGGTGACGGATGGGTGATGGGTCGGGTGAAATGGGTGATGGGTCGGGTGATGAGTGATATATTTTCCACCCATTACCCGACCCATCACCCGACCCACTTAACCACCCGTTAGCCCACCCGATAATTATAAAAAAAAGGCTAGTATATAAATAATACTACGTATAATTTAAGATAATTAACATGTTTCTCCTTTTCTATCTCTACTTTCTCCATTTTCCAAGTATTCTTGTTAAAAAGTTCCAAAAAAACTTGCTTAGTATTTAACTCCATGTCTTATTAAAATAATAAAATTTCTTTTATTTGTTTTGCATATACCGATAGTGTAAGCAATTTGGCTCTTTCCAACGACTTTGTTAGCATATATTGTATTAATACATGATTAACCAAATCATATTTTTCCAATTTGTCATGAGACTCGTAACAATAATCCTCTTAATGCAAAGTAAGATATTAAAGAAATTACCAAATCAAGATATTAAAGAAATGACACATGAGTTTGTTTTCTAAAGACATAGTTTTTCTATACTTTTTTTTTATATTGAGTGTAGTAAGTGACCGAGTTAAATTCATCTCATTCAATTTGATATTAAACTTCTAATACTAATTTTGTAAGTTAAGGATAGTGATATAATGTATGAATAAGTCTTTTTATTAATTTAGTAAGATTTATACGTTAACATGGTTTATAAAATTATCGAATATGAATGATTTTTAGGTATGTCTTGTAACTCTTTTTTTAATTCCTTCACCCGATTAACCACCCGACGGGTCGGGTGAAATTTTTTTGTAACGGATCGGGTGAAAAAATGGGTTCACTCATCCATCACCCGACCCATTTCCACCCCTATTCCGACTCCACCAGTGGAGTAGTTTGATTTAACATATGTCCACCAGAAAACTGGGGAAAATTAAGAAAAGCTGTGGGCTCTGGCAATGAAATCTTGTCACCAATCCCGAGAGGTAGGAGCTAGCTAGTGGGCCCCGCCGGCCATTTCCATCCATATAGGCGCAACCTTTACTTGTTGGATGGGTTCAAAGTCCATCAATCCAAACATACAGGCTAACCAAGATCTAATGCTGATTTTTTTATTTTTTTTTATATATATAGTTTAAATAGTTAAAAACTATATAAAATATTTAATATTTTATAACATAACACTTATTAGTAATAAGTATTAAATTATAAAACAAATAAAATAAAAATAATATTATATATTTTAAATCCCTTAAACTACGGGTAAATTATACTCCGTATTTATGATAGGAGGGAGCGCGCATATATACTATGACTATTTTGAATAGATATTCCTAGACTTTTTAATAATAAAAAATATACAAATTATTACTCCACACTTATTATTAACAAGTACTTCCTCCATCTAAAAATATAGGTTATAGAGTTAGTTTTTTTTTAAATGTATTAAAAAGTAAAATGACATTTATTTTGAGATAAAAAAAAGAGTAAAATGACATATTATATATATATAATTAATATTTTATACGTAGTATAACTTTTAGATAATTAAAAAATCAAACTAACATATATTAATATATACTCGTATTATTACTTTTACTTTGCACACCTCTACCGATCCATCAAGGCTACGACAAGGATAATAGATTAGCCACTTAGCGTATAGAGAGTGAGATCATCATACGTGCACTGGAATTCAGATTTGGGCACCTCTGGATCTGCACTGCAACGGAGGGTTGCAGAAAGATACAGGATCGGAGTCACTTTGGGGGGGGGGGGGGGGGGAATAAAAATAAAAAAGGGTGGGGGGAGGTCAAACAGGGGATGGAAACAGGGGAATAATATTAATAGCCTTGTCTGGATTGGCTTGCAGAGCAATATAATGAGATATGGGCCGTCCTTATATCACTCGATTGCTTCTTCCCTGCCACCATTACCAAGCTAAGCTAAGCTACCAAAGAGAGAGAACCCATTGGCCATTGGGGATGGGCTTCTGCTTATAAATAGAGGCCACCCACATACACACTGCAACGTCTGGTCTACACTACGGGAGAGCAGCTCCTTGTTGGAGAAGCAGGGCACGTGCAATTGGCTCTCTGTTTGGGACTTGTGCACGTGCTCCCCTTCTCCACCACGGCCTCCTCTCCTCCTCCTGCATCTTTCCTTCTTCTTCTTCTTCTTCTTCTACCAGCAAGTGCAACTTCAATTGACATGAACAAGAGATTTTTAATTCAAGAAAGTGTCCCTATATTTTCATAATTTTCCGTATTTTGGACAAACATTTTAAGAATTTTGTATGGTACCCTCAGATTTTTGGATTATTGGGCCTGTAAATCTGTATTGTTGGGCCCTAAGATTATTGGATCGTACATTCGTATTAGATTTTTTTTTTTTTTTTAAAAGAACAAATTCATTTTTTATGTGGGGGTTTTCATCGTCTCCTCCTTTCTGAGTTCTACGGGGGAAATGGCAGAGAGACAGCAAGTAGGAGGCCAGCAGCAGCAGCTGCCCGAGCCTTCATTGCAGTCACCGCAGACGCCGGCGCCGACGACGAGCGAAGAAATGATAGGATGTGTCGCGGCGTTGGAAGCCGCTTTGCTCCCATGCTTGCCCGCCAGAGAGCTCCAAGCTATCGACCGTTCTCCTCACCCTTCTCATCAGAGTTTGTTCTCCCTCTCTCTCCCTCTTCTCTAATTTCCCCCAATTTTAGGTTGATTTGTCCAATTCTCAGTAAGTTTGTTGTGAAATCATGGGCTCTACTTATTCTGTGTGCAAATCAAGGTTTAATTAATTCATTCTCTACAAATTTATTTGTGGAGTGAGAACAGTTTGAGGGATCTGCGGTTGAGGAATGTGTATCCTGTGATGCTGCTTGTAAATTTGGAATGGAATTAGGTTTTAGTGATTGAATCAGTTCTATTGATGAGTGCTTAGGGTTTTCTATTAAACTTCATTAGGCAAGGTTTAATTGTTCTATGTCCTCATAGTTACAGCTTGGTCCTCTGAGCTATGTGGATATCATTTGTTATTGCATTTGCAAAGTTAAGCTTATTTTTCCAAATTGCCTCTTAAGTTTGCCTGTTTAGTTGCGTTTCTGTCAGTTTAGTTGGGGTTTTAATGTTTTATCGTTGATGCTGTTCACTCCTGTAAATGAGCTCTATTGCTCTTAAGGACCCGAAACACTACCCTAGGATACCCGAGATGGTTGATAACTGATAAGTAAAGTGATAACCATTTGATGTCATGAAATTGAGTTCCTCTGGCATGTGCAGGTCAATTGTCAAATAATGTGTTCATTCGAAGTTGTAGCTGTTTGCTGATGTAATTTGCTTTGAGATTATGATTTGGCTACTTGAGACGATGAGCAGCAGAAATGTAATATATTGGTTCTCTTATCTGTTTGCGGCATTTGATGCAATGCCAACACTGGATTTGAATAAACTTGCAGAAGCCCTGAGTGGATGTAAATTTGAAAATAAAAATAGGCAACCTATTCAGTGTGTAGTCATTGTAAAGTTATTGAATCAAAATTTGTGGATGGTTGCTTAGTCACAATTCATGAGTCACCATGAGATTGTGTCTAGGGTTTGCGATAAAAACTTGACAGGATAAGGCTAAGAGTTATATACTTCTTTGTCCTCTATGATGTACCTTGATTTTCTTTGTCTAGAACTTATGAGAACCTCTGGCTGAGGATTTTCGTATGTGGTGTTCTTTAAATATATAAACACATGCTCTTTTTTCCGGACAGTTTGCGAGAATGCCATTAGTCAGAGTTGATATGCCATTTCCTAAGGAGGCTGAAACACAAAGTTGCCCTATTTTTCCAAATGCCTGTTTAATTGGCTATTTAATTAACCTTCCTCTCAGTTTAGTTTGATTATTATTATTGATGCTGTTTAATTCTGCTTTAATGAATTAACCGTGTTGTTTTTAGTGTATAAATGAGCTCTTTAAACCTGATGAGTTGTAGTGCTTCCCATTTGATGGCATGACATTGTTGGTCCTTTGATGATAAACAGGGTTGTTAGAACGTAGAGGTTGTTTTCTGATGTAATTTGAGCTTGGAAAGTTACTGTTGTATCTCAGTTGATTAATATTTGTAAGTTTCATAATTGAAAGGAGTAGGATAGACGTAAATTAATTGGTTCTCTTGTCTATTTGTGACATCGAATGCAAATACGGCACTGAATTGGAATCAACTTGCTGAAAGTGTTCTGTCCTGCTGTTCCAGTTGATGTAGAGAAGCATGCAAGAGACTTTATGGAGGCTGCCAAGAAGCTCCAGTTATATCTTACTGCACTGCAACGCGAGGATCAACCAAGCAGTAGCAGCGCTGAGATGCTACGGAAGGTTGTAGTTGGAGTATTTGAAATTCTTTTTTCCTGATATAATTCAAAGAAACAGTATTTTTATTTGCTCACTGTTTTCCTTGCCTGCGACAGGATATTGCTACAATGGAAGAAGAGTTGAAGGTTAAGACAACGATAATCAAGAATCAAGAACAGCTGATTGAAGGATGGAGGAGGCAGCTTCAAGATCAACTTGACAGGCACAAAGATGAGCTCAGCAAAGTGTAACTCAGTGGCTTGTTAACTTTGATTGTTTGTCAAGGTCCTCAGATCTCACAAACTTGAGCACAACAAGGTGTAATTTATCAGCTAGCTAACTTTGATTGTTCTTTAAGATCATCAAATCCATTTTACTGCCCTTGTTTAATGCCTTGGGAGGCATTTGGCACTCCCATTTGGTAGCTTTTGGCAAGGTATTCAACTGATTCAGTGAAAATGAATGATGTTTATGTGATAAACTAGTGAAGGCTCGTTTAAGATGACAAATGCAGCCACAAGTATCCAAACCTCATCTAAGATGTCAATGTAAATTACATTAAAGCTTAAATTCTAAATTGAATCACTCAATTATGCTACTAAAGACAATCCGGGGTTCTTAAGATGAAACAGAGGCGGCGGGAAAATAGACAAATTACATCGTTGAGTTTATAACACCTACAGAAACCCTTGTTTTTGGTATCTCTAGCTGACAAAATGCATGCTCTCAAGTCTCAACAGCTGGGGTTGATCTTGTAGAAGAAAGAGTCTTCACATCTACTTCTTTGCATATGTGATAAGCATGGGGTTCTGTGGATTGATCTTGAAACCCTGGAGAGCTTGCATGCTCATAGTCGATTGCATCTCATTTTCATACTCTACAAAGGCAATCCCTGGCTTGGCTTCCACCATACGAACCTCCTTGAAACCAGAGTATTGGCAGAAAAGCATTTGGAGCATAGTTGGAGTAGTCTCATGAGGAAGATTCTGAACAAACAGTATGTTGTTTGGTGGAGCTGGAGCCTCTGGAACTGCAGGTGCTGCACCGCCCATGTATTGCATTTGAGAGATCTGCATAAGTTGAAGTGTAATACCCATGAGATACAGAAAGGCATCTAAAAGTGAAGCAAACATTGTATCCACTTATATAGCATTGAGATCTAAGCCTTAGAAACACAATTACAAAAACGAAGGCAAAACGACGAGTTTTTTTATGATATCTTAATTTTAAAGGGCAAAAATAATTCATAAAAGGGAAAGCATGCAGTTGTAACATGAAAGACTAAGCTAATCTACACAACTTTCTGCAGCAGAAGATAAATTAAAGAATTATTTGCACCATAATCTCCCAATAAAGAATGTTTGGCATGTCTATCAACTATTGCGGTCTTTACGTTTTGCATTCCATGTGCTCAGTCATTCAAAACTGGGTCTTTAATCATTAAAAATTTTAATGTATCACTCTACTGACCTTAACTTGTTGAAAATATGACAAGCTAGACCAGAGATTACAAAGCTACTATCAAATCAGCTTAGGTATATTAGTGGATTTGACTTGCACATGAACAAAAAGCAAGGTATACTTGTTGAGCATTATGTAGCACGAACTACTTCTCTTAACTATATGATCAGAAACAAGTCACAAATGAACATAATTTCAAAATCCAAAATCTGAACATGGTTACTTCCACTAAACATGGACCAAAGTACATTGATGAACTTACCGGTGCTGCCCCATAAACATTTGGATAAGGTAGAGGAACTCCAGCCTGATTAGGATCAATTTGCTCTTTTCTCTTTTTCCCAGCTGCATATGGAACAAAAACAAATTATTTAACACCATTCTCCAAAACCTATACCATGGGTGGTATAGAATGAGAAATTCAGTTCTAAATCCCACCCATCCATGAGATCAGTTTCACAAAATAGACTACAATGGAGGATATGAACAAAATAGACAAGTCTACGTTGTATTCATTATTGCTTCATAATCCTAGTATTTCCTCATTCGTTTCACTTTATTTTGACAACAAAAGTATCAAAAAATGAAACTACTGCAAACTATTAACCAATATCCTGCTGGACCATATAGAGAAAAAGCTGCTGCAATCACGAAAATAATCACGTATCTATCTTCATGTTAGCCCTTACACCTGAATAGATCAGCTCAATCTTACAACATGATAACAAGCAACGAAACAATAGCCAGCTATTAATCAACAACCTGTTCGACTACATGGATAAAAAGCTGCTGCAACCATGAAAACAATCCTATCTACCTTCACGTTAGCATTTACATCTAAACTGTTACTTTGAAGAGTTAGATAATACATCCTTCTTCTAACATGGTCAAGAGACTGAGACACAATAAAAATGAAACCTCATCCAATTGATCAAACTGTTTTCCATGATAAAGCATTGTTTTCAACCAGGCTTTTTCCACAATTGATGCCTGCGCATCTAATTTGAAGTTCATCCTTGGAACCAACAGCTAAATCAAATTGAGAAAGGGCAAAAACAAACTATACAACTGCGCCAACTGATTTTACTCTTTACCATAATTCATTAACCAAACCGAGACCATGGCTGATTATATGCACAAAGATTCATCCATTCCCACATTAGCAGAAAAACTACTGAAAAAGTGTAGTGAATTAACTAAAGATTGAGGTTACCTCTATCATCGTGCTTCTTTCGTTTCTCTCGTGGAACAAAAGTGCCATCTGCCTTTGCAACTACATCAGATTTTGTCTTTGCATATTGAATTTTCTGCATCAACGTGGTAACTATTAGTTTCATGAGAAGTGAAAGAGTCTTTTAATCCTTTTGAAGTCAATCATTACTGTCAACATTTTCAAATAATCAGAGTACTGCACCTATCATTTTATGTATCACAACTCTACCAGTCTAATCATCTCCAAGTCCAAGTCCAACACAATGATAAATCCATCTATCAAGCTACAATACACTCCCAATCTCTCATTCCTCCCATTTCGTATTTCCCATATTATGCATGAAATTTGTTTCACAATCTGGATTCTCGCTATAGAAACTCAAAGTCTACCTTAGATTTAGCTCTTGCACAACAGCATAACATTATGCCATACCAGTCAGTTGGCAAGTCATAACTCATAAGCATGGGCATCAAAGAGACACAATTTAATCTAATATTCATCCCAATAAAATCACATTAACATTAATCACAGAATTCAAATATCAGGTTACCATTTCCTCTCATCTTTCGTTTCTCTGGTATAATTTTGACAATTAACACATACCATGGGCTTGTCATAGAAGGGAAAGCCTTGCATTTGCCTGATGGCGCTGGTGGCAGAAGAAACTTCCTCGAATACAACCCAAGCTTGCCCCTTATGCTTCAACGTCTTGAACGCCAAAACCTCCAATATCTTCCCGAATTGAGAAAACACCGCCGACAGCGACTTCTTCAACTCTGCAAACATTTCCGAAAGCGTCGATTGAAGAAAACGAGCAAAATACGAAGGCTAGGGTTTCGTACAGACAGAGAGAGGGAAAAGATAACATTACCGTCGATCTTAATCTTTTCGTTGAGGTTATTGATGTAAATGGTGTGGTTGGGAGGAATATCGCTAACGGGATTTGCTTCTTCCGCCATGGCTGCTTGCTCAATTCGCTCCGTCGAGCTCTGTGAAGTAAAACCTCAACAGTATACCTTCGGTGACCGGAAGGGAACGTGAATGTCAGGGGTAAAAGGGCCACAACGAATAAAAAAATTTGGACAAATTGTTAAGGTAGGTTGGGCTGGGCTCAACAGGCCCAATTTCTTTATTTTAGGTCAGTTATTTTTAAGAAATTTTGGGTAGGATGGTTAACAAAAAAAAAAAGATTTTCCTTCCAACTAGGTAGGATATAAAAGCCAAACGAGCCGAGATTGGCATGTTCAAGTTTGGTTCGTTTGTTAAACGAGTTCGAGCTAAGACTAGCCTCATTTTTAACCGAACTTTATTTTTTTGATCAAGCTTGACTTATTTAGGAAATGAACGAGCTTTTTTCGACCTTTAAACAATTCTATTTGGTTATAACATACTATTAACTTATAAGGAAATTTCATAAATTCTATAAAATTCGAGCTTCAATCGATCGAGTCGAGCTTTCAACAAAGCTTAAAAATATGTTAAAGCTCGGCTTGTTTAGGTAAGTGAACGAGCTCGAGCTCGAGCTTTTTTCAAGCCTATTTTGAGCCGAGCTCGAGCATTTCAGTTCATAAAACAGCCCTACTTCCAACGGGAGTAGAGCTGGTAAAATCTAATTCGATGAATGAAATGGCTCGATTCGATCCAATAAATGAAATGTATCAATCTCGAACCGGTAAAATCAAATCCTAAATGAACCCAAAATTGACTTGAACTAGAAAATACTTGACTTGACCTAACCAAATAGAAGCCTCTCGAATTGATCCAATAAATGAAAGGTTTGGACCAATTAATTGAAAACACTCTCTTGACATTGTTGAGGAAAAGGTGCGTACACTTCGAGAGTTCGACCCCTAAACTCCACTCTAAACGAGACACATTGAGTTGTTGTTGTATTCATGTGTGTTGAGCGCAATGAGCCAAAATTCTTTATTTTGGGCCTATTGGAGCAAATGCAACAATTCAGTTTAGTTGGTTTTGTTTACACTGAAGTGGTTGGGAGAAACATCGCTAACAGGATTCACTTCTTCCACCATGGTTTCTTGCTCAATTTGCTTATGATTTTGGTAAATAGAGAGCGATCGTATCCAGAAGTCGAACCAGTGATGTTTGAGTACTACACTAAGATCATTTTCGGCTCAACCATCCCGATATAGTTTGTTCAATTTTCTTTGTTGAGCTATGTGGGAGTAAAACCTCGACAGTAATCCCTTCGGTGCTTGAAAGGCATGGTGAATGTCAGGAGTAGAAGGCATTGGACCAACTACTCATGTATGTTGGGCTTAATGAGTCAAATTTATTTATTTTTGGGCCTATTGGACCAAATGCAACATAATTGAAATTTTTTGGGGATAATTTGCTCCAATATTTTTTTTTTTGCAAATACTAAAGTAATTGGAATTGTACAGGGGTTGAAGAAATCTTAACCGTCAAAAAATAATTGAATGGTAAAGATTCTCTCCTCTTGTAGGGCCGATGTCAACCTAATTAGTTTTTTTTTTCCTAAAATTAAAATTTGTGAGAGGACAAGTAACTTGAGGGTGCAGTGTGCAGTATTGCACCAATTCCAAACCCCCTCCAAAAAAAATTAGGTGAGATAACACACTATTAACTTATTAGGAAATTTCATAAATTCTATAAAGTTCGAGCTTCAATCGATCGAGCCGAGCTTTCAACAAAGCTTAAAAATAGGTTAAAGCTCGTCTTGTTTAGGTAAGTGAACGAGCTCGAGTCGAGTTTTTTTCAAGCCTATTTCGAGCCGAGCTCGAGCATTTCAGTTCATAAAACAGCCCTACTTCCAACGGGAGTAGAGCTGGTAAAATCTAATTCGATGAATGAAATGGCTCGATTCGATCCAATAAATGAAATGTATCAATCTCGAACCGGTAAAATCAAATCCTAAATGAACCCAAAATTGACTTGAACTAGAAAATACTTGACTTGACCTAACCAAATAGAAGCCTCTCGAATTGATCCAATAAATGAAAGGTTTGGACCAATTAATTGAAAACACTCTCTCGACATTGTTGAGGAAAAGGTGCGTACACTTTGAGAGTTTGACCCCTAAACTCCACTCTAAACGAGATACATTGGGTTGTTGTTGTATTCATGTGTGTTGAGCGCAATGAGCCTAAATTCTTTATTTTGGGCCTATTGGAGCAAATGCAACAATTCAGTTTAGTTGGTTTTGTTTATACTAAAGTGGTTGGGAGAAACATCGCTAACAGGATTCACTTCTTCCACCATGGTTTCTTGCTCAATTTGCTTATGATTTTGGTAAATAGAGAGCGATCGTATCCAGGAGTCGAACCAGTGATGTTTGAGTACTACACTGAGATCATTTCCGGCTCAACCATCCCGATATAGTTTGTTCAATTTTCTTTGTTGAGCTATGTGGGAGTAAAACCTCGACGGTAATCCCTTCCGTGCTTATAAGGCATGGTGAATGTCAAGAGTAAAAGACAATTGAATGGTGAAGATTGCCCCCTTCTGTACGACCTATGTTAACATAATTAGTTGTTTTTTCCCCCTAAAATTAAAATTTGTGAGAGGAAACATAACTTGAGGGTGCAGTATTGCACCGAATCCAAACCCCCTCCAAAAAAAGTAGGTGAGATAAACCTTTCTCCAAAATTGAGTATTAATCATCAATGGTCAACTGTTTGACTGTCGATCAGTCAACAACTGACTTGACTGGTTAACATTGATCAACTTTTTAAGATTTTCCTAAATTTTTTTAACGATAACATTTTTTTGTTTGATTTGATGCTGCATTTTGTTATGACATTGATGAAACTTTTTCTATATTACTTTTCATTATAAATTGAATTTCTTTTATGATGACATTTTTTTATAATGATTTTGTATGATTTGATGCCACTTTTTGTTTTGACATTGATGAAACTTTTTCTTATACTCGAGGCCACTTTTTTTCTCATCACATCGATGACATTTTTTTGTAACACTTTTTCATTTTCAATTGATGCCATTTTTTTATTGTGGTATTTGTTGCAATAATATATATGAATATTGTTTGTGAAAAATTGTATTCAATGTACAACATTGATAAAATAACTCACGCTAAAGTGATAGATTTTGTAATTACTTAAGATATCAGATAGACATATAAAATGATGCGTAGATAAAATAGATGAAGACATTGTCTAATGTTTCTTAAATATATTGGATAATCATTAATTGATGTTTAAAAACCCCTCGTTAAATTACACCAGAAAATAACATATAGACAAATTGCACAATATATATATAGATAATCAATATTGTAATTTTTTTTTATCGAAAACAACAAACTAACTAATCTCGATAATCTTGAGCAGATTCTATTTATCTCTAAAAAATCACTTTTAAATAAAAATTGAAAAGATTATAAGGTTGATCAAAATCTATGAAAAAAGATTAGAATGTTGATTAAAAAAGCACTTTTCCACCTTTGCTTTGTTGATCACACATTTTGTTGATCCCATTGTATGAGGAGATTTATTTGTCAATGTTACTTTAGTATGTAAATTCTATGTTTGTGATATTTTATAAGGGAAATTATATGTCGATAACCCTGAATTTCTCCTCTACTGTCTTTTGACATTTTATAATAGATCGGAATGGTGGAACATATGAAGAAACGGAAGAATAAAAAGGTTATTGTTGATGGGCAGAAGCCAAAATCAGAGATTTACATTACATAAGAACCCTAAAATTCGTGTTTCCCTTATAAGAAGCAACACCCGGAGGTAAATTCAGCCTTTAATCAAAAAGCTTTGCCCGATCAGATCAACAGTGAAGTGCCGATTTCAAGTTACCAACAAAAAGAAAAAACATAATTTGCAACGAGCAAGCTTATTCCCAACAAAGAGTCGAAAATCGCTTCAAAGAAGCAAATAAATTGGTTGCGGACTGGATATCTCAACTAATAAAAAAGATAATGCGAAAGGAGTTGGAACCAAAACACTCGGATCTGGCTTGGATTGAATGGAGATTGTATGACAGTTTCTCGGAATCCTCGGATCGATTGTAGATCCGACTGGTATGAGTGAAATTAACTCATAGGATGGCGTGAATCCACCAAGCTAGATTAAACCAACTTTTCACGCTTGGTCTTACACAAACTGGGAGGGAAACATACTGCAGCTTGGTGGCTGTGTTTAGGGGAGGATGATTATTAATGAGTTGTAGATTTGGGGAGGAGGATCCTTATTTTTCAAGCAATGGGTTTAGATAAAAATGTTTGGGGTCTAATTAGTTAATTAGTTTTTCATAAAGATATAATTATCAAAAATCACCTATTTTCTTCAAGCTGAAGTGGAGCTAGTCATCGGCGGTCATGTACATAAGCAAGTATGTGCTAGTAGTGCAAAAATATGATGAGGTTCTATCGCTAAACCATTTAGGAATGGAAGGAGTGGTGCATTTATATACTATACTTTTTATCGTTCACACTTTCAATATGGGATGTGGGATAAAATTGAAGAAGACATGATCTATCAAATTGAAAAAATATTTTTTTTCCATTGGACCGGCATGGGATGAAACTTAAAAGGGAGAGAAAGATGTTAACCATCAATTCTTTAATCGTAAAATTCCCCTATAATTTTTTTTCTTCAAACTCTATGGAAACCATTGTCAAAATGTACAAAATGACAACGAATCAGCTTGTTGTGACTTGTGAGTGGTCATACTCAAAGAATTACAAGTTTGTCCTCATTTATAAAGATCCTAGATATGGACCTAAACATAGACAATGTACAACACATATTTGGTTTAGACAATACCCAACACATATTTGGCTTAGACAATACACAACACACACTTGGTTGACAGATCTGTCAGGAGAATGTGTGTTCTGAATTTGATCCAACTTAATTGAAATCCAACCACCTAATTATCTTTTACAATTCCATTTTTTCTGCTTTTAGGAATCACAAATTGTATAGAATAAGTAATTGTGGCAGGTATTATAACTGATCGATTATTTATTAGTTTAATTATTGGTTGAACATGGCACCGTACTTTGGATTCTCCATCATTATACATATATATATATGTTATATTTTATGGTGTGTCATAACAACATACAGTATTATGTTTTCTTAGGAGAAAGAAGTTTTATAATGATTGTGGGATTAGAAGTTCAATAATTGGGTATGACATTTATCCGACAACCAACAATAAAAATCACATATCTTCTTACCAAAAAAAAAAAAAAATCACATATCTATATAAGTTGGCCAAATGCCTACCTTTTTTTAGGGGATTTAATTGGTAATTTTAAAGTAGCTAATACTATTTTTTCCCCAAACATTCATGTATTGTAGACACTAAAACCAAACCCAATTATTTTTGGTAAAATATACATATTTCTATAATATATATAAAAAAATATTCATTTATTTTTTACATTTTTTTCCGTTGGTTAAATGTATATTTTATTTCACAGTTCAAATCAAATTAATTTGAAAAAAAAAATAATGCTCAAACTTGCCCATCATATATGCTAAAATATGCACGTTTAACTAAAATCAACCCATAAAGCCAAAGAATATGTTTAAAAAATAAACATTTTGTAAACCATCATTGGAAATGGTATAACAGATCAAATATTTGATGGATGGTAAATGGTAATCCATTATCTACCACCATAATCAATCAACAAATAGGTATAATGATGGTGATTTTTTTTTTTTTTTGATTAGGAAAGAATTCGGGCGAGCGAGTTCTACCCGATGGCATCCTTACGGATGAGGTCTAGAAGACCAGAATCGTTGTTAATATCGACACCTCAGGCAGAGTGGCAAAGGTGTGCAACCTTATCAGCCACTCTATTGCCTAATCGAGAAACATGAAAGAAGGAAACTTCTTTCAAAGTCGATAGTAGAAATTTAATATTTGATAAAATCAGTTCGATTTCCCAAGAACAGGTAGATGTATTGTTTAGGTGGTTTATGATTATTATAGAGTCACCTTCAATGTGGAGTTTACTCATACGGAGTTGTAGAGCCTTTTGGATTCTCAGTTTAAGAGCAAGCGCTTCCACTTTCAAAGGACTTTGTTTGCCAAGTTTTTTATAACAGATGTGAATCGGATGTCCTTCCCAGTCCCAGATTACGGCTCCAGCCGAGCTATTATTGTTTGAAATTGTAGATCCATCAAAATTTAACTTGAAAGTTCCCCTAGGGGGTTTTCGCCAAGTAGTGTTACCATGCTTTCTTTTCGTCCTTGGATGCTTGGAGATTCGTGTGCATAAGGGGAAGTCCTCATCCAAGCAATACTCAAAGTGAGTTGTTTTACTCCAATTTTCCTTATGGGTTTTAATGATACGTAATGAACTTTCTCTATGAGGTATGGGGACCTGTCTAAAAACAAATTGGTTTCGAATGTACCAAACCGTCCACCAAGAAAAGGCAAGTTCCACCTTGGCAACGGATGTAAGCTTGTTTCCGATGAATGAAAAGATAGGTTTTATCTCCCGTGAATGATTTATCATGCTAGATATAGTTGAGTTTACGTGTGTAGGTAAGCGAAGGAGAGGGCGCACATATGGGCATTCTAGTAAGAAGTGAACGTCATCTTCAACTGCACAGTTGCACAATTGACAGGAGGAAGATACAAAAGTCCCACGTTGAGCCAGCCTAGAGGCAGTAGGGAGGCCATTCTGACAAACTTTCCATAGAAAGTTTTTAATCTTAGGCGGCATATCCAAATTCCATATCCAGGCGTTATTGTCTATGCTCAGTGAGGATGGTGATATTATACTCTGTTAAGAGATTAATTATTGGATAATAATTAAAAAGAATAGGAACGCGTTTTTCCTTCCTTCTCACGCGCCCCCTTTTCTTCCCTCCTCCTCTTGGTTCATCGTCGTTTCTTTCCCCGGCCGGTAGGCCATGGCGCTGCCGTTGCATTTGGCGCCCTACATGAACCCAAATCCTCATTCTCTCCGCATCAATCTCTAATCCCAACAAATTTCTCCAAACCTTGGCTTGCAACCTCCAAATTTCCGGTCACCAAGCATCTCTTGGCTCATGCAATAGGTCTCGTGGGTGGGATGACCTGGTTATGGCCTCGTCAAGGCTTGTCGGCGCCGATTTGGGTAAATCTCGCAAGAATCTAACAATCAGCAGCAACCCTGGGGGTTGTTCTGGGATCGATTTCTCTAATCGATTTTGTGAATATGGCCTCTGGAAGTTGAATGCTAGATCTGATCAACCAAACCCTCAAATTTCTAACCAAAATCTCTCAAAACAACCCTTTACCAAACAAAAATTTAGAATCCAAATTTTATTGAATACCCTTGTCTTTAGACTCATGATTTACATGTGTAGCTTTCCGATCGTGGACACGCTGGTGGGCATGGATGGAGGGCTGTGTAAAACCCACTTCATGCCAGATCCAAGTAGAAGTTCAAGGAATCGGGCTCTGGATGTTTTAGCCCCTGGATCTCGTCTCCTAGTCAAGGAAGTTTTAATGTATCCTACTTCGGGGTATGAAAGGATGCGATCAGCTCAACCAAGTAAGTTCCCTTATAAAACCTTAACACTCCTATCATGAGAATGTATTCCTACCGACAATAGAAGCTCATTTACTTGCTTTAGCATGTCTAGTAATTGTCCTCTTCGCAAGTTGTATTTCAATCTTAAAATCAGCTTTTCCAACATTATTAGATTACACACTTCTGAGAGATACAAATTGCTTCTGTATGGTGCTATTATTGTTCCTCTGATTTATTTTTGCTTTAAGATCAGTGTGGTTATCTTTAGCTTTACTCTTATGGTTGATGGTTGTATTTTGATGAACAACTATGACTATTGGATTGAGGATTCTCCATGTTTTTCTTTAGGAGACCTTTCTGTCTGAGATCATCATGCGGCTATGGCTATTTTTGCTTATAAATGTTTCTGCTATATATCTCCATGCTATAATCTATATGCATTCTTTTTCTTGCTAACTCTCTATTTGTGGGAGGCAAGAAGACTAACAATATGCAGGAACTGGAAGAAGCCAAGGAATGGAATGCAAATGAAGATATCAGGTATACCTTTACTCCCTTTACTCAACAAAAACCTTAAGCGATGCCCCATAGGAATCTTTGGATTTCTGTTGGTGGCAAGCTACCCCAACCTTACCAACAAACCTTTACAAAACAAATCTTCTGCAAAACTTGCTTCCATAAAACTGAAATACATAGTGAGATCAAGAGAAACACAGCAAGAGCGGCTGTCACCTTGCCTGAAACAGCTGCCACACAAATCTGATGAAGGAAGAAACTCAACCATATCCACTGAAGAAAACAAGAAAGCAGAAGCTGGGAAGAAGACTTCTAGTATGACTCCTACAAGGCGGAGACTTGATCACTGCAAGCACACAAAGTATGATCAGTACATTGTAATTTGTAAATCCTATGACAGAAAGAAAATTCAAATTTATTACCATGTCAAGTTATTATATGATTAATATCGAATATTGGAATGTAAGAGGCACCAGGAGATAACTTATGTGGCAAGAAATCAATCACTTTCGCTTTACTCGTAATCTTGATATGCTTGTTCTCTCAGGAAAAAAACCCGAAGACAACCCCTCTAGAAACTCAAGTGAGAAGCACTAGATTTCATAAATTAATGTGCATCAAATCAAATGGAAAGAAGGGTGGTATCTGGCTACTCCAAAAATCAAACATTGAGGAGGTAAGTGAAATCCTAGAAGAAAATAAGAGATTTATCTTGATAAAGATTAACATAGAGAATCATGAACTAATGCTTGTATTTGTATACGCCCCATTTATAGAAAATGAAAAAGATCAATTTTGGCATCAACTATATTATTCTGTTAGTAAGTATAACCTTCCGATTCTCATTATCGAGGACCTAAATGATATAGAAAATGACGAAGAAAAGATAGGGGGTGTCCCTCCCAACATCAACAAATTTAGACGATTAAGAAATGTTAAAGATGACCTAGGACTTCACACTCTACCATACAGCGGATCACCCTTTACTTGGAGGAAAAGCATAATCGCGCATAATAATACTTATGAACGACTGGATAGGATTCTGGCTCATCCACAAATTCTAAGGGTGTTTCCTAATCTTTGCACAAAACATCATTCTTTCTCTAAATCTGATCATGGTCCAATTTCCTTAGCAATAGGTTCCCAAAATAAAAAGAAAGGCTCTCCATTTAGATTTGAAATGGCATGGTCCTCTAACGAAGTAGTTAAATCTATGATCAAGAAAATTTGGAGATACAAAATGAAAGGCTCTAATGGCTATACTCTCATGCAGAAACAGAAACTGTTAAAAAGAAAAATCAAGTTTTGGTGTAAAGCTAACCCAAACAACATCACTAGACAACTCACTAAGGTAGAGCTACAAATTCAAACTATTCAAGATCAATTACCGTGGGGTGAGATCTCGGCCAAAGATGAACTCAAGCTAGCTAGGCTTGAGCACAAAAAGCATAGATTACTAGAGTTTAATCATAAATTTTGGAAGCAACGAGCGAAGACCAAACACTTTTAGCTAGGAGACAGGAACACCAAATATTTCCAAGTCACAGCCAAAATCAGGAATTTTAGAAAGGCCACCAGATCCTTCACTACGAAACAAAACTTTATTCTAACAAATCAAAACCTCATCTCTGATCACATCACAAAAGAGATGTCTGAGAGATTCATAGGCAATAACCAAAAACATATTAACCAAAATGAAGTATGGCACATCCAGCATCAGATATCCCAATCAGAAAATAACATTCTTATAGCCCAGCCGACGAATGCTGAGATAAAACAAACAGATTAGGTTACCAGTTTGTTATAACGAGAATGATAAAGCGAAGAACAACACAGAGATTTACGTGGTTCAGCAACAGTGTGTTGCCTACGTCCACGGGCAGAGAACCAGTTTTCTTATTAGAGGAAGCAAAACAGATTAGGTTACAGGGGTCGGCGTTCCATGAGTATATGAAGAGACTCATGGAACCCTAAACAGAAAATGGACTGAAAGCCCAAAATAGACAGACAATAGACCCGTTTACAATAAACATCGCATACCGTAAAGGGGTCGGCGTTCCAGCGAGACCACCGCCTGGGGGCTCCGCCCTCCGGACCCCCCGATGCATTGCCGATCAACAGTCATTCAAGGCACATTAACAGTATGGCTGAAGACAAAACGCCAGGACCTGATGGATACCCCCCTGAATTCTATAAACAATATTGGAATATTATTGGTCCCTCGTGCTATAAGGCTGTCAAATCCTTCTACCATTCTGGTCAATTACTAACTAAAATAAACCAAACCTTTATAGCTCTTATCCCGAAGACTGACAACCCAACAGCAATGAACCATTATAGACCAATTAGTCTTTGTAACACTATTTACAAAATAATATTGAAAATCATAGCAAATAGATTAAAAGCAATCCTACCAAAACTTATCAACCATTTCCAAGGAGCTTTTGTAGAAGGAAGATCAATCCAGGACAACACCTTGATAGCTCATGAAATATTTCATACTTTCCACAAACAAAAGGGCAAGAAAGGATGGATGGCTCTAAAACTAGATATGGAAAAAGCCTATGATAAAATTAATTGGAGTTACATCAAGGCGGTACTAGAAAAATTCGGTTTTCACCCAACTTGGATAAATTGGGTCATGAAGTGTATTACTACCACTTCCTTCTCTGTTCTTGCCCCTTACATTTTTGTGCTTGTAATGGAAGGACTTTCCAGAGTACTACATAAAGAAGCTCTACTGGAGGATGCATTGATTGACATAAGATTAAAAAAGAATGGTACCCCTATTAATTTTTTAACTTTTGCTGATGACACAATCATTTTTGCAAGAGCTGCACATACCAGTTTAAACACAATTCAAAATATAATAAACAACTTCTCAAATCTCTCGGGTCTCACGATTAACTACAACAAAAACTCGCTTCAATGCTCGAAAAATGTGAACCCCAACTTGGTTAAAGATTTATCCACTCATATGGGCATTCCCATATCCAAAACCATTGAAAAGTACCTAGGAATACCTCTAGTCAATGGTCGAGTTAAGAACTGTGTCTTTGATGATGTTGTAGATAACTTAAGAAAACAACTAGCCAAATGGAAAGCTTCAAATCTGTCTCAAGCTGGGAGAGTGGTGCTCATCCAATCGAACATGAGCTCTAAAACTAACTACCCCATGCAAAACTTCATGCTACCAAAAGGTATTTTAAATAAGATTGATCAAGTTAATAGAAATTTCTTTTGGAATAAATCCCAACTGGATAGGTACACCCCTCTGATAAGTTCGGATCAAATTTGTAAACGCAAATCTCAAGGAGGTCTAGGCATCAGGAAAGCGGAAGACTTCAACATCTGTCTACAGACGAAACTTCTCTGGAAAATTTACAATAATGAAGATAGTACCTGGGTCAAACTTATTAAAGAAAAATATCTCCATCAAGATAATATAAGAACTTTCACCAGTAAGGATGCCTTATGGCAATTTGGTAGACTCCTTTCGCTGGGGCAAAAATTTGAAAGTTGACTTCATTGGCTCATGGGTGCAGGTTCAAGTATCCAAATGTGGCATGATCCATGGATCCCTTCTGTCAACCTAAAATCCTACACGGGTTCTCATGACCCTACTATGAAAGTCAGGGACCTTATCATGGATGGTAAGGCTTGGGATCACGATCTCCTTAACCAAATGTTCCCCCGCGAGGTTAGTCAAAACATTCTCGCTATCAAAATTCTCTCTTGCCGGACCCGGTATAAGATGATTTGGAAGCCAGATCCACAAGGATTCTTCACAACTAAATCAGCTAGGAACGCTATAGCCCCGTCTACGCACGAGCAGGATCTACACTCTTGGATTTGGAGACTAAAGCTGCCGCCACGGATAAAGAATTTAATCTAGAAGATCAAAATAGATGGACTCCCGACAGCTGCCAGACTAAACATGTATGTAAATAGAGTCCCCATTTAATGCTCTCTATGTAATCAAGTAGATGAAGATGCAACTCACCTGTTCACAAGATGCACCTTTGCCCGAGAAGTAATAGCTCAGTACGAACAACAAACAGGTATGTACTTTCATGGTATTAACAGCTCAGGCCTAATCCATGAAAACTTAGATTATATTGGCAAAGCTAATAATAAGTTTGAAGAACTTGTATGGATTTGGCAGAATATTTTGGAAATTTGAAATGAACTAATTTTCAGGCAGAAGAAACCAAATGGTGTCACTCAAGTTGTCCAAAAAATCAGACAATCTCTGCTTGACTGGTCTCTTGAAGACTGCAAGGTCGACGAAGGCTAAACGAATAGGAAAAGAAGGGCTACTGCTAAGTGGAGCAGACCACCTAGAACTATCTACAAACTTAATGTAGATGGTTCTGTTAACCTATCTGGCAAGTGCCAGATTGGAGGAATCATCAGGGATTCCGAATGTCAGATTGTTGATATGTTTCACCATGAAATCATGGAAGGTTCGATCATTCGGACGAAGGCCTCAGTTGTACTAACAGGAATGAAACGAGCAAAAGAAAAGGGTATTGGGAAGATCATCATCGAAAGCGATAACCAAATTCTGGTTAGATCCTTTAACAAATAGCAACCGCCAAGATGAGAAGTTATGTGTCAGCTAGAAGAAATCATCATGCTGCAATCAGACTTTGAGCTGGCAGAAGTTCGTCATATCTATCGAGAATCAAATATGCCAGCAGATTATATAGCAAGGAAAGGAATTATCTGTAATTTGCAGTCTATTCCCTAACATAGAGATTTTTGTAACATCATCCTTCAAGATGATCCAGGAGCTAAGTTACTGTATAAGTAACAGCTCCGAATGTTTGCTTACTGTAAAAAAAAATGGAATTTTCTTAAAAATAGAGAGTTAGGAAGAATATTTTTAAAGAACACAAGCTAAGTGATTCTTCCAATATAATGAATTAACAAGACTCATGTACTAATACACCCAATTGAAAGATAAACAATTGCAAAGTGTAGAAATTAAAATAATAAAAGAGGAAATGAAAGTAGGGATTGAAGGAGGTGAACCACACAATAATAAATTAATAATATTAGAGGGAGAGGGTATTTGGGTATTTGGGCTGGGTAAGTGCGCGTGCAATAATTCGTATGCATTGCATTTGGAATTTGGCATTTGCGGTGAATCTTCGCATCCACTGAAAGCTACCCTCAATTGAAGTCGACCTTTAACTTCCCCGTTTCTTTATTCTTTCACCCTTATGCGCTGCGTTGCACCTTCCTTTTTCTCCTCTTAGTCCTTACCAAACTAATCCCCACTATATTTAAAACTGGCAGTGGACGTTTCAGTGATGTGAAGAGAGAAAAAGGGTAAACAGGTTTGAGATTTGATAATTACATAATTTACATCCATCTCTTTTCTGACTCAAAATTTAAGGTTTGTCTTTCTTTTAACTGATCGTTATACATGATACTCCCTCCGTTCCAAAATAGATGGGTGTTTGCTTTTTGACACGCTTTTTAATGAGCGAAAAACCCTATAAAGTATTATTTTTTTAATTAAAATTTTTATACTATTTGATACTTATTACTAATAAGTATCTAATTATATAAAAAAAAATAAATAAAAAATAATATTTTATAGAGTTTTTCGCTCTTTAAAAAACGTGTCGAAAAGTAAAAGACCATGTATTTTGGAACGGAGGGAGTACATAACTCTTGCCCGTTGGATTACGTGTTTTTGAGAGTTTGCCACCAAATGATGGATTTCCTCGCCATAAAAAATCAACGGATAAAACAAATCATTATTATACCACCTAAAAAAATATGTCATTTATTATTTACTTATGTTTTTTATGATCATATAAAATATATTTTCAATTTTTTAAGAATTTTGTACTTATTAATACTCCCTCCGTCTCAAAATTTAAGTCATTTCAGGGATTTTGCGCAAGTTTTAATAAAACACTAAGACATCAATCAACATCATCATTCCACTAACTTTTTAATAAATTTTATTTTATTTTAATACTCACTACATTTTTAACCAATCAAAATCTTTTAAAAAAATCAACAACATATATATATATATATATATATATATATATATATATATATATATATATATATATCGATACAAACCATTACTATCCCCTACCTAGAAAACCTAAAATGACATCTATTTTAATTTGATTCAAGAATTAAGACCTAAAACGTCCTAAATTTCGAGACGTATTGAGTAATAAATACAAAATTGTTAATTTTTTATATAAAAATTAGATATTTCACATCATTTTTATTATTATAATATATATATATATAATAATAATAAATAATATACTCCATCCATTTATTAAAACATATCGTTTTATGAAGTAAATATTATTAAGAAAAACTTGACATTTTAGGTATTTTATCATATACTTTACGAAATTTCATTTGTAAAGATTAGATAGTTTGTAGTTTTTGAAAAACTAAAAAAATAGAAAAATAATTAGGAATATAACTACTGTAATTTTTTTTTTCTTTAATATGTATGTAAATTTCTAAAATGACAAAGTTTAATTAACAGACATCTAATCAACGGAGAGCTATTATTTAGGTGACGGAGTATTAGAGGGTCTCGAGAAAATGGGTTTTGGAGTTTGGGCAGGTGGACCCAATCACGTAGACTGGGTCTACGTCATCGCCAAATTGAGTAATTGAGATTCGTCCATGACTATCGACGTGGTTACGTGACGGTATCCGCCGCTCGACGTTTCGAATAAAAAGTGGACATGTGGATGGCAGCGATCCACCGGGGAATCTAACATATTTTATGATCCAACGGCCGTGCTTTGCCGCGTTTTGGTGATCACAAACTGACAACGTCGCCTTAGTGCAGCGTTTCTTTTTGATTTTTATTCTCCGCCCAATTAATCTTTCTCACATATACAGACTATAGTATTATACTGTACATATATGGTCACCTACTAAGTTAATTTGTGTTCCATGTTTCCCTGTGATTACGGGACACACATAATTGACTTTTATTTATCCTCTTAATTCTAAATTATCTAGAAGTAGAACCCATATATTATGTATCAAGCTAATTCAACCAAGACCATGAAAATGACATGTCAAAGCACGAGGAAGTAGATAAAACTACAACCATTTGGTGGAAGATAAATATATGGAAATTAAAACAAAAACAAACATCTAAATGTTTATAGAAATGGAACTGTGGGCATGGCTTCAATTTCACCAAAGAATTCGTTTTAATGTCAATTGATTTTAGATTGATTAGAACCTTGTTCTGCTTATACATGTATTAGTCATTTAATTAGTCGTTAGACTTTACGTGCATGGAAATACACAATGACATCTGTCAATCGGCTAATCGAACTTTAACACACTTTTCTGTATATGTATAATAACACTTGGATAAAATTAAGTTCTGAGTGATTACCAACCGATAAGACGATTGAATAACAAAATAGCCAGTGTAACACTAGATATTGATATATGTGATAATATTAGTATTCTAAGATTCGCGTATAGGCGTTAGACGACACTTCTCCATCTTGAGTCAAACGTCCGTCTTTGTGCTGTCTATACAGTAGATAACCCTCTATCGCCTAAAATTCACCTAGTACTTTTAAAAATATTGGATAACAAGTACATACATACACATATTATAATCAGTACGTGACAGATCTATAATATTTTTTTTAAAAAAAAGCCTCCTCGTAGATCCATCACGGATTATAATGATGTGAAATTACTTTACAAAGCTCTGAGATGTATTTATTTTAAAAATTATATGAATTTCATGTACCAAACTCGTCACTGGTGATATAATATGTTCATGCATATACACAAAAAATATGTATACATACTTTACCCATCATTCACTTGATAAGGTAAGTGCCTTTTCATGAGTATAATGAATCATCGAGCATACAATTAGTTGACCTTTCCTTTGCTTCTTTTTTCCAATTAAAATTGCAAAGGTTGTATACATAATAATAAGATTTTAAAATTACGCAAGGTTTGTGTTACGCGAATAGTTAATGTTTGGGATAATACCGGCGGTTTCCGAAGAGACTTTATTGGTTTAACTAATGATGAGTGATGACGGCCGACTCCATTCTCGTAATTGCTCTTTATATTCCCTTGTATTAAATTATTTGTTAAATCCATCATGTATCATCAACAATAATTTAACTTTTGACCGAGTTTTATTTTTTAGCAACATTAGACTGATTCGAATTTTTTTTTAAAATATTCACTAAAAACTAATTAATTAACAAAATATTCAACTTTTAAAATATTTATGCAAATATTCATTTTTTGAAGGCCGGACAGAAAAATGTGATCTCAGACCGCGTTTTATTATAAAGATAAAAATTCTGAAATTGGGGGAAAAGGGTAAAAAAAAACCTAACAAATAACATTTTAGTTTTTTTTTGTCTTTTTGTTAGGTTTTTTTTAACATTTTAATAGTAGGGGTGAGTAAAATATGTTACACAAATAACTTTTTAGTTTTTTTTAAAAAAAGACACGTATTATATTATATTATATAATCTAGTAATTGTGGATGATAAACCCCTCTCTCTCTAGAATTTTTGCCAAAAACTCCATTTCCAATCCAGAAATTTTGTGACAAAATTTCAGAGGATTTCTTTCAATCTAAACCTCCTCTTTCATTTATCATTTGATCTAGTAAATCCCATCTTTTGCCTCTCCCTTGTTCTACTTTCCTCCTCGCCGCTGGTCCATCTACTGGCCTATCGAGCACCGGCTTTGTTGGTCGGTTTCCTCGATCTAGATTGTGGTGGGTGTCTCCTCCTATGACGTGCGAAGGTTGGTCTTGGTGGCGCTCGTTCGACGTGGCTTCGTCCCTTCCGCATGCGCTCTCTCCTCTCTCCCTTGATCCTTCGGGCCCAAGGATGAGGATTAGTCCAAATAAAATAAAAAAATAGCCCGAAAGGGCCTTGTCTAAATCCCTTCCGACAGGGTCTTCCCTGATGGGTTTTGAGTATAACCACCCGAAAGGGTTTGAGAAAATCCCGTAAGGGCTTGTCAATATTTTGTAGGTGAAAGTTTGTTGGCGGTTTGTTTCGAGCAGTTTGCGGCTCTGCTTCCGATGTTTCTAGGAGATCTTCTGCTTGGTTGAGGGTGCGTGGAGTCTATAGTCGGGTCTGGCTAGGGTCGTGGTGGTGCGCTCAGGGCGACTCCGTATCCAGGATAGAGTCTCCTTGGAGTTCGTCTGCACTATCCACATGAGTTAGGGTCCTGCTGTACTACTGGCCCGCGGTGCAACTGTTCGGTGGTGCTTGGCTGCATTCTTCGATGGCTTCCTCAACGTTTCGGGTGTTTGGTCTTCTTGGAATGTTTAGTTGTAGAGTTTCTTTCTGCTTGGTTGATTTCGCTTGTTATTTGTATTTCTGTTTTTAGATTGCTCTGTTAGACGGTTCGCCGTCTGCCGACTTCGGTCGGCCTCTCGATGAGTCAGGCATGTCTGACCTTCGAATTTTTACCTAATCAAAATATATATATATATATATAATCTAGTAACTAATTAAATTTAAAATTTGTCACAACAAAAATCTTACATAGGACATTAATGAAGTAATCCAATTAGTGCATGGATTAGTTTAGATATTACAACATATTTAATTAAGCATATGTCAAATTCGGGTTCTTCTTCATTAGAGAAAATTTTATTTAAATTATAAAAAAATTGCAAAATTATACATATATATAAAAAAATTGCAAAATTATACATACATATATACACACACACACAGAGATATATATATATATATATATATATATATATATATATATATATATATATATATATATATATATATATATATATATATATATATATATATATATATATATACACACACACAGATATATATATATATGTATATATATATATATATATATATATATATATATAGGTGCACTCCAGTGGAAACCAAAATTGTGGTAAAAAACTGTGAGAACCGGCTTTTTAAACCGGTTCACTTGCTTTATAGCCCGGTTCTGAATAGAACCGATCTATAGAGTCACAAATTTTAGCCCGATTATGAATAAAACCGAGCTATAAAGTCACTATGTAATTTTAAAAGATGAGTTTTTTAGCACGATTTTTAGGCTTGACTGAACTGAACTATAAAGTCATGTGTTATTTTTTAAAATAGAGTTTTTAGCATGATTTTTAGGTTGAACCGAGTTGTAAAGTCACCGTGTGATTGAGGTTTTTAGGACAAGCTTTAAATAAACCAAGCTATTAGGTAGTTCTCACGGTTTTTACCATAATTTGAGATTTTCACCGGAGTCAATCCATATATATATATATAATAGTAATAGTTAGGGTTTATAGTTTAATTATAAAAATATATATTGATAAAAAAAACAATTAGTTGAACTACTGTTAATACAAATTTTATTTATTACTCCGTAAAATTTAAAAATTATATTATATATATACTTGTAGTTATGGTTTAAAGTTTAATTACAAGTTTCCGTAACCAAGCACTTTTCAACAATATAAAACCAGACCCAAATCCATTAAGGGCGTGTTTGGCAACAGGATGGGGTAGATGGATGGGGATGGATTTTGGGGTGGAAGGGATGGGGATGGAATTTCGAGGTGGACGGGATTGAGATTTGAAGGTAGTTTAATCCCGTTCGTGTTTGGTTGTGTGTTAAAGTGTTTGGGATGGAAGACACCTAAAAAGACACATTTATCCCCACTAATTAACATAAAATGATGCAAATGCCCCTCTCAAATACCCCTAAAAACCAAACTATTCATCTTCTTCCATCCTTTGGAACTCTTGCAAATTAACACATCGTGACTCTGTAACTCCCACTCCATCAACTTTCCACCACAATTTTAGGTAAGAAAATTAAAAAGAGTCACGATAATTCGATCAATAATGAAATTAAAACAACTAACAATATTAATTAATTAAGGTTGTGAGACCGGTGTCTCCCTCGATTGCCCAGTCCCAATTGGGGACCTCCCAGGAAGCCGGCTGGGGCCTCCCGCGTTGCAATCCGCCCAGGTGGCGCTGCAGGGTGGCCACGGAGGAGTAATTGGCCGGTGGGAGAGGAGCTCGGACGGGATGTAGCCGTCGAGTGTGCGACCGGCGAGGGAAAGGCCGACACCGCGAGGATCACCGGAGGAGGAGTTGGAACAGGAGACAGGAGGGAGAGCCGTCGGAGGAGAGGGAGAGGGCCGGAGCGGCAAGGGAGAGGCCGAGTTGGGGCGTGTCTGTAGACATGAATTGCTTCCAAATTTGTACCCAGAAACAAAACACGAGCAGCGGAGAGAGGCGACAATCCCTAACCCCCAGGCCCCAACCATCGGCTTTAAAATCCACCACCGCTTGCCGCCGACAATCTGTAACCCCCAACCATCGCCGCCGAATCGAACAGCATTAGCCCCTTGCAACCTGAGTTCCGGCGAAGGCGATGAAGGGAAGGTAGCCACTAAAGCAATTATTTTGAAGGTTTTTGTATCAACTGCAAGTTGAACTCATTTGATTTCACAGCGAGATAACGATGCAAATAAATACAGTAGATAGAGATGGGAGTGGGGGGAGGAGAGAGAGGGAGACCGGAGCCATGGAGTGAGGGGATTGTCCCCGGTATAGGCTTTGATTTCGGAGACGATAGAAGAAAACAGGTCAGTGCGAGGGGCGGTCGCCATTGTTGGTGCAGAGGAAGCACTTGGGCGCCTTGGGAAGAATCGAGGTTTATTTTCAACATTATGAGGAGGGAGGAAGGGGAAGGGGCAAATTTGGGACGTTTCCCCTTCCCATCCCGTCCACCTCCCTTCAATGAGGTGCATCCGTCACCCCGTCTCACCCCCCTCATTCCCTGATTGGCATTCCTCTCCACCCGCGGCATCCCCTTGCCAAACATGCGAGCGCTGTTCTCGAGAACCTACCCCCATTCCGCTCATCCCGTTGCATCCCCTGCCAAACACACCCTAAGGCCTATATTATGCAGCAACTTTTGTTATGGGATGGACGACACCAAAACAATACCTTCCCCAAAAAAAGCCCAACAAAACCCAAAACCCGACCTAATACCAAATGGACAAAACCACCAAATACACATTTTAAGCTAAACTTTGATGACACTCTATCTGTCACGTACAAAGGGAGTTACGAATTTGTCATTTATAATCACGAGGGCTCTGTTATCTATGCTGAGGATGGATCCTCACCTCTTTTGTCTTCAGGTGTGAGTGCTTTGCGCTCCGGTAGGGTCGTAAGAAAGCATTCGACCTACACGTTCAAAATATTATTATAGAAGGCGATAACATGCATCTCCGTTATCAATTGCCTTAATTTGGGATGAACTTGTCCCTGTGAAGCTGGAATCATTATTTCTTAATGTCTACTCTTCCTTCAACGCTTCCATTATGCTGTGGTTTTCCACCTCTTTCGAGAAGCTAAGACCATGTTTATCAGTTACTATTCAAGATACTAAAATTATTATTTTTTTATTCATCTCTCTCCGCCACATCAGCATAACATCTCTTTCTCACTTTTTCCACTTTAACAATAGCATCCCTAACATCCAACAATTCATCTTATTTTTTACCAATTCAATTTACGAATATACCCTTCTATAACAATTATTTCCAACATGTTTATAATATGATTATAATATTATATTAGTATTTAATTACTAAAATAACCCGTCTATAACAATTATTTTAGTATTTAATTACTAAAATAACATTTTTTTTACCAAGATGGCAAGATCCAATATAATTATATCGAAAGAAATAATTTTTTTCAAAATATGTGGAAACATATTCAAAATTGATGTCTATGTGTAGAGAAAAATTAATATAGTATTTTGGTAATTTTTTTTTTAAAAAAAATTTACAATTTAAATAGCAAAAATCACATTATTTGAATTTAATTAAAATGTGCTAGATTAAATCTCATCCGTTGCTTCCCTTCAATCTCAACCGCTTCTTCCCACATCCAGTCCAAACGTGACACGCGTTCCCCCAACCATTTATTATACCCATAAGTATCGATGCTTAATTAGCATCCATTAAGCATCCCTCTTCCCCCTCCTTCAATATTTTACTAATATATTCACATTAAGCATCCTAAATAGTAACCCGTTAAAAGTGCTCTAATAAAGATGCGAACCTACTATCTCACTTCCCTCAGGCCCCACCACTCCTGATTGCCCTGACAATTAACCAAATTCTTCGCGGTTAAAAATAAAAGGTTTAATTACAAGTTAAAAATTAATATTTTGGCATTCGTTTTTTTTTTTTAATATCAAAAAATTAACATCCGTATTTTTGGAAGCAACAAGGAATCAATGATTCAATATAGGTGATAAATAATGTAGGTAAACCCAAGTTACACAACAGCTGTCGCCGTGGTTTCTAAAAAAATAGTACGGAGTACAAGAAAACGAAGCAGAGAGGCAACTCGGCGCAAGAGATAAGCATAAGGGAAACACGGAGAGTTAAAAGACGGGAAGAGGCGTTCAACGTCAAATTGACTACTGGCTCTTGCTCACCTCAGAGGCCGGTTCACCCCCCCTTTTTATGTCCTGAACCCGCCTAAAACAAGTGGCACCCCTGTTTTGACCCGGTCCCTCCCAAACCCTAGCTACGGGCCCCACTCCCAACCTCCGCCCGCCTCTTCTATTTAAACCCCCCTCCCTCCACTCCCTCCTCCACACCCCCAATTCCCATCTTCCAGCTTCCAGAGAGTTCTATACAGAGAGAGCCTCCGCCTCCTCCTTCCTTTTTCGAGAAGCTTCGATCACCTGAATTTTAAGAGGCAATGGCTCGCTCTCTCTCCAGCGCTAAGTTCCTCTCCGCTCTCATCCTCGACGGCCTCTCTTTCTCCAGGTACGGATCCATCGAGATCTTTTAAAATTTTGAATTTCGCTCTGGAAAATTGGAAATCCGGCTGTGATTTTGAGGTATTGAGACTAATGATGTTTGAAATTTGATTTGTTGAATATGCAGGCGGGGATACGCAGCAGCGGCGGCTTCGCAAGGAGTTGTGTCGGCTAGAAGCAGCGGCGCGCCTAGGATGGGGAAGGTAGTGAAGAAAGAAGAGTCCGCGGAGAACGCGTGGGTCCCTGACCCCGTCACCGGCTACTACAGGCCGGCGAATCGTGCGAACGAGATCGACGTGGCTGAGCTGCGCGAGATCCTCATCAACCAGAGAATCAGATCTCAGTAAATCAAACCAAAACAACAAAAAAAAAAAAAAAAAAGGTGACGACATCTGATTTGGAGTTGGAAATGGAGATCAGAGATGAGATGGCCTTGATTGATGAGAGGGAGGAGATGATATCATGCGCCGCTCCTTTCTGCGCTGCTGGAGGAGCTAGGGAGGATAACTTATACCATTAGGTTTCTTCTCGCTGTGTTTTTCATTTAATTGAATTTAAATATCAGAAGGAAAAAAATCCCCTGTTTGTTTCCATTGAAGTTATTGGGGAGTTTGATGATTGCAGAGTTTGTACGTGATGTCTTCATCAGATTATAAAATATAAAGGTGGAAGCGTTTGCAAGTAACAGAAAAAAGCCGGCCGTAATTTACTGCATATCTGTAGCTAACCTGCTATACGTTATGCAGAGATTCGTTGGGTTGTGGGTATGGGTGATGGTGGGTGGGAGGTCGGCACTTTTGTGTTATGTTTCCCGTGACCTTCCGAAACACCGTTGCAAGTTGCTCGGATGGGGCAATCACTTTTCCATAGATATTTCCATTCTACTATCAATTAAAAAATAAATTTAAAAAATATTCTCTTTTCCATTACTCAATGTCATGTCTGACCTCATCCGAAAGTATGTTGTCGGATAGCGGTTTCGCATCCGAATTTTTACTTAATCAAAAAAAATAAAAATAATAGACTAGTATAATTTTCGTGTTATGACGCATATTTTTTTTATAAATAAAATCATAAGAATATAACAAATTGCTACAAGATCAAATAAAATAAAATAGGTTTGATTAAATATTTTGATTTGAACCAATTTATTAAAAAATGTATAATGTACTAAGGGATAAATTATATGCTAATTTAATATTTTAAATTGAATCAATTGATTAGAAAATAAAAAATATCTATTTTAATTTTATTAGTTGAAAACTCTATACTTATGTTGGTGATGACACATCATAAAAAATGTTTTTTTAAGAGTTATATATAGATAGTTAGATATAGATAGATGATTATATAAAAAAAAATCTATTTTAATTTTATTGATTGAAAAACCCTATACTTATGGTTGACCGGTGGTGATGACACTTCATAAAAAATGCTTCTTTTTTAATGGTTAGATAGAGATAAATATCGATTATATAATTTGATGAGCATATGAAATTTATCAATCCAGAAGTTATTCTTCCCCATTGTATAGTAAGATTAGATTCATTTCAAAAGAATCTATTCCTTTAAGGGAATGTTGAACTAATCAAAAGAGTGTATAATGCATTTTTGCAGGTATCTATAAATAAATAGAAGATAATAAAGGATTTTTCACCACATTAAGTAAAATTTTAAGAATAAATATATCACTTTTGGATATTATTGTATCAACTTTTTAAAGTCGCCCTTATAATAATTAGAGATTTGTTAGTAGAAAAATCGAAATAATAATTGGAGATATAAATGTATTTTTATTTGATTTTTTAAAAAATATTTCAATTTATAAAATGACATGTTTTAATTAACAGAGTAATATTTATTATTTAGTTTACGATGGCTTTATTTATTATAGATTCATAAATTTATAAAATCGCATCTTAGGTTATGGTTGGTTAAAACTTATCAATTTAAACTTGATAATATATATTTATTAGTTGTAATTTTATATAGATATTATAGGTTATGAATTATATGATATAATAATGATTTGAAAATATATAAATAATAAAATAAAGAGATTAATAATTAATAAAATGATTTAAAAAACATAGCTTATATATATGATTTTATACTAGATTAGTGAGCTAGTGAGGTGTGACGATTACAACAATTAAGTGATTAGTACGATGGTAGGGGTTGTGGAGAAAATAAGATGTGGATGATGTGACCAATGATCCATTGCCCTTGTGATAACTGAGAGGTAACACTTGCATTAAGTAAATGGTTAAAATCTCATTCTTTACACATTTGTGTAATACTGTAATTAATGGGTACTCAAGCCTTTATTGACTTGAGTGAGCCTGCCTGGTGGCTTGCCACCCCCTGGTTCGCGTCCTTTAAATGTTAGGGTTCAGATCTATGAGGGATTAGTCGACAACCTCAGAACCCCCACATTACAAAAAAAAGATGTGAATGATGTGGCAGGATGACATGTATTAACTCACGACGGGGATGTTCTAGACTCTAAAACATGGAATAGAGACTTCTGGTGTGGTCGCGTGGGATATTATTACTTCTCTGTTTTAATAGAACACTAGTGCAGTAGTGTTCTAGACTCTAAAACATGGATTTATTTCCTTTTTCAATTAATTTTTAAATCGCGCCATGGCGCGATTTAAAAAAAATAAAATATTAGTTTAATAATTTGAATTAAACTTATAAGAATAAACTCATAGGAGAAGAGTATAATAGATTCATTAAAGATGGATTCTATTGTGATAATATATGAAGATTTACAAATAGATATAAGTTATATATTAATTTACTATTTTGAATTAAACTCATTAGTTATTTCAAAAATAAAAATTAATTGAAAAAGGAAATAAATCCATTAAAATTCTATTGTGATAGTATATGAAGATTTACAAATAGATATAAGTTATATATTAATTTATTATTTTGAATTATACCCATTAGTTATTTCAAAAATAAAAATTAATTGCAAAAAGGAAATAAAAAGGAAATAGAAAAAAAATGATTGGTTAAAAAGGAGAGGATTAAAGTGAGCGTGCCACGTAGGCAAAAACTCTTCTGTTTTAAGAGTTTATATATAGATATATAGATATAGATTAGACCATTTTTAGAATACTGTGTAATTGAGGTAATTACATTTATTTTTTCTTTTTAAATCATGGTCCCGTTCAATTGACTTACCCGTTCTACATTTGAATCGAGTACTATGTATCTATTTAAACGGTTGATTCTCTCACTAATAAACAACTCCATATTTACTAATGAATTCGATCAATACAACTATAGAAGTGACCCTCTGCGTAGGGTCTAACAAGTCATCTTCGAATGGCTTCAGGATCGCTTGTCGATCCACTTCTTGCCCACGGTAAAAAAAAAAAAAAAAAAAAAAAAACTATAGAAGTGACTAATTAGTTACCATTTATGGGTAATTAGTTTTGAGTTGAAGTGATTGAGAATTCCCCAACGAATGTCACTTCCATTCCATGTATAAAGGATTTCATACGGAAACGATACATTAGAGTTCAAATTCTACACATCCATATATAAAGGATTACGTTTATAAGCTTCAAATTTATAACAATGCGAATGCAAAAAAGACTACTTCACTGCTTTAGAAATACTAATAACAACGCAATATGCGTAATGTCATGTAGGAAGAGGCAAAACAAAAGTTTGCAACGAGGTTAACACCTGTGACATGTAGCGTCTGATTTGACATTTCTCCAAATCAACTTGGGAAAACATGTGTAAATTCCACCTATCAAATTTAACCCTACAACCATTAACTATTTTTTTTTTCAATATATTTAAGAGAAAATTTGGGCCATTTTTTATTATATTGAGGGAGTGTCCCACAAGTGTGGCAAATTGGGGATTTGTCCATCAAAAGTTTTCTGGATAAAATTACCCCTATTATCTATACCTAATCTTATATCTCCCCCGCCATTTCAGCACAAGGTAAAAAAAACCCGATCTCCTTCCTCGTCCTCCATCTCCTTCCTCAATCGCAACAACAGAGATGAAGCCTCCCATCGCTCTCTTCCTCTCCGGCGACCTGCGGCCTTGATTGTGTCCGTGATGATCGAACGCCGCCGGCCGCTTGTTGAGATCGTTCCAGATCTGGCTGGAACTCGAGGTCGGGGCCACCACTGCTGTCGCGCACTGAAACCGGCGACCACTGCCCCGCGGATCTCCTTTGCCGGATCTCCATTGCTGAAACTGGCGGCTCCGGAGACGAGCTCTACACATGGAGGATCCGGCGGAGGAATTGGAAGCAGCAGCCTCACAGGAGTCCTCACACATTGATGCAGGTCAACGAGTCGATTTCAAATGAGTCGATTTAAGTTTTATCTTCTAGCTTAAGCAAGATCGACGTTTTAGTTTAGCAATTGGCCGGCCTAGCCAACTGCAATACATCAATTGGTATTCAGAGCCGGGTTATGCTACGCTCTTTATTTCTTTGATGTTACTGATGTTTTGATTTGATGATTTGTGAAATCTGGGGAAGCGACTGGGATGATGATCCCGATCCATGGGTTGCACAACAACGACACCGACGAGAGTTGCAGAGACGAGCTTTGCAACAACAAGCTTTAGAGCGTCAACGACAACAAGAGGCTCAAAGACATCACCTTTGGCTTCAAAGGCAAGAAGAGACCCATCGACAACGCTATCAGATTCGGCTTCTCCAACAAAAAGAGGCTGAGGAGGCACGACGACAAGAGGAAGAGGAACGACGTCAAGCCAACCTAGATGCCGAAATAACGGCTATATGCAAAGAGGTCGTGGAGGAATGGATGGCCATGTTCAAGAAGGGCATGAAGGAGCCTTTTGTTGAAATCGTTGCCACGGATTCAGCACAGCGCACTGAACTTGTTTCACAGATTCCCGTTGACTCCGACATCGGAATTGAGTCAACTCAGTTTTGTTGCGAAGCTGACTCGACGAGCTTTCCAACGGTGGGTCACACGCTGTCAGACTCCTCCGGGAAGACCTCCGAATCTGTACTTAAAGTCGACTGCAGTGTTGTGCAGGAGGTGGAGCATGTTGATTCCGTTGACGAGGATGAGGTACTTGATGACGTGTCTCAAGAGTTAGCGATTGTACCTCTTGGGCATGTTCATGAAGTTCCAGTTGCTGAGATTTGTGTGGTCATTGATCCTATTCTTATTGAAGATCAAGTCTGTTCAACGATCACGATGAAAGTGTTGTTTTTGGGGTTCCTATACCTCGAATTCTCCTGGCACCTATTCCACCCATTTCTCCATCATCTTCTTTGAAGGTTGCTGCTCCTTCCACGCTGATCATCGTCAACTCGATTCGGGGACGAATCGAAGATAAGAGGGGGAGAATGATGCAGGTCAAGATGGCCTTCTGTGGGTCAAACAACGATCTTGATCCAGACGACGACTCAAGGACGAGTCGATTTCAAATGGAGGAGAATGATGTCATCCTCAAGCGAAAGAAGAAGGCTCCACCTTGGGAGTCGTTGAAGAAACGACGTTAATTACTTTTATTATTTATATTTCTTAATTTTTATTCTATTTTTAGTAACTCCTATATTAGTTGGAGTCTAATTATAGAATTGCTTATTTTTAGTATTTCTTAGTTAGATTAAATAAGATGGTTAGGATTTTAGATTAAGTTTTATCTTCTAGGTTTATTTATCTTTAGGATTAAATTTCTATCTTTATCAACCTAAATTCTATCTTGCACGGTAGAATTGGTTCTTAGGTTTTCTATTTAAACATTGTAGTTCTCTTTGAATTAAAGCAGATTGAATAGAATTGAGAAACCCCTTTATGGATTAAAGGGTTCTCGATTATCAATCCCAAAGGCTATTCGGTTCGTGTGTCTAATACCTTTCGGCAATCATCACCATCACCGTCTTTAATCATCACCATCATCATCTTCACAATCACCGTGCCTTGATCAACCTTGATCAAATATTAATCAAACACAGTCATAGCCAACCCGTCGTGACAAGGAAGCTCGATACTTGGTGGCAGCGCGTCCGGTCTCCTGCGCTAGGCGCTCGCGCCCCTGCGCGATTGCCGTTACTTCATTAGCATTAGACTTAGTTAATTTATTTCATTCAACCGATACTTCATTAGTTTAATTTTCTTAAGTTAAGAAACATTGTTTAATTAGTTTTAATTTAGTTTAGTTATTCTTCTGTTGCTTTATTTAGTCGGCTCATTAGTTGAATTCAATTGTTATCGAGAAGAAATTCAAAGAGCTTAAGTAAGATCGACGTTTTAGTTTAGCAATTGGCCGGCCTAGCCAACTGCAATACATCACACATGGCGGCGAATATGTTCAGTACAACATATTCGACAATCTCTTCGAAGTCTCCAGCAAGTACGTTCCTCCTATTCGCCCCGTCGGCAGCGGCGCCTACGGCATCGTCTGGTCTGTTCTTCTACTGCTTCTTCTTCTTTTGATGAAATTAGATGTTTCATTTCCATGTATGGCTCTTTGGTGTTCTCTGATGTGTTCAATTTCGTTGTTGCTTGGAATTGACCTTTTTAAATTGCGTCGCGCTCTTCGTAGTTGATTCAATTGCTCAGTTTTGTGGAATTGAATCTGGTTGGAAGACATTCAGTGCCTATTAATTTGCAGTTTCTATCCAGTTTTCTGTCTAATTGTGCATTTGAAATTGTTGTGATAGAAACTTTGCTCAAACTTGTTCCTCATGGAGATTGTCTGAGTAGGTTTTTGGTTTGGTGCAACTGCAAATGCTAAGTATATTAAGTTCTGAATAAGTTAAGTCCCTTCAGCAAGTTTCAACAAGTAAATCTGCTAAGTAAATTTGCTAATATAGAATCTCTTGTGAGTCCTTTTAATGGACTTATATTGATGTACTAAATTCGAATACCGAGTGATTTTGGATTCCTTGTAGACAGGATATGGACATTAAACTTATGTGTATTTTCATCAAACTTAAAGCACTGGAAAGGGCCGTCTGCTGTAGTTTACATGTTGTACTGTTTGGGTACGAAGGAGACAAAGAAGCGCCTTTGGTTTGAATGCCCGGTTATTACCATCATACAGAGCCAGGTGTAGAAGTGGATTGGGCTGTTGTAGAAGCTAGACTAGAACCATTGAGGAATGGCTTCAATGGTTTGCTAGAGTTGTCCCTTGTGAAAGATATTCCTGTTCTGATAGCTATTGATCAAGTAAACTTTGACCCTACTGTCTTGTGCTTTGCTCTTTTACTTCAATTTTGGCTTGACCTGATAGAAGCAAGACAACCGATATTATATTATCTAAAAGATGCATGTAATCATTACCTTTTGGTTTCTCACTATGCAGCTAATTTCAGTGGCTTATTCACTTCTACTCTGTTATTTTTTCAGTATAACAGTTGGTTCACATTCAGTGAATACTAGGAGCCGGTAACTGTGCGCTCTTGCAAGCCAATCCATGCAAGAGACCTTTCCACGGTTAGAATACGAAGCCCGATTACTTCTCTATAGAGTTTCTAATCTGGAGATCTGGTCTCAATGAATGAACGTGAAATGTATTGAATGTTTGTTTGCAATTCATTTCAGCAATTCATTTTAACAAAATAATATATGTATGCTAATTGCCTATTGATTCATATATGCATGCCAATTGATTCATATACATATATGTATGCTACTGTAAGTCATAATTGTTATCAAATTGTGCTAATTGATTCATAATTGCTTATTGATTCCATGCTAATTGCTTATTTCAACATCTTATAATTTCAGCATCTTATAATATTTTATTTTTGAATTGTTATCAAATTGCACAAAATTAATGGATTAATGGATTATCTTGATTTTTACATGGTTTGGGTTTGGATATTGGCAATTTCAACAATTGCTGAAAGGCGGATTGCAGTTTCAGCAATCGCTGAAAATGTGGACTGCAGTGAATTTTGATGTTCATTGCTTTAAATCTCCTTTAAAAGCCTCTTAGCTCAATGGTAGAGCAATGTGTTTATGCACAAATACGTGGGTTCGAATCCCGCATAGGCTAAATTTTATATCTCGTAACACGGTTTCAGCAACAATTTCAGCATCAACAATGTTGCTGAAAAATCGGGGTTTCAGCATCAACAACAGTGCTGAAATTGGGGTTTTAGCAACTCCGGTTTCAACAACGCGAAAAAAAAACACAGTAACTCGAAAAAAAAACTGCTGAAATAGAGGGTGGCACGGGGGTTTCAGCAACTCTGGAAAAGCGGGAAAAAAAATGCTGTAGCAGAGGTTGGCACATGGGTTTCAGCAACTCTGGAAACGCGAAAAAAAAAACTGCTGAAACAGAGGGTGGCACATGGGTTTCAGCAACTCTGGAAACGCGGAAAAAAAAAATTTGCGGAAAAAAAAATTGCTAAAAAAAAAATTCAGCAACTTTATTTTAGCCAGGGGTGGACATTTTGCTAATATAGAGAGGGTGGTGGACATTTTCCTAATAAAGCCCAAAAATTTTGACATCGAGGTAATCAGCCCTATATTTAATTAAAAACATTTTTTTCATACATAAAAAAATGATTATTAAAGTCACAAATTTCATATTTTTTCTAATATATTTAAAAAAAAAAACTTTATATATATACATGAAAAAAATTGATTTTTTAGCCCCCTTAAAATATTTTTAAGATCCACCACTTCCTACAATAGTGTCAATGGCCAAGTTCTATTAAAAGAGACGACATAATATCAATTATCGATTTTCAAATTATCGGTTTAAATAAATCCTACTAACTCCATAAAAAAAAATCTTAAACTCTATTCAAAAGGACCCGTAAACTGAAATAAATGGTGGTCAAATGTAATTTGAAAAACCATAAATGGCGATGTCTTCACCAAGAAAATGGAAAGAAATTAAAAAAAGTGCCAAATAGGGAGAATTGAGAGCTTGTAAAATTTTCAGCTTTCACATCAGGTGGAAGGTTCTTTTGGATTGATCCCTCTTGGCTGGCCAGAACCCATATTTGACCCAAAAAAGAAAACAAATTCTTAGATAAATCCATGGTACTGTGATAGTAGCATCTTCCATGAATTATACTCCCTCCGTCTCGAAAAACAAGTCGTTTTAGCATTGTGCACTAGTTTTAATAAAACACTCGTCCATCAATCAACATCATCATTCCACTAACTTTTTTCATTAATTTTATTGTTTTTAAATACCCACTATATTTTTTAACTAATCAAACTCTTTTAAAAAGTCAACAAAACAAAAACCAATACAAATCATTACTATCCCCCTACCTATAAAACCTAAAACGACATATATTTTGATACAACTAAACTAGTCTAAAACGACTTGTTTTTCGAGACGGAGGGAGTACTTCATATACATAATAGGGTGCAGTGGAGGAGTAGTACAGTAGTCGAGTGCAGCGTTTCTCACACAGTGTTTTCCTACTAACACAACTTGTTTACACGCATCTCGTATTTTAGAGTCTACCATGTGTGTTATCCTTTTATTTCTTTGTGTGTTGCTTGTTAGTGTAAAGTAGGGGTGGGCACAAATCCCGCAAATCCCGTCCCATCCCGCATCCCGTCCCGATCCCGTCCCGATCCCGGTGGGATTTAGAAAAAAAAAAGTCAATCCCGTCCCGATCCCGTCCCGCAAAAATTACGAGGGACGGGACCCGGGACGGAGAGTTCGAATCCCGCAAATCCCGTCCCGTCCCGCATATATATATATATATATATATATATATATATATATATATATATATATATATATATATATATATATATATATATATATATATATATATATATATATGCGGGACGGGACGGTGAGTAAGGGAGAAAATCCTGGAAGAGGCTGAGATGAATGGGGCATGGGAAGTTCAGGAGAGTGCAGACTTGATGTGGGATTGTATGGCGGATTGCATTCGGAGAGGGGCTTCTAGTGTTCTGGGTGTGTCGAGAGGTTGCATGGATTATAAAAGACATGGAGGAAACGAGGTTTGGTGGAACGAAGAAGTGCAAGGAAGTGTCAAGGCAAAGCAGATGACTTTTAAATTGTTAGCGAGCAGTGCTAGTGAGGAGGAGAGGGTTGATCGATTGGCGGAGTACAAGCAGGCAAAGAAGTTAGCTAAGGCGACCGTTGCCAAGGCGAAGGAGAGAGCTTTCGAGAGCATGTACAGAGCTTTGGACGAGAAGGGCGGGGACAGACTCTTGTTTGCCCTGGCCCGAGCCAGAGATCGAAGTAGTAAGGACTTGGGAAGAGCTAGCTGTATCAAAGATGAGTTGGGCACGGTGTTAGTGGATGAGCTTCAGATTCAACAGAGATGGAAGAGCTATTTCGCGGAGCTTCTCAATGAGGGTTATAGATCACCTGATTATCTTCCCAGGGGTGGTGACGCCAGTTTCTGTAGACGTGTATCTGTTGAGGAAGTGAAGAGGGTCATCAGCAGAATGAAGAGTAGGAGGGCAGTGGGTCCGGATGAGATTCCAGTTGATGTGTGGAAATGCTTGGGGGTGAGGGGTTTTGTATGGCTTACAAAACTCTTTAACATTATTCTCAGAACAGCAAGGATGCCAGAAGAGTGGAGGCGTAGCAAGTTAGTCCCTGTATACAAAAACAAGGGGGATGTGCAACAATGCGGGAATTACAGAGGTATTAAACTCCTTAGCCACACGATGAAGATTTGGGAAAGAGTCATTGAGCTGAGATTGCGAAGGGTTACTTGCGTGTCCGAGAATCAGTTTGGTTTTATGTCAGGACGATCGACTACAGAAGCGCTGCATTTGATGCGGAGACTGGTAGAGAAATACAGGGAAAGGAAAAAGAATTTACACATGGTCTTTATTGATTTGGAGAAAGCGTACGATAAGGTTTCGAGAGAGCTCATTTGGGAATGTTTGGGCGCCAAGGATGTTTCGGAGACATACATCAGGATTATCAAAGACATGTACGAAGGTGCCATGACTAGTGTGTTCACCTCTGTAGGTGATACCGAGTACTTCCCGGTGAGGGTTGGGCTTCACCAGGGATCGGCCCTTAGCCCTTTCCTTTTCACATTGATTATGGACGTGGTGGCGGGCCCTATTCAGGATGAGGTTCCGTGGTGTATGCTATTTGCGGACGATATTGTGTTAGCAGATGAGACGAGAGAAGGAGTAAGTAGTAAGCTAGAACGGTGGAGAGAGACATTGGAAGGCAGGGGCTTCAAGCTGAGCAGAACTAAGACGGAATATTTGGAATTCAGGCTGGGAGGAGAGAGTGAAGCGGACCAGGATGTGATGCTTGGCGAGGATGTGGTCCCGAAAAACGACAGTTTCAAATACTTAGGATCAATGATGCAGAGTGACGGAGGTGTGGACAAAGACATCGGACATCGGATTCAAGTAGGGTGGCAGAAGTGGAGGGCTGCGTCAGGAGTCCTTTGCGATAGGAAAGTGCCTCCAAAACTCAAAGGAAAATTCTACAGAGTGGTGGTCAGACCTGCAATCCTGTATGGAGCTGAGTGTTGGACGACAACGAAAGCGCAAGAACAGAGACTTATGGTGGCAGAAATGAGGATGCTCAGATGGATGAATGGTTATACTAGACTTGACAGGATCAGAAATGAGATTATCCGCGAAAAGGTAGGGGTAAGCAGTATTCGAGATAAGCTTCGGGAGGCAAGGCTTCGTTGGTTTGGACATGTGCAGAGGAGAGACGTGAGTGCGCCAGTCCGGAGGTGTGATAATTTGGATATTGACAGAGTGAGGCGGAGTAGAGGAAGACCAAAGAAGAATTGGAGAGAGGTTATCAGACAAGATCTGGCCTTTTTAAATCTTAACGAGAGCATGATTAGAGATAGGTCGCAATGGAGGAGCAGCATTCATGTCAGAGAGGGTTGAGCTGAGTCTCAGCAGAGAGGCAAAATCCGTATCCTTTCACCGTCCCCTTTTTCCCATATCATGCCTTCCTACTGTCCTCTATTTCTGTTTTGTACTTCTATCCCTAGTTGTTCTATGAGTTTTCGCAGGCGCTTGGGCCACTAGGAAACACTCTCTCGACCTGGTCGGGGAAAGAGTGCGTATACCTGGGCCCCCCAGACCCTACCTAAGCGGGATTAACTGGGAATGTTGTTGTTGTTGTATATATATATATATATATATATATATATATATATATATATAAATAAATAAACATAATAAAAATATATAAGAATATATTTATACTATACCTTAACATTATACATTATGTAAACCCAAAATTTAAATTTAAAATAATAATAAAAACATTCAAAAATAAAAATTTCAAAGAAATAAGTAGTTACTGTTAGTATTGGGCTACTGTTAGTGTCAGTGTCGTTTCTTTCACTCACTCTTTTCCTTCATTTTGCAAAGCTATGTTGTAATGCCCAAGTGTGTTGCCCCTACTGTTTTTTCCATGTAATGTTATTACTACTATTATACATGATTTTAATTTCCACCTCATTTGTAACTTTTTATTTGTTAGTTTTGGATTGTATTTTAATCCTTTTTTTTTTACGAGGGACAAATCCCGTCCCGTCCCGTCCCGAGAGGGATAAGACCCGGCGGAATTTGAAAAAAATATATTAAATCTCGTCCCGCAAAATATACGCGGGACGGGACGCGGGATTACCCTAATCCCGTCCCGTCCCGTCCCATGCCCACCCCTAGTGTAAAGTCTTGTCCGCCTTTAATGACTTATCATTGGTCCTAAACAAACCATTCTGAAATAGTTCAGTTGAAAAGAACTTGTGAGTAGTACCAAAGGTCCATGGTTCGAACCTCGGATGTCCGTTCTCTATTTACCAAAATCAAGGGTCACCAGGAAACACCCTTTTGACCTAGTCGAGAAAATGGTGCGTACAACGCGACCCCCAAACACTGTTTTGAGCGGAATACACTGAGATTGTTGTTGTTATATACTCCGTATTTTTCAAGTAAGTAAATAAAAATACACTTATATCTATAATTATTATTCTACTTTTTCACTTTTAAAAAAACTACAACTACCATTTTCTTAATCATTATAAGGGTAATTTTAAAAAATTAATGCAAAAATATGTAATTCAGAGCATGGCATTTTTTTTTCCCTGAAAGAAGGCAGTACAAAGCTAACATTGCTAAAGAAGGGTAGAATCTGCATAGTTGAATAGTGCACCAAACCCAGATATCATTAGACTCTTTTCCCTTAAAAGAGTTGGAAGATGAAGTGGGGATTGTATTGTATGGTGTTCTCTCATTTCTCACATGGGTGGTGGGAGGTGATCATCTAAAAACAAAGCTCTGCCACACAATCTCCTCTGCAATGAGCACGTTCATCAATCAGTAGCCAAATCAAGTAGGGAAACTGATGATCAAAGATGGCAATTGACAACCTAGAAATATCAGACTAAGCTGGAAGGAATTGGTAAATACGGAGTATAGGATAGCAATGATGAACAGAACAAAACCTAACAAGATCTGAGATTTCGGGTTCTAACCAAGACTTTGCCTGTGCTAAAATTCAAATATGAATCGATGCTGGTTGTGACAGAATCTTTACAAGGAATGCGATGGAATTCGGTTGATGTTTTCATTCCACAAGCAACAAGGATGGTTTTGCCGAAGGCAAAGCATATCTATGCGGAAAATTCAGACTGAAACCATCACAAGAACCGCTGTCCAGCATATACTAAACATGGGTCTTCTTTGGAGCCCTTGCGGACATATACACTTACACCATCAGGGACACATTGTCCTCAACCACCACTGCACCAAAGAGGCTTGGGACCTTCTCGAAAACACTTCTGCCTAATTCTTGCGAGGCCATGTATAACCGCTGAGGTGCTAAGGCATCAGCTTCATCGTGTCACGAAAAGTTCATCCGTTGTGATCAAATTTATGCAGGGTGTCTGTCGGTTTGTCTTTGGGAGGCCCGGATTCTGAATACTTGTCTATACGGCTCAATTCAGGTACGTGGTATCCCAATCACCTTTGACGAGCTTCAAGAAAAAGCTCGTCAACAAGGAAATATCCCTCCAATCCGACACCAAAAACTCCTCAAAATCCACAAAGCAACACCCAAACCCAGCACACCCCTACTTGGTGGGCAAGTGTGAATGATGTGCAGTCGCTGGACACTTGTTATCCCGTTGCACATTCTTCCAGAAACAACACCCACCAATCCACCTCGTCAAAATTGCTGAAACCCCACTCTACGGATTAACCATGCCACAACACTAAACGAGCCCCTCACCCAGCTCGTAGACACTGGTGCAGCTCACCATGTTACGTCCCATGTGATGTGTCTAACCTCGCCATTCACTACCCATATGATGGTCCAGGAGAAATCATTGTAGGAGATTGTACAAGTCTTCTCATTTAACATATTGGCTCATTCACTCTTTTCTCACACTCCAAAAGTTCTCAATCTCTCGTGCCCTTCATGTTCCGGGGATGCAGTAGAGTCTGGTTATTTCTCGGCAGAACATTGCTTGTGTAGGTTACAAAAGAGTATATCAGAAATAACAAGAAATTACATCTAAACTAAGAGATTACAATCTCTATCATTTACAAGTAACCTAGATATCACTGCCTAAAAGAACCCATTCAGAGCAAATTTCCTTTCCTGTAAAACAACAAATCTCACATGGCTGGAAATTCTCTTCCCTAAAACCTGGCAAAATACTCTCAACTATAAACCAGATGAGGGGCATAGGAATTCATAACGATCCAATGTCTTCTGATCACCTTAATTTTGATCTAAGAACGGAACTCAAGTTTGATGTCAACGCTCTCTAAGCCTCTTAGCATTTCCCCCTATAATTTGATCCAACAAGGTAAATTTTCCATACTGCAGTTGATTTCATATAACTTGATTCTCTTAGCACTGAATATCAATAAAGCCACACTGTCAGTGTCAATGCTTCCCTCTTTTACGGTAACCATCATCAAGAGAAAATCTACTGCTTCTAGTTCTAAGGCGGTTGGCTTATAGCGTGTTGTAGATACATACAACACTGCTTTCCATATAATCCTCTAGATTACATCAACAAAAAAACCACAGAGAAGAACAAAAAACCACAGAGAAGAACAAAAAATCACCCTATGTAAACTATATGCATCATCATGTTTAAACGTAGACACTACGCATATGACATCAACTGAGAAAAACTTCTTTCTTTAGAAAGAGAAAACATTCCACATTCTACCTCAGTCATATCAACATTATTTTAACGAAAAATTAGTAAGATAATAGAGTAGGATCACTTACCAGCAGATATGATTTACTTTGCAGCAAAGCCTATGCTTTGGCCATGGAAGGAACGACTTCATGCAACAGAGGTCTAGATGAACTTAAAAATACTTCCTGGTGCACTCTGGCTTTTGCCTTCTGCACTGGCTACTGGTCCAAATATTATCAGAAAAAAATACTCATTCCAAGTAATATGATTTCAAAAGCAATGAATTGTGATCCGTATGCATAAAATCCATATGCATGTGAAGTGCAAATCCATATGCATAAAAGCAATGAATTGTGATCCGTATGCATAAAATCCATATGCACAAAAAATACTCATTCCAAGTAATATGATTTTATGTTGGAAATTTCCAACATAAAATCCATATGCATGTGAAGTGCAAATTTGACTCTTGATAAAAGAATATGCTCGAATAAGTTCTCCAACGGGAAGAAAAATAATATGATTTCAAAAGCAATGAATTGTGAGCCAGTATACATTAGCCAGATATCTCATTCCTTGATCCACAACCCGGTCAGCCAAAATTACCATCGCTGCGAAAAAATAAATCAATTCCTATTTGTAGTTTTGTACTAGCTCAAGAGTCAAGATAAAGCAAAATGAACTACAATGAATCAAAAACATGTTGAGATAAATCCTCTAGTTACACTGCAAACAAGCAATTTTGGCCCATGCAGATGTTTTTTTGAGTGCAGATCTAAAATTCTAAATGCTGACTGATTTCTAACATGCTGACACCTGAACATCTGAAGTGAGTACTGAACAAACCAAACAGCTCCTATGCAGTAGATTTTAGAATCGGAACGAAGACTCTAATTCAAAGCAACAATTTAGATGATCATCTCCTATGCAATGCAATCAACTAGTTGAAAACAAAGGATCAGAAGTACAGCATATCAACAGACAACAAAGAATCCTCCTTTCCAGTTTCACCAATCAATTGATATATGCCATTCTAACTATACATTAAACCATATCACATATTCAAACAAAGTAACACATCCAATAATTAGTAAAGCTTTCCAACATAAAATAACATATAATAAACAGCATATCAGCAGAGAAATGGCTGCATCCAATAAATTATGAAAACGGAAACTAGTAATCAAACACAACACTGTCTCGTCAACAAATTACACAGAGCGTGGCAGGTCAATTCGATTTCGAAACAGGGACAATCAAGTCAAAAAAGCCCTCTCAAATCAAATCCCCACAACACCCGAACTAAACAGAAACCCTCAAATCGACGAAAAGATTCCACCTTGATCCTTCACCTTTATCTTCATCTTCCTAGTCTCCGAACCGCCACTAGCCCCAACCCCGACACAATCCAATCCACATCCGCACTGCGGACACTCGAAGAAATTATCGATTGGGAAATTAGCCGAGGCAATTCCAACAGAGAACTCGAGATCATCGCCGGACCTCCTAACCTCGACGATGTTCAGCCAAACAAAGAAGACCTTGACGCTGATCCCACTGAGGCTGGTAAGCTTGTTCTTCGAAATGACGCCGGCGATTCTGGGCTTGTAACTCAACTGGTAAGAGCCCTCAAGGGCAAAGGAACAAGAGCCTTGCAAATAGGCGCTGAATTTGCCGGTTTCCTCCTCCAGTTCGTAGCCAGTGGCGCCCTGTGGGAGGAGGCCGGCGGGGAAATTGAAACTCTCCAGGGCTTCGTAGGGGGTGATGTCGGAGGAGACGGTGGTAGCGACGGCGGCGAAGAGGATGAGAGCGAGTACCGTCGGCGCGGTGATAGCCATGGCGGTGGAGGCTGATTTGATTTCTGTGTCGTTGCGGGGAGCTGATTTGGGGATTTCTGGATTATGTGATTTTGATTTTGACTCGTAGGTGAACAAAGTTTGGAAGAAGCATCTCGTCAATCGTCATACAGTATATTATCTCTTTTTATAGTATAAATTATAAATTATTTATTTTTTGGTCTTATCTGATTTTTTCCTCTAAAAATTGATATTGTTTCATCAGCCTTTGACGGATTATCCAAAGTAAAGTGATAGAGTTACCAAACAAGTTTGATAGTAGATTATTCCAACAACAACAACAACAAAAAGTTATAGAAACAAGTTTGATAGATTACGCCAAAAAAAAAAATGTCCGAGTGCGTCAGTGCGTAGATGTGGCCACTTTGCTATCGATAGTGTTTGGTGGGACAGAGGTCGTCCAAAGAAGAAATGTCGTAAAGTGATTCAACATGACCTGGTCGTTTTGGGACTCACTGAGGAGATGTCACGCGGTAGAGTGCAGTGAAGGAGTGCTATTAGAATTGTCGAAAACTAGTAGGGTGCAGTGTTTTCCTGCATCGTGCTTTCTTGCCGTCTCATCCTGTTTATACGCATCGTTTTCTAAACTCTTGTGTGTTGTCTTTTTTTCTTATTTTCTTGTGGTTGTTTCTAGTGTGGGAGTGTTGTCCTGTCTTTGAGGACTTGTCTTGGGTCATTAGGAAACACCCTCTCGACCTAATCGGGGAAATAATGCGTACAACTCAACCCCCAGACCCTGCTTCAAGCGGGATATACTAGACACGTTGTTGTTGTATCCAAAAGCGAATACAAAGGATGTTAAAAAAAATAACCTAGAAAAGTACAGTATAATGGTAAAGGGAAACGATGACATTAACATTAGTAAAAATTAGTGTTGTTGGACTAAATATGTACAATTAGACCATCCACAATGGTTTTGCCTATAATGTGTACATTTGCAGAAGATGGGTAAAAATACACTTATTTTGCTCCAACGGTCAAGTGTGTATTTTTTACCCACCATTCAAATACAATTAATTTAAAATAAAAAAGAAAATAAAAATCATAAAAAATACATCAATAAAATTGTTTTGCTTTTTGAAAAAGTTTTTGTATACGAGGGGGGTGGTGTACTCAAATTTGCACATTACATATTCAAATGTGCACATTTGCACACCTCAAAAGCAACAAATGGAGCTAAAAAATGTCTAAAAATGCACATTTAGACATTTACAAACAACCATTGGAGTTAGTCTTATAAAGTTACATTCAGACAATCGAAAAAGAGTGCAGATGAAAACTCTTGTGAAACAGTAACCTTTGATTTGGACTCCTATAAAAGTCGTTTGAAACCACACATCCTTGAATAGGTAAATAAAGAGCGGCCATTCCTTGAAACCACACATCCACAAACGCCTCTAAAACGAAATGTATTTTATTAAAATAAAGATTAGGGTGTGTATGGATGACATTTTAACATGTTAAAAATTGTTAAAATAAGATAGTTTTTTGTTAACCTTGTATGGGGAGCAAATAAACTTGCTTTTTGGTAAAATTTTGTATTAAAAAAAAAGCTACCTATGATAGCTTATTTTTGGTGTTTAATTGTTTATTTGGTTTGAAAGTATCCTAATACTCCTAATAATAACCAGATAAAAACCACTTTTTTTTACAAATAAACATTTTTTCGTCCCGGACTTTATATTTTCTCGTAAATTTTTAACTACTTTTATCAACAGTTTATAAATTTTACCATGTTTATAATTTTAATCAGTTTATTAACCTCGTTCCATACGAATGTGATTCGGGGATCCAAGTTGAACCCAATTTCAGTCACTTTTTTTTTTTTTTTTTTTTTGAACCGGAAAGAATTCGACGCACCGGACAAGCCCGGTGGGTCGAGAGACCGAGAAGATCGGCAATGAAAAGAACCGAAAAATACATGATAAATCAACAAAGATAAATACACCAACAAACTAGAGAATGAAGGTCGATGCTAGTAAAGGTGACGATGTTGGAACCGGGACAATGTGAGTCAACTCTCCTGACAGTTGGTAGAGGCAACGCAGGGTATCCCTGGGGAACAAATGTGGAGACCTCAGATTTGGACTCGATCATCAGCGAGCCGTCAGATCTCGATCACGTCCACGACCTCTCGCACGGCGGCAAAAGACAAGACCACAGAGCTCATAAAATTATCACCACCAGAATCAAACAAACAAACACTCTAGAAATAGCCGGTACAACAATCTTTGTGATAGGATTAGCAGGTTATGTAGATTTTTTTAATTAATATTTCTCACAAGTCTTTTCCTACTCCGTATAAATATTTTATTTTTATTTTTTTCCCTCTTTTAAAAAATATTTTTTAAAAATAATACGGAGTAGAACCTTTGTCAAGTTACTACGAGTATTTGTTTCTAAATTATTTATTTATTTTTTAAATTAATACTCCTACGGAGTAGCTTCCAAATCAAAAGTAGTTTTGATATCCTGTTTTTTTTTTCTAATTAAAAATAGGAGGGTCGTGGAGGGTTTTGATGATTATTTTCCCTTTCCTTTATTTTTTAATTAAAATTGGTAAAGCGTACGAGATGGAGGGTTTCGTAAGCAGTGAACCCGGGGTCGGCCAACAGGCGACTGGCGGCGACGAAGCGAAGGGATGGCGACCGGCGACGATGGCACCGCCAAGGCCGACCAGCGACGCAACCCATAACCCCCGCGAGTGAAACAACAGGAGCCCGGGTAGAAGACGAGACCACATTGAATTTCGATCGAGATTCCAATTTTGGTTGAGTAATGGATTGGGGTTTGGAACCGGCAATTAGAAGTCTAGGCTTGGGGTTGTGGTTTGTGGATTTGAAGATTAGGATAAGGGCCAATGATGATCTCATGTTGATTTCTATCCTTTTTTTTTGGGAATTCGTAGAGATTGTGGTAGCAAATTGGGTGAGCCGTCTGGGTCCAGGAGAATGTGGCGGATCTGACCAGAACCAAGAGGATTCTGGAGATCCGGCCGTGGGGAGTTTAGCTGCAACGGAAGCGGCGCCGCAACGGGCCCCGGAGAGCAGTGGGTCAAAGCAAGCAACAACCGAAAGAGCTGTGTATATTCCGATTTTTTTCTACAGACTCTTGGCTTAGATTTGGGGCAATAGGTGAAAGATCTGTGGATGCGTGGTGGAAACGGGACGGGTCACAAGGTCATCAGCAACACTTGGCTATGCTGAAGGAACGGTGAACGTTTTAGATCCAGTCAGCCCATGGCTTAAGCAAGAGCGAGAAACCATGGAATAAGGAGATGTGCACTGGATGAAATAGGGTAACGATGTAACGAGGGTGTTAACCTGCCGCCGGCAGCACTAAGCCTAGCCGGAAAACGAAAGATCGGTAGAATAGTTAGTCAGTAGCGGTGTTAGCTAGTGTTAGTGGGGATTACCCAGATTGTTTGATATTATTATTATTTTCAAAATAAAATTTTTGTTGGGGTTGAGATTGTTAGATCTAGTTTGTTCCTGTTTGTGATTGTGGTGGTGGTGGAGGGTGGAGTTCGGTTGCAGAGTTGGTGTTTGTTATTGGTGGTGAGATATGTGTTTTGAGATTTTGGTTGTTGGTTTTTGGTTTGTTGTGAAGAAACCCCAAATTGAATTGGGGATAAGTTTATTTTGCAATCTGAGAAGTAAATTCCAAATTGACAAGCAGTAGCATTAGGTGATGGCGGGTTACGCCATGAGTATGATGTTTATGAAGAAGGTGGCGGGTTACGCCGAAGTTGGTAATAGTTGTAGCGGGTTACGCCAGAGTTCTTAATAGTTGTGGCGGGTTACGCCGGAGTTGGTAATACTTGTGGCGGGTTACGCCGGAGGTTTGGGGTTGAGAATGATTCTCGCTTGTTCCCTTTTATCTAAGAATTATATCTTTTAACTAGATAGAGATAGTAGATAGAAATTCCCTTGCCAATTTCAGCCACTTTAAGTTCCTTTGATATATTATTAGTTTTTTGGATTTGATATTTCACAATTTATAATTTTGTGAAAGGAATGTTATATTTTCTATTCAAACATTCTTTTGGTATCGGCCTCGAAAAAGTTTGATTGAAAGGGAACAATATTATTTTTTTAGATTGAGATTTGATGATCCTCATTGCTCTGCCAAAAGAAAAAAAATTATTCAATTAATCTTTTGGATTATGGGCAATTGAGTTGTGCGCTTTCGTCTACAAGAATGCTATTGGATGACGATATAACAAGGCCTAAGTACTTAAGTATCAGCCAAATTATCGTCTTATTAAAAAAAATCACAAATAAGCCACTGGGATCAAATGTGATGTTTTCTAAAAAAGAATTCATCACCTAAGTTGCATCAAATTTCAAAATCCAAAAGTCAAAACAATCTATATATCTACTATTCAAAGTTTCAAACAACAAACATAAGAACAAGCCAAAGCTACCACCTAACCTTCTAAGAAGAAGACACCAAACCCTTCAATCTCATCTTCAATGTCTTCTTATTCTCCATCTTCTTCTTCTTGCCATTGACACTATCACAATCAAACCCACAGCCACAAGTGGGGCATTCGTTGAAGCCACTCACCGGGAACTCAGCAGACGAGACACTAACCGAGAACACAAGCTCATCGTCTTTCCGGGTGACCTTGCCAATGCTGAGCCAGAACCAGTAGATCTTGACATAGACGCCGGTGAGGCTGGTGAGCTTGTCAGTGGAGATGTATCCGGTGATAGTCGACTTGTACTTGAGGGTGTAGGAGTCAATGCTGAAGGTGCAGGTGGCGTTGAGGTACGCCTTGAAGGCGCCGGTGGAGGAGTTGAGCTCGTATCCTAAGATGCCATTTGGGAGGATTCCGATTGGGAAGTCGTATTCTTCCAACACCTCGTAGGCTGAGAGGGTCGTGTTGGAGGTTGAGATCGGTGCAGATGAGGAGAAATCGAAGAAGCCGAGGAGGACTAGGAGACTGAGGAAGAGAGGGCGGGTGCCCTTAGACAGCATTGTTGCTAAAAAAACCTTGATTTGGGAGTGTAATTTGGGGTTGAAGGTGATGGTTCATAGAGTGATGGAGTTGCACCACTTGGTATATATTGACCTTGCTAATGTCTTGCATTTTGCAATTTTAAAATCCTGATCTCGATCGTGCATTATTGAAGGATGATTGGTGGAGACTATTAGTAAATAATGCACATATATGATCGGATCGGAGATATAAAAGAATTGATAAATACACCGCTAATTTTTACTTGATATACTGGTAAACTGCGCGAGATATTGCGGAGTCGATTTTGCAAACTCTTGCGAAATGCATGGGTAACCGCACCAAACACGGCCTTAAAAAACTACGCAACTTCTTGCGGAACCGAGTGCACAACTTGTTACGGAAATCCTTGTCAGAGGTGTAAACAATTCGGAGGAGAAAAAAAAATGTTTTCATGCCTTTTTTATCCATTACATAACTAGTTGCATAATTTATTTATTTTTAATTTGGATGGGAATTGGCATGGCTTGTAAAGCGTCTCATAGAATATGTTGTATTCCACAACTTGTTCCGTAAGACATTGCGAAACCCAGCCCACAACATCTTGCGTAGTTTACCGGTGTATCAAGTAAAACTTAACGGGGTATTTTGCTTTTATCTATAAAAAAAAATGTGCACTAGGAAGGGCGAATGCTTTCGCATTTACTTGAGTTTTTCTTTTTACATTAGAAGTTGAATTGTGAACTCAATGAATTACACTTTGATATATTCTTAGTATTTTGTCATTAATAGAGGACTGATTTTTGGTGATACGCGATGAGTATCTTCATATATATTGTTGATGTGCGACTTTTAAACATCTTAGTGATCCATGACAAGCCTAAACCAATTGAAGAATGATAAGATGGCTAAAGAAATCATGTAAGAAAGCTCGTGGGAACATTAACATACAAACTTTGATTCCTTGCAACTTGCAAGTGACTTATGATGCAAACTATCGACGTGCTCACCTTTTTTTTAATCAATGATTACCTACTTTATCAATCACAAGTTCGTGTAATGGTTGTGGTACTACATCCATACTAAGAGGTTCGAAATTCAAATTCCCTTGAAAATATGAAGTCGTTTATGAGTGGGAGAGTAAACTCCTTGAATGAGTCACACAGTATCCGATCCAGACATTGAGCGGCTGAGTCAATCGATCTGGATATACTTTATCCAATATGGCAAGATGTATAATTGCTTTACATTTTTAAAACTAAAAAAAAAACACATTTTGTAAAAATTCAATGGGCTGGTATTCATCTTGAAAAGCCCATGATGACCCATAAGATTGTCTGGGCCTGTTACCTCAATAATCTGATATACACCCCTTTTTATCAGCCCGCCAGAATATAAAATGGAGTGTAAAACCCTAATTTCCATTCCTCCTCTCGCACACTCGTCTCCTCGGCCGATACCTGCATTGCGCAGCTCCAACATCGTCAGCCATGGTAACCCCTGATTTCGCCTTCCTCATGCTTTCTCCTTGCATTTGATATCCTTACCACCTACTCACGAAATTTCGCTTCCTTTGTTTTTGCAGGGTATCGATTTGAAGGCAGGAGGTAAGAGCAAGAAGACCGCGCGCACAGCGCCCAAATCCAATGATATCTACCTCAAGCTTCTCGTCAAGGTTCGGATTTTTCTCCACTTCGTTAGGGTTTCCGTTTTGTTGTTCAGATTTGTGATCTTTAGTGATGCGATCTATGCAGCTCTACCGCTTCCTCGTTAGGAGGACTGGAAGCAACTTCAATGCCGTCGTATTGAAGAGGCTTTTCATGAGCAAGGCGAACAAGGCTCCGCTATCTCTCTCGAGACTTGTCAAGTTTATGGAGGGAAAGGTAATTCCTCTTTTTTCAAATTAGAATCGAGATTAAGGGTTTCGATTCAATTGGCCTCATTTAGTATGCTAAATGTCTTGGTTCGTTGATCGTGGATTGCAGGATGGAAAGATTGCGGTTGTGGTCGGCTCTGTCACAGATGACATTAGGGTTTATGAAGTTCCATCCCTCAAGGTTTGCGCATTGAGGTTCACTGAGACGGCCAGGGCTCGCATTGAGAAGGCCGGCGGAGAGTGCATGACCTTCGATCAGCTGGCTCTCATAGCTCCTCTTGGCCAGAACACGGTACACCTCCCATACATTCATCTTCATTGATTGTCTATGTTTGCTTATTGCCGTATCGGTATTTGATCTACTGCTTTTCTTGTTGTTGATAGTATCACTAAGCTAAGCTTCAGTTTTAGCATATGTATTTGTGCTTGTCTGAGCTGATTGGGAATCATAGATTTTTTTTACAGTTTTTTGCTTCTGAACTGCCTTTCAATTTTAGTCAATATGGAAATGTCCTTTGTCGGTCAGTCTATCATTTTGGTCATTGGAATAATGTTGACCTCGGTTAGTTTCCTGCAAATACAAACACCTTGATATAGGGGTGAACCAGTGAATATGATGATTTGTGTAATTCACCTGTGTCCTTGTCTTAATTGATCTGATTGTCTTCAGCTGGCCTTAGTATATTTGTTTGCCTTTGGATCCATTCTCCTGTGCACGGCAACGTTTATGTGGACGTTGGCATCCCTGAACGGGCGCTGAAGATCATTTTATGGCAACCCAGAGATCTTATCCCTCTTTGCTTTTGCAAGAGAGCATTTTCAAATGTGTGAAAGGTTCTTCATTTGGATGCAGTGATGGGATCAAAATTCTAATATGCTGATAGTTGCCTGTTATTAAATAGATTGATTTGTATTCATTCACTCAAGCTTCTTATTATCACATTGGTTCCCAGATATTTTGTATTGTTTCATTGTGTTTTTATTTGTAGTGGCGTTTGCCAAAGTGCTATTTGTAGTGGTATTCCAATCTTCATTGAGATTAAGGATTATTGTCCTAACCAACCTTTTCATCATATAATGTAGGTCCTCCTTAGAGGCCCGAAGAATGCTAGGGAGGCTGTCAGGCATTTCGGAAAGGCTCCTGGTGTTCCCCACAGCCACACTAAGCCGTATGTCAGAGCGAAGGGAAGGAAGTTTGAAAAGGCTAGAGGAAAGAGAAACAGTCGTGGCTACAGAGTTTGAGGTAGTCATTAGTTACTACCTCAATAGTTTTGTGAGGCATACAACACTGAATTGTTTCTGCACTGTTGGATGTTTTGTGATCAGCCATACATTAAACTGTCACCGTTTACTGTCATTGTGTGTGTTTTATGCCGTATTTTCATTCTAGGTTCAGGCTTTGTGTCTGTTTTATTTAGCGGAGGATAAAAGTTCCTTGTACTTCTCATTACCAATGTTGATCCCCAATCTATAGATTGTTTTACCTTAAGAGTTTGCTTCAACCCTCGCATTGGAGCTTGCCGTTCTTCGTTTGGTGGTGGCCTTGACAAATTTAAACCATAATTTACATGATTTACTTAAATTTTCTAATGTCGGAACTCTGTTAACTTATGTTTCACCTTGATTAGTTCATAATGCAGACATATCCCAACTTCATTTTTGCTAGTTGTTCGGGCCAGTGAAATCTCTCTTCGACATTGATTTTGTCCCCGATGACAGGAAAATATGAGATGGGTTCTCGTCTTTGTTTTGTAAACAGTGGGTGATATGTAGGCATGGATGGGAGTGTCGAGAAAAAGATGATCGGGGGAGCTGGTGGTGCTGGATGATACTTTGAATCGAATCAAGCACCTCCAGTTGTGTATCAATTTTGAATCCAATACCATTTAAACCTGGTTCTCGATCCTGACTGAAAAATGCTGTGTGAACAGAGATGACTGATACTACAATGTGGGAGAAATTTAAAAATCTCAAAGGTGCTCTATATTAGTGAAATTGTAACATTTCCAAGTGTCTTGCCAATTTTAAAAAGGAGATAAAAAATTTGAGATTTCAAAATCTCAAATTTTCTTTAAAATGGAGAATCAAAATTTATATTCTCCAAAAAATATTTTTCTTCAAAATGGAGATTCAAAATTCATCTTCAACAATTTTTTTTTTTTCACTTCCAACCAATTTTCCATTTTGAATAATTATAAATTAGTTTTTTAATTGTAAATTAAATTTTACTTAAACATTTGATCCAATTTTCTCACTAGCTAACCTCGTTTTTTTTTTTTTTTATCATATCCTACTTAATGTCATTTTATTTTTGCTACCATAGCTTATTTATGATACACTTCCTCAGTACCTTGTCATGTTCAGCAAGTAGCTGAAGTTCCTTAACAATTGCTTTTGTCTTCAAGAGCATAATTTTTTACTCCTGTTTTTGCTATAGAAAATGTCTTGCCATTTTTATTTATTATGAACACATTTTAGTTTCAAAAATCAGCAGCTCGTTTATATTCAATTCTGCAATAAATATATATATAAAAAAATAGATTTGCAATTGCAGAATCACGTAGTAGACCAGGTGAACCAGAAAAATATACAATAGAGAAACCAAATCTAAAATTCCATGAGATGTCAACAACTAAAGAATTCGAGAAGAACCCACCTCGTATCTTCTTTATTGGTTGAGAAATTGTTGTGCAATCGTCCAAAAAAATGAAGTTTGTTGTATATGCAGGGCTTTGAAACCTTACTCAATTTTTTTTTAGGTCTTAGGCCAATTTAATCGGCTTGACTCACCTACTTTATATCTGAATCACACGTTTATGATTCGAACTTGAATGAGCATTACAACTACTATATCAATTTGGATCATAACTTATAACTGTTTTAATCTTAGTCCGATTTAATCGGACTCAATCGAGTAATGTATTATTTAATGATACTTACTCTACCGCCAGACAAAAGAATGCTCTAGACATAGGGTTGTTGCATGACTGCATGAGCCGAGTAGCTTGACCTCGATTCGATAAAAGTTCGACTTGAGCTTCTTCATTTTCTAAACAAGCTGACTGAACACATTTATAAACATAGTTCAAAGCTGGACTAGCTCGTTTTATTCTCAAATACTTGAAAAAGCTTGACTCGGTCTTGTTGATTTTCTAAACGAGTCGAATATGAACACATTTTTAAGCTCGACTCGACCTTATTTATTTTTTAAACGTTTCTAAATGAGCTGAACTAGTACTTTTCCCGTACCTTGTACGGGTGAGTATTTTTATTGAAATTTACCGTTTTAGTTCCCCCTCGTACTATGAATATATTTAATTTCATTTGAATTGTTGTCATGTTATCAATTATAACCCTCGTTATAATACAATAACACTTACAATCACAAACAAAAGTCTCATAATTACGGTCAAGTTTGATATCTTAAACAAAATATTCGACACATTAATTTTCTACTAACATATTGCTCTTGCTTCTTGTCATGTTGTTCTTCGAAATCTTTGATTATCATGATGAAATACTTTTTTATTGAGACAATCGATACTTCAAATTTGACAAAAAAATAGTAAATCACCCGCTTCTACGCTTCTCCTAGTATCCATCATAATTGAAGACAAATAAAAGAAACCTTATAGTTTTTAGCTTAAGAAAGCCGAATTCGGATCCTTTATGATATTTTATCTATTACACATCATTCTACACTTTTTAAATTGATCTAAATTATAAACCAATTTGATAAAGATACCCTAAGTTTAAATGTATAAACCCAATATAGCTAAATAATTTTAAAAATGATATTTAGTGTGTGTTTTTATAATACTTAAACCCTTAATTAGAAAAAAAGGAACTCTATTTGTAAGTGTATAAATATTAAGAGGCCAAAACATTAAGGAAATTTATAGATATCAAGAATCAAGGCTCCAATTATTGATCGGAAGAAACATAGTTTTAATTTATAGATATTTTTAATTTTAAATTTCTGTAATTATAATCTTAGAATTTTTTTCTTTTTTTACTGGCGACCCTCTGTGTAGGGTCATTCAAGCCATCTTTTGATGGCTTCAAGATCGTTGGGTCGATCTTCTAGATCGCCGTGTCGATCTACTTCTTGCCTACTGTAAAAAAAAAAAGAGGCCAAAACATTAAAAAAATATTATACCTCTCAAATTAATGGAATGTGAAAATTAGTTGTGTAAAGACCCAAAATTTTAAAATATTATTTTATGAATTATGATTTAATTTCAATATTAAATTCTTTGAGATTTTGAGATTTATGTTGCTATTAATTGGGTAGAATTTCTATGAATTAATAAATAACGGGTTAATTACGTAAATTCTTAGACCTAACCCTAGAGATCCCGTATAAAGGCTTCATACTCCTCATTTTGGCCCCAAAATAAGCCGCTGCTTCCTCCCCCGTTTTATCAGATCTGGGAGCCACCCCTCTCCTGTGAAATTCCAGATCCCATCTCTTACCTCTGTCGCCATTGAAGGTCCCCTCCGTTCATCCCTTTTCTTTCCCATTGCCTGGTTTTCGTCCGCCGTTGGAGGACCTCCTCGGGTCTCTCTCTCACTCTCGACATCCCTCGCGTCCCCACTCCCTCTCGTTCCGATCTGAGACGCCCCACTCCCTCGCTCTCTTCCTTCTGTCGAAACCAACGTCGGCAGCCACCGAAGCAGTCCTAAGACCAACATCACTGACTCCTCCTCACCCCGTCTCACTTTAGGTGGTCGGATTTAGAGCCGGTGTCGATGACGAATTCGAAGGCCACAAGAAGCTGCTGCCTCGTATCCACCTCACGCCCGATCTTCTCACGTTATCTCCGTTGCCAATGACCACCGACGGAAGCTGTCAAGGCTGCTCCTCGCTCCTCCTCTTGGCTCCAACCGATTGCCGCCTCACGCCGTTGCCGACGAAGCCGCCTCCTGCCACTCACCCTCCTCCGACCGCCACGCCTCTAGCAACGACTGCCACCACTGATGGAAATAACGATTGTGAGGAAGAAGAAAATATAATGTGAAGAGAAAAGAAACCAATTGCAAGAGGTGAAATCCATGGTTGGATTTGAGCACTTGAAGAGAACGTGGGTTGAAAAATAATTTGAGAAACAATTTCAGTTTTTAGTATTGGTAACCAAAAGAACGTGGGTGAGAGAAAGTGGAAAACTGTTTTTTATTTTTGCTCAGAGAAGGAGGACACGTGGCTCATTCTCTTACAAAGAGTCTGCTTCTAAAATAATAAGTATAAGTATAAGGGGTGGATATGAACAAACAATACTCGACTCATTCGGCTCGAATCTAGACATTTCGAACTGTTCATGGGCCAAAACCGAGTTGGGCCGTTGGCACAGTAATCTGATACACAATTTTCATCAGCCCGCCAGAAGATAAAACGAAGTGGAAAACCCTAACACCCATCCCTCTTCTCGCATACTCGACCCCTCCGCCGATACCTGCACTGCGCAGCTCCGTTAATCGCCAGCCATGGTAACCCCTGATTTCGTCTTCCTCGTGCTTTCTCCTTGCATTTGATATCTGCGGCACCCACTTACTAAAATTTTTGCCTCATTTGTTTTGCAGGGTATTGATTTGAAGGCAGGAGGTAAGAGCAAGAAGACCGCGCGCACTGCGCCCAAATCCAACGATATCTACCTCAAGCTTCTCGTCAAGGTACGGATATCTCTCTCTTCACTGAGTTTCTCCTCATTTGTAGGGTTTCCGTTTGGTTCTACGGATTTGTGATCTCTAGCGACGTGATCAATGCAGCTCTACCGCTTTCTCGTTAGGAGGACTGGGAGCAACTTCAATGCCGTCGTATTGAAGAGGCTTTTCATGAGCAAGGCGAACAAGGCTCCGCTATCTCTCTCGAGACTCGTCAAGTTTATGGAGGGAAAGGTAATTCCTTCTATTTCTCATTTGAATCGAGATTAAGGGTTTTGATTCCATTGGCCTCATTTAGTATGCTAAATATTTTGGTTCGTTGATCGTGGAATGCAGGACGGCAAAATTGCAGTTGTTGTCGGCTCTGTCACAGATGACATTAGGGTTTATGAAGTTCCATCCCTCAAGGTTTGTGCTTTGAGGTTCACTGAGACGGCCAGGGCTCGCATCGAGAAGGCCGGCGGAGAGTGCATCACCTTCGATCAGTTGGCTCTCAGAGCTCCTCTTGGCCAGAACACGGTACACCTCCCTTCCATTCATCCTTATTGATTGTCTATGTTTGCTTACTGGTATTTGATGTTACTGTTTTGCTTGTTATTAGTAGCATCTCTTGACCATGCTTCAGTTTTAGGAAATGTATTTGTGCCTGTCTGAGCTGATTGTGAATCATAGATATGTTTTTACAGTATTTTGCTAATAGGTTTTACTGTTGCATTTTCATTAGATGAAAGTAAGCAGGGATTTTGTTGATATCCTTTTGTTTTGATTAATATTATAGTAGCTTCAGCCCATAATATTTTTGTTGTTGGAATAAGTTTGATCTTAATTAGTGTTGCACCCCCTGTAAATCTGATCATATAGAAGTCCCATCATTAACATGAGACAGTGCTGATTCATGCATTATTCTGGTTCTGTAATTTAACCGTGTCTTGTTGTTAATGGACCTGATTGTCTTCAGCTAACATAGTGTGCATTTTTTGCCATTGTGATCAATTCTCTGTTACATGATAACCCCTATGAGGATGTGAGTATGCCTGATGTATTTGTGCTTGTCTGAGCTGATTGGGAATCATAGATTTTTTTACAGTTTTTTGCTTCTGAACATTGTAAATCTCAGCGTTTTTATTTTATTTTATAAATAGCCTTTTAATTTTAACTAATATGGAAGTGTGGTTTGCACTCCAGTATGTCATTTTGGTCATTGGAATAAAGTTGACGTTGGTTAGTTTCCTGCAAATACAAACACGTTGATATAGGGGTGAATCAGTGAATATGATGATTTGTGTAATTCGCCCGTGTCTATTTGCTAAGTGATCTGATTTCCTTGAGCTGACCTTGGTATATTTTTTTGCATTTGGGATCCATTCTCCCGTTCACGACAACGTTTATGTGGACGTTGGCATCCCTGAACGGGGGCTGAAGATCATTTTATATCAACCCAGAGATCTTATCCCTCTCTGCTTTTGCAAGAGATCATTTTCAAATGTGTGAAAGGTTCTTCATTTGGATGCAGTCTCAGGATTAGAATCCTAATAAGCTGATAGTTGCATGTTATTAAATAGATTGATTTATATCCATTCACTAAGTAACTGTTAACGTGACCATTGAGTTCTTAACATAAAATGCAGGTTCTCCTTAGAGGTCCAAAGAATGCTAGGGAGGCTGTTAGGCACTTTGGAAAGGCTCCTGGTGTTCCCCACAGCCACACCAAGCCTTATGTGAGAGCGAAGGGAAGGAAGTTTGAAAAGGCCAGAGGAAAGAGAAACAGCCGTGGATACCGAGTTTGAGGTAGTCATTAATAGTTTTGTGAGGCATATAGCAATGAATTTTTTCTGCTCTGTTGGATGTTTTGTGTTAAGCCATGAGTTAAACTTGTCAACTTTACTTTCATTGTGCCTGGTTTTTGCACCATTTTGTTTCTTGGTTCAGGCTTTGCGTCTGTGTCCGAGTTGCGATAGGATAAAAGATTCATGTACTTCTCTTTATCTATGTTGATCCTCTTTCTATAGATTGTTTTACCAAAAGAAACTTTGCTTCAACCTGCTAATTGAAGCTTACCATTGTACAAAGTGGTAAACGAGTTTATCCAACCATGTTTGAGCTCTGTGAAACATCTGTTTGACATTATTCGCTCAAAGTTTGAACCATATTTCCCCCTTCAAACTATTCTCCGCATTTACTGATGCACGGAGAGGGAGAAAGGTAAAAATCTTAGAGGTGCCAAAATTATCTAATGTTATGGTTAAAATTAAAAATAAAATAAAATTACGTCGTAGGACAACACTCTTCATGATTTAACTTAGTGGTCAAGTTTTACAATCAAAAAAAAAATCAGAATAATCTTAAACACAGTGTCTGACCTAAAACGCTCTCAATTGAGAGCCTTTCGGCCTGCCGCCGCCACCGCCACCACCACCTTGGTCTTTCATGGCTTCTCCTCCTCCAATTCCTTCTCCAGCTTCAGCCCGTACCGGCCCTCTATCCTCCTATCTCGGCTTCCTGCCACTACCGCCGCCACCATCTTCACCCTTGGTACTGCCTTCGTCCTCGGCTCACCACCGGTGCAGGGCTATCGCGACCTTAGCCACTGCCACACCGGCCTTCCTCCTGCTCCCGTTGCCATTCTCCATGGCCTGTCGTCTCCTACCGTGGATTGCCTCCATCCCTTGACTGATGCTTCTCCACGCTAACGCCCACCGCCTCGTCGCCCCTCCGTAGCCTTGGTCTCCCTCTCCTCGCGGTGGTCTTCAATCACCCGCTACTGCCTGCTTACGAGATCCTCTCCCCGCAGCGTTGACTCCGCCCTCTGGCCCTGCCGACCTTCACTGTATGTGCTTGCTGCCCTCCGCCGGTGTTAAAGCGTTGTTTGAACGCTTTAGTTTGCTTTAACAAAAAAAAAAAAGCAAAAACGAGAGGGTCTGTGAACCTTTCTGTTCGTTTTCTAACTGCTTTCTAGCCTCTTAGCCTGTTTATTGTTGTTCTTTATTTATTCCTTTTCTGTCTTATTCGTTTCCTCTATTTTGGTTTCCCTTGTGGTAGTCTTTACGATCTTGTTATCGTCCTTGAGGGTGTGAGATGGGTTTTGGGATTTGTTTTGGCAATGGTATGGCTTCAGGTTTGGTCTGCGGGTTGGTGTACTTTGCTTTTCTTGCTGTGTTACAGGTTTCATGTGAACGGTGAATGGTTTGTCAAGCTTGTAGACGTCGTGGAAATGAGATCGATACCTGTTGATTCTTTGGAATCCATGTTGAGGTGTCCGCTAGTGATCCCCAGATTTCTCTGTGAACGTCTTTCGTTTGGCTGCTCGGTTCATTGGTTCTGCTTGCTTGTAGGTTTCAGTGTAGATGGCTTGTATTTTTTTTTGCTTTTTCTTTTCTGTCATTTGCTTCTTGTTATTTTCTTTATGTCATTTACTTCTGTTATTTTATTCATGTTGTACATGATGATTAGTCTATCTCCCGGCTTGTCCGGGCTCTCGGTTTCTCTAGGTTTGTCTAGATAATCGAATTCCTTTCCTTATATAAAAAAAAAACACTACATTTGGTGCATTGTATTATCATGCTAACTCCATTAAATGTCTTTATATCCTTAGTTCTAAATGATATTGGCTTAGTTAATGTTGTGTAATTATCAAAGTAACCCAGGTATAATGTATATAAACGTTCGTAGTTTTGTTTCAAAATCATATAATTATGCATATTTTGTGACTTTTTATCATTTTTTCTCAACTTTATACTCCATCCGTCTCAAAATACATGTATTTTTAGAACGAAATACGAGAATTAGGAAGTATGTTAAGTTTAATTATTAGACCTAAAAAGTAGGTTAAGTGTAATGATTAGACTTGTATTTGTTTCTTCTTTTTTCAATTTGTGAGGAGGAGAGTAGAGCTCATCTAAAAATTAGAGTAATGATTAGATGTAAAAGTAGGTTAAGTGTAATGATGAAAAATAAAAGACATGTATTTTTGACAAAATTACATGAGCTAAAAATATATGTATTTTGAGGCGGAGGTAGTAACTATTAATCTTTTTATAACAAAAATAGATCAATTTGGGACAAATTTTTATTATAATCTTCACTTAAATTGGGAAACATAAACTAACTAAAATCTGAAATATAATTCCAAATTAAGGCTTAAGATCCGATCTAGCACCAGTACCTATCTAACCACGAACATTTTTTTTTACAGTGATAAACCTTGTGTAGAGGGTCGTTAGTCAAAGTAAAAAAGAAAAAAAAAACTAGTTTAAATCTAGGATTACAATAAGATAAATTTATCTATTAAAACAATAATAAGAGTCCTTGATTTTTGACAACGGTCCGGTGACTTAGGGTGTGTTTGACAACACAAGTAGCGTTTGGATCTTTTTATTTTAATATTATATAGTTTTGAATGAAATAAAGCTAACATTATTTGTTAATTAGCAGTGTGGGATTGAATTTCCATAAGCTACCCACCCTAAGCTTTTCGGAGCTTTTCCTTTTATATACATAAATCTCCTTTTTATGAGCTAGTTTTATTAGCCACCCATTCAACTAAAGTTACCAAACACATTATTACTTAATTTAATATATTTTGCACAATAAATCGTACAACTTTAGCTACTTATTCAGCTTCCTATTCAACTTCAGCTACCCATTCAGCTCCATTTACCAAACACACCCTTAGCCGGTTTGCTTGAAGTTGTTAACTCAGACATAGTTGGCTTAGAAAGCGGTGACAGTTGCGATTTTGGATCTAGATTTGGTGACCAACGAACCACCTAGTGGACCGGGCAAACACACCTTGACTTTGTCGTCGCCGACGACAAGGACAAAGAAAATTTGGGGGTTAAAGTGGGTGATTAGACTAGATTCAAAAACCTGATATTCATGCAATGTTGTGGTTGGATTTGTTTATGAGTTGGGATTTTTTGGGTTTGGTTTGTTTCTGGGTTGTTGTATTTTTATTTTTTTGGAATTTTTGGGTTAGAACAGAGCAACTGGGAAGATGGAGAGTGAGCTCGTCGGTGGGAGGTTCAAGAGGGAGGGGTTATAGGTAGGGTTGTCGGGTCACCGACCAAAGAAGAAGACACAACCTCAAGGGGAAGGCTCCACCAACCAGCAAAGACCGGGAAGCCAGAGCATATCGGAAAGGAGGGAGAAAGAGAGAGTCACAAATCAACAAATCTAAGCAATTAAGGTTGCATGCAGTAGGGGAGGCCGAAGGGAGATTAATTAGGGGAGCCCATGGAGTTCCGTCCGGAGGGAGAATCTGACGAGGGAACAATAGGAGTGAGTGAGGGGAGGGTGTGCACTAGACTAAAGGGGGTCGTGATTTGGGGCGGCTTCGGGTAGCCAGTAGTGGTTGGGGGTGTGGGTTGAGACCGGTGGGGGGCTAGCCGATGGTGGCAACGAACGAAACACATTTGGTTGCATAGTGGAAGAGTTGGGGTGTGAGTCAAGGTCGGCGGGGAGATTACCGACGATGGCAGCGATCAACCTCATTTGGTTCCCATGATGGCGGCGACTAGTTGTATTGAGGAAGGGTTGTTTTTTCGTCCATGTCGGAGCTGGCCACGGGAGGAGGTGAACGAGGGTCGGGAGGAGTAGTGGAGGCGGTGTCAGGGACCACCAAAATGGAGAGATCCGCCAGGGCATCGCTGGATGGTGAAGAAGAGGATAAGGAAGGTGGCGGTCTGGAGGAGGAAGAGTGGGTACTATCAACGGATTTGTGGTCTAAGAGGTGAAGGTAGAGGAGTCAGGGTGTGGGTCGAGGCCGGTTGGGGAGCTAGCCGGAGGCGGTGGCAGAGGCAACCTGGATTACATGGTAACGACTAGGGTTTTTTTTAGGGGAAGAGAAGAGAGCTCATCACATTCTCTGCATCTATCTAATCAAGAACATTAGAATAATCTGTTTCAACAATCCCCATCTATATCGCCATAAAAAACCATGTAAAATTTCCATACTTATGAAGTGAGCAGAAAAGTTATCCGCGTAAACATGTATGCTTGTAGATGAGCAGTAAAGTATGGCAAGTAAAAAAATGAGAAATTTTGGTAAATTATACATTTTGGAACTTTTAATTAAGTAATTAACATATCTCAATCTTTTATTGGCCATTCGAACCCCACTCCAATTTTTTTTAGCCGCACTAGCCTCTTTCTTCATACCCCTCTCTCTCCGTCGTTTCGCCGTCGCTCGTTCTCCTCCCTTCACCTCTCATTCTCGCCACCTCTCATACCCATCGCCTACCTCCTTCCGCTCCGATGGAAAGCTCATCTCTTCCAGCAGCGAGGCCGGCATTGCCCAGGTCTTCTTCATCCTCCACCCAACCGATCTCTTCTGATTCCCCTGGCCAGCGATTCGGTCCGTCGTTCTTCAATCCATCTTCGGTGGCGTCCTTCTCCTTCATCCTCCATTCTTCAGCAATCTTTGGCAGCGATGTTATCACGCGTTGTAGCCGAGCACGAGGTTCGAGTGTCACTCTACTGTCCTAAAAAATGTCGGTTGTCATCGTTGCTTCCACTCTAGTTCAATTTGTTTTTTGATTTTTTTTGGGTGTGGTTAGGTTTTCGATGATGGATGAAATTGTCCCCAATTTCGTGCAATTGATTGCAATTGCTTCCAATTTCTTCTTGTTTACTGTAAAATCTTGCATAGGCATTCTTTGTTGTCAACATTACTGTCATCTTTGTGTATTTCTAGGGTTTCGAGTTTAGATTACATTTGTCCCCAATTTCTAGGGTTTTGATGTTGGTTGCAATTGTATCCAATTTTGTGCAATTGCTCACATTTGCTTCCATTTTATTCCTTTTTCGTGTAACCATCTGAATGGTTCCTTATTTTATTTGAAATTTATTTGTCATCTTCCGAAATTTATTTCTCATATGATTCACAGAGTAATGATGTTAGCCATGGGGGACATAATTTGAGGGGAGGGGAAGCTTGATGATTTTTGTGCGGCGAATTCACCTAGATTTCACCTTCGTAATCGAGTTGGAATCACGACCTTGCGATTGTATCTACGATTTTCGAATCTCAATATGCGATTTTGGATGCCTGCATCTCAGATCTAGTGGTGGAAGCTCGATCGGAGATTTTGGAAGAGATATTGAGCATGAATATGAGCGGTGAAGGTGACAAGAAACGTGAGGGAGAAGAGGCGCGTGTAATTGAGGGGTCTAACTAACCTAATTAAGTAAGTTTAGGGGCTAATTAATTAATTTCACTTTCATAAAAGCCTATTTAGCAAAATCACCCTAAAAAAATCCATCATTCAATTTTAAGGAGTTTATAAACTACTATCAATAGAATTAATTGGTCCTACCAATAGGCTAAACCTGTCTTTCCATACCTGGAGATATTTTGGAGAGAATCTGGAGGGGATTCACTGTAGCTGATTTGGCGGGTTGTCAGTGTAGTTTTGGTGCCAAAATAGGGTTCCTCCTTTGGGGAAAGGGAGAGCATTTATGAGGGGAAAATACAATGATTGCATTGATGGGTGTCCCCCAAGAACATATATAAGCTTGAGAGGAGGATCTGAAACACCATAACATGCTCTGCAAAAAGTGAGGCAGAGTAGGAGAGAAGCGGAAAGAACGGGGAAAAAGTTACCCGTTCATTCCAGGAAACGATACAGTCCCTATCATACCAATAGAATATTTACGTCCTACCAATAGTGTACAACTGTCCTTTCATACCTGAAAAAGTGCAAGAAGTTTGTCCGATGACAGTGGTAGCGATGGGTAAGTGATCTTGTACCTATCATTTGTAGTTGTTTATTTTTCTTATAACAGAACTACCCTAAGGTGACGGTTTCACGAGACCAGTTGCAGATAGTTCATAATTTATACTCTCTCTTTTTGATCAATTGCATAACTTGCAAATTAAGATTACAAATTCAAGGGCTATTTTTGCTTCCTGCAAAATTATCACTTCTTGATGCCCAGACGATCATAAGAACCCATTGAAAATAGTCTATTAGCTCAATTGGTAGAGCGTTGTGTTTGCACACAAAGATGTGAGTTCGACTCTCACATAGGCTAGTACGGAGTATGTGTTCATGAATCTCTCTAAACTTATACAATTATGACCCGGGCAGAAAATATATATACTAATGGTAGGACAAATTTACGAACATGTTAGGGCAAATTCATAAATCTCTCTGAACTTATACGATTATGAACATGACAGGAAATATATACATTGGTGGTAGGAAAAATCTGTGAACATGGTAAGACAAATTCATAAATCTCTCCATACTAGGTTTTACTCAATTTTCTTTCTCCACATGATGATCATGAACTTGTCAGCGATGACTGGGTAATATTCACTACTTATATCTCGTCTTTCAGTGCAACACTAACTTTATCCAGGATAGGGACCATAGCTTGAGATTCATCATCACACACGATATATCCATGTATAGCTTTTGCATCTGTGGTTCATATAACTTCAGTCTCTGCCTGTGGAGCATGCCTTCTCCTTTTTGCTTTTCTGAGATTCATGTGGAAGTAATTTTTTTTTCGTAAAGTCAATTATGCATTTACATTTTTCCAATAGTATAAATATATCGCACCATCAGTGTGCATCTATCCTACCATTAGTGTCAAGTTATACAGGAATTACTGGGTTTCCATTATGATCCTACCAATATCGTTGTTTTCTCCTACCATTAGTTTCCATCAATCCTACCGATATCGTTGTGTTCTCCTACCATTAGTTTTCATCTATCCTACTATTTTTGTGCATCTATCATACCAATTTAAATAGTTTTCAAGGAAAATCAACCTTGAAACCGTAGCAAATTATGTTCCACATTTTTCAGAAAAACAACCAAGGGTAGAGGGTTTCCAGTCTACAACAGAAGATGAAGGAAACCTAAGTAACATTATATCCAAGGGTAGATTGGATTCATGAATTTTGATTGATAGAAATTGGATTGAGATTGGGATTTATGGATTGGTAATTGAGATTGAGATTATGGTCAATTCACGCCTCAATGATTACTAGTCTGGGATTTGTGGATTGGTCAATATTAATTCTACTTCTTTGCCAATAGTACAAATATATCTTACCATTCGTGTACATCTATCCTATCATTAGTGTCAAGTTATACACTTAGGAATTTCGGTGATTACATTTTTATCATACCAATATTGTATATTTATCCTACCAGGTTCATAAATTTGTCTTACCACTAGTCTATATATTTCCTACCAAGTTCATAATTTTATATGTTCGGAGATATTCATAATTCATAAATTTGTCCTACCAGATTCACAAATTTGTCCTACCACTAGTGTATATATTTCCTACCAGCTCATAATTTTATAAGTTCAGAGATATTTATAAATTTGTCTTACCAGATTAACAAATTTGTCCTGCCACTAGTGTATATATTTCCTACCATGTTCAATCGCATAAGTCCAGAGAGATATGAACACATACTCCGTATTAGCCTATGTGAGAGTCGAACTCACATCTTTATGTGCATACACAATGCTCTACCAATTGAGCTAATAAGCTATTTACAATAATGAATGGGCTAACCATCTCCTAACCCAAAACAAGGAATCAAGTTGTCATCATCAAAGGGAGACAAAGTGCGTCCGATCCTTGGTATATTTTTCTCGTCCATACTCCCTAACCCCTGAATTCAATGACCTGTAAAATGCAATGGTTTATCCTTGGTATATTTTTCAATTCCACATAGGTCACAGACAAGTCATTGAATCCAGAGTTTTTATAGCTTTATAGATTCCCTAATTCCAACCACGCCCAAAGATTACTTGAATTTCACACATACGCATAAAAAAATCAATCTTTCTTACTTTAGTTTGCTCCTTCTTTAAAGCAAATAAGAACCCACATGTAAATCATTACTCTTAAACAACAAACGAAAGAAAGGAAGTACCTTGGGAGTTGGGAGGAAATCTACTAATAGTGTATATGAGAATTCAAAGAGCTACACTTCTACGTGCAAACAAATGAAATGGGGAATGATCGGATACATACGAAGTATATACACAAACTAAACAACAATGAAAGAGGGTAAAAACACTAAGGATATATAGAATCGGATGCAAAAGTAAACAAGAATCTGCAGTTCAGTACACATATAAACAAGAGATGAGAATAGACCTTGGTGTTTAATAACTCTATCCTACCAATAGAACAAACATATCATGTCAAATGACCATAACTATCCTACCAGAGGTACAAAGAAATGAAAATAGGCAAAGATATCAGTCGCATGAGCATCATAGCTGATGAAATGATATTACCTGACAAATTTGAAGACCAGTGAAGAAAGAGGGAGATAAAGTGTCCCCGGGAGAAGTGCTTTGTGAACTAGAAACAGTATGAATTGCAAGAAAGAACAAACCTTTGAGCTTGGAGATGGTTAATCTCAGCAGGGGATAAAGGATGGGCGATTTGCAAAAGTAGACCCAAAAAAAAAATCTTTGCAAACCTAGACTAGTACATAAGAAATTGGCTAGGGTAGAATGTACCATTTCCTCTTAGATCTAATTAGTTTTTAATATTAATCAATCTCTTCTTTTCCAATTTGAAATGCATTTATCCATAGTAATCAATGTTAAAGATAAATATAATTAATTTATCAATAAACTTAGCCATTAGCTTTCTACATATGGAGGTATTGAAGAGTTGATAATTTGCACCATTAGGGACCACATCTTGGATACACTCTCGCCATGCTCTTCTTATTCTGGTATGCGCATTAAAGATAAATGTAATTAATTTATCAATCTCTTCTTATTGTGGTATGCGACCACATCTTGGATGCACTCTTGCCAAATGATGCGGTTGGGTTGCAAATGCTCATTTGCTATCCTACAAAACCGAACCATTTTAAGGTTTAGAAGTTGTAAGAAAACAGATGCAGCAAACTGACTACAAAGTTATAGCAATTCATTTTCCTCTATGGAAGCATTTGAATTTTGAAAGCACAGATTCAGAAAATGAATAAGAAGAAGCATGATAATCCTGTATTGAAAAATCATCAAGCATTCATGTTTGATAACTGAAAGCCATAAAGCTTTAATAAGAACAAAAAACTGAAAGGCGTTTGAGATCATAGTTCCAATGCACTGCATAATAGTAACCAAGAAATAGCAGCAGCAGCAGCAAAGAAAAAAATAGAACCCATTCGAAGCTGCAGCGTAGCAAACATAAGACAACTGCAACAATCCAAATTCATTACCGCATTGGAAAGACTAAAAACCTAAACAACTTCCATGTTTGTGAATCTATGATAAGTCTATAGGTATAACTATAGGAATGACATCTGGAATCCTCAACAATGTGCTGCTATGTAACAAAAGAAGCATCCCAAGGGGACTTATTTGAATTATTTTATCAACCAGTCTAACAAAGCCGAGATCTTTTTCATGCATTATTAGTAGATGCAGCCTCTTCTTGGTTTCATGATGATACCCAAATCAATTCTTGATAATCAGCTAGATCAAATCCTCCAAAAGCAAACAATACTCAATAATTCCAAACATAAACACCAAGTTCACAAAGTTTTCCAATTACAAAGAAACACCAACAATCATAAGTTCACAACCAATTGAAATTGAAGTGCCATAAACATTGCACAAGGTTACAAACAAGAATCCAGGCAACTCACAGGCATCCGCACCTTCTTCTTCCTCTGTCCGCTTTTCGCACCTCCATATCATGAGTCGGGAGTCGATCTGGAACGAGATCGATTCGTCGTTCATCCGTGGGGCCCTAATCGTGTTCTCCAATGGCGCTCACCAAGGTTTGGCTCGGAGGAGGCAGCGACGGATCTGAGTTCTAGCCTCTCTCATCTTTTCTCTTCTCAGATCACCTCTTACAACCGGTAATGAATAGTTCTAAAAAACCGGTTGTTATATTTGCTCAGGGGTAGAGAGGTTATTTTGGGCCAATTTTTTTGACTTGTGGTCTATTTGTGCACTTAGGCCCATTTTTTTGGTCTAGTTACTACCTTTCCTCTTTAGTTTATACTTACGGTTGATTTCATTTGACATTAAAAAAAGGAAGACTGAAAAAGCCATTAATTTGAGAAGCAATAATAGCCTTGAACAATCATCTAAGAGCAAATTTACATCAATGAAGACAAAGTTCTGGATAGAAACTAGAGGGAAGGATGATCAATGACCGCCTAAATCATCTTATAACTGACGAAACCATCTTATATCTTATCTTATATTCTTATGTATAACGCTAAAATCAATGCATAGAGTCATATGTGGTTGATTCTAGGACAATTTCTCCTGTCCAAAACTAATATTAGTAGCAACAACAACAATTTTCATAATTTGAACTCTATTGGTAGCAAAAATAATAATGATAACAATTTATAAAAATCTTATAGACATTTGCACACAAATTAAGAAAATTATAAACTTATTCCATTTATACCCCTCATTAATTATCCATAACCCCCATCAACCAATAAAATTTGAGCACAAAGTCAAAAAGTAACAAGGGGTATCATATTTCAATACCTAGAAAACCTAAAAAACTTATATTTTCAAACAAAAATCTAAGCTTAAAAGGACTTATATTTTTGAACAGGGATTGACCATGTATGATAAATCAAATGTCAATCTAAGTATTAAACATAATTATTAGTCTAATTAATTCATGCATTGTAATTTAGATTAATTAAACAACAATAACAATTATATTCTCATTCTAATTGTCGCATTATAATTTAGATTTATCGTGTAATTTTGATAAAGTTTTATAGATTTTGAATATAATTCTAAAAAAATTGTTATAATAATCAATTTGAAGGCCACACTTTCACTAGTTTTTTTATATGTTTTTTCTATTCTATCTCCCAACAGTATAGGATAAGATTCCCGTTTTAGAAAACATATATAATTGATTGAAATGCATTATCTAAAATTTAAATTCAATTCTTAAGGTCGTTTATTTTTAGTAGGGTATATTTTTCAATTTAGAATCATATCCTATGTCCCCTAGAAAGACCATTTTTATATTAAAGATAAAAGGGAGTAAAAGATATAGAGTGGTGGATGAATGGTGTAGGACACCTTCCAAAATTTTACCATATATACCCACATAATTTTTCTCGTTCCGTGATCACATATATTATCTATAAAAAAAAAACTATTTCTATGATAAAAAAATTTCTGAACTACAATGTGTGAATTGAACTAATAACGTCAAAATGTATGAGAAATATAAAAAAAAATCTATATATAAATAATTCATTTTATCAAAAAATAATATAGATATAAATAAAATAGTAGCTATAAAATAATTAATTTCGAGATAAATAATCATTTCCACCAAAAAATAATTTAGGTATAAATAAAATACTCAACACATATCAAATATTTGTCTATTAATATTTTTTATAAGTATGGTTATCAAATAAGTTTGATTTATATTTCTTTTATCAATGAATTAATATATACGAAGTATTGTCATTTGTGATTACCCTTTATAAAATATGATACTCCAATATATTATTTTAACAATTTATCTTTGGTGATTTTTCTTCTTCTTCTTCTTCTTCTTCTTCTTATTTATATACATATAACACATATTTTGATACAGGTAAGGATTTGGATGGGGCTAGTCCCTACTAGATCATCACCCAAGAGCATCCTTGCGGATGATAATACAAAGATGTCGATCTATTCGAACATCTGGGTCAGCAGCAGACATGAAAAGGCGAGATATGTGGTCGGCGCATCTGTTAATATCCCAGAAGCAGTGTGAGAGGTTAACATGGTTGAAGGACCGGGGAAGCAGGAGAATGTCTGTCATGAGCATCTCAATCTCCCATGGGCAAGATCAACATCCCTTGATTGCGTTGATCACAATTAGGTTGTCACCTTCAATGTGAATATTGGCCAGACCTAACTCATTTGCCTTCTTGATGCCCAAAGGAAGTCCCATAACCTCAGTCATAAACGGCGACTTGAGAGTAAGTTGTCTGCCACCGCAAGCAATCAGCGAACCTGTGTGGTCGCGGATGATGAACCCTGCACCAGAAGAGCCAAAGTAGTTATAACTACCGTCGAAATTTATTTTGAATGTTTCTTTAGGTGGTTTATTCCACCGTAGATGTCGTTTCTTTCTGGTTTCTGTTCTTTTGGTAGAAGCATTAATGTTTGGTTCATCCAAATGTTTTGTTTTCTCCGAGTTTGTGATTGTTTGTCTTATCATATTTTCCATGTTTTGGATTGTGACGGTATTTACATTGTCGAAGATTTTCTCATTTCTAGATGTACAAAGACACCACCAGGCAGTTGCCAAAATTTTCCTTTGTTATGGAGTTATTGTTTCAAATATTGTTGACATAATTGTTTTTATGTCTTGTTCATTTCTGTCTAATTCTTCTAATGGGTTTTCTATCACGGGGTCAATTTTCCTTGTGAGGTTTCTACTAATGTAGCACTGAGTGAATAAATGAGTTGGAGATTCATCGATCGCATCACATAGTTCGCACACGGAGGGAAGTGCCACTTCTTTGGCGATTCTATGCCGTTTGGGGTGGTGTGATTCTATTATTTTCTGTGATGTGTCGGAGTGCACTAGCTGTGATAAACCAGCAAAGCTATCGTTTCTCTAGTATAGTCTGTCCTCTATTTGGTTTTCTGGGATGAATGTTGTTTCGATTTTCTCGATGATCGGTGTCGGTAGCATGTGTTTGAGGTCTATAGTATTCCATCTTCTATTTTCGTTTATGTATTTTTCTACTTTGTCGCTTTTGTTGATTCTATCTGGCATTAGGCATCTATTTTCTAGCGCGTCATCCTCCAACCATCTATCCATCCAAAAGTTGATCGTTTTTCCATTTCCTATTTGCTATATAAGACCTTTACAAAATTCCTCTTTTATATCCATTAGTTTTCTCCATTGTCAAGATACTTTTCCTTTCCTTTTGTAGTTTAGAATGTGTTCATCTTTCAAGTACTTATGTGAGATGATTCAGACCCATAGATTTTCTGGCTTCGCACGTATTTTCCATAACAATTTCATTTGTAAAGCTGAGTTCATATCTTTTGTTTTATGAATTCCTACACCACCATTATCTTTTAATTTGCATACTTTAATTTATCCCATCCGATTAACGGTTTATATGACATATCTTTATTCCAGAAAACCGTTCTATTTATCTAATCAAGTTCTTTGTGCATCGAGTTTAGGAGCATGAAGTTTTGCATGAAAAAACTTGGTTTTTCCGCTAGGTTCGTTCTGATAAGGGTGGCTCTTCCTTCTTGGGATAGTGCACTTGCTCACCATTTTGATAGTTGTGATTTTGTTTTGCAGATCGTTTCTTCAAAGTTTTTTTTTATTGACTCTACCATTTATGATTTGACAACCAAGATATTTGTCCAATTTGTTCTGGTTTGTGATATTTATTAGATGTTGGATTTCTTGTTTTAGATAATCTGGTACCTTTGGTGTTGTTTGGAAAGCCGACTTGGGAAAGTTAACAAGCTGGCCCGAGATTGAGCAGTATTCATCAATAATTCATTTAATTTTAATCACAGATGAACGACTAGCTTTGGTAAAGATCGTCATGTCATCCGCGAAGGATAGAAATGAAAACCGACTGGAGGGCCCAGTCTGGTAATGTTGAATCCTATTTCTTGGTCTACTTGGTTGCTTTCTATTTGTAATTTTCGGGCTAGCTAGTATTTCTGCTCCTAATATAAATATGAATGAGGATAGTGGGTCCCCTTGTCGTAGGCCTCTTTCTGGGTTGAAAGGTTATGTAGGTCCATCATTGACTAGGATTGAAAAGGAGACAATTTTCGCACATTGCTCTATCCATTTACAGAATCTGGTGCAGAAGCCAAATTTCTTTAGAACTTGAAAAAGGAAGTTCCATTCAACTCTTTCGTAGGCTTTTTCCATGTCCAGTTTTATTGCCATCCATCCGCTCTTTCCTTTTTTCTGTGTGAATGAATTAAAGATTTCATGGGCAATAAGAATGTTGTCCTGTAAAGCTCGGTTTGATATGAATGCTTCTTGCAGGGGGTGTATGAGCTTAGTCAATACCCTTTTTAGTCTGTCAGCTAGAATTTTTGCGATTGTCTTGTAGATCGTAGAACACAAACTTATAGGTCTATAATGAGTAGTTGTTGTCGGGTTTTCTGTTTTCGGTATTAATGTAATGAACGTCTGGTTGATCTGTTTCAAGATCCTACCTGAGTGGAAGAATCCTTTTTATTGCCTTTGTAACCGTTGGTCCCACTATGTCCTAGTAGCTTTGGTAGAACTCAATTGTCATTCGGCCCGGTCCCGGTGATTTGTCTTTTCCAATGTTGAACATGGCGTTTTTGATTTCCGAGTTAGTGACTTCTTTTCTCAGCTCTTGGTTGTCGGAGTAATTTATTTCCCTGTTTATGAGTTCCAAATAACGTTCAAGTGTTGTGTTGTTGACTTCTTGTTTTTTAAAGCGCCGAATGAAATCTTCTCTAATTTCTGTTCTAATGTTTGCTTCTCCTACTATTATTTGCCCTTCTGTATTAGAGATTTCTTTTTTATTTTTCCTATTCCTTCTTCCCATTGCCACTTTGGGAAAGTCTCCGGAGTTTGTGTCTGAAAGTTTCAGGTGTCTAATTTTTACTCTTTGACTCCAGTATTGTTTGTGAAAGTTGAGGATTTCTTCTTTCCTTTTTACGATTATGTTCGGTTTTTGAATTTCAGCTCGTGATTGCTGAAGTGGTCTGTTGCTTTGTATTTCTATCAGTTGGTCATCTATTTCTTTTAATTGTCTGAATATGTTTCCAAATGTCTTTTTGTTCCATTCTTTTGTCAATCTCTTCAAATTTTGAGTTTTCTTAACTAAGTTATACATGTATGAGTTAGGATAATGGGCTCGCCATACTTTTGTAACTTGTTACAATGTTCTTATAGTCCTGTCTTTCTAACCACATCTTTTCAAATTTAAAAGGTTGGGTTTATACTACCCAAAGGTCCCCAGTTCGAACCCCGGATATGACCGCTCTTTATTTATAAATTAAAGAATCAGTATACGTATTAATCAATGCATGTATAAATAGATGGCAAAATTACAGAAAACCACTCGTTAAATATATGAGTTTGCAATTAACCACCCGTTAAAATCGAATTTACAGAAAACCACCCATTAAAAGTATCCCGTTAACAAGTCATCACCCATATCCAACCTGGTGTTAAGTTCCCGTTTAATAAAGGTAAAAAGACCCAAATGCCCATAGAAATTAAATAAAACAAAAGGAGAAGAAGATGAAGAAAGCCCAGACGCGATCGACCCCTTCTGTACAATCTCTTCTAGTCTCTAAAACCCAATGAATCGTGCAATTGAGTGAAGAATAAAAGAGAAAGGAGAAGGCAGCTGATGATTTGAGTCACCGAATCGAAGTCCTGATTGTGTATTCCACTGAGAAGGTTGGTATCTAATTTAGGGTTTCACTTTTACAATTTGGGATTTTTTTTTATCAAAAAACTGTTTAGGGTTTCACTTCTACAATTTGGGGTTTTTTTCGATCAAGAAACTAGTTTGGATGGAGGTTAGCAGTAAACAAACAATGGCGGTGCTTCTTTGAAAGTTTATAAATGAAAACCCATTTCTTCTAATGATGTGCAGAAGGTAGGTGATGGTACAATCCACTTCCATGTGCAGGGAGATGCTTTCTTATATCACATTTATGGCTTTTTGGTTTTTATAATATATTTTTTTCTATTTGTTTGCTTATAATGTTATACCTGGTCCTGGATAGGGTAGGAGGAAACAAATGTTCTCATTGTGGCATTGAAGGACACTACAAGAGCAAGTGCACTAATCCCGCTAAGGCACCTGAACCTCCTAACGAGCCTAAGCCTCGGAACAAAGGTGGCCGACCGAAAAATCCTAAAACTGTACAGTTTGGAGGCAGCTCAAAAGGAAGACCAAATAATAAGGTATATTCCATTGTTTTGAGTGTCATCTACTTTATAATGGTTCCTTACAAATGGTTTTATAAGGTTATAACTATTTTGGTCTCAATAGGGTACTACCACTACTACAGAAAAGGGCAGATAACCCGGATATTTGACCCTTTATAACCCGGATATGGTCCGGGTTAAAAGTCAATGGGTTATATTCTCAGTACACTATATAACCCGGATCCTATATCCGGGTAATCTGGTTATCCAGACGGCATATACACCAACCGGTCCGGGTTATTTGGGGTGTTAATATAACCCGGACATTAGAATATCCGGGTTATAAAGGACTTATGAAATAACCCGGATATTTAAAGTCCGAGTTATTATATATTGTCATATTTTAACCCGAATTGATTTGCGAGAGCATATACACCGGTTCATGTAGATCCGGGTTATATTCTCTCCTTTTTTTGTGGTGAAAGTGAGAGTAAATAACCCGGGGATTTCGAGGTCCGGGTTTTATAATATGTTTTGTTTTAATATAATATTTGCATATTTTGTTTAATCCACCTATATAAATGCATAATCCTTGCATACATATGTTTTAATACATACACCACTGAGAACAACTCAACAAAAGCAATTATAAAAGCCTGCGACGAATCTTATATCTGGATACACATGGAACAAAATTAGATGCATGTACACAAAATTTTAGATAGGTTGATCGGAACATAGCTATGGCTTGGTTAAGGAAGAACATCATTGAGTCAACCATTTGATAAGTACTGTTTTAAGATATAGTATTGCATAAAGGACAGAACATGTTATTCGCCACAAATGAAAACTGTTTTATCTAGTTCAAAAGAAGGAATCATTATTCGACATATATCAATACTCAACAATGGTGTATAGAAAGATGTTATCAATGAAGAGGATACCCTAAAAGTGTCCTTGCGAGAGCGCATTCATGATTTTTCAGCCGATGCCCTTCATCAACTATCATGTAGTGCTAGTAAGTTTTCTTGAAAAATGCTCTCTCATAGCAAGATCATAATGAGTAATCATCACACAAAATTTGCCCTCCCCAGAATATTCTTCTCTGAGTGCCTTCCTCTCTTCTGCAAATCCGTCACAAAGTACTGTTGTGATACTGGAAAGGGATATCCCAAAAGAAATCAGAAAATAAACTGTTAGCCGCATAAATACAAAGACAACATATGCAAAAAACATTGCCAGAGATTTAGATTCATACCTAGGAAGCCATATCGCAAACTCATTGACCCAGTTTGGCAGAACCCCCTTGGGACCAAATAAAAAATGAGGCCCATTTACTCCCTTGTTTTCTGTAAGATATGCAATTAGGGATATTGTTTGGATTGTCTTCCATAATCCCATCTCATCTGCTCAAATTCCATTCAGGTTGTTGTTAAACAGTGAAAGCATCCACTGAAGTCCTTCCACTTGATATTGTCTCAGTTCTCCACCTTGAAGCAACGCTAGTTGCTCAGTCACCTACAGTGAAATGTTCTGGTTAACTTTTTCATTAAATCTGGTGATTAAACAATCTAGCAATGACCTGCAAGACTTAAAGACCCAGAGATTGACAATCGGAATTTTCTAAACTAGAAAAATTATATAAAAAAAAAAGAAATCTCTAATCAGATAGAATCAATGGAAGTGAATTCATTGATAATATTGTCAGGATAACTCGTGACAGTTGACACTTGAATATCATTTGGATAAACAGACCCAGAGACAGACAATTGGATATCATTATTTACCTTTTTCTGTATGGAATGTACAACAGATTTGTACTTCCTCTGACCTTCAAGGAAATTGCCAACCTTAGAATCATTGTCGCTTGGATCAACATCTTCATCAGGAATAGAGTTTTCAAGAATGTGCAACTCTTCTTCCTTAAATGGTTCAACTCCATCTGCATGTTTAACATCTTTTTGTCACTGAACTGCAGCTCCAAGAGAAACCAGAAGATCATTTGTTTTACCAAGAAGCATGGTCAATCTCTCATTTTTACTCTCCTCAACCATTTTCATGTAGGCTTCCTGATCACCAGACTTCAAAGCTTGAAATCTTGATTTCTCCTACCTAGTAGCTCACTGTCTTTTTTTCCCATGCCATGCCTGTAATAACCCCGCCACCACAAAATACACACACACAAAAAAAAACTGTTCATAAATAATAGCAAATTCTAAGTCATTACTTAGTATCAGATTCTTTGAATCAAGGTTAAAAATAATAGGAGGTTGACATCTAATAAAAGAAGAGTAACATACAAAAACTATCCAACTTATTTTTTATGTGCTTTCAACTTCCTCCTTCTCCCTCATCCTGTGAGTTACATAATCAGATAAAATTAGATAAGGGTAGCCTTCATGTTCTGCAGCTAAGATTGTGGACAGAAAAAGGAATTGAGATGTTGTTTGCTCAGGTACAGGAAGCTAAGGGCCATGCCGAAATATGCACAACCCTAGTTGTAGTGGACAGAGATGGGAAAGGAAATCTCTCCCATGTTCTTTAGATGTGTCAAAGAGAGGAGAATGAAGAATTCTATCATCACCATGACAGATGATAATGGTACTCAGCTGGAAGATGAAGATAAGGAAACATGTTTTAAAATTCTTTGAAACATTGCTTGCCACAAGAGCAGAGGTAAACAGCTTTCCAGTTCTTCCTGAAGGTAGTAGAGTTGATGCAGAAAATCATGAAAGTATGATATTACTCCCAATTGAAGAGGAGATCAGACGACCATTGTGGTCTATTGGAGCTAACAAGTCTCAAGGACCGGATGGGTGGGAGCCAGTTCTTCAAGAGCTGATAGAACTCGATCAAAGGTGATGTCAATGAAGCTATATGGGAGATTTTCAGAAGGAGAAGGGTACTGAAATAGATGAATGCTACATTCATTTGACTCATCCCTTAGGGGTGAGGGAGGCTATGTCTTGGAATAAGCGTGTTCTTCAAGCTGTTGGGAGATATTGCTATGAACAGGCCGAGTATATGGCTTGAATGGATGATGAAGAACATTACCAACCAAGAGCAGAAACGTATGAGATATCAATGCTAAAATTGATTACTCATGGGCCCGGAGGAATCTGTTAGCAGTAAGGGATGAACTGAGAAGCTCCATACAAGAGGAAAATGGTGGGATATCAGGGAGAAAGGTATATGATCTGTTAAGGAAAAGAGGACCATAGGTGGATTGGGGTGGTATTTTATGGCAAGGCATACAGTGTAGAAGATGGTCTTTCATTGTGTGGCTTGCTATGAAGGGAAGGCTATAGACGGGGCAGATAGTAAAGCACTGGAAAGGGAGTGGAGCAGTTGTGTGTGTGTGTTGTGCGAAGAGATGTGGAAACAGAAGTGCACCTATGGTTTGGATGCAGAAACACAAGAGTCTATGTCGTCATGGCTGAGGGAGGAACATATGGAGGACACCTTAGCTGGCTAGCTTGACTGGTTTACAAGGGAAGGGTCCAGTGTGAGGAGAACTAGCTACTTTCAAGTTAAGCTCATGGCATTGTGCTCACTTGTTTACTTCATATGGCTTGTGAGGAATCGGCTCATCTTCAAACAAGTGAATTATAATCCTAGAAAATGTGCTCACCACATAATGAGTTCTTGTAAAACTAGGATATCCCTAAGTATAAAAGCAAAACACTAAGACCATCCGTATCCATGCGGGTTTCTTGAGTTTCTTAATACCACTTTATCACTTTCTCTCTCCTTAAAAACCCCAACTTACTTTTACGTCCACATCCATATGAGTTTCTAGAGTTTTTTAAAAATATTATGTTGTACATTATTTATCAATGCGGGTTTTTTTTAATAATATCTAAAATAATTTTAAATTTTTTTATAATACAATATGCATAAAAATATTATGTTATACATTATTTATGTATGTATTATATTTTTTCAACATATATAATATTGGTGTTTATTAATAGCTTAAAATAAATTATGAATTTTAATAAAAAGATTATTTTTTATTTTTTATATTTAATGACTAAAAACTAGCTAAAGCCTAAAATTATACAATATAGGTAAAAGGGCTCATGCAAAAAAAATTAAAAAAATGCAAAAATCACCCATATATATATATGGGACCCACTTAAAGGGGTTTTAGTGGAGTTTGGAAGTTGGAAACCCTTGGGTGGGTTTTTAACCCAATCCCTCCCTCTCTCCTCCTTTCCCTGACAGAACCCACTAAAAACCCCCCTAAATCCCCCCAATGCACATGCTCTAAGGGAGAAAGAATGGGTTAGGAAAATTTTGGGATAACAAAGGGACTAGCTTGGTTGTGAGCAATTTTGGAAGGGTTAGAGTGAATATGTCAATATGGTATTCAAAGTGCATAAATCAGACACTAAAGTCATCATAATCAAACCACAAATCAACACATATAATATGATATCTACACAAATTCAGCCCAAATACACTTACATCACCACCAATTCGGCACAAAAACACTTACATCACCACCAATTCGGCACAAATACACTAATGTCCACACATATTCAGCCCGAATTAACCCTAATTTCAACTAAATCTGAACAAAAGAGTAAGAAAAACATTAAAAAATATATCTTTTGTATTCTCAATGCTTCAATTGAGGTACCAACAAAGAGAAATTCAGCACAAAGTCATCATAATCATACCACAAATCAAACCACAAATAATCAGATATGTAGACAAGTTTAGCCCAAATACACTTACATGAACACAAATTCAGCACAAAGACCCTTATATCAACCCAAATTTCGGCACAAGTACCCTTACATCAACACCAATTTGTCACAAATACACTTACATCACCACCAATTCGGCACAAATACACTAATATCTACATATTCAGCTCGATTAACCCTAATTTCAACCAAATCTGAACAAAAGAGTAAGAAAAACTTTTTAAAAAAAATACCTTTTGTATCCTCAATGCTTCAATTGAGGCAACAACAAAGAGAAAGCGAGAGTATGTTCGTGGCGGCCGTTCCAAAGAGAGAGCGACTCAGAAGAAGTGTTGGCAGCAACAAGGAGAGGGCAAGTCGGGTCGGGAAGAGGACCGAGCAGAAAGACGGATTGAGAAGGGAAGAGGGATTTGCGAACCCGATGAACCCGACGCCGACGAGAAGAGATACTAGCAGCCAAGCTCTCGCTCTTACCCGGGTGGAGAAGGGAAGTGACAAACCTGACGCCGACGAGAGAAGAGGGATTCGCGAACCCGACGGCGACGAGAGAAGAGGGAGTTCGCGAAAGTGACGAGAGAAGAGGAAGGGCAGCGTATGAACTGTAGCTGATCGGGTTCACTTCAAATTAAAAGATTGGGTCAAATAACCCGGATTTAGGGAAAGATTTTTTTAGTAATATAACCCGGGCGTGTCTGAATAGGGTTATTTGATTAAAAATGGTACTTTTATACACCGGACATTACAATATCCGATATATAAAGCTAATCCGAATCTATTTTTTTTGGTTTCACCACTTTATACACCGTATATGGCACGCCCGGGTTATATTTTATGGGTTATTTTCCCAATTTTGTAGTAGTGTACAAACCATGACACCTGTTTGACATCACAAGTTTCTAGCACTCCTCAACCATGTAGCCAGGTTAGTACTAAAACCATATTACCATCATTTATTTATTTATTTCAGCAAGTGATTGAATATTTCTTGGTGCAATTACATGCATGGAATGTCAAATACTAGAGCAATCCAGCTGTGGTAGCCAGATCTAGAAAAGGAAGAAGAAGGAGATTTCGAGAGGATTGAGTGATGAATTGTATTGGAGTATATTGATCATTTCAAGTGTGTACTGTTACATTGCATCTCACGGCCTTTTATACAAGTGACGGGTATATGAGTATAGATCCTATACATGATGGTGCACTTCACTACTGTATGGCCTCACCTCTTATACACTTGATGAAAAACATAATTCCATAGATCTCAACAGGGAACATCATCTAGCACTTCTCAAAGGATTGAATATGCATGAACAAGCTCCACACAAAAGTATTTTCCAACTGCTCCACCTAGGAAACAAGTTATCTCATCTATAACTCAGCTGGAAGGCGTTTTTGAAAGCGCGAACAAATCCGTAGCATCCCTGAGATAAACCCTTGGCAATGGCCGTGACTCCAAGCTTCTATAGTTTGTATTTTGGACAGCCATGTAGCTTGGTAGAACTAGTGGCAGTGGCAACGACTCAAAGCTTTTATAATTTGTATTTTGATCATAGTTTGCACTTACTCTAAGCCCTAAGTATATATTTTGTTAGTACTTTGAAAACCATGATGTGTAATCCCTATGAACAGATGGGTATATTTTGCACTTACTTTATGCAGTTGTACCATCTAAATGACTCAAAGCTTCTTTTCTTGATCTGGGTCATAATATTGTCGGATTCCTTGTGCCTTTTCTTTGTTAATTTGCTATCCCTTTTTCTGTATATTATGTTCAAATTGGAGGATGAATAAAGGTGCATGAGTTGGAATAAGTTGACAGAAGAGAGTGAGCACACAAAGGCATGAAAGTGTATATATATAGAGAGAGGGATGGATTAAGCAAAAGCACTAAATGAATGACCCATTTCCTCTCTTTCTGCCATCTACCCACTTCATTTTTATTCTACATTTTTCTTTATATTAGACCATTCTAATGCAAGCCTTTTAACATTTAATGCCCATAAGGCCTGTTGCATTTTGATCTCAAGATTAAGGTGGACAAATTAACAGAAAACTAAACTGCATGACCATTCTAATGCAAGCCTTTTGAGGAAAATTGTACTGCAGGACACTTCATTCATTTAGTGTGAAATTTTGATCTCAAGAGTAAGGCCTGTGTAGACCACAATCTCTCGCCCTTCCCTGATGTGCTTCTATGACAGCAACATACAAAACAGTTTTTGAATGTAAGTCGTTTGGAAATCTGAGTGCATTATGACAGCAACAACATAGACAAAAAAAATAAGTCCAATAGCATAAATGATTTGCACAAGAGCTTTGCAAGATCTTGGTGGACAGATTGAGCTCCTGGCATTACGTGTCAACTGGTCTCATCCCCAACATCAACATCATTTCTAAGTTGTCTCACCTCCTCTCGAAGCCTTCAAATTTCATTCTCATAAGTTGAAACCATTGTCTCTTTAACTTGTAATGTGTCCATCAATCGCAACATCTCGTCTCTTATCAATGGAATAAATTCTTTTACCGTATTACACAAGGGAGGATCAAACCATTCCCAATAACCACATCCTCCAATTGAAAGCCTCGTTTGTCATTTGCACTCCCACCGTGAGATGAAGTTGTCTGTTGCATTTCCTACCTTGCAGACATAGATACTAACCTTCAATTCAAAGCCTCGTTTGTCATTTGCACTCCCACCGTGAGATGAAGTTGTCTGTTGCATTTCCTACCTTGCAGACATAGATACTAACCTTCAATTCGGGGACTCGGATCAAAACCCAAAATAGATACTAACCTTCTAAGTACACAAGCAAGGCTTCAATTCGATAACTCAAATATGCACTGATGTATTCTTTTCTATCGGATTATCATAGATCAATCAACAATTTTGAGGTATATAAAGTCAGGTTTTAGGTTATTAAAACAAACACAAAAAGAAAGCATATTTCTGCACCATTGTTATGTACAATCGAGAAAACCCCCAAATTTGTAGAAGTGAAACCCTAAATTGAATACCAACCTTGTCATGTGCAATACACAAGCAGGACTTTGATTTCGTGACTCAAATCGCTAGTCGTCTCCTCTTGTCTCCAAATTCTTCACTCGATCGCACGATTCAGAGGGATTTAGAGGAGAGATTGTGCGAGCGATAGATCGTCTTCATCCGCTCCTTCTTTTGGGTCTATTTCTCCTTTTGTTTTCTTTAATTTCTATGGGCATTTGGGTCTTTTTACCTTTATTAAACGGGAACTTAACACCAGGTTGGATATGGGTGGTGATTTGTTGACGGGATACTTTTAATGGGTGGTTTTCTGTAAATTCGATTTTAACGGGTGGTTAATTGCAAACTCATATATTTAACGGGTGGTTTTCTGTAATTTTACCTAAATAGATAGATGTAAAAGTAAAAGATAAAGGGCGGAGTGGAATGGTACAGCTTTGGCGAACGGAATAGAGATTTAAGGACTGCGGTAGAAGCTGAAAAGTTATAAAACTGAAAACCTCACCTTCCCCAACCCTATCGCCGCCCTCAAACTCATACCCCATCAAACTCCTCCGCCTCTTCGCCACCGTTCTCTGTTCTTGCCTCCCCCGGAGCCGCAATTAATCATCAATTCTCGCCTCCTGATCAATCTTATATTTGCTGTGCTGTGCGCGCCGTCCTCTTCTTCCTCTAATTAGCGTTTCTGGTCGTTTTCCTCTCCGGCTACTTTTACTTCCACCGGCGCTGCGTCTCTCTCAGTCCTGGTATTTCCACCATTCATCCGCTCTTTTCTCTTCTTCTGCTTTGCCGCCTTTTGGTTTATTCTGGTTCCGGTTTTAGCGGTTACTTTGATGTGATTTAGGGATTTGATTTTGGGATTAAGGATTCAGGTTTTAAGAGGCAATTCGTTCTCTCTTTGTTTTGATCTGTGTGGTCGCAGATTGCATCTGCAATATATGGAGTTTCTTTGGTCTTTCAGCGAAGATTTTGTTTGACGAGTACATCCGTGGAACTCGAATCTGATTGCTATAGTGAATTTCTGATAATCGCGCGAATGCCTTTAACTATATCGCTCGCTGATTCCTTTCATCCTTTGTGATCAGATCTCACGATATGGAATAATAGTTGCATGTGGCTCTTCTCTTGTATTTACATAGTCTGAATTCCTTGATGTGTCTTCCTGGCCAATATTATTCTTTTGAGTTTGGCTTGTCTGGTTCATCTTTCTGGTATCAAGTACCACTGTACCAGTGCAGTGACTATGATGAAAATTTCTGGAACAATCTATCGACATATTTATTAGTCATTGTCGAGCTTTTTAAGTTGAAATCCTTGTCTGTGACTCTGTGCTGCGGTTCTATCTAAATTTGTTGTTTGTTGTAAAATTTTTGTTAGCAGGTGTGGACATCTGACTATACAGATACTTTCAAATAAGCAGTAGGGTGACATGGATGACTGGGAAGCAGGTGCTGTATATTGTGTGGACATCTAAAGATTTTGTGAATCATTAATGAATTTATGTTCCTTCGTCAAATGCATTAAACGTTGCCTGTGAAGCAGGTGGTGTTTATTGTGTTTATCAGTCCATAGTGACATGGCTGCTTGTAGTTCCCATGATGGCTATTACTTGTGGTGTAGTTAATTTATGTAATCTGACTAGCTCAAGGGTTTTTCTAATGGATTTCAGAAGAAGTGCAAGTGCCGGCACTCCAAAAAAAGGATCAGCTTAAAAGTAATTGGGATGATGAGGACCTTGATGAAGATGAAATAAAGGACTCATGGGAGGATGAAGATGAACCAGTATGCTTTGTATATGCTTTTGTTTGAAAATAGTGTTTATTTATTTATTTATGGCATGGTCGGTTCACAACATATGAGTTGGGTAACAAGAAATGCAAAACATATTTAACTTGCTGTCCTTTCTTTCTAAATACTTATTTTCATTTTTTATCAGGAACCTGCTCCTGCACCAGCTCCTGTTAAGGCCGCCAAGAAGCCTGTATCTTCTACTAAAGGAACAGAAAAGAAAGGGAAAACTGCAGAAGTAATTGAAGAGCCCCTGGATCCTCTTGCAGAAAAACTTCGGCAACAAAGGTAAAATTATGTTTTAGCCCTCCCCGGTTTAGGATTATTTTTGGCTGACATGATTTCTAATTTGTGTAAGCTATGCAATTTGGGTACTTCTAGCAATTTGATTTTCATTACATTGATATTTTTGTGAAGGCAATTAATCATGTGCCTAAAGAGGTTAATTTATCACTCTGGGATATTAGGCTTAGAAAGGTTGTGGTATCAATTAAAGTTACAACCACCATTGGACTTCCCCCAACCACCGCACGCACGCACGCACACACACACACAAAACGCTTCTTGTGATGCTTTCTGATCTCCCCTTATGCACTTACTTCTTCTGGAAATGTCTCTGCTAAGGCACCCCTGTCTTCTGCACTTTTCTTCTACTGTGAGCATCGTCTTATGTTGCAGGAATTGTACTAGCTGATGCCTGCATCAATGTGACGTCATTGACATTCACATACCTATAAGACTAGACTACTAGGGCATCTCTTAGATAAGTTGTGTTGCTTCAACTAATCCACGGTGATTAGTTTTTCTTTCATACCCTGGTTGCTATTAAATACTAGATGGGTAGTAAGGGAGGTATTGTCTGATTTGTTAACTTTTTGTTCTAATTTGTACTCTACTTGAATCAATGAGCAAGTCTGATTCCTTTTCTATTCTCCAAGGAATCTGCTGCTATCAAACAATGTGTATTGGAACATCACTGCATTTCTGCGCAGAACAGCAAGAAAACTCTAACTAAGCCATCGTTCTCCCTGTTTGAAGCCCCTTCTTCCATTACCATTGTTAACCCTAGTTCCCTTTTGACAGTCACTTTCTTCTTCCTCCACTAATAAAAGACCCTAAGCCTCTCTTTCCTCTTGTAATCTCAGTCATCCTTCTTCAGTGTAGCAGCAATGATTAGAAACTGCAGCGACCAATGTTCTGTAGCAGTCTCCTTCATTGCTGATGCCAGACTCCTTCCTCTGGTCACTGCCTCCATCACCGTTGATTTTCAGCCTCTCTCCATCCACCCGCCCCTCTCTCAAATTCGGTTGAAAAATATGTTAAATCACAAATTTTGGTTGAAAATGACATGCTTCTTCTTGGATAGTATGCCTTACAATTGAAAATACAAAGCCGCAACAAAACATAATTTGCAACTTGTTGAATGTGTAGTGCGCGAAGGTGCTTCTTAAGAAAGTTAAGAAATAATATCTGGTTTAGAAGGGCCAAAACACGTGTATTAAGCAGTAACTGCTCTATTGCTATGCTTGAAAGCCTTGTATTTTTTCCCTTACGTTCTTGCTTTGTTCAATTCCTGTTCCAGTGTGTTTGGCCTGAAAAAGCCTTTCTATGCCTGATTTGCTTTTCATAATCTTCTGTAATCTTGTATTCTGTATCATATAATGTCCCCATTACAGGCTGGTTGAAGAGGCTGACTATAAATCCACCACCGAATTGTTTGGTAAGAAAGGTGATGAAAAGAGTCTTGACAACTTCATCCCAAAATCTGAAAGTGACTTTGCTGAGTATGCTGAGCTCATTTCACATAAGCTTCGCCCATTTGAGGTTAGAGTAGCTTGTGTTTTTCTTTTTACTGTCTTACCCTTTTCTAAGGGAATTGGAAGTACTTATAGTTATATCTTTTGAATGCAGAAAAGCTTTCATTATATAGGACTTCTGAAAGCTGTTATGAGGCTCTCAATGACTTCCCTAAAAGCTGCTGATGCAAAAGAAGTTGCCTCATCTGCAACAGCAATTGCAAATGAGAAGTTAAAACTAGAGAAGGAGGCCAATGCTGGCAAAAAGAAGACAGGTAATGCATTCTTCTTATTGAAAATAATGTTTTAAAAATAAGTTCCGTGTTTGGGCTGTGAAAGGTTTTGTTGTAGCTCTAATGCTCTAGTTTCTACAGGAAGGTTTGTGCCAATATTTGCCGATGTGCAATTTCCCTTCGTTTCATATAATCTTTTTCCGTGGCTTATTTTCTAGGACTGAACTTATTGTGACTTGGCTCTCTGCAGGTGGGAAAAAGAAACAGCTTCAAATGGACAAGCCAGACGATGATCTGGTTGTTAGCAGATATGACGATCCTGATGAATATGATTTCATGTGATTTCCTTCTGCCGGAGCCTGCTTTATACCTCCATATTACAATATCACCTTTATGGCATTCGAAGAGGTCAGATCTATTTTTATCTTTAAAGGCTTTCTTGAAATCCTGAAAGACCTGATGAGTGTGCGATTTTGCAAAGCAGTAGTTTAGAACGGTTTCAAGAGTGATGGCTGGTGTTTCTCCCACTGTGGTCATTATCTCAGACATTGTTGGATAAGTTATCCCCGAATACATTTTAGGTAAACATGTCGTCAAATGTCAATGGATTTTGAACTTGTTACCGTGCCAAAACGTTTTCACAACATCAAGCTAAACAGACTGTTAATGTCCCATTTTTTATGAGATGTGTAAAACCAGTATACGTTTGAAGTTGTCCTCATAGACGTTTTTATTGGTTCATTTTCACATTGAGGATTGGTTATTTCTGAGATTCACCGGTGACCTGAATGCCCTTGGACTGTCTAAACACAACAAACTTGCAGGAAGATATAATTGAAGATGGGTGTTGTTAGATACACCCAAATCCGGATTATGCTAGTGCATATCATAAACCCTGATTTTCATATTGACGTACACTGGTCATATTGGCGTGGTGACCTAAACCCTGATTTTCGATTGTCTCTCATCTGGTAAAATATACATTCATAAGTTCGATACTGAATTAGATGATTATATGTATGTTTAATGAACAAATGAAAAATCATCACTAATTATTTAGCAATTCTCCATAAACTATCCCTTGCATTTCTCTTAGCCGTTCCTTTCCCTTTACTAAATTAGTCAATCGACTTTCACATGTGTTGTAACCCCCATAAAAACACCCTTTATTACTTTCACCCCCAAAATCAATTGGCCCTGCATCCCCCCTTCAACTCTTAAAATCAGGGCCTCTTAAAACACAAAAAATCAAGAACATCAAAACAAACAAAAACTAGTTGCTATTTTATGAAACAAACATTACAAGACCCTAGCTAGTTCAAAATTGACACCACACCATGAATCTTTTACACCTCTCTCTCGCATTCCTATCTCTCACGCATCCCCTAATCGCCTACGCGGCACCGGCATCGGAACATGGCACCGGCGCCCGTAGGTCTCACTTTCACGGCAACAAGCACGGCGGTGACATCAAAGCACAGGGTGCCGGTGTCCGCAGCTCCGACGCCACTATCCCGAAGACAGGGCCTCCGGCCGATATTGTCAAGGCGTGTGGGCTGGCGAAGGACAAGGACTTCTGCGTGAAGAGTTTAATGGGCAACCCGATGAGCAAGGGGATGGACATGAAGCAGTTACTGCTGCTGGCAGTGCAGATGGCGGAGGATAAGGGGATGGACGTGTCGGATTTTATCGACGGGAAGTTGAAGGGTGAGGAGACCATTCCGGAGGGGCTTGATGATTCTTTAAATGATTGCGCTGATGAGTATTCCGATGCGCTCTCGAATATGGATGACGCGGTTGACGCGCTGTTTAAATCGATGCCCTACAATGAGATGAGGAGTTGGCTTTCAGGGGCAATGATGAGCTCTACCGTGTGTCATAGCGCGATCGAAGAAGCCCTCGGAAAGAATGTAAGTACCTTCTTTGATGGCAACATGGATGTCGTCTTCTCGAAGATGTGCGATAATGCCTTGTCCATCGTCACTACAATGCAAGTTGATGCTTTGAAAACCGGGGCTGCCAAACCTCTAAGGTTAGGGTTTCGATCTATTATTATTTTTTCCTGATTTTCCCGATTGACAGGTCTAGAAATTTCGTGATAACCTAATTTATGATAACTTTGAACCAAATCAACAAGATACGATTAGTTCAGTTGGTTTGAACCCGAGACAAATATAGCTTGTCACGATTGTTCGAGTTCCGAGGGTGACTACAACAATGTTCACTCGGGGTCGGACTATTAAGGGATTAGTCGAGGCCAATATATGTGGCTTGTATACTCATGAAAATCCAAAAACGATGAATTACATAGTAACGACTAGGAGTCTAGGAATGAGGCTAATATTAGGTAGGTGTCTGCTTACAACATCTCTAACCAGTGGCGGACCCAGAAACTTTTGAGGGGGGGGGTCACCAGGGTGGGTGCGGCGGCGGGTTGCTGGGTGGGTCGAGGGCTCGACTCGGACTTCTCTCTCACAGTCGGCGGCTGCTGTAAATGTAAATGGGGAAAGGGGCAGCTACTGACTGTAAATGTAAATGTAAATGGGGGCTTTTGAATTTAACCTATAAAAATATTTTTTAAAAAATAGAGGTAAAAAATTAAAGTTTGGTGAGTTCCGAAAGAGCTCACCCACATCCTTTGCCAATTGAGTCAACGCTGTTTAGTGATTCTTTACTCTCTTTACTTAATTATATCCAAAACATATTTCCGGGGTCGAGGGGGGGATCACGTGACCCCCCAGGACCCCCTTGGGTCCGCCACTGTCTCTAACCCATTCCCTGTTTTAGGTTTTTTTTTTGTTTTTTTTTTTTCTAATAGAGTATGTAAAAATAGAGTCTTCTTTAATTTTAAAGAAACTATTGTAGATGATCTTATTTGGATTGGTAGAATTTTGGTCCATTAAGGTACAAAATGTGAGGGGCTTAGCACATGAAGTCCCCAATCCTCCATTTAACAATGTAAGATCATTTCCAACAACATACTTCTTCAAAATGAGGAAACAAAATACATATTATTTAAATTAGTTTTGTTTATAATCCAATGACTTCTCCATGTTGAAGATTTGAAGAATAATATAGTTTTGGAGAATGCTACATATTCATGGAAAGTTCTTTATTTTTTCTGCTGTTGCTTCTTTATTTTGGAGAATGTGACGAGAAATCTGTTGAATGAAAAAAGAACTTTAAAATTCTTCAAAAACTCCAAAATGGATAACCCGTTGGAGATGCTCTAAACCTTAGATTTACTACTACCTTCGATCCACAAAGGATGTCGTTTGACTTTTTAACACGTATTTTAAGGAGGTAAAAACTATATAAAATATCAACTTTTTTTAAATTATTTTTTTACAACTTAATATTTGTTGGTAATAAGTATTAGATTATAAAAAAAATAAAAAAAAGTTAATATATTATATAGTTTTTAGCTCCTTAAAATACGTGTTAAAAAGTCAAACGACATCCTTTGTGGATCGGAGGGAGTATTTGTTAGCAACCTTGCATTTTGGGTTCATTTTCTTGTTTTATGAGTTGTTATATAAAAGTTTTTTAAACACTTTTAAAGCATAAATAGGGTTGTTGATTAAAATTTTCCTTTATTTTAGATTCCTTGTCTTTTCCTTGCTTTCTTTATTTTTAAGTCTTGCTTTACCTTATTTTCTTTATAAAGAAAATATAGCCTTTTTTCTTTACAAGTGTAGATAAGGGGAGCCATATCCCCTGTCTCTCTTTATCCCCTCCCTTGTGAGTGTGAATCTCATGTTTCTCTGTTGTATCCTCTGACAAAATTTCTTTATTTTTAATTGTTTTAATCTATTTTTTTATTTTTATTTTATTTTTCTTTGTAATTAATATTTGTGAGGGGGGACGGAGGAGGGGGACAAAGGATGTGAATCCATCCCTTGTTTCCTTCTCATACAATCATATTTAAAAATAAAATAAAATAAAATTAAAGAGGTTTGTGAGAAGAGACATGCAAAAGAGATAAAAACGGGACATACAATTTGGACTCGTAGATAGGGGTTGTTGATTGATTCTCTTACGCCTTTTCCTTTCATATTCAAATTTTGTATTTTAAACTTCTTTTCTGCTTCTTTAACAGCATTGCCTCTTTTTTTTTTTCGAGAAGTGACTTTTAATTTTTGATGACGGTGTTAGAAGTATGACTATCCTTTGACTAAAATTTACATGTTATAAAGTTATTTTTTCACCTTAGTTAAAATGGTTTAGAACTAATTTAATATTTGATACAGTTGATGGTGGGACATGATTGAAGATTGGAAGTGACAATGTTGACAACATTCGATATAAATAAGTATAGAGAAGGAGTTGGAGACCCTCAAACATACAAATGTATGTATGTATTGGTTTTGTGCATGTAAAGATCTCTTTTAGTATATAATGTACTGTGTACGTAGAGAGCTGCACTCTCTTAGTAGGCTTGTATTTTGTAGATATATCTCTATTTTTCGAATCTAGAATTTTATTATCGTTATGAATTTTCATTTTTCGCCTCTAAATTTACCTATTTTATACATGGTAAATTCTCGCTACTAATTTTATTATTAGATTTGCAATAAAACGCTCCCTTTGTCTCGAAATAATTATTGTCTCAAAATTCACCGGGACCATGATTAATCTTTCGACCCTAGTTGATTGGTGACATTTTGTGATCTTTGACAACTCAAATAAAAACAAGTTGTAAACAATTTTTGTTCTCTTTGTGTTTTGGAGATATGTTCTCTTATTTCCGGGTCGATGTTGAATATATGGGTTTGATATAAGATTGTCTCTTCCACCGTTAGAAATAAGAGGGAAAAATGTTGGTTTATAGGAGTGAAGCTGAATAAATTGACTAATGGTTTTGTGTTAAAATATGAATTTTACTTCTTATAATTTACTTAAAATTAATATAAAAATCAATGTAACCCCTACATAAAATTATTCCCTATTACACAATGATTGTGCTATGTGCACTAGCAGCGGGTGCTAACTGCGTGGATTACGGATCCGTTTGAACAACAATATGACAAATGTCTAACAATAATTACAAATTGTCGAAAAAAATACAAACAGATCCTAGATCCATATGAATTAAAAAAAATAAAAAATTAAAAGGACGGATCATATATTGATCCGCCCATGAACCTTGAATCATAATTTTTTTTTGAAAGAGGGTAAAAAATCCGTCATATGAGACCCCAAAACACACATGGATTTATGATCCGTGCATTTTTTTTTTTCTACAACTTATAATGATTGTTCGACAAGTGTTGTGTTGTGATTTAAACAGATTTATGATCCGTATGTTTAGAGTGTTGTTCTTGGTGCCAATAGAGAAATAGAATACTTTCCTCCCTTTACATTTTTTTAATTAAATAAAAGAACCAAAATTGAGTAAATGGGTAGTATTAATAAGGAGGGTATAAAGTACAACCTTCAAAATACCACCATTTAAATTTGAAAACATTTGGCTCCAGAGAAAGGACTTCTGACTTGTTGTCAAACAAGCCTGGCGTGTTTCTTATCATGGTTCGGGCTTGTTCCAAGTAATCTCTAAACAATGTCTCTTGAAACAAAAGGCCAAGTTATGGAATAAAACCTCCTCCGGCAACATTTTTCGGCAATTAAAAGAGGTAGAAGACAACTTGCTTGAGCATCAATCACAAAATGCCGGACAAATCACCTATTCAGATAACCATAAGGAAACTAACCTTCTAAGGAAAAAACAAAAACTGCTTCTCTTTCAGAAGAATTACTGGAATCAAAGAGCTAAAATCAAACATCTCAAGTATGCTGACTCAAACACAACATACTTCCACCGTGTGGCCTCAGGAAGAAGACACATAAAACAAATTCGCAATATAACGTCAACAGAAGGAACTCTTACAATAGGAGAGGAAAATGTTAAGTCTGAAATAAAGCGCGATTCTGAGAAAAGATTCAAGAAGGAACCCATATGTGATGATCTTCTAAATGAGCATCTACAACTTATCCACCCTGAAATCACTACGAAAGATAATGAATTTCTTATTAGACAACCTTCAAATAGCGAGATTAAACAAGCAGTTTTCAATATGGGTAACAATAAATCTCCAGGACCGGATGGCTTCATAGCTGAATTTTATAAGACATACTGGGACATTGTGGGCCCATCAATTATCAAGGCGGTCAAAGGCTTCTTCCACTCTGGCGAAATCCTCAAACAAATTAATCACACATTTATCTCTCTACTTCCCAATTGCGATAACCCAACAACCACAAGTCACTACCGACCTATCAACCTTTTCTCTACCCTATACAAAGTTATATCCAAAATCCTGACAGAAAGACTTAAAAAAATCATCAGCAAGTTGATTCATCCCCTTCAAGGGACATTTGTCTCGGACAGAGCCATCTAGTATAATGTCCTTATAACCCATGAGATATTCTACTCTTTCATAACTTGAACTGGTAGCGAGGGTTGACTAGCAATAAAACTTGATATGGAAAAGGCTTACGATAGAGTCGATTGAAACTTTACAGAAAAAATTCTAGAAAAATTTGGCTTCCATCCTACCTTTGTCTCTTGGGTTATGGAATGTATTACCACGGTCTCCTTCTCGGTTCTTATAAACAAAGGTCCTTCTGAGATGTTTACACCCTCTAGGGGCCTCCGTCAGGAGGACCCTCTCTCCCCCTTTTTGTTCATACTTGGTGCGGAGATCCTGTCTCGCAAACTATATCTTGAAGTCAGCTTGCCAAACAGTCCAGTTGGCTTCAGATTCGGTAGAAATGGTCCTCACATACCCTTTCTGGCTTTTGCTGACGACATTTTTTTTTCCTAAGGGTAGTATAGCAGTTGGGCTAAAAATCAAAATAATTATTAACGACTACTGCAAAATCTCAGGAAAAAGGGTTAACTACCAAAAATCAACCTTCTAAGGTACAAAAGGCATATCGACTTCCAAAATCCAAGAACTTTTTACTTGCCTAAACATCACAAGCGAAAACTCCCTAGAAAAATATCTTGGATGTCCTATTATCAATGGAAAAGTCAATAAGAATACTTTTGAGGGTATTATTTGTAAATTTGAAGAACAATTAAGCAAATGGAGGGCCAATGCCCTCTCTCAACAAAGGCGCACAATTCTTATTGGAACAAACTTGGCTACTAAACCGCTCTATACGATGCAGAGTTTTATGCTTCCCGCTTCGGTACACAAAGAACTAGATCAAATAAATATGACATTCTTTTGGAATAAAGACGTTCAACATCGCCCACTAATCAGCTGGGATAGAATTTGTAAACCTAAAAAACACGGGGGGCTTGGACTGCGGAAATCTAAAGAAATGAAAGAAGCTCTCCAGATGAAACTTCTATGAAAAATCCTAGCTGAACCAAATTAACAACGCTTGGGTGAAAATAGTAACGCATAAATATCTCGATTCAGCCGACTTTTTGCACTATCGTAGGAGGGGTGGCTCATCATGGCAATGGGCTAAGCTTACCCCCCTCCTAGGAAAGTTCAAGACTTGACTTATATGGTCCATTGGAACCGGTAAATCAATAAACTTCTGGTCGGACAATTGGTTGTCTACTTCCTCCATCACTGTTAGGCCTGACTGCCCAAACTCTTATGATGCAAATGAGTTTGTTTGTGACTACATTATGGGTGGTAGCTGGTGGATAGAAAAACTTAACGAAAAATTACCTAAATCCATTACAAAGGAAATTCTGGACATTCCATTGCCCGTTAACTACATTGAAGATCGTTTATATTGGTGACCCGATAAAGAAGGTTGGTTCACAACGTCAAATGCTTACAAGTTAACGTCTTCACAAAGCCCCTTGAGTGTTGACACTAACGCGTGGATTTGGAAGCTCGACACTCCTCCCAAAGTCAAGAATTTCTTATGGAAAATTTCCCAGAACGGTCTCCCTCATGTGTCTCGCCTAAATCAATGTGGTGTTGGCCCGCCGTCCACTTGCTGCTTGTGTAATAACGTAGTTGAAGATGACACCCACCTTTTAATTGAATGTCTGTATTTGAACCTACTTCATTCCCTATCGTCTTATAATCGATTAAAGATAACCACCCTCATTGCTCAATCACGCGAAATAAAACCTATCTTCGAATTCATAGGTTCTACTTTCTCAAAAACTGATAAAGAGAATCTAGCTTTTTCATGGTGGACAGTATGGTCCTCCAAGAACCAACATCTATTCAAACAAGTGCCAATCCCTAGTATCAATAGAATAAGACACATTATTAATACTCACATTACAAATTGGAAGAAAACTGCTTGGTTTGAGGAGGATTTTAATACGCCCTCTTCCTCTGCGTACACTTCTAATCAACATGGTAAACACAAAATCAAAAAACCGATCTCTTGGCGAAAACCCCCAATAGGTACGTTCAAACTCAACTTTGACGGATCTACCCTAGCAAACAAACAAAGCACGTCTGGAACAGCTATTCGGGATTGGAATGGAAAACCTATACACATTGGCTACCAAATTCTGGGTAGCCAAACCCCTCTCAAAGCTGAAGCTTTAGCCTTGAAAAAAGGCATTACGGAAACCTTGCGTCTACGCCTTAACAAAATACATATTGAAGGAGACTCTCTCATCATAATTAACCAATTGTTGGGCAAACATTTCCGTCCATGAGAAATTGAAACGATTATGACCGATATTAAAATCCTACTATCGACTGTGAAAGAAGTCTCCTTCTTTCACGTGCCTCAATTGAGCAATAGAGTGACTGATAAGGTTGCACACCTTCGCCACTTGCCCGGAGCGTCGATATCTCAAATAACTCTGGTCTTCTTGATCTCATCCGCAAGGATGCTCTCGGGTAGAGTCCCTCTCACCCGAATTCTTTCATAATATAAATAAATAAAATAAATAAGGAGGGTATAAGAAAATTAAAAGATGAGATGTTTGAACAAGAAAAAAAAACGGTACTGAACACTGATGAGAGGCAGCTAGCAAGACTCGTTTGCATACGGCAACTGGGCCTTCTTTATTTGACTCAATTACTCGTTTTCACTGTAACGCGTGTTTTGTGTCTCAACACAAACAAAACCAACAACTTTCACAATCAATCGGATTGGGATTCAATACATTATACATTCCGGTGGTTGATTTACTATCCCACGGAGAATTAATTGTATCATTTCGCAATCTGTTTTCTTTGATCGACGAGAACGTGCGAGACCCATTCTTCTCTCGCGGTGCCAAGAGGGCCGGTGCTGCTTCGATAGCGAGAGCTTTAGGGCTGCGGAGACAATGAGAGAGCGCGGATTGCTTGTCAGTGGTAGTTCTGGGTAACCATTACGAAATAGTTCAGTTGGAAAAGACTTACGAGCAAAAAATCAAGGTAGATCGGGGTGGTTTAGGGGTGGAAACTCTCTTGAAAAAATATCAGAATTTTTTTCATATTTTTTGTTGTAATTTTTAATAATTTTAAAAATTAATAAGTTTAAACAGAATAAAAAATTACAAAGATAGTTTAACTCCGTTGAGAATGAGAAGTAGTTATCATTTTGATGCCATGAGTTTACAACTCTTTAATTAACCTTCAGTTTTCTTATTATGACGAGGAACCCACCTTTGGTGGCAAACTCTGGGCATGTTCCAGTCGGCAAGAGTCACACACCAGGTAAACCGGCTTGCGCCGACTGGCTCGACCCACTGAAAAGGAGCAAGACAAACCTTAGATTTTAATCCAAGGAAAGGAGCGGAGGTAGAGATCGAACCCGAGACCTCCTAACATCCCCTCTTACTCCCCACCAGTGAGCCACCCCGACTGGGGCATTTTTCTTAATTTTCTTCTATTGAAAATAACTAATTACTTACAAATTAAAGGGTTTTTTTTATAGATCCACCAATGCTGAAAGTTCCAGTGAGAGGAGGAAGCATGTACATTGACGAGTTTATTAAGATGGGGGTGTGTTGTTCTACATGTGAGAAACAAAGAAAAAAATTGCATAACTAAGAAGATATATACTCCGTAGTCATGATACATTAATACACTCGGTACGGTTGTTCAAACACTCATAATTGCTCAATTAGGGTGTAGGTCCTGTTTTCAGTGAAAGCCACCATTATTTGAAAATGACAAATTGTTGTGACATGGTTTAATTAGAGGCCATTACTTTAGAAGTGATTTTGCCCTGACTCGTGGTGGAAGTTGGTAATTGGCGTCGCTTTTTAAGATTATGCAACACCTTTGATTGCATGCACTTACCAACGATGGTTAGGAATCTCACAAGAACTCAAAAAAATTGTGTTAAAAGGAGAACACAATCAAAATGTTTGTGTTTTTTTCTTTGTAAATTGTAACTCAATTGCATTTTTTGAAAGAAAGAAACGTGGGCAACAACACTCCTTGAATTTGTAAATAAAGAGCGGTCATAGGGCAACAACACTCCACAATAGCATGAAATATGCCAGTCAATCAAAACAATTAAGATCGAAGAAGAGAAATCTGAAAGTTTTAAAAATGTTCAATTGGTTTGAAAGAGTTATTGATAACTTTTCCGCGACATATATATGATTCAAGATATATATAATAAAATGTACGAGTACAAAAAGATATCACACCATACCACATATCAAACTGGCATCAACCACGATACTCATTTGTGGTCTCTTATCTCATTTCTCAATTACTCTAAGCGGAAAACTCTTAATTCTTTATATGAAGATTATCATGATGATGATCACCTTTCCTCATTCCTTAAGCTTAGCTTCCTTAAGCTTCGTTTTACCTTGCCTTCAGTTGTAATAACAGCTAGCTACAAGTTACAACTGTCATTTTATTCTTCTTTTGTTGCTTTTCTTTGGCATGTAATAAGCCCTTAGGCATGGATATCACGTGACATCTGTTGTACTATATATAGTCAGCTGTCACCTCCCAATGATGTAGGGTTTTTGGGATCATCAAATGCAGCTCCTGCTGCTAGCCGCCTCTGCAACCTTCCATTTTGATCAAACACATTAATGAAACAGTGACTATGATTAACTGATTTTCCTTGATATAGTGTTGCCTTATGTATGAATCTTGATGCGTGCAGGGTGATTGAACCTTAATCTTACAGATTTCATGGTATTAGAGCCTCGGGCTCACGATCAGATCTTATTTCCGCTAAGAAGATAGTCAGAGAGGAAGACATTTTATGGTGATAATAGTCAGACCATCTGGGATCACTCAAGGTAACTTAAATGGTCCCTTATTCTTATCTAATTCAGATCATCCGGGATCTCAGTTGGTGGCTGTGTTATTTGATGGAACTAACTTCATGACATGGAGTAGAGGCATAATGATGGCCTTAATTAGGAGCTAAGTGTAAGCTTGGGTTTATAACTGGAAATTGTGTGAAACCAAATGAGGAAGGGATTGATTTACAAAGGCGGATAAGGGCTGATTTCATGGTTAGATGTTGGATCTTGAATTCAATGAGTAAAAACATTGTTGAGGGATTGATGTTTATTGATTCCACCAAGCAGTTGTGGGATGAAATCACTAAGAGGTACAATCAGACTAATGCTCCCTTGATTTTTCACATCAAAAAAAGTTGAACAACGTGAGTAAAGGAAATATGAGCTTAACTGATCTATACAACACCTTGAAGAAGCCCTGGGATGAGCTTCAAGTGTTAGAAAAGATGTCAGAATGCTCATGTGGAGCTATGCGAAATTGCTCTTGTAATCTTGCCAAGCATATAAATGAAATTGAGTCTAAGAACAGGTTGATGCAACTGCTAGCCAGTCTAAATGATGGGTATGAAGAAGCTAGAAGATCTATCTTTGCAACTGATCCTCTTCCATCAGTTAGTAAGGCATTTTACATCTTGCAACAAGTTGAGATGGGAACTGAGGCCTCGGGTGGAGCTTCAAGTGGAGTGACAGATGCTAGTGCTTTTGCTGCTAGTAAGAATCATAGCTCAGGACAGAGAAAACAATCCTACAATGGGCAAGGGAATGGAGGCTATACAGGACATGGCAATACCTCCTTTAGAGGACATGGCAACACTTTCTTTGGAGGACAGAATCAGAAGAAAGACAGGAGAAAGCCGAAGAGAATCAAGCAGGCTTCTAAATGCTCTCATTGCAAGATGAAGGGACACACAACAAAGGAATGCTTCAAACTCCATGGAGTACCAGACTGGTACAAGGAGTTGAAGGAGAGTCAAGAGAAATAATCGAAATGCAAGAAGCTCAACAAATGCAGCAGGGACCATGAACACTCCTTTGGATGAAGGCACATGAAATTCAATCAGAAGAGCAGATGGACAATGCTATGGTGAATGCAATTTATCAATTCTTGAGAAGAATGAAGGGAAAGGGTTAGGAAGAGAGTGCTTTTGCAAACTTTGCAGGTAAACTGTCTAATTATGATAGTTGTGTTAAACTATCTATACAGACATGAATAGAGTGGATAGTAGACACTGGGGCTAGTGATTATATGATGCCCATTGAGCAATTTTCTCAATCAAGGATCAAACTGGATAAGCCTATTCATATAGGATTTCTAGATGATAGCGTGAAAACTATTACAGAATCAGGAAAACTGCAGTTAACTGATTCAATTTGGTTGAATGATGTGCTTCTGGTTCTAGATTTCAAACATATTTGGATGTCAGTTGGAAGATTGCTTGATGACAATGATCTGATTGTTATGTTCACTCGTGCTTGTTGTTATATTCAGGTCCCTGGAACTAATGAGATGGTGCTGTTAGGATAGAGAAAACATGAGCTCTATAGATTATTTGACAGATGATCAAGCTAGAAGCTGGAACCAAGTAAACAGAAGTAGTTTTTTTCCTTTTGCTCACTGTAACAAGGCTAGCTGTGATTTGGATTTGACACATCCTAGACTAGCTTGGACATAGTTCCATTTCAAAAATGAGACATTTGCAGTTTGTGAATCAGATAGAGTTGGGAAGTTTTCATTGTGACACTTGTGTTTTGTGCAAACATCACATGCTTTCTTTTCAAAGAAATGATAGTAAAGCTAATGAGCCTTTTAATTTGATTCATATGGATCTATGGGATCCATACAGACATCCTACTTATAGTGGTTTTCAATATTTCTTAACCATTCTTGATGATTGTTCAAGAATTACTTGGACATTCTTGCTTAAGAACAAAATGCAAGTGTACAACAAACATGTGGTTGATTTCCTAGCTTATGTTAGGAATCAATTTGAATCCTCTGTGAAGTGCATCAGAATAGATAATGGCATAGAATTCACATCAAGGCAGTGTCAGGAGTTATTTGCTGAGAAAGGAACTTTGCATCAAAGGATCGTGCCATACACTCCTCGGCAGAATGGAAGAGTAAAGAGAAAGAAGACACTTAGTGGAGACTGCAAAAAACATGAGATTGCATGCACATTTGCCTGTGAAATTTTGGGGAGAATGCATCTTATCTGCTACGTATCATGTATGTCATAAATAAATTGCCAACAGAAGTCTTAAATTGGAAATCACCTTATGAGGTGTTGTTCGGAAAACATGCTGCCTATGATGCTTATGCTATCCATCCATTAATCAGCCTGGGACAGATAAGATAGGAGCTAAATCCAGAAGATGTGTATTCCTTAGCTACCCACATGGCCAGAAAGCTTACAAGGTGTGGGATATTGAGGCAAGAAGCACCTTTGTAAGCAGAGACATAACCTTTCAAGAGAAAATATCCCCTTTCAAAACAGTGAATGAATCTGTCATAGTAGATGATGCTCAACATGTTCATTATTTGCCATTAGTCAATCCAGCCTCAGATGACTTCCAACAAAAACACAATATCCCATTACCCATTTGTCCTCATCCTCAGAATTTACTTCGTATAATTCTCAGCAAAATGTAAATGACACAGAAGATTCCCATTCCCAACCAATCCCACCACAAAATAACCCACAAAATGACCCATGCCAACACCTCCACAAAATAGCCAACAAACAAATCCTCAACCTAGCTTTCTGGATGATCATGTTGAGTTTCTTCCCTTGAGAAGATCATCCAGAGTAGTTCCTAGACCACAACACTTTCTTGGCCATATGTCTTGATCAGTCTCATGATCTTTGACTCAAAATTTGTGACATCATTTCCTCTTATGGAAAATTATCATGAACCTGTGCATTACATACATGTTGTGCAAGAGAAGCACTGGATAGATGCTATGAACAGAGAAATTGATGCTCTTCAAAATAATGATACATGGGAGCTCTTTGAACTGCCACCAGGAAATAAAGCAATAGGGAGCAAATGGGTTTATAAGATTAAATATAAACCATATGGATCTGTTGAAAGATTTAAAGCAAGGTTGGTGACAAAGGGTTATAATCAGATAAACGGTGATAACTCCCTCCCTTGATGAAAATCGGAATAAATGTTTCAAAGGCCTTGACAGGATGTTTGTGTCAAAGGTCTTGGAGCATTAACAGTTGATGAAATACAAAACCTATTTTATAAGTCCGAATATTATTTAATCTTATTATATACTTCCTTTATATTATATATATATATATATATATGTATGTATGACTAATCTTTCAGGAAGTATTTCGAGATTATATCTTTCCTTATGGTGCATATTGAGGAGATCCAATTCAAAGAAGATCATGTCTTCAAAGTGTCCAAAAATAGAAGATCCGGGCGCACCATGATCTTTACTAGCTGTTGTTGAAGATCCGGTGTTGAAGAACCTCATGCTCCATATTACTTCTATAAAGGAAAGGAAGAAGAAGACAGAACACACAAGTGCTACACGAGCTTTCATTCATTCAAGCAAGATCTGTCTTCCAAGTGTCTCTCTGCTAGCGCTCAAGAGTTTGTTGTTTATTTCAAAGCCTTTGAGAGTCACTGTGAGCTTATAGGATATATTTATTTAAAGTGTTACTCGAGAGTTTGTAACTCGGGAAGTTGCACTAGGCTATTGATTTGTGAGAGTAAGAGGATTGTACTAGATAGCTGAGAGAGGTGGGGCTCTTCTAGATTGGTCTAGGACTCCAAGGGAACGTGAGTTGACTAGATTGCAATTGTATAGGAGAGAGGCTTCTCAGTGAGCTATTAGGATCCTAAGCTAAGCGAATCAATAAAGCCTTTTGAATCCTAGGGTTGTGGAAGAACCCTAGGCGGGGACGTAGGCCAAGTTCGTGCCGAACCTCGTAAACAATTACTCGTGTCCTTTACTTATTGCTTTACCTTATTTCCGCACTTGGTTCGATTATCTAACTTTGTGATTCAGGTTTAATCTCAAAGGTTTTGGTACAAGCTCCAAAAGTCTTGAGACTTTCTGCGAAAAACGGGCATACTCTATTCAACCCCCCTTCTTGAGTATTTCTATATTACATTGTTTTATATTATCGAACCTTCAAACGGGAAGGATTATAAGCATACCTTCTCACCTGTTGCCAAGTTTAGCACAGTAAGGATTTTATTGGCTCTAGCCACTACCAAGAACGGGCCTCTGCACCAACTTGATGTGAACAATGCCTTCCTACATGGGCATTTAGATGAAGAAGTGTACATGGTGCCACCTGAAGGGTATGTTATGTTGATGATCTCTTATTAACGGGAGATGATGAGGCATTCACTAGCAAAACCAAAACAGCCTTACACAATGCATTTACCATAAAGGATTTGGGAAATGCAAGATATTTTATAGGACTGGAAGTCTCAAGAAATGATATAGGGACACACTTGCATCAAAGAAAGTATGTATTGGACATCTTAACTGATTGCAACACGATGGAGTGCAAGCCTGCATCTTTTCCTTTACCTCGAGGGCTGAAATTGTCCATAGATACATGTGAAGTGATTACAGATCCAGAGGTCTATACAAGATTGATTGGGAGATTGTTGTTCTTAAATCTTACAAGGCCTGATGTTACTTATGATGTTCAACATCTGAGTCAATTCATGTCAAATCCTAGAGTGCCTCACTACAATGCTGCTCTCCATGTAGTGAGATATTTGAACGATACTATTACAGTGGGCTTGTTCTATCCAATGAATTCATCCATGAGTTTGACGGCTTACTGTGATGCAGATTGGGGCACTTGTCAATTCAGTGCAAAGTCATTGGATATTTGGGAATTCTCTGGTCTCATGGAAAACGAATAAGCAAAATACAGTCTCAAAATCATTAGCTGAAGCTGAGTATAGAAGCATGTCAACCACAACCTGTGAAATGATATGGGTGGAAGACATACTTGATGCATTGACAATTCAAATTCCTAGGCCGATTCCCTTATATTGTGATAGCAGATCAGCTATTCACATTGCTGAAAATCTAGTATTTCATGAAAGAACCAAACATTTGAAGATTGATTGTCACTTCATTAGACAATATTTGATCTTTGGATTTGTTCTTCCTCAACATGTGAGAATAGGAGTACAATTGGCTGCTATACTTACCAAGCCCTTAGGAGAAAAACAACACATGTTCTTTGCTCTCAAGTTGGGACTTGTAGTACTAGTGATGATCGAAGGTGTTGAGCGTTGACTCCAAAGTAGTACCAGTGATGATCGAAGGTGTTGAGCGTTCACAACTCTTAACTCTATTTCAAGATATAAATCATATAGCATCTCCAACCGATTCCTCCTTTTGAATTTTTTTTTATGGCTTCCTAAATTCGAGATACAAAGTCGTCATAGCTAATTTTCTAAATACAATGCTTTTAATGTGTAGATAATTTCACAACTATATAGTAGAAAAATTCTTCAGTACCCAAGCAATTAATTTCTTGGTCAAACAAACAACAACAACCTAGTATATCTCGCGATTAAGCGGGGTATGGGGGATCAGGAGGTACACACTCTTTCTCCGAACTAGTCGAGAGTGTTTCCGATATATCCAAAAATAACAGAACAAATGAACAGAATGATACTCCCTCCGTTTTAAATTAAAAGTCATTTGTCATTTAGTGCACACATTTTAATTAAGGAGATAAAAACTATATAGAATATTATTTTTTTAATCAATTTTTTTTAATTATTTTATACTTTTTATTATACTCGGGGGGTTTGAAATACCAACTACGTGTCCCCACTGTGACTCAAACTATGAAGACCTTCAACATATACTATGACATTGCCCTATGTCAAGAATGATAATATCATCATTAGACCCTTCACTACTGCTGCTACTGAACCGATGTTTTGATCAAGAAACTAACATAAATAACATAATCCGTGAAATTAAAGAGACTATTGGGCCCACTCGGTTTGGTAGGCTTGGTATGGCCTGGTGGTGCCTGTGGTACTTCTGTAACAAAGCACTGTTTGACAATGCGAACCCAAACACAATAGGTATAATATCTTTCGTAAAAGACCAGCAATACATGGGGAACCACTCAAAAGAATGAGATGAACCCGAATCTAACAAAGTGCCTGGAAAAACCGGGTCTCAACTACAAAAATTGCATAAAAAAGGAATAAAATGGCAACCACCAAAGGATGGCATGTACAAACTCAACTTCGACGGTGCCTTCTCAACCTCCTCACTGGGATCATATGGCTTTATCATCAGAAATCAATCCGGATCTCCGGTCCTCATGGCCGATGGGCCCTCTTCGATAGCCTCTGCAGCGAGTTCAGAGGTGTTGCCTTGTGGAAAGGGATTACATCGGCTATTGACCTACATTTACCTAACTTAGTAATCGAAGGTGACAACCTCACTGTAATAAACAACCTTAAAGGAAATGGGAAACCTACGGGCGAATCGGAAATGGTTGTCTCGGACAGTCTAGTCTCCCTACGTTTTTTTCAGTCTACTGAGATCCGTCATGCTTACATGGAAGCAAATCGTGTTGCAGACCATCTTTCGCATTTTAACTTTGCTTTCACGAGTAATCTATCCCCTGACGACTATGTGCTTCGTAATCTCATCCATATGGATGCTCTTGGCATTTAGGATGATGGAGGACCATCCCAAGAACCACTCGATGCACCTCATTTCGTAGATGGATATGGACCTATCACAAGGTCACGAGCTAAGAAGATAAGAGAGGAACTTAATGCTTTCATCATCCACCATATGAAGCTGGTGCTACCAAAGGACCCCGAGGATGACCTCATCACATTGCTTGAAACCGCACCATTCTCAGGTTCGACTTATGGTGATTCAGCCACCACCCATACTTAGCCTTTCATTTGCTTGCTTGTTTTGGACTTAGAGTTTCGGGCCTTTGTTTGAGTTTAGTAGGACTTGTTGAGATCTTGTGTTTTTTGGGCCCTTGCTTTTGAGCTGATTTTCTCTCCTATTTAAGGCTTGTAAACTCTCATTTGAAGACACTTTTGAATCTTGTTGATGAAAATCTAGTTGGTTTCACTCTCCAAAGGTGAAAGCTTCATGCCTGTGTGCATGTGTGTTGCATTTACTTCGGTTGTACTTGGTTTTGTCAATTTACCGAAGATTGGTGATTCCGAGATGAGCACGAACCTCCTCCTTGTGCGTCCATGGCCACCCATGGTTTTGTCAGGTTGTATAGGGTTGGTTTTGGTGTCATTCAAGTTGGTTCTTAGTGTATTGTCCCAATTGGTCTTCTTGTTTTTCATCAAGGTTGAATCCTCCTATCTTTTCCTTTCATTTCTCTTTATTTTGTTTTGATTTTTCCCTTTCACTTGGTCGAGCCTTGCTCTCAAGGTTTAACCCCCCTTTGCTGCATTTTCTTGTCTCATTTGTGCCATTTCTTTGTGTTCTTGTGAGTCCGAATCCACAACGTCAAATAGGTCGGGAAAACAATGGCTAACCCCGCATCAAATTGGTATCAGAGCATATGTTCACTTGGCGTTGTTTGAAACAAGAACGATCAAACCAAGAATCACTTTCTCTTGGTAAGTTTTACAAGAAATTTCTTGTTCAATGTCTTGATGTTATTCTATTGGGTTGATTTTCTGGTATTGGCGCTTGTGCATGCAATTTCTCATTTTCGGCCACCCTACCACGACCACAGCCCCACTAGTGCACCACCAAAGCCCCCATCTCAGCCACTAGCTGATCATTTGTGCTTTCTCAAGAAGCTTGTCCTTGGAATTTCCACAAAAAAAAAATCAGACCTTGTGCTTCCCCAAAAAGTTGTCCACTTTATTGTTTCTCCAAAAAGTTGTCTCTTGTGTGCTTTTCCAAGAAGCATTGACATTTTGTTATCTTTTCAGATTTTATTTTATTAGTTACCGTTTCATATTTGTGTTGAGAGAGAGAGAGAGGTAAAACCGATTTTTTTTAAAAAAAAAGTCAAATTCGGTTTTTCTGGAAAAAAAAAAGAGAAGAAAAGAAATAGAGTGACATCTTATGCATGTTATTGAAGTGTTCTAGTTGATATTCATACTATAATATTTTCACTTCATCTTAGTGTTGCTTGGAAAAACAAAGCAAAGCTTATTTGGCTTGTTGTGCTTGCTTGCTGAAATCAAACCTTGTTTGCATTGTGTTAGCTTGCTCATTGTGTTGCAAACCTATTCATTGAACACGTTGCATCCACCCTTCGCAGCCACTACCTAATGATTTTGAGCCTAAATTGCACCCCCTTTGCACATTTGAGTGCCATTGCATGATATTGATACATGAGAATAAGATAAGGGGTTTAACCTTGTAAAACTCGGTAAAACACTTATTCTTAGTAAAAAAAAAGAGCTCATTGTGTCGATCGTTCATAATTGTTTCGGGTGTTTGTTTAACTATAATTCTATTCATTGAGTCTCTAGCCGCACCTAGAATCTGCTTGTTTGGTATTAAGATCAGCCCTTATTCTTGTTGTGCTCTTTAAAGTTTGCTAATCTTGTGGTTGGTTATTGACTCTACTAAGGCAAATTTGAAGCTAGGTTGCAACATTAGGAGAGGAGTGAAACACTTGTGAGGTTGGTTTTTGCTTTCAGTAACCTAATAAGTTTGTTAGTGTATTTGAGAATGTCTAACGCAGATTCTCACCCTTCGAACCATTCTAATGGAAGCGGGTCGGAGCCAATATCCCCGGAGTTGTTCAACATGCTTAAAACCATGTTGGACAACATTGGCCAGCTCACGGCTCGAATGGTGGCTTTGGAGACATGTACACCACCCCGAGATGCGCCCCATCAAGTGCGGGAGGTAGACGTCTTGTTCCTAACAATGTTCCTCCTATACATGATGATCGCATGCCTCCAAGAAGGCAATATGACTACTTTGAAGAGCAAGAGGAGGATTGGGAACCACCCCGAGGCCTTGGATACCAACAACGGAGAGCTCGTGAACAAGAGCAAGATGGAATAGGCAAAATAATGGTCAAAATTCCAACTTTTGAAGGGAAGTGTGATGCTGACCTTTATTTGGATTGGGAGACAAAAATTGAGCAAATTTAGAGCTGCCACAATTTCCCAAAAGAGAAAAAGGTACAACTCGCAGCCCTTGAATTTACCGGCTATGCGCTAATTTGGTGGGATAGTGTTGTGAAAGAAAGAAGGCAAGTTCTAGATCTAGCCGTGGTCACTTGGGACTAAATGAAGGCCTTGATGAGGTCTCGATTCATTCCTCAACACCACACCCGGGAGCTAAGACAAAGATTGGAAAATTTGAAGCAAGGCTCCATGAGTGCGAAGGAAACATACAATGCCATGCAAGTGGCAATGGTAAGAGCCAATGTGGTTGAGGACGATGAAGCCACAACGGTGAGATACCTAAGAGTTCTTAACCATTCCCTAGCTAACAAAGTAGATTGTTATCCTTATGAGTCCATGACAGATTTTCTACACCTAGCAATCAAAGTGGAAAGAAAGCTCAAAGCTAGGAATCAAGGAGGAAGGACCTCGAATGGCTACCCTACCACATGGAAGGCACCAACTCAAAGCCGAGGGTACCACCCCTATGGGAGGGAAGCGGTGCAAGAAAAAGAAAAAGGATCTAACTTCAATCATCAAGGAGAGCAAGGTGATCATAGCAAAGGCTACCCTACAAATGCACCTTCATCATCATTTCGGCCATCTAATGGGGTTTCTCCAGCCCCACAAGGGAGTAACTCTAACCCCTCTTCTAGAACTAGAGATATTATGTGCTTTAAGTGTCAAGGAAGAGGTCATATGATGAAAGATTGTCCTAACAAGAAAACTCTCATGATTAATCATTTAGGGCAATACGAATCTGAATATGATTATGATGATAATGTTTTGTGTGATGATGATGTGAATTTGCATGCTTGTGATGATAATAATGACAATGGGATTGAGTTTGAGCATAGAGAAAAAAATTTCCATCCTCGTTGTCTCGTTAAGAAAAAGGTGTGCAACATGATAATAGATGGAGGAAGTTGTAATCTTGCTAGCATTGAAATGGTTCAAAAATTACAACTTTCAACATTGAGTCACCCTAGACCCTACAAATTACATTAGATGAATGATTGTGGTGAATTGAAAGTGAAGAAGCAAGTTAAGGTTGCCATAACACTAGGACATTATGAGGAATTGAGGATAGTGTTTTATGTGATGTAGTGCCTATGCAAACTTGTCATATTCTTTTGGGTCGTCCATGACAATATGATAGGAAGGTCATTCATGAATCATTATGGTTTCACTAATCGTCATTCTTTTGTGTTTAAGGGGAAGAATGTCATCCTCAAGCCCATGACCCCAACCCAAGTTGCCGACGAGTATGAGAAGAAACGGGGAAGGGAGGAGAAGAAAGGGCGGGAGGAAACCGAGTGTTCACAGCCCAAGACCACACCACACCCATCATCGTCCATTAAGCCGAGCCAACCTAAGGGAATTTGGGAGAATAAGGGAGTTCTTCTAGCCTATAAGCAAGACCTTAAGGAGTACCTTGACCCCAAGACCACTCTTATGTTGTTATGTAAGGAGCTTGCTTTGTTGAGTGATGATCTTAAGGTTAACCTACCTAAGAGGATTTTGGGGCTACTTGATGAGTTTAAGGACGTGTTTCCCGAAGAGATTCCAGTCGGTCTACCGCATATTAGAGACATTGAGCACCAAATAGACCTTGTTTCGGGAACCACCTTACCTAACCGCCCAGCCTATAGGATGAACCCTAAGGAAACCCAAGAGATCCAATCTCAAGTGCAAGAGTTGTTGGATAAAGGTTATGTGAGGGAGACCCTTAGCCCATGTGTTGTTCCCGTACTTCTAGTGCTAAAGAAGGATGGTTCGTGGAGGATGTGTGTGGATTGTCGAGCCATCAACAACATCACGGTGAAGTACCGCCAACCAATGCCCTGCTTAGATAACATGTTAGACGAGTTACATGGAGCCACTATATTTTCTAAGATTGATCTAAAGAGTGGGTACTATCAAATTCGTATGAGGGAGGGGGATGAGTGGAAAACAACCTTTAAGACCAAGTTCGGTCTTATGAGTGGTTAGTTATGCCCTTTGGGCTTACTAACGCCCCTAGCACTTCCATGCGTCTTATGAATCATGTTCATAGGCATTTCATAGGGAAATTTGTTTTGGTTTATTTTGATGATATACTTGTGTATAGTAGATCCCTAGAAGAGCATAAGTTACATTTACGAGAAGTGTTATCTACTCTTCGTCATGAGCACCTTTATGCTAATTTGGAGAAATGTGAGCTTTGCACTAATTATGTTACTTTTCTTGGTTTTGTGGTCAGCTCACATGGATTGAAGGTGGACGAGAGCAAGATCAAAGCGATCCAAGAATGACCTACTCCTACATCAATTGGCCATGTTCGGAGCTTCATTGGATTAGCTAGCTTCTATCACCGGTTCATGAGGGATTTCAGCACCATTGCAGCCCCTCTAACCGATATCACCAAGAAGCATCACCCATTCACATAGGAAAAGGCCCAAGAGAAGGCGTTCAACGTCCTAAAGAAGCATCTCACACAGGCCCCGGTCTTAGCACTTCCGGATTTCAACCAGCCCTTCGAAGTGGAGTGTGATGCATCGGGCATAGGCATTGGTAGAGTTCTCATGCAAGAAGGTAAGCCCATTGCCTATTTTTCAGAAAAATTGAAAAGAGCTTGTCTTAATTACTCTACTTATGATAAAGAGTTGTATGCGTTATTTAGAGTTCTTAAGACATGACAACATTATCTTTGGCCTAGGGAGTTTATTTTGCACACTGATCATGAGTCCTTAAAGCATTTTAAGAGCCAAGACAAGTTGGATAGGAGGCATGGTTGTTGGATGGAGTTTATAGAAACATTCCCTTACGTCATTAAGTATAAGAAAGGAAAGGATAATGTTATGGCAGATGCCCTTTCGAGGATATACATGTTGTTGTCTACATTAGACTCAAGGATCTTAGGCTTTGCATATATTAAGGAGCTTTATGTAGATAACCCTGATTTTGGAGAGATTTACAATCATTGTGTGGCTAAAAGATCCTTAGATAAGTACTACTTGTTTGATGGATTTTTTTTCAAGATTGACAAGGTTTGCATTCCCCGTTGTTCCCTTAGGCTCTTGTTGGTTGAGGAAGCTCACAGAGGCGGATTGATGGGCCATTTTGGGAGGGATAAGACCTATCATATGCTACATACACATTTCTTTTGGCCTCACATGCTTCGGGATGTAGAACATTTGGTTAAGAGATGTGTTGATTGTTTGAAGGCTAAGTCTAGGTTAAAACCCCATGGCTTGTATTGTCCATTGCCCATTCTTGCAGCCCCTTGGGAGGACATATCCATGGACTTTATTGTTGGGTTACCTAGGACTAAGAAGGGGAGGGATTCGATCTTTGTGGTTGTTGATCGTTTCTCTAAAAGGCTCACTTTATTGCTTGTCATAAGACCGATGATGCCTCTAATGTAGCTAACCTTTTCTTTAGAGAGATTGTTAGGCTCCGTGGAGTACCTAAGACTATAGTGAGCGATCAGGATGTGAAATTTCTTAGCCACTTTTGGAGGACTCTTTGGGGTAAACTAGGGACGAAGTTGCTGTTTTCCACCTCTAGTCACCCACAAACCGATGGGCAAACGGAGGTAACCAATAGGACCCTTACTACCATCCTTAGGGCCATCATTAGGAACAATTTGAGGTTGTCGGAGGATGCTTTGCCTCATTTGGAGTTTGCTTATAACCGGACTGTGCATTCATCTACTAAGCTTACACCATTTGAGTGCGTTTATGGTACTAACCCACTAACCCCTTTGGATCTTACCCCATGTCCCATGATGGGAGAAAGAAGACTTTGATGCAGGAAAACAGGTGGAGTTCATTTGGGAGCTTCATGAGCGTACTCGTGTCCGGCTAATTCAAAATGCTGAAGAGAATGCCAAACGAGCCAACAAGGGGCGTCGCAAGATGATTTTTCCAGCCCGGTGATCTAGTTTGGGTGCATTTGCAAAAGGAGCGATTTCCAAACAAGCGCAAGTCCAAGCTTGCTCCTCGAGGAGATGGTCCATTCAAGGTATTGCAACGATTCGGGGATAATGCCTACCAGATTGACCTACCGGGTGACTATGGAGTTAGTTCAACATTCAATGTCGCCGATCTCACCCCCTACCTTGCTGAGGATGAAGATATGGATTCGAGGTCGAATCCTTTCCAAGAAGGGGATAATGATGGAGGACTATCCCAAGAACCACTCGATGCACCTCATTTCGGAGATGGATATGGACCAATCACAAGGTCACGAGCTAAGAAGATAAGAGAGGAATTTAACACTCTCATCATCCACCATATGAAGCTGGTGCTACCAAAGGACCCCGAGGATGACATCATCACATTGCTTGAAACCGCACCATTCTCGGGTTCGACTAAGGGTGATTCAGCCACCACCCATACTTAGCCTTTCATTTGCTTGCTTGTTTTGGATTTAGAGTTTTGGGCCTTTGTTTGGGTTTAGTAGGACTTGTTGAGATCTTGTGTTTTTTGGGCCCTTGCTTTTGAGCTGATTTTCTCTCCTATTTAAGACTTGTAAACTCTCATTTGAAGACACTTTTGAATCTTGTTGATGAAAATCTAGTTGGTTACACTCTCCAAAGGTGAAAGCTTCATGCCTTGTGTGCATGTGTGTTGCATTTACTTCGGTTGTACTTGGTTTTGTCAATTTCCCGAAGATTGGTGATTCCGAGATGAGCACGAACCTCCTCCTTGTGCGTCCATGGCCACCCATGGTTGTGTAAGGTTGTATAGGGTTGGTTTTGGTGTCATTCAAGTTGGTTCTTAGTGTATTGTCTCAATTGGTCTTCTTGCTTTTCATCAAGGTTGATTCCTCCTATCTTTCCCTTTCATTTCTCTTTATTTTGTTCTGTTTTTTCCCTTTCACTTGGTCGAGCCTTGCTCCCAAGGTTTAACCCCCCTTCGCTGCATTTTCTTGTCTAATTTGTGCCACTTCTTTGTGTTCTTATGAGTCCGAGTCCACAACGTCAAATAGGTCGGGAAAACAGCGGCTAACCCCGCATCATAGGGCATCCCTTTAGCCAAATTATTTTCGGGTAAAAAAAAAGTATGAAATTACAAAAAAATATCATTAAAAAATAATATTTTATAGAGTTTTTACCCTTAACATATATGTCGAAAAATAAGATGACTTTATTATGAAACAAGTAGAACAATGAGGAACTAAAAGCCCGAAAAGAAGCATAAATGTAAAGAATCGTGAATTTCTTGATCAAACAATTATGAATATAAAGAGTAATATAGTATTTATTTGGTGTTACATCACTTGTCAAAGAATCTATTAACATCAGATTTCAATGAAGAATATGGAAATGCAACCAAATGTATATAAATGGCAACAAAAACAAATTAAAAGTGGGAAAGTGAAATCCTAAAACGACATAAATGTATGTATCTATATTCCAATTTCTTTTTCCTTTTTGTTAGAAAAGTGTGTGAAAAATTAATTTGACTTGGTCAAACTTACAGCAAGCCGGTGAAGTATGGGACCCCCGTCTGCGATAACCAGTCATCGGCGAGCAGAAAACTCGACGCCGTGAAGTTACTCGCGTCGGTGGAATTCATAATATGGTAACCCGGCCACGTCACCCGGTTCTCCGTGCCCGAACCCGGTCCGGTGTTATTAAACTCGCCGTAGTAGAGCGTGTCGAGGGCGAACGTGCCGTTCCAGGCCATCCACCCGGCGGCGTTGATGAAGCCGTCGATGTACGACTGGAGGTACACAGTGCGGGAGTACTGCTTCCAGGGGCGGCCGAGGTAGGTCTGGGTGGAGGAGTTGGAGGCGGCGAGGTCGGCGGCGGGGCGGATGGTGCAGTTGTGGAGGGAGGTGCCGGTGTTCTGGTTGGGGTCGGTGCGGCCCTGCGCGGTGATGGCGTTGAATTGGCCGGTCATCGGGAGCCGCGGGTAGAGGTTGCAGTCCTGGAACACGGCGGCCGCGTTGCCGAAGATGAAGTCCACCGTGCCGTACACGTCGCACTCCCGGTAGAACTGCCGGAGCGAGTGTGTGTAGAGGGTGTCCTGGTACGCCTCGAAGCTGCAGCTGTAGAAGGTTGAGAGGTCGGCGCCGTTTCGCAGCGCCACCGCCTGGTGCTTCGCCGCCCCGGCGGTGTTTCTCACCGTTATGTTCACCCCTACGAACCCCGTCCCCACCACGGCTGTTGCATCCAAAAGGGCAAAGTTGTAATTAGATTAAAATGTATCAAATACTAGCTGAATTTTTTTTAAAAAAAAATTATATTTAAATCATAAAAGTTTAAGGATATATATTTTTCTAGGAATATAAATAATTCTACCTGCACAATCTATATAAACTCTTAATTTAGAAGAGTTTAGATGACGGGTCAAGCTTAGAGGAATTTTAGGAGTCTTGACCAAATTTTTTTTTTTTGCCATTTTTCTTTGATTTTCTGTAATTCTAATTTTTTTTCCCTTTAATCCTCTTTTTTCTTTAATTTTACTAACTATCTATATAAACTCTTAATTTAGAAGAGTTTAGATGATGTGTCAAGCTTAGAGGAATTTTAGGAGTCTTGACTAATTATTTTTTTTGCCATTTTTCTTTGATTTTCTTTAATTCTAATTTTTTTTTCCTTTAATTCTCTTTTTTCTTTAATTTTACTAACTATTGGGCTTAATTCAAAACATTGATCTTAGCCTAAATTATAATTTGATTAGTTTTTTTTTTCCCTAAAAAAACAATCTATATCTATATAAACTCTTAATTTAGAAGAGTTTAGGATGATGTGTCAAGCTTAGAGGAATTTTAGGAGTCTTGACCAATTATTTTGTTTTTTTGCCATTTTTCTTTGATTTTCTTTAATTCTAATTTTATTTTCTTCTTTTTCCTTTAATTCTCTTTTTTCTTTAATTTTATTAACTATCTATATAAACTCTTAATTTAGAAGAGTTTAGGATGATGTGTCAAGCTTAGAGGAATTTTAGGAGTCTTGACCAATTATTTTGTTTTTTTTGCCATTTTTCTTTGATTTTCTTTAATTCTAATTTTATTTTCTTCTTTTTCCTTTAATTCTCTTTTTTCTTTAATTTTATTAACTATTGGGCTTAATTCAAAACATTGATCTTAGCCTAAATTATAATTTGAGTAGTTTTTTTTTCTCTAAAAAAACAATGGGATTAATTCAAAACATAAAATTAATAATAAGAAAATATAAAATTAATATTAGTATTCTACATCTATATCTATATATATATCTATATATACTACTTTAATCGTTTTCTCAACCCATGAGTTTAATTTAAAATATTTAGTTATCTGAACTTTTACAATTATATTATAATATTAATTTAATATATTAGTAAGATTTTATTTGTAAAAAATCACGCCATGGCGCGGGGATCATACTAGTTATTTTTAAATTCAGAAGTAAATTAGTTTTTATACTTTTAAATAAAGGAAAATATAATAATAAATAAATAAGAGTATAGTAATATATTGTGTTACAAAATTATTAGTGGTATTTTTAAATTATAAAAAAAATATTTAAATTGTAAATATCAAATAACATATATTTTTGTATAACTTTTCTAATATAAAATAATGTTTTAAAAAAATAGTAAAATTAAAAGAGTCATTATGTTAATAGGATAATAACACTAATTTGAAAATGTTTTTAAAATTTTAATTAATTTAGTTTTTTTAATTAGATTCTAGGATCACATGCTTTTTAGTATGAAATCTTTCCTAATTTAGAGTCTTATTTTATATATGCCCTTTGAGTATATGATAGAAAAATTGTTATTAAAATATCATTTTATAAGAAAAAATATACAAATATATATTATTAAACATGTATAATATAAATATAATTTCATAACTTTTTTATAATTAAAAAATACCACAAAATAATTTTTTGTTACACTCAATAAATGTTATAGCGGAACCCTACTCTTATTAGATGTTTAAATAGTGTTGACTTTTGTAATACAACGTATGATTTACTGCGTTAACTAGACAAAATTTTAAGAAAATCTAATCTCCAGATAGACACACGCTACACTAAATCCTCTTACACACATGTTATCGGTAGTGTGCATTTTAATATAACGATTTTCTAACTTATATTTTAGAGTTCATATAAAATTTGATATTTAAAAAAAAAAAAAGGCAATTTCTATTTAGATTTTTTTAATCTAATCAAATAAACTTCATCTATAATTAATTATAAGCATAAATTGAACAAACTGCTAATAATATAATTTTGTAATTTTATGATCAAGTCCGAGTAGAAACAGGTGATTAGACACCTAGATCCAATTAGGAACCAAATACCAGACAAATTTGAAATATTTATTTTATTTATAATTCTTCTTCCATCCATTGGGATATATTTTTTAGTTAGTACTCCCTCCGATTCAAAATACATGTCGTTTAATTTTTTAACACGTATTTTAAGAAGTTAAAAAATTATATAATATATTAACTTTTTTATTATTATTTTTTTACAATTTAATATTTATTACCAACAAATATTAAATTGTAAAAAATAATTTTTAAAAAATTAATATTTTATATAGTTTTTACCTTATTAAAATACGTGTTAAAAAGTTAAACAACGTGTATTTTGGATCGGAGGTAGTATTAGATTAGATATGTGAATTGAAGGTCAAAGAGATATCATTTTTTAATGTAATAATTGACTTTATACAGTACTCTGAATATATGATCTATTCAATCACTATGTTTTCGAGCGGCAACGTCTAGAACCCTTGCTATAAGTGCCCTGCTCCCAAATCAATTTTTGGTCCCACCATTTACTTTAAGATTCATACCTAATTCGCCCCTGTTCCAAAATTTATTGTCCTATAAACCTAATATTTTAAATTCAAAAGTCTCTCTCTCTCTATATATATATATAGTCCTACTATTTAGAGTATTAAATATTAATTTTTTAATTAATTTTTTTTTTAGTAATTTCATACTCCATTTGTTAATTAAAACTTATCGTTTACTATTTATGCACATTTTTTTAGATTAATAAAATATTAACTTTTTAAAAAAAAAATTTCAGTAATAGGTACGAAATTATTTAAAAAGTTAATATTTTATATAGTTTTAACATCTAAAAAAGTGAAGATGAATAGTAAAACATCAAGTTTTAATTAACGGATAAAGTACTTATTAATCATAAGTATGAATTTATAAAAGTACATTCAAAAAAAAATATTTTATAAAGTTTTTACCTCATTAAAATATTTAGAGAAAAGTCAAATGACTTTTACGAGGAATAGAGTAATTATTATTCACATTTTAGCGTAAATTAAATCGCTTACCAAGTGTTGCGGAATTGAAGGTGGTCCAGCCATCGACGACGCTGCGGTTGCCGGTGATGATGGTCTGGTTGATGCCGTCTCCGATCATCATGATGTACTTCTTCTTCTTATCGATGGTCACGTACTCGTTATACTCGCCGGCGGTGACGTAGATAAGGTAGTATCCGCTGCTGCCGTCGGTGTTGTTGGGCGCCGTGGCCACCGCTTCCATGATGGTCGTGAAGTTCCCTGACCCGTCTTGGCTCACCGTCACAATGTCGCTGATCATCACCTCATTGTCGTCCGCTAACCTCCTTCCCACCGTCTCGAAGATCCGGCTATTCCTCGCCGACATCACCAGCGGCACCTTACCGTGCCTGAAGGCCGATTTCTTGCTCCCGCGCTTGAACGGCCCCTTCTTGTTCTTCGGCACCCATCCTATATCGATTTTAATCGAAACAGATCAATGAATCCCACGTTGAAAATATGAAAGATCAAACATTAGTATATAAACTAGTGAGTTAGTTATCCTCCTATTATAGTCATAATAATTGAGTTATTAAAATATAGTCACAACTCGCGACTTTTATAAATCATCTATTTAAGTTATGTCGTGATCGAAGTCGATTTTTTTTTTTTTTGGTGTGAAAACGTGAGAGGCTGCTCTCATCAATAAAGAAAATAGAATCCATGGGCTACACAGGAATTAAACGGGGAGTAGCCCTTCCCCTAGCATCCGCGTCAACAATAACTTCCACCTCTAAAGGCGGGATTAGGATTCTATGAACACCAAAAGGATAAGAAAAGGCTAGCGCCGCGAGGGAGTCAGCGACCGAGTTCGCTTCCCTGAAGACATGCCTCAACTGGGTCTCCCAGTCTCGGCTCAGTAAGCTCCGGCACTGCTGTACCAGGCTAGAAAGTGGGTGGTGACGGTCCACTCCCTTCTGAAGGAGCGTGATGGCAGTCCGAGAGTCCGACTCCACAATCACGTGCTTGTAACCTTCGTCCCATGCTAATCGGAGCCCCTCAAACAGACCCCACAACTCAGCCACCGGCACAGTTGCACACCCGACGTGGCGCGCGAAGCCGATCAACCAGTGACCCTCGGCGTCCCGCAACACACCACCCGCGCCGGCGCTCCCATCCTTCGCAACCGCTCCGTCAACATTAATTTTGACCCACCCCGCAGTCGGCTTCTCCCAACGTATATCCACCATCTGCTTCTCGATAATGACTTTCCGGGCACCAAACCGGTTCAAAGCAGAACCATACTCACGCGCTTTATCCATAATAAACTGCGCTCGATCCACCAAACAATCTTTGCCATTGAACACTCGATCGTTCCGCCACCTCCACAACCACCAAAGAGCCAATGCAAAAGCACCAGCCCACTCAATCCCTCCGACAAAAGTAGATATGAAAAAGTGAGAAATAATTCAATCGAAAAGTAAAGGAGTAATAATATATATGCAATGATAGATGGATGGATAGATAGATAAGAGGGTCAACGGCGGTCAAATCGAAACAAATGTGGGTACCTTTGGTAATGAGGGCGAGGGAGACGCTGTAGAGCTTGGTGTCGTTGGAGAGGGGGGCGGAGAGGCCGTTACGGAGGCTCCAGGCGGAGGCGGTGGACTGGAGGCCGTCGAGGCAAGTCTGCTGGTTGGTGAGGAGGCCGCTGAGGAAGGTCTGGACGTCGTCGGCCTGGGCGAAGGGGAGGGTGCGGTTGGCGGAGGAGACGGTCTGGAAGGAGTCGGTGAGGTAGTCGACGTTGAGCTGGGCGAGGAGCTGGCAGTCCTGGAGGGCGCCGATGGCGGAGGGGGTCAGGTGGCGGGATTTGGAATTGGACAGGTACCGGTTCACCAGGTTGAGGAACTTGTTGGCTTGGGACAGGGATTTCTTGAACGAGAAGTAGCCGTACTCGTAGACGTTGGCGGAGGTGCGGTTGTCGGATTGGAGGACACCCTTGCAGTAGGCCGGGTAGAGCGTTGCGTTGCAGGCGGCGGTGGTGCTGACTGGGGCGGACGGGGGAGGGTCCGCGCCGACCGAGAAGGAGACATGGAGGAGGAGGAGGAGGAAGGGGATGGTGGTGAATGGAGAGATTGAGGAAGTCATTGTGATTTTGATATATGGTATGGTTTGAGGGTTATGTGTGGTAGGGTGAGTGGGGAGTACTAAGGTTTATATAGGAGGTGGTGAGGTGGGAAAGGTACTAATCAAGTATAGTATAAACAATTTAATTATGTATTATTTTATTTGAAATGGTGTTGAATATATTGGTTTAGTATCATGGAGTGTCTCTTACATTGGATCAATAATATGAGGTGTAAAAATGATGTTTTTGTAAGGTGATGTGCTTTAGACTTAAAGCTTTTGTATACGAAGTTGGATGATGGTTTTATAAATTATTTAAAATATATTGACGTTGTAAACAGAGGTGGGTCTTCTTCGGGTCGGGGTGACAATCGCCCCCCAATCAAAATAAAATTTAATATGCATATTTTTCTCATCAATGACTTCGATTTGTTATATTATACACTCAAATCTAACACCTAAACAAAAAATTATGAACGTTGTAAGGCTGAATCTATATAAATTATTTTCCACGTCGATCATTTTAACAAGCTGATATACTTCTATCATAATTATCGTTTATTAACCTTCGTAACTTAATACTATAATTAAACTCAAAAATTTCAAGTTAGTATGTTATATTAAAATATTTAAAAACCTATAAATAAAGTATATATGCTCGATTTATGTTTTTATTCTAGTTATACATTCGTATTGATGATTTTTTTTAAAATAAAATAGGATTTAATTTTCTGCTCTCTCAACTAACAGTTTTAGAATCTGCTATTGGAGAAGAAATTAATGAGAACTCGAAGATCGATAGGATATGGAAAGACACAAACTAAAGTTGGGAGCAGAATAACAAAAATCTACGGATGAAGATCGATAGGGTATCGTCACTTGTATGTTAGTAATCCAAACATAACCGAGTGATATTCTATCGTAAAATCAATTCGAAGCCTATAAATTTATAGGCTAGAACGAGGAGGTGGAATAGGGAGTCAAGATTAAGGGGGTGACTTGGAGGAAAGCGCGTGGGGTATGGGAGGAGTAGTTAATACGACGTCGGATTTGGAAATTTTAGGAGTCATGGAAATGGACAAGAAGAGTCCAAAGGGCTGAATTAATCAAAAACAGAGGTAGGGTAATAGGGTTGGACGAGACTTTGCCCCTGCAGTTTAGTGTGAGGATAGGATACCTTTCTACTTGGACTTTCAACTTTCATGCCGGTACTAATTTTTTCCTTTTTTTAATAGATGTTAATTAATGCCACATCCATCTCAAAATATAGGTCGTTTAATTTTTATGGGAATATATAAGATGTAAATCAAGGTGCAATTTGCACATTGTAATTCTGCATCTTTAGGAGGGGTAAAATGGTCATCTATACAGATCTCTGAGCTCAGCTTGTATAGCAGGAGATATTGGCGCCATTTTCAGTTACAACTTGCTTTTGTAACAAACTCTTTCTAGAGCTTGCTGTAGCTTCTGTGAATGGAGTTTAGTGTGCTTTTTAGCTCAATCTGAGCTTCAGAGCACTAAGATCCTTTGCTCATGTGTTTCTTTGATTTTCAATCGTGGATTACAGAGATTCTTCTCTGTTTCGGTTTTCGTCTGCGATTGTGTTCGTGTTTCTTGCTTTGATTTTTTTCCGATATGGCTGGGCGAGGATCGACGCCTCGGCAGGGGCAGAGCTTTGCGAATGGTCTCAATGGAGCAGGACGTGGAATGTTTGTCAGTGTTACTCCACATGCACCTGGTGTCGCATGCAAAGGTTTATCTGGTGGCTTTAATGGCGGAATTCAGTTTAGGGATTTGGCTCAATTTTCTTGTCAAATTTCGACCATCCTGCAGGAATGCAATTAGGTACAACGTTGTTTAATGGATCTAATTTTACAAGTTGGAGTCGGGGAGTGAGAATGGCTTTAGGAGAAAAAGCGAAATTAGGTTTCATTAATGGAAGTTGCGTGAAACCTTCTGTTGATAGTGAAGATTATGCAAAGTGGGAGAGAGCCGATTACATGGTGATGTGTTGGCTCATCAATTCCATGACTAGTGATGTAGCTGAAACTTTCATGTATGTTGAATCTACTAGTGAGCTTTGGGCCGAGATAAAGGAGAGGTTTTATGAATCAAACGATCCATTGGTGTGTCAATTGCGCAGGGATTTGTGTAATGTTCGTCAAGAGAATTTGTCTGTTGGGGCGTACTATGGAAAATTGAAGAAATACTGGGATGAATTGCAATTGTTAGATGCAATTCCAGGTTGTACTTGTGGTTGCAGCTATGGTTTACTGAAGCGAGTCCTTGAAAGGGAAGAAAAGTCAAAGGTTATGACATTTTTTATGGGACTTAATGATGTTTACGAACCTCTCAGAAGCAACGTTCTATCTAAAGATCCTATGTCTGGTCTTTTGAAGGCATTCCAGATGGTTGTGTAGTTGGAAAGGTCCAAAGGGGTGACTTTTTTGCCTACACGGCTACACCTCATGTTGTTGCCTTTAATGTGAACATATTTGTGCAGACAGAAGTTGAAGGCAATGCTATATATAAATAGGTTTGGATCTAACAGGCATAATGAACAATCTCGCTTTAAGCAAGCAAAGAGAGAATATAAGAAAGCTAAATTTGACAGACTGTGCTCTTACTATAGTGAACGTGGACACACCTAAGAGTATTGTTTTAAGCTTGTGGGTTACCCTGAGTAGTTTAAAGGACCTAAGGAGGAGGATAAAGGTATGCAAGCTGGCAAGATATATATATGGTTGCTCAGTTTGAGACACCACAGAGTGACAATCCTCTTGATCATGTGATTCAAGATATGAGGCTAGACCCTGCAATGGTCAATGTCATTTATAATGAGGTTGTGAAAATGATGAAAGGCAAGAGTGTGGCTGATCATTCAGAGAGTTCTGTTAACCAAGCCATGGTGCATTTTGCAGGTACACTCAGTGTTTCCTTTCTCATTGGTACAAACAAAGCAAATAAGTTTGACTGGATTGTTGATTCTGGAGCAACAGACCATATTGGGTTTGATAAAGAGATTTTTTTTCTGAGATTATTCCTCTAAGAAATGTTATTTCCTTAGGGTTGCCTGATGGATCTCACATCAATGTGAAGTTTCATGGCACAGTGGTATTATTGCCTAATCTTGTGTTGCATAATGTGTTGTTTGTGCCTTAGTTTAGACATAATTTGTTGTCTGTCTCTCAAGTGCTTAAGGGACAACATTTGGAGTTTAGATTTGATGCCCTTTCTTGTTGGTTACATGACCCTATAACTAATGGGGTGTTGGTCAAAGGAAGAGAAGAAAGTGGCTTATACAAGTTGACAGTTCATGTGAAGAATTACTTTTCTGCTCCAGTTCAGAATTGCTCTACTTCTGAGGTAGTTTGTAATAATGTTGACAATATTCAAGTTATCCATGCTAGACTTGGCCATATGTCTATGTCCAAGATGAAGTGCTTATCTGTGTGTAAGACTGCAGTTGATCGATCGTGATTTGAATTGTGATACTTGCTATATGGTGAAAATGCACAAACTTAAATTTCCAAGAAGTGAGTCTTTAGCTGCTACTCCATTTCTTTTGATCCACATGGATTTATGGGGCCCTTATAAGACTCAATCTATGTGTGGAGCTAGATATTCTTTATGGAGCCCTTATATGACTCAATTTTTTTTAAGTCAGCCCATGAGTTAGCTGCCAATCCAATTTTTCACAAGAGGACCAAACATGTTCGAATTGAAAGCCACTTCATTAGGGAGATGGTGCAAGCTGGGTTCATCAACACTTCTTATGTGTCATCCTCAATGCAAATTGCAGATGTCCTGACCAAGGCGTTGGGCGCTCATCAACATGGAGTCCTCACTAGCAAGCTTGGTCTCGTTCTTCCCATCACTTGTCCAGCTTGAGGGGGTATATGGGAATATATAAGATGTAAATCAAGTTGCAATTTGCACATTGTAATTCTGCATCTTTAGGAGGGGCAAAATGGTCTTTTCATCTATACAAATCTCCAAGCTCAGCTTGTATAGAAGGAGATCTTGGCGCCAATTTCAGTTACAGCTTGCTTTTGTAACAAACCCTTTCTAGAGCTTTCTGTAATTTCTGTGAATGGAGTTTAGTGTGATTTTTAGCTCAATATGAGCTTCTTCAAAAAAAAATTAGCATATTTTTAAGGAAAAATTTGGTCAAATATCCATCTAGAATATCTAATTAGGTAAATGTCCATCTATTTTTACAAATTAAGAAAGTGTCCATAATATTTTTATAAACCCCAAACTACCCCTGTTTTATTTAATTAGAGAGCAGAGTCATGAATGTGTTGGAGTAGGGCAGAAGGGTGCGCAGCTATATCGATCAGGGGAGAAGGTGGAGGCGCTGGAGATGATGCGGAAGCCGGTCTCTTGCGGAGAAGATCTCAGTCGGTTTGGCTTGGGGGTCAGATCTATCGTGGAAAGGAGAAAAGCAGATGGATTAGGAAGGGAAGACAACGCAATCGGAGGGAGTAGGAGAGAGGATGCGAACGGAGGAGCAAACGTAACAGAAGGAGTGGCCTAGGGTTTCATTGAGCAGCTAGTCGGCAGAGAAGAAGACTGCAAGCTTGTCGTCCATCGCAGCAGTAGCGGCCACAACGACGGCGTGGTGCTCTGGCTTGGAGCAAGGAATCCGGAGAGAAAAATCGCCTCCCGTCACATGTAAGTGCTAAATCCCCCACCCCCTTGGTTACTGCTACTCCTCGCATCTATCCATCTTCTTCTGCAACTGCAGCTGCTGCACTATACTACACAGCACAGATGACAAAGAGAGAGAGTCTGCAAATTGGGGATTATGGGAGGAGAAATTTTGAGGGTTTTCTGTGAGGGAAGGGAAGGGTTTGTAAAATGGGGAATAATGTAGGAAGTGAGAAATTGTTTGATTGATCGTGTTGAATTTGTTGTACAGAAGTTTGAAGATGATGCTTATTCTCTCAACATTAGATTTCTAATCTTGTTATCCAATCTTTTCCTCCCTGTGCAAGTCGGCGTTCGTTTGCCTAACACCATTAGAGCCCACCACCATCGAAATCTTTCCCCCGCAGCTCATGTACCTTTATGTTTTTCACTCTTTTCTAGATTGGTGACGATTAATCATCTATATTTATGGTGACATTAAGTTATAGTTGTTTAGTTCTATAGTGTTTTAGTTTGGTGACAATATATATTGATGACAAATATCAGGTAATAAAGGTGATGACAAGTGATTATTCCCGTGACAGTTTTTTTTTTGTAGAGTGTCAATAGTCAAATTTTATAAATATTGGTTGGTGACATTATATTGGTAATAAATAGTGTGATAGTGATTGTTTTTTAAGGGTAAGTTATCATGACAATGTTATATAGTTGGTAAAAATGAGATCAATACCATTTTCATTTGATGACAATTATTTATACATGTTATTCTTCCAATATTTGAGATGTGATATTATTTGATGACATTAATTAGTGACAATATACGTGGTCATAATTGTGATGTTAATAGTCTTGTCGTGATAGGGTTTAATTATGCTCCTTGTCCTATGGTTTTTGTTTGATGACAATGATGACAGTAATTAGTGACAATATATGTGTTTATAATTGTTATGGAAGGAGAAAGCAACACTTTTTTTTTACATTACTGATTTTGATGACAGTTCTTTTAAGTGGATTTTTTGCTTCATTTAATACCGGTGACAATTAATCAAATTTGTTTGGTGATAGTGTTATACAATTTTGATGACATGTGTTTTTTATATGAAATTTTCCCCCATTTTTAGATTGGTGACAGTTGGTAGAGTTATATATTCTGTTTTGGTGACAAATGGAATTTATGTTGTTTTTTTTAGATTGGTGACAATTGGTAGAGTTATATATTCTGTTTTGGTGACAAATGGAATTTATGTTGTTATTTTGTTGTTGTTTTTTAGATTGGTGACAATTGGTAGAGTTATATATATTCTGTTTTGGTGACAAATGGAATTTATGTTGTTATTTTGTTGTTTTTTTTAGATTGGTGACAATTGGTAGAGTTATATATTCAGTTTCGTAACAAAAATGCGTTAATATTAGATGACAAATCTGATAACATCGGTACTGTACACACATTTTAGGGTTTAGGGTTTAGGGTTTAGGGTCTTGGCCCTAAAGACTAAACCATAAACCCTAAACTATAATGTACATTAAATTTTCGTCTGCTCAGGTTTAGCCCCTTTTGGGTCTATGATCCCCTTGTTCTAGGGTTTCAGTTTTGTAACAAAAATGTGTTAATATTAGATGACAAATGTGATAACATTAGCATTGTAAACATTTTAGTTTGATGAAAGTGCTTTGTAGTTGGTGACAATTGGTTGGTGACACTGTTTTTTCGTTGGTGACAATTAATTTCTAAAAATAGGTGGTTGACACTAGATTGGTGACAAAGTTTTATAATTGGTGACAGTAGATTATTGACCAAAGCTTGATGAAAATAGGTTGGTTACACTGTGTTATTGTTGGTGTCAATAGATTACTGAAAAGAGGTTGGTGACAATGTTTTTTATAAGTTGGTGACAATACGGTTGATTAAATAATATGAAAACAGTGTTCTGTAGTTGGTGACAATGTCTTGGTGATGTATAATGTTATGGTGACAAATTTTTTAAGGTTACAATATCATGGTGACAATATATTGTCATCAACCTCGTCATTAATAGTTGTCACCAACAATTATCATAAGGAAATTTATCTATTAGTAGAAAAACCTCATTTGTCACCGAGGAAAAGTGTTACTGGCAACTGTCACTGGAAGAAAATCAATTGTCACCCAAATTTTTTTGTCACCAACAATTATCACAAGAAAAAAAGAAAATTAATTGTCACTAGAAAAGATTTTCCCCTAACTGTCACCGGAAAAAATAAAATGTCACAAAAAATCAATTGTCACCAAAATAATTGTCACAATTAACTGTCACCAGAAAAATAAACTCAACTGTCACCAAAAAATTATCACCAAATGCAGGCTTTGACCGGAATAGTCAATGTTAAAATTAAAAATGGTCAAAGGGGGAAGGAGGAAGGGTTAGGGATGGGGAAGGAGGGGTATTTTTGGAAAAAATGGACATTTACTTAATTATGTAAAAAAGTGGACATTTACTTAATTTTGACATGAAAAATGGATATTCACCAAATTTAACCTAATTTTAAAAAGCTAAAAGCTATGTAAAAATTACAAATTATTATATTTTTGAGATGGAGGGATCGAGTACGTATATATATAAACACATTGTTCGACCAAAAATATATGTGTATATATAAATAAATTGTGAATGCAAATAACCAATATTAAATTCCCTAGATATTGAGGGATTGATCATGAAAAAGGAAGATTTTTTTGGAATGTGTTTGATGTTATATTTAAACGGTCTAAATTCTAATTTTAAGGTATTGGTTCTGAGGTTAATGTATTGAAACTATAAAAAAAATAAAATCAATCTCTTCCTTCTTTGTCTTTTTAAAAAATATATATATATATATGTCATGAATATACATTAGAAAAACCATATTTAAAATATAAATTTTCTATAAGGTGTTTAAAAGTCACATGCAATTCAATGCTTTTATTTTAGCAATGCAAAATGCGTCTTTTTCTTTTGTTTTGTTTTTGAAATCAATGCAGTCCACCAATGTAGACAAATGAAAGTGAAGAAATTTCCCTCTTTTTTCAATTACCTTAATATATGCAATGCAATAATAATGTTTATAAGAAAAAGGAACTAATATTTTTTTTTAATGTATCATATTATAGGATATATAAGAAGCACAAATTCTTTAACGGTTAGGCTATAATCCACTCAACCTCAATTTCTTCTAATTTTCACTTTGTACTTCTTTGAAATTTTATTTTTATTTTTAAATTTCATACATGTTTTTAATCTCAAGACAAACCTAAAAGTCAACCGGTCGAACAAATCACAAATAATAACTGGCAACACAGCCAACAAAAAAAAACAAAGAAATACACAATTAATAATAACAAGCCATGCATATATACATGCTAATTGCACAGAACAAAATGTTTGAACTTTAAAAGCACTGTAGTATTGAATTTCATGTTACCCCATATTTGTGCTTATAAATCATTCCACATTAATGTGTGTTGTTTTTTTTAAAACATTTTGATCACATGCGCTAGTAGTCTAGCACACAAGTCGAGTGAGGTTCTATTCTAAAATCAATTGACAATAAAAAGAGTAGTCCACCGACTCATATATTAGGGCTTGATATGTTCAACTTTTCGATGTGAGTTGACACTTTTGGTCTCATTAACCTCTCTAACAGAAATATATACTAATATATATTGATTACTCGGTGTAATAATTAATTAAATAAATATGAAGGATGACGAGGTTCCAGCTAAAGAAACCAAACGTAAGTTAGTCAACTGTAAAGGCCTAATCATATTAATTATTTCATAACAAAGACTTTTTTAGCTCTTTAATATGACTAATAAATAATGTAGTAATACCAAATGTACATACTATTTTTGTATACGCTCGCAGTAGTAGACCACTTGCTTTGCGCGTCCATCAATGTCGATCATTTTATACGAGATGAAAGAATTTTTAGCCCCTAAATAATCTTTCCGGGATTTAAATTTTGTAAAATAAGAGTAGTATTTTTTGGGGGGTGCTAAGACGAGGTGGTTTCTAATTTTGTTTGAGTGAGACTAGTGACAAGATGGTGAAATGGCTATAGACGATGCGAATTCTGCCAAAGTGCAAAACAAAGTCCTTGCACTCGATCTATCTACTCTCCTCTGTGTTTGAAACACCCACAGGCGACACCGTCAACCCCAATTCTCCCTCCCTCCCTCCTGTTTCTTAGTTGTTTTTTAGGTCTGCCTTTGTATATTGTATGGTGCCATGTACACAATATATGGCTCCTCCTAATTTAGCCTCTTTTTGGATCGGTCCTGATCTTGGTCAACCCGCGCGCCCCTTCCCTCCTTCCTCCATCCCCACCACGCTTTACCGGTAGATTTTGCCGTCGGCCCCCATTAGTAATCAGCACGCGGCACCAACGTCTCACTTCATCAAGATCAAGAAACTCTGCCTCCTCAATCGAGGCCTTGAGGAAGGCAATTCTGGGTAATAGATAGTGAAATCCGCTATTCCTAATTAGCCTCACCAACACTCCAATTACAGCATCTCAGAGAGTATATATCTTGTCTCGATGACTCTGTTGGAATGTGTTGTCCCACATCAGTAATATATAGAATGCTTGAACACCATATAAGGTTGGACTACTCGATCCTCTCATTGTCAATTGGTTTTGAGATATTTTATAACCTTTCAAAGTTTATGGTCTAAAATAAAACACAATATCAAATGGATCTAAAGTAATAGTCAATCACATACATATCTTTCATTCTAAAACCAATTGACAATATAAATGACAGTTGACTTATATACAATCAGCATGATATATTTTTTTTTGGGTCTCTTCATCTCAACATACGGGCAAGAAAACTTAGGAACCGGAAAATAGTTTACCCATTTATATTTTATATATATATATACCGGAGTATTAATTAAAGTAGCTAGCGTATGAAATTATTTTTGGCAATGACATGGATCGCCGATGAAATGTTTTTTACAGTATATTTAATTAGACAAAGTCATAATTATAGGCGGGAAAACGTACAAAGTGTTATACAGGAATCCATCACCGATGATGGAGATACAAACATCTACGATTCCAACTGGTCAAATAAGAGATCGAAGTTGGCTTGAGCTTGCGTTTTTTACAAGATAGTTTTAGGTTAACACAAATTAATTAAAGCTGTATATATAATATAAATGATTTAACTTTGAATCCCAGTTGGGGTTTACGATTTGTGTGCCTGCCGTATATACACATGTTGAAAGGTCAAATTAAATCAGGTGCACCACCAAAATCAACCTACTCAGTTCCCACCTGTGATCTGTACTGTATTCAATCCAAAACTTTAAGTGTTCATCCATTATATATTATTTCAAATTTCAGTACAAATACAATACTCCGTAATTGATAATATTATATATATATATATATATATATATATATATATATATATATATATATATATATATATAATCCTAGCCTCCTAGGGAGTATGTAATTAATTAATGGACAAGTTAATCGGATTGAGTTAATACGTACCGAAACCACGACGAACATTCTGAAACCCGAAGGTCAACCCGGTTAGGATTAACACATTACGGAGTACTTAATTAATCACATAAATATATATATGCTTAATTAGTTGTACATTTTTGCATACCAATTTTCCTCATTCTGACTTGTTAGATGAATATAGAAGAAAAACAATTTACTTTTTTTGGGGGGGATTGGATTGAGATTAAAATCCACATTAATTTGGTACGCCCACTAGGCACTAGCTCGGTCGTAAATAGTTTGGTAGCGACCCGACTTTTATTTTCGGCAGGAGATTAAAATCATTTTTGGGCACAATATTATCATTATTATTTTATTTTTTATATATAGTTAGAATACTAATATTCAGTTGCAGCCTATGTGTAGAGTATGGTGTTTGTAGTGTAAATGAAGGGCAAATTAGTCATTTTACCCCTTCAGAAGTTCTTAGGGTTAGTTACAACTTACAAGTGGGTTGCTTTACTGTATAAATACCAAGAGCTACTATTATTGTACAATTGACGTTTTTAGTTGAATTAAATTGAGTTTCTGTGTGGTTGTTCTTCCATTTTTCAGTTTCATTTCTTGAAATGGTATCAGACTTGGGTAGATCTCGTTGAGATCTCCAGTTTTCGATTGCGATTGTTTGCTTTGTTCGTCGTTTTTTGCTTCGCAAAGTGATTCATTGAAGACATGGCTGGGAGAGGTCATAATCCGCAAAACCAGAACTCTGGATCTGTTAATGGAGGCGTCGAGGGAGCTGGATCTGGAAGAGGAGTCTTCGTTACACCTCCGGATTCGCGCAATTTGAAGACATGATGCAGGATTCGCGCAATTTGGTCCTAATCCACTGCAATTTGGAGAATTCGCACAAGGTATGAATTATGTGCACATTAATCCGTATTTCTTGTCAAACTCGGATCATCCAGGTATGGAGCTTGTCTCTACTTTGTTTAATGGCACAAATTTTACAAGTTGGAGTCGAGGAGTACGAATGGCCTTGGGTGCAAAGGCAAAATTGGGATTTATTACTGGTGCGCGTGTTAAACCTGATGAGGATACTGAGGATTTCGAGAAATGGAGTCGAGCAGATTACGTACATGGTGATGTGCTGGCTCATCAACTCGATGACGAGCGAAATTGGTGAACATTTCATGTACGTACAGTCGTCGAATGAGTTGTGGGACGAGATTAGAGAGAGATTTTATGAATCTAACGATCCTCCTATATATCAGTTGAGCAGAGAAATAAGTAACCTTAGGAAGGAGAATTTGTCTGTTCCTGCGTACAATGGAAAACTTAAGAAGGTTTGGGATGAACTGCAGCTTCTGGATCCCATACCTGTGTGTAGCTGTGAAGGTATAAATCATTGTAGTTGTGTGATCTTGAAGAGGATCATGGATAGGGAAACAAAAGCTAAAGTGATGCACTTTATGATGGGACTTAATGATGCATATGAGCATCTTAGGAACAATGTGCTTTCTATGAATCCAATGCTTGGATTGAACAAGGTTTTTCAGATGGCAGTGCAAATTGAGCGTCAGAAAGGGATTACTGGGTTGCAAACAGACATGAATGCTTTGAATGTGGGAAGGAATGGTCAATCTGAGAGTACTGTGTTTGTTGTTGGTGGTAGAACTTCTCAAGGAAAAGGTTCTGAGAAGCTTAAGAAGGATTATAAGAAAGCCAAGTATGAGAGACAGTGTGAGTATTGCAAAGAGAAAGGTCACACTAAGGATTACTGTTTCAAGCTTGTGGGATACCCTGAGTGGTTTAAGGGACCTAAAGAGGGCGAGAGACAGTTTGAGAAAGGAAGCACCAGCTCCAACAGGTTTGCTGCTAATACTGAGGGGCAGCAAATGGAGTTTGATAGCCCACTGGAGAATGAAGGAATGAAGCCAGATCCTAGCATGGTGAATGCTATTTTCCATGAAATTGTCAAGATGATGAAAGGGAAGGCACATATGGATGGAGCTGATAGCTCAGTCAATCATGCCTTTGTCAATTTTGTAGGTAACATGAGTCTCTCTTTCTTAGTTAGAAATCATAAAGCTGATAAGTGGTCTTGGATTATGGACTCGGGTGCCACAGATCATATTGCTTTTGAAAAAGAAGTGTTTTCTGAGTTGCATAGCTTAGATAAATTGGTTTCCCTTGATCTGCCTGATGGAACATCTCTTTTGGTTAAGATGTCATGCACTGTTGTTATTTCCAATGATTTAAAGTTGAAACATGTGTTATATGTGCCTCAGTTTCAACACAACCTTATGTCTGTATCAAAGTTGTTGAAGGACCAGAGATTGAATTTCAGTTTTAACTCAGTCTCTTGCATATTACAGGACCTTACAACTAGATGCTTGGTTGCTAAAGGTGTTGAGAATGGAGGCTTATACTATCTGAAGGCTGTGAATGACAGTGGTGGTGAAGACTGCAGTGATTGTTGTGATTTTAGTTCCTTCATTTCCTTGAATAAGGCTCATAGGAGCAGCTGTAGTAAGGTTGAAAACTTGGATTTGTTTCATGTAAGATTTGGGCATCATTCAGTGTCTAAGATGAAACACTTGGATGTTTGTAAAGGCTGTGATTTCAGTACCTTCTCTTGTGCCTCTTGTGATATGACAAAGCATCACAAGTTGCCATTTTCTTTCAAGTGAATCTCTAGCTGCTTCTGCATTTCAATTGGTGCATATGGATATTTGGGGACCCTATAGGGAGGTTGCTTTGTGTGGGGCAAAATATTTCCTCACCATATTGGATGATCACACTAGAGCCACTTGGGTGTATTTGATACAAGATAAAACTCAAGTTTACAGCATGATTGTTGCTTTCCTGAATATGGTTAATAATTAGTTTAATGCATCAGTTAAGGTGGTTAGAACTGATAATGGAACAGAATTCACACAGAAATCTTGTGTTGAATTGTTTGAGAGATTTGGGATTGCCCATCAAAAATCTACACCAGGGGTGCCTGAGCAAAATGAAAGGGTTGAAAGAAAACATAGGCATTTGATTGAAACAGCTCGAGCTATTAGACATTTTGCTTGTTTGCCTGTTAAATTCTGGGGAGAATATGTCTTGAGGGCTACTCATTTGATCAATAAGATGCCTTCTGCAGTTTTGAATTGGAAATCACCCTTTGAGGTTTTATATGGTACACCTTCTTCTGTAGACAATCTTAAGACAGTTGGTTGTCTATGCTATGCCTATCAACCCAATGATTTGAAAGACAAATTTGGGGTTAAGTCCAGAAGATGTATTTTTCTAGGATACCCTCCGGATCATAAAGCTTTTAAGGTGTTTGACATGGATATAAAATATGTCTTGATTAGCAGACATGTTAAATTTCAGGAACATGTGTTTCCTTACAAAGATATTCAGAATATAGTTGAGTTGCCTATTCAATCTACAGGTCTACCATTACTTAATCCTGCTTCTATTGAGGTTATAGTGCCAGTTTATGTACCTCCCATGAATGCTCAGAACTCTACTCAAAGTCTTGTCAATAGTCCTCCATCTGTAAATGGTCTGAATCAGGATGCAGTCATCAGTGATTCTTTTACTACTCCTTCTATAGTTGCTTCTCAGGATGGTGAGCATTCTCATTCCCATCTGTCTGACACATTGACACCTCCTCATCGTGATATTGCCTAGGACTTGCCTCCAAAGAGAGTTATTCACAGACCTCAGAGGTTCAATGATTACATTTGATCAGACATGCCTAGTAGAATTAATTATCAATCACAGTCATTCTCTCTGTTCTCCGTCCAACATTTGTCTCATTTGACAACATCTTATGTTCAGTCTCTTGTAAATGTATGTGCCGTGTTTGAACCTAGAACTTACAATCAGGCCAAGGATGATGTGAGATGGCAGGCTGCTATGGAAGCTGAGATAAAAGCTTTAGAATCCAACCATACTTGGTATGTCACAGATTTGCCACCAAGAAATAAGGCCATTGGTTCTCACTGGATTTATAAAATCAAGTACAAGCCAGATGGTGAAGTAGAGAGGTTCAAAGAAAGACTTGTTGCCAAAGGTTATAATCAGGTTAAGGACAAAGACTATAAACAAACCTTTTCTCCAGTAGCTAAGCTATCAACTATCAGGATTGTGTTGGCTTTAGCTGCTGCTAAGGGATGGAAACTTCATCAACTTGATGTTAACAATGCATTTTTGCATGGTTTTTTTTATGAAGAGGTTTATATGAGTCCTCCACTTGGATATACAAAGGCGGCTCCTGGTCAAGTTTGCAAGCTCCTCAGGTCACTGTATGGCTTGAAACAAGCAAGTAGGCAATGGATTCTAGAACTTACCAAGTTCCTAGGTAAACTGGGATTTGTTCAGTCTTTAAATGACTACTCTCTTTTCACTAAATCAGACAAGGGATCTTTTACAGTGGCCTTAGTATATGTGGATGACATATTGATTATGGGAAATGATGGTGATGAAATTGTGTCCACTAAACAAGCTCTTCATAAGGTTTTTACTATTAAAGATCTAGGCACTGCAAGATATTTCTTAGGCATGGAAATCTCTAGATCTTCTAATGGTATTCTCTTGAATCAAAGGAAATATATTATGGATATCCTTAAGGATGCAAACATGATGGAATGTAAGACAACTTCATTCCCTATGCAGAGAGGTTTCAAATTATCCATGATTGAGGGTGAATTGCTTCCTGAGCCTGAGGTATATAGAAGGTTGATTGGGCGTCTTCTCTATCTCACTTTCTTTAGACCTGATATATAATTTACAGTCCAACAACTGAGTCAGTTTATTCAATGTCCCAGACAACCTCATTGGAAGGATGCTTTGTATCTCTTGAGGTATTTGAAGGGAAGTTTTAATGCTGCTCTTGCTTATCCTACTATCTTAGATCTCAAACTGTCTGCATTCAGTGATGCAGATTGGGGAAATTGTCTAGATTCAGGTCGATCTTTGTCAGGTTATTTTGTTTGTCTTAGGGGGGGGGGGGGGGGCTCTGGTTTCATGGAAGTCCAAGAAGCAAAAGGTTGTGTACAAATCTTCTGCGGAGAGTGAATACAGGAGTATGTCTTACACAGCTAGTGAGTTGATATGGATACAAGGGCTATTGTCTTATCTGCACATTAATGTTTCCTTGCCTGTCACCTTATTTTGTGAAAACAAAGTTGCACAGAGCCTTGCATCCAATCCAGTCTATCATGAACGCACTAAACATGTGCGCATAGACAATAATTTCATCCGCTAACTCATTCAACATAGTTTTTTAGTCACTGCTCATGTTTCATCTCAACTCCAAACAACTGATATCACGACTAAGGCTCTTGGTGCTCATCAACACCATGTGTTGTGTGCCAAGATTGGCCTTGTGACTCCTTCCACAAGTCCAGCTTGAGGGGGGTATGTAGAGTATGGTGTTTGTAGTGTAAATGAAGGGCAAATTAGTCATTTCACCCCTTCAGAAGTTGTTAGAGTTAGTTACAAGTGGGTTGCTTTATTGTATAAATACCGAGAGCTACCATTGTACAATTGACGTTTTTAGTTTAATCAAATTGAGTTTCTATGTGGTTGTTCTTCCCTTTTTCAGTTTCATTTCTTGAAACTAGGTGATCCAATTGTATTCGTAGAAGGGATGGCTGACTGAGTGACTGGTTGTACAAGATAATATTCTCATTGCCTATGAAAATTTTCACAACTTTCATAAACAAAAGGAGAAAAAGTAGTGGATGACATAAAATTAACTGAAATTTCATTGAAATTATATTTTTGAAAATGGTTTTCCACTTACTTTGGGTTAAGCGGGTCATAAAATACAATGTATCACTCCCACCACATTTTCAGTACTAGTCAACAATACCCCTGAAAAACAGTTCATACCAGAAATAAGATTCAAACAGAGTGACTCTTTGACACTTTACATTTTGTTATAGTCATGGAATTCTTAGCTACAACTCTAAAAGATTAAGTAAGACTAGACGGTTCATTGATTGGTATCAAATTAACCCCACGAGGAACCTCGATCTCTTTCCTCACGTTTGCGGATGATACCCTAATCTTATCAAGATCCTCAAATAAAAGTCTATACACGATTCAAAATACACAGAATAATTTATCTAACTTGTCAGGGCTTGCAATCAACTATAACAAAAGCTTCCTCCAAGTCTCTGGCAACATTAGTGCAAACATGGCGTGATCTCTAGCCCAACAGATGAATATCCCTGTATCAACATCAATGGAAAAATATCTAGGTATTCCAATCACTAATGTTAGAGTAACAAATAGTGTATTTCAAGACACTATAAGCAACCTAAAAGAAAACATCTTACAAAATGAAAAGCTTTGTTACTCTCCCAAGCAGGTCGAGGGGTATTAATAAACGCAAATTTGAGCTCAAAAACTATTTATCTAATGTAATATTTTATGCTCCCGAAAGAAATTCTCCAAAAAATTGATCAAACAAACAAAATTTTCTTATAGAATAATCTTAATAGTGAAAGATATACCTCACTAATAGGTTGGGATAAACTCTGTACACCAAAAAAGCTAGGAGGCTTGGGATTCAGGAAAGCTGAAGATATAAACATTAGTTTACAAATGAAACTACTCTGAAAAATATATACTAATACAGATAATATATGGGTTAAAATAATTAAAGAAAAGTACTTACAAAATGAATCAATTATGAATAAATCCAAACACAATACTTCATGGCAGTTTGGAAGATCACTAAACTTACGAGACCATTTTCATAAAGGTCTTCTCTAAATCATTGGGAATGGTCAATCCGTAAATGTATGGAAGGATCCTTGGATTGATAATCTATCCTTTGGAATGCTTCCGGGAAAGCCATGACTCAAACTTATAAGTCTCGGACCTATTAAATGACCAAAAAAAATTGGAATGTAAGTATACTACGACAAGTATTAGCAGAGGAAAGGAGTTGACCGCGCCTATTTAGTTTTTGGCATGGTATATAAAGTAGCATATTTTCGAGACAAAGTTGTTTTCATTGAAAAAAATATTTAGCGAGAAAAATCGGTACTTTTTTTTTTAATTACCTAAGAATTCGAGTTCCGGTGTACTTGAATCTCGAAGGCCAACAAGTTGTCTTTACTATTTGGTGGAAATTATGAAAACCCAAAACTATTTTACAATGTAAAATAACATAAATATCTTTTATCAATATATATTATCAAATTAATAACCACCTAATTTTTTTTGGGATTTCTCAAAAAAAAATTGGGTTTTATTTAAAAATAAGAGAAAATTTACCCTACAGTCCATCCAACTCACCTAAATTAACACATTGTCCACACTTGTGTCTAAATTTGTAAAAAGTCCATCCCATTTTCCCCTCTTATGAATCTGGGAGCGCCCTCTCCCATGTTGGCGAACATTTTCTCTCGCACAACAACTAAATGGAGAAGAGGCAACTCTTCCTCCGAAGCTACCAGTTGAGCTGGAAAAAGACCTTCTCTGAGTGGATCAAGAGCTTCTTATCTTAGTTCCGACATCTCGCATACTTCCACCTCCGATCTGGACATAGCCACATGTCACAGGTCGACCCGGACCCGTCGAGTCACCCCGGATCAGTGACCTGTCGGGTCTAGGTTGACGATCTGATGGGTTGTTTGAGTGGACGAGTTCGGATTAGGGTAGAGCCCCCAAGACCCACAAGGTCGACCGTTTAAAAAAAAAACGTTGCATGTAGAGCCCACCTCGCTGGATGGGTTGTTTTTGAAAAAAATAGCCGTTGGGGACTATATTTCGTCTATAAAACATCATCTCATATCCCTCTCCATTTCATTTTTTCTCATCCAAATCTCACTTCTCAAATTGTTAATTTCGTCATGGCAAATGAACCTCGATGTGAAGATGATGTTATCCGTGGTGATATGTTCACAAGATATTTCGAAAAGGAGATAACATCTGGCTACTTCAAAGTGGGTTGTAGGCATTATGGTCATAGATACAATGTGAAGACCAATTTGGACTACAAGAATTTGAAGGACCTTAGGAGCAAACACCCCGAGAAGATCTAAACAACGAGTAATTAGGTTATATTTGAGGAAGGAAGTTTTATATTTTCACTAAATTGGAACTTGTAAAATGGGTTTTATGTTTTATAAGTTGTTGCATGTTTCGAAGTTAAAATCATTGTGTAATAAAATTGTGTTTTATGACTTTTATCTTTTAATCGTTTTTTATTATTTTCTCCAAAAAATAATTATAACAAGATTTTTTAGGTCAGAAAATGTGTAAATATAAAAATATATAACATTTTAAAAGTAGAATATTACAAAACAAAATTAACAAATTCGACAAACTAAAAAAAAAAAAAGAGCCAACGGTCGAATTTTTAACCGTTGGCCAATGACTCCTTTGGGTTTATCCGGGCCTTTTCGCCTATAAATACCCACGCCATTGCCTCCCATTTCCCTCACAATTCAATCTCATCTCTCCTAATCTGCTAACTCTCTAATCATTCGCTAATTGTTCAATAATCGCTCGAAATCGAGAAGATTGAGGATCCAACGGAACCAGCGTTATCAATGGTTCACTGGGACCCCAAAGATCACAAGAACCTAGCAACTACGGTTAAACTCAATCACTAGAACAAGAAATCGAAGAGGAAATTAGGGTGGACCTAACCTGAGGGTATGAATTCTCACTGTAGACAGGAACGGTACATGACCCAGGAGCAGGCAGCCACCCTTGAAGCCCATTGTTGTACATGGATCCAGGCAACTCGAAATTATTGTCAGTCACCTGATTATAGTTCATGGCGTTTTCTTGATAGTTGATCCCTGGTGGCTCTGGCATGCCTTTGCTCTCTTCATGAAGATTTATATTTCCATATGGAGTGTAGGGAAATTGCTCACCCATTTGGATTTCCAAGCATGTAGCGGTCAGATCATTTAAGCTATAACATTCCTGTGTCGTGTTGTCAATTTGTCTCGAATTATCCATTTCGAACTGTTTGCCTCCATTTCCATAGAATCCAGAATATCCGGGAGCTGAAGTATCTACAGAACTCTTAATGTCTCTGTAAGGAGAGGAAAACAATGGAGATTTTACTTTCCTGTGAATACAAGTTGACCATAGTTTGAATAAGAGATCTCTTCACCTGTGCTGATAAAGGCTTGTCTCATCAGGCCATAGGACTTGTTGATTCTCATTGTTCGAAAACCATGTTAACTGTTGTCCATCTTGCAATGCACCCATTACCAAAGGTAACTGCATTCCGTTCTGAAACTGAGGCAACCCAATTTTATCCATAAGCATTGCTCGGATGAAAAGAGAGGAGGGAGAGAGGAAACAGACTTACTTCAGGCAAACAGTTCACCACTTCACCACTGCACTCAAGGGACATGATTCGGTGCTTTTCCAAACTTTCCTGCAGATGTAAAGGCATATCCTTTATATCCATGTGACTGTTGATTCTCATTCTTGAAGTACCTATGAAAACCCGCTGGAAAAATGCGCAAAGACTTTTTAAGGAAAACAAATTATACCTTACGTAACTGGATTCGATTAAGTGATTCCCTTAATGAGTCCTCCATCTGACTAAGAGATTCCACATTGTCAATTTTATCAGGATTGTTCCAGTGGCTGTAAAACGTAAACATGTATCTATTATAAGAATGCAATTATTATTCATTTCCCTAATATGTACATCTGGAGTGATTGGAGAATATGTATCCAGCACACTAGAACAAAGATTTAGGAAATTAAAGGACCAAAGCAATACCTCAATCTATTATGAATATCTGTAAGTTGACTTTGTAGTACCCTCACTCCATTACTCAATTCCTGTCAAACGGAATAATAAGAAGATGAGTTAAGAAACCAGTTCTTTCTTCAAAATGAAAATGGCATTATATGTGTGTGCTTGTGGAAAGATAGAACATAGAATCGTCACATTATGTATTACAAATATTGATTTAAGTTATACCTCAATTGATTGTTTGCTGCAAGAGAAAAAAAATATATCAAATTAAACAAGGTTTATAGTAGTTATATACAACTTTAACCAGAGTTCATATGTAATATTATCACACACCCTGAACCAAGAAAGTCTTCAATATTTACATCATGGTCTAACTTCTTGAATGTCTTTTTCAAAACCTATATTCTCAAAACCCATATAATACATTTAGCATCAAAACAAGAAGCATTCAATAAAATTAAGAGGCATAAATGGTCGTGAGAATTTCAGAAGATGCATGTGGAGATTCTTACTTCAAGGCTCTCAACTTTCCTGTTGCAATAAGAATTGAAGAAATTAGCCCTAACACGACAGTAGGTTGAAAGTAAACAAGTGAAATAGTCAGTTTGGTAACCTTTTTGCCCTTTCATGTGCCGGTAATTGAGCATACTGTGAAATTACTTGCTCAAAGTTGCTGTGAAATGAATTAACATGTTTAAGAACACAATAAAATATGGCAAATGACTGCTGCATCCAGAAACACAAATTTCAAGATTGGAAGGAAAAGGAGTTGTTGGTTTAGAGATTAGGGTAATGTGAGCAAATTGGTGATAGAATTGTTGCCATACCCAAATTGTCAGCTATTGTAGCTAGTCAAATGAGTAAAGAAAATTAAAATGAAATCATATAATCATAGATAGACAGATACACGAGTAGATCAGTAAATAAATGAGTACAGCTTTTCAAATCATTTATAATCAAGTGAGGCATCTTATTCCATTAAAAAAACTTAACCCAGTATAGTGATATTCATTAACCACTCAAACCCTTACCAAACAGTTAGCAATCCTTAACTCGATTAGACAGGACATTTGTAATTGTAGCTCTACCTGAGTCTCACTAAATGCTATAATCTTGAATTTGATATTTTCAATTTCTACAATTGAAAACATAGATCATGGCATGGACAAAGTCAAGCATTTCATTAGCTCAATCTCTGGTATCGAAAATATGTCTCCATGGAGTCAAATTCGCTTTGCAATTAGTTAAAGGAAAGAAGAAGCATCAATGTACCTGCGTTGTCCACCGTATAGCGCAGGCTTCCCCGTGGGCGAGAACATAAGCAAGATAATGTCTATGTCACACAAGATGGATAACTCGGAGGCTTTCTTCAAAATCCCACTTTTCCTTTTTGAATAAGTAACTTGACGATTGGTGGTGCTTTCTATTCTTTTTATCTTCAGCTTAACCCTTCCCATCTTCTCAAAATCAGTAAGTAAAGAGCATCTCCAGTTTTCTCCTATAATCCTAAACAACAAACAACTTCTGAAATTTCTTCTCTTGTTCCCACCCCTTGAATCAATGACCAAAATTATCACAATGTTAGAAGATCTACCGTCTCCGCAATTGATCATGCGCGCATTCAGATTGAAATCGAGAAAAACGAATATAAAATTCAATCAATTACATCAAGAAATCAAAACCCCCAAAATTGAAGGTCACAGCAATAAATTAGCCTGCATCTTCATACATTCATCAAAAGCACATAAATTGAAAACGAAAGAGAGGGGAAATAGGGATCGGAACGTACCCAAGTAGAAGAGGAGCCAGAAAAAGGACGAACCCGGAAGAGGGAATCAAGAGAAGCGATAAGAAAATTAGAAACCCCAAAATGGTGAAAGGAAAATCAATCGACCAAGGAGGCAATCAATTCAAACACCGAAAATGGAACATCGTCGACATATCTACAAAAAAAAAGAAAAATCAATCAAAGGGAGAGATGAAGGATGAAATAGAAACAAAGCCGACGAGAGAGAGAGATGGATTGGGGGAAAGGGGCGAGCTTAACGATGTGACAGGCAAAGCTTTGATTTCGGTTGTTAGGAAATTAGCGAGAGAATAGGAAGAAAGATCGAACGATGTCTGGGAGAGAGAGGGAGAGGGAGGGGTTGTAGCCGTAGGTGTACCAAGGGAAAAAAATCTTGTAAATTACAATATAATTTATATTTATATATTGGCATTAAATTTAGGGTAAATTACAGGAAACCACCCACTAAAGATTGATTTTTTCACTTTAACCACCTGATAAATTTAAAATTACAAAAGACCACCCATTAAATACGTTTTGTTAACAAATCACCGCCCAAACAAAAATATTCATCAAAACATTAATAAAAATGACTAATTTAGTGCTATTTTTTTAATTAAATTTTCTTTTTATAACCATTGAAATTGGAATACCTTAGACTTGTAATTAACCGAAAATAAAAGAATATTTATTTATCACACCGTACTCACCATTGTAATTCATACAACAATAAGACCTTGAATTTGTAAAATTTTAGTAAATATGCATCTATTACGTACAAATGTGATGTTCAATCCCTCAAAAATGATATATTGATCATTTACAATATTGTCTCAAAAAATCTCACGATTAATTTCTTTTTCAAATCCTGCTGCAACTGCACAAGCCCTTCCCGCGTGTGGCGTGCCATAAATGACCCACGAATAGGAAGAAGCCTAAAACAAAATGAGAAGTAGCTAACTAACTTCTAGGAGAGACGTAATTGACCGCATTTATCTTGGCAGCACGCCCCCTGCGCAACAGAATTTAAGGCCCGGTTCCTAAGGAAGTAAGGGTCATATATTTCGCAGAATGTCGTTCTTGCCACAGTACGTTCTATGTCTTCTTTCAGTCGACTCAAGTCCAACCCATTCAGACCCTTACAGAGGTTCTAACCAAGAAGCACACAAATCCCAAAAACGCATAGTTTCTCCTCCAAAAATGACTTATCCGGTTGGGAACGTATTAGATACTTTCCCAAACAACTAGGTCCTTGGGCAGATCCCACGTTAGAGTGACAGAACTTAGATAAAAGTTTTTCAGGGGCCAATTTTTTTTTATAGGATTTGGAACCTTGTCGAGCTATAAGGCTCATCCCTACGCCTTTTTCATTTATATGAAAAATTAAGTACATATATAGAATGCCAAAACTTCATACAAAAATAAATTATAGCGAATTCTATCTAAATAGTATTCCGCGTTCTTTCAATGGTTTTCATCCTCTTCATTTTAAATTAAGATGTTTAAGATATTCCACCATTTGAATTATGATTTAGAAGATATCATTCTTTTCAATTAGAAGATAATATTAAGTGGTTGATATATTAAAAATATGAAAATTAAAAATAAAAATATGTTAACGTGAAATTGGAAAGGAAATCTAAATGTTCTAAAAAAAATTAAAAAAAAGAAAGGAAATCAATTACATAATTAATCAATACTCCTATATATATATATATATATATATATATATATATATATATATTAAAAAAAATTGTCGGGGTGGCCACAACCCCCACCCGTCTCTAACACCTTCCGTCACTACACGTTAGCCCAGACGCTGGTCTCGAACTAGAAAAGTAAATGTTTGAGCTTAAGAAGCTTCTAGTCCAATTGGACCATAAAACTTACAAGGATAAGCGCTATTATTGAACCAGACAAAGCAACAAGCAATGAAACCGAGGTGATTTTGTATAATTTCTTATTCAATGGGTGGTTAAGTGAAAAATGTGATATTGGGTAGTTTTCTTAAATTAGTGTATTCAATGAAGTAACAAAGTCAGACCTTGTAAGTTACTCTCTTTTTTTATTAGGTAAAAATTTGATGCATCGGACAGACCCGGTGGATCGAGAGGCTGAATAAATCGGCGACGGATAAACCGTCAATACAAGTAAAATAAAAAGCAAACACAAAATCAGATAAACCAAATTACAAGGGTACCGTTACAGACACAGGCTAGTACTATCCAAGAAAGAACCGAAGCAAGTGCGACAACTCGTTTGTTAGTTGGTAGAGGTAACGCATGGAATCCTTGGGGAACTAAGTGGAAACCTCAGATTTGGACTCTACCAACGAGCCTTCAGGTTTCGATCACGTCCACGACCTCTCGCGCGTCGACAAAGAAGAAGAACATCGCTCTAAGTTGCTAGCCTCACAGCCAAATAACCACACATCCAAATAACTCGGCAAACCTAGCCAATCCACAATTTCCTTTTCTCTTTTTTCCATATTTCCCCCCCTTCAATTTTTCAAACCGGGCCGCTTTGGGCCCAAGGCAAAAGCCTTGGACCCAAAGAACAAAGAAGAACCCAAACAACGGGTCATCTTCGGACCGCCAAGAGCCCAAAGGAAAGTCAACAAACCCGGCCAAAGAACCTGTGCCGCCGGCGAGACCCGACCCCGGAGAAGGAGCCGAAACCCGGGCACAGGAAGCGACCAAGACTCGGGCAACCATGCAGACAGAGATTGAAAAGGTGAGACCACCGGGGCGACCAGAAAGCATACAATCGCCACCAAACCAAATAGGCCAGACGACGAGCGATAAGAAAATCGCGCCGAGAAAGGGTAGACCATTAGAGAAGTCAAGAGGGACGACGACCCTCCCAGGAGAACGATGAACGGCCAAACCGACGACGAATGAAACCCTCCCAGGAGAGAGGAGATCGAGCGCAACGGATCAAACCACCCACCAACACCAAAACAAGCCACAGTCGACAAGGATAGAGTCGAAATAGCCTTGAAGCAGGCTAATTTAGTCAAGGAGAGGTTCAATTTAGGGGGGGGGATGGTGAGAAATTGGGTGACAATTAAGGATTTCAGATGGGATTACACGAGAAAAAAAGGGGGGGGGGGGCGTGAGCGCGTTCTCCCCCCTTTTCGGAGTACACGGGTTAGTTTCATAAACCTTGTAAGTTACTGTCCGACTAAAATATTGACCGTGAAGCTCGGTGGAAAAGGAGTTTCTATAATTTCTGTGAGAAATTCATTCTTAAATCTTAATTAATTTACAGTTGAAAATAATGGAATTTTGAAATCTATCTACCTTAACAAATTAAATAGTGTTACAAACTATCCTAGATTTATAACTTTATCTTTTCTCTTTCACTATTCGCTACATCATAAAAAACTCTCTCCTCTCTAGTTTTCTAGAGAGAGGGAGATTGCAAAATCCCTTTGGGGTTGGATTCTTAACCATGAACCTTGCCCGATCGAGTCGATTTCTTGATTGGTGCTACTAATCAACCCTCGTGTCAAACGTTCTGGGCGTTTGTTTGCCCGAATTTTAGTATCCATGGCTCGATCTGGTTGAGTTCTTCAATCGAGCCCCTAATCTCCCGTCTACCCTGCTATCTGTCGGTCCTATTCACTCGGCTTCGGAGTTGGCTGTGGTGTTTCCTCTTTTGCCTCCTCCCGTTTTGCTGATTGTAATCCCTTGTTGATGAAATTAGATGAGTTAATTCCTTATTCCGATTTCTTTCTTCAATTGTCGAATTAGTTTGAATCTATTTGGGGCTTTTGGCATTTGTTGCTTTTTGCCCCTGATTCAAGCCTTTCCATGCCCAATTTGTGGAGTTTAAACCTTCGCCACCATCGCCCGGTTGTGGTACCCTTTTGCTGTCGTCGATACTCCTCTGTCACAAAAAATCCGAGTGGGGTCTCGCCGCCGCCCTCCGCCCATCCTTCCACCCATACCTTTGGCTCTATGGCGCCTATTTTGCCAGTGGTTTTTGTCCTCGGACGTACCCTCGGTTTGGGGCGATGTCGCCGTTGTCTGTTGTCGCCGATGCCTTTCGAGTTTCGACCATCACCGTCTCAGTTCCTGGCTTCTTTTGCATGCGTTTGCTGCATGCAGGTTGTTGGCCTTGTCGCCTCTTTTCGGGCCCGGGTTGTTCCTTTGGGTCCAAGGATAACCTTGGGCCCAGAGCAGGCCCAGAAAAAAAATTTTATATTTATATAAATATATAATTATAGAAATAATAATAATAATAACAAAATTCCCGCAAAGGTATCAAATTCCCCTCGTTTGGGAAAATATTAATTCCCTTTTGGGTGGTCTAAATCATTTTGAGGTTGCTCGGTGCTCTCTACTTAGGTGGTGTACTGCTCTGCGGTGGCGAGGTTTGGCGTTCTTCTCCGTGGATTTGATTTAGGCTTTCGGAGTCGGGATAGGTTGGGATCGTGGCGTCTCCTATATTCGAGTTGACTACTTCCCTGGAGTTCGTCCTCACTGCCCACAGGATGATCGGGTCCTGATGCATCGCTGACCTATGGTTTGGGGTAGGTTGTTATATGAACTGAACAGCTCGGGATCGGCTCGAAAAAGCTCGAGTCGAGCTCGTTCACTGCTTTAAACAAGCCGAGCTTGAACAAAATTTTAAGCTCGGTTGAAAGCTCGGCTCGTACGAATAAAGCTCGAATAGCTCGAATTCTATGGAATTTCTAAAATTTCCTTTAGGGTAACATGTTATAACCAAGTAAAACTACTTAGAGCTCGAAAAAAGCTCAGCTCGAGCTCGTTCATTTCTTAAACAAGTCAAGCTTGAACAAAATAAAAAGCTCGTTTAAAAATTAGGCTCGGCTCGAGCTCGTTTAATAAACGAACAAGCTTGAACATTCCAAGCTCGGTCGTTTGGCTCGAATAACACCCCTAGTTCGGGGTCCTGATGATCAGTGTGGGGCTTGGCTTCGTCCGTCGTCTTCGACCACTTCTTGTTTGGTTTAGGTCTGCCTGGTTTCGCTGTTTTTGTAGAGTGCGTTTGCTTGAGTTTACACCTTTTATGTATTATTGTATGGTGGTTGTTTAGACGGTTCTCCCGTCCGCCGACTTGTCCGACCCTCGAGTTTCAGATATGTCTGAACTCGGATTCTTACCTAATAAAAAAAACTATTCACTACATCATGTAAATAACCCGTCTTATTTTTACATTTACACTATCATAGCTACTTCTAAAACGCTAGCGTTCGTCAAGACACTGTTAAGATGTTTAATGTAGATGACGGCGTCAAAAAACTTGACGTTTGACACTTAGACAATTCAATTTGTATATGATTTAAAATTGATTTTTATTGTTTAATTTTCTTAATGTAGAAATTATAAATTGTTGTATTTGAACATGTTATATGAATTTATGATTGATATCATGTTTGAATCAAACATTGAGATAAATTTATCATAATGTTTAGTTGGTTTACATGATATTTTCTTAATTTAAAGATTTTGAAGACTTTAGACATGCATAGTTTACTTTTTTATTTTTTTGAGCAAAACCAAATTAAGCATTACTTAACATCATCCTTACACAGCAATATTAATTCATAAGGGCTAACAGTTGAATTTGAAAAGAAAACGGAACTGATCGGCCTTATCTTTGCTAGCCAGTCTGCCACCCGGTTCGATTGTCTCCGAATGTGGCTCCACCGGCACTCCTCAAACCTTCTCGCCAGCCGATGAATCTTCCGAAGTTGTTGCCCCAGGTTGCCCTTAGGAAAGGACTTCTGTTGCAGCAGTTGCATCACCTGTAAGCTATCACTCTCCACCCATATCACTCTCCTCAAACCCACTCTGCTCCCCTTCCTTTCGTCCACTGCTGCATCACTATTTATTTTGACGAACCCATCATGTGGTTTCGTCCATCCAACACTCCCTGCAGCATCGACTGGCTGTCGCTTAGGAGCAATTCCTTTTCCCCTGCTGTATTCAACTATACGTTGCCTGACTATCCGGGCCATTTCATCCACTTCCATATCCACTGCCTCAAAGATGTGTTTATTTCTTGCCATCCATATGACATCTATGTTTTCAACATCAGTTCGAAGCTTCCCAAAACATTCGGAGCTCGTCTGCTTAGCTTGCCCACTGGTTGAAACAGATCCCATACTCTTCTTACTTTGGGGCATTTCAATAATATATGGGTCTCGTCCTCGCACCCATTACAATGGCTACATAAATCACTTTGTGCCACACCCCTCCGCTTCATATTTCTTAGGCAAGGAAGAACACCTTTGCACGCCCGCTAAAGGAAGTTTCGCACCCTCGGAGCCGCCTGCATCTGCCACACTTTTTTCCATAAATGCTTCGACCGAGAGGAGTCCGACGTCGATGCCCCATCTGCAGCTATTTTCATCTCCATCAGCATATGATAGCACGATCTTACCGTAAAGATGTCATCCTTGGTATAATGCCATATCATCTCATCTTGGACATCGTGATCTGTGATCCTCATCTTCATCACTAACTCTGCATCCATCGGCAGCAAAATTTCATTCACTACTTCCTCTTTCCAAGTTACGGTCTCCCAATCTGTAAGTTCCGCTACCCTCAAGTCGGTGCCAACACTTCCGGGATTAGCAATTGATTTGAAAGTGCTCGGTCTCGGAATCCATGGGTCGTCGACCACATAGATGCTCTCACCGTTGCCAACATGCCAACGCAGCCCTTGAGCCAATGCATCTCGGCCATCCAGAAGACTCCTCCAGGCGTACGAAGGTTGGAATCCCACATGGGCCTACATAAAGGACGTTCGAGGCTAATATCGAGCCTTCAACATCCGTGCTAGCAATGACTCCGGTTCTTGAAGTACCCGCGAACCTTTTCATGCCAACAATGCTCTGTTGAAGGTTTCCATGTTGCGGAAGCCCATCCCACCCTTATCTTTCGAGATGCATAATCTCTCCCACTTCATCCAGTGAATCTTCCGTTTATCAGAGCCATCACCCCACCAGAACCTGCACAACATCTGCTCTATGTCCTTACATAGACCCATCGGAAGCTTGAAGCATGACATTGTATAAGTTGGTATTGCATGCGCCACCGACTTGATTAACACCTCCTTACCCCCTCTAGACAACACTTTCTCTTTCCAATCCTTGATTCTCTTCGAGATGCGTTCCTTTAGTTGCCCAAAAATCACTTTCTTCGAGCGACCCAGCATAGTTGGGAGGCCCAAGTATTTAGCATGTTTATCTACCTCCGAAATCTGCACCACCTGTTGCACTGCTCTTCGGATGTTCTCACCCACATTTGTGCTAAACGACATTTCTGACTTTGCCAGATTCACTTGTTGTCCCGACGCTGCTCCGTATTCTCGGAGAATGTTTGCAATTTCACTACCCTGTTGACAAGTCGCTCTCGCAAATAGAACACTATCATCGGCAAAAAAATAGGTGAGAAATTCTTGGAGCCCCCCTTGCTATCGCTATCCCATCTAAACGACCATTCTCCTCGCTCCTCCGTAGCATCCCTGATAGCCCTTCCGCGCACATAAGGAATAAATATGGGGAAAGCGGATCGCCTTGCCTCAATCCTCTCTCTGGTCTGAAAATGGTAGATGGCATTCCATCAATCAAAACAGAGAATGAGACTGAAGCAACACACCTCATCACAAGCCGGACCCAATCGTCTGCGAACCCGAGCCGCTGCATACATCCCCTTAGGAAGTTCCACTCGACCCAGTCATATGCTTTTGCCATGTCCAACTTCATAGCCACATATTCCTTCCTTCCCCTGCTCTTCTTCTTCATGAAGTGGAAGATCTCGAAAGCCGCAAGGACGTTGTATGTGATTAACCTTCCTGGAACAAGGACATACATAGTTTACTACTTGTCTACTTTATATGTCGTTTAAATATGTTTAAAAGTTGAATATAAAAAAATACCCAAAATCGTTATATTCACCAAGAATCCACCAATAAGATTGTCAAAATGCCTTAGCGCTTGATAGGACCCCACCGTCAAACATCCGTCGAACGTCTTTTAGAACCTTGTTCATAGCTCTTTTAATTTTAATTTCTTGAGTTATTTTAATCTTTAAAAAAATATATATATATATATATATATATATATATATATACACACACTATTAATATTTACCTATATACCTATAGGTATATTAAAATATGAAGAACATATAACATACAATTATGGACATAAAGTGTACAAATTAAAGTATACGAATCTCTTCTCATTTTCATATCTATTTGTATTTTAGATTTTTTGAGGAAATGTGGCACGTATATTATTATTATATGAGATGCTCGTCGTCCACGCAATCTAGGCGTTAGTGAAGAACTCTAGGAGACCCACCAACCCTTGGATCTAATGCGGGCTCCTAATGATGATCCCTCCTAAGCTAGATCAGCCAGAGGACATCCCAACACGACGTGGGGCATTGTTTCGTCCTTCAGTCCACAACCCATGCAGACTGCAGATTCCACCACGTGCCGGCTCACAAGGCTGGTCTCGACCGCAAGTGCCCCGGATAGAGCACGCCAAGCAAAGATGAACCTTCATAGAAACTCTCAATTTCCACAGCCACCCCCAAACCTGATCCACCTCTTCATTCAGTCGCTGAAAATCATCCTTACATATGCCCACAACAGCCCAACCAATATGTTGATTTCAACATGAAAACCCCGTCTCTGTTTGGGCACCAGACACCTGTGTCTGGAGGTGCTCGAGTGCTCAGCGGGATCGAGAGAATACTCTGTTGTGATGTGTGGATGATTTTCCCACGTCGAAAAACACGGAATCCCGAACCTTGTATATAAGTCAGTGGGTCACTCCTCCTATAGCCAATTGATTTTAGGATGGAACCCCGCTGGTCTTATGTGCTCGGCTCGGGTGCGCATATGCGTTCTGACGTGTGGACCCCCCATGGTTATATGGCCCGCCAAATTTATTATGGTATCAGGGCGGTGCGGTCCGGGACCCTGGTCGATCTATCTACTAGGCTAGCCGGCCTTAAGGCTCAAGACGTCAAGTGCAACTGACATATATTGCGAGGCCAAGAAGTTGCACTTGAGGGGGGGTATTGTGATGTGTGGAATGATTGTCCCACATCGAAAAACACGGAATCTCGAGCCTTGTATATAAGTCAGTGGGTCACTTCTCCTATAGCCAATTGGTTTTAGGATGGAACCCCGCTGGTCTTATATGCTCGGCTCGGATGCGCATATGAGTTCTGACGTGTGGACCCCCCACGTACGGTTATATGGCCCGCTGGAATTTATCATACTCTTTACATCAGCTTCAATGAAGTTTTCCTACAGGACATCCCGATGCCATAATCCATTGTCGACGTCGATTAGTGATTCCTTGCTGAGATATTGCAGAAGCGTTCGAGGTACTGACCTACCCTCTCACGCCAACCAACTACAGCCCCAAACATCGATGCTCTCACCCGATCTGACCGCCATCTTAGTCCTCCCCCCCCCCCCCCCCCCAAACAAAAAAAAAAATGTTTCGCCAAGAGAAACTAGGAGTATCACACAAGCCGAATTCGAGGAAGTCCCCCTACGGTAATACCGCCATCCTTGTTTCGCTAACTGAGCATCATTAAACACCCGTAAATCCATGAATCCCATGCCCCCAATCTGTGTTGGAGCAAATAAGGTTTCCCATCGACACCAATGGATCCTCTAAGACTACTCTGAAGGCCTCCACCAAAACCGGTTTAGGACAATATAAATCTCATCAATCATGCTTTCCGGTAGCCAAAATACGCTCATAACATATCTATCTATCTATCTATTAATCTATATATAACTTTAATTCAGAACACTTTGCTTATGTGTCAACCTTAGAGTAGTTTTAGAAATATTGACCAATTATTATTTTTCCTTCATTTTTTTTATTTCTCCTTTTTCTCTTTTTTCTATTAACAATTGGGCTTAATTCAAAATATTAAATTTAATTTAATATAGCTACTGGGCTTAACTCAAATTTATTTCCTTTAATTATTATTTTCTCCTTCTTTTTATCTTTTCAAACCAATTATATATTTTTTAATTTTTATGACATTTACTATATATATTCGTGAATATTTTGACAAATTGTTTCAATCGATGCCCATTTTTGTAATTATTTTTTAAATCGTGAATATTTCGAGAAAAAAAATCGCTTTTATGATGATATGGCATAACCAATACGGAGTATCATTTTAGATAACTGTTATACCACATCACATTTTAAAAAAGTTACAATGATATTATTATTTTTACTAAGTGATTTAAATATCTATATTTATGTATTATACTCTTACATGATGTTTTCTTAAAATAATTTTTTGAGATATTTATAAGATACATTTATGGCAAATATTTTAATGATTTTTATCTTAACTTTTATTAATATTTTATAATATTATTTTTTATATTATCAAGATTTTAGTTTAAAAAACCGCACCATGGCGCGGGAATTGTACTAGTATTACTAATTCTGCTAGCATTTTGCTGACGTGTCACGTCCACAATTAAAGTTGAATTTTTTATTCAAATGGTATTTTCTTATTGGTCAATATTATTGTTAAAATTTTAAAATATCCGTTTTCAATTTTAAATATACTTCTTTCCTATTTTAAATATATTTGTTTAGACCTTTTTTTTTGTCACCTCTTTTTTGGTAGTTTGCCTTTGGATTGAGGAATGAAATCTGAATTAAAGTTTAAAATTTATTTTCTTTTATTCTAATTGTAGATAACCTTCACACATTAAAAAGATTTATTCATCAAATCTCTCCATTCAATTCAAACAACATGTTAGTTTTTCATGTTCTTTTAATCTTATTCCATTATTATGCATTATATATCAACGTTTTTATTTTGAGCATTAGTTTTTAATTTATGTTCTTTTAATTTTGTTCTATAATATTGTCGTTTTTATTTTGATGTAAGTAACTTTTCAGTTTTAATCATCATAACCCCTTACAATCTTCCACCCTCAATGTGCTTGAAAACCCCATACATGTTCTTATCAGCGATTGTACCTGGCCCAAATAATCCAAAGAAGTTGATTGATATTTTCTTACAGCCGTTGATTGAAGAATTGATGTTGTTGTGGAGACAAGGAGTGCAGCGTTAGTTTTTAATTTATGTTCTTTTAATTTCGTTCTATATTATTATCGTTTTTATTTTGATGTAAGTAACTTTTCAGTTTTTCAATTATATGACAACTTATATTTTCTTTTTTAGTTTTATCCTAATGACAATAATTATATATGTAACGATCAAAAAAAAAATTATATATGTATTTCAAATTATATTTATTGGTGTATTTGAGTTTTATTACTACTTTACCTTACTAAATTATTTTCAGATATATATGGCATCTCTTTGCAATTAATTTATAAATTAAAAAAATATTTTATACAAATTTGGTTGTAAACAAGTATATATTAATATAGTATTAAATATATATCTCCATTACTATAAAGGTGGGGGGAGAAGTGGCTCAGATGCTAAATCTGCCGTCCATCTTAGCCGATATCTACGGCTGTCTTTGTATCTATGAGCAGCAACTGCTGCAAGTTTTTATTAGAATCTCTGGGCAAATATGGGCCCTTCAACTGCGTTTTGATCAAATTTTGTCTGGCCCAGATTGATTACTATCTATATTTGCTAAATTACCCTTCAAAGTTTCCATTTAAAAATATTTATTTTTTTGTTTTGGTGCCCATCTCGGTCTTTTCACCTAATTCCCAAAGGTGACTCGTTACCCCTCTCCTCATTCGGACTTCGGAGATCACCTCTCGCTGGAGGCTCTGCTCTCTGCCGCCTTCGCCGCCACTACAGACCGCCTTCCTCTTTCCTCTTCCTCTCCATCATCGCCTACTTCAATCCTTCTTCTTTCGATCTCGATCTCGATCGTCGCATACAGACCGCCTTATTCTTCTGTTCGCCGACTTCACTGTCGAAGAAGATGAAATTTCTCTCTGTTTTCGGGCCACTACCAGGTTTGTTTGTTTGCTCCTGTTATTCTAGATTTTTTTCCAGAAACCCCAAATTTGTTTTAGGTAATTTTTCCTACAAATTTCAGATTCTCGTCCTCTCCTTCTCTTTCGTTTTTCCAAATTTTAACTCCGAATTGGAAGTTTTATTTGGTTGATTTGATGATTTATGCCTTCAAATTCAGCCTTTGTCTGTATTAACTCTGAATTGGAATTAGGCATTCTGACTACTTCATTTTTTCCATAAGTTGATGTTCTTGATTGTTCTCTTCTGCTCTTGTGCATTTGGTTTAAATTGAGTTCGAAAACTAAATTCGTCTATGTTACTCCCAAGAGTCACGTGGTTATGGAATTGAAGTTGCTACTATTAATTTAAAGATCTCCAAGTAAGTCTATTTCTCATTAATCATAGCAAAAATAATCCGCATCATTAGTTGGGTATCCACCAATGAACATTTCGCATTGCACACAACCTGTTTGATGAAATGTCTAAATGGGATTATACCTTCACTTTTGTGCAACCATATTTACATCAATTTGTATATGTATACATAAAACAAGTGAACAACATGCGACTTGCTTGAGATTTTGCTTGTGAGGGAACCGACGCGCCCGATGGCAAGGGGTAGAGATTTGACTCTTGGAGAGCTGCTCAAGTATAAGTCAGAGGAGGGAGTGAGAGTCCTGTTGTTGGTTTGGGATGCCAAAATTTCCCACATTAAGTACTTCGTCAATACGGGACTGAAGGAGGCACCTTGCTAAAATATGACTAATAATATAATACACATTTCACTTTGTGTATTCAAATGGTTCAATTCTACAGGCAGCCACACACTTTAGTTGTTCCTAATTCATTCTTAAATTTGGTATTGATCATATATGTCTATTGCTTTGTTATCTTACTTTTGATATTTGAGTTGCTATTTACTTGAATTTTTACTTCATTAGAATTTATGTTGCATGAATGCACTTTTTTTAAACAAAAATCTCACTTCTATTAATGTTAATTCACAAAATAGATCTACCAGTAAAATTGACATCTTGTTTTCATCTTCTGCCCGTCTTCTTCTTCACTTATTATCTGTTCAACTTGGTGTTTCTGTTTCTCTTCCTCCATCAGCTTCTGTGTTTTGACTGCATCTCTGTCTCCTGATTACAACTAGGTTGCTCTTTTGCTTCATATACATAATCAATTAACCAGGTAATCCTCTTGTCCTTCATATTCATAATCAATTAAGTTTCGGCCGAGTTTGGGGGTTTTTGTTAGTTCCAATTTCGACCTAGGTTTAGTGGTTTTTGTTAGTTCTAATCCCCCCACCCACCTCAACTTATTGCAATTGGATTGCTCTTTCGTTTACTTTCTCGCTATAAAGATATATTTAAAAAAAAAATTAATTAAACAATTTATGGGAATCCTCGAGATAAGTTAATTTGTATTTTTTAAATATTTTAAACCTATCAACCTAACTTGATTTATGACAAATTAATCTCATGCTTTCTTGTATCAAAAGTTTGGAATTTTACAGGGTCATGCCTAGACCTGTCAAAACACAACCCGACCCGGTGACCCGACCCGGCCGACCCGAAAAATTTCCGACCCGAACCCGAAAATTTTGACCCGAAATTTTTTTTCGACCCGAACCCGAAAAACCCGAAATTTTCCGGGTAATTTAGGTTTCGACCCGGTGACCCGATTGACCCGGTAATTTTGACCCGGTTGACTTATAATTATATATAATTAATTTTTATATATATAATTAAAATTTATCACAAAATTATCAAATAATGACTTTTTTAATTTAAAAAAGAAAAAATTGACAAACTCGAAATCGACCCGAACCCGACCCGAACCCCGATCAAACCCGAGTTCGAGTCAACCCGAAAAACCCGAAACCCGTTTTACCCGAGACCCGTTTTACCCGAAACCCGAAGTGACCGGACCCGAACCCGACCCGAATGACCCGTTTGACAGGTCTAGTCATGCCCCTTGCTGAGGTTTATCGGTTTGAACAGAACCAAAGCCCATTAGTCCATATGCAGATGATATATTAGATGTGGGAACCTAAAAATATAACATAACAACTTAAACAATAGAGCACCTCAGACATGCCATTTATTGGTACAAAATAACCAATGGCTATGTCTAACTAAATTTGGATGGAACGAAAAAACGGAAGATGACACCAGCATAGGAGACAAAGCAGGTAGCTGATTAATCTCATGCTTTCTTGTATCAAAAGTTTGGAATTTTTCAGGGTCATGACCCTTACTGAGGTTTATTGGTTTGAATAGAACCAAAGCCCATTATAGTCCATATGCAGAAAATATATTAGATGTGGGAACCTAAATATAACATAACAACTGAAAGAATAGAACACCTCAAGCACTATATGCAAGGAGTTATGAAAATAACAAGAGTGGATATTAGCAAATATGGGTTCTCTCCTATCCACGCTTTAGATATTGAGCCATCAAGGTGACTCCGGTTGTGCAAATCGAATGTAAGTTGTCCATTTTTTTCTGTAGTTAGGGTGTATTGATTTATGTTTAAGGTTTGACGATTACAAACTGGTGAAATTTAGAATCTAATGATCAAATTTTATGACACACTCAAGGTGCTCGATGAAATGACTAAGGTTTGCCTATACCTTAGTTTGGGGTTGATGAAATGATTAAGGTTTGCTTGTAGGTTACTTTGGGTTTTGTCTATCCGACAGTTGATTTCCGAAGCAAGATTTGCTTTTCTGACATGTCTAATCTGATCAACAACATGTTTTTGATGCTAGGAAAAATGAATTTGTGTGAAATATTTTTTGGCTGCAGGTTTCGCCGCCTTCGTCTAAGGCTTCACACCGCCAGCCACACCCCTCCTATCCCCTCTTTTTCTCTGGATGAATTAGTAACGTTTTCCCTCAAAATATTTGTTGTGCTCTACTTGCAGGTTTAATTGACATGAATTAAGTACCCATAGTTTGCTTTAGTTCCTGGAATATATTTTGATCAATTGACATTGTTTGCTGCATTGTGCCTTGGATATCTCTCTCCTCTCTCCTCTCTCTCTTCTCTCTCTCGAGTAGAACGCTCAGGCCACCGCCTCCGGCTACACCCGCCGGCCACCTCCCGCAGCCCGCCGCCCGGCTCCACCCCGTCCGCGCACCCTCCCTCCAGGTTCTCTTCTCCTCTCACTCTCCCTTCCCTCCCCCTCTCCCTATTCCTTTCCCTCTCTCTCCTCCACCCCGCAGCCTGTCCCAACCCAACACCGCACTACCCTTCCTCCCTCACCCGACCACCCCTCTCCTTGCCGGCGACGTGGCCCGCGCCCTATCTACCGGTTCCAGATCTACTCCCCCTCCTTCTCCTCCTACCTAGCCCTAACCCTAATCGTCCCCATCCCTTGAACCTTAACCCGCCTTAACCCCTCAAATACCTTTCCTCCCCTCATTGGTAGCCCAATCCCCAACATTTAGCGACCGAGCCCAAGCCTAAGCCATAGGACCTAGACCCAATCCCGATCTACTCTCCCCGACCCCTACCCCTTCTCCGGTGGTAGCCTTTTCCCGACCCCAGCCCCTAAGCTTTGCTCTGTCCCCGACTCGCAGTGGCGGCTTGTTGAGCTCGACGAGCAATCACAATTTGGGGACCCAGTGCGTGTGGAGGGTTAGCCACGTCGGCCCCGTGATCGGGGCGCGGTATCATCGATCCTTACCTTTTTTCGTGTAGTTTAAGCGGTTTGCATTTTCGACCCGCTACGTTGGCTATTTATATTACTTGTTTTATAGTTTTGCCCTTTGCTCCCGGGTGGATTGCTTGCCTTTGTCGATTTTAGTTCTTCACTTCCATTTGATTCTTTCGTTTGACTCATTGTTGTGATTTATTGCTTTGATTGATAGATTGATCCATTTGTGGCATGTGATTTACTATTTTGAGATTCGTGGTTAGTGCATCGATTTGTTTGATTCCTTTCTATTAGCATTCAGGTGTTTTACATTCATTAAGAGTATTCATTCCTTTGTTTTGGGCGTGTTTATATCATATTGTGTTTTCTATCTACTAGTTGGTACTTCTTAGGTTACGTGGTTGGTCTCGGTAGTCCGGTAGCATTGCCTTACTCCGGGTGCTTATACTCTTGGTTGCCGTGACATTAGATTCAGTTGGTTGTTAGATCCTTATCTCTGTGTTCTTTTAGCTCTCTGTTGTGGTTTCGCTTTCGGGGTTTTGCACCTTGGCAGAATGCCTCGTCCGGTGGTCTCTTGTCCTCGCCCAGCTCAGGGGGTGTCCTCCGTCCGGTTTGGCTCCTGGAATATTGGATCCCTTACGGGTAAGTCGATTGAACTTGTCAAGATTCTGAAGAACAGGAAGGTCGACATTGCTTGTCTTCAGGAGACTAAATGGGTGGGTAGCAAGGCTCGTCTGATCGATGGATGGAAGTTGTGGTACTCGGGTCTCGACAGAAAGAAGAATGGAGTTGGCATCTTGGTCGGGGGTTGTTGGAAAGATCGGGTTGTGCGCGTCGTCCGTGTGAATGACCGGCTTATGGCAATTACGTTAGTGATGGAAGACTCTTTCCTGCACGTGATTAGTGCTTACGCTCCTCAAGTAGGTAGAGGAGCGGAGGAGAAGAGGAAATTCTGGGAGGCTTTGGATGCGCTGGTTGGAACTATTCCAACTTCTGAACAGTATGTCATTGGAGGTGATTTCAATGCTCACATAGGCAAGGATAACGACAGGTTTGAAGAGGCTCATGGAGGTTTTGGCTTCGGAGAAAGAAATGTTGGAGGGGTTGCGTTGTTGGAGTTCTCCATTGCGTTCGGGAGTGTCATCTGCAACTCTTGGTTTCGCAAAAGAGATGAACACTTGATTACTTTCACCAGCTTGGTTGGAAGCTCGCAGATCGACTACTTTCTGGTCAGAAGGGAGGATAGACGACATTGCAAGGATTGCAAGGTGATCCCCTTTGGAGGAATTTCAACGCCACATCACCTTCTTGTTTTGGACTTAGAAGTGCGTGGTCACATTCGTAAGAGAACCGGCAACTTTCCTTCGAAAATCAGGTGGTGGCGTCTTAATGATTCGTCTGGACGCCTTCTGAAAGAGAAAGTTTGGCAAGCGGCTGAGCAGACACGGATTGGGGATCAGCTAGGCAATGCAGATGCGATGTGGAGCTCTTTGGCGGGTTGTATTCGCAGTGTGGGTAGAGAGGTTTTGGGGGTGTCTAGAGGAGGACTTGGGCCCAGTCGGGGCGAGGCTTGGTGGAATGAAGAGGTGAAGGCTAAGGTTAGGGCGAAGCAGGTAGCGTTCCAGAGATGGTTACACAGAGGCATTGGAGAAGATGGTGTGGAGCTCAGGTTCATGTACAATGTGGCTAAAGGGGAGGCAAAGCGAGCAGTTGCTAAGGCTAAAGACAAGTATTTTGAGAGTATGTACAAGGCCCTTGACGAGAAGGGAGGGGACCGAGTTCTCTATCGCTTAGCCCGACATAGAGAGAGGATGAGCAGAGACATCGACAGTGTCAGATGTGTCAAAGATGAGAGTGGTCTAGTGTTGGTTGATGATCAGCAGATCAAGAGACGATGGCAGAGGTACTTTTCAGATTTGCTCAATGAGGAGTTTGTCTCATCGGATTGGAGTTCCGGTCCATCGGAACGTATCGAGTATGGATTCCACCGGCGTATTTCTATAGAAGAGGTTAAGGAAGCTGTCTGTAGGATGAAGAACGGTAGAGCTTCGGGCCCAGACGATATCCCAGGGGATGTTTGGAAATGGTTAGGGGCCAAAGGGTTGGTTTGGCTTACTTCGCTTTTCAATACAATCCTAAGGTCAGCTAAGATGCCTGCGGAATGGAGACTTAGTAAATTGGTCCCAGTCTACAAGAACAAGGGGGATGTTCAATGTTGCAGTAACTACAGAGGAATCAAGCTGCTGAGTCACACGATGAAGTTATGGGAAAGAGTTGTAGGAGTCAGACTTCAGAGATTGGTCAGCGTTTCCGAGAATCAGTTTGGCTTCGTCCCGGGCAGATCAACAGTGGAGGCTATCCACCTGCTTAGGCGTTTGATCGAGATGCACAGAGACAGGAAGAAGAATCTGCATATGGCCTTCATTGATATAGAAAAAGCATACGATAAGGTTTCGAGAGGGCTACTTTGGAGTTGCTTGGTAGAGAAGGGAGTACCGGGGTCGTATATCAGAGTCATCAGGGATATGTACGAGGGTTCGCTGACAAGTGTTAGAACGCCATGTGGTGATTCTGAGTATTTTGAGGTTCGTGTGGGGCTTCACCAGGGTTCAGCGCTCAGTCCGTTTCTTTTCACTCTAGTTTTGGATACTCTTTCTGCTCCACTCCAAGAAGAGGTTCCATGGTGCATGCTGTTTGCTGACGACATTGTTCTTGTGGACAACTCAAGATCGGGTTTGGATCGCAGACTAGAAAACTGGAGAGAGGTGTTGGAGTCTAAGGGATTCAGAATGAGTAGGTCCAAATCCGAGTATGTTCAGTTTCGTTTTGGCGCTGACAGGGACCCAGGGGCATCAGTTTCATTGGGGGACGTTATTGTCCCAAGGAAAGAGTATTTCAAGTACCTTGGGTCGTACGTCCAAAGTGATGGGGGTGTCGACAGAGATATCGAACATCGAGTCCAGGCGGGATGGCTGAGATGGAGAAGAGCGTCAGGGGTGCTATGTGATAAGAAAGTTCCGACTAAATTGAAAGGGAAGTTCTACAAGGTTGCTGTTAGGCCGACCTTATTGTATGGTTCAGAGTGCTGGCCCGTCACCAAAGCTCAAGAACAGAAGTTGGCAGTGGCTGAGATAAGGATGTTGCGATGGATGTGTGGGCATACGAGACTTGACAGAATCAGAAATGAAGACATTAGGAGTAAAGTTGGAGTTGCAAGTATTGTGGACAAGCTGAGAGAGTCCAGATTGCGGTGGTTTGGGCACGTTCGGCGGAGACCTGGATCGGCGCCTGTTCGTAGGTGTGAGAGTTTGGAGTTTGGAGCTATTTGTAGGGGTAGAGGTAGACCGAAAAAGAGTTGGATGGAGGTTATTAGGCAGGATCTTAATCTGCTCAACTTATCGGAAGAATTGACTTTGGACAGAGACCGTTGGAGGAGGGCTATTCGGGCTTCGGATGTGTAGCAGTACTAGGCTGGGGTTTTGTTCTATTGTGGTTGCTTTTATTCCGCCTCCCTCTTTGCTTCTTCGTGCCTCTTTTTCTACTGTTTAGCGTGCTTTGATGGGATTGATATGCCTACTATTTTGGGTCTATCGGAAACACTCTCTCGATGTACTCGGGGAAAGAGTGCGTACATCCTGACCCCCCAGACCCTGCTTAATTGCGGGATTTACTGGGTAGTTGTTGTTGTTGTTGTTGTTGATTTGTGTTAGTAACGTTCTCTATTCTAAGTGTTTACTTCAATAAGGCTTGTGTGCTTTATTGTCTTAAATTAGGTGTCCATTGAATTTGAAAATTTTTTGGTCTGTGCGTGCAATTTCCACTCTTTTTTTTAGTTCTAAATTTTATATGTTGGCATTAGGTAACTATTTTCTATGATTTTCACCAAGCTTTCTTGTGTTTGTCGACTCGTACAGGAATCTGCAGTTGGCTAACACATAAGAGTACGTTGAATGAGAGCATACTAAGGATATGGGAAAGTTTCTTATCAGGTAATTATGATGGAATTTCTATTCTCTTTTATAATTCTTTCATGCATTTGAATGAAACTTGGTTGTAAATTGTGCCCGTGCTGCATTAATTTTGATCAATTCTGTTAGGACTATTTTGAGCTATAAAAAAAATGGGCTAGGGTTATTTATTTTGGTAGAGAGCTGGGATTTGACTAAAAGTTCATGGATTCTTGTTCTGGCTTGGCTTTGTCGGCTGAAACCTGGATTTTCAAGGTGGCATGGACTGGATTTTGAAAGCTCTTGTTTTTTTTAAATGTTAGGTGGGAAATGGGAGCTTACCACCCAAAATTTCTGGCAGTAGGAAGATGTTAAGAAGATGGCCATATTCTGTTGATGTTGTACTCTAATCGACCCCATAGCCATCGAACCCTTTATATCTTTTGTTGTCTTGATGTTCCCAGTTGAAGACCGAACCCGCTCACCACCATCGCACAAAATTTCAGTCCTTCCTGTATCTGTCATGCCAGGAGGTATAACCCCTTCAGCTGTCATTTTCTTTTATCCTCCTTTTGCTGTCAGCATGCGTCTAAGTCTTTACTGGTCAATGTATTACCCTCGCAACAGGTCATCCTCCCTCCATTTACCTTAGCACTCAACTCTAACTGCAATGGGTAATGTCCTTCTGCACAACATTATTCGTTTACCCGTTTGCTGTCATACCCTTTGGAAGCCATACATTTCTTGTGGCCGGTTTCACTGTAGAAACTTTCTCCTTACAACTATCCAAGGAGTGACCAAATTTTTAACAATTTGGTCATTACATAGAGCATACCTCTTATACAAACCACAAGATAGTAACTTCTCAAAACGAAAAATAGTCATTGAACAGTTTTCTAACTACATATTCCTTCACCCATAGGAAATATAATCTAACGGGCATAAATGTGAGTCGACGAAACTGCTGAAAACTGCTTTAATCGATCAATAGTTATTGTGGTCTTTTATTGGTTAATTTTACTAACTATATATATAATGAATCTTATATTTGATTCATTTCTTTCAATGCCATATATCATAGGGGTATACAATGCACGGTGGAAGACCTTTCCTCTTATTTTGTGTTCTTGTTTTTCATTTATATAATATCAGATTTTCTCTCATTTCTTTATGTAGTCCAGCTAACATAAATATAAATATAAAATAGTTCTTTTTTTTTATTTTAATCATCATTTCAGTGCTTTGTGTCTGTTAGAGCTGATAGTGTAAGTTTATTTGAGTTATCCAGCTTAATGATAGCCTTAGATACAAAACATTTGCATCTTCTTCATTTCAATTTTCACCATCCAATGGAATAAATATAGAGTGAGAGATCAGTGGACGATGTTGTACTTTGCTTCAAGGCATGAAAGCCTTCAAAGCACTGTCTTATGTCTGAATTATTTTTTCCATTGATATGTAATGAAGACTGAGTTTGCTAAGGATATATACATGAATGAAAGCTGATGGATAAGTTGATTTTGACTTCCATATTTTGTTATTGGCTTATTATTTCTTTATATAATTTTCTTGCAGCTACAAAACTCGATTCTTGCTGGTGTGAAATCTGTCACATTGCATGATGGAGGAGGTGTGGAGATATGGGCCTTGTCTAGCAATTGTCTGATTTTGAGGCGTGCAGAGCACGCCCCACGTACCTAGTATATGTATATATATATATATATATATAAAAAGTGATTTTCAAATTGAAATGGATCAAAATCCCGTGCCTCGAAAGCACGGGCACTACACTAGTTTAATTCCCAAGTAAACAACCATCGACATCGTTATTAAAACCTAATTGTTCCAAACTTAATTTTAGATTATTTAGTTTCTTAAAAGGTGGTCAAAAACCATGCAATGTGAATGGTTTAAGACTTTAAGGCTTTTTTCATTTGCGTTTAAATAAGTTCCCTTTAAGCCAATACAACTTTCAAATCAATAAAAGTGAATAGAATGGTAGAACGAATGCATTTGGTTCACTTTATGTATGTAAATATGAATTACCACATGTATATGGGTAGTAAGTAAATCATTTTCTAGCTATTTTTTACTTATTAAATCTCCATTTTAATTTCTTAAATGATGTTTATTTTTTATTTTATTTTTTTTTATTAGTAAAAAATTCGGGTGGACTGGCCCTATCCGGCAGCATCCTTACAGATGAGGTCAAGGAGACCTGGATCATTTTCAATATCGACTCCTCGGGCAGAGCGGCAAAGGTGTGCAACCTTATCCGCCACTCTATTGCTCATACGAGGAACGTGAAAGAACTCTACTTTTGTCACAGTCGATAACATGACTTGGACGTCAGAAAGGATTAACTCGATTTCCAAAGGGCATTTAGATTTCCTGTTTAAGTAGTCCATGATTATCTTACAGTCACCTTCAATTTGGATCATTTCTATATTGAGTTGTAGTACTTGTTGGATCCCCATTTTGAGAGCAAGAGCCTCTGCTGTAAGTGGATTCTGTTTACCAAGTAGCCGGTGATGAATGGAAACTGACCGACCATCCCAATCCCTAATAACAACACCTGAAGTACTGTCGCCATTAGAAAGAGAAGAACCATCGAAATTAAGTTTGAACGTACCCCTAGGAGGCTTGCGCCAATGAATCTTTTTTGTTTATGATGTTTATTTTTATGTTACAACTTACAATGACAATAATTTTTCTTAAGAAGTAATTTTCAAGAAACTTGTATAATGTCAAAGCTTGGGCTCAAATATTGTCTCATTTAGATTGGGCCGTCTAAAGAAGTTGTCAAACTGAATTTTATAAAGTTTGGGCCCAAATCAGAATTTTGTCAAATAAATAAGGATGGAAAAAGACTAAAAAGTTTGAGCCACTTAATGTTTCCTCTTGATTTTTTTGTTTTGTTTTGTTTTGAAGCAAGTAAGGATTAGGAAACACGTCAACGATCCGACATCTTTTCTAGTGCGTCCGAGCAGACGAGAAGCCGAAGTTATGGATCATCAGTGAAGCTACCATCGCTAGGGACGGAGTAGGCCAGACGTGCAATCCTATCGGCCACCGCATTAGAGTCTCTGAAAATATGACGAATAGCAACATGAGAGAAAGAATATAAATTGACATTTACATCAGCCATCAACAGCTCGATCTCCCAGGGGCTAGACCAGTCCCCCAGCAGAGCCTTGATAACGACCAAGCAGTCCCCTTCGATCAAAAGTTTATTAAAACCCATTAATTTGGCCTTGGAGACCCCCATGCGAAGACCCATAGCCTCGGCGAAAACAGCGGAGCTATTATTACATTGCCCCGCTCCTAAGGACATCACTTCGGTCTCCTAAATGATCTTGGATCACAAAACTGCAAGTTCCGACCCCCGACTGGCAGTAGGGCTAATCATCGGCCCAAAACCGATCCGAACCTGGCCAAACCGAACCGAATCGAAAACCGAAATTTCCAAAAATGAAAATCGAAAACCGAACCTAAACTAATAGGTTTGGTTCGGTTTTACGCCGGTTTAGTTTAGGTTCGGTTCGGTTATAACCTAATCGAACCGAAATAAAAAAAAAATGCACAAAAATAATGTCACGTACAGAGTAAAAAATGTAATGGCAACCAAGTGATTTTTTTTCTACTTGAATTCTTCCTACCATTTACAGTTCTTAGTCCTAAAAATGTCATCATGCACAAGTGCACAACCTACATAGTTAAACTTGAACACTTGAACAACTCTGCATAGTCCCAAACAGCAAAGCAAACACAAACAGCCTTCTGGCTTCTGCACAGTTGCATAAAAACACTCCCAAACAGCAAAGCAAACCGCAAAAAAAAATAAAAAAATAATTAAATCGGTTGTTACCGGTTTAACCGAAACCGAATACAAACCGAACCTAAAACCGAAAATTAAAATTTCTTGAACCGAAAACCTAAACCGAAATCCCTCGGTTCGGTTTGGTTCCGGTTATTTCGGTTCGGTTTGGCTAAAAATTTCGGGTCAAACCGATTTTGAGCAGCCCTAACCGGCAGTACGAACCATCGAAATTGAGTTTGTAGTAACCTAAAGGTGGCTTTTTCCAAATCTCCGATCTGGAAGTCTGGCCTCTCTTAGTATTAGGCTTTGCAGTGGCTGATCCTGTCTTTCTGTTAGTTGAACTGAGAATAGCCGTCTCAGAGTCATCAATTCGAGCATTCCAAGTTTGGTATGGCGAATTGCAGAACACGACAATAGCCTGAACCAAGGCGTTGGTTAAATGTTGAAAGACCATCTGGTTGTAAAAATACCATATACCCCACCAAGCAAGAGCCAGCTTAGTGAAAAAGAATGGTGCCTAGATTGTTGTGAATATCGTGAAGCAGCTGATTGGGCTTCATGTCTAAGTCGAGATCATCCTCTGAGGGGTGGCTTATATTAGCATTTTGGTCAGAGAAACCGTCATGGGGCATTGGACCAGAATATGATTAGTAGATTTAATAGTACATCCGCAGAAAATACACCCTGAAGGTACTAAAATATGAAACCGTTGTAGTCTGTCAGTGGTTGGTAGGCCATCACGTGCAATTTTCCAAAAGAAATGCCTTGTTTGGTAAGGAATGTCCAGAGTTACAGCCGAATCTCACAATCTTACTCCCTCTTGATTGTTGTTATGATTTTGAAAATAGATGGTTAATTATTTTTTAGAAAAAAAGACTAAATTTTTTTTTTCGATAATAACTTTCCTCTTTTATAACTCGATCTAAAATTACCAAAATGAAGAAGATGACAGGAATACTCTTATAATCTAATCTACATGTATCTGACGATGATTATTCGTCTGTTTTCACATAATTATTTGTCTATGTAATTATTCGTTTATACAAAGAGGGTAAGAAACATGTAAATTTTATTCTAACAAATAATCACCCAATTCAATATGACCAAATAACTTTATTTCAACGAATAATAAGAAATTACTTTTATTCTCATCCGTTGATATTCTCAATACAATGACCAAATTTATTAACACGATACACCATAAAAGTTGTATATATGATTTATTATCTATATATAATCCCATATAATATCTTTTTTCTTAATAATCCTTAGACATATATTATTTATTCAAAAATATTTATATAAATTTATATCACAAATTTTATATCCCTTTTTAATATAAATACACACACCTCCCTTCACTCAAACTCATCCACAAGATGGCCAATAATCAGTTCAATCTACCCATTATCATTCTTCTCCTTATACCCCTCTCCCTTTACCTCTACACCTCTCTCACCACCGCCCCTCTCCACCCCACAACTTCCGCCCACCACCACCGGCACCGCCGCCAGCTCCAGGCGCTGGCGGCGGAGTCTCATTGCGAGGGAACACTTTACCCCTCTCTCTGCGTCTCGACTCTCCTCTCCGTTCCGGACCTCCACAAGAAGTCCATCTCCGACGCCATCTGCGCCACCCTCAACATCACCGTCAAGGAGGTCGAGAACTCGGAATCCAACTGCTCGGCGCTCGGCCACAGCCACGGCCGGGGGCTCCCGCGCGGCTTCTCCGCGCTCACGCTCATCCAGCAGCGCGCCATCAGCGACTGCATTGGCCTGCTGGATGACTCGGCCGAAGACCTGGAGGCGGCCGTTGCCGACATCGAGGGGAAGAACGGCGGCGTGGGCCACAACTACGAAGACATACGGACGCTGCTGAGCGCGGCGATGACGAACCAGTACACTTGCCTCGACGGGTTCGCCTCCGGGGAAGGGGCCAAAACGCTGCGTAGCAAGATCTTGGAGCCTCAGCTCGTGAGGATCTCCCGCCACGTCAGCAATGCCCTTGCTATGCTCAAGAAGGCTGCAAACCAGACCAAGTCGCCGGCGGCCCGGAGGCTGCCGGAGGAGGAGGTGGTGGCTTATCGCCTGAGCAAGAATGGCTTCCCGAGGTGAATTTGGACACTTTCGTTTCATTTGTATGCTATTTTTATTTTTATTGATTTAATTTCATGGATTTGAGAATTTAATTTGATGAATGTTTTGTCAGCATATAAAGTTATAGATACAGCTGTTCGGGAGTCCGGATCCTCTACACCCCACGGTGCTCCCTCCGGTGCATCACTAAATTATTTCGGATATAAATAAATTTTAAAAAAAATTGAAAATAATATTTTTAGATTCTACACCCTTATATTGCTATGTTTATAAAATTTTATTATGAAAATTCATGTTTTAAAAAATAATAAAAATTATTTTCTAAAAAAATCGATATTTTAATTATTTATATTTTTAAAACATGAATTTTCATAATAAAATTTTATAAAAAATATCAATATAAGGGTGTAGAATCTAAAAATATTATTTTCAATTTTTTTTAAAATTTATTTATATCCGAAATAATTTAGTGATGCACCGGAGGGAGCACCGTAGGGTGTAGAGGATCCGGACTCGCTGTTCGGTAGGAGTAATTTATACGATTTTTCGTACAATCACATGACCAATATGCAAAGTTATCCAAAAATGTTTTTTTTAATTTTAAAATGGCTTTTATGTTAAATGAATATCCACATAAATAAATATATATTTTGTACTACTCTGTATTTAGATACATTTTATTATAATAATAAAAATTATATAAAATATTAATTTTGAAAAAATATATAATTATTTTTATCCGCTAAAATGTTTAATTTAAAAAAAATCATAACTAATATTTTAAATTAATAATTAATCCTAGTAAACTTATAAGTTAATTATAATGAAAGTAAAGAATAGTCTATATATAAATATAAGAAATTTGCAACATAAATACTATATTTTGACAATTTATTTCTAAAATAAATTATAGGATAAATATATACATTGAGGAAAGTGGAGGGCATGGTCCCTTGTGGCCTTGTCCATACTACCATGCATATATATATTTTTTATAAAAAAAATAAAATTGAAGTGGCAATTTATTGAAATTTGTTTTACTCTTATTTGAAAAATAAAATAATGTTCGTTAGTTAGGATATATCATAAAAATTGGTAGGAAAATGAATGCAGGTGGTTGAGGAAGAAGGACAGGAGGTTGCTAGCGGCGGCGGCGAACGGGACCAAGTTCGATCTGGTGGTGGCAAAGGACGGCAGCGGGAACTTCACGACGGTGCAGGGGGCGGTGAATGCGGCCCCAAACAAGACCACCACCAGGTTCGTCATCTACATAAAGGCAGGGACCTACTTGGAGAATGTGGAGGTGGACAAGCACAAGACCTTCCTGACCTTCATCGGAGACGGGATCGGAAAGACGGTCATCAAGGCTAGCCGGAATGTGGTCGACGGATGGACCACTTTCAGATCTGCCACAGTTGGTAAGCTTTCTACCCTCCCCTCGATCTCGTGCATTCATTTCCCTAAAATATCAAATTTTATTGTCGAAACAACATAAAAATAAATAAAATAATAAAAACAATAATAAAGTCTACGTGGGATGCTTAATTCAAATATTAAAGAATTAATAAAGAACGAAACTTGAATCAGTACTAAATATGGATCGACTTCAATCACGGACCAAGAACATAGGATGATGCCAATTTTTGTCGGAAATTAAATCCTTATTATGGAATTTACGGGATGCTAATACACATTAGAGGTCAATATTTAGTAGCACCAAAAAAAAAAAAAAAAAGAGGTCAATATTTGGACGACAAAATCAAAATTGTGCCCTGTATGTATGTTACGGTATGTGGGCGAGCACATACTTGAGATTTCACAAAGTAGTTAAAATAACTTGGAGTAAAATTGAATAAATCTTAACAATTCATTTTTAAATCAGTGATTTAGATTTAAATTAATTTAGTCATTTTTTAATTTATTTTTTAGAATCGTTCAAATGAGTGGATTCCCAGTAAAGATCTCCTATAACACAATATATGTTACTCGGTGTATCAAAAAATTAATTTACATGAAAATTATTGTTAAAAAAAATTTCAAAAATTATAACAATATTATATTTGATAACAGATTTGTAATTTTATTTTATTTTTGAAAAATCATTAGAAAAAATTTTATTTTGCTAAAATGTTGTTATTTTGTGACTTTCACTCATATGTATTTTTTAGAAAAATATTTTTATGATTTTTCAAAAAAAAAATTTTACAAATATGTATGTATTATCAAATACAATATTGTTATAATTTTTGAAATTTTTTTTAATAATAATTTTTATAAAAACTAATTTTATGACATACCGAATGATACACCGAATGATACACGATGTGTTGTAGACTAGGTGATCGGTGAATTCCAAGATACTTTTCCTTACCATCCGGCCAATTAAGCAATATAAAGACAAAGTACGTTGCAGGATATATGAGAATCAATTCTAGCTACCGAACTAAATGACTTACAGAGTGTTATATTATTGAGTAAATTACACATAACCACCTTTAAATTAGGTTAGTTTTCACATAACCACCCATAAATATATAAATTATAGAAAACCACCCATAAATTACATTTATTTTTAAAAGACCACTCATCCATTAAACCTCTATTTGTTTTGTTTGAAAAGACTAAAATACCCCTAATTCAAACTTATTTTTTAAAGTAAAGACTGAGGTGGCAATTGGGTGAGTCGGGTCGGATTCGGTTAGTCGGGTAATGTCTAATAACCTAATCATTTGGCTGGGTTGGGTCGGGTTCGGGTTTCGGTTGTATCGGGTTTCGATTGTCTCGGGTTTCAGTGATTTCGGGTTTGGATTGTCTCAAGTTTTCATTATTTCAATATTCATTTTAAAAATCTTACTAGAATCTATCTTAAAATTCGGGTTATATCGGGTTTCGGTTGTCTTGAACATCGACCCAACCCGGCCCATTCTGGACCCGAAATTCGAATAACCGATAACCGAAACTCAACCAAATCCGAATGAACCGAACCCGATTCAACTGAAACTCATTAAGACTCCAACCCATTATAACCGAAACCCTATATAACCCGAATTTTAAGATAGATTCTAGTAAAAATTTAAAATGAATATTGAAATAATGAAAACTTGAGACAATCCAAACCCGAAATAACTGAAATCCGAGACAATCGAAATCTGATACAACCGAAACCCAAACCCGACCCAACCAAATGATCAAATTATTAGACATTACCAAAAACCCGAATGACCCGAAACCCGACTAACCGAATCCGACCCGACTCGCCCAATTGTCACCTCAGTCTTTCCTTTAAAAAATAAGTTTGAATTATGGGTATTTTAGTCTTTTCAACAAAACAAAACAAATAGAGGTTTAATGGATGTGTGATCTTTTAAAAATAAATGTAATTTATAGGTGGTTTTCTGTAATTTATAATTTTATGGGTGGTTATGTGAAAACTAGCCTAATTTAAGGGTGGTTATGTATAATTTACTCTATATTATTACTGTATTATTTTTCAAACCCATATATGAAAACATGTATTTGAATTTCCAATTTGGAGCTAAAAAAAATAGCATTTTTATAGAGGAGTTCAATTTGGATTTATTCTCTATACTTTTGGGTTAGTTATAATAAATAGAGATAAGAAACTCAGTTTTTGGAAATTTTATAAGATATTGAGATACTTAATTGAGTAGGACTAGAATGTAATTTAATTAGATAACTTACTTTGGTCAAACTAGAAATGGCTTTATTCTTCAAATAGCATGTTTCAATTCCCTTATATTTGAAAATTCCAAATTATAGTACTATTATTTTGAGAATTATACGCTCATCTTAAAAACAATTGTCAATAAGAAAAATACCTCACTAGCTTATATAATAAGATTTATTCATTTATATTTTCAACGTCCGACTCTCTTTGATCTCTTTACCTATAAAAATGACAGATTTTATTAAAAAAAAAATGATTAGTAATTACGGAGTAAATGATGAGCACCGAAAAATCGGAATGCAGAAAGTAGAGGCAATGAAGTTTGACATGGAAAATCAATTAGAAATGGAATCACGTGAAAAAGGAGAATGTGGAACCCTCAATCTCATCACCACATCCATAATCTATGTTGATGTTGGAAAGTGTCTTTTTTCCTTTGCCTCCTTCGGATGTCATGCCTTCATTTTGTCTCCATCTACCTCTCTCTTTTTTGAAATGTCGATTACTTTCCCTTTAGGAAAACACGATTTTTTTCCTCTTACTATATATGTTTCAAATACCCACCGACGAAATTAACTAACTATTAAGTCGCACATGTGCATTTTCAGCTGTCGATCATCTATTGATCGACTTGATAAGTCAGCGTCAATAAGTTTATAGTTATGTGACAATATTTATATCGCGAATATATCTTAACAGTATTTTAACCATACGAATATTCAATGTGTTATATATATATCAACATAAAGACAGAGACAAACTAGTAGGAAAATGAATGGCTATTAGCTTTCGGCCAACCCAGTAGTAGTAGTAGTAATTGCTAAGAAGCACCCCCACTAAACTGTTAGATGAAGTACATTTAAAGTTTGGGTTGAAGTGTTTGGAGTTTTATGCCAAAATTTAAAGAAACGTTTTCCAAATTCCACGTACTTTGATATATTGTCGGCAGAGGAACTCAAGATAAGTGGTTTTGAATTAGTTCTCATCTACCTTAGCTATGAATATCTAACTACTATGTAAGACGAGTCTAGATTCAGCTTTGTTAATGAAGTGACAGATTTAGGAATTTTTCTCTACGTTTTTCTTTTGAGTTAGGGCTTCAGCCATCCCAAACACTCCATAGATCCGTCACTGAATTAATTTGTCAAACTTTTCTTTATGGAAAAAATACTAGTAATGATTTTTATAGACGTAGACCCTAAAGAAATGGTCAAATGTTTAATCATTTATTATTTTTTAAAAAATGATTATAGGATGAAACATTTTATACATTCAGTTAAATTTTTATATTAGTGAGTGCATTTTTAGACCTTGTAGGAAACAAAATAAAAATCTTGATTTTTATTGATATTTTTTTTAATTGATTTTAGAATGAAAATTAATAATTGATAGTATATTTTTTCATTGGATTCAGAATAAAGCATGTGGTTTAGTATGAGACATTTAATTTCCTAATTATTTTAGGTTTTATTTATATTCTTGAGAAAAAATATATATTTTTCAACTTCAACTAGATTATAAATAGGTTATGGGTCCCCGGCTAATATATGCAAGTGTGTGTTGCAGCGGTGTCGGGGACGGGGTTCATAGCGAAGGGGATAACGATAGAGAACTCGGCAGGGCCGAGCAAGCACCAAGCGGTGGCGCTGAGGAACGGCGCGGACCTATCGGCGTTCTACAAATGCAGCTTCGTAGCGTACCAAGACACCCTCTACGCCCACTCCCTCCGGCAGTTCTACCGCGACTGCGACGTCTACGGCACCATCGACTTCGTCTTCGGCAACGCGGCCGCCGTCCTCCAGAACTGCAACCTCTACGCCCGCCTCCCCAACCCCAACCAGTCCAACATCTTCACCGCCCAGGGCCGCGACGACCCCAACCAGAACACCGGCCTCTCCATCCTCAACTGCAAGGTCGCCGCCGCCTCCGACCTCCTCGCCAACCAGTCCTCCGTCAAGACCTACCTCGGCCGCCCCTGGCGCCAGTACTCCCGCACCGTCTACCTCCTCTCCAACATCGGCGACCTCATCGACCCCCGCGGCTGGCTCGAGTGGGACGGCGACTTCGCCCTCGCTACTCTCTACTACGGGGAGTACAACAACCGTGGGCCCGGGGCCAACACGTCAGCAAGGGTGACGTGGCCCGGCTACCGGGTGATCAATAGCTCCACCGAGGCGAGCCAGTTCACCGTCGGGAGCTTCCTTCAGGGCGGCGAGTGGCTGAGTTCTTATGAGATTCCGTTCTACCCCAACCTCACTAATTCGTAGAAACAAATCGAATTGATTGGTTGATAGTGATGAGTCGATCTTTATTAATTGTTGTCCATTTGCCGGTGGCAAATCCACCGGCCCCTTGTTGTTGTACAAGTCCGTTACATAAATTATTTCGCAAACAAATAATGGAGGAGATGATCTTCAAAATACAAGTGCAACGTTTCAATGAGATAGGATTTTCACATTCAATGTTTTAAATGACACTTGCAAATGTTTGATGGTGGTAGGGTTATAGGGTACCATCGTGCATCAATACGGTTTGGCAGCTTTATTGGCGGATAAAATGATTTTTTTTTATATATTTAACTCTTAATCATGTCCAAAATACATATTTACTCATATAGTGTAATAAAATATGTATTTTCAAAGTCATTAACATCTTTAAATATTAAAAAAAAATCATACAAATCAAATAAAAAACATGATTATTTTAACCATTATTAGATTCAAACATAAGATCACATAAACATGTTCAAATAAACATCCCATTCCATAATTTCATAATTTCTATATTAACAAACTAAAACAACAAAAATCAATCGCAATTTCTAAATAAACCAGCAAAGTGTCCAATATCAAACATCTTTGAGGTGTCTTGGTAGCTAGCCTAGCCTATGCCAAGACAACACCTTGACGCTTGAAGGCCGGAACGGAAGCTTGAAGGGCTCGAGCCTCAGCGGCCATGGCTCCGGATACGACGGAGGAGTGGTGGATCGAGGATTTGAAGGTCGGAGAGGTTTCCGTGGGAGCTTAAAGGCCGGAGAGATTCGTCGTGGGAGGCAAGGGCCATGGCGCGTGATGGGGATTCGAATCGGAAATCAAGCCCCGCTAGAAGCCCTCTTCCCCAATGACTCGAGCAGCGGCGGCCATGGCTTCGAATAGCGCGGAGAAGTGGTGGGGGATTTGAAGGCCGAAGAGGTTCGTTGTGGGAGCCAAGGGCCATGGCGTGCGACGGCCAACGGGGATTGAATCGAAAGTCAAGGCCTGTCGGAAGTCCTCTTCCCCAGTGATTGTCGGCCAGAAGCCGGAACTGTGGAACACTTTCCTCCTGACCTCCCCCTGAACTTCCGTCACCTCCCTCCTTTTTCCCTTTTTTTTTTTTCTTTTAATTTTCTAAGTAAAATGCGGCCCGAGGCCGCGTTTTACACCTATATATTTTTTGGGGGCTGTTTTTATAATTTAGGAAATAAAAAGGGGGAAAAACACGGTTCCAATCCGCGTTTTTATAAGGAATTAAAATTTTTTTCCCAACTTTGAAGATAAATACCAAATTAACCCATGAAACCCGGTCTAAGACCGCGTTTATCTGATGAACCTGCAAATTTTGAATATTTGTGTAAATAGTTTCAATATGTGAATTTATTCGTAATTTTTTATTTTTTAGTGAATATTTCGAAAAAAAATTCAATTATTTATGGTATTTTTAACAATGAAAAATATATATTTATATTTTACATATTCGATAAACTGAATATATATTTGTATACTATTTTCTTTCAAATTAATATTTTAATTAATATTCTAAAATACTGATTCTTTTAATTTTAATATTTTTTTAAAAATATTATTTTGGATGAAAATTTTATAAAAATATATTTGATTTAACATGTAAAATGTAAACATATTTTTTTGTTTATTAAAAAATACCACAAATAATTAGTGTGACACCTAAGGTTACACTTGGTATATTGGAGATCCTATCTCCATTTCAATAGGAGGTGAATTAATGTTGGGGCTGTTTTCTTTTAGGGTTTTGGGCCATGATGGTGATAAGTGGGAATGTAACGTACGTAGGCCCATTCATGTCTCGGTATGATCCATCCATATACTACGAATTTGGTTTTTGTTATTTCAGTGTTTGGATAGTCTATAAACATACTGATGGACTAAGAAAAAAGTGAAAAACTTTAATATTACTAAATGCTAATAGCTAAATAGTGCAAAGTTATATGGGTTTATGCAGCAAAAGGATTTGGATCAGGTAAAATGAGAATTTTATACATGTATAATGAGAGAAAAGAATGTTTTTGTTTAAATATGTTGAAGAAACCTGCATTTATATTTAATTAGGTATTTTTTTGGCGAAAATGTATAGAGTGAGGCTAGAGGCAAGATATCCGAATGATTATTGACAAGATAAGTTCAACTAAATTATCACAAGTCCTTTTCATTTTTTTCAAACAATTGCAAACATGCCCAAAATTCTCTGAGAGCGAAATGAAAAAATCTAAGTGCGTTCATCCAAATACCCTATCGGTTGAATAAGCTTTTAGTAAATTTATCAAGAAATTAATTGATCGATACTTATTTTGGTATATCAATCGCTTCGGATGATTATCAAAAGACTTTTGACTGTTTTTCTTGGTTGTCGTTTGAAAACTTTGTCGAAGCGCCGAGATCCGAGCTAAATAAATAACCTCGATTCCATCGAGTGAGGTTAATGAGGGAGCTCGGTGGATATTGGTGAGGTTATGAAATGTCCTCATTGACTTAAGCCAAGATTCATAAATTTCCTCGGTGACAACAAACGAGCCTGCATCATAAACTCGATGATACCAAATGAGCCTCCATCATCACCTCGGTGACAGCAACCGAGCTCGACGCAGACAGCAAAGAATTCACGATATTTATGTCTGACAAGAACGACACAAAAAATTGCACCAAATCGCATAGGAAACGACCAATTTCTTTCATTTTCGTTCCAATTTATACTCATAATTCAACTCAAACAACACTTAAATCAACAACAATCAAACAAAAGACACAAACAACAACCAATTTCATCAATTTTAAGTCTAATTTCTAACCCCAAAACACACAATTTCTTCTCCAAAAGCTCATCAAAAACAAATTATAATGATATTTTTTACCTTAAAGTTGATATATCTATAGAACTATCTCTCAAAGGACCTCAAAACTTCAAAATATTGTTGCTCTTGGTTGCTCGTTGAAAGCACACTAGATGTTCTTGGTGGCGTTGATTTTGGCTAGCAAGGACTTCATGTGCAATTTTGTAAAAATAGTCTTGACAATAGTTATTTCTCCATCTTGTCTAAAGCTCTTATGAAATGTATAAAACCGTCATTTATTCACTCTTGTTTTCAATTAACCACTCCTTATTAAAAAAAATTCACTTAACCACCCCTTATAAAAAACTGTTTGCAAGTAACCACCTATCCTCCTATTTTTCTTTAAATTAAACTGCTATTAAATCCAACTTGAAAGTAAAAGACGAAAATGCCCCCAAATTTGGTTATATATTTTTTGTTTATTATTATCTATACAAAATTACCATTAATGTATGCATGTTGTGCAACTGGAATCTAGTTTTTTGGGCTTGAAATTGAACTAGCCTCGGACTTACTAGAATTTTGGAGGGATTTCCAACTCCATGTTTAGAACACATACCAAGTGGCAAGTGCCCACCTCTACTAGTAGGTCAGATGTAGAATTTCGGTCATCGACGCTTTGTTTGCACCCTCCTCTGGAAATGTTTGATAGGGATGACGTTATTTTAAGATAATATGACTTCGATTTACGATAAAACTCTATTGTTTTTTCTCCATTAAAAATATAAAGAAATAAATTAAATAGTCGAAGAAAATAAAACTAGCAAAATAAGGATGAAGAATCGAGTACGTAATGTAAATAAAATAATGTAAATACTCTAGAGGGGGGGGGGGTTGAATAGAGTATGGACTCTTTTTGCAAAGTCTTTTGCAGTAACAACTTCAAGGGCTGTAAACTGGATCTCAAAGCCTTGAACTCGATCTCAAGGTCTTGAATTGCTCTTAAGTTGTCTTGAGCTGGCTGCAGTAAACAAACAGTTAAATAATACTAGTATGAAGGAAATAAAGAACACTTGACTTGTTAACGAAGTTCGGCTCTAAACCAACCTACGTCTTCGCCTAGGGTTATCCAACCCGTACGATTCAAATAACTTTTATTTCTCTTTCCTTATGAGTCCTAGGTACAACCTAGAAGAACTTCCTCTCTTCTATAACCCGAAGCCTACCCCGCTTCTATCTAGTCAACCCAAGATACCGAGAAATAAAAGTCCCCTTTGTCACACCGAAGTGTGATACGTTTGAGTATATGATACTCTTAGTATAAGAGGAAATAACTTATACTATGAAGCTATAATCTTTCTAACTCTCAAAGCAATAAAGCAATTACAACAAGGAGAAAGAAAAGAATAAATCATCAGGCGGCAATGGAAACTTGAGGGCGCTTTATATTGCAGAGAAGGCTTGGTGAAGATGTACGTGTGTGATGAGCGCTTCCTTCTTCTATTTTTATAGCCGAATGCCTCTTCTGCTTCTACTAATTTTGTTCCCAGATTCTCTCAACGATTCATCGGCACTTTCAAAATTTGAACTGCTGGGAACGTTCTGGATTTCTAGTTTTGATTAGCCCTCCTTCAACCATTCAAATCTTCTTCCAGATTCTCGGACAACTCCTTGAGATCTTCTAGTTACTATAATCTCGGCCGACAATTTGAAATTGAAACCCTGCACTTCATATTAGATCTAGAACACGACACGTATATATTTTTGATCCACAAAATATCTTATCTAAATCCAATTAAACCTCAACCAAAATTCTGTGCAACTGAGAGCAACCCCAACAGGTTCTCCATATTGTTTTTTTGGAGAATATTAAGGTTGATTTTTGTCCAAAAACTTCCCCATTACATTCTCCGAAATAGAGAATGGGGAGAAGAAATGGAGATCATTCCCTAAATTTGGAGAAAAACTCTATATATTTTGGGGTAAACTCCATAATGGAGAATCTGTTGGCATTCACTCCAAAAAAGTTCAGAATATGTGATTTATAATTCTCTGTTTTGGAGAATTTGATAGAGAAGTTGTTGGCCATGCTCTGAAAGATATAATGCTAGAAAAGATATGACCCAAAGTCTATCCGAAATTATAGATTTAAAACAACCTTTAAATCTAAACCAAAAATAGCTCTATGATAAATATATAATTTGCATAATAAGACATCCAATTTGTATAAACTATAATACCTTATCCTTTTGTCTTTCATCAAACATGTAATGTTAGTATTATAGCATATGTATTTCATCAAGGAGAAGCAAGGGAGCTATCAAAGGATATAAAACGCAATAAATAAACATTGAGTCAATATTTAACTTGTTGTCTTCTTAACATGTAATAGTGTATAACTAAATATAAAAAATTTAAACTTGCGTAACTTCTTACCAAATTATCAAAATAAGTAATATAACCTATGGTTTCAAAGCTAGCTCTCAAGATGATTTATAATACATGAATGTCAATTTAAGTAAAATATAAAAGCATTATAGTCTATTGAAATAAAATTAAAGTGATTAATACACCTATAATTTTCAAACATTCATAACTTTTTACTCAGATGTCGGATTATGGCGTATTATATATCAAAACGAAGCTAGCGATGAGGATAATATACCTAAGTAATTTTTCGAATGAGGGGAGGGGCACGTGCTCCCCCATGCCCCCCTTGGCTTCGCCTCTGGATCTAGGCGGAGGTTGATCGTGCTTCACCTTGAATGTGTTTATGCCTACCTTTGATTTATTTCTCAAGACTATAAAAATAGGAAAATAATAGTAGTGTACAAAAAACATATTTCGGGACATTTTAGTCTTTCACTTTCAAGTTAAATTGTGGAAGTTTAAGGGAAAATGGGAGGAAGGGTGGTTACTTGCAAATAGTTTGTTATAACGGGTGGTTAAGTGAATTTTTTTTAATGAGGGGTGGTTAATTGATAACAAGGGTGAATAAAGGGTGGTTTTATGCATTTGGCCCCTTTTTTTAGAAAAAAATAAGAGAAATAAAAATTATGAAATAGTGAAGCTAATGAGGTTTGAACTCATAAGCGGAAGATAATTAAAACCCCTTCTTCCAAACTAAGTTAAGCTATCTTTGTAATTTATTACTCATTTTACACTCTTTTACCACTAAAATTAGTAAAAATAATAATAATTTAAAAACCCATAAAATTATTCTTACTACGTTTTTCTTTTAGGCTAAGAGGGATCCGAACTCCCTAGATCCGCCAATGAGCCAAACAAACTTAATATGGCTTGTTAATGTTCAATTCATTCAACGGATCCTGAAACTTTTAAATTTAGGGGGCGACAGTTATCATCGAAAAATTGTCTATAAATTAAATTAAAATCTTTTTTTTTAAGAAATCATCAATATCATATGTTACTAGAATAAAAACATTAATTATGCATACTTTATTTCATGGTTTTCAAATATTTCAATATAACCTACTAATTTGAATTTGTCGAGTTTAATTACAGTATTAAGGAATAAAGTGTAATAAAAGATAATTATGATAGAAGTAACTCAGTTTCGAAAATAATTAATGTCGGAAACAATTTATGTTTGTTCAGTTTTGAAACATTTATAATTTTTTGTTCAGATGTCAGGTTTGAGTTGATAATATATCAAATTGAACCTATTGACAAGAGGAACATGTATATTAAATTTTATTTTCGATTGGGGGGGCGACTGCCACCCCTGACCCTAATATAGATCCGCCCATGGAAATAAGCCTTGCTCGAGGTGAGCCTTTTGGACTCGCGCCCTAGTCGAACTTTTTTTTATAGTATTATGCAATTTTACTTGTTCATATCAGATTAATTTAAAGAAAAATTTCTATACTCTACAAAATTCGAGCGTAAATCGAGTATAGCTGAGATTTTAATCGATATTAAAAAGTGTTCAACTATTCATACTCGGCTCATTTAATAAATGAATGAGGATGAACTTATCTTATATTGAGTCGAATCTAATCTAAACACAAGCAGGCTACTCGGCTTATATAACAGTCATACTCGACAGAATAAAAACAATGGATATAAGTTTCATGATCATTTACGGTGTAATTTGGGTGACGTTACCACGCCTAAACAAACGTGACTCCCCATAACTCTACTCCATTGAAATTTCGTTAATTACTTTCACTTGAATTGATGAATGGATTAATTAATTAAATCATCTTGGAAGGTACAGTAGTAATTTAACACTTGAGAGTGAGAGGCATAGGGAAAATCTTTGGATGACACTAGTGTCATTTGACACTGCCTTTCTTTCCTAATCTAATACTCTATAATCTATATATTACTTAAAAGCAAAGCCCCTATGCCACATGTCTTTCCCTCAGGCAAAGTTATTTTTGGCAACATTTAATTTGAATATATTTAGAAATAGCTTTTTTGGAAATCTATATCTATATATTACTTAAAAGCAAAGCCCCTATGCCACATGTCTTTCCCTCACGCAAAGTTATTTTTGGCAACATTTAATTTGAATATATTTAGAAATAGCTTTTTTGGAAATCTATCTATATATTACTTAAAAGCAAAGCCCCTATGCCACATGTCTTTCCCTCACGCAAAGTTATTTTTGGCAACATTTATTTTGAATATATTTAGAAATAGCTTTTTTGGCAATATATATTTGATATATTCTATTTACATATATTCATTTATATAATATATTTATAGATATATTTATATATCATCATATATCCTATTTTTATCTAATATTAATTACACAATATCATTTCATACTACATTTTTTTAACCAATGGGCTTAATTCAAAACTTATTTTTTAAATAAAGTTAAAATTAACTACACAATATTGTTCCATTTTATTTTAATTACACAATATTATTTCATGCTATATTTTTTTAACCAATTGGATTAATTCAAAATATTTTTATAATAAAGTTAATTTTAACTATATAATATTATTTCATTTTATATTAATTACACAATATCATTTAAATCTATTTTTTTATTAAATCAAAACTTATTTTTTGAATAAAGTTAATATTAACTATACAATATTATTCCATTTTATATTAATTACACAAGATCATTTCATACTACATTTTTTAAAACAATGAGATTAATTCAAAACTTTTTTTTTAAGAAAGTTAATATTAACTATACAATATTATTTCATTCTATATTAATTGTGCAATATCATTTGAAACTATTTTCTTTTAAGAATGAAACAAGATCTCAAGACACAAGGGTTCTAATTTTCAAGTTGTTTTAGCTTTAAATTTTTGTAATTGTAATCTTACATTTTTTTTCTTTTGACTGGGCACCCTATATGTAGGGTCTTTCAAGCCATCTTTTAATGAATTCAAAATCACTTTATCGATCTACTTCTTGCCTACTGTAAAAATAACTGATTTAAATATATATTATATATATATATATATATATATATATATATATATATATATATATATATATATATATATATATATAGTACGTCCCAAATATATGACACTCAGATCTATTTTTTTCTATTTTGTGTTAATGTATGGTAATAGTTTATTTCAATTTATAGTTGTAATTTTTTTACTTATAAAATTTTATTTTTATTTTAAAAAAAATACGCGCCATGGCGCGGGGACTGTACTAGTTACTGTATTAAATCAACTACCGATTGTTAAGTTTTTTATTTCTTCCCTTTTAACAATAAAAATTTTCGGTTTTTTTTTAAAATTTGGCTGAGTTCCACATTTGCTTTAATTAAGTCTTTAACACAAAAACGCAATTGGAGCCCAAAATATTTCATTCATTAAGCCGACCAAAAAAAAATCACCATTAAATTTTAAAATTATACTCTGTATTTATTATAACTAATTTTAAATAAATACTCCCTCCGATCCAAAAAAGATGTCGTTTGACTTTTTAACACGTATTTTAAGGAGCTAAAAACTATATAAAATATCAACTTTTTTTAAATTATTTTTTTATAACTTAATATTTATTGGTAATAACTAATAAGTATTAGATTATAAAAAATTAATAATAAAAAAGTTAATATATTATATAGTTTTTAGCTCCTTAAAATACGTGCTAAAAAGTCAAACGACATCCTTTTTGGATCGGAGGTAGTATTGTATAATGAAAGAAAAATGTAGGGGGTGGGCACATATGGGAAAGGAATGGTCGCCCCGTATAATTTTTACGAGATGAGATTTGTTTTAAATCTCGTACCGACCTTCTTCCTCGCGGGATGGAACATGACCGGAGTGGGACAAGTCTTATCCCTCAAACTAGAATATTATTGATATTAATGTGTTTTATTATTGTATTTGTATTAAAACTTATTCTTTTAGATATATTTAATGTCCAAAAATTATAATTTTAATACTATCCTTTCCATTAGTTTTGATTTCCATTATTTTTTCATTAATTCTCCAATTTCTCATATCCTTCTTCTTTGTTCATCAACCAATCTTTACATTGTTTATTTATTGCGATGAAAATAAAAATTGCTAAAAAGATAATTAGTATTCTTTTTATCTTTAATTTCATCTTTACATTCTTTTTATTTTAATCTCAAAAAGTGAGAAATTTGTTAGAACAAGTTCTTATACGAAAGAAGTACTACTTCCAATCTAAAATATATGTCATTTGACTTTTTAACACATATTTTAAGGAGTTAAAAACTATATAATATATTAACTTTTTTATTATTATTTTTTTACAATTTAATACTTATTACCAACAAATATTAAGTTGTAAAAAAATAATTTAAAAAAAGTTGATATTTTATATAGTTTTTACCTTCTTAAAATACGGGTTGAAAACTCAAACGACATATATTTTGGATTGGAGGTAGTATTATTTTTTCTTTTGTGATTTTATCTTAAATATGATTAGCAATTATAACTAAGCCAATGATAAAAATGATACGAAAGAAGTATCATTTTTATACTAGTTTTAATGATTTTTATAAATGAAAAATATTTTTTTTAATGACATAATATTTTTTAGCAAAATATATCACTTCAATAATCAAATTAAATATTCACACATTTTATCGAAAAATCAAATAAAACATAAAATTTATTTGAATGGTTATTGAATGGATTTTGTTTTAACAAAGCATGTTTTCAGAGTTTGATAGTGTCCATAAAAAAGTTTTTGTTCATGGAAGATGATGTTTTTGCATGTTAGGATACTTTTTGAAATATTTACTATTTTAATTGTGTAAGCTAAATTTATAGTATTGATTTTTATATAAAGAAAAAAGCTAAATATATTAAATAAGTATAAATGTTGAATATGTGTATAGCACAAGTAAAAGACTAGTTACATTATATTATATATGTGAGACAGGGTGAGAAGAAGTTTTCGTCATGGTCTTATCTCGTAAAAATTCACTATTTTTTTCCATAAATTTCACTGGGATCGGGACGAGACCGGGATTTGCGAAATTTGTACCCACCCCTAGAAAAAAAAAAAAAGGAAACAGACTTATACAAAAACTTTATTGTGATTTGTTGTGTCTCTTGTTTTTTTTTTTTTTTTTTGTGATATTTCTAAACTTTTATCTGGTTTTACGACAATTAGTTCATTTTTTGATATTTCGACCTCTCGAGTTACCAGACAGTTTATGTATGGTGTATCTCAAATATTTTCCTTTATAAAAAAAACAAAAAAAATGCTGCTCTCCCAAATCCTCCTTCCCAAAATTTCAATTAGCGAATTAAAAAATTTACCCTTTCCTTCTCAAAACAAACATAAATAAAGAATATATTATTTGCAAATACAGATTAAAATACATATAACTCTTGTAATAAGTTCACTTACGTTAAATGTTTGTAAATATGGTTGGTATTTCTAACCCAATACTCAATTAGAATTTTATTGAATAAAAAAAGTAAACTTTATTTCCTTCATTTTCTTCTTTTGTGGATGAAGAATAGAATAAAGATGAATCATTCTCGTCTTATTATGTCTATTCTAAACAAAAGAAATGCATAACAAATTCTTACATAAGACATGGTTTTGTGCAATTTTAAAAGCATAAAGAGCAGTTTTATGCATGTTTTTGTTTACATAATAAGATGGTGGTTTTGTGCAAAGTTTTACAAATTTGGAAAATAAAAATCTTTTTGAGTAATTTTCAAAATAACGGGTCATTTTGTTCTAATTTTTTTTGCAAATAATGGGAGATTTTGTGCTAAAATTTTAGAAATAACGTGTGCATTTGTTAAATTTTAAAAATAAGGGTTGGGTGGTCTTGTCACTTTTGTGTTAAATTTACACAAATAATGGGTGGTTTGTGCAATGTTAAAAGTAAAGGGTTGGTTTTGTGAAAAAAAATTTTGGGCAAATCTCAACGGTGCCAAATGAAAATTCCCTTCATCATTTTTTTTATTGATTTTTAAAATAATGTTATACTTATTTATAATATTATTTTAAAAAAAATTAATATTTTTATAAAGTTTTAACTTTTAAAAAATGTGTTAAAAAGTTAAATGATCTATATTTTGAGATGGAAGAACTAAGGGTAACATAATATCAAAAAAATATGGACAAACAAAAATTAAAAAAGAAGATGCAAATAGAGAAATGATCTATGTTTCCATATTCGATTCTTTTTTTTAATAACTCCATTTTCGAATATGAACCCATTTACTCTATATACTTTCATAATTAATGTAACATTAATTAAAAGTAATTCATCACCTAAAATAACAGCCCATATATTAAAACAATACTACTATTTTTAGACTAGTGTTATTTGACACTAGTGTCACCAAATCATGGTCCGAGGCATAGGAAACTAGACGCACCACCGTTATTTAATTGAGAGAGCACAAGTCACGGGAAGTATAAAGCAAAACCGTAAAGTGGGGTTGAAATGAAATGTTCACAACCAATGAGGAAAAGCCAAAGATATGCATAATTGCATTAATAACCAACACATACCATGTCTCGTGCGCATGTTAATTAAAACTCTCTTTTGTTACACTTTTATACCGTATCTACCTTTAACTTTAAACCTCCTCCACTCCAATAAAGGTTTGTTTAAATTAAGTTTTGTGTTTGGTTTTCATGTCTCGTTGCCCGAGGAATCAGTTACAGTAGAGAATGTTGTTTCAAAGCTTCTAAATAAGTCGGTTCGTTTTTTTTCTTTTAATGAAAACCGCAAGTTTTATTCTGAAAGCATAAAATCCTCAAAAATAATGTCAAACAGAGTCAAATTTAAATCATTGTAGGATATGTGTTTCATATGTCATCTTGTTACAAAGGGCAATCAAGAAGGGCATTTAAATCTTTTACAGTTTCCAGTTTATATTGTTGTTAGTAGGTAATTAGGCGTCAAGTTGTTAGATGATAACAAACTCAGAAGTGAGAGAGCGAGAGGTGTGAGAGATGAACCTCCATTGTTGCTTCCTATCTTGAATTCATTTTGGATGTTTTCTGTTTGATCAATTGAAGTTCTGTTTTCTCTAAATGGTATCAGAGCGAAGGTAAGCTTCTTCGCTGCTAATTCGTGTGATTTTGGTCGATTGTGCTGTCTGATTGTCGAAATTGGATTGACGATGGCGGGAAGAGGAAATTCGAATACGAGTCCTCATAGTCAAGGTTAGGGTGTTGGAGGAGGTAGAGGTACTTTCGTCACTCCTTCGGGACCAGGTGCTGGTAGAGGATTCGCCATGGGAGCGATTCCCACTGGTTTTCAGTTTGGGGATTTCGCGCAGAATCTAGGTAACATTCATTACAATCCGCTATTTCTATCAAATTCAGATCACCCTGGGATGCAACTGGTATCCACACCATTCAATGGAACGAATTTTGTGAGTTGGAGTCGCAGAGTCCACATGGCGTTGGGTGCCAAGGCCAAGCTCGGGTTCATCACAGGGAGTGTGGTTCGACCTGCTGAGAACAGTGAGGATTTCGAGAAGTGGATACGCGCAGATTACATGGTGCGATGTTGGCTCATTAATTCAATGACGAGCGATGTTGCAGAATCTGTGATGTACGTGCTGTCATCCAGAGAACTGTGGGAAGATATCAAAGAAAGATTTTACGAGACAAATGATCCATTGATCTACCAATTGAGAAGGGATCTGACCAATTTGAAGCAAGAAAACCTATATGTCAGGGCTTATTTTGGTAAACTGAAGAAAATATGGGATGAGTTGTTGCTTCTTGATGCAGTTCCAGGTTGCACATGTGGTGGCGTGAGTCAGTGCTCTTGTGCTTTGTTAAAACTTGCGATTGAAAGGGAAGAGAAAGCAATGGTTATGCAATTTCTAATGGGTCTTAATGAGGTATATGAGCCTCTTAGGAGCAATGTTTTGTCAAAGGATCCGATGCCAGGTTTGAACAAAGCCTTTCAAATGGTTGTGCAGTTGGAAAGGTCCAAAAGAGTGACCTCTACTGTGCAAGGTGATGCTAATGTCTTCGCTATTGGTCAAAGCAGCAATATGGATTATGAGGCTAATGTTGTGAACAGATACTCGGAGTCAAGGCAGGATCAGTACAAAACTGGTGATCGGGAAAAGAAGGAATTTAAGAAGCCAAAATTTAAGAGGAAATGTGACTATTGTAACAAGGATGGTCATACCAAGGATTACTGCTACAAGCTAGTAGGATACCCTGAGTAGTTCAAGGGTCCACGTGAAGAAGAGAGACCTAAGCAGGGTGGAAAGCTTGCTGCTTATATTGATGCACCTCAGTATGAAAGTCCATTGGATGGACAAGATGGTTCAAGACCAGATCCTGCTATGGTGAATGCAGTCTTTAATGAGATCATCAAGATGATGAAAGGAAAGACCAAGATGGACCAGGTTGACAGTTCAGCAAATCAAGCAGTTGTCCATTTTGTAGGTACCTTGAGTGTTTCTTTTCTTATTGGTACTAATAAGGCTGATAAGAATAAGTGGATAGTTGATTCTGGTGCTACAGATAATATTGCTTTTGATAAGTCTGTGTTTATGAGTCTGAGAAATTTGCAAAGTGTTATCAGTCTCGGTCTGCCTGATGGAACCAATATTGCTGTGAGTCAATCAGAGTCTGTGCAGGTTACACATGATTTGTTGTTACATAATGTGTTGTTTGTTCCATAATTTAGGCATAATTTGCTTTCCGTGTCAAAGGTTTTGCATTCCCAAAAAATGGAATTTCGGTTTAATGAGGTATCCTGTTGGTTACAAGACTTTATAACTAGGAGAGTGATTGCATAGGGGACTGAAGAAGGAGGTTTATACATTTTGAAGTCCCAAGAACTGATGATCACGAGCACTAGTTATGTTGGAGGTTATGCCTTGAATGGGATTGATCAAATCTCCCATGATTGTAATAAAGTAGTGAATTCGCATACTTTACATGCCAGATTTGGACATATCTCTAGTTCCAAAATGAAATACTTACCTGGTTGTTCTGATGTTGATTTGAAGAATTTTGTTTGTGATACATGTGAATTGACAAAATTTCACAAATTGCCTTTTGCTAGAAGTGAGTATGTATCTGATGGCTTGTTTCAATTAGTTCACATGGACTTATGGGGTCCTTATAGAACTCCAGCTTTATGTGGGGCTAGGTACTTCCTAACTATCCTAGATGATTTCTCTAGGACAACTTGGGTTTATCTTATACAAGATAAGTTGTAGGTGCTCAAAGTGATCACCAATTTCCTGAACTTGGTTGAGACACAGTTTGGGTTGAAGGTTAAGATTTTGAGAACTGACAATGGGACTGAATTCACACAAAAAGGGTGTTTGGATTTGTTGCTGGCTCGAGGTATTGTACACCAGAGGTCAGCTCCTGGTGTTCATGAGCAAAATGGCAAAGTTGAAAGGAAGCATAGACATTTGGTGAAAACTGCAAGGGCTATCAGGCATCATGCTGGTTTCCCTATTCAGTTTTGGGGAGAATGTGTCTTGAGTGTCACATACTTGATCAACAAGATGCCATCTAGTGTGTTTAAGTGGAAGTCACCTTATGAGGTTTTGTACAACACTCCTTCTTCCTTGGATAATCTTAGAACTGTGGGTTGTCTTTGTTATTGCTTACAACCCAATGATTATAGGGATAAGCTTGGTATTGTCTCTAGGAAGTGTGTCTACCTTGGTTATCCTCCTGGCCAAAAGGCTTTCAGGTTATTTGATCTTCAGAAGAAAAAATTATAGTTAGTAGACATGTGAAATTTGTTGAGCATGTGTTCCCTTTCAGAAAAGTTGCTATGTCTGATGTGGCTCCTTCATCATTTATTGGTATGCCATTATCTAGCAATGATGATAATGAGATTATTTGGAGTTATGCTTCTGATATTCCTTTCTCTCATGAAGAGAATATTGGATCTGGAAGTCATCCTGAAAACACGATCATTGATGACTCTCATACTGGTAAGCCATCAGGTCAATCTTCATCCCATGATTCATCTATTTCAGTGGAGAGTTCTTCAGGTTCTGATGTGCATATTTCTGTGATTCCTAAAAGGATGATTCATAGACCTGCTAGGCTCAATGACTACATATGCTCAAATCTTCCAACTAGAATGCCAGGACCTGATTCAGCTTCTGAGAGTCAGTCCTTTGTCGTCTTCTCTATGCAGCATTTGGCCCATCTATCTCCTGATTTTATTCAGTCTTTTGTCAATGTTTGTGCTACCTTTGAGCCTCGTTCATACAGTCAAGCAAAAGGTATTGTGCACTGGGAAAATGCAATGCAAGCTGAGCTAGCAGCACTTGAGAAAAATCACACTTGGACTGTTACAAACCTCCCTGTTGGCAAGAAGGCTATTGGTTCCAAATGGATATTCAATGGAATCATGAGTTGACCAAGTTCTTAGTTCGGTTGGGATATACACAATCAAAGCATGATTACTCCATTTTTGTAAAGTCAGTTGGCTCTGAATTCACAATTAATTTGCCTTGGTATATGTGGATGATATGTTGATTGGGTAATTCAGGGTCTGAATTAATTGCTAGAACTAAGTTAGCTCTTCACTCTGCTTTCACTATAAAGGATCTGGGAGTGGCTCGGTATTTTCTTGGAAGAGAGATTTCTCGTTCTTCTTCAGGTATTCTTCTAAACCAAATAAAGTACATCCTGGATATTCTTAAAGATGCTCAATTAGAATCTTGTAAGGTTGCTATCTTTCCTATGCAACATGGGGTCAAATTGTCTGCTAATGTTGGTGAACCTTTTGAGCATCCAGAGAGCTATAGAAGGCTAATTGGAAGGCTCCTTTACTTAACCTTGACACGACCTGATATTGCTTATATAGTACAACAACTTAGTCAATTTCTTCAACATCCACTCAAGCCTCACTAGGATGCTGCTATATATCTCCTTAGGTACTTGAAAGGTAGCTTCCATATGGCCTTGTCTTATCCAGCATTATCTACTCTTACCCTCACAGCTTACAGTGACGCTGATTGGGGGAATTGCATCGACACTGGAAGATCCTTATATGAATACTGTGTTTTCTTGGGTTCATCTTTGGTGTCATGCAAAACTAAGAAACAGAAGGTTGTTTCTAAATCTTCCACTGAAAGTGAGTATCGCAGCATGTCGTTTGCTGCTAGTGAATTAGTTTGGATGCAAGGATTACTCACTGATCTTCGCATTGATGTTAATTTGCCCATCAAATTGCATTGTGACAATAGAGCTGCTCAGTGCTTGGCTTTGAATCCGGTTTTTCATGAACGAACTAAGCACGTTCGTATTGACTCTCATTTCATCCGGGAGATGGTGCAACAGGGCTTCATTCAGACTCTCCATGTGTCTACTACACTACATATAGCTGATGTTCTGACCAAAGCTTTGGGTGCACATCAACACAAATTTTTGTGTTCCAAGCTTGGACTTGTGTTTCCCACCCATGTCCAGCTTGAGGGGGGTATGTAGGATATGTACTTCATATGTGATCTTGTTACAAAGGGCAGTCAAGAGGGGCATTTTAGTCTTTTACAGTTTCCAGTTTATATTGCTGTTAGTAGGTAATTAGGCGCCAAGTTGTTAGATGATAACAAACTCAGAAGTGAGAGAGCGAGAGGTGTGAGAGATGAACCTCCATTTTTACTTCCTATCTTGAATTCATTTTGGATGTTTTCTGTTTGATCAATTAAAGTTATGTTTTCTCTAAAATCATCCTCCGGAAAAACAAATATAAAAAGAAGGAGGTCCCAATGTAGCCAGATAATGAGCAACTTTATTGCCCTCTCGCTTAACAAAGCTCCATCGGCATTCTTGGAGCCCTTGAGCCTTCAGTCGTATCTCCGCCAGCAACGTTCCATCCACACCCCTTGTTACAACGCTCTCACCAGTTGTGAACAGTCAGACTCGATAATCACCCTCTGTAGGCCTCTCTCATAAGCCATCTGAACATACCAAACCACCACTTACAACTCGATTTTTAGAGTAATCCTAACATTTATGATAAAAAAAAAACTCTAAAATAGAGATTAAAATATTATAATCTCAAAAAAAAAAAAAAAAACTTTCACCCAAACTCGTCAAAATCTCTTTAAAATGTTGGATGGCCCACAAAACATATAATGTTGGACGGCCCAATTAACTGGAATCTTTCAATTGTTTTGATTAGGTGAAATTGCAGAGAAAATCTCTTTAAAATAGTGACAAATTAACTATATTCGATTGTGATATACGCACACAAAATACAATGTTGGACGGCCCAATTCAAATACTCTTATTAAAAAAAGCTTTGATCCGGTTGGTTTAAGAGGTACAATTGTACAAAAATGATAAGTACAACTCAAGAACATGCTCTTGTTTACATTACACTCGTGCATAAATGAGTCCGGTATTTGTTAGTAATTTGAGGCCCAAAACAAGAGTTGGTGGCACACTTATGTTTCCTAGGTCCAAAATTCACTTACTTGTACTAGTATTTGAAAATCCAAAATTCAAGAGATTCATAGAGATGCCATTCGGAGATCGAGATAATGAGTGTGGATGTTCTTGTCTTAATCTAGGAATCCATTAATGTCTTGTTCAACCATATTTTTCCTAAATCAACTAGATGATATATATTTGAATTTCGATGCTTCACTCGTCGGACATTTACTCACGTTTATAAAGATGTTATTAGATGGTAATTTAGCAGGGTTTGACAATTTCTAAATCCTTTTCGAGGTTAAAAAAGCATAAATAATAAATAAAAATCTAGCCCCTAAAATGGATTATATATAATAAGACATAGAAAAATTGGGGAAGGAGCTTTGACTTCCACGCATCATCAAAGAAGATAGCTTATCCATCGTTAACTCCATCTGTGTCAATTGAAAATTCTCTCGGGAGATCGAGATGTCAAGACTTTCAAAGAGGTTTAGGATCTTTCGTTAAATAAATCGGGTTACTAACAAAATCACATATTTTTGGCCAACGATCGATTCTAACCATCTCCCATCAAACCAAGAGATTTATGTCATTATTTATAAAAATGCATTTGAGAAGTAGTTCAACAAAAACTAACATCGTCCAAATTATTGCCTTGTCAAATTTAAAAAAAAAATACGTTGGGGAAAGGGATGAAGGTGAAGACTGAAGCGGGTGGAACACAAAGGCCAAATAAAAGGTGTCTAATTTTAATTTTGTTTTCCTCAAGCATCCGCACCCATGAAAAAAGTTAACTTTAAGCATTCGGAAAGGCTATATGCACTAATCACAAGTGCTATATGCACTCAACACGAACGAATCTAGAATTCGTTTGACTATAACCTTGACACGTGTCCAACATTAAATACGTCTGACATTAAAAAACTAATGAGCCGATTAAAGAAGATTTGTTCATGTATTTTTTTTATTAAAAAAAGACAAGTTTAAAAATTTATGATAAAAAACAAATGTACTTTGATACGGTTGTTTTTTCTTAAGTTTCAAACTTTTTTTTATTTACAAACGGATCAAAAATCCGTTTGTTATACCGGATGAATCTTTGATCCGGTCATTCTTTTTACTACCAGATATATTAATGTTAGACATGTGTCAAACTAAGGATCAAACGAATTTAAAATCTGATCAGATTAAATATATATATATATATATATTTATATAACACTTGTGTTGGGCGCATATAACAACGGACTTAGCATTTTGGAGATGACAATTTGCCTATGTGGGGTTTGTAGTGTGTGAATAAAGAATCATGATTCATGAGGAATAATAAATAATAATTGGAAGGATAAAGCAAAATAGATGGAGACTATAGGCTAAGCCAATGGCCAATAGCCATTAGGCAGAGTAGAGCATGTGGTTTTCTTTAAAGTAGCATGTGAGAGGGAAGAAAATCAGACGAATTGAACACAGCACCGCACATGATCAATTATCTATCATCAACATATGTGATCGATGATTAATTAAGGTCTTGTTTGGCTGCCTATGTTTTATATTCCATACAAGTGTTCACTATGCAACAATGTCTCTCTCTTTACTGGTATAGAAGGATACAACCCAACATTCTTGAGATTATGAATTTGGGTATAATTGAGATTATGTTTTCAGAGATGGAGTTTGTTCATTTGGTTTTTTTCATCATCGATTAGCCATTTTCTGAGTCGTTTGGTTAATTTATAGCAATATCGAAATTCCAATTAATCGAGGTTGGTTAAGCTAGAGTTCAACAATGGCTTTGAAGATGAGTATGTGGTGGATGGGCTTGTTGGATTGATATCATCATTTTGGATTGCTTGTTACTTTTTGTAATATCAAAAAGTCCTTAAAACCAATCTCTCTCCATAATATAAGGTATGCATACATTTTGTTGTGTTTCATCATGTGCAAAGTTGCAGTTCATATATTGATCCTTTTGTACCACATACTGAAACTGCAAAGTACTACATATAGTTCGAACTTAGCTACATTACAAATTAACAACATTAATAAATCAGTTTATGCACCGAATGGTCTTTCATCCGAATTCAAATTCAACCATACTTTGGTAGTTTGGTTCATTCGCCGTCTATATATCTTCTTGAACTATGAGCAATTTGTGTTTTTTAGTTCAAGTGCAAACAATATATATCTTATATATGCCCATATATGTTGGAAAAATCTCCCACCTTTGCATCCAATCCTAGTAGTGTCAAAAGTCGCTTATACCCTTTGTTGATAAACAATAAGTGTTACATTCCAATGGAGGTTGCTATATGCACCGAGTACAGATATTATATGCACTCAACATGAGCGGATTCTACATCTGTTTGAACCTCAGCTTGACATGTGTCTAGCATTAAATACATTTGAGATTAAAAAAGTAACAAACGGATCTTTGATCCGTCCGTGTTAATTTTTTTTAAAAAGTTTGAAACTTATAAAAAAAAGGATCATTGATCCGTATGACACATTTTTTTTCCAAATATTTTCAACTTGTTTTTTTAGAAAAAAAACACATGAATAGGTCTATAATCTGTTAGTTATATTGAAAACGGATTTAAGATCTGTTCATTACTTTTTCAACGTTAGATGCATTTAATGTTGGACACGTGTCAAGTTGATGATCAATCAGATCTAGAATCCATTTGTATTGAGTGCATATAACACATGTGCTGCCACAATGCATATAGCCTTTCTGCATTCCAATTAGTTGTATCCAAAACTTGAACTATTTTTTTCTCCTAAAAATTGGTCATGTTAAAATGCGAAAAGGACGCCATGTTTCACATCGAAAATATGATGAACTCAAGCTTAAGTATATGAATAAGTTTGTTGGGCTACTTTTAGTTGATCCACACATTATCCTAACCCAAAAGACATCAAATTTTGGGTGTTGTTTTTAGTTGAATGTAATGCTTCGGATTGGACATCAAAACAAACACAAGGCATGTTACAGCTTACACAATACATACCTGTAAAGCTTAAAAAGAATCCAAATAATGAGGGGAAAAAGTAAAGTAAGAAAAGTCCCTTTCAGAGGGAGTGGGATGTACATGCATTTTACAGATGTAGTAGTTGTCTTACAACTCAAAACCTACAATTTCATTTCATGTGATATATAACCGTTAAGCGCAAAGTACACCTCCTTAGGCCTCAGCTTCCCTTAATTTGCCGGCACTTCATTTCTTTGACACAACACAAGTGCTCTCAATTCCCTGTACTATATAGAATTTTAATTACATGAATTGTCTCTTTCATTTCCCTTGATTGCGTTATATAAAAGCCCTCAATCAATTTCATGAATATATATCAATATAGAGTTGTTATCATTTGTAAATAGGCATTACTACGTGGTTTCTGAGTAAATTTGGAGCGTGAAATTATTCATAAATACTATGTGATTATTCGACTATTCGTATTTAGCAAGAGAATTATTCGTATGTACAAATAAGTGTGATTACAAACAAGTATAATTATTGGTACCGTATATAGGAATAATTATGTTAAACACAAATAATTACACTTGTTTGTATATATGAACAATTACTTTGTTATGTACCCTAATTATTTAGTACTTATTATTATTTTTTTGGTAGAAAAATAGGGTCGAAGCCCTAGCTAGCTCCAGAGGGAAGCCCGAAAAGAAACACACAAAACAAAAGGGGAGGGAATGGAGGGGTGGAATCTCACTCAATAGTGCGCGCATCTGGGTCATTGTGACCCCTCTGACATCATAAGAAAGAGTCCAATCGCACCCTCCGCGACACGGTCCAATATTACAAGGCCAATAGGAAAAGAAAACGCAGAACAAGTGAGAAAGTTAGCAAGACAATTGTCCTCGTGAAAAGAGTGGCAGAGTTGGATCTCCTAGTTCCTACTAATGAAGCCATACTGAGATTAACCAGGTTAGCACATGGGTGGGGTGCGATGCTCCAAATCAGAGAAGCCAGAGTATATAATATTTTCTCAATCTTTTGTATTTTTAATTCAATATTTCAGATCTGCTCATCAACTATTTCAGATTTTATGAACTTTATAAGTGTGCTTTGAGATTATGAAAGATAAGTTTATATAGTCCATAAAATTTCATCATAATATGGTAAAAACAAGTTATTTTATACGGAGTAGAATATTTTCTTGTAGAGCTATTTGATTTGATGCACTCTGCTATACTTTACATATCCCCCCCGGACACTTTGTTAACACAAATAGCTATATTTGTAGAGTTGTAGAAACCACTGTAAATTTTTACCATACCACAGTAAAAATGGGTAACGGCTATAAATTACCTCCGCCGAAAGTAAATATCCAGTGGCTGTGACATGTAACTATGTAAGAGGTTAGAGGTGGGGCTAATAATACACAATGACCCAACCAGACGTTACACCTTACAGTTACAAACATACCCAACTCCATAAAGGCATCAACTTTAACACCTTTTACTGTCATTCAACACTATAAATACCAACACAGATCTCCTCTCCTTTTACTCTGCCTCTCTTTCTGAAAAACAGAGGTGGTGGTTGGTAGTTTTCCTCCAATGGCTTCCCCTGTTTTCGTCTTCCTCCTGGTTGCTCTCACCGTCACCACCGTCACTCTGTGTAACGCTTACCCTCATCCCTACCACCGCCACACTAAACCCCGACACTCGCCCTACGGAACCCCTCACATTGCCTCCCACAATTACAGAGATGCCCTCACAAAATCGATCCTTTTCTTTGAGGGGCAGAGGTCAGGGAAGCTTCCCCCGAACCAGAGGATGACCTGGAGGAGGGACTCGGGCCTCTCTGATGGCTCCAATATGCATGTAATTTCCGTGATTCCTGAAATGGGTTTTGCTTCTTTTTCGGGTTTTAATCTCTGTTTGCGGAAATGCAGGTTGATTTGGTCGGCGGGTACTATGACGCCGGCGACAATGTTAAGTTTGGGTTTCCGATGGCTTTCACCACCACAATGTTGTCTTGGAGTGTGATTGAGTTCGGTGGGTTGATGAAGGGCGAGCTTCAGAACTCCCGGCAGGCCGTCCGTTGGGCCACTGATTACCTCCTCAAAGCCACTGCCCATCCAAACGCCATTTATGTCCAGGTTTTGATTTTTGGGGTTTTTTAGAGTGTTAGGGTTTTTTCCCCTAATTTGGTCTTGGAGAGATTAATTAGTCTGATTTTGGGCAGGTGGGAGAGGCAAACAAAGACCATGCCTGTTGGGAGAGACCAGAGGACATGGACACACCAAGAAATGTGTACAGAATCGACCAAAATAACCCTGGCACTGAGGTTGCTGCTGAAACTGCTGCAGCTCTTGCAGCTGCTTCTTTGGTCTTCAGGAAGAGTGACAGAACCTACTCCAAGCTTCTCCTCAGCAGGGCTATCAGTGTAAAGATTGAAACTTTAACCTTTTTATGAAAACGCCCATCTTGATTTTATGCCTCTAAATGTGGGGTTTAATTTGTTGCAGGTGTTTGGGTTTGCTGATAAGCACAGAGGATCCTACAGTCAGGGACCCCTTAAGTCCATTGTTTGCCCATTTTACTGCTCATTCTCAGGCTATGAGGTACAAAAAAACAGATAAAGATTCAATCTTTAACAGTTAATCACATAATTTTATTGTTTGTCTTACTGGTTTGTTTGATTTGGGATCCAAAGGATGAGCTGTTGTGGGCAGCTGCTTGGCTGCACAGGGCCACCAGAAACCCAATGTACCTGAACTACATTCAGAGGAATGGCAATGTGCTTGGCTCTGATGAGGCTGATTACACTTTTGGTTGGGATAACAAACATGTTGGTGCTAGAGTCCTCCTCTCAAAGGTAGTTTTATAACAGATATTGCTTTTGTTGTGAGCAATTTCAAGAACTTGTTATTTATTGATGGGGTTTGATCTTGATAAAGCTTGTTGCTTTCAGTCCTTTTTAGTTCAGAGGATTCAAGGTCTCCATGACTTCAAGAACCAAGCTGACAACTACATTTGTTCCCTCATTCCTGGGGCCCCTTCCTCCCAAACCCAGTACACCCCAGGTGACCCTATCCACTAATTAAATTTAATTCCCATTTTTTAAACTCTTAATTATTGGTTTTAGATGCTGATTGTTGTTACAAAAAAAAACAGGTGGGCTATTGTTCAAGATGAGTGACAGTAACATGCAATATGTGACATCCACCTCATTCCTCCTCCTAACCTATGCCAAGTACCTCAAATCAGCCCACATGACTGTCACTTGCGGCGGCATCACCGTCTCCCCTCGCACCCTCCGAACCATTGCCAAAAAACAGGTAAAGATCCGATCTTTTTTTGTAAAATTTCATATTTTCATTATCCAAAGGTTTACCCAGATACCAATTATGAACCATCTTCCAAAAATTAACTTTCTTTTTTAACAAACAGGTGGATTACTTACTTGGGTCCAACCCATTGAGGATGTCCTACATGGTGGGATATGGGCCAAGGTACCCAGAAAGGATCCACCACCGGGGCGCGTCCCTACCGTCCGTTAGAGTGCACCCTCAGAAGATCCAGTGCTCCGCGGGGTTCAGCTTCATGAGGTCCCAGTCGCCCAACCCCAACCTCCTGGTGGGCGCCGTCGTGGGCGGGCCGGACCAGCACGACCGGTTCCCGGACCAAAGATCCGATTACGAGCAATCGGAGCCGGCCACTTACATCAATGCCCCCCTTGTGGGCTCACTGGCTTACCTCGCTCACTCATTCGGCCAGCTGTGAACGCACCACCGGGTTTCTGTGAAGGGGTGGGGCCCGCAAGAACATGGACCCTCCAACTTTTTAGGGTGTCATGGGCCCCACTTATATATATTTTTATTGCTGTGGGTTAGGGTTTAATTAGGGGTTTTAAGATTTGAAGACAAGTAGCCCCAAGAGAGACCTTGGTTCAAGTGTGTGAAAATCAGCCAAGGCTCATACGGAGGCTAGCTGGGTTTAATTATTGAATTTGATGGGGGAATTTTTAGGGTTTGGGTAATTTAAGAACTTTTGTTAAAGTTAAAGCCTTTGAAATCCCCAATTTGCCTGAGGGATGGATTAATTAAGTGTTTGGAACTTGGAATTGTGTCCATTTGCCATCCAATTGGCTCTCTAATCTCCCTATCAATTCCTCTTATCTGAATTTGGTTGCTTTGGTCGGAACGAGATGCCCCATGGAAAGATGTGATTAAGTTGGCTTTGTTAATTTCATAGATTCGGAGGAACAAAGTTATTACAGTATATTTGTTCATAGTTTTGTATAGTGTTGCAGAATAAAACATTCAATTCAATCGTAGTATTAACCATTTCCGGATGAGTCGGTTGATAAACAAGTATTGGTAATGCACAAAACATCACTTTGTAAATATTTACCATTTATGGATAATTCAGCTTATGTTAAGATATCCATTTTTAGTTCGCACACTTTTCACCCTTTAAATAAGTTTTACCTTATACGGTCAAAATATATAAAATGTACTAGTCTAATCGAATTAAATTAAATTTAAAAAAAAAAGATAATATGATGAAAAATGAGCATGAGATATGTTCGGGTATGTGATGCCTCGTGTGGTTTTGCCGCAACTGTAATGACAAAAGTGTTGCTCCGTTGATCAGGATTAGTTGTGGGAAATGAGGGTAACGAGGATTGAGATTGAATGCGAGAGTTTTACCGATTTCGTAGATTTGCACACATGAGATCGAGATAGTGACTATAACTATCCTTACTACAGTACTATTGTCCACAAGAATGCTATTTGGTGGCAAATAAAGCAGCCAATCTTTGATTATTGATGGACATTGCTTCTCTCGTAGCTCGTATAGAATTTCGTACTCTCGTCCAAAAGAAAACCATTGAATGATGGATCAATATAATCCGATATTACCCACATCTTCTCCTCATTGAAAAAAAAAGCAGTACACCTCCGTTCGATAAAACTTGTTATTTTAGACTATTAAATATTTTCAGAAAAAAACATATTATTACATGTATTTTGACATTTACTGTACAAAAACGCCTATGTAATTATTAATTGATCGTTAGTTATAGTTTTCGTTAAAGTTAAAAAAATAGTGTAATAAATAAGGATAAAATACTACATCCGTAAATTAAAATTCGTCATTTGATAAAGCTTTTGTTAATAAAAACTTATCATTTTAGATATTTTGTCATTCACTTTACGAAATCGTCGTTATAATGACAAATTTTAATTACTCCCTCCGTTCCACAATACATGTCCTTTTAGTTTTGGGCACGTTTTTTAATGAGCGAAAAACTCTATAAAATATCATTTTTTTAATTATTATTTTTATATAATTTGATACTTATTACTAATAAGTATCACATTATATAAAAAAATTAATTAAAAAAATAATATTTTATAGAGTTTTTCGCTCATCAAAAAACGTGCCCAAAACTAAAAGGACATGTATTGTGAAACGGAGGGAGTAAGTATATTTGCAAAGGCTGGACTGGATTCGGGCAGAAGAGAGAAATCGTCATTACGGGCAGGGCAGGGCAGGGGTGAAAAAGTAAAAAAGGGAGGATGGGGAACACGTGATAGTAGGTCCCCACTTAATCCCTAATCCTCTATGTGTAGTCAACACAAACTGAGTTGGTTGCAGTGCAGTTCAGATGAGAGAGATTGATTGAGGGATGTGTCAGCCTGTCAGAACACACACCCACAGGTCACAGGGTAGTAGTAGAACCTACTGTATAAAGTAGTAGCCTTACTTGGGAGTGACACATAAAGTTCATTTGAGTCCAATCTTCATGGACTGTAACAACACAACACCACACCTCCGGTCGGTGCATATAAAGATTCGCGGGACTTTAACTATTTCGGAATAGCTCATCTAAAAGTACTTGTGGGTAGTATCTATAGGTTATCGGTTCGAACCCCAAAATAACCGCTCTTTATTTACCAATTCAAGATAGGAAACTAAGACGACATGAATTTACTACTACAAGGATTTGTTGTGGCGGGAAACGTTATTCCGCAGTGGCAGTGGGGTAACTTGTGCAGTGATACAATGTGTTCATACTACAGTAGTACCACCCATTGGATGCTACTCCTACTAAATACTAGCTACTGACAACAGTTGTGTTCTGTTGCAGGCAGCTGCTTGGTTAGTTGGTTGGTTGAGTTTGAATGAAGAATACACTACTCACTGAATATATGCAACTGTGCAGTTTTTCATTTACAATTCAACGGCTTTCTATTTCAAGTGAATTAAATTCACACCTCCACTCTCTAATTTCTGCTTTGCTCCTTTCTTGAATTTGGTAAATATAGAGCGGTCATCCGGAGTTCGAACCGACTTTGCTCATTTACTTGCAAGTTAATGGCAGATCACTATTTTACTAAATGATCACCAAAGAACTTATAATGTGTTAATGTTTTCGTTTTTTTTTTTTTTTAATCTCATAGTCGTTGGCCTTGATGTAACTCGATATACTTAAAAATACTTTGTAACAACCATGGGACTCGAACTGCCGAATCAAGCTCACATTTGGCTAGTCCTAAGTCCTAACTCCTAAGTGCCTTTTCTAATTAGTTGAGCCATGATCCGTATATTGTTAAAATCTCTAATATTGTTGAAACAGTGACATACAATATGATAAACCAAGATAAGGAGTATTTTAGATATACTCAGATACCTCCTGTAAGCTGTTGGGTCATTTAAACATGTGTGTTTCTTGAACCATTGACTGGATCTTTGTTTTCGCCAACAAATTGTGCAAATTTATTTGATTCCTGAAAATTAGGGCAATTTGTAAGTTCTTTTGTAGTCCATCTAACTGGTCAAGTCAAAAAGCTAAAGCCACTTTTCCATTGTTTGTCCCCCAAGTCCGCTTACGCGACTACTCCCTTCGTCTCAAATTAAATGTCGTTTTATTTTTCGGTACGCTTTTTAAAGAGCAAAAAACTCTATAAAATATTATTTTTTTAATTAATTTTTTTTATATAATTTGATACTTAGTGGTAATAAGTATAACATTATATAAAAAAATTAATTAAAATAATAATATTTTATAAAGTTTTCTGCTCCTTAAAAAACGTGCACAAAAAGACAAAAGACGTTTAATATGAGACAGAGGGAGTACATATCATTCTTAGAGCATCCGCATTCGTGAAACCCACTCGGATTTCTTAACTCCACTTTTTATATTTCTCTCTCCTTAACAAATCCAATACAACATGTCACTCACATCCCTAGAACCCTTTATAACCCTATTTTATTTTTGTATCAGGACCCACCTCTTTTTTTTCCTCTCACTCTCTCTCCTCCGGCTGGCCCACTTTCTCTCCTTTTTCTTTCTCTCTCTCGGTTTTTAAGGGTTTCTTAGAGAATGTACATCGGGAGTTCTTTAACTCCAAAATAAGAAACAAATTATAAAAAAATGAGTTTGAAATAGGAGAATGGTAAAACATGATGTGATAGGTTTTGTTGTAAGGAACCACTAAACACAAAGAGAGAGAAATTTGTGCCGGTAGAAATAGAGAGGAAGTGGGGTCCAGTTGCATCCATAACACAATTGTAGAGGGGGAAGTGAGCTGATGAATTTTTTTTACACATTTGTGTTTTGTTTTGTTTCTTTTTCGTGTTTTTTTACCTTAAAATACTTTTGTTTTGAAAATTTATAAAATGTTTTATGATTATAATCTTCAATAACCTATCTATATTGAAAAATATTATATATTTTTTGAAAATTAAAAAAAATCAGCAGATATTATACTAATAAATGATAATATAGTTTATATATTGAAAATAATAATTTTTATGTATATAAATATAATTATTATATCATATTAGTATAATATTGATAAATGATTAAAAAAATTTAGGGAACCCTGATGAGTTCTATGGATATAAGTGAAAAATATATTGGGTTGTTAAAAGGAGGTAAAAGAGAGAGAATGATAAAAAAGTGGTGTTAAGGAACCCAATACGGTTATAGGAATGCAGATGCTCTTAGTAACAAACATGTCAAATCGTTCCTAAACCCCTCCCCCCATCTTCTTCCATTTTTTATTAATTGGTTCTTTATTTTGGGCTTAAAACACCCCCATTGTGGGTGCTCTTATTATCTACTCCCTCATTACAAAATAAATGTCACCTTTTTTTTGACTCATTTTTTAAGAGTTTAAAAAGTCTGTAAAATATTATTTTTTTAATCAAACTTTTTATATAATTTCATAGTTATTATTAATAGGTATAAAATTGTATAAAATTTTTAACTACAATAATAATATTTTATAAGTTTTTTAACTTATTGAAAAACGTGAACTAAAAGATAAACGATACTTATTTTGAGAGAGTGTAATTAAGTAAGGACATTTATTGGGTCCCGGGGCGTTTGATTTCATTCCTATTTCTTTGATAACAAAGTCTTCTTTTCATATTTGTCCAATGGGGTTAGAAAAGAGAACCCTAATTGAAAATTTGGAGAATATTGGGGAAAAGAATTAACAAATTTATGTGGCACTTTTTTTCTTTTTTTTTTTCATACTATGATTGGATGTATACAGTATAATAATCCATGTCAATCCGAAAACTACTGTAGACTCGGAAAGGAAACAATTTCAGGTTGGGCCAGCCCAACCCATGGCCCATTGTTTAGAGGGAACATCCAATAAGTGACACGTAAAACAAAACAAAAACTAAGAAACGCGCCGTCTGTGGGAATCGAACCCACGACCACGTGGTTAAAAGCCACGCGCTCTACCAGCTGAGCTAAGACGGCTTGCTTTGGTTATTGGCATCTTATAATGTATTTAAATAATTTCTGATTAATCAGTTACAAAATATGTTAGATTTATCGCGATGTTTATTCTTACTCCTCCAAACTTTGACAAGAGAAGTTTGATAAGAAGAGCTAATCTCACACTAACCTTGTTTGTTTTTAAGTAAAGAAGAATAAACATTACCTTTCTAAATCTAGTAAATTTTTAAGTTAAAGTTTATTAATCAATATTCTAAAAATTACCCTGCTTCCCTCGTTTTTCATACAAAATTTATTTCATTTCCCCCGATTATCTAATTTGAGCATAAGATAACCATATCCCTCACATGCTCTAACTATTTCCATCATCCCTTCTCTGGACTAACAAAAAAAACGATGATCATGCAAATTTTATACATCAAATTTGATTCCTTTCTTTTCTATTCCCTCTTACTCAAACAAACAAGCCCTAATTTCACACTAAAAGAATGTGAGAAAGCCTTACAAAATCACGGTTAAGAATAACACTAGAGAATCTCTTTGGAAACACGAGGTCGCTTATGAATGAGAGAGTCAACTCCTTAAATGGGACACATATACAGATATAGAGCGACGGAGTCGATTGAACTAGACTAAGATCAAAAAATAACACTAGAATATTTATAGATATGATCTAAATTGGCATGATTTTTTGTTCCAATCTTGATTGAGAATTCGAAATTGTGGATATTCACCTAACACAGTGTATATCTCAGCCATAAGATAAGATAACGCCAACCTTATCTTATATGAGTATAAACCCACCAGTGTTGAAACCTTGAAAGATATATGGTATAGTTCATCTATATATCCACGGAATCATTTGGTAACACAACTTGATCTAGAACTTCCGATAAAAGTAGGGAAAAGGGTAAAAAGAGGCTTCAAAGAATCTCATGACTAAGCTAGGAATCTAATCTTATCATCTTTTATGCACATCCGATCCTCCAAGAAAATTCCCGGTTCCTCTGATATTTTCTATCTCAATGATTTGGTAGTGTGGAAGGAATCATTTACAAAGTGCACTTGCTTTAAAGTGCTCATACAGATTGATTCACCAACTAGCTAGTCCGATCCTATATATATAGGCTATGCATTTTTGTTCCGAGTATAGCACAACAAATCATCTAACACTTGGTTAGTGATAACATATTGTCGATAATGTCATACACTCCTAGTAGCCTCTCGCAAGTTGCCCTCGAAGCCATCGTGCTGATGGATCGCTTAGAGGAGCGCACGGGGAGGAAGACAAAGCCAACAATGCACAGCAGCATTTACCTTAACCAAGCCCATGTTTGCCCTCCTCCTCCAGAGGATCAGTCTATTGACTGTTTTCGCGCTGCGCGTAAGTATGGTGGCTTGCTCATCTCTGAACAACGCGCCAAGAAATCGCCCCTTGACCATCTGTATTGAGTTAAGTATAGGCTTTTTGTTGTTGTCATGATGTGGGTACTGATCTCATATGCACTTGGTATTAGTAGTGCAATTAGATCATGTGTCTTGTTGTTGTCTTCGGAAAAAAAACTCGTGTTTTGTTGCGAGTATAAGCTAGCAATAGTGTAATTTCAGTGTTTTATGTAGACATGTGGTTGGGTTTTGTCCTCCCTTGATGTGTACTTTGAAGTTTCCCTGTGAAATGAATCAACTTGTGTTGTAATTTTAGCTCGTCTTTCATATTCCATCAAAATAAACTTACCTAGCTTCCTGAAAAGGTAAATGTATAGACAGGTGATCAAAAGATCTAGTTACAACGCATCTGACTACAAAATGGCCACCAAAGGCTGTATATACCACTCTAGTTATCTCCAAAAACCTAAAAGCTCACTCTACTCTATAACTTACCTAAGCTTCACTTATGATGAAATTAAAGCATTTGCTGCAAACATGAATAATATTAATCTTAGTTTAACTCGCCATCTTTGTAGCAACTCTTTGTCTTTCCTACGATGGGTGTGTCGTGCTGAAGACGACATTGATCATCGATTTAGTTTTAGACTTTTAGTCATGTTCACAGGGAAGGTAATACTGTAACTCGCGCGATCATTATGTTAATAGGCTTAAGCTCGAATCTATTGATGAAGATGGCATTGTACTTGTTAGTCAGTTCTGCCAAGTTGTTCTCGATGTGGCGGAGCTTGACCTAATAAAGCATTACTGCCTTCATTAAAATGGAAAGAAATTAAGCAACAAGAACAAAGGTCGAGTTATATAAGCAGAATAGCTCGAGCTTGGCTTCTCATTCAACTTACTAAACAAGTCAAGCAAGAATACATTTTTAAGCTCAGTTCTATGGAATTTATAAAATTTGTTTGAGGTGAATATGCCATGAGTAAATAGATCGAGCAACGAGCAAATTAGCTCAAGCTCGTTCACCAAGTATAAGCATATTTTAAAACTAACCAAAATTCGTAGGCTCGTTTCTAAAGATCAGTTAATTAAACATGAACAAATAATGCTCGGCTCATTTATGAGTAGAATATGAGCAATCAATATTCAGCTCGAATAACAGTCTTGCCTAGCTCAGACGACATTATATCATGCATTCTTTTAGACTATTTCAGTTTTTAAAGAAGATAAATTTAAAAACTAGAAAAATAGAATACAGTAATGGACGCTCACCAAACTTATTCCATGATCAAGATAAGTTATAGGCCGGTGTTTAAAGCGGATTCAGGCTAATTTAACTACACGATTCGACGCTAAGGGGAGATAAATTTGTTCATCTAGTTATTGTTTCTGTAGAATAATTTCGGTACACCAACTTTAGACTAAGGTTGCATTATTGAAAAAGCTTTACCTAACTTGTTCTTCGTCGGCCATCTTTGGTGGGGCTGCATATATAAAGTACTATCTTTTAATGAGTTCCGAAAAATCTGAAGCGAATTTGATTCAAAGACGAAAGTCGAAAAGATGAGTTACACTTTGGATAAACTTATGGAACAAAAGATGATATTTTAGGCCACGTAGCATATATATGATATGTTGATATATCCATCTCCATTGAAGTACATTATAGCTTCTGTATGAAGATATCTATGAATCATATTCCAAGTTTGAAAAGCAGATTAAAGTTGGGAATCTTTGAAACCTTAATGGCTTAATGTTTATATAAAAGGGTTAAGTGTTAGCCATCAAAGGCATCATCAACCAACTAACATAACTACTTTAGTAGTACAAAGTGTAAGTGTTAAACCAAGAGAGAGATGGCACCTAAGGCTGATCTCCAGAAGGTCGGAAGAGAAGCGTTTGATCTGCTTGAAGAGATGATTAGACAGAGGAAGTGGCAACCTCAGGCTCCGGCGACACCTATGGCCATCAATGGCGAGGAGGCGGCCAGGAAGTTCAGGGGAATGTACGAGTTCGTAGATAAGAAAGGTGCAAAGAGGGTTGTGTGGAGTGGTTTTTGATTCATAAGCCCTTTAAATAGTGTATGCATACTTACATGATGCTATTCTCTCTTTCTAGTTTTCTTGGTGATGATGTATAATAGCTAAGGTGTATGTCGTCGTCGGCTGGTTACTTACTAGCTAGCTTGGCTTTCTCTATGTACTTGGGCTAATAGCTAGTAGTACGTGTATATATCCCTATACTTCGATCAGCTTGTATGATGTTTGTGGTAAGCATGTAAGATGCAGTTGTATGTATCACATGGTTTGCATCCATATATACAAACAAGCTTGTTGTCGATGATCGATCGTCTTGTTGCCTTCTACTCTCCTTTTGCAGGGGAAAGTTCATTCTTCACTCTTTAGTGTGTTCAATTAGGCACTTGTTTAGGCCTCTAGGGTCAAGATTCACATATCACAAATCTGCAGTGTTGGGAAAGTCCCACATCGGTTCCTTTCCAATGATTTAATTGTTTATTTTGAGATGAGATTATGCCGGGATTGGTGTACTAGGGAGGCTGATTGAGGGTAGTACACATAGGTCTTGTGGGTATGTACCCATACGGTCCTCGGTTCGAATCCCGGAGTGACCGCTCTTTATTTACGTATTCAAGAGGGAGGCTGATTGAGGTGATGAAGGCCAGAAGAAGCTGCCTTTGATGAGGTTGAATGGAAACACATCTCTAGGGCAACAAACTCTGTTTTTATGTGTTCAATTTTTACATCCGAGTGTGTGTGCTTTGGATGGGGTTGGATGATATGGTTTGAATGGAATTGCTGTTTCTTCTCAAAAAAGGAAAAAAAAAAGTGACCCTTCCAATCCAATTTAGAACACCTTAATATGGGTGTTACGTGAACACGAGTAGCTCGAATTCGACTTGTACTCGCTTGATAAAAACTCAAATCGAACTCGTTCATTTTTTAGACGAGTCGAGTATGAGCACATTTTAAAGCTCGTTCCAAAGCTCAGTTGGTTTGAATTAAATTCGAATAGCTCGAATTTTGTAGAATTTTTAATATTTCCTTTAAGTTACTGTGTAATAACTGCTTAAAACTTGAAAAAAGCTCGGCTCGAACTTTCATTTCCTAAATGAGCCGAATACGAGCATATTTTTAATCTCGAGTTAAAATTTAGGCTCAGCTCGAACTCGTTCATATCATAAATGAATTGAAAATAAATAAGCAATATTCGGCTCGTTCAACTCGAATAATGTAAAGCTATTAATTTCGGAGGAAGAAGATGATCGTTTGTATCGATAGATGATTAGATATATAGTTACAAGATTAGAGATTCCTTGGAAGATAAGTTAGGAGATCCTTATCAAAACCAAATCATATCGTAATCAAATCTTACTAGGATAGATATTCCTAAATAAGATATATATGTATTAACACACATCCGCAAGATCATGATTGGGAACGAACATGCAGCTTGGCACGAAGAGTCTGAAATCGATGTGTACCGACGGCTTTGGTGAAGATGTCAGCAATCTGATCAAGGAAGCACATGACGAACAACCAACTCATTAGCAGAAACTTGCTCACAAACAAAGTGATAATCAATTTTAATATGCTCAGACCGCTGATGAAAGACCGAATTGGCTGACAAAAAGGTGGCACTCAGATTGTCACAGAGCAGGATAGGCGGACGAAGAACCTGGACCCCCATTTCATGAAGGAGCTGCTCAAGCCAGATGAGCTCAACAACGGTGAATGCAATGGCTTTGGTTTGACTTCTGTACTAGATTGGGCTACAACCTTTTGCTTTTTAGAGGACCAACTAATGAGGTTTCCGCCAAAATAACTGGCAAATCCATGTTGAGAGCGACATTTATCTAGATCTGAAGCCCAACCAGCATCGAAGAAGGCGGCCAAACGGTGGTAAAAGCTCGACGCAAACTCAAGCCAGATGAAATAGTGCCCTTAAGATAGCGTAAAACCCGCTTGACAATAGCCCAGTGAGGCTCAGCAAGGTTGTACATAAACTAACATACCCGATTAACAACATATGCGATCTCTGGGCGGGTAATTGTGAGTCGTGACATATTGCAAGGCACCAACAATACTACGATATAAGTGCGGATCTGCTACAGGGTCACCGGAATGGACAAGTCGAGAGCCAGGCTCAGCAGGTGAGGCAATAGGCTTAGCTCCAGGCATGTTGCAACGATCCAAGATCTCTACTATATACTTCTGTTGACCGAGGTGAATGCCGTTAGCAGAGCGAGTAACCTCAATGCCCAGAAAGAAGTGCAGAGGGCCAAGATCTTTGAGAGAAAAAGATCGATTGAGGCTTACAACAAAATCATCAATAAATTGAGCATGAGAACCAATGATAATGAGATCATCAACATAGACGAGCACATAAACAACGTGACCCTTTTGTCATTTAATGAACAGAGAGGAGTCAAAGATACAACCCCTAAAGCCGTGACTGAGAAGTGCTTGTGTGAGTTTGTGAAATCAATCACGAGGGTCTTTCTTGAGATCATACAACGCCTTTCGCAGATGACAAACATAGTCAGGGCGACCCGATGCCTAAAATCCCTTTGGTTGAGCCATATAGACAGTCTCAGCAAGATCACCATTGAGAAAGGCGTTGTTGATGTCAACTTGACGAAGTTGCTAGCTGTGAGTCAAGGCTAGGCTAAGGATGAGCCGAATAGTGGTTGGTTTGACAATGGGGCTGAATGTGTCAAAGTAATCAACACCAGCTTCTTGGTTGAAGCCTTTGGCGACCAGACGAGCTTTGTAGCGATCAATTGTGCCATCTGGTTTCTGCTTGATCCTATAAACCCACTTGCAACCAACAAGATTAGCACCCGCATGGCGAGAGACTAAGTCGACCCGAGTCCCATTACTCATTAAAACATCAAACTCTAACTACATAGTATGTTGCCAAAGAGAACCTTTTGCAGCTTGATGAAAGAATTTGGGCTCAGGGGTGGCAAGAAGGGCAACATGGAGAGGATATTTGGTGAAATGCAGGGCTTTGGGTATGAGATTGTGGGAGCGGGAGCGAGTGGCCATAGGATGAGTCGAATAATGAGGTGGACGAAACCATGATGGAGCATTTGGATAGGGGTTAGGGGGCGAAGCTGAGGATGGTGATGAGGGGGATGCAGAGGACGAAGCTTAGGATGATGACGAGGGGGATACAAAGGAGGGGCTTAAGACGGTAATGACATACAGAGGATCCAATGCGCACGAGAGGAGCCGAGGGTGAGGAGGAGACATGTGAGGAGGTGGCGGGAGACCTCAAGGCGAGAGGCGAAGGAGATGGTGGTGAAGAGGAGCCATGGGAGGGTGATATAGTGGTATCGGTAGAAGGAGGAGGCTAATTTGGAGGAGAGGGAGATGGAAGGACATCAGATGCAAACTGTAGAGTGGCTAGGGAGGGGGTGGGGGGGGGGGGGGTCACCAAGTCATGGGAAGGGGTAGGTGTGACCATTGTTGCAAAGGAAAGGAGGACTCATCAAAGATAACGAAGTGAGAAATGTATGTACGGTTGGTGGAGAGATGATAACAGATAGTGCTTGGTGATGTAACCCAAGAATAAGCAGGGAGAGGAATGATACTCCAATTTGGAGCTGTTGTATGGCCGAAGGAAGGAATAACATAGACACCCAAAGGACTTGAGAAAGGCATAGTCAGGGGGCTTCCCATAAAAAACTTGGAAGGGAGACTTGTGATTGAGGTTGACAGTGATGGTCCAATTGACAAGGTTGACCAATGTATGGAAAGGATGTTCCCAAAACTGTAGAGGTAGATGGGCATGAGCAAGCAAAGAGAGACCTTTCTCAACAATGGCACGGTTCTGAAGCTCAGGGGACCCATTCTGCTGAGGAGTATAGGGATAAGAGACGCGATGATCAATGCCAAGAGACCCGAGATAGGTAGAAACATTCCGATATTCACCTCCCCCCCCCCCCCCCCCCCCCCAATATAATTGAAAGGCTTTGATAACGACATAAAATTGTGTTTGGATGAGTTTGATGAATAATTGTACTGTAGAAAGAACCCTTGACTTATTTGATAGGAAATAAATCCACACAAACTTAAGAGCAATCATCAATAAAGCTAACATAATATTTATTGCCATTGAGAAAAAGTGTTTGGAAAGGACCCCATATATCTGAATGAATTAATTCAAAAGGTTTAGTAGTAATAGAGAATCGACTAGGTAAAGGAAAACGACAAATCTTGCCAAGTTGACAAGCACTACAGACTGACAGTAACTTATTGAAAGTGATTGGAAGCTTGAAACTGGAGACTAGACGACGTAGGATGGACTCATGAGAATGGGCAAGGTGAAGATGCCAACACGAGATGGAGGCACATTCGCCAACAAAGGCAACAAGATGAGATGGTAGCGGCAAGGAGGGGCGAGGGAGGTGATAAAGGTCATTCTCAACGGTTCTTTTTAGGAGGATTTGACCCTGCATGTTCTTCACAAGACAATGATGAGCATGAAATTCAAGAAACACTTTGTTATCCTTTGCTAATTTGGAAACACTTAAAGGTTTTTGGTTATGTGAATGACAATTAAAACATCCTAAAGTTTCAATGGTTTAGCAGCATGCTTAGCAGGTAAAATCGAATGCCCTAAATGAGTAACATGAAGAGACATACCGTTGTCGAAAACTAGGTTGTCAGTACTCTCATAGTCGGTTTGTAGGTTAAGGTTATTGAGGCTGACGATGACATGATTGGTGGCACAAGAATCAACAACCCAAAGATCCTCAATCTCTGACTGACAAGTATCGGTGTAAGAGGCTCAAGGTACAGGAGGTTCTGGCCGATTGAGAGCCGCTGCAGCGAAGTGATTAGTGACAGGAAAGTCACTAAAGTTCATCCGGTTGATGCAGATGTGCGCCTCATGCCCAAGTTTGCCGCATAACTGGTAGAGTGGACGAGAGGAGTTGTGAGCAGGGTGCATTGACTAGAGGAGTGATGATCCGGCGGGTGCTGATTAGTCGGTGGTCGGCTGCTGGATGAGCGACCACATATTGAAGTCCGATTCGGACCGATGACTGGGGGTCGTGTGCACGGGCGCACATGCGCTAGTAGCCTAGCACACAAGCCGAGTGAGGTTCCATTCTAAAACCAATTGGCAATAGAAGAAGTAGCTCACCAACTCATGTGTTAGGGCTTGATATGTTCAATTATCCGATGTGGGACACTTTTTGGTCTCATTCACATCTTAACACGCCCCCGCAAGTGCAACTAGAAATGACCATCTAGTTGAATTGACACTTGGACCACTGGTAACCCAGACCAGGATCGAAAGACGGGCCGTTAGGCTAACCGCTCTGATACCATATCAAAGTCCGACTCGGACCGATGACTGGGGGTCGTGTGCACAGGCGCACATGCGCTAGTAGCCTAGCACACAAGCCGAGTGAGATTCCATTCTAAAACCAATTGGCAATAGAAGGAGTAGCTCACAGATTCATATACTAGAGCTTGATATGTTCAACTTTCCGATGTGGGACACTTTTGGTCTCATTCACATCTCCAACATATCAAAGTCCGACTCGGACCGATGACTGGGGGTCGTGTGCATATGCGCACATGCGCTAGTAGCCTAGCACATAAGCCGAGCGGGGTTCTATCCTAAAACCAATTGGCAATAGAAGGAGTAGCTCACCGATTCATATACTAGAGTTTGATATGTTCAACTTTCCGACGTGGGACACTTTTGGTCTCATTCACACATCTCCAACGTACGCCCCCGCAAGTCCAACTAGGAATGACCATCTAGTTGAGACTTGGACAACTGGGTAACCCCAGACTAGGATCAACACGGGCCGTTAGGCTAACCGCTCTGATACCATATCGAAATCCGTTGGAACTCGGGATCGGGGGTCGTGTGCACACGTGCGCCCTTGCGCTAATAGCCTAGCACATAAGCCGAGCGGGGTTCTATCCTAAAACCAATTGGCAATAGAAGGAGTAGCTCACCGATTCATATACTAGAGTTTGATATGTTCAACTTTCCGATGTGGGACACTTTTGGTCTCATTCACATCTCCAACAGCCCACGCCCTTGCCCCCGAGCGGAGGCGACGTTGGCTAATGGAGGGGCAGTGTCGGACAGAGCACATGTATCTGCTTCGAGGTTATTTTCCTCTTGAAGCAAGAAACCCAGCAGATCATCAGTGGTCATCGGGTCCATCCGAAGCGCAATGGTGGAGCGGAACAAAGCATACTGAGAGCCAAGACCAAGAAGAATGTAGGAGACGAGATCATCATCAGAAACTTCATGAATACAGGCCGCCAATTCATCAGCAAGGGCTCTCTTTTTCTCAACATAGTCAAGAACAGAGAGAGAATCTTTGGTTAGGGTTTGAAGTTGATGCCAGATATGCATCTGTCGAGCCCGAGTCTGTACATGGAAGATGTGCTCATGACTACCCCATGCCTTAGCGGTGGGGGTAGCACGGGCGACATGGGCAAGCATGAGTGTTGTTAAGGTAGAGCAAACCCAAAGGAGAACAAGATGGTCCTTGCGAACCCAAGCCTGATAGAGGAGACTTGGGTATGCGAGGAGGCTACTGCACATCAGAGAAGGCAGCGGAGAGCAAGGCTGCCGAATCAACGATGGTGGCCGACGGTGGGGATGCAGGGGTACGGTGGTCAAGAAGGAATCCAAGTCGAACGGTTCAAGGATGGAATGAACAGTGTTACGCCAAGTAGGATAGTTCGAACGATCCAGGCGGATCGAAAAGTTGGGAAGATGAAAGTTTGGGGAAGACCATTGGTGGAGGAGGAAGAGGCAGAAAAGAGAATTTGAGTGGGAGAGGTGGGTTGAGAAGTCATTGATATAGGATCGACGGATTTAGATTGTTACCATGTAAAACTATTAATTTCGGAGGAAACAGATGATCTTTCATATTGATAGATGATTACATATATAGTTATAGGATTATGGATTCCTTAATTGGAAGATAAGTTAGGAATTTTTTTATCAAAATCAATTCATATCGTAATCAAATCTAGGATATATATTCCTAAATAAGATATATACATATTAACAAATAACAGCCCTACACCTCAAACACAAAGTCCAATTAATGTCTTGCATTGTACATTGCCAAATAGAAATTCATTTAGCCCCTTTGTATGATTATTGGAATCGAGCTCCTTCCAAGAACGTATATCAAATCGACAACCATGCATACTTGAGTTGTGTCGTTGGGGGCATTGTGGCATTTCTGGAATTAATTAACTTGGCATTTTGCAACCATATCTAGATTGAGAGTTGTTAAATCATTTACTCGTTTCACACTTTCACATGCCTTTTTTTTCCCAACCAATAATCAATTACGCCAATTTTAAGACTTTCCATCGTATGCTCTTTTTGAATGTCAGAATTTCTAACTTTACCTTACCTTTCCATTTCCTAATTATCTAAACAAACGAGTCCTAAGATTTGGCCTTTTGTTGCTTTTATGTAAAATGAATAACAGGATTGTCAAAAAAAATGTACAATGAAAAAATTGTTGGAACAACCGTCCCAATGTGAAAAGGAAATTAGAATAAATTATACGTAGTATTTACCAACTATAACTCTATAAGTCAATAAGTCTATATGTGTGGATCAAGCTTATCTTAATCTTTTTTTTTTCAAACTAAAATTAATTTATAAATCTGCTTAGATATTCGACTATGTTTTATTTTAAGGAAAATAAGTACAGGTACATTAGATAAGCCTAGTATATTGAAATAATGAAAGAATGAAAAAAAAAACAATGATGGACTAGCCACAAATATTGCAGTGAGGATCCCCTGTAACACCGGGTGTTACCCTCGATGTTACACTTAATTATTTTATATATAAATTTATATTTAAAAAATTAAAAAAAAATATTTATATTATATACACTTATATTAACATGTTTATAAAATTTTATTATGAAAAATGATTTTATAAAAATTATGGATAATTAAAAGATTGATTATTTTATAAAATAATTTTTTTTTATTTTTCTAAAACATATATTTTCAAAATAAAAGTTTATAGACATGTTAATATAAGTATATAGGGTATAAATATAATTTTTGTAATTTTTTAACCCTAAATTTATACTCGAAATAATGAGTGTAACACCGGGTGAAAGTGTTTACAGGGGATTTCAACCGCAAATCTTGATAAGCTAGTTGTACCAAAAAGCATAGAGGGAAAGAAAGGAGACGAAAAGTGGAGTAAAGATCTCCTACACCCTACAATGAGACATTTGGTGTAACACAAAAATATTTGAGGTATTTTTTAACAATAAAAAAAATTATAAAAATTATATTTACATTGTACATACCCAATAATATATATTTGTATATTTTTTCCTTTCAAAATGATATTTTAATAAATATTATAATTCATATTCTAAAATAATGACTCTTTTAATTTTAATATTTTTTAAATATCATTTTATATTATAAAATTATATAAATATATATTATTTGACATGTACAATGTAAATATAATTTTTATAATTTTTTTTATCATTAGAAAATACTTTAAATATTTTTATGTTACACCAAAGGTTTTTTTTTTACAGTATGCAAACAGTTGGAGTTTGCTACGAGAAACGTAACAAACTACCAGGATCATTCCTAAGGATGATGGTGTTACACTTACACAAGGGTCTTACTTGTAGGTTGTAGGTGATCTTGACTCCGAAAAGTGAGTTTTCGTGAGGAAGTTGGGACAGTTTTACATGCCTTGTTACTTTGTTAGACAACTTAGACCAACGGTTCCAAAAACTCAACAAAATCCAACTCCACCGACATATCCTTGAATTTTACTATTTTACCTAATATGTATAGCATTGTGATTTGAGACATTTAAAAAAAGAAAAAAAAAGAAAAAGAAAAAGAAAGGGATTTAATTATCTAAACATATCAAGATTAATCGAAATAATCGATAAATTGGTAGATTTTTTTTTTGATCTTAGTTAGTTCGATCGACTCAGTCGCTCTACATCTGGATCGGGTACGGTGTGGTCCATTTAAGGCGGTGCAAATCCTCTACCCTAAACCCCCGCCCCAACTCCCCGCCCCACAAAATTATTTTACATCTAAATTAATATTTAAAAAATATATGTAGCCCCTTAATAATATAGACTTTTTTAAATATATAAAACATCAATTATATTAAATTTTCATAAATTGTTTTTACTAATAAGTATGATTTTTTCAATCTTTTATAGAGTTTTTTACTTTTGAAAAACATGTTCAAAAGTTAAAATTAATACTAATTGGTTGGAGTAAAATAATAATAAAAACAAGGGATATAATTGACTTTTCACGCACTTTAACATTTAGTTAACGAAAATTGGATGATGGGTGTGACTTTGCTAAGAAATGGTTTTAACAAGTGATTTTCTGCAACTTTAGTTTTAAAGGGTGGTTGTATGCAAAATACCCTATTTAAGGGGTGATTTTCTAAAAATTTTCATAGAAAAAATATTAAATTTGTGATTTAAATAGACATTTTTAGTATAAGAAAATTAAGAAAAAATATATTATAAAAAAGTAAGATTAAAGGGGTTTGAACTTTGAACCCATGACCTCAAAGTAATAATTTTTTTTTTTTATCAATTAAGGTAAGCTATTTTTGTAAATTTTAAAACTATTTTATCCCAAAAATTAGTCAAAATTGATTTTTTTTTTCGATTTTTCTTATATATTATGGGGCTTTAGCAGCCCCGAATCCCTTAATTAGATCTACCAAATGCAAGTCATAAAAGTAGCAATACGAACCGAAAAATAAAGGTAATTCAAACAACTAATCAAGAGATTCAAACAAAGAAGTGAAATAACTCTATAATTACATCTCAAATTATGGACTCAAGATTCGTACAATCACACTTCCACATAAAAGAAAGCATATTCTTCATGAAATTCCTCATTAATAATCAATTGTCTATGCAAATCAAATACTCTTATGTATTTTTTTAACACGTGTTTTAAAACTAAAAACTCAATAAAATATCAACTTTTTAATTTTTTTTTATAAGCTAATAATTCGAGGGTCAGACAAGCCTAATACCTCGAGAGGCCGACTTTGTTGACAGACGGCCAACCGTCAAAACATACAAGACAATAACAAAAGGTGTAAACAAGGCAACAACAAACAAATAAATCCGACCGATCAAGCAAACCTAATCCCACAAGTTGGATCAACCTTTTAAAATAATTAAACACTCATTACTCATAAGTATAAATTTTTATAATTTTTTTATAGAATAAAACATGTTAACAAGCCAAATAATAGGAAGGGAGTAAAACTTTATTATAACATTTTTTTGTGAAAAAATATGGTTGAAATTGATGGAGATTTTGTAACAAAATAACGTTGGATCCTCAAAATATTCCGCGAATCTAGACTCTCACAAAAAGGAAAAAAAATCTTTTCTTATTATGAAAATTAATTTATAAAAAGAAAAGATAATCATATCTTCTTTGATTATCGGCTCGCCGGGGCATTTGTGTGGCCTTCACACACTTCAGTCCTTCATTTCATACCCTCTTTCTCTTTCTCTCTCTAGATTATCTCTTCACCATCTTCTTCTTCTTCGCTCGTTCAATCCCACACGCCCCTTTGCCCCTCCCTGGGACCCCTCACCAACTCTTCACCTTTCAATTTCCGCCTAAACAATCCCCAAATCCCACACGACCTCTCATCCATCCATCCAATCCATCGATTTCATCTCCGCACCCTCTCTCTGTGTGGCCTTTCGATGCTCTCTGAGGTTCCCGATGCTTCCAAGTAGTAGGCAATGGCGACTGCACCTTCCCTGTCCGGTACTTTCACCTCCCTTTCTCATCTCATTTCGATTCCGCTCGATTTCGCTTCTTCGGTAAGTGGAAATTCCAAGAAACTGAAATAGTCGCTGCTGCAGTGTCCGTCGAATGTGTGAACGCCTGTAATTTTGCCAGAGTCGAAGCCGGCAGTGGCTGGTACGATTGCAGTGTGCTCTCTTGCGCTTGGAAGGCTCCCAGGGCGCTTACCGGCTCGCTTGCCAGCACGCCGAATCCCTCTTACGGCTCTTCATTGTCTTCTTGGAGGCATAGAAGAAGTAGCCGCTACAAATATGTGAGTTGATGTCTTTTTGGACTCCTGGATTTGAATTCTGAAGCAATATCTTTATGCTACACGACTCGGGGCTAAAAAGCAGACTAATTTGGAGGGGGAATGGGAATTGTAATTACAGTTGATGGTTTCTTCTCTGTTGGAATCTGTTACTTGTCGTGGAGGCTCGCATTTGTCTTTGATTTTCATGTTTCTATGCGGCAGTATATCAGGAATAGTGTGTATTTTAATGACATTAGCCCTACTTGCAACTTTGTTAAGAATTATCCATTTAGGTTGTGATGGTGATGGGAACACTGAACACCGCCCTCATACAATGGGAGCTGGCCATGGTTCAGGTCTGTGGTGCATAGACCATCACCTGCAACAGTTGCCTAAATCCACCCATTCCGCCTAATTTTCCTATTGACCGTGGAAGACTTAACCCATGTACCACAAACAACAACAATCAGAATCATTAGGAACCATAATCACCCTTAGCGTAGATCAAATTTCGTACATAACCCTGATCAAGATCACACAATGGTTTTTCCATGACTCGGCATTCGCAAATACGAATAAGGGATCAAAATGTACAAGGAAATTTATAAGTTCAATAATTAAAATAACTTATAAATTCAGCTCCTGACAGATGACACAGATCTCATAGATTGACTTATTAAGCATTACTTTCTAAATATAGGTGATAATACATTATGTTGTGTTTATTTGAATTTACCGCCTTTAAGTTGCCTATGAACTGAAACTTCAGCAATAACTAAAATTCAGCTTATGATAGCTGGGGTACTAATTGATGGTGGCATCTGCTTAAACTGTTGCTAAAAGCAAGTTGAGCAATCATCTTTTCCTTTTGTCAATTAAAACCAATATTCTTAAAAGTGGTGGCCTTTACTTGGTATTCAGTTGTGATGGCCTTTTTGGCGTGAGTTAGCCCTTGATTGGAATATTTATTTATTTATCTTCTTAGTTAACCTCATTAATGAAATTGAAATAATTTAGTTCTTTGGAATATGTGACACTTGTATGACTTTGTAGTTCTTACCCACTTGTGAAAATTTATTAACACACATTTAGCTCACCACCTTTAGATGTTGTGGGTGATGTGCGTTTTCGCATTATTATATTTTCCATATCTGCCGTTCGATGGCTGCTGGAATCTTGACCTTCCTATTCTTTTGCTTCGTACAGATACGCGAGGGTTATGATGTTGTACGGAGTGCTGACCTCACGGATCACTATTTTCTAGATAATTTGAGACCTTCACATTCTATTATTTTGTTTTCGCCTTCTAAAGGATGGAGTTTGGGTTGTTCTTCACCTGTTGCTGCTAAAACATCTAATGAAGTTTCTCCTGAAAGTTTGTGGGAGGTATGCCTGTCACCTACCGATGAATTTTGAATTCTCTGCATGGTTTCTAATAGTTTTTGGGATTTGGTTTATGGATGCAGAATTGGACAATAATTTAAATTTGTTTGCAATAGATTTTTAGTGGAAATTTGACAAAAAAAAAAAGGAAATTGGATCAAGTGCTGATTCTTTAATGACATTCTATAATGGCTTCTTAATTTCCTTATATTTGGAGAAATTTCATTATTTTTTAGTCAAGTGGATGAAGTTAGTGTCACATGATTTATTCTTTATTTTTGACATTGTCTGTGGTCATTTCTCCCGTATAGATTGTTGGAATAGGTCAGTAATACCAATTGCTTGATTCTTTTTGTTTGATTCAGGAGCTTGAACCTTCAATTTCATATCTACAACCTAATGAACTGGAATTCGTTCACCGTGCTCTCAAGGTCCGTGCTATTTGCTCAAACTCTTACTGTACTTTATTCTACAGAAAACTGTTGAGATGAGTAGTCATTAGTTAATTAACTTCTTGGTTGGCACAGCTTGCTTTCGAGGCACATGACGGTCAAAGGCGGCGTAGTGGAGAGCCTTTCATAATCCATCCTGTTGAAGTTGCCCGCATTTTAGGAGAACATGTGAGTGTTGAAAGTTGAAACACCTTGATGTATTTGATTATGTTAACTACTAAGCAATCTTTTTTCTAAAAAAAACTTGACCATTGGCAGGAGCTGGATTGGGAGTCTATTGCAGCGGGGTTACTGCATGATACTGTTGAGGATACAAATCGGGTAACATTTGAGAGGATAGAAACAGACTTTGGTTTTACTGTTCGATCCATTGTAGAGGGAGAGACAAAGGTATCAAAGCTTGGAAAGCTCAAGTATAAAAATGAAACAGATGATGTACAGGACGTAAAAGCAGAAGACTTGCGACAAATGTTTTTAGCAATGACAGAGGAGGTGAACTTGCTTTGCACTTTGGCTGTTAGCTTTCAGTGTTTTCTTTTATTCTGCTGTGTAACTAAATTTATATTTCAGGTCCGTGTCATCATTGTTAAATTAGCTGACAGATTACATAACATGCGCACACTTTCTCATATGCCTCCACATAAGCAGGTATTGATATTGTGATTCATGTGCACTGTGCCCTTTTATAATTAACTTTTCACTCTTATATTACTTTTATGTATCCAGGCGAGCATTGCACTTGAAACATTACAAGTCTTTGCTCCTCTGGCAAAGCTGCTGGGTATGTATCAAATCAAGGTATTCCATCTACCCTCTTCATAGGCCTATCAAATCTGTTCTAACAATTTTTGATATCATTCTCAGTGTTTTTAGACTCACACATACCAACACTTTTTCTCCTTTTTATGTTACTTTTCAAGATTATGGTTTTCTTATGTGGATATGGAGTGATAAAGTTATATGCTGCCTTTTTTTTTTTTACCTTGTTTGGTCGTTTTGTTTATGGTGACGCCAGACTAATCTTGTCTGGCTGCTGAATTTTTGTCTGTCTCTCAATTTACTGGGTCTATGTGGAAATCAACTCTCTTTCCTCTGTATCAAAATAAGTATGAAAATGGAGTGGTAAAGTTGTTGCAGTGCCAACTAAATCTCAGATGTGGATGTTTAACTGTTTCTAACAAGTGATTCCAAATTGAGGAACGAGGATGCAAATTTAAGATTCTTTTTTGATCAACTTGTTGCAATCAAGGATTTGCCATAATTATCTGCAAATGTTTTTTTAGTTTTCGAATGGAGTTCGTGGGAAGTCGGAGGTCTAGGATTTAAAAAAAAGGGTTGCAGATCACTAACTAGTAGGAGTCTCTTCTAATCACATCAGTCCTGATTCTTGTCTCTGCAGACTGTTTCATATTATGGTGGATTTTGAGGATGATGTTTATGGTACAACTTTAATATTTTGACAGTTGTTCTCTGAAAGTCTTTGGCGATTTAAAAGCTGGGATATAAGAAAAATGGGGACATAAAAGTGAAACAGAAAGAAAGAAATGATAGGCAGTCTGTTTCATATTGTGTGGCTTTGGTTTTGCTTGATCATATATTCATATAATCTAGCCAGCATGCCATATTTTGAACTTTGTTGCATCTCTTTTAAGTTTTAGTCTGATTGCATCCATTAAAAAAAATCTATCTTTTTTTCCTTCCAAATCTTGTGGTTTATTTTCTCTCTCTCTCTCTCTCTAAGACTCTAATCAACCAGTGATTTTTTTTTTTTGCTTTGAATCTAATGAAGCAATATGGTATGGAAGGCATGACATCAGACGGACTAGAAGAACATGCATTTTGATGTGTGATTTTTTTTTTTGATTTGACATCTAGCTTTAAATACTCTCTTGTCATCCAAAATGTTATGATTACGATGGTCCTCCTCTTTATATATAGACTTTTTATTTTCTTAAATACTTTGCTTCAGCTTTATATTGTTATTACATAACCTGTTCAGCCCTTCTTTGCAGCTGATTTAGCTTGTTTGTGCTGCAGTCTGAACTGGAGAATTTATCCTTCATGTATACAAATGCCCAAGAGTATGACAAGGTCACAAAAAAACTTTCGGAGCTTTATAAGCAACATGAGAAAGAAATATTTGAGGTAGGCCTATATATAAGAGAGTTCTCGGCTTTAATGTATGCTTAATCTGAAAGCAAAACTTAATAAAGTGGTCATTTCAGCCTGTTTTGATTAATCCATAAATTTGATTAAGTTTATTGTATATTATTTGTTTGCATATTCATAGAGTTGGTCTTGAGAGTTTCACAATTTAAACCTGTTTTGCTGTTGCTCATTTTTCCATATTTTAATTGATCAGGCCAACAAAATTTTGATGAATAAGATTGAGGATGATCAATTCCTCAGGCTCGTGACCCTGAAAACGGAAGTCCATGCTGTATGTAGGGAGCCTTACAGGTCTTCAGTTCATCTTTCTTGCTTTCAGTATTTGGATATCCTCTTCCTGATTATGTTGTCTTGTTGTTGTCCCCTGCCTCCCCGCTACCTGCAGACAATTTTTATTAAATCTTTGAATAAGTGCAAACTGTTTAGTGTTAGTTAATTTCTGCTTCGGATGTTATGAAACTGAATTAAATTTTTAGGATTCTAATTTATACTCCTCTCCGTTCACCAAAGGTGTCATTTTGGCCTCCAGTTCCTTGTTAAGACATATTTGTTGTTTTAGATTTTCTAGGAAATAAGTTATTGATGAGTTTTTGTACATATTGAGTCTTTCCATAGTTTTAGAAAGATTTCAGGGATATTTTAGTCTAATTAGTAACATCATTAATAAACGTGTTGGACTAGAATGTCATTCTTTGGTGAACAGAGGAAGTATTAGGGCATATGGGATAGGGAGCAATAACTATTTCCAATAAATAAGCACTAGTGCATTCTTGGAGATAGGTTCTTCCATATTTAAAAGATAATGCATTGTCAAAGTTGAGGGGATTCTATCCCTGCCCATGAAAACCTGCATATTTTAGGCTTTATATAAGAGTTTAGTATGCATACAATTCACTGTGTTTATGTGCATCTTACAGTGTGAAAACTGTTGTTTGTAACAAATGCTGTTTTGATTTTTGAAGAACTAATAGTCTGATACAAACATCAACTATTGCTTTCTGTTTCCTTTGTCAGTTTCGGGCTTTATTATATTCACTACTTCAGTCTATTTAACCAGGCTCTTATGTTTGCAGTATTTATAAAGCTGTAGTAAATTCAAAAGCTTCAATCAACGAGGTCAACCAGATTGCACAGGTCTGTTGCATATTTTGAGCTAGTTAGAATTATTTCAGTATTTTAGCAATTCAATCTTAAAAGTAATATCATTGGTTTCTCTGAACAGCTTCGTATTGTTGTAAAACCAAAGCCAGACAACGGGATTGGGCCCTTGTGCAGTGCAGAGCAGGTAAAAGTATAGTGTGATTGTAAAGTGACTTCTTTCTTCATTTCGTCAGCACACTTATTTGTCAAGATCATTTTCCACTGCAGATATGCTATCATGTCCTTGGGCTTGTGCATGGCATATGGACCCCTGTGCCTCGATCTGTGAGTTATTTGCCTTCTATTTGTCCCTAGTTTACTTCAAAGTGTTTTACAGGGCAAATATGTTTTTCTAAATTTGATTTTTGGATTCAGATGAAAGATTACATCGCAACCCCAAAACCCAATGGCTACCGGAGCTTGCATACCACTGTCATCCCATTTCTTTACGAAAGCATGTTCCGGCTGGAAGTTCAGGTTGAGTTGTGGCATACCCACTTTCTTCAGCTTTCGTTGTTTGGATTTGAAACTTTCTTGTAGAATCTTCTCTTTATGGTTATCAAATAGCTTATATTAACTGGTCATGTATTTTAGTTTGCAAATGCTCCTTCACTTATTTGGTTCACAGGGGTCTGTGGAGGTGCCCGGATGGAGCGTTATCCATGTTCGTCACTTATTTGGTTTTCCTGTGATCAACAGATAAGGACTGAAGAAATGGATCTGATAGCTCTGCGAGGCATTGCTACTCACTATAGTGGGAAGAAACTTGTTAATGGTCTAGTCAGATACACAATGCCTAATAGTAGATGTTCAAGTGGAAAATCTGTCCACATCAATGGAAACTTTGGCCTCAGGGTATTCAATTTTTGCCTTATGTTACACGTTAGACTTCTTCAGTTTCTCTTTTACCATCTTATTTGCACTAGTTTTATACATGGAAGTCCCTTTCTTCCTCCAGATTGGTTGGCTCAATGCAATTAGAGAATGGCAAGAGGAGTTTGTCGGAAACATGAGCTCCAGGGAATTTGTGGATACTATAACTAGAGATCTGCTAGGAAGCCGAGTTTTTGTGTTTACACCACGAGGAGAGGTAAATGATGGATACTGGATCAAGAAACATTTGTGAATTCAAATATGCTTCCTTTTCTTCTATGTTGGCTCATAGTTTTAGCATGTTGCACAGATAAAAAATTTGCCCAAGGGAGCTACTGTAGTTGACTATGCATATATGATACACACAGAAATTGGAAACAAAATGGTGGCTGCAAAGGTATTCATTTCAGTTTCTTTCAATATAAGTTGCTTATGTGAATTTATCAGTTTATTGTATTTCCAGGTTAATGGCAATATTGTTTCCCCAACACACATACTTGCAAATGCTGAAGTTGTGGAGATAGTAACATATGATGTAAGTTGATGTCTCTGCACATCCTGGCTTTTCATGTGCATGTTTTTCTATTGTGCTTCTATGTAACATAATGATAATTGCTGTTTTTATGGGCTCAACACTGAATGCATAATCTAACGGAATCGCTGCCATATTTTGAAAATCATGAGAAGTACAAGCAAGGATTGTATAGTAATAGTTCATATTATTTGCCCTCCTTTTATTTTCCTGTCGTATTTTTAAGCTCTTATAATCAAGATGTCCTGTCTAAACTATTGCTAAAAGTTGACGCGATGGTACAAGGTTAATGTTATGGATGGGCATACTTGATACTTATCCTCTAGATTCATGAGAATGTATATGACAAATAATGGCAGTTTTGACCCAATTTCTTTCATAGTTATGTGATACGTACAGTTTTGACCCAGTTTCTTTCATAGTTATGTGATCACCAGCTTCCTTAATTCTACTGTATTCTCCTTTTACAATACTTTATACATTTTGGGACAATGGTTTTGAGCTTGATGGCCATTAAGTTGTTTTTCTGAAGTTACTGTCTAGGAAGTTCTCTATCTTGAAAAGGCAGTAGTCAACTAAGACAATTCCATCTGGCATCCCGTGTGTTCTTCGTGGGTTCCAGATTGTTGGATTGGTTGGGATGTCGTCAATAAGAGTTCAGACTAGTGATATCATCTTCATCAGGATTGACAGGCAAGATATCTAGAAAGGGGCAATGTCTTGATTGCATTTCTATATTTCTTCTACCCCTGTCCCTTAGATTTGGGGCATCCAAATTGGTCAAATTACTGCCATCTCATTCAAAATAGATAACAAATATTTAATCCTTGCATTGGCTTGAATATAGCAGAACTCTACCTGCAGTAGAAAGAAAGGTCTTTCTTATACTTTCTTGTATGTGTATTAGGCACTTTCAAACAAATCGGCATTTGAGAAGCACAAGCGGTGGTTGCATCATGCAAAGACACGCAGTGCTCGTCATAAAATTATGAGGGTAATCTCTCTCATTTATTCCCCCTTTTTTCATTCACAATCCCTATCTCGATGCGCTTTGATCAGTATCAGTTTGCTAATATTCATTATTTTCCAAACTAACTTCCTTTTTCCTTTAGTTTCTGAGGGAGCAAGCTGCACTATCAGTTGTGGAAATCACTGCAGATTCATTGCTCGCGTTCACTGCTGATTTACCCAAAGAGGATTCTGCAGGGGAGTCTTCCAAGGGAAGCAAGCCAATGTTGGAGAATATAAATGGATCATTGCCATCCTCCCCTAAAACTTCCAATGGTCTCTGCATTCAGAATGGTAGCATTGGGGCCTCAAAGGTTAATGGAAAACACAACAAACATGTGAAGAATCTGAATTTGGATGACATAGCCGATGGTAATGGAATGGCCGATTTACTACGCTCTAACATTCCAACGTTTAAGGAAGTAATTCCTGGTCTTGAATGCTGGCAAACTAGCAAAATTGCTGCATGGCACAGTGTTGAAGGACATTCTATCCAATGGCTTTGTATAATATCTATGGATCGAAGAGGTAACTTTTCTACTTTTATGTCTTTGAATAATTTCGCTACCCTTTTAGGTTGATCATTTTTATCAAGTTACCATTGGAGATCACTTTTATGTGCCTATTTTTTCCAGTGTTGATTTATAAAAGGTTGATGTTTTAGAATATAGGTGATATATGCTTACATTTTGTAGCCTCTGAATGCTTTATCTTTTATATTATATATACATGTTTGCTCAAATATTGATGTTGTATTAGTGCACTTTGGCTAGAGTTCCCCCCCCTTCCCCCCTTTTAATTTAACCTTTTATGTAATGATTTTGCAGGCGTGATGGCTGAAGTCACCAAAGTCTTGGCCTCCCTAGAATTCACAATATGTTCTTGTGCGGTGAGTTTGAATTGCATTAAAAATCAGTAAAATATCATGGTTATTCACCATCTTTGATTGTATTTTCTCAATATTGATTCTCCTTCTATCTTCAGGCTGAAATTGATAGAGGTTGGGGAATGGCAGCCATGTTATTTCAGATTGAAGGCAACCCTGATAATTTGGTATCTTTTGTTTGCACTTAATTTTCACCTCTAGTTGTGTTTTTTTGAAGTTATGACGGGCACTAATCCTCTTTACCTTCAGGTCGACACATGTTCAAGAATTGATGCTATACATGGTGTCCTTGGTTGGTCTACCGGCTGCAGTTGGCAAACGCCAGTGGAGAAACCTAAACTTCTTGCACCTTAGTTGATGAGTATCCCATGGTCCTTGTGCATCAGGTTCTACGTATCTTCATCGTCATGCCCAATGAAAGCCAGCATCAGATTCTGCATATCTTCATAGATTATGCCCAATCAAAGCAAGAATCAGGTTCTGCAGATCTCATCATTTCTGCCCAATCAAAGCTACCTAACTAGGAACATAGTTTTGCCTCGAGGTATCGCTTCTAGTGATATTCTCCTTAAGTTTTGCGTACTTAGTGTCGTTTATTGGTGGGGAATATATTTGTTTGAGCATGGACAATAAATACCAGCATGTGCAGCAGCTTGTCAAGTGAGCACATTGTATATAGCGACGAGATTATAACGTAGGTTGAAGAGTTATAGGAGTATACATGGTTTTGCCCTCTCTGTAACTGTAAAGATCCACGGCGAGCTAAGTGGAAATTATTCACAGAAATTGTGTTCTTCAGAGACTTAGCAACATCATCTTTAGCTGCAACTGCTATTTCTCTGATTCAGAAGCTGTGCTTTTCTGATGATATTGATTCTCATGCCTGTGCTTGTCAGCAGTATCAGAAATCCAGTACAAAACATGATCAGCTGATCAAAAGTTCTAGCCGCCCTTGGAGGAGTTACTTGTGCAATGATTGAGGTAACTTTGCCATTTTCATCATTATTATTAACTGGTTTTCGTTAATTGTTGGGATTGAGTTATACAGATCGTATGCTTCAACCTAACGAGAACGATAAACTGATAGTGATCACTGAAGAACAGTCCCTATTATTATTGATATGATAAAGTAACAGTCCAAAACCTATCTAGGAAACTAGCTTATCGCGATGTTAACATACCTAATGTTTTATCATCAACAAGTAGAAATCAGTGTTGAAGAGATTAATATGATAGGAGCTTGGGACTTGCAAGAAGTGTCAGCATCACTACCACTACCAACAACAGCCATATCTGCATCCTCATTTTGGAGACGGTTGGCTCCAGAATGCCTGCCTTGGCAGTCTCCATTGCCCTTGAAATAAGGGCAGATCCTTCTTCTCCGGTTTCTTTGTTAGCTTCCTTCCCCGTCTCAATTTCTTCAATGGAGCTCCCTTGTATAGTGTTTGAACGGGAGTCGTCTTGCATCTCGTCACAATCTTCTTGATCTTCAGCTCCATCTGGTGCCTGCTTTGCATTCACTATTTGTTCAAATGCTTTCTGATTATCCTTGATGGACTGAATAAGTGTTCCCAATGGATCTTTGCCAGCAAAATCATCAGGGCTCAATGATAACATCTGCAGTGCGGATTCCTCTAGGTTGAGAACGCGTGGATTGTCATCGCAGGATGTGTTTTTTCGCGTTTTAAGGTTGTCAAAGATGACGATCTCTTCCTTGGTAGAGTTGTCGGTTTCGTGCCTCCATTCTATTAGAAGCACAATCTTCTCTTCCTGTTGCAGAAAAACACAATCTTCTAGTTACATTAATCACTTGAACAACAAAGGCTCACACACAGTATGATAAAGTAAGAAACTATACCGAGATCAAGTACCGAGTGGAGACCACCTCCTGCCCTTCGATCTCCATATCTGACAGCGAGAACGACGACCAAGCGTGGTGATGGAGAGGCCGGGAAGGGTTGTGAAGAGCCAAACGGAAGCCATTAATGCATTCGTTTTCAATGCATCTGTTTATCGCAACGCAACAGTTGTTCTCTGTCTTCTTGCTCGGATCACCACTTTTCGGATTCACTGCCCCCTCTGCCTTTCCGGGGCTCAGTTTGTTCTTAGCCCTGATTGAAAATGCCGCGACTGCAGTGGCTACCGCCAGTCCTCCGCCCCATAAAGCTATCGATCCAAACCCGCCACCGCTCACAACACCACCCAATGTGACGACGGTTTTCATAATCTCATTGAGTCTGTTCTGGCGACGGTTCTTTGTTGCTTCGGTCTCAGCCATGTTGGGATGTTTCTCTAGTTTTGATCGATCTATTTCTTGGGTGTAATAGTTTTAATTTTTTTTTTTGTCTGATCGTTCTTATTTGTTGTTGCTCCTCTTTAAGAAGCTTGTGATCAATTGATTATTGAGAAATTCTATGTTATGGTTTCATTGATCTCGGAGATTTAAACGGTCAAATTGTTGACAAATTCTATTAGGATCGAGTTTGATCTAGTTAATGTCCAATTTCAAGGCTAAATTTTGTAATTGTTAAGACAGCTTAAAATACATGGCCAAAACATCTCCTATAATTGAGTCTTGTAAAATATTTAAAAAAGAAAAAAACGCTTTTCTATTTTTTCTTTTGAATTATTCCACTAATAATTAATTCGGTCTTTTGGGCATAAGCCATAAGTTAAGAAGCTATATTGGTAAAGATTTCCTAAATCCAATGCATATTAACCTTCAAAAATCTATTTAAAAATTTGATAAAATAATTAATAATTGAAAAAACATTCTTAAAAATAAAATATTTATAATTTATTAATAAAACTAAATTACACTATATTTGTACAACGCACAAAATGTACAATAGTAATGTTGTTTATAAATTCAAGTCCATTGAAGAACCAACTCCACAACGGAAATATTTGACGCCTCCCCTTACTACTTACCTTCTTCTCAAACTTGTTATTGTCTTATTGTTATGGATTTTTATTTTTATTTTTGTATATTTTAATAAATAAATTAGAAGTGGTTTGTATACTTTGCCCTAACCATTTAGGACATGACATGTTAGTGATTAATCTAACTTAAAATTATAACCTAAGCTTACGAATAAAATCTAAATGAAATTTTAGCTTTTATAGATAGATTACAAGAGTAAATTGTTGTTTGACATGACAAATGACATAGAGTTTTATAAAGCTATTTTTTCGAAAATTTTGAAAAGCTTTGCCACACCTCTTGAAAATCGATCTCCAATAAGTTTTTGCCAAACAAGCCCTAAGTATTACTGTGTACTTGTAAGTATGAATTTCAGTAATGACTACTATATGAAAATCTTTAAACAAGTAATAAAATTAGAAACATTTAATTAATTGCATCAATAGGACATATATTATTTGTCTGCAAAACTTACAATGCATACATCAATTAAGTCACAAATTAAGAGGCAAATTTACCTCTATAGAGAGGGCACCAAATGATCCTCTAATCAAAGCATACCCCCCAATATTCCAATTAATGAAATTAAAACAACAAATAAACATTTGAAATAATTAATTAACAGCATATGTTAAATTGTTAATCAATGAATGAAATGAAATGTAGCTACTTTCACTTATGAGGAGCATAGAACAAGGGCTTGCAAGAGTAGATCTGGCCGACGACGGAGATGGGGATGACCGCACTCCCGCTCTTCCCGCCATTGATATCGGTCGGGACTTTGCACCACTTGGACGGTGACGATTGCAGGAAAGCCTTACATGCGTCCAGCTTGACACCGCTAGCTGAGGCGGTGTAGAACCCATTCGAGTTTGCTGGACCGCTTATTATCTTAAACTTTTTCCCGCCCGGTGCCTTGCATTCGATCCTCGCTCTCGCTCCTTCATACAATAAATACATATCAGTATATTGTTTGTAGTTATGGCTCGTTTGAAAATATCAAGATATTGGTATTGGATATGGATATGAGTTGATGTTTGGAAAGAATATATAGATATGGATATACTCATATCAAACAAGGCCTTAGTTGTTTATAGTCGATGGGAGATACATATCTGAATCAGCGTACAGTACACATACCTGGTAAAGGAGTGGCGTTGTCCCCGGAAAAGCAAAAAATGGAACCCTGGAAAGTAGTGGATGAGCCTAAAAGACCGGCGGAAGCCATGGAAGTGAGCGAGATGAGCGCCAAGCAAAACATCCATACACCGTTTCTTTTCATAGCCATGGCTGAATAATGTGAGATTGAGTCTCGATTGGGGCAATTAATCCCAAATCAAAGTGAGATTTAATTAGATCTCTAGCTTTGATTTGGTGATATATATATGTATGTCCAACATGTTCGATCGATCCCCTTTTATAAGTTTGAGATGTAATTAAGTAATTTGACACGTAATTAAGCAAGTGATTAGTTGACTGCACGAACGCAGGAATGTCATTATCAATCTCTCCACCTAACCCCCAAAAGGGGAATAATAAAATTTTGCCCTAGATCTTTGGATAAATTAGTAATTTTGCCTTAGATTTGAGTTTCCACTCAAAGTGTATTGTTAAGTCCGGTGGGGCTAAGATAAGCGGGAGAGAGGTCATGTGCAGGCACACGTAATAACACATAAGTCCAACAGAGTTTCATATTAAAATCAATTGGCAATGAGAGGAGCAGCTTATCAAGCTTACATGTTAATGGTATAAACAATAAGAATTCGACAAAAAAAAACTAAGAATATAATTTTCGTAAATATAATATCGAGGAACAACAAATACAATTACATAATGACACTTTTAAACTAGATAATGAAAACGTTTCTTCACCATATGCACTTTTTTAACATGCAAAAGTTTGTGAAAATTGATATAATTATAATTTAATTTTATACTTATGATTAATAAGTATGAAATTATAAAAATTTAATATTTTATACTTCCTCCGTTCGGAAAAACCTGTCGCTTACTATTCACACACGCTTTTTTAGAATGATAAAAACTATATAAAATATTCTTTTAATTTTTTTTAACAAACTTATACTTATTAATAATAACTACAAAATTGTTAAAAAAAATTATTAAAAAAACTAGATATTTTATATAGTTTTTAGCTCCTAAAAAAGCGTGCGTGAAGAGTAAAACGTCAAGTTTTGCCGAACGGAGGGAGTATAATTTTAGATTCCTCATAAAGTGTACATATATAGTTCAAGACAATTATTGCATGTGAGACTGAAAGAGCAATATACGCTTGGTGGATGCTTGACAATAGGGTAGGGTTAAAGGTTTAGAAGGAGTCTAGACGAATTTCACGACAGGTCTTTGTGTTGGGGTTGTGGGAGTCCCACATTGAAAAACAAGGTGAAACCAAACCAAAATATAAGGAAGGGGAAGTCCTACACAATGGCTTAAGCTTTTGTGTAAAGTGGTGGATCCCGACCTTATAAACAAAAATATATTAAACCCGACATGACTCCCGATTTGCTACGATCCGCTCGGGTTTCTCGGATTCTCACATGGTATCAGAGCAGGTCCGAGACGGGTCGGTTTTTCTGGCTTCGGGTAGGGCTAAAACCCGTCGAAAAAAAAACCAAAAATCGGGCGAGCTATAAAGAGATTGAAAGTCTCGACCCGGGAGGGAAAAAAAAAATTGTTCAAGTGTCAACCCGATCCAGACGGGTTGCACTTGAGGGGGCGTGTTGGGGTTGTGGGTGTCCCACATTGAAAAACAAGGTGAAAACCAAATCAAAATATAAGGAAGGGGGAAGTCCTACACAATGGCTTAAGCTTTTGTGTAAAGTGGTGGATCCCGACCTTATAAACAAAAATATAATAAACCCGACACGATTCCCGATTTGATACGACCCACTCGAATTTCTCGGATTCTCACACTTTGTAGTTAAGGGGAACGAGGGTAAGGGTTTAGAGACGGAGCTTGAACGGTTTTTTTTAGAGGGGTATAGTTCTAGAAATTGTAAATATAATTCATTCTTTACTAATCACTAAATATCAACGGATATCGGGATATATGTGTGATTTCATTTTAATTAGGATTTCTTTTGAAAATTACCCGATCTTCCATTTTTCAAACAACTAAGTATAATAAAAGACTCATTAACTAATTTTAATCAAGTATGTTTTCCCCTATTATATTATATTATATATTTATAAATCAGGCAATTAAGGTAAACAATAGTCTCCTCTCCTGCATCGTATTTCAAGTCATGCATAAGTCGGCCACACGAAAATTTGTTAACTATGAAATCAAAATAATAAATATATATATATATATATTTTTTAATATATTAATCGAAAAGGTCAAAATAAGATGGTGTGAAGATAATATTAATTTATTAAATTCTTGGACTTAGTTTGCTATAGGCTATGGCGTGGGAGGATGAATCACGAAGTGGTGTCCCACCCAAAATTCCAAAACAATGGGATTCACCCAAAACGAGGATGTGGAAAGTGGAAAAATATACTCTACCAATTTCTTTGACCATTGCTATTTTGTTGACAATGTTGCCTTTGTCGCCCTATTAAGAGACTAGAGCTGACTTTCAGCTACTCCATCCGTTTTTTTTTATATATAAAAAAATCTATAAAATAATATTTTTTAATCAAACTCTTTTTATCTTTTTTTTTATTACGTAAAAATTCGAAAGTCAGATAGACCTGACTCATCGAGAGGCCGACTAAGTCGGCAGACGGTGAATCGTCAAACGTAGAACCTAAAAAACAGAAATACAAGTAACAAGAGAAATGAAACAAGAAGAAAACTATACAACAAGACGACCCAAGAAGACTAACGCCAAAAAAGATGAGAAAGCTGCCGAAAAATGAAGCCAAGCACCACCGAAACAGTAGCACCGCGGGCCAGCGGTACAACAAGACTCTAACTCCCGTGGGTAGTGCAGATGAACTCCAGGGAAACTCCATCCCGGATACGGAGTCGCCCTGAGTGCATCACCAGGACCCCAGCTAGTCCCAACTCCAGACTCCACGCCTCCAACCAAGCAGAAGACCTCCTAGAAACATCGGAAGCAGAGTCGTAAACTGCTTGAACAAAACACCAACAAGATTTTACCTACAAGAATATCGGCAAGCCATTGCGGGATTTAGTCAAACCCTTTCGGGATTTAAATAGAGCATTTTCGGGCTTTTTTTATTGTTTTTTTTTAACATTACCCAAACTCGGGCCTGAAGGACCAAGCGTTAGGGCCTGAGGGATAAAGACTTATGTCCGAAGGGCCACAAGTAAGGGGCCAAAGGACACCAGAAGAACGGGAGGTACACAACTGGGAAACAACCATCGACGGTGACTGCGGTTGAGAACAAGAGGCACAACCAAAGACACCAAACAACGGCGAGCAAGAGGGATATCGGAGACTGGAATGGACATAACAATTTTTAGGGGGGAAATAAGATTCGACAGAAACTAGGAAAAGCAGGATTGAGACGAGGGGAGGCGGAGGGGGAACAGAGGTGAGGCACACACGAGCGGAGGGGGAAATAAGATTCATCCAAGTGACCATCCCGGATTGGTGCTTGTCACTCCGTCGTATAGCGGGAAAGGCTTCGGCGAGTGGCGTCGGTCTATCCGGATTGCACTATCGGCAAATAATCAAGCCGGTTTTGTCAACGGATCGATCATAAGGCCAACTGCAGACTCACCGAAGTTCAGTTTCTGGGAGAGGTGCAACGACATGGTGATTTCCTGGATCTCCAATAGCATGAGTCCGGAAATCCGTCGCATCGTGATATACAATGATACTGCTCAAGCTATATGGAGTCAGTTGGATGCAAGATACAATAAGGTTGGAGACACGCAGTTGTATGCTATCCAACATGATGAGGAACTTACCGTTTTGTAGCCGTGGATCTTGCACTTGCAATTATGTGTCAAATTTTAGCAAGTATGAGGAAAATAAGAGAATTATACAATTGTCGATGGGGTTGAATGAGACTTACACTATTGTGTGTGGTTGTATTTTATTGATGGATCCACTTCCTAATGTGAACCGAGTGTATTTTTTGCTTTCTCATGAGGAGAATCAAAGAGAAAGAAAGATTGGTAATGGATATGGTCACAACGAGGGAATGTCTATGCACGCTAAGACATCTCACTCCAATCCTAAGGGAAATAGTTCAGGATCTGCAAATTCTCAGACTCTTACTAATGGAAAGGGAAGTTCTGAAAAAAAGAAGGGCAAGTTTGATAGAAAACCACTCTATTGTACCAATTGTAAGAAAACAAATCATACAATTGATCGATGTTATTTCATCATTGGTTTTCCTCTGGGCTATATCGAGAACTGGGAGAAGAAAGATAGCAGTGAGCGCAAGTTTGCAGGCTCAGTGAATCAGAACCAGAAGACAAAGTTTACAAGTGATCTGATAGCTCACTTGATATCTTTTCCGCAGTCCACATGCTCCTCCTCGCGAAGCACAGAACCTACTGCAGTAGGTTCTGTGCTCCTCCTCGCGAAGCACAGAGCCTACTGCAGTAGGTCGTAGCATAGATCTCCCGGATCGCATCTGTTAAGTCCTATGACGCTGGAGCTTGCTCCGCGTCGGACATCCGGTCGTAGCATAGATCTCCCGGATCGCATCTGTTAAGTCCTATGACGCTGGAGCTTTCTCCGCGTCGGACATCCGGTCGTAGCATAGATCTCCCGGATTGCATCTGTTAAGTCCTATGACACTGGAGCTTGCTACGCGTCGGACATCCGGTCGTAGCATAGATCTCCCGGATTGCATCTGTTAAGTCCTATGACGCTGGAGCTTGCTCCGCGTCGGACATCCGATCGTAGCATAGATCTCCCGGATTGCATCTGTTAAGTCCTATGACGCTGGAGCTTGCTCCGCGTTGGACATCCGATCGTAGCATGGATCTCCCGGATCGTATCTTTTAAGTCCTATGATGCTGGAGCTTGCTCCGCGTCGAATATCCAATCTTAGCATGGATCTCCCGGATCGTATCCGTTAGACCTCTGATCGAATTATGATAAGTCCCATAATGTCGGAGTTGACCCGACGCGGGACATTTGGGTAGACCACTGCCTCCCAAGAGAGCAGAATATACACGATAAAACCACTGATTGCATCAGAAGTAGTATTGTTCAAACTAAAGTCAACAAGAGCAGCTGAGAAAGGAAGAAACGAAACGAAAAGTCTGAAAAACTCATGCTAAAAAGCCAGCCTAGCAGCGATAAGAGAACCCAGAAGCAATCCTTTGGGGGGGGGGGGGGGGTCCAGACGGGATCACCCCTCCCTGGACCTATCAGGAACCAGGCAAGTCCTGTCCTGACACAACCGCGTCCCATTAGGCAAAGGACCCTCGAGATGAGGCTCCCTTCACTCTGCGTCAACCTCGTCGCCATCCACGGATAAAATATGGACCTCAAACCGTGCGTTCCCCTTGTGCAAAAGGGTAATGGAAGAACCTATATCGATGCCGTGCGTGCTGGCGAAATGATTCCACCCACGGCCCAGGTAGGGGACACGGTAGTCACCTCGATATACGGCCACAGGGAAGTCCCGGATAATTCTAGACGACAACAAGACACGCTCAAGAAGGTCTGGGCCATACTCAACCTCGAAACGCGAAGGCAACAACTGCCCAAGCATGAGTTAATCAAATTAATGAAAAACATATCGATGGAAAATAAAAAAGATCTGTGAGCCACGGAAAAGGACATACCAGACGGTGCATTTGCTTCGGAAAATCCAGTGACCGGAAAAAGGCCCAATTCGTCCGACCAAAGGATGACATCTTCAAAAAGACTAAACTTGCGAAAACAAATGAGATTGGGGATCCCGGTTATAAAGGACCTTCTAGGGGTCACGTGTCGCACAGAGACCTCCTTGAAAACATACCGAGGGGGCCCGTGGAAAACCCAAAAACAGTCAAATAAAACATCACTGCCCCAGGCCAGGCATGGCGGACATTTGTACCACAAGGACTCACCTTCGACAGAGCGAAGTCTGCCACCATGAAAGGACTCGATAATCGGAGGGTGAATGAAAGTCCGTGACTCCCCATAACTTCGAAAATCGAAAAACGAAAGAGAGGAAGGGAGTAACTTGGCTACAGGGGCCGGGTCACAGATGATCACATACCCACTTATGTGATCGCGCCAAGCCACTTTCTATAGAGTTATCCTAAAAGAAGAGCAGATTCAACAGCTCCGCCTTCCCATCACATACGAGATGTTGGAGCATGATGCACGAGGAAGCATCACCCTCAGCTCACGGTCGCACCAAGAACACGAAGTCAGAATCGATCGTGGCCACGGCAGGATCTACTGGATAACGGAAGGATGGGGAAACTTCACCACAACCAATCGCGTGCGGGTAGGGGCCATCCTCCGATTTACCAAAGAAGGAGAGGTAGCTCGATACGAGGTTTCCGTGGTCGATCCTGACCCAGGCTACGAAATCCATACCCCGTTCGCCTAAGAAACCTGGGTAAGAAATCTAGGTCGCCCTCTCGTGAATTCCCTGCAGCTTATTCCATTAACTCTGAGCCCATTTGTGTCGGAAATCGATTTAAATCTGAAATAAAGTTTACATCCTTTCACAATCACATAAACAAATGTTTCACCTAAAGGATACGAGGTGCATGATGTGACAAGACTTCTCAAACACACAAACATCGATAAGCAGGAAAAAATAAACGTGGATAGAATAGATCGCCCACGTAGGGTGAGAGCCACTGACTCAGAAGCCACTTGGCTATAAGCAACTCCAAAATAACAAACACTAGAAGGAGGAAAAGAAAACGGCATTATGCATCCCCATGAGCCGTTACCCTCAACAAAGCCCCAACATGGGTTCTGGAGACACTCCACACGTTTTCTATCGGTTCATCACCAAGGAAGAGCAACTGCAAACGCTGCAGTTGCCCCGACTGTACGAGCGACTGGGAGATGAAACACACAAGCTTGTTTATCTATGGTCCACCACGTGCCAGGATTTCGAGGTTGACGTTGAAAGAGACGCGGGCGGGGCGTAGTGGTACACTGAGGGATGGTCGGACTTTACCTTCTCAAACCGAGTAGTCATAGGGTGCTCGCTCCTTTTAGTTTACGAAGGAGATTCTCATTTTGAGGTATACGTGTCTTATCCAAATTCAACCTCTGTCCGCGAGAAAAAGCGCGGTCCAACAGACATGGGGCCTCCCAAGACCAAGAGCCACCGGAAGACCGCACTAGCATCCGCGAGCACGAGGACCTCAAAGCACCAAGTCTAAAGCTCTAAATCCCGATGTAATTTGTAACAATAAAGACTTTTTCAAAAGAAAATAATAATTATAAAAGATCTGTTATTCCCAAGCCCCTGTCGTAAGTCAGAAAAGCTGACTCTTATTTTTTATCATCTTTCCCTAGAAACCTAGGGAAGGAGCAATTCTAAGGAAAAGGAAGGGGTCTGAAACGGTCAAGCAGTAAATACCAAACTTAATAAATGAAGAAATACTGTCCACCAACATTAAAAGGAAAAAACCATTCCTATAAAAGCCAACTACGAGGGGTCTCCATTAGATGCTTTGCATTAGGAAACCACAAAATTTTCCTAACAAGATGGTTGCAGGCAATGCACGTCCGAGAGATTTCCTCCGATGGATCCAGACCACCTTTTTTCTGCAAAGGGTGGTAATGTCCTTTAAACTCCCCTATTAAGTCTTAATCTTTCCCGTTATTTTTGATGATTTTTCAACAACCACAGCCACTGCCAGCATTCTTCGAGACGGAGTTTGGACTAACAGGTGTTGAAAGGATCATCTTAACCAATGGGCCTGGAAGGAGGGGTACCAACGTTCGAGTGGAGCGGGACGATACTGGGGTACTCTGGCTCACACAAGGGTGTAGCACATTCACAAGATCAAGGAATGTCCGAGTAGGGGGGTTCTTCTCTTCAGCTATTTAAGCAGCTCACGTTTCAAGCCTCGCTATGTCCCGTGAGGAGAAGATGATACCTCCGAAGACGAGGGCAGATAAAAGAGTCTATTAGGGAGGAGATCAGCTCCCAAAATTGGAAGTCTTATTTTTAATTTAATCGCCCGAGCAGACGCGAAGATTTGTATGAAAGCGAAAAATGTCCACTAAGCGACAGCGTCGCGTTTCTAGTTTCTAAGCATAAACTAAAATCAGATTCCGAAAAAAGTCGTCGCCAAAATAAAACAAAAGTACAACCATGAACAAAGTTTCACACGCGGTCGCACCGCAAACATAAACCAAAATAAGGCACCGAACGGAGTGCCAAAGTTTGTCCGCCCCAAAGAAATGATAAAGAGAGAGTTTACAAACCATCACCACTGATGTCCACATTGTCATCTTCTTTCAAATTCCAATCTTCTCTGTCCTCGCTCGGGGAAAAGGGCCGAAGAGGAACGCCTGGGTTCTCCGCGGATCTCTGCACACTTTGGTGGATCCCAACCTTCATGCCAACATAGTAGCAGTCCCGGTACCTATCTTGAATAAAGTCCTGCCCAACGTCTTCATTCAGCCATTCCGGAACCGTGATCCTCATAAAGTCCAGGCCGTTCGGGGTCCTCAACCAATCGTCCACAAGCTTAGTACGGTTGTGAGGAATGTCCAACCAAGACAAAACGATGTCGCCGTCCGTCCGGGACCGATATCGCTCCAGCTCGATCACTCGACGGTTGGATTCAATGACCGCTTTGCTCCGCTCCTCGTTCGCCGCGATCAGTTGGGCTTCCAGCTCGGCTGCTCGGGCCTCAGCACTAGACTATAGGGAAGACAGAGACTATTGGGAAGACTCAAGTTGAGCTCGCACCATCTCCAAGTCCTCGGCCAGTTTACTACCTTTCGCCTTCTCAGCGGCCAGGACTTCGTCTTTCTCTTCCAGCCGCGAGCGAAGGGTTTCAGCCTCCTTCCTCGGTGTCTCTGCCTCCAACAACCTCTCTTTCATTTGCTCCAACTTCTCCTCAAGGCTACGGGCATGGTTACCCAAACGGAGATACCGACCCTAACCGCTGTGAGTAAAAGCACGACCCTGACCACAAAAACATAGAAGGGTTGAAGAAACCTTCAAAAAGAAAAACCACGGCAAACAAGTAACGAAAATCACAGGGCACGACTCACTTACCCAGTTGCACCAACGTTCCTGCTCTATCGTGAACTGTTCATCGGTCAGTTGGTCCAAATATTGCAACTCCGCCTCCCCGAGCTCCGGGGGGGAAGGCCAGCTGATTAAGGACGTCAGAATCGAAGCCAGGCATCCGGTACGTGGGGTGGCCATTGACATCCACGTGGAAGACTAGCACGTCCCAATCAACCCCTTCCCAAGCCGGGAAGCGACGCGGCCTTTTCCTCTTCAAAGAGGTTTTTGAAGTCCCCGCCTCAGAAGGAGAAGTAGGCCGAGGCTCCACTGGAGCCACCAAGGGAAGGGGTTGAACTTCCGCGATAGGAGAAGCTTCGATCTCGATGATAGGGGGCTCGGGCTCCGTCGGGGCGACAGGGAAGGAACAAGCCACGATCGTCGTTTGTTCCTTCACCACTTTTTTACCTTTCGACTTGGGAGCCGAAGTGCTGGGGCGCTTCAAGGCTCTCATCACGTCAGACGGGATTTTCTTCTTAGCAGAAGAGGGAGGAGCGGAGGACATCTTCGCGAGATCCACCATTGTCTTCAACTCCAGAGCGTTTGAAAAAACCACAAGAAGGACAACAACATCAGTACAAAACCAACGACACGAGAAAAAGAAAAAACAAAAATGCTCCCCAAAATTAACTACAACCTATGCGCGGATTAGGGAGACTCAAGTCGGCCATTTCCAGCCGCAATGGAGACACCACATCCCTCCACGAAGGCTTCGTCTCAACCGCGAACCTCCGCTCGATCTCTTTTAAATCCGTCACAACCTTCTTCTTCACACGCGTGTACAAACGCGGATCGGTATAGAAGTTCAAGATTTGACGTGAAGAATCCCGAACTAGGAACCACTTATGCCTCCACTCTGGTTTGCTGGAATTACGCTCCACTATCGACACACTAAGCTTGGCTTGATAGAGATTCTTGTGGGTACCTCCATGACCCAAAGTGAGCATGTCACTAAGGAGTCCCAGGGTAGGCTGAACCCCGATCTCCAGACAGCGCATGGCGAAAGAAGTTAAGAAAAGCCAACTATTTGGAACCAATTGAGCCGGACTCAAACCGCAGGCTTTTAGATAGCGCTTGAACATGGTAGGAAGAGGAAGCCGAAAACCTTGAACCAGGCTCTCTATATAGACGACCAAGCACCCCGGATAAGCATCTAGGCTCCCTCCACCCTCCGTCGGGAGACACAACACCACTCTCTCCGACCAGGGAAAGACGCGGGCGATGACATTCAGGTCATCCAGGGTCGTGAAAGTCCCTCCTCCGCGGCTCTGAGCGTTAGGCGGAGCGATGGGGATCACCCACTGCGATAGAACGGTCGGGATCGGACCCGCCGCAGATGGCTGAAAGTCTCTCCTAAACGGCCAGGTCACCAGCACCCCCTCATTGTACAGGACCGGACGAAAGCCCCCCAACACGGACGAAGAGCGGCGCTCAGTCGGGAGAAACACGGGGCCGAATGGAAAGTCAGCTTGGGACTCCCACTCCTTATAAGAATGCTGAGATTCGGGAGACTCCAGTATTGAGTCAGACCTCGACGACGAAGCATCGTCGCCTGACCGCGAAGACGTGGAATTGGCAGGAGAAAGGGGTTCATCGCGCGCGCGACCGGAGGAAGAGTTTTCCCTCGGACCTCTATACCACCCATTAGAAGTTTGCCCTCGGACCACACCGCAGGAGGAGATCTAATCAAAGCTTGAACACTGTCGGAGCTGCTAGGCGAAGTTGACATAGCGGAGACGGCAAATAGATTGAGAGAAAGGGGCAAGATAGGAGAAAACCTAAGGATCAACAGAAAATAAAGAGGTGCCCGAAAGAAACCCACGCCACGACCGCGGCCAATGAAGAGAAGAAAGAAAGAAAACTTAAAATGAATCAAGAACTAGACGCGGAAAGGAGAGAAAGAAAGACTACTTTAGCTCGAGGATTTGAAGACGAGAGCTGTAAAAACGGAGAACGGTAAAAAACGAGGAGGAAAAGAACCCCTATTTATAGGCCCCTCGCTCAACGACGTTTCGCCTCCCACTTCGGCCCACGTGTCAAGAGCCCGACTCACATCAATCAGACCAGATGGGCCTAGTGGGAGCAGGCTCAATAAAACTCGACTCGGCCCAATGAGCCTTCCTTTTTCCATCTTTTTGACCTAAAGAGCGCCAAGGGCGAGGGGATCAGTAGGGAGATTTTGAACCACGGGAAGACCTTATTCGGTCCCCCCGCGGCTCAAGGAGGTGTGATGATGCCCAAATTTAGCGTAAAAAGGAAAAGAAAGAAAAAGGGGTAAAGGGACCAGAGAAGCGGGCCCAGGAAGACACATCGACATACGATCCGCGGACGAAGGCGTGCATGCGATATGGCCAGATGGCACGCATGCCCACCACCCACGTGCCCTTCCTTTTAGAACACGTGGCTACTGTACTATGACAAGTGGCCAAGCAGAAGTAACAGTCCCCTTAGGGGGAGGACATAGATGCACACTATAAAAGGAAGAAGACACTCTAAGAAAGGGGCTTTTTTGGGGAAAACAATAGGAAGACTTCAATCTAGAGAGAGAGAGAGAGAGAGAGGGAATTAAGAATACGATAATACTCTCCCTTGTGACCACCCTTTCCAACAGTCTCGGAATTCAAGATCCGTCCGCGGACTACACATACATACGAAACCAGAGAGAGATTTGTCCAGGACAGGTAGTAGGGTGTTAATCGAAGAGTGATGGAGATTCCAGTTCTTATCCCTAATCTCTACCCAAACAGTCGGGGTGCTAACTATTCCAAGAAGTCGTTTGATTAATCCACTGCACGACAAGTGATGCGAGCCGAATTTTAAAGCTCGGCGGCGCCGGCTGCGAGATCTTCGCGGATGTCGAGGATCTCGGGGCTCGGGTAAGACCGTCTACATCCCCTTTGGTCATTGCGGCATAGGTTGAGATCTCCTCCCCATTTAGGATAGATTGTAGTAGAAGGAAAGGGGGGAGGCTTTAGGAAGACCGTTGACCAAATCACTTCATAAGGGGATACGTGGCATACCCCTCCAATGGGAATGTGGGGTGGGTAACACTTTTTCATTGTGGTTTCATCAGATTCAATGAAGGAAGAAAGAAGAGAAGGTTGCCGTGTTTGAGTATTTAGGAAGTGAATGTGCACTCTTTCATCTTCCTCTAATTGCATCTTTGTTTGAACATTTACTCATTTCCAGTTTATGTAAATGTTTTGGGAAGTTTCTGAGATTAATAATATCTGATAGGGCTTAGTCTTCCGTTGGCTGAGACATCAGTTTTATTGGCTAGACAACAATAGTTACCGGCTAGTAAGCGTAAATCGCATATATTCGGGGTTCACATCTCAGGTAACCAAAACGGACAACCACATACTGTAACTGAAGTACATATATGCAAAATAACAAAAACCAACATTCGACAACTCAAAGAATGTCGTTTATCGTAGCTATCCTTGAGGTGGGAAGTTCTTGAGGTAGACGAGATCCGGCAGGGGTTAGTCTTATATTGGCTAAGAGATCATAGTAAGTGGCTAGGCAATAGTAGTTACTGGCTAGTAAGTGAATTTCTGGGTTTTATTCTTCCAACTAGACGTTAATGGCAGCCATGGAAGAGAATCAGTTGTTTTGCACTTTTTGGTCCACTTGGCGAGCTCCCCTATCTTCTTTTATACTCCCTCTAAAAACCGATGCACTCCCCATGTGGTTTCCCTCCAATTTGCCTTGGCGGGAACTTTTCTTTGTGAAAAGTGGACCATCTCTCTCCTATTGCATTAAATGCAAGTCAGAGCCCCCCTCTCACCCTCTCTCCCAGTCGTCAATGTCACTCTGCACTCCTTCATATTTTAATTGTTTCTTTGCCCAAATTATAACACTCTCTTGATCCTCTATAATTTTGACAAGTGTCCCACCCACTCCCACATTTTCCAAGTTTGTGCAAAGGGATAACCTGCAACCGGTTGACAACAATTTGCAAGAATAACCTTTTGTCATCTCATTGCAAATTTTCAAGCCCAAGGTTATTTTTGCAAAGTTGGATATGATTTGGTATATTGGTGCAAATTATCCTATTTTATATTTATGTTAATAGCCCAAACTCAAATTTTTTTATCAGCATTTTATAGTGCATATATTTTATCTGCATTTTTTTTTCAAGGACTTGGATTCTTGGATACATGTGTATATTTTGTCAGCATTTTTATTAGGTGTTCTACTTGTCCGCCTCCAGATCTTCTATAGTGTTGAGATGCTGATCTTTTTTTTTGGTCATAAGTGATGAGCGTTTTTTAGTCGCGTAAACCGTATTAAAATGAATTCGAATCTACAAACTTATAATATAGTGTGGTAAGCACAAGTCGATCCCACATAGAATCAAGTTATTCATAAGTAATGTATATTTATCAATTAGTAGAAAAGGGGATTTCGGTGATTGAATTAGAAAGAACATAAAATAAACTATAAAAATGTTGATGCAAAACAATTCAGAGAAAATAGTTCAACCTACAACTATCCACTTTATTCGGTTAAGTTGATCCTTATAACTTCAGCTTGTCCTTTTAGTTTTCCTATCAACGTCCTTGTCCCGACCTAATTTAGTTACTAGTCCAATCAGTCCTAGAAATCCTTATTTCTCGAGCAGTTCCCAAAGGAGGATTTAACCCAACTAATAGCTTTATGTTGAGAGATTAGACAAGGTATCTGCAACCCCTAAAGAAGGATTTCACACACATTCAACTTCCTACCAATCCAAATAGTTCAATCAGCCCTAAAGGTATAAATTTGCTACTTGGGTTAAGACCAATTAGTTCAATCAGCCCTAAAGGTATAAATTTGCTACTTGGGTTAAAGTTCACAATCAGGAATCTACCATAGCAATTGAATTAGTTCTAACTAGTTGCGCGGGCTAGATAGAATAAAACAATAAAATATTTAAGCGCAAAGAAGTAAAATCATTCAATATAGGAAATAATAACAAGGTTTAGAAACTCATAACTTAATCCAAATAAAGCTTCAAATTGCAGGCAAAACGCAGAGAGTTGAGTTGCACGTGATAAACAAGATCTCTCCAAATAAACTGAACTCTGTAAATTGTCTTGGATGATTGAAAACCCTAGGCAAAGAATCCCTAAATAGTGCTAAAAATCGTATCTAAGATAAAAACATAGATATTTTGTTCATCACTCTCTTTATCTCCGCGTAGATTCGGACGTGTCTCGGCTGAAACAGGGTCTGCGGCGAACACCGCAATTGTGTTGGAATATTTCTTCTTTGCAACGATCACATCCAAGTTGCGGCGATCGCAAAATTGTTCATCTGATCGAATTTCGTCTTGACGTCAACATGAAAGTTGTAGGTCTTGGAATGAGTTTTCCAATGCATACTTATAAGAGTCCATCAAACAACCAAGACCTCCAGAATGTGCGAAACAAGTTAAGCCTTTCGGGCGACAACTTCTGTTGACTTGTTCTTCGTTTAGACTCTCGTCTTCTTCTCTGAACCTTGTTACATCTTCATTAAGCTCCTTTGATCAACTTGACTTTCTCAACCAATGCATTATCAACACATATCTCCTCCTTGTATCCATATTTACCTGAGATAATCAATAAAAACGTGTAAATTCCGACTCCACCAACATGTCGTTTACGTACTATTAACATATGTTTGTCTAAGTGGATAAAAATTATATAAAATATCAATTTTTTTCCATAATTTCATACTTCTTACTAGTAATTAATTATAATTACGAAATTGTTTAAAAAATTATAAAAAACTGGATACTTTTATTCTCCTATAAATTAAGCGCACGTGAATAATCAATGATATATTTGGGAACGAAAAAATATTTACTGTTAAGTACAAAATCATTAAAAATAATAATAAAATGATATATTAGTAGTTTTTATATAACTTAAAAACACCAAAACAGCTCGTCTAAATTTCCGAATTCTCTTATGCAAACCAAAAAAAAAAAAGTAAATACTACTCAATATACCAAAAAGGTAGAGTGTTGGCAAAAGTAACCCCCTTTACCCAAATTTGCAAAAGTAGTATATTAGTTCAATTTTTTGCAAAAATAACCGGTGAGACTAATCTAAGATTGGGAGTAAAAGGATGGATCATTAAATGCAATAAAAAAGGAGAGAGAGAGATAGAGATAGAGAGAGAGAGAGGGAACAACTTTTCAGAGGAGAGAGAGAGAAGAGAGGGGTAGGGGTGGAAATGGGTTGGGTGATGGATGGGTGGAGTTATTTTTTCACCCGACCCGTCTAAAATAAATCTCACCCGACCCATCACCCACCCATGAAATGTTTCACCCATCACCTGATCCATCGGGTGGGTCAGGTGATTAATCGGGTGAAGTCAAACACGTTGAATGATTGAAGCCAAAATAAGATTACATTAAAGCAATTGACCATACATTGAAGCCAAAATAAGATTATATCAACTAAAATAATATTATTACATAAGTCATAAGCCAAATGAACTACAAATGGAAATCCATATAAAGCTATTGGAAAGTGGAAATCAAATTAAAGCTTTAAATTATAAGTCAAAATAAACCGATGGAGCTACAAGGAAGCATTCCCTTGTCCAAAAGAAGGGAAATGTCGAACAAGAGAGTGATGCTTATTTGTCAAGGCCCAAGGGTATGTATTATACCATATTTATTTATTTTCAAACTATTATTTATTTATTTATGTATTTATTTATAAGTATTTTATAATAAACGGGTGGACTAACGAGTGAGCTAGCGAGTGATTTAGCGGTTCGGGTGATGGGTCGGGTAGTGGGTGAAAACCTATCACCCATCACCCGACCCATCACCCATCTGTCACCCGGTTTTTTTCGGGTTTTCACCCGAATACTCGGGTCGGGTGAATCGGTCACCCACGGGTGATTTCCACCCCTAGAGAGGGGGAGGGCATTAACAGCTTTTTGGAGAAGAGAGGGAGGGGGGTGCTGACAGCTTTTCAGAGGAGAGAGAGGGAGGGAGGGGAGAAGACTAAGGAGAGACAGGGAACCAACTTTTCGAATTACAAACGACTCGTGATCGGTTACATGCCAAACAATGCGAAATACGTGACAACAAATCAATATTTCGTGACAGTCAAACGTTAGACCGTGTCATCATCATACAATATATAATAATGAATATGCTTACGATTTTCATTTTACGCCCTTAACTATTATCCACCCTCTTCATATATTCCCAATCGAAAGTGATATGACCATCTTCTTCGCTTTCATTCGAAGGGGAGAGAGGGTTGGTCTTTGTTATATTCGGACTTGGATTTATCTATCGGAGTCAAAAGAGTTGGCATGGAGTTTACCTATACTAGCACATAAATAGACGTTAGTGGCACGAAGAACGAATTTACTAGCACGTAAGAAACCGTCAGGAACTTTGGCTCCCTGAAAGGTCTCCTCTGGGTGACTTTTTTGTTGCAGACAAATCCACCACCATCGACCGGGCCCAATTTGTGTTCCAATTTCGTTCACCGAAACGTACAACGGCAATAACCATGCTAAATCTCACTTCCGAATATTTTTTTCCATAAACATATATAAAGTGTATGTCTATAGATAAATAAAATTAAATTAAGTTCAAAAACAAATTTATTTTTTAATTTTAACAAATGAAAATGGCTTAAAATTAGTTTAAAACAATTAAAGTATATGTTTAACTTGTAACTGGTGCATGGGGTAATTTGTTTTTCCTTTTTGTTATCCGCACGACGACATATCGCCATCGACACGGTGCCGGTGCCGAGTCTCCAGGTCGGCAGCCATGTGTGCCAAACCCGAGTGCCCAAGTCGGCATCTCCGGAAGGCCACCCGTCGGTGTCGGTGGAAGGCCAGTACCGACTCCTGAATTCGGTACCGGTAACTCCCCACTGTTTGCAGCCTTGAAAAATGAAAACTAGAAAGTGAAAATTCAATGCATTAATTACGGACAAGACCAGCAATGGCTTCCATCCAAATCCCCACTGGGATTTTTAGTGCGCAATTTGGGAGAAGTTTTCGCAAGTAATGATTTGGAAGATTTGGGGATATAAAGAATTAGTAAAGAGAAAGCTTCAGTCGGGCATGGTAGAGGTTATTTTTTGCAAAAATAACCACTTACAAATTTTCACATGACAATGCCATTTTTGCCAATCCATTTTATTTTCTGTATATCCTTGCAAATTTGGGGAAAAAAAAAAAAAAAAAAAAAAACGAAAGCGTTCTAGCAGTCTAACCCTGCAGCGCCTTGCACTCTTCCTCATCCATGGTGTCGCAAATCTCCGTCCCCTTCGTCTCCGGCAGCCACACGACGACCACCCCACACATCAATATCACCACCCCAAACACCCCATACGCTATAAACTCGTCATTCCGCGACTGTCCGGCCGCCACCAAGACCGATCCAATCATGCCGCCGACCATCACCGCTTGTCGGGCAATCGACACGGCGGAGTTCCTCACGCACGTCGGGAACAATTCGGTGATGTAGATCAGCAACAAGTCAAAAGCCGCGCAGGCGCTGAGGAACGCCACCAGCTCCACCGCGAACGAGGTGGAACCGGCCGTAGTCACCGCGCCGCAAACGATGCTGAAGATGCCGCTTACGGTGGCCGTTGCGAGAAGCGAAGACCTCCTGTTCATCGCCCCGATTAGGATGAACGCCACCAGCGATGCCGGAAGCTCCACCAAGGCTTCCATGGCGACGCTGATGTAGAGGTTGAAGGAGAGGCTCCCCAGCCCTAGCGGCATCCCGTAGTACACCATCCCTATCCCGAAGCTGATCGCCGTCACAAGGATCAGCCGACGGAGCGCCCATTTCCTTGTATTACAAATCAACAATCATAACTGTATTTTAAACAGTATAAGCAATGGACTATTTGTTTGTTTGGATATTTCAGATTTTTGAGACTTTTCAGTTGGGTAGGAATTTTGAGTTTTTTTTTTCACGGTGGGCATGGGACAGGACAGGACGAGATTGGAATAATTCCGTCTCTCGTCCAACGTATTTTTTGTGGGACGGGATTTTTTTTTTTTTTTTCAAATTTTGCCGGGTCTCATCTCTCACGTGACGGAATTGAGACGAGGCGGGATTTGTCCCTCGTAAAGAAAATAAAAAATAATCCAATTAACTTAGAGAGGTGGGAATTACTAATCCCATTACAAATTAAAGTATGTATTACATAGACTAGTAAGTTCTCCAGCCAATTAAAGTAGTACATAATCAGTAACCAATGCCACAGTAAGTCTTTTTTTTTTTAATTTCTTATATATTTTTAATATTTTATTATTATTTTAAATTTGGATTTAAATAAATATTAAGGTATAATATAAATATATTTTTATATGTTTTTATTAATTTTAATTATAGTTTAAAAAAAATTTAATTATATATATACTTTTATATATGTGTATGATGGGACGGGATTTGCGGAATACAAACTCTCCGTCCCGCGTAATTTTTTTGAGACGAGATCGGAACATGATGACCTTGACACTATACATATATAATCGTGCCCCCTCTAATATTTTTTTGCTCTACCACTAACGAAAGGTTTCAAATTCTCTCATATACTATTGTTTATGTGAGGTGTCATTTTAAATTAAAGCAACATAATGATTTTTATATAATACGATAATAAATTATGTTATTTTAAGATAACATCTCTTTGATTTATGATAAAACTATCATTTTTCCCGTTAAAAAATAAAGAAATATGAATAAATAAATAAAATAGCTAAAGAAAAGAAATCTAATAAAATAAGGATAGGAAACGCAATACAATAAACATCGAGTCAATATTTAATTTGTTGTATTTTTAACATGTAATAGTGTATAACTAAATAAATTTTTTTTAAACTTGCCTAACTTCTTACCAAATTATCAAAATAAGTAATATAACCTATGGTTTCAAAGCTTTTGAGATAAATTAAAATATGTAAATGTCAATTCAAGTAAAATATAAAAGCATTATAGTTTATTGAAATAAAATTAAAGTGATTTACTAATATACCTACTATTTTCAAACAGTCATAACTTTTTACTAGATTTCGAATTATGGTGTGTTATATATCAAAACCAATCTATCGACGAGAAGAATACACAACTAATTTGTCAGATGGGGGAGAGGGTAAATGCTCCCATGCCTCCTTGGCGACGAAACCATGTTCGTCGCCTGAGTTGTAAACTAGCGTAGCAATAATATATGAGGAAGATAATGATATCTTATACGGTTATACCAATATATATGAATTCTTTGTCCACAATACCTTGAGACTAGGATTCTTATGGCGGAGTACACATTCCGGCCTCGAACGGAGAGCCAACGGGGAGACTCTTTGACGAAGAAGAAGATGACGATGGAGTAGAGGAGGACGGGGACGGAGGTCCAGAGGTAAATGTGCCTCCAGGAGGAGTGGCGGTTGAGGTAGGCGATGGCCGGCAAGGAGGCGAAGCCAAGGGAGAACAGGACGTAGCTGATGATGGCGACTTGGGATCGATAGCGGAGGGGGGTGATCTCGGCGGAGAGGACGATGGTGCAGGCGGCGATGGAGGAGCTGCCTAAGCCAGTGGCGAAGCGGAACGAGGAGTAGAGGAAGAGGTCGGTGGCGAAGAAGGCGGTGAGGATGCCGGAGATCGACATTAGGAGGCAGGAGAGGAGGAGGAGGGGCTTGCGGCCGAGGATGGAGTCGGCGAGCGGGGTGAGGAGGAAGCCGCCGGCGACGGAGCCGGCGAAGAAGGAGGAGGAGGGGAGGCTGGCGAGGAGGGAGCTGGAGCTCTGGAGGGACCACTCGGAGATGATGTTGGAGGGGTACGAGGCGGAGTCGGTGAAGGCGGTGACGAAGCACTGCTGCGCGTCGAAGGCGCGTGGGAGGAAGATGAGTAGGGATTGGATCAGCTGCGGCCACCCGAACGAATCGGGTGGTGCCGCCATAATAAGGGCTTCGGACATGGTGGTTGCCTCACCCATGGTTGCCTTCGTTTTCGATATATTGATGCTAATGGCTAGCTAGTAGCTATACAGGTAGTGGTACAAACTACAAATTGGTTGAGCAACCTACCAATGGAAGAAATTCAATTTACCAACTGTAATTAATTTGGGTCCATTTTGGACAAGTACGGTATAGTAGATTCAACGGATTAGAAAAAACATTACCTAATTATTGTGAAAGGATCGGTCGACTGATGGGCAGTTAAACAAACCATCATGCATACAAAAAAAATAAATGGTGTAACAGCAGGTTGAACGTGTCATACTCAACAGTGGAGCTTAGGTGGAACGAAAGTCAAAGAAGCAAACAAAGCACCCGGTCAGTAAAGCACCAATAAGGTAGCACCGCTGACTAGCGGTATAGCAGGCCTCTCGGAAATAGAATTATCTTGAACATACTGTCACGACCACGACCGGCCAGTCCCGATTTAGGACGCCACTCTTCAACAAGCTCACAACATATCTAGGACCACCAAAAGTACGATCACAGAAAAGCCCGAACAAGCTACACCGACATGGTTAAAGCCTTGCAGGGCAAGGGGGTCAAAATTATATATGAATTATTTTTTTAACTCTTTGATGGCCAAGGATTTGTTCATGCAATGCAAGGATTAATTTTGTCCTTGCAAGGCAAGGATGCCAGTCTCCACCAGCAACGGTGGTTGGGGTGAGGCAGTGGTAATGGTAGGGGATGGACCATGAGTTCCATGGGCTCAAGCCTCTCTCTCGGTGGTGGCCTGGCAGCAACAACGCTAGTCATCATGGGAACCGACTACGGACAATAGTGGCGGCGATTCTCGAAGGATGAAACTGACGGTCCTTGGAGAATTTAAACCGGAGTGTCTAATTGGTCGTTGTTGCAGTGGCGAGCCGAGGAGTGGTGGAAGCAAGGGAGGGATGACAATGGATGTGAGGGCATAGTTATGTTGGTGTGGGCCGAGCAACGAAAGCGGTGGCGATGATAGTGGTGGGGGTGGTGGTGGATAAATGGTGGAGGCGGTGGCGATGTCAATTATTATTAAATGGTTGAGGATTTCGGTACATGTGTTTAATACCCTGGAGAAGCTTTAATGAATGCATGGTTGTTGGTTGGTAATACAAAGTTAATACTCCATCCGGTCGGTGGTTGTGAAGGATGCACCTACAATTATGTGTCCAATTTTAACAAATACGGGGAGATGATCAAGGATCGTTTCCTGCTAGGTGTTGTTGCAGGAGGATGATCAAGTATGAAATAAATATAAAGTAAAGATCAGACTGACTTCCCTGTCTCAGCAAATAAATACAAGACTTCCTCCCGTTGTAGTAGAAGGTTGTCAGGATCGAATCCACGAGGAAGCACGTCAGCAGTTCTTAGGTAGCAACAGATCTCACAGACAAGCAAACAGAAGACAGAAGCAAAGGAACAAAGAAAGAAAGACAGAAATAACAAACGAAAGCAAGAAATAAAACAAAGACAGCAACTAACTCGATCTCGACAAGCTGCTACTCGAGATCGACAAACAACAGTAAAAGACAAAAACTTCAAATCGACGACAGAAACTCGACTCAGACAACACAGTACTCGATCTCGACAAGATGCTACTCGAGATCGACAAGAGACAGTAAAAACAGAAATTGCAGAATCGAAAACAGAAACAGAAACTCAACTCGACATAGACCAAAACCGTACTCGAGATCGACTACAGCCTACTCGATCTCGACGAGCTCCTCCTCTGTATTGACTAGAAAGACAGAAACTTAAATTGCAAATTCTCGAACCAAAACTCAACTTTTCGACAGAAATAAATCAATATAATAAAAGACTTCCAAGGCCAGGGTATCAACACCACAACGATAACCATGCAAAGTAACACATAAAGGCATAAAAGATCATGCTTTCCATCAAAATAACTTTCGTCGCTAACAAATAGGCATATAGAGGCTTTCGCATAAACCCTAATTGTTACTAACCATTTTCACATAATTAACCCGAGTTGTATTAAGATCACTTTCGCTTCAATAATACAAACAAGGACCACCTTCAACTCTCGCAAAAGAATCATGCTCATAGGGATAGAAGACGAATTACATAAAAAGATCTGACCTTTACTGCATCACCTTACATGGCCACCGTCGGGCTCACCCCAGCCCCAGAAGTGGGTGGACTACTCGCTCTTCATCATCAAGAAAGACATCAAATAACAAAAGAAACTAACTTGCATTGAATTAAATAAAGAAAGCTTACAACCCACAAGACAAATCCGCTTTCGCCTTTCCACCTTGCTTGCTACAAACTCTCTCTCTGTCTACTCCTACTTACTTGAATGGAATTGATTGTGTTTCTGAATGATCTAAAAAACCAGCCCCTAGGGCTTTATTTATAGCCTTCTATTCCTTGCTATTCAAGGATAGAATCTTCTATCTCTATCTAAAATTATATCTAAAAGGCTTAATGATAAATAAAAGCTATAATGAAATTAAATCTAAAATAGGGAAAGATAAATCTAAACTAGGTAAGTCTCTTCATGTTGATAGATCTCCCTTCCATGGATAGAACTTGATAGATCTCGGCCTACTCGACTTCCTTCGTGCCCAAGGAATCCCAGCTCGACTCGGACTGCTCACGGCGACGCGTTTCCAGAAGTTGGTCTACTCGACATCGACAAGGGCTCGTCGATCTCGACTAGGATTCGTCGTCGACTGATCTTCTCGGGTGACTCCGCTCGACAAGCTCGGATCTGGGCTCCTGGGTGTCGTCGATCTCGACTAATCTTCCTCGAGATCGAGTAGGGGTGTACTCGAAGACGGCTCTCTGGTGATGTCGAGGACTCCTCCTCGGCATGGACTCGGACTAGGGCATGGTGGCTCCTCGATCTCGACAAGGCCTCCTCGAGATCGAGTAGGGTTGCTCAGCGCCTTCGTCCTCGGCTTCTCGATCAGCTCCTCTTCTCGACTCCGGACATGGCCTCTCAGTGTCGTCGATCTCGACTAGGTGGTCCTCGAGATCGAGTAGGGTCCCGGGAGTCGGGTTGCCTCGGACTTGGTTTCCTCGACCAGGCTTTGTCGACCAAGTCTGCTCGGGCTCTCTACTCGAGATCGAGTAAGGTGTACTCGACATAGAGTAGCTCTGGCTCCTCGATTTGTCCTGGTTCTGTACTCTCGGATTCTGGACTTCTGTAGTTGTTTTCCGAGCTTTTCTGACCTTCCTTAAAATTGCTGTAAAGCGTCTCGAATTCTGCGAATTTAAACAGAAACTGGTGTAGATTCCATAATTTGGCAAATAAACATAAACTACATAGATTCTGTACTATCTAACCCAAATGTATGCAATGTATGCAGAAAACGATATAAAAGTTACTGTTAAACATGGCAAATTAGACTCACAACACTAGGCTACAAAGATACTATCCAAGTTGTTGCTCGTTCTCATGGAAAATCAAATAAAGTGTCAAATTCGGTGGATTCCTCTATTTGGCACAAGAGGTGTTGACACTTACCTCTCGAAAGGCTTAAAACTTTGAGTGACATAGACATGTTCGACAGTTGTAGTACAGATTTGAATTCTTGTTCTGTATGTGCTCGCTCTAGACAAGCCAGATTGCCTTTTCCTTTGAGTTCCATCAAACCTAACTTTCCTTTTGAGTTGTCGCATATAGATGTTTGGGGACCTTATAGAGTCCCTACACATGACAATTGTCGATATTTTTTGACCATGGTAAACGATTTTACTCGCACTACATGGATTCAGTTACTCCCAGTCAAGTCTGTTGCCTTTTCTACTATAAAACAGTTTTTTGCTTTGGTTGAGAGACAATTTGGAAGGCAGGTTGTTGGAATTCGAACTGATAATGCTATGGAATTGGGTGAAAGTGCTGAGCATGCTCAGTTTCTTCTAGATCATGGCATTACTCGATAAGCTTCATGTGATGCCACTCCCCGGCAAAATGGAGTACTTGAATGGAAGCATCGTCATATCTTGGAGGTAGCCAGAAGCTTGATGTTTGAGTCTGGATTGCCGAAAAGATTCTGGGGAGACAGTGTAGTGATGGCAGTTCCTATTATAAATAGGCTCCCTAGTCAATTGCTTAAGAAGAAGTCTCCTTATGAGAGATTATACAACCGAGCGCCCTCTTTTGACTACTTCAGATGATTTGGATGCTTGTGTAATGCATCTACTATGTCCCATGGTCGGGACAAATTTGCTGCTCGTGCTGTCCCATGTGTTTTGCTGGGGTATCCTACAGGGACGAAGGGGTATAAGCTCTTCAATTTGGAGACCAAACAAATGCTTTTGTCCAGGGATGTTGTTTTTCACGAACATATCTTCCCTTACCTTTCTATCCCTTCCTCCACAGACCTTGATTCCACCAGTTTTTCTTTCCCACCTCAGGACAGTACCTTGACTGATTACACAGATGAGCCTGACATCTCAACACCTCCTTCTCATTCTCTTCCTGATCCTTCCCCACACATCATGACACATGTTCCTTCTCATCTTGTTGCCCAACCTGTTGCTTCTAGAAGGTCTGTTCGTGATCATCATCCACCTTCCTATCTCTCATAATATGTTTGTTCCTCATGTAGTGGTGTTGAATTTTGTCTCCACACTATTACTTCCACATGTTACTTTCCTTCTGCTTCAGCTCCAAGCATTTCTCGACCTGATCATGAGCCCTTCACATTTGGGGAAGCTTGTGAATTTGAGGTATGGCAAGCTGCTATGCACGGCAAATTCAAAGCTCTTGATGCTAATAAGACATGGGAAATTGTTGATCTTCCTATGTTTGACAAAACATCTAAAATAAGGAAGGTTCTGGGATGTTATAAGACAACTACATGCACATACCAGTATACCACTCTATCTAAAAAGACTATATATTCCGTGTTAGATTAAACTTTTCAATTTTGTAAATACTTTATTATATTAATTGATTTAGTCAATTTTTAAATATTTTTCTAGTCATGATTCATTGATTCGTCAATTTTATTATAGAGTTTTGGCTCAATCAAGAATATTTAACATAGTATATTTATACTTTGGGTATAAATTAGATGAATTATAAACCTAATAAGAGATTAGCCAAATATATATTCCCCTTTAGAATTTTATCTTTCTTCATATTAGTTTTGGTTGCTTAATTTATCTAATTAGTTTGTGGGTATTGAGATATCATATTTTCTATGTAAAGATCTTAGTTTATCTTGTATAGCAACTAACTTATCTTGTATTATATCCTAAGATAGATTTGCACTAGTTTTCTTGTATAAGTACACAATTCATCTTAAAGAAAAGGCACGCTTCATAATCTACTGAAGACTCCACCTTGATTGTAAGACCTTAATTGGTACTATTTTGAGCCTAAAGCCAACGTACAAACATATTACTAGTTAAAAGTACACTATGGCAAGGGGAAAAAAACCTGGGAAGATAAGCACATTTCTTAACTTGATACTAAACAACTTTCAAAAAGTAGTAAATAATTGTAGATCCATCAATATTGATGCAATAAATGATGTTGCAAGCAAAATATTTACGACAAATGAGATAGCATAAACATGCTTGTATAAATAACGAATAAAACTAATAAGAAAATCTCAATATCCACGGACTACGAATAATTGATAAGTTAATTATTTTGGGGCTAGATAAAGCAAAACAAAGAAATATAGTTTTAAGTATAAATAATTAATATTCACCAAAGAAATATAGTTTTAAGTATAAATAATTAACATTCGCATAAACACTGAGATATGAGCGCCAATTTGAATGCAACCATTGCCAGGCAAGGAAACACAAAAAACACCAGAGCGTGCTTCATCTTTTTCAAGATTAAGGTTTTTCAAAGTATAATATGCAATTCATCTACGTCTCATTTAGGTACAGATCTAGATGATATGACTTAGAACAGTTTTATCTCAAAGGTATAAAGATGAGTGGCAAAGAACATTGAGCTTAACCCAACAATAACCAAAAGGCAATATCTCATTAACACCCCTTAAAATCAAACAATTCAAAGCCAAATTCCATCTAAAAGTATCAACCAACAACCAAAACTCCATATCTAGCTAGTTCCCAATTTATTCCAATCCTCAATCAAATTCTTAATCAACAAATCAAATTCATAATTCATCTAATAGTACTAGCAGCAACCCATTTCTTGTTTTCCAACCCACGCTTTATAATTCATCTAATAGTACTAGCTAGACAGGTGTACCAAGTACTACACACCAGATTAGTTAATCGGCTACCTATCTTTTACATGTTCAATTTCATAGTACTAACTCTTGAATCAACTCTTGCTTATTGTGTTATATAGTGGTTGTGCTCGTATCAGTTGTGTTGGTACTCATTCCGTTTGTGATGAGAGCATTAAGCATACCATCTACACCACTGGCTCCATCTTGAGTTGGTGGTGCTAGTCAATGCTTGTCCATGTGCTCTCATCCTCTCCACGTCGGTTGCCACATTTTGTGCTCTTTCAAAGGCAGCAAGCACCGGGCTTCTCATCAAGGGGGGTGACTATATCGAAACCTTGGCTAAGGTGAAGACCGTGGCCTTTGACAAGACCAACACCATCGATCACTAGAGGCGAGTTCATCATGTTAGGATTCCAGTGTCTTGCCGATGATATTAGTCCAGACTCGTTGCTTTACTGGTACCCTCATATCTTCTCTAAGAAACTTTCATGTGGAGTGCATTGCAAGTAACACTAGGTCCTTTTTTTCATTTCGAATGAAGGGTTTCAAGCATAGAGAGCTTCTCCTAAGCCTATTATTTTTCAATCACATTCTAACACAAAAGCTTACACCATCATAGAGAAAGTTTGAATTCTACTCGCCTGCTAAATACCCAGCTTGTATGCCAAGCTTTTGGTTCCCCACATACAACTCCCTGCCATCAATCTTCCTTGAGACTCCTTCTCCAGGGAAGTTTCGGAACTTTTCAACACACTCAGGTTTTGGCTCAAGTGATCTTGGTTTACTGTGGGAAATGAGCGCGTCTGCAATAGGGCGACTGAAACCCTTCATTCGAAATGAAAAACATGACCTAGTGTTACTTGCAATGCACTCCACATGAAAGTTTCTTAGAGAAGATACGAGGGTACCAGTAAAGCAATGAGCCTGGACTAATATCATCGGCAAGGCACTGGAAGCCTAACATGATGAACTCGACTCTAGTGATGGTGTCGGTTTTGTCAAAGACCGCGGTTTTCACCTTATCCAAGGTTTCGATATAGTCACCCACCTTGACGAGAAGCACGGTGCTTGTTGCCTTTGAAAGAGCGCAAAATGTGGCAACCAGTGTGGAGAGGATGAGAGCACATGGACAAGCACTGACTAGCACCACCAATGCAGGATGGAGCCAGTGGGGTAGATGGTGTGCTCTCATAAAAAATGGAATGAGTGCCAATACAACTGATACGAGAACAACTGCTGTATAGCACAATAAGCAAGAGTTGATTCAAGAGTTAGTACTATGAAATTGGACATTTAAAAGACATGTAACCGATTAACTAATCTGGTGTGTAGTACTTTGTACACCTGCCTATCAAACTTTGAAACTGTGGATTGTTGTTCTGCGCCTCTTCTCCGAGCTTTGCCATCTTGGAAATGACACAATCCTCCAACAGAGAACTCGTCTTCACACTTACATAACCTTAAAGCAATAGATTTACCCAACAAGTGATCTCAACTGCACTAGTAGTGTATATATATATAAGTGTTTGAATCCGCGAGTAAGGAACTAAAAAAGAGAGGCTAATATCGTTAAGAGTGATGGTTCCATTGAAAACCAGGGAGTCCTTTTCCTTGGAGACAGGAAAGGCCTCACCGGTCAATGTCTTCTCATCGACTTCACAGCTTTCTTCCACCATCAACCCATCGATGCAACCGATTTTGATTGGGTGAACTAACAATGTCAATGATTGATGATGTGAAATTAAGCACCAATGCTCAGTTAAACCCCTTAGCATGAACCCTATAATTCATTAATAAAATAATACTCAACCTTCTGGCTGGCACGGGATTGAACATTGAACCCATTCAGCAATGGTGAAGAGGAAGACAATTGTGCCGGCTTCCAAGAAATCCTGCAACATTAGCGTCCCAAAAACTGCAACAAACACAATTTTTTTTTATAGAATACCTTCAAAAAAAAAAGTTTAAATAGCCATTTTTAATTTTAAAAGCTAAGATAAACACAAAATTCCCAGAATGCCCACTCTCTTTCAGCTATGCTAAGCACATTTAATGATATATTTACTATATTTTTCAAACTCCTTTAACCCCTAAAATCAGCAATAATAATAATAATAATAATAATAATAATAATAATAATAATAATTATTATTATTATTATTATTATTATTATTATAGTAATAATAAAAGTTTACAAAGAACTAGTGGGGAGCCGAGAGACAATCTATGCCCCCACTCCTTTAGCAATAGAAAACCCCACCCTAGTGAAAATATGAGCTGCGTTATGATCCCCTATATCGTGAGTCTGGGCAAATTTCTGGATCCTCCTTAGAAGGCCTATAGCATCTGCCTCCAGTTCACCCAATGCAGAAAAAGCAAAGGGTAAGAACCCATAACCAATGGCTTTACACTTATCATGATACTTGACCCGCTTTCGACGAGCCGCCCCAACCACCACCTGTCCTGGAACAAAATCAACCATCCCAGATTGCGTCAAAGGGGATGACCCTGTCAAGTCAACACAAACATCCAACCCTTCATCCCACGCATAAAGAAGCAAGTCCGCAGGACGGAGGGGTTTCCCGTCTCCCCCACATAGGCCAATATCAATCTCTTTACCAGCTGAGATCCCAGAACGATAACAGACATTCACCAGAGTGTCACGAACAACATTGTGACGATGTTTAATCCCAACAATATCAGCACACGACACAGCATGATCTCCAAAAATGTCTCCCTCAAATACTCTGGAGCAAGCAGAACAAGGCTCTGAAATGGAAAACAAAGGGATGCCTAAACGATAGCACAACACACAACGATACGTCTTACCATTCATAGTCTGACCCAGCCCTGAGATGTGGACAACCCTAAGCCAATCAGTAGCATGGTCTTGACGTTGAGAACTCCACAAAGCCATCTGACGCGGTGATAAGGAAAAGGTATTCTCTGCATCTGTCGTAATCTGTGTGAAATATATGTCTGCCAATTTCTTAATGAGTTTGGGGGCAGCGATCTCACTTGGATTACTCAGAATATCAGTCCCTACCTTTGTATTTAAGACACGCACGGCGTCATCGAAGGCATAACCAGGTGCTGCGACATTAGTATGCTGGAGAAGCTTAATCTACAGACTAGCTGATTGCAATCGCGAAGCTAGAAAAGAATAAAAGAGAGCGTCACCTGCAGAATAAACACCAAGGCCCCCAAACCTGAAGGGCAATGTTGAGAGCCTCCACTGCCAACTGCCAAAACCCGGCCCAGAAGCAACGATAATACGTTCTAGGGAGCGTCGAAGGGCTAGATCAAACTTAAGTTGAGCAGACTCGAAGGCACGAGGCGGACAAGTACGCAAAGCAAAGTAAAGTTTGGAGACCCCGGTACAAGCACGCAGCAACAATAGCTCACACTGTGGGTCCCCAATCTTAGCAACTGCATCCATAAGTGCGATCGTTTTGTCCACTCTCTTCATCACAAGCTCGCTACTGAACACAGAACTAACACTGACGGGTCCACCAAGTAGCTTAACCCCATGCAACGACCTAGCAATGTTAGGTGGAAAAACATCAGCCAACCTACTCCTCGGATCCTCTCTCGGCCAAAAGATTTCAGTTTTATCAACATTGAGGTGTAGACCATAACTTGGTCCATCCTCAATAATCATCTGCAAAACCTTCCCAATGACCAGAGTATCTCCAACAATAGTACCGTCATCCAAATACCAAGCCTGAAAACACACCTGAAACGTATCCCAGATTTTGCGCACTAATGGATGCAAAACTAAGGCAAATAGTAAAGGGCCGAGAGGATCCCCTTGTTGCACGCCCTGACAAGACTGAAGAGTATGATCACCATAATACAACCTAGCTGGATTGGAGTAGCAAGATTCAACCCAACGAGAAATTGCAGGGCAATGAGTGCGGACTTCACGAATCATAACTTTCCGATTAACCATATTGAAAGCATTTTTAAAGTCCACCAGCAACATAGTTAGACCCTCCTCATTACCGCGCTCTTCAACTAAGCGATTCATAGCATGAAGAATGGCCTCACCCCCGCCCGAAACTCCTACCCCAAACTGAAAATCATCCAAATAACCACTCAAGGAATGCCCAACCAAGGAGGCACTAACCTTGGAAACCAAACGCCTCCAGATCGTACCAACAGCAATGGGGCGAATACCTCCGCCCGGCTTGACAAGCGGTGTGAGAGGCGCACTAGCAATGTATTCACCTAAAACCTTAGGACATTTCCCCTCTAAAAAAAGATTAACCATCTAGGTGATAGCATCGACTAACTCATCAGAAACAGCAACCGCAGCCCCACTCAAGCAATCCATAAGGTGTTGAGCACGCAAACCATCTCTACCACATGATGTACCACGAGGAAAACTCTTGATTCTGTCCAAAACAACCTCTTTAGACGAGAATAAGTTATGGTGGCCAATTGGAGTATTAGGTATAGACGGTGACATAGAGAAAGGATGTTTGGCATTTAACTCCTCAAGAGCGGCACTAGAATACGGAGCAATGCCAGAAGAGGAAAGGACCCTAACAGCAGCGGTGTAGTGCCCATCGCCAATCTTCCTCTTACACTGCTTGATATTACGCTCAGTCAAATCAAGGTCCTCCTCACCAACCTCAGACAAGGGAGGAGAGGGTTCGGCAAGAGTATCCATAACAAGCGTCATAATAGTGCCCGGCTCACTCCACGAAACAATAGCCTTGGCTATACATTCCTCTTGCAACCGCCGCTTGTTAGCAGATCTGGTCTCCTGACTACTCCTCGGGGAAAAAGTTTTAAGGATACAAATAGGCAGCACCAACAACCTAATCCACCCTCCGATATCAACCGGATTGCTAATCACCTTATCAAGAGCTCCTTTCAGCACCCGAGAAAACCCAAGTCTACACTTAGGAGGAATAGATTTCACAGTATGCAGCCTCTTAGAAAATATACGATCGAGCAGATCAACGTTGAAAGCGCACTGTTTCCCATCCATCAAACTAGAATCAAGAATAGGCTGCATCGAAGAAGATGTAACCTGTGGCCTGTCGAAGTCATAAAGCACAAATCTAACCACACCATCACCACAATCAAGGGGGAGCACAAAATCAGAACCACTTCCATGGCGACATTTAGAACGAAAAGTATGTGTTTTGAAACATACTCCACACAACCAAATCCCCATCCTTTTAAAGGTAGTTTCAGTCTCAGTGAAAACAAGCACATTAGAAGAGATAGCATCCCTCGTCGTTACCTGCGCATCCCCCGTACAGTGACGATCCCTAAGGTGTGTGATCAAGGATGCCTTGGTAAGCCCATGGCCACCCCCATCTTAGCACCCGTTAAGACCCACGAACGGACAATGAAACCGAACCGTCGCAGTCGGCATCGGCAAACAAAAACAAGGACCCCCGAAAACAATAAGCAACGAAGCCAAGCGAAGGCCCACAACACTAACCAAGCAGCAAAAAACACACCACAATTCAATTGAAATGGGAGGAACACAGCAAAAACAAACTGAGCACAGCCCACGGCAACACCAAATTCACCAAAATCATGAATAAAAAAGCAAGACCACGTACATCACACAACACTAGCACAACACACACCACTGATCAGATCACAAACGCACCACCATCACCAGCCCGCACCACCAGAGCACAACCCCTATAGCAGAACAACAGCCCCGGCAGCTCCGACAGCAGCACAACCTCAGACGGCGCCGACAACAGCCCCGACAGACAAAAGGAAATCAGACGGCGCGGCTAACGCCGTACCAATGGATCGACGCCGAAAGATCGACGGAGGGAGAGAAGGCAAACCTGGAGATCGACTGGAGATGATCGACGGAGGGGATCACCATCGCTGAACACCGGAGGCGCGCCGAGGACCATCGCCGAGCACCATCGCTGAACAAGGCGGGACGCGGGACGCCGATCGCCGATCGCCTAAGCCCTAGCAGACCTGATCACACACCTCATTCACATGTACATCTGGCTCCAGTGGTGGTCGTAGAACTAGGGCTGATCAACCGGCCTGGACCGGACCAGACATTTCGGTTCCGGTCCGATCCGATGGACCGGAATTTTTGGAAACTTGGACCGCGGATCAGATCGGGACCGATAAATATGGTCCCGGGTTTTCCGGTCCGTGGACCGTAAAGACCCATTTGGACCAGTTATGCCCGCAACCCCCTTTTCTCCTTCCTTTTCTCCTACCCTTTGACGGTGATTCAATTCGATCAATTACTCTCTTTTTTCCTCCCTGGATTTAGTTTGTAAGCAAAACCATTTCGTGATTGCTCAATTAATTTCTACTTAAGAAAAGTAAACCTCCTATTAATTTCTATTTAAGACCAGGAAACCTCCTAATGATTCTGATTAATGCTTTCATGAAAAATGTGATCCCTCTAATCCAATTTGTCAAATTAACAGCTTAAAGTGATTAAATTAACATTTATATGCAACTGTAATGTATCAAGCCAGGCAAAAGTTCAAATAACCGGCGAGAAAGAAAAGTCCCCGCAATTGTTCGCACTAGCTATTTATTATGTACCAAGCCAGCGAAGGAAATCCGGTCCAATTCCGGTCCGGACCGGAAATTTCGGTCTGGTCCCGGGTTTGGACCGGAAATCATATTTTCTTAGACCGCGGACCGGACCGTAATATCTCGGTCCGATCCAAAGACTGTAATTTTCGGTCCGGTCCCGGTCCGATCCAAATTTTGCCCAGCCCTACGCAGAACTCCCCGAAAGGTGGAGCGAAATTCTACACTATGAAAGTGTTGCATCGTCAATTCATCAACAAAATAACATTCAATTACTAGTACAATATAGGGGATGGAGCACGGTAAGTTGGGTATAGTTTTTGACAAGCGTGCTTGTTTTTTTTTAACCACGATTTTGTATTAAAAGTATGTTCTCAAAACCAAATTTAACTAAAACCATCATGCTTTTCTTTAAAATTGTTCTCGTTTATTTTTTTTAAAAAAATACAAGGAATAGCAATAAAATAGACCACAAAAATGGCCCATTTGCAAAACTTGACCATGAGGTCGATCAAAAATTTGCAAAACCAGGACCAGCCCAATTTTTTAGCCAAAAAGAGCAGGTTTCTCTGACAGTTATATACGACAGAAATAGGTGACCAAGGGGGAGGTTACTTGTGATGATTGGAGCGGATTTATAAAATCAAAATTGAGGAGGAGAAGGGGTGTTCACTTTTTGCGTTGAAGCGGGAGAGAGACGACGAAACGCAGAGGAGAAAAGGAAGGAGCGAAGGACAGGAAGGTTGCCATCCCCTCTCATCTCGTCCAAGGAGGAACTCAGGTCGGTTAAGTTGAAGAAGGAGGTAAATGATCTCTAAAACCCTTGCTGTGTAAATTTCACTTCAAAATTGGGGACTTGGGGTGCGATTTGGGGCGGTTTTGGAAGAAATGCATATGGAGGGTGGTTGCCTAGCAGTAGAGGAGGAAATATGATGGTTTAGGGGATGCGATTGCAGTTGTGATTGTCACTGTGATGTTGGGGACTTGGGGTACGATTAGAGTTGGTGGGTGTCGGGGAATCGGATGGGTTAGGGTAGGGCTGATCAACCGGTCTGAACCAGACCGGACCGGACCGGACATTTCAGTCCCGGTCCGATCCGATGGACCGAAATTTTTGGAAACTTGGACCGCGGATTGGACCGGGACCGATAAATATGGTCCCGGGTTTTCCGATCCGCGGACCAGTTGGACCGGAATTCTTGCAGCCTTAAGTTTGCACTTGAATGACAAAAAAAACGCACACAACGGTGCTACCCTAAAATCCCTAATTCAAGTCTCTGTAAAAGTGAAAATACATGGCCTAAGTTCATGCATTCATGATTCATGGCCTCGTACATATATCAAATCCACAAAAGTACAAAATACAATTTGAAATTCCTTAAAATTGAAACTAGATCTGAAAGGTTAAAGTACAAATTGAATTTTTTTTCTCAAACCCTAGATCTAGATCTGGAATTGGGATGGATATTTAAGATTTCTCCAAATCTAAAGACTAAAATCGATTACCTTTGTATAAATATGAACATATACATACAAATCTAAAAAGAGAGGGGAGAGAGTGGGCGGTGGCGACGGGCGGCGAATGGCGAGGGTGGTGGCGATGGGCGGCTACGACTGGCGTGAGAGAGTTGTGGGACTGGCGGCGAGCACGGGAGTACCGACGGTGGCGGGTGGCGGGTGACGACTGGTGAGCACAAGGGAGGAGAGCTGAGCGGAGGTGCCAAGCTGAGAATAGAGAGACGAAAGTGGGTAAGCTTGAAGCGTGAACGGAAGAATAACCATGTTTATTAGGAATTTAGGCACGCCTCCTTTCCTTTCATGTCATTTCCTTTCCTTTTTTTTCTTAATAAATCAACATAAACCGGTCCATTTCCGGTCCAACCCGGAAATTCCGGTCTGGTCCCGGGTTTGGACCGAAACCCGGAATTCAAAAATTCTTGGACCGTGGACCAGACCGTAATACTTCCGGTCCGATGCAAAGACCGTAATTTCCGGTCTGGTTCCGGTCCGATCTAACTTTTTCCCAGCCCTAGGTTAGGGGTAGTGGATGTTGGGGAAGAAATTGGGCACAAATGGGCAAGAAGGGATTCAGATATGTGGAGAGATACTAATGCAATGGCCCGAATATAAATATTTGGGTTACGTTTCGAAGGTTGGAAACCATCGTTCGGATCTTGCCATCCAAGTGCGAGCCGAGGTTTCAAATATCAAAAATTTATGTTGAAAGCGGGGATTTCAAACCCCAAAAATAGCGGAGGGACGTTGGGAACCCCTAATCTATCCTATAGACTAAGTCGCTCAAATTCATTTCAAAGGCAAAGTTACGTAAAACTAAAAGCGGATACAAATTGCCACGGCGGAGCCGAGTCAAAACCAAAACAATAGTAGCAAAATACCATGTCTCAAAAGATAAATGGAGACTCTTGGTCAGCTAAACGTCTCAAAAGAAACCCTCACCACGAAGTCAGGCCAAGAGACGCATGCGGGCCCTAAAGACCTCGCTGAGGACATATAATACGCGTATACCTAGAATAAAGGATGCTCTAATGCAGTATAGAAATTTTTAAACACACAAGCATGCTGACAGTTATATAAATGCAAAAGGCGGTAAATGACACAAATAATGTCAAGCGACATATCCCACTCAAAAACCACGCCCATACCTAGGATGACGACTCGTCCACTCCCATACCTAAGATGGAGACGTATCCACTCCCCTACCTATGGTGGATCCTTCCACTCCCCTACCTAGGGTGGAAGCACATCATGCTCAACGAATCAATACATATAATGTCTCAAAATCATGCTCGGATAATCTGACTCAAGACTCGATAGGTACAAACCCGATGAAGTTGGGTTGCCTTATGACCCTAGCAACGTCTCTATGACTCACATATAACATTTGTTCTGTTCCAAACGCATAAAGAATATGGATGCTCATTGGTAAATGTAAGTCCTAAGCATGATACTACATGGCATGCGATATGCAACACCTACATACTATATGACACATCAGGCATGAGGTCTTGGTTACTGAGTAAGCTCCCGTAGGAAACTTATTTGGAGAAGCGCAAAATCCAAAAGCAACTTAGCAATATCACAAGCAGATCAAATCAGGTCACCTAGCAAGCATAATTCAACATTCACAAGTCTATGTTCTAATGCATACAATGGTCATGACTCACATAAACAGAAAGGACTCATTCATAGAATCATCGTCATTTCTCCACCATCTCATATTATCTAATCTCATCTCATGACATATCATCTTGTAATCAACTCATCATGCTTTATTATATAATCTCATCATACTCGTCATAAAACATCTCATCATACTTGCAACTCATATTCATATCATAATCACATAAATTCACAAGTAAGAGTACTCATCAAGCCATTTACCAAGTTAAGTCCAATTAAGTCGGTCTCAAAGTTAGTCAAAGCCCTTTAAATCTCAAGGAAGTCAATTAGACAATCAAACAATTATTTTAAAATCGCTTAGCCAAATCCCGACATTAAACATTCAAACCTTAAAACCAATTTCTCAAAATCATATTATATCCGGCATCATTATTTCAAAACCTTGACTTTAATGTTTCAAATAATTTGAGACACTAACAAACATTTCCAAAATAATATGTTTTGATTCTATATGTTCCATACCATTAATACTCAATAGATTCCTTTACTATTTTAAAACCCTTTTCAAAATCACCATATTAAAAACATCACATAACATAATAATAATAATAATAATAATAATAATAATAATAATAATAATAATGACTAGTTGCGTGCAGTTCCTATTTCTGGTTGAGACAGACTATGAATGGAAGAATCTATCGTAGTGTGCTTAGCTATCGACTGGGGGTTCCATTGTTCACAGTGTTCAGGCCTTGTCCCGCTTGTTCTCGGACCTTTGATGATGATGTCTATGGTGACCATGTTGTGTCCTGCACTGATACCATGGGTATTAACATCGACATAACCTCGTTCGCGACACCTTATTGGATATTTGTTATAGGTCCAAGATTTCTGCCGGTAAGGAGGTTGATATCGGTTTGATTGATGGGCATGGTAAGCCCCTTCGTCCTGCGGATTTGCTCCTTTATTCATGGGATAGGGGCGGGATGTGTGTGTCGATCTGACAGGATCCTCCCCCTTGACTCAGTTTGGGATGTCTGACTTTGTCCCCGGTCGTGTTATTGTTGATGTTGCTCAGCATAAGTGTGTCAAGTATCGGGATTTGTGCACAGCGGCTGGTTATGGTTTCTTACCCTTCTCCTTCTCTTCTTTGGGGGAGTTAGATACAGATGTGGTTGCCTCGCTTAAGCGGATTCAGAAATTCTCGGTATCTCAGGATGCGGGGGCTCGTGTTGCGGCTTATATTTTTACTAGACTTAATTTTGTTATTGCGAAGGGAGTGGGTGCCCAAATAGTATCTCGATTGCCCACTAATTTCTTATAATATGTTTTTATAATAATAATAATAATAATAATTTTTTTATTGCTAAAGGAGTGGTGTCAAAGTTCGGGGGGGGGGGGGGGGGGCTATTAGCACGTGCCCTGTTTTCGGCAGCGACCTTGTGGCGAAGAGAGTGACTAGGACCATAGCCCTTATGGATTCGGTCGCGAGGATTGAGGATCCACAATGCCAGTTGCTTCTGCTTTGAGCTTGTACGGGTATTTCTAAACTTTACTTTGCTTTGCGTACTTGTTCTCCGCGTGTCTTTGGCCCGGCCCAGCTCTCCTTCGATGCGGCACTTCGTTCTAGGTTGGAACGTATTGTCACTGCGTCTGGACCTGGGTTTGGAGATTGGCAGTGGCGGCTTGCCACCTTCCCCTTTCATTTTGGTGGGCTCGGAGTATATGTTGTTGGGGATGTCCTACATTATGCTTTTCTGGTGTCTCATTTGCAGTCTGCTGAGTTGCAGGCTAAGCTTTTAAGCCCTGCTGGTATTACTGCTACTGGTCCTACTTTTGATGATGCTTGTCGTGCTTTTAATGAGATCACGGGTTCTGATCTTTTACGCGATCCTAGTGAAATTGCTGCCCCCAAACTTATGAAGAAATTGGCAGATATATATTTCACGAAGGTTGCTGCTACATCGGACTCTGTTTTCTCTTTGACTCCGCGACAGGTGGCATTATGGAAGTCTCAGCAGGGTGCTCACTCCTCTGATTGGTTGCGTGCAGTTCCTATTTCTGGGCTTGGGCAGACTATGAATCGAAGGACCTATCGCAGTGTGCTTAATTATCGGCTTGGTGTTCCATTGTTCACGGTGTCTAGGCCCTGTCCGGCTTGTTCTCGGGTCTTTGATGGTGATATTTATGGAGATCACGTTGTGTCCTGTGCTGGTATCGTGGGCATTAAGCATCGACATAACCTTGTGCGCGACACCTTATATGATATCTGTTACAGGGCTGGGATTTCTGCCGGTAGGGAGGTTGATATCGGTTTGGTGGATGGGCATGATAGGCCTCTTCGTCCGGCAGATTTGCTTCTTTATTCATGGGACAGGGGCGCGATGTTTGTGTTGATCTGACGGGATCCTCTCCTTTGACCCAGTCGGGGATGTCTGACTTTGTCCCCGGTCGTGTTGTTGTTGATGCTGCTAAACGTAAGTGTGTCAAGTACCGTGATTTGTGCACGATAGCTGGTTATGGTTTTTTATCCTTCTCATTCTCTTCGTTGGGGGAGCTGGATACGGATGTTGTTGCCTTGCTGAAGCGGATTCAGAAATTTTCAGTATCTCAGGATGCCGGGGCTCGTGTTGCAGCTTATATTTTTACTAGAATTAGCCTTGTTATTGCCAAGGGAGTGGGGGCCCAGATAGTATCTCGGCTGCCCACTAATTTCTTGTAAGCTATTATAAGCATATAATAATAATAATAATAATAATAATAATAATAATAATAATAATAATAATAATAATAATAATAATAATATCCGACTCCAAGGCAGCTGCATGTTTTGCAAGCGGTGAGAGGAGACAGAGCGCATGATTTTTTGTTGACTACTCCTATTAAGGGTCTAGCTCAGACCATGCCATCTCGACAGTTTCGTTCTGTCCTCCAATACCATCTTTCGATCCCTATGTTTAGTGGTTATCCGACCTGTCCTAGTTGTGAGCTTAATAGGATGGACCCATTTGGAGATCACGCTCTGCATTGCAGTCGAGGCATCGGGACGAAGCACCGACACAACATGTTCCGAGATGTTTTGGCTAACATTTGTTACAAAGCGGGCATCGCAGTTCAGAAGGAAACGCATACGGGTATGAGCAATGAAGATGGTGTTGAGTTGAGGCCAGGAGATTTGTTGGTTTATGGGTGGGACAAGGGTAGAGACACTTGTGTGGATGTGGTTGGGGCTTCACCGTTCACAACTAGAACCAATAATTCCTTTGTACCCTGCAAGGCAGTCTCTCAAGCCACTGAAAGAAAGGAGAAGAAGTACGCGAATATTTGTGCTGCTAAGGGATATTGTTTCATGGAATTTGCGTTCTCTACTTTTGAAGAACTGGGGGGTGATGCTATTGGTTTTCTAAAGCGGATTCAATTGGTTACGAAGAGTCATAGGGCAGGGTCTGATAATGGTGATTTCATATTTCATAGAGTTGGTTTTACTATTAAAAAATGGGTTGAGCTCAATTTGTTACGAGGCTTCCAGCTAACTTTATGTAAAAAAAAATTTCATCGTAATAAAGTCTTCATAATAAATAAATAAATAAAATCTAATAAATTAACAATAATATAAATCATAACATATAATCTTAACATAACACAACAACAACTATCCATAATCTAACAACAACAATACCCTAAACCAAACAGCCCAACAACCCAACTCAGCCCAACTCCCAAATCCGGATCTAGTCTAGTACTCGGCCCAAACCGGATCCAGAAGCTTAAAGAAACCTAGACGTTTTGACTCGACCCGAGCCCATGACCCAACAGAAAAGAAAGAGAAGACCCGCCCAACTCACACTGAAACCCAAAACCTATCTTTTTCAAATCAAACGAACAGAAGAACAAAGATTGCTGCACAGGCACAGCAACGACGGAAACGGAAAGAGAGGAAGAAAACCAGGCCCTCTCCGGCGATGCCTTTCCGACCCAAACCTATCCCAACCTGATCGAAGACCAATTCCGACCAGGACCACACACAAAGAGAAGCGAGAACACGAGAGGAGGAGGAAAGGAAATTACCGAGGCGTCTCCGAGGGAAATCTCTGGTGGCAATGGCGGATTCCGATTTCAATTGGCGAGGGACAGCGTCGACCTTGTAGAATTGTAGAATTGATGTAAAGTCCTCCTTCGGGTTTCCATTCATTGATATAACATATATATATAGGTTACAAAGGTATTGGGCCTTAATGGGCTTTTAGCCCACTATACAATATTAAGACCTGCAGAGGGAGGAGAGGGAGGTCTGGGTGGAGGCAGAGGGTGATTGGGTGTCGGGACGGATGGGAGCAAGAGGGGCTAAGCATGGGGAGGAGGCGGCGGGCGCAGCAGAGCTGCGGGTAAGGGGTGCAGAGGCGGTGTGGGATGCGGCGGGCGCAGCATACCCTGCGGCGGGCGCCGCAAGTGGGTGATGCGAGACGGGGAGGGATGCGGCGGGCGCAGCATGTGTTGCGGCGGGTGCAGCATGTGTTGCGGCGGGCGCAACATATGTTGCGGCGGGCGCCGCCAGTAGGTTATGCGATGCTGGGGGCATGGGCAATTGATAGGCTGCGGGCGCAGCAGTGTGCGGCGCCCGCGGCATTGGTGTTTGGCGGGGGGTCTGCTTTGCTAGGCCATGAGGTTGTATGGTGGGGCGATGGGTGGTAGTCATGGATACGATCTGACGGGGTCGGAAGACACCGGAGACGCTGCGGGTGTGTGGTCTGGTGGTGGGGGGTGGTGGGGGTGGGGGAGGGGGAGACGCAGGAGCACCGGGAGAGCTCTGGGGAATAAGGAAGTGAGGGAATGGTGACTCAGACTCTGACGGAGACACAGGGGGTGTGGGAGACGCAAAGGGAAATCGCGACTCATCAAAGGTGACATGACGTGAGAGAATGATCTTGTGGGTTTTGATATCGAGGCAAATGTAACCGCGATGATCAGACGGATAGCCTAGGAAGACACATGGAGTGGAGCGCGGGTGAAGCTTGTGCGGGGCTGTGGAGGACTGGTTTGGGAAACACAAGCACCCGAAGGTGCGAAGGTGATCATACCTAGGCTCGGCGTAATAAAGTGTCTGAGCTGGCGAGCGATGGTGTAGGGTAGTGGAAGGGAGAATGTTTAGGAGATAACATGTGGTGGATAAGGCGTGAGGCCAATAGGGAAGGGGAATAGATGCGTGGAAGAGGAGAGAACGCATCATGTTGGTAATGGTTCTGATGATTCTTTCTGCCTTGCCATTCTGCTGAGAAGTATAGGGGCAAGACAAGCGATAGGAGATCCCATTTGCGGCAAAGAAGGAGTGAAAGTCTTTGTTATCAAATTCACGACCATTGTCACATTGGAAACATTTGATGGACATGTGAAACTGTGTTTTGATGTAGGTATGGAATCTGGCAAAGACAGGAAACACTTGGGACTTGAAATGCAACGGGAAGACCCATAAGTAATGAGTGTAATCATCAAGAAACAAGAGGTAGTACTTGTGACCCTCCTTGCTAGGCACGGGAGAGGTCCAAATGTCGCTGTGAATGATATCAAAGGGAGCAAGGGTAGAGGTCAAAGACCATTGGAACGGCAGTCTGGCATGTTTGCCTAGTTGGCAGGAAGAGCATAAACCAGAGTGTGGGTCTTTAGTACAGGTGACAAGGTTCTGGGAACGGAGGAGATCTAGAACGGCAGCGCTGGGATGGCCCAGGCGTGCATGACACAGGCTGGACGATGATGCCGAGAGGGCGACCGGACACGACTGACTGGACGCAGGAGGTGGTGTGACAGGGTAGAGCTCCCCGGTGCTGTTACATCTCATGCGAGTAACCCCCGTAGTAAGATCGTTCACAGAGAAACCAAAGGGATCAAACGTAAGGGAAACGTTGTTGTCAGTAGTGAACCGACGCACAGAGATAAGGTTTTTGACAATCTTTGGGGCAATCAGGACATTGTTGAGGTGTAGTGGGTGGTTTGGGGTCTGTAATTTGGTGTGGCCAATTCCCGAAGTAGCAAGACGACCACCATTTTCGACGATAATAGAGTGGGCAGGGCCCTTAAAAGAAATAGATGAGAGGTTACCTGAGGAGTTCGTCATGTGGGAGGTGGCACCAGTGTCCATGTACCAAGAAGAGTCTGAAGATGTCGGCTGCGTAGAGGAGAAGGCGTGATGCAGAGCTGGCGGAACATAGCCTGGGTCAGGCGATGTCAGAGAGGCCTGAGGACCGACATGTCGAGGGGTAGGATATCTAGAGTATCCAGAGAAGGCGTGATGTTGGTGATCGTAGAGAGCCATGGTAAGAGATTTTTTTTTTTTTTTTTTGATGTAAACGGGAGGCCGGTGAGGAGGGGAAAGAGAGAGAGAGGCGACGAGGAGACGACGCCGGCGACGGGAAGAGGAGGTGGGGCGGGAGGATCAAACTAGGGTTCCGTGAGGAAGAAAAGGCTGTGATACCATGTAGAATTGTAGAATTGATGTAAAGTCCTCCTTCGGGTTTCCATTCATTGATATAACATATATATATAGGTTACAAAGGTATTGGGCCTTAATGGGCTTTTAGCCCACTATACAATATTAAGACCTATGTAATCTATCAGACCTGGACCTAGGACAACGTGGCAGTGAATAAAGGCTTGTTTTTATGGGGTTTGAAAGCAAACGGAAATCGGAGGAAGAAGGGCTCGGGATTGGTCCCGGCGACTAGCTTGGGTCCTCCTCGGCGTCTTCCGGCTTCTGGAGGTGGGGAGTATTCGGAGGCAAGTTGTTTGCGGCTCGTGCTGCACAGGCGGCTTCTTCGTCTCATCTTTCTTCTCGCGGCGAGAACAGGGGAGGTGGTGCTGCTGGCGCCTCCGATGGCGATGGTGGCGCCAATTTCTGTTGGCTGCAAATGGACGGACGGAGCTTGGTGGTGCTGGTGGTGGTAATAGAAGGGGCAATCTGCTGGTTTGAATTGGTAAACAGGGATGAAATGGGAAGAAGGAGGTGGTTTTGATGGTGAAGGTGGTCTCGGTGATGGTTTCCTGGGTTGATTTGGTGAAAAGAAAGGAGGAGAGGAGAGGGATTTATAGGAGGGGGAAGATACACAATGACAAGAGGGAATCTTCAAGGTGAGCTGTAGCATTAGGTGGGGTGTGAGTGTGAGCGTTGCAGAGGTAACAACCGAGAGACAGATAGAGAAGAAGAAGAGGGAAAATAAAATAAAACAAAGAATGGTCCTAAGGATTTTGAATCCCGACGAAATTAATTCGAGATTTCAACTCGAAGTTTACGAACTATTTCAATGAGTGAAATTAAATTAGATTTCCCAACTCGAAGTCCGAAAGCAGAAATAGAATCCGTCAAATCAAAGTTTTGAAACGATGCCGAAATTATTTATAAAGATTTTAAATTTGCAAAATTGCTCGAGAACTAATTTTCTCAAAACTTAATAAATTGGATCGAAAATAATATCTTTTATATTAAAATAATCTCGGTCTTTACAACTAAGCAATCCACAAGTTGGGGGACTTTTGGTAGGGGAAGACTGCACATCTGGTAGGAGGGAAGAAAGGCGTAGGGTTGTTCAGTTACAGCAGGATTATGAGGTTGTCGTATGAGTTGGGGCCTTCTACGGGGATGAAAGGGTGCGTTTGTTTCCCGTTTTCATAATGTGTCTACACTCCCACATCGGTGAGCTACTTGAGAGGTTGTGCTAAATGCCATGCTCGCCCTAGTGTGGATTGGGGTGTGGGTGCGTTGTGTCTTCGGGTTTGCAACCCCCTTGCATCCTTGTGGAACACTGTGTGGTAGCGTTCTAGCGTTGCGTAGCTCCATGTAGTAGGACCTTTGTGGATGTATCACCCCTTTTACGTAAGATTCTCGGTATGGTCTTACTTTTTGTTACTCCTTGGCTTTATGCCTTATCTATATATTTACCCTTTCAAGGTATGACAATTTAGGTGACATGAATGTCTGAAAGTCTTTGTTGGTGGTGATTGTGATCAGGGTCGGCCCTAGGGGTAGGCCCAAGAGGCGGTCGCCTAGGGCCCCTTACCGAGTAGGGCCCCGGAAAAAAAATTATGTTATATACAGAGTATATAATTAAGGTATTATGTACTGTTATATTTATACATAACAAAATATTTACGAAAATTTATACTTCAAAAAAACTCATTTGCGGCTTTAAATATTTCGAGTCAACGATAAAGACTAAAGAGTGTAAGAAGGTCTCCGTCTTTCAATTTTTGTTATAAATGCAAAAACGGGTAGTTTTTAAGTAACAACTTATGCTATTTTAATAAATTTATTTAAGTGATTATAGTATTTTATTTGGATAAATTTGCAAAGTAATAATATGTTTTAAAGTGTTTAACCATACTATTTTACATTAATGGGGAAAAATAGAATATTAAAAAATATTTTTTTACTTTTATTTCTCACTAAAAAAATTCATGTTTTTAATAGGACTTGTAAGGAAATATAAAAAAAAATAGTAAATAATTATGTTGGTAAATCTAAAAATCGTAGTATTTTGTTGTGTTATACCGAGATATTGTATACTACTTAAAATCCATAAATTTTCCTTTTAGTGATAAAAAGAAAATCTGAAATTTATAATAGTTAAATAAATAAATAAAATTGCATTGTTTTGATAATTTTTCTAAAAAAAATTATAAATATATTTATTGATCAAAAAAATGTTTACATCACCTCGGGCCCCAGAAATCTCAGGGCCGGCCCTGATTGTGATGCAGATACCCACAGTTTAATCACCCAAAAAAATGGCCAAGACAGGGAAGAAGAAAGCCCGCACAACACCCAGATTATTACATGGTTATGATAAGGTGATTGAGAAAAAAATGAGGACTGACGTGGTTCGTGCATGTATTGCAGGTTGTCCTGGCGGTCGCTGAAGACGACCACTTCAGCGGGCGATGTGCCGCATGCCAGTTTTGATCTACTGAACGGGATAGACTGCGTGCTAGATCGGAAGATTATAGGGCCCTCACGAAAAGCCAGCTGGGGGCATAGTCAGGATGGGCTCGAGAAACAAGTTTGTTGCACAGTTGGTGCACTTTTGCTTGTTGTGGCAACTGAAGACAAGGAAGTAGCACGAGACGTGGTACTCCCTGCAGGGGTATCATGTGCGGTTCTCTTTGCACGAATTCGCACTCTTCACATGCCTAAACTGCTCAACCACCCCCGAGAGACCACATGGAGGGCGACCACAAGGAAGTTGTGTATCAGATGTTTAAGAAGGAGAAGGTGGCATTAAAGGATGTGGAGAATGCTTGGTCGAGGGAAAAGAAAATGGACGCGGGCTCACTAATGCGCAAGTACAAGTATGCCCTTCTAGTCATAATGGAAGACATTCTTTTTGGGATGGAGAAGAAGACTCAGATACGGGGGTGGGTGGTGAACCTGTTGCTGGAAGACACGACCCGTTTTCTCGACTTTCCCTCAAAAGCAGACATCGTCAGCACCCTAAAAAGAAAATCAAACTCTCGTGCTCAACCGATATTCGAATGCACACTAAAGATGAAACAATTGGTAATTAAAAATATAGCAATTAGAACCATTACCAACTTATCCTTCATTCGAGCTTGATTCTCCCTCGAGGGTATGTAGGACCACCAACATAGTTCTGCTGGTGGTTTGTTGAAGTAGTGGCTCCATGGATCAACATATTCACCAAAATCTCCCAATTTGCAAAAAGTACCAGTTTCTTGTTTGGGAACCACATAAATTGGTTCCGGACTTGGCTCCTTGATAGGCGAGTTGGGGATGATCTCTACGAATGGAGGGAGCATCGGAACATACTCAATCTCTAGGGACGTCTCCTGAGATTTTGTGTCGCTAACCACTAGATGCTCATCTTCATTTTCAGAGAATTCATCAAGTTGAGGAATAGAACATTGCTAAACTGTCAACTCCTTCAATGTTTGAGAGAGTCGGATAATTGCTTCCCCATTTTGATTCACCATCTCATGTAATTGCCCTATTTGCTCCATCAAGACAATGGTTGAATCCTCCATGGACGGGTCGGAGTACTACATTGGTTGAAACATCGAACTGTAGGATTCTTCCTCTGCCGATTGGTCACCCATGTAGCAGAAAAAATCCCATAGTCCTGACACTCCTAAACCAGCAAATTTTCCATTGTTTATGGACTTGGCAAGTTCTCGGGTCTCAGAAGTCATGCCCTCAAAAACGCAAACCACCACATCCCGCAAACTATCTCGGAAACCCCCTGAATAACGGATTTCAAATAAATTTTGCACCCTTGTGAGGTAATTGTGAAAATACTCTCCCTGAAACTGACATAACTTCAACATCTAGAAAAATTAGCAATAAGGTGTCGTGAACAGTAAGATAGGTCCACGACGGGGTTAGATGTAATTATATACAAAAGTTAGCGAAAAAAAAAACACAAGAAATTGATAAGAATTCCTCGGCAACGGCGCCAAATTTGACAAGAGGAAAACCTATTGTTGTTCTTGCCAAAGAATACTCAAACTCACAACTAGTATAGTGTGTAAGCAAGAGATCGATCCACAGGAAAATCTATTCAATTCGAGTGTCAATTCTAATCGCTAGTAAGAATATGGGGTGTTTTTGGTGTGAAAAAGATCCGCCTTTTATCAAAGCGGAAGCAAGCAAACAAAGTAAATTGGTTTTAGACTGCAGTGGAGAGAAATAGGTTCACCTACAATTTATCACTTCGATTGATGAATCCGATCCTTGTTTCAGCCTTTAGTTCTTGCCTTTTCCTATCAATGTCCTTGTCCAGATCTTAGGTAGATTACTAGTCTTACGAGTCCTGGCAATCCTTATCTCTAAATAACCCTAACACGGTTAAGATTTAACCTAGAGATAGCATTAATAATATGAATTAACCAAGGTACATGCAATATCAAGCTACGAGTCGATATTTAACATATATTCAACTTCCTACACATCCAATTAGTCCTAAGAGTCCTAAAGGGATATGATTGCCACTTGGGTTAAGGTTCGCTACGAGGAATCTGCAAAACCCTAGCAATTGAATGAATCTACTCTAACTAGTTGATCAGACCAGAGAGAATAAAACACATTCAAGCAATTAAGCACAAAGAAGTCAAAACATTGGAATAGGAATAAGAACTAGATTAAGAAACTCACAATTCAACAATCAAAGATCCAAACTGTAGGCGAAACCTTGAGAGTTTAGTTGCTCATGCTCAACGGCGCTCTCAACAATGGAATAAAGTGCATAAGGTCAGTCTAAGAATAACCTAAAAATTCTCTTAAAAGGCTTTAGAAAGTCGGCCAAGAAAATAAGATAAAACCCTAACTAAAGTCCGAGTCTAAACGGTGCGTTTCTGCGAGGGCTGCGGGGCAGCCAACTCAGACCGCGGGGCGGCCGGCGATCAGCGAAATCCTTCGTCAGAGCTTCGAGCCGCGGGGCGGCTATCTTGGCCGCGGGGCGTCTTTTACTGTTCACATCAATTTTTTCTCTTTGAATTTGGTCTCGATGCCAACACGAAAGTTGTAGATCTCGAAGAGAGCTTTCCAACGCATGGTTATAATAGCCAATCGGACCACCGAGGCCTCCATAAAGTGCGAAACAAGTTCAGCTTGTCTAGCGATAACTTTTGCTGACTTGTTTTTCACTTAGGTTCTTGAAATTCGACTCCGCTCCCGTGCTCTTCACTTTTCTTCCTCAACTTGAATCTTCCTTCATCCAAGAGTCTCCTCATTCCTCGTCGGATCCACTTTTACCTGAAATTAACCATAAACACGTGTAGATTCCGACTCTTCCAACACCACAAGTAAACATGTAATTGTAACTAAAATATGCAATATTCACAACTAAACTATGCTAAACGTAATCTATTATGCAATACTAATTATGCTCTATCAGCTGGTGTATGAGAAGACCCACGACAACATCACGGGGACATTAGAGAACACGGTTGATGCTGGGAAGCACAAAGTGGATAAGCCTACATACACTCGATCAATACGGGCTCCTGATGGCCTTAAAGGTGAGTGAAAAGTTAAAATATGTTACAAACCAATGACAAAAATGACTTTGATATTTGCCAATTGTAAATATTTGTGTTGGTCTGTCATGCTAAATGTTTAATTCTGTCTTTCCAATTTGAGGGTTTTGATCTTACCAATTGTGGTTAGTCTAGGATGCATAAATAATGTTGTCCTATCAAATGTACAATTTTATCCTACCAAAAGTTTTAAAAAGTCATGTCAACTATGTGTTTTTATCTTGCCAAAATGTCTGTTTGTTTAAAAGGTTGTCTTGGTTAACTGTAATCCCACCTGTTGATTTTGTTGTGCTTGGCTTATGGTCCCCTTCTTCCGCTTTTGGCTAAAGGTTTTTTTGGATAATATGTTTTATGGTTTGATTTTGACATGGCCTCACCGTGGCAAGTTGTACTTTACTTCTTCTTTCGCAGTTTCCTTCAAATGAATTTCCGCACCTTAGTCTTTAGGGCAGGTTGATTGTTTTGGGATTCGAAATCCCCCCTTTAAAATACTGATCGTTTGAGGTTTTGAAACCTCGACCCGTACCTGGATTGCAAGATTCGAACGAAGGTATCCAACCTTCGAAACGCAACCCGGGCATTTATATTCGGGCCGTTACAAATAGAGTATGGAAACTTTTCGCAAACTTTCTGCAGAAGAAATTTCAAGGCCTTGGAATGGGTTTCAAGGTCTGGAACCGGATGTCAAGGTCTTGAAATGATTCCAGAAACCTATTCAGTTGTATGAAAATAAAACATTAAAATAAAATGTTGTAATAAACCGAAGATAAGAGAAGAGAGGGAGAGAGAAGAGAGGAGGAATTGATGTCTTATTTGGGGTCTTCGGGACCCTTTATATAGGAGTTTACATAGGGAACTAGGGTTTACTAGTGTTTATCCATCCCTAATATAATAATATTATAACACTCTCCATTGGATAAACATCCTTAAATACTATCTCATTAAAAATATCGCCTAAAAAATCCAATGGGACAAAACTAGGATCCAGAGAACAAATACATATGACATTTGATACGCTTTGGTGATCTGCCTCGTTAAAAACCTTGTCAGGAAAACCAAGTGGGACAAAACCTGATCGAAGGGAAAAAGAGTGTAGTGCGTGTATACTCCCCCTGAATTCAACATCCTTCTCGAAGTCTTCTCATTCGGGTAGGCTCTTTGAACTTCTTGCTGATGTTGACTGTATGAGCTGCATAGCTGAGTCTCAACATTTCCTTTGACGTGTATAGGTTGAGATGTCTTCATACATTACAATTGACTTTGAATGCTTGACTTCCAGTTGCTGGCGTTGAGATGCTTTCAATGCACAAACATAAGGTACTTCAGGACCTAGTATGCTATTTGATCATGGGGGATCTAGTGTATTAAATGGTGTCTAAGTTGCCTCGTTAAAAACCTTAACTTGGAAAAACCCCAATGGGATAAAAACCAAGATCAAGGAAAAGAGTACAACATTATATGGTACTTCGGGACCTAATGTAATGTCACCATTTTCACAATTATAGGGACTTCGTTCTAGTACTCTTCTGGGTGAATTAGATCCAAAATTATATTCACTTCTGGTGAATACATTCTCCATATAACCTTTGATAGGTTTTTGTGCAATCAACTTGGCTTTATATTTTATTTTGTACGAACACCCACTTAAAACCAAATGATGTTACACTTTCCGGTGTTGGAACTACAGGTCCAATGTTATCATGCTTAAAGAACTCATTCTTGCATGAATTTCCTTTTTCTAGCTCTTTACTATCATTTCGATGTCGACATCCATTTGTTTATTTGATGATCATCATATTCTCATAGGCTCTTTCCACGTTTGGGGAATCGTATACCAAGAGTCTAGTGATCTCCAACACTTCTGGTGTACTTGAGAACCACTTGATATTCATTGAGTTGGAGTTACTTCTGGAACTTCCAAATGAGCTAGTATTTGTGATTTTGTCACTTCCTTGGCCTTTAGTAAATGCTTTCAATAACATATTTGCTAAACCTTATAATCATTTCATTTATTGAACTTCTGGTTCACTTGTATTTATTCGTGGATATGAAATGATAGAGAAGTTGCTTCCTTGCAATCTCTTTCTTAATTGTCTCATTTTCTCTCCCCCTAAATACCGAGCATTTGATCACCATTATAAAGCTCTAGGTATTTGATATCAATAGGGACTCAAACTCCATGTATCATCCAACTTCTTTGTGGTATCATTGTAGTTCATTTAGAGGAGGTACATCTCGGAACATATACTGTTTATTCAAAAACCTTTGAATGACATGCTCTCTTATGGAGATAATTAGGGAGATTTTATTGTGACAAATTCGAAATGCAAACATGCATGGGCCCATTTGACCGGCGACTCTTCTGGGTTTTCGTGAGCTACCTTATGCTCAACAATGTTTTTAATAACATTCTCTACCTTATGTTTCATATGACCAAAGTGTTAAGGCATCTATGATATTGGAATTACAATGGTCTATGTGATAATGTTCCGTAGTTGTCTCATTGAATCCACTCAAGAGACATTAGAGACTTTGCATTTACTTTGAATTTAGATGGTCATGTTGTTGATTTGCCAAGATGACAGACCGTATATGTTCGGTCACCCTTATAGAGGATCTTCTGGTCCCTTTTAGTGGGTGTGTATGTGAATGCCAATGATCCCGCCCATCATCGTTTCACATGAATGACCGAATGCCATAAAGAAAAACATTTTATCATTAACTAACTTCTGGTTAGTGATAAGTTTCAATGGGATAAATGGGTGTCAAATAAACCATATATATACATTCTCAATTCTATAAGACTTGCTTCTGGCTAGTCATATGAGATATTGGTGTTCAATACCATGTCAATTCATACATATGTGTCATTGTTACTTCAGGTAACAAGATCAATACTCTTCTGGAGCTATATGGTATTTATCCTGATTTTCCATTCATGATTGTTTGAGAAAACTTCGGGTTTTCATAGTTGTTTGACACTTATAAAACCATAATATTCAACCATTGGACTTTGTATATGGTGATCCATTTATTTAATTTAGATGCCACTGAATGGGTATTGTCAAAACTTTCGTTGATATCATACTTCAGGTATGAGTCATTTATAATGTTCTCCAAGACATTTAGAATTAACCGTATAACAGACCTAGCTATAAGTCACAACAATAACTTTGGTCAAGCGCTTAACCATAACCTCTTTCACACCCTCTACCGGAGGGGCATGCTTCAGGCAATGCTTAGAGGATAGTTGATGTCTCCAAAGTAGCCATGTCCTTATGCACATTTTAGTTCCATATTCTTTACATTTTGCATATTTCGGGTTGAGAATATGTCGGAATTATGTAGTATATGTTTATTTGTCGGAAAAGGAGATCTACATAAGTTTCTGTTTAATATTGCAGAATATGGAAACATTTCGGGGGAAGACCAAGAAGCAAGAACCGGAGCTCAAAGCTACTCGACATCGACTAGCCTTAGTCGATCTAGACGAATCACGTCTAGACACACCCAAGTCGAAGAGCACATGTCGAGGAGCCAAGGAGGGATTATCCGGAACTAGCGAGAGACTACCCGGAGTCGAAGAGAAGTTACCCGACCTGACAAGGAAGCCGGACATCCTACTCGAGATCGACAAGACCGTTGTCGAGATCGAGGAGCCCTAGGAGCCTGTGTCCGAGCATGTCGACAAAAGGGCTACCCGATACACCAAGCCGACCAAGACAACGGGACACCCTCCTCGAGATCGAGTTACCTTACTCGAAGTCCACAAGACCGTGGAGCCATGGCCGAGCACATCGAGAAGACTTGACCGACCAGCCCAAGCCACACTAGTCGACGACCCATTCTTACTCGATGTCGACGAGGAGCACTCGAGATCGAAGACGCCAGGAGCCATGTCCGAGCCTGTCAAGGACCAGCTAGCCGAGACGACGAGCCAAGCCCAGTCGACCAACAATTCTACTCGATCTCGACTAGCCTTACTCGAGATCGAGGAGGACTTCAGAAGCCGCGTAACTCGTTTTGGGGAGTTCTACTCGGATTGGGATTCCTTGGGCTCGAAGATTGTCGAGTTCTATCCGATCTATCAAGTTCTATCATGATGAAGAGAGATCTATCCACTTGAAGACACTTTAGATATATTTCCCTTATTTAGATTTAATTTCATTATAGCTTTTATTTATCATTAAGCTTTTTAGATATAGTTTTAGATATAGATAAAGATTTCTATCCTTGAGTAGCAAGGTTTAGAAGCCTATAAATAAAGCCCATGGGGCTGATTTCTAGTGATTCAATTTCAGAAGTAGAGAGGTAGTTCCAAAGAGAAGTTTTAGAAGTTTGAAGGTTTTAGGGTTTTGGCGTTCAACGAGAGTTGGATCGCCGGGATTGTAAAGTCTTTGAATTTAGTTTAATGCAAGTTATTTCCTTTCAATCAATGTCTGAGTTTGCGATGAAGCGCGAGTAGTCCACCCACTTCTAGGGTTGGGGCGAGCCCGATGATAGCCCTGCGTGTTTGAGGTAAAGATCCGACCTTTATCATGTTTTGAGCATCTACTACTTGTTTATGTGTTTATTACCCATCTAATGGAGATCCATGTTAACAACTTGGATTGTAAACATAAAATAGGTAGAGACAATTAGGGTTTCTTGAGAGAGTTGTCTAATTGTTGAAAAAGGTGAAAGCTTGTCCTTTGATGCAATTCACATGATTATCTGTTTATCTCTGCCTTATGCATGCTTGGTTATCGTTGTTGCAAACCCCAGTCTTGGAAGCCTTTTACATTAAGTTTAGTTCGAAATCCCAAAGCAATTGTTTTTACTTTCTTTCGTTTCGTTTTAGTTTCTGTCTCCTCGATATCGAATAGCACTCGTCGATATCGAGTACTGATTCTCGATCTAGCATCGATGTAGCTTCTGTGTGCAGGTACTCGACAAAGCCCAACTCGACGTCGACGAAGCCTACTCGATATCGAGTAGCCTATAGTCGAGATCGACGAGACCCAGTGCCTGTGACTGCTACTCTGCTCGACTGATCCGATCTTCTGTCGACTAACCCTAGTCGAGATCGAGGATATCTGTGGTCGACTGTTCGTGAGATTTCTCCGCTGCCTAGGATCCGCTGACACGCTTCCTCGTGGATCGATCCTGACTTCCCGCTGCTGCATCAGGAGGAGGTCTTGTAATTATTTGCAAGGGACGGAATCTGGTTTGTTGTGATTTATTTATATTTTATATATTTGCATACTCGATTTCCTCCTAAAAACAATAGTCAGGAAGTGGCCTTCTTAACCGGATCGTGTTATGTGGTTACTTCTATTGGTTGTATCAACCAGACAAAAATAGTTCTGAATATGATAAAACCCACATTCCATGTACTTCTTCAGGAGTACAAATGATAAAATTAGGATCATATACTCTTCTAGAGTTTGTGAAATCCTTTACTCTTCTAGAGTTCATAAAATATTCTTTAACTCTTCAGGAGTTAATAAAAATACGCCAGTAGAGTCTTTAGGCTCTTAGGTTGGTGTTGAAAAACTTCACAATCTACGGGATTGTGGTAAACCTTTCTCCCAAATGTTCATTTTTCAAACAAAACTCCGCCTTAGTCAGTCATGATAAGTAGTTTCTTTGGGAAACACTTTAAGCTTTGAATTACAATAAGTAAAATCATAATAATTTTATTCAATATAAAGCAATGAATAAAAACAAATAAATAAATAAAATAAAATTGTATTTCTCCACTTCAGGTGGAGCCATGAGAAAAACTTGTCAATTTATCATTTTCTTCAAGAAATGATTTTATTCATAAAATGATTCATTTGTCAAATTCGAGTGACAATTAGTCTCTATTATGTATATTTCGATCATATACTCCAAAAGATGATAAATTGCAATTCAAAAATATAGTCAGTTGTCATATAAACATTGTCCATATTCTTCAAGAAATGGTATGATCGATTATTACTCACTTCAGGGAGAAGACAACTTGTATACATTCACTTTAATTTCTACACTTCTGGATATTTGTGCAACTTTAAAATTAATAAAACTCATACACTTCTGGGTATGCTTTTAAATAATCTTTAGGAGAATATAAAATATATCTCTTATCATTCATTTACTTCAGGAAATGAATATTGTCACTTCAGGGACAAATTTGTATTGATGAGAGAGAGACATTTTATGAATTTCCTTTTCATATACAACTCTTCAGGAGATGATTGTCGTTACTACAAGAACGATTTATGATTATGTGTCCATCCACTTCAGGGGATGCCTTTATATATTTTCAAGAGATAATGATAAATAAATAAATAAATAAATAGTTGATATAATTGATAAAACTATAAAAACATAAATAAATAAAATCAAATTGGCATATTGTCAACTTCTGGTTACAATAAAATGAACATCTGCAAATACATGTTCGTCTACTTCTGGAGACTGGTGGAGAAACCATAATTTGCTTTGTTTAGCTATAAAATACATGTTCGTCTACTTCTGGAGACTGGTGGAGAAACCATAATTTGCTTTGTTTAGCTATAAAAATCATCGGTATAGGGACGATTATGAATTTTAAAATTTTATCTATTCCGGGAGATAAATTTTATCATGATATATAAGCTAAAATATTTATCTTCTTCAGGAGATAAATAAGAATTTCATCTTCTTCAAAAGATGTGATACATAAATTGTGTTTACTTTATCTACTTCAGGAGATAAACTATCACTTTTGAGATAATATGCAAATTTATCAATTTATATCTACTTCGGGAGATAATGTTTGTCTACTTCTAGAGACAAAAAAAAACAAATTGAAATGAATAATAAAACTGGGAAAAAAAAAAAAGTTCATCACTACGGGGATGATTTTCAATCGTTCACATCTATTTCAGAAGATAGTCCGTTCATCTACTTCGGGAGATGAAGATTAAACAAATATAATTTAAATAAATTAAATTAAATAACATAAAAATAAATAAACATACATATTATTTCATCACTACATGGATGAAATTCGACCGTTTATCACTTCAGGGAGGATATAATAAAATAATATCCACTTCAGGGGATACGACTGATTGATCCAATCGCTTCAGGGGATACTACAACTTCGATTGATTCAATCACTTCGGGTATTGAGATTACTTTATCCGCTTCAGGGGATACTACAAATTTGATTAATTCAACCTAATCAATCAATTCAGGGATTGAGATTACTTTATCACTTTAGAGATTGAGATTACTTTATCCGCTTCAGGGGATACTACAAATTTGATTAATTCAACCACTTCGGGGGTTACACATCATCTTCTGGATGTGTGAATACTTCACAGGGGCAAAAAATGCCGCCCTGAAAGTTTTATACCACTTTATGTAATTACATAAAAAACACGGGTCAATATGTATTTTTAAAGACTTTTAGGGCTGATTTTGTAATTACCATATATTTGAATAGAAACAGGTTTCTTCTTCCTCGAGATTTTGCAGAGGGAATAGCGGCGGCCCCTCGGCTTTCTTTCGCGTTTGAAGATTTGTAGAGGCGTCGATCGACGGTCGGCGACTTCAGTTGTTCTGGGCTCTCCCTTGAGTTACAGATCCAACCCGACACCAAGCTATCGGATTTCCGACTAGGCTTCACCGTCCACCCTTTCTTGCCCGCTCAAGTCGAGGCTCGCGTGGAGGTCGGCGGCGTCGCCTCACCATCGGCAGATGGTGTGATTGTTGCATTAGGTGACCCATTTATGACGTCCTAAACGGCTAAACCTATTAATAAAGTGGGCTATTGTCACCGAGGGCACAATCATTTCGTGAAGCAGCCTGGATAACCATGTGAGTTCAGCCACGACTCTACGCATTGACTTGTATTCAGCCTCAAGCAATGGTGTGTTGCTTTTTAGATTTCCAGCTGATAGGACTACGACTACCTCTTAACAACACAAAATACCCATTTACATATCTTTTTTATTAAAGGACAGGTACCCCATTCTGAGTTACAGTATGCCTTGAGAGAATAATCAGAATGTTTGGAGAACACAAGACCGTGAGATGGGCAGTTCGATAAGTACTTTAGAGTATGGAGAAGCGCTTCGATCATAATAAACAACTCTAGAGCACTTCATGAATTGGATGAGAAACTGAACAACAAAAGCCAAGTCGGGTCTTGTGTTTGTAAGGAAATTCAATTTTCCTACCATACGCCTGAACCAAAGAGGATCACCAAATAACTCACCCCGATCAGGATACATGACAAGAGGAAAACCTGTCGTTGTTCTTGCCAAAGAATACTCAAACTCACAACTAGTATAGTGTGTAAGCAAGAGGTCGATCCACAGGGAAATCTATCAATTCAAGTGCAAGTCTAATTGCTAATAGAGAATATGGGGGGTTTTGGTGTGAAAAAGGTCCGCCTTTTATCAAAGCGGAAGCAATCAAACAAAGGAAATTAGTTTTAGAATGCAGTGGAGAGAAATAGGTTCACCTACAATTTATCACTTCGATTGATGAATTCGATCCTTGTTTCAGCCTCTAGTTCTTGTCTTTTCCTATCAATGTCCTTGTCCAGATCTTAGGTAAATTACTAGTCCTACGAGTCCTAGCAACCCTTATCTCTAAATAACCCTAACACGGTTAAGATTCAACCTAGAGATAGCATTAAGATTATGAATTAACCAAGGTACACATAACATCAAGCTACGAGTCGATATTCAACATGTATTCAACTTCCTACACATCCAATTAGTCCTACGAGTCCTAAAGGGATATGATTGCCACTTGGGTTAAGGTTCGCTACGAGGAATCTACAAAACCCTAGCAATTGAATGAATCTTCTCTAACTAGTTGATCAGGCCAGAGAGAATAAAACACATTCAAGCAATTAAGCACAAGGAAGTCAAAACATTGCAATAGGAATAAGAACTAGATTAAGAAACTCACAATTCAACAATCAAAGATCCAAACTGTAGGCGAAACCTCGAGAGTTTAGTTGCTCATGCTCAACGGCGCTCTCAACAATGGTGTAAAGTGCATAAGGTTTTTGAAAGAATAACTAGAAAAGCCTTAAATAGTCTAGAGAAAGTCGGCCCAAAATAGCTTAATAAAAACCCTAAGTAAAATCCGGATTAAATGTTCAGCTACTGTACGGGCCGCGGGGCGGCCGGCGATCAGCGAAGTTCCTCGTTTCTTCCTTCGAGCCGCGGGGCGGCCAGAGATGCTGCGGGGCGGCCTGTGACTCTTCCGAGTTCTCCTTCTTTGTTTCCAGAAGCTCCTGAGTATTCTCCTTAGCTTATTTTTGCTCTTTTCAAATCCATTTCATCTCCAATCTACTTTACCTGAAATAAACCATAAAATCCTGTAGATTCCGCCTCTTCTAACTCAACAAGTGATAATGCAAATTCAACTAAATAAATGCAATATTCACACCTAAATAATGCTAAATGTAGTCTATTATGCAACACTAAACATGCTCTATCAAATTCCCCCACACTTGAACCTTTACTTGTCCTCAAGCAATAGAAAACTTAACTCAGCAGCCCCACAGAATAGCAATTCATGTATCCACACCTCAATATTCTTTAAGTGCATGAAAACTAGCAAACACAAAAGATTAATAACATCATAGCACATAATTGGAATAATCAATGAAATCGGGTAACCATATTCATTCTAGACCTCACAAAGGATATGTGTTTCACTCTCGCTCAAGTGTTTAGGTTTATGATTACGCTCAAAACTCAATCTTCAAAAACTTAGCTACAAAAGCCTTGCACCAGTGTTCTAAATCTCCACCGCTGGTGACTCTACACACAACAAAAATCATGAGGTCTTTCAATTGGGTTGTAATGGGGCCAAGGTAGAACAATTAAGGTATGGAACAATTTTGGTCTTGTGGTGCTCATAATCCGGGAACCAAGGAAGCTACCAAATCATAAAACCACTCATAAACATCTCATACCATATCTCTATAATGTCAAACAACACCAATCTCAAGCATAAAACTTTAGAAACCATAATCAACTCCTTTTATTTTTCTTCTTCTTTTTTTTCTTTTTTTTTTCTTTTTTTTTCTTTTTTTTTTTCAATCATTCATGCTATATCAAATGATTTTCCTTGACTTTTACCCCTAAGTGAATTTTATCCTCCTTAGGTCCCAAGTAATAAAAATGCTAGCAAGAATCAAACATCTCAATAATACACCTCCAACATACCATCCACCACTACAAACCATCATCCACACTATAGATATTCACCAACCATTCCTAAATTCCCGGATGGGGTCAGGCTATAATTGGCTATGGAATCATCTTGTGGAGCTATAAAAGAATAGGCAATAAGGCTCAAACTGGCTTCAAGCAAAGGATAATATGTAAGGTGGGAATAGAGTCAAATAGGGCTAATAAAGGTGCCTCAATCATGTTTAAGTCATGTGCAGAAATCATAATATGCAGTCTTGAACAAGATATCTCAATGCAAGTCAAAGAGGAAGTAATCGAAGAGAGTACACACAACAAGCAAGAGGACTAAATAAAGTGTAGTCCTGAATAGGCCAAAATAAGCTCACTAGGTCATGTCCAGAACTTCAAGATCACCCAAAAATTCAAGATTTTATGTGCTCAATTATTAATCAATCATGCCCACCAAATAGTATAGAAAACATATATCAAAGGCTTCAACAATCCAAGCACATCATGGGGCATAAATCTCAATAGAAAATATAGAGGACAGACGGCATCCACATGGGGAAATAAGACCTATTCCTAATAATGCAAGAACTAAAACTATATTTATTTATTTTTATTTTTTTTTCAGAATAGAAATAACAATTATAGAAACTAAATATGCATACAACCAATATAAATAAACATGCAACCTTAAAACTTAAAATGCAATGCAAATTAGAACCAAAATACAGAGAGTTTTCAAGTCTTCTCCCCCACACTTAAATCTAACATTGTCCTCAATGTAGAAAAGAGAACAAAAAAATCAAAATAAACATAAAAGGGAAAAGAAAAGAAACAACTAACATGATCACTGCTGAGGTGGTGGAGGCGGCGGATATGGTGGGAACTGTGGATAGGCGAATCGATAGAAGTCCTCTTGCCTCTGCCAGATCTACTCCTGCATCCGTCGGATCGCCGCCTGGCTCTCAGAGACCTCCTCCAGGTGGGAAGTCAAGCCACGTACATCTCGACGAACGTCGCCGACCTCCACGTACAGCTGCTGGTTGTGGTCCCACATCGCGTCCTGGCGCTGGTGCATCCGCTGCTGGTTCTCCCACATTGCGTCTTGACGACGCGACATCATCTGCTGATGCTCCCACATAGTGTTCTGCCGGAGAGACATATCAGCCATCTGCTGTGCCAACGAGTAGTAATCTGGACCAGCACCTCCAGCTGTGCCAGAAGGTCCAACTCCTCCAAAATCTGGCTGAACTCTGGGAACATCCTCAGCATCTGCATCTTCCTGCTCAGCATCAGGAACCTGCTCCTCCTCCTCATCATCATCCTCATCCATCTCATCTCCCATGTAAAAATCAGCAGCAGTAGGGCCAAATGGGAGATGACGGGGCAAACTCAAATGGATCCTCCCCTGATGGCCTGCCTTCCAGATCCACAGCGGTGCTCTGCCCTCCAGGTGGCCAGTTTTCCTCAACTGGGCCTCATCATAAAGAAATGATCCATGCTGAATGTCATGGACGGCGCTCATATCGATGCATGCGCGAGCAATGAGGGTGATAAGACCCCCAAAGCTAATGGTTGCCTTGCTGCGCTTGTCCAGGATATCCTTGCAGTTTATTAAAAACAGATCTACCCAACCTGGCACTACAGGGCTCTCTGGCGTCAGACACCATAAAAATGACATGTCCTTCAGCGAGATCTTGTTGACCTCAGCCTGTGCGAAGAAGATGTTCGCCAGAACCTTGTGAATCAGTCGTAAGGCAGGATGGCGAATGCTGGAGTTGTACTGGCCTTTCTTGACCTCAAAAGGCACCTTAGTAGATGCCATCCAGAAAGCCACAGGGCCCTCTCCTTTGCAGACATCAAGCCAACCAGCGGTCGGCGCATCAGTAACACCCAGAATTTGTGCCAATCTCTCCTTGGATAATGTGTAATCCCTCCCAAGCAACCGAAAATCAATAGAAGCACGGTTTAGACTCAAGGTTGCTAAAAATTCTTTACATAGGCTTGGATAAGTGGGAGCATTCTTCTCTAAAAACCCTCCTAGGCCTCCATGCTCTAATAGCTGCCTAGTGCAGGCATCCATCTGTAATAATCTCAAGGTAGGTTCATGAAAAAAATTCGTTACAAAGAAGTTTCTAGTGTTCAAAGCAGTCCATCTCTCCTTCTGATTTCTATTCATTCCATGTGGTCTCGACATTTTGAATCTGAGCTACGAATTATTACCCAAAAGAATGGAAATCAAGAAAAACTCACGGCAAATCAGTCTCTGCAGTGGCCGCGGGGCAGCCGAAGGTGGCGACGGGGCGGCCGGCGACAGGGGTGGCCGCGGGGCGGTGGATCAGGTGACGGGGCGGCCTAAGAATCGCCAGATCTGGAACTTCCATTGTCGGATCTGCTTTCCGACGTCCCTAACTTCCTCCCTCCGTGGTGGATTTGAAGAAACACTTGGAGATTTCTTGGGAGAAGGCCGGTTTTTTGTGTAGATCTAGAAGAGAGAAGCAATAAGGTGGATAGTGTGGAGGAAGAAGATGAGAAAAGAGAATTTATGTGGAGCTTTGGGTGAAGGTAGGATGATTTTGGTGAAAGAAAGAAACTTGGAGGTGTGCTTCAATGGAGTTTCAAGAGGATGAAGAAGGAAGATGAAGAGGAAGCAATGGCGAGGGGGCGGCTATGTGAGAAATAGTGGTTAGGGTTTATGTTTGGCAAGTGGGGGCCCACACGGGCCCCTAAATTTTTTTTTTCCATCCGGAAGAGGCCGCGGGGCGGTGGATCAGGTGACGGGGCGGCTGGCGATTCCGCGAAGGATTTCGCGCGTCGCCTCGGCCGCGGGGCGGCTCGGCTGGCGACGGGGCGGCCGGCTTCGTTTCCGCCATTTCACTTTGTTCTTCCCCTGCAGTGTTAGTATGGCCAAACCAACCTAAACTAAAAAGTAGTAAAATGCACAAATAAAATAGAATCTAGATTACTTACCTTGGGTTGCCTCCCAAGCAGCGCCTTTGGTTACCGTCATTGGCTCGACGTTATAGTCATCCACTCATTCAAGACTCAAGCGGACATCGACAGCGCCCTCAAAAGCAAATCAAACTCTCGTGCCCAACCGATATTCGAATGCACACTGAAAATGAAACAATTGGTAATTAAAATTTCAGCAGTGAGGACCATTACCAACTTACCCTTCATTCGAGCTTGATTCTCCCTCGAGGGTATGTAAGACCACCAACACAGTTCTGTTGGGGGTTTGTTGAAGTAGTGGCTCCAAGGATCGATATATTCACCAAAATCTCCCAATTTGCAAAATGTACCAGTTTCTTGTTCAGGAACCACGGAAATTAGTTCCAGACTTGGCTCTTTGATAGGCGAGTTGGAGATGATTTCTACGAATGAAGGGGGCATCGAAACATCCTCACTCTCTATGGACGTCCCCTGAGATTTCCTGTCGATAACCACTCGATGCTCTTCTTCATTACCAGAGAATTCATTGTTGTCTGCATCTTGGCTTTCATCAAGTTGAGGAATAGAATGCACCTTAACTATCAACTCTTTCAATGTTTGCGAGAGTCGGATAATTGCTTCCCCATTTTGATTCATAGCTTCCCCAGTTTGATTCACTATCTCACGTAATTGCCCTATCTGCTCCATTAAGGCAATGGTTGACTCCTCCATGGATGGGTCGGAGTACTCCATTGGTTGAAACGTCGAAGTGTAGGATTCTTCCTCTGCTGATTGGTCACCCATGTAGCAGAGAAGGTCCCATAATTCCGACACTCCTAAACCAGCAAAGCTCCCATTGTTTATGGACCTGGCAAGTTCTCGGGTCTGAGGAGCCATGCCCTCAAAAACGCAAACCACCACATCTCGCAAACTATCTCGGAAACCCCGTGAATAACGGATGTTAAATAAATTTTGCACTCTTGTGAGGTAGTTGTGAAAATATTCTCCCTGAAACTGCCATAACTTCAACATCTAGAAATATTAGTAATAAGGTGTCGTGAACCGTAAGATAGGTCCACGACGGGGTTAGAGGTAAATATATACAAAAGTTAGCAATTAAAATAACACAAGAATTAAATAAGAAGTCCCCGGCAACGGCGCCAAATTTGACAAGAGGAAAACCTGTCGTTGTTCTTGCCAAAGAATACTCAAACTCACAACTAGTATAGTGTGTAAGCAAGAGGTCGATCCATAGGGAAATCTATCAATTCAAGTGCAAGTCTAATTGCTAATAGAGAATATGGGGGGTTTTGGTGTGAAAAAGGTCCGCCTTTTATCAAAGCGGAAGCAATCAAACAAAGGAAATTAGTTTTAGAATGCAGTGGAGAGAAATAGGTTCACCTACAATTTATCACTTCGATTGATGAATTCGATCCTTGTTTCAGCCTCTAGTTCTTGTCTTTTCCTATCAATGTCCTTGTCCAGATCTTAGGTAAATTACTAGTCCTACGAGTCCTAGCAACCCTTATCTCTAAATAACCCTAACACGGTTAAGATTCAACCTAGAGATAGCATTAAGATTATGAATTAACCAAGGTACACATAACATCAAGCTACGAGTCGATATTCAACATGTATTCAACTTCCTACACATCCAATTAGTCCTACGAGTCCTAAAGGGATATGATTGCCACTTGGGTTAAGGTTCGCTACGAGGAATCTACAAAACCCTAGCAATTGAATGAATCTTCTCTAACTAGTTGATCAGGCCAGAGAGAATAAAACACATTCAAGCAATTAAGCACAAGGAAGTCAAAACATTGCAATAGGAATAAGAACTAGATTAAGAAACTCACAATTCAACAATCAAAGATCCAAACTGTAGGCGAAACCTCGAGAGTTTAGTTGCTCATGCTCAACGGCGCTCTCAACAATGGTGTAAAGTGCATAAGGTTTTTGAAAGAATAACTAGAAAAGCCTTAAATAGTCTAGAGAAAGTCGGCCCAAAATAGCTTAATAAAAACCCTAAGTAAAATCCGGATTAAATGTTCAGCTACTGTACGGGCCGCGGGGCGGCCGGCGATCAGCGAAGTTCCTCGTTTCTTCCTTCGAGCCGCGGGGCGGCCAGAGATGCTGCGGGGCGGCCTGTGACTCTTCCGAGTTCTCCTTCTTTGTTTCCAGAAGCTCCTGAGTATTCTCCTTAGCTTATTTTTGCTCTTTTCAAATCCATTTCACCTCCAATCTACTTTACCTGAAATAAACCATAAAATCCTGTAGATTCCGCCTCTTCTAACTCAACAAGTGATAATGCAAATTCAACTAAATAAATGCAATATTCACACCTAAATAATGCTAAATGTAGTCTATTATGCAACAATAAACATGCTCTATCAATACATCTTGAGATTAAGTTCCAATGGAGCCTGAACTGATCGAGAAGCATTGAATTTATCCTCTTTTAGAAGATCAAGGGCAAACTTCCTCTGAGACAAGACAATTCTCAATTGAAGAAGAAAATAGTTGAGATCTGGCCCAGATATTTGATTTGGAACTGGGAATGAAGTTGTTGTTTGAGAAGAGTAATTTTATCAACAACATCACCTGTTAGTGGCACATCATCCACATAAACAACAACCAACACGATTTTCTTATCAAAATGCTTGATGAATAAGGAATACTCATTCTTTGATGAATTATATCCCTTGTCCCGAAGAAACATCGAAAGCTTTGAGTACCATTGTCTCGAAGCTTGTTTTAACCCATATAATGGTTTGTTAAGCTTGCAAACAGGAACCCCATGTTCCAAAGATGGAGGAGGATAACAAAGAGGAATCTTCATATATACACCCTCAAACAAATCTCCATGTAATTAAGAACGCGTTATTGACATCAAGTTGGCTCATCACCCAACCCTTTTTAGGAGCTACTACAATCAAACTTCGAACGTGGTCATCTTCACAACTGGAGAAAACGTCTCTGTGTAATCAATTCATGATTTCTGGGTGTTTCCTTTGATAACCAATCGAGCCTTGAAACGTTCAATGCCACCATCAGCCTTGTATTTGATCTTGAAGACCCATTTGCTAGAGATTGGTTTCTTCCCAGCAGGCAAAGCCACCACATGCCAAGTGTGATTGCCCTCCAAAGCTACAAATTTCAAATCCATGGCATCCCTCCATTCATTATGCTTAACTGCCTCATTATAGGAGCAGGTTCATGATGTTTCTCCATAGAAAGAGCAAGTTATTGACTGTAATAAGAGAAAGCAGAGATAGATGACTTATGAGCAGGAATAAGTTCAGCAAGCAATGAACAATTGGTTGGAAGACCTTCTTAAACCTTCTTAACAAGATAAAGTCGTGGAAACATAAGAGAACACATAATCCTTGAGATGAGCAGGAGGATTTGTCTGCCTGGAAGACCTTCTTAAACCATCAACCACAGGAGCGTGAATTACTGGAGGATCATAACCATCAGGAGGATCAATAGGGACATCGGGCACTGGCATTGGAAACATAATACTTGGAATGGAAATTTCGAGTTGGCAAAAGGAATAATGTGTTCAGAAAACACAACATCTCTAGACACAGAAAAGAGCTTACTATCCAACTCGTAGACTTTGTAAGCCTTCTTACCAAATGGATAGCCTAAGAACACAAGGAACACTTCTTGGCTTCAACTTATCCTTGGCACATCCAGTAATAGTCTTGTAACAAAGGCAACCAAAAACCCTTAAGTGATCATAATATGTAGTTGTATTGAATAAGAGTTCAAATGGAGTTTTCCCATTTAACAGCTTAGAAGGAAACCTATTAATGAGATAGGTAGCGGTAAGAAGACATTCACCCCAGAAATTGATGGGTAAGTGAGAATGAAACAAAAGAGCTTGACATGTTTCCAATAAATGTTTATGCTTCCTTTCTACCACACCATTCTGTTGAGGTGAATGTGCACAAGAGGTTTGATGTATGATCCCTTTTTGAGAAAAGAAAACTTTGCCTTCATTGCTAGCTCCAAACTCGCATTATCAGTTCTTATCTTTTTAACAAAAGCACAGAAAATTGCGTTTCAACCAAAGCCACAAAGGACTTAATCGATTCAAAAGCTGAAGATTTAGACTTCATCAAATGAGTCCAAGTAGCTCTGCTATAATCATCAATAATGATGATAAAATAACGTTGACCACAGTGATTAGGGGTAGCATACGGACCCAAACATCAATATGAACAAGCTCACACAAAGTATTTGATTGTCTAACAAAACGAGGAAATGGGAGTCTTTATTGTCTAGCTACCTTTTTGACAGACCACACATGAGTCAAGTGTGTTATTGCTATAATCTTTGTTAAATCCTAAAGAAGCAGAAATCTGGAACAACTTGTATTAAGGAAGATGTCCCAATCTCAAATGCCAAATGGTTTGATCAACAGAAGCCACTGAATTTAAAGAATTCTTCAGTAACTGCAAAGGTCTCAGAGCACCTTGAGACATCACGTATAGCCCATGTCTAGTTTCACCAATTACTAGTGGCCTCTTCAGAGAAATGGCCTACACAGTGCAATGTCGATGAGTAAAAATCAGCAGGCATTGAGACTGTGCACACAACCATTGAACAGAAAACAAATGATAGTGATCGAAATGTCGGCAACAACACATTTCTGAGATGTATTTCAGAACTGAACATAATATCTCCACACATCTGAACTTCAACTTTGTGATCATTTAGCAGAGATATATAATAAACAAGGTCATGATAAAAGTCTAATGTTAGACAACAAACACTTGTCAAAAGTCATATATATGCTCACTAGCACCCAAGTCAATGATCCATTTGTTGCTAGGAATATTAACACTACCATACTCTGAATGTAAACAAAGTGAAAGGATATAGGAAATACCAGTGAAATTCACTGAGACTCCATCAACTTCTTGGTTTCGAGACGAATTCTGTGCCTTGAGTCCATTCAGCACACTCATAATCGCTGAATTCGATCATCATAAAGCATCGAAGAACCGGTTACATTCGAACTAGTGCTAGTTTCAAACTCTACATTCCCTGCAACTTTTTGTCCTCTATTGTTCTTGAAATTAGAAGGGAATCCAATGATCCTAAAACACCTCTCCTTCTAGTGTCCTTGCTTCTTACAATGGTCACAAATCACAATAAATTGAGAAGGTGCATATTGCCTTGAAAAACCATCAGATTGCTTGGATTTGTCAGAAAATCCCTTTTGGCGTTGAGTAGAAACATTCAAAGATGTTGAATCGTTCGAGAACTGTGTAATAGCCTTTACCTCCCTTTTAGTTTCTTCGTGATCGAGCATCGAGTATGCTTGGCTAACAGACGAGAGATGAGACATCAATAAGATCTCATCTCTCACTACCCTACCGTATATGACTCATTCAATCCCATTAACATGCATCTGCATCAACTTTTCCTCTTGTTCTTGCTTCAAATTCTCTCGTTGTGCACCACAATTGCAGACTACAAGCTTTCTCAAGGTGGCCAGTTCATTCCACAGTCTCTTGATCCATGTGAAATACTCAAAAAATCCATCTGTTCCCTAGCTGATCGATCGAAGCAATAGCTTTCTTAATCTGGAACACATGAGCTCCATTTGGATGATCGAATCTTTCCTACAGATAACTCCATATGTCCTTAGCAGAAGTGAAATACAACACGCTTTCGCCGGTGTCTTTGTCAAGCGTATTGAGATCGCCATATCATTACAACGATCCCAAACTCGTGCTCTTTCTTCACCATTCGCATGTCGCTCGCACAAACCATCAATGAAACATGTCTTGTTCTTGGATGAGATTGCGATCTGCATCGCTCGCTTCCATGAATTGAAGTCGCTTTTGTCATTGAACGTCTTCGACACTAAGATCACACCTAGATTGTCCGAAGCGTGCAAATACAGATGATCTCCAGTGTCGACGATTCCCGCTCTCCGACCATCACCAACAACTCTCACCATCTCTAGATTCATATCGAAAACACTGATAAAAGTGTTGATCGAACGTCAGTGCCCTGATAACATGTAAAACTTGAAGAAATTCAAGTTTGTAACACCAGAAACCAGAGAATAAAACACAAATTGAAGGAAGAAGTTGAACTTGTAAATGGGAGTCCGAGAGGGTTTTCTCTCTTTTCATTTCATTGAAAAGAAAACCAATTGTCTCAAATTTGTTACAACTGAAACCAAACTGAAATGCATTTATATTCAAACAGAGTGTGGTCCAAACTAAAACGACGTCACTTCACTCCTTCTAATTGTCTTCCTTGGTCGAATTGATCGACCTTGGTAGTTGGTACTCTCCAACAAGGTACGGTTGAAATCTTCGTTGAAAAGCTAATTAAACTTTAGCAGCCTTGTCAAATATTATTGTATTGCATTTTGTATTCTTTTTTCTTCTTCGGTCATTTTATTTATTTATTTATATATATTATTTTAACTGAGAAAAAATGGTGGCTTTTTTATCATAAACCGACGACCTTTTATCCTAAAATAACATAATTTGTTATCATATTATATATAGAGTTATATTTATGCCGTTTTAATTTAATTCAAAACAATACGTACGTACCGCAACTATATAATTATGCACCTCCAAAAATTTGACACTAAATTAAATATCCGATCTCCAACACAAACCAAACCAATATCCGATCGACCATCAAACAAAACAAATAAGCCATAAGAAAAGAATAAATACATAAAATCACATAAAAAGAGTCAGCTTAGGTTTGAGCTAACTTCATTAATATGCAGGCGGCAGGGTGGTGTAGACCAAGGTAGGGATGGAATACAGCCTCGTGTCGTTGCCGAGTGATCGGTAGGTGGTCGGAAGAGGGGCGCCAGAGATACCGCGGTTTTCGTTGGTGGGAACGCTGCACGGGCCGGGGGGTGAGTCCTCCAGGAACACCCTGCAGCCGGTGAACTTCAACGGACCCATCTCGTAGGCGGAGAGGTTGATCTTGAAGTAGCCGTTGCCATCGGTGGCCTTGGTCACCACCGAGAATGGCGACGAGTCGTAACCCCCACGCCCTCTCAGTGCTACGCACGTAATCCTTGCCAATGCCCCTACATGTATGTATCGCATTCGTTCAAGTATGTTTAGAACTCATGTGTATATAGAAAGGATGCTTTATCAACATATCAAAAGAGTCTCATATCGACAGTATTAACTAAAATAAGCCTAGTATATGACAATTGGTTTTATAATGAAACATTATCGTCTTATATGTCAGGCTACTATCACAGATTCACATGTGCACATATCATCATGTGGATAGAGATTTTAAAAAATTTGTAATTATTATTTTAATGAAAATAATCCGACACTAGATTGGCCACAACCTTATATCCATTGCCATAATAATTATTTTTACTTTTATATAAATTAATCTTAATTGATTTTATATATAGCCACTATTGATTTAGCCACGCCTTCCCTAGCGGAAAATAGTAGCCAAAGACATGATTTCGCAAAAGCCGTACATGGTATTGGCCACGACCATGGCAATGCCCAGAGCATTGCGAATGGCCTCGTATCATTTGCCACTAATTGGTCGTAGTCATTTTAACTTGCCTCTAACTCACCTTAGGTGTGGCCGGTTTCACGGCTATTTGTCATTGTTGAACTGTGGCTAGGATTAGTCACGAGCAAAAATCCCACGGATTGAGCCACCATGGCTAATGTCGTGGCTAAACCTTAAGTATGGCTAAATCCATGGCTCGTGAATGGCTAAATGTGTGACAAATCCATGGCTAGTACTATGGCTAAAACCACATAAATTTGTAGTGAATCATGTTTAATTTATTATCTGTTTTGGGTTTAGACCCATAGTCTGACTACGGTTTTATGAGTCTCTATATATACTCATGAAACCTAACATTTTGTAACCCTAGTTTCTTGCTTGCCTCCATAATAAAGAACCCTATTATTCTGCTCGTGAAAGTAGGTAACACATCGTTGTCGAACCACGTAAATCTCTGTGTCTTTCTTTTCTGTTATCGTTCTCGTTACAACCGATTAATATTTCAGTGTTCACAATTTACTTTAAATCTTGTCTGTATATCTTTATGATCTAATGCTTCAGATTTGTTCATATGTTATACTGTAAGGGGAATTTACATTGGATCTTGAATACGTACTCCGAGTAGTTTAAGCTTTTGTGTTAGAAAGTAAATATCGAAACTGATGAACATATATAATAAGGAACAATGAAATATTACCGGGGAGAGGGAAAAGCTTTCCGGCTTTCTTGCAGTAGATGGTGCCTTGAATGTGAACCTTGTATCTATCATCCATGGGCTTGGCGATATAGGCGGGCGCCTTTCTGTAGGTGGGTTTCTCGTAGTCGGCAGTGGCAAGTACAGCCAGGGCGAAGACCGCGAGAGAGGCGAAGAGGAGATGGGAGGAAGCCATGGATGTAGCTTTGTATGGAGGTGCTTGGTTTAGGGCTTTTAGATAGAGATTAGTTTATCTTACTGGCCTTGTTTATATAGGGTTAAAGAGCTTAATGTTTCTTTTCCAATTATGATTTTTAAATTTCAGAGTCCGGGTATTTTGGTTAATGAAATTAAATTTTCAGGAGTTGGGTGCACGTTGGATATTAGTGAAATGCATGTAATCAAATATACATTTTTGACATGTTCCACATAGATCAATTCAATAATATTCTTTATGTCATTGTCTTTATATATTTCACAAATCAGTGGAATTTGTTTTCCGTTTTTGTGCAGCTTCTTGGGCCCATTTTAGATCTGGGCAGTTAAAAGTGTAATGATTTAGGCCCAAAAACAAAGGCCCATTTCTAAGGGATGGTGGGTTGCAATCTTTTTAAGGTGGCATGTTGTGGAGAGAGAGTCACTATTTTTTTTTCCAGGGAAATAAATAGTTCAGTTTGATCGGATTCATCCGCATTATTTTTTTTTTATTTTTTTTTGGAAGCAAGGTAAAATTTAGGAAATCCGCCGCCGACCGAGCCTCTTTCCTAGCGCGTCCAAATGGACGAGAACAGCAAGTTCTTGATCCTCCAAGCTATCATCGGCAGGGATGTTGTAGGCCAGAAGAGCGATCCTGTCGGCTACCGCATTCGATTCCCTGAAAACATGATGAATAGTAACATGAGACATATAATATAAATTCGTTTTCGTATCTGCCATTAACAGCTCAATGTTCTAGGGACATGACCAGTCACCTAGGAGAGCCTTTATAACAACCAGACAGTCTCCTTCGATCAGAAGGCAATTAGTTCCCAGCAATTTAGCCCTAGCCACACCCATGTGAAGGCCCAATGCTTCTGCGTAAACCGCTGAACTGTTGTTACATCTGCCTGACCCTAAGGCAAGTATGTTGCCGCAATGGTCGCGAATAGCATAGCCATAGGTTCCTTTCTCCGACTGACAATACGAGCCATCAAAATTTAACTTGTAATAACCAGCAGGTGGTCTCTCCCAAGGGTTAGTTTTATGCTGCTCGTAGCCGGTAGATTTCCGGTTTGTTAATTGCGCCTTGCCTGAACCATTTCGTTCTGAGTTATACACTTTGTTAGTTTGTTTGTTACTTTCATTCCAAGTATGACTTGAAGTGTTGCAGAAGAGGGCAATCTCCTGTGTTTTGACAGAAGTCACATGTTTGAACACAAGTTGGTTTCTGAAAAACCAAATACTCCACCAAGCGAAAGCCAGATACCCGGTCTTTTCCTTCCCAAGGTTTACAAAAATATTGTTTAGAATGGTACTTGCCTTTGAGTCCGTTGTTAAGCCTATATGATTCGGTATTTCTATTTTATGTTCTAAAGACATAGGATAAGATCCTAATTTGAGAAAGATTCTCTATCAAAAAAATAATAGATCCAAATAATATAATTAAAAAAAGCTAAACTAATTAAAATTTGAAAAATATTTCCAAATTACTACTCTTATCCTATGCCTTTTGAGCTTTTAAATCCTAGTTTATTTCGATCGGGTTCAAGTTCAACTGTCTTACGCTGAGATTCGGTATTATATAGTCCATTTAAGAGGTTGTCCTCTCGGTCCTTTCCCACGCGATAGATGGCTGTCGTCGGAGGCTAGGCTCCTCTCTTCCCCTCGTGTTGTTGGACGTCAAGGCCCGATTGGCCCGTAGTACTGGGCCCGTGAACTATTCTTTCAACCCAAGGTTTTACTTTGGGCCCAAAATGCCCAGAAAAAAATACAATAATTTATGTTTCATATATATTTTTCTCACATAGTTATGTATATTTATGTCTTTGAACAATGAACAAATATGCTTACCTACTTCAAGGAAATCCACCCGAAAGGGCTTGATAAAAATCCTGAAAGGGTCTTGATAAAATCCTGAAAGGGCTTTCTGGTGCGTATTGACGTACTACAAGGGTGGTTCTCGGCTGCATTTTTGGTGTTTATCGGCGGTCCTAGTCTGAGTGGAGGCTCTGGCGTCAGTGGCGGCCGCAGGATTGGCTAGAGGCGGGGCGAAATTTATGCTTCGGGATTTTTTTTTTTGTCAATATATATATAATGAAGAATTTTTTAAAAAAATATATTGAAAGAAAACAATAAGTTTGGTCTAAATATGATATTTTGGTAAAAAAAAAATTGATAAGATGGAAAAGTAAGTAAAAAAAATCGTTTAAACATGACATTAATATTTAAAAAAAAACATACGAATAAAAATTAGAATATTTAAAAAGAAAAATTGTAGCATAATTAATACTCTTATTAAAAAAATATTAAAAGAAAACTGTAAAATTGATTTAAATATAACATTTATAATAGAAAAAAATTGATAAGTAAAAAAAATATTGCAAAAGGTAAAGAATGAGATTTGAATTTATGACCTTTTGCATTTAAGGATTTCCCTTTTCCTTTCTTTACCGACTAAACTAGACAACACATGTGTTCCTTTTTACATTTTTTTTTTATTTTTTACCTTAATTTTTTTTCCATATACCTACATTTTTCCGTCGCCGTAGGAAGGGGCGGCCGCCCCCTTGTGCCCCCCCCCCCCCAGGCGCCACTGTCTGGCATCTGGTGTCGGGTCTGTATGTCGTCGTGGTGGTGTGCATCGAGACGACTCCGTGTCCGGATATCTCCTTGGAAGATCGTTTTCATCGCCCACATGGACTCCTAATGTACCTCTGGGCAGCAGTGTGATTGTTTGGTTGCGCTTGGCTTCGAGTCTTAGTCTACGTTGTCCCCGGTGAGGGTTAGGCTCGTTTCTTCGTTTAGGTCTGTTTGTTTGTCACTTCTTGTATAGCACTGCCTTTTTATTTTAGGTTATATGTTTTGACAATTCTATGCCAACTTTATCGGTCTCTCGATAACGTAGGTTTTTCTGGTTCTCGAATTATTTTCTAATAATAAAATTTTTTTCTATGATTTCGATTCAACCAAAATTTTTATATATTCAACTACTCTTTTAAATATAACGGTAATTTAAACTTAATAACTTCAGTTTATGCGTTTTGTTTAATTTTCAGCATTTTCTTGGAGCTATACAAATAGTTTTCTCTTTATAATATCTTGAAGATAAAGCAAAAACTAAGAAGTGGTCATTGTATTAGGCAATAACGAAATTCTTCGTGAACCATTACAACATTCTGTATTTTCTTCACACACCAAACACACGTCCAAAATAAATAAATAAATAAAATGGTATGCTCAGTCAATATAATCGCCATATATAGCTAGTGCTAGCTAGATATATACTGTAATTAATAGTAATGTAACCCAACTTTATTTATAATATGCCAAAAAACAAAAATAGATGAATCATAACGAAAATCAATTAATATTATGGGATTCACAGATTACACAAAACTTGTTAGGTAGTGCAGGTGAGCTAATAAAAAAAAAGTATTCATGCAAGGCAATTGTCAATTGGCATTCTCTTGCATGTCCAAAACCGGATTAGCGGATTGGACTTCAACTCTTTTTGGAATAAACAAATACTCCGCATTAACAAAGTATTAGTTTATTGCCTTTTATTGCCACTAACGTAATTGATTTTTGACTATTGGCTACGGGTCAATTCTTTGTGTATGTATTGACATATTAGATATTTTATGAGCTTTGATTTCGATTTTCAATTTAATTTAACTTTATTTGTTTAAACTTAGAAATGAGGTTACTAATTAATTTATTTAAGAATTTATTTTTAATTCCATATATGATACCGTTTTTTTATTTTTCCTGTTCAATAATAATATTAATATATAAAATTAAAGTTGGAAGGTGGTTGTCCCACGTTAGAAAATATTGAGATATTTTGACCAACATATAAGTTTGATGGATTACTTATCTTAGTGTCAATTGATTCTGAGATGAAACCTCATTAGGTTTGTGTGTTGTTCGTAACTCTGATTTTGTCCTCACCGGATCCAGCCAATTTTAACAATTAAAGCCTTTTGTATATTGATTTATGGGTAACTTTTAAATAACTTTATATCTTTTTTGTTTAACTCATTTATTTTGGTCAAAATTTCTTTTATTAGTAGGAAAATACTAAAGAAAATCATAAATTTGGTAATAAAAAATAAATGGAAATGGAAATTTCTATAGTTACCATGGCGTGTCATTAGGGGCGAATCCTCTTTAGGGCCAGAGGTGGCAGTCGCCCCCCCCCCCCCCCCCCCCCTAAATCAAAAATAAATTTTAATATACATATCCCTCTTGTCGATAGCTTCGATTGGATATATTATCAACTTAAATTCGATACTTGAGTAAAAAGTTATAAACATTTAAAGACTGAAGCGATATAAATTATTTTTCACATCATTTACCAAATTAATATACTTTTATCGTACTTATCATTTGTTAAACTTCGTAACTTAATACTATAACTAAACCCAAAAACTTCAAATATTGATGTTTTTTCAAGAAAAAACTTAGAAGTTCATTTTTCGGCTTCTCAACTAATCGCTTTAGGATTCACTTGTACTAGATAATGATTTAATCAACATCATTTTGTTTGATTTTAATGTGGTATAATTCACTTCACAATAAATAATCTCGGGATAATTTCTTACACGTTTCATCAACATTAATCATCAGGCATCTTTTGACATTCCTATGTTTTATACCCTTCATTGATCAGTATTTCAAATTGAAGTTAAATATTGTATGTTTAACTTAGAAAATGAACTTAATTAATTAAAAACCAATCTCATCATACTTGTAAGTGGAAATAGTATAATCACGTATTGTTTAAACTATACGATTAGCAATTAAAAAAAAAACTACTACGTAGTGTTTAATTTAATATTATGGAATACTTTAAGTTGATGGTTTTCAACAAAGTGACCGTACGAGATAAATTGATCCTTGGAAATAAACAATCTAACGGTCAAAAAAGAGTTACCACGTTAAATTAAGGTCCCGTCTTTTTTCTTACTCCATATTTTTTTTGTCTACGAAATTCCCTCCTTTTGACCTTCGACTTCAAATGTAAGAATTTTTTACACTTGAAGTCTATAATTTTACACTGGAAAAATCGTAGCCACGCGACTTTAAAATTTTGATCCCCCCGAATTGGTAAATAAAGAGCGGTCATTACGGGATTCGAACCGAGGACCTATGAGTACTACCCACAAGTCATTTCCGGTGAGCCATTCCGGAATGGTTAACTTTTCCCCCCCCCCCACCCCTACTTACTACGGTGTTAACATAATCTAATACATGTATATATGAACTCGAATTTCCCCCTAATCGTAGTCATGCGACTTTCTTTCTTCTATGTTGATTTGTGTTATTATGTCGATTGTATTGACGGTGTTCTATCTATCGACTTGGTCGGCCATCGAGTTTCAGGTATGTTTAAACTCGAATTTTTACCTAATAAAAAAAATATAGTCCGATACAAAATTCGAGAATTTCTAGTGACAAAATATCATTTTATCTATTGACAAGATGCATCAATGTTCTTTTAAAATTTATAAAATAATTACGGTTTGGCAAAAAAAAAAAGAGTAAATATGACCAAATTTGATATTTCTAACCTATATTAAATCAATTTCTCTCAAATATAACAACCATAGTAGAAGAACAACAATAACTCACACAAAATCCACATTAAAAAAAGGGTAAACTGCATAAAACCACCCTCTAAATACACCATATTGCTTAAAATCACCCCTTAAATGCCTAATTGCTGAAAACCACCCTTTATAACCATTCCGTTAGCAATCGACCACCCATCCACTTATTCCGTCTAAACTTCCGTTAAGTATGTATATTTTTAAATATACTTTAATTTAATGTACCCAATTTTAATAAATTAAATTAATTAAACATGGATAAAAAAAAGGGTAAATTACAGAAAACCACCCTTAAAATAGGTGAGTTTGCACAAAACCACCCTTAAAATAAAAGTTTACAGAAAACCACCCATAAATTTACTTGTCTTTCAAAGAACCACCCATGACCATTTTTATTTGTAAAAAGCTATAGTTTTTTAAAAAAGTTTTTATATTTTCTTAAATGTTTTGGTTATTTTATTATATAATTAGGCTACTTTGAATACAAAAAAATGAGAAGTTAAAAATTTTAAAACACTTTTTACACATAAAAATAAGGGTTAAGGGTGGTTATTTGAAAGAAAAATAGGTTTATGGGTGGTTTTCTGTAAAAAATTATTTTAAGGGTGGTTTTGTGAAAACTCACATATTTTAAGGGTGGTTTTCTGTAATTTACCCTAAAAAAATCCCCAAATTGAGGATGTTTAAACGTATTTCTTCCATGGCAACAAACAAGGATGAAGAAGAAATCAAACCTCATGTGTCGCTCAAGTCCTAATGTTGAAACCCTTGGAAATGAAAGAACAATCCATCCAAAAACCACCAAACCCTAGCCCTCATGACAATAGCCGCCCAAATTCCTTCCAATTGAAACCAAAATTTCAATCAAGAATTCAAAAGACTGCTACTGTGTTTTCTTGTTCTCAATGGATGCTTCAAATCTTCCTCCCCATCAAATTTCTTTTGCCCAAGTTTGAATCCTTGTGAGATAAACTGTTCAAAATCCCCAAATTCTTTCAAAAGAGACCGTCTACACGGATATCCGGAAATTTGGAGTTCGATTATGGTGAATCCTCTCATATTTTGTCTTTGGAGGTGAAGAACTCAGGCGAAGACACCGCTCGACCTCCATCGTATTTGCCCACCCCTGTCACCGTCGCCGCGTACGAAGGAAGAAGAAAGGGCTACATGTTTTAATCCACTCAATTACATTAAAGTATCTTAAAAAAAAGGGTAATTTTGTCATTTCACATCTTTAACTGAATTTTGGATGGAAACATCAATGGGGTGGTCGATTGCTAACGGAATGGTTATAAAGGGTGGTTTTCAGCAATTAGGCATTTATGGGATGGTTTTAAGCAATATGGTGTATTTAAAGGGTGGTTTTCTGCGGTTTACCCTAAAAAAAACCCAAATTGATTGACATTTTAATTTGATAAAAACATTGAAGAACAGGTCTAAACTTAGCACTTTTCACCGAGCTAGCGTGTTCCCTCTACTAATTACTTAGTAAAGTTTCCTTAACCTAGTTAGTTGAGTGGGTTTCAGGATTTAAATTGACTATAAACATCACAAAATCTGGCATTTCTAACCTATAATGAATCAATTCCTTGCAAATACAACACCTAGAGTAGAAATCGTACCCAAAATTGATTCATATTTTCTTTTCTTTTTCAATTTTCGATTTTTGATTTTCAAAATAAAAATCCATTTCTACCCTAAATCAAATCGAAAATCATATGATATGCTTGAACTTAGCTTTGATCTGTATTGATAAATTGAGCTACAATTGAACCAAAATCTAACGAAATTTATGGATCTAAATGATGAAGGTGGTTCTACAAATGGTGATGACGGTTGTTGTTTGAAGGGGGTGAAGCAGGGACGGATTTAGGGGTGAGCTGCAGTTTTTCATTTTACTAGTAATATATATTATATAGGTATAAATGTACCATACTCCGTATTGTTTAAATAGCCCAGTTGGCTGAGAGGCTAGATGGGAATATTGGAGCCCCAGGCTCGAAACCCACCCTTCCGCTTAATTTTTGTTGTGTTTTTCCAACGCCACCACTTCATTTTGTCCTTCAATTTGGTGGTGGCCCGCTACCCAGGAAATCACAAACTCTCATTAAATTTTTTCACTAATTTATTTAAATTAGTGATAATAGATGAAAAAAAAAATGGATTAATTTCATCATTTAATGGGTATTTTATCCATATAAAACTTGAAAAATATTTAATAGGTAATTAACTCTGATATTGTTAATTTAAATAGAGATAAATTAAATGTCTCTAATTTTGAACTTAATAGATATAGTGATAGACGCACTGGCGGATTTAGGGGTGGGCTCGTATGAGCACGAGCTCACCCCAATCCCGAAAAAAAAATACGAAAGGTTAATTATATAAAAAGTAAAAAAATAAAAATGTCTAAATTAATTTAGATGTGAAAATAGATCATAAAGTTTACCTTGCCTAGTTGGTAAAATATAAATGGGGAACTTTTTCCTCTTTATCTAGAGTCCAAGGTTCAATTCCCACTTTTAACATTTTCTTAACTTATTTTTAACTATCTTTTTATATATAAGTTCAATTATCTTTTTAAATTGAGAATAATTAATTTCAATTAGTATTGTTTGAATTCTATTTTAATCATTCATTAGGGGTTTCCTTGAATTTTTTTTAACTAATTATAAATTTTATTCACTTCTAATAATATGGATAAATCTTTGAAATTTTTTTACACAATCCTTCACAATTAAATATATTTAAAGTTTAGCAAAACTCGTTTCATTTTTTTTTAGCCTAAATCTCGTCCACCCCTATATTACGGGCTAGCTTCGCCACTGGATAGACGAATTAAAATTATATGCAAATCTAGCCCACCCAAGATTACAATCCTGATTCCGTGCCTGGGGTGAAGGTTTGTTTGAATAGGGTTATATGAAGATGATATACTTTCTGTATCTTGCTAATATACTTATATATATATATATATATATATATATATATATATATATATATATATAGAGAGAGAGAGAGAGAGAGAGAGAGAGAGAGAGAGAGAGAAAATGGGTATAAAGTGCACACCCCTTAGGGTGTACTTTATGCACAATTGAGGACCGTTGATCTAAAAAAAATAAAAGGCTAAGATGATGCCACGTCAATTGGGTGGTTTTTAAAAAAAAAAGTGAAAAAGAAGCCCAAACTCAAATTAACGAGGGTGTAGCGCGTGTAAAGGATTTGCATAAAACCCTAGATAATGCTTTCTTCTTCGTGGAGCACTGGAGCCGCAAAGGCGAGTTGAAGGCGGCAAGTCGAGGAGGAGACGAGCGGAGGCTAGGCGGCGGCGCACGGAGGCGATGCTTGGTCCAGCTTTCCAGGCGAGTCGAGCATGTGGTCGGCCCAGCGAAGCCATTGAGGGCGGATAAAGGCAGCCGTCGCCGGGAGATTGAGGCCAAGGACGACAGAGATGGTCGACATCGGCAGATCTGGGCAGTTGTGGCGAGATCCTTCCTCCGGTCGCTTCTCCGACCGTCCTCCTTGACGGAATCCGGGATGATGCAGGCGAGATTGGGAGGGACGATGGCAATTGAGGGGTGAAACTCCTCCCGGCGCGGCGTCGATGCACATCACCGTCGGATTCAGAGGGTCGGCGACCATCTCAGACCTCCTCGCCCTATCGCCCTTTGCTGGATCCAAGCCCTCTCGCTCAGATCCGGGCCTCCTCCTCCCCTCTCGCTCAGATCCGGGCGGTTCCGGGCTATTGCCGGTGGTCGGCATCCTTCAACCGCCTCCGTTCTCCGGTGCTTCGTACCGATTCGACTCTGTCATCCTTCAACCGCCTCCATTCTCTGATGCTTCGTACCGATTCGGTTCCGGGCTATTGTCGGTGATATGCTTTTTTTTTTCTTTTTTTTTGTGTGGGGTGGGGTACTGGGGTGGGTGGCGGCGGTGGTTGGGTGGGTGGTGAGGGTGGTGAGGGGGAGGGGGAGGGGGAGGGTGGGGTGGAGGGTGGAGGCCCTGGAGGGTGGTGGGAGGAGGGGGTGGTCGGTTCGAATCCATTATATTCAATATTGTTAATTATTCAGATGAATATGTCGAATTTTGGTTGTTAGTGTTAATGTTTTGTTAATTATTCGTTGAAATTTAGATCATTATTCATCGATATATGGATGTTTCTGATGGACAAATAACATAAAACTTCTCGTATACGACCGAATAATAATTCCTATTTGTTTTTATTTCCCAAAAAATATAACTATTCTACCGAATAATATTTCAAAACTGAATGCATAAAAATTAACTCGGAATGAAAACTAAAATTGATTGACAAAAAATTAAACATTATTCGGTAGTATGTGACAAATTATTCAGTTGAAACAGTAAAATTTGATCTCAAATGGATGGAAAAATGAAATATAACATTATTCGGTTGACTCTGAAACATTATTCGGTGGAATGAGCAGTTTTTTCACAACAGCGAAATCATATCCGGAAAAAAAAAGCACGTAAGACCTTTTTAGGTGGGTCCCACCAATTTTTCTATTTAAAAAAAAAAGAAACACTCTTTTAATCCTGACCTTTCATTTACTCTCCATCAATGGTCAGGATTTGTGCACTAGATACACCCTAAGGGGTGTGCACAAGGGAACCACTCCCTATATATATATTGAAGGATTAAGTAAAAGAAATCTTGTACATTTAGAATTTTGTAAAATCACCCATACACCAAGATTACAATCCTGATTCCGTGCCTGGGGTGAAGGTTTGTTTGAATAGGGTTATATGAAGATGATATACTTTCTGTATCTTGCTAATATACTTTTATATATATATATATATATATATAAAAGGATTAAGTAAAAGAAATCTTGTACATTTAGAATTTTGTAAAATCACCCATAAATTTAGTTTTACTTTAAAGAAAAACTCACTATCCTTTCGTGTTTCCTATATGCACCGCAAATTAACTTTTAATGCTAATTTCACTTATCGGATGTTGTAACAATGTTGAATTAGACGTTGTTACAACTTCAAATTGAACGTTGCTAATACAGATCAGATTAAGCCTAATATAAGTATTAAAAAAAACAAAAAAAAATTGACTTACAACGTCCAATTTTATTTTATTTTTTGTGGGTGTGGGTGGGTGTGTGTGAATTTTTTTTTACCCTAGCAACGTCAGATCCGAAGTTGTTAGCCCGGTTCGGTCTGATCTGATCCTTCACTTCACATATTAGTATATTACAACGTTAGATTTGACGTTGTAATATAATTAATGCTACAACGTCGAATCCGATGTCGATTAATAACTCTAATCTGCAGATTTGCGGTGTATATAGGGACACCCTTATCCTTTTAATGCGTGAAAAAAGGTTCAGAAAAATTTAAACTATCACTATAGTCGTAAATATTGAAATAAAAAATAATTTATTATAAAATGGTAAATTGACATTTTCCAACGAATGGAATTTAAGTATATAATATATTTAAAAATCTATAAAAACATGTGGCCCACATCTATAAATATCTTACTAATGATATTTTATATGCTATAATAAGGGTGGTTTGGGATATAATCGGAATAGGTTTGTTTGTGAATCGGAGTCGTTTTCGTATATAAAAATATCTTTGCATTTATTTAATAATTTAGGTGAGATTTGATATCGGATTAGACGGATAGAATCGGGGTGTTTGGCAAAGGTCTAGATGAAGTGAAGGATCAGAGGTGTGTGGAGAATCATCAAATTCAACGTTTTTTATTCAATGAAGTAGGCATGCCATTTGGGCCTACAGGGTGTAACAGGTGGGCCCCATCTATCCCATTTGGATAAAGATCGGGTATCATTGGGAATTGGACCCTTTCTTTCTTCGCCGCCACGAAAGACCCCCTGGCCCACATGTTGTGAAATTAAAAAACATTACTCCTTCATTAGACAAGTACGGAGTATATGTTATATCTATATCTGTAACACCCCTTTTAAATCCCAAGGGAATGTTCGTCAGTTCACCTAAGGTTTAGAGGGACATGTAACCATACTCCCATAAACAAGATAATAATTAAACTACAATCAAATAAGCGGAAGTGAATAAAATTTATTAGTTTAGAATATCTGATCACAATAACATAAAAATTCCAAAACCATAAAGTATGAATAAATTCCAAAATAGATGAAATTAAAGTAGCGGTGCGGAAACTTTAGAGGTTCAAAACTTGTAATAAAATATTCAATAACTGATAGTCCGCTCTTCAACTCTCTCCTGCTCCGTTGCTTGCACTAGACCTGTGGAATATGGTCTGGTGTTTCGTGAGAACGAAGGACACCAGCCATCCAATAAATAGGATGGTTAGTACAATAAAGACTAGCAAATGATAGGGAAAATGTTCAGACTTTAACCTTACAGTGACCATAAAACGATATGTCTCAGGTTAAGGGAATGACACGAATATTTATAGTAGAAACTGAATGAAAAGGGTAAAAATTCACACATGACTCGGATGATCATAACGATCGATTATAAGATAGGAAAATGAATTATACTCGAGGCAGATGAGTATAATAACTAAAATGATCACCTATTTAACAGTCGATAATAAAGATAACGATAATAATAATAATAATACTACGTGGTACCGATCGGGCCTTTAACAAGGACCACGACCTACATCAGATCGTTGTTTTATCACCCCGCAGAGAATGCATTCCGGGATGGTGTTTCATGAAACCTTTTGAGGCGGTGGCTTAACGAACCACAACCTGCAAGTCAGTCTACTGCATAACTTGCCAAAGGCATAAAACCATGAAATTTTCCACAATTTTCACAAACAAAAAGGAGCAAAAGGATGGATGGCGCTCAAGCTTGACATGGAAAAAGCCTATGATAAGATCAATTGGGACTACATTAAAGCCACACTCACTAAGTTTGGTTTTGACCCCCGCTGGATTAGATGGGTTATGAGCTGCCTAACTACTACAACTTTTTCGGTTCTAGTTAACAATCGACCAGGCCCTCAATTTAAACCGAAAAGAGGTATTAGACAAGGGGATCCACTTGCACCATACATATTCATCCTTGTAATGGAAAACCTTGCAGGAAAACTACAGGAGGAGGCAAGATTAGATGATGCCTTAGTCGGTATTAAGATTACTAAAAACGGTACGTCTATTCCTTTTTTAACCTTTGTCGATGACACTATAATCTTTGCACCATCATCCCACAAAAGCATCCATACTATTCGTAACATGCTCAACAAATTCTCTAATCTATCTGGTCTTACCATAAACTATAGTAAGAGTTCTCTCCAAGTCTCTGGTAACATCAGCCCTTCGCTAGCAAATTCCCTAGCTAATGAAATGCACATTCCGGTTTCTAGAACTCTGGAAAAATATCTTGGGATTCCTCTTCTCAGTGGTAGAATTAAGAATGAGATGTTCCAAGATGCTATACAGAGCCTCAAAAAACAGTTATCTAAATGGAAAGCTTCGTCCTTAACCCAGGCTGGTCGTGTAACTCTTATTACTGGAGTTCTTAGTTCTAAAACTAACTACTTAATGCAAAACTTTTTGCTCCCCAAAGGGGTCCTCCATCAGATTGACCAAGTTAATAAGAACTTTTTCTGGAACAAACTGGAATCGGAACGATATAACCCGTTAATAAGTTGGGAAAAAATATGTAAACCAAAAGATCAAGGTGGTCTAGGCATAAGACTAGCTGAAGACCTCAATATTAGTCTTCAGATGAAACTCTTATGGAAACTGTACACCAACAATGGCAATGTATGGGTTAAACTTATTAAAGAAAAATACTTTCAAGAACAAAACATAATGAATGCAACTCCTACAAACCCCTCGTGGCAATTCAGCCGCCTTCTACAACTTCGTGATAAATTTTTGCAAGGTTTACATTGGATAGTTGGAAATGGGGAAACTATAAACGTCTGGAATGACCCTTGGGTGGTAGGTTGTAATCTTCAAAACTACCAACTCTCACATGACCCTAATCTAAAAGTTTATCAGTTGATCAATCAAAATAAACAATGGAACCTACAAGTTCTTCAACATCTTTTTCCAAATAGTATTGTCGACTAAATTCTAAAGATCAAAATTCCCTCTTGGGAGGCCAGTGATAAACTAATTTGGAAGCTTAATGCGGATGGTCACTTCACGACCAAATCGGTCAAACAGATTATAAACACTCGCAATCAGAATGAGGAAAGAGGAAAATGGATCTGGAACCTAAATCTCCCTCCTCGTATCAAGAACCTCATTTGGAAACTAGCACAAGATGGATTTGCAACTAAAGAAAGACTCAACCGTTTTTTCAATAGAGTTCCTTCCCAATGTTGTCTTTGCAATGACAAAAATGAAGATAGTGATCATCTTTTCAAGCATTGCACCATCACCAAAAGAATCATAGCGGCCTACGAACAAATAACGGGTAAATATGTAAGTTATGTAAATAACCATGTCACAACTCTTAAAGAACTCTCACATTCTAAACCATCCATACCGAACTTTGAGGACCTTTGTTTTATTTGGCAAGCAATTTGGGAAACCAGGAACAACATAATTTTTAAAAACAAAAACATTGTATCTATCTCACATATTGCGATTAGAGCTTATGTGCAGGTGAGAGATTGGTTGATTGCTAATCCTAATAAAAGTCTGAAACAAGACAAACGGAGGATTGTAATCAAGTGGAAAAAACCGCCTAGGGCCACCTACAAAATTAATGTAGATGGCTCAACTAAACCTACTAGTTTTTGCCAAGTAGGTGGGATTCTTAGGAATTGTGATGGAACTGTGATGGATATTTTTCAGCAGCAGGTAGATAGTGGCTCCGCTATCGAAACCGAAGCAGCTGCATTTTGTGTAGGTACAAAAGTGGCCTGGCAAAAAGGTTTACGCAGAGTAATTATTGAAGGTGACTGTCTGGAAGTAATCAAGGCTATAAACGGTGATGCAAGACCTAGATGGGAGATATGGTGGCAGATTGAGCTAATCAAGAAGATGCAATCAGAATTTGAGCACATAGAGTTCAAGCATTGTTTTCGTGGAGCTAATGACGCCACAGATTTCATAGATAGATGTAATGACATTTGTAATATGGATACTCTCCCTTTGAATAGGGAATTCTGTAACATCATCCATAAGCATAATCAGGGTTGCGTTCTGTTTTAAGAACTGTCCCCTTTTTGTCTACTAAAAAAAGTGCATTTAAAAATGACACTAGAAAATCGAAATTGTCATTTTTTACTCTCTAATTGATATATGTTATTTTTAGATAAGTCATACTAGCTTGTTGTGTTCATGAAAATTAATAGTTGCCGGACACATTCGTTTTTCTAGGTCATACAACCATTACTCTTGATCCTACCACAAATTTAGAATTGCATGTATTCATTCAAAAGAGTGCTATAAAATGAACTACGAATCGTGTCTAACAGGGACGAAGCCAGAAAGTTTTGAGCGGGGGCTCATCATAGTCAGTGGTGGCTGCAGGATCCTCCGAAAGGTGGGGCAAAATTTTCTAGTGTGTACTGAATTATTGGCCTTGAATAAACTTCTTTACCTAAGCTACGATTTTCAACTTAGCAGTGGATTATAAAAAAGTAGGCTTACATTTGCTTACATTTGCTTTGTTGCTATGATAGCTGTTTCTCGTCATTCATTGGAAATTCAGGCATTTGTCATATTTAGGAGTGTAAACTTATCGAAATTCAATCATGTTAAATTCAAGTATTTTGCATATTAGCTAGGATTGTAAACTCACCAACTTTATAATATCTTTTGGTTCCCAAAGACATGATAGAAATTGTGATTTAAATATATAGGTTACGAAAATACAAATATTGCATAAAGCTTCACAAATTCAATTCACAAACCCCATATTCAATTCATAAATTTCATTCTCAAAATCACATACACAATAATTAAAACACAAAATTTATTCTCAAAATCAAAACTCCAATGAAAATTTCACAAAATTTATTCTCATAATCAAATCATAATTTCGCCAATTTTATGAGGTTTAATTAGTTTATAGCTAAATAATTTCTATATAGTAGGGAGCTCGAGAAGTGGGAACATAATTAAATAAGGGGGTAGAAACATAGAGAGTATGTGCAAGTTGAACAAAGAATAAAAAAAAAACTTTTTTGAGGGAGGCGAATTTTTTTTGAAAAAAAAGGTTAATTTCACCAATTTTATGAGGTTTAATTAGTTATGGCTAAATAATTTATATATAATAGGAAAGCCGGGAAGTGGGAATATAATTAAATAAGGGGTAGAAACAAAGAAAGTGGGGTGTAAGTTGAACAAATAATAAAAAAAACTATTATTAAGGAGGTGAAACTTGTTTTAAAAAGTGAGGCTAGTGGGACTTGAACCCCTTACCTTTGGTCTAACATTAGTTTCCTTCTTTCCCACCAACCAACTAAGCAAAGTAGACTAATTGATTCCATATTCATCCTAGTTTTACTTATTACAACACTTCTATATATATACATATTATTTTTTATTTTTTTTACAAACCCCGGGGGATGTGGGTCGAAGGGTGGGGCGGCCGCGTACGCCCGCCCCACCTTGGGGCCGCCCCTGATCAAAGTAGTCGACAATAAAATCGAGAAAAAAAAATCGTAAAACACAACGTGTTCGATAGTACAAACTAGTATCAACCTATGGTTTCAAAAATACTACAAATATATAAAACGAAAATAAGGATAAAAAAATGAAAAATAAAGATATAAACTGTAATAAATAAACATTGCATTATTAACATGTAATAATGTATAACTAGATATAAAAAATTTAAACTTGCGTAACTTCTTACCATATTCTCAAAATAAGTAAGATAACATATGGTTTCGAAGCTCTCGAGATGAATTATAATATGTGAATGTCAATTTAAGTAAAATATTAAAGTATTATAGTATATTGAAATAAAACTAAAGTGATTAATACTGCTGTGATTTTCAAACATTCATAACTTTTTACTCAGATGTCGGATTAGGGTATATTATATATTAAAACAAAGCTATCAACGAGAAGAAGGAATTTTTCGGATGAGGGGGGGGGGGGTCACGTGACCCCCTAGGACCCCTCTAACTCCGCCTCTGGTGTCTAACTTATCATAATCGCTTCCCGCTTTAAAATAATTATATATGGCCTTGTTTGGTAGAAGTATATTGATATAGGATATGGGTATAGGGGGCCTAATATCTATATCCCTTGTTTGGTATATTAGTATTTGTATATCAATTTGATATCCACATATACTGATTTTAGTTTTTTTTTAAGATTTGGATATCTTGGGGGTATATTAGAAGACGCTTATTCAACGCTCTTCACCCTACTTCAACAAATGACCAGTTTGTTCTTCTCCATGCTTCAATGCTCTACTCTCGCGAGTACTTCCCTTCATCTTGTATCTCTTTCTACTCTCTCTTTGTAACACCCTCGTCCTACATCGAATATCATTAGGATGTTGGGAGTGATTTATAAGTGATTCAAGCCCTACACATGCCACAAGAGCGCACTCTTCCTTTTTAGGCTCCAAGTCAGGACAACGAACATGAGAGGACTAGGTGGTATGGGTTGGCACCTCTCAATACCCCATGTCTTACAAATGATATCAGAGCTGACTCTGGGCTCGAATGTATTATGACAATGTGCACGAATATGCTCCACCCGGAGGGCATTCTCTTGGGCCTAACGGGGTCATTAGTGCTTTAAGTGGGAGAGATTGTAACACTCCGTCCCACATCAGATATCATAAGGATGTTGGGAATGATTTATAAATGATTCAAACCTTACCCATAACAAATTGGAGCTGATTTTTGGTCAACACCAACCAATTGGTGTCAACGCTGGACATGTAGAGGACATGATCAACAACATAGAAAACGAATGCATTGTGATTCACTTAGTTCAAATATGAGGTTTCCACTTAGTTCCCTAGGGATTTCCTGCGTCGCCTCTTCCAACTGACGGATGAGAGGTTGCACTCTGCTTCTAGTTTTTTCTGTGTTAGTACTAACCTGGGTCTGAAACTTCATACTTGTAATTGGGTTTTATCTGGTTTGGTGTTGCTTTGCATTTTGTTTGTATTGGCGGCTTGTCTATCGCCGATTTATTCGGCCTCTCGACCACCGGGTCTGTCCAGTGCGTCGAATTTTTACCTAATCAAAAAAAAAAAAAGCTGAGAATCGAACTCAGCACAATTCGGAACAAGAACAGACCTTTACCAACTAATCCACCGCAACAACATGATACAATTTGTAATTTATATATACATATATATAATACAAAACCTATATGAGGCCCCCAAAATTTCGATGCCCCGTGCGATTGCACGTTTCGCACGGGCCATGGGCCGGCCCTGCCTGTAATTCAAACCAAGTTGTTTCCTTGGGCGAGTGGATGGTACTTAGCCTTGGGCCCAAAGTTGGCCTTGAGGAATTAGAACATTTAAATTATAAATAATTAATAATAATAAATAACTTAATATAAATAATCCCGGTTGACGCTACCATAGAAAATAGGCCTATTAATTAACACAGGTATAACGTCATAAATAGGTCACCCAACGCAAAAAACATCTGGCCCCACTACAAGATTCATCGCGAGTAAGGTACTCGGTCAAGCCTTGATCAAACCCAACACCCTCAAAATCCTCGGTTCGTATTTCCTCACGACTTAGAAATTAGTATAAGCCCTCGTAGAAAGCCAGGGCAGGTCCCACTAGTACCTCGTGGCTATCCAGGATCCTAGCAAGCAGCTCGTTGGCTCAAGCCCCTCACCTCTAATAGCGCCACGTGTATTGCCTAGGTCCCTAGCATGAGGGCATGCATTACACGTGTCCTATGTTAGACCACGAGGTCGCCAGCCAGCTGCATGCTTGGCCTCCCTATAAATACCCCCCTCTGACCTCAAAGACAAGGATCCGATTCAAGAGAGAAAGTAGAAGAGCTCTGATTATCTCCCGGACCTAAAGTCACCGGAGTTGAGTTCTTAAGGTCTTTGATCGGAGAAGAACGTTCTTGGAATAAGATCATCGACTGACTTCCTCTCAAGCCGACAACTAAACAACTCAAATCCTCGCGAGCCAAGCATACCACCCTTATCGCTTGGACTAATAAACGCATAATCTGATCATCACCCCTCACGGTTAAGGCTTGCAGGTATTTTAAGACATTTTGTCGTCATGATGAGGTAATAAGTACAAGTGAAATTCCACGATCGCATCACCGGTGGGTTCCTAAAATCCCGTTAGGGCCGGTTTGCATATTTTCCGCTTGGGTTTTCTGGTGCTTTCAGTTCAGGCGATGTGTGGCTCTATGTTTGGCGTGACAGGACTGTACTATCTTCTTCGTTTGATGGGGTTCTAGCATTCGGAGTCGGGATAGGATGGGGTCGTGGTAGTGTGTATCGAGGCGTCTCCTTTCTCCGAAAGAATGGTTCCTTGGAGCTCATCTTCACTGCCCACAGGTGACTCCTGATGTGCCGCTGGCTTACGGTGTTGCTTCAGGGTTGTGTTTGGCTTCGTCTTTCGTCTACGTCCTCGTCTTGTTCGGTTTAGTTGTGTTTTGTTTCGCCATTGTAGAGTTTTGGCTTGTATTTTGCACCATCTCTGTATTTGTATGCTTGCTTAGACGGTTACCCGTCTGCCGATTTGTCGGCCCTCGAAGTTTAGGTATATCTAACCTTAAATTTTTTCCTAATAAAAAAAAAGTATATTCCAAAATAAAGTGGAATCAGGTGGGGCTCGAACCAGGGACGGGCCGAATTCCATCCCTTTCCCTCCCATCCTATTAGCAGGTGAACTAAGCGGACATACTAATTCTACTTGCATTCTAATTATAATTATTGTAAAAGTCCTATATATATATATAAAAAAAAAACTTATTTCAAATTCCAAGGGGCTTTAGCCACCTCGAGCCCCTCTTGGGTCCGCCACTGTCTCCTACCCATATCCTATATCTTATATCTATGTACAAAACCTTTCCAAATGGGCCTATAGTACTATATCGATGAATTTCAAATTTTAAATCATTTACTATTTGAAATATGATTTATATTATCAAATTATTTAAAAAAACTCAATTAAAATAATTGATATTTAATAGGATTTTTAACTTTTTAAAAAGTATCTCAAAAAATCGGAGGATTTAAATTATGAGATGAATATAGTGTAGTTTAATTAGCGGATTTTTTAAAGTGTGCTCACATTAGAAAATCCAAAAGTAGGAAAGATTTTCTTAGGAAAAAACCATTGTTAACGGTATTTCTATCGCATTCGGGCATAAGATAAGAACTTTAATTGGAAAAGATCCCTACCAAACATAACATTGACCCTAGGAAAGCAATTTTCGAAATAGCTAAAATAATTTAATTTAGGAGAATCTTTCCCAATCAAATTTCTTATCTTTTTTCTTATATATAAGGAAAGAAATTCGATTATCTAGACAAGCCTAGAGAAACCGAGAGCCCAAATAAGCCGGGAGATGGACCAACCATCATGTACAACCAAAAGCAAATAACAGAAGCAAATGACCGAATTGAAATAACAAGAAACAAATGACGGAAAGAAAAATGCAGAAAAAAGTACATGTCATCCTACACTGTAAACTACAAGTAAGCAGAATCAACGAACCGACCAACCAAACGGAAGACGCACACATAGAATTCTGGGGATCACTAGCGGACACCTCAACTTGGACTCTAAACAGAATCAAAAGGTATCGATCGCATTTCCACGACGTCTACAACTTGACAAACAAGCCATCGATCATATGAAACATGTATCATAACAAGCAAAAACAAAGTACACCAACTCACAAACCAAAACTCTAGCCATATTATTGCCAAAACAAATCCCAAAAACCCATTTCACACCCTCAAGGACGATAACAAGATCGTAAAAAGCTACCACAAAGATAAACCAAAATACAGAAAACGTATAAAACAGGACAAGAATAAATAAACAACAATAATACACAGGCTAAGAGACCAGAAAGCAGGTTGAAAATCAAATTTCTTATCCTATGTCTCAAGGACATGTGATAGAAAAATCGTTTTTTAATGGATTAGTTATAAGATCAAATTGATTAATACATTGAAATTATATTACAACATCTTAGCTTCTAGTTAGGTGAGAAGGACCTCAATTGTCCAATCCAAAAAAAAAAAAGTCAAACATTAAGTTGAAAAAATCCAGCAAGTAATTTATACGGAGTCCAAGCAAAAGAGCCACTTCATGGGTGATTAGTTATCATGAGGCAAATGTAGGTTGCGCATTTGAATGCTCGAAGACGCCCTTTCAGATTGGTAATTATCGAAGCGGATGTACGAGGTTGACCTAAAGGAAGCTATTAAACTCAATATCCATCTTACCATTGAAGATCATAGGACAAATCTTCGTTTACCACCCGGATAAACTTACCCTCCCATTTTTTTAAATAAAAAAGTAATTATGTGGGATCGCTGACAATTAATGAGGAAGATTAATGAGTGGGTAATAATTACCCACTATATATTCCTCTAATATCCCAATATTTAAGAGTAATTACAACTAATACCCGTAATTTATCATATTTTGCATAATATCATAACTATTTTTTGCTCGGAAAAATATCATAATTTTAAGGGGTCGTTGTGGTTCGATTTATGTGGCCAATTTCTCTCGTTCTCTCTCTATCTTATTTTTCCTAATTAGTAGTTACTTATATGATTTTTCCTTAAAACACACACTAATAGTATTCTTATAACAATATATTAGTTAATATAAGGTTTTATCCAACAATTATTAGTTACTTATATGATTTTTTTCTCAAAACATACATTTATAGTATTCTTATAAGAATTTATTAGATATTATAAGGTTTTATTCAATAATTATTATTTACTTATAAAAATTTTCCTTATAACACACATTTATTGGGAGAGAATAAAATAGGAGGGAATGAAAATAAGAGAGAATGAAATTTTATTGGGAGAGAATGAAATTTTATAGGAGGGAATTGGAGGGAAGGGGGAAATATAGAAGGGAAATTTTATTGGGAGGGAAATGTAAAAGTAAAATAGGAAGGAATGTAGGGAAATATAAAAGGGAAAAATATTTCATCGTTCTTCAATTGGCTTATACGTTATAAAATATTTCATCGTTTCAATATTATATATCAAGATTGATATATAATTGCAAATATGCATATAAGATTAATTCACATTTTAGTTGAAACAATCGAAATATTTTTTTATTCCTGAAAATCAATACTTTAAATTATAAGATTGAATAAAACAAAGCAAAAATATATAAGTACAAATATGAATTCGGAAAACTATACATTGGATATATAATATTTGAACTGAAATATTTTATAACTTATAAGATTAAAATTGTTATAAAACAATTGAAATAAAAACTAGAATAATAAATGGTGAAAATTGATTAAATTGAGCTCGAAAAAGGAAAAAAAAAAACAGAAAGCACGCGGGCATTTATTGACGTTAGATTAATTTCAATCCAATGGTCCTCATTAGTGATCCGCGTGCTATCAATCTTGGCCTATGGGAGTGAGCCGACTGGCAATTTTATTTTCTTTAAATTTTTTTCTGTTGGTAATAGTGGAGCAAAAAATAAGGGGGTATCACACCCCTGGACAGATTCGAACCCGGGTTGATGTAGCAATGTGATGGGAGCGTAACCAAGGGGGCGTCTGATCCCCGCGGTTACTCACCAAACAAAAATATACATGACACAAAATAAATTTGAAATAAAATAACTATTATATTCGTATAAATGAACTAATATATGATCAAACATATAAGGTCTCAAAAATATTATAAGGTTTATGTTTTTTTCTTTTTCGAGATCAATTTAATCACTTATCACCATTTATTATTCTAGTTTTTTTTAATCGTTTTAAAATATTTCAGTTCAAATATTTTTTTATCGATCGAGGTAGTTTAAACCCTAAACCCTAAACCCTAATAGAATTATTATGAAATCTAATAGAATTATTTATACTTATATTTATAAAAAGAAATCCATTTATAAAAACCGAAAACTAATAGAATTAGTAACATGATTGTGATTGAGATCATGATTTGAGATTTGAGATCTAGATTTCAGATTGAGACCGATATTGAGATCATGATTTGAGATTAACATTGGAGTTCGAGATTTGAGATTAAGATAAAGGTTGAGGAAAACTCATATAAAAGACTAATAAATTTTGAATAAAACCTTATATTAGCTTATAAATTCTTATTATAATACTATAAGAGTATATTTTGAGGAAAACTCATATAAGTGACTAATAAATTTTGAATAAAACCTTATATTAACCAATAAATTCTTATATTAACCAATAAATTCATATAAGAGTATATTTTGAATAAAGCCTTATATAAGTAACTAATAAGTGTTGAACAAAATCATATATAAGTAACTAATAAGCTTGTAACTACTAAGCTTATATAATTAACTTCCATAAATTTAAGTTGTGAAAAAATTAATTAAATCTTGATTTTTTTTAAAAAGAGTTAGTGCCTACAATAGATTATTTTTGTTGACTAAATTATTCACATAATCATCCCAACTAGGTATTCTTCTTTATTGACTGATTTATTAATTTGCCTAAAATAGGAGGGAAGAGAGGGAAATATAAAATGGAAATTTTATTGGGAGGGAGTGAAATTTCATAAGAGGGAATGGAGGAAAATGTAAAAGTAAATTGAAATACCCCAAATTATTTTTAGGTATTTCATTTTAAGTAAATATGTTTTAAGACAAAGTTGTATAGTTTTCTTCAAAACAGGTAGGGATTTATAATTGTACTTTATTTTAATATAAAGTTTTAAGAAAATGTTATTATGCAAATTAAAATGTCTTTAATTAAATGTTTTGTTATTTTTATTATTTACTTCGTGTTGAATTTTTCTAAATAAAATTTTGGATATATATGTGTGTGTGTATGTATATGTATGTGTATATATACATATATATAGGGTTAAGGGTTTAAACTACCTCAATCAATCAAAGTACTATCTCAATAAATCGAGGAATTTTTTTTTATTAAAATTCTTTATGTGAATTGAAATTAAATATAATTATGAATCTTCTTATTTTGTAACACACACTTATAGTATTCCCATAAGAATTTATTAGATAATATAAGGTTTTATTCAACAATTATTAGTTACTTATATGATTTTTCCTTAAAAGTTAAAACACACACTTATAGTATTCTAAACTATAGTATTATTATAAGAATTTATTATATAATATAAGATTTTATTCAACACTTATTAGTTCCTATATGATTTCTACTCAAAACTTGCTCTTATAATATTCTTATAAGAATGTATTAGATAGTGTAACGTTTTATTCAATAATTATTATTTACATATAAAAATTTTCCTCAAAACACACACTTATAGTATTCTTATAACAATATATTAGTTAATATAAGGTTTTATCCAACAATTATTAGTTATTTATATGATTTTCCTCAAAACATACATTTCTAGTATTATTATAAGAATTTATTAGATAATAAAAGGTTTTATTCATTACTTATTAGTTACTTATATTATTGAAATTGAAATTAAATATAATAAGGTCTCAAAAATATTATACCATAAGGTTTTATTCAATTATTATTAGTTACTTATATTATTTTTACTTAAACACACACTTATAGTATTTTTATAACAATATAATACCCATTATTTAATATAAGGTTTTATCCAATAATTATTAGTTATTTATATGATTTTTCCTCAAAACACACACTTATAGTATTCTTGTAACAATTTATTAGTTAATATAAGGTTTTATCTAATAATTATTAGTTACTTATGTTATTTTTCCTTAAAACACACACTTATAGACTAATGGTATACTTATAACAATATATTAGTTCATATAAGGTTTTATCCAACTATTATTATTTACTTATATTATTTTACTTAAAACACACACATATAGTATTCTCATATGATATATAGCAACCAATGAAATGTGTATAACTTCATGTTAGTACTATAATCTAATAATCGTGTCTTTTGGATTTGAACTTAGGGTGCTCATTTAAAAAAAATTGAAAAGTTTGGGTGGATGTATAAAAACCAGGGTGTTCATTTGAGAGAGAAAAAAAGTTTTAGACAATTACGCAAGAAATAGGGTGCTGTTTTTTTAAGAATATAAGAAGTTTAAACCCAGATTGTAATTTCTCATAATTTAATTTAACCTAATTTGCAGGTATATATATACCCTTATAAGTTATAACCAGTTGAGCCGCTATTCATCACCCTCTTCATCAGATCTGGGAAAGTCGCTCCGCCCTTCACCCATTCCTTCTCCCGCTAGGTCTGAAACGCAACCCCGTCTTCTCTGTTCATCCATGGTCACCTTCCTCCTCACTTCCCCAATCTCAGTCTAAGCTTCCCGCGCCTCCCTCCCTCCTTGTCTTTTGCTCTCGCTCTCCGCCCTCTCCTCGCCACCAGCATCAACGATTCCGACGCTGGAGCTCTTCCCTCCCTCCTTGGATCTGCGAAGCCCAACGCTGCCCCCGTTCACTCCTTGTTGCTTCTTCGTCGATCTCCCCCGCTTCTCCCTCTTGACCCGGCTTCCTCCCTACCACCCACCATCAGAAATCCCGAGCTCGAGCTCCTCACCCATGGTTTCCCTAGCCTAAGCTTGAATCGACGGGATTTGGGTAAAATCTTTTGACCTTGGGACTTTCTTTGAATTGGTTCGGATTTTAGACTATTTTCATAATCCTTACCATGAGATTTGCAAATTGGATTTGAATTACAATTTAACTGGTTGAAGAAGTTTGATTGGTTTATGTAATTTTTGTGTTTATTAACTTGGGTTGTTTGACCCTTAACTTTGGTCATTACAGTGGTGTTTTGGCTAACAAATTAGAAATGAACATTTGACCATCAGGGTTTTGATTGATAAATGAATTTAGTAAATCAGTTGAGCAAATGAAAGTTGATATATGAATGTTGCTTGGATGTCATATTTTGATGGAATATACCGTTATGAAATCGCAGAGGCAAGATATTTTTTTTTTCGTGCTTAATTCTCTTATAGATGAGAAAATAGACCGATATGAAAAATTGTAAGCCTATTAGCTTAAATGGTAGAGAGATGTATAAGCATATAAGTGTGGGTTCAATTCCCATATAGGCTAATCCCAACCTAATTTCAAGAATGAGATAATTGAGTATAAATTTAATGTACTAACTAGAGATGTATTTGAGTGTTCTTATTTATGAGTTATTGGCCAATTTTATTTTATTTTTTATAAAGTTGGAGGATGGATCTTTGATTGAAAAATTCTTATGAATATGGTTGTTTTATTATACTTTTATAATTCAAGAATAGTTTTTTAAAAGATATCATAAATTACGGGTAATTAGTGTAATTTGTATTTGTTTTTATATTTATTAAAAAGATAATGACTCATCAATACATAACCAACCTATCTTCCTATTTGTTCGAACTAATTTTATTTGCCCGGATATGTGATTTTATTTTAACCCGACCCGATTAACTAGAGATCAAACTATTTTATTTTTCCGAATTCGTTATTTATGTTAACTCAACCTTGGTTAAAGAGAGTTCAAATTAATTTTGTTTGTGCTAATCCATATTTATATGTTAACACAACCATATTTAATAAGAGCTCGGAATAATTTTTCCAACTTTTTTGATCACATACACAAAAAAAAAAAAAGTGAAAATTGTAGGCTTTATGATACATGGGAGCCTATGGAATAAAGTAATAAAGAGTAATAGAAAAATACTTTTTTAAGAAATTTAACGTGGTAAGATAAATACTCAAGCTTAAAATCTTTAAAAACATGGGTCTCTATATGAAATATTGGAAGATTTGAGGGTTTTAATGAAAACTTATTACTTTATACAATATTGGTAAGATAAATACTCAATCATAAATATGGTAATCATTGTCTCTAATAAATGATTCTCTTTTCACTTTTTTATCTATGATTTTACCTTTCTGCCCTTGGGTAACTTTACCCGGGTGGTAAATGTATCCGCATCCAAGATTATACCTTGTGCATAATTAATACTTTGCGAGGCATTTAGAGTTGTCCCTAAAAGATAGGGAGAGTAATTTGTGACTCTTATCTGTATGTTTTGAAATTTCATGACATCCACATTTTGCACATTTTTAGGGAAGTAAATTATATAGCGGATTCAGGCACGGAACCAGAATTGGAAATTCGGGTGGACTGAATTTGCATATAATTTCTCCTATATATGTTAGTTATTATTCTAAGGCCATATTTATCAATTACTATTCAAGATACTAAAATTACTACTTTTTTATTCATCTCTCTCCGCCACATCAGCATAGCATCCCTTTCTCACTTTTTTCAGTTTAACAATAGCATCCCACAATCCATCTTTTTTTACCAATTCAATTTACGAATATACCCTTCTCTAATAATTATTTCCAACATTTTTATAATATGATTATAATATTATATTAGTATTTAATTACTAAAATGTAATTATAAAATTTAGATTTAAAATAAAATAGAAAACTTCATTGATTAAAAACAAAAAGAAATTACACAAAAGCTAATACATAAACTAAATTGCAACGTACGAAACATAATACGAAACATGATACGAAATTTGCGAAATCTAATTGCCTCCACGTGTGGATCCAAAATTTTGCCAAATATGTTCCTTCAAGTCTTCCCTAAGACGGCGGTGCGTACCATTATCACGAAGTTCATGCCTTTTTGCCAAATATGTTCCTTCAGCTTGATTTTGAGATGGATCCATAATGAGAAGAAGATGAAGAAGAGTTGATTTGTTTTGAAATGGTTGTGATGATAAGGTTTTATAGCCAAAATCAGACTTGACCAAATTTTTACATCCTTCAAACATTTGATGGGACAACACACTTCATCTATACAGATCAATAAATCTACATTTGACGGGACAACTCAATAAATCCGCATTTGACGGGACAACACACTTCATCCATACAAATCATTTATATATACCAATGTCACAAATGACTTGACCACATTTTTACATCCTCCAAACATTCAATGAAGTGTGTTATGAACAAAAAAAATTAACTGGACTCGGTATGAAGTTTCGAAAATTGCCAGAAAGTTTCGAACATAGTAAAACCCTAATTTTTGAAACAACCCCAAATGGCTTAAAAAGCCCGTAGGTCACAGTGTGGCTGTGAGTTTTGTTCGTGATACAATTCGCTATCCGGAAAGGTATTATAATAAGCAATCGGACACCGAATGACGAAGATCCAATTTACCAAGCAAAATTACAATATAATTATATCAAAATAAATCATTTTTTTCAAATTACGTCGAAACATATTCAAATTTGATGTCTATGTGTAGAGAAAAATGAATCTAGTATTATGGTAATTTTTAATTTTTTTTACATTTTACATACCGAAATTAGCACTATATAAATTTAATTAAAATCGGCCAGATTGCATCTGGGCCGTCCGTTCCTTTCAATCGCAGCCGTCCGTGTCATCCTCCTGTGGTGTGGTGACACCTGTCCTGCCCCTCTGCAGATCTGTGTTAGCCACCCATCCTCCAAACGCGGTGTTTTGCCCTCTTCCGCACTTAAACGACGTCGTTTTGACTTTTAAATTTTCTAAAAAAATAAAAGGAATCTGACACACTCTTTATTACACCCCATAGCAGCGATTGGTATCCCATAAGCATCCGTCAACCTTCCCCCTCAATATTTTATATTTTTTTTCAGTTTAGCATCCCCTACAGTCCCCCCGTTAAAATTGCTCTAAGAAGATAAATTAATAAACTAGTCAAATTTAAGTAATTAATAATAAAAATAAAATATAAAAGAGAATAATATGTTTTTAATTAATAAAAAAAAAGAAAAATGTAAAGAAAAGAAAAGCCACTATAGTGAAAAAAATTATATATTTTTTTCGGTTTAGCATCCCCTACAGTCCCCCCCCCCCCCTTAAAATTGTTCTAAAAAGATAAATTAATAAACTAGTCAAATTTAAGTAATTAATAATAAAAAATAAAATATAAAAGAGAATAATATGTTTTTAATTAATAAAAGAAAAAAGAAAAATGTAAAGAAAAGAAAAGCCACTATAGTGAAAAAATTGAAAAAAAAAATAGAGATGAGGAAATTGAACTTGGGTTCTTTGAGTCTTCCCTCCCCTTACCCAAAAGTCACTACCAAATAGACTAATACATCAACATGCTTACTACTAGTCTTTTATTTTTAAAATGGGGTAGGCTGCAGTAAAGCTGTGCCTACCCCTGATTCCGTCCCTGAGCGGATTGCCTGACTCATGTAGGACATGCTATCTTTACTAATAAATTTTCCTTTGATTTTCAACATTAATTTTCCATCCGTAAAAGTGTTCTTGGATGGACAAGGTCTAGGACCCAGTTTATCCAAATCTCTTTCCTTGAAAAAAAAAAACATTGAAATTATTTTTTTTCCCTTTTTGAGTAATAAATGTGTGCCTCTGGACTCGTGTTAGAAAAATCGGTCATTTTATAATATGAATATTATAAATTAAAATTGAAAAAAAAATTATGTGTACTTTTAAAATATTTATAAACATTTAAAATGCCATTTTGAAACAATTGATACTTGAAAAAATATTTAGAAATATATTTTTTTATTTTTTAAAATATGAATTTTCATAATAAAAAATGTGTAACTATATCAAAATAAATCTATAAGCTGTAACATTTAGTGTACCCTTAGGTACAACACAAAATTAATTAAGCGAAATATTTATGATAAAAAAAATTAAAAATTATTTTTATATTATAAATAACCAATCATTTATATATTTATATAATTTTCTCATGAAAAATATAAAAAATATTGAAATTATTATCATTAAATAATCATTTTCTCAATTTTAATATTTTCAAAATATATTTTTTCATGAGAAATTTTATTTATAACATAAAAATAAGTTTTTAATCATAAATATTTAGTCTTCTTAGGGTACACTAAATGTTGTAGTGATCCCATCTCATAAATCCTCACTGGAAAACACAAAATGCAATAAGTAAACCCCATCGATGAACCTTCCTCCTCCTGCAAGTTGCAAACGCTTCACCCGCCCCCACTGCCACTCAAATACTCAATTAGCTCTCTATATATACGCCGTTTCCTCCCCTATCCCCTTCTCCCTCTCATCGCACTCATCTATCAACAACCCCCCGAATCTCTTCCGATCTTCCAACTACCTACCCAAATTCCATTAAACACCTTCCAAATCCCCCTTCCATCAAGTCAAGTTTCCACTTTTCAGTGAGCGAGGTTTTCAAATTAGTGGTTTATATACACAACTGAGAATGTGTGGGGGCGCAATCTTAGCTGACATCATCCCCCGCGACGACGGCACCAACGCCGGCGGTGTCTCCAGCTCTGACTTCTGGCCCAAAGCCTTCGCCGCTTCCAGGTCCACCTGCTTCAATCCCCCCAAACGATATGCTGCTTCATCCGGTAATTTCTGTCATCCAAGCTCTGATTTTTTTTTTCTTTTTGTTTATGTTTCGGAGGGTTTTTGACACAGTCATTTCGTCGAACAGGTGATGAGCATACCGAGGTGAGGCCCCAGAAGAAGAAGAAGCAGCGGAAGACGCAGTACAGAGGGATCAGGCAGAGGCCATGGGGCAAATGGGCGGCCGAGATTCGTGATCCAAGGAAAGGCGTTAGGGTTTGGCTCGGCACCTTCAATACCCCTGAAGAAGCTGCCATGGCGTACGACCGCGAAGCTCGGAAGATCCGCGGGAAGAAAGCCAAGGTCAATTTCCCCAACGAGATCCCAGACGAATCCCTAATTTACCACCCCCAAAATCACTACTCCCAGTCGTATCAGCCCTTCAACATCAACCAAGATCTCAACTTTAACTATCAGGCATCCCCTGCTCCTAATCAACATCATAGTGAGAGCGATCTAATCACTGCAGATATCATCACCACGAAGCAGCAGGTGGAGAAGAAGGCAGAGACGGTCGACTTGGAAGTGGAAAGCGAAGTGCAGAAGCTCTCAGAGGAGCTCATGGCGTACGAGAACTACATGAAGTTCTATCAGCTTCCGTACATGGATGGCCAGTCGGTAGCCGCCCCGGCCCCCGCCTGTCAGGAAGCCGGCGCCACCTTGGAGCTCTGGAGCTTCGATGACGTTCCCTCCTCCGTCTCCCAACAATAATCCGTTCAGTAATCTCCATCACCCTGAATTTCCTGCTTTGTTCCTGAACCTCTGTTTTCCTCGAGTCTAGTTTCGTTAATACCGTTAATCCATGTAATTGGTACTTTATCTATATGTTTTGTATTCCGATTTCTGAAATGAAATTGTTTGTAATTACTTTCCCCCAACTCTGTTTCCGTGTTTCGTGCTCATTAATGGCGGATTAATTATTAATTTACCTCTATGATATTTGATTTGGAACATCAAATTGAACAAGAACGAGTAAATCCCCATGCTCTGTTTCCCCCTTTTCTTGGTCTGGGACCCAGGAGGGTTAGATTTTGAACAAATCACAGCGGATTTGTTTGCAGATTCCATCCTAAGTTGACTCGGTACTTCAAACATTTGAAAGTCGATAACTTGTAAAGCTGGGTTACTTCGTATGAAGGCAAGCTAGGGGTTAGCGACTCTGTGTGATACAGAACGGATTACGGGATTAGCTTACTGTACTCTATACGGAGTAATTCATACAGTGCATAATTAGTTGTCAGTTGTCACCGATTTGAAGTAAAGATTAATTCTTTTTTTATGAACGATTAATCTACAAAGGCATCGCACCGTATGGTCTTACTTCTTGTCACTCCTTGCCTTATCGTCACCTATTTATATATTTACCAATTCAGACAAAGGCATCGCACCGTAATGCCGACAGTGTGACTTCAGTGACGTTTTTACTGACGCGGATAAAAAAGTACGAAATGAGAAAAGGAAACAAAAAAAAAATGGCGACGGAGAGTCATCGCATACGCGAAGGAAGCAGGAAAGCTTCGAGAAACATCTTTCTATATTTGAGGGGGGAGAGAGAGTCTCATTCAAAGGGCGCACGTGGTATGAGTCTCGTTACCGCGGCGTATGGTGGGCGCGTGGAGACCTACCTTATACTTTGAGCGGAAAACTGCGGCGTATGCGGGTTTAGGACCATGCTCCAACTTGGCTGGCAACAACTAACTACTGAGCCAACAACCCGTGTTGATTTACATCTACTTATTTTTTTACTAAATAAAATTACATCACTTCTCTACTCTAAAATTAAAATATATACCATCAAATTTTCATGCATTTGGAGTACGTCAAGCGTCATAGATTTTCGCGTTCCCTATATACACTGTAAATACTTCGTCGGATTCAACGTTGGATTAGACGTTGCTACAACATCCAATCCGACGTTGTTAATTGTGTGCTAATTTCACTTATCGGATATTATAACAACGTTAAATTTGACATTTTACAACGTCAAATAGAACGTTGCTAATACGGATCAGATCGGGTCTAATATAAGATATTAAAAAAAATATATAATTTGTGTTTTTTTTTTTGTGAGTGTGGGTGGGTGGGTGTGTTGGGATAAAAACAAAAAAGACTTCCCACATCGGTGGTGGAGTGAAAAACCAAATCAAAATATAAGGGAGGGGGAAGCCTCTACACAATGGCTTAAGCTTTTGTGTAAAGTGGTGGATCCCGACCTTATAAACAAAAATAAAAATAATTCCGACACGACTCCCGATTTCATATGACCCGACCGGTTTCTCGGATTCTCACAGGGTGGGTGTGAATTTTTTTTTACCCTAGCAACGTCGGATCCGACGTTGTAATATAATTAATGTTGCAACGTCGAATCCGACGTTGATTAGCAGTTCTAATCCGCGGATTTGCGGTGTATATAGGGACACCCTAGATTTTTTTACTTTCTTTTTTTTTAAAAAAAAAAGAGAGTGTACTAACCTGTCTTTGATGGTAAACTTCGAGTACTTGACCCAATTGAAAAGAGTTACCCACCAGATAAATTGACACCAAAAGAAATGGTGGAGACAATGATCGAACACGTGACCTCTCGTTAACCCCTCACTCCTTACCATTGAGCAACTTCATAAGAGTCGGAGGTGGCAGTCGCCCCCCAATTAAAAATAAAATTTAATATACATATTTCTCTCGTCGATAGCTTCGATTTGATATATATTATAAGCTCAAATCTGATACCTAGCTAAGTAAAAAGTTATAAACGTTTCAATACATTAATTTTCGTATCATTACCAAATTAATATACTTCTATCATACTTATCATTTGTTAAACTTCATAACATAATACTATAATTAAACCCAAAATTTTTAAATATTAATGGTTTTTCAAATAAAAATTAAGTTTAATTTTCTGCACCCACAAATAACCATTTTAAGATCCGCCACTGTACCTCATTAGGGGCTAAGCATCATAGTTTTTACTCTTTCCGTTGCAGGTTAATATTCACACATGTTTTTTTAATAATAAAAACTATAGAAGATATTAATTTTGACAACTTTTATTGAGCATATAGAGTACTATTTAGATTTGATTCTTTACAATCTTATATAGTATTTAATTTGAATAATGAAATCAGAGTATATGATCTAAATGTGTCAAAATCTTGTGATCTATTATCATGATCCTTTATTCAAAAAAAAGGTTGAAGTATCTTACAATCCTACACGTACGTACTAAACAAAATTTTACTCATAACTTTTAATGATCTAATTGCCTTTTCTCAGACTGGATTCCCTGTTACACTTTTCATATTACCCTCCGTATTATATCTCTTAAATTGATATGAATTAGAAAAAAAATTAAGAAAAAAAAAACTTTAGTTTAAATCTATAAACCTTAGCTAGAAGCTAAAGCATTAAAAAAATCGATGTATATCTTGGATGAGGACATCCCCTTGCGCACACAAACCCCCAAGCACCAGAGGACGAAAAGAAAGCAGGCTAACATTACATGGCGCAAGCCTCCTAAGGGAATTTTCAAACTAAATTTTGATGGATCCACAATTTCCAACAATGTCAGCTCGGCTGGCGCTATAATCCGGGACTGGGAAGGTCGTCCGATACACATCTGTTATCAAAACCTTGGAACTCAAAGCCCCTTGAAAGCGGAAGCTCTGGCTCTTAAAATGGGAATCAATCAGGCTCTACAACTCCGTATTGACAAACTCCACATTGAAGGAGACTCTCTGATAATCATAAACCACCTAAATAAAAAATCTAAATGCCCTTGGGAAATTGAACTGATCTTATCAGATGTTATACTTTTACTATCGACTATGAAAGAAGTGTCCTTCTTTCATGTTCCCCGTCTAGGCAATAGAGTGGCGGATAAGGTTGCACACCTTTGCCACTCTGCCCAGGGTGTCGATATTCACAATGATTATGGTCTATTAGACCTCATCCGTAAGGATCCCATCGGGTAGAGCTCGCTCGCCCGAATTTTTTTCCTAATAAAAAATAAAATAAAAAAATCGATGTTAAATATGTATTTTTACAATTTTTTAGTCTCTTATGAAAAGATACCCTATGATTAGGTGCATAAACTCTAAGAAGTTAAAACACTAAAATATACATGCAAAATATTATTTTTATGCTTTAACCACTTAAAAATTTCTATATATGTTTAAATTTAAGATGTCATATCATAATTTGATTCATAATTTATATCAATTTTAAAAAGTGTAATAGGGAGTGTAACACAAAATGTGTAACAGGTGATCCGTGTTGGTCTTTTTTATAGTCCAAGGTAGCAAAAGTGTAAATAAAGAGAACCATGGCCTTTTATATCGGTGAGGATATGTTGTGCCACCCCTTCCCTGTCTCCCTGTCCTCACATAATACTCTCTCACTGTATTTTTTTAATTTTAATTATTATTTTTTGTTTAATTTTCGTTGGTGGGGAGGAAACAGCACGAGGCATGTTCCTTTGGGACAGGTGATCCCGACTGCTTTTATATAGTACACTTTCACCAAACAAACTTCAATTAGCTTAACTTCACAAAGCATCAACAATTTTTTTGAAAAAAAATAATGAAATCACCCATAAATTATTTTTCCTTAACAAAGGATTTGTTTGGATTCCAAGTGTATTTTAATCATAAAATAAATTGTAAACTATGACAATCAATTACATTAAGTTTACAATGTAATTATAAATTTTATGCAACATTAGGTATTTAATTAATACACTTTGTAAAGTATTTTATTTAAAATTTATGTGCTTTTAAATGCATTATAAAATTTTTTTTAAGTGTTTATATATTATAATTAAAATAATTTTTTTTCTCAAAATATTCACTAAAAATATTTATTTACCAAAATATTAACAACTTCAAAATATTTACATTAATATTCATTTTTTTACAGGTTTCATGGAGAAAAGCGGTTTTAAACCGCGTTTCTTGTGCAAATTACCAATTTGAAGCTAGTGTCAGAGAGAAAACTACATTTTGCTATAAAAATGTGATTTAATCATATATTTAGGTAAAACACAATTTGAACCTACGTACATTCATTTCATTTTTCATTTCGAAAAAAAAAAATGTAGTCTCGCTTTACATGAGCAGCAACAAGCGGCCACTCCTCCAACAACGACAAGCAACACCCCCTCAGTTGATGGCAACAGGCAACCTAATCCCCTAATTCCCTTCAACAACCGTGGCAGCAAAGATGTTAGTGATAACTGAAACCTTTCTAGAATTTCACCTATACTTATATTACCTTAAGGTAGTGACAAATGTCCTTGTTTACCTGTAAAGCCAATTAAGAAGCGGATTCGTATATAAAATTAGGGTCCTTGTTGTGAGTTGGTTTGGATGACAATATGTTTCTTCGCGACGAGCTTTACTCGCGTCTTACAGTCACTATTCAATCGTCGTCTTTAGAAGATATCGAGAGATGATGTTTGATTCTCGAAGCGTTCTTCTCTAAACAAGGATATCATGAACTCAGTTCTGGGGACTTTATCTCAGGGAAGGTTGCAGAGTTCTTGCTTTCGTTTCACAAATCGGATCCCGTTGCTTTGGAGGGAGAGGTGGTATTTATAGGGTGATCAAGCGAGTAGCTGGTTCGCGACCTCGTGGGTTAATTAAGGACACGTGTAGCCCATGCCCTCATGCCCGAGGTTAATTAGGACTTTTTGTTAGAGGATGCCAGCGAGATGGTCTTTGGCAAGCGAGATGTTTGATGACATCAGTTCTGTGAGAGGGTGCCAACGAGATGGCTTTTGGCCAGCGTGTTGCTTGATGATACGTGGATAGCGTGATAATCGCGATGTTGTAGCGAGTTTACGCTGATCCTGTTTTATGGAGTGGACAAGTGTATTTGTTAATATGTTTCGCGATCTTTAGTGGTCTCGCAATGTTGATGATCCTGGATAAGGTTTGGACAGGTGCACTTCTTGTGTTCTTTATGTTGGGTGACCTATTCCTGACGTCATAAGTTGTGTTTTTTGAGGAGGCTCTTTTTCTTGGCATCGTCAATAACGACATCGACGTACTTGCACAAAAAATACGATAGCAAAATGTAACTTCCCTTCCGATGCCAAGTTCAAATTGGTGATTTACGCAAAAAAAAAACTTTTAAAAAATCAATATTTTTGTTAATATTTTAAACTTGGGAATATTTTAATAAATAAATATTTTTAGTGAATATTTAAAAAAAATCATTAAAATGCATGGAAATCTAAACACGCCCAAAAACAGTCATGCATGACTCAGTTTAAGATTGAAATCATTTTAAGAATTTATAAGGGACTTGTTGGAGTATATTAAATGATACTGACTTTTGATATTAAATTTATTATTTTAAATTAGCTTTCATTGAATTTATTATTTTAATAATTTAGTTTTTTTAAACTTTACTCCATCACCCATTTCGTAAATCATATCGTTTACTATTCACACATATTTTTTTAGATAATCAATAAAAGTTATAAAAATTATTAATTTTTTTAAAAATAATTCCGTTCTTATGAAATTGTTAAAAAAATTATAAAAAATTTAGATATTTTATGGAGTATAGTTTTCATCCTTTTTTAAACAATCCAGAGTAAATAATATATTTGACCGAACAAATGGAATAAGATTACCAGGATTAGAACATTTTTTTCCACAATTAGAACGCGAATACTCCCTCCATTAATTAAAACTTGACGTTTTACTATTTACGTACGTTTTTTTAGGTGTTAAAAACTATATAAAATAGATAAAACTAATTTAAATAACCCAAACTTTGGTGGGGTGTGCAAGTAGCACCATGAACTTTACAAAGTGACAAAAATAACCCAAACTCTTACTACTATGTCCTTATATCACTACCAATGTCTTTTTTAAAATAAAAAATATCACCTAGCTTTTATAGTTTTGAAATATAACATGAAACAATATTAAACTAGTTTTTTTTAATCAAAATTACACAAAAGGTAAAGAAAATTTAAATGAATTTTTTTTACTTAAGATAGTTGAAAAAAATATCGCTAATTTATCATCATATTTTAATAACCCAAAATATGGTTTGAAAAAATGATGTAAGTTAGAAATATTTTTTAAAAATATTTCTCAAATGAATTTTTTAATTTATTCTTTAATTAAAAAAATAATAAATTAACAAAAATTTATTTTTCATTAATAATAAATTATCATTTTTTCAAGCCAACTTTTGGGTTTTAAAAATATGACATAAATTAGTGATATTTTTTTCAATTATCTTAAGTCAAAAAATTTATTTTTCATTAATAAAAATTTACCTTTTGTTTAATTTTGATTAAAAAAACCTTGTTTAATATTGTTTTAGATTTTATTTCAAAACTATAAAATTAAGTTAGGTGTTATTTTTTATTTTAAAACGATATTGGTGCCCGGTGGTGATAGAAGCACATAGTAGTAAAAGTTTGAGTTACTTTTGTCACATTAAAAAGTTCATGGTGCTACTTACTCACCCCATCAAAGTTTAGGTTATTTGAATTAGTTTTACCTATAAAATATTAACTTTTTTAAATAAAAATTTTAAAATAATTTCATACTTATTATAATTAAGTATGAATTTATAAAAACAAATATAAAAAAAATATTAATATTTTTTATATCATTATAAAAAAGCGTGTTCAGTGCCAGTTGTCAACTCATCAGAACTTCCGTGCGTAATTAATTGAATGATTGTCATATGTGGATGATGTTGGATTGTTGGTTGGATTACCGGACTGATGAATCAAATTCCGGCCCAATAAAATATATCTAATTTTTATATGGGCCTGGCCCTTAACAATACACGGTCATTTGGGGTGAGACATCCAAAGTTACATCTAGGGGTATGTATGGCTACCAAAATAAACCGTTAAAAATAAGTAAAAGTGGATGTTTTTTTTTAAATCAGGTAAAATGGTTGTATGGATGTCAAAAAATAGTTAAAAGTGATTAAAATTTTGAGTTTAAAAAATAAGCTAATAGAAGGAGCTTTTTTAGTGTTTATTTATTTATTTATTTATTTTACAGTGGGCAAATAGTAGGAAGGTTTTGTTAAGGAAACAGAACACGACCTTGATCATCTTGAAAGATGATGTTACAAAGATCCTTGTTTAAAAGGATGGTAGAAAAATTACAGATCCTTCTACTCCTAACAATGAAATCTGCAGCTCTATTTGCTTCTCTATAACAGTGCTTAAATTCAATATGTTCAAAATGGTTGGAAAGAAGCTTGATTTCTTCTACTTGGCGCAAGATTTCCCAGTTTGCTGTTGTCACTCCTGTGATTGCTTTCATTGCCACTAGATTGTCACCTTCGATTATGACTTGCCTGAAGCCTCGTTCAATCGCTTTCTGCATATCTGTGCATATAGTTGAAACTTCGGTTTGGAGAATAGAGCTCGGTCTTATCTCCTCATGAAATATATCTAAAACATGACCATTAGAGTCCCTGATAACTCCTCCCACATAACACTGGCCAGTGGGGCGCACTGAGCCATCAACATTTATTTTTAATATTGGATTTTGCGGTTTTTTCCATTTACTCTTTTGCCTCTTATTATTCTGGTTCTTACCATTCCTTTCAACCCTTGATTTTTCCCAGTTTGTGACTTCATCTATTACCCTCTGAACCGTGCTTGATGGATTGTCCAGCTTTATGTTGTTAAAAATTATGTTATTCCTTGTTTCCCACACTGTCTGCCAAATGAAACATAGCTCTTCAAAGTTTGTGATTTGATCCTTATTAGATAATATATCATTCATATAGAGGTTAATGTTTTGGAGATATAAAAAGGATTTGTTTGTTATTTGTTCATAACTTCTAATTATCGATTTTGTTACTTGACAATTTAAGAAAAAATGGTGTATATCTTCATCCTCACTATTACACAAGAAGCAGTGAGAAGGAACTCTGTTGAAATACCTATTTAGCCTGCATTTTGTAGCTAGTCCATCAATGGCTATTTTCCATACTAGATTTTGTATTCGTGGTGGAATTTTAAGCTTCCAGATCCATTTATAGTCATTGTCGTCTTGTCGTGTATCCTTGAATCCTTGATAAGCTGGTATGCAGATTTAGTTGAAAAATGACCAGTTGGATTAGGCTTCCAAATCAGTCTATCTCTAGGTTTCCACTCCGGAATTTCGATTTGTTGTATGTTGTTTGCTATGTGTTGGGGGGAAATTCTCGCTAGAAGGGAGGTATTCCACTGAGTTTGATTTGTAATCAGATCAGACACCCTTAGGTCATGGTTCTGATCATTCTTATATATTGTTAGATCGTGGTCATGAAGCCATGGGTCATCCCAAACGCTAATGTCTTCCCCATTGCCAACTATCCATAATAATCCTTTGTGAAATTTGTCTCTGAGGTTTAGCAGTCTACCAAATTGCCAAGACGTGTTTTGAGTCGATCATTGTCTAATTGTCTCAGTTTGCAAATATTTTTCCTTAATGAGTTTGGTCCAGATATTATCCGGATTCGAGTATAGTTTCCAAAGTAGTTTCATCTGCAGAGTGATATTCATTTCTTCAGCTGTCTTGAAGCCAAGACCACCTTCACTTTTTGGTTTGCAAATCTTGTCCCAGCTAATAAGAGGGTTGTATCGTTGAGAGAATAGTTTATTCCAAAAAAAATTCTTATTTATTTGGTCTATTTGGTTAAGCACCCCTTTTGGTAGCAAGAAATTCTGCATTAGGTAGTTTGTCTTTGAATTGAGATTTGCTTGTATCAAGATTGACCTACCAGCTTGTGATAGGGATGAAGCTTTCCATTTCGACAGCTCTTCTTAAGGCTGTCGATCGATAGCTTCTTCAAAAACACAATTCTTAACTCTTCCACTTATGATGGGGATTCCTAGATATTTTTCTATAGTTTTGGATACTGGTATTCTTATTTGTTGTGCTAGACTATTGGCTAAAGTTGAGGTTACATTTGCCGACACTTGGAGAGAACTTTTGTTGAAATTTATTACTAGTCCAGATAGGTTAGAGAAGTTATTCAAGATGTTCTGTGTAGTATGGAGACATTTGAAGGATGCTTTAGAAAAAATGAGAGTATCATCAACAACGGTTAAGAAGGGGATAGGAGTACCATTTTTGTTATCTTTATGCCAATCAGAGCATCATCTAGCCGAGCTTCCTTATGTAGCTCCCGGGCTAAACTTTCCATCACAAGTACAAAGATATAGGGTGCTAGAGGGTCACCTTGTCTGATTCCTCTCGTTGGTTTGAATTGTTTTCCTGGACAGTTGTTCACTAATATCGAGAAGGTGGTTGTGGTTATACATTTCATAACCCAATTTATCCATTTGGGATGGAATCCGAATTTGATCAGAGTTGCTTCAATAAAACTCCAGTTAAGCTTATCATATGCTTTTTCCATGTCAAGCTTTAGGGTCATCCAACCTTGCTTGCCTTTTTTTCTATGAAAGCTATGAAATACTTCATGTGCAATTAAGGTGTTGTCTTGGATGGATCTTCCTTCCACAAAAGCCCCTTGAAATGGGCTAATAATACGAGGAAGAATTGGTTTGAGCCTGTTAGCCAGGATCTTTGATATAATATTATAGATTGTGTTGCATAAGCTAATGGGTCTGAAGTGATTTATGTTTTTCGGATTATCTAATTTTGGGATAAGTGCAATAAAAGTTTGGTTTATTTCCTCTAAGAGGGTTCCCGAGTGAAAGAAGGCTTTAACAGTTTTACAGAGAGATGGGCCAACTATGTTCCAGCAATGAGTGTAGAATTTAGGCGGGTAGCCATCTGGGCCCGGTGATTTGTCGGTAGCCATATCTTCCAATGTCTGTTTGATTTCTAGTTAAAATTTTAACTACAAAAATCAACACACTCTTTTTGCATTGTTTATTTATTTATCACAATTAAAAATTTAAAACATCTTTGTACCCCATATGGAGATTATATGTACCAACAGTTTATAAAATTTACCCTGTTTATAATTTTAGTCAGTTTAATAACCTCGTCCCATACGAACCCCTAATTTCCCTTCTTTGTTTAAAAGAATTTATGGGAGAGATTTTTTTTAGGTGCAACTCACTTTCTTCTTCTTTTTTTTTTTTTTGGAAACAAGGTAAGAATCTAAACAGTAGAAGACTATAATGTTACTTACCTCCCAGTAACGTCCTCTCAGACAAGTGACCAAAAATCAGGATGAGAACATATGGCTCATAAGTCGTTATCATGAGCCAACTTTGCTATCAAATCAGCGACAATGTTTCCTTCACGACATATATGTGACACTCCAGCCTTCCAAAAGAGGGCAACAAAGCCCATGTTCGTAATTAACGATATATCATCTCGACCTCCTATATACATTTTCAAATCTTGTTTACATTATTGATTATTGTCAAGTTGTCACATTCAATTTCAATGTGTGAAAGATTCATTTCCTCATATCTTTAGGGAAGCCAAATCGGATTCTCTCCGCTTGCTTCGCTGTTTTGAGGTGGCTTCTGTTACTCATATCTTTAGGGAAGCCAAATCGCCTCGCTCATATGGCCTTAGAGTCCGCTCCGTCGTCTTGGGGTTCTGATTCTGAGTTCCAAACTCTCGTCCGCAAGGACGCTCTTGGGTGGTGGTACAACCGCGGTTGACACCCCCAAAATCTCGCCTGTAAAAAAAAAGGGGGCAAAAAAAGTAGTTGTAGAAAAGCAGTGTTGGGGATGCGATTTGAATCCACGGTTCTTCCATTCCCCTTCGGCCCTTTTTACCAACTGGGCTAACTAAACAATATGATTTTTAATACGCAGTATAAGTATATTACCTATATTATTTGTAAATGGGGTGGGCTGCAGCATACACCATCCCACCCCTCCTTCCGTGCCTGGTAGCCCATGCCCTCATACCTGAGGTTAAGGACTTCCTGTGAGAGGATGCCAACGAGTCACGAGATGTTTGATGACATCACTTTTGTGAGAGGGTGCCAGCGAGATGCCTTTTGGCCAACGTGTTGTTTGATGATACGTGGATAGCGTGATAATCGCGATGTTTTAACGAGTTTACGCTGATTTTTTTTATGGAGTGGACAAGTGTAAATGTTAATATGTTTCCCGATCTTTAGTGCTCTCGCGATGTTGATGATCTCGGATAAGGTTTGGACATGTGCGCTTCTTGTGTTTTTTATGGTGGGTGACCTATTCCTGACGTCATAAGTCATGTTCTCTGAGTGAACTCTTTTTCTTGGCATCGTCAATAATGACATCGACTTGCACAAAAAATGCGATAGCAAAATGTAACTTCCCTTTCGATGTCAAGTTCAAATTGGTGATTTATGAAAAAAAAACCTTTTAAAAAAATAAATATTTTTGTAAATATTTTAAACTTGAAAATATTTTAATAAATAAATATTTTTAGTGAATATTTAAAAAAAAATCATTAAAATGCATGGAAATCTAAACACGCCAAAAAACAGTCATGAATGACTCGGTTTAAGATTGAAATCATTTTAACAATTTATAAGGGACTTGTTGGAGTATATTAAATGACACTGACTTTTGATATTAAATTTATTATTTTAACTTAGCTTTCATTCAATTTATTATTTTAATAATTTAGATTTTTTAAACTTTACTCCATCACCCATTTCGTAAAACATATCGTTTACTATTCACACATATTTTTTGAGATAATTAATAAAAGTTATATAAAAATTTTAAAAATAATTTTGATTCATAAGTACAAAATTGTTAAAAAAAATTATAAAAATTTAGATATTTTATATAATTTTCATCTTTAAAAATATATATTTAAATAATCAATAATATATTTGACCAAACAGATAGGATAAGATTATTTGTTTTCAGGATTAGAACATTTTTTTTCACAATTAGAACGGCAATATTTTATTAAGGTATAAATGTTCAATGTCAGTTGTCAACTCATCAGAACTTCCGTGGGTTAGTGCGTATATTGATTGTCGATGAAGTTGGACTGTTGGTTGGATTACCGGAGTGATGAATCAATTCCGGCCCAATAAACTAATACTCCGATCATTTTTATAAGTGCCTGGCCCAATAAACTAATACTCCCTCCGTTCGGCAAAACTTGTCGTTTTAGAGTTTTGTTTTTGTTCGGAAAAACTTGTCATTTTAGATATTTTTGCTTCTACTTTACTAAAATGCCCTTGATTTGATTGATGTGTTGTGAGTTGTAGTTTTTGATAAAGTAAAAAGTAGAGTAATAAATGAGGGTAAATTAGTAAAAAGAGAGTGTAATTATTAGCTTTATTAAAACTTGTGTAGAGAGTTAAAATGACAAGTTTTGCCGAACGGAGGGAGTATCTAATATATCATATATGGGCCTGACCATTAACAATACACGATTTTGGGGTGAGATGTCCAAAGTTCATCTAATTTCCCTTCTTTGGTTTGAAGAATTTTATGGGAGGGAATTATTTTTAGGGGTGTTATTCGAGCCGAACGAGTCGAGCTTGGCATGCTCAAGCTTGTTCGTTTGTTAAACGAGCTCGAGCCGAGCCGAGCCTAATTTTTAAACGAGCTTTTTATTTTGTTCAAACTCGGCTTGTTTAGGAAATGAACAAGCTCGAACCGAGCTTTAAGTAGTTCTACTTAGTTATGACATGTTAACTTAAATGAAATTTTAGAAATTTCATAGAATTTGAGCTATTCGAGCTCTATTCGAAGGAGCCGAGCTTTCAACCGAGCTTAAAATCTTGTTCAAGCTCAGCTTGTTTAAATAAACGAGCGAGCTTCGAGTCGAGCTTTTTCGAGCCGATCCCGAACCGAGCTCGAGCTGTTCAGTTCATATAACAACCCTAATTATTTTTAGGTGCAACTCACTTTCTTCTTCTGTTTTTTCCCCCTTCTTTGAAACAAGGTAAGGATCTGAACGGCTAAGACTATGATATTTATCTCCCAGTAACGTCCTCTCGGACAAGTGACCAAAAATCAGGATGAGAACATATGGCTAATAAGTCGTTATCATGAGCCAACTTTGCTATCAAATCAGCGACAATGTTTCCTTCACGACATATATGTGACACTCCAGCCTTCCAAAAGAGGGCAACAAAGCCCATGTTCGTAATTAACGATATATCATCTCGACCTCCTATATACATTTTCAAATCTTGTTTAGTTGTTTACATTATTGATTATTGTCAAGTTGTCACATTCAATTTCAATGTGCGAAAGATTCATTTCCTTGGCTCAAATAAGACAATCATGAATGACTCATTTTCTTGTGTTGCTTGGGTGATGCACCTAACATCAACTCAAAAGGTTTTATAACAAGAGATTCATTTTCTAAAATGCTCATAGTTTTCTACCATCCTGTCATTCCCTCCCATGTTATATTGTAGGTTGTGTAAGATTTGATCAGACAACTATTTGGTTGACCATAATCAACTGAATTTTTCTATTAATTCAATAAAAAAGTGATGAAAATTCGGTAACTATAATTTCAATGAACTGATCCACTTAAGTTGTTTCCCACACCAATGGCTCTATTAACTAAACCACAATTATGATTTATGCCCAACCCAAGTTGTTTCCCGTCAATTCAACGACCCGTTTTAATACGTGTTCAGTTGCAGTGTACATGTGCAACTGCAAAATTCATTAAAAAAAAAATTAAAGGCGGCCGGAGATCGATCGAGATGACAACGAAGATCGATCGGATCGCCCACTACCTTACTACAGCCACTGTGCATCCTACCTATCATCGGCAGCGGCGGCGGCCGCCAACCATACACTTGTGTTTGTCTACATATTCACATCTGAATCTGATGGTAACTCTTACTCCACTTTTTCAAATATGATAATTTTTTTAGAATATAAATATTTTTAAATAAATAAATTGATTTTTTTTATCATTCTTAAAAAAACATTTAAATGAGTTAAATTTCATATTTTAATAGTAACATTTTTTTAGAAGGAGATGGAATAAAATAGTAATTTTAAAATAAATCTTTTTATATTTTTTTTATGTGATGTTTATCATTTATGTACACGTTCTAGGATGATAAAAAACTATAATTAGTTTGTTTAAAAAAATATTATTTTAGTGGGTGAATCTTATTAAAGAAAAAAAATATATCAATTTAGATATTTTGATGTCTAATTTTTAAAATTATATTTGTAATGATAAAGGATTTATTAGTGGTAGTTTTGAAAATTTAAAATAACTAGTATCATTCTCACGACATGCCGTGTTTCTTTAAAATAAAATATAATTTTCATTTTTTTTAATCTTATATAGAATCAAAATCATATTTTTTTTTGTTTAATCTTTTTAATTAAAAATTTTATTAATTCACTGTTTTATTTTAAAGAAACACGGCATGTCGTGAGAATGATACTAGTTATTTTAAATTTTGAAAACGTGTTGTATTTCACTTCTGCTAAGGACATCTGGAGTGATCTTTAGGAAAGATTCGATCATCCAAATGGAGCTTGTGTGTTCCAGATTAAGAAAGCTATTGCTTCGATCAACTAGGGAACATGTCGATTTTTTGAGTATTTCACAAGGATCAAGAGACTGTGGGATGAACTGGCCACCTTGAGAAAGCTTGTAGTCTGCAATTGTGGTGCAAAACGAGAGAATTTGAAGCGAGAGCAAGAGGAAAAGTTGATGCAGATGCATGTTAAGGGGATTGAATGAGTCATATATGGTAGTGAGAGATGAGATCTTATTGATGTCTCATCTTTCGTCTGTTAGCCAAGCATACTCGATGCTCGATCACGAAGAACTCAAAGGGAGGTAAAGTCTATTACACGTACAGTTCTTGAATGATTCAACATCTTTGAATGTTTCTACTCAACGCCAAAAGCATACTCAATGTTGAATGATTCAACATCTTTGAATATTTTAATATTTTAATTAGAAAGACTAAACAAAAAAAAATATGATTTTGATTCTATATAAGATTAAAAAAAATGAAAATTATATAAATGAAACTTATGCAAACTAAGTTGCATCTAATTTATAAACCTTATATTGTATTTTGAAAAATAAATTAATTTGAAATTGTGACACATTTCATATCAATCAATAAAGTAAAATCATATACTAAACTATAAATTATTATTATTTGAATAATTATATTATTGAGAATATGGTGTTTTTTTACAAAAATGGATGAAATATGTAATAAATTTATTTCAAAAAATTACGCTTTAAAAATTATAAATAATTAAAATATTCATTATTGTAGAAAATAATTTTTCTATTTTTGTCAAACATAGATTTTTGAAATATAAGTTTATATATGTCAATATAAGGGTATAACTTATAAATATATACTCCATATTTTTTTGGATTCAACCAGCTTAATTGAATAAAATCCAAAACTTAAATACGGAGTACTGATTATTTTTTCGGTCAACTGACTTGTGTAGTTGTGTTGTGTACCACATTACATATGATATGACATATCTTACACAACCCGTCATAGACATGAGTCCATCCTACGGAGTATTTGATAAAAATTGACATGGCGACATTAATCAACGACATTTGACAAGTCAGTCAATTTATGATACCACCCAACAAAACTAGTGATTAATCAATTAATTAAATCTTTATCACCATTTATTTTTTTGTTAATTTCCCATCGAATCCTTAACTATGTCTGACATCGATCACAACAAATTGATGCACCAGTTGCACACTAACACGTCACCGCCAGCGTTTCCGATCAAAAGTACTCATCAATTTCCTTGTCTTTACATCAATTACTGTCTTACTAGCTTCCAAATTTTCAGATCGATCGCCGGCATTGATTAATTAATTAATTAACCCTTTCAATTCAGTTACGGAATCTTGATTTGATCACACCAGCAACCCCGCCCTCGCTGCAGTCTCCCTCAGCTTGCACTCTTCCTCATCCATGGTGTCACAGATCTCCGTCCCCTTTGTCTCCGGCAGCCACACCGCGAACGCCCCACACACCAATATCACCGCCCCAAACACCCCATACGTCACCAGCTCATCCCCGCGCCCCGCCGCCGCCAGCACCGCCCCGAACGCCCCCCCGACCACCAGCGCCTGCCGCGCCATCGCCACCGCCGAGTTCCTCACGCACGTCGGGAACAGCTCCGTCGTGTATATTAGCGCCACGTCGAGCGCCGTCGTCCCGCTCAGGAACGACACCATCTCAAGCCCGACCTGAGCCCAACCCGACCCGCTCATCGCGCCCGACGCAATGCTGCAGACCCCGCTCAATCCGGTGGTCGCCAGCAGCGACGTTCTCCGGTTCATAGACCCTATTAAGACGAACGTCGCGAGGGACGCCGGCAGCTCCATGAACGCGTTCATTGCGACGCTCAGGTAGAGGTTGAAGGAGAGGTTCCCGAGGCCCAGAGGCATCCCGTAGTACACGATGCCGAGGCCGAAGGCGATGATCATGACGAGTAATAGGCGGCGGAAGCACCATTTCCGCGACACTAGCGTCCCCATAGCAGAATACACGCCGCTGGGTTTATTAAAGTCTGGTGGGTCAATAACCGAGAGTCGTGCACCTAATGATTCATCTATGCTTCCTCCGAGGCCGAGGAAGCTGAGGGTGATGAGGGTGTTGCGGCCGGGCATGAAGGAGATGGTGTTGAGGATCTTGACGGCCTCGTCTTTGGAGCCGCGGACGAAGAGCCACCGGGGGGACTCGGTGGCGAAGAGGTAGACGGCGAGGGAGTAGAGGAGGGCGGGGAGGGAGGTCCAGAGGTAGATGGTTCTCCATGAGGAGTGGCGGTTGAGGTAGGCGATGCCGGGCAAGGAGGCGAAGCCAAGGGCGAAGAGGACGAAGCCGAAGATGCCGACGTGGGAGCGCCAGCGGTGGCCGACGAGCTCGCCGCCGAGGACGAGGGCGCAGGTGCCGATGGAGGCGCGGCCGAAGCCGGAGGCGAAGCGGAGGGCGGAGTAGAGGTAGACGTTGGTGGCCAAGAAGGCGGTGAGGGTGCCGGAGAGGGACATGAGGAGGCAGGAGAGGATGAGGAGGTTCTTTCTTCCGAGGCAGGAGTCGGCGAGAGGGGTGAGGAGGAGGCCGCCGACGGCGCTGCCAATGAAAAAGGAGGAGGCAGGGAGGCCAGTGAGGAAGGGGCCGGCGTCCTCGAGAGACCAGTCGGAGAGGATGTTGGAGGGGGAGGCGGAGGAGTCGGTGAAGACGCTGATGAAGCACTGCTGGGCGTCGAACGCCCAGGAGAGCGACACAAGCACGGATTGAAACAGCTGCGGCCACCCGAAGTGGCCGATGCACTGCTCGATCCGTGCGTCGAGGGTGAGGGGATGGTCGACTCCGGCTTCACCTTCCTTTTGGTCTTTGTATGAGAGGAATGGTGTTGATGGGTCCGAATCATCGCCCATCTTGTTTTGGTATATGTTTTTTTTGGCTTCTCTATGAGTTGAGTGGTATAGGGGTGAGCAATATGGAGGGATATGTGAGTGGCTTTTATACTACCTTCAAATTCTACAATCATCATTATTGATTTCTAATCAAAATTTTAAAGGATGAACTTACTAAAAAAAAAACTTATCATTTACAAGTGTGTTAAAAGTTAAAATCTTTTTCAACAACTAATTCATGAATCGGTACCAAAATATCAAATATTGTTGATAAAAAAAATTAACATGGGTAAACATCAAATATTTATGATATTAATTATGATATTATAAGACTTATTTGGTTGAACATAGGGGGAAGTATACTTGTCATTAATTCAATTTCCATGAATTTAAAAAAATTATTTGGTTAAGTTATACTTGGGAGTTTAAATGGAAAAAATTAAATTTTTTCATAAAGAAATTTCCACGTGGAATTGCAACTTACTTAGCTCAATAGTCCTACCTAGGTTAATGAAATTCTCCATTTTATAGGAATTGGAATTCTTATAAAGTCCAATTTATGAATTTTTTTCGTATTTTAAAAAAAAAGCAACCAAACACCTAAAAATTATATAAATTATCAGTTTTTAAATTCATTTTTTGAATATAATTTCATATTTATTAGTTATTATAAAGATAAAATTATAAACCAATTTAATAAAAAAAAAATAGTATCTTTCTGGTTTCTAGTTTGTTAAGAACGGATCGAAAAATCAAATAATAAATACAAGCATAATGTTAAAATGTGATGGAGAAAATGATCTGTCACTTATCAAAATGGATGAGCTCAAGGGGATTTGTTGGTTTTGGGGGATTGGAAGTGGGAAATATTTGGGTAGTAGCTACTGGTTTTGGCTTTCTGCAGTAGTGGTGGTTACCAGCCACCATGGTACACACTGGGATCAGATGAGGCATATATAGACCAACTTGGATCTATTGTTTGTTTTCCTTTATACATATCTGACTTGGCCATTTCTATATTTAGAATATCTATTAGCTAGTAAGTGTAGTAGATAATTTAATCATTTTGATGGCTGTACTTGCAGGAATTCATGTGCGTTACGAAATTACTAGTTGAATATTAAGCAAATCGGTCCCTCGTATATATGATATTTGATTGTAACTTATTAATTTAATTGCTGTAATGCGCACATTTGGTGAGTATATTGGATCTGATTTATATCCCCGAATACTTAATTGATTATTATATAGATAGTGATCGATCGAAATACTGTTAGGTGGGAAGAAGTTAAGGAGTCCGGAAGGTTTAATTTGCTAATCCCACCTTTTTAATTACTATCTCCATCATGATGTTGGTGCATTTCTCTTAACTTATTAAGGTTTGTTTGATTGTGAAAAAGTTTGGCTCTTGCCAAAGAGGTGATATCGTTCACATCCGACCAGAATTGGAAGAGAAGTAAATTATGATCACCTAACCAACAACAGAGGCAGAAATTAATGTTCACTGCGCACAAATACCACCTCTGTGACCAGTTGAGTTAAGCTCATACGGATTGAAAAAAAAGTTCACTTTAGTTAACAAGAGGTTAATAGGAGGTTTCGTGTTTGATTCTTATCTCCACCTTTTCTTTTCAGTGAAACCTGGCTAGAGAATCAAAAAGGGATGTGATTTCCCCCATTGATATGGTACGCTAACTTGCACATAATGGTTGCCTAGCACCGAAATCGACCAACCTATTGTGTGAATTTGAACAAGCCAACTAGCAATGTTTGACGAGATTTCAGTATGTACATGTCATCCGTCCATGTACACACCACTTTCAATTTTTTACTCCATCCGCTACGCTAATTAAAATTTGACGTTTTACTATTTACGCACACTTTTTTAGGTGTTAAAAACTATATAAAATATTAATTTTTTTAATAAAATTTTTAAATAATTTCATACGTAATACAATTAAGTATAAATTTATAAAAACAAATGTTGAAAAATATTAATATTTTATATAGAAAAGGAAGAACTCTTATCATTTGTATATTCAACAGATATGATCGTAGGAATGTTGCACAAAAGATTGGTTTTTGCACAATCAACTCTTCTATTTTATATCTTTGATTTTATTGTGTTGGGCTGCCGGGCCGATGAATGGACCTCGATGATGGAAATTGAGCCGGGCTAAAAGGGTTTATGAAGCCCGAATAAAGCAGGCAAGTAAACCCTAGGAGAGAGAACCTCGGTGATAATAAAGGCTTTCGTTGCGTGTTCTTCACAGCCTCAAGAGAGTGCGAGAGGGGTTTCTGCGAGGGAGAAAAAATGGTGTCTTTGAAGCTTCAGAAGCGGCTTGCCGCTAGCGTTCTCAAGTGCGGAGGAGGCAAGGTCTGGCTCGATCCCAATGAAGTTAACGAAATCTCCATGGCCAACTCTCGTAAGCTCCCTTTCTCCGAGCAATTTTTTAGTTTGTTACTGCTGACTGCTGTGTATTTGCTTCTGAGTTAGTTCTGGATCTGGTTTTGTGGTGGATATGTAAATGGAAACGATAGAAAAATTCACCTACTGTGTCAGCGATGGTTATGCGTTTTCTGAGAAATTGAACTTATAGATGGCGAAATGTTATAATTACTTTGTTTAAAACTTGCTTCTTGTTTATTGATAGATGAATTCTTTGCTGTGTATTGGAAGGACTGATGCGCCTATAAATAGTTGGTTTGGAGTTTCTTATACGTCGATCGATTTTTAATTATTTTGAATAGAAAAGTTTGATTATCAATGGAAATGGCCTACAATCTGCTGTTTTACTATCAAGAATTTTGCTCTGGTTATTGCCTGTTTGATTGTAGTAACCGAAGTATTTTTCTGAGAGGTTCAAGATGGTTTGATATTCTTCTGTGTACAGTTGCAGTTGCTCCCTTCTCAATTGATTTTCATTTATGACTTGCCAATTCTGCTGGCACAAACCTTACTGTCTTATTCATATGTTCAGGTCAGAACATCAGAAAGTTGGTCAAGGATGGTTTTATTATCAGGAAGCCAACCAAGATCCATTCCCGTTCACGTGCACGTCGTATGAAGGAGGCAAAGAGGAAGGGCCGTCACTCTGGCTATGGTAATGTTTCATGTCAATTAATTATGTTGTTTGGACTTGTATGAAAAATAAAGGGTGTGGGAAAATATGTTATGGAAGTTCCTTCTGTTGGTGCCTAAGAAGATCTGTATATGCCATACACAAGTGATGATGCGATAGGAGTAAATTTGGAATGGTCTTTTTGTATACACTGTTCATGGTGGAGTTAGAACAAGGATCATTTGCATTCGAGAATTGTGAATTAGGGGTTTTGGGATGCTATTGCATTATGTTTCTACCTTTATGGATCCTCTTCCATGCTTAGAGTTCCTCATGCGGAAGGGAATTGTATAGAGATCTCGTGAACTCTAAATCTGGATTGTGCACAAGCTATCCTTGATTAGAAAACAGGGTCATGTTTTTTAAGCTGAGTTGAATAATCACAGGTAAGCGCAAGGGTACCAGGGAGGCAAGGCTGCCAACCAAGATCCTGTGGATGAGGAGGATGAGGGTGCTCAGGCGTTTACTTCGCAAATACCGTGAGGCAAAGAAGATTGACAAGCACATGTACCATGACATGTACATGAAGGTGAAGGGTAATGTCTTCAAGAACAAGAGAGTATTGATGGAGAGCATCCACAAGTCCAAGGCTGAGAAGGCAAGAGAGAAGACCTTGTCCGACCAGTTTGAGGCTAAGCGTGCCAAGAACAAGGCTAGCAGGGAAAGGAAACATGCTAGGAGGGAAGAACGTTTGGCTCAGGTAGATAATCCTTTACTGTATAATATATATTACTTAATTTGCATCGCAGGCTTATAAATCATCTCTCGTTATTGACGAACACTTTGTATGGTTCAATTACTTGTATTTCTAATCTGAAGCCTTTTGCTTTTTAATCTCCAGGGACCTGGAGAGAAACCTGCACCAACGCCTACACCCGCAGCAGCAGCTCAGCCAACACAGTAAGTTGATCTTACCAATTGCATTTTATGCACAGAGGTTCAGTATTTAGTATTATACTTATGAACTGTCTGACTGGGTGCGCTTGTTCTGTTTCAGGGGCACCAAGAAATCAAAGAAGTGAAACATCAAAATTTCCCAATCTGTTGATGCAACATATTTATTTCTGCAATAGTACTTTAATTTTTTCCCCACCTAGTTTGTGTTTTGTGGATTTTGTTATGTTGTGGCTTGAAACACTTGACCCTCTTGATATTACGGTTAAAATCCTTCTGTTTTGCCTAATCGTTGACACACTTTTTGTTTCATTCTTCATCAAACATTGTTGAAGCTTGGTACAGAAATGTAATCTGGAATTTCTCTGGAATATTTACCGTCACCCGACAAAGTGATACACAACGCCAAGAATCTATTGGATTAATCCATTTTGATCAACTATGCGTGTAGTTGCGTGAAATTGGATTAAAATCCAATAGTTTTCAGGCATTGCAAATGTAACCAACTGGAATTAGGTGGTCCGCTCAGAAAGTGCACGGTAATCCTTTTTCTGTTTCACCATGAGAGTTGTTGAAGATGGAATCCCAAGCTTGCAAATGGCAAACGCTCTTTCTTTCATAACGTCACGGCACGGCATCACCTTTATAGTTCCATGCTTTCTGTTTCAACTCAATCCTGAACGGTTAAAGGGGATTGTTACCTCGATCAATGTCACTCCAGAAAAACTCTCCCATCCCCCTATCTGTATATAAATCAGCCCATTCTCCCCAACCTTACAAGCCACTGAAGTAATCAAGTCGGGTGCAATTGAGCATCCGATCTTCAGTAGTTATTGTTGTCACTGAAGTTTGATTAGTTTTCAGGTTCAATAATGGCGATTGCACAGGGGAGAGAGTGGGCAGAAGCCCAGAAAATCGACCTGAGTTTGGAGATTGTGGCTGCTGCTAAGCGCCACCTCCAGTTCCTTGCTGCTGTCGACCACACTGGTTGTCTCTACGATGGCCCTGTGTTGCTAAAAGCCATCTACAGGTTATTTCTGCATTCGTCTATCACGCTTGTAATTCGTCTTGACTGTTTGTTATCATGTTGATTCCTGCTAATTTCTGCTAGGTACAATGCTTGTTGGCTTCCCTTGCTTGCCGAGCATGCTGAAACTCCGCTTTGTGAAGGGCTGATTGTTGTTCCTCTTGACTGTGAATGGATTTGGCATTGTCACAGGCTAAACCCAGTAACACTTCTGTTTCCTCTGTGTTCTTTTGCCTTTGAGAGTCGAAAGCATTTCTTGTTGAATTTCGTTTTGTCTTTCAGCTGAGGTATATATCAGATTGCAAGGAGCTGTATGGAAGACTCCTTGACAATCATCATGTTGTGTCGTCCGTTGAAGGCTATTCAAAGAAGCAAACTGAGGAGATTTGGAGCAAGATGTTCGCGAATGAGCCTTATGAGCTCGACTTTGCTAAGGGGGTTGTAGAGGATGAACCGCGGAAACCTCTTCCAGGGGGAAAGTTCACTGACTATGATTTGGTGTCTGCTGTTGCAAGACAGAGTTCCTTCTATTGGCAGGTAAAAGTGATGACCTCACAATTGACATTTCTTTGCTTGACTTCGCTTGCAAATCGCGTTGATGATTTGTGTGTCGATAGGTTTCAAGGCCCCATATGAGTGATGACCTCTTCCTCCAAGAATCCGTGGCAAGATACAAAGCATTCTTGTATCTGATGAAGAAGAACATGGAGAAGTCAGCGACACACTCATGTGTCCCGACTTACGACATTGACCTTATCTGGCATACACACCAGCTGCATCCATTTTCCTACTGCAAAGACCTGATTCAGTTTTTCGGCAAGGTGGTTGAGCATGATGACACTGACTCTGACCGATCTGAAGGCAAGAACCTCAATGTTGGCTTCAAACGAACCACCCAGCAATGGGAGGAGATGTTTGGGAGAAGTTATTGGAGAGCTGGGGCGATGTACAGAGGCAATGCTCCCAATCCTGCAGGGTCTCAATCACTTACCCTATGCGACGAGCATCAGAAACCAATCACAGCAAAACTCATGGAGGTATACATTTGTATGAATTGATCAATGACCTAAGCTACTAATACAGTGTTAACGAATTTCATGATTTCCCAGATTCTAGTGGAGTTTACTGGGGTCAGATCCATACCAGAGGGCATCAAGCTAGAGGATCTATTCGTGTCGTTATACAAGAAACAACCTGACATGTTCTTCAGAAATAATGAAGGTATAAACTTGAGGATACAAGGAATATCCGGGGAAAAGAAGGTAGCTTTATTCTGCTGTGAACCGACTGGGGAGCTGCTGTTTGAACTCAAATCTCAACACACATCATCAACTGCAAAGGACACCGAGGTTTTAGGATCTGCCACTCTTTCTCTCAACGAGTTTTTGGACCCGGTTTCTGCTCTTTCGGTGAGGAGGTGGATTGAGCTAGCTCCTCCAACTCCTCGCAGCGCACGCTGTGAACCTATCGTTCTCCATGTTGCGCTCTCATTCACTGTTCCTGGCCCAGTTACGACTCAGATGCTTCACATGTTGCAACACGAACCATCCTTTTGGAAGGGCAAAGCAAATGTTGGTGCTGCTTGCGGCGGTGGTGGTGGTTGTAGTGGCAAGTGTAAAGGCCTCACTGCAGTCTCAGTTGGTGGTGGTGGTGGCTGCAGTGGTGGTGGCTGTAGTGGTAGGTGCAAAGGCCTTCCTCCTGCAGTCTCAGTTGGTGGTGGTGGTGGCTGTGGTGGCGGTGGCTTTAGTGGCAGGTGTAAAGGCCTTCCTGCAGCTGGTTAGTTGATGGGAAATCACTTGAGGTGCAACGCTCTCATTCGACTCAATGCATTGGGCAATAAGCTAACAAAGGATATCCCTTTGGTGTGCAATAATCATCCCATTGTGATAAAATCGTAGTCTTTTTCTATCCTTTACTCCTTGTTCTTGAATAAATCATTCAAATGCCATGGATCGAACCCGTCGAGTTCGACATGCCCCCCTGGCAACGCCTCTGATGGGATTGGTCTGTTCGACTGTTCTACGCAACTTAGTTTATGATGCAGTATGTAGCATCACTAGCAGTGTGCCAATATCTTGCTAATGAACCAATCCTCAGCACGTTCTTAAATTATAAGATCAGGATTCACCTTACACCACAAAAATTTCAACTCAATAGGTAAGGTTTCATTCTACTTTTAGATATCTATCTCTATATAAAAATAGACAATAGATTATATATACACAACCCTTATAATGTATATGATACCATCTTAACAAATCTGGGTCATTGAATCTAGAAGATGATTATTTGTTGGAATGAAATTATTCACCGGTATTAGACGATTATTTATTAGAATGACATTTACCTTTTTTACACTTTTTGCCCGCACGGAATAGTTTTGGGGATACGATAAGACATGTGTACTCCATAAGAATGGTATATACCGGAACTATATATATTATATTCATTAAATTTCATAAGATAAAACTCCATTATCTTTTATTGCCACACATTTTACACACATTTTTTTACACATTTTTTTACTTCCATAAAGTACAAAATCCATCCAACGGTAGGTTGAAAGGAGAAGAAAAAACCGTCAATATAATTTTGCCACACTCATCAAAGAAAATTAAGATGATGAATACACAATAACACACTTCACTGTTGGGAGGACTCCAAGCTTAATCAATCACTCAAGCATAGACATCAGGGTTGGCAAGGAGGTACTCCTCCACCTTCTTGAACATGCCCTTCATCTTTCCTTGCCCATACTTGCACTTCTCCTCGTCGATCACCGCATCACCCTTGGGGTGGTAGTGGTCCGTCATGGTGCACACGGTCCCGCTCTCAGAGGCCACGAACTTGGCCTCATGGACGCAGGACTCCACCGCGTCTCCCAGGGCGTCTCCCTCTGTGGTTGTGTACTTGCAGTAGAAGTTCTCCACGTCAAGCTCGTGGATTCTGTGCTTGATATAATTGAACGGACCTCCTACATATTACATAGTTTCAGATTTGTATCATCGGTTAGAAACTGCGACATAAACTGTAAGTAGTGAAGCGATTTTTTCAACCGCTGCATTAGGCCTATTATCACGGTTTTTATCGGCCTCTCTATTGTAACTATTTATTTCAATTAGTGCAAATTAGATCATATAAAATCATATATAATGTCTATACCATCAGGAAAGTTGATCTGTTTGACTGCTCCAACTGCAACGCAATCGCCTTCAACAAACTCGACGCTCTTGAAGGATTCGGGCATGAGCTTGGGGAAGAGGGTGTGGGAGTCAAGACACAAGGCCTTAAACAGCCTGGGTGCAGCAACCGGGCTGGAAACCTCTTGGCTCAATGATAGGACACCCATTTCTCTTTTGGTTGATTGCTCAAAACTAAGTTGCAAGATAAAAAGAAATTAAGGTTACTTGAGCTAGTGATTGAGGATTTTGTTTAATTTGTGAGTGAAAATGGAGGAATTTGTTGGGTATTTATAGAAATCGATCAGCCTTAATTCCATTTATTACTCCGTAGTTCTTATCGATCGAGCTTTTGATAAGATAATGGGTGTATACAAGCAATTGAAGTCTACCATTCTAGACGGTCAACCTTGGTCCTTTGAATGTATATATTATCTTAATTATTCTTCCATTTTTTAACCTCTGCCTGCCCGCATGTCAAACTAGATTCAACAATTTAATTTAACAAAATTATCGATATTTTTTTTAGGGTTCATTCGTTTAATTTCCTTTATTTTTTTTTTCATAATTAAATATGCGTAACCAGTATAGCATGAAACATAAATTAAACATACCGATTTTATTAATTATTAGTCCCTATATTATTGTTACTATTTTTTTTTTTTGGTATATAAATTGCAAAGTCAAGCGTTTTGATTGTGCTAAATTTCGCACCTACTACTCATAATTCTATATCATATATATAGACTTAAAAACCCCTTTACCCCATCTAAATCCTTGATCTCACTTTGCCTTGAAAGTCATTAAAGTTGCCAAGACCCGTCTATACTACAAAGATCTTCTATAAAATCTGCTTATATCCTACCTAGACCTTAATCCTACTCTACCACCAACGGCACCAAGCGTTTTACAAAACATTGAATCATTGATTATATATATACTGACCCAATTGACTGTATATTTTATTTTAATGAAAGTATAGGAATACTACCATTCAATGAACTAGTGTTATGAATGGGTGAGTAACTCTTCAGATTTAAGCCTCACGAAATTTTCGCCAAATACCCCTGAGGTTAAGGCTAATTCGCGTAGTTTACAAAAATTTAACATATTTCGCCAGGTGTTTCTGAAGTTTTCATTTTTTTCGCCAAATACCCCTGAGGTTTATACTTTTTCGCCAAAAGCCCCTCTGTCGAATTTGTTAACGTTATTTTATTGAAAAATAGTACAATTCCCCCAACAATCCAACATGGCGCATATTTTTAATAAAAATAAAATTTTCTAAGTATAAAAAATTACTATGATAAATTTAAATAAGATATTATCAAACGTTAACATAAAATACAAAAAAAAAAGATTTGATAATTAAGTAAAAAATAATTAAAATATTTATGAAAAATGTGTAAAAATTACACGAGTTTAAGATTTAAGTAAAATATGTTGATTGGATTAAAATCCTAAAATAAATATGTTTATAACACCTAATAAAAAATACTTATTAATTAATATTTAGATATAACTAGATTGATTATAGAAACGTGTACAAATTTCATTAGTTTGATTTTTTTTTCAAGGTTCAGTTGATTGGGAGGAAATTTTGAAATTAAAATTATTATGTCATCTAAGCAAAAATATTTCTCATTTAACAATTAGAATAGATAAATCTCATTGGTTAAAAAAATGTTTAAAAAATTTATTATTTGAAAATTTATGTAGATTAGGTTGATTGTGTGAAATTCCAAAAATTAAGATTATTATATAAAAAATAGTTATTATTATACACACACAAAAAGATAGATTAATTGCTTTGGAAAAAAAAAGAATTCATATATTTGGAACTATGTATTTTAGATTTTTTTTTCAAAATATTCACTAAAAAATAAATAATTATAAAAATATTCACACTTTAAAACTATTTACGAAAATATTCATTTTTGTCAAATCGGACAGAAAAACGCGGTCTGAGACTGCGTTTTATTATTAAGGTCAAAAATCTGAAATTGGGTGAAAAAGGGTAAAAAAAACTAACACAAAAGACGCGGTCTGGGACCGCGTCTCTTGTTTTTTTATTTTTATTTTTTCAGAAAAATTGAAAAGGGGGAATGGAAGAGACAGGAAGGGGCGGAGGGAGAGAGGGGGATGGCCGGAGATCCAGGCGGAGGGAGAGAGAGGAAGGGGCGGAGGAGAGAGAGGGATGGCCGGAGGGAGAGAGAGGAAGTCTGAGGGGGGCGGAGGAGAGAGGGATGGCCGGAGGGAGAGAGAGGAAGGGGCGGAGGAGAGAGAGGGATGGGCGGAGGGAGAGAGAGGGGTGACGCTCAGATGCTGCCGGAGAACAGAGCACGATGCCGGAGAACGGAGCACGGAGAACGGAGCCTTTCCTCCCCCGCTGGTGATGCCGGAGAACGGAGCACGATGCCGGTCGGAGATCCCTTCCTCTCTCCTCCGCATGGATCTCCGGCGCCCTTCCCTCTCTCTCCCACCGACCATCCCTCTCTCCTCCGCCCCCTCCGGCCTCCGACTTCCTCTCTGTTCCTCCGCCCCCCTCCGACCATCCCTCTCTCTCCCTCCGCCCCTTCCTCTCTCCTCCGCCTGGATCTCCAGCATCCATCCCTCTCTCTCCTCCGCCCCTTCCTCTCTCTCCCTCCGGCCATCCCTCTCTCCTCCGCTCCCCTCCGACTTCCTCTCTCTCCCTCCGCCCCCCTCCGGCCATCCCTCTCTCTCCTCCGCCCCTTCCTCTCTCTCCCTCCGCCTGGATCTCCGACCATCCCCCTCTCTCCCCCATCCCTTCCCGTCTCTTCCATTCCCCCTTTTCAATTTTTCTGAAAAAAAAACAAAAAACAAGAGACGCGGTCTTTTGTGTTAGTTTTTTTTTTTACCTTTTTCACCAATTTCAGATTTTTGACCTTAATAATAAAACGCAGTCTCAGACCGCGTTTTTCTGTCCGATCTGACAAAAATGAATATTTTCGTAAATAGTTTTAAAGTGTGAATATTTTTATAATTATTTTTTTTAGTGAATATTTTGAAAAAAATTCTGTATTAAAAAAAAAAACGTTTTAAATTAATCTCATTGTTTAAATAAATAGCATGAAATGATATTGTGTAATTAATACATAATGAAATAATATTGTATAGTTAATTTTAACTTTATCAAAAAAAAATATTTTGAATTAATTCCATTAATTAAAAAATGTAATATGATATGGTATTGTGTATATAATATTAGATAATTTAATTACCATAATTAAATAATATTGTTCAAATAATACCTTACAAAAATAACAATGAAATAATATTTTCTATTCTTTTTATTTTCAATAAAAAAAACATTAACTAATTCGATAGAGGGACATTTGGCGAAAAAATAAAAACCTCAGGGGTATTTGGCGAAAAAAATGGAAACCTCAGGGGCACCTGGAGAAATATGTCAAACTTTTATACACTACGCGAATTAGCCTTAACCTCAGGGGTATTTGGCGAAAATTCCGTTTTTTTTATTAAGTAAACATTCGAGCGCAGACAAGTCTGAAGCTCGAGAGGCCGACAAGTCGGCAGACGGCAAATCATCAAATATACGACAAATATATAAAAAAAGATAAAAAGTAATTGTCCACATAAGAAGTAGGGATGTCAATTTCACCCGCACCCGACGGAAATCCGTCTCACCCGACCTGAAAAAGTGGGTGAAAATCTGAAATAAAGCGGATATTAAATGGGTGATGGGTGAACGGGTGATGGGTCGGGTCAGATTCGGGTGAAGACATTCCCCACCCAGCACCCGACTCATCACCCGACCCATCACCCGACCCGTCACCCGACCCGTCACCCGACTTATATTATATAATTATATTTTATATATAAAATTACTAATATACCCCCAAACCCTATCAATTGGTTCCCAGTGAGTTGATTCTCCGTTTCTTCTCTTCAAACCCTATCAATTGCCGCCGCCTGAGATGAGCTACAGAGCGAGCGCCTCCTGTCAATCCTACTCTTCAATAGTTCGACGTCTCCGGTCACCGTTGTCTCCCGTGTAGCACCTTCCTCTCTGATCACCGCTGCCTCTCCTTTCCGGCCACTGTCGTCTCTCTCTCTCTCTCTCTCTTGTTGCAAGAAGGTGTTGAAACCTCGAATTTTTAGCCTTGGTTGCTATATAATCGATGTATGCCTTGTAATCCTTGTAGTCTTCAATAGTTCAGACGTCTCTGGTCACCGCCGTATCCCGTGTAGCACCTTCCTCCGGTCATCGCCGCCTCTCATCTCCGGTCACCGTCGTCTCTCGTGAGTCTCTCTCTCGTCGCACGAAATTGTTGAAACCTCGAATGGTTATTATGGTTGCTATATAATCGATGTAGTGCGCCCCTGCAATCCTTGTATGCAGTATGGTTGCTATATACTATCCAATTAGTGAATTAGGTGAGTAATTGACTAATGAATATTCATACTCCTTTACTATTTGACCGAATTCGACTATATTTGATACTTGTTTATTCGTCGATGTGTTTGCCGTATGTTTTTCAATATTTTTTTTGGAAGAATTTGATGTCTTTACCTTTCACCCGAACTATCACCCGATGGGTGATGGGTGGACGGGACGGATGAAAATTTTGGTGGGTGATGGGTCGGGTAGGGTGAAGGGTTTTGGGTGGTGGGTCGGGTGACGGAAGTAGATCATCCACCCATCACCCGACCCATTGCCATCCCTAATAAGAAGTCATAATTAATTAAATGTCCATCATCAAAGATTTATAAGTTAAATGTCCACCGACCAGCCCCTAACTGCTGCCCGTTTCTAACTATGACAAACGACAATGGATAAACGGAACTATGACATACAACTGATAAACGACAGATGATAAACGGAACTATGAAAGACAATTGACAAAAGAATCTATGACAGACAACTGATAAACGGATCTATGACAGACAACTGACAAACGAAAAACTATAACAAATAGCTGACAAATGAACTACATTTAATAATTTATCCATTAAAACTCATTGTTGGAGCACATGTCGATAGCTCGTTGCTGAAAACTAAAATAATAAATTCAAACACTAAAATATTAGCTGAATGGAAAAGTAAGCTATCACTATGCATCGTTGGGTTGAATATGAAAATTCAGCATCTATGACCCGAAAAAACCCCCAAAAATCAGCTCCATCTCTCACCATCACTCTATCTCTATCCACGTCGCGGAGCCTGAAGAGCGGCGCCCGCCACTATTCCACCGGCGCATGCAGGTGCACCTTAAAACCCGGTATTCATGTCTGATCATTTCTTCCTTCTTAGCTTCTGATTTAGCTGTAGAATTGTATTGATCGATATAAAATCCTCCTTATGGTTTCATTCCTCATAATGTTCATATATATAGATTACATGTGAATAAGACTGGGCCTGAGCCAATAGGCCCGTACATTATACAATATATAATCTATCAAACCCCCGTAGTCGAAAGTGGAGGGTCTCGAACAGTGAGACTGGACCGAAAATCGAGGAACAATTAACGAGGTAAACCCTTGGTGAAGATATCAGCGTACTAATAGGAGGAAGGGACATGAAGAACACGAACATGTCCAATAACAACCTTGTCCCGAACAAAGTGGAGATCGAGCTCAATGTGCTTAGTGCGCTGATGTTGGATCGGTTTGCTTGCGAGATAGACGGCAGAAACATTGTTTGTGTAGACCAGGGTGACCTTCTGAAGGGGGTAGCGGAGCTCAACCAAGAGATTACGTAGCCAGAAGCACTCGGAGATAACGTTGGCGACACCCCCGTAATTAGCCTCCGCGCTAGAGCGAGAAACCACAGACTGTCGCTTCACCGACCAGGACACAAGGGTGTCATTGAGGAAGACACAGTAACCAGACGTGGAGTGGTGTGTGTTAGGACACCCACCCTAATCCGCATCAGTGTATGCAATGAGGTCATGCCGAGATGAAGGGGAGATCGTGGTGCCCATATCCAGCGTCCCACTGATGTACCGTATGATCCGCTTCAAGGCCTGGAAGTGCGGATCCCTAGGCGCATTGTGAGAATGTAAAGTTGTGTGTATTTGCATTAATCAATGAGGTATAAATATGCAGGGATACATATCCAAAAGGATAGATTCAAATCACTATGGTTACAATCAGATAGACACAATCCTAGGAGATCTCATATTTCCAAGATATGGTTAATACCCTCCGGCAAGCTCAAGGGCGTCGGTGAACTTGAAGCTTGGACCGCAGCTCACAAAACCGAGTCGTGCTGAGCGGCTTGGTGAAGATGTTAGCATTTTGATCAGTGGAGGAGACATGATGAACCGCCAGATTCCTGTCCTCAACCTGCTCATGGACGAAGAAGTAGTCCATCTTGATTTGCTTGGAGCGAGAGCCGACGACGGGGTTGGAGGTCATGAACGTAGCCCCTAAGTTGTCACACAACAGTAGGGGAGCCGACTGCTGGGGACGGTGCAAGTCGGCAAGAAGCTGCTGGATCCACAAGAGCTCAGCTGTGGTGTAGGCAAGCGCTCGATACTCGGCCTCCGTGCTAGAGCGAGCGACGACCTTTTGCTTTTGGGACGTCCAATTGATGAGATTGGGACCGTAGTAGATGGCAAAGCCATACTATGAGCGCATATCGAAAGGGTCAGACGCCCAACCGGCATCCGAGAATGCTGTCAGTTGAGTGCCGGACGACTGTCGTAGGTGAAGACCCAAGGTATAGGTGCCCTTGAGGTACTGAAGTATCTGTTTGACGGCGTCCCAATGAGCCTCCATCGAACGATGCATGAACTGACAGACACGGTTGACGGCATAAGTGATTTTAGGACGAGTGATCGTGACATAATGCATGGCCCCAACCATCTGACGATACAGGGTGGGGTCGGAGAAGGTGGTGCCATCGTAGGAAAGCCGAGAGGAGGGATCGGCTGGGGAACCAATGGGCTTGGCTTCGGACATCTTGGCACGAGCGAGGACATCACATATGTACTTCCCTTGGTTAAGAAAGAGACCGGAGGCAGCGCGATGAACCTCAATGCCCAAGAAGTAATTCAAAGAGCCCAAATCTCTAAGAGAGAACTGCTGATGGAGGTTCCGAATGAAGGCGGCGACGAGAGACTGATGTGTGCCTCTGATAATCAGATCATCAACACAAACCAATACATAGATAGTGATGGTGGACGAGTGATGAATGAACAACGAAGTGTCGGATTGACAGGCATGAAACTGGTTGGCAATGAAGAACTGTTTGAGCTTGGTGAACCACGCTCTAGGGGCTTGCTTCACGCCATAAAGAGTCTTGTAGAGACGACAAACATGGCTGGGGTTGGGGGTGTCCACAAAGCCACGCGGCTGTTCCATGTAGACAGTTTCACGGAGATCGCCATTGAGGAAGGCGTTGTTGATGTCGAGTTGACGGATGGGCCACTGATGTGCTAGAGTGATGGAGAGGACTAGGCGGACAGTGGTGGGCTTGATGACAGGGCTAAAGGTATCAAAGTAGTCGACACCCTCTTCCTGATGAAAGCCCTTTGCCACAAGGCGGGCCTTGCACCGTTGGACGGTCCCATCGGCGTTTTTCTTGACCCTGTAAACCCACTTACAGCCAACCAAGTTAGTATTAGGAGGTTGAGGAACAAGCGACCAAGTCCTATTCCGACAAAGGGTCTGGTATTCAGCCTGCATTGCCTGCTGCCAGTGGGTGTGTTTCGAGGCTTGGGCATTAGTGGTGGGTTCTTGAAGTTCAGGGGGAGTAGGATCGAGTGGTAAGGGGTGGCGAGTGGAGGTGTGTGCTTTGGGTTTGAGGTGGGCGGTGTGGGCACGAGTGCGCATGGGGTGGGTGCTGTCGTCACTAGGACGATAGTGGGAAGGGGTGTCGGCGGGGTAAGGGTTCTGGGGTGTTAGTAAGGGGGGTGGCGCTGGATTTTTGGGAGGGGGTGGTGGTGGGGGAATGATCTGAGCGTGCTCGAGCAACATGGTCGGAGAGGGAGTGGCCGGGGGTGGTGTAGGCGGACGAGGAGGGGCGGATAGGGCCAGATAGGGGAAGGTAGTTTCGCCGAAGATGACATGTCGGGCAATGTACATTCTCTTGGAGGTGACATCATAGCAAAGGAAGCCCTTGTGGTGAGAGCTATAGCCAAGGAAGATGCATGGAAGAGTACGGAAGTCAAGTTTGTGATTGCTGTATGTAGGGATAAAGGAAGGGACAACATAGACACCCAAAGACTTTGAGGAGGGTGTAGTCGGGATCTCGAGAGTAGAGACGATGAAAAGGAGACTCGTGGTGAAGGTTAGAGGAGGTGGCTCTGTTGTGGAGATAAATTGCGGTGAAGAAGGCATTCTCCCAAAATGGAAGGGGTAGCTTGGCTTGAGCAAGAAGAGCAAGACCTTTATCAGCCACAATGTAGTTACCACGTTCGACTGCACCGTTTTGTTCTTGTGTATGGGGACACGACAACCGGTGGGTGATGCCCTGAGACGCGAGATATAAGGAGACGGAGCAGTATTCTCCTCCCCAGTCCGATTGAAGTGTTTTGATGGTGGTGTTGAATTGTGTTTTGATCATTGCAAGGAATGCAAGTAAGATGTTATGTAGTTGGGATTTGTGAGACATGAAATAAATCCAGATAAATTTAGTGGCATCATCAATAAAGAACACAAAGTAACAAGAACCGCTTAAGGACAAAACAGGGGCGGGGCCCTAAACATCTAAATAAACTAAATCAAACGGAGAGGCAGAGGACACATGGTCTGCAGGGAGGTGCAACCTGCGACTTTTGCCAAACTGACATGTGTTGTGCGCCTAAATCGCCAGGTTTTATACTATCTTTTATATCTATTTTTGCATACATTTGGATTAGAATAGTACAAAATCTATGTAGTTTATGTTTATTTGCCAATTATGGAGGTCTACACAAGTGTTTGTTATATTTCGTAGAAATCGGACGCACTTTGGAGCTTAAAGGAAAGTCATGAAGAGCTAAGGATGGTGCAGCCGGAGAAAACACCATTTTCACCATTCATCATTCCGAATCAAGCTTTAATATCTTCATGAAAGTTGTAACCCTAGAAAAGAGCTTTCCAACGCATGCTCATATGCATCAATCGAACGAACGAGGATTCGGGAAAGTGCGTTTCAAGAACAGAGCAGAATGCTGAGAGTGAACCAGTTCTACTCAATGTCGACCAGATCTAGTCGAAGTCGAGTACATCAAGCCCAGAAATTCTACACGGAGTTGAGCAGAGTCACTCGAGCAGAACAATCCTACTCGACTTCGAGGAGTTTTGGTCGACGTCGAGTACACCCAACAAGTCCGATTCTTGCCCGAGCTCGAGTGCAATCCGAGGGAAGAAAAATCCTACTCGACGTCGAGGACTTTTGGTCGACGTCGAGGACAATCCAGTCGAGTCCGAGTTCGAGATCGATTTGACACGAGAAGATAGAATTTCTTGCAAGAGAAGATATGTGGAATTCTATCCATCCACATCAAGATCTATCAAGAGAAGAATTATCTATCCACAATAGTCCTAGTTTTCTTTTAGATATAATTATTTTATTTCCAAATTTAATCTTAATGTTATTAGGTAGAAAAATTTAGATATAGATAGATATTTCTTTCCTAGAATAGCTAGGGAATGAGCACTATAAATAAGGCATTAGGGGATGGACTTTATTCATTCAATCAATCCAAGCCAAGCCACATAGAGAGAGAGAGATCGAGTAGGAGAGAAAGTCTTGGAGGCCGAGTGGAGTTTGTGAAGCGAGAGCGGAATTGTCTTTGTTCGATTGTAAGCTTTCTTTTAGTTTATTTAATGCAATTTAGTTCATTTTTGTAATTGATTAGTTTCTTGATGATGAGAAGCGAGTAGTCACCCAACTTCTAAGGTCGGGGTGAGCCCGATGGTAGCCATGTAAGGTGTTGCGGTAAAGGTACAATCTTTTGATGCAAATTCTTCTTCTATTCCTACGAGCATGATTTTTTTGCGAAAGTTGAAGGTGATCCTTGTTTATGTTATTGAAGAGAAAGTGATCTTAATACAACTTGGATTAATTATGTGAAAAGTTTTAGAAACAATTAGGGTTTATGCGACAGTCTCTATATTCCTATTTGTTAATAACGAAGGTTATTTGATGAAAAGCATGATCTTTTATGCCTTTATGTGTTATTTTACATGGTTATCGTTGTGGTGTTGAAACCCCGATCTTAGAAGTCTTTAGTTTATTAATTTTATTTCATCAATTTCGTGTTTTGTCTTGCGAAAAGTTGCGAATTTTGTTTCTGTGTTACTCGAAATCGACAAGGCTTGGTCGACGTCAAGGAAGGTTTTGTCGAGATCGACCAGTTTCTGCATACATTTCATACATTTGGGTTAGAATAGTACAAAATCTGTATAGTTTATGTTTATTTTCCAATTATGGAGGTCTACACAAGTTTTTGTTATATTTCGCAGAAATCGGACGCACTTTGAACCTTAAAGGAAAGTCATGAAGAAGCTAAGAATGGTGCATCTGGAGAAAACATAATTTTCACCATTCATCATTCTGAACCAAGCTTTGATGGCTTCATGAAAGTTGTAGCCCTTGAAAAGAGCTTTTCAACGCATGCTCATATGCGTCAATCGAACGAACGAGGACTCGGTAAAGTGCGTTTCAAGAACATAGCAGAATGCTGAGAGCGAACCAGTTCTACTCGACGTCGATCAGATCTAGTCGAAGTCGAGTACATCAAGCCCAGAAATTCTACATGGAGTCGAGCAGAGTCACTCGAGCAGAACAATCCTACTCGACGTCGAGGAGTTTTGTAATCGACGAGTCCGAATCTTGCTCGAGCTAAAGTGCAATCCGAGGGAAGAAAAAACCTACTCGACGTCGAAGACTTTTGGTTGACGTCGATGACAATCCAGTCAAGTCCGAGTTCGAGATCGAGTTGACACGAGAAGATAGAATTGCTTGCAAGAAAAGATATGTGGAATTCTATCCATCCACATCAAGATCTATCAAGAGAAGAAGGATCTATCCACAATAGTCCTAGTTTCCTTTTAGATATAATTATTTTATTTCCAAATTTAATCTTAATGTTATTAGGTAGATAAATTTAAATATAGATAGATATTTCTTTCCTAGAACAGCTAAGGAATGAGCACTATAAATAAGGCATTAGGGGCTGGACTTTATTCATTCAATCAATCCAAGCCAAGCCACATAGAGAGAGAGAGAGAGAGAGAGAGAGAGATCGAGTAGGAGAGAGAGTCTTGGAGGCCGAGTGGAGTTTGTGAAGCGAGAGCGGAATTGTCTTTGTTCGGTTGTAAGCTTTCTTTTAGTTTATTTAATGCAATTTATTTCATTTTTGTTATTGATGAGTTTCTTGATGATGAGAAGCGAGTAGTCACCCAACTTTTAGGGTCGGGGTGAGCCCGACGGTAGCCATGTAAGGTGATGCGGTAGAGGTACAATCTTTTGATGCGAATTCGTCTTCTATCCCTACGAGCATGATTCTTTTACGAAAGTTGAAGGTGATCCTTGTTTGTGTTATTGAAGCGAAAGTGATCTTAATACAACTTGGATTAATTATGTGAAAAGGGTTAGTAACAATTAGGGTTTATGCGACAGTCTCTATATTCTTATTTGTTAATGACGAAAGTTATTTGATATAAAGCATGCATCTTTATGTGATTTATGATCTACACATATGTTTATTGTTGCGGTGATCCCTAACCTTGGAAGTTTGCTTCTTTATTATTCTTTTCTATTTTTATGTTTTTGTGAAACCACACGACATCAAACCACCATTCCCCCTCCATCCCTTGACGTCGACCCCTCTATTCTTTGTCGACAGCCACCCTCATTACCTCTTCCCGCTATCCCTGAACCCCAAAACACACTAAACCTAGAACTGCTGACTTCTCTCCTGAGGACGAACCTGACTCCCCTATACTATAGCGGGGGTCTTGACTACAAATTTATTTGGTCGAGAAACCCTATCGTCAAATTGGCGCCGTTGCCGGGGAGGCAATCAATCATGCCCTTTTTAGTTCCTTTTACTCTTCTTTTTTCTTTTTAGTTTCTTTTTACTTGTTTCTTTTTGTTTTTGCTTTTCAGGTGCATTCGAAGAACTGATCACACACCTATATACCCTATTCTCGAGCCCGAATGTTTCTTCCATCTTCATCAAAGGCTTAGGAGGAGACTTATGGTGACTCATCCCAACGACGAGAATTTGGGACAACTCACACCAGCACAAGAGCTTGAGCAACTCCACCTACGGATAGAGGAATTCACCACCAGAGCAGCAGAACATGCCCGACGAGAGGCGGAATATGCACAGAATCAGCAACGGTGGAAGGCAAGGGTAGATTGCGAGATTACCGCGAGAAGGGAACTTGAGGAGCGGATTGGGCATGTCCCAGCCAACACAAAGGAATATCTGCATCCTACTATGGAATTTCCAGAATTGCCGATCGTTCTTCCCGCTATTAATTTTGAAATTCATCCTTCTTTTATTACTGAAATTAAGAGGAGTCAATTTAGGAGAAGAATCAATGAATGTCCTTTGGAGCATGTTACAAATTTTTTAGATTTATGTAAAGCAATTGCTGATGGTGTTAATCTAGAATATCTAAAACTAAAGGCTTTTCGTTGGTCTTTGCAGGAATAACACAACAGTGGTTGGAAGGATTGCCTGCACAATCAATTCGCACTTGGAACGAACTACATGACTTGTTCCTCAACAAGTTCTTTCCTCCTGCAAAGACAGCATCGCTCAGACAACAAATCACGACTTTCAGACAGAAGCCAGGGGAGACACTTGCACAAGTCTGGGAGCGCTACAAGAGGCTTCTGAAATCATGTCCTACGCATGGACAACCGCCCTACGTCATCCAGAAGATTATCTTCAATTGCCTGGATTCGCCTACTAAAGATAGGATCAACAACTACACCACCTATGGATATATCGAATACACTCCACGCCGTGCTTGGGAAGTGTTTGAGACGCTGGCCAACTATGACAACACATATGGGACTTCTGCGACCTCTTCTGACGAAAGGTATGAAAGGTCTGCCCCATCTATGCCATTATATGTGCCACCAAAGGAGGTTGATCCAGACGTCAGGGAGCATTTCCAAAATGACCAGGTACGTCGCCTTATCTAACAAGTCAAGTTCTTGTCTAAAAATCAGCCTTGTTTGGAATGTGGGTATGTGAGGCACAACACTACTGCGTGCCCACACGTCGATTAAGTACAAGCAAAGGAAACCCATGAAGAGGTAAGGTATGCAGGGGGACAGTACTCAGGACAACATTAGAACCAGAACCGGAGCTATTATCGCCAACCCCAGCATCAGAATCCCCCTCCCTACAGAGCTCCTTGTCACCCTGACAGAGAAGGTAAGAAAGATGACCTGCAGACCATTCTTGAGGAGATGCAGAGGAATCATTTAGACACCAAGCAATCTATCAATTCCATCCACACTCAGCTACATGGTGTCATCTCTAGGCTTGGGGAAATCGATATCTGGTGAAAATCAATGGAGACTCAGATGGGTTAATTAGCTTCGTCAATCCCCAAGCAATCAGGTACGCTCCCTGGATCCTCTGAACCTAATCCTAAAACTAAATCTATAGGACAGGTAGCTTCCATGAACCAAAGGAGTGGTCGACAGACACAGATGCCCGATCAAAGCAAGGAGGAGGAGGAGGCGAGAGAGAAGGAGGAGGAAGGAGATGAACGGTTGTAAGTTTTAGTTTATTTTATGTTAAAGTTAATTTCTTTTGTTATGTTTAGTTTCTAATTTCCTTCTTCTAAGGTTGGGGTGATCCCAACATAGATACGTGTGTTTGATTTATAAATCCATGAATTTATATGTCTTTATCATCATCTACCTATGTGCTTAATCCTTTGCGAGAGTTGAGAAAATTTCTTATTCATGATATTGAAGCGAAAGTGATCTTATTATGAATTTGGATAGTAATTAGGGCTTATTTGCGAAAGTTGGTTATTTCTAATTAAGAAAAGGTAGTGACACTTAGGGTTTATGCGAAAGCCTCTATATTCCTATTTGTTAATGACGAAAGTTATTTGATACTCCCTCCGTCCAACAATACATGAACTTTTAGAGGTAAAATTTTATCCAATAATAGATGGTCTTTTATGTTTTCTAGGTAGGAAGTTATAATGATTTGTATTGGTTTGTGTGCTGTTGACTTTTTAAAATAATTTGATTGGTTAAAATGTGTAGTGGGTGTTAAAAAATAATAAAATTTATGTAAAAGTTAGTGTAATGATGATGTTTTTTTTAAAGTAAAGTGCTTTATTAAAACTTGTGCAAAGTGCTAAAAGGCAATGCATTTTAGGACGGAGGGAGTATAAAGCATGCATCTTTATGTGATTTATGATCTACACATATGTTTATTGTTGCACTGATCCCTAACCTTGGAAGTTTGCTTCTTTATTATTCTTTTATATTTTGAAGTTTTTGTGCAACCACACGACATCAAACCACCATTCCCGCTCTATCCCTCGACGTTGACCCCTCTATTCTTTGTCGACAGCCACCCTCATCACCTCTTTTCTCTATCCCTGAACCCAAAAATACACTAAACCTAGAACTGCTGACTTCTCTCCTGAGGACGAACCTGACTCCCCTATACTATAGCGGGGGTCTTGACTACAAATTTATTTGGTCGAGAAACCCTCTCGTCAACATGCTTCGCAGACCGGAGGAAGCTTATTTGATGTGGTAGGTAGACTGAACTTTGACACTAAATGAAGGAGGACAGACTCGTGGGGATGACCTAGACGCCGATGCCAACCTTCAAGAGACGTACGGGAACTGGTGAGGGCGGTGGTGGATGGTGATGGGGTGGTGTTGTGGAGGCTATATAGGCTATTCTCAGTTGTTCCGTGGAGGAGGATTTTTCCCTGCAAGGTCTTGACAAAGCATTTGTCACTATGAAATTCCATAATCACTGGATTGTCATTTGTGAGGCGAAAAACGCTAAGTAAACTTTTGGTTAAGGCAGGGACGTGAAGTATGCAAGGTAAATTGAGTTTAGCAGACAACCCAGGTAAATAAGAGGAACCAATGTGAGAGATAGGAAGACGGTTACCATTACCCACTGACAGGCGATCTGAGCCGTTGTAGGCGTCGGAGATCTGTAGCTTCTGTAGGTCAGGCGTCACATGATCAGATGCGCCGGAGTCGAAGTACCACGAGGGGACGACGACAAATGATGGCAAGGAGAAGTTGGCGGAGTGCTGCTGGGAGGACGAGTTACGGTGATGGGGCGAAAACTCGGACTTGTTCAGGCAATTGTAGCAGTTGAGGGCGAGGTGGCCGAGCTTGCCACAGATCTGGCACACATGTCAGTGCCCTGTCTGCTGACCACGACCACTAGTGGGCATACCATCAGGAGAAGGAGCGGGTTGCTACTTCTGCCCACGTCCACTTGACGACGATCGTTGGTTGCTGGTGGGGCGCTGACCGCGAGAGGCGGTGTTGAGAGCGGGAGCAGAGGCGGAGGAGTTGGGTGTAGTCTGTAGCGGGAGGAGGGCTGATGCGGCTCGTTGGTCTCGGAGAAGGCGAGCCTCCTCTTGGAGGAGAAGGCCCACAAGTTCTTCGATGTCCAAGGTGCCAGTTTTCATCATAAAAGAGGTGATGAACGAACTGTATGCAGAATCCAGATCGGCGAGGATGTAAGTAGCGAGGTCCTCGGGATCGACAGTGTACAAGCTTTGAGCATGGGAGTTGACAATCGCAGGCTTTTGATTGATGTAGTCCATCATGGTCAGGGCCCCTTTCGGAAGGGACTGAATCTGCTGCTTGAGAGCCATTCGACGAGCCCGGGTTTGAGCCTGGTATGTTCACTCAAGGGTGGACCAAGCGTCGGTATCGGTGGTGTAGCGAGTGATGAGGGCGAGGGCACGCTCCGCAATGGTGGAGCGGAGCCAGATGAGCACGAACCGATCATGACAACGCCAAAGGGTGAACGATGGATTGGTCGTTGGCTCAGCACCGACGGTTTCGTTGGGAAGGGTCTTCGATGGTGGTTTGGTGTCGGTGAGGAAGTCTTCGAGTTCGAAGGCTTCCAAGGCCGATAGGACGGTGTTCTTCCAAAGGGAGTATTTTTCACCGTCGAGTTTGATGGTGATGTTCGGGATTTGAAAGTTGAGGGGAATGGTGCTGGTGCCGGTTGTGGCAAGGAGGGGGTTGCCGGCGGGAGAGGCGTTGGGATTGGCCATGTCGGAGAGGAGAGGGTAGCAAGAGGGAGGGCGGCGGTGTTTGAAAAAAAAAACCCTAAGCTCTGGATACCATGTGAGAATGTAAAGTTGTGTGTATTTGAATCAATCAATGAAGTATAAATATACAAGGATACATATAAAAAAGGATAGAATTAAATCACTATAGTTACAATCAGATAGACACAATCCTAGGAGATCTCATATTTTCAAGATATGGTTAATACGCATGCATGAACAGGCAAATCTGCTGAACGACATAGCTGATGTCTGATCGAGTAAAGGTAAGATACTGTAATGCACCGACAATAAATAATCTATCATTAGCATTTCTTTGAACCTAAAAAATTTAGCTCCATCTTTAACCATCACTCTATCTATGTATGTTGGATGTTTGACCTTCATGTTCATCCCGTAGAAGCGGCCTCATAATGTCAGCACCTTCTTTGTCTCCTCCTTCGCCTTCATTATAGCTTTTACCTTTTGCGATGCATTGGTAGCCTCATAATGTCAGCTCCTTATTTCCATGTCATTATCTATGTTCCCATTAGATTCACCTTTGTGTTGAAATACAATACTTGAATAATTACTTTGAAATTGCATTCAAAGAATCGAAGTATGGCCTCGTAACTGCTTTTAGAAGCCCTATATAATGAAAACTTTTCTGCATTTTGACAAAGGTTCAAAAAATAGAAATATATTAATCTCTCCTTCATTGGTAAAATACAAAATGAAATGAGTCCTTACCGTAAAGGGGCAAATCTTATGAGAAATGAGTAGTATTGTATACTCTAAAAAGTCGCTTTTAGATTTCAGGATGAAGTTCTCAAGAGTCTTCTCATCACCCCTCTTACCAAACAGCTGAGTGGTGGACACATAAGCACCAAAGTCAGCACACATAAGCACTTTGAGAAGCCAAATCAGTACACATAACCTCGATCTCCATGGAGGCGATCGAGGGGCTGACAATCGATCTCCATTTCAATACCTTTTTACACTTTTTTACACTTTATTGGAATAAAATTATTCAGTGATATTGGATGATTATTTATTAGAATGACATTTATCTTTTTTACACCCTTTGTACGGAATAATTTTGGACATACGATAAGGCATGTGTACTCTATAATATAAGAATGGTATATTGGAACTACATATATTAAATTCATTAAATTTCATGAGATAAAACTCCATTATCTTTTATTGCCTCACATATTTTACACACATTTTTTCACTTCCATAAAGTACAAAATCCATCCAACGGTAGGTTGAAAGGAGAAGAAAAAACCGCGAATATAATTTTGCCACACTCATCAAATAAAATTAAAATGTTGAATATGTGATAAACTGTAAGAATAGAGAAGAGAGTCGCAGAGAAGAAAGGAGAAATTGATGTATTATTGAGGGTCTTCAGTACCCTTTATATAGGAGTTTACATAGGGAACTAGAGTTTACTAGTGTTTATCCATCCGTAATATAATAATATTATAACACCCCCCCTTGGATAAATATCCTTAAATACTACCTCATTACAAATCTCGCCTAGAAAATCCAATGGGACAAAACTACGATCCAGAGAACAAATACATATGATATTTGATACGCTTTGGTGATCTGCCTCGTTAAAAACCTTGATAGGAAAACCCAGTGAGACAAAACTTGATCGAAAGAAAAAAGAGTGAAGTGCGTGTATACGCCCCCTGAAGTCAACATCCTTCTCGAAGTCTTCTCATTCTTCTTGATGGCGTTGTCTTCATGAGCTTTTTGTCGAATCTCAACATTGTCTTTGACCTGGAATTTCTTCATGATTGACTTGACGCGCTTGACTTCCATGTATTGGCGTTGAGCTGCTTTGAATGCACAAGCATAAGGTACTTCAGGACCTAGTGTGTGTTTCATTGTTGATCAGAGGGATCTGTTGTATTAAATGGTGCATAAGTTGGCTCGTTAAAAACCTTAACTTGGAAAAACCCAATGGGATGAAAATCAAGATCAAGGAAAAGAGTACAACATTGTATTGTACTTCAGGACCTAATGCAATGTCACCATTTTCACAATTATAGGTACTTCTGGTACTCTTATAAGGATCTTTAACCAATTGCATATGACGGGACTTTGACAATAATGCTTCAGGAATTTTCAATCGATCCTTTCATTTATATGCGTATGCACCTACCACGTCCATTATTTCCATTTGGAGCCAAAATTATATTCACTTCTGGTGAATAGATTCTACATATAACCTTTGATAGGTCGACTTTTGTGCAATCAAGTTGGCTTTATATTTTATGTTGTATGAACACCCACTTAAAACCAATCGAAGTTGCACTTTTCAGGGTTAGAACTACGGGTCCAATACCATCATGTTTAAAGAATCCATCTTTGCATGAATTGCTTCTTTCTAGCTCTTTTATTATGATTTCGATGTCGACATCCATTTGTTTGATGATCATCATATTCTCATAGGCTCTTTCCACTTTTGGGGAATCATATACAAAGAGCCTAGTGATCTCCAACACTTCTGGTACGGTGTACTTGGGAATCACTTGATATTCATTGAGTCGGAGTTACTTCTGAAACTTCCAAATGAGCTAGTACCTGGGCCTTTGTCACTTTCTTGGCCTATAGTAAATGCTTTCAGTGGCATATTTGCTAAACCTTATAATCATTTCATTTATTGAACTTTTGGTTCACTTTTATTTATCAGCGGATATGAAATGATAGAGAAGTTGTTTCCGTGCAATATCTTTCTTAATTGTCTCATTTCCTCTCCCCCTAAATACCGAGCATTTTATCACCATTATAAAGCTCTAGGTATTTGATATCAATAGGGACTCAAACCCCATGTATCATCCAACTTCTTTGTGGTCTCATTGTAGTTCATTTGGAGAAGGTACATCTCGGAACATATGCTGCTTATTAAAAACCTTTGAATTACATGCTCTCTTCTAGAGATAATTAGGGAGATGTTATTGTGTCAAATTCGAAATACAAACATGCATGTGCCCATTTGACCAGCGACTCTTTTGGGTTGCCGTGAGCTACCGTATGCTCAACAATGTGTTTGATAACATTCTCTACCTTATGTTCCATATGATCAAAGTGTTAAGGTATCTATAATACTGCAATTACACTGGTATATATGATAATGTTCCGTAGTTATCTCATTGAATCCATTCAAGAGACATTAGATACTTTGCATTTACTTTGAATATAGATGGTCTTATTGTTGATTTTGCCAAGATGATAGACCATATATGTTCGGTCACCCTTATTGAGGATCTTCAGGTCCTAGGATCTTCTGGTCCCTCTTAGTGGGTGTCTATGTAAATTTCAATGATCCCGCACATCATCGATTCACTTGAGTGACCGAATGCCACAAAAAAAAAACATTTTATCATTAACTAACTTCTGGTTAGTGATAAGTTTCAATGGGATAAATGAGTGTCAAATAAACCATATATATACATTCTCACTCTGTAAGACTTGCTTCTGGCTAGTCATATGAGATATTGGTGTTCAATACCATGTCAATTCATACATATGTGTCATTGTTACTTCAGGTAACAAGATCAATGCTCTTCTGGAGCTATATGGTATTCATCTTGTTTTTCCATTCAAGATTGTTTTAGAAAACTTCAAGTGTTCAAAATTGTTTGACACTTATAAAACCATAATATTCAACCATTGAACCTTGTATATAGTGATCTATTTAATTTAGATGTCATTGAATGAGTATTGTCAGAACCAACCGTATAACAGACCTAGCTATAAGCCACAACAATAACTTTGGTCAAGCGTATAACAGACCTAGCTATAAGCCACAACAATAACTTTGGTCAAGCGCTTAACCATAACCTCTTTCACACCCTCTACCGGAGGAGCATGCTTCAGGCAATGCTTAGAGGATAGTCAGGAAGTGGCCTTCTTAACCGGATCATGTTATGTAGTTACTTCTATTGGTTGTATCAACCAAACAAAATTAGTTCTGAATATGATAAAAACCCACATTCCGTGTACTTCTTCAGGAGTACAAATGATAAAATTAGGAACATATACTCTTCTGGAGTTTGTGAAATCCTTTAATCTTATAGAGTTCATAAAATATTCTTTACTCTTCAGGAGTTAATAAAAATCCACCAGTAGAGTCTTCAGGCTCTTAGGTTGGTGTTGAAAAACTTCACAATATACGGGATTGTGGTAAACCTTTCTCCTAAATGTTCATTTGCCAAACAAAACCTCGTATTAGACACTCATGATAAGTTGTTTCTTCTGGAAACACTTTGAGCTTTGAATTACAATAAGTAAAATCATAATAATTTTATTCAATATAAAGCAATGAAAAAAAAACAAATAAATAAATAAAAGAAATTTGTATTTGTCCACTTCAGGTGGAACCATGAGAAAAACTTGTCAATTTATCATTTTCTTCAAGAAATGATTTTATTAATAAAATGATTCATTTGTCAACTTCGAGTGACAATTAGTCTCTATTATGTATATTTCGATCATATACTCCAAAAGATGATAAGTTGCAATTCAAAAATATAGTAAGTTGTCATATAAATATTGACCATATTCTTCAAGAAATGGTACGTTTGATTATTACTCACTTCAAGGAGAAGACAACTTGTATACATTCATTTTAATTTCTACATTTCTGGCTATTTATGCAACTTTAAAATAAAAACTCATACACTTCAGGGAATGGTTTCGTCATTAAGAGAATATACAATATATCTCATATCATTCATTTACTTCAGGGAATGAATATTGTCACTTCAGAGACAAATTTGTGTTGATAAGAGAGAGACATTTTATGAATTTTCTTTTCATATATATCTCTTCAGGAGATTATTATCGTTACTGCAGGAACGATTTAATTATGAGCATAATGTGTTCATCCTCTTCAGGGGATAAGTTTATTTATTTCGAGAGATCCTTAAAAAAATAGTTGATATAGGTAATAAAACTATAAAACCATAAATAAATGAAATAAAATTAGCATATTGTCAACTTTTGGTGACAAGAAATTAAACATCCCCATAAATACATGTAATTCGTCTACTTCCGGAGACCGTTAGAGATCGAAACCATCTACTACAGGAGATAAATTTCATCATGATATATAAGTTAAAATATTTTATCTTTTTCAGGAGATAAATAATAATTTCATCTTCTTCAAGAGATGTGATACATAAATTGTGTTTACTTTATCTACTTCAGGAGATAAACTACCACTCTTGGGATGATATGCAAATTTAACAATTTATATCTACTCCGAGAGATAATGTTTGTCTACTTCTGGAGAAAAAAAAACAAATTGAAATGAATAATAAAACTGAAAAATAAAAAATTCATCACTACGGGGATGATTTTCAATCGTTCACATCTACTTCAGGAGATGGTCCGTTCATATTAAACAAATATAATTTAAATAAATTAAATTAAACAACATACATATAAAATAAATAAACATAAATAATAAATATAATTTCATCACTACAGGGATGAAATTTATCGGTTTGATCATCTCTACAGGGATGAGATTTATCGTTTCATCGCTTCGAGGATGAGATCAATTTATCATTCATCTACTTCGGGAGATGCGCTCGTTCATCTACTTCGGGAAATGATTTCGTTGATCCCACTTCTGGAGATGATATATAAATTTAAGAATTTTATCTACTTCAGGAGATAATTCATCTACTTCGGGAGATGAAAAATAATTAAAAGAAAACATAAAAATAAGATAAATAAATAAATAAGTCATCACTACAGGGATGAAATTCGGCCGTTTATCACTTCAGAGATATAATAAAATAACATCCACTTCAGGGGATACGACTTATTCATCCAATCGCTTTCGGGATTGAGATTAAATTACTTTATCCGCTTCAGGGGAAGCGGATACAACTTTGATTGATTCAATCACGGATTGAGATTAAATTACTTTATCCGCTTCCGGGGATACAACTTTGATTGATTCAATCACTTCAGGGATTGAGATTACTTTATCCGCTTTAGGGAATACTACAAATTCGATTGATTCAACCACTTCGGGGGTTACACATCATGTTCGGGGGTTACACATCATCTTCGGGATGTGTGAATACTTCACATGGGCTAAATATGCAGCCCTGAAAGTTTTAGGCCACTTTCTGGAGTTATATAAAATATAGGGCCAATCTGTGATTTCAAAAGGACTTTGGGCTGGTTTTGTAATTATTTCTTTTTCAAACCTGCGATTTTCACGCATCGTCCTCTTCGTTGATTTGATGGCCACGGCGGCGCAGAGGCAGAACTCCGATGTTCTTCTGTCTTCGGCTTCGACCTCCGCCGGCCATTTGGAGCGACTCCGATCGACCTACATATGGGTGGTCGAGTCCGCTGATTCCGAGCGCGGTGGTAAGGGATCCGTATAGGGATCGGATGCAGATCGATTGCAGGCTTTGCACAAAATCTCCGATTGATGTGCCCCAATTGACGGAAACGGCACGCCATAAATCCCCATAAACTCATAGAGGTCAATCGAGATATGTACGACAATCCAAGATAATTAATAAATTTGGAAGATTAATAAGTAGAAAATAATTAAGCATACGAAAATAATTAATCGACGGAAACGGCTAAGGTTTTTCGATCTCCATCTCCATCAACTATTGATAAACGGGAGGAGGGCCGGCGATTCAATCAGAGAAGGAGGACTCCGCCTCCGCCTCTGCTCGACGGTATAAACGGGAGATGGAGCTCTGCAGTTCCAGTCGGCGGCGAGGCTCTCCGTCCCTGGTGGTGAGCCAAACGGCGGATCGGCGAGGATGATGAGCCAAACGGTGGCTCGACAAAAACTGGTGTAGATGATGACTGTGAGGGAGGGAAGATCGAAGGGTTTGATGGATGGCGGCAGATAGGAGAAAAGAAAAAAAAATTAGGGTTTTTAGCTTTTAGAAACTAGTGTGATAAACTGTAAGAAGAGAGAAGAGAGTCGCAGAGAAGAAAGGAGAAACTGATGTATTATTGGGGGTCTTCATCACCCTTTATATAGGAGTTTACATAGGGAATTAGGGTTTATTAGTGTTTATCCATCCCTAATATAATAATATTATAACAGAATACACATTAACACACTTCACTGTTGGGAGGACTCCAAGCTTAATCAATTGATCTTACCAATTAATCAATCAATTAAGCATAGACATCAGGGTTGGCAACGAGGTACTCCTCCACCTTCTTGAACAAGCCCTTCATCTTTTCTTGCCCATACTTGCACTTCTCCTCGTCCACCACCGCATCACCCTTGGGGTGGTAGTGGTCCGTCATGGTGCACACGGTCCCGCTCTCAGAGGCCACGAACTTGGCCTCATGGACGCAGGACTCCACCGCGTCTCCCAGGGCGTCTCCCTCTGTGGTCGTGTACTTGCAGTAGAAGTTCTCCACGTCAAGCTCGTCAATTCGGTGCTTGATATACTTGAACGGACCTCCTACATAATACATATATATATAGTTTCAGATTTGTATCATCGGTCATAAACTATAGTGAAGCTAGCTATTTTTCAACCGCTGCATTAGGCCTATTGTGACGGTTTGTATCGGCCTATTGTAACGATTTGTTTCAATTAGTTGTGCAAATTAGATCATATAACAGCATAATGCATATATATACCATCAGGAAAGTTGATCTGTGTGACGGCTCCAACTGCGAAGCAGTCGCCTTCAACAAACTCGATGCTCTTAAAGGATTTGGGCATGAGCTTGGGGAGGAGGGTGTGGGAGTCAAGACACAAGGCCTTAAACAGCCTTGGTGCAGCAACCGGGCAGGACACCTCTTGGCTTAATGATAGGACACCCATTTCTCTTTTGGCTTAAGGTTACTTAATTAAGCTAGTGATTGAGGATTTTGTTTTGTGAGTGAAAATGGAGGAATTTGGTGGGTATTTATAGAAACCAGCGTTCCATTTATTAGTTCTTATCGATCGAGATTTTCATAAGATAATGAGTGTATAGTCGATGTAGTCCGTATACAATTCAAGCAATTGAAGTCTACCATTCTAGATGGTCTGCCTTTGAATGTATATATTAGCCTAATTTTATCATAGATTTTTCAAACTCTACCATATATTAAGCATCTCGAAAATATTCCACTAAATTCAGTAATTTAATTAGCAATTTTTTAAATATTTTGTTTGGGTTTTCTTGTTTCCTTTTAAAAATTTATATTAAATACACGTAACCGATTTTTGTTAATAATTAGTTCATATATATATATATATATTAGTTCCGGTGGGAACACCCCTTAAAATGAGAACCTAAGAACAAATATGAACCACACAATCCAAAGAAATCAAGGGTTAAGATTAATAATGGTTTTTAGTTTTTTAAGAAAAAAATATTAGGTAGGCCGTAGGCCCTACCCCCAACTCACCCCACGCGCAACCCACAGTCCCCGCTCATTAATCCTTTTTTTTTTGAAGTAATTTGGTCCAAAGGTCGAAGGCTTTTGGACCAATTACTAAATGACCTAAAGGCTTTTCTTTGCTAGTAAATGGCCAAATTTTTTTCATAATACCCCTTTTACCCCTGTTTTAATTTTACCCCAACCCCCCTCCTTCTTCCCCTTAGATCTGAGATCAGATCTCGTTATTCTCTTTCCCTTTCCCAGTTCATCCGGTCGCCGCCTTCGCCCGACTCCATCCATCGTCGTCGAGGCGCAGCGCCGCCCCGCTCCCTCCCTCGCCGAAGTGGCCACCCTCGTCGGAGTCGTAAGCTGATCAAGCTAATGGCCCCAAAGCTCACACCCGTCACCGCCTTCACCCAGTCGCGCTCGATGGCTCCCGTCGTCGCCGCACCGTGCCGCCGTCTTCTCTCTCGGAATGTCTTCGATGACATCTCTGTCTTTGCATCTCCGATCGTGCAATCGGAGGTCGAAATCGGCCAGTTGCATCTCTGTCTTCGATGACATCTCTAATCGTGCCTTTGCGGATCAGATCTCGGACTTGCATCTCTGATGTCTTCGATGGCTATCAGGTACTCCTCCCCCGATCCCGAATCGCTCGCCTTCCTCTGGTTGAATTCCGCCGGATACAGTAACAATAACCGCCTCCAACTTATCGCCCTCCTTTCTCCTCTCCTCTCTCTGATTGTTCTTGATGCTCGTTGTAACCCTAGATTTGAAATTGAGGATGAGAATTGGACATTGTCATCAAGTGGAATGGTTTCAGATTCAAATAGATTTAGGGATAAGATGTATTTTGGGTGTGACTTCTTTGAGTTTGATAATTGAATATGTTTCAGATTCAAGTACACTTGCTGATTGAGAAAATTCAGTTGATTGAATCGGATATGGTTATTTAGATTGCTAATTGAATATGAAAATTTTCAGATTTCATTGCATTTCCCATTAAGGAAGATGATACATTTACAATCGGTGTTAAGATTCAAGCGCGGTTTCTATACTCTCTCTCCGATCATCGCTTTCATCGATCTCTTGCTGCTCTCGGATTGTTTATTGTTGTTGTTTGCACATTATTAGCGACAGATTTGAATTCGTGTTCATCCGAGGAGCATCTTTAGGTTTCACTTAATTTTTTTCTAGATCAATAGCAATTGAAATGTTAAATTTTGTTTTGGTCTTGCTGCTCTCGAATTTTTTTGGTTAACCTTTCTTGGCCTTTGTTGAATATGTAATAGAAAGTGGAGTTCAAATGTTAAATTGGATGAATAAGATCAATTGTTGACTTGTTAAAGCAAGAGGGCAACCCAATTTATACATAAAGAGGTCTCAAATTTGAAAGCAATTTGATTACAGCGTCTATGACTCTTTTTTTATAGTGGTTATAGTGTTCATGACCTTATTTTTATAGTGGTGACAGTGTCTATGATCTTGTTTTTATTTTGATTACAGCGTCTATGAACCTCTTACCCGTTCATATATTAGAGGAGAACTGTCAACACATGTATTTTGGCTTCTCAGTAGCCCCTATAGGGTTTGTGCCTCCTTTGTCGTAGGGTTTTCCTTTGATTACATTGTCTTTGAGCCTTTTTTAATAGTGGTGACAGTGTCTATGACCCTTTTTTCATAAGGTGTTTGTTAAAATGGCTGAATGAAACTCCTCCTTGGTGCAGTAACTTATAATACATTTTTCATTGTTTAATTAATTCTTACGTAATCGGGAATGTTTGATTACACTATATTTTTTTGGTGATATTGTGTTTGATTACGCTATATTTTTCATGAAATTAAATGTCCTTTTTTATATTGGTCATATTGTGTTTGATTACACTATATTTTTCGGAGATATTATATGATTTTTTTTTAATCTTATGTACCAATGAAAAAAGTTGCCACCACATGTAAAAACAAATTTGTCACAAAAAAAAAGTAGTGGTGATAGTGGTCACCATATGTTTTTATAGTGGTTACAGTGTCTATGACATTTTTTTCATAGTGGTGACAGTGTCTATGACCCGGTTTTTATAGTGATGACAGTGTCTATTATCTTGTTTTTATAGTGGTGACAGTGTCTACGACTCTCTTACCATTCATATATTGAAGGAGAACTGTCCACCTAATGTCTTTTGGCTTCTCATTAGCCCCTTTAGGGTTTGTGCTTACCTTGCCCTAGGGTTTTCCATTTGGTGACAACAATCATCTCTTAACGACGTACTGTACTTAACATTTTAGGGTTTAGGGCCTTGGCCCTAAACCCTAAAGACTTAACCCTAAACCCTAAACCATAATGTACATCACATGTTCTTTTGGCTTCTCATTAGCCCTTTTAGGGTTTGTGCTTCCCTTTTCCTAGGGTTTTCCTTTGATTACGGTATCTATGAACCTTTTTTTTATAGTGGTGACAGTGTCTACAAAGCTGTTTTTATTTTGGTTACAGTGTATATAGGGTTTTCCTTTTGATTACAGTGTCTATGACTTTGTTTTTATAGTGGTGATAGTGGTTATGACACTGTTTTTATTTTGATTACAGTGTCTACGACCCTCTTACCCATTCATATATTAGACGATAACTGTCACCATATTTATTTTTACTTCTCATTAGCCCCTATAGGGGTTGTGCTTCCCTTATCATATGATTTCTCTTTGATTACAGTGTCTATGATCATGCTTTTATAGTAGTGACAATATCTATGACTTTATTTTTATTATGGTGACAACAGTAGTTATTTTTTTATTTATTGTGGTGACACTACTATAAAAAAATATAGAAAACTAGAAATTAGAAATTAGAGAAGAATTGTCATCACATGTATTTTGTCTTCTCATTAGCCCCTATAGGGTTTGTGTTTCCTTTAAGATATGATTTCCCTTTGATTATAGTGTCTAAGACCATGTTTTTATAGTGGTGACAGTATCTAGGACTTTATTTTTTTTATAGTGGTTACAATAGTAGTTATATTTTTTTTTATTGTGTTGCACTACTTTAAAAAAATCTAAAAAACTAGAAATTAGAAATTAGAAAAGAACTGTCACCACATGTATTTTGGCTTTTCATTAGCCCCTATAGGGTTTGTGCTTCCCTTTTCCTAGAGTTTTCCTTTGATTACAGTGTCTATGAACCTTTTTTCATAGTGGAGACAATGTCTATAAAGTTGTTTTTATTTTGGTTACATCGTCTATAGGGTTTTCCTTTTGATTACAGTGTATTTGACCGTGTTTTTATAGTGGTTACAGTGTCTATGATCCTATTTTTATTTTGCTTACAACATCTATGACCCTCTTAACCATTCATATGTTATAGGAGAACTGTCACCACATGTATTTTGGTTTCTCATTAGCCCCTATAAGGTTTATACTTCCCTCGTCCTAGGGTTTTCCTTTGATTACAGTGTCTATGACATTTTTTTCATAGTGGTGACTGTGGCTATGACCCAGTTTTTATAGTGGTGACAGTGGCTATTATCTTGTTTTCATAGTGGTGACAGTGTCTACGACTCTCTTACCATTCATATATTGAAGGAGAACTGTCCACTTAATATCTTTTGGCTTCTCATTAGTCCCTTTAGGGTTTGTGATTACCTTGTCCTAGGGTTTTCCATTTGGTGACAGCAATCATCTCTTAACGACGTACTGTACTTAACATTTTAGGGTTTAGGGTTTAGGATTTAGGGTTTAGGGCCTTGGCCCTAAACCCTAAGACTTAACCCTAAACCCTAAACCATACTGTACATCACATGTTCTTTTGGCTTCTCATTAGCCCTTTTAGGGTTTGTGCTTCCCTTTTCCTAGGGTTTTCCTTTGATTACAGTGTTTATGAACCTTTTTTAATAGTGGTGACAGTGTATACAAAGCTGATTTTATTTTGGTTACAATGTATATATGGTTTTCCGTTTGATTACAGTGTCTATGACTTTGTTTTTATAGTGGTGACAGTGGCTATAACATTGTTTTTATTTTGATTACAGTGTCTACGACCCTCTTACCCATTCATATATTAGAGGAGAATTGTCACCACATTTTTTTGGCTTCTCATTAGCCCCTATAGGGGTTGTGCTTCCCTTATCATATGATTTCTCTTTGATTACAGTGTCTATGACCATGTTTTTATAGTGGTGACAGTATCTATGACTTTATTTTTATTATGGTGACAACAATAGTTACATTTTTAATTTTGGTGACACTTCTTTAAAAAAATCTAGAAAACTAGAAATTAGAAATTAGAGAAGAACTGTTATCAGATGTATTTTGACTTCTCATTAGCCCCTATAGGGTTTGTACTTCCCATTTCCTAGGATTTTCCTTTGATTACAGTGTCTATGAACCTTTTTTCATAGTGGTGACAGTGTTTATAAGCTTGATTTTATTTTGGTTACATCGTCTATGACCATCTTAGGCTCTTACCCATTTATATATTATAGGAGAACTGTCACCACTTATATTTTGGCATCTTATTAGCCTCTATAGGGTTTGTGCTCCCTCATCCTAGGGTTTTCCTTTGCTTACAGTGTCTACGACTCTGTTTTGATTTTGATTACAGCGTCTATGGCTCTCTTACCCATTCATATATTAGAGGAGAACTGTCACCACATGAATATCGGCTTCTCATTAGCCCCTATAGGGTTTGTGCTTCTCTTTTTTCTAGGGTTTTCCTTTGATTACAGTGTCTATGACCCTTTTTTCATAGTAGTGACTGTGTGTATAAAGCTGTTTTTATTTTGGTTACAACGTCTATAGGGTTTTTCTTTTGATTACAGTGTCTATGACCATATTTTTATAGTGGTGACAGTGTCTATGACCCTATTTTTATTTTTCTTACAACGTCTATGACCCTCTTAACCATATATTATAGGAGAACTATCACCACATGTGTTTTGACATCTCATTAGCCCCTATATGGTTTATACTTTCTAGTCCTAGGTTTTCCTTTGGTTACATTGTCTATCACTCTGTTTTAATTTTGATTACAGCGTCTATGATCTTATTTTTATTTTGATTACAGTGTTTATGACCTCTTACCTATTTGTGGTAATACCACTAATAACACTCTAGAAGTGACTGAACATATTGATGAAAAATTATCATAAAAATATTATAAAAAAAGTTGTCACCAACAGTGTCACCGTAATAGTTACGGTGACACTGAATATATTCGGTGTCCATCATATATAATCAGTAGTGAGTACATGTGCTGATGTGCGGTCTCTTTGGGTCATGTGGTGTCACCTTGGACCATCCTCATTCCATGAGATATCATAATAATAAATTGTAATTTATGCTATACAACTTTAATTGGCAAAGTACGTATCTGTTTGGCAAGGTCAATTAACCTTCTCACTCATCTTATCACTTGTCTGCTCTTATCCAAAAAAATCAAAAGTACTTTACTGTATTTTAGAAGTCAGTGGCAGGTTTCGTTCACAACAGGCAACAATGTATGCCCACAAAATCACTCCAAAGAGGACCCTTGATCATCAACAATGTATGTCCCCAACATCCCGCTAAACACAATAGGACCTTTGATCATCAACTATGTATGCCCCCAACATATCAAATGGCAGGTTTCGTTCACAAAAGCGAGGAGCAAAATTAACACAGAATTTCAAAAATCAGTGGCATTATTGCCGGATCGAGATGGAGTCATTCGAATCTCGAAGAAGCCCTCACTCCAAGAGATCTGTGGTGTTATCGCCGCCATCGATTCCGTTCAGATCGAGATGTCACAGAATTTCAGAAATCAAATTCAGAGATTGGGGATGTAACTACTCCAAAGCAAATCAACGACAACGACAGTGTAATCAACAACAATGGCGGCGCACAGTCCCAACTTATCCGCTCTGCAATCCGTCGGCCTCGATCTCTCCTCCTTCGTCGGCTCCTCCCTCCTCGTCCTTCTTTTCCGGCTCCGCCCTCCCTGGCAGCATCCTCGCTCTCTTCCTTACCGGTTTCGCACTCGACATCCCGTCCCTGCTCTCGCTCTCTCCTCGATTAGCGTAAGGGAGGCTGGGAAGAACAACTCACTGGAGCGCCAATCGCCACCCACTGCCGCCACCTAGCGCCGCCAGGAGAGATCGGCAAGGACGCGAGAACCAGGAGGAGAGATCGGCAAGGACGCGAGATCGGCAATGGAGAGAGAAGGCGAGTGAGATCGGCGGTGGAGAGAGATGGCGAGTGAGATCGGGAAGGTCGCGAGAACCAGGAGGGGAGATACGAACAGATGAACGAGGACTGACTAATTTGGCGAGGGAGAGAGGAGTGATTTTCCAAATTTTAGAAGGGTAGGGGCAAAATTGAAAATTGTGGACTATTACCTAATATTGACATCCTTGTGTCCTACTATGTCTTAAAAATTATACCCAAAATGGCCACTTAGCAAAAAAAAACCTTTTTTTTTTTTTTTGTAAATGTTCTTTAATCTTTTTTTGCAAACGAATAAATACTTCCAAAATCCCAGGATTTCTTTGATTGCATTGCAAATCCCACTCTTTAATTACTTTTCTCAAATGTACAGTACGTATGGTACCTTTTGAGTTCCGTTTTTTTTTTAAATTTTACATTTGATAACAAGATAATTGTATTTAAAGTCATTATATTATTCGGTTAAATTAAAAAGATAATTAGACTTTTAGGGAACTATTATTCGGTTAAAATTGATCTATTATTCGGTTAATTTTACGAGATTATTCGTATATAACAGGACGAAGTTTTACATATTTGAAGCTACATTATCTGTTTAAATTTAAAATATTATTCATATTCAAGGGGACAATTATTCGGTTAAATTTGATATATTATTCGGTTAATTTTGAGTGATTATTCGGTTAAATTTGAGCGATTATTTGTACGTAAGATGTTAATTTTTTTTATAGATTTATTAGCTTTGGGGAGATTAAAATAATAATTAAAAAATTTATACATTATTCGGTAAAATTACAAAAAGTATTCATATTTAAGAGGGAGTTTGGAATAACTATATGCATATTATGTATTATTCATAGAGTGATTTTTGAAAAAAAAATTATGCATTATTCAATTAATCGAGAGTCATTATTCGTAGATAAAAATCCATTTTTTACATAGAATTTATTAATTATTCATTATTATTCGTTGAACCGAGAATAGTTATTCGTACATATAGATTAATTATTCGGATAAATTATAGAGATTATTCGTATAAAAGTTATTATTCGTTGAACCAAGAATGGTTATTTGTAGATATAGAATCATTGTTCATATAAAAATATTTTCGTAGATATAGATTCATTATTACAAAATATAAACTATTGGGATAATATGGAAAAAAAAAAATTTGTATGTCAAAAAATATTTTCGGATAACAATTTATGAACACTTTAACATAATTCCAAAAAAAATCTTCACTAAGATAGTGAGATTTAATTAAAAAAAAACGCCTTAACTCAGCCACATAAAAAATATTATGGAGATTGCATTTTTTTTAAAAGCCTTAATTATACAACCAAGGAAGTAAAAACAGAAATTTACACACGGGCCCACGGCATCTCTATATGTTTGAATCTCACGCACTACACCACGAGGGTGGAGAATATTTTACTGTGGGTCCTACTGTTTAATACGGGGCATTCGTACAAAGAGGAGCTTACCACACTATCATGAACCTAATTAAGGGAAAGCAACATTCATATAGACTCATGTTATGCCATTCACGGTTCTAACCAATCAGTAGTACGATCATTACAACAGGTCAATTAGACACACGAAACCAAACATAATCATGACAGAAAGCGAGATGCAACACGAGACCTAAACAATGTGACTAGCATGGATACAGAATGTTATACAATCACGAATTTACATTAAGGATCATCACAATAACATGTACTGGAAATTACGTATCATATAAGGCATGTTGACATCAAGTTGTAGCACGTATCAAAGAAGGAACTTGCTTCATTAGGGTATCAAAATTTAACGATCACACTATCATGAACCTAGTAGAGTAAAATCATGCAGATTCATTTCATGCAGCTCACACAACACAAGACCTAAGCAATGTAACCAATCATAGATGCAACAACATGAGTAGCTTTTTACCAATGGTCATTCGCAGGGTACATGCCAAAAATTACAAAATTATATCATGCAATTCAGAGAGAGTCACAATTACAACCGGACAGAGATCCCTAAGGGCAACCTTTGACTTTTCCCAACCAACTCATCACTCCTCTGTCCTGTAGGACTTTGGTACGACTCTTGTGGTAGGAAAACACTGGTTAATCATCATAAAAATCAAGAAAGACAGCCTCATAAACACCTTACTCTCGACTCAAAATGACATCAAGAACTACCTTCCAATACTCACTCAAACCACCTTCATATCCATACATGTTTCCGACACAATGTGTTTACCGACCCGATTCCCCGTGGAAGACACTGGCATCTGGGAGGAAGACTCGATAGAACATAGTTGAAGGGGCTGTTTCACACAAGCTGGACTTGACCATATAGAAATAAAGTTACTCCCGATATCCCGTTTGCACAGGTAAGTCAATGCACATTTTGTAGTTAAGGCACCCAAATCAGATCTTTATCATATAGCAAACATTCAGCACATAATCAGTTAAAAACACATAATGATCTCCTTGGAGTCTCCCAACCCATCTGTAAAGAACAAGCTGATATTTTGCCTACCGTCCCCAACTACACCCAATAGGATGGTCTGGCACCTTTACTACCCACTCGTATCCCCGTTTGGTCGGTTTTCCTCTTTTATTACAAGTCAAGTTCATTACTTAGTCCAATTTCAGTTAGACATCTTAAGTTCATTTTGCCCTTCTTAAAATCCTTTCAAAAGTCCTTGAAATTCATGGGCGGTTTTTCAAAACGTACACTCGACCCTTGCGTACCCGAATTGCACAACCTGGCTCTGATACCATCTTTGTAAAGGCCCGGAATTATGATTTCCGGGTTACATTTCAAGGGATGAAACCCCTTGTTCGGATCTTGCAATCCAGGTACGGGTCAATGTTTCAAACTCATTTTTATGGTCAGTAATAAGGAGGGATTTCGAACCCTGAAAGTATCGTAGGGCCGTTGGGTACCCTTAACCTGTCCTAAGGACTAACTCGCGAAAGTCATTGCAAACGGAAGCAAGATGGAAGCAAAATTAAGATACAAAGCGCCACGGCAGAGCCGGGTCAAAACCAAAACATAAGTGGATGATTACCATTTATAATGAGTTAGAGATTTAGCCAGGTTCTTCGATTTGTAAAAAGAGAACCCCGTCATATAGACATCGAGCAATCAAAATCTGCAGAAAATACCTTAAAAAAAGAACGGGGAAATGAGTCAGATCGAGCCACTCATGCGGGACCGGCAGTCCTCACTGAGGCCACATAGTATGTGCTATACCTAATAAAGATGCTCTAATGCAGTACGAAAGTCAAACACACTAGCATGCTCCTAGTTATAATAATGTGTAAAAATACTGTAAAGGGCCCATGACAATGCCAAGTGGCATATTCCTCCCTTACCTCCACCCCCTTTTGATAGGGCAGAGACTGGCCAGCTCGTGAATGCATTCCATCATAATCGGGCGGCACGCATGCTTAACCCGCTCCACAATAAAGCCCGCAGACATCTCATAATATAAGGAAGTTCATGACGCGATTGACTCAGGATACCCGATGAGGCTGGGCTACCCTATGACCCTAGCAAAGACTCTAGGACTATCACAGATAACGGCCGTTCTGTTTCAAACGCATAAAGTAAGCAGATGCTCATTCAATTAGTGCAACCTAAACAGGATACTACATGGCATGCTTTTATGCATATGCAACACCTAACATAAAATGCAACAACATGCATGAATGTCCAACCTGAGTAAGCCCCATAGGGAACTTACCTAAAGATGCAGAACAACAGGATAATACAAGCAAGGGCCCAAATGGAAGTCCAAATCAATCCATTAGCAATACACACCTATCATCAAGACATTTTCATAAGCTACTGAACCAACATTCTTACACACCCGAACCCAAGTTCCCCATATCCTCCAAACCAATTGATGGTAAAACCATTTTCCAAAACCTTTCCGATATGATCAACATCAACCAAAATCATTCTTCAAATTAAACCCATTGATAAAATCGTACCAACCATATTTCCAAACTTCCTTCTCAAAACCAACATCGTCAAACCAAGACGAGGAATCCCGACATTAAACATTTAAATCTTAAGACCAATCTCTCAAAATCATATCGTGGAAATAATTCCGACATTTTGGTTTAAACAAAAAAAATCCTTAGAGACATTTCCTAAAACTTAAAAACCTCTTTTTAAATAATTTACCATCAATATATAACTAGCATAAACATCACTTATATTTATAATTAAACCATTTCATATTTCCCAATTTTACATTTTTAAATCATCACAAAAGCACATAATAACCCAATTGATATTACCTTTTAAAACGATTTCTTAACATCATTTAACAAATTCAGAAAATACACTTTCGTAAAACCATAATAATATAACAACAATAATAATATACCTAACATGCGCATAATATGAAATCACTACAATATCATAGCATAAAACAATTTAAAATCAAGATTTTAACAAACCTCTAAGCCCAGCCCAACAAATGAAAGAAGGGTGCAGACCCGATCTGGCCCAAAAGAAAGGAAAAGAGGAACCCAATCCGGATCCAAGGTCCGAAATCACTCTCAACCCAAATTCCCAATAATCCAAATCTGAAAAGAAAGAGATCAGGATAGAAGGATCCGGATCTGGTTAAATAGGCCCAACCCCAACCCTGATGAAAGAAGGAACTCGCCTCTCTCGGTACCCAGAAGAGAGCTACAGGCGCCCATGCCGGAAAACGAGAGAGAAAAGGGGAAGAAGAGAGAGGGGAGGAGGAGGCTCGCTGGCGGCCCCAGCTCGCTCCGACCACCTTACCGACGTCCCACCCCGACACCCATGGACCCAGAATTGAACAAGGAAGTGGAGAGAGAGAAGCGCTCATCGAAGGTTCGACTCGCCGGAGACGCCGTCAGGGTTCGATTTGGCTCATCGAGGAAGACGATGGAGATGCTGCTTCTGCTTCCCGTCGAGAAAGGAAGGAAAACGGAGGTCGTGGTGTTCGGATCCTTGGTTTCGATATCAGAGGCGAGGCGGAAGGTTGTCGGCCTTGCTGGTTTGCTGGAAGCGGTGGTGGCGCTCGGGGCTTGCTGGGCCGAGACAACAGGAGGAGCCGTATGTTGGTGATGCCTGGTGGCGACAAGGCTCGGTACAGGGAGGAGGAGAGAGTCAAGAGGATTGTGTGCGTTTGTGTGGATTTAGAATTCAAATGAAAATGGGTAAGGTTGTCTGCATTTTCAGAGACCCAAGGGAGGCTGTGTTTGGAGGTTACATGAGAGGAGGGAGGTTGTAGAGCCTGCAATTGAGGTTGGGGAAAGCAAAAGAAATGAGGAGGAGAGCCTGCTGCTGCTGATCTATCAGATAAGGAGAAGGGGAAGAGGACAAAAGAGACAGCTTTGTTGGTCACAGGGGAGCCAGAGGAAGGTTGTGCTGGCTACTATCCGAGTGGGGATCCGAGAAGGTAGAGACAAATAATGGGTCCCCAAAATAAAATTTCAAATACCCGGAAAATAAATCCCAAAACCCGCTTTTTCGATCCTATCCCGACCCGAAATTTCAAATTAAATTTGTAAATCATTACCGGAATTAAATTAATCTATCCAGACTCGCAACTCGAAAGCGGAATCAAATTCCGTTAAAATCAAAATTCTAAAACAATGCCGGAAGGATTTTAAAATACGATTTTTAAGGTGAAGATGGGGATTTTCAAATATCCGATTTTTTTTGGACCTAAATCCCTTTTATTTTATTATTTATTAAAATTTATTATTTAAAAATCCGAGCCTTTACAGACCCACCGTCTGAAAAAAAAAGTGGATTAAGACCACCGCATACCTATGCGGTGATTAGCGGTGGAAATAATAAAAATTAGCGGTGGAGATATCGTTTCCTATTAATATAGTATAGATTAGATAGATAAATTAGCATATGATATATGTATACATTCATACGACAATCTAGGGAGGTCGAACAGTAGCCGTGTATACGAGACCGGCCGACTCACTTTGATTTACCCGAAACTCTAATTGTCTTTTGCTTTATTTTTATGGAGACATAAACTCTCCCGTTCTGTCTACAATTTGAAGCTTTGTTTGGATTGATTTGTGAGTTTCTGAATCTTTTTCCTTATTTCCTATATTTGAATGTTTCAACTTCTTTGTGTTTTATTGTTAATTGTTTTATTCTATCTTGTCTGATCAACTTGGTAGAATCAATTCAACTGCTAGAGTTTTGTATATTCCTGATTGCGAGCCTTAACCCAAGTGGCAAATTTATCCCTTTATGTAAAGACCGGAAAATTTTATAAATATTAAATTATTAAAATAGTGATTTATAATCATTCCGATTCTAAGATTTTGGAGGTTTGGAATTTTCGTCATTGAGCTATTGGTTTTATTCTAAATATTTCAAAACGAGTTCCGACATTATTTAGTTAAAAATTTAAAATATAATTTATCACGCTTCCATATGCAAAAATTTAAAATAATATTTGGAGTTCTTTATTAAATTCGAAATTGAAAATTGAAAAATCTTTCAATTCCGTCAGAATAAGATTGAGATAGCGGGTTTGGAGTTTAGTTTTCCGGTATTTTGAACTTGGGTTGGGGACCACCTTCTACTTTGTCTCGTTCCTTCTTTTTATTCAAGACAACACCCCCACTCTTCCATTTGAATTGCCGATGCCTTTGCCTTTACTCCTCCAGCTTTACTCTTTCCCATTTTGAGTAAACCACAACCCCTCTCCTCTTCTCTCTTACACCCCATGCCTCTTCCATTTTGGCAAAGTGCCAAATCACCCTGCTAATCACCTCTCTCTTCCTTGTTGTAAATCTGAAGACATCCCACAGTTGCATCCCTTTTCTTCATATCCTAACCCCCTTTCTGCTCTTACTCTGTCCGTGACAAGGACAACACAAAGATGTGTATATTTTCCCATTCATTTCATCCTCTTGGGCACTCCTTCCTTGCTCCAAGACTGCAATTTGTCCAATTTTAGGAGCTACTTCAGCAAACCCAAATACAATCCATCTCCTCCTTGCCGAGTTGCCGTCACCCCAAGCAAGCAGCCCGGGAGAAGCCCCTCGGAGCCACCAACGCCGCCACCAATCTCTCTTCTCCCTCTTTCCATGTCAATCCAAAGGGTGCACCTCGTTACCCCTGTTTCCTCCGGTTCTGTCGAGCAGCAGCAGGAGTACCATTTCCGATTCCCTCGACGCCCACAGTAGCCAAAGGATCCCAGAAGAGGCCGGACGAGCTGAGAACAACCCATCGATTCTCTTCCTCCTCCGTTTGCGATTTTGAGATGGTAAGCCTTCAGTTTCCCTCCCTTCCGCCTCCTAACCTAGCAAAGGTTCACCTTTAACTTCCCTATCCCCTCCCTAGGCCCTTCCGGTGTCGATTCCGCCTCGGACGGAGCCCAATCGTGCCCCGGCGAAGGTTTTCCGACGAAGTTTTCGACCCTCGGTGAGCTTCCTTTCCTCCTTCCTTCTTGGTTGATTTTGTGTCGCTTTGTGTCATTGATTTCGGGGGAAGTCCAGTGCGTACGATTCTGGCCGGAAAGGAGGTCGTCGGCCGGCCTGGCATCTTCATTCTTCTCCCGTCTTTTTCCGCTGAGAGAGCTCTGTTCTTTCGTTTGAGAGAGACAGGCCTGGGAACCGGGTTCTCGTTCCTTCCTTTTATTTTATTTAGTTGAACCGGGTCTGGGGCTGGGAGAGTTGAACTTGGGCCGGATCCTCCCTCCTCTCTTTCTTTTACTGGATTCGGTTTGGGCTTGCTATTCCGGGTTACATCTTGGGCTGAGGGGTCTTGAATTATCAAAGGTTTTGTTGTTAGTTTATACTATATGTTATATCGATATTGCCTTGGTTTTATATTATATTAATGTAGGTATGTTAGAATTGTTGTTATATTATTCCTAACCTTATAAAAGTATAATTCTGGATTTATTAATTTATATTAGAAAATTGTTTTGAAAGTAATAGAATTGTTTTGGTGATTTAATATCAGAATTTATTTATATAAAGGTTTTGAAATAAAATGTCGGAATTATTTCTATAATATGATTTCGAGAGATTGGTTTTAAGGTCTAAATGTTTAATGTCAGGATTTGACCAAGTATGATTTTGAAGGAATTGTTTGAAAAATGAGTTGACTTAACTTGAGATTAAAGAGTTTGGAAAAATGGTTGGTACGATTTTATCAATGAGTTTGATTGGAAGAATTATTTTGGTTGATGTTGATTGTATCGGAAAGGTTTTGGAAAATGGTTTTACCACCAATTGGTTTTGAGGATGTCGACAACTTGGGTTCATGTGTGTGAGAATGTTGATCCGGTAGCTTATGACAATGATTTGATGATAGGTGTGTATTGCGGTTGGATTGCTTTTGGACTTGCATTTGGGCCCTTGCTTGTGTTATCTTGCTGTTCTGCATCTTCAGGTAAGTTCCCTAGGGGGCTTACTCAGGTTGGACATTCATGCCTGTTGTTGCATTTTATGTTAGGTGTTGCATATGCATAAAAGCATGCCATGTAGTATCCTGTTTAAGTTGCACTAATTGAATGAGCATTTGCTTACTTATTGCGTTTGAAACAGAACGGTCGTTATCTGTGATAGTCCTAGAGTCTTTGCTAGGGTCATAGGGTAGCCCAGCCTCATCGGGTACCCTGTGTCAATCGAGTAATGAACTTCCTTATATTATGAGATGCCTGCGGGCTTTATTGTGGAGCGGGTTAGGCATGCGTGCCGCCCGATTATGATGGAATGCATTCACGAGCTGGCCAGTCTCCGCCCTATCGGAAGGGGGTGGAGGTAGGAGAGGGATATGCCATTTGGCATTGTCTTGGGCCCTTTACAGTATTTCTGCACATTATTATGAACTAGGAGCATGCTAGTGTGTTTGACTTTCGTACTGCATTAGAGCATCTTTATTAGGTATAGCACATACTATGTGGCCTCAGCGAGGACTGCCGGTCCCGCATGAGTGGCTCGATCTGACTCCTTTCCCCGTTCTTTTTTTAAGGTATTTTCTGCAGATCTTGTTTGCTCCTTGCTTCTGTGACGGGAAACCCTTTGGCGAATCGAAGAACCTAGCTAATATTCTAACTTGGTAAAATGGTAATCACTTGCTTATGATTTGGTTTTGACCCGGCTTTGTCATGACATTTGTATCCTAGTTTTGCTTCCGCTTTACTTTCGGTTGAATTGGATTTTGCGACATAGTCTTATGATAGGTAAAGGGTACCCAATGGCCCTTTGAGGTTTTTAGGGTTTGAAATCCCTCTCTCTACTAATCTTAGAATGAGTTGAAACCTCAACCCGTACCTGGATTGCAAGATCCGAACAAGGGGTTTTATCCCTTGAAACGTAACCCGAAAATCATAATTCTGGGCCGTTACACTTTAGGGCTGATTGAACTAATTGGATAGGTAGGAAGTTGGATGTGTTGTTAAATCCCTCTTTAGGAACTGCAAATACCTTAGCTAATCCCTGAACTTAAAGCTATCAATTGGGTTAAATCCTTTTTAGGGACTGTTCGATTGATAAGGGTTTCTAGGACTGATTGGACTAGTAACTATATTAGGTCGGAACAAGGACATTCATAGGAAGACTAAAAGGACAAGAGGAAGTTACAATATCAATTCAACCAAATAAAGTGGATAGTTGTAGGTAGAACGATATTCTCTAAATTGTTTTGCATCATTTGTTTATAGTTTATTTTGTTTTTTCTTATTTCAATCAATCAAAACCCCCCTTTTCTTATTAATTGGTAAATAGACATAACTTGAAAATACTTGATTCTCTGTGGGATCGACTCGTGCTTACTACACTACATTAGTTAGGTAGGTTCGAATTTATTTTGATACGGTTTACGCGACTAAAAACCGTCCATCAGTCCTCTCAGTATCGGTTAGAGATAAGGGAAGGATGGGGAAAATCCATTACTGTGAATACAAAACATTCCCCATATCTTCGGTTGATGACTAGGATTTCCCTTTGCCTGGCCAGTAACTGAATTTATGAGTTTTATTCTTCCAACTTGACGTTAATGGCAGCCATGGGGAAGAATCAGATGTTTTGCACTTTTTGGTCCACCTGACGAGCTCCCCCATCTCCTTTTATACTCCCTCTGAAAACCGATAAAATCCCCATGTGATTTTCCTCCATTTTGCTTTGGCGGGAACTTTTTTTGTGAAAAGTGAACCCTCTCTCTCCTAGCATTAAATGCTGGTCATTCCAAGCTTCCTCACCCTCTCTCCACCCTCTCTCTCAGCGTCACTATCAACCCTCTGCAGTCCTTCCTTTTTTTTTTTGCCAAAATGATTACACTCCCTCCCTCTTTCCAGTCGACACGTGTCCCACATTGTCACAGCTTTTCCCGGTTTGTGAAAAGGGTAACCGGCAACTTGTTGAGCCTAATTTGCAAGAATGACAATTTGTCATGCCTTTGCCAATTTTCTAGGTGGAGGTTATTTTTGCAAAGTGGAGGATGAAATGGTGTATTCATGCAAATCAACTATAATTTTATGATGAAAAAATGTATTTTTGTTATAAAAATCCTTTATCTAAAAACTTTTTAACTAACTAATAGTTGTCATGATTGTCAGTGCGAGTTTTTATGCATAATGGAAAGGGTTCGGTTCTCTTTAGGTGCACTACTTTTAATTTGTTTTGAAATTATATTAGTTTCACACCTTCTTTCCATATACAATATTAGATAAAAAAAAATTCAATACCTTCTAAAATATTATTCAATTTAATAATATCCTTACCAATATTCGTTACAAAAATAAATCTTATTTATTCTTATCTTTTCAGTGTAACTTTTTAGTATTTTGTTCAGGCTAATTAACTCGAAGATGATAGTCAAAGGAGAATATATTAAGAGGAAATGGTACCAAATAGACCAAAAAATGGGCCTATTTGCAAAACTAGCCAACCGGCCCAAGAATTTGCAAAACTAACCACCGGTCCAAGAATTTGCAAAAATGTGCAGGTCATCAGGGGAGATGAGAAGGGCTGTAACCGGTCGATTACAGAGAGAGAAAGAGAGAGTCACTATGTGCGAAAATGGAGGAGCAGTCAGAATACAGTAGATCGAACAGGGAGTCGCTGGAGAGGAAGAAGCCGACGCCGGCGAAGAAGGATGATTTTGTCAAGGACTCCGACAATCTCCTTGCGGTCGTTAAGGGGCTTCTCTGGTCAATCTTCTGCCCGGAGCCGATCAGCGATATTCCCTTCGTTCAAGATTCGAATTTCTCCCGATGGCAACTGTCAACGGAGGGGACCGGGACAGCGCCCCGACGAAGCAATCCCTTGCTCCCGCCAAGTGCGCTGACGCCTAATCTGTTCTCAAAAGGTACAATCTTTATCTGTCAACTCCCAGTTTCGCCGACAGAACTTCAATTTAAGGTTTCCCGATTTCAAACTTGCGCGTTTCTGATCAGTTTATGTTCGTTGTTGAAATCAGATTGCAATTGGAGCTAATGTCTCTCATGGTAGGAACTTTCAAACTCCCCTTTTAGGTTATAGTTCCTTGGATTAAGTGGATTTGGATCAGAAAATCTTTTGCCTAAATTTTCTTCGAATTTGGGGGTTTTCAGATGAGTGGAGATCCAGGGATTTCCCAGAAGAGGAAAACATATTGAGTTGGAAAGGCACCACCCATGGAAGCAAAGACACTGTTTTTGAAGGCACTGAATACAAGCTTAACCTTAATTTCCCATCCAGTTACCCTTTCAAGCCTCCGAAGGTCAGGTTTGAGGCTGGGTGTTTCCACCCCAATGTAGATGTATATGGTAACATCTACTTAGATATCATTCAGGTGAGTTTCATTGTTGTTTGAAGAAATCAAATTAGAAATCAGGTTGTTTAACTATGAATTTTGGGTTCAATTACTGATATTTGAAGTGTGAATGAATTGAATTTGTTACGATAAATGGTCTTCTGCTTATGATGTGAGGACAATCTTGTTGTTCATTCAGAGCTTGCTTGGAGGTATAACAATAATCAATTTTTACTGATATGTTCGTTCTATTGGTAGGCTAGTTATGGTCATTTGGCATGATATGTTCGTTTTGTTGGTAGGATAGGGTTATTAATTTTGGGACGGATAAGTTTGTTCAGTTGGTAGGATAGGCTTGATCAGTTGGTAGGATAGGGTTATTATCCTGGGAAGCTGTTTTTGTCTCTGTATGAAATTTTGTTCATGTTCATATTCCTTGTTTTTTTTGTTGTCTAAAAACAGAAATTTACATTTTAATCACATCCCTTAATTTCATCTAATCCTACGGCTCAGAATTGTTCCTACGTTCTCACCATAAGGGGTGTTCTCATACGATCCACATTATATATATATATATATATATATATATATATATATATATATATATATATATATATATATATATATATATATATATATATATATATATGATGGTTCCGGTGTAAACATCTCTTAGGATGTAAGTTATAAACAAATCTTGACCATCAATTTTGATTGAATGGAAGGTGGAGATTAATTGTATTTTTCTATATTAAAAAAAAGATAAAACAGTAAAAAACTGCCACTTTGACCTCTTCGGCGCGTGTATCCTATAGGCTCTACGTACTACTTTTTTTTTTGGTTTTTATCTTACCGTTTCTTTTTTTTACAGTTTCAAATACTTCTATTTAACTCATTTGATTTCTATTTGTCTTTTTTTTTTTTTCGCTTTTTCCCTTTTTTTTACATTTGTCGACCTTGTAATTGTGATAATTATGGATAATTTAAATTTATTCGGTTAAATTACAAATACTATTCGTATGTAAGTGAACGATATTCCGTTAAATGTAAATTGAGAGACTATTCAGTTAAACTTCAGAAATTATTCATATGTAAGATGACGATTGTGTGCGTATTTATTAGTTTTGGGGGTTAAGAGAATTATCAACAAAATCGTACATTATTCGGTGAGGTTACAAACATTATTCAAATGTAAGAGTAAGTTTGAAACAATTATCTATAAAAATTATGGTTCGATGAGTGGTTTTTGAGAGATTATTCGGTTAAACTCAAGAAATTATTCGTATATATACATGCAATATTTTTGTCATGTTTTCTTGAGTATTTGGGAATGCATGAGTTATCCATAGTAATAATCGAATTGTTCGTTACTATCTGATAAATTATTCGTAGAAATGTCTACATTTTTCGTTGATATTGATAACTTATTCGTAGATATAACTAGATTAATGATTAATTATTTTTAAGCTTTTTTTTATCCATTATTCATTAATATCTTTAAAATTATTCATATCTGTAAAATTATTTTTAAGTTTTCTCTTATCCATTATTCATTGATATCCGTAAAATAAAAATTGGTGAATAATTTGCTGGTATTATATTATATATTTGTTTTCTTTAAGTACATTAGAAGAAGAAGCCGGTTGAAAATTTTGAATAGTCTTAGATCTCCAACATCATTTACGATTTTTTTTTAACAATAAAACCACCCACTTTCTTATTTTCCAAATTATTTAAAAAAGAAAACCTCCATTTGTTGAAAGTTCAGGCGCAGTGTTTTTTTTTTTCCATGGGTGGGTATTGGGTGCGGGCCCATGTTTTTTAATAAAAAAAAATAAATATGGGGATTAAATCATCACCATCCATTTCACACAATCCTAAGGTCCATGTTTGTTCACAAATTGTATTATAAGGACTGTTTACAAATGATCCTTCCTAAAGGTTTAAATGAAAAAGAGGAAAATGGATCTTAAAATGAAAATGGTAACCGGGCTTAATTTAACTCACAAAAAACGGGTCGAATTGCCTTCGTCTTCTTCCGCTTCCCAAGCAGGTCTCCCGTTCCGTCCTCCTCTGTCTCTAGGCTTCATCTTCTTCCTCCGTCCCTGGGAGAGGTCGTTCCTTATCTTCTCTTCTTGTTCCTCTCCATCCCCTTCTTCTCCCTCCTCCGCCTTCTCATCGATCCCCATTGTTAACCAAAACCCTAACTGAGTTTTTCGCCTCCTCGTTCTACTCCCTCCTCCGCCTTCTCATGTCGTCTTTCTTCATTGATCAGTTGAAGGGCGTTGCGACTTGTCTGCTTCTTGTTGTGGCAGACGACGGCTCACGCTCTCTCCGACTCGCTCAGTCGATCCGAATTACAGTGGGCGATCTTCTTTGTCAATTCGTCTCTCTATGTGGACGCTTCCGTTGGCGATAGTTCCCTGACCGGCGACTCGCCCCTCCTTCTCGGTTGCTCAGCTTGCTCGACCTCCTCCTCCTCTTGTTCTCCTCCTGCACATCCTATTCCCGACCAGGTATTCTTCTCTTGAACTCTCCTCTCTATCTTTCTCACTCTGAACTTTGAAATCGGTACTCTCTTATGTAGCCGAATGCAGATTGTTTTTTTTTTTTGCCTAAAATTCATTGTATTCGTGTTATATTGCTGCTGCTACTGCTACTGGTGTGCTGTAATTGTGTTCTAATGCTGTTGCTATTTCATATTTGTGCTACTGCTGGTGCTGGTGTGCTGTAATTGTGTTCTAATGTTGCTGCTATTTCATATCTTGAAGATGCTTTGTTTTTCTGGGTTGAGGCAAACCTAATTAAATTGAGATCGTGAGGTTTTGTGCCAATAGAATGATTCTGAAATGGTTAAATAAAACCTATGAAAATTTGTTCAGATGAATGTTTTAAAGAAAAATGATGCATACTCTAGTCAAAGAAGAATAAAATGGGCAGATGGTGTGGGTTTACATGCATGATTCCTATTGTTCATTTAATATCAATTTGCACTGATGTTGAACAAATTGTTATAGGTCCATTAGTTGCTCCTGTCAACAAATTGTCAGAAATGCACCATCGTCGTCGCCATCAAAGAAGGCATCATATAGCTTTCTCCCCAGCTCCCGCAGCAGCTCCAGGTATGGTTTGAAAAACCAGGAAGATTTCTTAGAAATTCTGAATGTTAGGATGTCAGAACTGAAAAGATAAATGTTAAAAAGGAAACTCCCTTTGTAATTTAATTGTTGCCTGAATTCTCATACCACAACACCATATTTGCCGGCAATCCTAATAATTTGATTAGTCTTGGAAAGAGCTGTAGAATAATCCATTCCTAACTTTAGGAGGTTAAAATAGTATTAGCTTGAGCTTTTGGACATAACAACTAGAACGTACATGTGAAGATAGGCAAAAGCATTTTATTTGAGAACATAGTCAAATCGTAGTCATGGGAAGAGTATGTATGAGAATAATATATGTACAACTGAGTCAGAAAAGGGGCAAAGGGCACAAGTTTCCTTTCTTTTTTTTTAAAAAAAAATCTTTAGTTATCTGCTACCATGATTTGTACTTTATTCTGCCTTGTGTTTGCTTGATTTCTCGACTTCTGTAATTCTTTCTTGAGGAGAACACGCATTTATAGTGTTTGTATCCTAGATTATCTCACAGGTTGTGGCCAAACTTGTTTGGATCCACTCACCTCCAAACCAATTGGATCTCCTGGTGGTTGTGTTGTTCCAATGAAAGTGAGGCTTCTCTTGAATGTAGTTGTGTGCTCTCTTTCCCGAGGTCAATGAGCTAGAAATTGAGGTTGCAGAAGACACGTATCTCAAACACAGTCGAGTACAAAATGGTATGATGAGCATTTATTTGGTTCTGATTTATAAAGTGAGTGCTTTATTTGGTTCTAAATTGCACAGTTGTTATCTAAAATTGCACTAAATATATCTTATTTTTGCACTTGATATAGTTCTGATTACACAATTGTATTCTAAAATTGCATTAATATGCATGATGTGCCATTGAAAGCCTATGAGCTCAAAATGGGAGAGCGATGTGCTATGCACAAAGACGCGGGTTCAAATCCCGCATAGACTATTTATGGTTGTCACTTGTCTTTTTTTGTTCCCGTTCATGAATAAGATTATAAAGTGCATAAATAAGATGATAAAATGCAAGAATAAAATGATAAAGTGTATGAATAATAATAGAAAATGCATGAATAAGATTCTGAAGTGCACAATTAAGATTATAAAGTGCAAAAGTTCATGAATAAGATTATAAAGTGCATAAATAAGATGATAAAGTGCAAGAATAAGACGAGTGTATGAATAATAATACGAAGTATTGAAGTGCATGAATAAGACTATGAAGTGCAGAATTAAGATTATAAAGTGCATAAATAAAATGATAAGTGCAAAAATAAAATCATGAAGTGCACAATTAAGACTATAAAGTGCATCAATAAAATGATAAAGTGCAAGAATAAGATTATAAAGTGCACAATTAAGATTAGGTATTGCACTTTTATCAAAAAAAATAATACACACTATTAAAATTATGCAATTTAGCCTATATAGGAGTCGAACCCACATCTCTGCGCATAAGCACATTGCTCTACCATTGAGCTAATAGGCTTTTAAAGCTTATTAAGTGCAAGAATAGATATAAGAATCAAATACTTCTACTAAAATTTTCCGTCCAGGGACTCAAAAACAATACAACTGAGTTCATGAAAAACACGACAAATTCAGGGGCTCATAAATTCGGACAACAAATTACCTAACTCCATAATCCTAATAAATTCAGTCAACAAAACTACAGTTCACAAGACCTAATACAAATTCAGACGGCAACTGCAGACAAAGGAGGCCAACAACAGTTCACAAATTTAGACAGCAAGCTGGAACAAATTCATACAGAAAATTAAATTGAAGACACACCAGTGGTGGTATAATCCAACTAGTCACTGCAGTACCAACAATCCACTTCCTTCTCAAGCGATTGAATAATAAGGTGGTATAATCCAACTAGTCACTGCAGTACCAACAAATCAATAACAAGGAGGATAAGAACTGCATGAGCTTACCAAGTACCTCACCTCATTAGTATGAATTATAAATATTGAACTTAGTATAGGTTCTAAAGCAAACAACTACAGATTAGCAACTTAATTGTCACAATTGAATCAAAGAAATACATTGGTTTGGAGAAACCTCCAGCCAAATCTACAAAGGTGCTTGGATTAAGATTAGGCTTCTTTTGAAAAAAAATCTGCACAAGTTGCACCATATTGACTGTTTAGGCGTTAAGAAGAGCACTGAATTGCATCTAACCTCCCTTCTGGCACTAGAAGGCCCTGAGGAGACGAGGAATGCACAGAAGCGGTGTTGGAACTTGAACTGTGTGGCATGGCCCAATCGAAAGCCCTAGACCAATGAACCGGCAAGGCCACACGGAAACGCATGCAAATCGAAAGATGCATATCGAAAACCCTAACACAATCAATCGGCAAAACCACATGGAAACACAAGCAAATCAACAGCCCTAATAATTTCACAGATTCTCGCCTAAGTCTAATCGTTGAATCAAAGAAGAGAAAGACTTGAAATTTGAGGGGGAGAGAGACTTACTAACGAGGAGAGTGCGGAAAAGGGTCCACTTTTGAGTGCGGCCGGCGAGGTGGAGGCACCGTTGGCATGATCAACAACATCATCGTGCGAGTCAGACGACTTCGGAGACTGAGATTTGGGACCAGGAGGCTCCAGGTGAAACTTGTCAGGTAGAGGCGGAGGAACCTGAGCAATGGAAGGAGGGAGAGCAGAGAAGGAGACGATGAGCAGGAGGAGAGATCGATGGAAGGAGACTGGCGAGCATCGGGGGATTTGGCTTCAGCATCCTGAACGACGGGTCTCACTTGACACCGGTCCGCTTTTGTTCTTTTTTCTGTTTTTCCCGGCTCACACCGGTTCAGTTGTTTTTTTTAAAAAAAAAACGGGTTGCGCGTGTTCTAGACCCCATTTTCACTTTAAGCAAATTTTTCATCTTAAGTCCCTTTTTCACTTTAACCTCACCCTATATATATAATAAGTCCTACTTGATATATATAAATTGCAAAGTAAAGTGTTCTGACTACTAAAATCCTCACCTAATACTCATATAATTCTTTATTGTATATAGACCCATCTATACTGTATATTTTATTTTAATGAAAGAATAGGAATACTATCATTTCATGAACTAGTGTTATGAATTGTTGAGCAACTCCTCAAATTTAATTAAGCATTATATTCTGTATCTTAAATAATGAAGACAATAAGAAAATTATTTACCTTTAAATGTAATTTTAAGCAAAATTTATTCCGTGTTACACGGAATAAAATCGTTATAAATTCATGAGTTAAAGCATTATGAGATAACAAATTAGGAAAGACAAAGAATTATAATTTTTTGTTCGAACAAACATCAGATAACAATCCGCTTTGCATCTTAAATTTAATTACTTTGCGGTTGATTGGGATGAATAATGATTAGAGGCAGCACAAAATGACCCAAAAAACCGGTTTTATTGGAAGGTTAACCCAATCTGGTTTGGAATTGAATCAAACCGGATATGAGGGTAAAAGGTTCCCCCAGTAGCAGGTAAGTGAGGGGGGGTTTGGCCTTTCACTTTTTCACTTATCAACACCTGGCAAAAATTTGAGAGAGAGAGAGAGGAGTGAAAAAAAAGAAAAAAAAAGTTGCAGAGGAGAGAGAGATCAGTGAGGATAGGACAGAGAGCGATGGAATAGTCATCTCTCCTCTGCTACATTACTGTTGCTATTTCATTTCGAAGAAGAAGCAATTGGGCGGGGGTTTATTTGCAGGTTGATGTGTAAGCAATTAGTTTTAACTGGACACCCAATGCAAAATGACATGACACTGCATATTGGAATCGACTTGCCAAGAGTTATTGGAGAAACAGATTCACCATCGACTTCGGATAGAAAATGGGCAAGTTTTCTTTCGATAAAGGTTATGCGAGAAATGTCTCCCTCAAATCTGAAGCAAATTTACCCATTTTCTATCTTAAGTCGATGGTGAATCTGTTTCTCCGATAACTCTTGTCCAGTCGATTCCAATGTGTCATGTCGTTTTGCTTTGGATGTCCAGTTAAAACTAACTGATTACATGTCAACCTGCAAATAAACCTCCGTCCAATATCTTCTTCTTTAATGGTTTTTATTTGAAGCTTAAGATTTAATTCAAATTATGTTAATGCTTCATCACTATCACTCTTCCATCTCTCTCTGTCTCATCCTTACTAATCTCTCTCTCTCTCTCTCCTCTACAACTTTATTTTTCTTTTTCATTCCTCTCTCTCTCTACTGTCCTCTCTCTCTCCTTTGCAGATTTTCTCTCTCCTTTGCAAACTTTCTCTCTCATCTACATACTCTCTTGCTTTCCCCTCTCTCTCTGATTTTTTTTATCGAAAGCAAACTTACCCATTTTCTATCCGAAGTCGATGGTGAATCTATTTCTCCGTTAACTCTTGTCCAGTCGGTTCCAATAGGTGGATGTCGTTTTGCTTTTGATTTCCAGTTAAAACTAACTGCTTACTACACGTCAAACTGCAAATAAACCTCAGCCCACTTGCTTCTTCTTCGATGGTTTTTCTCCGAAACTTAAGATTTAATTCAAATTATATTAATGCTTCAATGATTTTTCTCTGAAACTTAAGATTTAATTCAAATTATATTAATGCCCCCTTACCGTCACTCTTCCCCTCTCTATCTATGTCTCTGTCTTATCCCCTCTGCCCTCTCTCTTTTTACCGTTCGGGCTTAGGGGGGAGGGCGACACAAGAACCAGGGAAACATTGAACAACACACAAGACACGAAACAACCATAGGGTGTCCAGTAAGAAATCATTGGGTGTCCAGTAGAGTACCAAAGGGTGTCCAGTAAGAAACCATAGAGTGGAAAGTTGATATATTGTTCATTCATCAATAAAAAAAATAAAGCGGTTAACGAAGCCTCTGCGAGGGCTTCTCCTTTTCGATTCTACCTCCTCTACTTCAAATTCGGCCTCCACCCGCCTCGAATTGACCTGGAAAAGCCATCAGAATGAAGGTGAAGGACGAAGGCATCAAAGCGGTACTCCGACGACGATTCACACAGCGGCGCAAGCTGAATTCGAGCTCCTCTGGAGATTCCGTCACCCTCGAAGGCAGAGAGATAGAAGATTGAGAAATCAAATAATAAATAAGCTCTTCAATGGAGCTCTTCAATGGAGAAAGGACCTCCTACATATTACATAGTTTCAGATTTGTATCATCGGATAGAAACTGCGACATAAACCGTAAGTAGTGAACTGATTTTTCAACCGTTGCATTAGGCCTATTGTCACGGTTTTTATCGACCTCTCTATTGTAACGATTTATTTCAATTAGTTGTGCAAATTAGATCATATAAAATCATATATAATGTTTATGCCATCAAGGAAGTTGATCTATTTGACGCCTCCAACTGCAACGCAATCGCCTTCAACAAACTCGACGCTCTTGAAGGATTCGGGCATTGTTGTGAGCCTAATTTTCCATGTTTTACTTATATATCAATTTCTGCATACATTTCATACATTTGGGTTAGAATAATACATAATCTATGTAGTTTATGTTTATTTGCCAAATTATGGAATCTACACCAGTTTCTGTTTAATTTCACAGAAATTGAGGCATTTTACAGCAGTTCAGAGAAAGGAGGAAAAGCTCGAAGTCAACTACAGAAGTCCGAGGTCAAGGAGTAGCAGAACCAGGACAAATCGAGCTGGAAACGATAAAATCGAGTCAACACCATTTGGTCAATATCGAGTACACTTAGTCGATATCGAGGAAGCCAGCCGATTTCTTCCAGAAGAAGCCAGAATCGAGTGAAAAAGGAACGAGTTGGTCGATATCGAGTAACCCAAAATCGAGCAGCAACCCAGGAATCGAACCGAGAAGCTGAAGAAGAAAGACGAAGGTCGATATCAACCATGCCAAGTCGATATCGAGTTGAGTGAGGCTGATGTTCATCTCTGGAGCCGAAATCGAGTCAAGAAGTGAAGTCGGGAAAATTGCAGGTCGATATCAACTAGCCGAGGTCGATATCGACTAGCCGAGGTCGATATCGAGTGGAGTCACAGTGGCTGATTTCGAGTTAGTCCGAGTTCTAATCAAAGTTCTAGGGTCGGGGTGAGCCCGACTGTAGCCATGTGAGGTGATGCGGTAAGGTTCAATCTTTTGATGCAATTCGTCTTCTATCCCTATGAGCATGATTCGTTTGCGAAAGTTGAAGGTGATCCTTTTTTGTGTTGTTGAAGCAAAAGTGATCTTAATACAACTTGGATTAATTATGTGAAAAAGGGTTAGTAATAATTAGAGTTTATGCGAAAGCCTCTATATTCCTATTTGTTAATAACGAGAGTTATTTGATGAAAAGCATGATCTTTTATGCATTTATGTGTTATTTTACATGGTTATCGTTGTAGTGTTGAAACCCTGATCTTAGAAGTCTTTTATTTTATTGATTTATTTCACGAATTTCGAGTTTCAAGTTTGTGTTCAAGTCGATTTCGAGTTATGTCTATCGATTTTGTTACTCGATATCGAGTAGCTTAAGTCGATATCGACCGAGCTTCTGTCTTTGTTTTATTTTTCTGCTTTTCTCTGTTATTTCTGTTTTTCTGGTTGATTTTCTACTGAGATGTGGAACTGAAAAGGTGGGCGCTGACACACTTCCTCGTGGATCGATCCTAACTACCTTCTACTACAACAGGAGGAAGTCTTGTATTTATTTGCTGAGACAGGGAGTCAGTTTGCTTTATATTTATTTATATTCCATACTTGACACATCCTCCTGCAACAACAAATTTGGGGCCGCTGCTGGGGAAGCCATCAATCGTGCCCTTTTTAATTCTTTTTCTTTTCTTTATATTTGCTTTATATTTTTAGTTTCTTTTTACTTGTTTATTTCTGTTTTTGTTTCTCAGGTGCATGCGAAGAACTGATCGCACACCCATAGACTCTGTTCTCGAGCCAGAACGCTTTTTCCATCTTCAAAAAAGGCTAAGGAAGAGACTCATGTCAACATCCGACGAGAACATGGTCCAGCTCACACCTGCACAGGAGCTTGAGCAACTCCGCCAACAAATTGAGGCACTCACCACCAAAGAAGCTGAACTCAAGGAGGCAAGGGTAGATCGCGAGGTCAATGCAGGAAGGGGACTCGAGGAGCGGATGGGGCATATACCAGCCAACGCAAAGGAATATCTGCATCCTACTCTGGAAGTTCCAGAATTAACGATCGTTCTTCCTGTTAATAATTTTGAAATTCGTCCTTCTTTTATTACTGAAATAAGGAGGAGTCAATTTAGGAGAAGAATCAATGAATGTTCTTTAGAGCATGTCACCACCTTTTTAGACCTATTTGAAGCTATAGCTGATAGTGCTAATTTGGAATACCTAAAATTAAAGACTTTTCGTTGGTCCCTTGCAGGAATAGCACAACAGTGGCTGGAAGGATTGCCTGCGCGATCAATTCGCACTTGGAACAAACTACATGACCTATTCCTCAACAAGTTCTTTCCTCCTGCAAAGACAGCTGCACTCAGACAACAAATCACGGCTTTCAGACAGAAGCCAGGAGAACCACTTGCACAAGTCTGGGAGCACTATAAAAGGCTTCTGAAATCCTGTCCTACACATGGACAACCGCCCTACGTCATCCAGGAGATCATCTTCAATTGCCTGGATGCGCCTACTAAGGATCGAATCAACAACTACACCAACTATGAATATCTTGGATACACTCTACGCCGTGCATGGGAGGTATTTGAGACGCTAGAAAACTACGACAACACATATGGGACTACTGCGGCCGCTTCTGACGAAAGGTATGAAAGACCTGCATCATCTATGTCGTTGTATGTGCCATCAAAGGAAGTTGATCTAGACGTCAGGGAACAATTCCAGAATGACCAGGTACGCCGTCTCACCAAGCAAGTTAAATTTCTCTCTAAAGATAAACCTTGTTTGGAATGTGGGTTTGTGAGGCACAACACTACTGCGTGCCCACACGTCGATCAAGTACATCAAGGAGAGACCCACGAAGAGGTAAGGTATGCGGGGGGACATTACTCAGGGCCACATCTGAACCAGAACTGGAGCTACTATCACCAGCCCCAGCATCAGAATCCCCCTCCCTACTGAGCCCCTGGTCACCTTGATAGAGAAGGTAAGAAGAATGACCTACAGACCATCCTTGAGGAGATGCAGAGGAACCATTCAGACACCAAGCAGTCCATCAATTCCATCTACACTCAGATGCATGGTGTCAACTCTAGGCTTGGGAAATTGATATATGGAGGAAATCAATTGACACACAGATTGGCCAGTTGGCAACATCCATCCCCAAACAATCAGGTACGTTCCCTGGACCCTCTGAACCTAACCTTAAGGGTAAATCTACTTGATAGGTAGCTGCTATGAACCTAAGGAGTGGGCGACAGATGCAAACGACGGAGGAAAAGGGCACTGGACACCAGTCAATATCGACCAACCCAGTCGATATCGACCAGTCACAAGTCGATATCGACCAATCAAAGATTGAAATCGACCCAATTCCTCCACAAATCCCAAGGTCAGCCAATCCAGTCGATATCGACCAGACACCACTCGATATCGACCAGACGCCAGTCGATTTCGACCATCCCCACTCCACATCAGCACCTCCGCCAAAGAAAAAGATGCCTTTCCCGACGAAATCTCCAAAGGATCCAGTAGAAAAGAAGTTCCAGCGCTTCATTAAGATGCTTCAAAGGCTCAACGTCACCATACCCTTCACAGAAGCTCTTAATGCATGAGATGCCATCCTATGTTAAATTTCTAAAGGAGATTCTGAGCAAAAAGCGATCAATGGCTGAGATCGCAGAGGAGTGCAGCCAAATGGACGTTCTTGAGAAAATGCCAGATCCAGGTAAGTTTGCTATAACCATTGGATTTGCTCAATATAAATTTAATGCTTTATGTGATCTGGGAGCCAGTGTGAGTATAACGCCTTTATCAATCAGGTCCAAGATTAAGATAGGTGCTTTAGAGCCTGTGGATGATAAGCTATATATGGCGAACAACACAGTGGTCATCCCAACATGCATGGTGGACAATGTGCCAGTACAAGTAGGTAAGTTCTTCGTCCCTGCTGATTTTCTAGTTATTGATATGACAGAGGACCCTGCTTGTCCAATTATTCTAGGAAGGCCCTTCTTGGCGACAGTGAATGCCAACATAAGCGTAAGGAAGGGAGTGCTCACTTTCAACATCAACGATGATGTAATTGAGTATTCCTTTAATAAAACTGAAAGGCATACAAGTCCCATGGAAGAGGTAAAGTCCATATCAGCCGGGTACATCACTTGCGGAGAGCCTAAGGTAAGAAATATGACCCCCGATGAGCTAGAAAAGAGGGATATGGAGGCCCAGTTGGAGGAGATCATGGCCATCCTGAACGAAGAAGCAGAGAATCCACTCGACATAGACCAAGGTACGTCGATATGGACTAACTATTTTTCGGATGCTTTTCCAGGTTTTAAGTATGGGGTCGAAATCGACCTGGAGTAGACCTGTCAAAACACAACCCGACCCGGCCGACCCGACTCGAACGCCCGAAAAAATTTCGACCCGAACCCGGGGATTTCGACACGGAAATTTTTTTCGACCCGAACCCGAAATACCCGGAAAATTTCTGGGTAATCTGGGTTTCGGCCCGGTGACCCGATTGATCCGATAATTTTGACCCGATTTACCCATTTGATCCGACGACCCGATTGATTTATAATTATATATGATTGAATTTTTTTTATGGAGATTCCAATTTATTACATTTTATAATTACAATTACTTGATCTTTCATTTTTAAATCAACTTTTATATTAATTTTTATTGTGTAATACTCCGTCCCATCGATAGTATTTGATTTTTTATTTTTCAACGGACTTTTTTAAGAAGATAAAATTTCTAAAAAATATTAAAATATTAAAACAATTCTATACTTATTAATAATTGCATGAAATTATTTTTAAAAAATTATTTAAAAATTTGATATTTTATATATTATTACATTTTATTAAAAATTACGACAAATAATAAAAATCAAATATTTTAGATCAAATATATTATATAATTACAAGCACCAGAACTTATGAACAACGTCTTTAACTTTAGAATTTTAAATTTATCGTAAAATTATCAAATCATAATTTTTTTAATTTAAAAAAGAAAAAATTGACCAACCCGAAATGACCCGAAAAGGTTCAATCTTTTGATGCAATTTGTCTTCTATCCCTATGAGCATGATTCTTTTGCGAAAGTTGAAGGTGATCCTTGTTTGTGTTATTGAAGCGAAAGTGATCTTAATACAACTTGGATTAATTATGTGAAAAAGGGTTAGTAAGAATTATGGTTTATGCGAAAGCCTCTATATTCCTATTTGTTAATAACGAGAGTTATTTGATGAAAAGCATGATCTTTTATGCCTTTATGTGTTATTTTACATGATTATCGTTGTGGTGTTGAAACCCTGATCTTGGAAGTCTTTTATTTTATTGATTTATTTCACGAATTTCGAGTTTCAAGTTTCTGTTCAAGTCGATTTCGAGTTCTGTCAGTCGATTTTGTTACTCGATATCGAGTAGCTTAAGTCGATATCGACCAAGCTTCTGTCCTTGTTTTATTTTTCTGCTTTTCTCTGTTATTTCTGTTTGTCTGGTTGATTTTCTGCTGAGATGTGGAACTTAAAAGGCGGGCGATGACACGCTTCCTCGTGGATCGAGCCTGACTACCTTCTACTACAACGGGAGGAAGTCTTGTATTTATTTGTTGAGACAAGGAGTCAGTTTGCTTTATATTTTATTAATATTCCATACTTGACACATTCCCATGCAACAACAAGCATGAGCTTGGGGAAGAGGGTGTGGGAGTCAAGACACAAGGCCTTAAACAGCTGCAACCGGGCTGGAAACCACTTGACTCAATGATAGCACACCCATTTCTCTATTGGTTGATTGCTCGAACTAAGTTGCAAGATAAAAAGAAATTAAGGTTACTTAAGCTACTGATTGAGGATTTTGTTTAATTTGCTAGTGAAAATGGAGGAATTTGGTGGGTATTTATAGAAATCGATCAGCCTTCCAGTTATTAGTTCTTATCGATCGAGCTTTTGATAAGATAATGGGTGTATATACAAGCAATTGAAGTCTACCATTCTAGATGGTCAACCTTTGAATATATGTATGTACTAGCTTAATTTTATTTTAGATTTTTTAACCACTGCCAGCATGTCAATTTGAAAAATATTCATTTTTTTTTTGTGATTATTGAAAAATATTCATCTAGATTCAATAAAACTCGATATGGAGTAAGCATATGACAGAGTAGATTGACAATTTACAAAATCAGTGCTTCAGAAATTTGGCTTCCACCAAAAATTTGTAGGCATCATTATGAAATGTGTGACTACGGTATCTTTCTCTGTATTAGTAAACAATGGACCAACAGACCTGTTCAAACCAACGAGGGGTTTGAGACAAGGGGACACACTATCCCCTTTTCTCTTCCTCCTCGGTGCTGAAGTGCTAGCTCAAAAACTATCGGCGGAGGCAGAATCTAATCACAAAAGCGTCGGTTTTAGATCTGGCCACTCGAGACCCTACATCCTTTTCCTAGCCTTTGTAGACGATATTATAATATTTTCCAAAGGAAGTAATGCATCCTGTACAAAAGTTAAAGAAATAATTGAAGACTACTGCAAATATTCCGGGCAAAAAGTAAACTACCATAAATCTTCTTTTCAAACCACGCCGGGAATTATTAGATCAAGAGTAAGAGACTAGAAGGAATTCTTAATATACCCCTAGAGCGGAACTTGGAAATCTACTTGGGTTGCCCGATCATTAATGGGAGGGTTACCAAGGAAACATTTGGAGAAATTATATGCAAATCAAAAGACCAGCTAAGCAAATGGCGTGCAAATGCCCTATTACAACAAGGCAGAGCAACCCTAATAACATCTAACCTGTCATCAAAACCTCTATATTCGATGCAGAGCTTTATGCTCCCAGTGGCTGTCCATAAACAACTAGATCAAATCAACAGAACTTTCTTCTGGAACAAAGACGCACAACATAGTCCACTCATCAGTAGGGAGAAAATTTATAAGTCAACACCGGCAGGAGGACTAGGACTACGAAAAAACAGAGACATGAATGAAGCACTCCAGCTAAAAATTCTATGGTAAATCCTGGCGGAACCAGAAAACAATTGGGTCAAAATTATGCAGTACAAATATTTAAAAGAAGGCCACATCCTCTCCTACTCTAAAAAAGGCAATGCATCTTGACAATGGTCAAAACTAAGCTCACTAATTCTGAAGTTTAAATCAGGGCTCATCTGGCTGGTGGGGGATGGGAAATTAATCATGTTTTTGAAAGACAATTGGGTAACAACGACACCTTTTATCGATAGAGTTGACTCTCATCATGATATAAATCTAAATGACTCTGTTAGCGAATTCTTCATAGGAAAACAATGTTGGACGGAAAAGCTAATATCCGTTCTCCCACTCTCAGTAGCCGAAGAAATTATGAAAATCCCTTTGCCGATCACCCCCTTTGAAGACAGATTGTATTGGTGGCCCGCTAAAAAAGGTTGGTTCACCACAACAAGTGCCTACAACCTAATCACATCCACAACACAAAGAACATCAGATGAATTTTCATGGATTTGGAAAATTGACGCAGCCCCAAAGGTAAAAAAATTTATATGGAAGATTAAACAAAAAGGTCTTGCCAGGGTCAACCGCTTAACTCAAAAGGGGGTTGCGGTGCCAAATACATGTATCTTCTACAACCAGTGTGAGGAAGATGACATCCACCTATTCATAGAATGCCCTATCAACAATTTCCAACAACAATTTCCCAGAGACCTAGCTTAACGAGTTGACTCTCTCCTTTTCGGAGAATAGAGATATGAATCAAATTCTACAAATCTTAAGTTCCTCCCTTCCGATGGACAAGAAACAATATATAGTAATCAGATGGTGGACTATTTGGTTTATCAAAAACCAAACTATCTTTAGAAATACCAACGTTGACCGGTCAATGGTCAACCAATTGACCATTGACCACTATTTGGATGAGGTCTACCCAAACTAATTAAATTAGTTTAGAGTCTATGTACCCAATTAAACATTAAAAAATGTCTATGTACCAAAATCACCCTTTAAAGTTATAGCTACGACATTTCCTCATTTAAAGTGGTTACGTTTTGTTCTGTATCTTGATATGCATATAACAATATCCTGAACAAAGCTTAAATGTCTTCGTGTCAACATTCTCTTATCTTGTCATGTTCATACGAATTCCATGTAAATGGCTTGGTTTTTTTTACCCTATTAGGATATGTGTGTGTTCCTGTCAAGTGTCAAAACGTAGGTGAATGCCTGAATGATGTCCCGACCAAACAATAGACTAGGATTTCGGGGTGAAAGGTGGCTACGACATTTTCTCATTTAAGGTGGCTACATTTTATTCTTGATCCTGACATAAACAATATCTGTTGATGTTTAAGCGTCTTCCTATCAACATTTGTTTTTTATCATGTCAGGTTGATAAGAATACTCTGTCAAGGTCTTATTTTTATCATGTCGGGATATAGTTGTGTTCCTATCAAGTGTCAAAACGTAGGTGAATGATGTCCCGGCTGAACAAAAGACAATGATTTCGGGGTGAAAGGTGGCTAACAATATCTTATCTTATAAATGTTTAAGCATCTTCCTGCCAACATTTGTTTTTTATTCTATCATGTTGATAAGAATACCCTATCAAGATCTTGTTTTTATCCCGTTAGAACAATTTTTGTTTTTTTAATTAAGGGGAATTATTAGTAAATACCCCACTTTGATATTTGGTTTGCAAAAATACTTAGGTTTGAAAACAATTGCATTCAATGAACTAGTGTTATGAATGGGTGAGTAACTCTTCATATTTAAGCCTCACTTTTTTTATTAAGTAAACATTCGAGCGCAGACAAGCTTGAAGCTCGAGAGGTCGACAAGTCGGAAGACGGCAAATAATCAAATATACGACAAATATATAAAAGGGATAAAAAAAAAGTAATTGTCCATATAAGAAGTCATAATTAATTAAATGTCCATCATCCAAGATTTATTAGTTAAATGTCCACCGACCAGCCCCTAACTGCTGCGTGCTTCTAACTATGACGTGCTTCTAACAATGACAAACGACAATGTTGAAGGATAAAATTTGGTGATTTCGTAAATGAATTCATCACATTCATTATAATACTAAAATGTTGCCAATTTTGTTTCAAACATAAAATTGGACAATATAAAATCGGGCTTTCAAAATTAAAAGGTGGGCCTGATCCATACTACAAAGGAGGATGCCTTTGGTGGGCTTACACAAAAGGCTGAAAAGGCCCAGCCCGAATGGCATCAGCATCTGCCTAACTCCAACTCTTACGGTTAATTTAAAAAAAAAAACTGTACCGGAGAAAGGGTGGGGGAGTGGCTAGGCTAGGTAACTACTTCCTATAAAAGAGATAAAATCAGCAGAGAGAAGGAAGCTGCAGACCAAAAAAGAAAGCATAACTCTTTAACTCCAAAACAGAGGGTAGAAGTCTATCCTCTTTTCTTTTCTTTGTTTTGCAGGTACAAAAAAGCATGACAATGGAGAAGACCAACCCGGGCTTGGGTTTAGGTGCTCTCATCTAGTGTTTGGGATCGTAATAGGCTATTGCCTAGAGACCAGGGCCGGCCCAGAAGCAAGGACAGGTTAGGCTTCAGCCCAGGGCCCAAAATTTTAAGGGGCCCAAATTTTTTTTAAAGTCTGTATATATACATATGCATGGAATGCATGAATAAAAGGCCCAAGTGCAGCATGCGGCCTACCACGTACAAATAAAAGGCCCAAATGCCCAATTCAATTAAGCATTAAAGAAAACACATTAATTGAAAAGCAAAAAACTCATTGAAAGTTGCACACGCATGCAGTGCGCTGGATTGCAAAGATTGAGTTGGAATCGGAAAAGTCGTTCTGGAACATCGGAGTCTTCGTCTAGTTCAAGGAGAAGAGATGAAGCCTTTTCAATTTCAAGGCTCTCGACTTTATGTCTTTATAACACTGCCATCACCATCAGATCTATCCAACGCTAGTCGCGAGCGGCACCACCGGACCTACCTCTGTTGTCGGCGTCGTCAATCTGCCATCACCGATTCAATTGATTCCTTTAAGTCCGAATGCTGTTTTGGGGCCTCTTCTCCAACTGGTAAGAATCTTTTCTCCAAATTTGTATTTATAATCTTGATTCAGTCAATTTCCATCAACATTCAGACAATGAAATTGATTCAACTTAATTTGGGGAAATTGATTAAATTATAATGGAAATTTGGAGAATTTGATTCAAATTGTATTACCAGCTCTTATTTTGAGAATTTGAGCCTTTTTTATATGCAGATATAGCAACAGTGATTTTCCTTTTGAAATCTTCAGTGAGATTTTAAGTGCTTGCTTCAAATTGCTTACGACGGTTGATTATTATTAATTTTAAATTACTCGGACCCTTAATTTTTATTCGCCTTGGGCCTTGTTATACTAGGATCGGCCCTGCTAGAGACCATCACATAATAGGTTGAGAACATCCACTCTTAAAGTCGGGGTTGGGTTCACATGGTCTCACCTAGTGTTTGGGCTCGTAATAGGCTTTCGCCTAGAGACCATCACGTAATAGGTTGGGGGCATTCGATCCCGGCAAGGATCGGTTCATAGGGACAAAATGCTGCCCAATTTTCCTAAACAGGCCAACTAGCAATCTCATACAAGCAGAAAAAAATTCCAGCCAGATATGGGACTTTGAAATAAAAACTGTCCTAATCAAGGGCTAAGTTCTGCTAAAATTCCCCTAAATGAAGTTCTAACAAATGAACTCAATTCATTCACACAAACTGGAACTAAAATCAATTGGCAAAATATTAAACTAGAGGTTCCTGAAATTCGCCCAAAAATGTCAAAACTGGCGAACATATGAAGCCATGCGAAATGAGAGATTGCAAAAATAGAAAAGTCCTAATTAAAGCAACAATCGCTGGTTTGATCAAGTTAAATTCGGGTATTGAGGTTGAACGATGAACCAAAAACAGAGAGAAGTAGATTCTCAACTAAAATCTCCAGAAATCCACATACCTAATTGACAGTTCTGGGTTGATCGGTATTCTCTCGGCTTGTTCGTTCTTAATCACCCCGAGCCTATAATCAACCTCTTCTTTCGATAAAGGGCACAGAATGAAGCCCTAGAGATTGTGATGCGGGACCATCCAAGACACCTTCGGATGATGTCCTTCTTAAGAGGAAGAGGAAGGCTCCACCATGGGAGAAGATCCAAAGGTTGACGTTTAGCTCGTTCATAGTCATTTGACAGCTTTTCGACGTCTCTGTAAAATGGGTCGTACGGATTCAATATTTATCGGATTGAGGCGTGCCATATCTTGTTGGAACGAGGACGAAAAGATCTAAAACTTTTATGTTGAAGGTTTTTCCAGATTCAACCTCTAAATTGGCCGAAAATGCACATCTATGAAAGCTGTCACTGTTTTGACGGGATTTTACTAAGTGTTGGAACCCCATTTCGCCTAGTGTTCCTATTGGGCCGAAATTGGACTATTTTAAGTGTTATTTCTAGAGATCTTATTTACTTATGATTTTAGGTGTTTTAATTAGATGTTAGATATTATCTTTCTATCATTAAACTCGGCCCATCAGGCCTTAGCATAGCTTATATATTTCGATTTCATACATTGTAAACATTCAACTTTCAATGAATAGAATTAGTTCTCTCAAACTCGTGTGAAACATATTGAGTGATGTTGATCCAACTAGAGCTGTGCTCGTTGATCACGAATTGGTATCTATCTCAGCTTGGTTTGCTTTGTGTTCATCAACTTCGCAAGACTTGGTGATCCTAGTATCCACGAGCCCCCTCCTTGTGCCTTCAAGTTGTCCGCTTGATTGTGTAGGGTTGTAGAGGCGGGCTGTGTAGTCATTGGTATTGGTTCCTACCCTCTAAGGAGGCCTGGGGTCTTTATCTTGTTCTGCATAGATCGACTCAGTCCATATCAGGTCGTGTCTTTCCATTCTTTACATTAAATTTCGAGTCTTTCCTTTTGTTATTGCTGCGTCGTGTCGTTCTTGGAGTTCTTGATCGAGTTCTTGGCGTTTCTTGAGTCTTACATTGCTGCGTTCTTGTTTCATTCATTACATACTTTGATTGCTTAGTCTATTGCTTGGTTGTTGATTTGCCCAAAGCGGATTGCCCCAACAAGCGTGACATACCAATTAGAGAGGGAGTGTGAGCGAAACACATTGTGAGGTTGTTTATATTTTTCTAACTTTTACATAGTTCATTGTTTGTCTTCTTTTGTCATGTCTAATATTCAGGTTAACAACTAGCCCAACAATGGGAACAACTCGACCACTACTATAACTCCTGAGCAATTCAACACCTTGATGATCACCATGAACGCCATGAATGAGATGTTGGTAAAGTTCAATAATGAAATGGTTAAGGTGGATAAACGCTTTACGACAATAGAGCTTCAACATTTTGGCTCTAATACGGTGTTTGTACAAGGAGTCCCACCCAGAGATGAAGTGCCACCAATTGAAAGAGAAGAAACTCATCCTATTTCTACTCAACTTAATGTTTCTTCTAGCATAGATAATTCTCTTATTGCTGAAAATGTAGAGCATGTTGATAATAATAATCAAGATCTTAATTTACTTGCATGTGATGATAATGATTGCATTGAATCTGAGCATGATGATTCTTTGATTGATAGTAAGGTTTTAAGTGTTCAACCTAAGCCTTGTGATGATAATCAAAGAAAAGAATTGTGTCATACTAAGTGCATAGCAAAATGCATAGTTAGTAATATGATCATTGATGGTGAAAATTGTTCTAATATTGCTAGCCTAGAATTAATTGAAAATTCAGCCTTGCAAAAGGATGAAAACTTGCTAGCATTAGATGGAAACTTAGGGATTAATGACCAAGCTAAAGTGCATATTACGTTAGAACATCATGACATTGATATGGAATCTGAATTATGCACTCATCAAGTTTCTTTTCTTGATTTTGTAGATGAAGCTGAGACAAAATCCATTGAGGAGTGGTCAATCCCTACATCAATCAGCCTTGAGAAGAGTTTCCATGGACATGTGGTATTCGATCCAGGAGCTCGTGTGGATGCCTTTGCGGAATCAAATGCGACATTGGATTCGAGGACGAATCCTTTTCAAGAAAGGGAGATTGATGCGGGACCATCCAAGACACCTTCGGATGATGTCCTTCTCAAGAGGAAGAAGAAGGCTCCACCATGGGAGAAGATCCAAAGGTTGACGTTTAGCTCGTTCATAGTCATTTGACAGCTTTTTGACGTCTCTGTAAAATGGGTCGTACGGATTCAATATTTATTGGATTGAGGCGTGCCATATCTTGTTGGAACGAGGACGAAGAGATCTGCAACTTTTCTGTTGAAGGTTTTTCCAGATTCAACCTCAAAATTGGCCGAAAATGCACATCTTTGCAAGTTGTCACTGTTTTGACGGGATTTTACTAAGTGTTGGAACCCCATTTCGCCTAGTGTTCCTATTGGGCCGAAATTGGGCTATTTTAAGTGTTATTTCTAGAGATCTTATTTACTTATGATTTTAGGTGTTTTAATTAGATGTTAGATATTATCTTTCTATCATTAAACTCGGCCCATCAGGCCTTAGCATAGCTTATATATTTCGATTTCATACATTGTAAACATTCAGCTTTCAATGAATAGAATTAGTTCTCTCAAACTTGTGTGAAACACATTGAGTGATGTTGATCCAACTAGAGCTGTGCTCGTTGATCACGAATTGGTATCTATCTCAACTTGGTTTGCTTTGTGTTCATCAACTTCGCAAGACTTGGTGATCTTAGTATCCACGAGCCCCCTCCTTGTGCCTTCAAGTTGTCCGCTTGATTGTGTAGGGTTGTAGAGGCGGGTTGTGTAGTCATTGGTATTGGTTCCTACCCTCTAAGAAGGCCTGGGTCTTTATCTTGTTCTGCATAGATCGACTCAGTCCATATCAGGTCGTGTCTTTCCATTCTTTACATTAAATTTCGAGTCTTTCCTTTTGTTATTGCTGCGTCGTGTCGTTCTTGGAGTTCTTGATCAGTTCTTGATCGAGTTCTTGGCGTTTCTTGAGTCTTACATTGCTGCGTTCTTGTTTCTTGTTTAGTTCTTGCTTGTTGTCGAAGATCGGGCCACCCTACGGCTAACCCCGTATCAGATTGAAACCGAAATAAGTCAAATGTCAAAATTGAACGTTTGATTGGAAGTAGCTGAAAGAAGGGATTCAAAATCTGGGGTACAGATCACCTAAATGCCAGGCCAAAGATCGAATTCGAGGTTTGCAAAAAAAAAAAAAAAAGTTAGTTGAGCATACCTATTCGGGAAGACTTTGTGTCTGAAAACCTTTGGCCCTCCTTGAACGTCGGAGAGACGAGGCCGTGGTCCTCTCTTTCGATTGTCCAAGTCGGGGCTCGCCCAAGCTATCGCCGGTCGGTGAGTGGTCGTCCTGCTACTGTCGCTTCTTCTCTGTCAATCACGTGAAGAAGATGTTCGATGACGGTCAATTAGGGTTGCCGGTTGTGTATTAAAAAAAAAGAAGCAGACATAAAATTGACCGGAGTTGGTCTGGGCTAAACTCACTTTGAAATCTAATTGGAATTGGATTCCAAATCCAATTAATTAGTGATCCTTCATTTGAAGGTATCCGAAAGGGATACATATATGTACACACGTACATGCCTTCGGATTAGTAATTTAGTAAGGAAAATATGCCTAATTACAAAATTTACCCACTAAAATATAAGAATTATAATTGCCATCAATTAAGAATTCGAGTTTGATCAAAATATAAAATTAAACTCGCCAAATATTTTTTGTCAATGGGTCGATCTCAAATCGGCTTCAATAAAAACGGAGTCAAAATCTCAAATCAAGTTTCACCCAAATATAAACTTGGTTCATAAAAGAACTATGTAAAGACTTGACGCCTCATATTGGCTACGTAGGTAATCCGATATTAAATCCTAAAAATATATCGGGTACAGTCGTCAACCTCTAAATTCACTCTTAAATGAATATGAGGTCAATACCAATTTCAAATTGATTCATTAACGAACTACAAGTGATTTGATTCTCTTCTAAGAGATACATAGGAAACCTGTTACAAAGCTATAGCTCATCGGGTTCAATCGCACGGTCCTCAAACGACCAAAAGGGCAAAACAACAAAATCAAATTGGTTCCTTCAATTAAGAACTACGTAAGATTTGATTCCGCTTTGTCGGATATGTAGGAAACTTGACGTCAAGCCAAAGCCAGTCGAGTTCAATCTCAAATTACAAAAAGATTTTCTTCGGTTCCAAATGAAGTTAAGTCAATCAAGTAAAATCAGTTCGTACAGAACTACATAATGACTTGACGCCTCCTATCGGCTACGTAGGTAGGCCGGTATGAAATTCTAAAAATATATCGTGTACAGTCGTCGATCTCTAAATTCCCTTTAAATGAATATGAGGTCAAAATCAAACGAATTCAAATTGTCCATGCCGACTCGATACAAAGCTTCTGCTAGTCGAGTTCAATCACCACTCTCAAATGATCCCATGATCAAACCCAAATACGAAATTTCTTTTCATCTTGAACTACGGTGACTTGATTCCACCAAACAAGTGGACACGTAGGAAACTCGGTGTAAATCAAATCCTTACCGAGTCCAGTCACATCTAAACTTTGAAATCAAATCTCCTTAAATTCACTTTTCGACTCTAAGTCGTCCCAAATATCAAATTTTCCATCAAATCCAAAGTGTCTCTTCCGACTTGATACAAAGCTTCCTACATATCAAACTTTAAAGACACAAATACCAAATTCAATTTTGTCATTTTCAAGAACTACGTGTGATTTGATCCCTTCCAAAAGGGTACGTAGGAAACTCACAAACGAGTTCAATCACAATCCCCAAATTGACCTTTAAGTCAAAACAAGTCAAATTCCAAATTAAACTACACAACAAAGCCAAATCGTTTTCTATGCAAATGATATGCGGGTTACTTGAGTTACCCTTCCGAGAAGGTGGGCTCAGGTTACTCGATTGGAGTCTTGTTCGAGCTACCCTTCCTAGAAGGTGGGCTTGAACTTCATCCTCTGATGCATACAAGAAATCGGAATCAAATTCAAACCAAACACAAATCCAAAAAACTCTGAACTACGTAAGGCTTGATTCTCTTCCAAGAGATACGTGGGCAACCCGCTAAAATTCGGGTGCAGTCCAAATCACCAAAACGAATCAAATCTGGTATCGATGCGACTTCGAATCAAGAGGATAACCAAAAGGGGTCGAACTCAAATATTAAAAATCAAATAAAATGTGTTGTACAATTATTTACGTATTTTTTTTTCAACAAACAGTGGATAAACGGAACTATGATAGACAGCTGACAAACGACAACTGATAAACGAAATTATGACAGACAACTGACAAACGAATCTATGACAGACAACTTACAAACGAATCTATGTGAAAACTTAGATTGTTTGACAAGTATTTAACTAACATTCAATGTAACAATAGCAATTTCAGCATTCAAGCATCATTCATTGCTATATTTGGAAGAAGAAGAAGAATATGGAAAGGGCCTTCATTGGCCTGCCGTCATGGCATTTCATTAATCCCAAAAACCCTACATTTTGGGGAATGGCAAAGTTTGTCTTATATAGGTCCTAATGTCATGTGCTAGTCACATGGGAAACAAGTTCCCTTATTACAAACCAAGACCAAACTTAGAGGAAATGACATGAAATGGAACAAAATGATATGAAAACATAACATATTCTCCATATCCCCCCTTCAAGTTTGACTTGCTTGGAAACCAACAAGTCCCAACTTGGAAGAGAGAAAGAAATGTTGCTTCTCACCAAGAGGTTTAGTTAAAACATCAGCAATTTGGGCCCCTGTTCTCACGTGATGAGGATGAAGGAAGCCATCTTGCAGTTTTTCCCTTACAAAGTGACAATCAATCTTCAAAAGTTTGGTCCTCTCATGGAAGACTGGATTCTCAAAATGTGAATTGCAGCTTTGTTATCACAGAACAAAGGGATATGCAGAGGAATTTTGATGCTTAGGGTGTGTAACACACCTTCAACCCACACTAGTTCACTGGATGTCATAGACATACTCCTGTATTCAGCCTCTGCTAAGGACTTAGAGACTGTAACATGTTTCTTGGTCTTCCAAGAAACTAAATTTCTCCCAAAGAATACACAATAACCAGTGAGAGAACGAGCACTGTATTGGCAAGATGCCCAGTCAACATCACAATATGTAGAGACATTCAAAGTAGAGTGCTTGGAGTAGTGCAGGCCAACTGATATAGTACCACTGAGATACCTTACCACATGAATAGCAACATCCAGATGAGGATGTCTTGGTTCAATCATGAACTGGCTTAAGTGCTGAACAACATAAGAGATATCAGGCCTGGATAAGTTCAAAAACAAGAGCCTACCAATCAGTCTTCTGTAGGTTTCTGGATCTGGAAGCACCTCTCCAACATCAGTGGAGAGTTTCAAACTTCTGGGAAGAGGAAACGATGCAGCCTTGCAGTCATTCATCTTGCAGTCCTCAATGATATCCATGATGTACTTTCGTTGATGCAAAAAAGTACCCCTGGAATCATGTAAAATTTCTAGACCAAGAAAGTATCTTGCCCATCCAAGGTCTTTGATAGTAAAAGCCTTATGTAAGGCCAACTTAGTGTGTCTGATTTCCTCCTCATCATCACCAGTGATGAGCAAGTCATCAACATAAACTAAGGCCACAACAATACCTTTAGATACTCTTTTAGTGAATAGAGAATAATCCTGTGGAGCTTGAGCAAATCCCAAGCTTAGCATGAATCTGCAAAGCTCCATATTCCACTGTCTGGATGCTTGTTTGAGACCATATATTGATCTCTTTAGCTTACAAACTTGGCCTGGTTTATCAGTTATATAGCCTTCAGGTGGTCTCATGTACACCTCTTCCTCTAACTTGCCATGTAAGAAGGCATTGTTAACATCAAGTTGGTACAAAGGCCAATCCCTCACTGTAGCAACTGCAATTAAGATTCTGACGGTGGCAGATTTGGCAACAGGTGAGAAAGTGTGCTTGTAATCCTTCCCCTTAATTTGATTGTAACCCTTTGCTACAAGACGAACTTTATACCTCTCTATAGACCCATCTGGTCTGTATTTGATCTTGTATACCCATTTACTTCCTATGGGCTTAACACCAGAAGGAACATCTTTCAATTCCCAGGTTTCATTCCTTTCAAGAGCTGATATCTCCAGATTCATTGCATCAATCCAGCATTTACTCTGAGCAGCCTGCTGATACGTATAAGGCTCCATTTCTGTAGCCATTAATGCAAAAGAATGAACCACATCAGGTTCAACAACATCTCTAAGACACTCTGCTAAGAAGGATTTAGATAGTGACTCTCTATGCCTGTTGTCTTGGCAAACATAATCTTGTAGGCGTCTAGGCCTAACATGCTCTCTTGCAGTTCTCCTTAAGGGTAGAAATATAGTCTCATCATGCAACATCTCAGCAGTAATGGGACTGTTATGTCCATCTGATATCAAGGAGTCTGAGACCTAGAGAGAGCTATCAAAAGAAGCTCCAAGTGGAGAGAAATTCTGATTTTGTGCAAGGCTGTTAGAAGGTTGAGTTGGGGAAAAACTTTGATCTTGTGCATGACTGTTAGAGGATTGAATTGGATACTGCATATTTCTCACTTCATCATCACCATAAGCAGGATTGACTAATGGCAAGGAAGTTTCTTCATTTCTGATCTCAACAACCTTTCCAGGATTGTCCTTATAGGGAAGAATGTCTTCCCTACATACAACATCTCTACTAACAAACATCCTTCTTTGCTCTAAATCCCACAATTTATAACCCTTTTGTCCAAAGGGATAGCCCAACAGGATGCATTTCCTTGCTTTAGGCCCCATCTTGTCCTGATCTCCCTGAGCAACTGGAGCATAGCATAAGCAACCAATGACTCGAAGCTCATCATAGCTAGGAGACCGTTTGAACAATTTTTCAAAAGGTGTGCTCCAATTAAGAACTTCTGTGGGAAGTTTATTTATAAGATGAGTTGCTGCAAGGAGACACTCACCCCAGAAACCAATAGGAAGACCTGCATGAATTCTAATACATCTAGCAGTTTCCACTAGATGCATGTGCTTCCTCTCTACTCTTCCATTTTGCTGTGGAGTGTAAGGGATGGTTTTATGATGAACAATGCCTTCTGTAGCAAATAAATCTACACATTGATGTTGCAAAAACTCTGAGCCATTATCAGTCCTGACACACTTGACTGAATCATTGAATTGATTCTTCACATAAGCAATGAAGTCATTAACTGCTTTGAGCACCTGCAGTTTGTTTCTCAAAAGAAATGTCCATGTAACTCTAGTATTATCATCAAGCACAATGAGGAAATATGAGCAATCATTATAAGTAGCATGCTTATATGGTCCCCATAGATCCATATGAATTAACTCAAAAGGCCTACTGGCCATATTATAACTTCTATTAAAATGAAGCCTATGATGCTTGGCTAAAGAGCAAGATTCACAGTGAAATTTCTCCAAAACAGAAGCACCAAACATGTTCAGGTGTTTTAACTTAGAAACTGAACTGTGCCCAAGTCTGGCATGAAAAACATCCAAACTAGTACTAACTTTATTACAACTTCTGAAATGATCTTTAAAAACTCCAATCTGATCAGGCTTCTCTGCAAATACTTTGTAGAGTCTATGCCTCCTGATTCCAGACATCACCACTTTCCTAGATCCAGGGTCCTGGAAATAACAATGAGTCTTAGTGAATAATGCAATGAGATCAGTATCATCAAGCAACTTACCCACTGACAACAGCCTATGCTTAAACTCAGGCACACGCTAAACATCACTCAAGATCACTGAATCTGTAAGCTGTAAATTTCCCATTTCTGTGACAGTTTTAATAGCTCCATCTGGGAGCCCTATGTGAACAGGTTTATTGAGCCTTCTTTTGTTCAATAAGCCATGTGAATCAGACATCATATGGCCAGTGGCACCTGTGTCTATAATCCACTCAACTGGACATTCTTCCTTTAAGACAACATTTGCATTAGTAAAAGAGAGATTACCTGCAAAATTTGCAAATGACCCAGCACTGCTCTTAACATCTTGCTTTCCTCTCATCTTCTTCATGATCTCCTAATAGACTGCATTGACCATGGCTGCATCAACACCATTTTCAGTTGGCTCTGCATCAAGAGGACTGTTTTGTACATCTGTCCCTGCTGCATTAGCTGAGGCCCTGTTACTGGCATTTTTCTTCTCCCTTTCTCTTAGCTCTCTAAACCAATCAGGAACCCCATGTATTCTGAAACACTGATCAATGGTATGGCCTTTCTGGTTGCAGTGAGTACAAGTGGAGTTCTGTTTGATTCTCTTGACTTCTCTCCAATCCTTCCACTCTTTCTTGAGTGGTTGATTGGAAGAATTGGTTCCACTGGTAGCTTGAAACCTGTTGTTGCCTCTAGCTGTAGCCATTGCACTAGAATATGAAGGAATACTCTGGCCACCAGTAATCCCATTTTAGGCATCATTCCCACTTTCAACCTGCTGCCGAATATAATAGGCATTGCTCATAGTAGGCAAGGGATCAATTGCTAGTATCTGGTTTCTAGAAGCATCAAAGTTATCATTCAAGCTAACCAGAAATTGCATCAACTGGTTTCTAGACTGTATTTGACTCAATTTGCTTTTCAGATCACAAGTGCATCTTCTCATAGCTCCACAACTGCACTCTGGTATGTTCTCAAGGACCTGCAACTCATTCCACCCCTTTTTAAATACATTATATAAATCAGCCAAGGACATATTTCCTTGCTTAACATTAGAAAGCCTTCTTTTGATCTGAAAAATCAAAGGTATGTTAGATTGACCAAATCTCTCAGCTATCTCATCCCAAAGACCTTTAGCAAACTCTACAAACATCAGCCCTTCAGCAACTGTCTTGCTCATAGAGTTTAACAGCCAACATCTTACCATGAAGTCATCTCGGATCCATTTCTCCAGATCTGCATGTCCAGGTGCAGGCCTAGCACATGACCCATTAATAAAGCCTAGTTTGCACTTGGATCCGAGAGCCATTATGACTCCACGACTCCAGGTCAAGTAATTAGAGCCATCAAAGGAAACAACAACCAACTGGGCTCTTGGATGGTCAGAATTTGAAAGAAAAAGGGGATCACTGAGGTTACCTACGGCAGCCATATCATCAACTTCTCTATGAACAGCTTCTGCAGATCTTTCAGCACTAAACATCAACTTGTATAACTGACAAATGAACTAAATTTAATAATTTATACATTAAAACTCATTGTTGGAGCACATGTCGATAGCTCGTTGCTGAAAACTAAAATAATAAATTCAAACGCTAAAATATTAGCTGAATTGAAAAGTAAACTATCACAATGCATCGTTGGGCTGAATCTGAAAATTCAGCATCATATGACCCGAAAAAACCCAAAAATTATGCTCCATCTCTCACCATCACTCGATTTATCTCTATCCACGTTGAAGAGCCGGAAGAGCGGCGCCCACCGCTATTCCACCGGCGTCTGCAGGTGAACCTTAAAACCAGATATTCCTGTCTGATCATTTCTTCCTTCTTAGCTTCTGATTTAGCTGTAGAATTGTATTGATCGATATAAAATCCTCCTTAGGGTTTCATTCCTCACAATGTTCATATATATAGATTACATATGAGTAAGACTGGGCCTGAGCCAATAGGCCCGTACACTATACAATATATAATCTATCAAGCCCCCGCAGTCGAAAGTGGAGGGTCCCAAATAGTGAGACTAGACCGAAAATCGAGGAACAGTTGACGAGGTAAACCCTTGGTGAAGATATCAGCGTGCTAATAAGAGAAAGGGACATGAAGAACACGAACATGTCCAATAGCAACCTTGTCCCGAACAAAGTGGAGATCGAGCTCAATGTGCTTAGTGTGCTGATGTTGGAACGGGTTGCTTGCGAGATAGACGGTAGAAATGTTGTCCTTGTAGACCAGGGTGGCCTTCTGAAGGGGGTTGCAGAGCTCAAACAGGATATTACGAAACCAGGAGCACCCAGAGACAACGTTGGCGACACCCCTGTACTCAGCCTCCGCGCTGGAGCGAGAAACCACAGATTGTCGCTTCGACGACCAGGACACAAGGGTGTCATTGAGGAAGACACAGTAACCAGGCGTAGAGCGGTGTGTGTCAGGACACCCACCCCAATCCGCATCAGTGTATGCAATGAGGTCATGCCGAGATGAAGGAGATATCGTGGTGCCTATATCCAGCGTACCACTGATGTACCGTATGATCCGCTTCAAGGCCTGAAAATGCGGCTCCCTAGGCGCATGCATGAACATGCAGATCGATCTGCTGAACGACATAGCTGATGTCTGGACGAGTAAAGGTAAGATAATGTAATGCATCGACAATATATAATCTATCATTAGCATTTCTTTGAACCTCTAAAACTCAGCTCCATCTCTAACCGTCACTCTATCTATGTCTGTTGGATGTTTGACCTTCATGTTCATCCCGTAGAAGCGGCCTCATAATGTCAGCACCTTCTTTGTCCCCTCCTTCTCCTTCATTATAGCTTTTACCCTTCGCGATGCATTGGTAGCCTCATAATGTCAGCTCCTTATTTCCATGTCATCGTCTATGTTTCCATTAGATTCACCTTTGTGTTGAAATACAATACTTGAATAATTACTTTGAAATTGCATTCAAAGAATCGAAGTATGGCTTCATAATTGCTTTTAGAAGCCCTATATAATGAAAACTTTTCTGCATTTTGACAGAGGTTCAGAAAATAGAAATATATTAATCTCTCCTTCATTGGTAAAATACAAAATGAAATGAGTCCTTACCTTAAAGGGGCGAATCTTATGAGAAATGAGTAGTATTGTATACTCTAAAAAGTCGCTTTCAGATTTCGGGATGAAGTTCTCAAGAGTCTTCTCATCACCCTTTTTACCAAACAGCTCAATGGTGGACACATAAGCACCAAAGTCAGCACACATAATTAAGCACTTTGAGAAGCCAAATCAGTACACATAACCTCGATCTCCATGGAGGCGATCGAGGGGCTGACAATCAATCTCCATATATTTCAATACCTTTTTACACTTTTTTACACTTTATTGAAATAAAAATATTCAATGATATTGGATGATTATTTATTAAAATGACATTTATCTTTTTTACACCCTTTGTATGGAATAATTTTTGGACATACGATCAGGCATTTGTACTCTATAATATAAGAATGGTATATTGGAACTATATATATATTAAATTCATTAAATTTCATGAGATAAAACTCCATTATCTTTTATTGCCTCACACATTTTACACACATTTTTTCACTTCCATAAAGTACAAAATCCATCCAACGGTAGGTTGAAAGGAGAAGAAAAAACCATCAATATAATTTTGCCACACTCATCAAACAAATTAAGATGATGAATACACAATAACACACTTCACTGTTGGGAGGACTCCAAGCTTAATCAATTGATCTTACCAATTAATCAATCAATTAAGCATAGACATCAGGGTTGGCAACGAGGTACTCCTCCACCTTCTTGAACAACCCCCTCATCTTTTCTTGCCCATACTTGCACTTCTCCTCGTCCACCACCGCATCACCCTTGGGGTGGTAGTGGTCCGTCATGGTGCACACGGTCCCGCTCTCAGAGGCCACCATCTTGCCCACATGGACGCAGCACTCCACCGCGTCTCCCAGGGCGTCTCCCTCTGTGGTTGTGTACTTGCAGTAGAAGTTCTCCACGTCAAGCTCGTCGATTCTGTGCTTGACATACTTGAACGGACCTCCTACATATTACATAGCTTCAGATTTGTACCATCGGTTAAAAACTGCGACATAAACTGTAAGTAGTGAAGCGATTTTTCAACCGCTGCATTAGGCCTATTGTAACGGTTTGTATCAGCCTAGCTATTGTCACGATTTATTTCGATTAGTTGTGCAAATTAGATCATATAAAAGCATATATAATGTATATACCATCAGGAAAGTTGATCTGTTTGACGGCTCCAACTGCGACGCAATCGCCTTCAACAAACTCGACGCTCTTGAAGGATTCGGGCATGAGCTTGGGGAAGAGGGTGTGGGAGTCAAGACACAAGGCCTTAAACAGCCTGGGTGCAGCAACCGGGCTGGAAACCTCTTGGCTTAATGATAGGACACCCATTTCTCTTTTGGTTGATTGCTCAAACTAAGCTGCAAGATAAAAAGAAAAATTAAAGGTTGAGAGGTTACTTAAGCTATTGATTGAGGATTTTGTTTTGTGAGTGAAAACGGAGGAATTTGGTGGGTATTTATAGAAACCAGCATTCCATTTATTAGTTCTTATCGATCGAGATTTTGATAAGATAATGAGTGTATACTCGATGTGTAGTCTGTATACAAGCAATTGAATTCTACCATTCCAGACGGTCAACCTTTGAATGTGTATATATATTAGCTTAATTTTATTATAGAATTTTTAACCTCTGCCAGCATGTCAATTTGAAAAATATTCAACTAGATTCAATAATTTAACAAAATTATAGATATTTTTTTAGGGTTCATTCGTTTCCTTTAAAATTATTTTTTTCATAATTAAATATGCGTAACCATAGCATGAAAAATAGATTAAACAAACCGATTTTATTAATTAATAGTTCCTATATTATTGTTACTATTATTATTTATTAGGTAGTGTGCATCATAATAATAAGTCCTACTTGATCTATATAAATTGCAAAGTCAAGCGTTACGTTCTGACTGTGCTAAATTTCGCACCTACTACTCCTAATTCTATATTATATACACTTAAAAAAACCCTTCGATGGCCGTCTAATTCTTTGACCTCACCTCGCCTTGAAGGTCATCAAAGTTGCCAAGACCCGCCTATACTCCAAAGATCCTCTATAAAATCCGCTTATATTCCGCAGCGCAAGCTTTGAACCTATCGTTCTTCTTGTTGCTCTCTCATTCACCGTAGTGACGACTCAGATGCTTCACACGTTGCAACACGAACCATCCTTTTAGAAGGGCAAAGCAAATGTTGGTGGTGCTTGCGGTGGTGGTGGTGGTTTTAGTGGGAAGTGTAAAGGCCTCACTCTAGTCTCAGTTGGTGGTTGCTGCAGTGGTAGGTGCAAAGGCCTTCCAGCTACAGTCTCAGTTGGTGGTGGTTGTACGTAGTGGCGGAGGTAAAAAACTTCCGGGGGGGGGGGGGGGGGGACAACCGGTGGTGATCTGGTTCACCGAAAAGCTCTAGTTTATACATGTACGATATATTTTTGGATTAAATCGGTATAAAGAATTATATATAATACGATAATAAACAATATTATTTAAGATAAAATGTCATCGGTTTATGATAAAACACTATCGATCATTTTTTTCGCGCCTAAAAAAAAGAAATGTAAATATATAAATGAAATATCTAGGAAAAAAATAACTAAATAGCTATAAGAAACGCAAATATAATAAACATTAAGTTAATTAATATTATGGTTGTTATATAACTGAGTAGCTAAATAAGTATAGGAAACGAAATATATAACTGAGTAGCTAGAGCTTGACTCGAGTTCTGCTCAATAAAATCTTGGCTCAATCATCATTTACAAAATGAGTTGATTATGAGCACATTTTTAAGATCGATTCAAAGTTCAGCTAGACTCGATTAAAACTCAAATAGCACGAATTTTTTAGAGTTTACAAATTTTCTTTTAAGTTACCATGCCATGAGCAAATAAGGTTGCGCACTTGGAAAAAAAAACTCAACTAAAGCTTGTTCATTTACTAAACAAGTTGAGTACGTATGAGCTCAAGTTCAAATACATGTTCGACTCGAGCTTGACCTGTTTCTAAATGAGCTAAATATAATTAAGCAATACTAGACTTGTTTGGCTCGAATAACAATATGGTTAATACATAACTTGTTGCACTCGTAACATATAATAATGTATATATATAACCAGATAAAAAATTTAAAGTTGCGTAACTTCTTATCTAATTGTCGAAATGATTAATATAACCTCTCATTTTGAAGCTCTCGAGATGAGTTATAATATATAAATGTTAATTTAAGTAAAATATAAAAGTATTATAGTCTACCCCCTCCCCCCGATCCGGCCTTGGGTGGCGGTGGTTGTAGTGGCGGGTGTAAACGCCTTCCTGCAGGTGGTTAGTTGATGGGAAATAAATTGAGGTGCAATGCTCTCATTCGACATAACACATCGGGCAATAAGCTAATAAAAGATGTGGTGTGCATTCCATTGTCAACAGAGATTACAATCGATTCCCTGTGTAATCTTTTATGGTATTCAGAACAGGTTCCGAACCCTAGAATTTTTTTTGCCACCACCGCCGCCCCCTTTTCTCCTCCTCCACCATGTCGACCTCCGACTCCTCCACTGTCCCTGACGGTGCCGGTAACCCCACCCCCACCACAAACATACCCAACAACTCCGCCAACCTTCTCTCCGCTGCCATCAATTCTAATCCCAATTTCGGCCTGCAATTTCTTCAATTTTCCGTCAAATTGGATCATTCCAACTTCTCTGTGTGGTGCGCGAATGTCCTCGATGCTCTTGATGCCTTCAATCTGAAGGATTTCGTGCTCACTGACTCGGCTCCGTCTCAAACGGTTCCGGTTGCCGCCACCGACACCGCTCCTGCCACCACGTCTCCTAATCCCGACTTCGCGGCTTGGCGGAGGAAGGACAAGTTCATCCTCATCTGGCTTCGAACCACCGTCTCTGCAACCCTTGCCTGCTACCTGGTCAAGATGAGGACTTCTCGTCAGGCTTGGGTCGCCCTCAATGACATGTTTCAACATCAGGCTCGTGCTCGAGCCATGTTGGTCAAACAGCAACTTCACAGCGTCACCAAGGTCGGCTCCTCTATGCTTGAATACTACGAGAAGAGGCAGGCCATGGCTGATGCCCTCGCCAACTGTCTCCAACCAGTTTCAGACGATGACTTCGCTACCTGTATGCTCCAAGGTCTCGATGCGTCATATGGTCCCTTCCGGGCTGCTATGAATATGCGCTTTGAACCGGTTACACCCATAGCTCTGCTCGGCCACCTTCTGCGAGAGGAGCAGTGAAGTCGTGGCTCTGGCGTCGAGCAGCCGTCGGCCAACTATGGCCAATCTCGTCCTCCACCGTCCTCTCAGCAACGCTCCTTCTCCGATCGCTTCTCTGGGCGGTCGTCTCAGCCTCGTCAGTCTGGTCCCTCCGACTCCTTGGATCGCTCCCACAACTCAAATTAGGGTACTCGCTCTCGCTCGAAAGTCCCATGTCAGATTTGTGATCGCACTGGTCACGTGGAAAAGAATTGCTTCCGCCGACTTGACACCCAATCCTTTCCATCACGGCATCCTCCTGAACGTTTGCAACGTTCATCGTCATCCAACCCTTCGACTTACATGGTCTCTCCATCGACAATCACTGATCCAAATTGGTACTTTGATTCTGGTGCCACGGATCACATCACTGGTGATCTCAGCAAGGTGTCCTTAGACTCCCCGTATGGCGGAGGTGATCAACTGTCTCTCGGCAACGGTAACACCCTTCCTATCTCTCACATTGGCCATACTATCTTAAACCAATCACCCAATCCGGTCACCCTCAACCATGTTTTAGTTGTCCCCTCTATGCAGAAAAATCTTATAAGCATATCTCGTTTAACAAAAGACATTAATGGCTATCTTGAATTACATCCCTCACATTGTGTTTTGAAGAACTTGCAGGGAAGGGTGCTGCTCAAAGGAATCGTTGACAATGGGCTCTACCGCTTGCCGCTATCCGTCCCTCCCCGTGCTTTCGTTGGTGAACGCACAAGTCTGAGTCTCTGGCATCATCGCTTAGGTCATCCAAGTCATCAAGTGTTTCGTCTTCTTTGCCGTCAATTCCAGCTTTATGTTCTTGGCACCACGTCATTGCCTCAATGTCAGTCTTGCTCCCTAGGAAAGAGTCATAGATTACCTATTATTTCTACGCATGTGTCAAAGTCTGTTCCTTTTGAACTTGTTTATTCAGATGTCTGGGGGCCTGCCCCTTCGTTATCAATAAATGGATGTCGTTATTTTGTTCTATTCGTGGATGACTGTACCCGATTCACATGGATCTACTTTATGTCTCACAAATCTCAGGTCTTTCATTACTTCAAACTCTTTCAATCAATGGTTAAAACTCAATTTGGGAAACACATCAAAGCCTTACAAACTGATTGGGGTGGCGAATATCGCAATGTCTCATCTTTCCTGCAAACACATGGTATTCTTCATCGAGTTTCTTGTCCCCACACCCCCAGTCAGAATGGTATGGTTGAGCGTCGCAACCGCACCATTCAAGAGAAGGGTCTTACCTTGTTAGCCCGCTCTAAACTACCTGCTGAATTCTGGGAACACGTCTTTCACACGGCTATCTATATCCATAACCGTACCCCCACACCGGTTCTTAGCAATCGCTCCCCCTATCACTGTCTCTACAATCGACATCCAGATTATTCTGTCCTCTGCTATTTTGGTTGCTTGTGTTTTCCCTTCCTTGGTCCTTATCATTCCAATAAACTTGAGTTCAAAACCAAAGCTTGCATTTTTCTTGGCTACAGCTCCCGCCACAAGGGATACCTTTGTTATGACTCTCTCCAAAAGAGTCTATGTCAGTCGCCATGTTGTCTTTCATGAGTCTGTCTTCCCTTCCATCACCTCCACGACCTCCTCGCTATCCGCCCCTTCACCATCGTCCCTCCCGACAGACCTCTTGGTTGCCGCCTCCTCTTCCCTTGCGGCCCCTCCTAATTTGGTTGAGCCTATTATCAACGAGCTCCCAGTGGCGCGCCTTCTCCATCGTCAACACCTGCAGCCGCCTCCTCCGTTAGTGAGTCGGCATCCTCCTCCTCGCTCCAGACCTCGCCTATACCTATCTCCCCTTCCCTACATGACAGCTCCCAGTCCTCTACAGAACCGACCTCGCCTACTATCCCTGTCACCACTCCTCTACCATCTCCCCCATCTCATCTACCTCACCTTCGTCTCTTTGACACCTCGGTTCATCCCATGACCACCCGTGCTCAGAAAGGCCATCTTAAACCTAGAGCCCTCACTACATCTCGTCATCTGTTACCCCCATCCTCCCTAACTGAAACTGAACCCAAAACCTACCGCCAAGCCGAGAGACACCCCCAGTGGGTCTCTGCCATGCAGTTGATATCATCATATTCTACATACTATAGGTAATAGTTTATAGTCATTTTAAGTCATTTTTATATGGTTTGCTATCAAAGTCCAACTCGGACCGATGACTGGGGGTCGTGTGCATGGGTGCACATGCGCTAGTAGCCTAGCACACAAGCCGAGTGAGGTTCCATTCTAAAACCAATTAGCGATAGAAGGAGTAGGCCACCGACTCATATACTAGAGCTTGATATGTTCAACTTTCCGATGTGGGACACTTTGGTCTCATTCACATCTCTAACATTTGCATGTCTTTTATATAGGTTTTGGTTTAGTTTCTAGAATAGATGTCTACAATTGTGTTCCATTTGTTTTTAGGGAATTTGGAGCTTGTTCGATGTCAATTTGGAATCATGATGGAATAAGATTCATTGAAGCCAAATTTGAGATGTTCATGGACGCCGAAAGAGCCTTGCACAGCGGTCTCAAGTGCTAGAAATCAAGCTAAGAAGAGCCCATTGTCGAACCGACATATTTCGGACAAATCCTGTTTGGCGACATCTCAGTAAAATGAGTCGTTTGCACTCCACAAAATTCGGATTGGGACGTTCTATAGCTTGTTGGAAAGCTGATTCAAAGACCTACAACTTTATGTTGAGAACTTTTGCAAATTCGGCCTACAATATGGAGAAATCGAGCCAAGAAGCTGATGCTGAGTCAAAGTATCGACCCGGAACCATAGGGTATCGAGTCGGTATCCATACCTTCCAAGTCGATAGAATGAGAAGAGTGGAAAACACGACATTTCGACTCGATACCCACATGTATCGAGTCGATACCTTCACCTTCCGAGCGAAAACAAGCTTTACAGTAGCCAAGTACCGACTCGATACTCTGAAGTATCGACTCGATACTTTTCTTTCCGCGTTACTACTTCGGGATTTTTATCCGCTTTTATCATTTATTGGACGACTTTTTGGAATATTTTATTATTATTTTAGGACTATTTTCAGATCTCTTTTAGGACTATATATAGAGAATTAGGGTTAGATTAGAGACATCCAATGATTCACGTCAGAAACGAGAGTTTTAGGCTCTATCATAGATTTCCTCTTGAAGGTTTGTTTTGCTGGATTCAAGAATACGTTTTGTTAATCTAGTCTTATATTCTTTCATCATGAGTTCTTTGATTGTGTCTGAATCCATGTCTGGCTAGTTTTCTAGTTCTGGGGTTGGGGTGATCCCAACGATGATGAGATAGACTTGTGCTGTGCGTACGATTGCCTGAATGAATTCTATATTTGTTTGATTTGATCCATGAGTGCTTAATCTGATTAATTCCATGATTGATTGGAATCCTTTTGATGTTCAACATGCGCCGACTGCGAATTGAGATTGGATATATAGATAAAGTTGTTAATTTTATTGGAAAACATGGATTGAACTTGAGAATTGTTTATGAGCAATCTATTTAATTTTCTTGAGGATAATAAACTATCGTAGACAACATAGGTTTGAGTTGGTTATGCAGATCGCGCATGCGATTGTTTGATCGATTCGCTCGCTATGGTCTAAGTGCTTAAAGAGTTCAATTTGATTGATTAATCTACAACATGCGCAAGCTGAGTGGTAATTAATTGAAACAAACATAGTTGTTGCAAAATGCGTAGGCTGAGCAATGATGAATTTAGATAGTTTACCTTCACATATATCTTTTCAATTTGTTCGGCATGAAAATTACATAGTGTATCGAGGATGCATTGTTGTGGTGAGTCCTGACTCTGGAATGTTTCTCATCATATATTCACAAACATTTGCAATTTGTCATTTTTCTTCTTCTTATTTTCTTATTCCGTCAAAAAATCACTTCTCTTATTTGGCTTAGTAAACTAGTTGAGGTTCTGCAATTGGTATTCACACAGTCTCTGAGATTCGACACTCAATTACTACAATTGACACCGTACGCTTACGGGGTGTTGGTTTTAGACCGATCAGCAGTCTGAGTTTAATGCCCTCTCCAGATCAGGTACGGGGACTCTGGTTCCTCGCCAGTCGTCTATGAACGTTGTCGGCTGCAATTGGGTCTTTCGGATTAAACGGAAAGCCGATGGCTCTGTTGATCGCTACAAAGCCAGGCTAGTTGCGAAAGGTTACAATCAAGAGAAAGGAGTTGACTACTTTGAAACGTTCAGCTCAGTCGTTCGCCCCACCACCGTCCGCCTTGTTATGTGCATCGCTCTGACAAATGGGTGGCCTATTCGGCAACTTTACATCAATAATGCTTTCCTCAATGGGGATTTGTCTGAGGATGTTTATATGGATCAACCACCAGGTTTTGTTAATTCCTCATGTCCTTCGTTTGTTTGTCATCTCCGTAAGGCTCTCTACGGTCTCAAGCAAGCTCCTCGGGCGTGGTTTGGTAAACTTAAGTCCTTTCTGCTTCAGTCGGGGTTTCAGGCTTGTCAGTCGGATTGCTCCCTATTCGTGTTCTCCTCCTCTTTAGATGTGATCTACATTCTTGTTTATGTGGATGACATCATCGTCACTGGAAGCTCTTCCCCTGCTATTAGCTGCTTCATCAGCAAACTTCACGAGATATTCTCGCTCAAAGATCTAGGTCCGATGCACTACTTCCTAAGAGTTGAGGTCACTCGCACCCCCACTCGGCTCCTTCTGTCCCAGCAGCAGTACATCCACTCATTGCTTACTCGGTCCAAGATGGACGAGGCTAAGCCCATCTGCAGCCCCGCTGAGCCTCACTCGCGTCTTCAGCAAGCTGGCGATCCCATGGCCGACCCGTCACTTTACAGGAGCATTATCGGTGCACTTCAGTATGTGGTTATCACTCGTCCTGAGATCGCTTATGCGGTCAATCGAGTATGACAGTATATGCAGTCCCCGACAGAGGATCATTGGTCGGCAGTCAAACGCATCCTTCGCTATCTGAAAGGCACTCTATCCTACACCTTTCGGCAGTCAAACGGTTGGGTGTCAGATTCAGATGACTGTCGTTTGCAGTACGGGTTTGCTATTTATCTTGGTGATTCCTTTATCAGTTGGACGTCCAAGAAGCAACGTGTCGTTGCCCGTTCCAGTACGGAAGCAGAGTACATAACCATTGCTGAGACTGTTGCTGAACTCATCTAGGTTGCTCAACTATTTCGGGATCTTCGTCAACGCCTTCCATCCATCCCTTTCGTCCTCTGTGATAGCTTAAGTGCCACATTCATGGTCCGGAATCCGGTTCTCTCCGGTCGCTCCAAGCATATTCCTGTCGACTTTCACTTCGTCACGGAAAAGGTTGATGCTGGTGAACTTGTGGTTTGTCACATTGGGACTCATGATCAAACTGCAGACATCTTCACTAAGGCTCTCAGCTAGCAATCGTTGTTACGGTCCAAGCTTCATGTCGTTGCCCCTCCATGAGCTTGCGGGGGTATTAGGAAAGTAGTTGTAAAATATATTTGTATCTATCTTTCCTTTCCATATCTTTTGTATATGATTTTGTCTTATCTTATACTTTGTAACCTCTATTATAAATATAACGTTTCTCTTATTGGAGAGATCAACAGAGATTACAGTCAATTCCCTGTGTAATCTTTTACATTGTGATCAAATCGTTGTCTTTATATCCTTTATTCCTTGTTCTTGAATAAATCATTCAAATGCCATGGATCGAACTCGTTGAGTTCGACATAGGATTGGTCTGTTCGACTGTTATACACAACTAGTTTATGATGTAGTATGTAGCATCACTAGTAGCATGTAGCATCATACTTTTATATATCTATATCTATATAAATGTAGACATTAGATTATATATACACAACCCTTAAAATGTATTTAGCTCATGTCATCGATCTTAACAAATCTGGGTCATTAAATCTAGTAGATGATTATAATTTGTTAGAATGAAATTATTAAGTGGTATTAGACGATTATTTGTTAGTATGGCATTTACTTCTGTTTTTTTTACACTTTTTGTACGAAATAATTTTTGGGCATACGATGAGACATGTGTACTCCATAAGAGTGGGGTATACGGGAACTCTCTCTCTATATATTAAATTCATTAAATTTCATAAGATAATCCATTATATTTTATTGCCACACATTTTTTTACTTCCATAAAGTACAAAATCCATCCAACGGTAGGTTGAAAGGAGAAGAAAAAACCGTCACAATATAATTTTGCCACACTCATCAAACAAATTAAGAAGATGAATACACATTAACACACTTCACTCTTGGGAGGACTCCAAGCTTAATCAATTGATCTTACCAATCCATCAATCAATTAAGCATAGACATCAGGGTTGGCAAGGAGGTACTCCTCCACCTTCTTGAACATGCCCTTCATCTTTCCTTGCCCATACTTGCACTTCTCCTCGTCGATCACTGCATCACCCTTGGGGTGGTAGTGGTCCGTCATGGTGCACACGGTCCCGCTCTCAGAGGCCACGAACTTGGCCTCATGGACGCAGGACTCCACCGCGTCTCCCAGGGCGTCTCCCTCTGTGGTTGTGTACTTGCAGTAGAAGTTCTCCACGTCAAGCTCGTGGATTCTGTGCTTGATATAATTGAACGGACCTCCTACATATTACATAGTTTCAGATTTGTATCATCGGTTAGAAACTGCGACATAAACTGTAAGTAGTGAAGCGATTTTTTCAACCGCTGCATTAGGCCTATTATCACGGTTTTTATCGGCCTCTCTATTGTAACTATTTATTTCAATTAGTGCAAATTAGATCATATAAAATCATATATAATGTCTATACCATCAGGAAAGTTGATCTGTTTGACTGCTCCAACTGCAACGCAATCGCCTTCAACAAACTCGACGCTCTTGAAGGATTCGGGCATGAGCTTGGGGAAGAGGGTGTGGGAGTCAAGACATAAGGCCTTAAACAGCCTGGGTGCAGCAACCGGGCTGGAAACCTCTTGGCTCAATGATAGGACACCCATTTCTCTTTTGGTTGATTGCTCAAAACTAAGTTGCAAGATAAAAAGAAATTAAGGTTACTTGAGCTAGTGATTGAGGATTTTGTTTAATTTGTGAGTGAAAATGGAGGAATTTGTTGGGTATTTATAGAAATCGATCAGCCTTAATTCCATTTATTACTCCGTAGTTCTTATCGATCGAGCTTTTGATAAGATAATGGGTGTATCCCAGTACCCCCTTAGCGACCCCACACGCCCGCTTAAGAAGTCCCATAGCATCATCCTCCAAGTCACCAATAGTAGAAAAGGAAAACGGCAGAAAGTGATAACCTTTTGCCCTGCAAACATATTCATACTTCTTCCTCTTGTTATCAGCTGCCACTCTAGCCGCTTTACTTGGAATGAAACTTGAAAGATTTAGCCGAGCTGAAAATAGAAGTTCCTGTAATGTCCACACAAGTGTCTTTTCCCTGGGACCAGTTGTAGAACAGGATATCAGTTGGTCGAAGTTCCTCTCTCTTGTCATCAACCATTCCAGTAGACGCCTCTTTACGAACAGAGGTTCTGGCCTTCAAGCCCTCATCATACAAAGCATCACGCACCACATTATGTCGATGTTTAACACCAATATCAGCAGCACAAGCAAGCGCGTGATCACCTCATACATCCAAAATGCCTTTCTCACAAGCAGGACACTTGGATCCCGCACTAAACAATTCAATTCTCATACGGTATTTAATAACTGAGCGAAAGGTAATGTGATTCATAACCTAACCAAGAGCGGGAATAGGAGCAGCCTTCAGCCACTGTTGGGCCATAGGGAGCTTCAGATTCGCAATAAGAGCTTATTATTATTATTATTATTATTATTATTATTATTATTATTATTATTATTTATTTATTTATTTATTTATTTATTTAGGATGTGTGCATCATCACAATAAGTCTGATGTATATAAATTGCAAAGTCAAGTGTTCTGACTGTACTAAATTTCGCACCTACTACTCATAATTCTATATTATATACAGACCCAACTATATACTGTATATTTTATTTTAATGAAAGTATAGAAATACTACCATTCAATGAACTGGTGTTATGATGGCTACTTGGCTAATTTCCTCTTATTCAGTAAAGCCTTTGGTCGATATGTCAATTATAAATTAGTCATCTTTGGTGAACATGAAGGATTTGCAGTTGCAACAACTTTGAGTTCTTGGATGAAACAGAAACGAAACAGAAACGAGAGAGAGAGAGAGAGAAAGAGAGGGAATGAGGTGTATTGAATGAATTGATTAATCTCTAGAACATGTGATCTGTAGCTTTATACAATGAAGAGAAATGGTTGGGCCTGTTGTATGAAACCGAGCTAACACAGCCCAATACAGAAATAGGCCCAATCCTAATACCCTCCCTCAAGATCTAGCCGGTGTGTCAACAAGGCCGATCTTGCGAAGAAGCGGAAGCAAGCGGATTCCGGTGACATTTTTGGTTAAGAAATCCGCCAGCTGCTCCCGAGTTGAGATGTGAGACAGAGTAATCAACCCCTCCAGGAACTTTTCTCTTGCAAAGTGACAATCGAGGGCGATGTGTTTGGTGCGTTCGTGGAAGACTGGATTCCTGGTGATGTAGATGGCAGCCTGATTGTCGCAACGAATCGGAATCGGAGCAACGTGAGGAACGCCAAGCTCTGTGAAGAGCCGAGACAACCACGCAATCTCCATACAAACTCTCCTGATGGAACGATATTCAGCTTCAGCTGAACTTAGGGAGACAGATACTTGCTTTTTCGATTTCCAAGAAATCAAATTGGAACCCAGAAAAACCAAATATCCACTAATGGATCGTCTTGAAAATGGACAACTTGCCCAATCCGCGTCGCAGAAAGCTTGAAGCTTGAAATCTGGAGAGCTGGTGAACAACAAGCCCTTTGAAATTGAACCTTTGAGATAGCGAAGAACATGGAAAGCAGCGGAAAGGTGAGCATCCGTAGGCGACTGCATAAATTGACTGAGTAACTGAACAGAGAAAGCCAGATCGGGACGGGTATGGACCAAAAAATTCAATTTCCCAACCAATTTTCGATAGAAAGTAGGATCCTCCAATAATTTTCCATCTGTTGGAGAGAGGCGTAGCTGAGGATCAAGTGGACTCACCACTTTGGGACCATTACAGGGAAAATCATGAAGCAATTCAGTGATGAACCGGCGCTGCGTGAGGACAATCTCACCTTTGGAACGAACAAATTCAATTCCAAGGAAAAAATGGAGGTCTCCCAGATCTTTTATTCTGAATTCATTGTGAAGAAAAGTTTTGATGGCCAACAATTCAGTTGTATCACTGCCAGTGAGCAACAAGTCGTCGACATAGACTCCAATAAAAACAATCCCAGATGCCTGCTGTCTATAGAACAATGAATAATCGTTCTTCGATTGGGTGTACCCCCTAGCCTTTAAAGCAACAGACAACCTGGCATGCCATTGTCTGGAAGCTTGTTTAAGGCCGTATAGAGATCGTTGGAGACGACACACCATATGAGGACCATCTACTGTCAATCCTGGGGGAACCTTCATATAAACCTCCTCATCTAAACGCCCATGGAGGAATGCGTTATTGACGTCTAATTGAAGGATTTTCCAATCCTTCTTAAGAGCAACAGAGATTAGAGCACGGACAGTAGTCATTTTGACTACAGGGGAGAAGGTTTCAGTATAATCGACACCTTCTTTTTGGGTAAAGCCCTTCACCACCAACCTAGCCTTATACCTCTCTAAGCTGCCATCTGCTCGTCTCTTGACTTTGTAAACCCAACGACAGCCTATGGCTTTCTTTCCCTTTGGAAGAGAAACAAGAGACCATGTGTGGTTTGCATCAAGAGCTTTGAATTCATCATTCATTGCATCTTGCCAAACCTGAAATTTGCAAGCTTCCTTATAGAAAGGAGGTTCTAAATCTGGCAAGGAGGTGAGAGGTAAATCAACTGATGGGAACTGAACTGTGGAGGTGAGAGTTTGACAACAACTGAAGGGGGAAGCACAGGCTGATCCACACACATAGTCATTCAGAAAGGTAGGAGGTCTGTGAACCCTGCTAGACCTCCTAGCAGGAGCATTTTGGGCAGTAATGACAGTGGGAGGAGCTGTGGGTGTGATAGAGGGAGGAACAGCCTCATCAAACACAGCTTCATCATGGTCCCCATGAATGTTGAAAGAGGGAAAATCATCAGAGGATGGAGAGTGGGACATGGTTTTATAAGGAAAGATTCTTTCCTGGAAGTGGACATCCCTAGAAGTCAACACTGTCTTGGAGTCCAGTTGAAGAACTGTATAACCTTTCTCACCCACTGGATAACCCAACAACACACATGGAATAGCACGAGGTGCAAACTTATCTCTACCATGACTTAGAGTGGATACAAAGCACAGGCTCCCAAAGCATCTCAAATCAGTATAATTTGGTTGCTTAGAAAACAAAATCTCAAAGGGAGTTTTGTTGTGAATGACCTTACTTGGCAATCTGTTGATCAGGTGAGCTGCCATAAGCACACTATCTCCCTAGTATCTCTTAGGCAAATTAGACTCAAACATCAGTCCCCTAGCCACCTATAGGAGATGCCTATGCTTCCTTTCTACAACCCCATTTTGTTGGGGTGTGGCCACACAGGAGGTTTGGTGAATCACTCCTTTGTCTAGCAACCACTTAGAGTACTCAGGAGTGCACCCTAACTCATAGGCATTATCAGTCCTAAGAACTTTAACATGCCTGCCAAACTGCCTTTCAACAAAAGCCATGAACTGTTGGATGACAATGAAGGCAAATCCCTTCTTGGGCAACAACTTAATCCATGTAAACCTGCTAAAGTCATCCACCAAGGTGATAAAGAACCTACTGGCATCACGAGTTGGAGTGTGGTATGGACCCCATACATCACAATGAACCAAATCAAAGCAATTCATAGTAGAGATACTGCTCTCTGGAAATGGGAGTCTGGTTTGTCGAGCCTTAGCACACACATCACATGCTTGAATGCTCTTATTACAATTAAAATCCATGGAAATGAAAGGAAATTGTTGAAGTTTATAAGGTGGAAAATGACCCAACCTTTTGTGCCATACTTCAGCATCCACTACAGCTGCACACTTATGCCTAACAGAACTGTGATCTGATGGTTGACTGGTGGAAGACTGCAAAAGAAACAAATCCCTAATGCATTCTCCAATCTTCAAAGTACCCTTCATCAAAGGACCCTGCACAAAACACCCCTTTGGAGTAAACAAAACAAAGCACTGCAGGTCTTTGATCAATTTGCCCACTGAGATCAGGTTGCATTTGAAACTGGGAATAAGTAAAACATTGTCCAGTTTCAATCCCTTCATAACCTCAACTGTCACAGCCTTGGTGACAGTTGTAGTCTGAGCAGTGGGTAATGTGACCACAAAAGGGTGGGATAGAGAGTACAAGGATGTGAACATGGAAGCATCTCCACACATGTGGCCACTTGCCCCACTATCCACAATCCAGGTGACTCCATTGAGTATTTGAGATGACAAGGAGCTACCTGAAAAGCCACCAAAGTCGTCTGCAGATGGTTGCTTGCTCTGTGAACCAACTCCAGCGCTTTGAAGCAAACTCATAATCTGAGCTAGCTGAGATGGAGAGAAGTCTGAAGGTGAGGTTTGAGAGACCTGTCCTGCAAACTTGCCATCACCAGCTGGTTTTTTGTCTTTATCTTTGCCATAGCCTGTAGGGAAACCAATCAAGAAGAAGCACCTGTCCACTGTGTGATTGGTTTTCCTGCAATTTGTACAGAATAAGGAATTCCTCTCTGAAGAAGAAGATCCTCTCTGTGTGTTGCCCTGCGAGCTCCCAAAATGCTGACCACCATTGTTCTTGGTAGATCCTTGTGACTTGGCATACATGGACACTCCATCACCTGCAATCGATCCTGCTTTGGGAGAAGACTGAGCATTAACATGAGACGACAGTCCATCAACAACGCCAATGTTATGCTTAGTCTCTCGTTGATTCTCTTCTTCAGTCATGAGGGAATACACACGATCTATGCTAGGCAAAGGATCCATCATAAGAATTGAACCTCTAGCATTCAGAAACGAATCATTCAAGCCCATAAGGAGTTCAATTAGCCTCTTAGTTTCAGCAAACTTAACCATTTCACTAGCAGCACCACATGTACACACAGGTAGCTTGCGAGCACTGTCTAATTCATCCCATAACCCCTTGATCTTAGTAAAATAGGTGGAAAAAGGGGTGGTACCTTGCTCTGCTCGACTAATCTCACGTTTAATTGAGAACAACTGCGTACCTCCAAGCTTTCCGAACCTTGATTCCAAAGCGCGCCAGATTGCCTGAGCAGATTCGTTGTAGATCACGCTTCGTTTGATCTCGGCACTGACGCTGTTCAAAATCCAGGCAATGACCATGTCATTGCACCTCTTCCATATCTGATATCTCGGAGTCCCTGGATCTGGTCGTGCTGCATCCCCATTCAAGAACCCGAGCTTGTTCTTTGCCGATAAGGCGATCAAAATCGAACGCCTCCACTCGCCAAAGTTCCGGCCATCAAACGCCGGCGTGACAAGCATCAATCCCGGATTATCACTTGGATGGAGGAAAAGCGGATCGTTGTGATCGACGATCGGTGCAATTGCAGGAGCAACTGGAACTTCATTATCTGCCATTGTTGCAGCTGGGAAGCAATAGATCCGACTAAATTGAAACAATCTGTGCTTCCTCTATCTCCGACGAATGCTTCAAGAATTAGAGGTGTAGCTCTGATACCATGAAGGATTTTCAGTTGCAACAACTTTGAGTTCTTGGATGAAACAGAAACGAAACAGAAACGAGAGAGAGAGAGAAAGAGAGGGAATGAGGTGTATTGAATGAATTGATTAATCTCTAGAACATGTGATCTGTAGCTTTATACAATGAAGAGAAATGGTTGGGCCTGTTGTATGAAACCGAGCTAACACAACCCAATACAGAAATAGGCCCAATCCTAATAGAACAGGCTAATTTTCTTAAGGTAAAGTCTTGTTCTTCATGGTGGAGCATTGAGTGGCTATGCATTGACTGCTTACTGTTGAAATTAAGTAGGAAATTTTATGTGTGGCTTTGGTCCAGTGGAAAACCGCTTCTCATTTCCAAAATTTGGCTTAAGGCTATCATAATAATTGTGGTTAGGTTGCTGATGGGGACTTTAATTATGGTGGGTACTAAGGAGTTTGGTTTCAGGCCTTGCGTTCTCCCCCTTAACCTATTGCGTTTCCACTCCGATGGGATGAAATCTGTGTGTGTATATGTCTCTTGTTGCTTTCTCTGGTTAAGTATAAAATTTGTTAGATCAAACCCGTATGGCGAGCCTTTTATTAAACAATTTAAGCTTGAGATAGTATATGAGAGATGTATCATGTGTATAAGCATTGGTAACTCGAGCTACTCGTTGAGTTATCATCAAAATAAAAGACTTTTTGTTTATCTGTATCACATGAGAGGGAAACTTAGAATGGAATATCCTAGTTCTAGGTGTTTAAACGATACAGTAGCGGCCTCACATATGACATTAAGTGGGGCTTCTCTGTGGTGGCCTTGGGTGACTTATTGTTATAAGTATGCAAGTATTAACATATGCGCTACAGCCAAGTGTATAGCTAAACATGTTGTTAATCCAAATTTGAAGGTAGTGGTCTATACATTTGCTATGGAGTTATGGAATCTAGCAGCTAAGTGCCCCTGCTGTCAAATTGAAAAAACTGTTGATACTAGAGATATAGGATATCCCTACCAAGAAATGGAACACATAGAGGTATACGGAAGTATGGTAAAATTCGCATCTAATTGGTGTGAATGGCGAAAATATTCTAAGGAAAGGATCGAAAGAGGTGGGTCATGAAGATTGGCTCATGGAATGTTCGTGGGTTTGGCAGACCAAATTTTTAGGCAGAAATTAGTACATTTAGTAAAATTCAAAATATAAAACTCATGGCGATAATGGAAACAAAATCAGAAGCTATCCCTGACGAGAAAACTTGGATGCAGGCAGGATTTGATTCTGCTTGTTGGGTTCCAGCTAGAGGAAAATCCGGAGGAATAGGAGTGCTATGGAGGGCGTATCAAATGACCCAAGAATCCCTATCTGTGGTTACTACTCGAGAAAGAAGCATAAGTCTTGACTATGAAAACATTGAGATTGGATTTAGATGCAGAATATTTGTAGTCTACGCTCCCGCTCAGGAGAGCGAAAAATCTCAGTTCTGGAACAAGCTAAGTGGTCTGATAGCGGAATCGCCTTGGCCTTGCATGGTGGTGGGAGACCTAAATGAGATTGCAGAACCTAGTGATAAACAAGGGGGTGCGGAGCCAGCACCAGCTAGATTCCGGAGATTAGTGGATTTCAAAGAACAGTGGGAATTTGCTGACATCCCATTTATAGGTAACCGATTTACATGGAGGAAAAAGAAATCGGGTGAGAATAACATTCTTGAGCGATTAGATAGAGTACTTATACAAAATGAAATAGTTGTGAAATGTCCGTCCATTCGGAAAACACATTATGCATTCTCTACGTCTGATCATTGTCCGATCTCGGTAGACTTGCAACTTGGCTCACAACCAAACCCGACTGCATTTAAATTCGAGAATATGTGGCTACAACGGAAAGATTTGAGGAACATTGTTAAGCAAGCATGGCGCTCAAGATGTGGTGGTTCTGCTATGTTTCAACTAAGTTTCAAAACAAAAGTACTTAAAGAAAAAATCAAGGAATGGAACTTAAAGACATTCGGGAACATCTTCAAACAGTTAAAGGAGGTTGAAGAGCAGCTGATAGTAACCCAGAAAACACTAAGTGAAAAAGAAGATTACAGCTCAGTAAACAGGCAAATAAGATTGTTGAAAAAGAAAGAGGCCTTAATTAACTTCCATAAAACGTACTGGAACCAAAGAGCAAAACCAAAACATATTAGGCTTACAGATACGAACTCTGCATACTTTCATAAAATTGCGTCTGGAAGACGAAACAGGAAAATCATAAGATCAATCAATTCTGTGGAAGGAACTCAGATTATTGGTGAAGAAAATATCAAGGTGGAAATTCAAAAAGATTTTGAGAAAAGATTTCGAAAAGAAAGGGAAGATCGAACAAGATTGGGCGAAACCCTTGACCTTATCTCTCCAAGCATCTCCGACAATGACAACACAGAGCTGACGAAACCCGTTTCGAACAGTGAAGTTAAAAACGCGGTTTTCAGTCTAGGGAGGAACAAATCCCCTGGCCCAGACGGATTTACAGCAGAATTTTATAAACAGTTTTGGGATATAGTAGGCCCCTCTGTAACACGGGTTGTAAAGAACTTTTTCATCTCCGGGAAAATGCTTTGACAAGTAAATCACACTTTCATTTCTCTTTTGCCAAAAAATGATAATCCAACCACGACAAACCACTTTAGACCTATTAGTTTATGCTCTACGATATACAAAGTCATTTCAAAAATTTTGACTGAACGACTAAAAAGGGTGATTAGTAAACTAATCAATCCACTTCAAGGGGCTTTTGTGGCGGATAGGGCTATTCAGGATAATATTCTTATAGCACACGAAATCTTTCACTCTTTCAAGACACGCACGGGCGTAGAGGGATGGATGGCTATAAAACTGGATATGGAAAAAGCTTATGACAGGGTAAACTGGGATTTTTCATGGGAGGTAATGAAAAGGTTTGGTTTTCACCCAAAATTCATAAGCTGGATCAAAGAATGTATTTCAACAACATCTTTTTCTGTATTAGTAAACAATTCACCGACAGATGTGTTTTTACCTACAAGGGGTGTGAGACAGAGAGATCCTATTTCCCCGTTTCTGTTTATACTCGGGGCGGAAGTATTAGGAAGAAGACTACAGCAAGAGGCAACACAACCAGCGAGTAAGATAGGCTTTAAATTTGGAAGAGGGGGACCCTCTATACCCTTTCTGGCATTTGCGGACGACATTATTATTTTCTCAAAAGCCTCCCTAGAAGCCAGCCAAAAAGTTAGAGAAATCGTAGACGAGTATTGTCAGTTGATGGGGCAAAAAGTCAACTACCATAAATCTTCGTTCCAGACTACGAAGGGTGTACCGGGTTCCAGAATACAGCTGCTGCAAAGCTCTCTCCAAGCCCCCCATACGCGGGCCATGGAAAAATATCTTGGTTGCCCAATTATCAGTGGAAAGGTAAACAGTCAAACTTTCGAAGATATAGTACTGAAGACAAAAAACCAATTAACAAAATGGAAAGCGAACTCCATCTCGCAGCAAGGGCGAACAATCCTGATCAATGCGAATCTAGCAGCGAAGCCCTTGTTTGCAATGCAGAGTTTCATGCTTCCCACTTCGATTCACAAACAACTAGACCAGGTAAATCGAACCTTCTTTTGGAGTAAGGATCTTCAATATAAACCACTCATAAGCTGGGACAGAATATGTAAACCAAAATGCAAGGGTGGATTAGGGATTAGAAAGTCGGAATCCATGAATGAAGCGGACAACACTTGTAGAACCGGACAATATGTGGGTACAAATAATAAAGCACAAATATCTAAAGAATTCGGACATCTTGCGTTACGAGAACGTTAAAAATGCGTCTTGGCAATGGAGGAAAGCCACTACTTTAATAGACAAATTTAAAGTAGGATTAATATGGTCAATTGGGAATGGGGAAACAGTCCGGTTCTGGTCAGACAGATGGGTTAACAAAACTACACTAAGTGACAGCCACGGCGGAACATCGGTGATGGACAAAAACATAACTGTAAGTGAATTTCTCTCAAATGGCCAATGGGATAGAGACAAGTTACTAGGGGTGCTGGACATAAATATGACCCAAACTATAATGGAAATACCACTACCTACGGAACCCATGCCAGATAGGCTATACTGGTGGCCAGATAAACAAGGCTGGTTTACCACATCAAGCGCAATCAAATTAATAACAAACATAGAAGACTTCTCGGATGACCAGAATGGATGGATATGGAAAGTTAATACCTTACCAAAGATAAAAAACTATCTGTGGAAAATATCATAGAATGGACTACCAACCAAGGACAGGTTAAGTAAGAGAGGAACCCCAATACCTAACCAATGTGTGCTATGCGAAAGTGCCTGTGAGGATGAACAACACCTACTGTTAGAATGCCAATTTGTTAAAAAGAATGGCTTAACGGATAGTAAACTAGGAACATTGATCAGACAGGGAACAAACAGTAGGTGGAATGGTAGCAGTATAATGAATCTAGTTGGAAAACATTTGAATACGGGGGAAAAACAGATCTAGCAGTCAAATGGTGGACACTATGGTTCTTTAGGAACCAGATATCTTTCCAGGAAAAGAGATTACCATCCCAAGGGGAAATACAACAGTTCATATTCAACATCAAAGAACAATGGAAACGTGCAGGTATAAAAGAAAATACAGATCCTGACTCCAGCATAGCACAACAACACAAGAAGAAAAGGGCTATTAGTAGGAAAAATGTAAAGTGGCGAAAACCTGAAAGGGACTTCCTTAAACTAAATTTTGATGGGGCAACTATTGGATCAGGAATATCTTCAGCAGGATATGTAATTAGAGATCATGATGGTAGAGTAATAAAGATAGGAGCAACAAAATTAGGAAAACTATCTCCCATCCAGGCTGAAGCCATGGCGTTACAAATAGGTGTTCAAGCGGCTAAACAACTCAATCACACTAAACTTGTTATTGAAGGGGACTCCAAAACGATTATCGACAACCTCAAATTCAACAGCTCTTGCCCTTGGGAAATAGAATTATTAATGGGAGATATCAAACGGCAATTAACTACAGTCCAAACCGTGGTTTACTCGCATGTGCCCCGTAAGGGTAACAGGACGGCTGACAAGGTCGCACACCTTGGCCTCCCTGTTAATGGGGCGGTCTTGACATCAAATAACGATCTTAATGATCTCATCCGTCGGGATGCTATCGGTTAGGATTTCTCCAACCGAAAATTTACCTATTCAAAAAAAAAAATGAACTGGTGTTATGATCAATGGGTGAGCAACTCTTCAAATTTAAGCCTCATATTTTAAATAATGAAGATGATGAGATAAAAAAAAAGTTATCTTTGAAAATAAAAGTAAAATTTATCCCGTAAGTAATACGGGTTAGAATCACTAGTGTTATGAAATCATGGGTAGAAGCAAAGATAAAGCGACCACAAATTCTGAATGACAGAAGAGAATTTTGTTCAAACAAACATCACATAAAACTCCGCAGAAACTATAGGGCATCTTAGGTTTAATTATTTTGCGGATGAATAATTGTAATGGTAAATTAATATATAAACAATATATCATTTGTGAACATCTCTTACGATGTAATTTATGAACAAATCTAGATCGTTGGATTAGAAAGATGTTAGGACTCTTAGTGGTGTAGCCTAACTAACTTCAACCGGTAGAATAGGAATATGAAACTGATTGTTGAATTGATTGAATGAATTCCTTGTTCCACACATACAAGGTATTTATACCCAATTTCCTAACAACCAATGTCCTAACATCACTCTCTTCCTTAGAAAAAACCTTGTCCTCAAGGTTATGGTGAAGAAAAATCTGGAAATTGGTGTATAATGTGACCAGCAAGTTCCCACGTAGCCTCCTCGGTTGGCAAATTAACCCATTTGATCAGACATTCCACTAACGGATCTCCATTGGCCAACTGGTGTACTCTAGAGTCCAGTACTGCTTCTGGAGCGGTAATTATAGAACCTGCTTCATCAGTGCTTGGAAGCTCTGGTTGTACTGTGGTTGAAGGTCCAATTCGCCTCTTTAACTGAGACACATGAAAGACTGGGGGAATTCGTGAGGATTCTGGCATTGCCAACTTGTATGCCGTCTCTCCAATTCGACTGAGTATCTCAAATGGACCATAAAACTTGGCACTTAGCTACAGGCACTTCCTTAGAGCAAGTGATGTCTGCCTAGCTATATGTTTGTAGCTTTAAGCACCATATCCCCAACTTGCAATAGCATCAACAAAGAATTTCATGCACTCCTGGGCTTCCTTTAAACCTGATTTCAAGATTTGCATAGCCAATTCCCTCTCTTGCATCCATTCTCCAACTGAAGCTGTTGTCACACTTCCAATTCGGATGCCAAATTGAGGTGGTGGATAACCATATAGAGCTTGAAAGGGTGACGTTTTTCAGGGTTGTGTGATAGGAGGTGTTGTACCACCATTCTGCCAAGGTGATCCATTGAACCCATCTCTTCTGCATTGCCGAAGACATGCATCTCAGATACGTTTCTAAGCATTGATTTACTCGTTCAGCTTGCCCATCCGTCTGAGGATGGTAGGTTGTTGACATCTTGAGAGATGATCCCAATTTGTTGAAAAACTCCTTCCACAAATGGCTAGTAAAGACCTTATCACGATCTGAGACGATATCGTGAGGAATGCCATGAAGTTTGTATATATTGTCCATGAATAGGTGTGCCACTTGTGTTGCTGAGAAGGGATGGCATAGTAGTAGGCAGTGAGCATACTTGGTCATCCTATCCACCACTACCAATATCACATCAAATCCTCCAGATTTTGGTAAACCCTCTACGAAGTCCATGCCAACTGAGTACCAAGGAGACTCAGGGATTGGAAATGGTTGCAGCGGTCCAGGGTAAGCAGTAGTCTCGTGTTTGTGCCTCTGGCAGGTATCATACTCCATGACGAATTGCTCAACAAAGGCTTTCAATTTAGGCAAAAAAAACAAGGCTTTTTATCCTTTGGTATGTTGCTCTCACACCCGAGTGTCCTCCCATTGCTTCAGTGTGGAATGCTAGAGTGATCTTTAGACACAATTCTCTGCCTTGCCCCACTACAATTCTCCCTTTATACCTCAATATCTCTCCTTGCCATTTGAATGGAGAATTAGGATCAATTGCTGCTGTAGGACCCTGTTCTGTTACCTCTGTATCACCCTCATAGCTTTCAACTACCTCTCGAATCCAGTTTGGTTTAATTACAACCAAGGCATTACAGGAGCCTACCTTTGCTTGTTGAACTGATAATCCTCGTCTTGACAAGGCATCAACAGCTGAGTTGTTCTTCCCCATTCTATACTGTATCGAGTAACTCAGTCCCAACAGCTTTCTAATTGCTTTCTTCTGTAAATGAGTAGTCACCTGTTGGTCCAACAAATGCCTAAGGCTCTGGTGGTCCGTGATGATAAGGAAGTGAGAGGGTTCCAGGTAATGACGCCACTTATCCACTGCATACAGGATTGCCAGCAGTTCCTTTTCATAGGTTGATAGGTGAAGGTGTTGACCATGAAGAGCTTTGCTAATGAATGCCAGTGGTCTACCCTCCTACATCAGGACTGCCCCAATACCCACATCACATGCGTCTGCTTCAATCTGAAAGGGCATGGAGAGATCAGATAATGCTAATACTGGTGGAGATGAGAGAAGCTGCCTAATCAGTTGAAAAGCATTCTCACTCTCAACACTCCAAAAGAAGGCCTCCTTCTTTAACAGACCAGTCAATGGTCTGCAAATTCCCCCAAAGTTTCTAATGAAACATCTGTAGTAACCTGATAAACCCAAGAAACTCCTCAACTCTTTCTCATTCTTGGGTACTGGCCATTTCAATATTGCCTTAATTTTTGCTTAATCAGTTGCCACCCCTGGTCGCTCACCAAAATCTGCAATTATTTGCCCGTGATGTGCCTTACCTTATGCTCTTTACTGTGGTCCACAATACCCTGCAACTCAATCCTCTTACCTTCTTTAGAAAAGGCAATGGTGATCTGATTGTAATCGAACTGAACTGGACTGTAGTTTTTCATCCAATTCACACCCAGCAGCAATTCAAACTCGCCCACTTTCAATGCCCGAATGTCAAAGGAGTAACTCTCCCCTTGCATCACCCATTTGAAGCTCTTGCACTCCTGCCTGCAAAATAATTTGCCTTTATTCAAGCCTTCAACAATCATCAGATTTGCAGAAGATAACTTGAATCCAGCCTCTTTGGCAATTCTGGGATCTACAAAGCTATGTGTCGACCCACTGTCTATCAACACATTTATCAATCTTTTGCCCACATATCCTTTGACCATGATTGATGTATTCGGACCTTCATTCCTAGTAAGCGCTCTGACAAATCCACCATTTTCCTCATCTGTTATCACAACATCTTCCAATGATGATTCCCTGATTTCCTCCTCCTTATCCAAATCTGCTCCCTGACCAACCATATACTTTACAGATGATGTCTTACATCGATTCCCCACAAAGTATCTGTCACCACACCTGAAACAAAGACATGGTGTTCTCTTGAATTCACCTGCATTCTTGGGGTTGGTGCGACCAACTTCTTGATTCCACCCGCCTGGTTTCCAAGATGGTTTGCTCAACTTGACCAGAGCTTGTACTGCATCATTGTGCAATTCAAACTGACAAGCTCTAGGCTCTCGGCTAGATCCTTCAGGCGCCCCAATTTGACCAGTGGCTTGAGCTCCGCTTTCAACTCACTGATGTAGCTTGTCACAAAGTAACTTTCTGGGAGGTGAGGGTTATAGGATAGCATCTCTGCGCGCAGGTCCTCAAATCTCTCATTGTAGTCCTCTAATTCCTCCTCCTGACTCAGTTTGTTGAATTCTTCCACAATTTCAACACCTTGCTTCTCCTCGAATCTCACGCACAAGGCGTCACTCAATATCCATCTCACCCTTTGCCTTTGCATCAGGTATCCCTGCACCCAAGTATCGGCCCTATCTTGCATATACATAGCTGCAAGCTCCACTTTCTGGTGTTCTTGGATACCGAATAACGAGAAGTACTTGTCGCATTTTCTTACCCAGTTACGTGGTTTCTTACCATCGAATTGGGGAAAATCAACTTTCGGAAAGCGGTTCTGATGAACAAGATTACCTTCGTTTCTCATCGGCGGTGGCCGATAAGCATTTTTGTTTGCTTCTTCTTGAAATTCCTGATTCTGATTGCCAATTGGTGGAGTCTTTTCCTGTTGATCCGTCGTTGCTCCACCAAGATTGCTTTGATTCGTTGACCTCTGAGCTATGACTTTCATCTAGTTCGTGATCCGCGCCACCGACTTATCCAACCTGGATTGAAGCTCCCTCTGGAATTCCGACAATCTCTTGTCCGTCGACCTCTTGAGATCCAGAATCGCTTGTTGTTGATCATCTTGCCTCTGAATAGCCTCCATCAATCGCTCGTTCGTGGAAGCTGTGAATTGCTGGAGGTGAATAAGCTGTGAACCCACCTTCTCGTTAGTTTTGAGTCGCGTACCGTCCGCCATGGCCCAGGATCTCCAAGCTGCTGATACCAATTGTTAGGACTCTCAGTGGTGTAGCCTAACTAACTTGAACCGGTAGAATAGGAATATGAAACTGATTGTTGAATTGATTGAATGAATTCCTTGTTCCACACATACAAGGTATTTATACCCAATTTCCTGACAACCAATGTCCTAACAAAAAATCAACGATTGAAATTTAAAAAAAAATTTGAAAAACATATACAAATTCATCTGAAACAATATGATTATTCGTACCTAACGTACTCTCACCCACATATATATACCCACATATATATAATGTCCTAAAACATGTCACTTTTAACAAAACCCTCCATGAAATTTAATGTTTTTTAGATAATCAATTTATACTCCGTATATGTTATTTTATTAATTTTGCCTGAGTATAAGTGTGGACTCTGGATCAATATTAATATACACAACCTTTTTCATGTACATTACCACTAATATTCACTAGTGAGTTCCTCTATAACTAGCTAGGTCGATCTGTACATACAAGTATAAACTCTTATGATGTTAAATAATCAATTTGAATTATTCCTTATTAGTTTTGTTAGTCTTTTTGTCTTTTATTCAAATATTAAATTTGGCCAATTTTCCAAATTCATTTTATTGTAGTCGGTCAAATAATAGAGAGGATATAATAATACATAGTAAATTAAATAGGTTTATCCATTTAATATAAAAGATCAAAAATTTTGAGCTAATATTTTTAGTGGTCAAAGTTGTACTAATGCTGAAATTTCTGAAAATAATTTGATGGTAACGTTATATGATATTATTTAATAATATTTATAATAATCTACTGTATTTGTTGTTTGGTCGCACTCCCATATAATAGGCATATAGTACTCCGTATCATTCTGATAGATATAATATAAAATAAAATACGGTACGAAAACAGTATAATTTTAATAATAACGAATTAAGTGAAGGTTAAATTACAGAAAACCACCCAATAAATGTCAAAATTTTCATTTAACTACCCGTCAAATTGAGAATTACACCAAACCACTCATTAAATACAATTTATGATCAGCCACTGAAAATTTTAGTTTAAGCAAAAAGTGAGAACTAACCTCCTGGATTTAAAATAAAATTAGATGTGTATGTGTATATTCTAGCTCCAAGCAAAATGAGGGATTAATTGGCCATTTTGTTAATTTTTTTTATTAAAAAAAAAAGAATTTGTTAGTTTGAGTCATACATATTCTTGGTAAAGAATTTCATGTCACATTAGTTCTATTTAATCATTGTAATCTTTAATAATTTATTGCCTTCTTACCGACCATAACAAAAAAAGATATCAAAAGATTTAAAGATCATATCATATATTCTACATCAATTATAATTCAAGTCAAAATTAAACCTTACGGAGTATATCATATATATGTTAAGTTTCCAAGGCATTCCTCATTGGTTTAAAAAGTTTTCTATTACAAATTGAAGAATAACTGTTTAATTTCATCCCATTTGTGCCCAATTGACACTTGCAAAGAAAAAACGTTTTATCGTCACAGCATTAAGAGTAGACCGAGGCAATGAAATTAGTTCTCGTCGCTTGACAGTGGCGGATCCCGAAGTGTTTAGTCGAGGGGGCGAAAAATTGATCTCTAATTTTTTTTTTCAAAAAAATCATCAATATTTGAAGTTTTTGGGTTTAATTATAGCATTAAGTTATGAAGTTTAACAGATGATGAGTATGATAGAAGTGTATTAATTTAATAAATGATGTGAAAAATAATTTATATCACTACAGTATTGAAACGTTCATAACTTTTTACTCAGTTATCGGATTTGAGCTTATAATATATCAAATCGAAGCTATCGATGAGAGGAATATGTATATTAAATTTCATTTTTGATTGGGGGCGACTGCCACCCCCGGTCCTTTAAAGGATCCGCCTATGTCGCTTGAGGTGACAACTTATACATCTCCGTCACATAAATCAATTAATGCTGAGACGTACAACATAGATTCCGTCGCCTGAATGAAACTAAAGCGACGAGCTTACTTTGTTATATTATTTGAAATAAATTTGAATGATGAACGTACTATATTCAAATGCCCATCACCTCAAGGAGTACATATCCATCTCATTTAAAGCATAGGTTAGGGCAATAGTCCGTCGCTTGAGTCCATTTTTTCATCTCTAACCGCAAATTTTCCATTTGGGATTGGATTGGAATCTCTTTTGTCATTGATTTATAGGAAGGTTAGTATCAATTTCATCTCTTCATTAATCTTTCTATATCTTTGTATCACTAATACGTTGAAATTGTTTGTTTACGGTACGTTGAATATTCATTTGACCAAAAGTGCTAATTAATTAGTAGTACGTACTATATAGTATTTCACTGCAATGACCTTTAAAATAGTAACTTTAATTTAGTGTTAAAAATAACTATTGAGATTACCGTGAGGGTGTGTTTGGATTCCCAATGCATTATGCTTATAAGTGGAGTATAATCATTTTAAAGTGTTTGTTTAACTATGTTGTATGTCTTTCAAATAATATAAATTTAAAGTAAAATTTATTTTAAAATTACGTTATTTTAAATATTTAATTTTTTTTTTAACCAAAAGTACACTTTAAAAGTGATTATATTTATAAGCATAGTATATTGGGATTCCAAACACACCCTTTAGGATGATAAAGAGTTCAAGACAATTCAAATTCAACCACAACACAAATCTTTTTATTTTAAACTTTGAAAAATACATACATTTTCAATAATTCCACTCACACCCCATATATGATATATGGAGAGTACAAAATCGATCAAACCAAACGTAGGTGACGGAAGCAAAAGAAGAAAACAAGATAATGCATACACATATACGTACATATATAACACACACTTCCCTGGACGTACTCCTTAATTTTGAACTTCAAATTTTCCATATATATAGGAAGTTGAATTGGTTGATTAGGCATAGACATTAGGGTTGGCAAGGAGGTACTCTTCCACCTTCTTGAACATCCCCTTCACCTTTTCTTGCCCATACTTGCACTTCTCCTCGTCCACCACCGCGTCTCCCTTGGGGTGGTAGTGGCTCGTCATGGTGCACACGGCTCCACTCCCAGAGGCCACAAACTTGGCCTCATGGACACACACCTCCACCGCGTCTCCCAAGACATCTCCCTCTATGGTTGTGTACTTGCAATAGAAGTTCTCCATGTCAAGCTCGTCGGTTCTGTGCTTGGCATACTTGAACGGACCCCCTAAAGATAAATTGTACAAAGACGGTTTCGTGAATTCGTGTCAGAGATAAATTCAATTTTAAAAAAATAATTATACTCCGATATCGATAAAGAAGTAGTAACTTTTTTCGGATAAAAAGTTCTAGTCCTAAGCATTTAATTTATAATCTAAAATACCCAGATATCGATAAAGAAGCGTACCTTCAGGGAAGTTGAGTTGTGTGATGGATCCAACAGCGATGCAATCGCCTTGGACAAACTCGATGGACTTGAAGGATTCGGGCATGAGCTTGGGGAAGAGAGTGTGGTAGTCAAGAGTCAAGGCCTTAAACAGCCTGGAAGGGGCAACGGGGCTGGAAATATCTGTTGTGTTTCCCTCCTATATGGGGGAAGAGTCCAATGGACTATTTACCATATGGTTTTTACCATGTGAAGTTTTACCCTACCTCCTTTATAAGAGGGGATGCCTTTTCCATTTGGGAAAGTAAGAGAGAGAAAACCAAGAGTGAGAAAGGGAGAAAAGAGAGAGCTTGGAGAGGGATTTTCGTATGCAACTATTCAGCCCATTTTGAAGTGCCCCGATCGACGACCAAACGACCTCCGATTGGGACGATTTTCTGGTATGTTGTTCACCTCATCATAGGCTTCATTTTGTACGGTTGGATCGTCGTTTTGAGCCTCCAATCTCAGACCCCCTTTGCTTGTGTTCTTTCTTGGGTTTTGTTGATTTCCACCAATTGGGTGATGAAATGTGGAGATTTGGCCAAGCTTGTTGATGCTTGATGATGTTGTATGCCTCTAGCCTTGTCTAGGGAAGATTGTACCCACTTGTTATTGTTGATAGTGGAAGTTTCTGGCTCCCGTGGTTTTTTCCCCGTTTTGGGGTTTCCACGTAAATCTGGTGTTCTTTGTGCTTGGTTATTTTATCTTCTGTTTGTGTCTGATTGTTGGTTTGGGTTGCTTGAGTTTGGCTCTCTGGTTTACAGTTCTTGTCCATCCCGATTCGTGTGTGTTAAAAGGGGTGTGTTTGACGTCCCCTTGCTTCCCCGGCACAACAGACTGGTATCAGAGCATTTGGTTTAGGATGGAGGAAAAGAACAGTTTTCAGGGAATGATTGTGTTGAATTCAGGCAACTACTCAGATTGGAAGATAAAGATGGAAGATCTTTTGTATGTGAAAGATCTGTATGAGCCGATTGTGCACAAAGAGATTCCAACGGGTGTCGTTGATGTTGAATGGAAGATTCTGAATCGAAAAGCGGTAGCTACGATCAGACAATTTGTTGATGTGAGTGTGCTCCAACATATTGCCAATGACACGAATGCTTATGAGTTATGGTATAAGCTTGAGGGGATGTATGAGAGGAAGAACGCTCTCAACAAGGCGTCATTGATGAGAAAGCTTGTGAAATTGGAGTACAAAGATGGTGAGAGCATTGTTGTGCATTTGAGCACATTTCAGGGATTTGTGAATCAATTAGCTTCTGCGAAGATGTCGTTAGATGATGAGTTGCAGGCTCTACTACTACTCTCTTCGTTGCCGGATAGTTGGGATACACTTGTCGTGTCACTTAGTAATTCCGCTCCGGAAGGCAAGCTGACTATGGAATGTGTGAAAGCTAGTCTTTTGAACGAAGAGACTAGAAGGAAGGAGATGGGTGTCTCCTCACAGTCAGAGGCTAATGTGACGCAGGGTTCTGGTAACAACAGAGGAAGGAGTAAGCAACGACAGCAGCAGAACAGAGACAAGTCCAAAGGGAGATCGAAGTCTCGAAGCAAGTACATTTGCTATTATTGTGAGAAGCCGGGTCACATTCAAAAGTATTGCCGAAAGTTCAAGAGGGACAAAGGCAAAGAACCTGAGAAGTCGGAGACTTCGAGAAATCAAGAAGATAAAGACACTGCCGCTCTTACAATCAGTGATGAAATAGTGGAGTTGTTTGTGGCGGCTGATGAAGGTTCCTTGAATCTTGCAAGTGGTGAGTGCACTTGGATTGTTGATTCAGCTGTTTCATATCACATTACTCCACACAAGGAGTACTTCTCGTCTTACACTTGTGGAGATTTTGGCCGTGTGAGGATGGGAAATGATGGCGTGTCCAATGTTGTTGGCATGGGCACAGTTTGTTTGTTGACATCCACTGGTTGCAGCTTGATTTTGAGAAATGTTCGCCATGTTCCTGATATCAGATTGAATTTGATATCTTCTGGGATACTTGATGATGATGGTTATGCTCAAAATGCACAAGGCGGTGTTTGGAAGTGCTCCAAGGGAAACTTGATTGTAGCCCGGGCAAAGAAGCAAAATACCATGTATGTGATGCAAGCCAAGATTTGCAGAGAAGAAGCAAATGTGATTGATGATGGTGCCGGAGAGCTATGGCACAAGCGGCTTGGACACATGAGCGAGCGGGGTTTGCAAATGCTTGCCAAGAAAGACATTCTCCCGGATATGCAAGGTATTTCTCTCAAACCTTGTCTTGATTGCCTAGCTGGAAAGCAACATCGAGTAGCCTTTCATACTCGACCTCCATCTAGAAGAAAGCATGCATTAGATCTTGTTCATACTGATGTGTGCTCTATGGATTGCAAGTCACTTGGTGGTGCACAATATTTTGTCACTTTTATTGATGACTATTCTAGAAAATTGTGGGCTTTTGTGTTGAAAAGCAAAGATCAGGTTCTGACAGTTTTTAAGGAGTTCCAAGCCAGAGTTGAACGAGAGACTGGTTTGAAGTTGAAGTGTGTCAGATCAGATAATGGTGGAGAGTACAGGGGTCCGTTTGAGCAGTATTGCAAGAGTCAGGGCATCAGGCTTGAGAAAACAGTTCCGAAGACGCCACAACTGAATGGGCTTGCAGAGAGGATGAACAGAACCATAGCAGAAAGAGTCAGAAGTATGTTGTCGACTGCAAAGCTGCCAAAGTCCTATTGGGCGGAGGCAATGTTGACTGCTGTGTATCTCATCAACCGCTCGCCTTCAGTTCCTCTTGATGGTGATGTTCCACAGAGGGTTTGGACTGGGAGAGATGTTTCCTTCCAGCATTTGAGAGTCTTTGGATGCCTAGCATATGTTCATGTTGCTAGAGATCAGAGATCCAAGCTTGATAGCAAGACAAAGCCATGCATCTTCCTAGGGTACTCAGAGGATGAATTTGGGTACAGATTGTGGGATCTTACAGACAAGAAAGTGGTCAAAAGCAGAGATGTTGTGTTCATGGAAGACAAGACTATTGATGACTGGAAGCTCCAGCGACCGTCGTCTTCCTCTCCTGCTCCAGTCACCTTTGATTCCGTTTTTCCTCAAGTTGTGCAGAGAAGTTCAGTTCAGAATCAGCAGGAAGATGAGCATGATGATGGTGATGTTGATCCACCAGAAGTTCCACAACCTCGACAAGAGGAGCCCCCTATCCAACCTGAAGTTGAGTTGAGAAGATCCACCAGAGAGAGACAGACTTCCTCCCGATACTCAACCAACGATTATGTGTTGTTGACTGACTCAGGAGAGCCTGAATGCTACGAGGAAGCTATGTCAGATGTGCATCAGAAGGAGTGGCACAATGCCATGCAGGATGAGATGAGTTCCTTGCATGAGAACCACACCTATGACTTGGTGAAATTGCCTAAGGGCAAGAAAGCTCTCAAGAACAAATGGGTTTTTCGTTTGAAGTCTGGAGAAGATGGTACACCTCCCAGGTTCAAAGCCAGAGTTGTGGTGAAGGGTTTTGAGCAGAAAAAGGGTGTAGATTTCGATGAAATTTTCTCTCCAGTTGTGAAGATGTCATCCATCCGGGTTGTTCTAGGCATGGCTGCTAGCATGGACCTAGAGGTCGAGCAGCTTGATGTGAAAACCGCCTTCCTTCATGGTGATTTGGAAGAAGAAATCTACATGGAGCAACCTGAAGGTTTTGAAGTCAAGGGAAAAGAGAAGATGGTTTGTCGTCTCAGAAAGAGCTTGTATGGTTTGAAACAAGCACCTCGGCAATGGTACAAGAAGTTCGAGTCTTTTATGATCGACCACAAATTCCACAAGACACATGCCGACCACTGCGTGTTTGTGAAGAATTACGCCGAAGGTGACTTTCTGATTCTCTTGCTTTATGTGGATGATATGCTTATTGTTGGTCGGGATACCAACAAGATTGCTAGTTTGAAGACTGCATTGAAGAAGTCCTTTGCTATGAAGGACCTTGGCCCTGCAAGCCAGATTTTGGGTATGCAGATTACCCGTGACAGAAAGAACCAGAAGTTGTGGATATCACAAGAAAGATACATTGAGAAGGTGCTGCAAAGATTCAACATGGACAAGGCTAAACCCGTGAGTTCTCCACTTGCAGTGAACATGAAGCTGAGTTCTGATCAGTGTCCTACAAGTGAGAAAGAGAAACAGGAGATGAAGAAGGTGCCTTATGCTTCAGCCGTTGGTAGTCTGATGTATGTCATGGTTTGCACTAGGCCAGACATCGCCTATGGAGTTGGGGTTATCAGCAGGTTCATGAGTAATCCTGGAAAGGAGCATTGGGCTGCAGTGAAATGGATTCTCAAGTATCTCAGAGGCACTTCGAGAGTGTGTTTGTGCTTTGGTCCTGGAAAACCTATGCTTGATGGTTTTACAGATGCAGACATGTCAGGTGATATTGACACGAGCCGATCCACATCTGGATATCTGATTACATTCGCAGGGGGAGCAGTCTCATGGCAATCGAGACTGCAGAAGTGTGTTGCTTTGTCAACGACAGAAGCAGAGTATATGGCTGCAGTTGAAGCTGGTAAGGAGCTGATATGGATGAGAGACTTCCTAGAGGAGTTGGGAGTGGAGCAAGCTAGCTACCCACTCTATTGTGACAATCAGAGTGCCATCCACCTTGCCAAGAATGCCGCCTACCATTCTCGAACCAAGCACATACGAAGAAGGTATCATTGGCTTCGAGAAAGAGTAGAAGATGAAGATTTTGAGCTCATGAAGATCCACACAAATGAAAACGGATCAGATATGCTGACGAAGACTTTGTCAAAGGAGAAGCTCATCAAGTGCCGCTCAAAGGCGGGCTTGCTCGAGCCCCCCATATAGGATTGAGGGGGAGCTATGTTGTGTTTCCCTCCTATATGGGGGAAGAGTCCAATGGACTATTTACCATATGGTTTTTACCATGTGAAGTTTTACCCTACCTCCTTTATAAGAGGGGATGCCTTTTCCATTTGGGAAAGTAAGAGAGAGAAAACCAAGAGTGAGAAAGGGAGAAAAGAGAGAGCTTGGAGAGGGATTTTCGTATGCAACTATTCAGCCCATTTTGAAGTGCCCCGATCGACGACCAAACGACCTCCGATTGGGACGATTTTCTGGTATGTTGTTCACCTCATCATAGGCTTCATTTTGTACGGTTGGATCGTCGTTTTGAGCCTCCAATCTCAGATCCCCTTTGCTTGTGTTCTTTCTTGGGTTTTGTTGATTTCCACCAATTGGGTGATGAAATGTGGAGATTTGGCCAAGCTTGTTGATGCTTGATGATGTTGTATGCCTCTAGCCTTGTCTAGGGAAGATTGTACCCACTTGTTATTGTTGATAGTGGAAGTTTCTGGCTCCCGTGGTTTTTTCCCCGTTTTGGGGTTTCCACGTAAATCTGGTGTTCTTTGTGCTTGGTTATTTTATCTTCTGTTTGTGTCTGATTGTTGGTTTGGGTTGCTTGAGTTTGGCTCTCTGGTTTACAGTTCTTGTCCATCCCGATTCGTGTGTGTTAAAAGGGGTGTGTTTGACGTCCCCTTGCTTCCCCGGCACAACAATATCTTGGCTGAATGATACTACACCCATTTCGATCTCTTAATTTTTGGTAAACTGATCGATTGATCAAAATGAGTTGCAAGAGCGGATATCGAAGAGAGGTAGAGATTGAGAAGGTGGTTGTGATAGGAAATGGATGAGGAACTTGATGGGTATTTATAGGAACACCAAATGAGCCGTTCAATGGGAAGTTCTTATTCGATGTTAAGATGATGATCGAGTCGATAGTCAATGTAGTCTGAATACAAGCAATTAAAGTCTACCGTTCATGGTCAATGATTGTAGTTAATTAGCTAAATTAATCGTCAATTGCTATTAATTTAATAAGTGTAATGTCTTGATGTATATAAATTTCAAAGTTAAGTGGCTGGTCTCCATGGGTACTGAACTGATGACTATATACTTGATAATTTCATACCTAATACTCATGATTCTATATTAATTATAGACCTATACCATACTCAATTATAAACTAGTTTTTATATTTAAAAATGTTTGGATCTTATAAGCCAAACTGGCTGGAGGAAATTGCATATATACAATGAACAAACTTTGGGGTGATACCAATCAATGACACAAACTTTATAATTTTGTGAAAATGTTATTAACTTTCAAGAGGTAGTTAGAAATGACAAGTATTTGTTTTTTTATACAAGGCAAATTTTTTGGGACGGGTCAATCGTGGTTGTACCACCACCCAAGAGCATCCTTTCGGACGAGGTCTTTAATCGCAGCACTGGATCTCCAACCTGTGAAGTTCGACTCAATACCGAGGTGGGCAAAATGATCAGCGACCCAATTACCCTCCCTACACATGTGGGAGAAAGAAATAGCCTCAAAGGCGCGGCTATAAGCGAGAATGTCAAAGATAATCATCTCGATCTTCCACAGACACTTCCAGCACCCCTATAGAACATTAATTATTGTAAGGCAGTCACCCTCAAACTCATGTCGCGTGAACCCTCCTTTTAGAGCTTCTGAGAGACCGTGGAGAAGGCCAAGAATCTCCACCTGCAACGCCGAAACTTGTCTGCAACCGTTCGCACCGCATGTCAAAGGTCTTCCCAGCGAAGCACGAATAACAAACCCGGCCCGAAGGCTGCTTGACCCGTAGGTAACTTGGCGCAATAAAAAATTTAGTTTCACAAATCCTTTTTTTTTTAGTTTCTCCCATTTTATCTTTTTTTCTGTTTTTTTGTTGGTCGGAAACAAGCGAAACTTTCACTCCCTTAAACAATTCGTAAAAATATTCATCTTTGCTGATTTTTTTAAGGGGACAGGTACTATACACACGACCAAAATTTTGTCAAATATAACCATTCCTTGACTTCCAGTGTCGGCAAGTTTTTTTGGTTTGAAAAAAGCTTATCGACGTGGGAAGTCGGTGTCGATAAAATTATCAGTCATTTTACAAACACCGACTTTCTGTCTCAGTAAGTTTTTTTCATGCCAAAAAAGCTTGCAAACAAATTGGAGGCATGCATATAGCAAACAAATTTTTAAAAGATTGAACAACTACATGGTTAATTACATTACTAAAATTCTTATAATCTCAAGAATAAGCTAGAAGAATAAGAAGAGAGAAAGAGAGACTAGATGAGTAATATATACTGTATAAGGTAATATTCTTGGGCAATAAGTTAGCCAACTAAAGATAAATTCTAGATATAGAGAATTTTTTTTATAGCTATATCGGTTTTTCTATCCAATGTCCTTGGAGCATAGGATAAGAGTACTAATTTTGAAATATTTTTCAAATTTTAATTCGTTTAGCTTTTTTTTTAATTAGATTCCCAGGGTCGATTTTTTTTGTAAAGAATTTTTTTCAATTTAGGATCTTATCATATGTCTAGGGGTGGAGGGAGAGGGGGGCATGAGGTGGCGCGTGGCCCCTCTGGCTCGGAGGAAAATGTTAAAAAAAAATTAAAAATTTATTTTTTTGTATTTTTTTATAATTTAAGGGTTAGAAAAAGTTGAAAAGGCTAACAAATAAAAAAAATATTCTTAACTTAGTCGGTATGGAGTGAGAATTTAAATAATGAGGTCTTGAGTTTAAATCCCTATAGCTTCATTATGGAATTTTTTTTTTCCTTTTAGCTTTTTAACTTAAAATATCTATTTAAATCACATATTTGATGTGTTTTCTACTGTATTTTTTACAAAAAATTGTATCTCATATATATTTAAACAAAATTCCGACAATAAAGTCAAGAGCTCTCCTCTCGATTTTTTTTCTGGCTCTACCCCTAGGGCATAAAATAGAAAGACTGCAGCTATATACTTATATATAGAGATTTATTTATAAGTAATAATCTATCTAATGTATATTTTCACATCTGCCTCATTAAAAACCTAGCTAGAAAATTTTTAGGAAAATCTATAGCTTGGCAAAAAGAGTTCATCCTTGTATAAACGGGTTTTTGGTATTAATTGTATCGTTAAAAACCCTGTTAGGAAAACCTCATAGGGGAATTAAAAATCATATATAATTTGGAAGAAGAGTTGATCCTTGTATAAATATGTTTGTCGTATTGCATCGTTAAAAACCTGGGATAAAAACTGGATTTGAAGCGGGAAAAAAAATGTCCTTTGAGTTCAACGTGCAAGACGCCATTGACACATTCAAATAATGGAATTCAAACTTTTTGGGATGTCTTCAAATTACTTCATTGGCGATTAGAGGTGGCAATTGGACGAGTCGGGTCGGGTTCGGGTCGGATTATTCGGTTTCGGGTCATATCGGACTCGGGTTGATATCGGGTGTGATGGCAATTCGGGTCTGATCGGGTTCGGGTCGGGTTTATTCGGGCATTTGTTTATCGGATACAATCGGGTTTTCGGGTCCTATTCGGTTCGGGCGAATCGGGTTTTGGTTTAAACGAGTTTGGGTTAATCGGGTGTCGGTCTAAACGGGTTTGGGTGAATCGGGTTTTAGTCTAAGCGGGTTCGGTTGAATCGGGTTTTGGTCACAACGGTTTTGATTGAATTGAGTTCAGTCAAATCGAACCCGCAAGAATCATATTGGATAAAACAAATCAATTTTTTCTTACCTATGAGATATGTATCCTTGTATATAGATTAAGCTAATGTTTATCAATTCTTAATCAATACTACATTCGTTAAAAAAATGTAAGTCTTCCCACTTTTTAGAATATTTAAAAAAAAAGTCAAAATCATATAAAATATTATTTTTTAATATTAATTTCATACTTATTATTCATAACTACGAAATTATAAAAATAACAAAAAATTGATATTTATATAGTTTGGGCGTCTTAAAAAATGCTAAAAAGTTACGTTTTTTTAATGGAGGGAGTACAAAATTATATTTAATTATACTGTATGCATGATAATATTACCATTCATTATTAAGTAATCAAATACTTAGGTTGTTTTGAGTATTTTAGGGAAAATGCTAAGATTTTTGTTGATTTCAAATATAATCGGGTTTGGGTTATTTCGGGTGTCGGGTATAGTCAGGTTCTGGTAATTTCGGGTTTCGGATATGCTCGGGTCGGGCAATTTCGGATATGCTCGGGGGGCTCCTTCGAAGAGGGTCATGACATTACCCATGCAGTGAACCCAGGAACACATACCTAGGTCTGGTGGGATTCAAACAAGCAGTTCAAGTATGCTTTCATCAGCCTCCGGGTCTGGAGGAGGGCAATCCCCCACCTTCGTAAGGTACGTCCCAATCACTACTAATTTTACAATGTGCCAGTTCAAAGGTTTTGTAAGCCAAACACATTGACATTCGTGCCACGTCCCTTCAAATGTGTGCCAACCGTATCCTTTGCTCATGTCGTAGGTGTTCTGTGTGAACGAGAGCTTTCAGAAGGGAAAGTACAAGGGGACGATGCTAACGGAAACAACCCAAGACGCGGACCATAAAAAATCGGAGGTGGACCAAATTCGTACAATTGGAGGAGTGATAGCATGCATTTAGGTAGGAATAATAGGTTGCATTAAGCTTAGTTATGATGCATATCATGCATGGTTTAAGTATGATTTGCATATTAGTTCTCTATGTTGTCGGAGTCGTAATCTACACGCTTTTATTGATTATTTCAGGTAATGGTGGATCCGAGGAGGAGACATGAGTTGATAACGCATTATATGAGAATGTCTAGTTGATCGAAGAAGCTTACATGAAGATCTCAAGAGGTCCTGAGAAGAAGAAGCGAATCTAAACGAAGAACAAGTCTGCAGAAGTTGTCGCTAGACATGCTGAACTTGTTTTGCACTTTCTGGAGGCTTCGGTTGTCCGATTGACTATTATGACCATGCGTTGGAAAGCTCTTTCAAGGAGATACAACTTTTTTGTTGACAAGAAGAGCAAACTCGAGGCGGATTTTCCGTGAAAGGCCCCTGGATGCAGCCGCAGCACACTTGCGGCGCCCGCAGCCAATAAATTTGCAGCAGGATACGAAGAAACAGTATGCTGCGGCCGCAGCATATATGCTGTGCCCGCATCATTGGTCATGAGCGCGGATGCGCGACGTTTTAAATATTAAAAAAAAACTAGATCCCTTTATTTATTTAATGGCCGACTTTGGATGATATTTAAGGCCACTTTTAGTTATTTTTCCATTACTTCTCTATTATTCATTCATCAGACACTTTAGAGATTTTGAGCGATGTCTTCCATGAGGAACTAAACTCATCTATTCTGCCTGCAATTTGAAGCTTTATTCGGATTGATTGTGAGTTTCTAATTCTCGTTCCTTGTTTCCTATATTTGAATGCTTCAACTTCTTTGTGCTTGATTGCCTATTGTTTTATTCTATCTAGCCCGCGCAACTAGTTAGAATCAATTCAATTGCTAAGGTTTTGTAGATTCATGATTGTGAACCTTAACCTAAGTGGCAAACTTGTTCCTTTAAGGCTGATTGAACTAATTGAACAAGTAGGAAGTTGGATGTGTTGTTAAATTCCTCTTTAGGGACTGCAAATACCTTGGCTAATCTCTGAACTTAAAGCTATCAATTGGGTTAAATCCTTCTTTATGGACTATTCGATTGATAAGGGTTTCTAGAACTGATTGGACTAGTAACTATATTAGGTCGGGACAAGGGCATTGATAGAGTATATTTTAGTCATGTTTTTAGTGTGGAATTGCATATTAGTTTAGATCATTTTTACATATTTTATAGCTTAATTTATATTATTTGATTTTCGGAGTCTACACTAATATTTTTTATATATTTCAGGTATTTTTGGTTTGAATCATATAAATTCAGAGGTTGCTCCTAACATATAGGATTGTTTTGCAAATTGGAAGCCAAGGTGGGCCGGGCCGGTGAATTCCACGGGAAGAGGCGGAAGGAGCCACACGGATTGGAACACTGCTGCACTAGTGTTTTGCTTATTAATACTATAGCTTAGATAGCTTAGATATAATATTAATATTAATATCATATATTCATATATGCGTATTCGCTTAGTTTAGAATTAGATAGAATAGGTTTTTCATATATATATACATTCATACGGCGTGGGTGCGGGAGGCCGAAGCCGTGTATACGGCGACTACCGTTTCCAACCATAAACCCTAATTATGTTTTATTTTATTTTTATAGAGACATAAACTCTCCCGTTCTATCTATAATTTGAAGCTTTGTTTGGATTAATTGTGAGTTTCTGAATCTTGTTTCTTATTTTCTATATTTGAATGTTTCGACTTCTTTGTGCTTAATTGTCTATTGTTTTATTCTATCTAGCTCGCGCAACTAGTTAGAGTCAATTCAATTGCTAGGGTTTTGTAGATTCCTGGTTGTGAACCTTAACCCAAGTGGCAAACTTGTTCCTTTAGGGCTGGTTGAACTAATTGAATGAGTATGAAGTTGAATGTGTTGTTAAATTCCTCTTTAGGGACTGCAAATACCTTGGCTAATCTCTGAACTTAAAGCTATCAATTGGGTTAAATCCTTCTTTAGGGACTGTTCGATTGATAAGGGTTTCTAAGACTGGTTGGACTAGTAACTATATTAGGTCGGGACAAGGGCATTCATAGGAAACCTAAAAGGATGAGAAGAAGTTACAATGATCGTTTCAACCAAATAAAGTGGATAATTGTAGGTGAAACTATTTTATTAATCGCTATCTCCATTAATTTGTTTATAGTTTATTTTATTTTCTTTCTTATTTTCACCACTCAAAAACCCCCGTTTCATACTAATTGGTAAATAAACTTAACTTAGGAATAACTTGATTCTCTGTGGGATCGACTCGTGCTTACCACGCTACATTAGTTAGGTAGGTTCGAATTTATTTTGATACGGTTTACGCGACTAAAAACCGTCCATCAGGCATTCATAGGAAACTTAATAGGACGAGAAGAAGTTACAAGGATCGTTTCAAACCAAATAAAGTGGAAAATTGTAGGTAGAATTGCTTCTCCTAATTATCTGAATTACAATTATTTACTCTTGCTTTCATCAATCCGCTTTGATAAAAGGCGGAACTTTCACACTCAAAACCCCCCTCTTTGGTTACTTGATTGGCATCTAAATCACACTTGAATAACGAATTTCTCTGTGGGATCGAACTCTTACTTGTTGCTATACTAGCTATAGGTTTGAGTTTTCTTTGGCGGATCAACGACAGGTTTTCCCTCCGTCAAGGAGGTCGGAGGAAGAAGGAGGAGAGAGGTGAGGGTTCGGATTCCGGCCTTCTCCAGCGGCGGCACAGATTCGGGCAATTGGAGGAGGAAGAAGGAGAGAGGTGCGGGTTCAGATTCTGGCTCTCGCCGGAGGAATCGGAGTCGGGAGTGAGCGTCGCTCTTGGCGGAGGAATTGGAGTCGGAAGAAGGGGCTCAAATCGAAGTCGGTAGTTGTTGAATCGAAGACAGAGCCGGCACAGATTCGGACCGGACAATTGGAGGAGGAAGGAGGAGAGAGGTGTGGGTTTGGATTCCGGCCAGAACCGTCCGAGAGATGGATTGCAGACGGAGGAGATGGTTGTTCCGCCGCCGATATCCTCCTCCGGGGTCTGCGCCGCCGCTTACCTTCTACCCCCTTAAGAAACCGGTTATTTTTTGCCATTTGCTCAAGCCTTTTGCTATTTTTGCAATATTTTCAAGGGGGGTTAGTTTTACAAATCTTACCCGGTTTTGGTATATCAGTTGCCATTATCTCTTATTAAAATTAGAATTTTATTATATTTTTGTTCAAACTCAAGTCAAACTCTCAATAAGCAAATTTGTATATTATATAGTATTTAGAGGGAATGATAACAAATAACCCTTGCCCCGGATATCTTTGCTAGCCTAACCCACTATCTACAACAATTGCAAAGGTTAAACCCCCCCCCCCCCCCCCACCACCAAAAAATTGCAAGTTAGCCGGTTGGAAATAACCGGGACAGAGGAGAGAGAAGGTAAAGGAGGTGAGAGAGAGGAAGCGGGGTGGAGAGAGAGAGGCAAGGGGAAGTTATTGTGGAGATAGAGAGTGGAAGCGGGTGAAGTTATTGTGGAGAGAGAGAGTGGAAGAGTGAGAGAGGAAGCAGTTTAATTTGAAAGTTGTCGACCCCCAACTGCCTCTCACGGATTACAAAAGAGGAAGAGAGAGAGGGCAACAGTTGCACATGCAAACCTGAGGAAAACAAGAAGAGAATGAAGAAGAAGAGGAAGAAAACGGCAGAGCGACAGAGCGAGAGAGGAAAAGAAGAAGCCAACCCGAGGAAGACGACGACAGAGCAGGAGAGGAGACGAAGAGGCCGATATTGAAGTAAGTAAACCCTCACAATGCCGATTAAATTCGTTTTGCTTGGATTCGTAGGGGAGGAACCGATTTGAAGAACTTAAATTGGTTTTGATTGTGTGAAAATGCGAAAAAGGGGGCGAATGGGTTGACAGTAGGCAATATTGCCCTGTCATGTAGGAAGTAATCGGCGTCAAGTGAAAAACAAAGGGTAGAAAGTTTGGGTACTGGGGTTTGCGCGTCTGGGAGAGAAGGGAATTTTTGGAAATGGGGAAATTAGGCAACTGTCTTGTCGAATCCAACTTATCAGGAGCAGGGTGAGTGTAGATCCGTTCAGTTTAGGGGGGAATTGGGCGAAATTGGGGCGTATGACTGTAGATGCGTTCAGGTTTGGGGGAAATTGGATGAAATGCGGCGCATTAGGGTTAGGGAAAATGTTAGAAAGGGTGAAAAGTTTATGTGGAATCGACATTATATGGAATAGGGTGATTTGTGTGCAAATGGAGATGGACAGATTGAATAAGTATGTTGTCATGTATTCACAACGATGTGTCATGTGTATCTGTGTGTGTCATGTGTACTTGTGTTTGTATCATGTTACATTTGATATTGATATGAAGGGAACCGTGGGTTGGAGGAGAAGAATTGATGTGTAGAATACTGAATTTGGGTCTTCCACTATGCAGGATATCTGGTGAATATTAAAAATGTCGCAGCGAAGTGTAAAGAAGATTGTAGACCGTAGAGCTCAAACCTCTGGCGCGGTAATATGGCTTTCGTTCGAGTAATGTAAGTTGTGACTGTTGTGCTGCAGTGTGGCTGACATGTTGAAGTCTGTGCAGGCTGTGTACGCCGTCGAGGAAGACAGACACTTCAAAGCAAAAATTAACCAACACTCCCGGATGACGCTTCTGGTAAACATTGACAACCGGTTGAGCGAGTCCCATTGGAAGCGCCTGACGGACAGCCCGTTGGGGGGCGTTGCAAGACTGGGCACAAGGCTCCAGTTCTCGGGACATCTTGTACACTACGTTCTCCAACGACAATTGAAGACGAAGAAGGAGAATGAAACGTGGTACAAGATCCATGATGCGGTCGTGAGGTTCTCAATAGCTGAGTTCGCCCTTGTCACCGGTCTCAACTGTGGCTATGGCGAAGAGCCCGAGGACGACGACGGGTTCGAGAAGGCAGTGTATGATTTCTTTGGAGTTTCAAAGATGAGGATGTCCGGGTTCGAGGTGCAGTTCCGTGTGGCAATGGCATCTGATAAATCGTCAACCAGAAAGTTAAAATTTGTCCTGCTGATGTTGGTCGAGGGAGTATTGTTCGGGAAGGAACCCAAAAACTACATTCATGGGTGGGTGGTCAACCTTGTCGGCGACATTGACAGGTTCCTGGCGTTTCCGTGGGTCGGCTTTGCTACGAGCGAACGAACGAGTTCCTGAACCGTGCAATCGAGAGGAAGCTCCAACGGGATGAGGGCAGCTCCAATGCACGCCCGGCCTATTGCCTGCTGGGTTTCCCTCTCGCCTTCCAGGTTCGTACACAGATCTCACTGGACGCCGTATACACGTTTACTAGGCGTCCAATATTTATTGACTGGACAGGGAGTGAATATTTACTGGATAATATTTAATTGCAGCTATGGGTGTACGAAGCCTTCACTCCAATGGCCGACCAATTCGCGAATGTCATAGATGAGAAGCTGTACCCCAGGTGTCTGCGATACGAGTTTAGAGACCCGAACCTCGAGTATGCCTCAATCGAAACCCCGCTGCAGGAGGCGAAGGAGCTCAGGCACTTCAATGACCCTGCAGTTGTGAGGCCTCTTCTACTCCCCGATGAAGTGGAGAGAGCAACCCGTTTCTACCGCGATGCCTGAAACACTCATGACAAGCGGGACAACTTCTTCGATGACATAGTCCGGGAGTTCGTATCAGCAAATGTCAAACCCCCACCAAAGAAACAAGCAAAGGAGCACGTGGGTCAACGCAAGAATCAGGGGAGGGCACGCAGACACAAGCTACCCTATTAGAGATAGAGTCACGGTTAGTGGAAAAGATGGATGACATGTTGAGGAGTATATCCACGGAGGTATCCTCGAAGATGGCCACGCTTGAGGAGGCGATTGAAAACATGAAGAGGGAACTGAGGTGGAAGGGGACTAGGGAGTCGGAGGAGCAAGAGGAAGTTCTGGGAAAGGAGGTAAGGTTCTCCTACTATCAGATCAGAATCGTCATGTCGTTTCATGTGACTGTCATGTTTTTCATAATGAATGTCCTGTTAATATTAGTAAATGTCATGCCAATTATAGCATATGTCAAATTACTGAGAGGTCATGTGCTTAGGTTCAGGGATCAGTGAAGGACAAGGATAAGGATAAGGGCAAGGAGGACGAGGACAAGGACAAGGAAGTTCTGGGAAAGGAGGTAAGGTTCTCCTGCTATCAGATCAGAATCGTCATGTCATTTCATTGGACTGTCATGTATTTCATAATGGATGTCCTGTTAATATCACTAAATGTCATGTCAATTATACCATATGTCAATTTACTGAGAGGTCATGTGCTTAGGTTCAGGGATCAGTGAAGGACAAGGATAAGGGCAAGGAGGAAGAGGACAAGGACGAGGGCAAGGAAAAGGGCAAGGAGGAGAGACAACCCACGAAGGAGGACAAGTTGAAGGGCAAGGCCAAGGACATAGAGCTTTGCGCATGCGACTGTCATGTTAATGTATATCTGCTGTCATGTTAATTGTTTTTACTGTCATGTAAAACGCAATGGGGTGCAAGTTGCAGGAGGAGTTGGTGGCATCCGGTGCCTTCGATGTTGAGGCTGAGGCTGAGGTGCCCCTTATACGTCCGAGAAGAAGCACCCGTCAACATCCTGATACGCTATCCCAAGCGGACGAAACTCAACCAACTAAGAAGCCGCGTGTGGGCAAGAAGCCAATGGATGTCGTCGAGCTAGGCATGGCGACAAGGGCAGATGTTGATGCGTTCGCTGCGTGGATGAAGGACAGAAGTGACCCCGTCCGGTCGGTAGAAGGCACCCTACTAGGGGTGTTATGTGAGACAAGCTACTCGTGACCGGCTCGGGTTCGGCTTGTATAAAACTCGACTCGAGCTCGTTCATTTTCTAAACAAGCCGAGTATGAGCACATTTTTAAGCTCGTTCCAAAGCTCGGCTCGTTCGAATTAAACTCGAATAGCTCGAATTTAATGAAATTTCTAAAATTTTCTTAAAGTTATTGTATAATGAGCAAGTAAAATTGCCTAAAGCTCGGCTCGAGCTCGCTCATTTCCTAAACGAGCCGAATATGAGCACATTTTTAAGCTCGAGTCAAAATTTAGGCTCGGCTCGAGCTCGTTCGACTCGAATAACAGCCCTACACCCTACTGGATAAGCAGTTCTTTGGGCACTTCAATCACCGACCAACTAGGTGTCATCCGAGGTTAATTACGTTCCAACATTGTGGTTCGATGCATCACCTTTTTCCTGATATGGTCTTCCATATAAATGATTTTTCCTTGCGTCCAGCATATTGAGCAAGCTTGCGCCCTCCTGCGGAAGGACATCAACGCAGGTGACAAGTACGAAGGGGTCGCCGTTCTGGATTTCTTCTGGGGGTATCTCCTGCAGAAGCAACTGGTGGACGCGAAGGGGAACCTTGAGGTGGTGAAGGGGGATGACACGGTGACCCGATACTTCGACGGCAAGTTGCCGGAGATGTTTCCGACGGGTTGGGCCGATGTCGACCGGTTGTTGGCACCCTGGAATCTGAAGAAAGAGCATTGGGTGGCCCTTGACATCAACTTCGCGGAGTAGACATTGGACGTCTACGATCCCGACATAAGCCACATCGTTGAGCACCATATGTCGGGCCTCCTGAAGCCGGTGACCCACCTCCTCCCCATTTTGATGAACGGCCACCCCGAACTTCGACTCAAATGGGTGGGCAAAGTCCCGAAACCCTTGGCGTACAAAAGAGTTAAGGGGATTCTCCAAAACAAACAATCGTAAGTCATTATTGCCACTTCTTTTAGAAAACATTATCACAGGTTGTGTGACCATATTTTGTTATTGTGATGTAGGGGCGACTGTGGTCCATATGCCATCCGTTACCTGCAGCTCCTCGCGACCTGCGACTCCAAGTTCCGTGGCTTGGACGATTCATTCATTGCGGCGTACCACCAATCCCTTTGTGTGGCCATCTTTCACGGACGTCTTACAACCCCATCCGATCCTCAAAAAAACTCCTCCATTGCTTTTATGTACATTGTTGGTTTGTGTAGATGTTGCTTCATTTGAACCTGATGTTTGTTGGTTTTAGACATTTGGATATGCACTTATTGCTGGATTGTTGTATTCGTTGGTTTTTAATTATGACATGTCAATTGCGATCAATGTCATGTCAATATGATGCTATTGTCATGCCAAAATCCGTTAGTGTCATGTCAAAAGTTGGTAATGTCATTTGACATTCCGTTAACATAATAGAACAAACTAGAACTAGAACAAACTAGAAAAAAAACCCCCATACGAAGTTGCAAAAAGCCAACATAATTCTTTGCGAAAGGCATCTAACCAAAATGGGCTGACTATCTAGTTCATTGCAAAAGGCCCCGCAAATGGAAGTTCCTATGCCCCCGCTACGTGCGGCGACGCTTCTGCAATTTCCCATACGTGGCACCCGTCCACTCTATTGGTTCAAGTTTCACAGTCGTCGGAAACGCTCCGGTCTTCCCTTTTCCGCGTTGGTATGCTTCCTGTACTTCCCTTACCGCTCGCTCCGCCTCGTGATCCCACGGGCTGATTACATCCTCGACGTCACTGCTCACAGAAATTACCTGCTTCCCACGGCCATAAGCGACTGCGTTGTCCAACGCATCACTTGGTTCTAACCGGACACGTGGACTATCTAACTGGACGATTGAGCTTTCTAACTGGACACTCTTAGTTTCGAACTGGACACCTCTTCCTTTTCGATCGACACCTTGTGCTACCAAAACTTCCAATTCATCATCCCCTGCCAAGCGGGGTTTCGTTGTTAACTGTGGGTGATCTTCTTGGGTGAAGGGTCGGCCACCCCCGAGTGGATGGGCCGTTGTGGATCCTTCCGTAGTGGTGAAATCGCCGCCAACCTTGCGTACCAGGGAGACATGGAGGTCGATAGGCTAGAATCGTTCACCGGAAAGACCGTTTACGAACTTGTAGGCCTGCAAGTCTTCGTCATCCCCAATGGAAAAAGGTATGCACCCTTCCTTCTTCGGCTTTACATATGTGAGCTCGACGTCATGCCTCCTCCCATCGACATTAAACTCGGCCATCAGTTGTTTCTTCAGCGAGACGTAGTCAATACTTTCATCTACCAGTACGGCCTTTTGACTCCTCGACGACTTCATGACCCAAATGCCCTCTTGACAATCCCACCATCTGTCAAACAATACAGTGATACACACGGAGGATTTCTTCCCTGTTTCATTAGTTAGAGGGGGGGGGGACAGTAAGTTTTACAAGGAGAAGAACATATTGTACGGAGAGACGTATCGCATAACCTAAATGGAAGGATGACTTACTCATTTCCGCCAAGAAGTCGGTGTCTGTCCAGTTAACCCTAGTAGGTGTCAAGTGCGTGAATGGATTTATAGACTCCCCTTCCTCCTTCCTCTCCCTCTTATTCTCTTAAGGCGCAAATGACAGAGCGGGAGATTTAATCTCACTCCCGCCCTCTCTCTCTCTCTCTCTCTCTCTCTTATCAAATGTCTTTCTCTACCCTCTAGAAGATTCCCCCCCCCCCCTAGTCTCTCTGAAGTTATTGTTGGGTCAAAATTTTATTCATTGCTTTGAACATAATATATTGTTTGAAAATGTATTTTGTGGTTTTAAATTAATATGGGTATACTCCTCTGTCTATGGTTTTGCATTTTTTTAGTATTAATCGTGAGTGGGAAACCCAGTTTTATACAAAGGTCAAAATTTTACTAAAACCCCTACAACAGGTGTCCAGTGGAAAACTGTTGTTAGCCAGTCGGTATTAATTAACCGGCTAGTTGGTTTAAATGGGTGTCATGTACCGTCTAAAGACAGAAAGTACACCCACTTCATTAATGTCATGTCAGAAATGACACGTGTCATGTATACAGAAAACCACTGCCAAGTTAATTGTAGACAACAACAAAACACTGCAATTCAATCCCCTTTGCTTTTTGTTTCTTTTTTTTTTCCTCAACGGTCACATGCTGAACAATGTTGCTATTTCCCACACACCCCACTTATATGATAGCCATTCACCATCCATACTCCCCACAAATTGGTGAAGTTAACTCCCAATTGCCATTTAACAACCTCTCCAACCCTTCAACGAAATGGCATCCTATTCACACCACCGCAACTCCTCATCTGGCCTCCCTCCCCGACCTGTCCCCATCGTTATATCATCTGACGAATCGGACGATGGAGGTTTGTTGATCACTTCATTCGTGTAGATTTCAGTTGTATCATTATACTACCTTTTTTTTTTATCTTATGCAGGACCAATGTCGCCGTCGTCGTACCGACGACATCAAAGAGTAGAGATTGTTGGCGGTGAGTCTGGAATGCTCGGGTCGTTCTACGAGGCGACCCTTGTACACAAACTGGACCCTAACCACTGGGAGGTCGAATATGTGACCCTCCTACGCAACAACAGAAGAGAGCTGCTGAGGGAGGTCATCCCGGAGCAACGAATTCGTCCACGGCCGCCTCGTATTTCTTACGACGCCTACATGCCCAAAGACCGTGTCGACTGCCGCGACAACGATGGGTTTTGGGCCGGGAGGGTCCTTGCTGTGTCCGGTTATGGGAGTGACCGAACTTTCACGGTCTACTTCCCACTGAGCGACGAGACGTCTGATCATCGTGCCCGCAATTTGCGCCCACACTTCGATTGGGATGGATACAGATTCACCACGCAGCCACAATTTCACTTCTTGTTATCGTAAATTTCGTTTTCACTGTCTTCTATGTTGCTACTCTCTCCTACTATCTTTTAAATGTTTGCTCTTGTGTCGTATTTGATTAATGCAAGTGAATCTGTCTCTAACATATTGTGTCCAGTATATTTAAATTTCTGTCATGTCTTATTCATGTTGTGTCCAGTTACAACTACGCGATTACTAGTCGGCCCAAGAATTCACCTCCACCCACTTTATTGTTATTCCATGGTTTTTCTCTTCAACTTACCATGTAATTATAAGTATGTTTATGCCCCCTCACTGTCACTCTTATCCATTCGATTCCAATATGGGTAAAGCATGCTAGTGTCGGCCGGAGATAACGAAATCATGGCATCCAAATATGGGTAAATCTTCTCCATTCGATATTGGGCACACATAAAACAATATGTCATTATAGAGAATCTGTTTCTCCCATAAATCTTCTCCATTCGATAATAGTAGTTAATGACCTGTGTTTTTCATAGTTACAATCGTATCCAGTGAAATACAATATGTGACATGTGTTTCTAATATGGATGTCCTGTTTCAACTTACTGCTTACACGTGATCCTTAAAATAAACCCCCTGGACCCTTCCTTTTTCAATTGGTTTTCTCTTAAACTTATAATTTAGTTGAAAGAATCTTTTCCCCCCTCACTGACACTCTCACCCACTGATCTCTCTGTCCTCTCAGCCTGCGCTTTTATATTAAACCTCTCTTTCTCTCTCCCTCTCTCTCTCCGTCTCTCTGTCTCTCTCTTCTGTCCTCTGCCACTGCAGCAGCTACTTTTTCCCTCCTCTCTCACTGGTCTTTGCTTTTCATGAGTAAAGATGCCTCCCTCCCTCTTTCTCTCACTGTACATGAAACCGAGAGTGGAGTCCAGATGTACCCCACAGGGTGACCTGCTATCGGCTCCCCTTGTCAAGCGGATATCCTCTTTTGTGCAATTTTTTTTCCAAATTGGATTACTCATGCAAACCTTCCGGATATGAAGGTCATTTTAGCAAATTTCCCTAGTATTTATCCTAGCGAATAGTTATAACCCCGCAAATAACGAATTTATCTAATCATTTCGATTTTAAAATACTCATTCAACCTATCAATTTAATTGATAATACTTCCAAATTTACTTCCATGTTGTGAAATTCTGAGAAACTTCGGTCGGGTCGTTTGAAAACGGGAGCCGTGTCGGGTTTATATTGTTTTTTGTTATAAAGTTGAGATCTATCTTTCTAACACAAAAGTTTAAGTTCTTGTGTAGAGCTTCACCTCTTATATTTTGTGGTGTTTTACTACCCACGATCAATGTGAGATGGTTTGTATCCCAACACATGTAGACAACATGGATAGATAATCGATTCATTATGTACGTGGGAGCTCTTAAACTTGCACTGTTGGAACAAGACCTTGAGTAGAGCACCTTCATTTTTAAAATGAACTATACAAATTACAATGCAAGGATATGATATATGATATGATGATAAAGAGTTCAAGACCATTCAAATTATGTAATTTCAATTCATATGGTCTAGCAAGAAACAACACAAATCCTTTTATTTTTAACTTCGAAAAATACATGCATTTTAAGCAATTCCACTCGATCATGCCCCATAAATAGAGTACGAAATCAATCCAAATTAACGTAGGTGACGAAAAACAAAAGAAGAAGGACAACAAGATGATGATGCACACATATATATACATAACACACACTTTCAAGAATGGAATGAGGAAGAGAGAGAGATGTAACAAACTCAGAAATCTCAAATTGATCAACCAAAAAACTCATTTCTGTACACGAGAGTTGCTGTATTTATACAGAACAAAGGAAGGAGGGAAGGTTGTTATAACAACCATTTGAAGAGTTGAAATGACCTATTTACCCTTTACTCTACATACCCCCCTCAAGATGGACTTGTGGATGGGAGGACAAGGCCAAGCTTGGCACACAAACTGTGATGTTGATAGGCACCCAGAGCTTTGGTCATAACATCAGCAATTTGCAATTGTGTGGAGACGTGAGATGTAGCCAGAAACCCTTGTTGAATGAGTTCTCTAATGAAATGACAGTCAATACGAACATGCTTTGTTCTTTCATGATAGACAGGATTAGATGCAAGACTTTGTGCAGCCTTGTTGTCACAAAACAATGTCACAGGAAGAGACAACTGAATGTGTATTGCCGTCCAATGATTTTCGGGTGCCCTGTGCGTATATCAAAATGAGGCCTAAGAAAGGGTTTTGTTGCCATAGAAAAGAGAAAAAACAGTTGTCATCTAATACAATCAAAATAACAATACTATTGAACATTGAAGCTAATATCATTCCATCACTTAAATAGCATAATACATCTCGATCCATTGTTTGAAATAAAATCTTCAATTAACTATTGTAGCTGACTCTCAATTGCTGATGGAGATGAAGGTGAAAATATGTGAAAACCATGCACCGAAATCTATGAGAATCAGGCCTAGCAAGGCAGCAACTTCAATTCTTTTAAGTCCCCTTCAATTCTTTTAAGTCCCCAATTGCAAACTGACCATATGGAGATGAAGGTGCAATTAGGAAAATCCCAAATTGCAAGTCCTGAATTGCACAAAGACAACAAACTGTAGGTCCTGAATTGCAACAGAAGAGTCTGCGTTGAAAGTCCCAAATTGAAAATAGGACATTGGCAACTTAGATAAACATGAGATTGCATTCGAATTGAATGTTCAACACAGGGAATTGTCGGATTGAATGTGAAACAGTGAAAGACCTAGATGCAGACTGAAATTCGAAAATCGGAGATCAAAATTCGATAATTACCGATGATGGAGATGCGGAGGCAGACGAAGGCAAAGGGGAGGTCGAGGAGGTAGTCTGCGACAAGGGGAGGCCGAGGAGGGAGTCTGCGACAAGGGGAGGCCGAGGAGGGAGTCTGCGACACCAGATAATTACCGATCAATGATGGAGATGCGGAGGCAGAAGAAGGCAAAGGGGAGGCAGAGGAGGGAGTCTGCGACACCAGCTAGGCGGCGGCCCCAACGATGGCAAGTCTGGGACTCAGGCGAAGGCGACGACAAGGATAAACAATCGCATGTAGGACTGAGCCGAGCGGTGGTGTGATTTAAAGAAATACATACTGCGAGAGAGGAGTGAGAGCTTGAGATTCGAGAAGGTGGTGTGATTTCGAGAAGGGCGTGATCTTTGCGGGGAAGATGAAGGGTTGCAATTAATCACAGCGTGATTTCTGGGAAGAAGAAGCGGCCGCCATTAATTAGGGCGTTTTCTTCCCCCTTTTCCCTGCTAAACTCTAAAACAATTAAAAAAAATTAATATATATATATACCCGTTAAAAAATATGGTGCCCCATTAAAAATGTGGTGCCCTGTTCCATTGGGCTTTTTGAACAGCCCAATGGACAGGCCTGTGAATGTGTAGATCAGATAACAGACCATGCACCCAAATTAGCTCACTAGCTGTGTATGACATGCTCCTATATTCACTCTCAGCTGATGACTTGGACACTACCTTTTGCTTCTTTGATTTCCAAGAGATGAGTGCTCCTCCTAGAAATACACAATAACCAGATAGAGACCTATCAGAATCAGGGCAGTTTCCCCAATCAGCATCACTAAATGCAGATAAACTAAGATCTGAATTTGCAGGATATGAAAGTGCCATGTTGAAGCTTCCCTTCAAATATCTAAGAAGATATAATGCAGCATTCCAATGAGGCTGACGAGGGCATTGTAAGTATTGACTGAGCTATTGAACTGTGAATGATATGTCAGGTCTTGTGAATGTGAGATATAAGAGTCTCCCTACTAACCTTCTGTACAACTCAGGATTGGAAAGAGGCTCCCCATCAAATGAAGACAGTTTAGTACCTCTCTGCATAGGGAAGGATGCAATCTTACACTCTAGCATGTTAGCATCTTTAAGTATATCTAGGATATACTTCCTTTGATTAAGGAGAATGCCAGTTGAGGATCTAGATATTTCCATGCCTAAAAAATATCTAGCAATGACAAGATCTTTAATGGTAAACTGACTATCTAAGGCAGCTTTTGTGTGAACAATTTCTGTACTGTCATTTCCCATTAGAAGCATGTCATCAACATATAGGAGAGCAACTGTGAAGGAGTCACCCACAGACTTAGTGAAAAGAGAATAATCATGGAGGGACTGAACATAGCCAAGTTTCCTTAAAAACTTAGTGATCTCTAGATTCCATTGTCTGCTAGCCTGTTTGAGACCATATAATGACCTGTGTAACTTGCAAACCTGACCTGATGTGGCCTTGCTGTAACCCAAAGAAGGAAGCATATAGACCACTTCATCAAGAAAACCATGTAGGAATGCATTATTTACATCAAGCTGATGTAATTTCCAACCTTTAGATGCTGCCAATGCAAGGACAATTCTCACAGTTGATAGTTTGGCCACTGGGGACAAAGTTTTCTTGTAGTCTTTGTCTTTAACTTGATTGTATCCCTTTGCCACTAATATGGCCTTATACCTGTCTACCTCACCAGTAGGCTTATACTTGATCTTAAAAATCCATCTAGAACCAATAGCTTTAGCACTAGGAGGAAGGTATGTGATAGTCCATGTGTTATTGCCTTCCAAAGCATCTAACTCGGCCTGCATAGCTAACTGCCAGTTTACATCATCTTTAGCCTGATTATATGTACGAGGTTCAAATACACCACATACATTGACTAGTGAATTGACATAAGAAGATGAGAGATGAGTAAGATGCTGAGTGGAGAAAACTGAGAATGACTGTGACTGTGACTCACTTCTGTTTGGCAAATCTCTACAAATATAGTCAAACAATCTATGTGGTCTATGAATAACTCTCTTAGCTGGCAGCCCCTGGAGATGCTCATCTGGCTGTGTATATCTGAAGCCCACACTGGGTTCAACTTGTTCAATAGCAGGGCTAGAAAGTGAATCACTAACCACCAATTCAGTTGCATTCTCTGATGGACAAACAGACGACTGAGAACCCATCAAGTTCATATGAGGTGTAGAAGACTGAATCTGGCTGTTATTAGCAGGTTGGAAGAGATGAATATCCTCAGTAGCAACAGGAGTCACCAAGGGTAACTTAGCTTGGGTAGATTCAGAGACATCAAGAGAGTGTGTAGTCTTAAAAGGCAATATATTTTCTTGGAATTTCACATGTCTGCTTATCAATATAACTCTCTTATCTAAATCATAGACTTTAAAGGCCTTTTGATCTGGTGGGTACCCAAGGAAAACACTCCTTCTTGCCTTGGTATCTAGTTTGTCTTTTATGTCATTAGGTTGGTAAGCATAACAAAGACAACTGACGAAGGGAAAACCTGTCGTTGATCCCGTCAAAGTAAACTCAAACCTATAACTAGTATAGCAATAAGCAAGAGGTCGATCCCACAGGGAAATTACTATTCAAGTGTGATTTAGATGCCAATTAAGTAACCAAAGAGGGGGGGTTTTGAGTGTGAAGGTTCCGCCTTTTATCAAAGCGGATTGAAGCAAACAAAAGTAAATAATTGTATTTCAGACAATTAGGAGAAGCAATTCTACCTGCAATTTTCCACTTTATTGGATTGAAGCGATCCTTGTAACTTCTACTCGTCCTATTAAGTTTCCTGTGAATGCCCTTGTCCCGACCTAATATAGTTACTAGTCCAACCAGTCCTAGCAACCCTTATCAATCGAACAGTCCCTAAAAAAGGATTTAACCCAATTGGTAGCTTTAAGTTCAGAGATTAGCCAAGGTATTTGCAGTCCCTAAAAAAGGATTTAACAACACATTCAACTTCCTACTTATTCAATTAGTTCAACCAGCCCTAAAGGAACAAGTTTGCCACTTAGGTTAAGGTTCACAACCAGGAATCTACAAACCCTTAGCAATTGAATTGATCTAACAAGTTGCCAGACAAGATAGAACAAAACAATAAACAATCAAGCACAAAGAAGTTGAAGCATTCAAATATAGGAAACAAGAAACGAGAATTAGAAACTCACAATCAATCCGAATAAACCTTCAAATTGCAGGCAGAATAGATGAGTTTAGTTCCTCATGGAAGACATCGCTTAAAATCTCTAAAGCGTCTAATGAATAGAATAGAAATAGCAGTTATGAAAATAACATAAAACTTGGCCTTTTAAAACATCCAAAGTCGGCCACAAAATTAACAAATAGATCTAGGGTTTTTTAATCCTTCCAAACGACGTGCATCCGCGCTGACGAGCAATGCTGCGGGCGCAACATAGTGCTGCGCCCGCCGCACACTGTTTCTTCGTACCCGCCGCAATTGATTTACCGCGGGCGCCGCAAGGTTGCTGCGGCCGCAGCCAGAGGCTTTTCACGGAAAATATATCCCGAATTTGCTCTTCTTGTCAACAGGAAAGTTGTAGTTCTCTGAAATAGCTTTCCAACGCATGGTCATAATAGTTAATCGAACAACCGAGGCCTCCAGAAAGTGCAAAACAAGTTTAGCATGTCTGGCGACAACTTCTGCAGACTTATTCTTCGTTTAGATTCGCTTCTTCTTCTCAGAACCTCTTGAGATCTTCATGTAAGCTTCTTCCATCAACTAGACATTCTCATCCAATGCGTTATCAAATCATGTCTCCTCCTCGGATCCACCATTACCTGAAATAATCATTAAAAGCGTGTAGATTCCGACTCCGACAACATAGAGAACTAATATACAAATCATACTTAAACCATGCATGATATGCATCATAACTAAGCTAAATGCAACCTATTATGCCTACCTAAATGCATGCTATCAAACTCCCCCACACTTAACCTTTACTTGTCCTCAAGCAATGATAGAATGAACATGAACCAATGTTTCCCATAGGAAATCCCTTCAAATCAAAAGCAACATCATAGCAAGTGAAAACATAAGCCAAGTAAACAAACGTCATAGCATGTATTCCAATGATCAAAGCTTAGAAGTAGACATCACCCAACCTCACCAGAAATATGTGTTTCACTTAGGGTTGGTATGGTAATCGAAAATTACCATACCAACCGATTACCAACCGTACCAATAGATCATTGGTACCAAGAAGTCGGTAACCGACTGATTCGGTAACCGAAGTCTCGGTACCAAGTATAGTCGGTACAGTAACGGTATGGGCAACCCAAATACCGTGGTATCGTTGGTACCGAATATATATTTAATTTTTTTAAAAAAAATAAAAAATATATATTTTTTTTTAAATTAAATACTGTGGTACCGTTGGTACCAAGGATAGTCCGTTCGTTTTCAACCATAATCTGTCATTGGTACCATCGGTACCGATGGTACCACAATGTATAAAACGAAAATCGAAGAATGAAAATAGTGGCTTCGGTTACCACGGTACCGACATTCAGTAACCGATACTTTCGGTACCAAGAGTTTCGGTACCGAAACTATTCGGTTGGTACGTGGTACAGAAAATCCCATACCGAGGGGTATCGGTACGGTACGTGGTAATGAAAAATTTACCATGGTACCGTACCGTGCCAGCCCTAGTTTCACTCATGTGTTTAGGCTTTAAGGTACAACTCTCAACTCAATCCAAAATGCACTAAGCTCATAAACATTGACCACCATATCACCAAATATCGACTGAAATGTCATTACTTGCGAAACACAATAAAGACAACTAAATAAAATGTGACACTTTTTTTTTCTTTTCTTTTGTTTTCTTTTGTTTTCTTTTTTTTTTTTCTTCTTTTTTTTTCTTGTCTTGGTGCTTTACTTACGCGAGGCGCAAACATGGGTGTCATGAATGGCCCCGGTCTATCAACACCTCAACCTACTAATATGAACTCCACTTGAACATCTTTTGACGCAAGTTGCAAACATGGGTGTCATGAATGAACCTGGTTACTCAATGATCAAGCTTTCTTTCCTAGTGGATAGTTTTCAACACCTTTTTGCGCGAATCATACCCATGGGTGTCATGCATAGATCCGGTTACTAAGTGCATCAACCATTGCCACCTTATTCACTAAATATGTACAAATTCAAACAAAAGACGCAATATATAACATAAACTCCGCAAGCAACAAACATGTGAGTCGGTCTTTAAAAATAGATACTGCAGTCAATGCCAAGAGGTAGCAACAACACAAGGAGAGTAATTCACACAATTGAGCAAAAGAATTCAAATAAGGCCAAACATTCTCACATGACATGTTTTGAGGACTTCAATCATACTTTAGCTCAATCATACATGCTCAATTATATTTGCAAGCTCATGTTCCACAAAAATCAAATACAAACAAGGCCAAAACATCCAGAACTCCATGGGATTTATATGATCATGCTTGAAATTTAAATTAGAGGACAAACTAAGCCAGATGGGTATTTGAAACAAAAATTAATAAAAATGATTACAGAAATTAAACATGATGCAGAAATTGAAATATGATCTCCTATATGCATCTATATACAGAATTCCTCTCCCCCTCACTTAAAGTTTTCATTGTCCTCAATGAAACAGTAAAGACAACAAAAATAAATCAAATCTAACCAGAGTGAATGAAAAGGAACCTGACTAAATGAAAAGAAAAGAGAACTTACCTCGGGTTGCCTCCCGAGAAGCGCCTTTGTTTCAAGTCGTTGGCTCGACGTAATGTTGAAGCTCAAGACACTAATCAGACATAGTCAAAGCCCTCATCAACCTGTCAAACTCTTGTGCACAACTAACAAACAAACATGCACTACATACAAATAAATTGAAAATAAATAATAAAGAATTTAAGAGCAGTTTCAACTTATTGTATTTCTGAGCTTGACTACCCACAAAGGGTATATAATACCACCAATTCAGTTCTATTGGTGGCTTGTCAAAGTAGCAGTCAAATGGATCAACGTATCCACCAATATTCTCTCTAGTGCAGGAGACAACCTTTACCTGCTCTGTAGCCTCAGCAATAGGCTCTGGACCTAATTCATCAATGGGGGAGCTAGGGATAATCTCTTCAGATGGAGTGTCTTCTTCCTCTATCTTCTCAGTGTGATTTTCCACAATGACCTCAAGAGGTGCAACAGAGGTCTCAGCGATTTGAGATACTGGAGAAGGTGACTCGTTCTGCGCACATTGATTATCCATGTAGCAGAAAAATTCCCACATCTCCGAGAGTCCCATATCTAATAAACCTCCATCACTCAGGCGCTCGGCAAGACTCCGTGTCTCAGCAGTCATGCCATCAAAGATGCATAGAAGCACTTCCCTTATACTAGCTGGATATCCCCATGAATAAAGATCGTTAATGTACTCCTGCAGTCTGATGAAGTATTGATGAAAATTGTCTCCATCTAACTGCAATAACCTCACCTTCAACATATGTTAGTAGCACGAGTGCAGACCATGTAAGTGGTCCACACCAAAAATCAGCACCAAAAACACACAAGAATCAATAAATTTCCCCGGCAACGTCGCCAAATTTAACGGAGGGAAAACCTGTCGTTGATCCCGTCAAAGTAAACTCAAACCTATAACTAGTATAGCAATAAGCAAGAGGTCGATCCCACAGGGAAATTACTATTCAAGTGTGATTTAGATGCCAAATAAGTAACCAAAGAGGGGGGGTTTTTTAGTGTGAAAGTTCCGCCTTTTATCAAAGCGGATTGAAGCAAACAAAAGTAAATAATTGTATTTCAGACAATTAGGAGAAGCAATTCTACCTACAATTTTCCACTTTATTGGATTGAAGCGATCCTTGTAACTTTGTCTCGTCCTATTAAGTTTCCTGTGAATGCCCTTATCCCGACCTAATATAGTTACTAGTCCAACCAGTCCTAGCAACCCTTATCAATCGAACAGTCCCTAAAGAAAGATTTAACCCAATTGGTAGCTTTAAGTTCAGAGATTAGCCAAGGTATTTGAAGTCCCTAAAAAAGGATTTAACAACACATTCAACTTCCTACTTATTCAATTAGTTCAACCAGCCCTAAAGGAACAAGTTTGCCACTTAGGTTAAGGTTCACAACCAGGAATCTACAAAACCTTAGCAATTGAATTGATCTAATAAGTTGGCCAGATAAGATAGAACAAAACAATAAACAATCAAGCACAAAGAAGTTGAAGCATTCAAATATAGGAAACAAGGAACGAGAATTAGAAACTCACAATCAATCCGAATAAAGCTTCAAATTGCAAGCAGAATAGATGAGTTTAGTTCCTCATGGAAGACATCACTCAAAATCTCTAAAGCGTCTAATGAATAGAATAGAAATAGCAGTTATGAAAATAACATAAAACTTGGCCTTTTAAAACATCCAAAGTCGGCCACAAAATTAACAAATAGATCTAGGGTTTTTTAATTCTTCCAAACGACGCGCATCCGCGCTGACGAGCAATGTTGCGGGCGCAGCATAGGTGCTGCGCCCGCCGCACACTGTTTCTTCGTACCCGCCGTAATTGATTGGCCGTGGGCGCCGCAAGGTTACTGCGGCCGCAGCCAGAGGCTTTTCACTGAAAATATATCCCGAATTTGCTCTTCTTGTCAGCAGGAAAGTTGTAGTTCTCTGAAATAGCTTTCCAACGCATGGTCATAATAGTTAATCGGACAACCGAGGCCCCCAGAAAGTGCAAAACAAGTTCAGCATGTCTGGCGACAACTTCTGCAGACTTATTCTTCGTTTAGATTCGCTTCTTCTTCTCAGAACCTCTTGAGATCTTCATGTAAGCTTCTTCCATCAACTAGACATTCTCATCCAATGTGTTATCAAATCATGTCTGCTCCTCGGATCCACCATTAATTGAAATAATCATTAAAAGCGTGTAGATTCCGACTCCGACAACATAGAGAACTAATATGCAAATCATACTTAAACCATGCATGATATGCATAATAACTAAGCTAAAGGCAACCTATTATGCCTACCTAAATGCATGCTATCAACAACCTATGACCTTTAAATGCTCAATGGAAGGTAGCTTCTTATACAGGATTTCAAAGGGAGATTTCCAATTCAAAACTGCAGATGGCATTTTGTTTATTAAGTAAGTTGCACCAAGCACACACTCACCCCAAAATTTGATAGGAAGCCCAGCAAAATGTCTGATAGCTCTAGCAGTTTCTATCAAGTGACGATGCTTCCTCTCCACTCTACCATTTTGCTCAGGCACCCCTGGAGCTGACCTTTGGTGAACACTCCCATATTGTTCAAACAATCTAGCACACATACTTTGTGTGAACTCTGGCCCATTATCTGTCCTGATCACCTTAACAGTAGTGTTGAACTGATTTCTAACCATATTAATAAAGGACACAATCATCCTCTAAACTTGTGTCTTATCTTGCAGCAAATAAACCCAAGTTCCTCTAGAATGATCATCAAGAACTGTGAGGAAATATCTAGCACCACACAAAGCTTTCTCTTTATAAGGACCCCATACATCCATGTGAACCAAACTGAATACTGAATCAGCAATAAAATCACTATTAGAAAACTGTAATTTGTGATGTTTTGTCATATCACAAGAATCACAATGAAAGGTACTGAAGTTACATCCCTTGCAAACATCCAGTTGCTTCATCTTAGAAACAGACATATGCCCAAATATGGCATGGAACAAGTCTAAACATTCAACTTTATTACAGAAACACCTAATGTGTTTATTGAGAGAAGACACACAGCTTTCAACTTGTAGACACTTCTTGCTTGATCTGCAGCTATCCAAAGAGTTCACCTTGAAGTAATACAGACTACCATCTTCAAAACCTCTAGCAATAATGCAGCTAGTTGTAGGGTCCTGCAAGGTGCAAGATACTGAATCAAAACTAAAATCCTAATGTCTGACTTTCATCAACTTGGAAACTGATAAGAGGTTATGTTGGAACTGAGGCACAAACAACACATTGTTCAAGCTCAAGGATTCAGATATGATCACAGTGCCAGATTCCCTAACCAAAAAAGATGTGCCATCAGGCAATCCCAATGAAACAAGTCTATCCAAGGTATGCAATTCAGAAAAAATACTCTTGTCAAAGGCTATGTAGTCAGTGGCTCCTGAATCAACAATCCATGACCACATATCTCCTTTATTATTTCCAACAAGAAAGGGAAAGCTCATAATACCTGCAAAGTTCACAAAGGCATGGTTGACTGAACTGTCTGGCCCATCCATTACAGCCTTGCCTTTGATCATTCTCATGACTTCATTGAACACAACATTCACCATTCCTAGATCTGGCTTAGCACCATCCATGTCCAATGGACTATCAAACTGGCCTTCCAACAACTGTTGTCCTTCAGCATTAGCAGCAAACCTGCTAGAACTGCCTTTCTGAGCATCACCATCACGAGGACCCTTGAACCATTCAGGATACCCCACCAATTTGAAACAGTAGTCTCTAGTGTGCCCTTTCTCTTTGCAGTAATCAAACTGTCTATCAAATTTTGCCTTCTTGAAATCCTTTTTGAACTGATCAGGAGCCTTACTCTGAACTAACTTACTTCCTACAGCAAAGGCATTACTGTCTGTTTGACTCTTCCTGTTTACAGCCAAAGCATTCATATCAACATGCAATCTAGTGATCCCCTTTTGCCTTTCAATCTGAACAGCTATTTGAAAGACCTTGTTCAAACCTGGCATAGGATCCATAGACAGAATATTGTTCCTAAGATCCTCATAGGCTTCATTCAATCCCATCAAGAATTGCATGATTTTAGCCTTATTCTCCCTATCAACAATCTTTTTCAGAATAGCACAACTACAATGACTTAGTCCATCACAACTGCAGATAGGCAAAGGATCCAGAAACTGTAATTCATCCCAAATCTTTTTAAGTTTTCCATAATATGCAGGAACCGACAGATTCTCTTGCCTTAAGCAACCAATTTCACCCCTAAGCTGATATATGAGGGGATCGTTTGAATCATAAAACCTCTCCCTAATCTCATCCCAAAGTTCTTTCGAAGACTGAACATACATGAAGTGTTCACCTATCTCGCTATTCATGGAGTTCACGAGCCAGCACATGACCATATAGTCGGCTCTACTCCATCTCTCAAACTCCTCACTATCTTCCTCAGGCCTAACACAAGCTCCAGTAATGAATCCTAATTTTTCTTTTGCGCCAAGCGCCATTCGCACAGCTCTACTCCAACTTGTGAAATTCGATCCATTAAACAAATTCGACACCAGCCGCATGCCTGGATGGTCGGAATTTGATAGAAAGTATGGATTGATGTGCACAGGATTCATACCTTGTACGAATTCGCCGAATTGGATCGGATTCTGGCCAATTCCTGGTATTCCAGCATTTCCGACGCCATTGAATCCTCTTCCAAAGCCATTAGCTGGAGGTGTGATGAAGATGCCTCATCCTGCACCATTCGATCCTCCTAAGCCTCCATTGCCAGATCCAGAAGCTTGATTCATCTGATTGCTTCCTCTCCCAGCCATATCGAAGCTCCAATGAAGCTAGAAACTTCGACAATCGTCGAACAGAAGTAGATCTAAGAAAAACGCAGCAATTGATCTCAAGGAGATCAGATTTGCTCTGATACCATTTCAGGAATGGAATGAGGAAGAGAGAGAGATGTAACAAACTCAGAAATCTCAAATTGATCAACGAAAAAACTCATTTCTGTACACAAGAGTTGCTGTATTTATACAGAACAAAGGAAGGAGGGAAGGTTGTTATAACAACCATTTGAAGAGTTGAAATGACCTATTTACCCTTTACTCTACACACACACTTCCTTGGACTCCTTTGGAACTTCAAATTTGCCATAGTATAAGTTTGTTCACTAGGCATAGACATTAGGGTTGGCAAGGAGGTACTCCTCCACCTTCTTGAACATGCCCTTTACCTTTTCTTGCCCATACTTGCATTTCTCCTCGTCCACCACTGCGTCTCCCTTGGGGTGGTAGTGGCTCGTCATGGTGCACACGGCTCCACTCCTAGAGGCCACAAACTTGGCCTCATGGACACACATCTCCATCGCGTCTCCCAAGACGTCTCCCTCTATTGTTGTGTGCTTGGCATACTTGAACGGCCCCTCTAAAGGTTAATTGTAGAAAAATGGTATTGTTGTGAATTCAAGAGCCAAAATGTACATCAAAGAAGAGATCAAAGATAAATTCAATTAACAAAATACTTATAGTAACTTTTTTTCGATAAAAATGTATAGTTCTAAGAGCATCCACAAAGGTGATATTGTGAGTGTATTAACCCAAAAAATATAAAAAAAGATAAATAAAATTAGAATTAACAAAAAGTCAGATTTTGCAGAAGAAAGTGTTTTCATGTCAAACCAACCAATGTTTCTTGAAGAAGAAACTCTCTCACACAAATAAGAAACTGTAACTTTTTCTGTATGAAATTTGTCACCATTACTTAATTTATATTTATCTTTTTATATTTTTGGGTTAAGACACTGATAATATCACCTTTGTGGATGCTCTAAGCATTATATTTATAATGCAAAAGACCCAGATATTGATAAAGCAACGTACCTTCAGGGAAGTTGAGTTGTGTGATGGATCCAACAGCGATGCAATCGCCTTGGACAAACTCGATGGATTTGAAGGATTCGGGCATGAGCTTGGGGAAGAGGGTGTGGTAGTCAAGAGTCAAGGCCTTAAACAGCCTGGATGGGGCAACTGGGCTGGATATATCTTGGCTGAATGATACTACACCCATTTCGATCTTTTAATTTGTGGTTGATTGATTGATCAAAATGAGTTGCAAACTAGGAGATCGAAGAGAGATTTTACTTCTATATATATAGAGAGAGAGAGGTAGAGATTGAGAAGCTGGTTGTGATGGGAAATGGACGAGGAACTTGATGGGTATTTATAGGAACACTAAATGAGCCATTCAATTGGAAGTTCTTATTCGATGTTTAGATCGTGATAATGTAGTCTGAATACAAGCAATTAAAGTCTTACCATTCTGGATGGTCAACATTGTAGTTATTAGCTCAATTAATCGTCAATTGCTATTAATATTAGGCAAAATTACAGAAAACCACCCTTTAAATATGGGTGTTTTCACTTAACCACCCCTTAAATTCAAAATTACATAAAACCACCCTTTAAATGGTACTACCTCCGTCCAAAAATACATGGACTTTACTATTCACGCACGCTTTTTTAAGAAGGTAAAAACTATATAAAATATTAACCTTTTTATTAATTTTTTTTAACAATTACAAACTTATTGATAATAAGTTTGTAATTATTAAAAAAAATTCATAAAAAAGTTAATATTTTATATAGTTTTTAACTCCTTAAAAAACGTGTCTGAATAGTAAAAGTCCATGTATTTTTGGACGGAGGGAGTATTTGTTTACAACTCACCACTCATTCAACTATTTTCGTTACTTTATCATTAAATATATTGTATTTTAATATTTTTAAACTCAAATTTGATTGTAAATATATTCAAATTTTGAATTTAAGGGTCCAATTATATTTTAGGGATCATTGTATTTATTTTTAAAAATAATAATCAATAAATCCTAGAATTATTATCTTAATTTATGTTTGAAAATGTTTAAAACATTATGTAAATTACTCTTATTTAAAATATAAATAAATAAGAGTAATTTTAATAATATTTTAAAATTTTATAAACATTTTCAACCATAAATCAAATAATAATTCTAGGCTATATTTATTATTATTTTTTAAATAAATAAAATAATCCATAAAATATGATTGAGCCCTTAAATTCAAAATATGAATATATTTACAATCAAATTTGAGTTTAAAAATATTAAAATATAATATATTTAATGATAAATTAAAGAAAATAGTTGAATGGGTGGTGAGTTGTAAACAAGTATCATTTAAATGGTGGTTTTCTGTAATTTTAAATTTAAGGGGTGGTTAAGTGAAAACACCCATATTTAATGGGTGGTTTTCTGTAATTTTCCCTTAATATTACTATCTTCAATTCAAGTATATAAATTTTAAAGTCGATCAAGTGGCCGGTCTCCAAGGATGCTGATGATTTCGTACCTAATACCCATAAGGCCATAACGGTTTTTCTATCATTTGTGCTTAAGCGCACATTAGAAATTTAAAATAAGAACTAATCACAAGTTGGTATATGGTATAGTGGTTGTGGTGTTACATCCCATGTCAAGAGGTTTGAAGTTCAAATTTCCTTGAAAATATGGAGTCACTTGTAAGTGGAAGGGTCAACCCCTTAAATAAGCCGCACAATACCCGATCCATCGATCCAAATGTAAAGCGACTGAGTCGACTGAACTGAATTAAGATAAAAAAAAATCAAAATAAGAAAGAAAACTCTTCAAAAAGCATTAATAAACGACGACTAGTTTTTAATATATTTAAAAATGTGTTAAATGTCAAAGTGATTTATATTAGACGGAGGAAGTATATATAAACTAGAGTTTATATTTAAAAAAAATTGTTTGAAACTAGATAAAATTGCATCTAGTGAACAAACTTTTGGGGATTTTATGATGGTTGGAAGAGAACTATATATCCAACGCTCAAATCAGTGTCTGTTTGATGCAAAAGATCTTAATAATGAAGATTCATCCCCTATTTAATGATAGATTAGAGACTGAATCATTGCTTCCTCCCACAATTATATTCTCAACACAACCCCTCAATGCAACTGTCTGACCACGCATTATTGTCAGTTGCCCGGCTAACCAATAGACCAGGAATCTAAACCACATCGCATCCAGCCGAACATCGGCTCTGATACCATATGAACTAGACAATCCAGTTTATATCTCACGAGAAAGCAATGAAATGTGGTGGAAGATAGATTGGAATTCAAGAAGCAAATGAGAGCTTCAATCTCTATCCCCTGAATCTGTTACAACAGCACTGAGATGGACCATCTATATAGACACCATTCTCAACTGCCGAATCAATCTACACCCTACACGTGTCCAGTACAAGCTGAGCTAAGCTCCCTAACACAGATCACCTATACATGGTCTATACATAGTCCATACTCTCCTTCAACACTGTGCAGATTTTATGAAAATGTTGTGAACTTTCAAGTGGTAGTTAGAAATGACAAGCGATTAAGCAGTAGTTCACTCCTTCAAATAATTTACTCAAATATTCATCTTCGCTAATTTTTTAAAAGATTGAACAACTACATAATTGATTATTTTTTTTGGTGCAAACATAATTAAATTATTAAAAATCAAAATTTGCGCAAATTATTCCTGATTTTTGTATCAATGATCAAATGATAGCAAACGATAGCACGTTAGTTATATTAATTTGTCCAATTTTTGTAATTCATTTTATTCTAGTCAATAATGGAGATAATGTGGCATTATCCATTTAATTTAAGGTCATAATTTTTGAATAAATATGGTCAGAATTGTACTAATGGAGATAAATAATTTATTGTTAGATATGTAATAATCTACTGTATTTGTTGTTTGGTCATACTCCCTATTATTATACTTGTAGATATAATCTAAAATCAATTTTAGTAAAAAAAAAAATATGAAGTCTCTTTTTAATAAACGAATTAATTGAAAGTCTTCCTTTTTTTGGTCGAATTAGTTGAAAGAGATGGCAACTATTTTTCTATATGGGTATTCGTAATTTGATTTTTTATCATTTAAAAAAAAAAGGCGGGTTCATTATATGTAGTATATTCTTTAATCGTTATCGTAATGATGGATTAGAGCTTTATTCATACCGATCGATTCCTGACAAGTGACAACTCCTAATATAGTATCCAATACAGTGACGGGGGTATCGACAGGAAAATTACAAGCAAAACTCATCTATTTACATTTATGTCTCAGCGAGAAATTCAAAGTGATGGGGGTATCGATAGAGATATCAAACATCGAGTGCAAGCTGGGTGGCTCAAATGGAGAAAGCGTCGGGAGTGTAGAATTAAGAAGGATTTGATCAATCAAAACTTAAATCTTCCATTAGCATAATCGGATATATATATATATACAATGGCAGAGTAATGGCCAGTGTGGTTGAGAAAATATCTCAACTGAATTTGACCATTTCAAAGATAAATAACATTGAAAATAAAATACTAACTAAATATATTTTATTTCCTAATACGCTCCCGCAAGATGGACTACGGTGAAACAAGGCCAATCTTGGACAGTAGACTGCTTTGAGGAGGCCGTAGGAGTGGCTTGGTGAGGCAATCGGCGAGTTGATCGTCAGTGTGGACGTATGTCACCCGGAAAGCACCGAGCTGCACCTGTTCGCGGATGAAATGAAATGTCAATGCCACATGCTTCATTCGGGAGTGAAAGACTGGATTGGAGCTAAGACTAATCGCGCCCAAGTTGTCGCAATACAGTACCGGTGGAGGAATGTTGGTGATGCCGAGCTCTCCCAAAAGCGATCGAATCCACAAAAGCTCAGACGCGGCATCTGCAAGTGCCTTGTACTCGGCCTCTGTCGATGAGCGAGACACCGTCTTTTTTTTACGGGATGACCACGAGATAGGTGTCCTTCCAATGAAGAAGATATAACCAGTCGTAGAGGTGTAGTCGTCCTTGTTCCCCGCCCAGTCAGCGTCCGAGAAAGCATGGAGGACATGGTTGCCGGTCTTGTGGATAGTGATGCCTTGCTCAAGTGTTCCACGGAGATATCGAAGAACACGTTTAAGAGCAACCCAATGATCATTATTTGGGGATTGCATAAATTGGGATAGCTTATTAATGGAAAAACTGACATCGGGATGAGTCAGGGAGAGATATTGTAGGGTGCCAACAATCATCCTGTAGTCTGATGGATTTTCAATGAGGGGAGCAGAAGTTTTGGTGAGGGAGATTGAGGCATCCATGGGGGTGGAGACTGGTTTGCAATTAGCATAATCTTCCATTAGCATAATCGGATATATATATTACAATGGCGGAGTAATGGCCAGTGTGGTTGAGAAAATATCTCAACTGAATTTGACCATTTCAAAGATAAATAATATTGAAAATAAAATACTAACTAAATATATTTTATTTTCTAATAGGGGGTACCATGTGACAAGAAAGTCCCGGCTAAACTGAAGGGAAAATTCTACAAGGTGGTGGTTAGACCGGTTATGCTATACGGCTCGAAGTGTTGGTCTATTACAAAAGCTCAGGAACAGAAGATATCAGTGGCAGAGATGAGAATGTTGCGATGGATAAGTGGGCACACGATACTAAACAGAATTCCTAATGCCAACATCAGGAAAAGAGGTTAGAGTGGCGAGTATTAGGGACAAGATGAAGGAGTGCATACTACGGTGATTTGGGCACGTCAGTAGGAGATCTACCACGGCCCCAGTACACAGGTGTGAGATCTTGGATTTGGGGGAGACCCGGAGGGGGAGAGGTCGACCTAAGAAGAGCTGGATGCATGGAGGTTATCAGACATGACCTCAATCTACTGAACCTTGCTGAGAATATGGCTATGGATAGAGACCAATGGTGGAGGCGCATTTGGGTAGAGGACGTGTAGTGTTTTGAGTGTTTTGGTATTGTTTTGGGGGTGTCTGAATGTCTTCACTGATTTTCATGCTTTGTTACTTCACCTCACTATCTTCTTGATCTTTATGTCTCTTGTGCCTTCTGTGTGACCTACTATCATGTGGTTATATTACTCTATTGTCCTAGTATTCTGGGTCTATCGAAAACACTCTCTCGACTTATTTAGGGAATGAGTGTGTACATTCTAACCCTCAAGACCCCGCTTAATGCGGGATTAACTGAAATGTTGTTGTTGTTGCTGTTGTTGTTCAGTGAGAAATTCAAGTCTGAGACTGAGATCAGTTAATTTATAAATTAAATTATTTTATATATTCTTTAATAAATTCGAACTCTTATTTCCCCAAATTGTTCTGGATCGATTTCTACATTTCCTTGACCAAATCAACGCATGGCTACATTTGTGTACAAACAACAATCGTCCCTCTCCGTCTTTGTATAGCAGAGTGGAGAGTGGTGGGTGCCGTGGCGGAACTAGAAATTTTTTTTAGTGGGGGCACGATCATATATATGTGCGATGTCGTTTTAGATTAAAATAGCATAATGATCTCTATGTAATTCTATATAAATAATATTATTTTCAGATAATATGACTTTGATTTATGATTAAACTCTGTTTATTTTTCTCCATTAAACAAAGGGTAAATTACACATAACCACCCATAAATTAGGTTGGTTTTCACATAACCACCCATAAATTTATAAATTACAAAAAACCACCCATAAATTAGATTTATTTTCAGATGACCACCCATTTGTTAAATGTCCATTTGTTTCATTTGTAAAGATGAAAATACCCCCATATTTTAGTTTTTTAAAAGTAATAATTTAGGGTTTTTTAAGTACTCTATTTGTTCGGCAAAATATGTTGTTTACTATTTACACACGTTTTTTTAAGATGATAAAAACTATATAAAATATTTATTTTTTTAATAAATTTTTTATAATAATTTTATACTAGTCTATTCCCCGTGCCATGCACGGATATAATATAAAAATATTATTAAATTATAATAATTATTTTCAAATAATAAATTTAAGGGTTTTTTAAAATTATTTTTGTAATATTCCTTCTCATATATGGGTATAAAGAAAAATCATTTTTATAAAAATTGAGTCTCCCTTTTAAAACAATTTCTAACTCTATCATTGTTGTACAGGCTCACAATTGTTATCATCCTTTATGTTTTTTTTGAAATGACAATTGAGGAAGAACTCAGATGAACATCATTTATGTTAAATAATTGAGGTATCACATCTTTTCATGGATTTTCGCTATTTAACTACCCCCGCCTCGATATTCAACAACATGATGTGTGATGTGTGCCTTTATTTAGTCAATTGAATTTTTGACCCAGCTCATAAGCATCATTGATCAACCATGAAATAGCCGAAGAAATGAAGACTAACAAAAAAAGATAGAAAACGCAATACAATAAACATTGAATCAATATTTAACTTGTTGTATTCTTACCATGTAATGGTGGTTATATTTAAAAAAAATTATACTTGCATAACTTCTTACCAAATTCTCAAAATAAGAAATATAACATGTGATTTCGAAGCTCTCGAAATGAATTATAATATGTGAATGTCAATTTAAGTAAAATATAAAAGTATTATAGTTTATTAAAATAAAATTAAAGCGATTAATACACCTATAATTTTCAAATATTCATAATTTTTTTTATTGATTATATGGGTCTACGTACCCCTATACAATTTATATCACATACGTACACACAATCAATTGGGGATTATAACTGTTGAGTTATTTCTGCTTATTTCATAGCGCTATTTTCTGTTCGTATTATATGTTTAGGCGATTTTCGTCTGCCGATTCGTTGGCCTCTCGAGAATCAGGCTCGTCTCGATTTCTTACTTAATCAAAAAAAAAAATTGGGGATTATAACTCCCAGAGTTATGGGCCTACCCCTATACAATTTCTATCAGGCCCACTAATCTACTTAAGCTCATGATATCAAGTTCAATGTCAACCGGGGACCAGTTCTGCTGAACATGGTTGACCCTAATGTTTAGTTAAACGGATCATAGTATGGTTAGTTGATTGCATTTTACCAATTAAGATCTCCTACATCACTATATGCTCTGCTCCCTACAACACAAAATTGTTTTGACATTTATTTAATCTTAAAAAAAATTATAAAAATTATATTTACATTACTAACATCTCTTTTTATATATCTATAAAATTATATTCTTAAAAATCATGTTTTACAATTTTTAAAAATTAAAAAGGCAACATTTAACAAATTATAATTATTAAAAATTTTAAAACATGATTTTTCAAAATAAAATTTTATTAATATATAAAAATAGATGTTAGTAATATAAATATAATTTTTATAATTTTTTTTAAGATTAAATAAATGTCAAAACAATTTTGTGTTATAGGGAGTGGAGCATGTGGTGATGTAGAAGATCTTTACTGGCATTTTACCTTCATGTATATAATCCAGATAAGACATGAGCATCTGTAACGCAGATACCTCACCTACCCGCACACAGACCACTTCACCACTTTTGGTCAAGCCGAAGTAAGCCAAAAGTGGTGAAGTGGTTTGTTAGGTAGGTGAGGGTGCGACCGTGGATCGCACTTTGCGAAAGTGGTACTGAGCCTCCTCAAAAAAGCACGCAAGGGGTTTCTGGGATATGGGGCTGCGAAGCAGTGGGGTCAGTCACTATAAAAATATTAAAAAGTTTACCCTATCAAAGTTCTGTACGCCTATACCCTTTCCCATCAGGTTAAGAGTTTTGATCCTGTACATGCCACTTATTACCAATGATCTCTTGCTCTAGTGGTAAGAGTGAGGTGCTTCATTGTGCCTCACTACCAAGCACCTCACTACCATGAGGTCAAATGTTCAAATCTCACTGTGAGCAATTTGTGCTATAGTGGGTACTCAAGTGCTTTGCAGGCTAGTGCTCGGCCCGTGGAGAATTAGTCGATAACCTCGTAATCTCCACATCATCAAAAAAAAAAAAAAAAAAAAAAAAGATAAATAATTTAAATGTCATATGTGAGATTCTTCTCCGACACATGAGTGTCTTCTGCCGAAAATTTTAAGAAGACACTCTATACCGATTATATCTATATCTGACACAGTAATAAAAAATAATTTCCCTCTTTTTCGTTTTTGGTGGAAGACACCCTGGTGATGCTCTGACAACTAAAGAGAGAATCCATAAAAATTGTTAATCAAGAAGACCATAGTTTTTGCACAATGCAGTATTGCAAAAGCCAAAAGTTAATTAGTATGAAGAAACATGTAAAATATATATTAAAGTGAAACAATTAGGAAAATATTGCCAAATTCAAACTCTCATTTCCCCCCTTTTTTTGTTGCTCTTCATCTTCTTCTTCTGCCATGTTTTCTTGGATACGACGTACCTTGTTCTTGTCAATATTGCAGCAAATGAACGCCTTGCCATACTTGTGAAAAAGCAACATTACTCTTCAACCACCACCATCTCCGCACTGGTATAGGAGAGTGGTGACACTGAATAGCAAACCTTTCCCAAGAATCGTCGACTCCATACTCTTTCATCACCCACATGTCATCCAACTTGCAAACATAACACAGTTGTCCATCGACTTCAGATATGGTCGCATGAGTAGAAACAGAAGGCGGCACCTGTATTTCTCCGAACCTATTGGTATGCAGATCGTAAGTAACGATAGTCCCCTTTAGCTTATCTCCTGCCAGAGATCGAACAGCAACAGCCCAGTGAAGGACGCCATTAAAGGAGTGAGCTACCAGGAAAGAATAAGTGTAGACTTCAGAAGGAAACCCTTGGAATGAATTCCACTCCTTATTTCTAAAGCTGTAAATCCAACACGGACAGCAGTCGCAGTCGCAGCCGACGAAGATCTTGTAATCGTCGCCATAATAATCGTAACCAAAACCATAGCAGTCGGCGTAGGAGCAGTCGGATTGTTCGGATTTTGCGACGGTTTGCAAAGATCCAGTGAACCAGGGTCCATTGAGCTCTTTAAGACAAGCTATTCCGTGGGACGATCCGATCAAATGGGGATCATCGCGGCAGGATAGGACTCGGTGGTCCGTGAAGGGGGGAATATTCAGGCCATGGCCGTCGCTTATGGAGCCGCAGTAGAGGCCGTCCTTGCCGTGGAAAAAGGTCGTACGGAAGGTATCTTTGTGGAGGGTGTAAAACTTGGGATCGTTGATCAGATTCTTCCATTGCTTTGACATGAGTTTACATCGCAGGACCGATCGGAGGGGGAGCCGCTGGATTAACTCTGTGATTATTTCTTGAGGAAGATGAAAAGGGACCATGCTTGAGATTCTAGAGATCGCACAAACCCTAATTTTTTTTTTTTCCGATCAGGACAAACCCTAAATCTTAATTCATGATTTAAGATTGACTCTAGTTTTATACTCCCTCTTTAACACTTTTTTCTTCGTATTAAAAATTATATAAAATATTAACCTTTTTAATATAGTAAATCATATAATTTTAAAAAAGTGTGTTTGAATAGTAAATCATATAATTTTAATTAACATATAGAAACATTTTATAATTAATGTTATGTTTTTATTAGATTTTTCAAAGCTTCAAACTGTTAGAAGGAGAGAAATCTCAACAGAAACTCGCTCAGCGAAAAACTACGAAGAGACCGATATACACCAGCCTATCAGCATTTCCCTCGCAGAAAGCGTGTGAGAAGATGACTCTCTCAAAAGCGCAACCGAAGCTGATGGTATTCAAGACCGTCATCTCAATCTCCCAAGACACCGCCAAATCCCCTTCATAACGTTGATCATCATCAAGCAATCGCCCTTCACCTCGAATCGGTATAGAATTCCTGGTAGAAGGAATCAGGCAAATTTGATGCCAAGGGATTCTCAGCTCTAGCAGTCGCCTCGCCTCTTACTCATGGTAGCTATTTTCTCTATGGTTGTTCTTAATATGATTTATTCGTACGGATCAATTCCTGACAACTTCTGATATACGGAGTAGTATTCAATCCTTGAATTGGTAAATAAAGAGTGGCCATCCGGAGTAGTATTCAATCCAAATGTAGAGAGTTTGCAACCTATCCAACTAGACAAAAAATCGACTCAAGATGCCCATCTTTCTAAATTTCCAAGAAATGACGGGAAAATTACAAGCAAAACTCATCTTTTTACATTCATGTCTCAGTGAGAAATTCAAGCCTGAGACTGAGATCAGTTTACAAAACCAATAGCCGAAAACCAAAGGGGCTCATGTCAAATATCAGCCCCCAAAGCAAATCAGAACAATGCACCAAGAACACTTTCTACTACACAAAACACGAGCAATCGGTGTAATTGCTGGATTTCGAATTTTATGAACACAACTCAAGCAACCACTTCTGTATGCTGTCAAAATAACAAGGAAACAAACAAAAACAAAAATGATCAGATTTGATGAACCAAATTTTCTTTTTACCAGAACTGTTTCACTGCTCTACTTTCGACTTCCATTTTTCCGTTTGGCTTCAGCTGAAAGCTGTTGCTGCCTTCCATTCTTTTGCATTTGAGAGCCCACCCCATTTCCTAGTTTCCTTGATGGTGGCGTTGGAATCATACTTCTGCTGCAAAAGTGATAGCTGTTATATACAGCAAATTACACTATCAAAAGAAACTTGTAAATAGAACAAAGTGCAATGGTTCTTCCTTGTGGCCCTACCTTATATCTGTAATCTTAGTTGTCCTTGGTTCGGGTTTCTTTTTCTTGGGTCCAACTCCATTGGGGAGGCTAGGAAGTTTGCTATGGTTGAACTGCCAGAGCAAATCCGGCTCAGATGAGTCGCTAGTGGCGGCATCAAGCTCATCTAATTCATCAGCAGCATTCTCTAACTGGGTGAATCCACTGAACGCGTTAAATGGCTGCTGTGAATATAGTTTGGAAGAATCGGTATAGAATTCCTGGTAGAAGGAATCAGGCAAAGTTGATGCCAAGGGATTCTCAGCTCTAGCAGTAGCCTCTTGCCTGTTCACCATGACCTTGTCTACCCAATCACCTGAACTCGTCATCTCTCTGTCATCCTCTCCATAACTATATCCAGGACTATTTACAGGAGGCCAAGGAGATGACGATACTTCATCCAGATCAAAGCTTTGTGCTCTCCTCCGCCTTGTAGCAGAGTTTGTGCCCACCTAGAAAAGAAAAGCATCAGACAATGTTGAGCATCTGAGGTTCGGTTGAGCTAGAATGAAAACCAATATCATGATTTATGACCTGTGTAGTAGGTAATTTTTACTTGGATTGTCGCATTGATTTCAGGATCAGTGACCGTATAGAATCAAGTAACGTAAAAGCTACTCCCTGTTAAAATTTTGACCTTGAAAGCATAATAGCAGTGCCCTAATCAAGTAACAGAGGATATGAATAAATTTTGGTAGGGAAATTTTATCTGATTAGTGCTAACTTATCATGTTGATATGCCATAGCTCATAATGTTTGCAACAAAGGGTACCCCCATTGAGGATAGTTCATAACTATAACTATATCTAATAAGGCACAAGAGGTTGTATTCTGCCAGAAAGAAAGTGAAGAAGATCACTCTCAATGCAGTGATCATTATTAGTTCACATAATAGTATATAGATTTTCATAAAATAGTATTAACTGTTATGCTGGTATGCATGAACAATATAGGGAAACTTTAAAAAAATCCACAGAATCTGAATATTCATAATTAACAGTGATCAAGATCAAATTCTATCTTTTCATGCAGAAAAGATCTTTTCACACTTCTTTACCTCTCTAGTGCCCAATTCTCCCACACGTTGCCTGCTTCTGCTGTCAACTAATGTTTGTTGACTTTGATCAAGACGATAAGGGGAAGGACTTCCAGTTTTCATTCTATATACTTCAGGGCTCGCATAAGTTGGTTCTGCCTCTTTCCTTGCCAAAGCTGCCTTTAGATTTGAAACCTGAAAAGAAAAAACAAACAATGTGATAAGGTTCTCAAAAGTTTAATGAGAAAGTGCAAAACAGATATGTGAAGTGAGCATATACCTGTTCTTTAAGCTCCTTGACCTCTGTACTGCTATCTTTATTTACTCGAGCAGCACCAAGCTCAACTGTGGCTACACGTTCTGCAAACTTAAGGGTGCTTATCGTCTCTCCGGTGGCATCAGGTTCCGGACTGATGTGAATGAACATAAGCGTCTTTGCCTGTCCTCCTGCAATTTCAAGGGGAAAAAAAGCTGACTAAAACTCATATGTGAATTCTCATTTAACCTTGAAGATAGAGCTTGGTTAAATTTTACCAAGTGAATCTTGGAGCAACTGGGTCAGCTTGCTATTTCTGTAAGGAACATGAGAGTTCTTTTGGGCGAGGGAAGCAATCACATCACCCAAAGCAGAGAGAGATTTGTTAATATGTTGTGCCTCTTTTAGTCTATCCCCAGTCACTTCTGATTTATCCACTCTTTCACTTCCTGCCAAGTCAACCAAATGCATACAGCCACGAAGAACTGTGCCGGTAGTCAAGTCTTTTCCTTGAACATGAACAGTCAAGCAACTGCAAGGTTTAATATTATGCAAGTTAGTTTTATGCCCAGGGGAGCTCAATTTCATAAGGAAGTTAAAAAACCACACCTGTGAGATCGACTGCTACGATCATTCAAGGCTGTTGCACCAACTGCTCGGTTTCTTTGACCAAGGCTCATCAGATTAATAACATCATATGTTGACGAAACACGTACAAGGCAAGCATCAGGTACATTGACTCCATTCTGTGAGCTATTACGAATATCTAATGTTTAAATTTGTTAAGCAAAACTATGGAAAAAACATCTCAATAAAACTAGCATTGAAAATCATAAGTCCGTGCCACTGACTTTCAAAAAAAAATGAAACGTAAAAGGATATCTTTTTTGGACTGCATCGCTAGAAAGAAGATCCCTGACTTGCTCATTGTAAATTTCAATCATTTGCACTGAAACATCATACAGGAAAGTATCCTTTCTTTGTTCCGCGAGATAAAACAAATCACTCAATGATCTGTAGTTTACACCTTGGCTCTGCTCAGTCAGATCTCTAGGCCCAGACTGGATGGATATAGGAAAGGGTTTCAGCAACAACAACAATAGCAAGAAAGCCTGATCTGTTAGCCTATTACAAAAATAAATTGTAGGAAGCCTTACCATAGTGTGAGTTTTCCCTGATCCTGTTTGCCCATAGGCAAAAATACAAACATTAAAACCATCAAGAACAGAACGAATTAGTGGCCGCATATCTGAGAACACTTCCGCTGTTGCATCAAAAACAAAAGAACACAATGTCAAGAACAAAAATGTCAATAATGCAATGTAAAATTACCCTCTAGAAATAGCTACCTTGTGTTGCTGATGGCCCAAATACTTTGTTGAAGCTAAATGACTTGTGACCTTTCCCATACTTTGATGGGACCTTTATAGTGATACACCCTTCTTCAATGCTGTCTACAGAGCTCAAATAGCTTGACTGCCCATTTAAGAACGGCCTCACACGACAATAAACCCTAATACTTCCTGAATGGATATATGGAAAAACAGGTTTAGTTGTACTTTGAACAAACCAGCCGCAAAAAATGTACATTTTTTCAGTTACCTTTTAGGTCTTGCACTTCATTGTATAATTTACGGTTTTCTTCAAGGACTCTGTGATATCCAGACGCAGCAGAAGCTAGGCCATAAACGTGCATCCCTAAAAGAAGAGAAATGAGATATTTTGAGATTCTTAACCTTCATTACTTTAGCACCAAAAAAAAATGATCCATACCAAGTTTTTGGAGTTCTTCGTGAAACTTCATTTGCATATACTGCATGCCAGCTTTTGTAGTATTAAGAGTTTTCTTTAGATCCTAGGACATAGACCAACCAAAAGTGTTACTAATTAAAAGAAGAGATATACATTGGAGGCAAAAAAAGAAGAAGCTATTTTGTACCTGAAGGTCTTTGCCTTGGCGATCAAATATTATTTGTTGTTTCAAGATCAATTGTTTTGATTGCTCGGTAGAACTATGATTGTTGAGATGGCATGCTTCTGGTTTCATATTAGAAGAGTGACCATCATCATCCACCTTCATTTCACCGATGAAGACAAACATATCACATTACTAAATTTATACTTATAATTTACTGAAATTATGAAACAAGTGCTCTGTTATTGCTTTTTTTTTAAGACAAAGCACCTTCTCAACTAAAGAATATTTACTACAGTATTAAATAAAAATGCTATTATTTGGACATAAGATAATGATAAAGAAAAAAGCTTTTACCTTTCTTTTGTCACAGGAAATCTGTGAAAAAGGCTTCCGTCCTTGTGATGCAGAAGTATCTTTTACTGCTGCCATCCGGTGTTGATTACCCTAAAATGAATGTAAAATACGGTGATCATTAAATAATCCTAACATAGTTGAATTTTCATAATGGTTTATGAGGATGTAAATAAGAAGCAAATCCAAAACCAACATACCAGTCCATTTTGAGTTGCAATACGGTGCTCAAATTCTTGTACAACTTTACTTAAAACTGATTCTACCAGCTGCGAAGAAAGGTCATCCAACAAACCAAAGTGTTTAGACACTGAAACTTCAAAAATGATACAACAGGACAGTATCCCTAAAATGCTATCAGGAGTGCTTGCAGAAAAGCTTGTTTCAAACATCCAATGATTAAAAGTGGAACTGTGTTCTTCAGCAGAAAGAGCTGGAAAGTACTTGGATCGTTTAGGCTGTTAATGGAGTCAAATGAGTGGCCTTTTATCCACAATCAAAATAAGTCGATGTCAACTTTCAACTACCAAACCCTCTAGTTGACTCTGTGATCTTCCCCAAGAACCAACACAGTCCCGATAAAAGCTAAGGAGTACCTGACTAATCAATCACTCCTATCAAAGATAATCAATTGATGGAGACTAACCTGTGGAACTTCCTCGGGCTTCTTATCAGAAAGAAGTGCATGAACAAGTGTACTTAAAGATCGGGAAGTAGGCTGCAATCAATTCCAGAAGCATGTAATTTTTTTCTCATCAATGATGCAAAGAAAATATACAGTTAAAAAAAAAGACATGTTACAGAAAAACAAGGACAAATGAATATCACTAACCATTCTATTACGGTCGCCATCATCAGAAAGAGCATTAGAGAATTTTTCATCCAGTGATGAGGTCCTGGACAAAGGACTAGTGAAAGGATCTAGGTTTTTCTTAACAAACTGTTTCACAGTGGTGGTATATTTTGCATTTCCACTGCACTTCCATACTCCATTCCCTCCATTCTGCTTCCATTCATAGTAAGATTTGAGTGCCAAAACTGAATTCACCACCCTGGCTGATATGCCTCCCTAAAAAGACATAATTAGTAAGACAAAAAGGTTCATTAATCCGTATAGCACAGCAATTAGTATTCAAGCACATCCAATGCAATTATTCACTTGTCCAATGTCCATAAAATGGTTAAAATTTTGAAATGTTACGGAAAGACAAATATTACTTGCTCAAGATCAGATGCCTCAAATGTCGGAAGCCCTACATCTGCTGCAGCTACAAGAAAGTTCCTAACGTTTTCGAAGTACTGAAAAGCTGACAAAGCTGCTCCATCCGGTAAAGCCGCAGGATCGTTTGGGCTCTCAACCACCTAATGATTCACTCAAAAATCATAACTCAATAGTAACACAGCAGTGACAGCACTGTAGAAAAGGCCAAACAAATTAACTGCAGTTCAAAGGTTATGCACACCTTTGTAATTGCCCCAGGTTGGGCCTTATTGAGGGCATTACAGAGGATCAAACCACTTCTCAAGCCCAGCCTGAATTCCTCTTCTGAAGGCTCAGCTGGCAAATCTCTGGCTGATACCACACCAACCATTTTTCTAAGCCAGCTGGCGGCCTCATTCCTTCTTGCAGCTACAACACAAACAGTTGAACCTAAACTCAATACCTAATATCACTAAACCAAAAGGCATGAAAATTTTCCATGATCTACACCAAAAACTGGGTTATGCAAACTATTTGTACTTGTCTCTTGATCATCAAACTGAAAATGCAGGGATGAAAAGAAAATATTCTTTATATGGCAGTAGAAACAGAAATTTAACCAGGTATAGTTCCAAAAAACCAGGAAAACTTCAAATTACAAACAATTGAAATGGATCGGAAAGAAACAGACCAGCTTCTTCAGCTCTTCTAGACTCTAAATCGAGACCTCTGTGGCGACTTCCGTGCTGTTGAAGAACGTCCTCCACCACCGAAGCCACGCTGAATGTTAATCCTTCACTGGCCGCCATTACTCCTCCACCACCACAAGACGAACCAGACCCCGCAGAAAGCAAAATACCTTGAGATTTCAGATCGCCTCACGAAACTTCAGATATAGAAACTGGATACAAAATATCTGGTTTCTAATAAATGACTTCGAATTTCGACCATCAGCAAATTTGGAATGAATCTTCCGTAACCTCTAATCCAAGCATAAATCATAAAGAAGCACAAACTCCGACAAGCGATAGCACAATTTCAAACAAACAAACAAACAAACAAAACGATAAATGCGATCGTTGATCGGACTTGCGAGAGTGGTAGGGGTTTAGATGTGGGGGGAGAAAGAGTAAAGGTTCCGCGGGGAGATTTTTTTATCTCCTTTAAAATGTTGGCTTTAGGAGTACTACAGGTACTGCACGCTGTCGCTCACCTCCGCCATGGACCCTCTCTCAGTCTCTCTCCTCTTCTGTGAGCTGTGTAGAAGTAGAAAACCTTTTGCGTTCTCTCCTCTGCTTTAATGGAGTAGGAGAGAGAGAGATTCCTCCTTACGATGTTTCTCTCTCCGTGGCCTTCCCATCTTCCGTGCCTGCTGGTTCGGATTTGGTTCTCCCTCTTCCCGAACCGTAGTTTTCCGTTCCTTTTTTCTTTTCCGGTTTTTTAATTTTTATTTTAAATTTTGAAAAACTTTCAAAGGAAGAGAAAGGTTTTATGAGACATGCACCATAAACCTGATTTCCAGTACATTTAATCTCCCTTGATTTGATTTTTATTTTATAACTTCATATGAATTCAAATTAAACTCCCATCAAATTAAAATCAGTATACATCTCGTTTCAAAAATTATATTAGAACTTATTTAAAAATATAAGTATCCCGTCTTATTCGATTTGTTTAATTTTTAATTTCTATCCGATATATCTCTTGAAAAAAGATGCTCATATAGTTTTCGCTAAAAAAACTCACAATTTAATGTTAAAATTACTTTGTTCTTGAGATATATTTTTATTACTATTATTAAGCATATTTATAATATAAGCAATTATGATACAATACTTTATAAAACCTAATATTAATAAGAGTATAAGACCAACATACCTCAAACCTACGTGATCTTCTTATGTGGGCAAGCCTACCTCTTCGTCTCGTCTGTGGTGGAAAATTCAAACATGAAACATACAGACTTTTAGGCGTGGGGACGGTGTGGAAAGCCCGGGGCAAAATCGTCTACTCGTGTAGAATAAGGCATCTTATAGTCTTAATGTCTTATACCCATAATGTAACGTTCCAAAAATTCAAATATCAGGTTCGGCACCAAACCTGACCGCTGTTAGTCCGCACCTAAGGGTTTCTTTTTGGAAAAAAAAATAATTCCGTTGTGTGCAAATGTCTAAATGTGCATTTTTTTGACATTTTTGAGCTCTATTGGTTGCTTTTGGAGTGTACAAATGTACACATTTGAGCATGTAATGTGCAAATTTGAGCACATCACCTCCCTCATGTGTAAAAACATTTTCAAAAAGCAAGACAATTTAATTGGTGTGTTTTTTATGATTTTTGTTTTCTTTTTTGTTTTAAATTAATTTTATTTGAATGATGTGTAAAAAATACACATTTAACCATTGGAGCAAAATACCAAAAAGTAAGGTGCATTTTTACACACCTTGTGCAAATGTATACATTATAGACAAAACCATTGGGGATAGTCTAATAGCTTCCTCTGTCTTTAATTTTAGGAAAAACTAAGTAAAATATCATACCTTTGGATATAGTAAAAATATATTACAGTATCAATTTTCAAATATAATAAAAATATCCCAATTTTTTAGGGTAGTAGTAATATATTACCATGAGTTTTCTCACGGATCAAAAATACTGACAAGTTAGTCTACTTGGATTTTTTTTTGACAAGGGTTTTCTTGAACGATTTTCTTAAGAAAAAAATAAAGAGTTGAATCGGGTTCATACCCAACGTATTTTCCTCCTTCGTATCATGTTTCGTGGTCACCTCTTGAACTGTCTTTCAGGATTTCTAGGTAGTTCATGGTTCATCTTTAATGACAGTCTTCCTCCCTTGTGGTCGCCCATATAAGTATTTATGTTTAAAAGGGGATTGTGATTATAATGGTAAATTGCACTAAAAATCCTAATCTTGTGGGGTATTGCGATTAATATCCAAAGCTTCTAACATTTCACAAAATATTACACAAAACCACCCATATTTATAATAAATAAAATCACCCACACAATATAATAAATTTTCAATACTCACCCTAATTTCAATATTTTTTACTTCTATGCCTAACTTCTTCTTTTTATTGCTATAGAAATGTATTGATCGGTTGATCCTTCGATTTATTGCTACAGACACAATAGTGTAGTTTGCATGCCAATTTTGTACGAAGCACTAGTACTAGCCACTTTAAGGACTTAAGTAAACTTTTAGTCCCCCGTGATTTGATTGAGTCATTGACAAAGTTAAGTGATCGATTCAACCATGTGAAAATTTCACATCACTCTTGGTGCCCTTTTTGTGCCTCCACATGAACATCCAACATTTATCTCCTCATATAACTTTTTTATACTCCATCCAAGTTCATAATGAGAATTCAAAGTTTTAAATGAGAATAAAAGAAGTTTTAATCCATTGATTGTCGCAAATAAACCATCTTATTAGCAATCTGATTGAACTTCGAAAGCATGTACATGGGCTGGAGAGCTTAACAAACTGCAACAATCATCTCGATCGCTCATAGACACTTTCACAATTGCAATAGCATCTACAACTGCCATCTCGATCGTCCATAAACACAGGTCACACCATTACATATGTGGACTATTTTATCATCCACTCGTCTTACCGGTTGGTCCACTAAAAAAATTCCCCCTTTAAAAATTATGTAACGTACTCCTCCCATGTAATTTATGTTTGACATGTTAAGAATTAATTTATTTTAAGATTAAAATCTAGATAAAATAAATTTTGATTAAACTTTATAGGTAGCTTTGTTTAGCACAATAGGTAGATTTTCAAAACTTTTATAGTTTTAAATAAAATAAATACGAGATTTTAGTTTAATTAGCTTTAAGAATTATAGTTTTTCAACTGTTACTCACCAAAGTTTTAAGCTTTTCAAAGCTTATAATTTTTTATTTATAAGTTTTCACCAACTATCATATAACATTTATGTTTCCAAACACAATAGTAACTTATTACCATATATTTAACACAAATAATTCAGTAGTTTTAACTACTAAATCAGTTTCAACTACCCTTTTACCAAACATAACCATATTGTATGTTTTTCTAAAGTTATTTCCTTAAAACTATACACAAAAATCTTTTTTTTTTCTTCATACGGATTTTTAAAAGTTTTGCTAACAATGTACGTGTTAACCTAATTATCCTTTGATGTATGGGTATGAAAATGTCGAATCTAGCTACAAGCAACTCATATATTATGCGGGATAAAAAGTTAAAAACTACTCCTCCGTCTCGAAATAGATGTCGTTTTAGACTAGTTGGGTTGTATCAAAATAGATATCGTTTTAGGTTTTCTAGGTAGGGGATAATAATTATTTGTATTGATTTGTGTATTGTTGATTTTTTAAAAGATTTTGATTGATTAAAAAATATAATGGGTATTTAAAAATAATAAAATTTATTAAAAAGGTTAGTGGAATGATGATGTTGATTGATGGGTGAGTGTTTTATTAAAAATTGTGTAGAATGCTAAAATGACTTAAATTTTGAGACGGGGGGAGTATATATATATTCCGTATAATTTATTTACCAATTAAATGGACTTTTGTGGTGACATAAATACCCAACACTAACGCCCATTAATTGCATACTAATTAAATTAGTATGTAACCCAGACTTTCAGCCAACATGCTGTATACAAATTATAATGCACCAACAATTATGGGAAAAATATGTGGATTAGGTTTAATTAGACAGAGCAGAAAATTCCACAGTATTTTATTGATAATTATAAATGACTAATGCAACTTTAATTTGAACGCCATTCGGGGATTTGTTTGCTTTTAAATCATTTTTTTTTTTTTGTCAATGATAGATTACATAGGTCTTAATATTGTATAGTGGGCTAAAAGCCCATTAAGGCTCAATACCTTTGTAACCTATATATATGTTATATCAATGAATGGAAACCCTAAGGAGGACTTTACATCAATTCCGCTTTTCTTCCTAACGGAACCTTAAATTGATCCTCCCTCTTCCTCCGACCTTCCTCATCGCCGCCGCCTCTCCGGCCCCTGCTCCCGACAACACCGCCGCCTTCTCCCTCTCCAAGGCCACCGTTGCCGGATCCGCCCTCCTCAAATCCATCGCCGCCGCCTATCCGAGGACCTGCACCACCATCCTCTTCATCGCTTCCCCTGCACCGCCTATCCGAGCTCTCTCCTTCAGCAGCATCCACCGCCGACCACCTCCCACATGACGAACTCCTCAGGCTATGTTCCGTCAGCTCTGCATCACGCCTTCTCCTCTACGCAACCGACATCTTCAGACCCTTCTTGGTACATGGACACTGGTGCCACCTCCCACATGACGAACTCCTCAGATAACCTCTCATCTATTTCTTTTAAGGGCCCTGCCCACTCTATTATCGTCGGAAATGGTGGTCGTCTTGCTACTTCGGGAATTGGCCACGCCAAATTACAGACCCCAACCCACCCACTACACCTCAACAATGTCCTTATTGCCCCAAAGATTGTCAAAAACCTTATCTCTGTCCGTCGGTTCACTACTGACAACAACGTTTCCCTTACGTTTGATCCCTATGGTTTCTCTGTGAACGATCTTACTACGGGGGTTACTCGCATGAGATGTAACAACACCGGGGAGCTCTACCCTGTCACACCACCTCATGCGTCCAGTCAGTCGTGTCCGATCGCCCTCTCGGCATCATCATCCAACCTCTGGCATGCACGCCTGGGCCATCCCAGCGCTGCCGTTCTAGATGTCCTTCGTTCCCAGAACCTTGTCACCTGTACTAAAGACCCACGCTCTGGTTTATACTCTTCCTGCCAACTAGGCAAACATGCCAGACTGTCGTTCCAACGGTCTTTGACCTCTACCCTTGCTCCCTTTGATATCATTCACAGCGACATTTGGACCTCTCCCGTGCCTAGCAAGGAGGGTCACAAGTACTACCTTTTGTTTCTTGATGATTACACTCCTTACTTATGGGTCTTCCCGTTGCATTTCAAGTCCCAAGTGTTTCCTATCTTTGCCAGATTCCATACCTACATCAAAACACAGTTTCACATGTCCATCAAATGTTTCCAATGTGACAATGGCCGTGAATTTGACAACAAAGACTTTCACTCCTTCTTTGCCGCAAATGGGATCTCCTATCGCTTGTCTTGCCCCTATACTTCTCAGCAGAATGGCAAGGCAGAAAGAATCATCAGAACCATTACCAACATGATGCGCTCTCTCCTCTTCCACGCATCTATTCCCCTTCCCTATTGGCCTCACGCCTTATCCACCACATGTTATCTCCTAAACATTCTCCCTTCCACTACCCTACACCATCGCTCACCAGCTCAGACACTTTATTACGCCGAGCCTAGGTATGATCACCTTCGCACCTTCGGGTGCTTGTGTTTCCCAAACCAGTCCTCCACAGCCCCGCACAAGCTTCACCCGCGCTCCACTCCATGTGTCTTCCTAGGCTATCCGTCTGATCATCGCAGTTACATTTGCCTCGATATCAAGACCCACAAGATCATTCTCTCACGTCATGTCACCTTTGATGAGTCGCAATTTCCCTTTGCGTCTCCCACACCCCCTGTGTCTCCGTCAGAGTCTGAGTCACCATTCCCTCACTTCCTTTTTTCCCAGAGCTCTCCCGGTGCTCCTGCGTCTCCCCCTCCCCCACCCCCACCACCCCTCACCACCAGACCACACACTCGCAGCGTCTCCGGTGTCTTCCGACCCCGTCAGATCGTATCCATGACTACCACCCATCGCCCCACCATCCAACCTCATGGCCTAGCAAAGTAGCCCCCCCGCCAAACACCAATGCCGCAGGCGCCGCACACTGCTGCGCCCGCAGCCTATCAATTGCCCATGCCCCCAGCATTGCATCACCTACTGGCGGCGCCCGCCGCAACACATGCTGCGCCCGCCGCAATACATGCTGCGCCCGCCGCATCCCTCCCCGTCTCGCATCACCCACTTGCGGCGCCCGCCGCAGGGTATGCTGCGCCCGCCGCATCCCACACCGCCTCTGCACCCGTTACCCGCAGATCTGCTGCGCCAGCCGCCTCATCACCATGCTTAGCCCCTCTTGCTCTCATCCGTCCCGACACCCAATCACCCTCTGCCTCCACCCAGACCCCCCTCTCCCCCATTCCCACCTCCCACAAAACAGCCCTCCAAAACCCGAATTGGCAGGCGGCTATGCTCGACGAATACAGGGCCCTTACGAAGAATGGTACTTGGATTCTTGTTCCTCGCCCTCCTGAGGCGAACGTTATTCGTTGTATGTGGCTCTTTCGTCACAAGTTCCGATCTGATGGGACTTTGGAGCGCTATAAGGCCCGTCTTGTGGTGAACGGCAGATCTCAGCAGGCAGGTATTGATTGTGATGAGACGTTCAACCCTGTGGTCAAGCCTGCCACTATCCGAGTGGTCCTGAGTCTAGCTCTGTCGCGCAACTGGGCCATCCATCAGTTAGATGTCAAGAACGCATTTCTCCATGGCCATCTGAATGAGACTGTCTACATGTTTCAGCCGCCGGGGTTTGCTGATGCCGACCGTCCGAAACATGTCTGTCTCCTCAAGCGCTCTCTGTATGGTCTGAAACAGGCTCCGCGGGCTTGGTTCCAGCGTTTTGCCTCTCATCTGCTCCGTTTGGGTTTCACTGGCAGTCGTTCCGATTCGTCTCTGTTTATCTATCGCCGAGGCTCAGACTTGGCATTCCCGTTGCTATATGTTGACGACATCATTCTCACCGCCTCTTCTGATGCTCTTCGTACGTCTATTATTTCGCAGTTGAGTGCTGAATTCGCCATGTCTGATCTAGGTCAGTTGTCTTATTTTTTGGGAGTTGCTGTTCAGCGTCATGCGTCAGGTCTGTTTCTCTCACAGAGTAAGTATGCTGCAGAGATTGTTGCTCGGGCTAAGATGGTTAACTGTAATCCAGTCGCCACCCCTGTCGATACATCCAACAAGCTCAGTGTTCATTCTGGTCCTTTGGTTGATGACCCGACATTGTACAGGAGCCTCGTTGGTGCTCTTTAGTATCTCACTTTCACCAGGCCTGACATCAGTTACGCTGTTCAGCAGGTCTGCTTGTTCATGCATGCACCTAGGGAACCTCACTTTCAGGCTTTGAAGCGGATCATTCGGTACATCAGTGGCACTCTTGAGCTCGGCACCACGATCACTCCTTCCTCTAAACTCGATCTTGTTGCTTACACTGATGCAGATTGGGGTGGTTGTCCTGACACACGTTGCTCCACGTCTGGGTACTGCGTCTTCCTCAACGACACCCTTGTGTCATGGTCTGCCAAGCGTCAGTCCGTCGTATCTCGCTCCAGCGCTGAGGCCGAATACAGGGGTGTTGCCAACGTTGTGTCCGAGTGCTCTTGGCTCCGGAACCTCCTCCTTGAGCTCTGTTGTCCCCTTCAGAAGGCCACTCTGATCTATACAGACAACGTCTCCCCCGTCTACCTGGCTAGCAACCCAGTCCAGCATCAACGCACGAAGCACATTGAGCTTGATCTCCACCTTGTAAGGGACAAGGTTTCCATTGGACATGTCCGCGTTCTCCATGTCCCGTCCTCTTATCAGTACGCTGATATATTCACCAAGGGTTTACCTCGACAGTTATTCATTGATTTTCGTTCCAGTCTCACTGTAAGGACCCCTCCCGTTTCGACTGCGGGGGTTTGATAGATTACATAGGTCTTAATATTGTATAGTGGGCTAAAAGCCCATTAAGGCTCAATACCTTTGTAACCTATATATATGTTATATCAATGAATGGAAACCCTAAGGAGGACTTTACATCAATTCCGCTATTCTAGCGTCCAACTTTGTATATATATCTCTGTTAAATGTTACTTAAATATTAGTGTTAAAGTACATATTTTAAGTTGAAATATTATTGTTTAATTAAGAATGTGGGATACCTACTTTGTTGTTGTTACATGGATATGCGTCCAAATTAGCAGTTATGTTCTTTTTTTTTTGGTTTACTGGGCTTAATTGAAATTTTGTATGGCGAAAATAATAAATCCTTAAATATATAGGGTGTAGAAACACAATAGGTGTGTATATATCAGAGAAGTTTATAAATTTAGTTGAATTTAAAAAAATAATTTTGACCTTTAAATCATAAATAAAAGTTTGTAAATGCGTGTCTTTAAAAAAATATGAATTAACTCCGAAATAATTGAGATTTCTCAAGATAGTTAGACATATGAAGCTGTTTTTTTTAAAAAAAATGGCAACATTTTGGGTGGAGTCCAACCCAATTCTTGTGGATGAGAGTATCAAGTGCTAGAGACATTTTCAAGATAGTTTAAAAAAAAATTAAGGGAGTAACTTCCGAGGTGGGATTTATAAGTATCTCAACAATTAACAACTCGATCTCTTAGAGACATTTTCAAACTCTATTAATCATATTGGTGATCACGAAACTATTCCCTTCCACTTTAACTTTTTTGAAACCTAGTCGTTTTACGTTTAACATTCAACAAGTCCATTTGAATACCCAACGGCTCCGTTTGGAGTGTCGTTGTGAAGTCACACTTCTTAGCATTATAGTAATGGCGTGTTTTCTTCAGCCCCCAGCACCGCCTCCACCTTCATTAACGGGGTAGATCTCCTCTCTATCTCGTACCTCCTCTCACCAAGGTAGGAGAATTTGTCCCACCTCCTTTTCCCCTCATCCATCTCCTCCATCTCTTCTCTTAAAAAAGAGGTAAGGAAAACATGCACTAAATGATCCTCCCGGAACGGGAGATCACAACGGGACAGCAATTTTTAATTTGACTAAACCTTCCTTCGGTTTTCCTATCTAAGATTCTTTGTTTTCTTTTGATCTCTTGGATGGCAATTTTTGTTTCACACCCATCTTGGTTCAAGAATTTAGTGATTTTCCAATTTTTAAGTTGTTGTTTGATATGCCCTTTTCAAAAACATATTATTTTAAAATGAAATTAATCTAACTCGATTAAAATAACTTCCTCTGTCCACTATAAATTTCATTTTAACTTCATGTACATTTTTATTTTTTTAAACTTTCAATAAAAAAAAAACATTATAAAATACAGTAATATATGTTTTTGAGGACGTATTTAACCAGGCCAAGCTCTTTTCTTCTACAATCGCAACTAACCAAATTCCATGATTTCTGATCCAAATCATACTTAAAATAATTAAAAAAATAAAAGGAAAGCTTTTGAGTTTTAGATTTAATTAACACATACTCCGTATATCATCATGTTGTTGTACAAAGGGAAGCCAGTGCAGTACACCACTATCTAGCTAGGGCACTAATTTACAAGATCAATGATTACACTGATTCATAATTATATTCCATCTAAGCAGTTACTTTGGGCACTTCACTTTAATTTTTGCACTCAACTACCAATACACAACTAAGTAAACAAAAACAAAAAAACACAGAAAAAACTCCATATTCTACAACAGGAATGTGGTGAAAAGGAAACCCAAGTGGGAGACTTTTCCAGTTGGGGCAAAATGAAAACTTGTCAGATAGCCAAACACCACCCAACTGGCCTTCACACTTTACTGTAAAGCAAGGTTCTGTTTCAGCCTACATGATTTTCTGCACTGCCATAGAGTAAATCTTCAGTTTCTTACCTGTATTTTTTGACCCTACTGACTGGAGAACAACTCCAAATTTCACCAGAACTTGATCACATTTCACATTCACTAGCTATAAGATCAATCAAAGAGGGTTTGTGGCTGAGAGTCGTTGCGGAATGAACCTGCGAGAAACCGGTTGATCATCTCAAAGCTAGTGAATGTGATCACGGCGGATGGTGTAGTCCTAAGCAAGTTAGTTGCGCACCCGCGGTAAAAGCCTTGGATGCCTTCCTGATGGTATACTTTCCTTACACAATCAACCACTCCGGAATACCGCTTTTCACTATGGAAGCATTGCACTTGCAGCCTTGATCTTACCACCTGTAAAATTTCCCATGGGAACACTTGTGGTCTTGTTATCATGACAGTGGCAGAGAGTGATCATAACTCATTCGTCGAAAAAGAAAAAGAATTGAAGTGTCACTCAAATATGATATGATTCCCAGGACATAATAAAAGGACTCTAAATACCAGTTACATTGCAAGCATAAACTGCCAGTGATGCATATGATAATCTCACCTCATGTGGGTATGTTAATGAAGATGCAAATACTTTGGAAACAGACGAGGCAATTGCAACATCATATGCAGAAAGCTGGTCCGTGCCAGTTTCATCTAGCGAAATGAAAGAAACAAAGTTGATTGTCAATGTAGTAGCAGCTGAACGGTATAAGACCTATGAAAGAGCATAAAGGACATACTGTGTTTTGCAAGATCAGACTTGATTTTCTCATATACAGGGAACTGAATGGCAACATGACCAACACCAGCTAACGCAGGGACTAAACCGCTGTACTCCAAGCAAACCGGCACAAAAAAAAACTCTTTTGAAATCTACACTCTTAAACTTGCAGTTAATGCACTGATCATAGAAGGAAGCAGTGTAGGACAAACCTGTACAGCCCACGAAAACCCTCTTCGTGAGCTATTCGCTTTAGAGCAGATAGAGTGCCGTTATAGACTTTTGTGGTTGTTTTCAATCCTTGAGTCTGCAAACGATAAATTAGAAAATAAAAAATAAAAATTGGTAAACCATCACTTTAGGGAGATTGGAGTGATCAGAATATGTATTAAGTAAACAGATCACATTGCTGCACACAGCACACTTTAGGTAAATTAAAGTGATCCAAAGATGGATCCACTATTCAGCATTCACAGATTGCCTTGTTGGATTGGATATATTGAAAAATTACAAAAAAAAAACAAAAAACAAAAAGTTCTTATTGTTTCTAAATAAGCAGTTCAGGAACTTAATTTCTGTGTTCATCTACAAAATGCTTAACCAATTCAAATTCAGAAAAATCTCGACAAACCCACTATTTCCAACTTCCCAGTGAGTGTTATCCATAATATGTCATCAAGGAACACTGCAGGTCAATTGGGCAGGCGCCCAAGATTTCGGTTTATTTAGTGCTAGCTATTGTGGTTGATTAGCATTTCTTTGGGTTGGCTTTAGGAGAAGCAGATGTGCACAAAATAGGAATGTGTAATATAATGCATTGTATGCATTCACACAATATTATTTAGTTTGGACTGAAATGCAATGCACTAAAATCTAAAGTGAAGAAAATGTGAAGCTCCAAGATACATACCTGAAATCTTGTCTTTACAACCCAAAGAGGATTTATTGCAACCGTTGTTGCAGCTCCTGCACTAGCAGCAGCAATCACATTGGCACCAAGTGAAAGCTGTTTATTGTTACCTATCAAAACAGAGAAAGTGGGAAATCGTACGACAGTTGAACAAAGACTGCTCAATGAATCAACTTATGCAGCTACACGGCAGTTATATCCGTATGGTACACAACTAAGAATAAACCAGAAAGCCTTGTGAGGTCATAGTCAGTATACCAGCAGAGGAAAGCCAGGTCTTAATCTGCTCGTACATTGTAAAATAGACCTACAAAGAATAACAATGTTGAGAATTAGGAACAGAATTTGATAGCAGTAACACAAAAATAAAGCAAAGATATCTGACTAATATAACAGAACATCCATCGGTGCAAAAAGATAATAGAGTGTGAAGTATTAACTTTATTCACTTGCAGATGCAAAAAAAAATCATGCCAGAACATGGCAAACAAAATGAAACTGTTGGTTTTTCAGTGTAAGCACAAGTCAAAACTAATTCAAACAATAGAGAATGTTACATCTAATGATTAGCTAATTCAAGGACGTTCAATAACAACAAAATCTACTTATAATTTGGCCTATGCCTATCCCACTTTTCAATGGAATTGAGCCAAAAGATTCACTTGATGCTGCGTACGCAATCTACTTCTGTCAAGTAATTTGCAAAGTGGTGATGTATATAAAAAACTAAGCATTATCACTACACGAGTACATGGTATTCCAAAAGTAATAGCTATCAAGGACAACGTCACATCCAAAAAAACATAAGTTCAAGAGCAACTGATATGTAAGAGAAGAAAAGGTAAAACTCACAGCCCAATTTGGCAGCAATGCCAGAATTGTGGGAAACAGTCCTCGGTACATTCCACGCACACCCTCCTTCTGAAATATGTGTCTTAAGCTTGTGAATATAACACCACCTGATTGAACAAGCACGTCAATCACAAAATAGATCTTATCTGAATTGTACCAATTCAAAGACTAGCATGTAATTTTTTTTTCATAATATAACCATTGGTACTCTGCTTCATTCTATACCATTTCATAGATGCTAACAACATCACAATGAAACTAACACCTATCTACTAAATCAAGTCATTCAGAAAAATATTGGTTCAGTTAAGTTCCTATTGTCCCATCCCTTCCATGGGACACCCGACTTATATAACAAACAAATTAACCCAAGTTCTAAGGATTAACAGCCAAATAATAATGAAATGAAACATCAATCAACATTCCACGGTCATGAAAAGAACAATTACAAGGAAACAAATGAATAATATAATTGATACAAGTAGAAATCAAATTACCTCTAAAATTCCCATTGGGAATGTTTGGAAGCCCATGGACCTGAAGCCTAGTCTTTAAAACATCCAGAGGACAAACAAAGGTTGCGGCAATAACACCTAAGCGCCCAACAAAACCCTAAGATTATGCAACGATTCCGGGCGCAAAGGCATCCAATTAAGCAAAGAACAGATTTTTACCTGCAGCGGCGCCAGCACCAGCGTTGCAGAGGATAGAATCAAAGGCCTGGGGATCGCGAGAAGCGGCCATGGAGGAAAACAGCGAAGTCCCGCTGAAATTGATAGGTAATTTCGCGAGGAAGGTGGAAAATATTGGAGGTATCAACAATATCCTCTCCCGAGAGGGTTGCAATGGCTGAGAACCAGGGTCGCATTGCCAGCCCTGATGAAGTTGGGATGCTAAGGAAAATCAATTTCCGAAAAATCGTCCCTCTGGAGTTTAAGCTAGGTTTCAATCAGATCGAAATCGGAAGCTAGGTTTTTATCAGATCAAAATTGGAAGCTAGGTTTCGATCAGATAGAAATTGGAGGTTTATTGGTGGCATTGGTAGAAGAATCCAGGCAACGAAAACGATTCGGTGGAAGAAAACATGGTTGGAGAGGGATTCATCAGCTGCCCACCATTGGTCCATCGCACAAGCGAGAGGTCGCCTGACTTCGCGCGCAAATTTTGAATTATTTATATCTCAAAAACAATATTCACCCATTTAAATTACGTTCTTTGTTTTTTCAATTGGCTGAAATTCGAATTAAGGCACTTTTTAATTTTGATAAAATACGGTGGTACATATGGGGCGAAGTTTTTTTTAAAGTGTTTATAATTAAGTTTTGAAGTTTAAAGTTGGTGAAAATAATGACTAAAAAGCTATAAATTAAAATTAAAATAGATATTTAAAAGAGCATTTACAAAAAAAAAACTATTTTTTTTTAAAAGGTACTCCCTCCGTTCCAAAATAGATGGGCGTTTGTTTTTTGACACGCTTTTTAAGGAGCGAAAAAACCTATAAAATATTATTTTTTTAATTAAAATTTTTATACTATTTGATACTTATTACTAATAAGTATCTAATTATATAAAAAAAATTAATTAAAAAATATTATTTTATAGAGTTTTTCGCTCCTTAAAAAACGTGCCGAAAAGTAAAAGACCATGTATTTTGGAACGGAGGGAGTAATGATTTAAAATAGCAAACATTATCAAATCAATCAATCAATCAATCAATCAATATATAATACTAAAACAGAGGCGTGGAAATTCTATGTGGCGGGTTCTGGTGCGATTCGCTTACGTGTCTTTTTCTGGTGCATTCTAGCCGGATTTTTTTTACACGTCAATTAATGATGAACCAATAAATTTAAGCCGCGTTAGATGATAACCCTATCTATTTATACATGTGTCATCCTATATGTCCATTTTAATTAATGATTAAATTAATTTTTAGTATAAATATTCAACCTCATATCTTACCAATCTTATCATTTTAGCTTAAGTTATTTTATAAATATTTTAACTAGCAATCTTATTTAGAAAACTTATCTTTATACTCCACATCTAAGAAATAATCTTTTTAATATAATAACTTATTTTTAATGTAATTTTAATTAAAAACATTCGTTTTTGGTCCATCAATACTTTGAACAAAGGTTTGAAACAAGAAAAATAAAAAGACAAAAAGGTTTTTTTTAACTATACATAGATTAAGAAACTTAATTTAATAAAAATTCCTAAATTTTATTATCACCCATGTGTAGCCCTTAATTTGAGAGATGTTTGCTTAAGTCGATGGCGTGTGAGTTCATCATGGCTCCATAATCTCAATTCGCCTAATTAATTCATTCTGATTTTTATTAACTATCAATGATCATCAAATGAAAAAAAAATCAAATTATATATATTTTTAAAAATTTTATTTTAAAAAAATATATTTGGTACTAACAACTGTTGTTATATTAATGAATTCATTATAATATTTGTTAACTATTATATTTTTTTTTTGTAATATATGCTCTTCGAGTATATTGAGAAATCAGATTTGGAAATTAACATATAAAAATAAATAATAATACATATTAAAATGGCTAAAAATTGATAGAATATATGGGTAGATAGAAATGAATTTTTTTTCAAAATATTCATAAAAAAATAAATATTTACCAAAATATTCACTCTTTAAAACTATTTACAAAAATATTTAATTTTGTCAGATTGATCAGAAAAACGCGGTCTGAAACCGCGTTTTACTCACAAAATCCCAAATTTGAAATTTGATGGCGGACGAAAAATAATAAATGAAAGAAACGCGGTTTTAAGCCGCGTTTTTCGCCCAGTTCGGGAAAAAACGCGGGTTGAAACCGCGCTTCTTTACAAAAATTTATTCCACAATTTAAAAAAAATAGAAAGGGGGTAAAGCGCGGCTTGAAGCCGTGCTTTATGTTGAAAATTAAAAAAATAAAAATCAAGGTCTCCTCCTCCCCGTCTCCAAGTCTCCAATGGCTCCGTTTCGATTGCGTTCGATCACCACTCCGGCGATACGAAGGTCAACGATCACCACCAATGCACTCTACCATCTCCCAGAAGACCACCTTGGAGGCCCCGACACAGCAGCTCTCCGGGAAAACGCTCGAAACGTCACCGGAAAATTCTGCCGAAACGTGATCACCAGCCTACCTGTCGGGCTCTACCTTAACCACCACAGTGTTTTGATGCCATGGATTTAGATTCCTTCGGGCACCCTGCATGACTCTCTGTCATTCCCAACTCTTTCCATGCTCATAGAAGCTTTGATATACTCGAACCATAGCTCCGAAATTGACTGGTGAGCAGCTATTTTTAGGGGGAAAAAATCTGCTCATCAGCCAATTTCGGGGCTATAGTACGAGTGTCTCGAAGCTTTTCTGAGCATGGAGAGAGTATCTATCGATAGAAGGCGATGCAAGGTGCACGTTGGAATCAAAATCCACGGATTCGGAGCATTGTGGTGGCAAAGGCAAAGCCCAACAGGTAGGCTGTCGATCACATTTCTGCAGAATTTTCCGGCGACGTTTGAGCAACTTCCCGGAGAGCTGCTGTGTCGGGGCTTCCAAGGTGGTCTTCTGGGTGATGGTAGAGTGCATTGGTGGTGGTCGTTGGCCTTCGTATCGCCGGAGTGTTGATCGAACGCAATCGAAACGAAGCCATTGGAGACTTGGAGACGGGGAGGGGGAGACCTTGATTTTTATTTTTTTATTTTTCAACATAAAGCGCGGCTTGAAACTGCGCTTTACCCCTTTCTATTTTTTTTTAATTGTTGAATAAATTTTTGTAAAGAAGCGCGGTTTCAACCCGCGTTTTTCCCTGAACTGGGCAAAAAACGCAGTTTAAGACCGCGTTTCTTTCATTTATTATTTTTCGTCCCCCATCAAATTTCAAATTTGGGATTTTGTGAGTAAGACGCGGTTTCAGACCGCGTTTTTCTGATCAATCTGACAAAATTGAATATTTTTGTAAATAGTTTTAAAGAGTGAATATTTTGGTAAATATTTATTTTTTATGAATATTTTGAAAAAAAATTCGATAGAAATTGGATTTAATTTAATCTTATAGAATTTTTAAAAATTTATATTTACTCATTATTACGATCGAAGGATTTTAATCAAGACCATATGCATGGTTGGATAAAGATATGATTTAGTAAATAATATTATCAAATAAAAAATGTATAATAAATGGATGGATAGAAATTAAGGTGACAATTGATATAATATATCCATATTTAACAAAGTTGGGTAAAATCTTGTGAAATTATTTCAATATTTAATGAAATTGGGTAGAATCTTATATTAAGCATGCATATATTGCTATATTAATATTTACTATTTTACGCTATATCGATATTTAACAAAATTGTATAAAAATTCTACATTTAAGAATAAGTCTTCTTAGTGCTGAAACTGGCCACACATTTGTTAGTACTACCTTATATTCAACCTTATATTTTAGTTAGTAAGAAATCTTATCTTTTTATATTAAATAATCTAATACCAACAACTTCATCATAATCTATATATATAATCTATATCTATATATCTATCTATATATAATAATCTACTAAAACATATGTCTGGTGCGATTTGCATACGTGATATTTTTTAGATTAAAATGGTGTTGTATATTCATCTGAACTAAACATACTCTTAATTTAGTTTATGGGTATTAAAAGATCTAAAATTTCAACTAAACTATTATAACCTTCAAATTTTGAAAAAATAAATACATTAAATATCATTTTGTTTATTAAAAAACCGTTATTTTCTTAAGAAACTGCACAACGGGCGGGTAGTAATACTAGTATGGTAATTAAATTGAAAACTCGAAAGAAATCGGCAAATAGATTAATTGTTATGAAACGAAAAAAAAAAATCCAACACATAGGAAAAAGGTTGGAAAAAAAAAAGACTCGAACCAATCTGAGTATAATAATAATAATCAAATCGGGTTACAAATAAAACGAGGAAGTCTCGGGATGGACCTTGCAGAGAAAAAACACAATCAACATGTATAATGGAGTATATAAGTAAACAATAAGGAAAAAAAAATTATTTGTTAATGCACTTTTGGGTATATGAAATTTCTTTTAGGAGATCAAAATATTCATCTTAAACTCATGATTGAACCTACTAAAATTTTTTATTTATATTTCTTTTAGGAGTATTTGATTTATATTTGTCATGTCTTAATGGACGTTAGCCGGACCTAACTACTTTCTCTTATAAAAACAATCAAACAAAAAAAAAATTTGTTTGTGTTTTTTTGGTAGGTAATTTTTTTTTCTTTGTAAAGGAGAAAAAAGAGAGGAAAATCTATCACGTCTCCATTAAATGGGCCGGAAGAAGCTGAAAAGGACCAATTTTTTGGGCTTTCAGCCCATACTATGACCCGGCTTCGTCACGAAGCGTTCCGGAAAATTGTGAAAAATCATCGTCTGCTTCGTTGTGCTTCATTTGATCCCACGTACGACTCCTAAGCCTTGGAAATCACTCTATAGATCGATTCAGAAGAACCAAACGATTCCTGAATTCTCCTCTCAAATCTCCGAGTTTCCTGTTTGTTCGAATTCGATTTGCTGGAAATCACTCTACAGATCGATTCAGAAGAAACATTCGATTTCTGAATTATCTTCTCAAATCTCCCCGTTTCCCGTGTGTTCGGATTCGATTTCCTCTTTTTATTCCTTGGAGGACTGATTATCGGAAATGGCGACCAGAAATCGAACGAGTATTTTTAAAAAGCACAGGGACGCAATCAAAGCTGTTCGTACGCCGGATCCGGCGTCGGTTAGTGGCGGCGGCGGTCCAGTGATAGAAATGACTTCGCTGCTGAATTCTAATCGGTCTTATGCTCCACTCAGCACCGAGGATCCTACCACTTCGAGGTGAGGAATCATCCTTCGTCTTTGTACTTTTTTAGTTTAATTTAGTTGTTTTTTATTCCGTAGAAATTTATAGGTAGAATGAACGAGAGAGAAACTATGAATCTAAATCTAGTGAATCGTTGAAAAAACTTTAATGTTTTTTTTCTGAGTCCCGTGTTTATCAATTATCAATTATCAATTATCAATTATATCTATTGTGACGAATTGCATAGTCGTACGAATTAAGCATTCATTTCGAGGTCCTGCGATGCCAGGTTGTTGGTGTATGTAGAAATTAAGCGGCCTGCTACCTGTTCGATTGAAACTGGATGAAAAGGTTCCGTTGGGGGATGGTGATTTGAACAATTTAAGGATTTGAGAGTTCTACAATTAGCGGATGCTTGCATTTTGCTTCGTGGAGATAAATTTTAAGCTTTGATCTGCCTCATTCATTTATTAGCATAAGGCAGGAGCTGAACTAGGGTATGAAATTTAGGTTTGGTAAAAACTTTAGGATTCAACCATAACAGAGGAACTACAAATTCGTTTAATATGAGGATAAGGTTTGAATCATACTGAGGAATCAGAATTTGTTTTGGTTTAAGCAACCTGTCTTGTTTTTGTTTGGCTTGGAAATTGGAATCAACTGAATTCTGGGAATGTCTCATTCCTGATTTCGCATAAACCAATTCTTGACCCTTTTCCCTGGTTTTCCCATACTCTTTAATGGAGGAAGAAGGATACTTGAGGAATGATGTGTGAAGAAATACAAAGATGGATGTGTGCTGGGGAAGGGGGATGACTCCAGATGACTGGTTAGGGTTTAGGGTCTCGAGCAACAAGGAAGCTGAAAGTTTTGTACGAGGATATGATGTTCCTTTGAGTAAATGGAGAATTTGTACTTTCGACGTAGATGTTGCCAATTTGAGCTCTCTATGCGATCTGGACATAGAAACTAGGATTAGGGATAGGGATGGTTAAGTCATTCTTGGAATACTAATTCCAACTTGATTCATGGAATTCTGCTAAATGAGCTCAGAGCTCTAAAAGATTTTTGTTGCCTTTATAGATATGCATGATTATATGAAGCAAAGTGGTTAAGAAGGTCAGCTAGTAAGTGGTTAGCTTTCAGTCCCTTACTGCAGGCATGCAGCATGGTGATAGTTTTAAGGATAGCGCTTAAACAGAAGTGTGTAATTTCTGGAGCTATATGCTGTTTTCTTGATGTCAAAAGTTTATTGGTTAGTAAAATCGGCTAGTTTATTATCCAAGTCTTCAGTTTATCAATCTTTCCTCTGATTGGTGGGGCTCTACTATGCTCCAGGCACCATTTTTGGCAATGCTTTTAATGGTGGAGCTTCCTTACTAAGAGAAATCTATCTGAACTGGTGGACAATTATTTTTATTTAGGTGATGTGAAAGAAAAAGTATTGATGTCATTGTGTTATAGAATGTTGAATAACTTGTGTAGTACTTAATATCTAAGCTGAACTCATAAACGCTAAGGTATTAAGACTCATAGGCTACTTGGTTGACTTGAAGAGATGGTCATATCACTATAACTACATCGTTTTGTATAAGTTGAAAATGCTTCTTGTATGTCATTATTTTTGCTGATACCGATTATAGTATTTTCAAGTGTTAATTACTAGATTACCTGGTCAAATGATTTTTTTCCTGGTGAGAAGATGGTTAAATACTCGCTTTATGTGGTAATAAAGTAAAGTACTATGAGATATTAAGCTGCTGTTTCGAATGTTATTGCACAGACTTCCTCCCTTTCTGGATCTTGTTCGAATTGAAACTTCCAAATTGTAGTTCTTACAATGCTCTTAGTTTCACTGATTAATTACGGACTCGTTAATATGGGAATCGCATCCAGTGGAGTTTTTGTTAACTCTTATGGATGGGTTTGAGAAAATCTCAACACTCACACATTTTAATGGTTAGATGTTCATGGGTTGTTACAAATTATTTCTTTTGGTTCCTTTTAATAAGTTTGTGAGCAGTGTTTAAAAAAGCTACAGGCGACACAAGGCGATAGGTATACCTGTAGCTTAAGCGGGCTTTAGAAGCTGAGGCGATGGCTTTTCCATAAAAACTCTAAAACATCTTAAACTTCAAGCTAAATGCTATAAAAACCATCTTTGATGAAATAAAATCGGATTGAAAACATATTATTGTACTAAAATCAAGTTTTAGGTAGTAAGCAAGTAAATAAACCCATATCCAAGGCATCAGAAAGTACTAAATATAAGTCCGGGAATAGAAGGTTAAAGAATAGAAAGAAATCCAAGCTGAAGGATGCCTAAGGAGTGGGTCACTCAAAATCATCAATGTCATTTGCATCATCTTCTTCCTCAATGTCTAGAAAAGAAGCAAAGTCCTCGTCACCATCATCCACATACTTGTATCCTTCATCATCTTCTTCTTCTTCTGGTTGTGATCTGATTTAGAAGGGCGAACCTGAGAGCAATGACTCAGCAGGACAATAGCAACGACCCATGCACCAAGCAACAAAATAGCAACTCCACTGAAAGGAAGAAGGGCAGAGAAAGGAGGGAGAGAAGAAAGGGAGAATAGAAGGCAGAGCACAGACGTGAAGTGAAGAACACAGGAGGGCTAAAAAAACCAGAAATCTTCAAAAAAAAAATCAGAAAGTTGCTAAAATCTTCAAAATAAAATCAGAAAAATATTTTGCAACTGAAAAAAGATTAATCGGCCAAAATAAGGAAAAAACCAGAAAAGCCCATAGCTTTGGGCTTTAATTCGCCTGTGGCTTAAGCTGCGTTTGGGCGCTTTGGGTGGGCTTTTCCACCCTTGGTGCGCCTTGGGCTTAAGCCCGCTTAAGCGCGCCTGGGCTTCGCCATTTTAAACACTGTTTGTGAGAGATAACTTCCATCTATACAAACAGAGTTCAATAAAAACTCCACCGTAGCCCAACTGATTAGTATCGCAGTACTGGCAGATGTTTTGTTCTGAATAAAAAAACCTGTTTTCCCCCTCCTGCAGTAGAGATGTTTGGACGGTGGGTCTTCCCCCAGCTTGGGTGGACGTTTCTGAAGAAATAACTGCAAATGTACATCGGGCACGAATGAAAATGGCTGAGTTAGTGAAGGCTCATTCAAAGGCTTTAATGCCCTCATTTGGAGATGGGAGAGATGACCAACACCTGATAGAAACTCTTACCCACGAAATCACTGATCTATTAAGGAGATCAGAGAAAAGATTGAAGGAGCTTTCCAGAAGTGAGTCTTCAGAGGATTCCAATATAAGGAAAAATGTGCAGGTCAGTTTTTGATGTCAATATAGTTACTGTTTTAGCTGGTGTATTACTTCCTTCAACAGCTTGCTAAATAAGCTTTGTCCATGTCTTTCACTGCATGGTGCATTTGTTTGGAGCTGAACAAGGAAAGTAAAATATAGTAAATTGAAAGAAACTATCTCGCTTCAGCAAGTGAGAAATACAAGTTGCATTAGCATAATGAGAAACGTGGAGAAAGTGGAATGAATAATTGAGAAGTACCTTAAAAGTTAAAACTAGGAAGTGGGGATATGGGAAATTGAGGGAACTACCTAGACAATGCAGGGAAATGAAGAGAATAACGAAATTAATATATTAGGTTTGTATCAGCATTTTATTTGATAAATCAGATTAAATGTTTTATAGGCATTTTCCTTCCATACATGCTATATTTTACATCATGGAAGCAAATGTATCTGAACATTCTTTGTTTTATTTTTTATGCCCTTTTACAAATTCTTGACTTATGAGGATTCTTTTTGCTAGTCTAATGATGTGATTGTTACTGTGACAGCGTTCACTTGCTACAGATCTCCAGAACTTGTCAGTTGAATTTCGGAAGAAACAATCTACCTATTTAAAACGTCTTAAGCAACAGCAAGAGGTAACTGTTCTTGATGACCAGAAGTTCTCTTTTCTAATAGTGTAGAGGATTCTTTTTGCTAGTCTAATGATGTGTTGCTGCCTTTCAGTTGTTATTTTTCTTGTGTAATCTGGTGCTTGGGAGGTTATTTGCATATACGTGTAGAGGATTCTGGAATCGATCTCTAATAAATTTAGCCACATGCAATTGAGTTTGTATTATACGGTAGCAATGTTGTCTTTTGTCCTTTTTAAATAACTGGTGATTAGGGGGCACATGTAATAGTTATATCAGTGATGGAAGATTGGGAGGAAACCCATCCATGTTGAGTGTTTCAAGCATTGGAATATATCAACTTGGATTTTGGGTGATTGATCTTGGCTTCTAGAGTTCTCGTAGTTTATTACTTTGAAGTTCTTTGATCGAAAATCAGAGAGTAGATCTAACAAGCTCTATTTCAAATGGACTGACACACATATCTGTCAAACAGAGGCAAACAAATTCACACACATACGTATAGAGGATCCTGGAATTGATCTCTAACAAATTTAGCCACATGCAATTGAGTTGGTATTATCTGGTAGCATTTTCTTATGCATCCACTCCTGGACAAAGCTTATACGTCTTTACACTCCAAATTACTCTTTCCATATAGGCTATGTAACTTCTTGATTCTAGTTCAGGGGTGAGAATTCCCTTTTTTCTACTGATTTTCCTATAGCTGAAGTAACAGACTGTGACCTAAATTCACCTAATAAAGCCTAATCACAACCAGTCATTGTAACAATTAACTTATCAAAGCTTAATGGTTTAATTTGCCTACCCTTGGGTCCTGCTTCATCTAGATTGAGCCAGAACCTTCTACTGCATTCTGGACAAGGCTAGCCTCTTCTCTTGAATTCTTCTCGGAGCATTCTTTTCCATAAGACATTCTAAAGTGATGGTGTTGTTTAAAAATCAAGTATTTATGGATTGTCATATAGTTTATAAACTGACTGTTATGCACTTCTGAGAAACAGCATATGTGTTCATTGTTCAATACATAAAATTTGTCTTTATTTATGATTAAGTTCCATCATTTGTGATTTTCCCCTTATCTTTCCCTGTTTATATTTGATGTTCAGGGACAAGATGGGGTAGACTTGGAAATGACTATGAATGGAACCAGTTCAAATTTCGAAGATGAATTCAGTGATGTGGTATGGATTTCCCTACTTTCTCCATTTTTGTTGGTTATGCTATCTTAAATGCAGCTGTTCTCCAGTGTCAGTAAGCTGTGTCATTTGTCCAATATTTGTCACTACTTGGCAAGGAATATGTAGAAGCTGTCATAGCATTTTATAGAAAATATATCTTATATCATTGTATATAGAATTGAAATTTGGAAGAATTCGGAAGTTGTCTACTTGGAGCTTTTTCTTAGTTAAACTCTAAGCCTGTATCCAGTAGGGTCATTAGTATCATTGATGAACAACATGGAATTTCCAAGGGTTGATGAACTTTGCAAGATTATAGGATATGGTAGGTCAAAGTACTCAAGGTTAACCTAACATGCATACAGTATACCTGATGTTGAAGTTTTGAACTTTGATTTGTCCACGAGCGGCCTCTAAAACTTCTTTACTCTCTGTGGCCAGGATTTTGCCAAGAGCCATATGAAACTTGAGCATAGCGAACATACTACTGCACAGAGAGAGAAGGAGATTAATCAGGTATCTGATTGAACTTGACGGTCCTTCTTTCCTTCTGAAGATCTTGACTCTCTTGCCTATATAACAAATCAAATCTAATGGCAGGTTGTCCAGTCTGTAAATGAGCTTGCCCAGATCATGAAGGATCTCTCGACTCTTGTGATAGACCAGGTTACGCCCTTCCCTTGACACTTGTATGCTCACTGATTTGTTGCGCAAACTAATATTCCTGGAAGGGTAGAGACTGAAGTTGCTATACATATATCTGCAGGGCACTATTGTTGATCGAATTGATCACAACATCCAGAATGTCGCAACATCAGTTGAGCAAGGATTCAAAGAGCTTCGAAAGGTTCAGTTTCACTCTCTCCCCTCTGTACATTGTGTTATTCTTGTCAGCCAATATTAAACCTCACCTTCCCAATCACAGGCGGAGAGAACACAAAGGCAGGGGGGCATGGTAAAGTGTGCAACAGTTCTGGTCATTATGTGCTTCGTCATGCTATCACTTTTGGTCCTGAAGGAGATATTTTTCTGACCTGCCTTATGACCAACTGCGCAATGTACCGAGCTGATTCGTTATAGGCACATCGGGATTTTCACATTACATTGGTAATATACATATCGCTCCCACCGTAGGAGTCATTGGATCATCAAAGATTTGAAATTCATAGCATGTAAACTGTAACTTGTCCTATTTTCACTCGACCCCGGGAGCTTCTTCTGGGTTCATGGTTGATCATATGTTCTCAGTTCTGTCATGCTACCTTCTTTCAACATTTCTGATGTGCTGCTTTTTCACAAGGTTTATAAGATTTTTTTTTTTTTTTATGAGTTTATATATCCCCTTTAAGCACACTCCATCTGGACTGTACTCATGACTTATTAGTGTGCTATGATCAGTTTCCTTTCTTATTATATGCTACATGGACATCATTACTGAACAATTGATCATAGTATGTATATCTTAGTATATATATATAAAAAAAAGATTGAATCTTTATACATTTAGATTAGATACTCATTTCTCCCAAATCACTTTTTAGAATGTTTCAAATAAATTAATAAAAGTTACTACTAAGCTTCCAAAAAAATATAATTTCATTACTTGGATATCATTGTGAATCAACATGAATCAGATCATGGCATGCACATCTCACCTTTATCAGATGCCTAGTAGATTTTCTTACCTTTATGCAGTTAAAATAAATAAAAGTATATTGCTGTAATTACTTTATTTATTTAAAATTTGACAGTTACATTTATTTATACTCCATATTCATACACATACTGACTTACAGAAAAAAGGACAAATTCAACTTTGGGCACGAGAATCTCACCCTTACAATATTTGACCTCTTTAATTTTTATTTTGACTTTCCTGTTTAAAAATAATAGATAGTGGGGACCATCTCATCGCCGAAAGCCCAAAGCTTTTAACGCCAATATTTATTTGACCGTTAGACTCGATTTCTCTCAGATTATTCAAATTTCAAATCCGACCGTTGTCCCCCTTCTCTCTTCGACTTCAGCTTAAAACAACCAATTTTCAGTTACTAGAGAGCTCATCTCTTCTCTCTCTCACTCATTCACTCAATTGTTTATGTAATTTCCTTTCTGGGTTTTCAATTCTTAGCTTCCTCATCAAACCCTAGAATTAGAGAAAGAAACCACCGGGAAAAATGGTGGTGAAGCGAGTCTCCTCGGGGGAATCATCTCCGGTGACCATAACGGTCACCTCATCGGGGTCGAAAGCAACAGGATCTAGAAGCATAGGCCTAACGAGCCCGGTCCCACGACGCACCTCCATCTCAAACAACCCCAATTCCCCCCTCAGCGGTGGCCGAGCGAGGAGGAGCTCCCTCTCCGGCGCCGGCGATGGGGCTTCCAGCGCCGGCGGACGGTACTCGTTCGCCACCAACAACAACGACCCTGGAGAAGAAATCAACTCCGAATACCTCTCCTACACTGTCCACATCCCGCCGACGCCTGACCACCAGCCGACCTCCCTGTCCACCTCACAAGCCAGCCTCCCGGAGGAAATCAAGCCCAATTCCAGCTACCCGACCGCCAATTACGTCTCCGGGACTCTTTTCACCGGCGGATTCAACTCGGTCACTCGCGGGCATGTTGTGGATTGCTCGAATGTGGAGAGGGTGGATCAATCAATCAAGTTTGGGAAGAACATGTGTGGGATGAAGGGCTGTGATGAGAACGCAACTCAGGTGGGCAACTGTGAATGTGGATTCAAGATCTGCAGGGACTGCCACTTGGATTGCCTGTCAACTGGCGGTGGGCGTTGCCCGGGCTGCAAGGAGCCTTATAAGGATGTCGGAAGCAGCGACGAAGAGGACGACGAAGATGCAATCAGGGGAGAGGCAGAGGATCAGGCTCTGCCTCTTCCCACAAGGGGGGAGATCAGGATGGATAAGAGGCTTTCGATTGTGAAGTCTTTCAAGGCGGGAGGACAGCCGGATTTCGATCACAACCGGTGGCTTTTCGAGACTAAAGGGACTTACGGGTATGGGAACGCGGTTTGGCCCAAGGATGGGTATGGGTTCGGAGGAGGAAATGGCGGCGGGTTTGAGCAGCCACCTGATTTCGGTGAGAGGAGTAGGAGGCCTCTGACCAGGAAGGTTTCTGTTTCAGCTGCTGTTATCAGTCCTTATAGGTATGTTAGTTTCTTTCTTTGCTGATCAATTGCTTACATTTTGAGTTGTTCACATAAATGAAATGAACCTTTGCCTACTTCAGCTGCAACTGCTATTAAATTTCATGTATAGTGTTAGATACTCATAGCTATGTTTATCTGATGCATCTAGCCTTTTATTGTTGAACTGATTACAAAAATTAAGAAAGAAAAGGGGAGGTTCTTGATTAAATGGTGTCTAGACAGCATTGATTCAGCAATTGGTCTGATGAATTTTCTCAATGGCACCATCTTCATTGGAATGTAGATGTAGGCATATGTAGCTGCTTGTAGTTAGCTAATTAGTGTATGTTTGGTACCTTACACTGCAACCATTGGTATCTGGTTTACTTATATTCTTTATGAAGGGAATTGATGAATTATGGATGATTGGCATGTTAGTCCAATTATCTGACATTGAATGGACTGCTATGGTGTGTACACAGATTGCTGATGATGATACGTCTGGTGGTTCTGGGGATGTTTCTGACATGGAGGATTCGACATCCGAACCACGAAGCAATTTGGTTATGGGGAATGTCAATCACCTGTGAGATATGGTTTGCATTCTCCTGGATCCTTGATCAGCTTCCCAAGATATGTCCAGTGAATAGAGTCGCCGATCTCTCGGTACTCAAGGAGCGCTACGAGTCTCCGAATCTTCGGAATCCCAAAGGGCGGTCTGACCTCCCCGGCATCGATGTGTTTGTCTCCACAGCTGACCCAGAGAAAGAGCCTCCTCTAGTCACAGCCAACACTATCCTCTCAATCCTGGCTGTTGACTACCCAGTGGAAAAGCTTGCTTGCTACTTATCTGATGATGGCGGCGCCCTCCTGACATTCGAAGCACTCGCTGAGACGGCGAGCTTTGCAAGGATCTGGGTGCCATTCTGTAAGAAGCATGGAATAGAACCTAGAAGCCCTGATGCATACTTTGGTCAGAAAAAGGATTTCTTGAAGAACAAAGTAAGATTGGACTTTGTTCGGGAGAGGAGGCGAGTTAAGAGAGAGTATGATGAATTCAAAGTCAGGATTAACTCCTTACCTGAATCCATTAGGAGGCGATCCGATGCCTTCAATGCCCACGACGAGCTGAAGACGAAGAAGAAGCAAATGGAAATGGGAGGTAACCTGGCTGATGCCATCAAGGTACCTAAGGCAACATGGATGTCTGATGGCTCCCACTGGCCCGGAACTTGGTCATCTTCCGAGCCTGATCACTCGAGAGGAGATCATGCCGGTATCATTCAGGTACAGTCTAAACCATTCATACAGTCTAAACTCTACACCATTCATTTCAATTTTAACATCTGTGTCTTTGTTAACATTATAGGCAATGCTGGCTCCGCCAAACTCGGAACCAGTCTATGGCTCGCAAGCAGATGGGGAGAATTTGGTTGATACAACAGAAGTCGATGTGAGGTTGCCAATGCTGGTTTATGTGTCCAGGGAGAAGAGGCCTGGCTATGATCACAACAAGAAAGCCGGAGCGATGAATTCACTTGTGAGAACGAGTGCAATCATGTCGAATGGGCCATTCATTCTTAACCTTGACTGTGATCACTACATCTACAACTCCGGAGCCTTGAGAGAAGGAATGTGTTTCATGCTGGATAGAGGAGGTGACAGGATCTGCTATGTTCAATTTCCGCAGAGGTTCGAGGGGATTGATCCTAGTGACCGCTATGCGAACCACAACACCGTGTTCTTTGATGTGTCGATGAGGGCACTTGATGGGCTACAAGGTCCAATGTATGTTGGCACAGGCTGCGTTTTTCGGAGGCTTGCACTGTATGGGTTCAGCCCTCCTAGAGCCACAGAACACCGTGGCTGGTTCGGCACAAGGAAGCTCAAGCTGCTCCTTAGAAGGCCCAAGACTACCAAGAAGGAACTGGATGAGGTAGCCATGCCTATCAATGCTCATCTTCAGGAGCCATACCAAGATGATGATGATGACTTCGACATTGAATCACTGCTTCTTCCGAAGAAGTTCGGAAACTCCACTTCCTTGGCTGCTTCCATCCCTGTTGCTGAGTACCAGGGAAGGCTGCTTCAGGACCTGCAAGGCAAGGGCAACCAAGGGAGGCCAGCCGGGTCTCTGGCTGTTCCCCGCGAGCCTTTAGACGCTGCAACTGTCGCTGAGGCCATCAGTGTTATCTCTTGCTTCTATGAGGATAAAACTGAATGGGGCAAAAGGGTTGGATGGATCTATGGCTCAGTGACAGAAGATGTCGTTACAGGCTACCGAATGCACAACAGAGGGTGGAGATCAGTCTACTGTGTGACCAAAAGGGATGCATTCAGAGGAACAGCTCCAATCAATCTAACTGACAGACTGCACCAAGTCCTGAGATGGGCAACCGGCTCAGTCGAGATCTTCTTCTCCAAGAACAATGCCTTATTCGCTAGCCCGAGAATGAAGTTCTTACAAAGGGTGGCCTATTTCAACGTCGGCATCTACCCTTTCACCTCCATGTTCCTCATTGTATACTGCTTCCTCCCGGCGATCTCACTCTTCACAGGGCAGTTCATAGTGCAGTCTCTGAATGTCACATTCCTGTTGCTGCTGCTGCTGATCACACTCACTCTGTGTATGCTGGCTCTCCTGGAGATCAAGTGGTCCGGGATCACCCTCCACGACTGGTGGAGGAACGAGCAGTTCTGGCTGATCGGTGGCACGAGTGCCCACCCTGCAGCAGTCTTACAAGGCCTCCTAAAGGTCATAGCAGGAGTGGACATCTCCTTCACCCTGACCACAAAATCATCCACTTCTGACGACGCAGAGGACGAGTTTGCTGAGCTCTACGAGGTCCGGTGGAGCTTCTTGATGGTTCCTCCTATCACAATCATGATGGTGAACATGATTGCTATTGCAGTTGGCGCTGCAAGGACCCTCTACAGCCCCTTTCCCCAGTGGAGCAAGCTTCTTGGCGGCGTCTTCTTCAGCTTCTGGGTCCTTTGCCACCTCTTCCCTTTCGCTAAAGGCCTCATGGGAAGGCGAGGAAAGGTCCCAACCATCATCTACGTCTGGTCCGGCCTCCTCTCCATCATCATCTCTCTCCTTTGGGTTTACATTAGCCCTCCTGCCGGAAGCCAGAACCTTACCAGATTCGAGTTCCCTTGATCTCCATTACCATACATATTTATTCACCTCTTGTTCTCAACCAGTGATACATCAAATATGAAGTTCCTCTCAACTTCATATTGTTTGATCATCATGTAGTCTATCTAGAAGTAGTATTAGTATTCATTTTCTTGTCCAAAAGTTTTACTTTCATCCTGTAAAATGTGTCCTTGCAGCTGCATTTTCAATTGATCATCATCACAAGACAAAAACCTTAAATGCCGAATTTCGACAGATCACAAAAGAATCCTTGGCGAATTTCCAAAAGAATATAATCCTTTGGCATATGTTCTTAGCTTAGGGACAAATTCGAATGTCGTATTCGACTGATTTAAGACATCAATTGTGTTATGTAACTTTCATATATTAAACCAAAAACAATTCCAAGCTTTCAATCAATCAAAGCTTCACTTGATTAGGGCATTGTGGAATTGGCTGTTTTCAGATTCAGATTTTGCCCACCTAGAAAGGGATTCATCATAATAGCAGCTGATTGAATGAACACAAGAGGAAGTACAAAATGCACAACATCATTGATAAATTGCCTTTGCCATCCAAATTTATGATAATATATTGACCCAAAACTTATTCCACAAATTAAATCATTGGTTTGGTGGTAGTCCCACCTTAGACCCATCTGATATACTTCTATTGGCTAGAGAAAAAAGAATCCATGTTGCTTTCCCTTAAGTACTATTTGTGATTTTTATTCATTACACATCATCTTCTCTTATTTTCCATACAAAATTTGTCTTTCTGACGAGTTTTAGATTGACCTGATGAAAAATAGAGACCTAAAATAACATCCATGAGATTCTTGTTTACTTCTATGAGCTTTGTAAAATGCATCTACGACCGATCATTTCTTCTCATCGAGGAATGAGCAAACGGATCTACGATCTATTCCATCTGAGTGTATACAACACCTGATCTTAGTGCATATATCAACAGATGGAGATTTTTACAAGTATATGCTGAGTTTGTGGCCTTCCTTTCAATGAACAAAAATTAGATATACATATTTCATATAATATTAGGGAAGAAAAATGAAATGGGTGAGGAAGCATGAAAGCTAGGTATCAAGTGAGTCAGGAATGGAGGGTCCTAATTGCTTTCACTGCAAACCTGGAGGGCACTTATTCTTGCTTGGCGTGGGGTTCACAAACTATTTAAAATGCCCTTTTGAATTCCAAGGGTCCACAAATATAGCCCTACAAATTTTAAAGGACATATTCACTATTTGTATTCCTATGCATTCATTGACTTGGCCTACCATTTAAATTAGGGCTTATGTTTATATAGGTGAATTTGATGAGCTCGTAGTAGTAACTAGTAATCATGGGATTATTGAAGTATGTTAGGACTCATCACTGAAGCGGTAACTAGTTAACTCTTGAGTAACGGGGCCAGTATCTCATTCTCTTTTTAGTTAGTACAGGATTGAGAAGAGTCAAGCTGTTTGGCTTTACCGTTATGATGTTATATGAACGTTTGTGCGCTAGTAGCCTAATATATAAGCCGAGTGAGGTTCCATCTTTAAAAACAAATTGACAATAGAAGTTGGCGACCACGTGAGACATTTTTAATCTCATTACACCGGATTAAAATTTGGATCCATTAACTGCAAAACATGTTATAAAATGTAGGACAAAGAAAAAGGGTACATAAAAGATTTGAACTCGAAATCTTTAGAAGGAAAACTATGTTTTGATAATAAGACTACTAGAAGTTGATAGAATGCACTTGATCTAAATCAATTGGTTTTACGTTTTGGATGGATTGTTATTTGTTAGGTATGTTTTAATTTTGGGTCGATTTAAGTTTGACATTATTACATTGATAGAGAACTAAATCATTTAGAGTAACATGTGAGGTCATTTATATTGCCCAAATGAATTTACATTTGGTAGGGAACTCAATCTTGGTGAGTTCCTAGGTACTTCCGACGACGGCCTAGTTTCCGTCCAGAACAATATCGTTTTAGCCTGAAACGACATTATTCGATATCAGGGCCGGCCCTAGGGGTAGTCGAAATAGGCGGTCGCCTAGGGCCCCCTACCGAGTAGGGCCCCGTGAAAAAGTTATGTTATATATATATATATAATTAATGTATTGTGTATTATTATATTTACACGTAATAAAATATTTATGTAAATTTATACGTTAAAAAAAATAATTTGTGATGTGACTTTAGATATTTCGAGTAAACGATAAAGAGTGTAAGGTCTCCATCTTTCAATTATTGTTATAAATGCAAAAACGGGTAGTTTTTAAATAACAACTTATGCTACTTTAATAAATTTACTTAAATGATTATAGTATTTCATTTGGAAAATTTTGCAAAGTAATAATCTGTTTTAAAGTATTTAACTATACTTTTTTACATTCCTTGAAAAAAAATATAATATTAAAAAATATTTTTTTATTATTTCTCACTAAAAAGTTCATATTTTTTAATAGGACTTGTAAGGAAATATAATAAAAAATAGCAAACAAGTATATTGGTAAATCTATAATAGTATTTTGTTATGTTATGCCGAGAGATTGTATACTACTGAAAGTCCGTAAATTTTTCTTTTAGTGATCAAAATAAAATCTCAAATTTATAATAGTTAAATAAATAAATAAATTGTTTGATAATTTTTCTAAAAAACATATGAATATATTAATTGATCAAAATATTTTTTTTACATCGCCTCGGACCCCAAAAATCTCATGGCCGGCCCTGTTCGATATATATAATATAATATCTAAAAGGTGGCCCTCCTTTCGACTATTCATAGGCCTGTAATCAAAGAGGGATGGAATTTGATTTTGGTATCAATATGATGCACATAAAATGCTCGTTCCTAAGGCAAAGAAAAATCAATTTTGTCTTTGGTCAGACACAGCGGTAGGGCTGTATGGCGGCATGGGCATTAGTTTGATTTCCGACGCTAACGTTGCACTTGTATTTTTGTGATTTGCTGTCTACATACTTTTCTTATAGGAATGGCGATTATCTCGCCAACCACACGGTTGACGTTATTATTATCGGCTTTCGGAGTCAATGAAGCCTTCACCACCACCAACATCCATTGTCACTCAGACGATGAATATTAAAAGTTCGTCCCTTAAAGTCGTCTCTTGAATCTGTCTCTATAAGAAGGTCATCCATTCAAGCAATGGGGATGACATTGAAAGTCCATCCCTTGAAGATGTGTCAAGCGACCAATATAGTCCAAACTTGGTACACTGAAGCCTCGTCCACTTGTGTCAACCATTCAAGCGACGGATATTCAAAGTTCGTCCCTTGAATACTCGTCCATGCGAAAGTTTGTTGTATCTGGAAGCCGGTGTCGGTTGGACCTTTACCGACACCGGAAGTCGGAGAACGTACCGTGTATTTGACGATATCGGGTTGTCCCAGTAGCAAGTCGTTAATTTAAAAGGGATTATTATTATTGGGATTAGGATAGTTAAAAATCTCGTCAAATACTATACAAAAATCACTATTTCACAAAATCATAGGTATCTCAACTTTTGGGGAAAAAACCTTACTTGGTCACGATTTGGCAAACCATGAGAGCCCTTATGTAGGTAGAATTTCCCAAAAAAAAATTGCCATAAATTAGTTGTTCAGATATCAATTCGGCATTTAAAACATTTATAAACAATGGGACATTTATAAAAAAAAAAAAAGAGAGAGAGAGAGAGAGAGAGAATGTGTTTTTATTCCTTTCGATATTTTTGTTAAGGAAGTAATATTAGTTATACTATTTTAATCTTCATTTTGTAAAATTATTCTTGTAAGGACTAGTAAAATATTAGCATTAGTTTTTAATAAAATAAAATATAAAGCAGTGATAATTAAAGTTATAAGTATGGTTTTATTTATTTTCTTAACCAGTGTGAGAAATGTTTCAACAACATTGTTTTTACAATAGCAATAACAATAGATTCAGTATATTTCACTAATTATAATAGGGTTTGAAAGGTCGAGGTGTACATACCATTTCTTCAATCACCTATTCACCTATGTCGAAAGAGTGTTTTCAACTGACCCAAGTATTTTGATAGGAAAAACATATCGGCATAAAAATAAACCAACTGAAATATAAGAAAAATAATACACACTTTTGTTGTCTAATTAAGGAAGAAAGAGACATTGATGCAAACGAGCAATTGACGATGATACAACAATGAAAAATGATATAACTCCGACCACCAATTCTTCAGTCAAACTAACCCTCTTCAACTTGTATAGTATTCTTCTACCATGCTCGATCCATCGTCATTTCTTCTACAAGGTTTAACCTGATCATTTTGTTTCAAGCCTTCCTCGATCAGTCTTCTTTTACAATGCTTAATCCTCTCGTAAAAGTGTCATGTCTATAGACTGTCGTACTCGAATCTCTCTAGGGGTCGTTTGGTATCGATATCTAGATATCAAGATATCGATATCGGGTGATATCTTTGATATCTTGATATCAAGATATCGGTATCTGTATCAAGATATCGATATCGGACGATATCGATATCAAGTGATATCTCCCAACAAATCAATATATCAAAAATAGGCCAAATTTGATATCTAGATATCAATTGATATCGATATCTGGGTGTTATCAAACACAGATATCAGATATCACTTGATATCAAGTGATATACTATGGGTGCCAAACACTAGATATCAGATATCGGGGGCTGATATCCGATATCTGATATCTAGATATCAATACCAAACGACCCCTAAATAACCTAATTGTCGATCCAACAAAAAATAATAATTCCCAACTTACCCCTCTCTTCTAGATATGTAAATTACATGCAGGAAAAACACAACAAAACAATTAACGACGGAGGGGTGTCGATTTAGATAGTCTTTTAATTATTTCTTTTTTCATAATCAATCAAAATCTTATCTTTCACACAAAATAAAACGAACAAGACAGTGTTTGATACCAATTGTTGATTTGACACACTAAAGTTGGGTAAATGTTTTAATCATCTTTACAACTTCATTAACTATTCGACATTAAGATGTCATGTAGAATGTTTTAATCACAATTAACCTCAAGGCCGAGTACTACTTATACTTCATTAGTTCATTTCAGTAAACTTCAAAATCACATTGCAAATTAAGATTTTTTGTTTAAATGTCTATATAATGTTTTTTTATACAAAATTTATTTTATTTCTCCTACTATTTCAATGATCAATTCTTGTTAAACTAGCCTATCCTGGTTTCGAATTATGGTTCCGAGCCTAGGGACAACCCATATTCCAATAATTCAAAACATTGGATAATTATACCCCTAAACTTCTCTAATCGTTACTCCTATCTCTTATTTTTCATACAAAAATAAACATGGTTATCTCTATGGACTCAAATATTAACTTAGGGTAGGGTTCTAGTGAAACAGAAATTACGGTACAACAATGAAACGAATGAATACTATGTCATATTCATATTATATTATATGTATATGAACATATAAATATTATATTGTGTGAATATAAATATGATGTAAGTATGAGTATATAAATATGATATTATTTATATTCACATAACAGAATATGAATAACATCATGTTCAGATTGATCAACATAATATTCGACTAGAACTCTTACCATTAACTTATAAATATAATAGATTTTTCAATATAAAATTTATTTTCATTCAACTTACTTTAAATTACACAATTTTATACCAAATGGGTCCAAAGGTATAGATGGAAACAAGAAAGGCAAATGAGGTAATCATGAACCCAAGCTATTAAGAAAAGGTGTTTTAACTTAATGTAGAAACCATAACCAATTCAGGTCCTTGAGGAGTACGAAGAGCATAAGAAGAAGATAAAAGCACATGGCGCATGTGAGGAATTGGGGAAAGGTCGTGTATTAGTGATTTAATATTAACAATAAAATATATATGTGAGTTTAATTTGGAGGCCTATTTCTCATCTTTGGTTGCCACATGACATAACACACACAGCCACACACACAAATATGAAATTAATGGCCACTTAAAGCTTAGCCGTGGCTTGTGCCGGCAAATAGGCAAAACTCACTCCATGTTGGGTTATCTTGCAAGCTAATAACTTGTCAAGTAAAAGGCCCTCTTCACTTGCTATTTTTGTACATTTTTATGACATGTGCTTGTTTTTTTTTCAAAGTATTGGTTCAACTTTGCCACTTCTTGAATGTGTTGTGATGTGAAGGTAGATTATCCCACATCGAAAAACATGAGAATCTAAGCTTTGTATATAAACTAGTGGGCTACTCCTTTGCCAATTGGTTTTATTATGGAACCTCATTAGTTGCGCTTGATGCGTTCGAACGTGTAGACCCCCACGTTGACGGTGGTTGGTGGAGATTAAGGTTCAATTTGTTGCTTCGAACCCTTTGAGTCTCGCCCTAGTTGTTTTCAGTGACGGTCTGACGGAGGACGGTGGATCCACCACCGGTAGCCGATGTGGGTTTCCTCCTCAATCTTTTTCTCCCTCTTCGATAAGCCTGCCGATCAATCTGAAATCAAATTTCAACTTGATCGAACCAGGTTTTTATTCAATTGGGTGTAATCTTGTTCCGTGTTTACTCAATTTCTGCAAAAAGCACGGGAATTCGAGGAGGTTGATTGGGAATTAGGGATTTTGTTTTTTCTGCGATGTTGTTCCGGTTTTTATCAGTTGTTTTGTGGTTGATATTTCTACTAGATCTTCAAAGATTCTGTTTTGGTTTGTTTTGTGGTTGATATTTCTACTAGATCTTCAAAGATTCCGTTTTATCTAGATTTGATGGATTTTAGGGTTTGTCCTTCTACCCCCACCTCGACTACCCCCGCCATCCCGTCCCCAAACACTCCGGTGAGTTTCCCCAGAAAAAATTCTCCATCCCTCTCATCCCTTCTCAAACACACCCTTATATACTAAGACTCGTTATACTCATTTGGATTTGATTTGTTCTGTGGTTGATTTCTACTAGATCTTCAAAGATTCTGCTTTATCAAGGTTTGATGGATTTTAGGATTTTTGTTAGGGTGATTGGACAAATGGTAACTGATTTGTTATTAGGATTAAATATAATATAATATGATTTTTTATTAGGATTAAATATAATATAATATCGGTCTTTCTTTCTATCCTATGCCCTGGCATAGGCTAAGAACCTTAAAAAAATATCAAATTGGCAATAGAAGCTTAGCACACAAGTCGAGTGAAAGTTTCATTCTAATTAATTGACAATAGGAGTAGTCCACCGACTTATATACTGAGGCTCGTTATGCTCAACTTTTGATGTGGATTATTTGTGATCTCATTCACGTACATCTCAGCACACCCCCGCAAGTATGATTTTTTTTTTCTTCTTCTTATATTTGTGATATGAACTTGTATGTGAATGATTGTATCCTCTTTTCAATTCGATTTTGATCCTACAAAATAAGTGACACTAAGAAAAAAAAAACAATGAAATTATTAGATTTGAAATAATTTGGAATAAAATAAACTTTTTTAAGGGTTCGTTTGGTTGAATGCGGGAAGTACAATTCCCAGGAACTTACTTCCTATGAATTGAATTCCCGTGAAATGCACTTCCCATAAATTAAAAAAAGCTGTTTGGTTGAATTTGATTTTTAGTAATATAAAGAGGAAAATAAATAAATTCATGTTAAAAAATGGGGGAAGTTGAACTTACCCCCTGTGTAAGTGAATTTCGTACGATTTGTAGGAATTGAAATTCTTAGGAAGTTGAATTCCTGTATCATTCTGTCAACCAAACACAGGAATATATCCTACTTCCTGGATTTTTTAACTTCCTGTGTTTTTAATTGACTAACCAAACGAGGCCTACAAACAATACACAAAAATATTGATAAAAATCTAAAAAGCATCCCAAATTAAGCACATTTGATTAAAATAAAGTACAAATCTAATACCAGCAATCCACTTTCACCAAAAACCCATTTATGATCATCTAATTTTGTACCTTAAAAGGCTTCAAATCTTTACCAATAGTGAATTTGGAGTTGTCTTTAGTATTTTTATTAGGTTGCCCATTGGCCCCATTTTACAACGCCCATTTTCCAGTCTAATTAGAAGTTTCAAATTCGACTTCTCATTACCCACGTTCTACATCTTATCTAATTTAGTTATACATGGTGCAAAATATGTCACTACAAGTATAAAAATGTAGATATTACTGTATTATTTATGAAATTTTTTAAAGAAATTAGTGAAGAGACAATACAAGCAAATGAATTATTCCTCATATTACTAATTGATTTTAAATAAAACATCATTGTATTTATGTGTTGGGCTTGATTTTAAATACACATAACTCTCGATCACAAGTTTCAATATATTCTAAAAGAAGCTAAAAACTATATAAACTATTTTTTTTTATTAATTTTTTTTATATAATTTCATTTATATGATTTTTAGTTTCTTAAAAAAAAGACAAAATAATAAAGGGGTTTTGACCGAGATAGTATCTATGAATCAATTTTTTTTAAGACCTACACCATATCATAATCTTGGTAGATAGATATAGTTTTCCCTTGTAAATAAAGTGTGAAGAATAAATGCATATGAAGTAATGAAGGGTCCAACCCCCTTAAAGTAGATCCTCAAGGTCCCTCTCTGCATCAAAATCTAAAGAACTCGTCCTCTCCTTTTTCTAGGTGAGTGTATTTTTCCCCCTTCTTTTCTTTTTCTACCTTCACATGCTAAGAGTACTTTGTTAGTTTATCTTCTTCTTCTTTTTTTTTAAAAAAAAATCAGATTTAACTTTGTATTATTGTTACATCTTAAGAAAACAAACAAGCAAAAAGTTTCAAAAACAAAAAATTAGAATTAGGTGGAAGAAGAGCTCTTTTTCACATGATAAATTAAAATTTAAAGTGTTAGTTGCCTTGTCATCATCATTAGTATATAGTCCTCTTTCAAATTAATAAATCCAACTCTACAAGTTTTAAAAACACAATAATAATATTATTATTATTATTGTTAAAAAGCACTATAAAATAAAAGAGAGACCATCTTGCATTGCACCACGCAACATATATATACCTTTCAATAATATTTTTTTAAAACATCAATAAATAAACAGTCTCCACCGACACTTGTTAAGCAGTCCCTTTTTATACTCCGTAACTTTTATTCAATTATTTGATTAGAAAGTTAGATGTCATCACCCATTTTTGTAGTAGTAAATTATGTGGCGTTGAATTCATGGGAGAACAAAAACAACAACAACAACAAAGATTGATTTACAACATTTTTTACAGGGATAGGTTAAAAGGTTAGTAAAACAAATCACGTGCAAGGAAATTGGGTTTTTAACTCTGCCGTAACTGGGCAGGTGGGCCGCCAGGTGGAATCATGGGCCTATGCCAGCTCCCACCGGTGGCCCACATGTGGCCCACAAACCTCCTCTGTTGGATACCTCAGCTCAGCATCTACCAAACAAGTAGAGAGTGGCCCCCAGTAGGCCCCACTTTCCATGATGTGAATCATTGAATAGTGAACCATCAAAATGTGTTGGCATGGAGATGATGAATTTGATGATATTGGTATAAACTGTTAAAGCTTGTGTGCAAACTTCAGGTAATAAAACTCAAGTTTGGATGGTTTGGCACATTGCCAAAAAAACAATGTTGGATGAATCACAAGACTTTGTATCTACATTACGCACTCACGAAAACTTAAAGCGTGACTCAAAAGCACGAAAACTTAAAGCGTGACTCAAAAGCCCCTAAACGCGATGCTTCCAGCGCTGCCTTCGCATTTAGGGTCTATTCAGAACACTGAATGCAACATTGAAGCACCAGCATAAGTAAACATGGACATATCAGTACAACTCATTCAAAGTTCAAACACAAGCCCCAACACACAATCTGCAGCAGTATCCAGAATCATCACATTCACCAAGATCTCACAGGTCACACCGCCTTGGATTCAAAGTATACTCCGTATAAATTACTCCGTAATAAGTTGCAATTGTCTCCGTAATCAAGGTCAGGAATATGATAAAAATAACACTTGAAATCTGGTTGTATCAAGAGGATTAGAGGACAGAGGCAGCTCATGCATACACAGAAATCTAATTCAGCTCTGCTGGAAATGCTTATTAAATTAGGGTTGCTCACCTGGCACACAGCCAAGAAGTACTACTGTACAACCCAATTTAGATGTTTAAACCCACATGCTCTACTTGTCAGTAGCACCCCCTGCAACTTGCAATTTCATATTTCATCATTCCCAATTTCCATATTAAGCAAATAAGCATCCAACCAGCTTCTTCAATTAGGGTTTTTAGTATTCACCCTAGATAGATAACAATAAGTTTTCTGGGTTTCTGATAAATCTGCAATAACAATGACAGTATCACATTCACTGATTCACAGAGGTATTTAATTCAAGTTTCTGGGTATTTGAAAAGCAGTTCAGCTTTATTTAATGGTGATTAGCTAGCTCCCACTACAACACCCTCAAGTGGACTGCAATAAATAAAATACTACTGGTAGGGTGGACAGTGAAAATCAAGTAACTATGCTAATGAATTCAATTCAAAGTAGTCCAAGTATGTCTCTTACAAAGAAGATGAATGACAATTGACAAACAATTACAAACTCAACCTTCTAATCTTTTTTCATGTCTTTTTCCCCCCTTCCATGTCTGCTTATTATTCAAAGCCACCAGATACCAACAATGGAATTTTAGAATTACAGATCTCTCTCAACACAACCCAACTGAACTGAACTGATGGTGATGACAACAGTACTGATCATATGCATACCCACTAATACTACTAAGATGATGATGGTGGTGGTGGCAATTTGACATCCCAAAAAATAACAAAATGAATAGAACAAGAAGATGAAAAGAAGAGATGGAGATTAAGATCACAAAAGGGAAAAAAAATGCAATTTACTGAACAAAAGAAGGTGATCATCTGTGGAATTTACCAGCTGAAGAGTGTCCCCCTGTTCACAGCCCACCGGTCACCACCGCCGCCCCAAACGACGTCGTCTTTGGTCAGGTTATCTTCATCCTCAAGACGACTGATCATACAGATCATACGGAGCCCAGAGAGAATCCAGCGGGCAGGGCCGCCTCTCATCAAGGCGAATCCATGGCTTCCCACTTCCACTCCAATGCAAGAGGCTGACAGGGCCAGGGTGTAGATCTCGGCAACTTCCCCTCACATTATCACCTCCAAGGCCGTGCTGGTTCCACCGGTGCTCGATCGGAGCCACGTGGCCGGCGAACACCAGCAGAAAAGGAGGCAGAGACCCTAACTCGTAGATCCTCCGGCCGCTCTTCTGGATCTCCATCCACCTTTCGATCCTCTTCGTGTAACCGACCCGCCTCCACCGCTCCAGATCCATCACCATCACTCCCGTGTTGAAGTAGCACGGCACTCTACCCGCGAACGCGCCGGAGAATCGATCGTCTGACCAGAATCCGGAGGTGAAGTACTTGGTAAAGTTGGCGTGGCAGTATTCCGGCGCGCCAATGGTTCTGGATGCCAGGTTCGTCCGCCAGAGCTTGGCGATGTCGTCGACTACGACCAGGTCGGAGTCGAGGTAGATCACTCGCCGGACGCAGGGCTCAAGGAGGTCGGCGAGATAGTTCCGGGCGTAATTGAGCGGCTGCTCGAGCGCCTGACGGACGGAGGTGGAAATCAAGGATTTGACAATCTCCGGATCGAAGTAATAGACCTTGAATTTTAGTTGCGGGAAAGTTGACCGAACTAGGGTTTCGAGATTCGTCTCCGACACGACGAAGTGGAAGAAGACGTTCTCGGGGCAGAGAGAGTGCTGGAGGACGGAGTAGACGGCGGCCATGGATCCCCTTAGGTACTCGACGTCCAGAGTGATAGCGACGTGGACCAGCGAAGGGTCACAGGCGGAGAACGACGAGCCGCGGGAGACGGAGGCGCATTCGCCGGCATTGTGAAACGCCGACGCCTGGCGGAACGATAGAGACTTGCCGGTCGCCGACAGGGAGAACGGCGGATTCTGAGCGGTGGCGGAGAGGCGGCGGAAGTGGGATGAGGAGCGGATGGCCTCGGCCGGCGGGAACGACTGCCGTGACGGACAGAAGAGGATCATGACCATAGCGAGCGAGAAGAATCCAGAGAAACGCATGGCGCGGAGCATCTTAGAGCGGCAGAAATGGCGGTGGTGGTGGTGGAACCCTCGCGGATGATTCTTCCTCTCGCAGTTGTGGAAGAAATCAGACGATCTTGATTTGAGGAACACGAGGGTTGCTCGGAGGTCCGCCAGAGTTTTCCGTTGTTCCTTTCTCTCCCTCAGAGCACAGATAGAAAGAAATCTTTCGATTAATCACCGAATCCAACGATTTCAATAATCAATCGAATCCGAAATCCAATGAATCTTTGTTTCCCCCAAATCGCAGTGAATGCGAAATCCGTCTTTCCACACCAGGAATCAGAAATCGAATGCCGTGGGAACGAAGCGAAGCACAGGAAAGTCGAATGCCGGCAGATGACAGAAAAGCAATTGAGAATCCCCCATGGGAGAAATGGAGGAACAAAGGAGAAGCCACAACAGGGGAGGGCTCGGTGCTAGTTTGCGCCGACGTGGTTCGCAGTCCAGCCCATCCCCCAACCCCCGAACAAACTCCTTCTTCTTCTTCCTCCCCCTCTTCGGGAAGCTTTAATCGGAGAGCTTTAATGGCGGAAAATAGGGCTTCAGAAACAGATAACTCTTAAAAAAAGGGGGGGTATCTTCCTCTCGCCGCTTGTTCTATCTTTTTTTGTTCAGTTTTTGAGGCTGTGGGGGGAGAAAGTGAAACAGGAGGGTTGCAACGCAACGCATAAGAGATCGTATCGTATTTGCTTCGTTTTTATTTTTTATTTATATTTATATAGTTTTTCTTCTTCTTCAGTTCTTCTCCTTTTTTTTTAATTATTTTTTACCAAAATGGCCAAACAAAATACTCCGTATTTAATTGAATAAACATATGCTTAAAATTATAAGTATGTTATACAATTGATTATTTATATTTGATGCTATCAAAGTATGACGACTCTCTAAAAACATCTAAATCTAAGGTTTTCACAGTTGTTCTTCAATAAACTTCTTGATTCTTATTTTCTTTTTATTTTCCTCTGTGTTTCACTTGTTCGGCTTAATTGTATTCGTAGTCTTATCTGTTATTTATGTTTTTTTGGTTGTTTTTATTTCATAATGATATATTAATTGATTAATCTATCAGTGTCTCAATCAACTAGAATTGTCTGATATATCTAATTGATTTACTTGTTAATAAAATTGATATTTGATGGAAGAACGAGTGTATAAGAACCAATAAGTGAAGATAAATGGGCAATTAAAATAGAGATTGTATAATTAAAAGTAATTAATAAAATAGAAATGGGGAGAAAGGACCAGCTGGCCTGTTTGGATGTGACAAATACGTCCCTAACAAATCATAACTGTGAATTGCAAAAAAGGTATACATATAACAATGCATCTTCTCTGTTCACATGGGTAGTCTATTTGTTTGATACATACCTTCATTTTGCTATAGTTCCGAATTTTAAAAGGTATAAATACATATATATATACTATATATATTACTCCGCATTAATTTTAAAATAGTAGATTTGATTTCTTTTCGGTGCGATTTTGGTTTTTCTGCAATGTGAGTTGGGCCTTTTGGCCCTCTATAAATAAGCCCATGTTGTTATGCATCTTTGACTTGTTTGTCCAGTGTTGTGTATTATATGATGTTATTTGGGTAAACTACATTAAATCACCCCTTAAATAAGTCATTTTACACAAAACCGCTCCTTATATTCATAATTATCGAAAACCACCCACTTAAGCAACTCCATTCGAAGGATGTCAGAAGAGTGGAGGCGTAGCAAGTTAGCCCATGTATACAAGAACAAGGATGATGTGCAACAATGCGGGAATTACAGAGGTATTGAACTCCTTAGGCACACGATGAAGATTTGGGAGAGAGTCATTGAGCTGAGATTGCGAAGGGTTATTTGTGTGTCCGAGAATCAGTTTGGTTTTATACCAAGACGATCGACTACAGAAGCGCTGCATTTGATGCGGGGACTGGTAGAGAAATTTGAAACCTGGACGATCGACTACAGAAGCGCTCCAATAAAATAGCCATAGAGCTCCTATCCCCTATAGACATTAATATTATATCATCAGCATAAGCAAGGTGGGATATTTGCATATTTTCACACTTTGGATGAAATTTGAAACCTGGAAGTCTAGTCTTGCATCTGAGAATTCTAGATAAGTAATCCACAGACAAGACAGATATGAGGGGAGATATTGGATCTCCTTGTCTTAACCCTCTTTTACCATGAAAATACCCTTGCAGGGAGCCATTAATACTAATGGAAAAAGAGGGAGAGCAAACACATTCAATAATCCAGTGTATGAAAAGAGGAGGGAAGTTAAGGTGGAAAAGCATTTGTCTGATAAACCTCCAAGATATAGTGTCATATGCTTTTTTTAAATCAAGGTTCAGGATGCATCTTGGACTAATTCTCTTCCTAGTGTATTTCCTGATCAATTCCTGGAGAACGAGTATGTTTTCATTCATGATTCTTCCTTCAATAAAACCAATCTGAGAGGGAGAGATGATAGATTTTAGGATAGGTGACAGTCTGGCTACTAATATTTTAGTGATGATTTTGTAAGAGATGTTACAACAGGATATGGGTCTAAAATCACCAACATTCTTAGGATTAGCATTTTTTGCAATTAAGGCAATAGAGGTATGGTTGGTTTGTTTTAGGAGGCTTCCTGAACTGAAGAACTCCAATATTGCATTGGTTAGTTGGGTTCCAATTGTGGGCCATGTATCTTTAAAGAATTTGGAGGTGAAATCGTCTGGACCAGGAGACTTTTCATCACCAATACTCCAAAGTGCAGCTTTTATTTCCTCTGGTGTGACGACTCTAAGGAGCTCAGGGTGTCTGTCATTACTCAGGATTGCTCCTCCATCTCTCACATATCTAACCTCAACATCTGCAGTTGGCTTTTCAGTACCAATTAACCCAGTGTAAAACTTAACAAATTCTTCAGCTACTTCATTTAGAGATAAGGTTTCAAGTACATCATCTTTGATCAGGGAGTTGACATGATTTCTTCTCATATTTTTCTTCATAACTCGATGGAAGTAAGCACTGCATCTGTCACCTTCAAAGGTGTGTTTGGTTTTAGCAAGCTGTGACAGGAATTTAAATTCTGCTTCCTTAAGACTGTTTGCCTTTTTCTTAGCCAACTCCATAGCTTGGATTAACTCAGAAAAGGTAGAGTCATTCCTAAGATCCATGAAAGCTTTTTCATAGTCCTTGTAATGGCTTCTTCAGATTTTGTAGCTTCTTACAGAGGAGGAACTGTTGTGAGCCATTACCATTATGGTTCCAGTTATCAGAGACAAGTTGTTGGAAATTTTCACTTTGCCCCCACATGTTGAAGTATTTAAATGGGCCTCTTTTGGATCTCTGTTGCTCCAGAACTTCCACTAGTACTTGGCTATGGTTAGAGAAAGATTTGAGAAGTAGGAAGGTAGCTTTGCAGTATAGGTTAAGTGTATCCCAGCAACCATTCACCATTACTCGGTCGATTTTTGTTGATTTGGAACCTTTAAACCAGGTGTGATCTAGCCCTTCACTGACTGTATCATGCAAGTCCAGTTCTGCACACAATTCCCATAGATCAGAAGTCTCATAGGCTGTGATTGAGGCACCATTCTTCCTTTCACAAGATCTCATTATAGCATTGAAGTCACCCTGTACTAACCAAGGAGAACTTGTGTTTTCAATTTCTTCTACCAAATTTCTCCAAAGACCCCTTCTCTTGACTATAGTATGAAGTCCATACACTTGAGCAATTTCAAAGCATTTCCCAACTGTCTTGCACAGTAGTTGCCCACATATGAGTTGGTCAGTGATCCTTCTAGGTCTGAACTCAACTCTTCGAGGGTCCCAGATGATGATTATTCTTCCAGCAACACTATAATCAAAATTATGTATGAAGCTCCACTGTCTAAAGCTCGTTTTCATTATGGATTAGAGCTTGGGTATGTTCAACTTTGTCTCCGGTACACCTAAGAAACTTATATTCTTTTATCTCAAGAACTTTGTAACAGCCTTGTGCTTGGGGCTGCTGTTAAAACCCCTAACATTCCAGGAGGCTATTATCATTTATTCCTTCTTAGGAGGGTGCTAGGCCCTTTTTCTTTTGCCTGTCCACCATCTGAGCTGTGTACTGGCCAGTACGTCAAACCTAAGACCAAATCCTTCTTCTCTCTGTCTTTTTGTACCATATCTTCATCCTCTTCACTATCATCTGTGGTCAGCTCCTGAGTATTACTTTTTAAAGTAGCTGTCTGTCCTTGCTTGTTCAGCCTTCTACTCCTTCTCACCTCAATGCAGCTTTGTTCCTTTTCAGTAGTTTTCATTCCAGCCTTTTCTTTGGATGTACTGACTTCTATGTCCTTGTCTTTACCAGTTTTCCCATTAGTCAATAGCAGAATTTCAGGCCCTTGAACCATAGTAGTCAGCTCCTCGTTCACCTTTTCTAAGACTTGGAAAAAGTTATCATCAGCAAGAGACACTTTTTTCTTCTTGCTTCTTTCCTTTTCTTTCAGTGTGTCATTCTTTCTCATCTCTTCTTCAACTCTTCTAGAGGATTCAATGTATGTCTGTTGGATATCTTCCAAATCCTCAGCTCTTGCAGGGGGAGGAGATTTTTTTCTTCTTTGGTAGACTTGGTTTATTTTTTCTATGGAGGAAAAAAGAGAGGATTTAACATTTGTCATGGTGGATTTGAAACCAGGGGAGGAGTTCTTTGGGAGTATTTGGATGATGGTCCACGGATAGACATGGGTGAGATGCTATGCTCAAGTCCTGGTGTGGGAAGGAGAGGAGGGTGGAAGTGGGGGTTGGGAGGTGTTGTGGGGTGGGGATTTTGGTCAACCTGGCATTGAGTGATTACAGTAATAGGGGGGATGGGAGGGTTCTTTGAAGAAAGGGTGGGGGTTTGAGATGTAACAGTAGAAGGGTGTAAAGTGAGAGGGGGGTGGAGGAGGGGTCTGAGAAGGAGGAGGTGGGTCAGCATGGGAGGTTTTAGCCATAGTGCTGGGTTCAAAGGAGGAGGAGGGTTGGGAGGATGGTACCCCTGCAACTGAGGAAATAGATTTTTCTTTGTAGATTCTCTGAGGTGCAGCATGAGATTTTGATCTGTTGTCTACAGCAGCACCCTTAGCAGCAGGACACTTGTTTGTTTCATGACCATATGTTGTACACCTATTACATCTTGGAGGCAAATTCTCATACTCTATGAAACAGGTGTGGTCTGGGGCATCATCAAACTCAATGTTCACCATTCTCCTGAGTTCTTTAGAGCAATCCATGTCAACCAGAACTCTAGCATAAAGTTGTTTAGACCTATCTTCAGTATACCCATCAGTCATTATGGGGTCACCTATCTTGGAAGCAATTTTTTCAAGCAACATAGGGTTCCAGAATTCTGTTGGCAACTTGTGGATCCTTATCTAGACAGGGAGACTAGAGAAAAGAGCCTTATCAAAGGTAAATATTTCAGGCACACACTTAAGGAGTAAGGTGTAGCTTGGCCCTATAAAGGGACCCTTCATCAGTATTTCATCCCTATCCTCTTCATTGAAGAATTTGAACATTAACCAGCCCCCTTGAGCATTATATTCATGTTTTGGCCAGTTTCTTTTTAAATTTGCAATTGCATCAAATCCTGGGAACCTACCAACCACATAACCATCCAAAGCAAAGCCCCAGGCTTCCTCTAAACTCAAACAATCATTCTTAGTAGCCTTGACAGTATCACCATCTCCAGAATTCTGATAAGATAACTTGAAGCCTCTGGATCTTCTGTTTATTTCAATCAAAGGAGATTTTGTAGCCCACGCTCCTTGCATGTGGTTGGGGGTACTAGAGCTGGGGTGGTTGCCTTGGGGAGGGGGTGAGAGTTGGGGAGGGTCTATATGCTTTAGCAGGGGTGGGTTCCTGGGGAGGAATCGGTGGCTCAGTTTGTAGGGTGGTAGAAGGGTAGTGTGAGTTTTGTGGGTTAGGAACCTGGACCTTTGCTTATGTAGAGCTCATTGGATCTCCATCCAAACTAGTCATTAAGCCTTCATTCAGGTTGGCTTCTCCTGCAACACAGGGAATGCTATCAGTTGTGGTTAGTTGGGGGATCTCAGAACCGGGGAGGCCATGGTTTAGGTTTTGATCACTAGTTTCCAACAGATTAGTAACATTTTGGTGTCCCTCCATTGGGATCTTTTGTGCATTATCTATCATATCAGCTATTTCATGAGGAACATTAGGATTTAAAGAATATTGTCCCTCAATTGGGATCTTCTCTACCATAGAAGAGATAATCTGTCCCTCCATTGGGATCTTTTGCACTTCAAGTTCTAACCTAGAGGACCCGGCTAGCTCCGGGGGAAGGGAGGAAGAGTGACATACCTCACCGTATTGAAACGGTTCGAATAGAGGGGGATTAGAGGAACTTGGCTGTGTTGGGTGTGTCTCCTTGGTCGTCTGAGCAGGCTTGAGCTTGGTGGCTGATGAGCTTTTGGGTAGAGTCCCTAGAATCGTCATCTTTGAGGGTGTGCTGACACCCTTTGCACCAGGGATTGGTGTCGGAGTGAGCTGGACCGACCATCGTCTATTTCCTGGAGGTTGCTCCTTCTCCATGGGAGTTTGTCAGGAAATCGCGTTTGTCGGAAGCCTTCACAGCTGAAATCCTAACCCAAATTGGAGCTTTCCTCCAAACTGGAAGAAATCACAAATTGGTAAGGCTCAGTGCTCGTATCCCTTGTGCTGGCAGGAACCCTAGCTCAATTTGTGTGTTTCTTTTCCAGGGGTTTAGAGCTGGAATTGGTAAGGCTCAGAGGACGAGAAGTAAAGGGGAGAGAGGATCTGAAGTCAATTTCTTCAAAGAGAGATGTTTGAGAACCCTCTTCAAGGAATTACGATATGAGCAGGTTTCCGCCCTAGAGCTGTAGTACAAATTGGGGATTTCTTCTTCAGTGGGTTACAGCTCAGATTTGTAAGGCTCAGAGAACCTGGGGGGATGGGAAGGAGGTTTCAGTGGTCAATTTGAGCAGAGGAGGTGTGAAGCCGGCCCCCCGAACAAAGTTTCGTCGAGGACACCGTTCACTATGTGTAAAACACAGTGAGGAAGGATAGAGGGGGAAAGGAAGAGAGGTGGAGAGTGGAGGTGGAGAGGAGGGTTGGCTAGGGGGGAAGGAGGTTTTCCGGCGACAGAGCGCCGTCAATAGGGTAGCTCAGAGGAGGTTGAGAAGGACGGGTCAACAAAAGTCAAACAATGGGATTTCAAAATCAAATGACCGTTGGAAGGGTAATAGCTATTAGCATGTGAGTAACGCTAGTTTCTGAAGTAGTAACGGCTAATTTGACAAAGACAGAAGTGGCAGGGTAAGCCCAGGGTAAACGGCTCCGGCTCAGCGCCGGCGATGGCGCCGCCGCCAAGGGTGGAGGAAGTTCGAAATATTCAGACCATAGGGGGGAGGAGACTAGAAAAATGGGAGGTAAGGGGAGAAGGGATGCTGGAGGAAGACGAAGGAGATGGCGGCAGTGCAATAAATTTTCGGTAGCTAGGTAGGATGCAATAAATGTCGAAGAGTTTAACTTCTTTAAGTTTCACAATGGCAATGAAGAAACCAGAGAAGGGAGAGAGGAGGGAGATGTTGATTTCCGACGAGGAGAGAAGCCGAGAAACCGAGAACAAGGTCGGAGGAGCTCGCCGGAGCAAGGGGGAAGGCAAGAAGGAAGAATCCTTCTTTGAGAGTTTCTCTCTCTAACCACCCGCTTATTACGCCTAAACTTCCATTCGAGCGCACCCCTATATATATATACTTGTTAAGAGGTGTGACATCGAAAGTTAAACATAACAAACCTTAATAAATAACTTGGTGAACTACTTTCTTTTTTCCACATATATATCTCAACAATACTAAAACAAACTCCTATTAAATACTAAATCCATTATTTGTAAATGCTCAAAAATAAGATTTTAACTAAAAGTGCCCAATTGCTAAATAATTAAAACTGCTTTAAAGGAGATTTTTTAAGTATACTATTCTATCATTCGTAAGATGCCTCCGATACTACAATCATTGAAAGATTTAACTGAGACGTCTACATAGTCGTTTTCATTTAGCTGTTCTTTGCGGTTTGTTGATTTGATCATTGTCTGATGGGCACGTTTTAGACCAATTTTTTACATTGATTACTAGTTGATGAACCAGACTTTCAATAGAGTTATTTATGAGTCTAGCTGTTGAAGATAGTGTTATTCCTTGTTTCCCAAGTCTGCAAATAGATCATAAGGAAAGGAAAAAAAAGGCTCCCCAGTCTTGTTTGAAATGGCTTGGACAACCAATTTGGAGTATGATCAACTTGTCCAGAAAGTTTGGAGTAACAAACTCAAAAGATCTTTTAGCTACAAACTAATGCAAAAACAAAAGCTTTTTAGAAAACTTCACCAAACACTGATGCAAGCATCACTCAAGTAACATCTTTAAACAACTTTCAAAACTTGACCAAGAAATCATAAAACTACAACAAGAAAACTCGCGAGAGACTTTTTCATCCCAACAGGCTCTAAAATTAAATCACCTAGAAAACAAATGCTACCAATTGTTATCCTTCAATCACAGATTCCGAAAATAATGAGCTAGAATAAAACACCTCCATTTAGGAGATAAGAACGCAAAATAATATCTAGCCACGACAAAAATTAGAACATTCAATAATAGAACCAATAACTTCCAAACCAAAAATGGAAATATAATTGAGGATAAAGAAAAATAAAAGAGGAGATCAGAAATGAATTAATGGAGACATTTAGAAATGCCCCGGACAGGGTGGTCTAGTGGTGTGGAGCAAGAGGGCCGGTGGTAGGGAGGTCACGGGTTCGATCCCTGCCTCCGCCCTTCTCTTTGGATGAAAATTCAAGGTTTGCCTTGCTCCATAACAGTGGGTCGAGCCGGTCGACGCAAGTCGGTTTACTTGGTATGTGGCTCTTGCCAGTTGGGTCACGTGCTCAGGATTTACCACCGAAGGTGAGTTCCTTGTCATAAAAAAAACATTAATTTAGAAATAACGAATGAATAAAATGAACAACTTATTAAAAAAAATAGACACTGAAATTAAGGAATATTCTTCTTGGTGGATGATAAGACACCAGGTCCAAACATATTCTCACCAGACTTTTATAAACATTACTAGCATATTATGGGCCATTCTGTATGTAAAATAGTTTGCGTTCTTGCACTACTTCCAACGTTTCTAGGAGTTCTCCTAATTGGTTTGGGGCGTGGAGTCCGGAGTCGGGACTGGATGAGGTCGAGGTGGTGCTTTCTGTGTCACTCCGTATCCGGGAAGGAGCTTCCTTCGAGTTTCGTCTGCACTACCCACATGATATAGATTCATGTTATATCACTGGTCCGCGATGCTACTGTTCGGTGGTGCTTGACTTCGTTCTTCACCGACATCCTCAACTTATTGGGAGTAGTTATGCTTAGGTCGTCTTATTGTGGAGTTTGCATCTATTTGTTTTATTGCGTCTGTTTTCTGTTTTTACTGGATATTTAGGTGGTTTTCGTCTATCGACTCATCGACCTCTCGAGAATCGGATTTTTCCAGATCTCGAATCTTTATTTAATTAAAAAAAAAGGATTAGACTAGGTTGATTATGTGAAATGACTTTAGACATTTACCCTATTATTTACTCCATCCGATCTAAAATATCAGACTTTTTACTTTTTACCACATATTTTGAGGAGTTAAAACTATATAAAATATTAATTTTTTAAAAAACAAATTTATTATTTATTACTAATAAGTAGTGCTTTTAAATTACTCACAATCAACCCCACAAAAACAACAAATTCTAACGCTTGGATATGGAAGACGAATGTGCCAACAAAAGTTAAGAATTTTCTTTGGAAGTTAAGCCAAAACGGTCTCCCCACGGCTCTTCGTCTTCGTCCACCAAAAGTTAAGAATTTTCTTTGGAAGTTAAGCCAAAATGGTCTCCACACGGCTCTTGGTCTGGCGCATAGAGGTGTGTTGGTACCGACTACCTATTGTCTTTGTAATCACTTCTAAAAGGACAATATCCACTTATTCTTTGAATGTCCATACAATAACTTCCACCCACAACTTTCTTATGAAAATGCGCATTTGGTTTCGGACATGATTACTGACTCCGAAGATATACAACAGATTCTGTCTGTCTTAGGATCCAAATTATATTGAGAAAGGAAAAGCAGGAGATTGCATTTTGATGGTGGACACAATCTGGTATAGTGGTATGTCATAAACCATTTTATCTTTAGACAGAAGATCGAGACTCTATTATGGGGTGAGAATAAAAAAAGTTATTGAAAATCATCGACACAACTGGGAGAAAGTTATTAGCTTGGACGTACACAATCTTGATGGAGCAACAACAACTACAAGAGGAAAAGATAAAAACAGTTTTATGTCTACAATAAAAAAAATTGCAAATGGAAAAAACCTCCAAGGGGAACATTTAAATTAAACTTCGATGGCACAACGAACTGGTAGTCTGAGAGCTCTATCTGGTTTGTTATCCGTGATTGATTAGGTCGTCCCATTAGTATGGGCAACCAAGTGCTCAAACTCCTATCCTTGCGCGGGGGGGGGGGGGGGGGTGTCGGAGTTTCGAAAGCTTGTGAGCTTTAGTTAGAAAAAGTTATTGTTGAAGGAGACTCCTTAATTGATACTAGTAATTATTAAACATCTAAGACAAAAATCTAAATGCCGATGGAAAATTGAACTCATCATGTCCGATATTAAAACTCTTATGTTGGGCGTGAAGAAAGTTTCTTTTCTTCACACCTCCCCTATTTTGGCAATCGATTGACTGATAAAGTTGCACACCTTAGCTACTCGGCCAGGGGTCCCGACTTCCAAAACGATTCAGGTACCGTACCTCATCCATCATGATGCTATCGGGTAGAATCTTCTCACCCGAATTCTTGCCCAATAAAAAAAAGTTTTAATATTATCTAATAATCAACACCAAGTTCAACAAGAGGAATACCAAAGAAGACTCGAAATTCATGGTGGCTGAGAAATTCAATTTAAGAATAAAAAAGAATGATAAATTCAATTAAACACAACATCAAGCACATCTAAACAGACAAAAAAAGCCCTATTTTGATCGAAATCGGAAACAACTCCCTTAGCAGACCAAAACACCCCTTCCTCAATAAGAAAACATGCCATAAAAGTCATCTAGCACATGACCAAACAACTCCCAACGAACCAGCTCACCAAATGAGCCCTCTGGACAAAAAAACAACCGTTTTTTTTAATATGCTCAAAACTATATAAAATATTAATTTTTTTTTAATAAATTTTTTAAAATAATTTCAAACTTATTAATAATAAGTTTGAAATTATTAAAAAAATAAATAAAAAGTTGATATTTGATTCGGAGTATAACTTTTAGCTTCTTAAAAAACGTATAATAAATAAATAAATTTGTTTTTTTTTATTAAAAAAAAATTCTGCCTTGGGGAGCATTAGTCCGGCACGAACTGAGGGCGGTTTGGGGTCCGCTCCAGTGTTGAGAATGTGAAGAGACCAAAAGTGTCCCACATTGAAAATGTGAAAGATAAAACCTTAGCATATAAGCGAGTGAGCTACTCCTCCTATAGCCAATTGGTTTTAGGATGGAACCCCGCTCGGCTTATGTACTAGGCTATTAGCGCAAGGGCGCACGTGTGCACACGACCCCTGATCCCGAGTCCCAATGGATTCAGTATCCAGCCCGCTCTATTTTTTTTTTAAAAATAAAATAATAGGTAAAAATTTGAAGGCAAATTAATAAAAAATTATCCTATTTATTAAATTAAGCGTTTTGTTAATGAAAATTACGTGTACAAGAAAATTTTAGCCTACTTAACCTATCTAAATTTTAATTTTTGGTGCGGGTGCCCGGTAAACATGACCAAAGGGTCGACCCGGACCTGACGGGTTAAGGTCGAAAAGGGTTAGGATCTAGGCGGGCCTATGATGGTCAATGTGTTTTAATACGGGTGCCTGCTGGCCTGGTATTAGTTATACAAGAAATTGATGGTCAATGTGTTTAAGTCCAACCGGACCCTGTCAATTAAAAGCACTTACATATGTTGACCGTAAGTGGGTGTTTACCAGGTCCTCGACTCGAGCGTGATAGTTGCCGGACCCAAATCTCGACATCGCAGTTATGAAGACGCATTTATGCAGTTGCTTCTGGGAAATCCTTAACTCGTTTCTTCGATCTTGATGGTATAATGCAACTATATATGTAAGTTGGAGATTTGTTCAGAGTACAGCTTCAGACAAGTTAGGCAACTTGGAAATCTATTAAAGCCGGTTATGAATTGAAGACTAGAACTACATAATCTACATTACATGTGTAGCAGTTTAGTAGGTATTAGGTAAGTGGTATCTGGAAACGACTTAGTCATATAGATAGGCATATATACATGACTTACTTAGGCCTTGTTTGGTTAGCCATTCAAAAATACAGAAAATAGAAAATTTCATGAAGTAGAGAAAAAAATCTATGTTTGGTTGGTATTTTTAAAATCTCAAAACCCAGAAATTCAATTTCCTGAGAAGTTAAATTCTTTCAATTTGGAAGACGTTCGCTTACCTAGTCCTTCCTAAGTAAGTTCAACTTCCACCATTTTTAACTTGAAAATTTTCAATTCCTACCTTTAATCCCTTTTAATAAAAAAAATCAATAAAATATATTTTCACAATTCTCATGAATTGAACTTTACGGGAATTTCAATTCACACATCAAATCAAACGAGCCCTTAGCCATATAGATAAGCATATATACATGCATGTAGTGATTTTTAATTTACCGTTTTACAATCAAAGCAACAATCTAGGTTTCAATTCATACTATATGTCTATATGTGGCCCGTGCCTTAGGTTTGAATAGGGTCAAATTTATCAATTTAATTTCGATAATATAGATTCATTTGTTGTAAAATTTGTAATTTTAACGTAATACGTTATGAGCTAAGGAATATAAAAATAATTGAAAAAAATAAAGAGATGAATAATAAATAAAAATAAATATGCTTTAAAAAGCATAACATTTATGTATGATTTTATATTTGAGTACGTAATAGGGTTAGTTGGAGTGTGGCGGTTAAAATAATAAAGTGACGGTTACAACAATGAGGTGTGACATGAGAACATTGTCATTACTCCTATCAAAATATACTCAAACCTATAAATAGTATAGTGTATAAGTAAGAGGTCGATCCCAAAGAGAAATCTTCTAAACTTGTGTGTGATTTAATTGTCAATTATAGCAAAGAGGGGTTTTAAGTGCAAAAAACAGTCACTAAACACCTTAATATATAACTCGGTGGTCTACTTTTTTTTTTTTTATCTCATTCACATATTTAATAGCTAGTTTTCGGTCATTTGCTACTGCCAGAATCATTCCTTACGCTGTCAGGCAACAATACCAAAATCAACGTGGATGCTCTTAAACGATCCGTATTGAAATAGAGGACCATGAGTCATGACTCGTGAGTCGTGAGCAATAAGCGTTACCTGTTTAAAGCAAGCGTCGGTGATTGGAAGATCAGCAGATCAGAGGTGTCGGTGGCGCTTTTGCAATGGCGACGTCGGTAGGAGAACCGTTACACCTTGACATAGCCGTTACCATTGTTTGACTTTTAATTTCATCTACCAAACCCCTCCCATTTTCGCTTGCCTTAATTTATCTTATCTTGGATATAAGGAAAAAATAATATTTTTATTTGTAAATGCTCAAAAATAAGATTTTAACTAAAATTGTTCAGTTGCTAAATAAAACTGCTTCAAATGAGATTTTTTCAAGCATACTATTCTATCATTCGTATTTATATTTTTGGTTACAAAATTTGCATTATTTTAAGTAACACAAACAATAATGTTTTTTGAAAATATATTTATTTTATTTAAATATACTCCATCATATTCGTTAATTAAAACATAACATTTTACGATGGAGTATATACGTTCTTAGGTATTAGAAAACTATATTAAATATCAACTTTTTAATATTTTTTATAATTTCATACTTATTATTATTAACCATGAATTTAAAAAAAAATTGTAAGAAAATGGTGATGTTTTATACTCGTTTTAATCATTCTAAAATATGAATATTAAATGATATGTTTTAATTAATAAATATAGTATATATGAATATTGAATCTATCAATTGAAGAAGATTTATTTGTTCAGATGAATAAGGAATTACTAAAATACAACAAACACCTTATTCTTTTTTATATATAAAAAAATAGTACACCGTAATAAATTTTACATAAGTGGACGATAATAATAATAATAATAAAAATATATTCAGCAGAAGAAAAATTCAATTTACATCCTACCCCGCAAAAATATAAACTTATATCCTCCAGTGAAGGCCATATATTTATCATTTTCTAATGGTAAGCACGTACCAATTCGAATTCCAGTCATATTTCTCAAAGTGGACTGGTTATTTGCATTTTAAATCTCCAAGTTAATTAAATTTTATAAATGAAATTTAAATTAATTCCTCCCCGCCCCCAGACAAATGCAAATTCAAGGCCTGGATATTACTTGATTTTATATTTTATATATTATTTGGGTCAATTTTATAAAAATAAAAGTCTTAGCCGTTGTGGAATCTTTTTCCCATGATGAAGCTATGAAAACACCTAGCTATGATCACTAACATTCAAACACGTACTAACTTGAACAAATAAATTATACTATTATTTTATACACGTGTATGTATCTATTATTATTAATCAATAAATGTAACATTTATTAATTTAATAACATTAAGAAAATTCCATTTTGGATGTGCCTCCGAGTTTTGACAATTCAATGGTCTGAATATATATGTATATTTAATTTAATTTGATGCAATGCACTATATAATCCCTCTGATCGATCACAAATATAAGTCGTTTTATAAAATTTGCAATTTGGTACTAATTAGAATTTGCTTTGCTGATAAGTGATTACTTTTCTCCTTATCGTTCATTCTTTGGTTTAAAAGAGTGGTGAAATTTGAACAAGTGATAGCTTATTAAAATTTTGGCATGTTTAAGATAACTAAGGGTATGTTTGTCAAAAAAAAATTTGGAGGATTTTATAGAGTGATTTACAATTTTCAAAATATTGAAATCTGTTGGAACTCGCGAACGGAATTATGTGCACAGGGCGTACATGCACTATTAGTATAGCACATAGACCGAGTGAGATTACATTATAAAATTAATTGTAAATAAAAAGAGCAATCCACCGACTTTTATATAAAACTTATTTAATTCATATGTTCAATATAGAACTTTTTTTTGGACTATTCACATCTTTCGACCCAAGGAAATTACAGTCCATAGTTCTATCTAAATTAAAGTAAGAGTAAAGAACATGCCATAAGTGTAATATTTTCATTTGTATAACCGACGAATCTCATTGGGCCCAACAAAGATCATCTGGCCCATTGTGGACCTGCAAAAGGTATTGGGCCTGTAGGGCACCATGTCCAGCCCATCGTGGACCAAAATCAAAGTAAGACCTAAATTCTAGGGTGTTTATGCGATGGGGTCTGTGTGTGCAAATTGCAATACTCCCCTTCCTTGTCTTGGTTCCAAGTTCTTCTTTGCTCTAGCAAAATTATATATAAAATAGTCAAAATGATTGAACATATTATGTCCAGTCATCTATGAGATTATGAGTTGTGATTATGTCAAGAATTAAGAATGTTGACCGTTCCATATTTCAAGGTTAGATACAGACCAATACATTTTCTGATTTTCCCCTTACAATATTTACACGCACATGATCGTGTTACTTTTTTTTTTTAAACCGGAAATAATTCGACCCATCGGACATACCCGGTGGGACGAGAGGTCGAAAGAATGGCAACGAACAGACTGTAATGAAAGAACCAAAATACAACCAAATCAACAAAGACAAGACTACCACGAACAGCTAGAGAATAGATGTCGAAACTAGCGAAGGCGGACGAATTTGGAACCGGGACAATGCGAGACATTTCTTCTGCCAGATGGTAGAGGTAACGCAGGGAATCCTGGGGAGCAAAAGTGGAGACCTCAGATATGGACTCGGTCGGCAACGAGCCGTTAGATCTCGAACACGTCCACGACCTCTCGCGCGACGGCAAAAGAAACACCACAAAGCTCAAATAGAAACCCCAACTAGAAACAAGCAAACAAAGACTCTAGAAAAGGTCGAAGCAAAGTCTTTGTGATAGGAAAGATCGAGAAGGGGGTAACCCATAGAATGATAGAAAGCAAGAGGGAGGTTATCCCATAAAATTTTAAGGGAGATTATCCAAATATTGACGAGGGAGGTTATCCCGAAGATAATATTTTTTCTTTTCCCAAGAATGACCTTGGCGTGCAAAGACAAAATTAACTCTTTCACGCCAAGGACAAACAGGCGCGAGAAATCCGGAAGAACCCCGGAAATCCGACAGGGTTTGTGGCTGCGAGGCCAAGGGAGCTAGGCTGCCACCGAGGGTAATGAGGGGAGAGAATGAAAACGAATCGTGGTTCGTCATCAGTTCAGACTAAGATGCAGCGGCGGACCGAAGAGTCGGCTACAGCCGAGGCAAAGGTGACCCAAAAAATAGGGACGAACTCCATTTTAGGCTAGAAAAGCCAAGCTCTCAATTGTTCTCCGATTTATACTTGTCATTTTGGTGTTGGAGTTGAGAGCAAGCTCTCAATTGTTCTCCGATTAATACTTGTCATGTTGGGTTTGGAGTCAAGAGTAAGTTCTCAATTGTTCTCTGATTTATACTTGTCATTTTGGTATTGGAGTCGAGAGCAGGCTCTCAGTACGCTTCCTTTTGACATGGAATTTTATTTTGTATTGACAAGATAATCTCGAACTAGGATTGTTCAGTCTAGGTAGTCATTTGTGAACAAGGTTGAGAACTCGTTGATGCGCCTCTAAATCATTAACCTTTTGTTTTCACTTTGAGGTGGAGCGACGGGTTAATTGGCTTCAATGGAACTGCTAGGATCTAGAGAATCAGTGCCCTTGAGGATTATTGAGGAATGGATGGCGGAAACTACTCTTCAAGTTCTAACCTTGTTTATCGATGTCATTAATTCTTACAAAAGAATGTTCATAGATACTCTATTGTGTTTGAAATAGAAATTAGGGTTTGTTGCAAATCCAAAATTTCAGGAAAGGTTCCTATGAAAATTTAAAATCAAGGTTTGTTGCAAATCTAAAATTTCAGGCGAGGTGTCTATGAAAATTTAAAATTAGAGTTGGTTGCAAATCGAAATTGTATAGAGACAAGGGGACAACGAAGTAGAACAAAAGCGACCTCTTACTACAAGAACACGAAAGCAAAAGAGCTTGGAGAATTTGAACCTAGAAGAGCCCTGCCAACAAAAGCAAGTGGAAAAAAGTGATTTTCAAAAGAAAATCGAGATATCAAATCAATTGCAAAGCTTTGAAACTTCATCGCGAGATTGAATTTTGTCGCCGTGAGATTCTCATGGCAGGAGCAAGCGGAGACTGAAATGGAGACGGGCGAAGAAGATGAGAAATGGAAGAGAGAAGGACAATTAAGACTTTCCCCATCTCTAACGCTCGTCAATTTCATCGAATGCTTCCATGGGGAGCTGTGGATGAAAAGCTCTCTGCAAGCGTCCGAGAGAGAGATGAAATTTTAGGTATTTTTAACGTTGTGTACTGCCAATCACAAAGGTTGAAAGCGTTTGCTTCAAAAATGACAAAACGCTCTATCTAAAGCTTTAAAACGCTCCTACTAACATACCCTTAATCTCCAAACAAAGATTGAAAATTTAATCTACCGTCAACAATTTCATCTAGATTATAATCTTAAGCTAACCACCCTGACCGCTTTCCTAACATGGTCCTTGACTATAACGATCCTCGTATAAAAAATAATCATTGACAAATAAGAGGAAAAAATCAATCACAACGTAAGAATGTAGAAGTGATCTTCAGTTGTAAGCACCGCATAATCTTTTCTAATACTGGAACTTATAGGAGATCAATGCAAAATCATTATGTCAGATCTCTAATCCTAGAGTTAAACACTGATTGTTCAGCATAATTCCTTGTGTGTAATGTAAGTGCTAGTTGTGCACCTGGCTCTTTTTCTCTAGTCATGGATTCGTCGTTATGAGTGGTGACTGTGAGCAGGAAGGTAAACCTTTCTGGAGCTGGGACGTCTATCTGCTTGTCCGCCATAAGCTGCACTGCACCTGCACAAAGAAAAGCAAACTCATAAAACCAGAAAATATTCAAGGCGCTGATTGTTCGCCAATATATATGATTGACAGGCTCACAAGAAAAATCTGGAAAGGACAGGATCACAAGACAACCTTCAAGTCTTTCAGTCACCAGACAATCAAAATATTATTCCATCATATAGGTAGGAAGTAAAAGTACAGTTTGATAACTTCTATTAATAGTGTGTAGGTGTAAAGCATCAAAGGGAGATCAAGATACACAAGTAAAGACAACCAACACCATCAGGTTGTTTCATATAGAATTAATAATATTGTGATGAATGATAAAGAATCAAATATAATTGGATCTTTCAAATGATGTAGAGAGATGTGAGGATTGATGACTTAAATAGAGGTTTACCCAATACTGATATATTCCAATCTTCCTGGTGTCTACATATTCCAATCTTCCACAGGAAGGTTTGAAATTGAGATTTGAGACTAACTAAAATATGTAAGCAACAATGAGAAAAACACGCTACACCCAACATCAACATATCTAGCCATTTTGAACTTTCACTAAAGAACCTGATGCAAGAATGTTCCTTTATCTTTAGTTAATTCGACTTTTCTGCAATCTCATTCCCTTGGTAATCTACACATACCTATATATTAAGTGCTTTTTGTTCAGTTGTTAATTTAGGATGGTTCGACGGTACATGATATTACATTCTGAATGCTTAATTTTTGTTAATCTCCATCTTCTCCCTATTTCAAATGATAGTGGTCCATCTAATTGAGGATCGAATTTCAAGTTTACATCTGTTTTCCTCACGCTATTAGCCAGTCTGTTACGTTGTCTGATTCCTATTGAGAGACAGTAAAAGAATCTGCATCAGGAAGCATGACATTCCTTCTAGAAACATCAGTGCTTCTTCTTTCTTATGAGTAGTACGATTTAGCAGTCCAGTTTATGCAAATCAAATATGTTACAATAGGAGCCAAGGTATCTTTCTTATTGGAATGGCATTAAACCCATCAAATCAATTATAATTCCGAAGGAGCCCCCCGGACCAAATAATTACAAATACAAAACAATCTAGCCAGCAAGATTATATGGAATCATGAGGTGTAGAAAGAAAATTTCACAGATATATAGCAAACGTCTATTGCAGCTTATTTCCACAGCATGAACAAGTTTGGTATCCAAATATGTAGGAATACTCACATAGCTTACTCAAAACCAAATTGAAACAAATAGCAGTAGGAGCAGAACATATAGTAATAAGTAGGAATACTCACATTGTTTCTGTGAATCCAGACGCACTGCCAAATCTCCCAGTGCTTTTTAAATCGAAGGCTTCAGAAACTCCACAAACAATACCACTCAACCATATTCACTCTGTCAAACGATGAGAATCATCATCAGAGAGATGCTCATCTTCATCTTCAACACAATGATCAGAGGCAACTTCACTATCCGAATCAGAGCCCTCGTCCTGTTCTTCACCGCCATACACCCCAAATCTTGTTGGATCACCTTCAACATATTCTTTCCTCATTCTTTCAACATCCTCATCTTCTCCGCGTCTCCTGTAGATTACCAGCTGCTCATCGACAGGTGCCTTCCTAGGACTCAACAAGATCAACTCAGCTAACCTTCTGCGTGCCAAGTACAAGTCGTTTGGCTCCACCAACTCCCCCTTCCAATATTCCTCCCTCAAGAAAACAGTATGGAGCTTCCCTTGATTCCCACGAGTTGAGATATAGAATATCCCTTGATGCTGAAGAAGAAAATCTTTAAGCTTATTTGGCAAGTCCATAGCCATTCTGAAATGTGCAATCCTCTCAAGGGTAATCTTTTTTTCAACTGTCAATGACAACAACTCGTGAATCATTGCAACCGCTCTTTTCTCCATTCGATTCTGAGCCTCAAGCGATCTCATGTCATATCCGGAGACATCTTCATAAGGAGACCAATAAGGCAGTCTTTGCCACTTCCACATTCCAATCTTGTAATACTTGCCAATCTTAAAACCAGGTGGGAAATTGACAATAAACGAAAACCTAATGTTCTCGGCATCAATTCCCTTCTCCCTATACTCTCGCTCCCGCGCACTTTCAATAGCACAAACAGCTAATCTAGGGTCTCTCTCCACAATTTCGATGTACTTATTTCTAGTTTCTTTTGCATCAAACAATTTGAAGTACTGAGGATACTTACACACCACTGAGGATTCAAAATCATCGGGAAATCCAAACTCCTTGCGAGCAATCCTCACATGCTCCAGCCTCAAACGGCCCTCTTTCGACATCATCAGCAGCTTTCGGAGGCGGGTAACAGCTTCAGGGATCTGGGCAATCAGGGCATCCTTTTCTTGCTGGATTTGGAGGTGGACTTTCCTTGTAAGCCTTAAATAGAGAATCCTCTGAACCGGGTGCTCGTAAATCTCGAAGATGTGGGGGAATTTGAGGACGAAACGCCCAGCTTCCAACTGCTTAAACCCTATCCGACGAGCAATTGTATCAAACCGGGACACGGCGAGACAGTGGTTTGGTTGGGAGAGGATTAAATCCTCAACCTTCAACACTTTCCTCATCTTTTTCTCGATTTCCATGTAATTGTCAAACCCATGGTCTCTAACCCGTAGCTGCTTTTTGGGTATGGAGGTCGATTTCGTCTTAGGTCTCGAAAAAATCAAATGCGCTTCAATAAGCGCGCCGTGGATCAAATCCGCGATGGGTGTCGCGGATTTGCAGTTGCAGTTGGTGGAAGGATTCAACCTTGTGAAAGAGAAGATTTTGTTCATCAAACCGATGTACCTATGGAATGCTAGGTTTAGTCTTTAACGCTGGATTGGCGAATCGAAGGAAGGGAATGCGGCTCTCCTTGTTTATATGCGGGACGCCCAGTGTATGTTGTCACTCCAACCTACCAACACCAATTTTGTTCTAGGCCCTTCTTGAAAGAAGTAATATCCTATGGAAACGGGAATAAAATTCAAATGTTGGTATTGCCAGTGAGAAAATCAATCATTGTTGCATATTTGCTGTCATAAAGGGGGAAAGATGAGAAAAACCAATGAATCTATGAGATAAAAAAGTACTGGATGAAAATCAGCAATTCATGAATCTTTCAACTTGGATAGAAGCAATGTATGTACCATACATGATCACACTAAGGAACCAGCTGACCAAAGCAGCCTTTGGGGACCAAAAGCAACCTATGAATGCTTCAATTGAACCTTTCCGGAGAATTAGACATCACAACCCTAAGCTAAATTCAAAATCTTGAAAAAGTACGATCAAACCTCCCTTGAGCAGCCCTTTGTAGACCAATAACGGTCCACAAATGCAGCAGAAAATCACATCCTATCCCGCACAATGGAGATACCAACCAACCACTACCCAACTTAGGCAACCACCCAACACCCCTCAGCAATGCTTCGAATCATCAAAGCAAGAGCCAATAAGAATTTTGGTCGAAACAAACCTCCAATAAAAGCATAAAAACAACCACATAAAGCTGCGCAGCAAAACTCAAGTCCAGCAGAAACCCAATGGTTCGATCGGAACATAAGACCAGGAAGAAAGTAAGAATCAACAAAGCAAACAGAATCATGAGCACAAAGCAAACCGATGAGTAACTGCTTCACTATTTAAGATAAAGTACGCAGTTCAACACACCCTACGAATCCTAGCAGCACACAATCACACATAAACCAATTTGCACATCAACATGTAAATTGCGGGCATTTTTTTCTACCAATACTCTGGAATTCCCAACAAATAAACTACAGGAAAAGTTAGGAAGAAGAGAGTGAGAAAATATGAAAAAACTCCTAAATGACACAACCCTAAAAATTCAAATCATAAGCTAGTAAAAAAAAGTCACAAACCAAAATAATCTCAGCTAGCAAAAGATAAGCAATAGCACAATTCACCATTTCACACACAAATGCTCTATTCTACGTAGGCATTTCATCAAACAGTTCAAAGGCATGAATGAAAGCCTTACACCTAGTGTCACGTTCATAATGAAACCGGAACTTGGGTTAAGAATTAAGATCATTAGATGAAATGAGAAAAGGCTACTTTTATTGTCATATGATAATTCTTGAGATAAATTGACTTTAAATGATGGTACTTTACTACCTGATTGAACTAAAAGACGTGAATATAAAGCTAAAGGATGTGCAATATCATCCGCACAGCTTTACATCAAAAGCTAATTTTCAATTTCAAGATCCTAATTTGCATTTTCAAAACCCTAATTTAAAATCTCATGGAGTTAGTCCTCAATTCCGAGGCCCTAATCCTCAATCTGAATTCTGTAACCCTCAATTTGAAGTCCCCAATTTTCAGTTTGAAAGCCATAACCCTGTATTTCACAACACTGATCCTCAATTTAAAGGCATTGATCCTCAATTTCAAGGCCATAACCTCGATCTCAAGATCTCAATCCTCAATTTTAAGACCATAAACTTCCATTTCAAGGCACAAATCATTAATTTAAAGACCAAGCCTCTCAATTTGATCACAAACAATTCCAACTACAAGTGCCATAAAAAAAATGAATTACAAACCCAAATCTCAACAAATGAGCAGGGGATGGCAGGGAAGAGACCACTAGGGAATAGGGATTAACAAAGCAGCAGATGAGATCAACCGGAATAAGAGCGGGGTGAAGGATGATGGGGAATTGATTAACTGAAATTAATAGGAGAGATACACCCACACCCACACCCACACCCACAGACACCAAAAAAAAAAGCGGCAATCGGATATACCTTGAGGAGAGCAGTCCAGAGGCGATGAATTCCGTCCAGAGGAGAACAGCTCAGAGGCGGGGCCGTGAGAAGAGCAGTTCAGAGGCGGTGAATTCCGTCCAGAGGGGAGCAGTTCAGAGGCGGCGACGAGAGAAGAGAATCAATTACAGTAGAAGAGAGGAAGGTGAAACTTGAAAGTGGCCCTCAAAGCTTGCATTTAAAAATGTTTTTTTTTTTAAAAATCGGGGTATATTGGTCCTTTCCGCCTCTAGGTCCTCCTCCTCCGACCGCCTCTGCGATCTTCTTCTCCACCGACTTGCTTTCTAATTCTCTTTCTTCTGCTGCATCTCCTCTACAGGAGTGTACCGTGTACGCCAACGCCATCTCAAGCCGTTCTCCATTCACCATGATCCAGGCGATGGGGTTCGTCCTTCGGATTCGAAATCGAATCGAATCGAAGAAATCAAGGTCAGGGCTCTCTCTTCTCGTCTGCAGTCATCTGTCAGGGCTCTCTCTTCTCGTATGCGCCGTCTCTAGCCTTCTCCATCTTGCGCCTTCTCCAGCCGTTCTCAATCTCGCTCCTTTCTCGTTGGCCATACACCAACCTTCCGATTCGAAATCGAAGAACTCAAGGTCAGGGCTCTCTCTTCTCGTTGACCATATTCCAACCTTCGGGATTCTCATCTAGGTTGTTGGTATTTCAACTTTTAAAAATTCAATTTTAGGTGATTATAATCTCCCATGCCACTCAAAAGCTGAATTTATGTATTAGCAGCACTTAGCATGCTCTGTATTATCTTCTGAAAAAATCCCATCTTTGATTTGTCTCTCGTGATCTTTCGGCAAATGCATCTGCGGATTCCTTGGATGTTTGAGCAGGTAGAAAGTGAAATTAAGTTTAGGTAAATGATTGTTAATTTACTCATTTTTTGAAGTCTGATGTGCAAACTTTTCTTTTAGGCAAGACCTCACTCAAGCTCAATCTATCTATCTGTTTGCAAGCCATCCGCAGCATTTTTTTATTACCAGGTAAGGAAATAGCTTCAGTGTTATCCCTTTAGTCTGCAAAGGCTCCATTATCTTGTTGTAGATAGATGAACTATCCCTAATCCATGCCTTACCAATTGCAGTCAAGGGTTGTTAAAATAGAGGTACTACTGAACATTAGATAAACATGGTTTGCTGGGCAAAACTCTCTTGTGCTTCTTGTTCATGTTATCAATCTCTACTGATGTACAAAATAGGCACAAACCACTAATATTCCCTTCAGGAAGTATTCCGTTGTAAAATAGCTTGTTACAATAGAGGTACTACTGAATGTTAGATAAACATGGCATGTTGGGCAAACCTCCGAGTTTCTTGTTCATATGATCAATCTGTATTGATGTACAAAATAGGCACAAGCCTCTAATATTCCTTTCAGAAAAAACTAAAGAGTATGCAGTTGTAAAGCCCTCTGAATGGATCTGGGCATTCTTTTGATATAATAGGTTTGTGTCAGACTAATGAAAAGACAGAAAATACAATAACTATAAAAGAGACAGGCAACAAGAAATCTGACAAGTTTAGACTTGGAGGACTGGATCATGGGCTGAATAAGTTTGAAGGTGCAACTCTATCCAGCCTGACTATAAGTTGTACAGATATGGAGTAGTAATAAGAACAAAAAGAGATCATATAAGAATATATAGCAGGAGGGACAGAACTCAACAAACATCAGGGTCCTTTGTGACCTGTTGAACTGCAAATTGTTTTATTGAATAGTTGATGCATGTATGCATTTATATCTGTACTCATTGGAATTGAAACACATTAACATAGGTTTATCCATGTCCCCACTAGGGCCCACCCCTTGACTTCACCTGATAGTTGTGCTTCATGATGACAATGACGTTGTTTTCTGTTGGTGATTCACCTTGATAGCTTATTATGCATCTCTTTTGACTTATATCTCATATCAACTTGTATTTTTTTGCGATGATATGTTCATGAAGCATAAAAAATATTGCAATTTCTTATCATTGTCTTTTTACCTTTGCTCATTCAGGTTGTTCGATAGGTTTATATATTTTGTAGTTACCTATTTAATCCCCCCCCTCCTCCCACACTTTTTTTTAAACATCGCAGTTTAGTGTGAAATGGAGCAAATTTTTATGCCCATTGCAAAGCAGGCTTTAATATCCTCTTTTCTTGACATCGTTGCCGGTCAAACGACCATACTGCTGAGGCCTTTCTTCAGGTCATTAGGAAGTTCATTCTTTTTGTTTGAATTTTTAAATTTTATTTTGTTATTATTGATTTGTGGATAAAGTTTTTTATATATTTTTACCTTGTTAGGCAAAGAGTTGGAGGCCTGATGATGCAGTTGATTTCTTTTTTCGGGAGTGGAAGAGGAACCTGGTGGTTTTTCCTCTTCTCGGGTACATGGTGTGGAATCGAGTTGCCAGACTATCCATACAAGTTCTTCATCTGTTTTAGAATTGAATTTAGTGCCAGTGAGTTATTATAGTCCACATCTAATACTTATGTTTATTTAGATACCTTTTGTGTCAATATTTTTTTTATTGATATTTAGATACCTTTTGCAGTCTCACCTTTTGATTCAGTTTCATTGGCGGCTACTTCACCTCAGCATATCCACCGTTGAAAGCGAAGATCTGAGGTGCTCCTATTTTAAGTGGTTGTTATATCGGCATTATGTGTCTTCTTTCGGCTTTTTTGCCCCTGTTAGTTTGATGCTGACGCTAAGACTTTAGCTCCTCCACCCTTATTGTCCAGCGCCGGCGTAGACGTACTCGGGCGGAGGTGGTTGTGTTGTACATGCATATTACACCTACATATTATATTCACTGAGTCTGTGTTCTTTTTTAATTATATTTTTTATTATTTTAGATTGTTGGTGATGAGTTATCTAGAAATCACTCTATTGTGCCTCAAAAGTTGGTGTTGTGTCTCCGTAGGTGTAGTAAAAATAGAGTTTTTTTTTAAAATTTGTTTTGTTCCCTTTTAAGATTTGATCAAATAATATAGGATTGGCATGTGCAAATTTGTTATTGGATTAACGTATTTTGCTTCTTGTTTGCTTTTAGATGTCTAGGGATGCTTCAGGGAATCCATTAGAGTCGATACATCTGGTCCTGTTGATAGACGTCGAGATAAAACGCCCTTCATTGAGGTGTCATTTCTTGGGTTGTTCATGTATTTTCTTATCTTTTTTTAACTAATTGATTGGGAATAACAAGATTTGCAAACTTGAAGTTAAAACCCAACACAAGCATACTAGCTTCGTAAACATATTCCAATTTCCCACTTAAATCATTGTACTGTCGTATATAGTAAAACTTCTTAACTCGGGAAAAAACTTATTTTATTGGCTGATTTCTTTGTTGGCTATGTCAGATTAATGCTGAAGCTCAAAATTTTGCTCCTGCACCTGTTTTTGTCCAGCATAGGCATCGACGTACTCAGTCTGAGGTTGTTGTTTTTGATGTGCATATTTCACCTTCGTATTATATTCACCAAGTCTGTGTATTTTTTTTCACGATATTTTTTTTCTTTCAGATTCTTGCTGATGATTTAACTAGAAATCGTTCCATTGGGCCTCAAAAGTTAGTGTTGTATCGAAGCAGGCGTTCTAAAATAGAGGTCTCTTTTAATATTTGCCTTGTAAGATTTGCTTCAATAATATAGGATTAGTATGTGAAGGTTTGTTATTTAAATTAACATATTTGGGTTCTTTTTTTTTTAGATGTCTAGGGAGTCCGTTGGAATCTATGACTTCAACATCTGGTTCTGTTAGTACATGTAGAGATAAAAGTCCCTCCATTGAGGTATTATTTCTCCGGCCATTACTGTGTTTTATAAAAAATTTGTAAAAATTAACGAGTTGTTTGTGTTTATGTTTGCTCGTGGTGGTTTACTTTTTCTTTTCAACGTATAATATTGAACTTTTGTTATAGGATATAGTCTAGATTACATAAAATGGTGCTTAGGCCTTAGCTAAGGGCATTATATAATACGGAGTATATTTTAGTTTATCAAATACATTAGAAGTTAATTTTGTTTATTAGATTCGTTCATTTGAAACTATAAATTATATAACATATTTTTGTGAAACTAGGCATTCAACCTGAAACTATAAATTATATAACATATTTTTGTGGTGGCAAATAATTTTTTGTTGATTCGTGAATATTTTGGTTTCATCAATTATTCATACTTAGATCTTTGAGATTTTTTAGTTTTAATCTATGATGCCTGGTCTATTGGTTGTATGAACAGTTTAAAAATATTAATCTACAGACAACAGCTAAGAAACTATAAAGATTGACTATGCATCTTATCAGTTTAATGTATAAATTCTTTCATGTAATATCATTTATTCATTTTTTATATGATTATTTAGTTTGTCACTTCTCTGTTTTTGTTTTTTAGGTTAATAATGAGATATCAATCGTAGGTGCTTGTTGAAGAAAGAAGCGAACTCGTTTAGAGGTTTTTACACTAACCTTTTTAAATGCATTTTTTTTTGCCGTATGTTTTTTTAGATCTTTTCTCCGAAGTCTTAATTGCTTTCTACTATCAGATGTTCAGCATATTCCCAAAAAATATTTGTAGTACTAATAAGGAAATTGGTTGCCTTTTATGACTCTTTCTCTTTTTTTCCATATAGATATCGAAGGCGATTTGGTGTGTACAACCCGACAAACAAATACCCATGTTGATTTAAATTCAGTTTGCACCCTCAAAGGTTTAGGTATGTGCAACTTATTATGCAATCCAATCCCTTTAGCACTCCCATCAACATGTAAATACTGTGGAGCAACAAAATTTGCTTTTGAATGTCCAACTTTTTGCCGTGCAAATGGAAATATCAAACTTGTGAATATAGATTTCTGTGATAAATTATATGATCTATTTACAAAAGAAGATGCTATTGGGCAACATTTCTATCGTTTTTCTAGAGCTTATAATAATTTGTTTGCTTTTAGTTGTGTCGGTGGAAATTTCAGCGAGAGTTGTAACAAAAAAGGTATTTACACCTTCTTAGTAAAAGGGCAACTTTATCATTATCTTCCTAATCTTATACTTAAAAAAATGACCAACCAAAATTCATGCAATTGTACTTTTATGATGGTGTAGCGTGTGGTAAATTCAGAAGCATCATCATAAAAGTACAATTGCATGAATTTTGGTTGGTCATTTATAGGTATAAGATTAGGAAGGTAATGATAAAGTTGTCCTTTTACTAAGAAGGTGTAAATACCTTTTTTGTTACAACTCTCACTGAAATTTTCATCGAGACAACTAAAAGCAAACAAATTATTATAAGCTCTAGAAAAACGACGGAAATGTTGCCCAATAGCATCTTCTTTGGTAAATAGATCATATAAGTCATCACATAAATATATATTCACACGTTTGATACTTTCATTTGCACGACAAAAAGTTGGGCATTCAAAAGCAAATTTTGTTGCTCCACAATATTTACATGTTGATGGGAGTGCTAACGACACTGAATTGCGTAATAAGTTGCACATACCTAAACCTTTGAGGGTGCAAACTGAATTTAAATCAACATGGGTATTTCTTTGTCGTGTTGGTATTGCCGGTGTCTGTCCAAGTTTTGCCGATCCCGGACTTCCAAGTCGGCATGACTCCGACATCCTAATTCGGCAGGAATTTAAGAGAATATGCGCTTTTGTTTTCAAATGTGAATGAAGTGTATGTAGAGAGTGTGAGAGATGAAGTATGAGAATTTTATGAATGAAGATAAAGTGTGTGCATTTTAATATTTTATAGTCGACCAATAGAGGAGATGAAGTGTGAGAGCTCGTCACAGGTGCACTTCAGCTATGCCGATTAGTAGGAAGCTGGGACCGGCTTGACTTGGGTGGCCAGTTTCGGTGACATTTCTACCGCCTTTGGAGGCCGACGTCGGGATCGTGTAGATGGTGAGAATCTGGCCGTCCGGATAGCAGCCCCTTTATAATTTTGACTTTGACTGGTCAACATTAACTATTTTGATCAACGTCCAGTTTTGATGTCAATTTCTCCAGTTGATATTGACATTATTTCTAATGACAGTTGTTATTGACAATTTTGTCGATAATTTTTTTTAAAATTTTTTTTGTGATAGTTGTTTTTGACATTAATTTTTTCTCATAGTACATTAATTGTCACCAATAACATAGCACTCACCAAATATTATCACGAACTAGTGAAAACTGTCACCAACTATAGTCAATATCAATTGTCACAAACTACAAATTATTGTCACAACTCTAACACACTATAACTACTATTGTTACCAATTACCAACACTGGTACAAAATTATTTTCACCGACTAGTGAACACTAAAACACACCTATTATCACCAACTAAAGAACATCGTCACCAATTATTTTCCCTAACTACATAAAATTGGCATTAACCTATTGTCACCAACTACGGAACACTTTCATCTTATTCTTTTCTCAAATGTATTGTCACCAACAACAAAACATTGTCACCACACTATTGTCATCAACCACTTGTTAGTAATATATTGTCACCAACTACAAAACATTATCAACACCCTATTATCACCAACTATAGAACAATATCACCATATTATTTTCTCCAACGTATTGTCACCAACTACAAAACATTGTCATTACCCGGCCTATTGTTATCAACCTCTTGTCAGTAGTCTATTGTCATCAACGACAAAACAGTGTCACCAACCTATTTTCATCAACCTCTTGTCAGTATTGTAGTGTCACAAATGGCAAAACAATGTAACTAGCTTATTGTCACCAGCTATAAAACATTGTGACCATATTATTTTATCCATTGTATTGTCACCAACTACAAATTAAACATTGTCACCACTCTATTGTCACCAACTACATAACACTATTTCATACTATTATTTTCTTAAATATATTGTCACCAATTAACTACAAAACATTGACACAACCTATTATCATCAACCTCTTGTCGGTAATATATTGTCACCAATGACAAAACAGTGTCACCGCCCTATTTTCATCAACCTCTTATCAATAATCTATTAATTGTCATCAACTATAAAACATTGTTACCAACCTATTGTCAACCACCCCCTACAAAACATCAACCTCTTAAAGATAATGTTACATTATATTATTTAATCTTATTTTATTAACTTAATTGTTTACAGACCGAGTTCTCTTTCTTATATTCATAATCCCTACCTCGTTATATGTTAATTCCTTGTTCCTATTTGTTAGTTGTTTTTATCAAACTTAAGTAAAACATATACATCTATTATGTTTAATGAGACTATTAATTATTACAACTTGGACATCTACAACCTATTAAGTGTTATAGCTAACCCCCTAGCTAAATTATTCATGCCTAAAAGAAGTTAAATTCTTAACGATTAATATTTAAAAGCATTTGAACAATGTTAATGTGTATAACCGCCTAGAACGGATATAGAAAACCTTAAAGGGATATGTTTTTCTTGATATCCGTGTTGTGTGGGCCTCAAAGCCATAGATGTAGGAGCTTGATGGAAAACATATATGTGGTTGATGCTCGTTCTTGCCATTATACGCTCCGTTGTTTGCTATTCCAATGGCAGCATGTGAGTCACAGTGTAGAGAAATCGCAGGAGCTGGATGCCCCCACATTGGTATATCTGCCAGTAGGCTTCTCAGCCACTCAGCCTCTTGCCCTGCTAGGTCTAGAGCTATGAACTCTGACTCCATCATCGATCGGGCTATGCAACTCTGCTTTGCAGATTTCCATGAGACAGCTGCACCACACAATGTAAAAACATATCCACTAGTGGAGCAAATTTCATCAGTCCTACTTACCCAGTTTGCATCACAATATCCTTCTAGAACGCAGTGAAAACCCTCAAAATGTAATCCCTAATCAAGAGTGCCTCTAAGGTATCTCATTAACCTTCTAAGTGCAATCCAGTGTTCTTTGCTAGGATTATGTGTATATCTACTAAGTCTACTTATTGCATAAGCTATGTCAGGCCGAGTATAGTTCATCAAAAACATTAGGCTCCCAATAACTTTAGCGTATTCCTCTTGGGAAACACCTATACCTGAGTTCTTCACTAACTCTATGGTAGCATCATATGGGGTCCTAACTGGCGTCACACCATAGTTGTTAAACTTTTTCAATACCTTCTCTACATAATGGGATTGAGACAAAGTAAAGCCATTTCTAGTTCTAGTTACTTTAACACCTAGAATCACATCTGCTTCACCTAAGTCTTTCATTTCAAAGCGAGAGGAAAGAAACTTTTTGGTTTCATTTATCACATACATGTTAGTGTCAAACAACAACATATCATCAACATATAGGCACACTATAACACAACCAGAATTGTACATCTTGGTATAAACACATGCATCAGATCCACTAACCATAAATCCAAAACTCAACACAGTGTTATGAAATTTCTCATACCATTGTTTAGGTGCTTGCTTTAGGCCATAGAGACATTTCTTTAACCTACTGATGCGGGACCATCCAAGACACCTTCGGACACATCTATACTTGGGGATGAACCTATGATTCGAGCTCGTGAGAATAATGTCTTCCTCAAGAGGAAGAAGAAGGCTCCACCATGGGAGAAGGTCCAAAGGTGCAAGCTTGATCAGATTGACATTTTTTAGATTCGTCCAGCAGTTTGACAGCTTTTCGACGTCTCAGTAAAATGGCTTGTTTGGAGTCTATATTTATCGGATTGAGGCGTGCCATACCTTGTCGGAACGAGGACGAAGATATCTACAACTTTACCGTTGAAGGTTTTTCCAGATTCGACCTAGAGCTTGACCGAAAATCAACATCTTTGAGGCTGTCACATGTTTAGACGAATTTATCCTATTTTTAGTATTTCTTTTACTTAAGTTATTTTAGGAAATTTTAGGGGTTATTTTTATTAATTCTTTTACGTCTTATTTTTATCCAAATTCGGCCCATAGGTACTTGTTAGGGTTATAAAAGGCCGAATGCTTCCATTGTCAAACTCACGTTCAATTAATATGAAATTCTCAGTTTTGTGCGAAACACAATGAGTGAAAGTCAATCGATTCGAAGCATGGCTCATCGATTGCAACTATTGGTATTGTTTTAGCTTGGTTTGCTTTTTGTTCATCAACTTGGCAAGACTTGGTGATCCTAGTATCCACGAGCCCCCTCCTTGTGCCTCCAAGTTGTCCGCTTGGTTGTGTAGGGTTGTAGAGGCGGGTTATATAGTCATTGGTATTGGTTCCTACCCTCTGAGGAGGCCTGGGGTCTTTATCTTGTTCTATATAGATCGACTCAGTCCACTATCAGTCTTACAAGTGTCAATTTCGAGTCTTTCTTTCAATTCTTGTATTGAGTCTTGTTTCTTGCTTGGTCGATTTCGAGTTCAGTTTTGATCTTGGAATCTTTGTTGAGTCTTGGTCGATCTTGCTTGTTTCTTGATCGATTTCTTTGAGTTTCTTTGCTGCGTTCTTGAGTCTTTATTATTCTTGCTTCCGTTCTTGAGTTTCTTTATTGATTGTCGAAGATCGGGCCATCCTACGGCTAACCCCGTATCACCTACAAACCATATTCTCCTTACCTGGAACCACAAAACCCGGAGGTTGTTCCACATATATTTCCTCATCTAGATCACCATTCAGAAAAGCAGTCTTTACATCCATTTGATGTACTAAGAGCTTGTAATTAGATGCTAATGCAAATAATGTTCTAATGGTCGCAATCTTGGTTACAGGAGAATAGGTGTCAAAATAATCTACTCCATGTTTCTGTGTGAATCCTTTGATTACTAGTCTTGCCTTAAATCTTTCAATAGAACCATATGTTTTAAGTTTTCTCTTAACGATCCATTTACAACCAATTGCCTTATATCCTCTAGGCAAATCAACTAGTTCCCAAGTGTGATTACTTGTGATTGATTCAATTTCACTATTTATATACAACATCTTTCCAAAAACTAGCATCAACAGAACTCATAGCTTCTTTATAAGTTTTAGGTTCATCCTCTATCATGTGAACACAAACTAGAGCTTCATTGATTTCATCTAAATCACGGAGTTCAGTTAAGAATGCAGTCACAAAATCAGGACCATAGCTAGTTCCAGTTCTACGTCTTTTACTTCTTCTAATTTCACTAGGTTCATCAACATTGATAGAAGCAGGTAAAGACAAAGATGCAGGTTCAGAAACAGCAGGAATACTATCATGATCTTTCTTCAAAGGAAAAATATGCTCAAAAAATTCAGCATCACGATATTCACACATAGATATGTCATGCAAGCACATAAACCTATATGCAGCACTGTTCTCAGCATAACCAACAAACATGGCATCAACACTCTTAGATCCAAGGTTATCTCTCTTAAATGCAGGAATCCCAACTTTAGCTAAACACCCCCACACTCTCATCAACCCTAGGTTAGGAGGATGTCCTTTCCATAGTTCATAAGGGTTTTTGTCTAACTTCTTATGGGGTACCTTGTTAAGAATGTAGTTTGCAGAAAGAACAGCTTCACCCCACAAAGAGTCGGGTGACCCAGAACTCACAAGCATAGAAAGAATCATGTTTTTTAAAGTTTTGTTCTTTCTTTCTGCTACTCCATTCGATTGAGGGCTATAGGGTGTTGTACGTTCATGAATTATGCCATTATTCTCACAGAATTCTTTCAAAAACATTGTCCCATATTCCCCACCTCTATCGGATCTAAGTCTTTTAACTTTTCTGTCAAGTTGGTTTTCTACCTCAGCTTTGTAGATTAAGAACATTTTCTCTGCCTCATCCTTAGATCTCAACAAATACAACTTGGTGTATCTAGAATAATCATCTACAAATGTGATGTAATACCTTTTACCACCTCTGCTCTCAGAGTTCCTAAAATCAGCTAGATCGGTGTGAACTAATTATAGCAATTCAGTGGACCTCTTTGTTACAGGTTTGAAAGGCTTCTTGGTGAACTTAGCTTCCACACAAATTTCACATTTTTTATGATCATTATTACCCAAGTTTGAGATTAGGCCCATTTTATGCAATTTGTTCACAGATTCAACATTCACATGACCTAATCTAGCATGCCAAAGATCAACATCAACAACGATATAAGCGGAAGTAGAAGCTATATTAGCAGAATCAACAACAGTTTGCAAAACAAACAATTCACCAAACTTGTAAGCCTTCCCTAAAAACTTTTCATTCTTGGACAAGACTATAGAGTCACCTTCCATGACTCCCCTTAGCCCGGCTCGAGATAAAAGCCCTCTAGAGATCAGGTTCCGTCGTAGGGAAGGCACATAAAAGACATTCTGCAGGCTCAGGATGTTACCTGAGGTGAGCTTCAGCGAGACCTTCCCTTTGCCCAACACCTCTGACTGGCTTGAGTTCCCCATGTAGACTTGCTCAGCTCCGCTTGTAGGTTCGAACTCATCAAACAACTCTCTGTTGGCGCAGAAGTGCTTTGTGGCCCCAGTGTCCACAATTCATTCGGTCATGCTCCCAATGATGTTAGCTTCAGTGACCACTGCAGCAATGACTTCAGGAGCACCACCTTCAGCGACGTTTGCTATGCCTTTGTCCTGCCCTCCGTTGTTCTTTTGGGCAGCATACTGAGCATCCTTCCTCTCACGGCACTGGAATGCCCTGTGGCCTTGTCGACCACACACATAGCATCCAGTGTTGTTCTGCTTCTCTCCATTGTTGTTCTTCTTGAACTTCGCAGGCTTGTTGTTTTGTCATCCAGGGCCCTTCTTGTTCTTCTTGTTGAAAGGCGGCTTATTGCCTTTCTTGTTGACATGCGGAGATTCAACAATGTTAGCTTTTACTGTGTCAGCAGCAGTGTTGGAGGTCTCCTTCTCCTTCAGCCGGTTGGCTTCCTCAATCTTCAGATGGCTGACGAGTTCCTCCAAGGTAAGATCTTTCTTTTTGTGTTTGAGGTGATTGCGGCAGCGTGCCCAGGACTCAGGCAATTTCTCAATCAGGACATTGGCCTGAAGAACTTCGCACATCTTCATCCCTTTAGCCAGTATATCCGCTACCAAGTTCTCGTACTCATGCACCTGCTCCATGATAGGCTTGTCATCCACCATCTTGAACTGGATCCACTATCCAGTCATGTACTTGCGATTCCCAGCATCGTCAGTGCCGTACTTCTTGTCCAGGGTTTTCTAGATAGTCTTAGCAGACTTCTGAATCAACAACAGGTAGAACAGAGTGTTCGTCATATGGTTCAGCAGGTAGCCCCTGGCGGTTTTGTTGTCGCGCTCGTACTTCACGAGCTCCGCAGAAGGCACAGGAGGGTTGGGCGGAGCATCGCCCTCAACAGCAGCAGCAGGCGCAGCGGCGACAAGGGGGTCTTTGAGCAACACATAGTCAATCTCCAGTTGCTCAAAGAAGATCAGCATCTTCTAGGACCAGCGCTTGTAGTTCGAGCCATCCAAAGGCTCCAGCTTTGAGAGATCGAGCAGCGACTTCTTGTAGGAGATCTCGACGGCGGCCATTGTTCCAACGTAAATACGTTTCTCACTGTTGGACAATGACCCTGCTAGAACCTGTAAAACAGCAACTCAAAAGAGCGTTAGGGATGTAGGCCGAACCGTGTTTCTGTGAAGGGGCGAGGGCTGCGGTGAAGCGTGGTATTGGAGCCACTGAATGAGAAACGTATTTGCCCCGACAGTACGTGGTGCAGATCGTATGCGAGGCAACGTCCCCCAAGGATTTCACCGGCTTCTCTCACAGGTGCACTCAAGGGAGAGAAGTTGGAACTGGAACAGGGGCTCAGAACGGGAAAAGGGTAGGAGAAAACAGGAGAGGGAGAGTGGCGATTGTGTTCGCTGTGTGTTGAAAAGCGAAGCCCTAGTCCTCCTTATATAGGCTCCGAAATTCTCCTTAAGCCGCAAGCAAAGGAGAGATTCGAGTCTATTATCAGCGGATTTGAGCTCATCCAAAACGGTTTTCAAAATATCGGAAAAGATATTTTCAGTGAAAAATAGATATTCGCGGATAAGCACGAACAAGCTAATCCGTAATATCTTCGGCCTCAAGAAATAATTTTTCCGCAAAAAATTAACTCGGAGCACGAGCACGAGTCGGCCGGACGGACGGCGGCGGGGGCGCGTGTGGGTGCCCCGTCTTCTCCTCAACCTCTCAATATAGGTAGTGGAAGAGTCTCCTTAAAACCCCTTTAGGGTACCCTTGAACTTTCCAGCGGGATGTGGAAAGTCCAAAGGGCACCTTCCTTAAAATCACCTTCTATATGCATTAACTCCAACAGTTTTATCAAACTTAAGTAAAACATATACATCTATTATGTTTAATGAGACTATTAGTTATTACAACTTGGACATCTACAACCTATTAAGTGTTATAGCTAACCCCATAGCTAAATTATTCATGCCTAAAAGAAGTTAAATTCTTAACGATTAATATTTAAAAGCATTTAAACAATGTTAATGTGTATAACCGCCTAGAACGGATATAGAAAACCTTAAAGGGATATGTTTTTCTTGATATCCGTGTTGTGTGGGCCTCAAGGCCATAGATGTAGGAGCTTGATGGAAAACATATATGTGGTTGATGCTCGTTCTGTGTTTAATTAGATTTGCTAGAAGAATATGGGTATGCCCTTCATACTCCTTGTTGTGGTTTCTAAAGACCCGAGGTAAACTCTTCTTGACTTTCTCACTGCCCCTTGTTTATATGCTTTTAAATTGGGGAGGCCCTATTAGTCGCACTAGTAGCATGCTAGAGACCCGCACATACACTTAGTAAATGCCTTAGGCAAGGGTTTTAGAATTTGATTCTTAAGTTGATATTGTATATGACTTGTTGTTGAAATGTACGTATTGCTTGACATATTGATTACTATGCTTTGATTTGATATATGATGCAATTGCCTACGACATTGGTAATTATGTCTTGATCTGATATATGATTGCATGAGACATTGTTCTGCTTTGACCTAATGTATATATAATGTGATTGCATGAGACATGGTTATGTTATGTTATGTGTTTGCAGTATTATTGTTTTCAGGTATGCCCTAGGAGGACGAGGGAACGAACCGGGTAAAGCTTAAACCTCTCAGGTATGTCCCCGTCCTGAGTCTATTTGCCGAGAGTTGTCAAATGCAATTATGTCGCTTGGTTAAGGGTTTCTGGATTTATTATGAATATTTACTTAATGAGAACAGTACAAACTCTAGGTTAGCACCTTTAGTATGCCCTAGCCCCTAGATGCTAGTGCTAGATGGATATAGGATTTCAAAATAGCTTTAAGCAAATGAAATTAAACGTAGCAAATGGCATTAAGAGTTATATGTGAATTCTTCAATCAACAATATATATTTCCATTAACAAATTCCAAAATAGATACGTCTTTTACATGAAGAGTAAGTTTGAATAAAAGTCTAAAAATCAAAGAAGAGTTCCGGGAGATGGGAATTGGTAAGCTTGGCGATGTCAGGCTTCCTCTTCTTCGGTTCGGACTTGGGAGCAATACTCTTAATTTTAGTTGCAGCCCTCCTTTCAACGGTCTTTATCGCTATATCGGATGGAATCTCAATACTTCGAAACAACATCTTGAGGTCATCATCCACATTGACGTTGATGCCACTAGAGTTCAGGCTGTAAGCCTGAACTCTGCAAGTCCTCCATGGCATTTGGGTATGCGTCTTTGAGATCATCGACAGAGATGCCATCTGAACATGTGTCTATTAGGTTCAGTAATCCAATTTTGTCCTTGAGGTCATGTTTTGGCTGCAAAAATTAAGTTGCAATTGTATCGATGATCAGTGTACGTACGTTTCAACCCCTAAATTAATTAAAGAATCCAAAAAGAGAGAGAAATCGAAAATGGAGTACCTTGTAGGAGAATAGCTTCCCATCATAATGAACTTTCAAGTTATTCTTCAAACTATCAAAGACGGATTTGTTTGCTTTGAGATTAACATAGCACGCTTCGTTGATTTGGTCTGGAGTTAAAGCTTTCCTCGTCTGCAGCAATGATAGATTAACAACTTATTCAAATATTGTAAACAAATTAAAAGACACATGTACATGTGCATGTACAATCTCGATCGATCGATGGATGGATCAGATACCTGGAACAAAAGATCAATGACTCGTTTGATCTGAGCTCCCACAGGAGCCTTTGCTGCTGCCCTCCTCCTTGACTGTTCCGCAGCAATTAGTACTGTTGATTCACATTTCAGTTGCCCAATCTTCAATTTTCCTTTTACATCCATCTAACCATCCATCAAATCATTCATTCAAATTCGATGATCAGGATTAATTATTATCAGAGAAATTAATTAAGTCCATCTTGTAATGAATTATTATCGAATCACAAAGTAAAGTAAGCAAATATATATGATCGATCCAATTGAAGAGATAACGAAATTGCAATTGCATATATATTGATTAATTAATTGTCTAATTCACATCGATGATCCCATTCAAAATTCAAATTGTTGGTTTTGAAAATTCTAACCTAATTAAACCCCCCTTTTTTTTTTTTGATAAGGTAAATATTTGGACGGGTCAGGCCCTGCTGGACCACCACCCAAGGGCATCCTTGCGGATGAATAAGCGTAGAGCAGAATCAGCGAGGACGTCTGGCATGGACGTTGTGTGGATTAGACGCGCGATCTTGTCAGCCGTCGTGTTGATCTCCCGGAAGACATGGCTGAATTGCACCCTTGCAAAATGTTGGAGTAGGAGCAGGGTATCGGAAATCAGCATCTCGATCTCCCACGGGCAGCACCATAAACCTCGCAAACAATTGATGACGGTCAGGTTGTCGCCTTCAATCATGATGCTGGGAAGCTGTAGCTCCTTTGCCTTGGCGATGCCTCCTCTAATCGCCAGAGCCTCCGCAGCCAATGCTGAAATGTGTCCACATTTGAAGCCGCCACAATCGATGACTGCCCCACTGTGGTCCCTAATAATGAAACCTGCAGAAGCTTCACCCGAAGGTAGTTTGGATCCATCGAAATTAATTTTGAAAGATCCCTCGTCTGGTTTGCTCCATCTCAAATTTGTTCTTCTCCGTGGTTGAGTTGTTCGAGATTTCCAATGGTGACATGTGGTCTCCTCTTCAAATGTCAATTTAGAGGCAGCCCAGTTCTGTATTTGTTGTTTGGTATAATTCTCCATAGCATGGATGGATGTTGTGTTGAGGTTTTCAAATACTTTCCGATTTCTACTTGTCCATAGGCTCCACCATGTCGTCGCAAGTCTTCCTTTTTGCTCGGGTTTGAGTTTAGTAAAAATTTCACATACAATGTTTTTGACCAATTTATTTCTAGTGTCGATTTCTCGAATCACTTTTTCAATGTTTGGGTCAATTTTGTGGATCAGTTGTAGAGTGTGGTGGCATTCGGTAAACAGATGGATTGGGCTTTCATCTGTCTGGTCACACAAAGCGCAAGATAGTGGAACAGGAAAGCCTTTGTTTGCTAGTCTGGTTTTCGTCGGGATTCCATCTAGTGCAAGTTTTCAGATGAAATTTTTGACTTTCGGAAATGTGTCTAGGTTCCATACCCATGTCGTGTCACTGGTTTCTTCTGTGTTTTGCTTTGTGATGTGTGCTAGCGCACTTGCCGTGCTGAACCAACCATTTTTACTTGGTTTCTAGTATAGCCTGTCTTCTATTTCGTGTTCTGGTATATATATGTTATTAATCTTGTTGACCACATCCATCAGGAGGATATTGGATAGCTCATCCACATTCCATTTCTTGTTGATGTCTATGTATTTTTCCGCCTTTTCATTTTCGTTGATTGTGATGTTGGGATGTTGTCGACCTTGTAGTGGTTTTTCGTCTAACCAGACGTCCTTCCAGAAATTGATCGTCTTTCCATTTCCTATTTTCCATATTAGTCTCTTGCAGAATTCTCCTTTTAGTTCCATTAGTTTGGCCCATTGCCAAGATGAATTACCTTTTCGCTAGTATTCAAGAAGGGGGGTTTCTTTCAAATATTTTTCTTTGATCACTTGGACCCATGGGTTACATGGTTCTGCTAAGATTTTCCAAAGCAGTTTCATTTGTAGTGCTTGGTTCATGTCTTTTGTTTTATGTATTCCTACGCCTCCCAATCGTTTTTGCTTGCAGACCTTATCCCAACCAATAAGGGGAGAAAATGATTGATCTTTGTTCCAGAAGAAGCCTCTGTTTATTTGGTCAAGTTCTTTATGGATTGTTGTGCGGAGCATGAAGTTTTGCATAATATAGTTCGGCTTAGTTGCTAGGTTTGATCTTATTAGGGTCGCCCTTCCTTCTTGTGAAAGGGAGTTGGCTTTCCATTTCGTGAGTTGTTGCCTGGTTTTGGTTACCGTTTCTTCAAATGTGGTTCGGTTGACTCGACCATTGATAATGGGACAGCCGAGGTATTTATCAAGTGCTATATGGTTTGTGATATGGAACGTACTTTGTATCAATTGTTTTGTACTGTTCGAGACTTTTGGGGTAGTTTGAAAGGCCGATTTGTGGAAATTGACCTTTTGTCCTGATATGACACAGTAGTCGTCAATAATCTTCTTCACCAGTCGACATGAGTCTTGGTTCGCCTTGGCGAAGATCATCATATCATCCGCAAAGGATATGAATGGTATTTTCCGTTCTGATCTAGATATTTTGAATCCGATTGATTTGTCTGACTGGTTAGACGCAGCTTGTAGCGTCCTAGAAAGAACTTCTGCTCCTATGATGAATAGATAGGGTGAGAGCGGGTCTCCTTGTCTGATCCCTCTCCCTGGTATGAAGGGGTCCGTAGGGCTATCATTAACCAAGACAGAGAAGGAGACGGTCTGAACACATTGCTCTATCCATGTTCGAAATTTCTGGCAGAAGCCGAATTTTTCTAGAACTCTGAATAGAAAATCCCATTCTACCCTATCATATGCCTTTTCCATATCCAGTTTGACGGCAATCCATCCTTCTTTTCCACGTCTACTTTTGAATGAGTGGAAGATTTCATGGGCTATTAAGACGTTGTCTTGGATAGCTCTTTCAGATACAAAGGCCCCTTGGAGGGGGTGAATAATTTTCTTTAAAACCGGTTTCATCCTTTCTACAATGATTTTGGCTATAGCTTTGTAAATCGTTGAACAGAGGCTTATTGGTCTAAAGTGGTTTGTAGTTGTCGGGTTGTCACATTTTGGGATCAATGTGATAAAAGTGTGGTTGATTTGTTTTAGGATTCGGCCAGAGTGGAAGAATCCTTTGATTGCCTTTATGATTGATGGGCCTACAATATCCCAGTATTCTTGGTAAAATTCTGCTGCCATTCCGTCAGGTCCTGGGGATTTATCCTTTCCAATCGAGAAGATTGCATTTTTTATTTCTTGGTTTGATATCTTTTCGATTAGTTTCGAATTGTCATCATCAGTGATTTCTATGTTGATGAGAGAGAGGTAATGATTTAGAAGGATGTGGTTAATGGGTTGCCTTCTAAACCTTTTTTCGAAATCGTTTTTTATTTCTCTTGTAATTTGTTCTTCTCCTGTGGCTAGTGTGTCTTCCATAGTTTGAATTTCCTTTATGAATTTTCTATTCCTCCTTCCTGATGCCATTCGGTGAAAATATCCTGAATTTATGTCAGTCAGTTTAAGGTGTTTTGTCTTTTCTCGTTGGCTCCAATACATTTTGTGGTATGATAGTATTTTTTTCTCGCTTATTTATTAGCCTGTTCTGCTTTTGACTATCGTTTTCATTCTGGGTGATTCCGTTTCTGTTCTGTAGATCGATGAGCGAATCATCGATATCTTTTAATTGACGGAATATGTTTCCAAATGTTTTCTTATTCCAATCTTTAGTTAATCTCTTAAGTGTTTGAGTTTTTTTCACCAGGTTATACATATAAGAACCCGCAAAATTTGATCTCCAAGCCTGTTGGACCACTTGTCGGTAGTCTTTGCGGGTAGTCCACATTTTTTCAAATTTAAATGGTTGGGCCTTGTGTTGTTCTTGGTTGTCTAATTCTGTTACAATAGGGCAGTGGTCTGATGATGTAAATGCATGGTTTTTCGTAGTAATATTGGGAAACCAAGTGAGTATTTGGTCTTGAATTAGAGTTCTATCGAGTTTTTCCATGATGTTATTGTAGTTGGATCTGTTTTTTCTCCATGTGAAAGAGTTTCCAATCGTGGGCACTTCCTGTAGTGAGCACTTATCTTTGAATTCTGTCAATATTCTATATCTGTTCGGATGTGGTTCAATACCTCCTTTTTCTGAACTATTTTGAATTTCATTTAGATCTCCCATGATCATGAATGGGCACTCGAAGGTGTGGACGTATCGTTGTAGTTCAACCCAGAAGTTCGATTTTTCATTCTCATGTGGTGGTCCATAGACGAATACAATGTTGATAGTAATGTTTCTATGTTTATTTTCATACCTGATAACTATGAATCTTTTATCCGTATGCACCATTTCAAGGGATTCGTTTCGAAGATTATGACTTTTCCAAAGAACACATAATCCCCCAGCCCTTCCGGTAGCAGGGGCCCAAACCATCTGATCAAATCCAGCTTTTTTCCACACCATCTCTTTTGGTTGTCGGTCTGTTCTTGTTTCTAGTAAGGCAATTATTTGTATTTTCTCTATTTTACAGAATGATTCTATTTCCGTCCATAGGTTTTTGCGGCCTATCCCGCATATATTCCATGAGCATATCCTCATATTAACCTATATGATTTAGAGGTTTCTGATCCATAATCTTTTCTTGGATCAAGGTTTTTTGCCTCATTATTTCGTCTTCGCCATGTGCTCCCTTTACTCTTTTTGCACATGATTTCTGCAATTTTTTCTTTTTCTGTTTCATGTGTCTCAAGAGGAATCGAATATTGCTTTTGACCCCTACTCGAGGAGCTTTTTTTGCCTTCTCCAGTGTATGGTCTTATGTTAATTGCTATCCTTTCTATGGGCAGCTGTCTTATTTGGTTTGTTTCATAATCCACTGCTCTTATTACCTTTTTCTTTTCATTGTTCCTTGGTTCTTCTCTTCCGATTTCTTTGTTACTCCTACAATCCCAGGTCATGGTGCTTTCAGTAGATGTCTGTTCAATCGTATGCTTAATGACTAAGCAAGAGGTATGGATCATTAGAGACCAAATGAACAATTCTGATGAGAAAAAAATTTCCGGTTGGCAATAATACTTAGATTCATTTCTAGTCTCCGTCAGGTCGCAATGTTCATTCAAAGCACAATGTTCATGACAAAACAAGAAGGGGTGACTCCTAGCATATTCGTGTGTTTGCTCGAACCAAGACTTATAAACCCTTTGATGATCATATTTATAGGGTTCAGGTAAATAGGCCCCGGTGGTTCACCATTTAAGATTTGAGCAACTCAATATATACAAAAGTTTCTTCTTGTCAAACCAAGAATCATAGATAGAGGTGCATTGATCATCATAATAGTAAAGATTTTGAAAAGAAGAGTCAATCATTTCCATCGCAATCCGATAGGCATTCCACCATTTCGATAGTGTTGGATCTGGAATCGAAACCCACAAATAGCACACTCTAATGCCGGCTCTTGGCTCATCACCTTCATGTTCAATATTTGTTGTGGCGATTATTCCCTTAAGGAATATGCATTTCATTTCATGTATTATTATTTCATATTTATCAATGCAACGAAAAGGGGTCGGATCTAGAGGGTGGTATTGAGAGTATCTGGAACTGTTTGGGATTTCTGTTCTGATTTTTCTTCCTCGAAATTTCGCCTTTTTCGGAGTTAAGTCGACCTTGTCTTTTCCAAGCATGAGAATTGTTCTTTTCCTTCCTACTTTTTCCGAATAGAAGGATGTTAGTATGTCTATGGAAGGTCGTATAGACCCCAAATATGTCAGGTAAGATGTGAGATTTCTAGAGTTCAAGTTCCCCCTATTAAAGAGGTTTATCATTTCCTGAAAGGTCGGTGCAGAGGGCAAAAACAAGCATGAATCGACGGGGGAGGAGATGAATAGCGGATACCTGGTCATTTTTTCTAGATTCTTGGCCTTCTGTCTGGCAGTTCTTGATGCAGGGCTAGTTAATGGGATATGATTTTATTTTAGTAATAAACCCGGTTCCCTTTATATTTTATATATATGTTAATTGTCAAACCCAGTTCAAAGCTTATATAAGCTTGTATTTCCTAATTTGAGAATCAACTAATGAAAAACAATCTCTTCCTCGACCTATATCTCTCTCCTCTCTTCTCTGTAATTCTTGTGGGTTTTCTCCCAACACATCCACCACTATCACCTGAAGGCTGATTTCGGACCTTCCGTCCCTAATCGGTTCCACAATCTATCCAATCTGCATCAGTTCTAAGGTTTTCGGATCTCAGATTTTTCATCCCCGTAAAGGGACCTTCGATAGGGGTCGTAGATCTAATCTCTTTCCATCTCTGTTTGGTTTTCTTCGACCTCACCGGAATCTCAATATAGAGATTCTGATAGGGGTCGCAATATACAGTAACCAAATTCGTTTCCGGGCGAGACCTTGCACCACCCCTACCGTCCTTTCTCCCGTCGACTACTGCCAGCCTCCGACGTTTCCCGAGCCATTCAAGACAGATTTGTAGAACAGTTTTTCGGAAGAGAGTACCCACACGCGGACCGAGCCCCAAAGCCCTAGGATACCGACACCGCCACCATCCCCGAAGAAGGAGCCAGACACCGAGCATCCCACCATCTTCCACTGTTGTCTTCTTTTTTTTCTTTTTGAAAATTTTGAATCGCCATCTTCCTCTTCTTATTTTGAGATTTTGAGGGTCGGACTTCGCGGATCTATGTTCGGAACTTGATTGGGTTGGGGTTCTTTGTGCGATTCTGACTGAGATTGGGTTACTGAGAATTATGGTGATGGCATATCTTTGGTTTGTTTTGATTTTCAATCTGAAGTTTTTCTTTGATGTACTACTTTTGTGAGTTTGGATGGAGGGTCTTGGCTTGATTTTCACAGATCTATGGATTTTTTAGGAGGGTTTTGTAGATCTGAGCTCTTGCTTTTGGCGGTGAGTTGGGGATTTCGGGTGGCGGCGCTGGTTGTGGCTAGGGTTTTTGGCCTCGTTTTCTCTCTGCTCTCTCATTTCTTTCGCTTTTATTAAACCCCTCTTTTAGTCCGCAGTATATATTTTATAGTCCATAATCATATACGGTATAATTGATTTTAATTTGATCGAAACAAATCACTGCCAACAACCCAACACACACAATTGAATACTGTAGCAACAAAATGACGGATCTAGAAACTCACTTCCGATCGAGTTCTCTTCGTCGTCTGCCAACAATTTCTTGCGCTCTGTAAATATTTAGGTTTGTAACAAATCGCGTCTGGAATTAATGGAACAATTTAGGTCGATCCCCTTACCCTCTATTTATCTCTTTAACTTTCCTAATTAATTTTGTCGCTCCAGATTCTATATTATATCTATATATCTACCTCCATTTATCTATCTATATATCTATATATATTTTTATTAATTACATAATAATAATAATAAAAATAATAATAATTGAAATAATATGTACATATTTTCATTATTCAAAAAGGAATTAAAGGTTATTCTTTTCATTTAATTAACAACAATTGTAATTTAACTAAATATTTTTAATCCAAATATCTATTAATTATCCTAATCTACCATTTGTTTTTATTATTTAATAAAGAAAGCATGCATCATGTAAATCTTCTATCTTCTATTTATTTTCCTAATTTAACTAAATATTTTCATCTAAATCTCTATGAATTACCTAATCAACCATTTATATTTATTATTTAATAAACCAAGTGTCAATTTCATATCTTCTATTTTCCTAATTTATATACAGTTATTTTAATCAACCATATAATTATATGATTTTTTACCACTTTCATTATCGTACTATGATTTTTTACTTACCTTATAGGTCTTAAAAGGTAAACTCATGGTTGCAAGCTAGCCAAACCTTAAAGGGAAGAGGTTGGAAGAGGTTACCTCTTTAGACCATCAACAACCATAGGGAAATCTCTTACCAAATTTCTTTTCTCTCATCATATTATAATTTTACATCTCATTTATTTTTTTGTTTAAATATTTTTTTCACTTTTTCTACCTTATTTTAAAAGGTTTGTTCTACAACCATGGGAAAATCTCTTACCCATTTTTAAATTTATTTTCACCATTTCTTTTCCTTTATCATGTGAACCATCATATCTTTCTTTTACTTTTTGATTAAAACAAAAAAAAAAATTACAAAAGGGAAGAGGTTACCTCTCTCCACCAAGGTAACCTCTTCCATTCCATTACCTTAAGGTATAAGACCACGTGCACCCATGAGTTTTACTTACCTTATAGGTCTTAAAAGGTAAACTCATGGTTGCAAGCCAAACCTTAAGGGAAGAGGTTGGAAGGGGTTACCCCTTCCCACTAAGACCATCCGCAACCATAAGGTTACCTCTTCTCTATTTTTTCTTATCTCTCTTCATAATATTTTGACACCTCATTTATTTTTTCTTTTAAACAATTTTTCACTTTATCTACCTCTTTCTTTAAGGTTTTTATATTTTTACTTCACAACCACGAGTTTACCTCATCCTTCCCTTTTTCTCATATATATATATTCATCATATTGTTTCCACCAATCATAATATTATTAGTTAAATAGAAAAACATAATAAATAAATAAAGCATCAACTTTTACACATGGTCCAAAGCACACTCTACCTCTCCACACCAAGGTAACCCCTTCCCTTCCTTCACCTTAAGGTTTTGTCTACAACCATAAGGTTACCTTTTAATTACCTTAAGGTAGTGAAAACCCTTGGTTGTGGATGTTCTAAGGTAACCTCTTCCCTTTTTATTTTTACTTTTTTTTTTAAACACACAAGTGGGTCACTCCATGTTATTCATATTTTTTAAACACATAAGTGGAAAAAGTGGAGAACAAAGTAACCCCATGGTTGCAAAGGTAACCTCTAAAGAAGAGGTAGAAAAAGTAAAAAATAATTTAGAGAAAAATATATATAATGTGGCAAATTATGATAAGGAGATGAAAATTGAAAAGGAAAAGAGGTAACCCCATTGTTGTACATGCTCTAAGCCACAACCAAGGGGTTACCTTTTAGTGACCTTAAGGTAACCAAAACCCTTTGTTGTTGATGCTCTAAGAGCATGTGCAACCATGGGTTTAGCTTTTTCCCTTTTCAATTTTTATCCCCTTATTATAATTTGCCACCTCATATATTTTTTTCTCTAAATTATTTTTCTACTTTTTCTACATCTTATTTAGAGGTTACCCTTGCAACCATGAGGTTACTTTGTTCCCCACTTGTGTGTTTAAAAAATATAAATAACATGGAGTGACCCACTTGTGTGTTTAAAAAAAAAAATACAAAAACACCCTTTTTCCCCTCTCCCTACATATCTCACAAATCAGCCCGGATGAAGCTCTCTCCTCTCTCTAGAATTCTAGAGAGAGGGAGCCAAATCCTCGGCTCCGGCCTATGTATCCCGTCTTCGGCCGTTTTAACTCGGCTTCGGCCGCCTTGTATCGGTATCTCACCCTCCGCTCCACCCCTGGCTCCTTTCGTCTCCGACGTGCGTGTTTCTTGGGCTCCGCCGGGGCGCGTTTGTTTCCTGTGCTTTCACCTCCTTCGGGGTATCCACATCCTTGCGGGGTCTCGTCCTCCTCATATCGGGGCTTGGTGCACTTTGCTTCGATTCGATTTAATTTTCCCACTATGCAATCCTTGTTTTGAAGCCCGAACCTTCTTCTTCCTTGTTTGGGTGGGTTGGGGTTTGGGTTTCTATGGTCTAAATCGAGTTGGGGGTTCTCATTTTCTCTGTCCAACTCTTCAATTTCGACTTGGATTCGTCTCTAGTTCGGGTTTTCGGCCGGACCGCTGGTCTGTGTGGTGGTGTGGTGTCGGGGTGGGTTGTGCTCTCTCCGCCTCTCCCTCCCGTGGCCTCGGTGGATTCCGATTGATGCCCCTGCTCACCATCTTCTCCGATCTGCCCTCCTTCCATCTCCATCGCGGGCCTGCTAGTTTGTGCTTCGGGCCCAAGGTTTTGCCTTGGGCCCGGGGCTGCCCCGATGGTTCCACAAAAAAAAACAAAAAAAAACTTTTCAGTGTGTAAACCCCGGATTTTTTGGGATTGCTTTGGATCATGCTTGCATGGCACGGTTGAGGTGAGTATTATTTTGGGGGGCTTTTGCTCCCTCCCTCAAAAAAAGAGAGAGAGAGAGGGGAAAAAAATAAAGGAAGAAAAATATTATATTATATGTATAAGGGTTAGCTAGATTTACCGAGTTGCTTGGTGGTGTGGTTATTTGGCTTTGGGGCTAGCAGTTTAGAGCAGTGTTCTTCTCATATGTCGACGTGCGAAACCTGAAGGCTCGCTAGTAGAGTCCAAATATGAGGTTTCCACTTAGTTCCCGAGGGAGTCCCTGCGTGCCTCTACCAACTGACGGACGAGATGTCTCACTCTGCTTCTGTTATTTCTTTAATAGTACTAGCCCGTGTCTGTAACTGTTCCCTTGTAATTTGGTTTTATCTGGTTTGTAAGTTGATTATACTGACGGTTTATCCGTCGCCGATTCTTTCGGCCTATCGACCCTCGAGTTTGTCCGGTGCGTCGAATTTTTACCAAATCAAAAAAAAAAAATCTCACAAATCAGCCCTGCTAGATCCTAATTGGTATGCATCCATGACTGCGGAATATCGGGCTCTTATTGGTAATGGAAGATGGGTATTGGTCACATGACCCCCTGAGGTGAATGTAGTGCGGACCGTGCGATGTATGTGTCTGTTTCGGCATAAAATGCGGTCTGGCAGCTCTTTGCAACCCTATAAAGCTCGGTTGGTGGCTAATGGTCGGTCTCAGGAAGTCGGAATCGCCGGCTGTCACCTTTTGCCACCAACCTCTCATCGGCAATCTATTGTCACAAACGACAAAATAGTGTCACCTCCCTATTTTCATCATCTTATCAATAATCTATTAATTATCACAAACTACAAAACATTGTTACCAACCTATTGTCAACCTCCCCCTACAAAACATCAACCTCTTAGAGTTTTTTTTTTTGCTTAAATGGAGAGAGAAACTCTTTCACCCCAACCCTTACTCCCGCAAGCCCGTCACCATGGTCACCACCATCACCCTCCGGCCACCACCAACACCATCTGGCCGCCTTTTCGCTCCCCCACTTCACCGCTGTCGTCCTAGGGTGTTTTGGGTCCGCGTTTACCATTGTGGTCTAAGCCCCCTTTTTAACCCTAGATTTCGAATCCACCACCCCCAAATCCTAACCGACCTTATTTTTGGTTGGGTTGGGGTTCGCATCCTCCGATTCCGGTGGTTTGGATGCCAACTTGGGCTTTCAGGTGTCTCTTGGCCGTCGTTGCAGGCCGGGATCCTCCTAGCCTCCCTCTCCTCCGCTCGTTCGTGGCCTCCTCCAAGCCGGGCTCCGGCGGCCGCCTTCGCTGCCGTCTGGGTGGGCTTCCGGGGCTGTGACCCTCTCGCTCCTCCTTGGTGCTTGGGGCCCAAGCTTTGGGTCCTTGGGACCCAAGTTCGGGTTCCTCCGAGCCCAAGCTTCGGGTCCTTGGGGCCCAAGTTCGGGTTCCTCCGGGCCCAAGCTTTGGGTCCTTCGGGCCCAAGGCTTAAGGGGAAAAAAAAAACCCGAAAGGGTTGAAACCTTCCCGAAAGGGCCTAATTCCCGTAAGGGCTTGAAAATCCCGTTAGGGTTTGAATAAATTCTCTTTCGTCTGAAAGGGATTCTAGGTGCGTCTTCAAAGGTGGTTCTGGGTGGTAACCCCTGTTGTTCTTGGCGTTCCTCTTCCGTGTTGGAGCTCTGGCAACTGGTGTCGGGATTGGTTGGGGTCGTGGTGGTGTGTATCGAGGCGACTCCGCGTGCAGGAAATTCCTTGAAGGATCGTCTTCACTGCCCACAGGACTGGATTCCTGATATACCGCTGGCCAATGGTGTCGCCGCCCGGTGATGCTTGGCATCGGCTCTTAGTCTACGTTGCGAGTAGCGTGTACGGGTTTGGCTCGCTTGCTCGTCCGAGGGTTACGCCTCCCACTTTTTGTTGTTGCACCTTTTTATATGTAGTGACGGTTTCACCGTCTGCCGACTTCGTCGGCCTCTCGAGTTGTCAGGTATGCCTGGCGCTCGAATTATTTCCTAATCAAAAAAAAAAAAATCAACCTCTTAGAGATAATACTACATTATATTATCTAATCTTATTTTATTAACTTAATTATTTTTCAGACCGTGTGCTCTTTCTTATATTCATAATCCCTACCTCGTTATATGCTAGTTCCTTGTTCCTATTTGTTACTTGTTTTTATCAACCTAACTAAAACATATACATCTATATATTATGTTTGATGAGACTATTAATTATTACAGCGTGGAAATTAACCTACAACCTATTAATTAAGTGTGATAGCTAACCCTCTAATTATCCATGCCTAAAAGAAGTTAAATTCTTAATGATTAAAAGCATTTCAACAATGTTCATGTGTATAACCGCCGAGAACGAATATAAGAAACCTTAAAGGTATATGTTTTTCTTGATATCCGTGTTGTGTGAACCTCAAGGCCATAGATGTAGGAGCTTGATGGAAACATGTGGTTGATGATTGTCCTGTGTTTAGATTTGCTAGGATAATTGCGTGTGCTCTTCATACTCCGTCTCCTTGTTGGGACCGGTTTCTAAAGACCTGAGCGATGTAAGTCTTCTTGACTTACTACCCCTTTGTTTATATGCTTTTACAATAGGGATGTCCTGTTAGTCGCACTAGTCGCACGCTAAAGACACACTTAGTAAATGCCTTAGGCAAGCTAGTGTTTGAGATTTTGATTGAGTTGATATAGGACTTGTTGATGTGATTGTACTCGATGCAACTTATTGCTTTACATATTGATTACTATGCTTTGATTTAATATATGATGCAATTGCCTAAGACATTGGCTATGTTTTGATATGATATATGATTGGATGAGGCATTGCTTTGCTTTGACCTAATATAATGTGGTTGCATGAGACGTGGTCATGTTGTGTGATGTGTTTGGGGTATGATTGTTTTAGGGGTACGAGAGGATGCATCCACATCCTCTCCTGCAGGTTCTATAAGCAAAGCCGGGTCAAAACGTAATCCAATCCAAACCATTCATGGCCTCAATAGCGGGATCACTTGTAGTCTAATATTTTGATTAAAACAACAGCTGACCAACTAAGTTAAATGTGATTATTCTCTAAAGCAGCTTGATATTGATATTTTGATTTAATCTAATATTTTGGGGGAATTTTGAAGTAAAAAAATTGCCACGTGATTCTTCATGCGAATGCTATATTTGATAGATTACTTTAATAAATAAAAAAAAGCAAGTATGCTGCATCAGTAGGCTTTGTAACTAAGCCATTCATGAAGTGAGGAGATTACTAATAGTATTGTGTTTGGAGATATGAGCTCCTAAGCTTTGCTCATTCATTTTTTTTTCCTTAGCTTACTAGGATTTCTTAATAATGAAGTCTATCATCCTGATCATTGATTTTCACTCAGGTATGCCGCAGTATAGAGCAAGAGCTGGGGAAGTCAATGGAGGATCTCTTCTCAAATTTTGTTGAGATACCACTTGCAACAGCATCGGTAAGATATGCTTCTAAATTCCACCCCCCTGAAGAATAATTATAGCATAGTTTAGATCAAAGAGGAGCTCTAAAAACTTCACTAGTGCAGCTCCTTTGTTTTATTAGATCTTCTCATTCAATGTAGCTTATTTGTAATGATTTGGAACATTAAAATAGTCCTGGGAAAGAATTTTGACCACATGGAAATAGATTATGTGGAAGCGATATTTACTGGAAGAAGAAGGGCTGAAGATGGAAGAGGTTCTTTGCACATTTGCATCAGTCAGGCACACACCTTTTATGGATGGTTTCTTTAACGGAGACCCCCATTCTGGTATGCAAATTAAGGCCATCTTTCTACATCCATTTCCTCATTGATGTATAATGTTTATCAGTTTAATTGGATGGTTAAACAAGTTGATTGCTAGTACCATTTTAGCATTTCTTAAAGAGTTTGGCCTGCTATTCATGCTTAATCAACTTTCTACTTTCTTATTGCAATTATTTTAGGATATCATATCACACACGTGTCATCAAATGTGCTAATATGCTAATAGTTGATTCATCTTTTTTTTTTACTTTTAAAAGCATCTTTTGGGTGACTTAATTAACATTTTTAATAGTAAAGGTTAACATATTTTTTATGAGAATATCTAAATTGGTCCATGCAACTTTATCTGTCTTGCAAGGAAATTTTCTTTTCAACAAGACACCTCTACATCATCCAATTCTGGTGGATTTTGGTTTGACCAAGTCTCTTTCACATACTACAAAACAGGCCTTAGCAAAAATGCTTTTGGCATCTGCAGAAGTAAGTTGTTTATGGTATTTGTGATAGTTTCTTATGTTGGATGATCATCAATATACATATAAGGGAGGTGTCCAGTGAAGATGGGCGCTCATGTGAGGATGATGCACATTTTAGGCGAAAATGATACACATTTAGGCCAAAATGAAATGTGCATCATGCTCACATCCTCACATAGATGCCCATCTTCACATGAACTATCCCCTATATATATATATATTATTATTTTGTATACAATTATAAAATAAATTCATTTTTTTCGTATAGGAGAGAATCATCATGTTAGGTGTTGCATGTTCCATTCCAGTAATTCATTTTTTTCCTCCATGAAGTCCTTCAAGGAGAAAAGAGCCAACAACATGAAAGTCATACAAGAAAAGATGAAACTCAATGAAAAAGTAGTAAAGCGATTCAATCTTGTAAGTTATCTTCTGGCTAATAAGAAATTGTTCCTTTGCTTATGAAATTGAGCAACATTAAATTTGTACTATGATTGACACTTGACAATCCGACATAAGGTGTGGATTCCGATTGTGGAGTGAGGTGTTTCGATCTCTCTCCTTGGACGATTTTTTTACCGATAAATAAACAACCAACCTCACAATTACCTGTGCAAAACTTATAACTGGCTAGAGCATGTTTTTATATTCTGTTACGAATTTGAAAACATGAAGTGTGAATTTGCTTGGTTAGAATCTGGGACGTTGGCTTGTAATTTGTTCAAATGTCTGCTACGTCAACTAAGCTTTTGTTTCTTGTTGCTTTTACTACAACTTTTCAAATCGAGAGCTCAAAAGTGAGCCAACCAATTTATATGCATTAATTAAGATGTTGAGGCTACCATTGATAGCAATTTATATGAATCAAAAGAATCCATAGATGATGATTTTGTTACATTTTCAGAATGAGGTATGTTTATTAGCATGCCTTTGAAAATTAGGCCCAACAAAGTTTAGAAGGTTAGGTTTTGTAATTCATAGCTTTACTTGCTAACTTGTCTATGAACATCGGTTTGTTTAAGATTTTCGGTTAGGTTTTTGTTGTGCCTATAAAATGTTCTTCTGCTAAAGGAACTTTGAGTATATCCATTTCCATTTCTAAATATGATTCAAAACTATCATGTATCCATAGTATATCCGTTTCCATTTCTATTCCAAACTTTTGCAACTTAGACACATCTGTACGTCTTGTATATAATAAGAGCAACAATTCTTTGTGTTGTGTTACGCTATTATTGTTCCATGCATCTTTCTTTTGCTCATACCAGTTATTGAGTTCATCTGTTTCTGCCCCTTTGAAGAACAAAGCAATCGTACTCAATTCAAGCGTATTTGTCATTATTTCTTGCAGACTCATCGGCTTCAATAGTTGATGATGCTTTAAGGGCATTCATATCGAAGGATGCTTCTGGATCATCTTCTCTATCCACTTCTGGGAAGGCATCTCTACAGCCCAGTCAAGTGAGGAGATAGAGGCTATATTGGTATAGTAGCATACAAAATCTACCTCTTGGTTAATCGTTAATATATCCCCTATCACACTTGTTGATTTTAGATTAAAGAGTTCATCACACTTGGAGGTTATGGTCATTCTAGATCTTTCAAATTTGTCTTTTCTCTAGGCAGAAATGTAATGTTGTATTTATTTCCAAGAATTGCTTGTGAATGGTACTTAATTCTCAAGTGGCAATGCATGAAACTGGAAGCATTTTTGAATAATTTGTATTTTCTAGATCTCTCCTTGGACATTTTATTATATGTAAATTTTGTATAAATAATAAAATTTGATTATATATAAAATGTGTGAATTATATTATTTTTTAAAAAAAATATTGGACTTTTTAGCCCGGGTCTGAAGAATCCAGGCTAAAAAGAAGTTTTTTTATTTTATTTTCCACCCACACTTTAGCTACGGCAGCTTGCCGTGGCAAATGTGACGTCTCTTTCTTTAGGAGTTGCTTACCGTAGCTAATTTTTTTTGCTACGGCTATTTGCCGAAGCTAAAAAATTTTGCCACCCCAAAATTCGCCACCCCCCCCCCCCCATTTGTCGTAGCTTAGTCGAAGCTAAATGCCTTTTGCCACCCCTTGAAGGCCTTTTATTGCGGCTTTTTGCCGAAGCAAATTTCATTTTTTTTTTGTAGTGAGCGTGCACGCTACCTCTAAGGGCGCCAGAGGTTCCATCCAAGCACGGAACCAAGAATAAAATTTTGGGTGGGTTAAATTCACACTAGACAATAAACAAAATTATTATATTAAAAAATCCAAAATATTGATGCTACTAAGGTCAAAAATATAAAGTTTGGTATGATGAGTTTCTTAGAGAGAGAAACTCTCTTGTGAAATCCTTATTTGTGTAAACCCTCAATTTATGAAAACCCCAATCTGAAAAATTAAACCCTTATTTTGGATCGATCATCCTCAATCCACTTTCTCTGTGCCCCAATCAGCCTTATTTTAGGCTGATCTTGAATCCCCTCCTCCATTCTATCCATCTCGGTTGTCAATTTGTGGTCTCGGCATTCCGTGGCTATTGAAGCATCCTCATCCTTCTGCTTCCGGTAGTGTGTCGCTGACTCGTATGGGGAACATCGGACTGTTGCTTGCCGGAGTTGGTCTCTCCTCTCCTCAGCTTTAGTCTCGTCTTCGATCTGGGAGTCTCGAAGCTTCGCTCTCTCGTTGGAGCTCCGCCCTATCTCTCTCCGATCTGGGTCTCTAACTGCTCGCGTCGCCTCAGCGGGGCTGGTGTCGCTACGCGCCTGTTGTCCCTCGACTCCCCCCTCTTGGCCGACGCCCGACCTGTCTTCCCTTGCCGGTGCCGTCTTCTTGCTGGTGCCTGAACCCCTTTGCTAGTGTCACCCCCTCCGTTGGCTCGTCTCTGATTTCCGCATGGTCGATGGTGTCACATGTTGCTTTGGCTTCTCTTCGGGCTTAATGGTGGCCCGATTTTGATAGATCTAGGCCCGTAATCGTGCTTTGGGCCCAAGGATCATTCACTTGGACCCAAAGGAGCCTGAGACGAGGGGAAAAAAAAGATAAGAGAGAAACTTATTTTATTATTTTGTGTACAGGGCTCGGAGTTGTTGACAAAAAGAAAAGAAAAATTATAAATATATAAATAAAGTGGGTAATTTCTTTATTTATATATTTACATGGTGTAAACCCACCCGAAAGGATAGTCTAAATCACAAAAGGGTCTTGACAGATTCCTGAAATGACTTGCAGGTCCGCTCTCTACGAGGTTGGTCCACGACAGTTGTTCTGGTTGTTCTTGGCGGTTCTGATCTGAGTTGGGGCACGTGTGTCCGGTGTCGGGGCGGTTCTGATCTGAGTTGGAGCACGTGCGTCCGGTGTCGGGTCTCGCTGGGGGTCATGGCGGTGTGCATCATGGCGACTCCGTATTCCAGAAATTTCCTCGGAGTTCGTCTTCATCGCCCACAGGGGACTCTTGATGTACCGCTGGCCAGCGGTGTTATCTCTTGATGGCGCTTGGCTCCGTTCTGTCTTCGTTGTCCTAAGCTTTTATGGATTAGGCTCGTCTGTTCTTCTAGTGACTGTTTGTTTTCCGTCTTTGTGTTGCACCATTTTATTATTATGATTGTATGTTTGACGGTTCGCCATCCGCCGACTCTGTCAGCCTCTCGATGAGCCAGGTCTGTCTGGCCATCGAATTATTACCTGATCAATATATATATATATATATATATAGAGAGAGAGAGAGAGAGAGAGAGAGGTCAGATCAGGTGTTTACACCCCTTATTGTGTTTTGTGTTAACAAATCTAAGCCATTGATTGATTAGAAATTGATGGGTGAGATTAATTGAGATTTTCTCTTTTTATTTAAATAAAAAAGAGTAGGTCCCACCACTTTTGTAACCAACTTGCTGAAGAAGGAGCGCGTGCGTTGGATTTTTTTTTGAGGCAACTTTTTTTTAGGGGAAAATTTCGGTTGCACTGTTTGTTCAATGAATAATTACGAATAAATTACCGAATAATTCCAGATTATCAACGAATAATGACTCTAAACTTCCAGATTTTGCTTGCACTTTGTGGCGTAACGTTTTTTTTGGTAGGGCAACGTTGTTTTTTTGTGTGGTGCACTGTTTGAACTATTCGATAAGGTGATATTAATTATTCGATAATTTATAGTTATTATTCGTATGTAAAGAGTAGTTATCGTTTATATAATAGCAAAGTGTTGGTCAATTTTGCAACTATTCGCTAGGTTAATAGTAATTATTCGCTAAATTGATTGTTATTATTCGCTAGATAGATAGTAATTATTCGCTAAGTTGATAGTAATAGATAGTAATTATTCGCTAAGTTGATAGTAATTATTCGCTAGATTAGGTTGATAGTAATTATTCACTAGATTGATAGTAATTATTCATAAGTTGATAGTAATTATTCACTAGATTGATAGTAATTATTCATAAGTTGATAGTAATTATTCGCTAAATTTGAAAAAGTATGTAAAGGTAATTCTTGATTTTTCATATCTAATTAACCACACACATATGAATAATTCCGTATTATCAACGAATAGAAACTCTGAACTTACCGAATAGTGACTCTGAAAATGTTAATAGAGCAACTATTCATTAGGTTGATAGTAAGTATTCGCTAAATTGATAGTTATTATTCATATAAAGAGAAGTTATCGTTTATAAATAATAACAACGGTTGATAGTAATTTCGCTTTGATGATAGTTCATATATCTTAACCACGACATCCACTAAAAAAATTAAGGGGATATCTATGACATTATGACAAGCTGACCAAGAAACGCCACATAACATTACTCCGCTTTTCAAAACCCCATTGAAAGTATCAGCAACTTTGTTACAAAATGGAAAAATCATCAATTCAAAAACTATAATAATGTTCCAAAAAGAAGCAATTATTATTCTTCATGACAAGCTCTAATGCTCGAAAAAAAAATGATATAATAGTGTAAACAATCAGTAGGGTTTGATAATTGTGATTCTTGATTTCTTTCATTAACTTGGAATGAATATATAGATACAATGCTTGGGCTCTAAGGCCTATTGGATATGCACAGCGGATATGGAAAGATATACAAAAATACAAAAGGATAGAAATATATCCTGAATAATATTATATCCTAATACCCCCCCGCAAGCTCATGGAGGGTCACGAACATGGAGCTTGGAGCGCAGGGAGAGGAAACGAGCCGTACCGACCGCTTTGGTGAAGATGTCAGCAATCTGATCCTGACCGCGGACATGACGAACAATCAGAGAGCCATCCTCAACTTGCTCGCGAACAAAGTAGTAATCAATCTTGATGTGTTTAGACCGCTGATGGAAAACTGGATTGGCAGACATGTAGGTTGCACTCAAATTGTCACACAAAACTATGGGAGGCCGAACAGCTGGAGAATGCATTCGACGAAGTCGGCATCAGAAACAATGTAGGCGCATTCCGCTAAAGCATCAGAAAAGGAACGCTTTTTCTCAACATACTCGAGAATGGTGAGCGAACCTTTCTGAAGATTTTGCATCTGTTGTTTGAGATGCATCTGACGAGCACGAGTCTGAGCAAAGAACATACGCTCAAGGATTGTCCAGGCTTCATGGGTGGACTGCGCGCGAGCAACATGAGCGAGGAGCGGTGTTGTGAGGGTTGATCGGATCCAAAGAAGAACCAGACGGTCCTTCTTCTTCCAATCGGCATAGGCGGGGTTGGGTGGCGCGGGCGTGGGCGCGCCAGTGTCGGGAGTGGTGGTGGGGGCATCAAGGGTGGCTGTGGGAGCGTTGGATTTGAGAAGAAAGGGTTCAAGGTCAAACGCCTCGAGGGCAGATTTGATTGTGTGTCGCCAGAGGGTATAATTGGAGCGATCAAGGCGAACATTGAGATTGGGAAATTGGAGAGCCGGGAGAGGGCCGGTTCCAGAGGCCGCTAGGAGGATGTTGCCTGAGTTCTTGGTGCCGTCGGTGGGGTTGGGTGTGGTGTTGGAAACAACGGCGCCGGAGGGTGGGGTTTGGTCGGCAGACATGGTCGGCGGCGGCGAAAGGGAAAAAGATTAGAAGGATCGGGTTAAGGCTGATACCATGTAAACAATCAGTAGGGTTTGATAATTGTGATTCTTGATTTCTTTCATTAACTTGGAATGAATATATAGATACAATGCTTGGGCTCTAAGGCCTATTGGATATGCACAGCGGATATGAAAAGATATACAAAAATACAAAAGGATAGAAATATATCCTGAATAATATTATATCCTAATAAATAGAATCTGGAAAAGAAGTAGCAACCAGATCTAAGAACTGTGGTAAGATTATGGAAGAAAAGAAAATTGAAGATGAGTTTATCACCACTGAATCCACGAACAGCAACCATCGATCACGGGATTGGATTTGTCGAAGATCCATTAGGGAGTTGTCGGAGATCCGCCAGGATCTGGATTCGCATCCTCCATCAGTCGCCATCGCTGGCCGCCATCGATCACCTCCATCAGTCGCCAATGGAGTTGCCGGAGATCCGCCAGGGACTGGATTCACATCCTCCATCGGTCGCCATTGCTGGCCGCCATCGATCGCCTCCATCGACCGTCCGCCTTCGTTGTACCTCGCGGCTCGTAGACCGTTCCGAGAGCACAAGCACCGCTCATCTCCTCCACCATGGGAGCAAGGACGAGGAGTCGCCATGGCTTCAAATTGCCGCCTCCGGTCTCCCTGATTTTGTACGGTTGGATCCACGCCTTGCTCACCGTAGATTGAATCACACGCTCAATCCATGAGAATGATATGGGAGAATTAGTGGGGCCATATTCTTTTTTATTTAAAAATTAAAAAAAATTCAATTAATCTTGGCCCTCCATTATTTAATAATCAACGCACTAGATTTTATATATATATATATATATATATAGTTTGCTAAATTAAAGTATAAAATAGGTATAAGATTAATTTCATTAAAAAGGAAAGTTTAATTAAATGCAAAATAAAAAAGAAAATATATAGAAAATAAAGATGGGTATCTATATAAAAATAATCAAGGCAAAAAGAAAATAAATGTATAAAGAGCGGTAAATAATCAGGCAAAAGAATGGAGTTGTGGGAGAGGCTCGAACTTGAGTCTAGTGATAGCTAGAATTAAAAGCAAAAGCTTTGTACCAGTTGGACTAGGAGAGCTTAGTGCTTATTTACCATAGTTATGCTATATATTAAAAATTGAAAAAATGGGGTGGGCTGCAGCAAAGGCCAGCTCACCCCTCCTTCCGTCCCTGGTTCCATCCCCGCCCGCAACCATTCCAAGCTCGACGTGGCCAGAGAGGCCATCCGCCTCGCCACTCACGTCGATGTTGCAGTTCAGCACCGATGCTACGCCGTCAAGAAGGCCATTGGTGAATTGAATACTGTATGAATTTAGGGTAAATTGATTGAAGGGTGTGATTGACAACAAATTCGAAGGCCGCCTTGATTCGTATCGTCAATGAGAGAGTTTCGAACCTATTTGCAATTTGGTTGGAAAAATTGAAAAGGACATGTGTGCAATTGAGTTAAAATTATAGTAAACTAGTACGATTCCCGCGCCATGGCGCGTTTTTTTAAAACTAAAATATTATATATATATATATATATATATATAGGGTTTACTTCAAATGTAAAAACTCCTTGCTAATGGGCCTAATTTAATTACTAATGGGCCTAATTTAATTAGTAGAATGTCTGTCCCCCTCCCATGCGTGTGCCCCCCTTCTCGGACCCGATTTTTTTTTTTTTTTTTCCCAGAATTTTTTTTTTCGTGGTAACACTTTCTGCTGTGCAAGTATAACTTGCTTTTGTGCACACATAACATCTTATTGTGCAAATATAAGTTTATTTTGTGCAGACAAATAATTCATTATGTGGTAAATAGGTAAATGTGTCTATTTCAATTATAAAAAATTATAATTGAAATATATTTAATATATGGGTAAATTGGTAAATATGTCTAATTTTATGGGTAAATGCACTTTTTCCCGTTTTCGATACCTTTTGTGCAACTTTGAAGTGCATTTGTGGAATTGTGGAGTGCATTTGTGCAACTGTGAAGTGCATTTGTTCAACTGTGAAGTGCATTTGTGCAACTGTAAAGTGCATTTGTGCAACTTTAATTGTGCAAATTTAAAGTATGATACAATTGTGCAAATTTAAACTACAATTGTGCAAAAGTAAGATACAATTGTGCAGATTAAAAATACAATTGTGCAAATGTAAGATCATAATGTGCATTAATAAGACAAAAGATGTGCTTTTGAAATCGATGTTTTAATTTTGTTTTTTTTTTACTTTTGAGAGTTTGGTTTCACCTCTCGGATAATTTAGGTTGATAGATGTAAGTTTGAAATCGATTTTTTACGTATAATCTTTTAAAATTAAAGTGCATAAATAAGATTAAAATGTGCATAATTAAGGTTAAAAAGTGCATAACTTAGATTATAATGTGCATGATTAACAATTTGCGATTGTTGTGCTCTTGTCTATTATGTAACCTATGTGGGATTTGAACTCACATCTTTTGTGCAAATGCACATTGCTCTACCAATTGAGCTAATAGGCTAAATTATGATTTTTATGCTAAAATAGAAGAACCTAATCGACCTAAAACATATTGCAATAAAATTCTAAAATTCAATAAGCTCATGATTCACAAACAATTTGAGAATGCTATAAACATGAAATTAGCTCCAAATCAACACAAGAACACAACCATAGCATCAATTTTAGTCAATTTGGCCGTTGGCAAAAAACCTCAAATTCTAAAGCATATCGCAATATAAAATTCCAAACTTCAATTAGATCATGATCCATAAACAATTTGACAATGCTATGAACATGAAATTAGCTCCAAATCAACCCAACAACACAACCATATCATCAATTTCAGTCAATTTTGCTTTTGGCAAAAAGCCACAAATTCTAAAACATATCGCAATATAAAATTCTAAAATTCAATTAGCTCATGATCCATAAATAATTTGACAATGATATGAACATGAAATTAGCTCAAAATCAACCCAACAACACAACCATATCATCAATTTCAATCAATTTGGCTTTTGGCAAAAAGCCCCAAATTCTAAAACATATCGCATTCTAAAATTCTAAAATTCAATTAGCTCATGATCCATAAACAATTTGACAATGATATGAACATGAAATTAGCTCAAAATCAACCCAACAACACAACCATATCATCAATTTCAATCAATTTGGCTTTTGGAAAAAAGCCCCAATTTCCGCTCTTAAATCAAACCCTAGGTTTTCAATCTCAACCTAAATCATTCAAACAATCTAAATAGATGTAATAAACAAGTTTAGGGTTAGAAATCATACCAAATTCATGTTGAAACAAGGAGCAAAATCGGGATTTCGAAGGTATTCCGAGCCAAAAGTACCGATTAGCGCTGTTGGGAGAGATGGGCTCGGTGTGGGCTCGGATGGGCTCGAACCATGGGGGTTTCGGGCTCGGGTGGTGCGCCTGAGGGAGGGGGTTCGAGCAGGTGGGGGCTGGTGGCCGGAGGTGGCTCGTGGGTGGCGTGGGAGGCCGACGAGCGAAGTTGCGACATGAGGCTTCGAATGGTCCGAGTGGGCGCGTATGGGCTCGAACCAGGCCAGTCCAAGGCTCGGGGGTTGCTCATCGGGGTGGGCTCGAGGGCGGCTGGTCGCTGGTGGCCAGAGTTGGCTCGAGGTGGGTGCGGGAGTCCGAGGGCTCGGGGGTTGCGCGCGTATGTTTGTGTTGATTTGAAAATTTTACACGTTAAGCAAATTTTACACGTTAAGGATATTTTACATTTTAAAGCTTCCCTATATATATTGTGGTTCCGGTGTAAACACCCCTTAGGATGTAAGTTGTAAACGAATTCTGACCATCAAATAGAGTTGAGTGGAAGGTGGAGATTAATTGAATTAATTATATTTTTTAAAAGAAAAAAAAAGGAAAAAGATGGCCACATGACAAATAGGCGCGTGTAGTGGTGTAACTACCTTCTTGAATTTGGTAACTACTCCCTTCTACGTTTACTACTACTACTACGTATTTTTTATACCATTTCACTTCCTTTTCTTTTCTTTTTGTTTTCGCTTCTTATTCTTCTTCTTTTTTTCAATACAAATGTTCACATGATAATTGTGAGAAAATTATACTGTATTATTTTGTGAAATTTGAGAGATTATTCAGTTAAACTAAAGAGATTATTCATATGTTTGAGTTTATTAGTTATGGGAGAGTTAAAAGAATTATAAACAAAATTGTACATTATTCAACGATATCACAAATATTATAATAAGGTTGAAACAAGTATTTATAAGAACGTGCATTATTCGATGAGTGGTTTTGGAATAAAATTATAAATTATTTGACGAATTGAGAATCATTATTCGTAGATAGAAATCGATTCCCTTGTGTTTACTATTTAGATAGAAAAAAATGAAAAGGCATTAGATAAATGAAAAAATATCTTTACAAATCGATAATCATTATTCGTTGAATTGAGAATGGTTATTTGTATACAAATCAGTAATCATTATTCGTTGAGTTGAGAATGATTATTCGTATGTGTACAAATCGATAATCATTATTCGTTAAATTGAGAACGATTATTCGTATGTATAACCGAATAATTATTTTGTTATGTTTACATTAAATATATATAACTGAATAATTGTTCCCTTAAATATAAATACTATTTTTTTATTCGTATGTAAGATGACGATTGTGCTAGTAATATTATTCGGTTAAATTAGAAAGATTATTCGGTTAAATGTGATATATTATTCGGTTAAATCTAAAAGATTATTCGGTTAAATTATAAATATTATTAGTATGTAAGATGTCGATTGTACTAGTAATATTATTCGGTTAAATTAGAAAGATTATTCGGTTAAATATGAGAGATTATTTGGTTAAATTATAAATATTATTCGTATGTAAGATGACGATTGTTTACACATTTATTAGTTTTGGGGAGGTTAATAAAATTAAACATTATACGGTGAAATTACAAAGAGTGTTCGGTTCAATTATATAGATTATTCATATATAAGAGGATACTTGTTTACATATTTATTAGTTTTGGAGATGTGAAAATAATAAATAATAATCCATAAAATTGTAAATTATTCGATAAAATCACAACGATTATTCATTTGTAAGAGGATAAATTTTTACAGGTGCATTTATTTTTAACACAACCAATAATGGTTTTTTATTTGCCAAAAATATTTTGTTATAATTTCTCATCATCCAATTAATGGAAACCATTTCAATATTTTTTAAAAAAATCCAAAATTGAAATTATTTCATAGCCCACAAATCACAACACGTACATTTTCGAATTAATTTTAAAAAAAAACCATTTGTTGTAGTACACGCGCACACCAGTAGAATGCAATGAGAATGGGTGGGTATAGGAAGTGGGTCCCACGTTTTTTTAATTAAAAAAAATAAAAAATGAGAATTAAATCCTGTCTCTCCATTTCACACAATCCTAGGGCTCAGATTTGTTCACAACTTGTATCCTAAGGAGTGTTTACAAAAGATCCTTCATCTATATCTATATATATATATATATATATAGAGAGAGAGAGAGAGAGAGAGAGAGAGAGAGAGAGAGGTTAGGTCATGTGCAAACATCCCTTAATGTGTTTTGTGTTAACAAATATAAGTCGTTGATTGATTGCAAATGGAAGGATGAGATTAATTACCGAAATTAATTAATTTTAATATGAAAAGAAAAAAAACTACCATTTTCTCCCAACACACACGCATGATATCCCAACCCAAATCTCCTTTTTTTTTTGGACGATTAGAAAACAATCGTCTCTCAACCTCTTCATCACATCTCATACTAGGGCAATTCCGGCGAAATTAGAGGGCGACTCCGGCGAATAGTGCTCATCCGATAGTCGCACCTTTGGCTGTAACGCCTGTAAGTGAACCTAGTCGGCGGAGTCTGTAGGCGGCTTGAAGGGACACCACGATGACGCCATTGTAGCGCACCATCGAATTCGCCCCGGGTTGGGGATGAACGCGAATTTTCATTAAAGGGGACTTGAAAGGGGATTAATTTGATGAATATTTGTTGTATTGATATGAATATTGTAGAAATTTGAGTCACTGGTACGAAATAGGTCCTGTTTCATACTCGGGGGACATGATATGAATATTGATGAAATGATTCTTGACTTTGATGAATAATTGTGTTACTGTGATGAATATTTCTTAAATTTTTCCGAATATTGATGAATATTTGGGAAATTGTGAATAATTGAGTAACTGTGATGAATATTTGAGTGATCGTGATGAATATTTGAGTGACTGTGATGAATATTTGATAAATTTTAACAAAAACTTTGATGAATAATTGAGTAATTGTGATGAATATGTGAGTGACTATGATGAATATTTGAGTGACTGTGATGAATATTTGATAAATTTTAACAAAAACTTTGATGAATAATTGAGTGATTGTGATGAATATTTGATAAAATTTGCCGAATATTGATGACTACTTGGAAAATTATAAAGTTAAAAAACTTTGATGAATCTTCCTCTTCTTCACCGTTCAGTTAGATGAAACTATCACAGATTTTCAAGGATTTTACATACTAGATTAATAGATCATGATCTTGATTTGTATGACCAAAAATCTTTTCAAAAAGAAAATTGGAGTAAATTGGCAAAAAAAAAATAAAAAAATTAAGCGTCTCCCACGATTTTCTCTTTGCAGAATTCGAGCAGTTACATGTCTGTGCATCACACGCACTTCCCTTGTGAGATTGGATTAGTTTTCCCCGTGGGTCCCACTTTTTTACTAAAAATAAATTATTTAAATTCAGGATTAATCACACCCTTCGATTTTGATTCGATCAACGGCCTATATTTGTTAACACAAAACACAATAAGACTTGTAAATATTTGATCCATCCTCTCTCTCTCTCTCTCTCTCTCTCTATATATATATATATATATATATATATATATATATATATATGGAAGCTTTAAAATGTAAAACATCCTTAACGTGTAAAATTTGCTTAATGTGTAAAATTTTCAAATCCCACATAAAACATACCCGCGTCCAACAGTAGAAGCAGGCAAGCAGCGTCACTCTCGGACTCCCGCACCCACACCCACCTCGAGCCACCTCCGGCCACGAGCGACTAGCCGCCCTCGAGCCCACCCCGGTGCGCGTCCCCCGAGCCCTGGCTTGGCCTGGTTCGAGCCCATACGCGCCCACCCTGACCATTCGAAGCCTCACGTCGCATCTTCGCTCGTCGGCTTCCCACGCCACCCACGAGCCACCTCCGGCCACCGGCCCCCAGCTGCTTGAACCCCCTCCCTCAGGCGCACCCCCCGAGACCGGAACCCCCATGGTTCGAGCCCAGCCGAGCTCACACCGAGCCCATCTCCCCCATAAGTGTTGTTCGACATTTTTGGCTCGGAAAACCTTCGAAATCCCGATTTTGCTCCTTGTTTCAACTCGAATTTGGTATGATTTATAACCCTAAACTTGTTTATTACAATTATTTAGATTGTTTGAATGATTTAGGTTGAGATTGAAAATCTAGGGTTTGATTTAGGAGCGGAATTTGGGGCTTTTTGCCAAAATCCAAATTGATTGAAATTGATGATATGGTTGTGTTGTTGGGTTGATTTTGAGCTAATTTTATGTTCATATCATTGTCAAATTGTTTATAGATCATTAGCTAATTGGATTTTAGAATTTTATAGTGCGATATGCTTTAGAATTTGGGTTTTTTTGCCAAAAACCAAATTGACTGAAATTGATGATATGGTTGTGTTGGTGGGTTGATTTGGAGCTAATTTCATGTTTATAGGATTGTCAAATTGTTTATGGATCATGATCTAATTGGATTTTAGAATTGTTTTGCGATATATTTTAAAATTTGGGTTTTTTTTGCCAACATCCAGATTGATTGACATTGATGATATGGTTGTGTTGTTGGGTTGATTTGGAGCTAATTTCACGTTCATAGCATTGTCAAATTGTTTGTGAATCATGAGCTAACTAGATTTTAGAATTTTATTGCGAAATGCTTTAGGTTGATTAGGTTCTTCTATTTTAGCATGAAAATCATAATTTAGCCTATTAGCTCAGTTGGTAGAGCAATGTGCATTTGCACAAAGATGTGGGTTCAAATCCCACATAGGTTATATAATAGACAAGAGCGCAACAATCGCAAATTGTTAATCATGCACATTATAATCTTAGTTATGCACAATTGTATCCTACTTTTGCACAATTCTATCTTACTTTTGTACAATTGTATCTTACTTTTGCACAATTGTAGTTTAAATGTTCACAATTGTATCCTACTTTTGCACACTTGTATTCTAAATGTGCACATTACAATTTTATTTTCACACTTTATGTTCTTATATTTGCATTTTAAAGTTACACAAATGCACTTTAAAGTTGCACAAATGCACTTCACAGTTGCACAAATGCAATTTAAAGTTGCACAAATGCACTTCACAGTTGCACAAATGCACATTATAATTTTATTTTTGCACCTTATACTATTCACGAAGAGAAACATAATAAGAGATACCACATAGATAGCCTATACGGGGTTTGAACCTGCATCTTTGTGCGTAGGCACATTGCTCTCCCATTTTGAGCTAATAGGCTTTTAATGACACATATGACACATTGGAAGCGAGGGGAATGGATGTAAGTAGCAAAAAACGAAGATAAAATAACAAGCAACACCCTCCCCGCGAACAGGAGTTGGGCATCTCAGCCCTCGTAATGCCCTCAAACAAATAGACGATAAGTCCGCCCCCCGGACCCCCCGATGCGATGCCGATGAAAAATGAGTCAAAACACATTAACAATAACCTTAATTGTGCACTTAATATTATTACTCACACACATCGTGATTTTATTCTTGCACTTTATCATTTTATTTATACACTTTATATTTGTACAACAAAAGGTGTCGAAAACAGGAAAAAATGCATTTACCCATAAAATTAGACATATTTACAAATTTACCCATAAATTAAACATATTTCAATTATAAATTTTTATAATTGAAATAGGCACATTTACCTATTTACCCCATAATGAATTATTATGTCTGCACAATAAGATGTTATATGTGCACAAAAGTAAGTTATACTTGCACATCAGAAAGTTTTAACACGGAAAAAAAATTATGGGCCAACAAAAAAAAAAAATCTAGTCCGAGAAGGGGGGCAAGGGGGGGGGGGGGCACACGCATGGGCGGGGGGGGGGGGGGGGCAGGCATTCTACTAATTAAATTAGGCCCATTAGCAAATTTTACACGATAAGCATATTTTACATTTTAAGGACTTTTTACATTTGAAGCAAACCCTATATATATATTATAAAATATTAATAAATGTTAAGATAAAAATCATAAAAAAACTTTACAATAAATGTATCTTATAATTATCTCATAATTTTTTTTAAATCTTATGTAAAGTATAATACATAAATATAGATATTTGAAATTACTCGATAATAATAATATCAACATTATTATAACATTGTTTAAATGTGATGTGTCATAATCAATAGTTATATTCAATGTTTTGAATTAAGCTCAATAGTTAGTAAATAAATTTGATTAAGCTCAATAGTTATATTAGATTGAATTCAATGTTTTGAGTTAAGCCCAATGGTTAGTAAAATTAAAGAAAAAAGAGAATTGAAGGAAAAAGAAGAAAAGATGAGAATTAAAGAAAATCAATGAAAAATGGAAAAAAAAAAGATTAGTTAAGACTCCTAAAATCACTCTAAGATTGACACATCATCCTAAACTCTTTTAAATTAAGAGTTTATATAGATAGTTAGTAAATAAATTTGATTAAGCTCAATAGTTATATTAGATTGAATTCAATGTTTTGAGTTAAGCCCAATGGTTAGTGAAATTAAAGAAAAAAGAGAATTGAAGGAAAAAGAAGAAAAGTGAGAATTAAAGAAAATCAATGAAAAATGGAAAAAAAAAAGATTAGTTAAGACTCATAAAATCACTCTAAGATTGACACATCATCCTAAACTCTTCTAAATTAAGAGTTTATATAGATGGTTAGTAAAATTAAAGAAAAAAGAGAATTGAAGGAAAAAGAAGAAAAGATGAGAATTAAAGAAAATCAATGAAAAATGGAAAAAAAAAAGATTAGTTAAGACTCCTAAAATCACTCTAAGATTGACACATCATCCTAAACTCTTCTAAATTAACAGTTTATATAGATATAGATATAGATATAGATATAGATTGTTAGTAAAATTAAAGAAAAAAGAGAATTGAAGGAAAAAGAAGAAAAGATGAGAATTATAGAAAATTAATGAAAAATGGAAAAAAAAATTTAGTTAAGACTCCTAAAATCACTCTAAGATTGACACGTCATCCTAAACTTTTCTAAATTAAGAGTTTATAGTTAGTAAATAAATTTGATTAAGCTCAATAGTTATATTAGATTGAATTCAATGTTTTGAATTAAGCCCAATGGTTAGTAAAATTAAAGAAAAAAGAGAATTGAAAGAAAAAGAAGAAAAGATGAGTATTAAAGAAAATCAATGAAAAATGGAAGGAAAAAAAAGATTAGTTAAGACTCCTAAAATCACTCTAAGATTGACACATCATCCTAAACTCTTCTAAATTAAGAGTTTATATAGATATAGATATAGATGGTTAGTAAAATTAAAGAAAAAAGAGAATTGAAGGAAAAAGAAGAAAAGATGAGAATTAAAGAAAATCAATGAAAAATGGAAAAAAAAAAAGATTAGTTAAGACTTCTAAAATCACTCTAAGATTGACACGTCATCCTAAACTTTTCTAAATTAAGAGTTTATATAGACTAGTCACTAGTGTAATACCCGTGCCTTGAAGGCACGGGAGCTTGATTTATTTTAATTTGAACATCATTTTATATATTTATATAATACTATATTAATATATACATGTGTTTAAAACAAAAATATATATAAAGTTTTTTTTTATAATTTATAAATTAGTTGGAAAGACATACGATACAAATTTTGAAAATGATTTAATAAGGAAATGTATGTAGACGAATTATAAGAATATTGCAATCGGAAAAAAAATGAAAACATGTCTCAATATTTACGGCAATATAACCGAAAATTAAAAAAAAAAAGGAATTGATTCAAATCATATTTAAAATAGGAAACAAATATTTTAAAGTTTCCATAATAATATTGACCAATAAGAAAATCTCATTTGAATAAAAAAATTCAACTTTAATTGTGGGCGTGACACGTCAGCAAAATGGTAGCAGAATTAGTAATATATATATTGCAATCGGAAAAAAAAATGGAAACATGTCTCAATATTTACGACAATATAACCGAAAATAAATAAAAAAGAGAATGGATTCAAATCATATTTAAAATAGGAAACAAATATTTTAAAGTTTCCATAATGATATTGACCAATAAGAAAAGCTCATTTAAATAAAAAATTCAACTTTAATTGTGAGCGTGACACGTCAGCAAAATGCTAGCAGAATTAGTAATATTAATAGATAGATAGATAGATAGATAGATAGATATATATTGCAATCAGAAAAAAATGAAAACATGTCTCAATATTTACGATAATATAACCGAAAATAAATAAAAAAGGGAATGTATTCAAATCATATTTAAAATAGGAAATAGATATTTTAAATTTTCCATAATGATATTGACCAATAAGAAAAGCTCATTTGAATAAAAATTCAACTTTAATTGTGAGCGTGACACGTCAGCAAAATGCTAGCAGAATTAGTAATATTAATAGATTTTGTAATCTTGCCTAAAGCCTCGCTAAAAAAAAAAAAAAAAAAAACTCATATCCCCGAGACCCCAACGCCCGAGTGCCCGACCGCCGACCCAAAGGCAAGAGACCCAAACCCTCTTCCTTCCGAATAGGCCAGCTGCGCAAAGACCCTGACGCCAAATTGGGTGAGTCTCATGTTCCGTTTCGTTTCCAGGTGTGGCACGGAGTTGGATAGTTTAGATTCAGCTAATTATCATTTTCTTCGGATTTTCTTTTCCATCTACTCGTGACTTCTCTCGCCCACAACCATTTATATAGTCCATTTTGGATTGAATTTTGAATTGATTTGAGTATTTGACCCTATGGGATAGTTTGGACTGGCAGTTTGGTTTTGAATTGGACTTATTCGAAATCTCTCCTTGCAGATCAGTAATTTGAGGTTTGGGTTTGGCTTCAGTGGAGACGCAATCGTGTGTGTACTGGCAAGGTTTTTTTTTTTTTTTGATAATTTCCTTCAAGTGTGGGTTTAAGTTGGATTTCTTCGATTACCAGTCACAAATTTGCAAAAGGGCGTACAGACTAGTGGAAATAACTCTTTGGGTGAACCTAATAACATTACATGATGCTAGGTGTGTAGTTAGAATAAAGAGCACACAGACTAGTAAAATTAGACGCACGTTAGATATTTTGATATGAAGTTAGGCTGATTTCTGTGCGGTGATTGCTTTTGGTGCTGCTTAATATGTCACGTTATTTGATGCGTGTTCTTGTGGTATGATTCTTTCATCTACAACCCCAACTCACAACACAGAGAGAGAGGGTAGAAATTGCATTGCAATGGGGTCGCAATTAGAACCCTCTGAATCAACTCCATCTTCCCTCAACTCCGTAGGTTGCCCAATTAAGCAGAAGGAGGTTCTTATAATTGAAGGTTACATAATCGAAGGTCTATCTTGAAGAATCGAGTACTTAAAGTAATTAACAGTAATAGACAAATACTCTAGAAGGGGGGTTGAATAGAGTATGAGCGCTTTTCGCAAAGTCCTTTAGAGCAAACAACTTCAAGGGCTGGATATTGAGTTTTAAGACCTTGAACTCGATCTCAAGGTCTTGAACAGAACTTTTCGTGCCTTGCTAATTCTGCAATGTAATCAGACGTTAGAAAATCAACAGAGAGATAAAAAACACAGGACTTGTTAACGAGGTTCGGCTTTTAACCAGCCTACGTCCCCGCCTAGGGTTATCCAACCCGTGGGATTCAACAACTATTATTTCACTTCCTTATGGATCCTAGATACAACCGAGAAGATCTTTCCTTCTTCTAAACTCTCGAAGCCTCACCCGCTCCTATCTAGTCAACTCAGATCCCTTAGAGTCCTAGATACAATTTAGAAGAACTACCCTTCTCTCGTAGCCTCACCCGCTACTATCTAATCAACCCAAGCTCTCGTGAAATAATAGCCCTAACTACACCATCGTGTGTATACGTTTGAGTATAGGGATACTCTTAGTATAACGAGAATTAACTTATCCTATGAAGCTCAAACTCTTCCTAACTCTCAAAAGAAATAAACCGATTACAAATAGAGAGATAGGAAAGAAACAAAATCAGCAGCGGCAATGAAAACTTGAGAGCTCTTTGATCCGCAGAGAAGGCTTGGTGAAGATGTGTGTTGATCGCTTCTTCTTTCTCTTCTTATAGCCGAGAGCTCCTGGATGTTCTGCTGATTTGATCCCCAAAAATCTCGATTAGTTTCAACAACAATTTAAACTTTAAAACACGTTGGGGATCTTTCAAGTTGTTGCTGCCGTGATGCCTTTCAAGTTGTTGAGATATTCTGGGCGAGATCTTGTAGCTGGGATTTATCTCCAATTTAAATTCAAATTACCTGTAAAGATTAATTCTAGAACAACACAAATATTTATCCAAATAATATCCTTAACCGAAAATCCTATAACAAAAGATATTGTGTTAGGAATATATGTAAAATAGATAATCTGTAAATCAAATCCAACACGTAGATAAAAAGCAATTTGTTTTTCAAATAACCAAATCTAAAAAGCAACACTTAGAGTCAAATATTTGGTTTTTCAACACGTAGATAAAAAGCAACACTTAGAGTTAGGGGTGTGCAGAAAAACCCGAAACCGAAAACACGACACGAAAAAACCCGAAACCGAAAAAACACGACACGATAATGACACGAACCAAGAAAACACGGCTTTAAACGGTTCGTGTTCGGGTCGGGCAAATCGCCTTGTCGGGTACCCGACACGAACCGTTTAATTTTTTATTTTTTTTAATTTTAGGCTGGAAAGTATAATACTAGTATAAATAAAATCTTCTAAATACCAAGAAGCTTTGGTAGCGCAGTTGGTTATGGGGAATGGTAAGGATAGGCGCTTGGAAGACATCCCAAGTTCGATCCCCACTTGCAACCTTTTCACTACATTTTTATTTCCTTTCAATTCTTCCCTTTCAGCAGTGTGACTGGTTCAGCAGCCCAGCGGCCCCAGCCCGTGTAACACAACAACAACCTAGTGTCATTTAACCCAAAAAAAAAAACAGATGGTTCGTGTCGGATACCCGGCTCGAAACGGTTCATGTACGGTTCGGCAGGTTGGGCATAAATGGTTTCGGATACCCGACACGATTACCCGGTTCGTGTCGGGTACCCGGTTATGCCCACCCCTATTTAGAGTCAAATATTTGTTATAAAAACAATACGTAGAAAAGCATATATTTAAAATCAATTCTTTTAGAACATTGGCCTATATAGCACATATAATTTTGTGAGTCAAATAAATATTTTCCGAGAATAATAAATCAATAAAACAACCACAAAATATAATTGATATTTGCATAAAATATTACCTTATTTATCTTCCATCATACCTACAAAAATATATCACATATTATCTTCAAGGTGGAGCCAACATATCTATTGGTGACCAGGAGACTTGTGTAATCTTCCCTACTCTCAAGCTTGCTTTCGACATTGGTAGATGCCCACAACGTGCCATCTCCCAGGACTTCCTCTTCATCTCCCATGGTCACATGGACCACATCGTAATTCCCCTTCTCTTACCAAAATACTCCCTCCTATCATAGATATTAGATGTTTTAGAAAGTATGTTTTGATAACAATATAGGATGTTTTTAGATTTTCTAGGTATTGATTTGTAATGATGCGTATTGACTTATGTGTTTTGATTTTTTAAACATTTAGATTGGTTGTAGAGAGTAGTGAAAATTTTAAAATAGTAAAATTAATGAAAAAGTTAGTGTAATTATGACAATTTTAAATGAGGAATAAATTTTCTTAAAATGTGCGTTAAATGTTAAAAAGTCTTATATTGTTGATCGAAGGGAATATTATTTCAGTTCAATGTGAGCAATATTCACATTTTTCCTTATGAAACTTTTAGCTGATTTTGGACAATGTTGCATTTTATCTACATTTGTTTTGAGGCGATTATGTTGAATCTGCATATTATGATCTTGAGATGTGCAAGTTGGTGATCTGTTTTTAATTTCGAATTTATTTGTGATCAATTTAAGGTAATTTGTTAAAATTTCAAATTCCAGGGACTCAGGATTAGTGAGACTTTGATGTTCCACCACCAACATCACTCTTTATATAACCTGACCACCTTGACCAACAAGCTGCCGCTTCCACATCTCAACCATCTAGACATCTCGCAAATTTACCTTTTCTACATCTCTGACCCACTTTCGCTTTGTCTGCTGCTGCCTTTTGTGACAAGTTTGTGTAGAGGGATATTGAAGTATGCAAATGGAATCATGATATAGTTTTCAGTTTTCTTTGAGGTATCCGAGACAAATTGAGGAAGAATAACGAGATTGAGCTGTGACTATATGGAAATCTAAAAACAAAACCCAAACTAGATCTTGTTGATTAGAAAGGAAGAGATAGTCTGACAGAGATAGTCTGACATTTATAGTGGGCAGCTTGAGGTTTTATTATCATTATTATTTTTTTATGAATTTTTTTCCCCTTTGTTGGAAGGTCAGCTTGAGATTTTAGAATACCAATTCCTTTTGTTCGTGTCTGTTGAAACATGAAAGTGTTTGAGGAAAGTAGGGGTGGAAATGGGTCGTGTGATGGATGGGTGGACCCATTTTTTCACCCGATCCGTCATAAAAAAAATTTCACCCGACCCATCACCCACCCATTTAATGTTTCACCCATCACCCGACCCGTCGGGTGGATCGGGTGGTTAATCGGGTGAAGGAATTAAAAAAAAAGAGTCACAAGACATACCTAAAAATCATTTATATTCGATAATTTTATAAACTATGTCAACGTATGAATGTTACTAGATTAATAAAAGACTTATTCATACATTATATCACTATCCTTAACTTACAAAATTAGTATTAGAAGTTTAATATCAAACTGAATGAGATGAATTTAACTCGGTTACTAGACTCAATATAAAAAAAATGGTATAGAAAACAGACTCATGTGTCATTTCTTTAATATCTTAATTTGCATTAAGAGGATTATTGTTACGAGTCTCATGACAAATTGGGAAAATATGATTTGGTTAATCATGTATTAATACAGTAAATGCTAACAAAGTCGTTGGAAAGAGCCAAATTGCTTACACTCTATCGGTATATGCAAAACAAATAAAAGAAATTTTATTATTTTAAAAAGACATGGAGTTAAATAATGCAAGTTTTTTTAGACCTTTTTAACAAGAACACTTGGAAAATGGAGAAAGTAGAGGTAGAAAAGGAGAAATATGTTAGTTATGTTAACTTATACGTAGTATTATTTATATACTAGCCTCTTTTTTATATAATAATCGGGTGGACTAACGGGTGGTTAAGCGGGTCGGGTAATGGGTCGGGTGATGGGTCGGGTAATGGGTGGAAAATATATCATCCATCACCCATTTCACCCGACCCATCACCCATCCGTCACCCGGATTTTTTCGGGTTTTCACCCTAATAATCGGGTCGGGTGAGTCGGTCACCCACGGGTGATTTCCAGCCCTAGAGGAAAGGAGATTTGTTTGTATAAGTGTGCCATATAATAGAACTATATTTAAATGTGCATGCACTCCATATAGTAGAACTATATTTATATGTGCATGCACTCATTTTAGAGTGAAAAAAATGGAAATTAAATCAAATATTTATATTTAAGTTTTGATCTGAGCACAAGATATTGTTTGAAATTGGTTATTTGTTAGTCACAATAGAAATAATGGGGCATGTATAGCGGCTAGTAAATGTTGGCTAATATATTCAATGTCAACCATATACCCATGCATGCATGTCACTGTATGTTATCTCTATATGTCTGGGAAATTTGGTAGGTGGCTCTTAGAAAAAAAAAAGGGGATCTTTATCAAGTGTCAAGTCCTCCTCTTAGTATGAACTTCAACATCACTTTATCTTTCACGTTCAGAGAAATAGTAATCCTAAAGAAGATTATGAATTCTGACATATATTCAAGTGAAGTTGAATTCTTCAGTGCTGGGATGGGATTTGATCTTGGTGTTGTATTTGCTATATTTCAGGGAGGATTGCCTATGTATGTCGCAACTCGTGGCTTGTATAGGATGAAGCCTCCAACAATTATTGTTCCTAAATCGCTTATTGAGCATGTAAAGAGGCTTTTTGAGGTACACAGAGCAATGGATGAATCAGAGTTGAATCATAATTTAGTTGGCTTGGATGTAGGTAGTGTCTCTCATCAAAACCTCTTGTACTTGTTTCCATTTTCCTTTGGAAAGGAGTTGCTTCTTTATTTTTCACGTGAGCTTTGTTTATTAGCAATATTATTGAGTAACGATTGTTTCAGGGGAGGAATTCCAAATGAGGAAGGACTTGAAAGTAAAGGTGTTTAAGACTTACCATGTTATACCAAGCTAGGTAGTTCCACTGTAGTTTTAGCTTCATATTTTGTATTTTTTCTCTAGTTGTTGGGGTTTCTTTCATTTGGTAGCTTTAGTTATATTCTCTGCAGCTCAAATGCATGAAAATATTAAATTGATATTGTGATATTATAGGGATATGTAATTTATTCTGTCAAGCAGAAGCTTAAGCAGGAATATGTTGGCCTTCCTGGAAACAAAATCAAGAATTTGAGGTTATAAGGTGTGGAGGTCTGTTTAAGATATTACTAGTTCCTGCCTAGTTATTTTCATTTTAGGAATGAATCTCATCATCAAACCTCTTGGATAAAACTGGAATGAACCAGTAATGTATCTAATATTCTTTAGATTTTGTCAATTTCTTCACATTCCTAGTTTGATGGTCCGAGCTTAAAAAATGATCATATCTACAGATTATGGACATGTTACATCTCATAAGATTGCTTTTAGCTAGTAATCTTTTCAGTTTCATGATGGTAATGGATTGGTTATGAGATTTTTTTTTTGTTTATCTTGTGTTTTCTTATCAGATTACAGACACTGTTACATCACCTGAGATTGCTTTTACCGGAGACACAATGTCCGACTTTATTGCAGACCCGACTAATCTTGATGTGTTAAATGCAAGGATCCTTGTTATGGAGGTACATGTGTAGATTTTTTGTTTCTTCCCTGTCTTTGTCTTCACTCTCTAGTTGTTTGGATGCCTATAGACAAGGGATCGTAGTCATTTGGATGTCTAGATTTTTTGTTTCTTCCCCGAGCAAGTAGATCTTACGTTATTCTTGCTCAACGGTCTAGTAGACAAGGGATCGTAGTCTTCCGAAGAAGTATACAAACGCCCTAGTAGTCTAGTTTGTTGGTTTTCTTTAAGATGACTTAGGTCGTTGATCTTTTTGTGGACAAATGAGATGTTTGAACCATTTCATAAGGAATTACCGAAACCTATGATCAAGAACTGTGTTTGCATAGATATGATGTTGATTTTACAACAAATGCCCTCAATAAGATCCTTTAAGATGAAATTAAGGAAACAAGCTCAAATTTGTAGTAAACTTGTCCTGGCTTGTAATTTCTCTCACACACACAGACTCCTATATGGACCTCTTGTATGGTTGACTTCAAACTTAAGTCAAATGTTCTTTTTAGTTTCTTAATGTATGTCCACTTTCTCCCCCTTTTTTTCCTCCTTTTTTCTCAAAAAAAAATATTTTCAGGAAGGCTGGCTTATCTAATATCTTTGGATTCACAATGTTTAACCTTTTCTTTGTTGTCCCAAAATAGTGCACATTTCTTGACAACTCGGTGACTATTGAGCATGCACGAGATTATGGGCACACTCATTTGGCTGAGGTTATTCCTTTGACCTTTCCAATTTCTATTGCTGCATTAATTATTAATGACCTTGGTCAAATGTTTATGTTTCTTAATATTTAATTAGATAAAGTAATCTTGCAGATAATGAAGTACTCCAATTTGCTGAAGAACAAAGCTATTCTTCTAATTCACTTCTTAGCTAGGTACCAAGTGGATGTAAGTGTCTGCTAAATGAACAAGGCGATCTGTTTCTTTTCTATGCATCTCCTAGTTCAAAGCAACAAAATGCATACTTTATTATGATGAACTGGAGTCATAATGAATGTGACAAATCATGTTTCTTGATGTTTGGTTCTCTAATGCTTGAGTTACGCAAAAGCAACCATGTACACATGGTTCTCTAATGCTTGACCATTGAGATGCTTTTACCTTGGCTCTTGCCTCCCGTCGACAAGGAATAAGAAACAAATTACAGATGATTTAGCCTGAATGTGTATCAGTTCTGGACAACTCAGTATTTCTGAAGCTTCAATCGACAAAACATGTGTTTAGCATTTGCATCTTTTGCACTTAAGCACTTGCATGAGTCACAACTAGGTTTTTTCAGTCCTTTATTTAATCCCCATTCTGACCATTGAACAGGAAATAAGAGAAGCCATATCCAAGCTCCCTGCACCGTTCACTGGCCGTGTCTTTGCCCTAACAGAGGGTATCTGATGATTTATACGCATAGGATTCAGCCTAACAGTAGTAGGTTGTATGGTTTGGGAAGGCTGGTTATATGGTGTGAGAAGGATGATGGAAAGGATTTCTGTAAAAGCGTCGTTTCTCACCGGAATCGGATGGGGGAAAAAAGAAGTGATCAGGCATATATGAAGCCCTGTATTGATTGATGGTTTCGCTTAGGTGTATGGCTACGTTAACCGGGTGAGTGAAATTTATCTTTTCATTTATGTTTCATAGCCCATAATGAAGTTAATTGAGATTTCCGGTGTATGTATTAGACTAGTGTTATATTTTTGGTTATTTTGCCTTTATCACAAGTGGCGCAGACTCTATATATAGCACAGGACGGGTCTGTTTAGGATCCGTCCTGTGTATATGAACAACACAGGACACATGATTTTCAAGTGGAAACCCTCAATCATCGACATAGTTATTGCACAATAAAAACTAGCACCTTCAAGGTTCCCACTTGAAGGATGGAACCTGAAGGATTTCAAAGCATCTACTCATTTAATTATTAATACTTTCACGTCCTACTCAATTTACCATAGAAACTCATTAACTAAGTATCTACTATGCGAACTACCTAACCTTCATTTTCTCACGTCGAAAGCTTTTGGCTTCTTATCCTTGTTTGCTCCATGTTTTGTGTATATATGCAAATACAATGAGCTCCCCTACTTATAATCATAGATTACCCAAATTCTATCTTATTATAAATCTATCTTCTATCATTGATATCTTCCATTTTTAGCTCTTCAAAGATCTTCCATCTTTGGGTATATCTTGTCATCTTTAGATAATTCTTCTAACTTTTGATAGTTTTATCTATGGAAACTTTTACACGCACGCACACACACAACTTGACTTAAAACTAACTTAACAATGTGTTACCTAATGACATAGTCAAAGGAATCTTGGACATTCCATTTCCCGTTTCTCCCTTTGAGGATCGGTTGTATTGGTGGCCTGACAAAGCGGGTCGGTACACCACTTCGAGTGCATACAAATTAATCACAGCCCAATCCTCACTAACTTAGACAATAACACTTGGATTTGGAAATTGGATGTTTTGCCGAAGGTCAAAATTTTCTTATGGAAAGTCTGCCAGAATGGTCTCCCGACTCCCTCTAGGCTTTCCCAACGAGGGGTCTCTGTTCCTTCCACTAGTAGCTTGTGCAACAGCGCGGTAGAAGATGATGTTCACTTCCTGTTTGAATGTTAATATGTGCGCTCTCTCGTCCATCTCCCTACACACATAAACTCACCAATATCCAGTATGATAAATCAATCACGAGATGTAAAATCTATCATGTCTTTCATTGGAAACAACCTTGCCGCTGTGATCAAGGTGGAGCTTACTTTCTCTTGGTGGACGGCTACATTCGGAACCAATATGTGTTTAGGCAGGTCCCCATCTCTCACAGTGACGGTTCTTTACACACTATTAAAACTTATAAGGCGAATTGGAGTAAGACCTCTATTTGAATGCAGTCTTGATGAGGACCCCTCTTACATAAACAAAACCCCAATCACACAAGGAAGAAAAAGAAGTAGGGTAAGTTAACATGGCGCAAAGCCGCAAAACCCCTATGGGAACCCTCAAGTCAAATTTTGATTGAACCACAATTGCAAACAATGACAACTCAGCTGGAGCCATTATCCAGGATTGGGAAAGGCGATCGATACACATATGTTTTAAAAAACTTGGTAAACAAAATCCACTGAAAGCGGAAGCTCTCGCTCTTAAGTTTGGAATCCAACATGCGCTACAACTCCGTATCGACAAAATCCACATTGAATGTGATTCCATTATAATCATAAACCACCTGAACAAAACATCTAAATGTCCTTGGGAAATTGAACTAATCTTGTCAGATGTTAAACTTTTATTATCGACTATGAAAGTAGTTTCCTTCTTTCATGTTCCCCAGTTAGGCAATAGAGTGGCGGATAAGGTTGCACACCTTTGCCACTCTACATGGGGTGTCGATATTTACAACAATTTTGGTCTTTTAGACCTCATCTGTAAGGATGCTGCCGGGTAGAGCTCGTTCACTCGAATTCTTTCCTAATAAAAAAAAAACTTGACTTAAAACTAGGCTAAAATGAGCAAAAAATAAATAAAAACTCCAAAAAAGGCAAACTGAGAACCGAACCTAAACTCATAGGTTAGGTTTTGGTTTGCTCCAGACCCAGTTTGTATTAGGTTCGGTTTAAACCGAGATTTGCTTAAGATGGAAAAAAATCAATGAGAAAATTATAAACTATATACTTATTGAAAGTCTATAATGTATATTTAATACTTGCTTAAACCTTACCAACTTAGTCCCATATATAATGGGTCCGAATCTTCTGTCCTCGACCTTATCCCTCTCTCTTGTCCCCTCTCACAAAACCCCCTTTATTTTTTTTATATTTTTTTAGGGAAAATTGTAAAAAATAGCCCAACCTTCGGAGGTTGTTGCATTAAATAGCCTGAACTATAAAAAAAAATATAAAAAATAACCTCAAGTAGTTAATTGGTTGCAAAAAATAGCTTCAAACTACATTCAAATTCAAACAATTACCTTCAAATTCAAATTAATTACAAAACGTCTCCAAAACAATTTTTATTTTAAAAAATCATCGCTTCTTAATATAAAAAATGTTACAATTAAATTGTTTCTATCTAAACTCATATCTAAATTAATTATAAAAATTATCTTAAACCATATAAATATAATTCAAATTTATTATTTTAAAAAATCAATTAGATATTTTATATATCATTAAAAGTCAATAAATACTTAAGCTTCTACTCACAATTGATCTAATAAGCGATTTAGGGCGATCTTTTGAACAAAACTAGCACAAAAAACAGTTAAGGATAATTTATATATATTGTTTTAAACCTAGCAATTAGAGTAGTTTGTTATCTATTGAAAAAAAAAATGTACATATGTTATTCAACCAACAACAACAACCACCATCCCAATACAGGAGAAGAAAGAACGCCCTAGGGAGATTGCCCCACGCGCCCCCAATTGTCGATAGCCAAACCATCCTCCTCAATCCCTAACCCCCAAATCTCTGATTGATTCACCAATTTGGGCTTCAAATCCTCTCTCCAAGGGCTCTTCCACTCTTCGATCCATCGTTCTCGTCTCCTCCGATGGCTTTCGACAATCACCAGGGGCTCTCCCATCGTTTCAATTAATACTTCGTGTCCATGTTCCTGCTCGCTTCAACCGGTATCTTTCGTCGGCATTGTAACGCGAGCGTTGTTCCAGGCCTCGTCCTGGGCCGCCGCCAACGCTGCTGCTCGTTGCCTCCTCTATGTCGTCGTCTTCTCTTTTGCCTCCTTTGCAAACCTTCTGCTGTGCGGTTGTCCGAACAATCCGCCAAAAAAAAATCTTGAAGATGGTGTCGGGAAGATTGTGCTTTGGGCCCAAGGCAAAACCTTGGGCCCGGAGCAGCCCAGAAAAATTTAAATTAAAAGTATATATATATATATATATATATATATATATATATATATATATATATATATATGAAAGGGTTGAAATCAAATCCCGAAAGAGCTTGACAAAATCCCATAAGAGCCTTGATAAAATCCCAAAAGGGCTTTCATGTGCATTTTACTAGGTGGTCATCGGATGCATTTTTGGGTGTTTTTGGCGATCCTATTATTAGTCGGGGCTCTAGCGTCCGGTGTCAGGACTGGCTGGGGTTGAGGCGGTGTGAAACGAGGCGACTCCGTGACCCGAAAATTTCCTAGGAGGATCGTCTTCACTGTCTAGAGGGACTCATAATGTACCGCCGACCAGAGGTGTCATTCCTTGGTGGTGCTTGGCTTCGGGTCGTAGTCTATGTTGTCCTCAACATAGTAGGTTTAAGTTCGTTTGTCCGTCTGGATATTTTAGCTTGCCACTGTTTGTATTGCACTTTTCTATTTTGAGTTGTATATTTGACGATTCACTGTTTGTCGACTTTTGTCGGCCTATCGAAGAGCCAGGTTTGTCTAGCCCTCGAATTATTTCCTAATAAAAAAAAAACAATCACCATCCCAATGTATCCCACCACCAAGCAGGGTCTGGGGGATTTAGTAGTACGCACCCTTTACCCAATAAAGTTGAGAGGGTGTTTCCGTGTGATCCAAAAATATCATATAGGTAATAGAAGTGTATTAAATGTTTATAAAGATATGTAAAGACATACAAGAATCTACAAAATGAAATCTTGTGATATTCAACTAACAATAGAAGTGAATTCAACCAGCAATGGTTTTTATTTGAGCATATTGAATAGATTATGGGATGAAGATAAATTAATTTTTTATTAAGAAAAATAAAGATCTTGTGATATTTTTTAGTAGCTTTTTTTTTAAAAAAAATATTTATTTACAAAATTTACATGGTATAAGTATAAGGTAGTTTTTACGATTAATTCAATGATAAATTTAGCGAATAATGACTTGGTGAATTTTTTTTATAAGAATTGGTAGATTTTGAGAATAAAATTTATTTAGGCTATTTTTTGTAATTATTTCGCTTTGAATGTAGTTTTAGGCTATTTTCTGTAATCAAGTAAATAATTGAGGCTATTTTCTGCATTTTTTATAGTTCAGACTAGTAAGCACAACGACCTCCAAAGGTTGAACTATTTTTGTTGTTGTTGTTGTTGCAATTTTCTCTTTTTTAATCTAATTTTTTGTTTATATTTTTTTCTTCCTTTTCTTTTAGTCAAGGCTTATGAGGGGGTGGGGTTGGGAGATAGGAGGGGAGATATGGGACAGTAAAAATGCCCGTAGAGTAGATCCCAAAACTTACATCAGTCCGCAAGCAAATTGCGGTTTGAGTTATTTATTTATGTAGATGTATTAATTTTTTTTTAATTTTGAATTTTTAGTGCATTTTACGAATTAGTCCGTAATAAGTTATGAAATTTAGCGATATATCAAGTGGTAATAATGTGCCAGACATATTTTAGTTACGGAGTAGCTTTCAAGTTTCCCGTCCCTAGCTACTAGGTAGCTCCCTCTGAAATTAAAAAGGCCCTCGATCTACTCAATAGTATTCACGAAATCTCAACCGGACAAATCACATCAAATCTGCAAACAACAGGCCGACGAAGCTAATGGGCGTTTTTGACTTTATCTTAAATTACAGTCCATATTCCTGCGCCCTTCTTCAGACGACCATCATCTTGGTGGTGATACTGATCGGCCTTTTTAACATTACTTCCGGGCATTGGCATCCACTAATTTTTATAAGTGGGACCAAAGAGGTTCAATCCACAACCTTAAGGTTATAAATACCCATCAATACCTACTAAGTTAAGTTGTCTTATGATTTTCTTTTTTATTTTTTAACCTATTTTATCCCTAAAATTAGTCAAAAAAAAACTTTTTGGGTTTTTCTTTTGAAATTAAGTTGTCTTATTGATTGTTTGGTGAGCTTTTTGTTTCGATTCTAAGGTTTTGCTGGTTTCTTCCCTCTATCTTGTAGTGTCTGTATATTGTGGTTTGCGTTTTGGGCTTTGATTGCTTTTTGTGTTTCGTCCGTGAGTTATTGTTTTTGTTTTCATTGTTTTAGGTTTGACATGTCCTTTTGTTTTAGTGTTGTCGTTGTTGATGTTGTGTTCTTTCTTATAGTGTATGTGTTTGCTCTTTTGACTTTTTGTTATGTTTGTGTGTTGAAACAAGTGACTTGAGGCTTGGTAAAGAGGGGCTTTCCTACTGCATCAAGAACCATTTTGATTCAGATGTAGCTGTGGTGATTGACTAGCATTGTAGATAGACATGTGTGCCAAATGTGAAAGAATTATGTGTTTGTAACTTCTCCACATCTTTCGTATATGTTTCTCATGAAATTTAGAATATGTAGTGTCAAACTATGTGCAGTGCACCGTCAAGCTTGAAGGAATCAGATCTAGGAGAGGGAGAGCTCAGGAGAAACCAACATTGTGGAGTTTGGATGAAATCAGATGAAATTGAATTGTGAATTATTGTTGTACTGTTACATTGCTTTGTCCCCTTTTATAGGGTGTATGTAATTCGGTTATAAGGGAATCAATCCCATACAATGTAGTGTACCAAGATACAATATACCCTCATTTCTAATACACTTGATTTAATAATGAATGCATAACTCAACCCCCCCCCTCCCCCCCCAAACTTGGGATGGTGACAGTGACAACCCAAGTTTGGCCAAGAGATGATTTTGCTGATGAGAAGGTAAGACCTTTGTAAGAACATCGGCCAACTGAGAAGCAGTGGGAACATGGCACAGATCAATAAGACCATCCATAACTTTTTCCCGAGTGAAATGACAATCTATCTCAATGTGTTTGGAGCGCTCATGAAACACTGGATTCTTAGCTAGTTGGATAGCTGATTGATTGTCACAAAACATAGTTATAGGCTTAAGAGAGGCAATGCTGAGTTCCTCCAAAACACGAACTAACCAGGTGATTTCTGCAGCAGTTTGAGCCATAGCCCTATACTCAGCTTCAATAGAGCTACGAGAAACCACTCCTTGCTTCTTTGATTTCCAGCTAATAGGAGAATCCCCAAGCAAAATAATGAATCCAGTAACTGATCTCCTGGTATATGCACAAGATGCCCAGTCAGAATCTGTGAAGGCCACAATTCTGGGTGTATCAAAACCATTGAGAGTAATGCCATAGTGGAGAGACCCAACCAGATATCTGATTGTATGGTGAAGAGCATCCAAGTGAGAAGTACGAGGTGATTGCATAAACTGACTGAGACTTTGAACTGCAAAGCAAAGGTCTGGTCTAGTATTGGTGAGAAAATTCAATTTCCCCACCATTTTCCTATAATAAGATGCATCAGGAAGCGAATCCCCTTGGGTAGGGTCTAGACGAAGGTTTTGTGGCAATGGAGTGCAGGCAGGACGAATGTCTGTGAGATTAGATTCCTGCAGAATCTCCTTACTGAACTTATGTTGGGAGAGATGAACACCACGAGGACTGTAAGACACCTCTAACCCCAGAAAATAATGCAGAATCCCTAAGCCCTTAATGCTGAAGTGGTGATCAATGAAGGCTTTGAGACGAGTGATTTCAGAGGGATCAGACCCAGTAACCAAAAGATCATCCACATAAACTGGATATGACCAGCAATCTTCTTGATGAAGAGAGAATAATCCAACTTAGACTGAGCAAAATCCAAGGATAGGAGAGCAGTGGTGAGTTTGAAAAACCACTGACAACTGGCTTGCTTCAAGCCGTAAAGAGACTTTTGTAATTTGCAGACTAAGCTAGGGGCAACAGGGAAACCATCCGGGAGCCTCATATAAACTTCTTCATACAATTCACCATGGAGAAACGCATTGTTTACATCCATCTGGTGCAAGGACCAATTCTGAGAAGCAGCAACAGCAATGATGGCTCTGATGGTTTTCATCTTGACAACCAGTGAGAATGTCTCATGAAAATCAACCCCTTCAGTTTGTGTATAGCCCTTCGCAACCAATCGGGCTTTATGCCTCTCTAGACTTCCATCAACCTTTAACTTGACCTTGAACACCCATTTGCTTCCAATTGCTCGTTTCCCTGCAGGTAAAGGTACTAAAATCCAAGTATGATTAACAGTAAGAACACCTATCTCTTTCTCCATGGCTAACACCCAATTTGGATCCTTGACAACTTCTTTGTAAGATGTGGGTTCAACATAAGAGGTGAAAGTGGATGTGAAGGCAAAAGAATGAGAAGGGAGGACAAAGGCAAAGAGAGACTGGGAAAAATCAGAATGATGGGATGAGGAGCACACATTGCACATAAAGTCTCTCAGACGAGCAGGAGGTTGAATAGTCCTGGTTGACCTCCTAAGAACCACAGGAGATGGAGCAACAATTGAAGCAGGAGGACTGTCATGTGGTTGAGACTCATGATCATCAGTATTTGGGGATGGTGGAGATGGGGAAGGACTGTCAGATGGACTATTCGGGACAGAAGGTGTGTTTATGAAAATTGACGAAGGGAGTGTAGAAGCTGGGGCAGGGAGAGTAACATTAGAATCAAAAGAGGAAGAAGAGTGAAAGGGAAAGCAAGTTTCATGAAACACCACATCACGAGAATGAAACACAACCTTTGAATGAATATCAAGAAATGTATAAGCACTCTTGCCATAACTGTAACTCAAGAAGACACAAGCAGTGGCACGAGGTTGAAATTTGTCACGACCTCTTCTCAAGGTACTCACATAGCACAGGTAGCCAAACACACGTAAGTGTGAGTAAGAAGGAGGTTTATGAAACAACAATTCATAGGGAGACTTGTTTGAAAGGACATGCAATGGAGATGGATTGATCAAATATGTAGCTGTCAAAACACATTCTCCCCAGTAGCAAAGAGGGAGATTGGATTGAAATTTCAAAGCCCGAGCAACCTCCAATAAGTGTTTGTGTTTTCTTTCTACTACACCATTTTGTTGAGGGGATTCCACACAACTTGTTTAATGAATAATGCCATGAGAAGTAAAGAAATCATTCATGGATTGATCAAGGTATTCAGCTGCATTATCAGATCTCATAGCCTTTATGGAGGTTTGAAATTGTGTTTGGACAAGGGAAGCAAAACGTTGTAGCATAGACAATGTGTTTGTTTTGGAGGCCATGAGAAAATTCCATGTACACTTGGTGAAATCATCCACCACATTTAAGAAAAATCTGTAGCCATTATGAGTGCTACACTTATAAGGTCCCCAGGTGTCAAAAAATACAAGATCAAATGGAGCCAAAGACTTATGATCACGAAGGGGAAAAGACTGCCTGTGTAGTTTAGCCTGTGGACATATTTGGCATATAGTAGATGGGGAAACATTCACAGATGAATCAACATGTTTAATTTGAGAGAAAGGCAAATGCCCCATATGACAGTGTAACAATTCAGCTGTACCATTTGCTGAAAAGCCAGATGAGCAATCCTCTAGTGCAGAATGCACAGACAACTTATTACAAGAAGGAAATTGTGTTTGTAAAGTAAAGGATAACTTGGGACAAAATTCCAACTCATATGGCTTGTGTGCAATGTATAATCCTTGCTCCTCACTTCCAATTATCAGAGATTTCTTCATCAAAAAGCCCTGAATGATGCACGAGGTAGGGGTAAATAACACATTAGAGCAAAGGTCAATGACAAGCTTTCGAATGGAGAGTAAATTGAAATGAAAATCAGGTACAAGTAGCACATCATTCAGAGAAATCTGTGGAGACAAAAGCACATTACCAACAGATGTAATATCGACTTTCTTATTGTTTGGCATAGTGATTGAGGATGGCTTAGACAGAGGAGACAGGGATTTGAACAAGTGTGAATTGGGGGACATGTGATCTGTGGCACCACTGTCAAGTATCCAAGAAGAGCTAAGCAATGAAGAAAAGAGACAAGTATTCTTACCAGCTAGCATAGCAGTGGATTCATAAACCTCATGGCGTTGTAGCAGGGAAAGCAATTACTGATACTGCTCTTGAGAAATAGAGGGAGATGATGAAGCTGTTGCTGTAGTTTTCCTTCCTTTAGAAGATGAATTCGTAGGATAACCATGTAAATTCAAACACTTGTCAATCATATGACCAAGACTCTTGCAATGAGTGCAGAATGGCCTAGATCTAGTAGATCCAGTTGTGCTTGACGAAGACTCAGAGCCACTGCTAGAAGAAGAAGGAAATCCATGGAGTTTCCAACACTTGTCCATGGAATGTCCACCAGTTTTGCAATGATCACAATACAATCATGAGCTCGAATTTGTTGGATAACCATGAACTTTCCAACATTTGTCCATGGCATGCCCAGTGACCTTACAATGATCACAAAATAGAGGTTTCTTAGGACTTGGAGCTCCTCCTTTAAACTGAGAAGAGAAAACAACATTCTCTAATCCAAGTGAAATACTCTTGCTCATACCTCGTTGTTGTTCTTCTTGAATAACAAAGCGATAAGTACCATCTAGATTAGGAGGAGGACTCATCATGAGAATGTTTCCTCGTACAGTGCTATAGACTTCATTGAGTCCCATTAGAAATTGAATCACCTGCTGATTCTCAATCATCCTTGTCACATCAAGGTTTGAACCACAATCACATGTTTCTATTTCAACCAGAAGTGCATACTCATCCCAAAACCTCTTAAATTTTGTAAAATAATAAGCGACATTAAGATTTCCTTGATCTAGAGCATCAATATCTTTCTGAACTTGATATAAACGAGTACGATTCACTCCTTCAAATCTAGACTCCAATTGCTTCCAGATCTGAACTGCAGATCGGCAATATATGATAGACTCTGCAATATCTTTCTCTACATAATGAAATAACCAGGAAATTACCATATGGTTGCAACGATCCCAGTGTTGTTGAAGAACAGGATTCGTAGCTGGTCGAAGACATATGCCAGTGACGAATCCTAGTTTATTCTTTGCCAAGAGCGAGACCTCGGCTGATCACTTCCAGTGACTGAAATCGCCGCCATCAAGGAGTCTCATAGATAGTATGTAATTGGGATGATCTGAGTGGTGTAGATACAGCTCACTCATCGGATCAACACCATCATCTGTGCGTCGAACCTCAGAACCGCCAAGGAGCTCTGATACCATGTCAAACTATGTGCAGTGCACCGTCGAGCTTGAAGGAATCAGATCTAGGAGAGGGAGAGCTCAGGAGAAACCAACATTGTGGAGTTTGGATGAAATCAGATGAAATTGAATTGTGAATTATTGTTGTACTGTTACATTGCTTTGTCCCCTTTTATAGGGTGTATGTAATTCGGTTATAAGGGAATCAATCCCATACAATGTAGTGCACCAAGATACAATATACCCTCATTTCTAATACACTTGATTTAATCATGAATGCATAACTCAACATGTAGGTTCTAAAGGCATGCATTCGAAACATAGGGTGGCTTTGAGGATGTTTTCAGTGACACCTACAATGCCTTTTGATGAAAAGTTTGCAACTACAAGTGTTGGTCGATCTGAATCTTGGCACTATCATTGTTGAAAGGATTGTACTCTAACATAATGTCATTGCTTGCAACTTGATTTGCTACTAGAGAAACACATCCTATTTGCTGATTTTTTAAAATTACTTGTAGTCTATTAGCTCAAAAGGTAGAGCAACGTGCTTAATACACGTGGATGTAGGTTCGAATCCTACATAGGCTATTATGATTGTTGTTAGATTTATTGTCGTGACACAGTGTGTTTATTTAGAGCATGAAAATTCAAACCTTGAATTAAATAAATCAAACTAACAATAACAAAGTCTAATCCCTTCCTTTTCTTAAATCAACCAAATAATTAGAAATGTAATAAAAAAAATCAGTGATTGCTTTATTAAATCATAAACAAAATTTGAGTCTAACCATTTCCCTTTTCTTTCCCCTCCAAATGAATCATTACCTTTTCTTTCCTTTCCTCTAAATGAACGGGGCCTTAATCTAGTGATAATACAACAATCCTATATTGTATAACTGATTTCTAACCCAAAACAAAATGTATAAGTGATTTATTATATCATTTGCTAGTCAATATTCTATTTTAACATTTTTTTATTTTATTGCAATTATCGCAAATTTTGATTGCAAAAAGTTAAAATTGACTAATCCGAAATCGACACGAAATGACCCGAAACCGGATCAAACCCGGGTTTGAGTCAATTGAGTACATTATATTATATGTGCTAATGATAATTAGAATTAGTTAAAGTCATTATCATAAGTAAATTTGATAACTAAAAAATATTATATAAATTCAAATTATTTAAAAATGAACAATTCACACAAGTGCAAAAAGAGTTGATAATGCAATTAAGAAAACAGAAATGGTGTGCACATGTAAAATTTTAATTGGTTTGAGGTTTCAGATTTGTGAAGGTAAATCCCAAATATGCGGAGAGCCCCAAAAGTGGGGAGTTACTCCACAATGTTAGATTCCCAAATTGAACAAACGAGTCATTTGAAGAGGGAGGCTCCCTACCATCGTGGATAGTGGCGACTGCAGGATTTTCGGGGGGAGGGGTGAAATTTTGGTCTCGAAATTTTTTTCTCGGTATATATTATGGATTTTTTTTAAAAAAAAAACCATAAATTCATGCAATGAAATTTAATATTTTTCATATATATGTGTACCATGATGAATTTTGAAAAATATTGAAAGAAAATTATAAGTTTTTTTTAAAAAGAATATGTCATTTTCAAATGGGAAAAAATTGATAGGATTGAAAAGTATGGCATATGAATACTCTTATGAAAAATATTAAAAGAAAACTATAAAATTTAATTTAAATATGACATTTATAATAGAAAATATTTTGGTAGGACTAAAAAGTAAACAATGAGGTTTGAACCAATGACCTCTTGTATTATATACGCTTCCTTTCTTTTCTTTACCAACTAACCTAGACAATATTTGCATTCTTTTTCACATTTTTTTTTTAATTTTTTACCTTAATTTTTTTTAAAAAAAATACTAAGTTTTCCACCACGAAGAGAGGGACGACTCCCTCCTATGCCCCCTTGAGGCGGACCCTGACCGTTGATGCTCTAAGAGTTGTCAAGTCATAAATAAAAACATGAATCCTATTTACCGAACTTAGACATGGCCACAAGTTGAACTCACTTGTTCGAGTCAAATAATGGGCTCATAAGAGCTGCCAACTCATAAGAAAAAGAAGAAAAAAAGTAAGAATCCCATTCACCGGATTTAGACATGGTCATAGGTTGGACCCGCCAAGTTGTCGGGTATGAATATTACTACACACACCTTATTTGTCTATTTCACAGTTCTATTTTGTACATAACAATAAAATTATTCATCTATACGCGTACAAACAAGTGTAATTAGTCAAATTTCACAACATGATTATTCCTATATATTTATATACGAATAATCATCTAGTATCAATGAATAATTTCATTTTACTAAGGTACTTTTGAATAATCATTTAGTACTAACCAGGGGTGTGCAGATCCGAGTATCCGACACGACACGGTTAACCGTGTCGGATACCCGAAACCGTTAACGATGAAAACCCCGATCCGAACACGACACGCTTAATATCGGGTATCCGACACGAAAATACAAAACGGTTCCATGTCGGATACCGGATTACCCGACACGAACCATTTGGTCAAACAATCAATTGGAGACTTGGGTTTTGTTCCTTAACTATTGCACTAATACAGGTATATAAAATCACAAATTACAAGTCTTTGCTGTGCTGTAGCAATTAGCAAACATCAAACTCACTGGAAAGAGCAGAATGAAGAGAAGATAATGGAAATTTAAAGAAGGGATGGCGTACAATTGTTGCTCCGAAAGAAAATAGAAAGAAGAGGAAGAAGATTTAAAGAAAGAAGGACAGTCGCCTCTCACCGCCTTGTGAGACCGTCGCCGCGCCGCACCGCTCGCCGCCTAAGAGATTTAAAGAAGAGGAGACATTCCTCGCTCACTGCCTCGTCGAACCACGGGAGATGGAGACCAACTCGTCACCATCGCAGTCATATGAGGAGCCGAAGATGGAGAATAACCTCCATTGGAGAAGCCGGAGATGGAGATTTGAATCTAGAGATGATTTGATTTTGAGCTTCTTATCATGCCATCAGTGCTGGGCAGAGCAACATAGGAGGCTCTCAGCTTGATGATGGTAACTTGCAAGAATGGTTCCGTGAAGACATCTCAGGTAAAGCTCTTTATTTTTTGCCCTCTCTGATTTGATTAAGTTTGTAGATAAAATTTTCACTTTGTTGTCGAGTGGTTGAATAATTTACTTTTGTTGAATGTGAATTTTCATATCATATCAGTATAGCATTACTTCTGTTGAATTTGAATTGCTCAGTCGGTATGAAAGGGAAGTCTACTCTGACTAGAAGTTCCTTGTTTCTTTTCTTTTATCAACTTGAGCATGTCAACCATCACTCGTTTTCTAATGGACTTGTTATCTTTTCCACCCAACGGGTTCTATGTACCTAGAAGTTGTTACCTTTATACTTATGCTTGACTATATTTGCAGGATGAAATGGCGCTGCTTTGAACCAAGACAACTCGAGAAGATGGAACTTGCACAATGAAGAAATCTGCAAAGAAGTTCTTAGAGCAAAATCGGGATACATCAAAGGTTGTGATTTTGGACCTCGACCAACACCAAGTAAGCCTTCGCAATTGTTGTTACATGAAATGTATGAGAAGAACAAAGCCTTGGAAGACAAGATCAAAGCCTTGATATTTGCATTAGAAGAGACATCGAAAATGGTGGAAGAGTTGATGGCAAACTTGTTGGCCAACAACTAGATAATTAGAAACTTTTGGTATATTTTTTATTTAGAATTTATTTGGTTTAGCATAATTTCTCGTTAGGTTAGACGTTCAATACATACTTATGTCAAGTATTGATTGGTCATTTTTTTTTTGTTCAATCTCTGAGACTTTTGAGGAATTCATTTGAGTTACCTTATAAAAATAAAAATACAGGTTTTGGATGTTGATTAAGAATGATTTATTCGAGTTACATTGTTTCTAATTTATGAAGATAACTTTTGACGTAAACTACATAATGGGAGAAAGTAATTTCATCCCAAAAAAATGTAGTTCCTAAAACGACAAAGTGATATGGTTGTTGATAATTGTCTTTAGCGAGATAACTTTTTGTCACTTTATTGATGTATATAGTGATGAAAAATATATTCTCTCACCAATGAATGGTTTTAAGCGAGGAAAAACTTCTTCGCCCTATCATGCATTGCTAGATAAAATATTTCATTGCAAAAAAAAATCCTATGACATATTAAAATGGTCGATGACAGTCTTTACCAATACAACATTTCATCGCTAAAATGATATCTACAACGATGGATTCGACCTCATCGCAATAGCATGCTTATAACAACAATAAATTTCCTCGTCAATGTATTTTTCATGTTGAATTTCATAATTGTAATCCATTATTTGCGAGGAAACTAATATATTAACGACGAATTTTATGTTATCGCTAAATACGTTTACCGACTATTTTCGATTCCTTTTAACATTTTACCGATGAAATTATTATTTTTTTGTGAAGAAAATATAAGTCGCGAAATAATATCGGTCCAATTTGATATCTTTAATAGCGAGAAAATATACAATTTTGCGAGGAAATAAAGTTGGTCACCATGTGCATTCAACGACTAATATGAAATCCTTCGGCATATTCAACGACAAATATTATTACCTTCTACGATGAATTTAATAGTCGCTAAAGACATATAGTGACGAATATTAATTTCGTCGCCAAATGTTTTTTGCGACGATATTATTTTTCCACACTAGACTTTTTTTTGACGAGGTTTCAACGACCACTTAAAAAGGAAGAATATTTCCTCGCTAAATAGTTTTAGTGACGAAACTTTTAGCGAAGAAAAATTTGTTCCTTAACTATTGCACTAATACATGTATATAAAATCACAAATTACAAGTCTTTGCTGTGCTGTAGCAATTAGCAAACATCAAACTCACTGGAAAGAGCAGAATGAAGAGAAGATAATGGAAATTTAAAGAAGGGATGGCGTACAATTGTTGCTCCGAAAGAAAATAGAAAGAAGAGGAAGAAGATTTAAAGAAAGGAAGACAGTCGCCTCTCACCGCCTTGTGAGACCGTCGCCGTGCCGCACCGCTCGCCGCCTAAGAGATTTAAAGAAGAGGAGACATTCCTCGCTCACTGCCTCGTCGAACCACGGGAGATGGAGACCAACTCGTCACCATCGCAGTCATATGAGGAGCCGAAGATGGAGAATAACCTCCATTGGAGAAGCCGGAGATGGAGATTTGAATCTAGAGATGATTTGATTTTGAGCCTTTGAGGGGAAGACTGAAGAGCCGAAGAGAGAGAAGAGAGAGGCGGGCCGGAGGCGAAGTATATTGAAAATGAAAACATACCCGTTCTTTTAGGGTTTCAAGGAAGGAAAAATAAAAATAAAAATAAAAACGTCTTTTAAAATCTGGATAGGGGATTCGATTCCAGACCTACTGCACGTGTTAAGAAAACCTCTACTATCCTTGACCAAGTGTGGCATTAAAACTTCTTGTCTCATAGGGAAATATATAATAGTAATTCTATATTACATAGATATATTTAAAAAAAAATTAAATGGTTCGTGTCGGGTATCCGACAATGTGATATGACCGATCCGAACACGAACCGTTTACAGTAGTGTTTTCTCGGTTCGTGCCATTTTTGTGTCCTGTTTTTTCGATTTCGTGTCGTGTTGTCGTGTTTTCATGTCGTGTTAGTCGTATCGGGTTTTTCTGCACACCCCTAATACCAACGAATAAGAATAATCGCAACATATGTGCTATTTTTCCAACAAAGTTATACACTTGATCAATTTATCTAATCTCAATATCTAAAAGTAAATCAAATAAAAAAATAAAATATTTATTTAAGGCAATTATCAAGCATAAGTCTATTTCGACATTGTTGAAATTACTATAATCGCGCGTAGAAGAATTGAACAACTACATTAACGAGACATAGCCCAATGAAGATGCTGCTCACCTTTTCACTAAATGCACCTTTTCAAGGGAAGTCATAGCCCAATATGAGCAGACAACAGGTTTGTATTTTCACAACCTTAACCTACAGGGCCAGTTGAGTGAAAATTTATATCGTATCTACACTACTAATACTAACTTTATCAATCTAGCTTTTATATGGCAATCAATTTGGAATGTTAGGAATGATAAAATCTTCAGGTCCAAAGATCCGAGTGGAACCTCCGGGCTGATCCAGGTTATAATTCAGGGCATCAAAGACTGGACTATGATGGATCAACCTAACACATAACAACAACCAAACATAAGAAGAAGGGTGAGAGCCAAATGGACCAAACCACCTAGGACTATCTACAAAATTAATGTAGATGTTGGCAAATGCCAGACTGGGAGAATCATTCGTGATTCCGAAGGTAATATTATTGACATATTTTCTAAAGAAGCCAATGTTGGATCAGCTATCCAAACAGAAGCCTCTGCAATGATTCTAGGTCTCCAAAGAGCGAGACAGATGGGTTTAAGGAAGATTATTCTGGAGAGTGACAATCAAACTCTGGTCAAAGCAGCCAGCAGAGTGCAGTCGCCGAGATGGGAAATTCTACGTCAAACTGAGGAAATCCAAAGGCTTACAGCAGAATTCATATCAGTGGAAATCCAGCATATATTGAGATAAGCAAATCGTACTGTGGACTATATAACCAAATCAGGTGTCATCTGTAATTTAGTCTCTATTCCCTACCATAGAGATCTCTGTAAAATCATCCTTCAGGATGATCCGGGAGTTAAGGTTGATGTATTAGCAATGGCTCCCAATGTTTGCCTACTGTAAAAAAAAAAAAAAAACTAGATTAACGGGACATAATTTCAAACAAAAAATAATAAAAATAATAACTAAATTAAAAAATTTGTAAAGTTGATATATACGGTTCTGCTATATACACCTCAAACCCTGCACGTCGGAATTGACGTACAGGGTTAAAGTGGATTAATTAATTTTTTAAAAGTGCTAATTAGTGGGAAAGGGTTGCACGCAGTGTTCTAAATATCGGATATATCGGCCGATATATCGGGGATATTTAGAATCCGCTACGATATCGGCGTATCGGATGATAAATATCGGTCAACGCTATATATCGGATCAACGCCGATATATCGGGTCAATATCGGATTGACCGATATATCGTTGATTTGAAACAGCATCGTTTTGATTTTTATTTTTATTTTTATTTTTTTTTGGTCGACATTTTATTTTATTTTTATGGAAAAAACAGAAAAATGGGTTATATTGTTGAGTCTGATCCACTGTTTGAGAGTTGAGACCCGAGTTACCAATTACAGGAGTCTCCAATTCGATCCAAACCTAGGGCTCCCGAGTGGCGAATCTGCGATTGCTTCTTCTCCGACTGCCCCTACTCAGCTTGCTTCTTCTCTGGTCGGCGGCCACCCCTGTTTCTTCTCCGACACCTAATTACATCTGGCGTTCAGCGAATCTTCTCCGACTGCATCAGGCGTTTATTCTCCAACAGCCTCGGCCGCTCAGCGAGATTACTTCTTCTCCGGTCGCCCTGCTTCTTTTCCGGCGGCCCCTGATCTTCTCGAGGTGCCTCTAGTTAATAGCTACCACCTACATTGTCTAGTCCATAATGATAGGCCATTCTATGGTCCATTCATTTTAATTAGGTGAAATGAAATCTTTTAATTATTTTATTAATCATCAAAGTTATATTTCAATAAACTTCTACCAATCAAAATGAAAGGACTATAAAATGGACTACCGTTGTGGACCGGAGGATCGGCACTGAGAGAGATGAAGGAGAGATGCTGATGCATGAGAGAGCACAAAACATAATTATTCACTTGGGAATCACAAAGAAGCATCAAACCACCTTTCCCTCCTTTGCACAGTCCCATTGCACTCTTGTGGTTGGCCAGGTTCTTGATATGATTATGTCTGATGGTCCAGCGCTTGGGTTGCACCTTAACGTGGATAAAACTGAGGTCTTCTGGCCGGTTGTGAATCCTAGGGGTTTGGTGCCTGGTGTTTTCCCTGCCCTTATTGCTCGGCCTGTTTCTAGTGTTACGGTTTTGGGGGGTCCTGTCAGTACTTGCCCTGTTTACAGCGCCGAGATTGTTGCGACTCGGGTGGCCAAGACCGTTGAGCTTATGGGTCTTGTTGCCAAACTTGAGGATCCGCAGAGTGAGCTGCTTTTGATTCGGGCTTGTTCCGGTATCTCTAGACTCTACTTCACCTTGCGTACTTGTCCGCCGGATGCCGTTGTCCCAGCTCAGTCTACCTTTGACAGTGCCCTCCGTATCTGTTTAGAGCGTATTGTGGCTGCTTCTGGACCCGGGTTTGGTGATTGGCAGTGGAGATTGGCTACTCTTCCGTTTTCAGTACGGTGGGCTTGGTGTTTATGCTGTTGGTGACGTCATGCATTATTCTTTTCTAGCCTCTCGCCTGCAGTCTTCTGGGTTGCAGTCTTCGCTCCTACGCTTTGCTGGGTTGCCCGTGGGTGAGGGACCCTCTTTCGATGCTGCGCTGTGTGACTTCAATGGTCTTACCGGTTCTGATTTCAGTCGTGATTCTTGCGAGTTCGCTGCCCAAAAACTTATGAAGAAATTGGCAGATGTGTACTTCGTCCGGATTGTGGCTTCTTCGGAGTCGGTTTTCTCATTGACCCCGCGACAGGTGGTGTTGTGGAGGTCTCAGCATGGGTCCCATTCATCTGATTGGCTCAGAGCAGTTCCTATTTCTGGGCTCGGTCAGACCATGAATGGTAGGACTTACAGGTCTGTCCTCTGCTATCGTTTGGGTATCCCTCTTTTTCATGCTGGTCTTCCTTGCTCTGCATGTGGTCGGGTTTTTGAGGATGACACTTTTGGGGATCATGCTGTGTCGTGTTTGAGTTCCATTGGGCTCAAACATCGGCATAATCTTGTCCGTGATACCCTCTTCGACATTTGCTTCCGTGCTGGGATCTCCTCGGGGAAGGAAGTGGACATCGGGGTTGTTGACAGTCTTGGCAGACCTCTTAGGCCCGCTGACATTCTTCTTTACTCTTGGGATCAGGGTCGAGATGTGTGTGTTGATATCACGGGATCCTCCCCCCTCACTCAGACTTGCTTGGCTGCCTTCGCTCCTGGGCGGTGTGTTCTCGACGCAGCGCGGCGTAAGTGCACCAAGTATCGGGATGTGTGCTCTGCTGCTGGCTATGGGTTTTTGCCTTTTTCTTTCTCCTCTTTTGGTGAGCTGGATGGGGATGCGATTGCGCTTCTGGGACGGATCCGCTCCTTCTCTTTAGCCTTAGATTCTAGTTCTTGTGTAGCTGCTCATATTTTTACCAGAGTTTGTTTTTCCATTGCTAAAGGGGTTGGCGCGCAGCTTGTTTCTCGGCTGCCCGCTAACTTCTTGTAAACATTTGGTTGTTTGATTTCTATACTATTTGGAGATTATAATAATAAAATAATAATAATAATAATAATAATAATAATAAACACTATAATAATAATAATAATAATAATAATAATAATAATAATAATAATAATAATAATCTTTGTTTGTTTGAAGGAAAAAGAAAATAGATAAAAAAAAAAGTAAGTTAAAAGTCCGGGACGGGGCTCACTAATAATTTGCTGAAAAAGTGAAAAGCTAGGTTGGAGCTCATAAGTTGATATGGCAGTTAAAAAGTAAGTTATGAGCCCGGGACGGGACTCACCGATAAATATGCTCTAATATATATAAATTGGCTTGCAATATTTTATCAGCTAATGCTGACAGCCGGAAGCGACACCTCCACCCGCACCATGGAGTGGGCGATGTCAGCCCTCCTGAACCACCCGGCCATCCTTCAAAAGGCCCGGGACGAAATCGACGCCCAAGTGGGCACAACCCGCCTAGTGGAGGACTCGGATTTCCCGAACCTCCCCTTCCTCCGGTGCATCGTGAACGAGACTCTCCGGCTGTTCCCCCCGGCCCCGCTCCTGGTGCCGCACTTGTCGTCAGAAGATGCAACGGTGGCGGGGTACCATGCCCCAAAGGGCACCATATTGCTAGTGAACGCGTGGGGCCTACAGAGAGACCCAGGGGCGTGGGAGGAGCCTCTAGCGTTCAGGCCAGAGCGGTTCCTTGGTGGGGATTCCATTGGGTTCAAGTTCATACCGTTTGGGGTGGGGAGAAGAGAGTGCCCGGGATTGAACTTGGCGATGAGGATGATGGTGTTGGCTTTGGCGACGTGGATTCAGTGCTTCGAGTGGGAGAGTGTGGACGGGGAAGCGGTGGACATGGAAGAGCAGTCCGGTGGGGCGTTTGCTATGGGGAAAACCCAGAACCTGGTTGCCATTTGCAGGCCTCGTGCTTGTATGCTTCATTTGCTATCTCATATATGATCGCCATGCCATCATGATTCATGATATCACTATTCACAATCATGTATTAATTAATTAATAAATTGTTGTACTACTTTAAATTTAGTTTTACTTGTCGTTGTTGTTGGCACGTTAAGGTAGTTTACGTATGCACCTTGTTCCAGTGGCTGCCGCAGGATCATCCGAAAGGTGGGGCGAAATTTCTAGTGTGTACTGAGATATTGGTCTTGAATAAACTCCTTTACCTAAACTATGACTTTCAACTTAGCAGTGGATTGTAGAAAAGTAGACTTACATTTGCTTGGTTGCTATGGTATTGGTTTCTCATAATTCATTGGAAATTCAAGCATTTGTCATATTTAGGAGTGTAAACTTATCGAAATTCAATCATGCTAAATTCAAGACTTTTGCATATTAGCTAGGATTATAAACTCATCAACTTTATAATATCTTTTGGTTCCCAAAGACATGATAGAAATTGTGATTTGAATATGTAGGGTACGAAAATACAAATATTGCATAAAGCTTCACAAATTCAATTCACAAACCCCAAATTCAATTCATAAATTTCATTCTCAAAATCCCATATACACAATGATTAAAACACAAAATTTATTCTCAAAATCACAAACTCTAATGAAAATTTCACAAAATTTATTCTCATAATCAAATCCTAATTTCACCAATTTTATGGGGTTTATTAGTTTATAGCTAGATAATTTGTATATAATAGGGAGCTCGGGAAGTGGGGATATAATTAAATAAGGGGCCGAGGTAGAAACATAGAAAGTGGGTGCAAGTTTTTTTTTTTTTATTAGGAAAGAATTCGGGCGAGCGAGCTCTACCCGATGGCATCCTTGCGGATGAGGTCTAGAAGACCATGATCGTTGTTAATATCGACACCCCAGGCAGAGTGGCAAAGGTGTGCAACCTTATCAGCCACTCTATTGCCTAATCGGGGAACATGAAAGAAGGAAACTTCTTTCAAAGTCGATAGTAGAAATTTAACATCTGATAAAATCAGTCCGATTTCCCAAGGACACGTTGATGTTTTATTTAGGTGGTTTATGATTATCATGGAGTCACCTTCAATGTGGAGTTTATTGATACGGAGTTGTAGAGCCTTTTGGATTCCCAGTTTAAGAGCAAGCTTCCGCTTTCAAAGGACTTTGTTTGCCAAGTTTTTTATAACAGATGTGTATCGGATGTCCTTCCCAGTCCCGGATTACGGCTCCGGCCGAGCTATCATTGTTTGAGATTGTGGATCCATCAAAATTTAACTTGAAAGTACCCCTAGGGGGTTTTCGCCAAGTAATGTTGCCATGCTTTCTTTTCGTCCTTGGATGCTTGGAGATTCGTGTGCGTAAGGGGAAGTCCTCATCCAAGCAATACTCAAAGAGAGCTGTTTTACTCCAATTATCCTTATGGGTTTTAATGATACGTAATGAACTTTCTCTATGAGGTATGGGGACCTGTCTAAAAATAAATTGGTTTCGAATGTACCAAGCCGTCCACCAAGAAAAGGCAAGCTGCGCCTTGGCAACGGAAGAAAGCTTGTTTCCGATGAATGAAAAGATAGGTTTTATCTCTCGTGAATGATTTATCATACTGGATATAGTTGAGTTTACGTGTGTAGGTAAGCGAAAGAGAGAGCGCACATATGGGCATTCTAGTAAAAAGTGAAAAAGTGGGTGCAAGTTGAACAAATAATAAAAAAGCTTTTTTGAGGGAGGTGAATTTTTTTTAAAAAAAAAAAAGAGGTTAATTTCACCAATTTTATGGGGTTTAATAAGTTATAGCTAGATAATTTGTATATAATAGGGAGGCCGAGAAGTGGGAATATAATTAAATAAGGGGGTAGAAACATAGAGAGAGGCGTGGAAGTTGAACAAAGAATAAAAACGCTTATTTGGTGGAGGTGAATTTTTTTAAGAATAATGAGCATAGGAGGAATTGAACCCCAACCTATGGTCTCATTCTACTTTCCTTCCATCCCACCAACCAACTAAGCAAAGTAAACAAGTTGATTATATATTCATCTTAGTTTTACTTATTACAACACTGCCATATATAAATACATTTTTTTTTCAAAACTCCGGGGTCCACCCTAGGGCCGCCCCTGCCTTGTTCCCACCTATCAAAGTCCGACTCGGACCGATGACTAGGGGTCGTGTGCACAGGCGCACATGCGCTAGTAGCCTAGTACACAAGCCGAGTGAGGTTCCATTCTAAAACCAATTGACAGTAGAAAGAGTAGCCCGCCGGCTCATATACTAGGGCTTGATATCTCTAACACCACCTGCTATGGTTAATTATAACACTTGCACTCTTATCTCAGTGTAGGAGTCCGCACTTATATTTGGTCAAAATTTGGACCCAATTGTTCCCATTTGTCTGTTGTTTTTTATTCAATTTTTTAAATTATGTCTTTTATTAATAAATAAAAAATTCGAGATCAGACAAATTTGATTCTTAAGAGTTCGGTAAAACCGGAAAACAAAAATACTCTAATATATATCCTCTTTAATATATATAATTTTGTTTGTTCCATCAATTGATCATTGTATATAAAATTCTCTAATATTTGTTTATTGTTTAGTTGCGAGAAGATAATAAAATATTGTAAGGATAATTTTATAACTGGTGTCCCTAGAGCATTTTTTTAAGGGAAAGTTTGTAAAATGTCCAAAAAAGTTGTCTCAATTGGTGAAATATCCAAACTTTGGGACAAATTGGTGGAATGTCCGATCCAGATTCGCGCTCACCACCGCAGGCGGCTCGCTCCGGTCTCACTCGATCCGACCTCCTTCGCTCCGGCCTCGCTCGCTCTGGCCTCTGCCTCCGCCTCATCGCTGCCTCGCTCGCTCCCTCCCTCCGGCTGCTCCCTCGCTTTGCCGAACTCGATTGCAAATGCAGGAGATCGACCAAAATCAGTCGATTTGCTGGAAGCCGAAACCGAGGAGATCCAGACGATCTCCCTGTCTCGGGCTCGTCGATCCGTCCTTACTGCTCGACCTCGTCTTCCGGTGGCGAGGCTCACAGCCATGGCTGTTGGCCGATGAAGAAGATGAAGAATGCAACCGATCCCCAATTTTGTCTAATTTAGGGTTATGGACATTTCTCCAATTTGTCTCAAAACTAGGATAATTCACCAATTAAGCCAAAAAAGGTGCTTATTTACCAAAATTTCTCTTTTTTTTAAATGGAAAGAATAATACCGGTTATTTAATAAAATCGGTATTAAAATATCTGTTCAAAATTTCATATCGATTTTCATGAAATAACCGATAACCGATAAAATTAATACTGATTACACGTACAAAAAGTAGTATCAAACAAGTTAATACCGTCGCCGTCAAAGAATTCAGACCTTTTGTTTCTTACCTTTGCCCCGTTAAAAACCATGAAAAAACCTCATATTTATATTTATGTGCATAGTCCAAGTGGTGGAGAGTTAGGACGTTAATTCAAGCTTATGCTAGATGAGTATTCAAGATTTGAGCTCGAGCGATATGTATACCCTAAATACATGAGCGAGAGTGTTTCACAAATTATCCTATGCGAGGTCTTGTAATTGATGTCTTGAATTATATATCTCTTGTATGATTTGCTTGTTGTTGTTTTTAACCCGATGTCTAGATCTAAATGAGCAAACACATTGTTTCGATAGAAGCCGAAATCTTTCTTGTGAAAAAACACACACACACGCTCTTGCTTGAGGACAAGCAAGGTTCAAGCACGGGGTGACTTGATAGCATCGATTTTAGACTTATTTAATTTAGGCATACATATATTTGTATATTAGTTTAGGTCATTTTCATGCATATTTATCATATTTGATGCTTTATTTATTTTATTTTCCATTTTTGGAGTCTACACCTGGTTTTTATTTGTTTCAGGAATTTTGAGGCTAATATTGAGGAAAATCAAGCTCTAATAAAAGTTGTGAGCATATGGCATCGGACTCGAGGAGCTAAAATGTCAAGTAAGGATCAAAATTACAAAAATTTGGGAGCTGTTTGGTGGAGTTAAATCTATAATTGGAAGCTGGGCTGGTTTTTAATTATTTAATTTTATAGGTTGAGCTTATAATTTTAATAAATTTTAAAAATATATACTTTGTACAATTGTTAGGAGGGAGAGGCACTACAACAGAAAAGCCTTTTAGCGACCAAAATTTTAGCGATAAATTATTTTTCCTCGGCAAATGTGGGCTTTGGCGACAAACATATCTGCTCCTCATAAAATGGCGCTTGAACTTTAGCAAGAAACATATATTCCTCGTTAAAAGTGGTATTCAACGACATATTTTTTGACGCGTCACTAATTGTTAGTATAATGTGGTCGCATAAATCATAAGGAAAATAGCGATGAATTTGGAGCATTTATTGAGGAATGTTTTCATCGCTAAAAATAGATTCATCGAGGAATTTTTAATTTTGTCGTTATTTGTTTGGTGGGAATTAGGTAAAATCTGCCAAATTTATTAGCGACAAAGATTGTGATTTGTCGCTAAAAGTATATGTTTTTCGAGGAAAGAAGTTGTCGCTAAACATATTAATCAACGAGGAAATTCCATTTTCATCGTTATTGGCTTGGATAAAATAGAGAAAATGGTTCAAATTCATTAGCGAGAAAAGTTAAAATTCCACGCTATATGCTCACGTTTTACGAGGAATATTTTTGTCGTTGTAACAACCATTTAGCGAGGAAATATCACTTTTGTCCCTACTTGTGTAGGGGTAACCTCACCAAATGTATTAGCAACAAATATTTTAATTTCTTGCTAAAAGTACGTGTTTCTCGATGAATAAATGTGTCACTAAAGATATCAATTAGAGAGAAAATATCATTATTGTTGTTATTGGTTTATGTCAAATTAGAGAGAATAATGACCCAATTTCAATGGTGACAAAAGTTTAAACTCCTCACCATATGTTCTTGTAGCGGTCTTGTATTTTTCTCTCTTTCTAGAAAAATAAAAAGAAAAGAAGAAATATATTTTGGTAAGAAAAAATACACACAAATATAAAATAATCATTATTAAGCTATTTATGGTCAATATATAAATATAAATAAGAAAATAAAAATATATTTTAATATCTCTTTGGGTCTGAAAAGATAATTATATATGGAAAACGTCTATGTTTACACTTAGTGTAAATCTAGATTCTTTACACCACCAATTAAATTACAAAATTCCCACTTTAAAAAATAAGAAAAAAAGCTAGACTTGTATACTAGTTACTTTTTACATAGCTTTTTGCCACATGCCATATTAGTACTTGTAAATGTATCATGTTCCTTATATATATGATAGTGTAACCAGATTACAAAGGGTGACAAAGACCAAACCAAGGGACATGTCAATAAGAAAAGGGAATGACCACACAGGGCTGATGTGAGCTTATTTTGCCATGTTTTATATTGACTTTTATAACGATTTCTACATGCATTTTATGCATTTGGGTTAGAATAGTACAGAATTTGTGTAGTTTATGTTTATTTGCAATGTATGGAGGTCTACACAAGTTTTTGTTATATTTCGCAGAAATCGGACGCACTTTGGAGTTTAAAGGAAAGTCATGAAGAAGCTAAGGATGGTGCAGCTAGAGGAAAGCCCACTTTTCACCATTCATCATTCTGAATCAAGCTTTGATGTCTTCATGAAAGTTGTAGCCCTCGGAAAGATCTTTCCAACGCATGCTCATATGCGTCAATCCGACGAACGAGGACTCGGGAAAGTGCGTTTCAAGAACAGAGCAGAATGCTGAAAGCTGACAGCTCTACTCGACGTCGACCACGTCTAGTCGAAGTCGAGTACACCAGGAGCCAGAAGTTCACCCGGAGTCGAGCAGAGCCACTCGAGAGCACAGAGCTACTCGACGTCGAGTACACCTACTCGAAGTCGAGTACACATGTCGAGTCCAGAAGGTGCCCGAGCTCGAGTGCAACCCAGGAGGAAAAGTTCCAGTCGACGTCGACTAACTCTAGTCGAAGTCGAGTACGATCCAGTGGCCGAATCCGAGTCCGAGATCGAGTGGAGTATGGAGAAGATAAATTACTTGCAAGGAAAGGAACAAGATATTTTATCTAATCAAGAGAAGATATATCAAGATGGAAGGGATTTATCCACGTTAGTTTTATTTCCTTTTAGATATTATTTCCTTTATCATAATGTTTTATCTTAATGTTATTAGATAGATAAATATAGATATAGATATAATTTCTTTCCTAGAATAGCTAGGGAATGAAGCCTATAAATAAAGCCCTAGGAGGCTGATTTTCATTAATTCAAGTCAAGTCGTCTTAGGAGGCGAGAGAAAGAGAGGAGAGAGAGGAGGAACGTTTGGAAGGTTTTGTAAGTTTAATTTTATTTTATGTTAAAGTTAGTTTCTTTTATTATGTTTTGTTTCTAATTTCCTTCTTCTAGGGTTGGGGTGATCCCAACATAGATATGTGTGTTTGATTTATAAATCCATGAATTTATATGTCTTTATCATCATCTACCTATGTGCTTAATCCTTTGCAAGAGTTGAGGAAACTCCTTATTCATGATATTGAAGCGAAAGTGATCTTATTATGAATTGGATAGTAATTAGGGTTTATTTGCGAGAGCCGACTAATCCAAATTAAGAAAAGGTATAAACAAATTAGGTTTTTATGCGAGAGCCTCTATCACCTAAATTGTTGGAATTTGCGAAAGTCGATTCTTTGATATAAAGCATGCATCTTTATGTGATTTATGATCTGCACATATGTTTATTATTGTGGTGATCCCTAACCTTGGAAGTTTGCATCTTTATTTGTTTTATTTTATTATTTTTATTCGGCACATATTCTACTCGATATCAAACCACCATTCTCTCTCCATCCCTCGACATCGACCCCTCTATTCTTTGTCGACAGCCACCCTCATCACCTTTTCCTGCTATCCCTGAACCCCAAAACACACTAAACCTAGAACCGCTGACTTCTCTCCTGAGGACGAACCTGACTCCACTATCCTATAGCGGGGTCTTGACTACAAATTTATTTGGTCGAGAAACCCTCTCGTCAAATTGGCGCCGTTGCCGGGGAGATATCAATCGCGCCTAGTTTAATTGTGTTTAAAGGTTCAGAAAAGCCCATCCCTTTTTCTTACCCTATCACATACCCTACCACCACCTACATCACCGGTACCAACTGGGTGCCAAGCTTTTGCTACTAATTTGTGTTCTTGATTGTGATTTCAAATCTTAGGTACAAAGATGGAAGACTTTGTCGAAGGGAATCCTGCATGGGAAGAATGGTTTCAAGATTTGAGACGGAGAAATAGGATCGCATTGGAGGAGGCACGATTAAAGGAAATAGCCCGGCTGAAAGACGAAATTCGAAGACTTGAGGCTTCCATTCAGTCTAAAGGACCATGTCCTCCTCCCAACGAGCCAATTGACCCACTCGATCTCGACAGCCAGGTATGTCCTTCCTCGAATTTCATTCCTACTTTGCTACCTATTTTTGATGAATCATATGAAGGATCCCAAAGCGAAATAGCACTAGAAGAGAAGAAGTTGGACATTGTTGACCAGGGCATTCCAAGATCGCTTTTACCTTACAAGGTGAAGGCTATCCCCGATGATTTTGAGCAACCGATGTTCATATTCAAGTATGGGGTCCTAGCAAAGTGGCATTAAGCTTCGCATGATGAGGTGGAAATATCTCTCCCCACTCCACCGTTTAGCTGTGGTGGAGACGCGCAAACAAATCAACATATGAAGCGGAAGAGGTATGATGATGAGGTATGTATATTTTCTTTATATCTTCCTTTATGCATGCCAGCTGGAGCCCAGGAAGATGAATGGGTGAAGCCATGGAGCGTTCACTCGGGGAGGTTTAAGCTTCTTCATACGATGCCCCCGGATGACATCCCACGCTTCCCACCACCGGAGGAACCACCAGATCCACCTATACCTCCGGACAAAGATGAGCCAGGCTAATGCTTAATGGAGAAGTCGGCCTAGCGACCATAAAGTCTAGAGCTTGTAAATAGACATTTACTTTTTGGGATTTTTGGACATTGCTGTTTTTGGTTTTTGGTTTTGGACACTGTTTTTAAAGTTTTTCTATTGTGGATATTTTCCGTCTAACGAATCTCGCAGGTGAGAGAAGCTGAAGATCTACTCGAAGTCGAGTAAGCGTACTCGACGTCGACCACACATCTCGAGCAGAAAGGAGCCTGTGGTCGAGAGGATCACCCTGGAGGTTTCACTGTACTCGAAGTCGAGTAAGCGTACTCGAAGTCGACCACACCTACTCGAAGTCGACCAGATCTTCCTCGATGTCGATCACTTTTGCAGCCACGTAGCACTCGATTCTGACATCCTACACACCTGTCTAGTGAGTTTCTTTCTTTACCCTTATTTTTTTATACAATGAGGACACTGTAATGTTTAAGTATGGGGTGGGGGAAGGGCTTACTTCATGCATATTTGATATATTTTGACATATATGTGCATATTTTTGAAGTTTATTTCTTGAATTGCTTATACATGGCTATTTTGGAATTCATTATTGATTTATGTGCTTATATGCATGTTTTCCAAAGTTTATAAAAATGACCCCCATTGAAAATTTATGGATAAATGTCATGGAAGCTTATATTGAACTCGACGATGCAAAATTAGGATTCATTAGAGATATAGCATGAAATTGCCTAGTAAAGGGAAGTCACAATGAAGTGCATATTTTCTTGAAAACCATGAAAGGAGGTAAAATTTAAAATTGCTTTTGACATGTTGCATGATAAAAGAATGGAGGACTTTATATTTCCATATAATGCTCATTGTTTAAATTCCAAGCCTTACCTATGCTTATATGCATCACAAAAAGCCATATTATGCCTTATTTCAATTATTGCTCCACATGATCTAAATATTGCCCATTCTTTACCTTATTTCCTATCCGGGGATTATGTTGAGAATGATGTTACATTATGGAGATTATTATATGGTGTTTGTGTTGTGATTATTATTATTGGAGTATGGTGGAAAATGTTTGAAAAATATGGAAAATTTAATGAGTGAAAAAAAATTCGGTCACCTCAGGAGATAAAGGTAGATCGACCCTGCTTGCTGAGATAATAGTTCAGTGAGATGGGACACACAGGTGAGGAGTCCAAAGCACTAAGTATCCGGGGCCATTCATGACACCCATGTTTGCGACTCGCGAAAAGGCAGTGCTGAGGTTAGAGAGGTAAAAGCATTATTATTGACAAAAGCATTATGAAAGTTGAGGAATCTTATGAAGAAGGAATGTGGGATGAAAGTTTGGAAAATACTCCATTTTCACGGATCATTAGCACCACATTGCCAAAAATTGCCCACCTTTATCATTTTACCAATCTACTCCTTATTGAGCTTAAATTAAAGTCCTCTTGATTATTAATGCTTTGTCACTTATGAATTGTTTTGCATAACCCTCTTTTTGTGAGTAGATGTTGCTTTTTATTTGCACATGCATGGATTTGTGACACTAGTACCTATTCGAGGATGGTAATTGATTGCAGGGACATATGGCAATGAATCTAATATGTTGAGAGTTTTGATTTCTTCCCCTGAATGACAATTAAAAGTATTGCTTGAGGACAAGCAAGCTTAAGTATGGGGTGTTTGATGTGAGCCTATTTTGCCATGTTTTATATTGACTTTTATAACGATTTCTACATGCATTTTATGCATTTGGGTTAGAATAGTACAGAATTTGTGTAGTTTATGTTTATTTTCAATGTATGGAGGTCTACACAAGTTTTTGTTATATTTCGCAGAAATCGGACGCACTTTGGAGTTTAAAGGAAAGTCATGAAGAAGCTAAGGATGGTGCAGCTGGAGGAAAGCCCACTTTTCACCATTCATCATTCTGAATCAAGCTTTGATGTCTTCATGAACGTTGTAGCCCTCGAAAAGAGCTTTCCAGCGCATGTTCATATGCGTCAATCCGGCGAACGAGGACCCAGAAAAGTGCGTTTCAAAAACAGAGCAGAATGCTGAAAGCTGACAGCTCTACTCGACGTCGACCACGTCTAGTCGAAGTCGAGTACACCAGGAGCCAGAAGTTCACCCGGAGTCGAGCAGAGCCACTCGAGAGCACAGAGCTACTCGACGTCGAGTACACCTACTCGAAGTCGAGTACACATGTCGAGTCCAGAAGGTGCCCGAGCTCGAGTGTAACCCAGGAGGAAAAGTTCCAGTCGACGTCGACTAACTCTAGTCGAAGTCGAGTACGATCCAGTGGCCGAATCCGAGTCCGAGACCGAGTGGAGTATGGAGAAGATAGATTACTTGCAAGGAAAGGAACAAGATATTTTATCTAATCAAGAGAAGATATATCAAGATGGAAGGGATTTATCCACATTAGCTTTATTTCCTTTTAGATATTATTTCCTTTATCATAATGTTTTATCTTAATGTTATTAGATAGATAAATATAGATATAGATATAATTTCTTTCCTAGAACAGCTAGGAAATGAAGCCTATAAATAAAGCCCTAGGAGGCTGATTTTCATTAATTCAAGTCAAGTCGTCTTAGGAGGCGAGAGAAAGAGAGGAGAGAGAGGAGGAACGTTTAGAAGGTTTTGTAAGTTTAATTTTATTTTATGTTAAAGTTAGTTTCTTTTATTATGTTTTGTTTCTAATTTCCTTCTTCTAGGGTTGGGGTGATCCCAACATAGATATGTGTGTTTGATTTATAAATCCATGAATTTATATGTCTTTATCATCATCTACCTATGTGCTTAATCCTTTGCAAGAGTTGAGGAAACTCCTTATTCATGATATTGAAGCGAAAGTGATCTTATTATGAATTGGATAGTAATTAGGGTTTATTTGCGAGAGCCGACTAATCCAAATTAAGAAAAGGTATAAACAAATTAGATTTTTATGCGAGAGCCTCTATCACCTAAATTGTTGGAATTTGCGAAAGTCGATTCTTTGATATAAAGCATGCATCTTTATGTGATTTATGATCTGCACATATGTTTATTGTTGTGGTGATCCCTAACCTTGGAAGTTTGCATCTTTATTTGTTTTATTTTATTATTTTTATTCGGCACATATTCTACTCGATATCAAACCACCATTCTCTCTCCATCCCTTGACATCAACCCCTCTATTCTTTGTCGACAGCCACCCTCATCACCTTTTTCTGCTATCCCTAAACCCCAAAACACACTAAACCTAGAACCGCTGACTTCTCTCCTGAGGACGAACCTGACTCCACTATCCTATAGCGGGGTCTTGACTACAAATTTATTTGGTCGAGAAACCCTCTCGTCACTGAGCAACCAAGACGGCGGCGTGAGCGAAATTTGAGGGAGATGAGGTGAAGGGCTCCGTCGTCGGCACAAGAAGATGAGGCAAGAAGGCTGGCAACGATGAACGGAGAAGAAAGGGCAAACCGTTCAGGAGAGGCGTACGAAATCAGAAAAAGGCTTCAGATCGTGGATCGATCGTGGGAGAGAGAGAGGGGTGAGCTTTAAGTTATAGGAGGATAAGGGATAAATTAATTTATGATCAAGCTCCCTTCTTTAGCGGATAGTTTTCAACACTGTTTTGTGCAAATCATACCCATGGGTGTCATGCGTAGACCCAGTTACTAAGTGCATCAACCATTGCCACCTTATTTCACCCAATATGCACAAAATAAAGCCAAATATAAACATAAAAACATAAACTCCGCAAGCAACAAACATGTGAGTCAGTCTTGACAATAGATAATGAAGTCAATATCAAGAGGTAGAAACATAAGGAGAGTAAATCACACATTTAAGCAAAAGGAAATATAAATGAATCCAATCAGGCTAAAACATTCTCACAAGGGTCATGTTTTTGTAGGATTTCAATCATACTTTAGCTCAATCATATATGATCAATTACATCACAAAATCATGCTTCATAAGAAATCATTTTAAGGCGATTAGGCTAAGCAATTCAAATTCATCGTATGATTTACAAGTTCATGCCATAAGAATGTACAGTTTCACTAACTAAGGTGGGTATTTGAAATCTATGTATATACATGATATTTTTGGATTTTTTTTCAAGTGCAATATATGAATAAAAATAAATATGACAACATAAATAAACATGATAACATCAATAAACATGATATGCAAACTCTATCTATATGCAATGCAATCCCTCCCCCACACTTAAACTTTTCATTGTCCTCAATGAAACATAAAAGAAAACAAAAAATATAAAAACATAGAGGAAGAGATGAATGAAAAACTCACAATGTGGTGGAAGAGTCTCTATAGGTTGGATCTGAGTATTGCGGCGGCCTTTCCTGAAAGCTTAGTCTATCCCAAACCCAAAACAACTATCTAATGCCTAATGGGAAACCTAATTTATTGAAAAGAAAACTAGGTAAATAGGAATTGAAATAACTAAATTAGAAAACTTACCTCGGGTTGCCTCCCGAGAAGCACATTTCTTTAATGTCATTGGCCTGACTTATTCTCAATCTCAAGATCTTAGCTATCAAACATCGTCAAGGCCCTCAGTAGTCTATCATATTCTTGTGCACACATCTTACAAAGAACATCATAGCACAATAGACTGAAAGCATAAAATATGGAATATTCAAAAACCCTTTTAATCTACCAAAGAGTATAGCATGACTCTCTCTTGAAGGAATATGATAAGAACGAACATAGAACAGAAAGAGTGGCAACTGAACCACCAATACAGTTCCGCTGGTGGCTTCTCAAAATAGCATTCTGAAGGATCAACATAATCACCATTACCTTCAAAATTGCAAAAGTTTACCTTTGTTACCTCATGAGCCTCAGCTCATGGCTCTAGACCTTGTTTATCAATGGGCGAGCTCAGAATGGATACGTCAGATGGAGTAGGAAACACATCACATGTAACCTCATGCGTCGACTCATGAGATTCCAAGTCAGGAAGCACTAGACCCTTTCCTCCATCGTCGAAGAAACTATCGTTGTCTGCAACCAATTCCTCCTCATTCGGCATGTCATTGTCATGTCGAAACCATATAGAAGGGACTGAATTGAGCGTAATGACATCGATAGGCTCTTCCACTCTTGCATTCTTTAAAGACTCAAGGGTTGGTGGGATGGGTTCCTCAAAACTTGAGGAAGAAGACTTCGGGGGTTCGTCGGCAACAGTGCGGCGGTCGCCGCCCTCCTGCGGTGGTCGCCGCTCCTCAGATTCTTCAACCTCCGTCGGATTTTCCTCTTCTTCTTCGAAGCTCCTTTCTTTCTCACCTTTTGCAGTTAAAATTTGAATGAGTTGGCTCATCTGATTCTCCAATTTTCCAAGTCGACTCATTTTTTCTTCCTCCAACTGCTGCAACACTTGTGTGAGAGTTCGGATTGATACTTTCCGCTCAACCTGGCGACTCATGCATGTTGCAGAAAAAAATCTCAAATCTCAAAGAGTCTCATATCCAATAGGCCTCCATTACTCATGGACTCAGCAAGACTCTGTGTTTCAGCATTCATCCTATCAAATATGCAAATACACATCTCCCGCACACCATATTGATAACCCAATGAACCAAGGTCGTTAACATACTCATGCAATCTAGTGAAATAATGGTGAAAGTTCTCACCTTCAAACTGCAACAATCTCAACATCTTAAAAAATTAGTAGCAAGGGTGTTGTGAACCGTAAGATAAGTTCACAACGGGTTAGATATATGCACAAAAATCAATAAATACACAAAAAAAAGAAATAAACTTGATTCCCCGGCTACGGCGCCAAAATTTGATGGGAGAAAGTCGTTGTGTTTCCTATTAAAAGTAAAACTCAAACCTACAAACTAGTATAGGAAGTAAGCAAGAGGTCGATCCCACATAGAAACAAGTATTTCTGAGTAATGTGTATTTACCAATTAGTAGAAAACGGGGGTTTTTGAGTGGTGTAAATAAGAAAGAACATAAAATAAACTATAAACAAATTGATGGAGAGAACGATTAATAAAATAGTTTCATTTACAAATATCCACTTTATTTGGTTGAAACGATCCTTGTAACTTCTTCTCGTCCTTTTAGGTTTCCTATGAATGCCCTTGTCCCAACCTAATATAGTTACTAGTCCAACCAGTCCTAGAAACCCTTATCAATTGAACATTCCCCAGAAAATGATTTAACTCAATTAATAGCTTTAAGTTCAAAGATTAACCAAGGTATTTGCAGTCCCTAAAGAGGGATTTAACAACACATCCAACTTCCTACTTATTCAATTAGTTCAACCAACCCTAAAGGAACAAGTTTGCTACTCAGGTTAAGGTTCACAACCAGGAATCTACAAAACTCTAGCAATTGAATTGATTCTATCTACCAAGTTGATAAGACAAGATAGAACAAAACAATAAAACATTCAAGCACAAAGAAGTTGAAACATTCAATATAGGAAATAAGGAACAAGATTCAAAAACTCACAACTCAATCCAAACAAAGCTTTAAATTGCAAATAGAACGAAGAGAGTTTAGTCGCTCATGACGAACATCCCTCAAATCTCTAATTGTCTAATGAAAGTGGAAACTAATGAATGTTAGATCGATAGAATTAGGGCTAATCCCCTCTTAAGTAATGTCAAAGTCGGCCAAAAGACATTAGATAAAATAGAGTTTTGGATAAAAACTGTCGCTGAACTCTAAACGCGTCGCTGCTGGAACATGCCGCGGCCGCATCACTAATGCGACGGCCACTGCATCGGTCTTTTGCGAAAATTCCACTTTGTATCAGCTCTTGACGTCAATAGAAAAGTTGTATCTCTCTGAAAAAGATTTCCAACGCATGGTCATAATAGTCGATCGGACAACTGAGGCCTCCGAAAAGTACAAAACAAGTTCAGCATGTCTGGCGACAACTTCTGCAGATTTGTTCTTCGTTTAGGCTTGCTTCTTCTTCTCAGGACCTCTTTAGATCTTCATGTAAGCTTCCTCGATCAACTAGACATCCCCATCTAATGCTTCATCAACCCATGTCTCCTCCTCGGATCCACAGTTACCTGAAATAATCAATAAAAACGTGTAGATTCCGACTCCACCAACATAGAGAGCAAATATGCAAATTGTACTTGAACCATGCATAATATGCATCTTAACTAAGCTAAATGAAACCTATTTTGAACATCTAAATGCATGCTATCGGTAGACTTTATCTAGTTCATGCAGAATCGATGAGGGTAACATGAAGGCTTGCATAATGAAGAGAGGTTGGACTTGATGAGAACCTTATGACCCTCAGCTGACAGGGAGGAAGCTTTCCATTTGGACATTTGTTGTTTTGCTTTAAGGATAATATTCGCGAAGGTATCGCGATTAACTCTTCCGTTGATAATCGGGCACCCAAGGTACTTTTCTAGATTATTAGTTTGCTGGATTCCCAGAGTCATTGAAACAGTATTCCCTGCTGATGCTGTAGTGGCCGCTGAAACTTGGAAGCTGGATTTGTTCAAATTAACTTTTTGTCCCGAGATAAGATAGAATCGGCGGATAGTGTTCGACAGATTGGTACATGTTGTCTGGTTGGTTTTACCGAATAGCATAATATCATATGCGAAGGCTAGAAACGAGACCCTAACACCCCCCTTCCCAAGACAAAAACCAAGATCTTTGGAGACATCTGCCTCGCGATGTAGAGTTCTAGCCAACACCTCTGTTGTGAAGATAAAAAGGAAAGGAGAGCGAGGGTCCCCCTGTCTCAAACCCCTAGATGGTATAAAGGGCGTCGAAGGTTCGTCATTTATCAAAATAGAATAAGAAACTGTTTGTACACATTCTTTGATCCAAAGAATGAACTTGTCATCAAAACCGAACTTCTAAAGAACGGTGAAAAGGAAGGGCCACTCGATTATGTCATACGCTTTTTCCATGTCCAGTTTGATTGCCATGAAGCCACATTTTGCTTTGGAAATTCTAAATGAATGAAAAATTTCATGAGCAATCAGAATGTTATCCTGGATGGACCTACCTTTAGTGAAAGCACTTTGTAGAGGGTGGATTAGTCTATCGAAAACTTTCGATAATCTGTTGGTCAGTATTTTCGAAATAATTTTGTAAACTGTAGAGCATAGACCGATTGGTCTAAAATAGTTAACTGTTTCAAGATTTTCTACTTTTTGGATCAGGGTAATGAAAGTATGGTTTATCTGATGAAGCATTTTCCCCGAATGGAAGAATGTCTTAACTGCTTTTATGATGGACGAACCAACAATATCCTAGTAGGTTTGATAGAATCCTGCCGGCATTCCGTCAGGGCCCGATGCCTTATCGGCTTTAATGGAGAACAAGGTGTTCTTTATCTCTCCATTTGTAACTGTAGAGGTTAGGAAAGAATTTTCATCCTCCGAAATCTCAGTTCCGATGACGTCAAGGTCGTTGCTAAAGGAAATGTCATGGTTGTAGGAAGACTTAAAGCGGGACGAGAAGTTTGAGGCGAACTCATTTCTAATCAAACTATGATCAGTTAGATGCAATCCTGATTCCGATATTTGGTGTTTGATAGTTTTCTTTCCCCGTCTTGCCGAGGCGATACGGTGGAAATAAGCTGAGTTTTTTTCATTTAGTTTTGCGTGTTTGAGTTTGGCTCTTTGACTCCAATAACGCCTTTGGAAGTCGAGCATTCTTTCTCTTTTGTTTTGCAATCTGTTGCGTCTTATAGCAATATCCGGCCTGTGATCCTTAATTAAAATATGTTGTAAGCGCAGGATCTCTTCATCGGTTTGGTAGATCTGTTTGTGGATGTTGTTGAAAGTACGCTTGTACCATCTTTTAGCCAATTTTTTAAGCAAAGTCGTCTTTTTGACCAATTTAAATAGGTTGGAACCTGCAGGGTTATCGCACCACGCTTGTCTTACAATATTCGTAAACTCTAGTTTGGTCGTCCATGCTAATTCGAAACGGAATGGTTTCTTATGGAGGTGCGTCGGAGAACGTAGCGTGATCGGAGGAGGTGAAGGGATAAATCTTAACCTGTAGGCCGTCGTAGGCAGAATGACCTCACTTTGTGCGAGTAGACGGTCCAGTTTGGCAAAACTGAAGTTTGGTGAATCGGTCTTTTCCCCTTGCCATGTATAGTTGCCCCCTTGAGTGGGAACATATTGAAGCAAGAGGTTGTTTTTGAGCTCTTGAAGCCTCAAGAAACGTCTCTAAGACGGGATAATGCCCCCTAGCTTGTCGTTCGGGATAGCAATCTCGTTGAGATCGCCCAGAATACAGAAGGGGATGACCAAGTTGGAGGAATACAGGGTTAAAGACTCCCAGAAGGAATCCTTTGAGGCAAAGTCAGGAGGAGCATAGACGACAATAAAAGCAAATGTTTTGTTCAAACTGTTGTCATGGTAGTTGATATGTATAAATCTATGATTGACTGAAACGAGCGAGATTTCACCCTCGTCAGGGGAGAGGTCCTTCCATAGCAGACAGATCCGACCCGAGAAGCCAATGGCCGATCGAAGGCGATGTTCGAGAATCCGCATTTCTTCCACGAGTAGTCTGGCGGAGGTTTATTAAATATTAGTATTAGTCTCCATAAGAGCTAAAACGTTGATATAGTTGTTCCTACAAAACAATTCCGTATTTGTCCAAAAATTACGCCTTTTTAGGCCACGACAATTCCAAGAGCAGATATTCATGGAAAACCTATTTGAAACCGTGATTGTTTGATAATTGCAACTGAAGTTGCATATTTTTGGCTTTGGTGAAGCTAGGTGCCTTTGTTAATGCTAAACATAGTACTTTGAGTTTTAAGTGTTTGTATTCTCATATTGCAGCAAGCAACAGTCGAGTGAATTATGAAAAGTGAGTGCCATGTAAGGGACAACCCAATCTCATGTGTGTTTTGAAACCTTAATAAAGGAGCTCGTTGGTAGAGAATATGGAATTTGTAATAAACTCGGCTCGAAAAGGAATTGTAGAGACAGTAGCAGAAACAAATCAAGGAATGGCTGTAAAGGCCGAATATATTTTATATTAGTTTATTATTATTTTAAATTAAATATATTATTATTTTATTTAAATGGGAGAAAACGCGTCCTCGAACGGTCTATTTCATTTAAAATCTTGCGAAACGAGTTCCGACATTATTCTAAAACGGATTTTCGTACGAAATTGTGTTCCGCTTTCAGGCTCGGAGATTTGGGAATATGGTTGGGATTTAAGCATTTTATTCCAGGTTCGAGTTTTCGATTTCAAATAGGTTCGAGTTTTCGATTTCAAATTTATGTTTGTGGAGATTGAGTCGAGTGAGGTGGTTTTGGGTCTATTCCGTTATTTTGAATTCCATGGTTGGCGACTATTTCTCAATTTGTGTTTTCTTTTCCTTTTACCTCTCTCCCTCACTCAGATTTCCATTGGGGAAAAGATTCCCCTTGCAACCCACAGCAGGCGATTTGTCTTCTGGTTTAACAACCCACCTCTTCCATCAGAATTGCACCCTCCTCCCTACGCATATCCACTCCTCCTGACATTTTTCACCCACCAACAATTTCCCCCACTCCACACCAGAAAACCCCAATTCAATTCCCCTTTTCTCCCTCCTGCAAAAACCTCTCTCCTCCCTCTATGTCGCTCGCTGTTCTGCCAAACGAATCACCACCATTGATAGTCGCCGGCAGCAAGCATCGGCGTCGCCCGAGGCTCCACCAGCTCCACAGTCGCTCCTCTCCTCTTTCATCCAAGCCGAACCCCATCTCATTCATTTGTTTTCGAAGGAGCATCACTCGAGCGCTGTCCCGAGCGCCCACAGCCTTCGCCTCCTCTCCCTCCCTGGACTAACAGCAACCTCCACCTTCTTCAACAAGCAGCAGCCAGCAACACTCCTCCGACGGCCAAACCAAGAGCAGTGAGCCCAGGAGCCGCCGACAGCGCCACCGCGAGCCGCATCCGTCCCCGTTTCCGATTCGCAAGGTTGCTTTTCCGTCTCGTTTTCGATTCGACTATTTATCTCGTAAAAGAGCACCTTTCACTTACCTCTCTCTCTCCCAAGGTCCAAAACGAAGATTCCCTTCGACAACGATGCCGAATCTAACGGATCGAGCCTTTTCCGGCGAGTTTGAAGCCCCTCGGTGAGCCTCATTTTCTCTCTCTTTCCTTGCTGTGTTTGAACCTCTCTGGGAGGGTTGTAGTCGGAATAGGGTGTCGATTGGTTTGGGAGTGAGTCGAGCCGGAAAGGGTGTCGCCGGCAGGACGAGTTCTTCTTCTTCCTCCTCGTTTTCCGATCGGCGAGCCTGGGTTTCGCTTCCCCTTTTTCCTCCGTTTTCCGTCGCCTTTGTTCATCTGTTGATGAGAAGAGGACAGACCAGAATCCGTTCTCCTTTTCTTTCTTTATCAGGTTGGGCTTTTGGATTTGGGCCTTACCCGGATATCTCATCGGGTTATATCGTTTCTGTGCGGGTCTTCAGTAAGGAGAGAGTGGGGATCCGGTTTTCTACTTCCGGGTTGGGCTAATTTCTGGGCGGATCCGGGTTTCTTTTCTGGGCTGGAAGTTTGGGCTCGGGTTGTTTAAGAGAATTGTTTTATTGTTATGCCATTCATGTATATGATATATGTTATGTTAGTATATAATTGTTGTTAACTTATTATTATTATTTTTATCATCATATATTCTGAGTTTCGTGATAATATAATATATATATATATATATATATATATATATATATATATATATATATATTATAAATTGTTTTAAACATAGTATTACTTGGAATATGTTAATATAAGACGTTTTAATATGAGAATTTAGAAATGGTAAAGCGATTATTGATGTCGATTTATAAATGTGGTTGTTAAAATGGATTGATTTGTTGGTGTTTTATTTTATTTAAATATTGTTGTTAAATTATTTAGAAAAGGTTTTAAATCATCCGAAAATGTTTCTTAAAGGATTTGATGTGTTAAAACCAAAATGCTGGAATTAATTCTATAATATGATTTTGAGGTATTGATTTTAAGGTTTAAATGTTTAATGTCGGGATTCTTTGTCTTGGTTCGATGATGTTGGTTTTGAAAAGGAAACGGGGAGAATGATTTTGGTTGATGTTGATAGTATCGGAGAGGTTTTGGGAAAATGTTTTACTATCGATTGGTTTTGAGTATGTTGAGAACTTGGGTTTCGTATGTATGAGTGTCGGTCCGGTAGCTTATGAAAATGGCTTGATGATAGGTGTGTATTGCTTTGGACTTGCATTTGGGCCCTTGCTTGTGTTATCTTGCTGTTCTACATCTTCAAGTAAGTATCCTAGGGACTTACTCGGTAACTTGGACCTCCTGCCTGATGTGTCATGTAATGTGTAGTTTTGTTGCATATTAAAGCATGTCATGTAGTATCATGCTAGGATTGCATTGAACTGAGCATATGGTTACTATGTGTGTTTGAAACAGAACGACCGTTATCTGTGATAGTCCTAGAGTCTTTGCTAGGCTCATAGGGTAGCCCAACCTCATCGGGTACCCTGAGTCAATCGAGTCAATGTTACTATAGCCCAGCACCATCGGGCAAACTTGGTTACTTTATGTTGATGTTTATTCCGTGGTCCATGCACCACCACGAGGAAATGGAAATCGAGAGTTGGCCAGTCTCTGCACTAACGAGAAGGGGTGCAGAGGTAGGAGAGGGATATGCCACTTGGCATTGTCTTGGGCCATTTATAGTTTTTCTGCATATTAAAGCATGCTTTTGTGATTTAATTACTGTACTGCATTAGTCATCCTTTATCCTAGGTATAGGCATGTTATATGGCCTCAACGCGGTCAGAGGACCCGCAGGCGATTACCGGGCCTGACTTCGTGGATAGTGTTAGGTACCTATCCCTGATTGCTCCATGCTTTTGTGACGGGAAACCCTTGGCGAATCGAATAATCCGGATAACCTTATAACTTGGTAAAATGGCAATCATCCACCTATGTTTTGGTTTTGACCCGACTCTGTCGTGACGCGTTGTATCTTAATTTTGCTTCTGCCTTCCTTCTGTTTGAAATGAATTTCACGAGTTAGTCCCTAGGACAGGTTAAGGGTACCCAACGGCCCTACGATGCTTTTAGGGTTTGAAATCCCCCTTTATTATTGACCTTAAAATTGAATTTGAAACCTCGACCCTTACCTGGATTGCAAGATCCGAACAAGGGGTTTCATCCCTTGAAACATAACCCGGAAATCATAATTCCGGGCCGTTACAATGGCAATGTATACATAAAGCACAAGAGAAAGCATATGTGGTTTGTTTGTGTGAATATACATAATTACAAGAAATAATCAGTGTTTCGGATGCCTTTTAGGGCTTATTAGATCGATGAAGATCTTCATAAGGGGCTTGTGAGCCATTAATATTGGAGCTTAAGTAGTAAGCCTGCAAAGGCGGTGCTTATGAAGCACACCACGAAGGTAGCAACAAGTCCACGAGTCGACCAGAAGCCGATGAAGCAAGGACTGAGCCACCAAAAACCAACAGCAAAGAAAATTTTCCAGCACAAGGGCTTGAGCAATACACCTGCGAACAGAAGAGAAAGAGCAGCAGAGAGAAGATCAACCACCAAGGAACAATATAAACGAGTAGCAAGAAACAAAAGGAAGAGCAAGCTTGGAGATAAAGATGAAACAAGGCATATAAGCATAATGAGATTGATAAAAACATTAAAGGTGCTAGGGGAATCAGAGCCCCAAGAGCACAAGCACAGCATACAGAAGGGTGCGTGGTCCGACCGGCCACCCTAGTAGTCGGTCGAGAAACAAACCCAAAAAAGAACCCCAACAAGGCAACAACCTAGGGTTGCACAACCATTTGAAACCCATAGCAGTAGAAAACAAGCAGAGCATAATTACGCAAAAAAGACCACTACCCAAGCAACAAACAAGGTTGCAATCAAAAACCAAAAGCAAAGTATGATGTGCATTCATTGAAACCTAAGTTTTGCGCTTCTTTAGGAGCGAAGACGCCGAGTCATCCCCAGGGACATCCCCATCATGAGCCTGCAGAGCGGTTGCCCCACCCGAGGATTTGAGTTCAAGGCGTGCAAGCCGACGAGACACCGACCTCGAAGTCGAGATTGATCTAGAGGACTGCAGGGAGTCCCCAGAGGAGGCACGCATCGGCACAGCAGGAGCCTAAATAACAGGTTCGATCCCCACACGAGGATCAACCTCTATGGAGGAGTCAACCATCCCCGGGGGGGCCATCGCACCCTGGGCAACAAGCGTGGTTGTGACCACCGGGGCATCCTCGCCCGTCCAACCCAAATTGACATCATCAGAAGCCGGGAGCACCACCTCATCCGAGTTCAAAACACAAGAAGCAAGGTATTTTTTCCAAAGACGAGGGAGGGACAGCAGAGGGAGCAACAAACTCAACAATGACCGTGTCAAGACCAGACATATAGGGTTTAAGGCTCTTCTTATAGTGGGCAATGTGAACGGTGGCCCCTTTAGGACCCACCATAAACCATTCGGCATCATCGGAGGAACCCACACCCTCCTGTGGGGGGAGGATGTTGATTTTGGTGACAGCAAGCTTAGTGACTTTGGATGTGCAATCATCAAAACCGTGAGAGAAATCCCCACATAAACCACACCCTTGAGGAAAATCCTCATATATACCACAAACGAAGGCTAAGGGGTTTGACAAACTCATCAGGGATGGTGATGCCACCAAACAAGCGATCAAGACAGACATTGGCAGCAAAGTGAGTGTAGCTCACCTTGATTTTCTGGTGAGACATCTTATCCATCTTGATGAAAGAACCCACCTTAAAACGCTCCAGGATATCAATAAGGGTCTCACGGCACATGAATTCAATCGGGAGGTTTGGGATACGAATCCAAATGTCTACATGGGTAATATTAGTGGTATTGGGGCTGAAGGCGGGGAACCACTTAAGAAGAACCAAGATAAACCCAAAGAAATGGTATGGGCGGCCATCCAAACCCGGTTAAGATCAAGCATATTATTGAATCTCACCTCAAACCACCCACATGTACGATCAACGATGACAGAGGTTTTGGCACAGAAACGCCACTCCCTGTAAAGTTTAAGGAGGAGAGTCTCCTAGTCCGATGAGCCACCAAAGAGAGTGCCCAGGAGGATATGTTGATTTGCCACCAACGACTTCTGACGTATCTATGCCAGCCTAACGAAAAAGGCAGTTTGATCAAGGGTATCCAGGTTCGACTCAGTCATGGGGAGGGAATCCTCCGCAACCACCTTAGTCTTCCCTTAGCCTCAGAGGACAGGCGAGGGGGAGGAGCATCACCCATCGGAACATCAGTAGGAATTGCAGAGGCGATCTCCACAGTGTGGGATTGAGAGATAGTGTTTGGGGAGTGAGTGAGAGGGGGGGGGGGGGGGGGGGCTGAGTATCTTGTAAAGCATCCAAAAAGGATTTCGAAGGCTCCATTGAAGCACAAAAGCAAAGTGTAAACGAAAGTAGTTGCAGAGGGTTTTTTAAATTGAAAACTGATTGTAAGCAGTAAAGGGGCGATATGCCCAATTGCACCTTGAGTCCTTAAATAGACTTTTTGCTGGTAAGCAAGGGATCCCAGGGTTTGTACATGAGTGGAGAGAGGGAAACTTACAGGGCACAGAGGCGAAGCACAGAGCGGAAAGCAGAACGACCGACAAGACAACCAACAGCCAGGCGCGCCACATAAGGAAGTGACCCACGTTGTCCGGTCACCACACACTCCCCTCAAATCTCATAATTACCCGGTAGCAGGTCGAATAGTGTCTGCGAGTGGGAGCGAAAGTGACAAGTCGAGTCCAATCAGAGGGTTGAGCCTCCCGATTGAGCGCCGAGTTAGGGCTTGCTCCATACGGAGGAAATTGGTGGTGAGAGGCGTTGTCACTCAAAGAACCCACAAGCAGGGCTATGGGGCGACCCAGGGCGATTTGGCCCGGACGGAGGGCAATAGGTAACCATGGCGGCGGTTGAACGTCTCGGATGGGAGAGAAAGGGGGCGCGTCGGGGCGCTTTGTATTTTGGGAAGAAGGGTTTTCAGTTTTAGATCGCCCGATCTTAGATTTGGTTTATGTCAAACTGAAGGGATTCTTTTTTGCATGTTGGTATTGTAAATTAACGGTTTATAGAACAAGGAACCATTCTATTATTTCTATATATATTTGGAATCACTCTTCTTAAAATCTCAATCAGATTCTTTGATTATTATACATTGGCAGAACAACCCCCCTATAAAATCTTATTGAAGGTAGAATTTTATGATCCAAAAATAATTAAGAGATAAAAATATCTTGATACTGCCACTTATGATTCTTAAGGGTTTGTTTGGGTTTTAATGTAATTATAATTATAAACGGTTAAAATGATATTTAAAACAAAATATATTTTAAATAAAGTATCATATAAATTGTATAATATTAAGTAAAGTGTTTGATTGACAAATTTTAAAATATATTTTATTTTAAACACATTATAAAATATAGAAACAAACACACCAAAAAACAAACACACCAAACAAACCATTATAATTATAATTCCATTATAATTATAAGAAATCCAAACACACCAAAAAGCAAAATATATTTACCTTATACTACGTACTCCGTACTATATTTAGAATCTTAGTGCTCGTTTGGATGAAATATAGTTCCTAGGAATTTAATTCATGAAAACTTAAGTTCCTGGGAATTGAACTTTCTATAATTTAAGAAAACATGTTTGGATAAGTTTAAGTTCTTGTAAATTAAAATCATGCGTTTTGTTTGGTTGAATATGAACTTTCACGAGAATCTGTGTAAAATTACTTTTGTAACCCCTATTAATAAAAACTATTTATTTAAATTATGGGCAAATACGTAATTTGTGATTTAAAAAGAAAAAGAAACGATTTTTTAAAATTAATAAAAAGAGTGGATTTCAACTTACCAACTCCCATATGGTAATTTCAATTCATCCATTTTGGTGGAATTGGAATTCCCAAGAATTCTACTTCCTAAGTATTTCAAAAACAAATTCTACTTCCTATTCAAAAACAAAATTCTAATCCAAACACATGTATTGAAATCTACTTCTTGATTTATTTCAATTCTTGGGGTTTTTTAATGTAATCCAAACCGGCACTTACAATCTTAGGAAGAATTTTCTAAAAGAATTTAATATAATATATAATTAATATAAAACATATTAATTTAATTTTAAATTAATATTCTTTTAAAATTCATTTTTATTAATAACTTTGTTTAAATTCATTCATTCATTCATATGCGATAGGATCAGTAGATTTTGTTTCTATTCAATTCAACATCCCGATTTTAAGAAGGTACATAGTACGGAAGAAACAGGTTACTTACTTACTTATATCGTTGAACAAAACAAACCCACATCACAATTCAAAGGGAAAAACCCATCTAGACAAATGCTGAGCTTATAAGAAATTCACAGGTAAGATAGTATAGAGTGAAAGGATAAGACAGAGATTTGAATAGTGTGTTTTTCGACGTCTACTAGAATCACTGCAGTCGGTGATACACCAGGAGGCTCGATAGGGAATGGCTGTAATCAGTAATCCCAACGAAGAGAGAGTGGCCATCGGGACTCAATGAAAGTCCGGATAATCCTCCAAAAAAGTCGATCTGCTGGCGTGTCGTATACTCGTCTTTGCTCGAGTATATGTTGACAAAGTCAGGTTCTCCAACCACCAAGAACTCGCCATCAGCTGAAAATTGAGCAGATGTAGCCGTTTTCCAGAGCATTTTCAAATCCTTGAATGGATGTCTTGTGCTCCTAACATCCCATAGCTGACATTTGTTATCCTCGGTGCAGGTTGCAAAGACGTGGCTATTGGGATGCCAAGTTAAAGCGTATAGTCTCCCCTGAAATTTGATATCTGCAATCTTCTTCTGCATTAAAACAACAAAAGAGCTAAAGTTGTTGAACTATATATCCAAATGAAATAATGATACTAACATACCTGTGTAGCCAAGTCCCCAAGAAACCCCACGGTTGAATCACCACCAACAAGCAAAAGATCTCTATCAGGAGCGAGAGATGCAGCCTGAAAGTCATTTTTAAGACAGTTAATTATATTTGTGGACAATCTATTGCTCAACTTAATGAACATACCATAAGCTCTTAGAACTTACATTCACCGGAAAAGGAACACTGATGCTATTCTGAAACTGAAAGTTATCTGAATCATACATCCTTACGAATTGATCATTACTTGATACAATGCAGCTCCTGCAAAACAATTATATATTGAGCAAAAGGTCTGATTAAAATTAAACCTTTAAGATAGCTAACCTTACCTAGTCCTATCATGTAACTGGATAGAGGTTATGATTGCATCTTGAGCATCTGTGATCTTCTCAAAAGTATCGACTCCTTCGTTGTTTAGACGCTGCAGTGATCAAAATACCAGATAAATTAATACAAACTTTAGACTAACCTAGACATTGAATGGATCAGATTTCTCTATTGATGTGATCAAACTAGATATTAATTATTGAAACAGTTTCAATAATTAAACCTACCTTCCACATCAGCTCCCCTTTAAATCCTCCTCCAACCCACAATGTTTCATTTATAGCGAATGCAGTGATAACCGGAGTGGGCTGGTTGAAACTCTCCGCCCTTACCACCTCAGTAAAATTTCGATTCGCAGCTGACCAACGACTGACAACCGAAGGCTCACTCAGCGCATAAACCTCATCTCTAGAGGTTGCCCACACCAAATCTGACAACTACACAAAAAGTACACAAACACTACATTATTAATTGCAATTTCATTAGGAGGATCGTTGACAAACAAGGTAGAGATATACTTGCCTGTCCATGAGTTTTTGCAGGTTGAACTTGTCTTGTATTCAAAAAGAATTCATAGAATTCCCCAGTTATTTCTACTCGCTGGATTTCCTTCACATCGTCGTCGTCGTCATCTTCTTCTTCATCCTCTCTGTCAGATATGTTCATCACAAGGAAGGCTGTACGATTTGCTGTTGTTTCTTCCCCATCATCCTCACTCTCACTATCATCCTCTTTCTTATCTTCCTCATCAGCAGTTTCATTATCCTCTTCCTCGTTAGTTTCGCTATCCTCCTCTTCCTTGTCAGTTTCACTATCAGTTTTATCCTCTTCCTCATTAGTTTCGCTATCCTCCTCTTCCTTGTCAGTTTCACTATTCCTCAAAAAGGGATCATCACCTTCATGATCAACATCTTCATCCTCTTCCTTATCTGTTTCACTATCAATGCTCCTAAAAAAAGAATCTCCAGCAGCAGAATTTTGCTGGTCCTCACCACTATCAGCCTCAGAACATTCTTCTTGATCATCATCGTCATCTGTGTTGCTCCCAAAATCATCGTCACTGCTTTCACTGTCCTCGTATGTTTTAACTCTTTTCTCCCTGAAATCCTCTCTTGTTTCATTCATTTTGTTCCATTGAATGCCCTGGATATCAGCCTCATGCTTAACTTCATGAGCTGTAACTTCCATTGCAAAAGTCTAAACAAAAATAAATAGTAATTAGTTCTTGTTCGAAAGAAATAAATGATGTATGGTTTACATTAGAAATAGGTAAGAAAATTGGGGGAAAGAAAAAGAGAAACTGACCAAAGAAGCTGTATCCTGTGGAAAAGAAATGTTAGCTCCACCGTCGAATGCCAGTCCATTTCCACCACACACTTTTTGAATAAAGTCCTCAGAATAAACCATAATGCTAGCAAAGGAAAACAGTAGAAAAAGAATTAGTCCTTTATCATCACCACAGAGCTGTGGGGATCATTATCATTGCAGCATATACCTCCACATACACACACACAAAAAAAGAAAAAAAAAAGAGAGAGAGAATTAGGAATGCTCTTCAACGATCCATTTACCACGCAAATTCACATGTCAAACACCTTGATTTCTCTATACAATTCTTCCAGAAAAGTATTCGAAAGAAGAGGATATACAAAGAGGCGAAATTCTAATATGAATGATTATCAGACTTGAATGCTTTGACAAAAAAACTGCCACTTAGTTGATGGATTATGCAACTTGATTTATTTTTTAAATCTTCCCTGAGTAGTCCCAATTAAAGAAGCATAAAAATTGGCACTTAATTGAAAATATGCCAACGGTGAAGCAAAGTGAAGGCTTTGACATCAGAATTCCCATCCACGCCAGAAAAAATAATGATCATGCATTTGTTTCGTATCTATGAAGATAGAAGGGGTTTGCACGTAAGAAAATCCCTACAAAGTTTTCTGCAGCCGAACATCACATCGAGTGACTGATCAATGTTGTTCCCAAAAAAGCAAAAAATCTCTAAAAATTATCATATCAATTCATAAAGAACGCTGTCAAATCAATAGACTGATCTCAAATGTCCAACAATAGATAGGCTAAATGTAACTCCAGCACTACATTGTCTCAGATTACAGTTCAACAAACAAGGTAGTTTTCACAATCCAATAGATTCTCCACTTGGATTCATTAAATAAGCCATGCTAAAAATCAGATAACAAAGGATTCTGTATGCAGGAACATAAAAAATTACAAGTTGGAAACAACAATTACCATTTCAGACCAAACAGACAGCACAAAAGCTAGGTTTAGGATTCTATATCAAGCCTTTCAATGTCACAAACACATGGCATGCAACAATCTGAACTATACAATTAAGAAAATACTGAAGATCATATTCAGGAATTCAGGCATATATAGAATCTCTTATCAGGATATCATTTGTAGTTTAACATCAACTCATATGTCAGTTAACAATTCATCACTGTACAAAGTTTTGCTTGCAATTGCGAGAATGTATTTTGTGCAATCTAAACAGAGAATGACATAATTCAAACTTATTTTTCTGAACAATCTAGCAACATTTAGCAGATGCATAAGCCAAGAAGATAATTTGCAAAACAAGATTTAGCAGATCCAATTTGGTAATCTTCGTTGCAGAAACGCCCGCATCAGATTCAAAACCAGGTTCGCTACCAGAAAATTAGAGCAAGCGTTGCCACGAGAAACAGTTGACCAAGATGACGATTGCAATAAGAATCTCAAAATCAGAATAGAGTCACTAGGCATCAATTCATCTAAGCCAGCAAATCAAGAAGATCATCGTCAATAAAAGCGATAAAAGATGAAGATTATTTACAGCAAGCGGACTGTGCGCGAGTCGCGGCTATCAGATCGACTTCGGAAAACCTGATTGCGAAACGATCCTGAAAAGTAATGGGAACAGTTTCAGTGATTCATTTCCGGAGAGAGGGAGAGAGAGTAGAGCAGCTAGAGCTGTTTCAGTGATCGACTTCGGAAAACCTGAGTACGAAATTTGAGTTTTGTTTCCCCCCCCCCCTAAGGGGTGAGCAAAGCGGATCTCATAAAAAATCCCGGTCTTTCTATGCCCTTTCTCAAAAATCTCACCTTTTATTATTATTTTTTTCTTTTTAAATTTTAATTATTCTTCTTTTTTAAAATATATGTTTTAAAAAAAATATAAAAATATTTTCTAAAATAATCAATCTTTTAGTCCTCTATAATTTTTATTAATAATTTTTCATAATAAAATTTTATAAACATGTTAATATTAATGTATAAAATATAAATATAAATTTTATAAATTATTTCGATATAAATTTATACCAAAAATAATTAAATGTATGACCCGGTGTTATAGTTACTAAGAAATTAGGCATTGGGTTATAAATATCCACTTGAGGTATTGTATAGAAGCATCGATGAAATGAATTACCAATCTTTCTCCTACCTTCTTCTTCCTCTCTATCTTCTCTGTTCTCTCTTCGTCTGAAATCTTTGTCTCCTTTTCCATTCTTTCTCCAATCTCCATGGAAGGGAACCTTGAGTCCTAAAAGATAGTTGATGAAAACTTGTGAAAATAAAATCAAAATCTCCAAAAAGTTTGGGTGAATAGCCGTTAAAAAACTTCGATTATAAAAGCTATAATTAAAGTAAAATCTTATATCTATTTTATTTAAAACTATATAATATCCAAACCAAAAGCTTTGAAAAGCTAGTTGATTTGCTAAACTTAGCCAAAGTGCTTAAATGTCAATTAGCAACATATCATGCCCTATAGTTTGATAAAGTGCTTAAATATCAATTAGCAACATTTAAAACTCTTTTTAGTGGTGAGAAGTAGTGAGATCGAGCCCACTATTTAATGTAACTTCTCACTCTATTTTTCTTCACGTTAAGCAAATTTCTCACTACTGTTAACCACCACCAGTTATGTTATTTCTCATTCAACCAATGAATTAATAAAAATAAATGAATCTAGGCAATTTTTTTATTTTATAACAATCTACAAAAATGATGTATTTATCTAATAAAGAAATCAACTAAGCAACTTACTATTATTTTGCTTTGGAATCCACCGGATGGATTAGATTATTTCAAGGTATTTATATCTATAATCTATAGTTTCACTTTTTCTCCAAACCTATGCTTATTCCACCTTGGCTTTCTTTTTCGCTCATCCAAACCTCCCTATCTCGCTCTCTCGGGAGAATAGAAACCATAACCTCTAGGCCAAGATCCCTCCCTCTGGGAGCTGCAGCTCCTCTCTCGGGAGGTGAAAAAATCAATACAAACACCACTTCTTTTGGGAGTCGGAACAACATATTTCTACACCCCTCCTTTAGGGATTCAATAACCTCTCTACAACGAGGGTTGGATAGCAGAAAAGTCGCCCTATACGAGGTGGATTGCAAATAATGCTCTTAATGGAAACCGAAACTCCTCCATTTGGGAGCCAAAAATCCTCCCTTAGGAGCCGAAAAACCTCCTACTGAGAGCCAAACCCACTTATATATTCGAGCGTCGTAACTCCCGTTGAATGCATTCCTATTTTTTCTCAAGCGCTCCCATTTGCTCCTTTCTTATGGTTTGCGTCTTGTTATACATTCTTCGGGGTTGTAAATTATAAGGAACAAGCACATAATTTTGCTCAAAATATAAAGAAAATCATTTTTACTTTCACCCCTCTTTCGGGAATAGGAACCACTTCGTGTGGTATTGACGGTACCCATATTCCTACTTTAGGATGTGAATGTCTTTTGGAGATTGCTTCTTACCTTAGGTTGTTTCGAACTCGTTGTGCTTCTTTCACTAAGCCAACTCCAAAAAAAAAATCAACACATACATTGAGGTCCATGACCCCTTAAGACAAATAACTACTTCCTTGTCCTCAATAATTTCGAGCATCTTCGGCTTTGATTTTCGAATCTAGGGTTCGTTCCTTATTGAAATCGATCTTCGTTCTCTACCTTGGTTATGTTGAATCTAGGGTCGTCCCTAGGTGCTCCTTGGGCCCGAAGGTGGCCCGCCGGCTAGGCTTTCTTTCTTTCTTTGACCTTTGGCCCAAAGTAGCCTAGAAATTACAAATAAAATTTAAAAAAAATAATAAAATAAGTCATATATATATATAATTTGGTTATTTTATAAATATATGTATATATACTTGTATAAAATCCCGAAAGGGCTCTACTAAAATCCTGAAAGGGTTTGACTAAAATCTCAAAAGGGTTTGACCTAAAAACCTGAATGGTTCTGAACAATAATCGTAATATGATTAGTAATAATTACTCCTTCCCAAGGGACACATATTTGAGCTTCTCAAGCTTCAAGCTTATTTGAGCTCCTTCTCAAGTTTCAAGCCTATTTGAGCTCAAATTTTTACTTAATAAAAAAAAAGGGACACATATTTATACTCTTTTTTGTTGCAAACACTACTGGAAAAATGCAATTAGGCATCTGTTGTCAATAGATGCCTTTGAAAAAAAATCCGATCTCTTTGTGCGTGTAGTAAAAGATCCAAACTTTCTACAATGGTTATAAGCCGATGTATTTTCTTAGTTAAAACATTATTTTGAATATAGATATAAACCAACCCCTCAATTTTGGTTATGATATATTTACTTGTTGATAAATATCCATGATTTGTCATTTAAAAACTTTTGAAGATGTCCACCCAAATCAAAAAAGTAATATTTACATCATTATTTCTGAAATAACCAACGTCTTAAGACAAAATAAACATCTTTTAATTATAGTGATTTTATATTGTTTTAAATTAACCCACCACATGAAATATAGGCATAATTGATGTATTTCCATATTATCGACGTCATTCTCAGAGTATTCAATCTCTGTATATTAATTTCATGATTATTATGTGATATTATATTGTTCTAAAAAAAAGCGTTATAGTTGTTGTATATACAGACAATGTCATTTTTCATATTTATGTAAGTTTTTTCAAAAGAAGATGATGTTGTTATTACATGAAGCATCAATTTAATTTATGACCACGAAGTTACTTTGACAAATACATACCAGTTTATATCATTACTGTTGTTGCATATTGATTTAAATGAATGGGCCGATTTGTATAATTATACTAGCATCTATTTCCATATAATGATACGATTTTGAAGGTATGAATGCACTGCCATTTTTCATATATAATCCAATGTTATATATATATATATAGGGTTGGGTTCGGGTACACACAACTCCAAAAGTGAGAATGAAAAAAACAATTTGATTGGTCCACGTGTCCAAAAGTGAATTAAAATTACGAGGCAGGCGCGACTTCCCAATTAATTAGTAACACCCATCCAAATTAATTAGTAACACTAACACTCTCACATATACACACTAATTAATTGCACGCGCCAACTTAAATTAATCAGAAAATGTACGTAAATGTAAAAGTGTTTATATGAATTTTTAAAAATTATTTTTTGACATTTTCACTTGTCAAAAAAATATAAAAAATATATTTTTGGTTGTAATTTAATTTTATCTACACATAGACACCCACTTTGTATATGTTTTGTTGAAAAAAAAAAATTGACAAGTAGTGGTTCAACAATTTTATTCACAGTGGTTCGGCAATTTTATTCACATTGGTTCAACAATTTTATTCACAGTGGTTCAACAATTTTATTCACAATGGTTCAACAATTTTCTTCACAGCGGTTCAACAATTTTATTCACAGTGGTTCAACAATTTTATTCACAGTGGTTCAACAATTTTATTCACAGTGGTTCAATCATTTTATTTGTAGTGATTCACAGGGTTCACAAGTTATAAAGAAGTGGTCCGTGAAGCTATAAAGAAGTGGTTCATGAAGCTTTAAGAAGTGGTTAATAAAGCTATCAAGAAGTGGTTCATTAAGTTATCAAGAATTGGTTAATGAAGTTATCAAGAAGTGGTTCATTAAGTTATAAAGAAGTGGTTCATGAAGTTTTCATTCTTATTTTATTTTCTCTTAATGCTTAATTTTTAATTTTTTTAAATAACATGGTTCATGAACCAATACTATTTACTCTATGAAAAACTTGGTATAAAAACTCTGAACCACTTGGTATAAAAACGCTGAACCACTCGGTATAAAAACCTTGAAACACTCGGTATAAAAACACTGAACCACTTAGTATAAAAACGTTGAACCACTTGGTATAAAAAAACTGAACCACTTGGTAATAAAACCCTGAATCATTTGGTTAATAACACTGAACTACTTGATATAAAAACGTTGAACCACTAGATATTAAAACCCCAAACCACTTGGTATAACAACCTTGGTATAAAATAAAATGTGCATTTCAACATAGTCTCCACCCATTTGTAATTTGCAAAGGTACTTATTTTAACAAAGTCTCTACCCACTTGGAAGGCAACTAATTAATGTTTGACCATCGATCAAATGCCTGATGTTTACTAAAACTATTACTACTATCCTCACTATCCCTACACAACCCTTTGAGCTCATGGTAAATCGCCCGTACAAATGGCTCATAAAAAACTCAGGTGCATCCGGTCCATTAAAGCCATCATAAATCCCGACAAATAACCACCCATTCTCCTCTGAAACCACCACGACACCACATGAACCCGATCCTCGCCCACCTTCCCAAGTGCCCACTGCACATTCCTCTCATTCTCGTTATCCATCATCGATGCTGCAGCACCGCCACCGCCCTCACCTACACTGGCATCTCTCCCCATCGGAAACCTCTTTCCAACCTGTAGATTTCTCACAGGCACAAAAGCTCTTCTTTCTCCTCTTACCACTCATCGGATACGGACCGAGCGGCACCGATAACGGCATCCACGCCGGCGGCTGGCGCATCGAGAGGGCCCTACGCTCGTCGAGCGGCCTAGGGGTTCGTCGAGCGGCTGGTCGGAGGAGAAGAAGATTGCCGACTCTTCGCGTCTGTCGCTGGAGCACCACGCCGCGTGCTCTGCTCTTCCGGAATCAGCGACTTGTTTGGCGTGAAGTCGAGAGTGGAGATCGAGAGCGCCAGAGCGAAGCCCAGAGAAGATGAGGATGAGACGCGTGAGAGTTTTTTATCTTAGGTAAAAATCAGATCCGTCTCCACTAATCATAACGCTTCTTTTCTTCTTACCGGACTGATTTCTTCTCACCTGAACCCTTTTATATATATATATATATATATATATATATATATATATATATATATATATATATATATATATATATATATATATATATATATATATATATATATATATATAGAGCATAGAAAAAGCTATCACGGCATGTCTTTTATTTTGTCACTGTTATTTAGGCCATTAATGTACACGTTTTCATTAAATTACCTATCATTTCCAAACATAAACAAAATGTGATGTTATATTGAGAAAAGAATGTTGTTTGTTTGTGATATATATATATATATATATATATATATATCACACAAACAAACAACATTCTTTTCTCAATATAACATCACATTTTGTTTATGTTTGGAAATGATAGGTAATTTAATGAAAACGTGTACATTAATGGCCTAAATAACAGTGACAAAATAAAAGACATGCCGTGATAGCTTTTTCTATGCTCTAGATATGGACACCTTCAGAACCAAGAACCTCTCCCAACTGGATTTGGACACCATATTAATATCATAATCATCGTCCCAAAAAGCCAGATCACTGCACTCTTTCAAATCCCAACTTACAGATAGAGAAGATGAGTTGGCAAAAGCTTTTCCAGAGCTACCAAGGCTAACTGCAGACATGCGTATGGTGCGTCCATTTGCTACGTACGGTTATAGACTTATAGGCATTGATCGGATATAATCACTAGTACGATCCGCTTGAATTGAATTTCTGATCATCTAGAGTTCAACTTGCAAAAGCAACTCTGTAAAAGCTAGTGCAGAAAAAGAAATTGAATACGCAACTGGGCGGATGGTACCAAGGGTCCAAAGGTTTTATGCATAAAATCCCCTATGAACTGACCAAATTTTATTTGAATTCTAGGAATTAAAGATGATTTAATTTTTCCCTTGATTTCTTCAGCAACCAGGTTCATCAGGGAAGATAGAGAAGCCAACCAGGTTCATCAGCAAAACCACAATCGAGGATGGAAAAGCACAAACAAGTGGCAGATGCACCTCTGCAACCACTGGTAGCAAATGATAGGCTCCCTCCAAATTACCAAGCTTGAAAACGAGTTTCTGAGTAATACGAGATTTAAAGAAGTGTCAAGGAAGTGCACTTCGACAATATTAAGCTGTCTATTAATTCAAGTAATATATTAATAAATTACGTTTCATTAAAGCAGAAGGAGGAAAGCTTACAAAGTTCCCCGATGCTTGGCATAAAATTCTACAGAGATTCCTGGAGATAATACGTGTTTGGTGAACAAGTGTGTCTCCTTTGGAAAGCAGCTGCATATGTATCATCAAGAACATCCACTGCTTCTAAAAACATTGAAATCTCCAGGAAAAAACATGCTCCAATGCTATCAGTTTTTCTATGCCTAGCATGACCTACAACCCTGGTACAGAGAAATCATGTATTGTACATTTGTACTCGACGCTTAAATTGAACTAAAATTACTGAATCATATGAGATTACTAATACTGAGTGCTATGCAGTGGCACTGCGGCAGTGGCCTTGAATCCAGCTACAGATATATGATGTATTGAGTCTATTTAGTGATAAACTAAGAACTTGGTAAGTTACCAGTTACCACAATGCAGGAGATGAGAAGCAGTACCATCTCAACTAGCAAGGAAACATATATCACATCTTTCTAATTGTTCTACAAATACTATCATTCTCACCTGTTTTAGCTTGCTTCAGCTGCAGATCCTTAAAAGGAAGATCAAGTAGACAAAGCCAGGCTAAAATGAATTCGACAAGTAAAAATAAAACAAAAGGTTATGTCAGGAAATATTAAAGAAGAGAATAACTTAACAAGCAATCCCCTATGCAAGATTGAAGTCATTTATATAGCCTATGCAAGTTTTTCGAGAAAAGAGGAAGTTTCCTGGCTTCACATCCCTATGAACTAATCCCTACAGAACCAATCACAAAAAGTTCCAACATTTGAATCAAGGAACGAGACAAGATAGAATATGATCAGCATCCAAGAATAACAGAAGCCAGACATGCTTGAAAGACAATTTAAAAAAACAAGCATCCATCAAACTTAAAAAAATCCATCAAAATCCATGTTTATATTGAGACAAGATCATGCAAGCCAGATCTTAACACATGAACTCAGCCACAAAAGCAATTCAAGTCTTAGTAACACATGAATTCATATCATGCTCAGAGTATTTAAAAAAAACTTAACAGCTGAAGCAGTTTTACAAGGAAAAACATAATATAAAATCTAGGCCAAATTGATAACACCCAACTCGTGGAGAGATTGTATAAAAACCCCAAAAAATTGAAAAAAAAAACATGTAAGAGTGCAAGAAGACTCCCTTTGGTCTTCTTTAGCAAATCTTTGATGAGGATCATCTTAGGGGAATCCCACAGTTTCAGTTGTGGTTCCAGATCTGAACACTAGCCAAACTTCACGAGATTCAATAGATCTACACACTGGTTCTGCACTCTCAAATAATCTGTCCACAAACACCACAAGAGAAGGCAAATTACACTAAATATCTGATAGCTAACCTGGGCAGCCGGACAGCTACTGTACTTTAAAACAACAGGGGAAAACAGCGGGGTAAAGGGTTACAACTACAGGTATAATATAGAATTAGCTCCATGTTTTGTTTTCCATTTAAACTGCTTTTCAACTCATCGCCAGCTCCATAGGGGTTAATCTGTTTCGGATGAATTTGAGAAAAAAGAGTCCATCTCACAATCACAGTTATTTCAATCACATAAGTTAGAAGTTAATCTGTTTCGGATGAATTTCCATTGTAAAATCTCAAATATTCATCCAGAAAAGTTCTACAAAAAGTTCTTCAATTAGGTAAGAAATAAGCATTTGAGACAAGAGAGTTCATTTCTACCCCCAAAAAAGAAGAGGTCATACCATTTAAGGCGTCAGGGGATGGCCTTTTTGGCAATGTATAGTCCTTGCGACCTGCAATCACTAAGTCAAGAGTGGTGAGCTTCTTAGAGATGGAATCAAACATGACCAAGCATTGACAATAAATATTCTGACCATATCTATGAAGATCACAAGAGAAAAGTTGTTTTTAAGCTTTCAAATACCATTAGAAACAATTAACCGTTTTTAGAGGCTTAGCTGTTTATGAGTCTCACTGCGTGCATTAAATCAATATCAACACATGTGCATCAGACAGGAACACTAGCATTTTAACAATGATAAGCAAGATATAAATTAATTTTCCCTGAATCTTATAGTTGAAGCAATTCTACAAGGGTAGAGTCTCTTCGTACCTGCTGGGGGAATCAGCCCTTTTACAGCATCAAAATTTTGTGTGTAACCAACAAAACTTAAATCTTTTGGATCTTGTAGCATCTGCAATGAATTAAAAAGTGGAGAGTGACATATTAGATACCCATCTAAAACCAATAAACAGGAAACAGAATGTCTGAAGGCACATACAGACAAACAGGATAAAGCCTCCACTATCCGAGTGAGGCAAATAGAGGCATGATCCAGCACCTAAGCAATCAAATAAGACATTCATGAGGATAAAGACAATTAGACCTAGACTATAACTAAACTCAGATATAGCAGCCTCACATTTGAATCATGATACTGCAGAAGGTTTGTTAAGTGAAGAACAACTTCCATTACAAAACCGGCTGCATCAGAAGGGAACTTCTTGCACATGTTTGCTGCAGTAGCTAGTGCCGCTCTATGGGAAATGAAGATTGTGGGTTATAAAGACTAGATATTAATCGTAAACCTGTAAGACAAATTCATTATCCATTACAAGCTGGAAGTTTTGGTTACCTGGGCTCCAGTTGAAAAGAAATCCAGGTAAGTGATGTCCACTAAAATAGCCATGTTTTTATGCACATTTTAGCTCCATATTTTATATACTTTGCATATTTCGGGCTGGGAATATGTTGAATTTATGTAGTATATGCTTATTTGCAAGAAATAGAGGTCTACATAAGTTTTGGTTTAAAATTACAGAATTTGGAGCCATTCCGGGACAAAACCAAGAAGCAAAGACGGAGGCTGAACTTTACTCGATATCGAACACTTTTCCTCGATATCGACAAAAATGGTGAAGCAGAGAACTGATCGAGGAACTGAAAACGAAGCCTACTCGAGTTCAGAGCATTACTCGATATCGAGTAAGTTACTCGATATCGACAAGACTTGAAGCCACAGCTGGAGTCGAGGAAGCAGCACCTGAAAGAAGACCCGGAAGAGAAGACATACCGAGCAACATTCTCCTCGATATCGAGGCAATTCCTCGATGTCGAGTAAACCCAGAAACCCATGTCCGAGCCAAGTCGAGAAGAGTTACTCGAGAAGCCCAGTTGACAACACTTCTCCTCGATATCGAGGAAATTACTCGATATCGAGTAAAACTTTCCTAGGCCGCGACGCTGTTGGGCCTGTCCGATTACGAGTTGGGTTGTTGGGTTGTGAGATGTCCGAGTTCTATCAAGTTTTATCAAGTCTATCAAGGATTTATCCATGGAGGAAAGATTGTCCACTTATGCCAAGGAGATAAAGAGATATTTAGATATTCCTTTTAAATTAATGTTTTATCTTTATTTAAGTTTTATCTTTAGAAATAGATATAAATTGCTTTCCTTGAATAACAAGGATTAAGCCCTATAAATAAAGCCCATGGGGCTGAGTTTTTAGGGATTTAATTGGAGAGAAACAATTCCACATAGAGTTTAGGAGTTTAAAGGTTTTAGGGTTTTGGCATTCTACGAAAGTTGAGTACTTGGGTAGTAATTAGGATTTTTATTCGAAAGATTATAAATTCTAATTATGAAAAGGAATAGATACAAATAGGGTTATTTATCGCAAGATTTTTATTCCTACTTGTCGAATTTGGTGAAAGCCTTCTTCTTTATCGATAAAGTTACCACCTTTTAGGATTTACATTCCGCTTTCATGGTAATCGTTGTCGCAAACCCCAATCTTGGAAGTTTCCTTTTATACATAGTTTATTCCGAGTTTTGCAAAGCCTTGTTCTTTATTTTCCTTCGTTTATTAGTTACTGTTTTACTCGATCTCGACCAAACCTGGTCGATATCGACTACTGACTTTCGATCCCAAGATCGCCGTAGCTTCTGAACTGCAGGTACTCGACTAAAGCTTTCCTCGACATCGACATAGTTACTCGATATCGAGTAAACTTCTCGATATCGACCAAAAGCCGTAGCCAGCCGCCTGCTTGTTTCGACTTGTCCGATCTTCTGTCGAGTAACCTTACTCGAGATCGAGCAATATGTAAGTCGACATCTGCTGTGAGATTCCTCTGCTGCCTAGGATCCGCTAACCAGATTCCTCGAGGATCGATCCTGACTTTCTCTTACTACATCGGGAGGGAGTCTTGTAATTATTTGCACGGGACGGAATCTGGTTTGCTTTGCTTTAGTCGTATTTTATATTTGCATTCTCGATTTCCTCTTACAACAGTAAGAAAAGCACCGCCATCAATGCACCAGCTCGTAAGCATGCAGTAGGATGCTCTTGAAATATCTTCTCCAGTGCCTGCAAAGACTGATCGCACCAAAAAGTAACTAGCATATTAATTCCCATAAGGCAGTTCAGTATATAGGTAGGTATCAACTCACCCATACATTATCCGAATCGAATCCAATTTCTAGGTAACATTGTAAACAACATAAACAATGCATAAATAAATTCCAAAATACAATGAACCCCTAAATTCAAATTGTAAAAAATTAACTTCATTGGCTACATCTACTCTAAAAAAATCACCTGTTCCTCCAAGGCCATATACTCAATTGTCAACAACCTCGACTTCATTCTATTATGTAGTGCTCTTGACTTCATTCTATTATGTAGTCTACCCTAGAAAGCACTTAAAAGAAGTTGGGTAATTTTATGATAGAAGGTAGCCTGGGAGGGTGGATTCTTAAGATATCCCTTAGGATGGTTCCTACCCCTAAACTTCTATGTGACAATGGTGTTAGAAAAGGTTATCAGCATCAAGCTAGAACAATGGTAACATCCAAGAGGAATTGATAAATTAAATCACAGCAGAGAAAAAGGAGATAATTATAGAATATTTTAAACAATCCAGAGAAGAAACCCGAAAGTAAAAGTATAGCTTTCAAGTTCAAAATTGATAGGCCAAAATCAAATCGCCAAATCAGCAGTTCTTCAGAGACGAGAGAACTTAAAAGTCCAACTCGTCTAATTCAGAGATTCTACGGGGAAAAAATGTCAAACACCAAAGCTTCAGCACATATATGAACACAGAACGAAATCCAGGGCAAAATAAACAAAGAAGTAATTGCGATACGACGAAAACAACCAACGGACCTGGCTAGGGCTTCGACTGGAGGCAAGATTTCAAATTGACCCGGTTTTGAGATCTGGAGATAGGAAGAGCGAGGATGGAGGCGGTGAGCGGGGGAGGAGGCTGTAGCAGAGAAGAGAGGAGGAAGGTCGCTGGAGCTGGAGGAAGGTGGAGGTGATTGAGACCTAGAGAGGGCAATAGAGGAAGAGCGAGATGATTTTCCAAAAAAAAAAATTTTTTTTCCAACTCCGGCGTGTACCTTGCAACATCCCATTACGACACGATCCAACAAATGGTCCCGTTCATGAAGAAACTGGCCTCCCTGATGACCTAATAACATCCGGGAAATGTCAAATTGACCAACAACAAAGCAGCTGAGATTTATTCAAGGATTTGAAGTGATGATGATTAATGATCTAGGATTGTATTATATTTTTATTGTTTAGTTAATTTTAGTCTATCCTATTATTTAATAACTTTGAATATTTAATAAGTATTAGTTTTTATATTATTTGATTTTTATTGAACAATATTATAATATGGATGGGCTTTAGAAATTTGTTAAAAAAGCCCATTAGGATTTTTAAGTCATTAGGTTTTATGTGTTGCTATTTAAGTACGTTTATGATTAATGAAAAGGAAGATCCTGAATTTGAGAAAAAAGAGTGTTTCATTAGAAACCATAGAGAGCGAGAAGCTTTCAACCGTTCGAGAGATTCGAACACTAAGGACCGTGAGAAGCGGCACTGAGGATTTGTTCTTGTCGAGAGATTCGATGTGTAGTGGATGAGCGTTCATGATGTTGCATATGTATATATATGCAACATCACATGGTTGTGCTACACCCGAGTTTCGCTCCAATCGGTGAACACTTTGAGGTGATGACTACAAGCTTTGTACATGCTATTCCTCATTTTTCTCCTTTGGCATCTCCATTGTTCCATGAGTCATGGATGACTCGATCTCAAGAAAGGGAGCAACGAAGCAAGACGTGTGCTATCTAGAATTCATTATTGATCACAATGCAACCGCTACAACATCTCCTCTCGGCGCACGCACATGAGGGCAACCACACTCTTACGCACATCGCTGACATTGTTATCTCCGACAAGCCACCTCGTTGGCCGCTTGATTTGTCTTTCGTCATTGTTGACATGATCGTTCTTCTTTCCCATGATTCGAGGACGAATCAATTTCAAGAAAGGGAGAATGATATGAGCCCATGGAAGATCCGAGGTTCGTGACAGTTGAAATTCGGGATGTTGAGTTGTTTTATTTTACATAAAATGCGTTAGACATTATTTATGTTTTATTTTCTTTTTATTTTATTTTTTAGAGTTATGGATTAATGACTAGATAAGTATTAGGATTTTAGTATTTTATTTTAATTAGGATTTATCCTTATTATGTATTTTCCTATTTAATGAAGATAATGAAAGCCAAGAAGGAAGATCCTGAATTTGACAAAAAGAGCGTTTCATTAGAAACCCTAAAGAGCAAGAAGCTTTCAACCGTTCGAGAGATTCGAACACTAAGGACCGTGAGAAGCGGCGATGAGAATTTGTTCTTGTCGAGAGATTCGACGAGGATCGATACTCGTGGTTCCAACGACGTTCGTGAGATTCGAGCGTTTGCAAGATCGAATTCGACTACCTATCGAAAGATCGGGCCAACCTTCCTGCGTGAGATTCGCATCAATTGGTATCAGATGCCAGTACATCGATCAAGGTAGTCGTCTATATCCGATTTAATTGTTGATTTTGTTTCAATTTCAGCAATTCAATCATCCAAAAACCTAAAAATCGCAAATAATAATCACAAACTCTAATTCTTCCACCACCACTACCTCCGCTCCACCAACACCTCTGAGGACCACCGTCCACCACCACCCGACCACCATGTAACACCCCCTTTTATGACCCGAGGGAATGTCACAGCGCCAGTGATTACTCGGACTTTAATGTCTTCGTAACCACCTTAGGCTTATAGGGACATGCAATCATGCTCCCATAAACAAGATGATAATATTAAATATATAAATGAAATACAATTAAATTGCGGAAGACTTTGAAAAAAATAACTATTTATTATCTTCCCCCTAAAATTGAGGATTTAAATTTACAACCTGACCATATTACAGCGGAAGACTTTTAAATAAATTCAAACAATAAAACTCCTATACAATATATCTAGAAATTTTAAAATGTAAATACAATGTTAAAATAACTTAAGTGTCTTCTCAACTTCTTTTCGTCTTCTTTTTGGCAATGTTCTAAAAGGCACTAGGCGGTGGGTGGTCGCCTAGTGCCTAGGCGGCTAGGCGGGTGCCCAGGCGGCGCCTAGGCGGACATGAAACAAACTTAATAATTTTCTTGTATTTTAACGCATAACACATGTAAATAATTCATATAATGTAATAATAATCCATAATATCACTCATAAACCCAAAATTTGTCGTGTTTAACTAACATTAAAGTAAATAAATGCAAAAGTAGGCGTCCGATTAGCGACTCTAAACCTTCTAAAATCCAAAACTATAGGTTCGACTCAAAAACAAATATATCCCAACATGGGGATAACAAAACCCTAAGTTGATTAATCACATGCCAAAAAGCTAAAATGGAATAATCATCGGGCTAGGCGGGACTAAGCGGGCCTAGGCGGGGTCTAGGCGGTGTCTAGACGGGACTAGGTAGTGCCTAGGCGGATTACCGCCTAGAGGCCCGCCTGGGCTTAAAAATTCCTGGGTGCCCTGCCGCCTAGCGCCTAGGCGCGATTTTTAGAACACTGCTTTTTGGAGACTCGACCTAAACCTGCCGTCACAAATAATAGGACGGTTAGTTCGTAAGAACTAGCAAGCAACGACTCGAAAACTAAGACTGCTTTGGATTCAAACACAGTGACAATGATAAGGTCTGAATTTAAACCCAAATGTGATTATTGAGAATATTTTATGTAGGCTTAATATTTTAAGACACGACTCCTGTGACACAGATAATCCAGAAGGATTGAGTAAGAAAAGATGTGAGTGACAAGCACTCTTAGGAACCATACTCCAATTACATATGGAATATGATATAGCTTGAATTAATTGTGATCACTATAAAACATTTTTCTCCCTATGTTAACAAAATATATGTATCTCACACACTTCACTCACGTCCTCACGTTGAGTAGCTTAACCACAAATTTATTTAACACAAACTTCACTCATTTCCTCACATTGAGTAGCTTAAACACAAATTTATATAACACACTTCACTCACATCCTCACGCTGAGTCGCTTAAAGACAAGTTTATATGCTTTACACACTTACCACTCTTAATATGAATTGAATGTTTCCCATCACACATGATTCGTTATAATATGATACCGACCCCGCTCTCACTAGCAGATAGCAGCCTACTGTCGGAGGTAGTGTAACATTTCTCTACAGAAATGTGTTAGTTTCATGAAACCCTTTATAGACCGGGTTCTCGCAGCCCCGACCTGTTCCCATTACTTTTATTGCTTTACACGTTACATTCACTTTGCTTCACATTCATTGGTACATTTTACTTGATTGATCTTGATTCAATTGAGTTCCAATCGCAACACGCAATCCTCACATTGTTAACTAGTTACTTAAGACCTCCTAGGTGATCACACAACACAAAATAACCCATGTTATTTATAGGTAACATGGATGTCAAATGAAATAAAAACGATTAAAATAAAAGGATGGAAACATCAGAGAAAAAGGCGTGTTCCATACCTAACCAATTATCATGAAAGAACAAGAATAAATCATGCTTTAAATAACTGGTGGGTAACTATATTATTATCTTATCTTAAGGTCACCCAATTATACTTGCCAAATTCAAAATGACGGTAAATAATTCATCTCTTAAGGTCACCCAATTTTACTTGCCAAATTCAAAATGACGGTAAATAAATCACAAAGCAGATGAATTGTACTCCCTCCGTTTGGAAATATAGGTCCATTTAGGATCTAGTTTTTGTTCAAGAATATAAGTCCATTTAGGTATTTTGGACCAACTTTTTCAAATTTACCCTTACACTTAATTAATCACTTTAAGGGTGTGAAGTACTGGTTTCATTTGATATGACGTCAAATCAATTTCACATTTTCATCTAATTATTTGTTCTGGCCCACTTTTTTTTTTATGTCCACTTGGGCATAAAAGGAGATTATACATTGCTCCAATTTTGCTGGTGTATTGTTCAGATTTCAGAAATTTCATGAATAACAAAGACATACTCCGTATGAATACTTGCTGCAACAAAAGAGCATTCAGTTATCATCATCTAATGGTACTGAACTCATCCATTCATTTTCATGATCAAAATATACTTGCAATTCATTCATTATCATCAAAATACTAGTACTGCACATAACGGTTCAACAAAAAACCAGCTAATTTAGTCCTACATCATAATGTATGCTAATTAAGGATACCATGCTCAATAAGTCTCTTGGTATTTTCTACCAAGACACTGTCAAGAGTAATTTGGCTAGGAAGATGACCATTTCTTTCCAACCTCTCTTTGCTTATATGGGGAATTTTATATCCATTCCCCCCTTTAGCTATCATGATTTCTCGCATACACAATTGCAAAGACAAGAAAACACGATTGATCTTCTCCGTCGGATACTCTTCGAATGCCCTTTGAACCGCAGCAATGAGTTCATCCACTGATTTTGCACACTCCTTATTTTGAAGTGATTGAATTGCATTAAAAAACCCAAGATCTAAAACATTCAAATCTGGGGAATTGGCGGGCTGACAAACCAACTGAATATCGAATCCGTTTTGTGAAGCAGCTCTTTGAAACTCCTCATCACTTGGCTGCACATGTGTACGAGCATTGTCTTGTTGTATAAAAAGTGTTCTTCCTACTTCCTCTTGTGGCCATTTAGCTTGAATCGCCGGAATGACCTTTTCGATTAAGAAGGCTCGTATGATTTCTTTGGTAACCGATGTAATCGGTTTTGTTTCTAAAGTTCCGGCTTCTCTATTCCAGCTGCGCCTTATAGCGGGTTGCTTTGTCGCAAAGGGAAACAACCCTATTTTTCCTGAAAATACTTCAGTTCCTTCTTCGTCAAATCTCGGCCTTGCAATGGCGGCAAGAAACATAACCTTTCCAATGAAATTTTTGCTTTGGCATGAACGCATCGTTTCTTCCTCGTTTGGGAGCAAGTAGTACGTTGTCGACTTCTTAGTCATATAGAACCATTTCTCATCGATATGAACAAAATTGAACATACCTTTGAAACGTGGCTCTTGATTTTGAGTACTTGTGTCTAGCATAGAAATGCACCAACGGAGTCGGGCTAACTTGTTCTCCTCCTTCAAAAAAGGCTTAATTGCATTCAAGTGACGACGAAGAAAACCTTCCTTGAAACGTGCATAAAGAGTGGTAAGGCTGATTCCTAAAGCTTCAGCAAGTGCCCTTAGTGTTGTTCTTCGATTTAAGGGAATCGAAGTGATAGAATCAGGGTCAATTGTAACTCGCTTCCGACCGCAGTTTCTTGATTTTTTATGAGACACGTCGACAAATGAGCCGTTCGACGTATCCTTTGATCGCTTCCAAATCCGTTGAACTGTTTTATACGGCACTGAAAACAATGACGAAACCTCCTTCGTTGTGTAGCGCTTCAGTTTCCCGTGTACACTTCTCTGTAGTAAGGCTTCGTAGATTGCCCGTCTTTCTTCATTTGACAAAAACCTCCTCTTATTTTGTTGGCATTCACCTCCAGGAATGTTGACGTCTTCTACTGGAGTAGTTCAAAAATGAGAAAAAATTTAGTTGATCATTAGTGTAGTCAATAAAATTACATGCAAAAAGATGAAGGATGAGGATAAGAATTGCAAATCATTACTAGGTCCTATGAATTTATCACTAGATAGAAGAAAATTCTAGCCAATTAGTAAGATGATTTCAAAAAAGAACTTACCAGGAAGATTGGGTGAAAAATGCTGTTCGTTGTCTCCATCCAATTCATCGATATTTATTTCGACACTTTGTGAGTCTTCTTGGTTTGGTCCTATGGTAAGATCAATGACTAGAACACCATTTGAAGATGATCTAATGACCACTGGGAAGTCAGCTGATGCAGCTTCTTGATCGTATAGAGTTCCTGAATTCTCAAAGGTGTTGCTTGTAGCTCCTTCAACATCCCCATAACCATAATGCTCAAAATTGGATGATTCATTCTGTCCTTCAAGCTCCGAACATTGTGTTTCATTCAAATCAACTAAAGGTTCAGGAGGGAGAGAATTTAAATGAAGAGGATTGGATGAATCCATGTTTACAGTGTATGTATATCCTTAATTAGATTGTCCTGCACATATATAATTATCCGTTTACTCAAAGATAACAACAAAAATGGCTCCAATTTTGATTTGGGTGAAATATTTGAAAAAGTGCGCGCCACCACTAAAAAAATGAAGGGATAAATTTTTTGCTCCAACTAATTAAGCACTCCTTACTGTATTTTCAAACATTTTACGGAGTACTGTATGTGTTTACGTGTTCAAAGAAGATTAAGGAATTCAAAGAGTTTTCTGTCCACTTGTGTTCAATGCCATTAATGCATTGTCAGAATTTTTCCTTTTCAAAGAAAAGTACTTATACTCCATAATACGGAGTACTACTGAACAAAAGAGATAATAGGGGTAAACTTGTACATTTCTTCAATGCCTTAAAATGTGTGTCCAGGTCTAAATGGACCTATATTCTCAAACAGAGGGAGTAATTTATTTGTAATTAATTTGGCAAACATTTCAAGGAAAGAAAACAACTAGACACGAAAGGCACCAAATGAGCAAAAAGGCTCGGAAAGTCACTTGTCTTATTCATCTTGTTGTATTTCGCTACCAACTATGGACTTGAAAGCACTTGTGACGGAGTTGACGAAGTCTACGGGTTGAATCTATAGGTATTAAATACCATAAGACAAGGAAGTACTTAATAATTGAGATTTTAATAAACGGAATTGACTTATTTAATTCGACTAAACGAATTAATCTATAACGTCGGAAATAATACCAAGATGATCTTCTCGGGACCCTTGAATCATTGAGGATGGGTACGGATTCGACGATGATGCTGCGGATTAAGGAGATTGTGCGAGTTAGAACGACATCTAAAACTGGAGGATAGTTTCTGAAATTTTAGAAACTAACACATGGGCATATTTTATAAAAACAGAAAGTACGAGAGGGTTGGTGTAATTAATCTTCTTCTACCTTTAGCCCGACAGCAGCTCTACAGGAGTTTTCCGGTGGACCTCCGACAATAGTTCGGCGAGGCGTAGCGGCTTCGTTAGTGATCAGAATGACACGCGACCAGCGGCTGCAGCTTTGTGGAGATGAGGCGCACTTCCCGGTGGGGGCTGGTGTCTGTGGAAGCGGCGAAACGGTGGTGTACGGGGAAGCTCCGGCGAGGGTAGGATCGAAATTGGGGGTTTTGAAATCGGGATGTTTTTGTGAAACTTTTGTGAAGGGAATTGTTTCTAGAAGTGTTTAGAACGTAATGAGATAAGTTTAAAGCTTGGATAGATGATTCAATGGTGGTGTGAGCTTGAGAACCGAAAACCTCTTATATTTATAGGGGATGATTCGGAACGGATAAAATTGATCCCTTGATTAGCTCGGATAAGATCATTAGAAGCTCTCCTTATGTTCAATTCGTTCAGATAAGGCCGTTACATGGCCGAACTTCAAGGAATCTCGATTTGGGGAGAGATCCATTCGGATTTGTTTGAGCTCGTTTCTATCCGAAATCACAAATCGGTTGTAGATATGGATATATCATCACGTGGGCAACGGTTTAAAAGTAAAACTTTGAGAGTTGGGCGAGATTTGAGGGAGTGAAATTCTATCCATGTTCAACTGTTGAAACGACAGAGCGGGAGGAAGAAGAAAGAGGTTCAGGGCCGGTTCGGTTCAGCATCTTCTTTGCTCATGGTTGGTTCGGTTCACCTGAACCAAAAGAAAACCGGTTCAAGCCCTTTTGCAATTTATAAATATATATGTATATCCGAAAATTTATTTATTAAAATTCTGCATAAATTAAATAATAAAAATAACAAAACATTTAAGGTTAAATTCTGTGAATATCCATTTTAGATGTGAAAATTAAGTAAATGTCCATTTTTTCCAAAAATACCCCTCCTTTCCCATCCCTAATAAGTCCTAACCCTTCCTCCTTCTCCCTTTGATCATTTTTAATTTTAACATTGACTAGTTAGCATTGACCATTCCGGTCAACACCTGCATTTGGTGACAATTGAGTATATTTTTCTGGTGACAGTTAATTGTGACAATTATTTTGGTGACAATTGATTTTTTGTGACATTTTATTTTTTCCGATGACAATTAGGGGAAAATCTTTTCTAGTGACAATTGATTTTCTTTTTTTCTTATGATAATTATTGGTCACAAAAAATTTTGGGTGACAGTTGCCGGTAACACTTTTCCTCGGTGACATATGGGGTTTTTCTGCTAATAGATTTTTCCTGATGACAATTGTTGGTGACAACTATTAGTGACGAGGTTGATGACATTATATTGTCACCATGATGTTGTAACCTTACAAAACTGTCACCATAACATTATACATCACCAAGGCATTGTCACCAACTACATAACACTGTTTTCATATTGTTTAATCAACCGTATTGTCACCAACTTATAAAAAACATTGTCACCACCCTATTCTCATCAACCTCTTTTCGGTAATCTATTGTCACCAACAATAAAACAGTGTAACCAACCTATTTTCATCAACCTTTGGTCAATAATCTACTGTCACCAATTACAAAATTTTGTCACCAATCTACTGTCAACCACCTCTTTTTAGAAATTAATTGTCACCAACGACAAAACAGTGTCATCAACCAATTGTCACCAACTACAAAGCACTTCCATCAACCTAAAATGTTTACAATGCTAATTTTATCACATTTGTCATCTAATATTAACACATTTTTGTTACAAAACTGAAATCCTATAACAAGTGGAGCATAGACCCAAGAGGGGCTAAACCTAAGCAAACGAAAATTTGATGTACAGTATAGTTTAGGGTTTAGGGTATAGTCTTTAGGGTTTAGGGTTGACCCTAAACCCTAAAGACTAAACCCTAAACCCTAAAATGTGTGTACAGTACAATGTTATCAGATTTGTCATCTAATATTAACGCATTTTTGTTACAAAACTGAAACCCTAGAACTAGGGGAGCATAGACCCTAGAAGGGCTAAACTTGAGCAAACGAATAATTTGATGTACAATGCTAATGGCATCACATTTGTCATCTAATATTAACGCATCTTTGTTACAATAATAACCCTAAGTAGATGAAATTTGATGTAAAGTTTAACTTTCTAATACTTAATTGTCAGACTACATTAACTTGCAAAAATATCAAAACAAAGGGGAACAGTTGAGACATTCATACTTAACATCCAAAATAGCTTCCAAACTACAAGCACCAGTCAACTTTGTACTACTTAATATAAATCCCCAATTGTCAGACTACATTAACTTCCAAAATAAAGGGGAACGGTTGAGACATTCACCATGATAGTCAGATTGCAATAAGTATCAAAATACAAGCATCATGCAACATTCTACTACTTAATATTCTAAAACAGTAACAATTAAAACGTGGGTGCAGATTGTAGTCCTACAACTCCCATGTCCAACACTTCTTAAACAAATCCATAGCCATCCTCTCTCTATACGCATCCATATACTTGTCTGAAATAACTTCAATACCACCATGAAATGCAAGACCCTCGATGTATTTGATGCATGTATACATACATCAACTTCCACTACAATTGAACATATATAAGGATAATGAAAATTACATTATAGCTAAATGAGATATAAATTCCATTTGTCTCCAAAACAGAATATATAACTCTACCAATTGTCACCAATCTAAAAATAACAACATAAATTCCATTTGTCATCGAAACAGAATATATAACTCTACCAATCGTCACCGATCGAAAAATAACAACATAAATTGCATTTGTCACCAAAACAGAATATATAACTCTACCAATTGTCACCAATCTAAAAATAACAACATAAATTCCATTTGTCACCAAAACAGAATATATAACTCTACCAATTGTCACCAATCTAAAAATAACAACATAAATTCCATTTGTCACCAAAACAGAGTATATAACTCTACCAATTGTCACAAATCTAAAAATAACAACATAAATTCTATTTGTCACCAAACAATGAAGCAAACCTCTGATAGTCTCATTTAAATTGATGATATAGAATCAAGCTAAATATTAATTGTCACCAAAACAAACAAGTAATGATAAACACTTGAAATAGAACAACATATAAAGTAAGAACGAATTAGATTCATCAATAAGAACACTAACCTGGATTATCCATTTGAAGTAGATAGAAACACACAAACCCTAAAAAAACACAAACAAATTGTCATCAGAACAATGTATTCACACAAAAATCCGCACCTATTGTCCCAAATCATAAAATTAACATGTAGAAATGATCAGATTTAACAAATTGTCACCAATATTAAACAAATTGACATATTTTGAAAGTTTAACAAATTGTCACCAAACATGCTATGGTTTGTTTTCCCAAATCCGAATCCAATCGAGTAGGTGAAGTCTATTAAATCGATTTGCTTTTCTTCTGTCCACAAATTGTGTAGGTTCAAGGGAAACACACTAAAAACTCACATCTAGAGCATAAGCAAGTGCAATCGAATTTAGGGCTAAACAATGAAATTCCTCAAATCGAAAGGGGAAGGGAACCGAAAAGATGGGGGAAGAGATTGAAAAGGATGGGAAAGAGAAAGGGAGTGGAGATTACCCGTAAGAGCGACCACCGGCAAGAGCGAACGCCGGTGACTCGGTGGTAGGAGCGAAGGAGAGACGCGAAGAATTGAACAGGAAGAAGAAAGGGGGGACGCACCTGATTGTCCCGTCTCTAACAACCCCGTTTCGTTCTTCTTTCGGCATCTTCTCAACCTCGTCGGACCTTGAACTGGCCTCCTTCCCTAACCCCTAAACGAAAAAGCCCCAAATTGCACAAATTTAAACCCTAAGATCGCAATTTGGAAACGAAATCAATTGAGCGTGAAGATTGAACCCTCAATTGAGAGGGGATTCAGGGAAGAAGCTGAAATTCAAACCAAGAGTAGCCCTAAAATCGGATTGAGCGTGAGATTTGGGGAGAAATCCATACAAGGAAAAAAAAAAGCCTAGAACGCGGTACTGAGCGAATGAGAGGGGTGAGGAAATTATAATAACAAGGGTAGAGTTGGTATTGCATAAAAATTGTGGACACTTACTTAATATCCGTTTAAATATGGACATTTACTTAATTAGCTTTTCTAAAAAGGATATTTGACTAAAATTTTCCAACATTTAATGAAGTACATTTTATTTTGCGTACCACAATTTTTCTAAAACGTTATATTAAATATTTTACGTAAATTAAAATAAATTATAGTTATGAAACCTTCCTTATATTTGAAGAAAATATATCACTTTCCCTTCAAACAATATAACTTAAAAACTAACTTATTTATAAGATGAAATATCTTTAAACTAGTTATAAAACTTTATACATATTCAATTTAAAAGAAAAAATATTTCTAAGTCCAAAATAAAAGAACTCTTATTACGAAAATTATATGTACTTAAAACGAAATACCCAAAGATAATTTGAGGTATTTCACACCATTAGCCCTCCAACCACCAGCCCCAACCCTACACAGGTTTTTCGCAAATCCTAACCAACCACCATCACTACCGCCTCTCCACCACCACCTCCGACCACCACCACCACCCCTCGACAACCACCTTTCGATATATTGTATCACTTACATTCATTACTAATTTATACTCCCTCTGTTTGAGAATATAGGTCCATTTAGACCTGGACACACATTTTAAGGCATTGAAGAAATGTACAAGTTTACCCCTATTATCTCTTTTGTTCAGTAGTACTCCGTATTATGGAGTATAAGTACTTTTCTTTGAAAAGGAAAAATTCTGACAATGCATTAATGGCATTGAACACAAGTGGACAGAAAACTCTTTGAATTCCTTAATCTTCTTTGAACACGTAAACACATACAGTACTCCGTAAAATGTTTGAAAATACAGTAAGGAGTGCTTAATTAGTTGGAGCCAAAAATTTATCCCTTCATTTTTTTAGTGGTGGCGCGCACTTTTTCAAATATTTCACCCAAATCAAAATTGGAGCCATTTTTGTTGTTATCTTTGAGTAAACGGATAATTATATATGTGCAGGACAATCTAATTAAGGATATACATACACTGTAAACATGGATTCATCCAATCCTCTTCATTTAAATTCTCTCCCTCCTGAACCTTTAGTTGATTTGAATGAAACACAATGTTCGGAGCTTGAAGGACAGAATGAATCATCCAATTTTGAGCATTATGGTTATGGGGATGTTGAAGGAGCTACAAGCAACACCTTTGAGAATTCAGGAACTCTATACGATCAAGAAGCTGCATCAGCTGACTTCCCAGTGGTCATTAGATCATCTTCAAATGGTGTTCTAGTCATTGATCTTACCATAGGACCAAACCAAGAAGACTCGCAAAGTGTCGAAATAAATATCGATGAATTGGATGGAGACAACGAACAGCATTTTTCACCCAATCTTCCTGGTAAGTTCTTTTTTGAAATCATCTTACTAATTGGCTAGAATTTTCTTCTATCTAGTGATAAATTCATAGGACCTAGTAATGATTTGCAATTCTTATCCTCATCCTTCATCTTTTTGCATGTAATTTTATTGACTACACTAATGATCAACTAAATTTTTTCTCATTTTTGAACTACTTCAGTAGAAGACGTCAACATTCCTGGAGGTGAATGCCAACAAAATAAGAGGAGGTTTTTGTCAAATGAAGAAAGACGGGCAATCTACGAAGCCTTACTACAGAGAAGTGTACACGGGAAACTGAAGCGCTACACAACGAAGGAGGTTTCGTCATTGTTTTCAGTGCCGTATAAAACAGTTCAACGGATTTGGAAGCGATCAAAGGATACGTCGAACGGCTCATTTGTTGACGTGTCTCATAAAAAATCAAGAAACTGCGGTTGGAAGCGAGTTACAATTGACCCTGATTCTATCACTTCGATTCCCTTAAATCGAAGAACAACACTAAGGGCACTTGCTGAAGCTTTAGGAATCAGCCTTACCACTCTTTATGCACGTTTCAAGGAAGGTTTTCTTCGTCGTCACTTGAATGCAATTAAGCCTTTTTTGAAGGAGGAGAACAAGTTAGCCCGACTCCGTTGGTGCATTTCTATGCTAGACACAAGTACTCAAAATCAAGAGCCACGTTTCAAAGGTATGTTCAATTTTGTTCATATCGATGAGAAATGGTTCTATATGACTAAGAAGTCGACAACGTACTACTTGCTCCCAAACGAGGAAGAAACGATGCGTTCATGCCAAAGCAAAAATTTCATTGGAAAGGTTATGTTTCTTGCCGCCATTGCAAGGCCGAGATTTGACGAAGAAGGAACTGAAGTATTTTCAGGAAAAATAGGGTTGTTTCCCTTTGCGACAAAGCAACCCGCTATAAGGCGCAGCTGGAATAGAGAAGCCGGAACTTTAGAAACAAAACCGATTACATCGGTTACCAAAGAAATCATACGAGCCTTCTTAATCGAAAAGGTCATTCCGGCGATTCAAGCTAAATGGCCACAAGAGGAAGTAGGAAGAACACTTTTTATACAACAAGACAATGCTCGTACACATGTGCAGCCAAGTGATGAGGAGTTTCAAAGAGCTGCTTCACAAAACGGATTCGATATTCAGTTGGTTTGTCAGCCCGTCAATTCCCCAGATTTGAATGTTTTAGATCTTGGGTTTTTTAATGCAATTCAATCACTTCAAAATAAGGAGTGTGCAAAATCAGTGGATGAACTCATTGCTGCAGTTCAAAGGGCATTCGAAGAGTATCCGACGGAGAAGATCAATCGTGTTTTCTTGTCTTTGCAATTGTGTATGCGAGAAATCATGATAGCTAAAGGGGGGAATGGATATAAAATTCCCCATATAAGCAAAGAGAGGTTGGAAAGAAATGGTCATCTTCCTAGCCAAATTACTCTTGACAGTGTCTTGGTAGAAAATACCAAGAGACTTATTGAGCATGGTATCCTTAATTAGCATACATTATGATATAGGACTAAATTAGCTGGTTTTTTGTTGAACCGTTATGTGCAATACTAGTATTTTGATGATAATGAATGAATTTCAAGTATATTTTGATCATGAAAATGAATGGATGAGTTCAGTACCATTAGATGATGATAAATGAATGCTCTTTTGTTGCAGCAAGTATTCATACGGAGTATGTCTTTGTTATTCATGAAATTTCTGAAATCTGAACAATACACCAGCAAAATTGGAGCAATGTATAATCTCCTTTTATGCCCAAGTGGACATAAAAAAAAAAGTGGGCCAGAACAAATAATTAGATGAAAATGTGAAATTGATTTGACGTCATATCAAATGAAACCAGTACTTCACACCCTTAAAGTGATTAATTAAGTGTAAGGGTAAATTTGGAAAAGTTGGTCCAAAATACCTAAATGGACTTATATTCTTGAACAAAAACTAGATCCTAAATGGACCTATATTTCCAAACGGAGGGAGTATATTGTATCACTTACATTCATCACTAATTTAGGATATAAAATATTTCATTTAGGACACGTCATACCGGCATCTACCATACTATGACAAAGATGACGTATAATACCTCTTTGGGGTAAAATATATATCCATTCGAGAGAACTATGCAATTCGAGTGGACATTTCAAGAAAGGTTTATAGAGTAAGTATATGCAAAAAAATGTAATCACATCACACTAATCAGAGATATAGTCACAAGCTCATGTCTAGGTGATCAACTCATTTTATTCCCTTTAGAACCCTAAAGCGGATGAAATAAATAAAATTACTAATATAGATATTTTAAGAAAAACTTAATATCACATACTTAATAACTTAGCATAAAATTACTAATATGGATGGATGGATATTTCACCTCGGATCCAACCAACTCACTAACCCACCCGTTCACTTTTTACCCATCGGGTTTTGCCCAATTTTCTCTGGGGGGGTGGGGGTGCGGTTAAAGTGCAGGTGAAATTGTCATCTCCCCATTGGCAAAGTGCTCATATTAGTATGTATTCAGACGTCCTTCCACCAATCTCATAGTAGACCTTCCCGTCCATATTGCAGTGCTTCTGGGTATAGGAGACCGCTCGCCTTTTGGCATCCATCAACAACATGCTTTCCTCCGATGCAACGCCACATAAGTCGAGCAAACAATCTCTCTCGTCGTACCACTTCTTCCATGAGCCCGAGACACCATACTCCTCCATCACCCACAGTTCGAAAGTCGTTGAGATGACCATCAGGACTGCCAGCATACCTCGGCATTTGAAAATCACTGCTCTGATTGTTTCAAATTCGTACCTCCTCCGGTTGAATGCTTGTGGGAGGACCATTTCTGTGAACTTCTCGCGTTCACAATCAAACATCAACAGCCTGTAGTACTCTGTGGGTTTATACCAATTGCGCTGCTTATGCTCTTTCTTTTCCTTTCCGACTTTGTAGGCGGACACGATCCAATGAATGGTCCCGTTCATGAAGAAACTGGCCTCCGTGATGACCCTGCCAGGTCGGATCCTAGTGGTGGAAACTGCCTTCTTCCAGACGTCGTCTTGGGGTGAGAATACTTGGTAGCCTAGCAGCACGCGGCGCTTGGGGCTGGGTTTAAGCTGAATAGGAATCCAAAATCTAATAACCCTGAGATCATCTTTACGGCTGTGGAACCCGAACCCTATGGCGTGTACATAGTGGCTACTATCATGGCATTTGAAAGGCAAGGTGGGGATCTTGACATACTTACGGATGGTAGGGTTCCAAAGGATTGTGGGGGAGGAGGGATCCCCTGAGGAGGAGGTAAGACACACAACGCCATGGATGGCATCGATGAAAATCAATTGGCTAGGAGGTGAATTATAGCGGTGGCACATATGGAAGGGAAATTCAACAAATGGAAGGCGGCGGAACCAGTTGTTGCAGTGTTCGAAACTAGGGGCCACTTGATCGGGATGATAGAAAGCATACGAGTGAATCGTGCCGATTCTATTTAATGCAATGTAGGATTTATGGGTTGCTGGTATGGAGGAGGACTGGTGCAGGTGATGGGTGATGAAGGTATGGGATGAGATAACAGAGTTCCATGACTTACAAACGCATCGCATTCGGGCTAACGTTTTAACAGGCAATCTCTGGAAGATCTCTATCAATAAATCATCGCCCATGTTGCTAGATTTCTCCGACAGCAGCTGATCAATACAAGTCCGCTTCGTTATCATGCTTCCAAATTCACACCCAAATCAAGATGTATAGAATAGAAACCCATCACTGTCAACCAAACGCCTGCAATATACACCGCCAGAGAGCATTAAAATAAAATAAAAAATCTGCTTTCCACCTCTAACTACAACTCATCTTTCTAAACCCATACAAATTACAACATAAATCCCGCATGAAATCAACAATTAGAAGAATCACAGAGAAAAACTATTCCGCCCTATAAATGACTGCTCAATTTCACTAGACAAAATTATCATCTACTTCTATCTTAAACCCTGTCAATAACAGATCGATTGCTCAATTTACATTGAAGAGCCACAGGGGCAAATAAAGCCTAGATCTTTATAAATCCAATCACGCATTAAAAAAACAAATCCAAGCCTAGATCTTTGTAAATAGCAATTATAAAATTCAAACATAGTAGAAGGGATTGTCCAATTAACCTAGGAAATTAACAACGGTTGGATGACTGAAAATAATCCACAGGCACAAATAAAAAAGCCTGGGTCTTTCTACAGCATAAACAAACCCAGAAGTAATTAGCAATTAGACGATTCATTCAATAGAAAGATTGCATAGATTTAACGCACCCGAAGAGTCGCGGCAGAGAAGGGCAGCCAATTATAAAGCCTGGCGTAGATCTTCTTCTTCTTAAACGCAGATCTGGGAGATCGCAGTTGAGCTGCTCTGTTCAACACACCAGATGCAAAGCTGAGAGACAAGAGTACAAGTACAAAACTTAGGCACGTTTGCACGTGAAGATGGATTCAGATTTCAGAGTGCTAAGCGTCGGAATAATGGGCCGGGGTGGGCCGATAGGCCGGGTCACGTATTTGGGTGAACCTAGTCTCCAATCCATACATCTTTCATCTTTCGATCTACTTTGAAATCCACAAGTCGTATTTTCATACCACTAGTATCGGGTACCCGCGCGGGTTTGCGCGTTTTATTAATAAATTATATTTTATTATGTTAATCTGTTTGAAATATTTTTTATTAAATTTTATGCTTGAAATATTTTAATAAAACGTTCAATCAATTATAAAATAAATTAAATTAAAATCTTGTTAGTTGAAATTGAATATACAACTCAGAGGTTAATTTCACTTATGTGTCGCTTGCCCTTTTAACCATATCTAAAACGGGATAATCCATGGAATGTTTTTGTGAAACACGTACAATTTGTCATACAGATACTTGATCACCCTATTTATATATTTTGATAAAAATATTTTATTGTTCATTATATAATTAATTAATATAAAAAATCTTAACATTAATTACATAAAAGCGTCATGGCATACCAAAAAACAAAGTCCATTAGGTATATTCACTCTCCAACTCTCTTCATCCAAACTTCAAATTAGGTCTCCTCCTCCTCTAAATTCAAACAATTATATATTGATTTAAATTAGGTTTGCCCTTAACGATGAAATTCTTAAATATCACATATACATTGGATTTAGTTAAAACGGTTGAATATTTATAAAAAAAATCTTAATTAAGTTATAAGGTTATATTGGATAGATTATTTGATCTAAAAAGATAAAGTTTTTACTTAACTATATTGGCTTATTAATTGATGTGGCTCAAAAAGATAATACCATTTTAATTTAGAATATGACACGTATGTAAAAAGGCCTTAAATATTTTATTATTGCAGCGTTTTGGTTGATAATACTCCGTTCTTTTTCTTTTTTCTTCCTTCCTATGTTCCTTCTTCTTTTTTCAAAAAAAAATAAAATAAAATTGTATACCAATTGTGGAAGATTAGATGATATATCAATTTCTTTTTTTGAGTCGAAATGACGGTTTTGCCGATTAAAAATCATCTATGATATTTTATGTAACATAATGTTACGTTCACAAAAATATTTTAGATCAAAATTATTAAATAAACCTATTTTCTGGATTAACTTATATTGGATAGATTATTTGATTTAGAAAGATAAGTTTTTACCTAACTAATTTGCCTTACTAATTGATGCGGTCCAAAAATATAATACCACTTTAATCCAGAAAATGACACGTAAGCAAGAATAATCCCGCTTTAATCCAGAAAATTTTGTACCCGTGAGGTCGCGCCAGTGACCTCTGTTTTAGTAGATTACTAGTATTCAGAACCCGCCCGTTGTGCGGTTTTTTAATAAATTTTATTATATAAAACATCTTTGAATTAATATAAAATTGCTACCCCATATAAAGTAAATATATAGTTTTCAGTTGTGCTAAGTTTTTACGTGACATTTTCTGGATTAAAATTGTGTTATTTTTGCATACGTGTCATATTTTGGATTAAAATGGTGTTGTCTTTTAACATACTTTTTATTTATTTTTGGGCCACATCAATTAATAAGCCAATATAGTTAGGTAAAAAACTTATCATTTTAGATCAATAATCTATCTAATATAACCTTATATCTTAATTAGGTCTTTTATAAATATTCAACTTATATCTTAATTAGGTAGAAAACTTATCGTTTTAGATAAATCTATCTAATATTATTCATGCCAATTTAACAAAATATTTATAATACATGTCAAAATATTTAAAGTGAATATTTATAATACGTTAGATAATACCATATGTTCATTTATATTTACATTGATCTATGTCAAAAATATAAACTAACTCCGGCCGTCTATGCAATTCCACTGCTCAAGTAATGAATACAAATCTTTTTGCATCATTCATTTTAAGAATATGTTTATTAATGAATATTATACCAAACATATATAGGATTTTATATTTTTATTTCATCAAATCCTTAATGTATATAAAATTAAGTGTATTTTGATATGTAAAAACCTTATAATGACCAAAAGTGAACGCATAAAAAAGGAGTCGATCAGTATAAATTAGATTTAAAAGCATATAATATAAAATAAAATGTTCAATTTCATTTTTTTAATAAATAAATAAATAGGGTATTGAAAGTTTTTTTAATAAATAAATAAATAAGATGTTCTGTATAATAAAATTTATTTAAAAAAATCGCACAACGGACGAGTAATAAACAATATGATTTATAAAATTTATGTTTTATCCAACATAGAGTCTATTAGTAACCTGTTTTTTCGTCTATTAGCAAGATGACTTATAAAAAATTACACTTGGATCCTTTTTAATTTTTACAAAATATTTACGATTTGGATCTTATTTTAAGCAACATTAAAAACCTAGAAATTAGAAATCCAATTCCGTAAACTAACCTTTCACCCTACAAATCATGAATCAATTTGAGGGGAAAAGAAAGAAAAAAAAAGTGACGAATTTGTCGGAAGAATATCGAGAGATCATGGGCAAAGGGCCATCCAATTTTACATTGAGATTAAAGATGTTCAACCATTTACAATAATATAAATGCATCTTCAATATTTGGGTCTAGCGAAAATCCTTCCATAATTCTATAATTCTACACTTTAATCTTCCGTTAGAAACTTACATTACCCAAAGCAAATCATTCATAAACAATAGATGAATCCTAACCTCCACGCTCTTTTTCTATTATATTTTGAAATGTAATAAATCCCAAATTATTGACCAAATATTTGGATAGATTATTTGATCTAGAAAGATAAATTTTTTACCTAACTATATTGGTTTATTAATTGATGTGGCCAAAAAATGTAATACCACTTTAATTCAAAACTATACCTCTTGAATATAAAGCTATTGCATACACCTAGTAGGATCTACATATGATGAATATAGTCAAAACTATACCTCTTGAAGCGGCGAATCTTGATTTGCAACTATTGAAAGTTGTTGAACCGGCTAATGATATCGAAGGTTTCGTGTTTGATGATGACTCGTAGATTAGACTATATATAGGAAATACAATATTCTATCTTAAACCATTAATTAATTATCTATTCAATACAAAATCATATGAGTTATATATATCTACACAAATATATTCAATTTCATCTAAAAATGATAAATTTTCCAACTATGTAAGATATAAGGTTGAATATTTATACAAATATATTCAATTTCATCTAAAGGATAAATTTTCTACCTAATTAAAAATATAAGGTTGAATATTTATACAAATATATTTAATTTCATCTAAAAAGATAGAATGTTTGACAAAGATTTAATTTGACAAATATATTCAAATTACGATGAGATAAATTGGAAAAATATAATCTCCAACGTACCGACATTCAAGTTGACTTGCTTTCAAGTATAGGTTTATGAACAACCTACCTATATTAGGCTATTAGTACTTGGATCGGTTTTTTATATATATTATTATATTTGATTAGTTAGATTGGATATGTTTTGAACCATATATTAAGTGTAATATATATTTATTTAATTAAAATATAAGGTTATATTGGATAGATGATGTATCTAGAAAGATAAGTTTTTTACCTAACTATATTCGTTTATTAATTGATGTGGCCCAGAAATATAATACCACTTTAATCCAGAAAATGACACGCAAACAAAAATAATCCCGTTTAATCCAGAAAATTCCGTGGCCGCGAGGTCGCGCCAGCGGCCTCTGTTTTAATATTTTACTAGTATCGGTACCCGCGCGGTTGCGCGTTTTGTTAATTAAATAAATAAAAATATATTTAATTTATATTTTCTTTAACAATAAACTAAACTAAGAGTATATTTAGTTCAGATCAATATATAATGAATTGAAAATCAATATATCAACATATAAATATAGTCTTACTCTTTAGTAAAAGAAGCTTTTTTTGTCATAAATGAGGTGGAATAAATGAGAAATATTGAAGATTTAAAAAAGAAAATAAATACTCTTTATAAGAATTTAAAGAGACTAAAAAGAAAATAAATAATATTTATAAGAAGTTAAAGAGACTAATTTTATAAGTACTAATACACATTCAAAAGAAGATAAAAAGTATAATGAAATATTGAAGATTTAAAAAAGAAAATAAATAATATTTATAAGAAATTAAATAGACTAAAAAGAAAATAAACAATCTTTATAAGAAGTTAAAGACATTGATTTTACAAGTATTAATTAATACACATTCAAAAAAAAAGATAAAAAAGTATAATTAATGTAAATAAAAAAATTTGTTACTATTTTTAAAAAAGTGTTTTAGTATAAATTATATATAAATTCATCATACATTTAAAATTTTAAAATATTAGTAATAAACATGGTAGAAAAGTAAAAAATTTACGTTTGTATTTGAATTTAATAAGAGTTTAATACATGAGTAGGAAATATAATAAACTCATTACAAATACATTTTATGTGGTAACATAAAGAATTTAAGATCATTTATTAAAAAAAATTGTTAGCTTAAACATATATAAAATTCTTTGATAGTAAAATTGATAGACTCGTGCGTAGCACGGGGTTGTCCACTAGTAAATAGTAAATTATGTTGGATTGAAATTAATACTTCAAATTTTCTTAAATAAATAAAATATTTATGTATTGATACTTCAAAAGACTTTTTAAGATACAAATAAAAAGTACAAAAATCATAGAATAAATTAAAATAAGGTTTAATTAATATAAGGGCTTACCTCTTCATCCAAGAGAACTATTCCTATATCTTCTTTCTCCGTTTTCTTCTTCTTCACAGTTCACAATCGTATCACACAAACTTTAATGACCCAATCACTTATGTCTGTGTTAATTTCATCAACCTTATTGTATACATTCGTCATTATAACAACTATTATTAGGCGACAATCAATCAAGGGTCCTTTTCTAGCTTTCCTTATAATAATGTTTATTTTAATTATAAATCTAAGTTCATGAGATTATGTACGATTAGGAGATTGTGATATGAAATTTTATCTTAATTATTCAATATAATATGATTAATAAAAAACTTTTCATATATAAAAACATAATAATTCAGATCTAAATTATTTATCAGCATTTTAATTTTAGGATGTAATATATGAAGAATAATAAAGTGAATAAAATATTTATCAATTAAATATGAATAATTTGTTATATACCTGAAGTTTGTAACTATCAAGTGAATAATCAAGTGAAGTTTTAGATAAAATTTGTTATATACGTGATAAAGATTGCTGTGAAAGGCATGCTTTTAAAAAAATCAAATTATCACTCTAAATCAAAGTTATTTAAATATGAATATGAATATTTTCTTGTTTAACAGCTCATTTTTTTTCACTAAAAAAAAACTCAATTTTAATGATTATAGTTAATCGATGTTAAGATATTTTAGGGAAAAAAATAATACAATATAGAGAAAAAATTTATATGTAACTATATTATATTCAATCTTGACCAAATATTAGATGACAGCTTTAATACATTAATAGATCTCATGATGGACAAAACCCTCAAAAGTCAAAACAAAGGATATGTACGTGTAAACTGTAAAGCACCATGAATTTACCAGCTTTAATACATTTATACATGATGGACAAAAACCTCAAAACAAAGGGTATGTGTAAACTGTAAACTAACCTTGTGAAAAAAAGGCTGTTTCCGGCTAATAGGAGGGAATTGATCGATGTGCACGGTTTTAACTTTGACAACCACACAAGTCTCTGAAGCTTTCCCCTTGCTATTGCGGAATCCATTGGAGTCAAAAGAGTTGTCCACGACCTCAATGTAGAGAACCCGATCAGAGAATTTGGCATCGTTGAAGGCAAACTCGAAAGTCACCCTCCGACGACCTTTACCTGCCTTCGTATCTGGAAGGGAGGCTCATCTGTGGAGAGCCAAATTTTTTTGAAATTTGATTCTTAATAAAAAAAAAAAACAGAAATTTAAGGAACACAAAGCAAGGGAGAAGGATCGAAAAAGATACTAACTTGATGAACAGTTCGATTATTGGAGTACACAATGAACGGAGGTTTCTCGATCATAATCTACTCGCAGTAAGGGAGAAAGGGATAGTTGGAATTTTGTGTTTATGCAGACGCAAGTTCTATAGGGTTTGGTTAATATATCTTTTAAACTTGGTTAATATAGGATTTGGTTCAACAAAATCGTTTATATTTTTATATTTGATTTATTAGTTAGATTGGATATGTTTTCAACAAAATCGTTTATACTCTAATTAAAATATAAGTTATAAGGTTATACTGAATAAATTATGTAAAAAGATAAGTTTTTAGCTAACTATATTCGTTTATTAATTGACGTGGCCCAGAAATATAATACCACTTTAATTCAGAAAATGCCACGCGAGCAAAAATAATTCCGCTTTAATCCAGAAAATTCCGTGCCCGCGAGATCGCGCCAGCGGCTTCTGTTTTAGTATTTGATATTATATATTATATATAGATATAGATATAGATAGATGCTATTGAGTTTATATAGGACTATATTATATATTATATAGGACTATATTTTATATAGGTAAAATAACATAACGGTACATATATATTATATTTTAACATGTTAAAAATAATTCACAAAATAATATTTGGTGAAATATTTTGTCATATAATGAACTATTCTATCGACAATTATGAAATCTACTACTATGGCTCGATCGGCAAAGCGCCATTGAATTTGGAGTGATATATAGGTCAATTACGGTATATAACATTTGATTTTAAAAATAATCTCTACAAACATTTTTCAGTTGCCAATTAAAATTTGATTTTAAAGTATACTTATAGGATTATACATAGATTTCTTTTGTAAAATTTTATTTGAAAAAAAAACTAATTAAGATATAAGGTAATATTGGATATATAGATTATTTGATCTAGAAAAATAAGTTTTTTACCTAACTATATTGACCTATTAATTGATGTGGCCCAAAAATATAATGCAACTTTAATCCAGAATATGACACGCAGGCAAAAATAATCCTGTTTTAATCCAGAAAATTTTGTGACCACGAGGTCGCGCCAGTGACCTCTGTTTTAGTATTTTATTATATATAGATAGATATAGATATAGATATAGATATAGATATAGATATAGATATAGATAGATAGATTATTATATAGAATATAGATTTGACCTAGTATTTTTTTAACTACGTTAATAAATATATATGTCATTCAAAAAAGTCTATTTTGTCATTCATATATATCTTACTTGGTTACACAATTAATTTTAATATATATATATATATATATATATATATATATATATATATATATATATATATATATATATATATATATATATATATATATATATATATATATATATATATATATATATTATTTTTTTAATCAACCATGCATTAACTTAAATACACAATTTAATTCATTTGAACATCTTCTTTTTCTTTTTTTTTTTGTTTCTAAAGGAGGGCATTACCCTTCATTATTGCATAGCATAGTTTGTCATCCCTTGGGAAGGGCCGAAGGGATTTGGTACAACTTATCACGGAGACACTCCGGAATAGTAAAGAGATGGTAGAAGGGATCATCTAACTGAATTGCCCAATTTGCTAGAATGTCTTCCTCCGTGTTAGCTTGCCTTCTCACATGTCGAACTTGTATTTCCCAATTCGCGCTAATCATGATTCTCCTGCACTGATTTACTAAATGAAAGTTTGCTTGGAATTCCTCTCCTTCTCCAGGCTGCAACAGAGTGCAAAAATAAGCACAGTCGGTCTCCAAACCGAGCTTTTGAATACCCATTTCTCTTGCCATAATAAGGCCATGAAAGATTGCCCAACCTTCAGCCGTCTCCGACGAGCAACTCCCACACTTGAAAGCATAAGCCCTGAGAAACGCGCCCTCGGAATCACGAAACAAACCCCTAACTCCTGCCAGCCTCGGGTTACCTTTGGACACCCCGTCCGTATTCAGCTTAATCCAACCATGCTCCGGAGGCGACCATACAGTGGGAGACTTCGTGCCTTGTTGTGGTCTTGCTTCAATCCTCGTCTCCTTCCTTTGTACATCCAAGTATGACGAAACATGCCTCCAAACTCACAGGAGAGACCTTTCTACCTTATCTACTCCCTTAAAAACCAGTTCTTTCATAATCTTCCATGTTAACCACAACATGGTGACGAAGATGGAACTCCACCACCTATCACGGCTCTGAATATTGGGCAAAACCCACTCTCGTATGTCCATAGTAGAGTAGAATGCTGGGGCGAGATTTCCCACTCCGCCAAACCCTCTTTATTACACTGCAATCGCGGAGGAGATGCAGGCTTGTTTCTTTAGAGTTACACCACGGGCACCCCGCGTTGTCGATGAGGTGCCGACGTTGACGATTGGAATTGCACAACAATGCATTGTGAGCAGCGATATAACTAAAAGAAGGGACTCACTGCTACACCTGGAGCTTCCAAATATGCTTCCAAACTGGCGAGGGGTTGCTCCGATCCTTTCTTATCTGCTGGATTGCCGAAGCCGTCGAGAACTTCCCGTTATGCATGTGTCCCCAAAGTCCCAAACCAGGTGGTCTGTCGCTTATGGACTCGGATTCACCTTAATAGATTGTAGCTTGAGGAGAATCTCCGCCGGAAGATATGGGTTTAACGCATCCCAATTCCAATCCCCTCATTCCCATACCTCGGCCACGGTGGCGCCCACATCTCCCTCGGGTACTTCTTGGACTGCGCATTGTAACAACGGAGTGGTCTTGTAGCCATTTGTGTAGCCAAAAGAGCGCCGCATTTCCATTGCCAATGTTTAAACGAAGCCCTGAGGCCGGAACCTCTGCGCCATTTAGTATGCCCTTTCATGTCACGTCAAAAAAAAAAGAAAAAAAAAAAGAAAGAGACTTGTTTACATCAATTTGCTATGATATTATATTATTAAGATACGATTAGTTTTGTTAAGTATCCGAAGGTTGTTCAAAGTGATTTATTTTAAATTTTCTTATCATAATGATAATTTTACTATCAATCATAATATTCCATTTTGAAGCCCAATTTTCACCGCTTTTCTATAATATAATATATTAATATATGATATTCAATTAATTATTTTCAATTCCTAAAGAGGCTTAAAGAAACGGAAGTTTGGTTTTGATTATTTAAAATTTTTTATTTATAAGATTTCACCATTTTGATAAGTAACACGTATCATTATATATATTTCTTTTGAATAAAATGTCATTATGATAGTAAAATTCATCTAACATTTTTAATACTAGGTATTTGGGGGCGCGCTCCGCACGCCGCGCCTCGTGTTTACGCTATAGGATCGAGCTCTTCCCCCTACGGAGTTGGGTTTCAAACATTTCCAAAGCATTAGGAGATATTCAGGAGTTAGATGAGATCCCACTGGTGCCAAAGACCCCATCATAGGTTGAGCTGGAGGATGATGAAATATCCATAACTTCAAGAGAAGAGTGAAAGCATTAGAAAACACAGCGTGAGAGTTGACTTCTTCCCCAGTCACATGTGTCCGTGATTGCTTGGGTGAACATGATCCAAAAACCTCGGAAATTGGCATCAATGTGGCAGCCAGCTGCGGAACCTGATCGAGGAGGGGGGAATATGAGATCATTCCTAAGTCCTAACCATAACACAACTTTGAAATCTTCAAAACAAAATTTAAGTCTTACTCCGTATAATTTATCAGCCAAGAGATTGAGCAAAGTAGGAATTATCTAGGTTTGAGCTAGTAAAACAAGTGATGGAGTTGCACAGTCCCACTCCAAAACTACTGCTAGAAATCTCACTACAACCCACTACCTACCTATAAAACTTTCACATCCTCAGGGATTCTAGATTTTTAGAAACTTTTGTTTATGAATATGTGGCCTGCCTTTTGGATGATTGCACTAACAAAACTTTCCTCTTTAATGGTTGCAGAAATTCTTCTGTGGTGGAACATTTATATTCGGTCCTGATGTTGCATCTCTTTTCCTCTCGACGTTCTTAATTGCTGCCCCTGCAATCGCTTTCTGTATAAATATCTATTTGAAGACGAAATGGTATCCTGTAGTGGTTGTGGGTGCAATCCTTACCTTCTTGGTGAGTTCACTTTCTTGACTGTCATTTATATAACGCCATTTAATTAATCTGTATTTGGTAAACTGTGGCTTTCATTATAATTTATATATATGTGCTTTATTACCGGGCCTTATCAACTACCTTATCAAATAAATGTATAGTATATTGGCTTGTTGAAGTCTGTGAATCAAGAGAGAAAATTTGATTCAATGAATGCCTCCTTTTGCAGAATTTAACCTTTCTCTACATGACCTCTGGAGAGAGATCCAGGAATTGTTCTTAGAAATGCAAGACCTCCCGAGCCAGATGAGCTTGATTTAACAAACCCGTCTATGGAGTGGGTCAGTGATAAACGAAGGATATTTTAGTAAACGGTCACACTGTGAAGTTGAAGTTCTGCGACACGTTTCTTCTGCATCGACCTCCCCGAGCTTCCCATATTGTTCTATTTACAACAGCTGTGTCCAGAGATTTGATCATCACTGCCCATGGGTTGGTCAGTGCATCGGACTTGTAAGTTATTTTGCCTGCAAACTTCGATATTCTCATGGCTTTGTTCTTCATGTCTTTACCTGTCAAATAACCCAACTCATGCCTTCTAAAATTGGTGTTTATATATATACACTAGTAGATTATTGTTGGAAACTAATTTCCTTTATGTTCTTTGCTGCAGCGAAACTATCGGTTCTCTTTTACATGTTTATTTCAACTGCAACTTCTTTGTGCATATACGTACATGTGTTCTCCTGGATCAGTCTTCACCCCCAAAATGATAACATTTTGAAGGCTATGGCACACGATATTCTCTCAGATATTCTAATTGTGTACTGCTTTGTAGCTGTGTGGTTTGTGGGAGGCCTGACAGTGTTCCATTTCTATCTGATTTCGTAAAACCAGGCAAACAACCGAGTGCTCTTTTGGGTTGCTAGTTTGTAGACATTTTCACAAAAGCATAAAACTCTTGAATTCGTTGTTAAGCCTGTTCATAGATTAGGCAGCCGAAACTGATGATGTTCAGTGCGATTATACCAAGGTTGATGGTTTTTTGTTCCTACGTGTTTTACTTGCAGACTACATATGAGAATTTCCGCTGCCGATATGATAGGAAGGAAAACCCCACATTCTTTGAATAATTTCCGAGCGCCTGCAATGATAGATGAACCGCCACCAATGCAACCTACTTCAGCACGTTTTGTAGAATAGATCCATTGCCAGCCCAAAGGAGAAAATAGACATTGAAATGGGTTCTGCAGGAGACGGTGATTATTCACTTCCGAAAATCTTGCGGAATTTGGACTATGACTATGTGGAGGGAAAATTTAAAGAGTAAGGTAGGTGGAGACGGTGATTTTGAAGATCCCATATTTGTTGAAGGACCCAAGCATTACTGATCTTCAAACTCAATTGTCGAGGACGTGGATGAAAAATACAGTCAAAGAAGTGATCCCATTCACAGCGAGACCGGTGTCTATCACAATGAGAGGCATATTTCTCTAGCAGAGAGGTACACTTCTTACTTCAGCTGTCTAAGATCTTTGAAAATGAAACTTCATTTTATTTCATGAACTATATATAGGATTTCTTTCGCCATTTTACCATTTGTATCCTTATGCACGGCTTCTGAATTCTGATTGATGGTTTCTTTCTGTGACAGGCATAGCAAAGAAGCACCGCGCTCTATAGCAATGATACTTGATATGGAGCTGGACTTCAAAGAGTTCCCTATCATGCATATAAGAGTGTATACTGTATATGTTCGACATAAAGACTGAAATGAGAAGCGGTGCAACATTGCGACTACAGATGATACAAGGCCAAGACAAAAGGAAGCAGCAGTGCTTCATATCTGGATGCTTCCTGGTTTTCTTTTTGGTTTCTTGAACTGAGTGAACCTTGAAAAGTGAAAACAACTGTATCTTAGATTAAAGTTGAAGTTTGTAGGCACCTATAAATTCCCCCCCCCCCCCTACCTATTTTCGGCTCCTTTCCTTTCACTCTCTGTGTAGAAGAACCATGAAATGTTCAAAGGACCAAAACTTGGCAATCAAACTTGTTAGTGTTGTAGGTCTTTTTTCCCAGAACATTACCTGTTGTGCTACTCTTGAAAATGCAAACCCCCCTTCAAAAATGTCAACTTCTGATATGTGACTGCATTTACGCATAAGGTTCATGTGGCTAGCAACTCTTGAGCTTAATTCACACTGATCCTATAGTCTCTGTATTGATCAATTCGGAATGAATAATGTGTATTGATAAATTTACTGATAAAGAGCTTATAACGAATACGAAACTTTGCATTGCCGGCAAAGGAACACAGAAATCACCAAAATGAACGTAAGAAATCAGGAGGAAAAAGAGCCAAAAGCAAATGGATGCTAAAAAAATGGTATCCTCTTTCTCTTACTGATCTCATTATAGTTATCATGCCAAAGTGGCTATTCACAATATTTCTCAAATCTTAGTTGACTCTCCTGATTTTCCTATACAAAGTGACATATGCAGTAATGTGTACCAGCTAATTCCAACCCTTTCCAATTTACAAAGCTGTATAAAAAAAATTATGAAGGGCAATTTGAAGGAGGCTAACCTGCAAATGCAGCAGCTTCTATAAAACCACCTGATGAAATCCATCCTGCCCAGTGTTCATGAATGTTGAGCTCTGATTTGGAGCACCCGTCGCTGTTGATTTTTTTGGTCCACCCTCCAGACCACTGTAGTCCAGGTTTTGCAACATAGGCGGGGTACTTGCCGCACTACCCAGCTTGGTAAATTTCTTACCCATTTCAACATCAAAAGCGTCCTTGAAACGCATGGATCCTTCTGCATAATAGGTCGGGCTAGCTTCACCATCTGGACACTCCTCTACAAGCACCCACTCCCTGAAGTTCACTTTGGGTCGCAGGGGTTCTCACGAGAAAAACTTGTTCGAGGTTGTTTGCAATGCCCAAGTTGTATGGATTCTTATTCGTCGTATCTTCGTCGGAAGTTCTCATATGTTATCTGCCATAAGAGGAAAAACAATCCAATGAAAATGGGATCAGATTGGAAATTTACCATTCCATATTAAGGTTAAAAATTACCTGATTTGTGCACATGTGATAGAAATGGAAGACGGTGAGACCTCCAACAAACCAGACAATCACAAAACAGTAAACAAGGACAGCAGAAAGCACATCATCTGACATTGTATGCCAGATATTGCCCCCCCTTGTAGTTGCGCTGCAAAACCAGACATGATATGAAGAAGCTCCGTTCACATTCAACATGTAAAGAAAGAAGCAATACGATAATGAATGGAAAATCTTTCAGGGACTTACCAATCCAATGCACTGTCCCACCCAAGGACAATGGTGATCAAATTTTTAGGCACAGTTGTTGCAAATTGAGCAAATAAGACCTTTTATTAGCAAATGTAAACCATAATATATATTCAGATCCTGAAAGTATCTGCCTCTCCCAAGTCCTCAAAAGTTAAAAATGAAGCTCTTTAAAATTAACAATTAAAAAATCCTCACGCTTTGCTAGTTGCTGCAGAAGGAGTCACTACGTAGCTACATGGAAATATAGAACTTCCCTTAAGACTTGGACTATCTTTGTAAGCCACAAAAGCCTAAACAAATTCAATTCAATGCACAATGTGCAATACTTACCTCCATTGTTGATGCATTATCTTCAACAACATCATAATTTGTTGAGGCTCGAAATGCCTTTGTCTTCTGATCCACTTTTGCCGATGTGTATGCTGCAAAATGCAAATAAACAATAGTCAATAATGCGCAGGAAGAAGCTGCCAACACTAAGACAAATAAACAACATAATCTAGGTTAGCAGGATCACAAAATCTTAATAAACCCCTTCGAACAAGGAAGAAACAACAAATAGGAGATTCGTACAGCTTAGGCTACAAGTTCAATTTAATTTTATTTAACACATGAAAAATCTAAAAACCTACCCCCTCCGTTCCAAAATAAATGTCGTTTGTCCTTACATGCACGCTTTTTAAGAAGGTAAAAACACTATAAAATATTATTTTTTTAATCAATCTTTTTTAATAATTTCATACTTGTTAGTTATAAGTATGAACTTATAAAAACAAATTCGTTAAAAAAATAATATTTTATAGAGTTTTTACCTCATTAAGATGCGTGCCGAACGGAGGGAGTATTAAGTAGAATCAAAAGAACGGAACTTTGATAAGAAACCAGGTTGAACAAAGAGAAGGAATATGAAAACAAACCATAAGTAGCGTAACCGGAAGCAGCAACAGCTCCAGTGAATGCACCGAATAAGGTGAACTTAAGAAGCTTGCTCAAGACTCATGATCCTGAGGCCGGCGGGGGCGGCGGAGACGGAGGAGAAATGAGTCTGACACCTAGCTTCAATTCTAATAAAGAAATCATTAAAAGTCTAAAGGCGAAGGCATAAAGATCCTTAATCAGATGTGTTCTAAAAGACGAGCACATAATGAAAAAAAATGTAACTTTGTACATTATCAGAATTTGGCCCTTAAAAAAGTGTAGATGAGTGAGTCTCAAGTCCTAACAACTCTTTTTATCCCTCTATCAACAAAAGGTTTAATTATCAATAGCAGGCTTCTATCCAAATTTGTCCAAACATATCAAAGAAGGAGAAGACACATAAATAAATTAGCTTTTATCCTTTACCATCTTTTTCTTGTCATCTAGCAAATGCATTAGCTAGATAGTAGATCTCGAGAAGTTCATTTCTCCACTTTCCTTATCTGTGTTTGCTGGCTTAACTCCTTCCCTATAGCATGCGAAGTCGTAACATAAATGCTTGGCTGCTAAAGGAATCATATTTGATCTCCAATGTATAACTAAGGGGATACCTTGTAAGGATAAGATTCCCCTTGCAAACAAACCAGATGTGACAAAATGCGGGTGCTTGTGACATAACATAAAGCGACTTACTTGACTTGAGTTGCGACATACCCCTGCAATGTAACAAACAAAGAACACTGCCTTAGGAGATTGCACATTAACCGCATATTTTGAAACATAATCAGGAGATTTTGCATTCATACCACCGATATCTATTATCAGCAGCTGCTCCCACTACCAATCTTCCGATCATGTTCCGGGAAATGAGTGTAATGATCCCATTCTCTATAGACTCTGCTTCAATGAATAGCTTTTGCGCATTCACCTACAAGAATGGAACGAGGATGTGAAAACAGTTACAGCAGCAACCTTTCTGAATGAACAAACTGGTGCCAGGTTGAGAGGTTTTACGGTTTTACCCCTGCTGTAGCACATAGCTTAATATATTCCTCCAAGGCTTCAAGCATTCCATTCCTCTCCTTTTCATGACGGCTCACACCCTCCGGTTTCCCCAATTTGCTGGCTGGAAAATTTCCGCCCACTTTAAGTCATCACAGTGCACAAACCACCCAAACCAATAGTAACAGACAGAAGTAAATACAGTGAAAAAGATGACAGCAACTCCCTCATCCACTGACTGGACTAAAAACCATTTCTGAAATCACTTCTTAGTATGAAGTTTTGCAAGTCACCTTACCAAATAGATGATGATAAGTGACTCAATTGCCCCGTAAATTTGGAAGTACCTTTTAGGTGTGTCTGACGCTCATGTTCCATAACGATGAAATAATTGACGAAGATAATAACCTGATATTCATTAATCACTCTGAAAGGAGGACTATGAAAGCTAGGCAATGTATGTGATGCGTTTATTTAATGTTCTAAGAAAGCTCTTAAATCTTGATCAAATTCATTAAAAAAAAAAAAAAAGATGATGATCATACCGTCTGCAAGGCACTTCACACGAGCTGACTTTGAACATTCCTATGAGTATTAAACCTTGATCAAATTCTTGCAGACCTTCAACACAATCGGCATGTCAAAGAAATCCGGGTGGTGGTCCCACAAAGACTTTCACCATCATTCGATCCCCATGAACGCTCGTGTATTTGATTCCTCATTATCCATCGTATCGGATTCGGTAAGCGTAACGAATCTCGTGTCCAGTTTCGAATCGAATCTTGTATCATGTAACATTGGACCAGAAACATTCATCTAAGAACAGAACTTACCGCACCATACTGCTGTCGCTCACTATCTGTTATGCCGTGCAAATAGTCTGAAAGACACAAATAAAGAAATATTGTTTAGCTCAATTTTTAGAAGATCTCTACTTTCAGAAGATGTGTAAATGTGCAACTTACCTGAATATGCCAAGTCCTTAAAAATCAGCAGACTGCGGGGCATGAGTAGCAAAGAGAAGTTATTGGAGGAGTCTACTTCCCTGTCAGTAGAAGTATCGTGTTCTGATGCAATTCCACTGAGTTCCAATTTTGAATGAAGAGTGAAATCCATCACCACAGGTGATCCAACAGACAAGATTGCTGCGGCTGGAAAATAAGCCAGTCCATCTTGGTGTGGCTGAATCAGGGAAGATCACAGTTGACCAAAATTCAGTGCATGAATAAAAAGGTGAGGGACAGTGAGGCTAAGAGAAATGAGACAAAAAATTCCCGGGGAAACTGAGGTTAAATAGAAATGAGAAAGAAAAATAACTAATTGAACAATGCTCCTGAACAAACCATGATCCCTTGGTTAGGAAGATATTCATTGATGAGCACATGGTTAGGAGCTGCAGGAAAGATTCCTGAATCCTCGTATATCTTGCAAGTTATGGCGGTTAACCATGTAGGTACTGCACACATGTCATTGTCACCATGTTAGAGAGAGAAACTTATTGAAACTTCTATAGGAAATTTTTTAATTATAAGTTACAACATCTACGATTCAAAGATGGTTACAACAAAATTATGATACTCATAAATTCATCTATCAATTATGGATGAAAGAGCAACACACACTCGGCAATCCAAGAGAACCAAACACCACGATCAAGATTCAATAATATCACAATTCACGGCTTTCATTGTTGAGGTATTACAAGTTTGTAGATGTTACACACTGGCTGTATTTACCCAAGCATAGAAATATCTACAATCCATTCTGTTAGGTTTTATGTGATTGAGAGAGAAGTTAAAGTGACTTAGGGCCTTTTGGCACAAGCTTATTAGAGCATTTTAAAGTGGTGTCTTTTTTGCAAATTTCAGAAAATAACATCTTTGTAAAACATTATAGAGTTTGCCATGCCGAACAAGAATTTCCTTTTTAAACCTATATATCCACAAAGGCTAAAATTTAGATATATCTCTAAAATTTCATCTATAATATAATCTTAAGCAATATTAATCTTTGGCATGCCAAACATGCCATTATTGGTGACATAACAAGGACTTTTGACTACAAATAGGGGATTAGCCCTAAGCCTTAGCGTTCGGAATGATACATGGTAAAGGGGTTATGCCTTAGGCCAGGTACTGTTTTTCACTCGTTTCAGGAAATATAGCAGTGGCCTTGAGCCACCTAACAGTACACCTTTCTGACCATCCACACTAAGAAGATGATTGTAACAGCAATTACTGAGAGTAAATGACTAATAAATCATTCAACGGAAGGACATATAGATGATGAAACGTGAAAAGGCAAAGATGGACAAACGACATCAAACGATCAAACATACAAAGACAGAACACAAAGAAAAAACCTAACAGCATGCCGGAGACAAGAAATCGATTGTGTTGAAGTCTATCATCTCACACAAACTAAAAGAAACAAACAATAGCTGCTTTACAATTTCAAATTAACCGCCGACACTTACAATCTTGACTAATTAGACCTTTCTCATGGACCACACCACCTGCAAATAAAAAGGGCCAAAACCGATGATAAGCAGACAAAAACTTCATCAAGGTAACAAAGAACATTGATGAAAGGGAAAAAGGGACTTACAGGCGAGTGGGGAAGGTGTGTGTACATGGAGTATCCGTATCTTCTTGCCTCCTGAGTTCTGCAAAGCCCAGATAACAGTTGACCGGTTCTCTTTGAGCTCTTTGCCAACAGCTACAAACAGATAATCATCAACAATGGCCGCCTTTGGGCTGCTGATTGAATTTGATCCTAATTCAGATGATGAATCAATCTCAGGATACCTTATTTTTCCAGATTCCAGTGGGAATCCGAGCACAGACATGTAAATTCACAACACACCCCTCAATTGAAACACAAATCAAAACCCTTGCTTGATTAGGGTTTAATTGGATAACGAAGTGGGTCGGTTTTTGGGCTTCTCTCTATCTCCGTCGGACCTTCGACAAGTTTGGAACTTCCCAGGGAAGTGAGGCAGGGAGGGAGGGAGGGACGGGTTTGTAAGAAAAGCAGCGTTATAATTATGTGAAATGAGACATTGAAATTACAAAATTACTGTAATAATTTTAAATTGAAACTACGAAGGGTAAATAAGAGATTACGCTTATGCTATGTTTTAAACCTTTGATTAAATCTTTTTTTGAGGAAACCTTTGATTAAATTCACTCACCCACACCCACCCTTTTTATAGTAGTAATTAGCCTATAACCCGCGTGGAGTAATTGCATAATATGTTTATACATCATTTAAACACATTGATTAATATGCTAATATTCTAGCGCTCACTTGTGACGCGCAAGATTTATAAAAATTTTATTCATATTTTTATGATCTAATCGAATTAATCAAATAGGTTTCATATCATATATCTATTATTGGTTATACGAAAGACAAATCGATCCGTTTATCCAACCATTTTCAATTTTTTCCTATAATATCACAAACTTCTATTGAAAAATACAAGGAACAACAATTGACAGAAATTATAGAAAGCACCCGAGAATCCAAGCCGAGATTGAGAATGGGGTCTGAGAGTTCAGCAGCAACAACGCACTTAGGACGATGTTGCCGCCATCGGCATCTCCTCCGACACAAAAGAAGAGAGATCCAAAAACAATCCAGAGCGAGAGAGAAAGACGGAAAACAAACCTTGAAGGAAAAGAAGATGTAGGAGAGTTGTTCATGTATCATTCCACAAGATGTAGGAAAAGAAGATGTTGTAAGTCTTAGTGCGAGTAATGGTATGTATTAGGAATCATTCAAATGAGTGGATGCTCAAAGCTGTTCATGTATCATTATATCACAACTAATACGACAAGACAGAAACATCAGTGATCAAGCATCCTAACATTCACACTGAATAAGGGAATGGGTTAAACGTGCAATGAAGGATGATGTAGATCATGTTTCATCATAGAGAAAATGAAAACGCATTTTATCCTCAATACAGGATAAATTCTCTTGGAAGCATGAAGCCATCTACCTTGCAACTTACAGTTTTAACCCAGAGCCCTTCAAGGGGGAAACTTGTATGCCATATCGCCTTCATGAGTAGCCTCTGTGTGCTTATCACTGTAAAAACTTACCATCAGTGATCATTTTCTTCTTAGCTCGGTCCTTCCAGATCTCTGGCCTGAATCAAAGTGAAAGATCAATGACAGGCAATGAAAAAGATTTCAGGGGCTAAGCATCCACAGTTTTTGACATGTGCTTGACAAATAAGCCACTTATGAAGACGTAATTAAGAACCATAAACCATGAACTGCAATTGTCGACCTACTAAGGAAAAAGAAACATAAAGCAAAAAGGAACTTCATTTATTCAACAAAACCTACGTCAGTTTCCTTATAAGACTTGACGACCAAGCAACTCCATTTACCATGCACCCACATCTTTTTAAGGGGGCCACAATGAAAAATCTTTTGATACCAAAGTTGTTCACACTTGCAACAGCTGCAATCATTAGAAAGGATATCAAATTTAAGATTCAATTCAAACCATCTAAATTTAAAAGTAAGGGTTCATCAACACCCCCTCAACTTCAGACAGAGTTACAAACGGTGCTCCTAAACCTTATTTGCTCCATTAAAGTCGACGTAGCTACAAATAGGTCCCAAAAGTTTTTGTTTTTGGTAATGTATTTTTGAAAAAAATACTATGAAATCAAATTTCATATTTCGTAGACAAGTTTGCAACTTCTTCAAAATTCATGGACTATGGATGAAACCCTTGAAAGAACTCTGTTTAGATTACCTTGACCATGTAGAAATGTGGTTTCAGCCATTTGATGCACCATTCAATGCTATCTCACAGACCTTCCACAATTCGTTTGAAGCAGAAAGTAGCCAATGATTGACTGCTAATTGAGCTCTATTTTGTGAGATAGAACAACTGATATGATTATGCCCTTCACAATATATTGAATCATGTATTAAGAAGATGCATAGCAACATGGGACCATCATGATTTCGCAAAGTAGCTTTGTAATTAAAATGGAAAAAAAAAGCAGAAACAAAAGATTATGAATGAAATTTGAAATTAACTATGATCTTAATTTCAGGAATTGATATTAAAAGAATAAAAAATAGGTTAGGGAAGAATCCCTGAATTTAGAATAAGTTTGATCTAAATTTATGTAATTTATTTGAGAAAAAGGGAAGATAAATTCGAATGAAGAAATGACCATATTCATTTAAATATATGTGATTTTGAAATTTATTTATGTAATTAATATGGAAAAAAAAAGAAAAAAAAAAAGAGAATAGGAGATTTGAAATTGAGTGTGATCTTAATTTATGTAAATAAGGTTTAAAAATAAGATTATGTTAAGAAAAAATATGAGATTTTGAAAGATGTGTGACCTAGCTAGCTTTTCTAATTTCGATCCATTTCATACCTTAATAAGTTTATACTTTATATGTGTAAAGTATTTGAAAAAAAAATACAATGAAAATAAGTGCACAAACATATGAACCAACATACAATGGCCTTCTTTTATTAGCAGTAATGGAATTAACTCTTTCTGATCACTATTCCATATTTATGAATAAAAAACATATCTTAAGTTTCAGTTTACATGCTATGAATTTCATATTTATGATTACTATTCCATACGTACTAAATATCTAGTTTTTTTAAGTGCAAAATGCTCCTTATATATCACTCCCACAACACAATATCGTCATGAAATGAAAAGGCTTCTTTCGTAAAGATCCATTTTCGTTTTGCATAATCAACTGAAGATTGAAATAACTGAGAACATATGATCAACCGTGAATCCAGAAGAAGTTCCCTGGGTCGAGTGAAATCAGGACACGTTACAGTTTACATGCTATGAATTTCAAAGGTTCCTACCGTGGGAGTGATATGCATATTACCAATCTAATGTGAAAATCCGGATGTGCCTATAATGAATCAGTTCAGTACATTGTGTAGTTGGTCATAAGACAAGTCAGAAAAATACCTCCTTCAGGATCAAAAGTGATAGCATGACGAAGCACGTAATAACCAGAACTGTTGCATACTTTACCATGCCTCCTTGCGTTTGTGTTCTCTACGCCTGTGATTGGGAAGGCGAGATTTAATATTGGCTGACAAGTATAACACAATTGGGGGGGGGGGGAGAGAGAGAGAGAGATTGAACCTTTTCGAAGCTCTTTGAGTCCTTCTCAATTCATGCTGTGACATTCTGTATGTTGTGATAAATTTGATCAACAATAGTAGTGCAAGCTTCATTAAGAGAAATGAATTAAGATCTCAAACAAACCAGAATTTCAAGAAAATTGGAATAAAAAAAACAAAGTAAAAGCACAGCTGCACCAAAAAAAAATTAGCGCCAATATTTATCTTCTAATAACACCTCATTTCAACTTGCATAACATACCTCATTGAATATCCATTCCTGCACACTAGATTTCTGCAACAAAGATACAATTGAAAAGCAGTTCAACAACATCTTGTAAGTGCTCATGTCCTGCATCTGTCATGATGATGATGTAATGGATTTGGCTACTACTTAGGAGAATGTTTGTGTAGGCTTCAGGATTTCATGGATGGCTATGCGTGGTCATCCTCTTTTTGTGGTTAGACCCTCAGTCATCTATATATTTACCTATTCAAGAAGTGAAATATGTCATGTTATGAATTAGTTAACTTGCGAACAGATGAGGCTGACGCTATAAACTTTCCAAGCAATCAAGCATAAATTCAATAGGGAAGAAATTATGTTCTATGATATGTCAACTTTGTCACTTATGTTAAAGGTTTGTTCCTATAAATTCCTATTGAACCTTAACCTTTTAGAAGAAAATTAGAGTTAGGGAAGGCAATCCAACCTTAAACCTTTATTTTATAAGTGGTCAATAGTTGGGGCAAGAAAAATCAGCTCCACCTGCTAGCACTTGAACTGTCATCTATATATTTATGGATGGCTATGCGCGGTCATCCTCTTTTTGTGGTTAGACCCTTAGTCATCTATATATTTACCTATTCAAGAAGTGAAATATGTCATGTTATGAATTAGTTAACTTGCGAACAAATGAGGCTGACACTATAAACTTTCCAAGCAATCAAGCATAAATTCAATAGGGAAGAAAGTATGTTCTATGATATGTCAACTTTGTCACTTATGTTAAAGATTTGTTCCTATAAATTCCTATTCAATCTTAACCTTTTAGAAGGCAGTAATCAATAGAAAATTAGAGTTAGGGAAGGCAATCCTACCTTAAACCTTTATTTTAGAAGTGGTCAATAGTTGGGGCAAGAAAAATCAGCTCCACCTGCTAGCACTTCAAGTGCTGCTACACAAAAATTGCATCCACTTTCAACAATTTTACAATAAGATTTGCTTGCACAATCTGAACACTTAACTATCTCAGGAAATACAGCCCATAAAAACACTCAACTCCTCAAAGGTACCTGCTTGGATCTCCCCTCTTCGTTCCAGGATAAGATTTTAAAGGTACCTACTTGTGAAACTGCATTCAATTTTCAGGATCAAAAGTATAAAATTCTCTACAAAAAAAAGGAGAAATTATGAGAGTTACATTTCGACTGAATCGAAGAAGTTGATGCGAAACAAACGCCTCTCTATGTAACTGCAACTTGAGTGCATCCACCACTTATGCACAAAAAGGCCACAAATTTAGGTGAAGCCCATGACCTCCACTGCATGTGCAGCCGAAGCTAGACCTCGCCATGGCTTCGAATCTAAAAAGCAGAATTAAAACCCTAAGTTGCATCTCGAGGGATGGAGAACTGAAACAATTGAAAGCAAGTGCAGAATTGAACTCACGGTATACCTTATTTTGGGATGCTCAGTCAGGCTGAGCAACCATGAAGACGAGACCTAGTGGGGTGACAAAGACCAAACCAAGGGACATGTCAATAAGAAAAGGGAATGACCACACAGGGCCAAATAACACCTCCACTTTCTACCAAAAATGACTCTCTAGTTCTCTCCTCTAATAGAGATAATCGTCTCTTAATTTCTACCTCAGCCTACAATCAGTCAACTCCCACCAATCTACTTTCTCATATGAAAGCTCCTAAGCCACTTTCTTATACTCTAGATCATGAACATTTTCTATTCCCTTACTTTTTCATCAAGGCATCTTTAACGAGGAAAGCAAAGTTATCTCCAGTATTACTTAGTGGTTGCATGCTACTCTTGTCTTCGAACACCGCTAAGAAAGAACTACTTATACAGCTTTTACTGTGAAATAGAGTTTGCCGTAATAAATATTAAATCTTGCATCCATTATCATTCCACCAAGTAACAGTAGCTAATTGGTCTTGAAGAGCTCGGCCAAGGAAGCCTTTGAATGGGATGAAAAACCGTTTTCCACTTGACGCATCGTGGGTCTCAACTCCGGTTTAGGAGCTGTGCAGAGCAAAGATACTCTGATTATCGGCATTAATCCTTTTGATAGATTCCTCCCTGGCGGGGAGAGTCGATCATCCAACACACCACTCATAAGCAGTTCTTGATGCTTGTTCATTGATGAAGATGATGGTAGAAGCGACTGTAGGAGGTCTCCTGGGTGTTTTCCCATCACAATTTCCAGTGCCACAACTCCGAAGCTATAAACATCGCATTTTGGTGTGACTCTCATCGTTTGAGCCAGCTCTGCCAACAAAATTCATAATCAATATGTACCAATTCTAATAAAAGATATGAAAACGGATGCAATATCATATTTTTTACCTGGAGCCATGTAACCAAGTGATCCAACGACTGAGGTCCAGTTGGATGTATCTGGGCTTATCAATCTTGCGGTGCCAAAGTCGGAAAGCTTTGGCTCAAATTCATCATCCAGCAAGACATTGTTGATGGATACGTCGCGGTGAACTATAGGTGGGAAGCAGTCATGATGCAGGTACGCCAGGGCATGTGCTAATCCATGTACAATGTTCAATCGGCTTTCCCAACTTAGCTCCTTCGCTCCATCTTGACTACGTAAAGTCTTCCCCAGACTACCTCTCTCAATGTAGTCGTACATGAGGTACATCCTTCTCCTCCAGTAACAAAACCCATGCAGCTTGATGACATTCCGGTGCCTGACTTTTGTTAGTGTCCGAACCTCATTTACAAAGCTCCACTCCTTTACAGGTTCACTGAACTCTGAAGTATCTATCAGCTGTTTGACAGCAAACACCGCCAAATCCTCAGAGAGTCAGAGCTGCTTTGAATACACCGCCAAATCCGCCTTTACCTATGCAGTATCCCTCATTGAAGTCTTCTGTGGCCTTGATAATATCGCTGAACTTGAATTTTGCCTCACCATCCCACACCTCTAACATGTTCTCCTCGGAAGAGATTTTCTTCTTTGATTTGTTCCGACAAGAGAAAATCACAGCCAAGGATACTGTGAGGAGTATGATACAAACAACTGAAACAGTAACTGTTGTAATGATGATGATTTTCTTGCTACGGAGACCCTTGCAAGATTGATCAAGGTTGCAATCTGGTACTTCAATCATAACACCCTTGCAAGATTGATCAAAGAATTGTAGTCTGGGAAGATTTGATGGCTTGCGATTTAGGATCATACAAGATAGATAGTTATCACGAAGATCTAACTTCACCAAATTCTTCAGACTCCCAATCTCTGGGGGGATTGAACCAAAGAAGTTGTTATGTTGAAGTAAAAGAACCTCAAGTTTTGTCAAGTGGCCTATTTGGGGAGGTATGGGTCCGTTGAACTGATTCCACTCGAGTTCCAAAGTGGTAAGTTGAGTCCAACTAGCCATGGCTGTGGGCAGTTCCCCAGAGAATGAATTGTTAGCCAGAGAAAGTAAAGTGAGGTTAGTACACTGGCCAAGCTCCGGAGGAATGCTGGAGTCGAACCCGTTATGATGAAGATCAAGAACTTGAAGATTTTTTAGATGACCTATTGAAGAAGGTATGGATCCATACAGGCTATTCATGCTGAGGTTTAGGCTTTTGAGGTTGGGAAACGCAGAGAAGTTGAAATGGTCAAGCGTTCCATATAGATACATGTTGGAGAAATGGATCTCATAGATGGATCCAGATGAGCTGCATTGGATGCCCTTCCACTTACGTGGATCGGAGGGACTGGAGCCGTTTCTCCATGAAGAGAAATCGCCGTGATAGGAAGACAAGGTATTTGCCCAAGTGATGAGTGCCTCAACCTCTGCAGTAGCTCCATATGTGTTGGAACATATATAGTGTAGTCTGTGTAGATTTGATACCTCAGGTGGGATAGTACAATTGAGATAGTTATTGGAAAGATCTAAATCTAGCAATACCTCCAGACTCCAAATCTCTGAGGGGATTGAACCAACTAAGTTGTTATTGTGAAGTAAAAGAACCTCAAGTTTTCTCAAGAGGCCTATTTCAGGAGGTATGGTTCCGTGGAACTGATTGACCTGAAGTTCCAAAGTGGTAAGTTGAGTCCAACTTGCCAGAGTCGGTGACAGCTCCCCGGTGAATGAATTTGCAGCAAGAGATAGGAATGTAAGGTTAGTACACAGGCCAAGCTCCGGAGGAACACTAGAGTTGAACCTGTTATAACTAAGATCAAGAACTTGCAGGTTCTTGAGGAGTCCTATTGAAGAAGGTATGGATCCTTTCAGAACATTAAATCCAAGGTTTAGGCTTTCAAGGTTGGCAAGGCTTCCGATGGTGGATGGTATAGGCCCATTCAGATGGTTGATGCCGAGGTTTAGGCTTTTGAGGTTGGGAAATGCGGAGAAGTTGAATTGATCAAGCTTGCCATCTAGATTCATGTTGGAGAAATCGATCTCAGAGATGGAACCAGATGGGCTGCATTGGATGCCTGTCCACTCACAGGCGTTAGAAGGATTGAACACGGTGCCAAATATTGAAGAATTAGATAAACTGATATCCCAAGTGATGAGTGCAACTGCCTCTGATTGGGTAGCTGAAGATGTGTTTTGGCAAATAACAAGATGAGTTGTAAGAAGAAGCACAATAAGAAGAGGATGGGGAGGTGATGCCATTGGGATGGTTAGGTTAGCAAAATTTCTTTGGGCTCTACACTCTCCTTTTCTTCTTCCCAAATCGATTTGATCATCATCCTGGCTAAAAATGCATATGATTCTAATGTTTATTGACTCAGTCTAAAGATTGTCTTAGACTCTCCAGCAATAACGTGTGGAAAATTTTGTGGTCATAGACACTAAGAGGTATGCTTTAGAATTTGTAATGGTTCCAAAATTAGTAAATATTAAATACAAAAATTCCTTCCAAATTATGTAAAGTAAAAGGTCTTCTTTTTTTCATTTTAAAGGGGTCCAAAATCAGAGCACATGCTTTAAAAGGCTAAGCTTTTTTATCACCACTACGTATAGTTTACAAAGTGACATTGGAAATGACTCTTGATTTCATATATTTGCACAAATGAAGTCCATCTGACATGGAATTTGGAGTCTTTCTTTCTCTGTTGGTGGAGCTGATATGTGTAGCTTAGTCATGATCCTCCATTGTGGTTTGATTGAGTGAAAACCAAGGGGTACAGGCCAGACACTTGGGTTTTCACTAGGTGTATTATCTCCTCAATAAGCAATACTCCATCCAAGCTAGCTTTGTCTTCATTCAAATACCTTATCATTCCTTGTTTTCCATATAAGATATGTTGTGGCTGCTAGAGCAATTCGTCTTGCCTTGCTTCTCCAGCCCTTCCCTCGAGCCTTCTTTTTTATCCATTTGAGTGCACTGGACAATGTTGTCATCTCCCTTCCTGCTTCCATCCAATGTTTATTTCTTTCCTCTGAAAACATAAATTACACACACTGTGGTGGTCAACACGTAGTCATTTCCAAATTTTCTTGGGATTAATTCATAACCTCATTATTTAAATACACTTTATACTTATTGAATCAAATACTCCATCCGTCTGAAAATATAACTTCTTTTAACTTTTCGACCTGTTTATAAGGAGTTAAAAACTATATAAATATTATTATTATTTCACCCCTCCGTCAACATCATCATTCCACTGACTTTTTCATAAATTTTATTGTTTTTTAATACTCACTACTCTTTTTAACCAATCAAAATCTAAAAAAAAATCAAAAGTACACAAATCGATACAAATCATTATTATCCCCCACATAAAAACCTAAAATGACAGCTATTTTGATACAAGAATAAAGACCTAAAACGACATAAATTTCGATATGGAGGGAGTATAAAATTATGTAAAAATAAATTAATATTTTATATAGTTTTTTTTTGGTTCATTGATAGGCACTTAGGTCTTAGGCCATTACAATATGGGAGAGGGGGGATTCGAACTCGTGACATCTACATGTCATCCATATTTTATATAGTTTTTTACTCATTGAAAAATGTCAAGGACTTAAATCATTATCTATCCCACATTGGACTTAATTGTAGAAATAAAATTAGAAGTACACATGTTTTTGTTTGGTTCGTAAATTTGTAATACATAATTAATCATAGTTAAAAATACAGTGAACATAAATTAAAATTAGTCATAGTCGTTGAATCGTATAAAATAAAATAAAATTAGTCATAGTCGTATCTATAAATTATAGTTATAAAATACAGTAAACATAAGCACAAAATTTTCCACACGTTATTGCTCAAGATCTTAGACTCAGTCCACCATAATCATGCATTTATAAGGAGAATGTAGAGCACAAAGAAATTGGGCTGCCCAGTGCCCCCCATGGCATCACCTCTGCATCCTCTTCTTTTTGTGCTTCTTCTTACCCATCTTCCTATTTGCCAAAACACATCTTCAGCTACCCAATCAGAGGCAGATGTACTCATCACTTGGGCTAGTTTATGTAGTTCTTGGTTTTTGGACAACAAACCTCTGAATGTATTATGTATGTGAGTGGCTAGAAATCCAATGCAGCTCATCTGTTTCCATCTCTGAGATCCATATCTCCAACATGTTTCTACATGGAACGCTCGATCAATTTAACTTCTCCACATTTCCCAACCTCAAAAAGCCTAAACCTCAGCATGAATTACCTGTATGGATCCATACCTTCTTCAATAGGTTATCTCAACAATCTGCAAGTTCTTGATCTTCATGACAACGAGTTCAACTCTGGCATTCCTCCGGAGCTTGGCCTGTGTACTAAACTTACTTTCCTTTCTCTTGCTGGTAATTCATTCACTGGGGAGCTGCCAAAAACCTTGGTCAGTTGGACTCAACTTACCAGTTTGGAACTCCAGAGCAATCAGTTCTACGGAACCATACCTCCTGAAATAGGTCACTTGTCAAAACTTGAGGTTCTTTTACTTCACCATAACAACTTTTTTGGTTCGATCCCCACAGAGATTGGGAGTCTGAAGAATTTGGTGAAGTTAGATCTTTGCGATAACAATCTATCTTGTACATTCCTAAATCCCAAGCAATCAAATCTGCCCAGACTACAATTCTTTGATCAATCTTGCAATGATGTTATGATTGAACTACCGGATTGCAACTTTCAGCATGGTGGAAATATCAAGAACTCTGGTCTCCGTAGCAAGAAAATCATAATCATTACAACAGTTACTGTTCCAGTTGTTTGTATCATACTCCTCACAATATCCTTGGCTGTGATTTTCGCTCGTCGGAAGAAATCAAAGAAGAAAATCTCTTCCGAGGAGAGCAACATGTTAGAGGTGTGGGATGGTGAGGCAAAATTCAAATTCCGCGATATTATTGAGGCCACAGAAGACTTCAATGAGGGATACTGCATAGGTAAAGGCGGATTTGGCGGTGTATACAAAGCAGCTCTCAGCAAAGGTCAGGTGTTTGCTGTCAAACAGCTGATGGATACTTCAGAGTTCAGTGAACCCGTAAAGGAGTGGAGCTTTGTAAATGAGGTTCGAACACTAACAAAAGTCAGGCACCGGAATGTCATCAAGCTGCACGGGTTTTGTTACTGGAGGAGAAGGATGTACCTCATGTACGACTGCATTGAGAGAGGTAGTCTGGGGAAGATTTTACATAGTCAAGATGGAGCGAAGGAGCTAAGTTGGGAAAGCCGATTGAACATTGTAAATGGATTAGCACATGCCCTCGCGTACCTGCATCATGATTGCTTCCCGCCTATAGTTCACCGCGATGTATCCATCGATAATGTCTTGCTGGATGATGAATTTGAGCCAAAGCTTTCAGACTTTGGCACTGCAAGATTGATAAGCCCAGATACATCCAACTGGACCTCAGTCGTTGGATCACTTGGTTACATGGCTCCGGGTAAAACATCTGATACTGCATCCATTTTCATATCTTGAATTCGAATTGGTACATATTGATTATGAATTTTGTTTCCCTTTTGTTGGCAGAGCTGGCTCAAACGATGCGAGTCACACCAAAATGCGATGTTTATAGCTTCGGAATTGTGGAATTAGAAATTGTGATGGGAAAACACCCAGGAGACCTTCTACACTAGCTTCTACCATCATCAGCATTGAACAATCATCAGGAGCTGCTTATGAGCGGTGTGTTGGATGATCGAATTCCCCAACCAGGGAGGAATCTATCAAAAGGATTAATGCCGATAATCAGAGTATCTTTGCTCTGCACAGCTCCTAAACCGGAGTTGAGACCCACGATGCGCCAAGTGGAAAACGCTTTTTCATCCCATTCAAAAGCTTCCATGGCCGAGCTTTTCAAGACCGCTTAGCTGCTACATTTTAATAAGTACTGTAGTTTTTTCCTATACTTGTTTTTTCCTCAACGAGAGTATAATAACAGAAACTCAGTCTCTCTTGTAAGTGATCATTTTGGAAACATTGAAATTCAAGATTTCCTTTCAATTGGAGTGTGAGCGGTAGGTTGAGCAAACATATCAATTGCTTCCTTCTCAATTTGTTCAGACCCTAGAGTTGACAGCCATGGCGGACAGCAAAAAATCGAACGACTGGCAGCAGGTGACAAATCCACAACAAGCATCGATAGTTTCATTTCATTTAGGTATAAAAATTGATTCAAATTTGTTATATTATTGTGTAAAAGCTAGTTTGGATTCTTTGTTGAATTTGGAGGTTTGTGACACATCTGGTGGTTAGTTCTTGATGGGACTGGATTTTGCTGAATATCTGCCAACTATGACTGTATCTGCAAGGATTGACAGATGGACTTCCACACCTGCATCATAATTCTTCTCCCCCGTAGTTGAATCCGAGCTCTGGGGACTATAGATGATCCAACTAGACTCAGCTTCTAGTTCGTAAGGTGCAATCTACTGTCTGTTCATATTTATAGTTGTTTGGTGTCTCTGTAGGCAGAGTTGGGTCAAGCAATGGGATTATGAACTCTAAAATACTATGTTTCAAACTCTTTGAATTTGGTAAATATAACTGTTATATGAACTGAACAGCTCGAGCTCGGCTCGGGATCGGCTCGAAAAAGCTCGACTCAAGTGAGTTCACTTATTTAAACAAGCTGAGCTTGAACAAAATTTTAAGCTCGGTTGAAAGCTCGGCTCGTTCGAATAAAGCTCGAATAGCTGAATTCTATGGAATTTCTACAATTTCCTTTAAGTTAACATGTTATAACCAAGTATAACTACTTAAAGCTCGGTTCGAGCTCGTTCATTTCCTAAACAAGCCAAGCTTGAATAAAATAAAAAGCTCGTTTAAAAATTAGGCTCGGCTCGGCTCGCGCTCATTTAAAAAACGAATAAGCTTGAACATGTCAAGCTCGGCTCGTTCGGCTCGAATAACACCCCTACTTAAGAATGTCAAGCTGAGTCAAAATTGAAATCTTATTGTCAATACTCAATAGACATATCAAATGGATTAGAAAATCAAGTGGATTTTAGGATTACAGAATTTTTTTTTCTTTTTTTATTTTGGGAAAATAGCGGAAAACCACCCCTTAAATATGGGTCTTTGCAGAAAACTACCCCTTAAAATTGAAATTGCAGAAAACCACCCCTTAAACTCATTTTGTAGGTAAATCGCCACCCACAACCTTTTTTCCCGTTAGGTTTCTGTTTAAAACGGTGAAAAGTCATTTTTACCCCTCCCTTCTAATGTTATTTTAATGAGAGAAAATTGTATAAATTGAAATAAATTAATAAAATATATTTATTCATCATTGTTAATGTTATTTTAATAGAATAACATACCTTTTTCTCTCATTAAACGGGATGACCACAATAAGAAAGTTCTACCAGATTTAGGATAATTTAAGTGAGACGGAAAGAGTAATACTAGATAATAAGCATTTGTCGATCCCTTACTCGTAAGCATCGGATTCCGGGCTCAAGAGTGGAACTCAATTTGTTTCCGTTAATACTATTGTTGCCGTTCATTCACTTAACATTTATCTGATACAATATATATATATATATATATATATATATATATATATATATATATATATATATATATATATATATATATATATATATATACACTAGGTAAAGGTTAAAATGAAAATTGGGTTTAAGATGAAAATCCCTCTTAAAGTGAAAATAGTCTAATTTGGATGTAAATGTGCCTAATTTAAAGGTAAATGGGCCTAATTAAATGAGTAATAAATAAATTGGCCTAATTTTTGTGTAATGGACCTAATTTTTTGAGTAAATGGGAAAATGGTTAAATGACTCTAATTATGGGGTAAATTTCACACGCCTCCCCCAAACTTTTCATTCATACGAATATTGCCCTTATTTCAATTATGAAAATTACAGATTTTAGCCCGTAATTTTTATTTGAAATAATATTGTTATGTGCAACTATAATATTAAAAAAATACAACAAGAATGTTACATCACAATTTTTGTCTTTATTTTAAAAAGGGAAAAAGATGAGATTACAAAATATAAAGTGAACAAATAATACAATAAATGTTATTATTAATAAATGTGCATTTTCATAATGTGTCATACCAAAAATTTTCTTTATGGACCGCTATTTTATGACAGTTTTGTACTTTAATGCAACATGTGTCATTAGAAGCCTATTAGCTCAAAAAATGGTATAGTGATGTGCCCATGCACAAAGGTTCGAGTTCAAAATCCCGCATAAGCTATTTATGGTTGCTTTTTTTGTGTTCCCGTTCATGAATAAGATTATAAAGTGCAATAATAAAATAATAATGTGCACAAATAAGATGATATAATGCATATATAACATTATATTGTGCAAATATAACTTTAAGTTGTGCAAATATAACACTATGTTTTGCAAATGTAACATTATATTGTGCATATCTAATAATATAATGTCACGTTGTGCACATATAATATTATGTTGTGCGAATATAACATTATATTGTGCAAATATAACTTTAAGGTGTGCAAATATAACACTATGTTTTGCAAATGTAACATTATGTTGTGCATATCTAATAATATAATGTTACGTTGTGCACATATAATATTATGTTGTGCGAATATAACATTATATTGTGCAAAATATAACTTTAAGTTGTGCAAATATAACACTATGTTTTGCAAATGTAACATTATGTTGTGCATATATAATAATACAATTGTGCAAAAGTAGTATACAATTGTGCATAACTAAGATTATAATGTGCATGATTAACAATTTGCGATTGTTGCGCTCTTGTCTATTATGTAACCTATGTGGGATTTGAACCCACATCTTTGTGCAAACGCACATTGCTCTACCAATTGAGCTAATAGGCCAAATTATAATTTTCATGCTAAAATAGAATAACCTAATCGACCTAAAGCATATCGCAATAAAATTCTAAAATCCAATTAGCTCATGATTCACAACCAATTTGACAATGCTATGAACATGAAATTAGCTCCAAATCAACCCAACATCACAACCATATAATCAATTTCAATCAATTTGGATGTTGGCAAAAAAAAAACAAATTCTAAAATATATCGCAATAAAATTCTAAAAACCAATTAGATCATGATCCATAAACAATTTGACAATGCTATGAACATGAAATTAGCTCCAAATCAACCCAACAACACAACCATATTATCAATTTCAGTCAATTTTTCTTTTGGCAAAAAGCCCCAAATTCTAAAACATATCGCAATATAAAATTCTAAAATTCAATTAGCTCATGATCCATAAACAATTTAACAATGATATGAACATGAAATTAGCTCAAAATCAACCCAACAACACAACCATATCATCAATTTCAATCAATTTGGCTTTTGGCAAAAAGCCCCAAATTCCGCTTTAAATCAAACCCTAGATTTTCAATCTCAACCTAAATCAAGCTATGTGCCATTTACAACCACTATCAGAGCATCAGACAAATACAGGAACGAGATACGGATAGAGAAGACAATACATACAATGCTTCCACATCGATCTTTAGCATCAAACTCAGCTCCACTCATTGGCGGCGATTGGCGGCGTACATGGCGCTCCGGGAGAAGCTCCGCCTCGGATTCAGGACCTGAATCAATGCGCTCCTGGACCTGATCGATGCACTCCTGGACCTGAATCGGACGCAGGAGGCCGGATCTCTCCATGGATGATCTCTCCGAGAAGCTCCGCCTCAGATTCAGCGAGAATAGTGAGATTCGCGCAGTGCTGGCTGTGGCTGGTGGTCGGCAGGAGTGTGGGGTGGTGGCGCAAGTGCAATGGCGGTGGCGACAGATCCGGAGAAGAGAACAACAAGAAAACGACGAGAGAGATAGCGGTCCAGGCTGTGGCTGGTGTTCGGCAGGAGTGCGGGATGGTGGCGCAGGTGCAATGGCGGTCGGCAGCAGTGCGGGAAGGACGTCGCCCGGAGAAGAGAACGGCGAGAAATCCGGTGGCCATGGGAGAGGGCGGTGAAGAGAGACGAATCTGATTTTTTCACTTTAAGAGAAATTTTCATCTTAAGCCCCTTTTTCACTTTAACCTCACCCTATATATATATATATATAGAGAGAGAGAGAGAGAGAGAGAGAGAAGTCGGCTCCTGTGTAAGCAGGGCTTACAATGTATTTAGTGAGCAAATCCTAACCCTCCTTTCGAATACCATGGACGGCCGTGATTCATTGAATATTATAAAATTGAAAAATAGAAAAGAGGGAAGCGGGGAATAAAGAGGAAGAGAGAAGCGCGTGTAATTACGCAATAGGGTAAAAAAACCCACTGTCATCACTAATTTTGATTCACCCTGTATCACGATGAAATTGGGTGAAAATCAAGAGGATCACAATCTCCCCAAATTGGAAGGAAACTTTGGCGAATTCCTTGATTTGGGGCAGGCAAAATCTTCCAGGAAAATCAAATTTTACCCATTATCTATGCAGCGTGGTCGATCGAAACGGGTAAGTTCTTGATTTTCTATTATGTTTGAAGGCGAATTGATTGTTCTTTAAAACCCTAAATTGAAATCGTCGACTCCTGTGTTCAATCGGCAGCGACCGAGGAGACGAATCATCCGAATTGATAGAGAGGGATAGATTCCATAGCTATGGGTATGTTTAAGAAAGTGTAATTGATAAAAGGGTATATTGGTTCTACCGTAAATTGGGAAATTCGTTTACTGTGGTTCTTCAACGTTGCAAGTTTTGCATTTATATGGATGGCCGAATTGTTTCAGTTGGGTCTGCAATTTTGTGGCTATGCGTGAAGAAATATGTGTTTAATACGCATTTATTCATTCTATTTGCTTATATATAGTGTCACTGGATATTCGAAATTTCTGTGTGTGTATTCTCGATGGCATGTATGATTCTATATGAGTGTTTTTACATCATTTATTCGTTTTATTTCCAGTCTTTTTTTAGAGTACGTTAGTGTAAAGCATATTAGAAGGAGTAACTGCAATTATTTCCGAATAAGCATTGGATGAATTGAAAATTCACGTTCTGCTTGACATGCTTGTAAGGGTATCTAAAATGATTGTTCATCTTGATAATTTGTTTATAGATGCTTGTAAGGGTATTTGTGATGTTTGGAATATATATAAGACATGATATGAGAATATAAAAGTTAATTTGGGTGTGTTGTTCGTATAAATAGAAGGGTTTTTGTTACTTTCCAAACAAAGTCATATTACATATTCATAGGTATTAGTAACAGGTAATTGTGATGTTTGGCAGGTATATACGACGTGTGAATAGAAAAGTTTGTTTGGCGATGGTATTCGTATAAATGGATGGTTTTTTTTTGTTAAGTCCAAATGAGTTCGTATTCATATTCATAGGTATGTGGGAAATGTTAAAAGCTTGAAACCATGCGAACAAAGTATAATAATGAAATATAAAGATATTTTCATTCGTCTGTGACATGAATTGCATTGAGTTGATTCTGTAGTAAAAATCCTTGTTTAGGAAGGAAGCGGAAAGTGTCATCATATGATGGTTCCATGGAGACTGAAGTGGAAGAGTACAACAGCGCCGATGAGTTTGAGGATCAGCCCCCTAACGTAACAAGGGGGGTGAACAATAAGAGAAATGGGGCATCCACATCAAACAACAGCCAAGCAATTATTGTGGTTAGCACGAGACGAGGTAATACTTTATTTGTGTTTAGAAACTATAAATTTCCTAATATGAATAAATGAACCTATCGTAAACACACCTAAGGCATAGTTGCTGGCGATGATGTGTTACTTGTACGTGTTTTAAACGGAACAGAAATTATTGGTGCAGATGATGGTGATGCAACTATAAATGAAGGGGAAATCAGTGCTCCCACGGGACATCAAACTAAAAGTATTGTGAAAGAGAAGAAGAATACAAGAGGTAAATTACCAACTTACACGCACTTGGAAACAAGATCCTCTCCGAGCACTTTCGTTGAAACAATGCAACAACTGAAGACGAAGGAATTGAACGAGGCACAACTGCAAACATTACACACCATAGGTTTTGGGAACTTATTGAGTTTAAAGCTGAAAAAACAACCTTTATCGCTGGGAGCGTGGCTTGTGGATCACTTTGATCCAAACAAGTGCAGTATAGAGTTTCCTGGTGGGAGGAGCATAGAAATAAGTGATATAGATGTGCATCGTTGTCTTGGCATCCCATTAGACAATGAGGTGGTGGAGATAAAAGGGCAAAATGAAAATAAGGATGTAATTGATAAGTGGAGGGCACAATTTGATAAGCAATATGCATCCTTGAGGCCTTCGCATGTGAAAAAAGCGATGCTGAGTTGCAATGATGGTGGGCTGGAGTTTGTGCAGAATTTCCTGGTGCTATTTGATACAACAATGGTGAATAGCCAGCAAAGTGGAGGAGTTTACCAAGGTTTGGTAAGGAGCATATCGAGTGTTGATTCGGTGAAGAATAAAAACTGGTGTCAATATGTCATTAATGGTCTCATAAGAGGAAAACTAAAGTTTGGACCAAATAAGAAGGGGAGCTTTGGTGGGCCGCTTTTGTTTTTAGTGGTAAGTATTATTATTATTTAAATATTTTTCAGAAGCACAATAATTATTTCATGAAACACTATTTGTATTAACCATTTAGATATACGTATACACAATTCCATGCAGCTCTTATATATTGACCGTGTGGTACACCAAGGGCAAAGACAAGTGCTTAGAGCACTCCCATCTTTCACTGGTTGGGATGATACTACAGTTTCAGCCCGTGAAAAAAGTGAAATGATAAGTGGAGGTTTTGGCAAAGGTCGAATAGAGCCGCCAATGGAATTTAAAGATTCCATCCCAATGGCTCTGCAACTGGAAATGACAGAAATGCCACTAGTCACAAAGGAGGTAACCAATATGTCAATATTATTCAATTTAACCAAATAATATTAGTATTAGTACCTAAAACCTTAGGCATAATTGTTAGCAGTTATAAATGGTATTTATACGGTGTGCGCTCTTTGTAGGATTATCTTAACGATATAATTAAGGCAGTTGTTGATATGAGTGTGGCAATGAAGACATTTGTGGGAAAGCTGAATGAAATCCCGAATGTGTTGAGAACAGATGCACCTATGATATCCATGTATGAATTGAGTAAAACAATACTAGGAAGGGGGATTCCTACTTCATTGGAAGCAAGTTCAAAAGTAGGAAGCCAAGTTGAGGAAGTGTTAACCCAAGGAACAAATTGTACGTATTTAGATGCATCTTTGCTACTAAATATGAAGAAGATTGAAGAGGCAATCAATCTTCGCGACGCTTTGCTGGCAGAAAAGAATGGATGTCCGAATTTTAATCTTGGTGTTGAGGGAGTTGATCGACCAATCAGGGACCCAGTCGAGGAAGTGATAGCAGATATTGTTCGACAAGAGCGGAACAATGGAGGTGGTCTAATCGACGAGCACACCGACATTGGTGAATCTGGAGAGAGGCATGTGGTCCAGGTAAACATTGACAAGGAAAATGATGAAGATAGAGTAAATTATGGATCCAGCAACAATTTGAATGAGGTAAGTAATTGTTTATTTAATTATTTATAGGTAATGCTGGACTATGTTATTACCTTTGTCCCTATTCTCTGTCAACAGTTTATAAATAATTATTCGTATTAAAAAACAAAATTATTCATTAGTATATAGTATTTATCAATGTTTAAATTAATAATCGAATGTGTATCAGCAAATGCAGTTGTAATTCTGGCATAACCATTTGTTTTTGTGTGAAGGATGAGACAGTCGATACTACTGATTTTGACAATTCTGGATTGAATTTTATGGATACTAGATTGTCGCTGGATAAGGTAACTTATTGAGATGATTGAGAACAAGACAATTCAAACCTACCTTGTTATGAGTTGATTTAAATTGAAACTAATGTGGAAAAGTGGTGTGGTAATGGTGATAGGGCAAAGGGCACAATGTTCCTACCAGTATGTTGGCGTGGAATATAGCTGATAAGGTGGTTTATAAGGTATGATTTCTGCATCGTTTCATTTGAATTTATCTTTGAATTAATAGTAATTTAATAGTAATGGGTACTCATGGGAAGAGGTGGTAAGTTGTTGTTAATGGATTCGTAGGAAAAATCAATCGATATGGATGATATAGGGAATTTCAAAACCCCTAGACCAAGAAGAAGTGTGAAGCCTTCGGTTGTTGATACAAGTCCATACGTGAGCCGGTTTAATGATCCAGAAAACAGAAATAACAAGGAACAATCTATGGTTGTTAATGTAGTTAAGGCACTTAAAAACAAGTACGTATAAGTATATTACATTCTATAATATGTTTGTTTTATGGATGAAAGTATGGTATTAAAAATCGTTTGCCACTTTATTTGAAGGAAAATCCTCTTCGAATATGAGAATAATAGTGTGATAACTGCTGGAAAGTTCATACTGCGCACTGAAGAATGTCAGTCACTCCTTAACAACTTTGTGGCATCAAGTGTGATGGATGTGTGGGCTATGAGACTTAACCACGAAGAGAAAAGACGAAGCAATTTGTCACCCTATATCTACTTTGTGCCGACCTTTGTAACAGTAAGCTTTGATAAAAAAAAATTATATGTTACTGCAACTTAAGTGATTTACTAATTGTCTACATTTTATTGATAAATGTGTTATGTTTTGTTAGATTCCGGCTGTATGCAATACATGGGAGAAGACATTTGATAAAAGATTTACACACTTCAGTTTGCAGTTCTATGAGGGGGCATCTGATGAGGAATTGCAAATTGATAAGCTTGATATGGTATACACTGACATTTGCATTGTCTCGTTCGTATACTTGGTGTCATAAGCTTGTACATGAAATTTGTTTTGTTCTTGTTTTATCGCATTCAGACAATGTTCCCTGTGTTGGACAAGGGACACTACTATGTCATTTGCTTCAAGATGAAGACAGGAGTAGCTTAAATAATTGATAGCTCAAAGGCAAGGGAAAGTGATTATGAAGGAGTATACAAAGGGGTATTCAATGAGTTGGTAAGTATGGAAAATGTTTGTAAATAGCACTCCGGGTATGCATCCTTTGAATTGACCCATATTGGTTGGACAATTGAACTTGTAGGTGCACATGTTCAGGAAGTTGATTGAAGATGAATGTGGGAAGAAATTGGCAGATAGGTTTTCTAAATTGAAGGATGCGAGAGTGCTAAAGTTAGATTGGAAAGACGACAAAGAAAGGAATGATTGTGGTATCTATGCAATGAGGCATATGGAGACGTATAAGGGGGATGTCTCATGGAAGTGTGGGTTTAAAGCAGCCTCAAGAAGAACATCAATTCATTGAGGATGAAATATTTACATTGCATACTAACTTCAGAGCTTAATGGTGAGAAGGAGAAACTAATTCGAGCATTTAAGGGTGGACCTACATCGATCGATCGAGATCCTGATGGAAGACTGTCATAGATAGGTGAAAGATGACTTTTTTGTATGGTTGATTATGGGTTGTTTGTGATATTTTCCTCACGCATCAAACTGCTTTTCCACGTATATCAATTTATTTGCACTTGGGTCAATCTTATACATTTGATATTTATGTCAGGTTTTTCTCTATATTAATTATTGGTGCATTTTATGTCGTGTGAATTACTATTTGTATTTGCCATCCTTCGCATATCATTAGATAATTAGTTTATTCCTCAATTTATTCGTAAATGTTCATATATATATATATATATATATATATATATATATGAATATTCAGGTACATAAGAATAATTGTGCCATATATGCGAACCTTTATGAATAAATTAACAAATAGGCACCTTAATGAATAAAGTAACCAATAGGCTAATAACTCATTCAATTCGTCAATTTATTAATAAATGTTCATGTATACGTTATAATTATTCGTCAATTTATTCAATTATATAGATTGCAAAACATTCAATTCTATACGAATAATTATACTATATATACCAACATTTATGAATAAAATGTCTATTAGGCTAATTACTCATTTAATTATATAAGTGTAATATGACTCCCCCTATCTTAACAATGATAATTTTGTATTGATAAGGAAAACCAATTTTCTATATATACAAAAAAAAAAACTAATTACCCTCTTAATGAATAAAGTAACCACTAGCCTAATTACTCATTCAATTCGTCAATTTATTCATAAATGTTCATATATATGTTACAATTATTCGTCAATTTATTTGATTATATAGATTGTAAAACATTCAAGTCCATACGCATAATTATACTATATATACGAACATTTATGAATAAAATGACTATTAGGCTAATTACTCATTCAATAAAATAAGTGTAAAACGACTCCCCGCATATCTAAACAATGATAATTTTGTGTTGATATTGAAAACTAATTTTCTATAAAAAAAAAAAACTAATTACCCTCTTAATGAATAAAGTAACCAATAGGCTAATTACTCATTCAATTCGTCAATATATTCATAAATGTTCATATATACGTTACAATTACTCGTCAATTTATACTATTATATATAGATTTCAAAACATTCAAGTCCATACGAATAATTATACCATATATACGAACACTTATGAATAAAATGACTAAATTCATTCAATTAAATAAGTGTAATATGTACGACTCCCCGCCTATCTAAACAATGATAATTTTGTGTTGCATGATTGAAAACTAATTTTCTATATAAAAAAAACTAATTACCCTCTTAATGAATAGAGTAACCAATAGGCTAATTACCCATTCAATTCGTCAATTTATTCATAAATGTTCATATATACGTTATCATTATTCATCAATTTATACTATTATATATAGATTTCAAAACATTCAAGTCCATACGAATAATTATACCATATATACGAACACGTATGAATAAAATGACTAGTAGGCTAATGACTCTTTCAATTATATAAGTGTATTACAACTATGGAATCCAATCATTACTTCATTTGCAATAATAATATTTATTTAGACCATTCAATCCACTCACGAACCACATAGGTGAAGTAAATAATATTATTTTATTCATAAGTTCGGCAAATTTTATATATAATAATCATAATTTAAAAGACTGTTTCACTCCATATCTTCATCTGAACATTCCAGGACGTTTTTCTCATCAATTGGTGGCTCTTCATCTAAAATTTCTGGGCAGTTTCTCCTATCATGTGATGCCATTTTCTTGCATCGGCCACACTTTCTCAAGGATTTTGCAGCTTTCTCTTTTGCTTTCTCCATAAACCCCTTGATGCGACTACCCTTGTTGTTGGTTGGTGGAGGAGGGTGCACATTGACTTGCTTTGGAGGCTTCACTCCAACATATTTCTCTACAAAAGACTCCTTCTGTGAAACAATTGGTTGAGTTGCCACCTTCTTCATGTACTGATTCTTCTTTTCCATCAACGAATGCATAAAATTGTTGATTAAGTCTGTCTCATCTTCCACCCAGCCAACAGTTGAGTAGATAGTACTCCATAATCTGTTCAGCAACAGCTTCTTCGCCTCCATTTCTGCACACTGTTTCAGAACCTCAACATCGATATCAACACTGGCCAAACGTCTAGCATCCTTAGTCCACCTTGGTAGGACCATAGCAGTCGGTATCTCCTTTATACCCATATATTTGTAAGTGGCAAATATGTGCTTGCACGGGAGACCAATCCTGTGGAACATGTTACATGAGCAGTTAGAAGATTCAGCTTCAATATCATAATGGACCTCAAATTGCCCACTGTTGTCAACGGTCACAACATGTTTCTTCACCCCACCGTCCACGCATTGACTAATCACATGGCACTTGAAAACTCCATCAGCGATCTCATCTTGCACCTTCCCGAACACCTTCAGTGTAAATATGGATGCTGCATGTCTCTCAATATCAAGGCGTGTATCATATTTTGGTAACATTGACCCAGACTCCATGTCAAGCTTCACTTGACCATGTCTCTGTGCATCCATAGCACTGTCAAAGTGCATCATCAACTCAACGATGCTGAAGTGTCGGCTGGAATATCGACCAAAGAAGCTGTTTGTTGATTCTGATATAGAGGTTGTTCGGATTAAACCACCGAGTAATACATCTTTGAAGTAAGCTGGTATCCACATGTTCCGAAGGTTGAACATAAGTTCCAGCCATCGATTGGTGTCTAATGAGAACTCGATCATCAACTCCTTCCATCTACGCTCAAAATCTTCAATAGTTATCTCGGAACTCCAAACAATTTCATTGAACCTCTTTCGAAAGCCGTTGTCGGCGCACACCTGTGATGGTACCTATATTGTGAAATAAATTATGCATGAGAAGTGAAATAATATTAAAAAAAATACTTTTATTGTATAAAGTGATCGAATAGAAAGTACCGAAAGACTATACCATTATATAACCATTACTCCATCGAATTCAAATATCTTGGTGTTGTTAGGTGGATATATCGTAAAATACATACATTTACATTATAACTAATTAATTAAACAGAGTAAAAGTGCTAGTATTAACTAGTTAAATTTCCTTTTTAGCAAATTAACTAGCGAGTGATTTAACAAATATACCCATGCCATATATTCGTCTGATGACCATATTATTCTTATATATATGATAAATTATTCATATATACATGGATGTTATTCACCACTGCATGTCGTATTACCGTTACTTACTTTGTATATTTTAAATTTACAATAAAATATGTTTTTCATAATGGATTTATATCATACCTTCTTAGGTACTTTCATCATTATATGCCACATGCAAAATCTGTGGCGAGTATTTGGGAAGACCTTTGGTACAGCATGCTTCATAGATGGGTCTTGATCCGTGACAATAACAATTGGGTCCTTGCACATTGCCTTCTTGAAGTGTTGAAACAACCAAGTGTAAGATTCCTCCGTTTCTTTCAGCAACAACCCATCACCGAATGTGACAGCTTTTTTGTGATTGTCGATTCCAGTAAATGGTGCAAAGACCATGCTATACCTATAAACACGAGGGATACAAAATTTTAATTAACGTAACTAACAGGAACGGCATCGGGTATAGCTTCATCGAAAATGAGTTCCATTGCTTCGGCCTTCCCAACACCATCACCGTGATCAACATCCCATTCTCGCTCGTTGTCACCAAAATCTGTTTACAGTACGAATATACGTGTGTTAGTATCTTTGAATAAACCTATACATGTATGTGCGATAATTATAAAATATACTCACACAATCAAAAACAATAATCACACAAACCCATGGATGCACAGAAATTTGACAAATAAAATAAAATTATGTATACAAATATCATCGATCGCTATGTAGAAATAAACAAAAAATATATTGATTTATTCCAATAAAAATCAAACCTGAATACATCCTTCCTCAAATTGAATTGATGAACAATGAGCTAGTTGAATAGCCGGATGCCTAGCAATGGTGGGTTGTGAGGGATTGAATATATATGGGCAGACTAGCAGATATGATGTTTTTTTAAATAAAACAATAAAATATTCACTTTCCTTTTTGGCTTTGATCAAATCCCGTGAAATCGGTTAATTACGCACTAGATTTTTTTTTTTTTACCGTTGTAATTATTTGAGTTGAAAGCGTGTATCTCACATGCCTTTAAACGGGAGAGTGGGATGTCAAAGTGGTGGACCCCATCTAATTTTGAAATTTATTTATTTAAAATTTTCATCAATCTCGTCCATTCATTTGACCCTATCCAACGATCATAAATTGCTCACAAATTACATCATAACCCTTGCTCACACATGATCTATCCTATATATATATATAGGGGTTGGTTCCGGTGTACTCAGCCCTTAACGTGTATCATGTACACAAATTTGAGCCGTTGATTGAATGAAATTGATGGCTGAGATTAAAAGGCAATTTTAGCTTCTTTTTTTAATTAAAAATTAGTGGGACCCACGTTTTTTCTTGCTCACTTGCTGAATTGGGGGCGTGTGTGATGCACTCTCTTGACATTATTCGATGGTATATCTGGATTATTCGATCGTATCGACGGATTATGCGATGGTATATCTGGATTATTCGATCGTATCGACGGATTATGCGATGGTATATCTGGATTATTCGATCGTATCGACAAATTATGTGATGGTCTCGATGGATTATTCTAATTGGCTACCACCTTGATTATTCGATGATATCGCTTGATTATTCGATGATATCACTTGATTATTCGATGATATCGCTTGATTATTCGATGATCTTACAATATTATTCGGTTGTCATTTTAACAAATAACTAAATATTATTCGATGGTATTGCTGGATTATTCAATGGTATCACATGATTATTCGATAGTATATGCATTTTTCATTCATATGAATGCCAACCTAAAAAAAAGCTCACATCCTTAAACACAAAATCGGTTCATACACCTGTATAATTCGCTTCATACACCTGAATAATTCGGCTTTTCTACCGAATACCTCTGAAATTGAATAAATTGCTGGCAACTTTAACATTTAATATTCAACATTCAACCTTCAAAAATAAAATTGCAGGCAACCTTCAACCTTCAGGGACTCTTTTCCGATTTATGTACCCAGGGTTGCTGAAATTTGTGTACTGAAACTGCAAGAGTTATAACAAAAATGAAAACCCTAAATCGATTTCAACATTTCCCCCAAATTGAAAACCCTAAATCTATCAAAATTATAGAATCTATTCAAAAATAAAAAAATTGAGAGAAATAAGATGCAAAACCTGAAGACGAGATTATTGAACAAACTTTGCACCAATGGCCAAGGCAACAGGAGGGGCGGATCCAGGTTTCCTCAGGGGAACAAACTTTGCACCAATGGTCAAGGCAACAAGAGGGCCAAATATGAACCCTCTTGCTTCAACACCTGCACAATTTCATCCACACCACCAGTAAATCCTCATATATCATCAAATCAATTGGTTGCGACGCCGAATGAGAAAGACAAGTAGTAGTGGAGGAGGAAGCAGCGACGCCGAATCCAAAGGAAGGAGGGGCGGATCGAGGAGGAAGCAGTTGCGCCGATGCCGGACCTAAGGACGGAGGGGCGACGAGGAGCAGCGAGGGCCACGGGAGGCTCAAATCTAGAATAGACGACCAGATCATCGCCGCCATCGCCACCTTCGCCTCTGCAACCGCCATCGCCTCCGCCTCTACAACCCCCATCGTCGCCGCCATCGCCAGATTCGTCGCCTTCTTCACTCGCCATCGCCGTCGGAGGAAAAGGATCCATGGGAGCAAGAAGAAGGGAGCAAGAAGGAGGCGGCTCCAATTTGGCCTTTTTCTCTCCTTTTTAATTAGGTTTGTTGGGGGGTTAAGAATTGGATTCACGCGCTTCCAATTATAGGTGGGGCATTTTTTTTCATTTCTTTTTAAAAAGTTACCCCCTTATGTGGCACAATCTTGACCTTTAATTTCTTTTAGATCAACGGCCTAGATGTGTGTACATGATACACAATAAGGCTTGAGTACATATGATCCATACTATATATATATATATATATATATATATAGGTTATGGTGTAAACACCTCTTAGGATGTAATTTGTAAACACATCTAGGCCTTTGATTTGGGATAAATAAACGGTTGAGATTAATCTGATTTAAGAAATTTAAAAAAAATAAAAAAAAAACACATTAACTACCTGTCTACTTGTTGAAGCGCGTGTACCCCCGCCTAAATAAGCCATTAATGCAGTAAATAAGTAATAATAATAATAAACGGCAATCAAACGACTCGTAATTTTTGTTGTACACCTTTTACCCCGTAATTTTTGTTGTACACCTTTTATAACATTTTTTTTAAGGTGGATATATATTTTAATAATTTTTACTACACAATGAATAATTTGTTTATAAGTGCGAATAACTAAATTATTCGTATGAATACCTAAATAATTCATCCAATAACTCATTATATTCGTCCGAATAACTCAATTATTCGTCCAAATAACCTATTATATTCATCCGAATAGCCCATTATATTTGTTCGAATAAATAATTAAATTATTCGTCCAAATAACCATTATATTCGTCCAAATAACCAAGAATAAAAAAACAATATAAGTTATACTTCGTCCGAATATAGATTTATTAATTCGACCACAATTGGATTTTTCTGTAAAAAAAACATATACATATGAATAAAAGATTATTCATATATATATGAGCATTTATTCGTTAGAAATAACGGAATTATTCGTCGGTATAGGAGGAATTGTTCATCGATATATCTAAAATTATTATTCGATAGATGGCGAATCCTTCATATAAATAGCTACAACTAAAATCCTAAATTATTCGTCGATGACAAATTGTTCATATAAATATTGAAATTGTTCATCGATATACAAAAAAAAATATAAAAAACAAGTATAAAAAAACAGTATAATTTTGGAATTGTGATGTGAATGAATATTGGAATTGTTCATCAATTACATATAACCAAGTACAAAATAGTATAAAAATAATACTCCCTCCGTTCCAAATAAGAGGACAATTGTTTAAATATTTATTATTTTTAGGATATTAAAATAATAATCAATAAAATTGTACATTATTCATTGAAATCACAAAGATTATTCATGTGTAAGAGGCATGGTGATTGTTTACATATTTATTAATTTTGAAATGTTAAATAATAATCAATAAAATTGTACATTATTCGGTGAAATCACAAAGAGTATTCATATGTACGAGGAAAATTGAAACAATCATATAAAAAAATATGCACTATTCGATGAGTGGTTTTAAAGAAAATTATGCATTATTCGGTGAATCAAAAATAATTATTCGTAGATTAAAAAAAATTATAAATTTGTTAAATTCAACCCAAAAATAATTATACATATACATTAATAAAAAAATTGGCAAAATTATGAAGCATAATCATTTTATGGTGGGCCACACACTACGAATATTTTAGTCATCATTGGTGAATAATTTGCTGGTATTATATCATATACTCCGTATTTGTGTTCTTTTAGACGTTTTAGTACTCCCTCCGTCCGCGAAAACTTGTCATTTTAGCTTCCGGCACAATATTTAAGAAATATGTAAACTACCTAGATTGCCCCTACTTTTGTCATAATTATATCAAAGCAAAGTACAGTTGCATTTTTCAAAGTAATTCAAAATTTAAATAAATGAGGGTAAATTTGGAAATACATGGGTAAAAACTCTAAAGTGACAAGTTTTTTTGGACAAAATCAAAAGTCTAAAATGACAAGTTTTCGCGGACGGAGGAAGTAGTACTTCAGAAGAAGAAGCCGGTTGAATAGTCTCTGAGATCTTCGATGAAGAAGAAGAAATCGGTGATATCAGGGGTGTGTTTGGATTCCAAAATGCATTAAATATAATGCATTATTTTTACCTCGGTTTATGTGCACGTTTGGTTACATTACATATTTCACCTCGATATTTGCGACTTTTTTAATTGTGCAACCAAACATGCACATAAACCGAGGTAAAAAAAATGCATTATAATTAATGCATTTTGGAATCCAAACACACCCCAGGACAAAATAAACCCAATTGGTGGGCTCCAACAATATTTATGATTTTTTTTTTAATAAACCACCCACTTTCTTATTTTTGAAATTAATTAAAAAAAGAAAACCTCCAATTTTTGTAGTTCACGCGCATGTTGATGTTCCAAGGAGGGTGGTTGAGAATTGGGTGTGGGTCCCACAATTTTTTAATTAAAAAAATAAAAAATGGGGATTAAATTCTCACCTTTTATTTCACACAATCATATGGCTCAAATTTGTTCACAAATTGTATCATAAGGAGTGTTTACAAATGATCATTCCTCTAGAGGGTGGTTCCGGTATAAACACCCTTAGGATGTAATTTGTGAACGCATCTTAACCTTTCATTTGGGAGAAATAAACAGCCCAGATTAATCCTATTTTTTAATAAAAAAAATTAAAAACCACTGAAATTGCCTTCCACACGCGCGTGTACGCTAATCCCACAAATTAAGAAAAAGAAAAATAAATTAAGATGGGACCACTAGGAAAGAAAACTAACTTCCGTTCCTATTTTGTGTGCAACACACACGCAGGTATTTTTATTTTTTTTCCTAAGCTTGTTTATACCATCATATGTACGGGATGATTTTTTTTTAATTAGAATATTATTCATATGTATATAAATTTTTTCATAGGTATAAAAGTAATTATTAAGAAATTATTTGTTCAATTAGACCATGTTTGATATAATCTTTCATAAAAAACTAGATTATTCGGATGGATAAAAATAGATTATTCGGATTGATAGAAAAGATTATTCGTATGTATACAAACGAATAGTCTCAAAAATTAGATTATTCGGTTAAATTAGAAAGATTAATTATATTTAAGAGATAATTATTCGGTTAAATTTAACAGATTATTCAGTTAAAATATATAGATTGTTCGTATATAAGAGGACAATTGTTTACACACATTAGTTTTTTTTTTTTTTTTTTTACAATTATTATCAAGATAATTTAGTTGAAATTAAATTATTCGGTTAAATTAGAAAGATTAATAATCGATTAAATTAATAATTAATAATCGATTAAATTTGAGAGATTATTCGTTTAATTTATATAGATTATTCGGCTAATTATAGAGTTGTTACATAAAATAGTACAATTGTTTACGTATTTATTATTTTTGGGGATGTTAAAATAATAATCAATAAAATTTTACATTATTCGGTGAAATCACAAAGATTATTCATATAATTAAATTACATTATTCGCATATATAAAAGCAATTATTCATGTTAAATTGTGTTGGATATAAGAGATTATTCATATCTATAAAATCGATTATTTGTATGTATCAATTTTGGTTTTTGACAAATTTATTTATCTTAATGAGATTAAAAAAAATGTAAAAAAAACTAAGAGATTATTCGTTTATATAAAATAGATTATTCGTATTTAAGAGGATGATTATTTGTATATAAGAAATTATTCGTATATGGGTCCTTGCAGAGGCCGTCGTCGTCCTCCCACGGAAGCACCGCCGTCCCCACGATCTTCTCCGCTCTCCAAATCCGATCCAGTTTCGACACTACCAAGCTCGTGCAGCGTTTGGATACACCGGAGAAACACAGCCTCCTCCCAAGCGTATCTCTTCCATGGCTGTTGTAAATTGAGGCGTGGGGGAGCAGTTATAGCAGCGGCTTCTCAGTGGCCAGCCGTTGCGCCGAGAAGTAGCGGGCGACGGCTATAGCAGCGCTCGGGTAGCGTCCATGGCCTCTCTTTGTCGAAACTCAGATCCATCAGAGTAGCCGTCGTCTCCTCCGACCAGCAGTCCTCGCGGACGGACATCGACGCGCCGGGGACCAGCTTGGAAGCGCGGAGAGGGGGCGTCTGCGATGGGATCGGAGGGAGGAAGAAGGAGGAGGAGGAGCGAGAGCGGAGCGCGAGATCTGAACCGCCATGGGAGGGACGGAGTTTTAGGCGCGTGAGACATATTTTTTTTAATTAAAAATTAGATCCGTTTCAGCCAATCAGATAGCTTCTTTCCTTCTCACCGGAATAGATTATTCTCACTTAAACCCTCCCCTATATATATATATATATATATATATATATATATATATATATATATATATATATATATATATATATATATATATATATATATATATATATATATATATATATATATATATATATATATATATATATATATATATATATATATGGTTTGGAAACAGGAAAAAGGGAAAAGAAGAAAACCAAAGAGTAGGGATTTGGTGGAGGTTTGGTGGACGGCGTGCTTGGAGTTGGAAATGCCAAAGCTGACCGGAGTTATTATGGTGTCGGTGAGGGCAACGATAGGGACAGTAGGAGCCGATGGCCATGCCATGTCCGGATTGTACGGCTCCACCGCTCTAAAGGGCTATCACAGGGGCCATTGTTGAAGCTTGGGAAGGTGGGGGAGATGGGACTTCAATTTTATAAAGTTTTACCAAACTTTCTAGTTAATTATATTTTGAGGCCAAAATAATTTTTTATTTTCGAATTCTAGCCCTTGTATCAATATTGGTCTTTGGTAACATTCTTACGAGTACTATCTTTTATACATTTTTATACATTTGCCATAACTTCCTGCACATCTTCGATGGATTAATAATTAATTGCTTTAGAGGTTAGAGTTATTACATCTTTTTCTTTGTTTATGTTATTGTTGTTGTCTAAAAATTTATCAGATTTTAATAATCATCCGGGAAACATTCTTACGAGTACTATGTTTTATAAATCATTTAAAACGCATTGATTAATATAATAACATCTGAAAAATAAGATGAGTTTAGTTAGGTGTTTCTATGAGAAGATGGGTTTATATAGTTTTACAGTAATGTAAAAAATTCATGTGTCATACGTAATACTATAATATCCGATAAATATTATTGGTACTTTTTATATGATTTTTAAAACATAAGGGTTTCAGGCAAGAGGTAATTGACAAGATAAGTTTAAACAAATTGCAAATAGGGCTATCTACAGAATCTCATCTTGCCCTTTCTCTATGCTCCATCGACTTTGTGTGGATTTTGATTTTTGCTAATTTGAAGTAAATTTTGCAGATTTGTGTGGATTTTGATTTTGCTTATCAATTTTGATGCTTGTAAACTGATGATGAATGTGTTACTTGAAGAAATTTTGGGATTTATTCCTTGTCGTGTCTCCTGCATTCAATAGGTCATGATTGGTTTTTGGTTGAATTCGAATATATGGTGGCTCAATCTTTGTTTATATGGATGTGGTTTTTGAAGTTTTAATTGTTAATTTTATTGTTCATTCTTGAGAAATTTTATATGATTTTTGGCTATTAAAAATGTGGTTTTTTGTTCGGACAAACCCTAGATTTGAGATTGAGACATGTTGTAGTCAAAATTGGGATGAGGTGGACTTAAAGTCACATTCTTGTCTTGTTTGCGTTCTTGATCGAAGATCTTTCGAGTTCAACACCAGCAACAACAGGAAGATGATGAAGGATTCATGGGATATATGCAGAATGATGAGAGGTTGCAATGGGTGAACTAGAAGTAGAACATAGTTTCTTGCCAGCAAGGTGAATGACTGGAATTTACAGTCGGTTCCTGCGTAGGTTGAACGGAAGAGATGTTGGGGCGACGGCAAGGTCATCAACTACGAATTAGTGTATTTTGAACGGAGGAGATGGAGTATTTTGTATCTCTCGGGCAAATGTTTAATTATAAATTATAAAAGGATTTCTTGTTTGCAATTCGGTAAATATTACCTTGTCAATAGACATTTATCAATCTTGTCCGTAGACACTCTTTTTAAAAAACCCCGGGCGTTCGGCTAGTTACTTAGTTATAGCTGACCCACCACACCCGCCTCTATTATATAAAGCCAATTTAGCCCTAATTTTATAAGCTCTGCAAACTTCAAGAGAGAGAAAGAGGAGAATTAAGATCGAAGGTTTTCAGCGATTCGCTTCGAAGAAGAAGAAAACTAGTTCTCGAGCTGAGGTTGGTTTCTCTTCATTTCGTTCTTGTACCAATTGTCTTTCAAATTTATAGTTTCTGTTAGTTTTTAGTACTTGTTCCTCTTAGAATTCGATCCGTGTAGGTTTTGGCACGTCGTATTGAATTTTGTGTTATGCTTTCAGTAGCTTTGGACTTTTATAGTTGTTCAGTCAGCGGGATATGGAGAACAGCCGCGGCAATGGTGAAATCCCTGACAACGCCAATGAAAGTAAGACTCTCAATCAATCGATCCCCTTCTCCGCTGTTGAGAATGAAATGTGAAGAGACAAAAATGTCCCACATTGAAAGTGTGAAACATAAAGCCTTAGCATATAACCTAGTGGGCAACCCCACCTAAGGCCAATTGGTTTTAGGATGGAACCCCGCTCGGCTTATGTGCTAGGCTATATGCGCAAGGGCGCACGTGTGCACACGACCCCCGATCCCGAGTCCCAACGGACTTCAGTATCCGCCCTAGCCTAGCCTCTAATTCCCCGCATAAATTCAGCATCTTTGACATGAACTGGATCGATTATATCAGATTACCAACTTTAATTTGTGGTTTGCGTTTCGTGATCTCATAGACTGTCCCGGTTCTCAATCGGAATCCGCCGGAAAATTAAATTCTTGCCAAGGTTGCCCTAACCAGCAGATTTGTGCGACCACTCCCAAGGACCCTAATCCAGCAGGTACTCTATTGATCTTTTTTTTTTTTTTTTTTGAGCAAAACCACATCATCTATTATTTAGCATCATCTAAGCATAACAGTTTCATTTCATAAGGCATACATTCACCCTCCAAATAGCAGACAGCAGTAGCCGGTCTTAGCTTTGCAAACGCGTCCGCCACTCGATTTGCTTGTCTTCGAATATGGCTCCATCGGCACTCCGCGAATCTACTTGCAAGCCGGTGTATTTGCCTCAGCTGCTGGCCCAATTCACCCTTAGGGAAGGACTTTTGTTGCAGCAAGTTCATCACTTGCACACAATCACTCTCAACCCAAACTCTTGACAGACCTTGCTGCAGACTAAGCTCGAGAGCCCACACTAGCCCCTCCGCTTCCACCAAGTCCACTCGATCAGCATATTGAACAGTTTTCGCAGCTGCAAATACCAGTCCCCCTTCATGGTTGCGGGCAACACACCCAATCCCACTCCCCTTCGTTTCCTCGACAGCTGCATCGCTATTGATTTTGACGAACCCATCCGGCGGTTTCACCCATTTAACATTCCCAGTTATTGCTGCAGCTGGCTGCCGAACAGGTGCAATCTCCCTCCCTCTATTGTATTCAGCTATCCTCTGTGTCACTAGTTGTTCCAGTTCATCCACTTCCATTTCCACTGACTCAAATATGCGTTTATTCCTCGCCATCCAGATAGCCTCAACAATATGCACCCACTTCTGAATCCATTCATGTCGTCCTGTTTTCAGAACCAACTCGAAACATCCCAGCACATTTGGGGCTTTCCCAGATAGCTTACCAATCGGTAGAAGACGACTCCATACCCTCTTCGCACTTGGACATTGAAAGAGGACATGGATTTCATCCTCGCGCGCAGAGCAAAGGCTGCACAGATCGCTCTGGACCACTCCTCTCTTTTCCAAATTGCTCATACATGGTAGTACTCCCTTGCACGCACGCCATAGAAAGTTCCGAAATCTCGGAGCCGCTTGCACCTTCCAAACTTTCTTCCATAGATACTCTGCTCTTGACGGTTCCGACGAAGATGCCGCCTCTGCTGCACCATTCATCTCCATAAGCATATGATAGCAAGATCGAACTGTAAAACAACCGTCTTTTGTATGATGCCAGATCAGTTCGTCTTGGACATGAGGCTCCGTGATCCTCATTCTTAGCACCAACTCAACATCGATCGGCAGCAGAACCTCCCTCACTATATCTTCATTCCAAGCATTGGTCTCCCAGTCTATAAGTTCAGCCACCTTCAAATCATGACCAAAGCTCAAAAGATTCGCAATTGGTTTGAAGCTGCTCGGTCTTGGCACCCATGGATCGGTAAACACAGAGACCTTCTCGCCATTTCCAATGTGCCATCGTAATCCCTGTGATAGCGCCTCTCTGCCATCCAGCAAGCTTCTCCATACATACGAGGGTTGAAATCCAGCCTGAGCCTGTAGAAAGGATGTTCGGGGAAAGTATCTCGCCTTCAACATTTGTGCTAGCAACGACTCCGGCTCTTGAAGTAATCTCCACCCTTGCCGTGCCAGTAGCGCTTTGTTGAAGGTTTCCAGGTCTCGAAAACCCATTCCGCCCTTGTCTTTCGGAGTGCACATGCGTTTCCATTTCATCCAATGGATTTTCCGTTTATCAGTCCCATCGCCCCACCAGAACTTACACAACATTTGCTCTATATCAGTGCAAAGACCACCCGGAAGCTTGAAGCAAGACATTGTATAAGTTGGAATCGCCTGTGCCACCGACTTGATTAATACCTCCTTTCCCCCTTTAGATAAAGCTTTTTCTTTCCAGCCCTTTATTCTCTTCCAGACTCGCTCTTTGAGTTGCCCAAAAATCACCTTCTTCGATCTTCCAAGCATTGTTGGAAGTCCAAGATACTTCTCATGCTTCGCAACTTCCCGAATCTGCACTGTCTGCTGAACAGCCCTTCGAACGGTCTCCCCCACGTTTGCACTGAATGACATTTCTGACTTCGCGAGATTCACTTGTTGTCCCGACGCTGCTCCATATTCTTGGAGAATGTTTGCAATTTCACTGCCCTGTTGACAAGTCGCTCTCGCAAATAGAACACTATCATCAGCAAAAAATAGGTGAGATATTCTCGGAGCTCCCCGAGCTATAGCAATCCCATCCAACCGTCCACTTTGCTCACTCACCCGGAGCATCCCAGAAAGCCCTTCCGCACACATCAGAAACAGATACGGGGAGAGGGGATCTCCTTGTCTCAAACCCCTCTCCGGCCTAAACAGAGGAGATGGTGTTCCATCTATCAGAACAGAGAAAGATACGGATGTCACGCACTTCATGACGAGCTTGATCCACTCCTCTGTAAATCCGAGCCTCTGCATACACCCTTTAAGAAAGTTCCATTCCACCCGATCATATGCTTTGGCCATATCCAGCTTCAGTGCCATATAGCCTTTCCTTCCCCCTCTCTTCTTCTTCATGAAGTGGAAAAGCTCGAACGCCGCCAGGACATTGTCCGTGATCAACCTTCCCGGAACAAACGCACTTTGACTCGGGGATATCAGCTTGCCCAGGCATCTCTTCAACCTAACAGTAATCACTTTGGACACAATTTTATAAAGCACATTACAGAGACTAATAGGTCTTAGTTCTGTCATCCTGCATGGGTCTTTAACTTTCGGAATTAGAGAAATAAAAGTATAATTCAAGTCACTTGGCATTGGTGCCCCATTTAGAATACTAATCACAAATTTGCACACATCAGACCCGACAATATCCCAGTGCTTTTGGAAGAAAAGCGCTGACATACCATCAGGCCCTGGTGCTTTCGTGGGATGCATCTCAAAAAGGGCAAATTTTACCTCAGCACTTGTGTATGGCCGGAGGAGCTCAGAGTTGTCATCAGCCGAAACCAATTGCTTAATTCCTTGAGTAACTGTGTCCGGATTAGCTTGCACATTGGAACTAAACAGGTTTTCAAAATAGCTCATAGCTACCCTTACTTTCCCTTTATAATCCCTCCATTCAAGACCATTATCGTCCACCAATTTCCTCACCTCATTCCTTTTCTGTCTCCCTGTTGCTTTCCTATGGAAGTAACTGGTGTTCCTATCTCCCCATTTTTGCTCATTTGCCTTGGCTCGTTGGAGCCACAGAAGCTCCTCCCGCCCCATTAGTTCCCTCTCCCTCTCCTCAAGCTCCCTCCTCCTGCCCACATCCTCACCCGTCATCCCCCCCTCCCTCAATTCCCCTAGCCTTTCTCTTATCCTTTTAAGATCCCTCCTCACATTGCCAAAATGCACCCAATCCCACTCCTTAAGATCTGCCGCACACCTCGCAATCTTCCCAATGACACTTTTGTCTGCCTGAGATGTACCCGGGTTGTCCCACCCATTTCGAATAACCTCCTTACAACCCTCATCATCAAGCCACATCACCTCGAAACGAAACAATCGCTCTCTTTTTTCCTTCTCCCCCATAACCCCGCCCGGACTCATTCTGATTACGATCGGAACATGGTCCGATCCCGTCCACTGTAAATGGCTAATTCGAATGTCCGGATACAGCTCCCTTATTTGAGTATTTGCAAACCCCATATCCAATCTTTCTTGGATAAACTGATCCCCTTCTCTCCTATTATCCCACGTGAACCTATTGCCTTCATACCGTATCTCATCTAAACCACACTTTTCGAGCACCTCTCTAAACTCAAGAACCATCCCCACATCAACCGGCGCACCCCCTTCCTTGTCCTCTCGGTTAATCACCTGATTGAAGTCCCCCGCACAAATCCACCCTTCATGATCATCCTCGTGGAGACGCTCTATCAAACCCCATGTGTGTCGCTTTTCCGCTCTATTAGGCCATCCATACATGCCCGTAAACCTCCATAACTTCGCTTCATAGCCAATCTCAGCATCAATGTGGTGTCTCGTGTAGGTCTTAACATTCACCACCACCTCATCCGTCCATAACATACATAGACCACCCGACTTCCCAATGCATTCAACTGTGAAACACCCCCACATCCCTATTTTCCTTCGAATGAACTCCATCCGCTTTGTCGTGCTCTTGGTTTCCATCAAGAACACCACCTTCGGGGCCTCCCTCCTCACCAGCTCGGTGAGTTTATTAACTGCCTGAGCCCCCCCCAAACCCAGGCAATTATAGCTTATTATATTCATGGCTTCCGGCAAGAGAGACGTCCCGTCTCTCCCGCCGATATCGAAGTTGGTTCGTCCCCCAACATCATTCTCCTTCTCTTTTCGTCACTCTCACCATCTATCACCATTAGGTCCTCCTCATCACCCTCCTTCCTTTTCCTGCTGAGCTGCTGCTCCCTCTCCTTGGCTATCTTATTTCCCCCTCCCTCATTGTTCTTCTCGCTCTCAGATCCCCCTCTAGCAGCTCTCTTCCAAGATCTCTTCTTCCCTCCAGCTATACCCCTTTCTACCCTTTCCCCCGTCTCATCCCCTCCCTCACTCAGCCCCTCTTCCCTCTCCCCCTTCTCGCTGTCACTCCCTAACTGTCCTTTCTTTTTTATTCCTTCCCCTCCCTCTCTAGTTTCTCCAATCACTGCCACTCCTCCTTCCAATCCCACCCGCCTGAGCTGCTCCTCTACCCCTAATTGATTCTCACTAAGACCTTTCCCAGTGTCCACATCTCCCTCATCACTGTCGTTTTCTCCCAGCTCTTCCGCTAGCGATCTCCTTCCCCTCATTAGAGTGTTATCCCGCCCACTCTCTGTACTTTCCTCGCCATCTCTCCCATCTCCCCCTTTCGCCCCCGCCTTCTTGTACTCCCCCCTCCCTCTGTCCATTGCCTTCATTGGAGACGCTCGCAGCCAATCACCATATTCGTTATGATATTGCTTCGCATCCTCCTGATCACAATCCAATTCCACATGCCCTATCCGCCCACACGAGTAACAGAAATTCGGGAGTCTTTCGTACTTTATAACAATCCAGAGTTTCTTCCCTCCTATTGTGGCCATCACCCCCCTTCTCAAAGGCTTAGTGATATCCAACATAATCCTTAACCGGACAAATTTGCCACAGATCTCCACCGTCCCTTCATCCACCTCCATCACTCTTCCAATTCTTGCTCCTAACTTTTCTACGACTTCTTTTTTAATTGCACCAAACGGAAGGTCATACAGCCGGGCCCAGATTGGCGCCTCTTCGAACTTCATCTTCGACGGTTGCTCATGTCCCGGTTCACGCAGCACCAGTAGGGCTCGATCAAAAGCCCATGGTCCACCTTTATACACCCTATCCTTCTCTGCATGATCGCTGAACTGAAAAGAGAATACATTCGATGACAATTCTCTAAAGTGATATCCCTTTCTAACCTTCCATGCACTTTTCATAACTGTGTTCAGCGCGTAGGAGTTGAAAGGGCGTGTCGTCTTCAACGAGCCTATGAGTATTGGCACCCTATTCAGCCCTCCCGCCGTCGAAATTTCTGTTCCGATCTCTTCCGCCTCACTCTCGTCCCGTGTAAGATGTATATTTTCGCCCCCTTTCATGGGAACCCTAGCCTGCCGCAGCACCAAACCCTAGCAGATTCTTCAACCAGAAAACCTAAACAGTCCCAACCTGTTGCTAATCCGGTCACAGCGAATCTCGCACGGAATCGGCGAGTCTCTCTGGCTCCCACAGCCCTACACCGGAGAGGAAGAAGGAGAACTTTGATTGCCGATGGCTCTCGCCGTTCGCCTTCGTTGCCCTAGAGAAGTAATTAAGAGTGTTTCCTGAGCTCTCGGATTCTTATCACTCACTCTATTGATCGATCTTTAATTTGTTACACAATAATATTAATTGTTCTGCTTAAGTAGGTAATTTGTTGAATTGATTGACCTACCTGGCCATTTGTAGAGTTGGTGGAAATTGCAGAGCGAATGGCCACGGTTAAGCACAAGATACTGGTGTTATCTGGGAAAGGAGGGGTCGGTAAGAGCACCTTCTCGGCTCAATTGTCGTATGCATTGGCAGAAATGGATCACGAGGTTGGCCTACTTGATATAGATATATGTGGTCCGAGCATCCCTAAAATGCTCGGCCTTGAAGGCCAACAAATCCACAGGAGTAACCTTGGTTGGTCTCCGGTTTATGTGGATTCTAACCTGGGTGTCATGTCGATTGGCTTCATGCTTGGCAACCCAACAGAGACGACGTCGGGCCAATACGAAGATGTATCCGGGTGGGCCCTTGCGTGCCTTGAGGAGAAGGTGCCTGAGCTGCTAAACCTCATGACTTCCACCGACGTGTTTGATAGTAGTGGAGGCGGTGCCACCAAGATGTGCCAAGATATGGGGATACCCTTCCTGGGTAGGGTGCCCTTGGACCCCCAGCTTTGTAGGGCATCCGACCAAGGCAGATCGTGTTTCGCTGATCAGAAATGTGCCGCTAGTGCTCCTGCTCTCAAAGCCATCATACACAATTTGTTTCCTAGACCACCGGAGAATGCCATCCCCTCTTAATATACATGTATATTTACGATTTCGAATATGTTACAGTTCCATTTATTTAATTCGATTTAGATTACTGTTGGATAAGAAAAAAACCACCGAAGCATAGATGTGACTTTGATAATCTTTCGAGCATAATCATATAATGTTGTGTGAACATATCCCGTAAGGAAAGAATTTTTTTATTCTGTACTGTAGTGAGTGAAGATGATGTCTCTATGGTCCAGGGCAAGTCCGATACTGGATCCATTTCAGGATTTGAGCCTAACTGTTCTTACACTCACCAATTTCACCAAACAAAATCAAGCCACTTTTTTTTTGAGTGATCTACCTCGATCATATCAGAGCCTATCTAGTCCCGGGTCTGGCGAAGTTAGTTCAAGCGTAGTTGCTGACTCGTTACCACAAGTAATCAACGATCTCTAAATTTGGAGGAAGAGAAGTTGATCTCTATAATTTAATGTTCATTTGTCCCTATATATAATTTAATGATACAACCCCACATTTTCACCCATAATATAGAAAAAAATATAATTTCATACTTAATTACTAGTAATAAAAATATAATTATTTTAAAAAATTAATTAAAAAAGTAATATGATTTGATATAATATATAAATTAATTATGTTAAATCAATATAGATAGAACAAAACATCATAATTCTATGTTAACTTTTATAAATAAAACAGCACACCTAATTTCATCCAATTTAATGCTATAAAATTCACATTAAAAAACTAGTCTATAAAATTTTCACTTCAAAAAATATTCACTTGAACTCATAACTCATATTGGAATGATTTTATTTTTATAAATTATAAATTAAGCCTTGTTAGTTAATTAATTTAATTAATTAATCATATATGATCATTCACCAATCTAATTATAATAAAATGCATATTAACTAATTGAAAATAATAAGATTAAGTTTGAATAATATTTTATCCAATTTTATGATAACTTTTATAGTAACAATCTAAATTTAATATTAATACCACTTAAAAAATGAATATCAAATTTATCACTAGATTTTGTTTTAAAAAAATATCACATGAGAATATAATAATAATAATAAAATTAATATGTTGTGCAAGAGGATGAGTAACATATAATAGTTCACCAACAAATTTGAGGCTAAATGTTATAATTAAGTTTAAATTAAGTTTTTAGAAATGTACAATTAAATATCTTTCATAAATGCATTTATTTATTATAGTCTTTATAATAAATTTAATAATCTGTAAAATAGAGAAGCTGTTGGAGTTAGAGTAAATTTTTTTTAGAGATTTTGATATTTTAATCTCTATTTTAGAGATTTTTTTACCAAAGTTGTTGGGCTTGCTCTAAGATGTCACCAAGGGTACTAAATACTCTTGTCGTAAGTAATCCGGAAGATGATCTCTAGTATTGGAGTTTGCCTGACCAATCTAGCAAACTCGTTGCTTAGTTCTTGATAACGCACTCATTTGTGCTTGGTACTTATTGTTACTGATAAAGTGCTTATAAGATCTTATACTGTATAAATAGCTCAGTTCACCAAATGAACCCCAATTAATATAATATCCAGTTCTATTTTGTAACAAAAGCTTAAGCTCTGTACGAGTTCAATCCTTAGGACTACTTGTAAATCCATCACGCATTTTAGTTACCATTGAATGTTTAAATTAGCACGAGGAAGCAAAGTAAACTAAAAAGGGAGAGTGATACAGTAAGGAAATTTCAAACAAATCCTTACATGATGAACATCAAAAGCATCCATGAACTTTTCAAATGCCGGAATCCATTCTTGATAATTCCATACACGAGGAATATCAACATAAATCACATGATAACCCTGCATGAGAAAACCAATAAGTTGAACGTGTTTGATATGCAAGATCTCCAACTTGATGGCTTGAAAATTCTGGATTGAATAGATAAATATCTATGAAAAAATGGTCACACAAAATAATATAACTGTAAATTAACAACGGAAATTGAAGTTATCGTGGTCCAAAAAAGAAAAGACATACATATCAGATATTATTCAGAGGCAAATGAAGTAACTTAGAAAGAAGGTATCAGCTAGTTTTTTCTTTCAATTGACATATTTACTATTCTGGCAGATAACACAATATTTTTTTTGTTAATATTATTTTAATAGAATAACATATTTTTTTCTCTCATTAAACGGGATGGATAAATATATTTTATTAATTTATTTCAATTCATACATTTTTCTCTCATTAAAATAACATTAAAAGGGAGGGGTGAAAATGACTTTTCACCGTTTTAAACGCCAACCTAACGGAAAAAAGGGTTGTGGGTGGCGATTTACCTACAAAATGGGTTTAAGCCTTAAGGGGTGGTTTTCTGCAATTTCAATTTTAAGGGGTGGTTTTCTGCAAAGACCCGTATTTAAGGGGTGGTTTTCTGCCATTTCCCTTTTTTTTATCAGGTAATAATTCGGGAGGAATAATCCTACCCGAGAGCATCCTTGCGGATGAGGTCTTGAAGACCTGAATCGAAGTAAATGTCGAGGCCCCTGTTAGAGCGGCAAAGATTTGCAACCTTATTAGTCACTCTGTTGCCAATACGGGGGACATGCGAGAAGGAAACTTCTCTCACACTCGACAACAATGTTTTAATATCAGACATCACCAATTCAATTTCTCATGGGCATGTAGAGTTTGTTTTTAAATGATTAATCATTATAAGTGAGTCTCATTCAATTTGTAGCCTATTTATACCCAGTGCATGGATTTGGATTAAACCATGTCTTAGTGCCAATGCCTCAGTTTTCAACGAGGTCTGGTTACTAATTCTATCATTGTTGGGATAAAAAAAAAGTGTCATATCGATGGTTAGACTAAATTAGGGGTGTTATATGAACACGAGCTGCTCGGATTCGGCTCGGATTTGACTTGAACAACTCGGTTCGAGCTCGTTCACATTTACAAAATGAGCCGAATACGAGCAGGTTCCTGAACTCGTCACGAGCTCGAGCCGAGCTCGAGCTTTATTCAAGCTACTCGCATAACTCGATTTCCCCCCCCCCCCCCCCTCCCCCCAAATTACAGTTTTACCCTTATATTTTCACCCTTTTAGTTTTAGGGTTTACTCCGCCTCCAGTGAAGATAATGGTCGCCTCCAATCATCTTCTTCCTCACACCTACTCATTCAACCTGTAGCTCTCGTCACCTCCAGTGATCTTCTTCCTCCTCCTTCCATGGCCGCTTCTCCAGCCTCGCGCTCTCGCCCCTCACCTCCCGCCTCATCTCTTGCACATATGTCCTCGTTCTCCGCCTCTGTCTCCTCCGATTCGGGTTTGAGGAAACCCGATGCTCTCCTTTCTCTTCACATCCGAAATAAACCTCGCAACTGCTCGCTGGCCCTGTAGCTCATGCCTCCCGTCATCTTCTTCCTCCTTCCATGGCCAATTGGCCGCTCCTCCATTCTCGCTCTCTTGCCCGTCACCTCTCGCCTCATCTCTTGCGCCTATGTCCTCGTTCTCCTCATCTCCCTCCTCCGATTCGGGTCTGAAGAAACCCTTTTCGCCTGCCCCTGTTAGCCTCCCTAGTCTAGCCCCGTCGCCCACCATTGCAGATCCCTGAGCTCTCTTTCGACCATGGCATTCCTCTCTCACTCTCGGTTTCCCCTCTCGGTCAGATTTGAAAGGGGCATCCCCAACTGCTCGCCCGAATCTCGAGCTTTGACGAGCTCGAGCTTGGCTCGAGAAAAACGAGCAAAACGAGCTCGAGTTCGAGCTTTCTCTGCAACTCGCGAGCCGAGTTCGAGCTCAGTTTTAAGCTCGAGTAAAATTCGAGCCGAGCTCGAGCTTGAACAATAACGAGTCGACTATGAGCATTCCACTACTCGGCTCGTTCGACTCGAATAACACTCCTAGACCAAATACAACAACAAAATATAAGGAGAGGGGAAGCCCCTACACAGTGGCTTAAGCTTTTGTGTAGGGACAACTATCAAGAATGGATTGTCGCTATGAAAAACGCCTTCTCTGCAAAACGCAAAGATGGTTTCATCGACGGATCCATTACCTAGTCGGCCGCTACATCCTCCAATCATCAATATTGGAGGCCTGTCAATGCAATGCTCATAGGATGGATTTCTCAGTCCATTGAGCCCTCTCTTCGCTCTGATACCATGAACAATTTTGATAGGGAAAAGTCTCACATCGATGGTTAGATCAAATACAACAACAAAATATAAGGAGAGGGAAAGCCCTAAACAAAAGCTTAATCTTTTGTGTAAAGTGGTGGATCCCGATCTTATAAAAAAAACAAAATAAACCCGACACGACTCCCGATTTGATACGACCCGACTCGGGATTCTCGGTTTACCAGATGGTATCAGAGCAGGTTCGAGTCGGGTCGGTTTTCCTGGCTTCAGGATAGGCTAAAAAGAGAATCAGATGCCGAATCCCGTCGTAAAAAAAAAACCAAAAATCGGGCGAGCTATATATAAAGAGATTGAGAGTCTCGACCCGGAAGAAGAAGAAAAATAAAAAAGGTTTCAAGTGTCGACCCGATCCAGGCGGTTCGCACTTGAGGGGGCGTGTTGGGATAAAAAAAAAGTCCCACATCGATGGTTAGACCAAATACAACAACAAAATATAAGGAGAGGAGAAACCCATACACAATGACGTAAGCTTTTGTGTAAAGTGGTGGATCTCGACCTTATAAACAAAAACAAAATAAACCCGACACGACTCCCGATTTGATACGACCCGACTTGGGATTCTCCGTTTCCCACAATCATAGCCAATGTGAATCGTTCTCCTTTCCCAATCAGGAATGATATAGCCAATTGAACTATCTTTGTTATTGAGTATGGATCCGTCGAACTCTATTTTAAACGTGCCAACAGGTGGTTTTTTCCATTTAACATTTTTCTGCATAATTTTTGGGTGTGAGTGATTTATAACATTAGTATTCTGAGTATAGTGGATATCATCCTCCGTGTCATAGAAAGAGGTTTTATTCCAATTCTTCAAGTGAGTGGACATGATATGTTTAACAGATGCCTGATTTGGAATGAATTCATTTCTAAAAATCGTTTGATTTCTGATGTACCATATTGACCACCGAAGTAACCGCGAATTTTTCTATTTTTTTTTGTGAGAATGCTTCTAATCAGTGACAAGATAGGGGGGAAATCTCTCAAATTTGCAATCATGTTGGCTATGACCTGATTTGTACCTAAGGTAGATGGAAGATGGTTTTTAGAAAACTGACATTCCAGAAAGAGATGTGTTTCATCTTTGATCGCACTATTGGAACACCCTGTTGTCCGAGTTTCGAAAGGAAATTCTTAATTTTTGGTGAAGTGTCAATTTTCCAAGTCCAAGAGTTGTTGTCTTCATTTTGGTTGTTATTTTTTGTGATTAGTTTGTAGGTGCTAGCTGTTGTAAACCAACGTCTCTATCCGGCCACCAATAAAGGTTCGCCTCAAATGTGTTCATAAGAAGGGGAATATTCAAAATTTCTTTTGCTATACATTGGGAGACTGTGTTTAACAATTTTTTCTCCCACCATTTTCCTCCTAATATATAATCACTTACTGTTTCATTCTCATTTCGTAAGGGAGGACATTCGTCCCTTTTGATTATTGGCGAAATTGTAATACATTTGTCGGTCCAGAATTTAATAGATTTCTCATTGCCCACTGACCAAATTAAGCCCTCTTTATTTTTATTTTTAAAAAGAAGTTCGTTAAGATGTACCCCTGAGGCCCCGACCAACTTCATATTTTTTTCCAGGTTATAAAATTTGTTCAGCTTTTAAATGTCATTTTAGGTTATTTAGGTAAATAATCATAAGAATTGATCGAGTTACAATTTTTTTTATTAAAACTTGCTTTTATTGAATTTTTTAAAATAAATTGTTATTGGTTGACTTAAAAAATAAATACATTTAAGTCCTTATATTTTTAACACATTTTTCAATGAGTCAAAAACTATATAAAATATGAATTTATTTTTACATAATTTTATACTTATTACTAATATATATAAAAATAAGTTTAAAATAATATTTATATAGTTTTTAACTCTTAAAAAGTGAAAAGGAGTTATATTTTTATAAGAATGGAGTATTTGATTCAATAGGTGGTATATAGAGTGCATTTAAAGAATAAGGTTATGAATTAACCAAAAAAATAAAATTGAGGGCCTTGATCTATTTCATGCCCATGTGATCGCAAATCAACACTATAACTGTCGGAAATAACAAATATAGGTGGATTTGGAATCTTCATTTACCACCTAGGACCAGAACATCATCTAGAAGCTTGCGGTAGATGGACTCCCAACAAAAGAAAGACTAAATAGATACAGTACTTTAATAGAGCGCCCTCTCAATGCTGCCTTTGCAACACGAAGGAGGGAGATGCTCACCATTTATTTCTGAATTGTCCTATAACTAGAGCTTTAATTACCCATTATACACAAATAACTAACCATTTTTTTTATTAACTTAAGATCAACTAGTTCAATGTTGGATGACCTCATGTTAATCAAAAATGAAAATCTACATTTTGAAGACCTCTGCTTCACATGACAAATCATTTGAGACCTTAAAAACAACATTATCTTCAAGAGAAAAAAAATTGAGCATGTATCTACAATGGCCCAACATGTAGTTATCAATATTGCAAACTGGAACAAAGCATAACCAAAGGAAAACTCCACAAAACCTAAGCAACGGAAAATAACAAGGTGGCAACCACCAAGGGGCTTCTACAAGATAAATGTAGATGTCTCTGTTAAACTCTCTGCGGAATGTCGCATAGGTGGCATTATCCGGGACATTGCTAGTCAAGTTATTGATATTTTTCAGTATAGGGTTCATCAAGGATTTGTACAGTTGTGCTTCAAACCGAAGCTCAAGCATTCTGCGCCGGACTGCAGGTAGGCCTAGACAGGGGTCTTCGAAATGTCATTACTTAAGGAGATAGTCTTGGAGTCATCAACGCTATCAATAACAACAATCCTCCTAGGGAAATGTCAAGGACGATTGAGAAGATTCATCGCTATAAGGATAGTTTCAGCAACCTTGTCTTTAAACACTGCTATAGGGAATCAAATTGTGTTGCTAATTATATAGCTAGATCTATGGAAATGTGTAACCTGAAAACCCTCATTCTGAACAGGGAGTTTTGTAACATCATCCGAAAGGATGATCAAAGATAAACTTTGCTCAGTGAAGGCATCCTATTCATTGTCTACTGTAAAAAAAAAAAATTTAAATCACCAACACTCCCTACATCACTAAATTATTATCACATTTATTTAATCTTAAAAAAATTATAAAAATTATACTCATATTTCACATTTATAAACTTGTATTTTGAAAAATTATATTTTAAATTTTTTTATAATTATATTTTATAAAATAATACTCTATCTGTTAAAAAAACTTGTCTTTTAGAAATCTTCACATTTTTTAAGAAACCAAACGAAAATACACTTATATGCCTAATTATTACTCTACTTTTTCACTTTTTCGAAAATTACAACCCTCCGTCTCAAATTAAATGTCTTTTTACTTTTCGACACATTTTTTAAGGAGCGAAAAACTTTATAAAATATTATTTTTTTAATTATTTTTTTTATACAATTTGATACTTTGTAGTAATAAGTATAACATTATATAAAAAAATTAATCAAAATAATAATATTTTATAGAGTTTTCCGCTCCTTAAAAAACGTGCACAAAAAGACAAAAGACATTTAATATGAGACAGAGGGAGTAACATCTACATAATTATGACTAGAGCAACTTTGTAAAGTGAATACTAAAATACCTAAAATGACATGTTTTTCTTAACAAGATTTCATCTCTAAAACGATAAGTTTTGATTAACGGATTGAGTACCTCTTTAATTTTTAATTTTTTTAATATATAATTTTTCAAAATAAAAGTTTATAAACATATTTATATTAGAAATATGAATATAACTAGTACTTTTCCCGAACCATGTTCGGAATATTTTCGACCGAGTTTGATATACTCTGTCGAAGGCTCCTAGATGGGAAGAACATATATGTAGGTCCATTATTTACTAATACAAAGTAAGATACAATTGTTATGCATTCCATGCACCAAGAGATGAATGAAGGATGAAACCCAAATTTTTCTAGGACTGTTTTTGTAAAGTTCCAGTCTACTCTATCATATGTTTTTTCCATGTCCAGATTGATTGCCAACCATCCTTCCCGACCACATCGCGATCTGAATGAATGGAAGATTTCGTGAGCTATCAGCACATTATCTTGAATGACCCAATCTGACACAAACGCCCATTGTAATGGGTGAATCAGTTTGCCGATTATTCTTTTTAGTCTTTCTGTTAGAATTTTTGAAATGATTTTGTATAGGGTAGAACACAAGCTTATAGGACGTTAGTGATTTGTGGTCGATGGCGTTAGTAATAAAGGGTAGATTTTTTTTATTTTTAATAACTGTGAAATATGAATATAAGTGACATTGATTGCTTAACCGATCAAACCTATCCAAACAAACCGATAACCCAAACCTGTAATTAAATACTGAGTATCTTTTCCCGCCCTTGCTTCTTAATCGGACGGTCAAAATTCAGCCTTCTTTACTCTCTCTCCAAGGGAAGTCGTAGTGGAGCCACTTCATCTCATCGCCACCCTCCGCCGCCCTCAGCGCCACCGTCTCTCTCCTCCGTTTGACCTTCATCCCCTTCACTCCGACCGCTTCTCTCAAACACAAGATTCTCGATCCCCCCTCTCCCAGTCCCAAATATCTCTGTATTTTCCCCCAATTTCTTACCAATGTAGTGTGACTACAATCGTAACCCTAATAATTGCGAAAACGAAAATCTCTCTGAAATTGACCTAGCAAAATCAATCCTCTCCGAAATCATCGATGACTACTAACGATCCGAACCATAACGACCGCCGATCCTCATCGCTCGACGCCGGTGGCGCGAGGGAGGGAGAGTCCGCCGCTGCGCCGCCAGACAATCAGCTCCTCGCCGGATACCTAGCGCACGAGTTTCTTACCAGAGGAACTCTGTTCGGCCACAAGTTTGGGACGGCTGGCGCCGTCGAAACGAGGCCGGCCAAGAAGCCTATGATGGGAAATCGACGGGATCAGGCCCCACCGCCGCCGCCGCCGCCGGAGAAGGACGGCGAGAATCCTAAAGTGTACGCCGAAGTGGCGAGATTGCTGAGAGAGGAAGGGGAGCACTTACCTGGTATAGTTAATCCCTTGCAACTCGCTCTCTACTTGCAATTTGTGTAGCTTCATCAGATGAAATTTTGTATGAATCTGTATCTTCTGTTCTGTGGATTCAAAATCGAATTTTGTCTGAATCTGATGTCCGTGTCCGATTTTAGTGGGGGGGTTTTGCATCCTGTATCTTTGATTTTCTTGAAAACTTAATGTGGTTCAATGCAATTTTTGCTATGAGGGTGATTTTTTGCAAGATTGTATGGTTAATTTTACTTTGGTTTATAATTTGAAGATTCTATAGTTTCAGAGCAGAAAGCATGAATTCGTAAGCTGGTTGATCGCTCTTAAGTATAAAAGAGGAACCAATATGAAAGATTTAGGATTGATTCATGATTATCCACTTGAAACAACAAAAACATTCAAGAAGTTGTTTACTTGGCATTCGTAAGCGACAAACGTGCTAGGGCATGTGCTTTGCTTGAGCTGTTGAGCATAGATGCTACTTGCATCTTAGTGGTGAGAAAACTCGAAACTGCCTACATTTTTCATCTCGAGCTTAAGCCCTTCGAATCACAGGACTTAGAGCCTAAGTTGTGATCCTGCTATGGATAAGTTGTGTGACACAAGTCATTCATTAATGGAGTTCGAGTTAGCAACTTGCGTGCCTCTAAATCTTCAACCTATAACCATCTGATTCAGTTTGCCAGAGCCTAAGTAGCAAGGTGCTGTTGGTAACTTCGCTGCCAAACATAGCCTAAGAAACTCATTACCCTAATAATCCAGTCAACAGTTAAGATTAGTTTAAAATTAGGACCCTAAATAAAGGGGAAATAAACCCACAATTTTCTAAACAAATGGACGATGCTTATTTCTAAGAGATGATAATTTGTAAACAAAGGGTTGCCTGATCTGAAACCACATCTAAACTTGGAAAAAAGAACCTGTCATCCTCAACAAGATAACAACTCTTGTTTTTTGCTCTCTTTGGTTGGTTTTTGTCCTCTGGATATCCTCTCCTCTCCTCTTAATCTCGCCTCGCGAATTTAATCCTCATGGTTTGGGTTAAGGGAGAGGCTCTCTTTGCATCAAATCGATCTTTCCCCAGTATCATCTGATCAGCCAAGGCCTGTGATCACAGCAACGTACATCTCATTTCGCCTTTTCTTCGTTGGCATTCGATCTTCTGTCCTGCAAACTTTAATTTTCCATTAGAGAGAAGTAGCTTCGCCCCTACAGTACACGCAACTGCGTTGCGCATTGCAAACCCAGTTGACAAGATCATAAATGACTGGTTCGGATCCTTGATCTCAATCCAATCAATTCATTTTGTTTAATGCAAAATGTCATCGCATTTTATGTATCTTCCTGACAGATTCAGATATGAAGGGTTCAGCGCAGAAGTTTCGGTAGGTTATCCATCAAGACTTGTTAGTTAGGGCAATGAATGTAAAGAAGAAGGGAATACTAAAAGGTTTCAAATACTTCTCTCAGATATTCGGTACGTTCATTTGATCTTCTTTCCTCATAGGATCATAGACACCATTGTACAATATGTTTATGTAAGGTAACGTGTTCTGGACAAATCGTCTGTTGCAGATGAAGAAGAATCGAAGGAAATACAAATCGGTATGCCCACGGATGTAAAGCATGTGGCGCATATCGGATGGGATGGTCCATCTGCAAATCCACCCACCTGGGTATGTAAATTCACTACAAAGTACTAGCTCTTTTCGCCTTCTATTTGGATTCAGCATTGCCTATTTGCCTCCTAATGTCACTACTTTCGAGTGTTGCAGATGGACGGGTTCAAGCAAACGAACGGAGGCTATCAATCTGCGCCTTTGGATGGCAGTGGAAGTAGGGAAATGGAGGTTTCTGAAGGTTCGTCTGTCTTACGATGATCAAACCATTTCTGACCTTTCAATGACCTAAAACGTCAATTTAACCTGGTATCATAGCGGATTTATAAGTAGTGGTTTTATTTTCCTTATAAATGTAGACAGGGGACATAAATCCCATTCATCTAACCCAACTGCAACGGACAACACTGAGAGAGAGAAGGACATGCCAGGCCTACCAAAGGCATCAAGAAGACATCAATCAATGGACAGCATAGGCTTCAACGAGTCTCCGCCAGGAAGCCCCACCGGAGCTCGTAAGCAAAAAGACAGAGATTCCAAGAGCGTGGGAGGCAGGAGGCGCAAGGAGAAGTCAGGCAAGCCAAAGGAGGGCTCGGGTCCAAGTGCACATGACGACGAATCACCCTCGCAGAGTGTCCCGAGCATACCCAAGAAGTCCCGAAGGAAGAAGTCGAAGGATCCAGACTCGTCGTCGAAACAACCGTCTAAGTCCAAACAGTCGAAAAACGGGTCCTTTGCGGGGTCAGAAGACGGTGGCTCGATGAAGTCGACTGCGGCAGCACTAGAGGAGGAGGAGGAGGAATAGGTGAAAGGAATAGAGAAGGCTTATATTGAAGCACTGCCTTTAAACTCTCTCTTTTTTGTTTCATCAGCTTGAATCCATCAACTGAATTAATCAACATGGATAAATGAGAGTGTACAAATATGATGAAACTTATTGTTTTGTCATGTTATAGTATGTTTGTATGATTTCTTATGTCAACAAGTTCTATTTCAACTTTCCTTCATTTGGAGAGGCTTTTTGGCTCTTGTCAAAAATTGGGTCTTTTTTTCCTTTTTAGCACTTTTTTTTTTTGAAATCCCTGTATTATTCCAACTAGTAAAATCATCAACCACCCTCCTGTCACACTAGAATATTTCCACTTCAGGGTCCAATCTTCATAAATTCATATTATATGCACTGGGTCAGGTGATAGTGGCGGATCTGAGGGGACTCGGAGTGGTTGAAGACCTGTTAATCCGGAAGAAATATATAGAAAAAATAAATGTAATTTGTTTAATTGAAAAATAATGTAATTCTTTACCCACCAAACTAAATAAATGACTCTCAATTCAATTAGCAATGCACATCAGACAGCAAAGAAGTGATATATATGCATTAAAACTCCCTTAATTACACAAACAGGGTTACCAAGTAGACCTAAAATCTTATACCTACAAAAAGTGGTAAACCCCACAAAAACATGTGTGCATATTCTTGAACTGTATCACACACATCTGAGTCCAATACCCGAATTTCAAGTTCACTAAAGCCTAAGCCACACAAAATGACCAAAAACCCATAAGAAGAGCCATGACCAAGAAGGTGAAGCACCAGCAGCAGCATTAAAAAGATGGGCAGAAATTGAAATGTAAGGTGGATGAGTGCAGGCCTTAAGGTTGTTACTGTTGGAGGACAAGACCAGTTGATTGTCAACACAGAGATCAGGGTTGCCCTGCAACTTGAGCTTCCCACCAAGCCTGGAAATGAAGCCATCAGGGAGTGGGACCCTCCCACTGAGCCTGTTGTTCTCAAGGTTGATCTCATGGGCTCTTCCAAGCATGCCAAACTCCTTTGGCACTGACCCATCAAGGCGGTTGTTGTCTAGCCCTATGTAAACTGCGTTTCCCAGAAATGACCCCATTGAAGCTGGGATATTACCGACCAGCTCCAAACCAGATAGCCCAATCCCCAAAATGCCCCCCAGATTATCCCATATTTCCGGGATTGGCCCTCCCAGCTGGTTCCCGCTCAGATACAGCTCTTTGAGGGAAGGCATCTCGCCCAGGAAGAGGGGGACTCCATAGCTGCCTAGATTGTTGTTGCTGAGGTCCAGGAACTCCAGATTCTTCAAGCTCTTGAGTGTCTCCGGGATTTTTCCGGAGAGTCTGTTGGAGCTGAAGTCGAGTTTGAGTAGATTGTTCATCCCGAAGATTGATTCCGGGATTGAGCCTTCGAAGCGATTGCCGCTCAAATCGAAAACCCTAAGACTCCGCAAATCCCCAATTTTAAGAGGGATCTCGCCTTCCAGATGGTTCCGGGAAAGGGTGAGCTGCTCGAGGAGCGATAGCCGGCCGATTTCGGCAGGAATCGGACCGTCGAGACTCGTTCCGGTGACGATCAGCCTCCTCAGAGAGGAGAAATTACCGACGGAGCCGCTGAGAGTGCCGAAGAGCGCGGGGTTGTCGATGAAGACGAGCTCCTCCAGATCCGAACCGTGTCCGAAATCGGGGAAGGAGACGGGGTTTGCGGTGAAGCAGTTGTAGAAGAAGATCTTACGGAGGTGGGGGAAGCCGGAGAGGAGGGAGTCAGGGAAGGAGGCGTTGGGGGAGCAAGGAGGGTTGGGGGAGAAGTCGGAGACGGGGCCGAAGTTGAGCTCGACGACGTGGTAGGATAAAACGGCGTCACTGGGGTCTAGGAAGAGGTCGCAGACGACGCCGTGGGGAGGGGAGAGGCAGAGGTCGTCGGGGAAGAGGGAGCGCCAGGGGAGGGTGGAGTTTAGGGATTCCAGAGCTAGGTAGAGGGATTCCTGTTCGGAGGGGCTGATTTGCTGCTGGAGGGAGAGAGAGGTGAGGGAGAGGAGTGTGAGGAGGAGGAGCAGAGGGAGTGGGACCGCCATTGATGCGTGGGGAGGAAGAACAGAGAAATTGGAGCAGTGCAGTGGAGGAGATGGTGTGGTGCGGGGGGACAGGGGATATATAAAGGAGGTTGCAGAGCGTGAAATTACGGATCTACCCTCTGGAAAGGGTAAGTTCTTTTTAGTTGAAACGGGGGATGTTTGAGAAAATGAGCCAAAATGAATGGCTTCATCGTTTGATTTGACGGATCTTTAGACTTTAGTCCGTAACTGTAATTATGAGTACTGAGTATTTTGTACAATTTACAATCGGCTTTTTTACTCGTTCTCGCTATATATATACGGTACAATCTCGTTAAATACACGATATTTTCATCAACTTCCCGTGTCAGTAAAGGATATATAAATATCGACTTTTAGAATCGACAAAAATGTACAGCAAGGAGGATTGTTGTAGGGCTAGGAGGGTGCTGTGAGGGTGCCGACTTCGACAGTCAAAGTCGGATTGTGCTTCTGGAAGGGTTACTGGAGGGGCGGAGGTTGTTGTGAGGGTTCTAGGTTGCTGCCGACTTCGATAGTCGGATGCGGGTGCTGGAGCTGGGAGGACGGGTTGCTAGTGCGTTGGAGGGTGATGGGTTGGCTGCTAACTTTGACAGTCGAAGTCGGAGGCAAGTGTTGAAGTTGCTGGTGAGCAGTGTTCTAAAAAACGGCCTTGGTGGCCGCCAAGACGGCGCCAAGACGCTTGACGGACCCACACCGTCCCGAATTCGGGCTTGGCGGTGTAGCTTGGCGGGGGAGGGCCTTGGCGGGAATGGAACAACACCTTAGCGGCCTTGGCGGGTGCAATACGGAGACTTGGCGGCCTTGGCGGGTGCAAATCGGGCTTGGCGGGGAAGAATTTTGGCGGGCACTGGACAGAAGCTTAGCGGTCTTGACGGTTTTAAATTGAGATTATTTAGTTTTTATGCTTTCAAATTTCTCTATTATGAAATCATGATACCTATTTGAATATATCTATATGGTTTTATATTTGATTCAGACAACTTTAAAAAGAGTCATGATGATTTTTTATTTGATATGCTATAAACTTAAAATTAATACATAGTTTATTACATAAACTATGTTTTTTTTTACAGTAGGCAAAAAGTAGATCGACGAAGCGATCTTGAAGCCATCAAAAGACGGCTTGATAAACCCTACACAGAGGGTCGTCAGTAAAACAAAAATACTAACTTAAATCTAAGGTTACAAATAGAAATAAAACACTAACTTAAATCTAAGATTACAATTAGAGATAAAATTATAATAAAAAAACTAAATATTAGATTTAGAGCCATTTCTTAATATGTGATCCTTCTTGATGGCTTAGACGGCTTGCATGCAAGTCTTGTTGGCTTTGACATAGATGGCATAGAAAGAGGTGACGAGTGCGGGTTTGGATCCAAATCCGGCAGCGAGCAAGCTCGCTCTCATCAATCATTTTGCATGTGTTGTATCAAACTTTAAAGCTTGGGATCTGAAAGTTACACCACCATAGATAGATGCTCACTTTTTGAATGGGTTTTGTTTGAAGTTTTAGATTTAGGGTTAGAAGAATCGGGATTTTTGTGTGGATGGTCCTGAGAGAAACTCAAATCAGGAGCTGAGAAAGGTTGGATCTAGGCTATTGCAACCATGGGGGGTAGATCTGGGCTATTGCAACTCCGGCGCCACAGGCCGAGGCCCATCACGGCGGAAGGAAGCGAAGCCGCCGACGGAGGAGATGAGGATGGGTGCGCCAGGAGATGAGGAAGCCGCGGCAGGAGGGCGAGATCGATTCGCCGGAGCCGCGCAGGAGGCAGACAACATGCAGGGGAGAGTTGTCGGAGGGAATTAGGTGAGGGCAGCGGTGGGAGAGGAGTTGATGAAGAGGTCTCCGGTGGCAGGGGAGCTTCGGGCGGCCAGGAAGGCGAGGCGAATTGCATCGTCGACGCCGCAGGCCGGGGCTCGGCAAGGCCATGAATTGAGAGGAGAAGATGGTTAGATCGCGGCAGTGAGGGGGTGGGTTAGAAGCGGAGGGGAGCCGGGCGAACTGGGTCGCCGGAGGGGGCTGGGGAGCGGCAGTCATGCTGCTTAAGGGTGCTGAGATATTTTGTGGCGGCTAGGGTTGGAAGGTTTTTTTTACATAATTAGGCAGTTGATTTGGGAATGAACATAAACTATGTTTTATACATAGTTTATGGGATAAATATAACAAAATAATAAAAAAACCGTTTTATCTGTCAAGAACCGCTAATAAGGCCGCCAAACCGTCTCGGCGCTTAGCGGTACCCTACCGCTAAGCATCCGCCGAGCGTTTTTTAGAACATTGCTGGTGTGTTAGGAGGGTGTTGGAAAGATGTTGAGATTGATGATGTTAATTATGTATTTAAGCATGATATGATTTAGATCTATACCATTCCTATAAAAATTCAAATATTCGGGTTCATGTGTTTCCACTTTTCATTTTTTCTTGTGAAACATGGTGCAATATTGCTAGTGTTTTGGTTTGTTGTGTTTGGTGTTCTTTGTATCTGTACAACCAGAAATATATTCTTGTTAGAAGTCGGATCTTAGGTTTACAATTTTGATCTCACAATCAATGTAATAATGGGACCTTGCTTGCTACAAATTTTAGCAACCAATGTCATATTTCTTGATAGACGTCTGAACCGTCCCCATCCCTATAAAAACACATCCAGTGTACCAGTGACAGTGTCGTATTTCTTGACAAACATTTCAACCATTTGATTGGAATTTTATTGGTCATATCAAAATGTTAGGACCTTAGAACCATGGAAGTCATTGATTAAGGTAAGAGATGGGAGAGAGATTAGAGAGAGATCGGGAGGAGGAAGAAGAAGATAGTATTTTTGTATATTCATGGATCACCTGTACAAGAACTTCTTTGGGTATTTATAACCCATTCTCTAATTTCTTAGTAATTACACATATTACCCCCTATTATTCTAATCCTAACAATACTCCCCTCCTTAAAGCTTGGCCTCAAGTTTATTAAAAAACACAAAACAATTCAAAGATATGGCAATTTCTGTGTACATGATTCAAGCTTAACACCGTGCCTGCGGTTGCTATTACATCACCAACATGTGAACTCTAGATCAACTAAAACCTCCCGAACACACTAACCAAGAGTGCTCTACAGAAGGTTGGCATTCAAAATGTTGCTCTGCTGTCATCATTTTTCCTAATCTGTAGATGCACTGAATTGCTCTCTAGTAGCCACCCTGACGTGTCTAAAGAAGTACCAATAATCCACAACAACCCACAAAACACTGCATAAGTGCTTGCCAGCCTCATTCACAATCCAATCTCCTTTAAAAAAACAAAATGGGTACTTGAAACAACTTGACCTCCTGCTTTTGACAACAACCATATATATATGAAGCTGAAAGTTGCTCCTAAGTAGTGCTATTAGCTACTGGAAATTGCCCATCCACCATGCTTCCCTTGATCTACACTCGGACATCCATATTTGGACCATTATGACAGTAAAAATTCATCTTCCCTTGATCCGCATCATCCCCAAATTCCTTATATCTGTTTTGATGTGTTGCTTCCCAGTAAAAATGTAAAAGCTTATTCCAACTCTCTATGATAGCAGCAACTTCTAAGCTGATTTATGGAAGCAAAAATAGCAAACATTTAACAATTGGAGCATCTCAGATTAACCATTAGAGCAAAACCTCCACCAGGATCAAAAATCATGATCACTGATTCCATAACTGAATTCAGTTGAATTTGAACAACATTAGTGGATTCAATGCTATCCCTTCCTATATCATAGGGACACAAGTTTGGCATATTTTTAGTGAACATGAGATTACCGTAAGGACTATCCAAACTAGAACTACCATCCTGCTGATCAGAAACTTCAAACGCGAATGATTTAGTGCCCCAATTCTCAATATCAATGAACCTCTCTCCTGTGTCAAAAACTAAATTCATGCCCCTAGCTACCACAAGATAACAACACTGTTCGTCCCAGGCAAGATTTCGATATGCCCTTAACAGCCCAAGATACTTTTTGGACTCCAACCACACAGTTGTATACTATGTCATTTCAGCAAGCACCTTGTGGGCACTCATTAGGTTTCTCATACTAGCTACTGAATCAATTCTCAAACCAGTCTCACTAACATTCTTGGCACTGACTAGCCTAATTTCCATCAATTCAATTAAAAGCACAACCAATTCTCCTATTTTTTCAGCAGTATAATCAACAGGAGGTGTCTCGGAGGGATCAGAGTTTACCTTTGATGGCTCAAGGATTTCTGGATTTGGAGGTTTCTTGACATCATCCATCTCTGATCCAAACTGAATATGAAATTCCATATTCGCGTTTGCAATCGGAACTTCTATGTGCTTCTCGTATGCCGGATTCGAACTGTCCTCGCTCCAAGATATCCTCCGTTGAAGAATCATATGGCATTTCAAAATCGACACCCATGTCAATTTCTTCATGTTCGCTTGGACTGGGGGCTGCAATCTGTTCTGTGGTTACAAACAGAGCCCCATCCTTTTCTTGATAGCTTTGCACTTCATCAAGATCTGCGACATTCGGCATCGGCAACCCTCCATTCTTGCTTGCCGGCGGTGCACTATCTTGCGATGTCGGAACGATTTGTGATCCGCTTTCTTGCATTCGTTTGACAATTTCGTCCCACCGTTCTTCGTTCTGCTTCCTCACTTGTCGAAGCTCTTTGCGGAAATCTAACACAATTTGTTGCCCCTGGCGGAGTAGCCCCTCGAATTCGATTTGTTGTTGTCGCTTGCGGAATTCCAACACGATTTGTTGCCCTTGGTGGAATAGCCGCTCGAAATCGAGTTGTTGATGTCGCCAGTCCAGTTGAGCTTCTTCAAAATTGAATTCCTTGCTTTTCTCCATTACCGAAATCTATGATCGAAACCCCGGAATCCAGGTCGGAAGATCGATGTTCTGATACCACTTGTTAGGACCTTAGAACCATGGAAGTCAATGATTAGGAAGGTAAGGTAAGAGATGGGAGAGAGATTAGAGAGAGATCGAGAGGAGGAAGAAGAAGATAGTATTTTTTTTATATTCATGGATCACCTGTACAAGACCTCCTTTGAGTATTTATAACTCATTCTCTAATTTCTTAGTAATTACACATATTACCCTCTATTATTCTAATTCTAACACCAAATTTATTTATTAGAGAATAGTTTCTATACGAATTAGTCATATTTAAATTTTGTATTATTTTGGATTCAAAGCTGATAATTTTAATATTTTTTTTTTATCATTTTCCCTAATATAAAGGGTGATAATTAGTAAAAGGAGGATTCTCCTATATTGGGAGGTAAAATGGAGGCAGGTTGGACTGTTGGAGTGGGATCTGAAAGAGAGGATCACCTCCTGCATCACATCCCAAATCTGCAATACATCACTTTCTTTGCGGTTTTACCCACCAAAGGTTAAATCGTACCAATTCCGCAGTTGGCATTATTTCAGTACAAAATGTACCCATCTTATATTACTCTATTTCTTATTGATCCAAAATCATATGGAGTGGACTAGTGGAGTATCTATAATATATATATATATATATATATATATATATATATCTAGTAAAAGTTGTGTTCAGTCCCCACCATAAATGCTATAATTGTGTTCTCGGTTATTCAATCTATAATATTTTCGGTTATCCGTTTAACCGGTTATTCGTTTAATAGAGTCGTGTGATTAGACGTTTAGTGGGATAGAGATTAGGAGTTTCATCTTTATGAAATAACATTTACTACAAAACTTAATTGCCTTCTTTTTTATCATAGCCGTTACTTATACTCCGAGTCCTAGCCGGTTGCTAACCTTCAATTAATTCATAAAATTAATTAATTAGAGCCGTTAAGTTTCAACCTCAATTAATTATAAGCTTTTAACATCATTCATTTAGTTGGCTCCTTGATATATATATTGAAAACTGATGCGATCCCTACCCCAACCCAATACCCGTCATTTGCAAATTTTTCCTCTCTCTATTATTTTTCTTGCACATATATATGTATATGCTTATGTATAAATCTGATCATCATCCATTATTTCTTGCAGGTTTGATTACGTGTTTAATTAGTACGTGTGTCAAGGATTTTTGAATTCAAATATACACGTTTCTTGCATTATGTCCATGGTCTTTGAAGTAAGATGTGGCGAATTTTGAGCTTCTATTATACTTGGTGGTCCTGGACAACTATGATTTTTATGGTAACATTCATCTCTTTCAACACTTGCTATTTTTTTTAATCTCTTTACCCATACAGTTTTATTAGATTAGTTTTCATATTGTTGAGAAAGTAAAACTTCTAGGTATATGATAATGTAAAGTTAATATTGGTCGCTCGATCGTTATCCAAAACATATAGGCTTGATTGTTATCCAAAATATCAATACTCAAATGTTGTTTAACTTGATATATGTATATATTTATATTTAATATTACTTGTGACTTTATGATGTTATATAAAAGGGCCACTGGATGACATCCATGAGGAGGAAGAGCAAAGAGAGGGGGAAGGAGGAAGATATGGATATTGGTGAGGAAGATGAAGTGGTCGATTTCATTGTAGATGAAGATCGATGATCTTAATGAACGTGGAATTGCCAAGTACTTCCCACCTCATGGTTCTTATTATTGGTTAAAGTTATTTTGATTTCTGTTTCACATTTCATTGATTGGTATTTTAGGACCGGTCGGCTCCTGGAGTTACATCAATGGCACTCCAAGAAGCCCAATAAATCGTTGGTGATGTTGAGGAACTTCTGAAACTTCGGCAAACAAACTTGGAAAGCGGACATGAGGAGTCTGGTGAATGGAGAGAAAGAAGGCTTGAAGAGGAATTCGAGCCAATCATTTATCATTGTGGAGGAGCATTATATAACTGAGAAGGACAATGTAAAGTTATATATTCTAAATACTTAAGGATTTAAATTTAATTATTCAATTAGTTATGATACTTGATATTTATTTTTTAAATTTTAATTGAAATATTTATAACTCTTCGTTGAAGCAGAATAATTTTTTTTCTATTATTTTAAATTATAAATTAAATTTCTACTTCTCAAAATATCAATACTCAAAAGTTTATACATACCAACAAACAACTGCAAGAAAAGTCATTATCAAATACATATATTTAAAAGAATGATCTAAAATAATGATATTCAATTTTAAAAATAATCAATTTTAACATATTTAAAAGAATGCAGATTACAGAGTATGACATTTAGGTTAAAACCTTCTAAAGTTTTCAATAATTAGATTTTAATTACCACTGTCTATAATAACAAGAAAAGTTGTAATGTATATCCATAAATGTGTGACATAAAACCTAAAATTGATATATTTTGATAATTACATCTTTTTTCCATTTTGCCCATTCAATGCTAATTGAAAGTTAATTCAAACCCAATTGCCACCGATTGATCTTTAGAAGAATCGAAGCATCCACTCCTTTTATTTCCTCCTATTAATTAGCATTAGCAAAAAGTTACATGGAAAATAAGATCAAAATAAATATTAAAAATTAGTAATCGATAATCTAAAATATTATATAAATTTGATTTTTGAAAGAAAAAAAGAGGAATATTTAATTGGAGAATAAGATGAAAATAAATACTCCATTATTTTATGAAAGAAAAACAAAGTCTTTTGTCTTCAATTTCATTCAACAAGGGGAGAAAGTGAACGGGCAAAATATTACTCTCATATTGTCATTGATGATAGAATATGAATGGTTTGCATTCTAATTACCTTCTACTCTGTTATTATAGAATTAAATGTCTTTTAGTTTTGGTTGGTGTTTTGTATTCTCAATAGGCGTTGATTATTGATGAACTTTTCTGTTTAAGAATGGAACAATTCTCACTATATATAAACTTAGAGATCATAGGATTGAATTGACTGGTCGATCACCCTCAATTCTCTTAGATGATCGTTTTTATTAAGGTTATATATATGCTATTTAAGGGCTCAAACTAATTCCCTAAAACTTTGTTCTACGCAGGCTTTGAAGAAAGATGCTATGGATGCATGGAAGAGTCCAAAGTTCACATTCTCAATTAGACTACTCGATCTCTTCCTCCCCACGTAACTTCAATTAATTGTTGTAACTTTTCATAGTATTTTGTATATTATTTTGCAACTTATCATATACTACGTATAGTATTCACTGTTTTAAAAAACCCTTCAATCAAGATCAGCCTAGACTCCTGCCTAAACCCTTCAACTCGCCTCGTCGCCAAGGCTGTCAAGGTCGTCAAAACCCGCCTAGACTGCATGCAAAGACCCGCCATGAAATCCGCCTAGACCCTTAACCCTACCTTACCGTCAAGCACCCGCCAAGCGTTTTTTAGAACATTGATAGTATTTTTCTATTATTACAACAGTGGCCAAGTTTGTTGTTGTGTATGTAGAAAACAATGGACTCAAGGAAGTCGATCGAGAAACCATATTTTAGATCTCCAATGAAAACAAAGATGATACTCTTACCTAGTGATTTAAAAGAAATTCAGTTCTCTAGACAAGCCTAGAGAAACCGAGAGATCGGACAAGCCGGTAAATAATACTCTTACCTAGTGATTTAAAAGGATGTCAACATCTCGACCAAAAAAAAAAAAAGATGTCAACATTATATTTATTAAATTATTTTTTTCAATATAAATGATATTCTCATCTCTAAATTTTAGAGAAGGCGGATAGTTTAAAATTCTCCAAACCCCTCAAAATCCCAAAATAATGGGTTGTATAATATTAAATTTGGAGTTTGAATCATGATAATAAAGTATTTTCTTATGTAGAGTATTTTAAGCTTTTTATTATACCTATTTAATAAAAAAAAAGACTATATCATTAATTTTGACTAAAAAAATTGAAATAAACTTTCTCTTTTAAAAAAACCAAAATTTTAATATACTCATTTTTACATGCGGAAATTTGTAATGGATTTATTATATATATAATTAGTAATGACAATGGGCCTGTTTGACATAAATTTATTGGAACTTTTCAAAGAATTTGTAACAAATCTTTTCGGAGGTTTTGAACAATTAGTTTTTACAAAACTCTATATAATTTATCATGTCAAACAAAAATTTACTCTTTTATAATTTATTCACAAAGACTTAAATTTCTTCTAGATTTAAATTTTAAGTTAATTTATAATTTTAAGTTAAATTAATTTACGACGGGCTAAACAAGCCCAATGCCTAGCAGTGGATTTTGTTCCATTAAAAATTTTCATCAAAGGCTCATACTTGAAGATTTTGATCATCAAAGGCCCAATGCCGAGGAGGAAATAATTATGGGAAAGCGTATACATCCACTTCAAAGAGCATTAATATCCGATAGAGCAATACAAGACAACATCCTAATATCACATGAAATCTTTCACTCCTTCCGCACTAGAAAGGGATCTAAAGGATGAACTGCAATAAAACTCGACATGGAGAAAGCATATGACAGAGTAGACTGGCAATTTACGAAATGAGTGCTCCAGAGATTTGGCTTCCACCAAAAATTTATAAACATCATTATGGAATGTGTGACTACCGTTTCTTTCTCTGTATTAGTAAACAATGGACCAACAGACCTGTTCAAACCAACGAGAGGTTTGAGACAAGGGGGCCCCCTCTCCCCTTTTCTCTCCCTCCTCGGTGCAGAAGTGCTAGCTCAAAAACTATCGGCGAAGGCAGAATCTGATCACAAAAGCGTCGGTTTTAGATTTGGCCACTCGGGACCCTGCATCCCTTTCCTAGCCTTTGCGGACGATATAATAATATTTTCCAAAGGAAGTAATGCAGCCTGTACAAAAGTTAAAGAAATAATTGAAGACTACTGCAAATATTCTGGGCAAAAAGTAAACTACCATAAATCATCTTTTCAAACCACACCGGGAATTATTAGATCAAGAGCAAGGGACCTCCTAGAAGGAATTCTTAATATACCCCTAGAGCGGAACTTGGAAAAGTATTTGGGTTGCCCGATCATAAATGGGAGGGTTACCAAGGAAACATTTGGAGAAATTATATGCAAATCGAAAGACCGGCTAAGAAAATGGCGAGCAAATACCCTATTACAACAAGGCAGAGCAACCCTAATAGCATCTAACATGTCATCAAAACCTCTACATTCGATGCAGAGCTTTATGCTCCCAGTGGCGGTCCATAAACAATTAGATCAAATCAACAGAACTTTCTTCTGGAACAAAGACGCACAGTATATCCCACTCATCAGTTGGGAGAAAATGTGTAAGACAAAAGCGGCAGGAGGGGTAGGACTGCGAAAAACTAGAGACAGGAATGAAGCACTTCATCTAAAACTTCTATGAAAAATCCTGGTGGAACCAGAAAACAATTGGGTCAAAATTATACAATACAAATATTTAAAAGAATGTCACATCCTCTCCTACTCGAGAAAAGGCAATGCATCTTGACAATGGTCAAAACTAAGCTCATTGATTTCGAAGTTTAAATCTGGGCTCATCTGGCTGGTGGGGGATGGGAAATCAATCAAGTTTTGGAAAGACAATTGGGTAACAACAGCACCTCTTATCGATAGAGTTGACTCTGATCATAATATAAATCTAAATGACTCTGTTAGCGAATTCATCATCGGAAAACAATGGTGGTGGGAGAAGCTAATATCCGTTCTCCCACTCTTAGTAGCCGAAGAAATTATGAAAATCCCTCTGCCGATCACCCACTTTGAAGACAGATTGTATTGGTGGCCCGCTAAAAAGGGTTGGTTCACCACAACAAGTGCCTACAACCTAGACCTGTCAAACGGGTCATTCGGGTCGGGTCACTTCGGGTTTCGGGTAAAACGGATCTCGGGTAAAACGGGTTCCGGGTTTTTCGGGTTGACTCGAACTCGGGTTTGATCGGGTTTCGGGTCTGGTTCGGGTCGATTTCGGGTTTGTCAATTTTTTCTTTTTTAAATTAAAAAAAACATTATTTGATAATTTTGTGATAAATTTTAATTATATATAAAAAAATTAATTATATATAATTATAAATCAACCGGGTCACCGGGTCAATCGGGTCACCGGGTCGAAACCCAGATTACCCGGAAAATTTCGGGTTTTTCGGGTTCGGGTAGGAAAAAAATTTCTGGTCAAAATTTTCGGGTTCGGGTCGGGAATTTTTCGGGTCGGTCGGGTCGGGTCCCCGGGTCGGGTTGTGTTTTGACAGGTCTACTACAACCTAATCACATCCACAACACAAAGAACATCAGACAAATTTTCATGGATTTGGAAAATTGACGCAGCCCCAAAGGTAAAAAAAATTATATGGAAGATAAAACAAAAAGGCCTTGTTACGGCCAACCGCTTATCTCAAAAGGGGGTTGCGGTGCCAAGTACATGTATCTTTTTCAACCAGTGTGAGGAAGATGATATACACCTCTTCATAGAATGCGCTATCAACAATTTCCAACAACAATTTCCCAGAGACCTAGCTCAACGAGTTGACTCTCTCTCCTTTCGGAGAATAGAGATATGAATCAAATTCTACAAATCTTAAGCTTCTCCCTTCCGATGGACATGAAACAATATATAGCAATCAGATGGTGGACTATTTGGTTTATCAGAAACCAAACTATCTTCAGAAATGCCAACACCCCCTCCGCTGAGGGGATTAAGAAAATGATAGGAGATAATATTGAAATCTGGAAAAGAGCTAGTAGTTGGAACATATCTGACACAGAAGATCTACTAAAACAGAAAGGGAAAAATGGTATCGCTAAAAACAAAAAAAAAAAGCCTACCGTTGGAGGAAACCCCCTATAGGCAAATACAAATTAAGTTTTGACAGATCATTTATATCGAACTCAAATAGCTCAATTGGATACATCATTAGAGACTGGCAGGGAAATCCTATTAGCTTGGGAGGTAGCACCATTGGCGGACAATCCCCTCTCATGGCAGAAGCCCGAGCACTACGACTAGGGGTAGAAAAAGCCAATGAACTAAATATTACGGATCTAATAATAGAAGGAGACTCAAAAATTATCACGGATTACCTAAGTAAAAAGGTTGGGTTTCCCTGAGAAATAGAAATGGTTATATCCGATATCCAAGCTCTTCTCAAAAGAGTAAAGAACGTCAGTACATCCCATATTCCCCGCATTGGTAACTGAGTATCGGGATAAGGTTGCACATCTTTGCTACTCTACTAAGGGGCCAGAGCTATACCATCATTCTGGTCTTCTAGACCTCATCCGTCATGATGCTTTCGGATAGGGTTTTCCGTCTGAATCTTTCTGTAGGATGCTTTCGGATCGGGTTTTCCATCCGAATTTTTACCTAAAAAAAAAAGATTATCATCTCCAATCAAGTGTGAAAGGAACACTTTCATAGTCTATGTTGTCCCTAGCGTATTTGGATTATGTTTGCTTGTTCGACTATATTTGTGTTCTTTCCTCAGTTTGTATTGCGGCTTGTTCTTTTTATTTCGTTGTAAGTCTAGACGGTTCGCCGTCTGCCGACTTTGTCGGCCTCTCGAGTTGTCGGGCTTGTCCGACTATCGAATTATTTTCTAATCAAAAAAAAAAAAAACAATTTTTTTTTTAATTTTTTTTTTAATGTATACTATAATGGAGCATAAAAAGGCAGCCCCGTTTGGCACGCCAACTGGAAAGTAGGAGCCGGCAGCATCGGCGGCGAGCATCCAACAGTCGACATCAAGAAACCCATCCAACGGTGGCGGGCAATGGCAGCGGGCAGCCTTATGGTTATAACTCTACGGTCATTACCCAAATAAACTCCCATCGCCAAAGGCAAAAGCTGTGGCGGGAGCTGACCGCCTTTTAACGAACGAGCTCCCCCTGCTGACTTGTCTATCCGTAGCTCCGATGGGCTCCAAAGCCACATGCACCTAATACAACCTACCCACTCCAAACCCTAATAACTAGGTCTCCTTTTTTCTGTTTTAAGGGTGAAATTATCTAGGGTGAGCTGTTCAATACGAGTTATGATTATAGTTACAACCCAAATCGTGAAATAGAAAAGTGGGAGTTTTTTTTTTTTTTTTTTGGTTAATCAAACTTCACAATTGAATATACTAATACCCCGATTGGGATGTTTACAAGAAATCGGAATGAGAATGAAAATTGAAATCGGAATAAAAAATTAGAATCAGCCATTACTGAGGTATGTTGTTTAGTACTTTCTCCGTCCAAAAATACATGGCCTTTTAGGCCTTAAACTTTTGTCAAAAATACATAGACTTTTAGGTTTGTAGGGTAATTATTTCCCCTACAAAAGTACAATAGTAGTAAAATTTAAGAGTTCCCCCCTCTATAGTAATAATAAGATTTAAATATAAATAGGTTTCCTTAAATAACGTGCAAAGGTCTAAAAGACCATGTATTTTTGGACGGAGGGAGTATTATATAGGAATGAGCAATTAAAAGTCAATATTTCAAATTAGCCCTAAAAATCACCCAAATCATAGAAACCTAATTAAAAAATTAAAAAAATAGGAGTAAAAAAAGTGGTGGTGGTCGGTAGCTTGGAAGAGGATTGGGCGATGGGGATGGCAGGCAGGCAAAGGGTGGTGGTTGACTGTTGCAACAAGGAAGTAGGGCGGTCGTGCGCGCAGGGAGGGAGGGAGAGAGAGAGAGAGAACTGCAACGCGAGGAGATGACGGAGGACGGTGACAATATGGACGACAACGATATGGATGGTGCGGAGGGAGGATTGTAGCGTGGGAGGGAGATCTAGACGGAGGATGAGGACGTTGGCGATGGAGGACAAGAGCGGAGGTACGTAGAACCGGATCTGAGCGACATAGGATGGGACGGTGGTGGCAACCTCGACGAATCTGAGCGACGATGAGGCAGTGGTCGTGGCGACGTCGGTAAATCTGGAGGATAGGAAGAGGATAGAGGATGGGAAGAGGATGAAAATCAGGAAATGGAGGGACGTTTTGAGTTGGCAAATTGGGAATGGAATTATTCCTCTAATTTTTGGAGGGGATGAATTCATCCCAAAATTGGGAATGAGAGGATTGGGAGGGAGATCTAGACGGAGGATGAGGACGTTGGCGATGGAGGACAAGAGCGGAGGTACGTAGAACCGGATCTGAGCGACATAGGATGGGACGGTGGTGGCAACCTCGACGAATCTGAGCGACGATGAGGCAGTGGTCGTGGCGACGTCGGTAAATCTGGAGGCTAGGAAGAGGATAGAGGATGGGAAGAGGATGAAAATCAGGAAATGGAGGGACGTTTTGAGTTGGCAAATTGGGAATGGAATTATTCCTCTAATTTTTTGAGGGGATGAATTCATCCCAAAATTAGGAATGAGAGGATTCCTAGTAATTATTTCCATTCCAACTTTCAGCGTACCAAACAAGAAAAATTTGGAATCAGTCATTCTTATTTCCACTTTTTTATTCCCAATAATGGATACCAAACACCCCCTAAGGTTGAGTCAAGTGAGTGAGTTTTTGGTTTTAATGAAGATGGTTTGGTAGATGAGTCTTGTCGACTGCAGCGGGTTTGGTGTTCGGGGGTTTGTCATGAACATTGGTGTTTGTACCGTGCCTAAAGCCGAGCTTTGGGGTGTAGTAGAAGGACTAATGCTCGCCTGGGATGAGGGCTACCGAAATGTTATCCTTGAAACGGATTCACAATTTGTAGTAAACATCCTAGGAAAGGAGACCCCTCGAGGCCACCCGCTGGCTATCCTTATCAGCAAATGTCAAGGCTTGATTGAAAGAGACTGGAATATCCAGTTTCGGCATGTGTTCCGTGAAGCTAATCGCGTTGCGGATCACCTAGCTTGTCTAGCCTACTCTTATAACATTGGTTTATCTGTATTGTTTGACCCGCCTAAGGGTGCTTTACCTATTTTGTTTGATGATGTTAGGGGTCGGGCTATCCCCCGTGTGATGACTACTTAGCCCTTTTTATTTTAAATAAAGCGTATTAGAAGCGCAGAGAGCGCCGCCTCTCCTTTTAACAAAAAAAAAAGATGACTCTTGCCGACTCTAGGTCTATTTGGACGTAGTTTGTGTTAGTGTGGTAGTCGGTCATAGGATTATACTCCATTTTGTTGGGTTTTTGTGGAGGATAGGGAAAACATTTTGAGTATACGTCTCCTCTTTCACGTAAGACCCCATATTTGGTCTTATCTTGTGTAACTTGGGTTAGTTATCCCACCAAGTCTATATATTTACCGCTCTAGACAAATCAATATATTTAATTACACTCAAAATAGGGTTTTTTCTTAGTTAAGAGGATGTTTTTCGAATGATATTTGATAGTAACATAAATCAAATGAGACATAGCAGGAGAAGGAAAGTGAACAAAACAGACACAAACAAACGTGAAAATGAGTAAAAGTAAGGAATATAATTCAATAAATTTATAGCACAAACTGAAAAAGTATGCAACTCCATATCCTACACTTGCACCAAGCAACCAACTATCTCTCAACAACCCCGATAATGAGCTTCCATTGTTGTTACTTTCGACAATCAGATAATCATCTAAATACCCGGGCCTTCTGCTCACCCTCTGTGATCGCCTTGGTGCATCTGGTTGGTCCAAAGTTTCAGATTTTTTCTCATTCTCACCGGTTTCTTCATTACTTTGATTTCCATTGATGTTACTTTCGACAATCTCGTCTTCTTCACTTATGCCTTCAATGCCTCTGTTTTCAACATCCCTAAGCCTGAGCCTAAAGAATCTGGCTGATTCACCTTGACTTTCTAGTTTCTTCCTCAGATGTATTCCAGGCCATTTCCAGCCTGAGTCTTCATTGAATTCAACGTTGCGGCTTACCATAATTTTTTTGCTTGCCGAATGGACGAGCTTGTAAGCCTTTGTTCCTGGTTCAATTCCGAGATGCACTAACATCCTTGAGCAATCCTCTAATTTCTTAAGCCGTAGAGTATCTATTTTGGCATACCCAATGCAACCGAACACCCTAATGTGTTGAACACACGATTTCTTCTTCCTCGGTGCTTCATATGGCGTTTGGTCGACAAGAGTTCTGATGGGCGCTCGATTAATGAGGTATGTGGCATGTCTTATAACTTTTCCCCAGAGAAAACTCAGAATCTTCATATGCTTCATAAGACTTCGCGTCATTCCCATCAATGTTCTGTTTCTCCTCTCAACGACTCTGTTTTGTTGAGGGGAGTAAGGCGCACTTAGTTGCCTACTGATTCCGGATTCTTCGCAGAAACTTTGAAACTCTTGATAGGTGAATTCGCCACCTCTATCAGTTCTTAGAATTTTGATGGAAGCTCATATTTCTTGCTCAACTTTTACTTTAATGTTCCTGAACTTATCGAAAGCATCTCCCTTTTCCTTCAACAGAATTGTCCACATATACCGAGAATTATCGTCAATAAGCACAAAGATGTACTTGTTGTCTCCATCAGTCGGAGGAGAGATAGGTCCACTGAGATCTCCGTGTACAAGTTCAAGTACTTGTGATGCTCTGAATGTAGTTGCTTGAGGGAACGACTTTCTGGTTTGCTTTCCGAAGAGACAAGAACTGCACTGCTCCTTTGCAACTTCAAACTTTTGAATTCCTACGATGAGTTCCTTACTCGTCATTGTCCTCAATGCATCGCTTCCAATATGTCCAAGCCTTGCGTGCCACCTTGCTGATTTGTCCTAAGAGGAGTCGAGTTGCAGACACTTCGTCTCTGTTCTCTCCATGATAACCTTGTACAAGCGGTTTCGTGACCGAGTTGATCTTGCAATCACATTGCCCCCTTTATCACGAAGAATAAGAATATTCCCCTTCATGCCGACTTCACAACCCGATTATGTGGCTTGACCTAGGCTTATGTTGTTGCTCTTCAAGTCTGGAATGTAATAAACATCAGCAAGAATCTTTCTTTCTGCGTTATTATGAACAGAATCGATCCCTTCCCCTTGATGTCGATTCGTGAGTCATCTCCAAACCGTACCTTTCTTGTGGCTTTCTCGTCAATCTTCACAAAATACCCTCGATTCCCAGTCATGTGGTTGCTTGCTCCATTATCCAGGTACCATACACAATCAATATCTAAACAAGTTTCAAACTTCATGGGTTTGACGTTCTTCTCGTGGAGATAAATCACCTCATTCATCAAAAGACCATCAGTTGTTTGCGTATCATCCTGATCATTGGCTTGAGTCTCTTGAAGTTTAAGGGGGCGATCGGGACAGTTAGAAGCATAATGTCCGAACTTGTCACATATGAAACATTGGATTTTTGACAGATCATTTGTTCCATTAGACCTTCCACGGCCCCTTCCTGTACCTCTTGATTGTCCACCGCGACCTCTTCCTCCATTGAATCCATTCTGATCTTGTGTTGATTGATCATACTAATTTTCCGAAGGCGCGTACATCAGTTTGTCTTGTCCCTTGAGTTTCTTCGTCTTCCTCAACAACCCATTCCTAATAAGTCTTTAATCGACCTATGATATCTTCAAAAATTGTTTTGTTGAGATCCAAAACTTGCACAAGTGACGCCACTATGTGTATGTATTTCTTCCTGGGAAGACTTGAAAGGAATTTCTTCACAATCCTCGGATCGTCAATCTCCTCTCCCAATTCAACTCGGCTGATTTGGATGAAATTGAAAAGAGCTTGCCAACAAAGTCGTCAATTTTCTCTGTTTCCTTCATCTTCAGACGCTCGAACTCAACCATCAAGGTTTGGAGTCTTGCTTCTTTAACTCTTTCTGTCCCGAGGTGTCTTATCTTTATTGCGTCTCACACCTCCTTCGCAGTGTCCAGATTTTCGATTTGGAGGATAAGAGTTTATGGGATCGAGTGAAATATCAACGCCATAGCCATATCGTGTAATTTGTAGAGTTAAATATATAGGGCACTTAATCGATGAAGACCCTCCTCCTTCTCTCGGCTTAGCCGAAGATTCCTTCTCGTTATTCTCTTTTGTCTTCTCCTTATTGCTTAAAAAAAATCTTCAAAACTTAAGCTCTCAATTTCTCTGAGTTACCACGTTGATGTCTCCTCTATATATAAGAAAACAGTAAGTCGTAATTGTCTACTAAGATAGAATTATATCCTTAGATAACTCCTAAAAGATAGAATTATATCTTGATTTCAAGCTTATGGCAACCCTTATAATAAATCAAACAAAGCTGTTGACGAGTAAAATAAATATATGTGATTCGTTGGATGAAAGGGGGACAACCCTTCCCCCCACCCCCCCCCCACCTCCCCACCCACCACCTATGAACATCTTCACCAAATCTCTGATACGACTTGATCGCTTCTGTGAACTAAGCTCCAAGCTTCAAGTTATTTATACGTTTATTCATCAAGGGGATAACACATCGTTGACCTCCTCATAAAGACATATTTCAATTATTTGGCTATAGAGTATGCATTTAAAATTACAATAACAAAAGAAAATTGTTCATTGCGTTTGAAAGTTGAAACTACAAACCTGCACGGAAGGAGTTCGAATTTGTGACGGTGTGCCACGTGGATTCCATAGAGGGGTAATTTACCAGCCGGGTGAAAACGTGAAATTCATAGTCGCAGTACTCTTTCCGGCGATGGTTGCCGTGTTGGGGTGTGTTTTGACGTCGAAACAGGAAGCGCCCAGTTAGGGATTTGGGAATTCAGACTTTGGGAGTTATTAAATATGGTAACGAAATTAAAGCTACGAAGTTTCAGTTGCTGAGTTGAACAGGTCGGAAGCCGGAAAGATGACATATATATATATTGTTTCCATATAGTAACAAAGATGTTAAGACTGTAAAACCAAACTGCACCCTGTCTCCTATACGTTACAATAGTAAAAAGGATCATAAATTAACTGTTGTGTATTGAGGTCTTCGAATGAGTCAGTTCACCTTCGGACATCTTTTGGCGTTTTGTGTGCATTCATGATAAGTGGTGCTTAGTGCTTACACATTTATTAGACTCGCGTTAATATGTTGGAAATCTCTCAAAATCACACAAATTATTCTAAGTGTGAATCCATCACCAGCCGTCCATTTTAACTACCCAATATTACAATATTATTGATGAGTAAAATAATTTCGGCTCGGTTCGAACTTGTTTATTTATTAAAAGAATCGAGTCACACACTTTTTAGCTCAATTTAAACCGAACTCGAATATCTTGAATTTGGATTTTAAATAGCTATCTTACAAGTTATGAGCAAATACTTGTATATCTAAAAAAATCAGTTTAATCAGCTCATTTTTAAACGAGTTTTTGAATATAAACAACTAAGAGCATCCACAATTGGGTGTCTTAACCTCAAAATAAGGAACCAATTAATAAAAAAATTGAAGAAGAGGGGGAAGAGGTTTAGGAATGATTTGATAGGTTTTCTACTAAGAAACTTTTAAACACCAAGAAAAAGAAAGAAAAAGGAGAGGAGGTGACTGGTGAGTCTACATGAGGAGAGAGTGAGAGGGAAAAAAGAGGTGGGTCCTGATAAAAAAAATTAAAATAGGGTTTTAAAGAGTTTTAGGGATTTGAGTGAAAAATTGTATTGAGTTTTTTAAGGAGAGAGAAATATAAAAAGTGGAGTTAAGGAACCCGGATGGGTTTCACGAATGCGGATGGTCTAAGACCATTCCCAATGGTGGAGAACCAACCTCCCCATTTTACTTCTTTTTTTTCATCTAATTTGGACAACCCAATAATTGTGGACAACCTCCTCACTTTTCGGGTGCCTCAATATAATTAGGAAAATGATGTTGATGCCCCTATAATAAATCATTTTTTTTCCTTTCTTTTTAATTGGGTGTGAGATGGAAAAAGTAACTTGGAGAATCCCACTATTGTGAAAAGTGAAAAATGAAATGGAGTGGGTTGAGAACAAAGTTAGTAAAAAGTGAAACTGACAAATGAGGAAAAAAAAACTTTTAAGGTACCCCACCATTGAGAATTCTCTAAAAATCTACACATTTAGCTCGAATAACAACCCTGATTATAATTTCATTTTGATTATAATCACTCGAAAGACACCCGAATGCACATTGATTTTGGTCAAATTGAAAAAACTCTTATATTCATTCTCTCTCTCAAAACATAGATCGTTTGACTTTTCAATACCTTTTATAAAAACTAAATCTATATAAAAAATATTTTTATATCTATAAATTCATACTTACCAATAATGTGTATAAAATTATTTTAAATTGAAAATTTGATATTTTATAGAGTTGTTAGCTTTTTTTTACCGAAAAATTAAATGACTTATATTTCATAGAGGGAGTATAATGGTCAAAGCCAATATTATCCAATACTGTAATTATTGAACCTTCTTGTTTGATGAGATCGTGTAGACTGTAGACTCACCTAACTAGCTAGAATCATTAAACTCCATTAATACAGGTACTATTTCTTGTTCAACTCTTCGTCAAAAATCCACTAGTTAAGAGGACCCAGGCCAGCCAAATACACCAATGCATTGTGTTAAAATCATAAATGCTGATGTGTGGAGCAAATATACCAGTAAGCTCAAATCTGAATTACCATTTTTGGGCACTATCAGTAAAACTCAAATCTGAATTACCATTTTTAGGCCTCTACCTCTGCCTCCTGTAACTAGCTAGGGCTTTCATCATCACAATGACCGTTTGTATTCACAAGTACAGTTCTGGGAAGATCATTTGCTTTGACCGCATCTGTATCTCCTTCAATCCGATTGTTTTGTACTGTAACGTGACAGCTTCAAACATCTCTGTGAACGGCGATGTTGTTTTCATTCAGCAGTGTTATTTACATATACAATTGATGTGGGGAGTGCAAAATTTCATACTCGAAAACACTATCTCAACACTCGTTAAAGAATCGGAAAGAAAAATATCCAAAATTGGGAAAATTACACACAACACGCACGAGGATCATCGTAGGACTCGTGCAAAGAATGTAGCGGGAAATAATGCATTCTGGTAGCTTCTGCTAGGGCTGTTGTGCCTAAGAACGAGACGGATCAAGCGTATGTTAAGGCTTTCCGGAATGGCGGAAATCTACTTTTTGATAAGAGAGCTATGTTAAGGTTTTACCTGTTTCAAGAACTTCTTCTGTAGGATCAATGCCTCTTTACATGCTTTCCTTGCATCTAGGTTCCCTGTTATGTCACCCAAAATCTGGACATCACAAATCATAAGACAGATTAATGTTATGGGCAGAGGAACCGATAAGAGTGCTAACCGCTAAGGGAGATTCATATCTCAATGAGAATAAAAGGAAACAGAGAAGGATGTGTTCCCAAACCAAAGACTTTTTTTGCACACAGCCAAGTTTAAAAGAAAAGGTGTAAAAGGCGAACCTGTACAACGTCATCAAGACCCTTAGCCTCCTTCAAGATTCTCTTGTGCTTGGCCTCGAGGATGCTTGCAGCAAGAAAAACAGCCAACGCGCTTTGGTAATCACTACATCCAACTTTCACATTTTCCCTCTCAAACTTCCCATACTTCTTCAGCACATTCTCATCTAGGCTGGGTGGAGCACCCATGGCTGAAGAATTCTCCTCATAAAATGCGAACATGTTTGGATTGTATTCCATAGCCCACATTAACTGAAATGAACAATTACATTTTATCAGAGACGCAGATGTGTATTTTGCAAAGGATGGCATAGAAAAAGAACCACCAACTTATAATTTCCGACAGAGAAATTGGAACTCAAATAATCTTACCTCCCATAGGTACAAGGCATCGACGAAGGAGAACTCTCTCCGGAAAAGGACCATGAGCATGCGAAAAGCAAACAGATACTCCCCTCCATCTAACTCCTCTATGGAAACAAAACGGTAATAATCAGGCCTTTGTGAGATTCTAAAGAAACAACCCAATCCAATTTAGACTAAAAAGAGTTGATAAGAATTTACTGCCTCCTTGCTTTTTCCCCTAATCTTGTCCTTCACAAGAGGAAGGTATTAGAGGACAAAGTGAACCAAAATCAATAGATATCTTCACCGAATTGGACTTGGCAATGAATAGCTCATCCATAATTAATCATTCGAATTGGCCTTAAGATAGTCTTGTTTGCAACTTTGCACATTTACTTATGGAACACGAAACAAAAGCCATTATCTAATTAGTAAAACCAGAGTACAATTGATTTACCATGAGGCTCTTCTTTCCACACAAAAGACACACCTTATGAGTAGATCGGGTATTGAATTTCTGGTAAATGCATGGTATGGGTCTTATAATCAATATTCTCAAGTCCTACATCATGAAATGAACACAAAAGGCACCACTGAGATACAAACTTCCCCTATAGCTATCGGTAAGCGAGTATGCTGACAAGCCTACCAGTACCACACACTCTTATAGTCTTATGCAATCTCAGTATCTCGCTGAGTCTCTTATGCAGATCTCTATTCCAAATCACAGCATACCAACATAGATGAACATGCTTCTAATTCATTTGCCAAAGGGGAACAACCCTATTAACTAAAGAATCAACAAGGAACCTAGCCCATTTCCTTACACAGGTAAAGTTAAGCTGGAAAACCTACTGCAGCTTGTCATGGACCTGCCAAGTATATTATTGATAAATCACCCAAGAACCAAAACGAAGTCATAAGGACATTCTGCAAACAGAAGTTACCATACCTAGATGTTGGTGAAGTTTAGGATCAACAACTTTGATTATGGATGAAAGAGTACTAAGGCGCGCTTGCACACCAATGGAAGTTGCGGTTGTCTTGAAATTCTCCCTCTTTGCCACAATAATAAAGAAAATACAGAGACATAAGCACAACTGAGAGCAAACACTCATTCATCAAAACTTATGCTTGAGGTATGAAATTAGCATCTTTCAGAACAAAGGAACAAGTATATTTGAGAAAGCAAAGAAGACATAACTTTAAAATGAAATCCAAAGCATAAGATCAGAAGCCAGTTGCAGATCCTCCATAAGATAGGTTGTTTTGACACCAAACCAAGAAGAAAAAACATGAAAATCCAGCAAGTTAAGATTCTATTTTAACTTACCCTTTGCCTCATTCTATCAGTTTGATACCCTATTTATATGGCCCAAAAATACTTAATTCCCCTAATCCTAGCCTTATTCACCCCCCAAACTAGTTCCTTGCTAAGTTTAGAAACTTATTGATCTATGAAATTGTCACTGAACCTTCTCGATAAAAGTTAAAAGATATAACCTAATATGCATGTTATATTAACTTATTTTTAATGTTACAGGGGGATTGGTGGACAATTCAGTCCATCCAAAACATCACCAAACGCTGTAATATCCCATTTGCATTAAAATTCTTCAACTAGAAGTTCGAAAACGTAGAATTACATCTATAACTATGAACCTAGCTGTAACTGGTATTCAATTTTCCATGTGAAAAGTGAAAGTAAGGCATTGCAGAATACTAGAAATGGTAACAAAAGGAGATTAAGGAGTTTCTTAGGGTACTTCACAATTTTTTTATTAAGGAGATATATAAGAAAGAGCAGGTGACTAATGTCATAAGATGCTAGATGTTTTCAATCTGTTGTATTTTCTTTCTTTTAATTAATCACGATTACTTCAAGGGTTATGAAATGAAAGTATGATGTAGGAGGATGTATCCAAGGAAAGCTGAAAATATAAGACAAGAGGTTTTGTCTTCAAAGAATACTAGCCTAACAGACTTTCCATGCTTTTGAGAATGTTCAACTCTGATATTTGACAGGAAAGATTTGCAAGAATTTATTAAAGCAACCAATCCATACTTCAACCCACTCAAGTAACCTCAGAACACTTCCATAATGTGTGTGTTTATGCATGCAAGACCACACCATATACCAATTTTTTCAAATAAGAACCAATCAGCTCCAACCATAGCAACAGAAATCAATATGTGTGCAAGTGCTATGAACTGGGCAGTCACAAACATACTCCGAAAGTGAAACCCCACATAAGGAAGAGGAAGTTTAAAATATACCAATCTACGCATGGCCCGCTCAAAGCACCAGTAGGCATCTGCTTCATTGTCAAGAAGAATCACCATTGGCGAACAAATATCATTCATCCCTGATAGTAAACAAAATATCAACTGTATGCGACAATTGGATAGATACAGATGGGATTTTGACATGCTGTTAGCAGAATACGAATTTATGGTTACGGAAATTTCATACACTTCGCTGTTTTAGATAATTATGTTGAAACCAAAAAAATATTAATTGATGGAAAGTGGTCATCTATTCTCACTGATATAGATGATTTAGTTGAAATTATTAGAACTTTCCTCTTAATCAAATACCTGAGGCAACCCATAACTGCTGGACATACATATTTTGACCACAAGTACCACCAACCATTCAAACACAAGATAGTATAGAGGAAAACAGAGTTACAAATGAATTGTGACAAGGAAAATGCAATGAACAGTGTATCCAAACCAGAGTGATGGGTTAAGCCAGTTTAATTGGGATCTGGATACTGGTAGAGTTCAGAAAAAAGGCCCAAAAACCAGATGATAGATAAACCGGTAAAACCTCCAATCAAAACTAAAAACATTGTTTACCTTGAGCTAAAAACATTGAACTTACATTTACCTATGCCCATGCAAATTGGGAGTAGAAAGCAAAAGAATTAATCTTAAACTGATGGGAGACCTATCATAACTCATAAATTAGGATGGTTTACCTTGAACATAACTAACATCACTATCTACCCAAGCATATACAGAAAGAATATTCCAAAGTTTTGCCCCATTTGCTTCATTCTGATAAAATTCGAGTGCTTGATCTGTTCGTGCAACATCCAAACCTGGTACAGAAAATAGACAAAGCTAATTGGGAACTTCTCATAAAAGATGATTAGTACATTTAAAGAGTTGAATATAAGCATCCCTTTGAGAATGAATTTTCCCATAAAAGGGGTAGCCCCATCTTTTTTACCCATCCAGCTTACACTCTATTGCCATCAGCAGATTAAGTTTCTTGGAACTAGGAATAAATTGACATTATTGGAAATAATTGATCTAAAAGGAATGATGCTAATGGAAATATAAGTGTTAACTCATTGAACTTACATTTAGTTTCAATGTAGCCCATCAATCTTTAGCAACTATCATCAAATTTAGAAGTATTGATAATTGAAAATGTGCATTTGTCACACTTGTAACCTAAAGGCTTGAGCATTCAACTTGGTAAGATGTATTTAGATATGTAAATATAAATCTATGTGGTGGAAGGCGTAAATTAAATAAACAAGTTTTGTACCCATTCCTTACCAATTTGAGGCAAGACACGCTTCCACTCAAACACCTTCTTTTTCAGGTCTGGATCATCTATGACCTCTTCTTGATTCATAGATGTCAGTTCTCCCTCATTGACCTGTGAATCACCATTCTGAATCGGTTCCCCGTCATCTGTGATGATAGGTGTCATAATATACTTGCCACTACCAACTACAGGCACCATCTTTTGACACTCAGCTTTCCATGCATCATATTGCTGTCTAGTTACATTAATTTACTGATTCAGTCAAATAATGAAAGGTGCAGACGAGCACATAACAACTTAATTATATGCTCCTGGTAAAAATGAAAGGACTTATGGCATAAGTCTTACACAGCATATGTCCTATACGTGTAGGAAATTGCATGCACGAACAACCATAATTGAGCACACTATGCAAGACATTTATATGTAAAGGACAATAACATGGATGCATAATCATGGCCAATCAATAGTCATAAAGATGAAGCCATGCAAACAATCCTGGTTATGTGAAGGTCAAGGGATTTATATTTTTTTGGAGTGACAAATTGTAGAACCAAATCTGATCAACTTTCAGCCACAGAAGATTATGTTTAATCCTGTTTAAAAATGGTCAATCAGAACATCAACTGCAAATAAGGCAGAGAACCAGTGATGTTTGAGATAAAAAGCTGAGGTCCAAGAAATATGCAAAGTGGTTTATAAATGCAGTATATCATGATTCATGCGGATGTAAACTTGAATTGTTTTCCTCTGACAAAATTGTATGAAAGCAAGCCAGAATGCTTGCATACAACTTCCTATCCAAATTGTATACAGTCTAAGTACATGTAAAATTGTCACATTGCACACTCTCTACCCGATTGTAAAATATTAATCCCTTCATTAGCTGCTACCTGCGTTGCTGTCTGAGCTGATTTCGCTCATCAAAGGTGCTGTTTGGATCATAACAGCCCAACAAGAATTCCCAGACTTCTCCTCTAATTGAAGGATGTACCCCCTAGAACATTGTGATATAAGGAGGTAAGCTTAACACACGAGAATATTAAGAAGAAAGGAAGGGAAGAGCAAGGAAAAGAGATAAAAGAAAGCAAGTACAGTCCTGTTAGTACTTTCATCACTTACCATCGTACAATTTATTTATCACTAGCAGGTTTTAACATGTAAGAAAATATCAGATAAAGTTCCTGTAGTCTTCTTTGGTTTGCTTCCCAGAATTAGCAGGATTAAAAAAATAGTGTATTCCAATGACAGACAGTTTACCGAAAATTATGTCATATCACATGCCCTAGTTGAACTTGGAGAAGAATTACCAACATAATGCAATGCTTAGTTTACATGGAATGGAAGTCAAAATAGGTGAGAAAGAGAACATGGTTAGCACAAGTTCTTTTGTTGAGTACAAAAGTGTGATTCTTAATTGGCAGGTGCATGCCTCAATTTCAAATCACATAATACTACACAAGTACAAGGTAGCCCGACCGTTGTTAACTGAATCAATTTAAGCCCAGGATTCTAATAAACAAGAATACAAGGAAAAAATATCACAAATGTTACATTTATCCTCACTAGCTCTGTTCCCCTTCTGAAAACATGGAAGAATAAATTTGTCATCGGTAAATGCTGTTAGGTAAGCAATACTCTTTTACATATAATTATCTCAACAATGCAAGCCTCATCTAACAATATCTGCCTTACAACATAGTTGACACGCTTGTAAAAATGATATAATTGCAGTAATTTGTGGGTTAAAGACTTAAAGGTAAAACATGCTGTCAGGATAATATACTTGGAGTCTCTTAATCTCATGCTATATTCAGTAATCCTCTAGCACTTAAAGCAAAAAACAAGTTGGTCAAGTAAACAATGTATTTACCCCTCTTTGAATCCGCTTTAGAACTTTTGCAATGTCCAAATGGCCGTCTTCAGAGAATGACGCATGCCACCTCCTAGCACTAAGTGTTACCCCTGCCTGCAAAAAAAATAAGCAACAAAAAAATCAGCAGAACATACTAGAAAATCACTCCTGCATCCATTAACCATCCTGAGGCTATATACTACTGCTAAGTTATGATTCTCCATTGTTTGGAATTTAACTGTTAATGAAAAGGGATGGAAAGGTGACACACCCTAAGCCTGAAATGGTTTTTCGGGACACTTTCCTTGCACTCCGGCCTTACTGCATAAAATGCTTCCAACTCGGCCCTTGAAGATCGTCGGAATATAAACATCTCTCTCAACTTCAACAAGCAGACCAGATTTATTGCAGTTCATGAAAGACCTCTGATGTTAGTAAATGGCAAGTATCCAAAACACAATCCTTGGCAAAACAAAATAGAAGTTGCCAATTCATTCATTACTATAATTTTTTTTTAAAGAAAAAATTGATAGATGTCCTATCATCTTTTACTGAACACACCACAAACATGACTAAGTAATAAAATTAAACCGCAAAATCCATCCAATTAGAGATACCTAATAGTACTACAGAGGTTGCTATACTACACCTGGCGTTCACCAAACACAAACATATGTAGAATTTACTTAAGGAAATCCATATAGAATTTTATGGATGCTCGTCCGAACGGAATGAGCAGCTATAATCGGACAGAATTCGAAAATTCCATCCACAATTCCAATCGCCAAAAACAGGAAGATGTCCAAGCATCAATTGTAATGAATTAGCGCCAAAAAAAGGAGAAGCGCAGAGAAATTTCACCTTGGAATTCCTGATTGCGAGGCCTGAGCAGTGGGAAGTTCAGATCATGAGGAAAGTCTGAGAGGTGTAATGTTGTTGACTTGTTGTTGGAGACGATAAATGGAATTAGACATTGGAGCGATAGGGTTTTGAAAATTTGAAAAGGAGAGGGGAGGAGAGAATGAGAGATACAGGTAATAAGATCGCGATTTTCAGGTGTGGAGAGGTGGGATTGGATTGAGGCACAACAAACGGGTCTCTTTCTATTGTCGATTCTCGGCATATCTTTACCGAGTATTTTATTGACGGTTCCTTTCAACACGAGTTCCATTTCCATCCTTTTGAATCTTTGACCATAGACCCAACTTGATTTTTATTTTTTTTAACAAAAAAATTATGCGTAAATGGTATAATATATTTTTTTTTAATCTTAATTCAGTTCGATCGATTTAATCACTCTATATGTGAATCGTGTATTGTATGACCCATTTAAGGGGACCCTCTCACCCACAAACGACTCCATTTTCTGAGGGATGTAATGATGCACAATCGCTCTATATGTGAATCGTGTATTGCATCGACATCCTTCCAATCTCCCCAGCCTTCGATGCACATATACCCAGATTTTACCGAGTATTCACCATCTTTCGTGAAACACCAGCTCGGGACATCTTCACCATCGCTACAGGCATTGGCGGCCACCTTCAACAGTGTAGCAGAAGGGAGTATATGGTCCAAAAGGTCCCACCGCCACCCCCTCTCAACGTCCCAGAGATCCGCCACTTTTCATTCCGAGCGCTCATCGGCCGGGCAACCTCCGATGTGACTCAGGGGAATATCCCATTACTTTTTTATGATTGGTGCAAGAATTCTTGCTAGAAAATCTAACAACAATGCGATCTAAATAGAAATTCTATTGGATCCAAGACATCTAAAAATGGTTTTCATGTTCCATTTCTCTCCTTTGCCGACGATTTAATGATATTTGCCAAAACAATTCCGCGGACATGTTCCATAGTGAAAAACATCCTCGAAGAGTATTGCGAAATATCCGGAGAAAAAATAAACTTCCACTCTTGGGATGCCCTCTCTATAACTATAGTGAAGAAGACGGTACATATTTATTCATGACATGCCAGACTTCACTCTCTTATCAGGAGAATGGACACGCAAATTGAAAAAATAATTACAAACATTGATAAAACCAATAATACCTATAAGACAATAATCATCAAAATCTTTTCCCAACTATCACCAAATCAGAAATCAATACTAGCTTTTGCCTTCTGGGGGATTTGGTCATTTGGTCTATGAGGAACAAAATCATTTTTGAAAACCAAGATGTTAGAAATATAAAACAATGGATAAAACATATAATCCAATATAGGATATCTTGGAAAAATGCTTAAATAGATAATCTAGAGGACATCCCTATAACACAACACAATCCTCGAAACAATTTTCAACATTAGAAAAAAAGTTAAGTGGAACAAACATACCGAATGATAGATTCATGAAACTTAATTTTGATGGTGCAAGGTGGCCTCTGGGCAAGCAGGCTCTAGTTTTGTCATCTGAGATTGCCTTGATAGAGTGGCACCCTGTGGTTTTGAAGAGGTAAATTGGGCGGTACCTTGTGGTGTGTATGGCATTGAGAATGTTTCTCCTCTCAAAGCTCAGTGTCTCGGTCTTCATTTTGGTCTGATGGAAGTCGTGAAGAAGGGTTTCTCTCGCCTCGAGGTGGAAGGAAGGGATTATTGAAAATTTGAAATGATGATCATCGATGCCTTCGACCTTTGCAAAGTGTTTGAGGTTGTCTTCTTCTCCCAAAGTGCAAGCAAAATCTGAAAGTTCAGAGTCATTATTCGTTGATAATCTGGAATTATTCGGTAATTTGTTTGTCCTTATTCATCAAACACACAGTGCAAGCAAAATCTCCCCCTCCCCACAAAAAAAAACGTTACGTAAAAAAAACACCAACACACGCACTTCCACTTCAACCATCTATTTTTTTTTATTTATTTATTTTTTTGATGAGGAAAAAATTCGAGGACAGACAAGCCTGAACCCCGATGGCCGACAAGTCGGCAGACGGAAAACCCGTCTAGACAAACAGAAAACAAAAAATAAAGAAGGTGCAAAATACAAGCAAAGAACTCTACACAAGCGAAACTGAAAACAACTAGACCAAGACGAGATGAGGACGTAGACTACGGTCGAAGCCAAGCACAACCCGACGGTAGCACCGCAGGAAGACGAACCTCCAAGGAAACAGTCTTCCGGAGAAAGGAGACGCCTCGATACACACTTCCACGGCCCCAGCCTGTCCCGACTCCCACTGCCAGAACCTCATCACTCGGAAATAGAGCCCAGTTACGCCGAACGCAGAGTCCCACAACGCTTGAATCGAAAGCACCGAAAGCCCAAATGAGAAAAACGAAGACTCGTTTGAGTATTATTAATACAAAGTTAATTATTAAATTTACTTGATAATAAATCATATTTTTAACACCCAATTGGGCCAGCTTTGGGCCCAAGGAAAAGCAAGGGCCCAAAGCCAACACCAATCGGGCCTCGCTCCCACGAACGGGCCACCCTTGGGGCTCAAGCCAAGCCCGAAGAGGGTGGGTGGAACTATGCATAATCACCGGCAAAAAGAGGCTGCCGGAGAGGGGAAGACAGGGAGTTTAGTAGGGACGGCCGATGGAGACGAACCATCAGAGCCGAAACCCAGTGGAGCGACATCGCTAAGCGCCGCCGACAGCAGACCGTCTGCGTCGAACGGAAAGAGGGACGATGTAAAGGAAGCCAGGCAGTGGCGGAAACACCAAGCCCGGGCCGGGGCAACAGGAGACAGCCCGAGATGGTACCGGTAGCACACAAACCCACCACAGAGAGGGGAATTAAGAACCGAAGAAACCAAAACAGCCCCAGATCTTGAAATCGGCTCAACCGATAGCAAAATATGAAGTAGGGTACTCAAATTGATAAAATCCCCAAAATAATTTTTGGATAACACCGGCCAAGCCAACGACGCCGAGGCGGAGCAACCCGAGAAGAGGCGGGCAACCCCCGATCCGAGCACTCTCCGAGGAGAGGAATTGGGGCTCTCCGAAGAGAGATTTGGGCTCTCCGAAGAGAGATTTAGGCTCTCCGAAGGGAGAGATTTGATCGAAGATTAGTCGACGATTGATCGGAGCGATTGAACATCCTGGCCGAAGAGATTGAATGAAGGTGACGACGATGGCTTTCTAAAGACGCTCTCAAGAGAGAGCGTTTTTTTCCAACCGCCATACATAAATGAATATGTTTGGTAGCTCAACCATCTATATCTAATATAATACTAAAACAGATGTTGAAGATGTCATATGGTGGCACCTCATTAAACCAGACTTACGTGTCAAGTTCCCCTTTAATGTGGCCCCACCTAACTAATTAATTCAATTTACTCAATTATTAATTAAAATAAATTCAATATCTTTTTTCCTGAATTAAAGTGATTTAAAATTTTATAAATACCAATTAATTATTTTTGTATGATAACTTTAATTTATTTTTTCTCATTTATTTTGAATTAAAAATCAATATATTTTTTAGTTACCACATTTTACCCAAAAATTAGTTTTTATATTTTCTAACTTAATTTGAAAAACTAGCATAATACTAAAAACACTTGCAAAAGATACCACTTTGCGATCTATCCTTAAAAGTAGAGATTTTGACCAATCAAATTTATTTACATTTTCTAACTTAATTTTAATCAATCTAATTAAAAAATCCATAAATTAATAAATTGACAAACCATTATAATTTACCATATCTTTCATAACTGATAACTCTATTTACTTTCCAAAAAATTAGCACGGTAAAAAAATTTGTTATTCAAAATAATTAGTTATTGTGTTTTTTTTTCTTTTATAATTCATTTATCCTATTATTTTGATCTTATCAATTTGCTTTTATTTATAACATACATGCACTCACACACGTAATCGGGAGTTGATTTTCCCTTAATTTGTTGTTTATCTATTTATCTAACATAAAAATAATTATTAAATATTTTATCATTAAAACCGAGGATTTAGTGGGATTTTTTCCGGTAACAAATCACCACACATCTATTTACTACTACGTATTTAACAACAAAAAATTAAGATTGCAATCCTTAATATAAAAAGCTTATCTATTTACTGGTTATCTATTTACTCTTATATATGATAATTGTTTTTAAATTATTGAAATATTATCTATTTCTTAACCAAAAGATTACCTATTTACTACAAAACACTAATTAAAAAAAAAAAATCTCAGCTGATGCGGCCTATTTCTTAGCATTAAAATTTGTCTAAAAAAAAAAGAATTAAAGAATGTTTTTTTAGACCATCCTTTTTATTTTTATATATGATAACTACATACAACTAGATGGTAAACAAACAACAATGTTTATATTTTTTTTACACTGAAAGATTATATATTTACACATCTACTCAAAAATAAGATTTAAACGGATTTTCTACGTTGATGCGCCCTAATTGAATCACCATTAGTATTCTATATTGAGAATGAAAAATAACAACTAATCCACCTTTATTCATATCTATTCCATCGGTTTATATCTATCATCCCTACACCATGTTTATACAACTTTGATTAATTTGTCTTTCTTTATTAATGTTAAACTTTTCTATACTGTAGGCTTTGTGAAGACCCTTTTTTGCATCTTGACCCCTTTCCACCTTGAAGGCTTGAAGTAGCTGTTTCTCCGTCACGTGGCGCCCTCACGTTTAAAATGTCATGTGTCGATCAAATATTTATGCCACATCCTCATATACTTAACCATTCAATTGATCCATAATTTTACTTTCCAATCGTGAATTTCATTATACAAATAATCAAATATAATAATCATTTAAACAAAATCAATTGCTTAAATATTTCATATGAATTACAAAAAATAATCTCAATAAGCTTTTTCAATGTTGGTGATTTGTTACCACATTTTACCCAAAAAACTTGATCTATTTGAAAATTCTAGAAAACTTTTTCCATTCACTTTGATTAATAAATAAACGGTTATTTTAAAAATAAATTATACTTTATTTTTCCTTAATTTTATTTTTTAAATCCAAATAGCTTCTTAAAAACATGCCAAAAAAAATAAAAGGACCTATATTTAGAGACGGATGAAGCATTTTTTTTTTACTTTTAAGTTTATTACAAGAATATTTCTTCTCCGATATTTTTATGTGCTCTTCATCCAAAAGTTCTTAAAACTCTATTCACCTAGCGCTTGTGTAATATGTAGCCGAACTACCAAATTATTTGGTCTTACCTTCCAACCCATTACCACAACAAATATTTGTTTAATACTCAAACTAACCAATCAACTTACTAAAAAAACTTTGAATGCTAAAAAAAAATTAAAACACTCTACAATTATATATACAATTGTTTCCATCTAAAAAGTAAGGTCAAGCTTGAGGGGAGGCAAAACACAGGTCACTGCCTCGAGCCCAAAATTTAAGGGGACCCAATTGTGTTTTAGGTATATGGATTTTTTTTATTAGTAAGTTTAACTAAAGTCATTACACTGTGTTGGTTAAAAACCTCATTCCTTTTCATTAGTTTATTACAAGAATATTTCTTCTCCGATATTTTTATGTGCTCTCCGTCCAAAAGTTCTTAAAATTTCATTTACCTAGCATTTGTGATATGTAGTCGATCTACCAAATTATTTGGTCTTACCATCCAACATATTACCACAACAAATATTTGTTTAATGCTCAAAGTAAACAATCAACTTACTAAAAAAACATAGAATGCTGGAAAAAAACAACACTATATACAATTGTTTCCATCTAAGAAAGTATGAAGGTGAGACATTCACGTTTTTCCACATATTATATATTCATATAATATAAGGATTATTTTTTATTCCAAATTTATATTATTTGGCTATATCGTTTTCATATTATTATAATATATCTAATATATAATGTAAATAAATTATGATAATATCTTCTAAAAAATATAATATATTTTATAAATCCCGTGCGTAACGCACGGGTACTACGCTAGTTATAATACTAAAGGAGAAGTCGCCTACGACATGTGGCGGCTTCTCCTTTAATGTAGGAATTTTATTTTTAAATTTAAAATTAATAATCAATGAATTATAACAATATATAAATTCAATTAAAATATATACATATAACTAACGTATCTTAGTTGTTTGGATTTTTAATCTATTAATTCATTAATTTTTTATCTATTAAAAAAGTTTGTTAGGATATGCATATTTGCTATAAAAAAAAAGATGATATGGCGTAGGTTTAAAAAAAAAAGTTTGTTTGGATATGCTTTGCTAAAAAAAAAGGATATGGCGTATGTTTAAAAAAAAATTGTTTGGATATACTTTGCTAAAAAAATTATATGTCGTTTTTTCGAATTTTTGAAATTTTCTTTTAACCCTATAAATACGAAATAGGTTGATATAATCTCGATTTTGTTGTTGGTTGGTTTAGATATTAACGGAATTGTATCCTTAATAATTATCTTTACCAATTATTTTAATTATCTTATTTATCTTTAAACATTTTTCACTTCTATTTAAATCATTTCATACCCCCGACAATCATTGTACGTTTCATAATAATTGGCGAGTCGCCTTTCCATTTCAAGCATTTCTTAAAAAACTCTACTCTATTCATTCCATTACCTTTCTATCAAGTTCTAACCATGTTTTTTTAATTTTTGCAGGTATTTGAATTCATTGATAAAATGTTACTCGATCACAATTATATTTTAAACTTTTACAGTTTTTGTTATTACTTTATAATCGATTCTAAAAATGATTTTTTTTCTCAGGTCAGTTTTACTTTATTAGATGATCTAAAGGCAAGAGGACACTAAAAAATCCGGGTCCATGTTATTCACATTAATTTTGAGAAGTACAAGTTCAAAGAATGACTTCGAAGGTAATTATCTAAATATTGTTATGCTAGATGAAAAGGTTAGTAGTCATCGCACAACAAAAAAAAAAGGATGAAAATGTTAGTTTACTTAAACCCTAATGTGTTTTGTCGATCATCTCTCCCCGTTATCTTTTACCCTCCCCGTTCTCCATTAAACAGTGAATATTTGACATCCTCCCCGTTCTCTACTTTTTTATAATAAAAAATCTTATGGCGTAGGATAATTCACCCCCACTTCTTATTGGTGAACAATAGATGTCGTCGATCAAATATCAGTACCATGTTCATCGGAGCTCGGCGGGATCATCTCCTCGCTAACGTGCTCAGAGCCAACTTCGAGGTCGCCGATGACGACGAACATCAAAGTATCTTTACCCTCTCTCTTTCTTTCCAATTCATCAATTTAGTACGTTTCCATCCTCACAAACCTATTGATATTGATTATTTAGTTTTGGTGGTTTTTGCCTCAGATGCCTGTCTCTTTGTCTAGATAATTCTTATTTCTCTGTTAGGAGGTAGAGCGATGGTGGTTTTGGAGTACATTAGCATAATAGTGGCAATGAAAGAGTACAAGTCAGATGTAGCTTCACCAGAGTCTTTGCGTTGTTGCTTTCTTCCGTATCCCTCACCTAAGACATCTCTCGCAAGGCCGCTTGTGTATGCTCTATCTCACAAGCAAATTTGAGAGATGTACGTGCTGGATTTGGTGGCACATCGTCAACTCTCTGGTGTCTCATCAAATCTGATTTCAATTTTATCAACACCAACAACGAAAAAGGAAGAAACCATAAAAAATAGGTCAATCCATGTTATTATTTGAGTAATTGTGTATGTAGCCCACATAGTTTCTAATTTTTTTTAGGGAGATTGCTCATGTACATCTATTACAATTACAATTCAAGATGTGAAATCGAGTTGAGTTGTTATTTTGTGCATTGAATAACAAGCTTAAGAACCTATACATGAAATAGAGGTTAAGATTTTTACAAGGCCGAGATGATTAGACGATTCCCCTAATTGTATGTATCATATCGTTATCTTCCCATTGAATTGAATGTCTACATTGTTTTTCATTTTGAATTGGGGACGAGGACGACACCTCCCATGCCAATTCAAGGAAAATCAATTTAAAGATTTTTCGAATTTGAACGATTTTACGGTTTAATTTGGTTTTTGAATCCCCAAATAATTGTGCCAAAATGTTAAAAGTTGAATTTGCATCGAATAAGATTGATATTCACCATGTGGTGTTTTGAACCCGCGCTAGATGGGCGAATTGACGAAAAGCTTCCATGGTTGATTCTCTGAGATCACAGGAACAACATTTTTATTTATTAAAAAAAAAATCATAAGTACTTAAGTCAATTAAGAAATGTACTTAAGATTTGGATGTGCATTAAAGATTTAATATGATTGATATTCATCCAAAAATTTAATCATTTAATTAATGACTTTTAAACAATTTACTTAATAAAGTTAATTTTCTTATTGAGTTGATATTATTATTTTCTAAATTATTTTAAAAATAAATAAATCTATTTTCTTTATTTTAAAGATAATTTTCACAACAAACTTTTTTTTTTTTGTGATTAATTACAATACTATAACATTAGGAGTTCAACAAGCATCAATCATATGTTTAATTACCTTTTATTTCTTCGTATAAGTTGGGTTAATCACCGAAATATATAAATTAAATTTTAACATGCAATCTTTAATTTTGTAATTTTTATGGATTTTTTCATTTAATTAACTAAATAATCTAATTAATGATTTAAGCACAAAACAAGTCAGTGAAAAAAAAAAGTCAGTGAAATTTCTTTTGCTCTTATCCAATTTCCTTCTAATTTTTTTAAAATTTAGAATTTTAGTTTACTTAATTTAATTTTAGTTTTGTAAATTTATTTTTTCTACATTAGATGAACTTAATTTTCCCATGTTTTAAATAATTATTTTTATAAAATATTAAATTCAAATTCAAACAAATTGACATCAATATCAATATCAATAGTATAATACTAAAGGAGAAGTCTGTTAGGACCCTTGAGGCTTGATCTGTCATCTAACTAATGAGAGAAAGTATTGAGAGCTAAGAGAGAGTTTAGAGGTGAATAACACTTTGATTGATTATGGATGGATCCTAAAATGTACATAGACCTCTTATATACTATGTCCTAACAATACTCCCCTCCTTAAGAAAGCTTGTCCTCAAGCTTATTAAAAAAAAAAATACAAAACAATTCAAAGGTATGGCAATTTCTTTGTACATGAGTCAAACTTAGTACCAAGCCTGCATTTGCTATTACATCACCAACAAGTTGCCCTGCAGAAGGTTGGCATTCCAAGTTGCTCTGCTGTTATCATTTTCCTTAATCTGTATGCACTGACTTGCTCTCTAATGGCCACCCTGACGTGCCTAAGGAAGTACCCATAATCCACAACAACCCACAAAACACTGGATCAGTGCTTACCAGCCCCATTCACAATCCAATCTCCTTTGAAAATCAAATGGGTACTTGAAGCAACTTCACCTCCTGTAAAACAAGGATTGGATTCCTGCACACTTGGCCTCCTAATTTAGTAATTTTGCCAATATATATCCATATATGACCGAAGGCAAAATCCCCACTTTCTATGACAGTAGCAAGTAGTGTAAAATGATCCACATGGACTTTTGTATGGCAAGGAAAATGATCAGCTCTCATTTGCAAAATTGGAGTGCAGGTCTTCCATTCAACTACATGCCTTTATGTTGTTGCTGCAATAAATGTCTTCAATGACAGCTCCCATTGCTTATACTTCTGCAGCAGCTCACAAGAACAAATCCATCTGCAGCTAGCTCACAAGAGCTATCCCCATACCCCTGCAGCAGCTCCAATTACCCACACAACATCTATCTCTACCACTTGGATAAAAAACAAGAATCATGTTGGTAGCTTTGTCAATACAAGACGCGATTAAAACCCTCCGATGCCTTGCAACGTGAGTACTTCTCAAGGATTTAGGCCTACTCCATTCAACACCTATCTTAGTAATTCCAGGATCGAAAATGAGGTCCTAATCAAGAGACACATCCACCCGAGAATGGACCTTGTTTTTGTTGCTCAGACCATCCTGATGAGCCACGAGGATCAACCAAGAACAACCATACACTGCCTCCTTTCTTGATTTTCCTCTATCGTAAGGCAATTTGATCATTTCTTGGCTCGATTCAATACCCAAACTCACACTTATCATCCCAAAATCATCCTCAACTCTTGGCTTAAACCTACTGAAATTTAAGCCTATAGCATCACTTCTTTTAGGCATTTTCACAAACACTTTACATGCATCACTTCTTTCCATTTGATCAGCTAACATACTCTTGAATTCATTCCCTTCATCTAGCTCTTCAAGAATTACAGCTTCTAAAGGACAAGGGATTACCTTTGAATCGGCAGATTGGATTTCAAGTTCTTGCCTTTGCGTTTCACCCTCCAACTGTTGCGCTGTTTTCCAACAGTCCAAGGGCACTCCAATGTCGATTTCTTGCCCTCTGCTAATGTTGATTCCCCATGAAATTGTCGGATCCTTGCATCGGGTAAGCGTGTGATTTGAATCGATGAATGACTCGAACACTTCTTGGATGAATTCGTTGGTTGCCGGATTCGAGCTATCCTCCAAGATCTCCTTCGTTGAAGAATCATCTGGCATTTCAAAATCGACACCCATGTCGATTTCTTCATTTTCACCTGTACTAGGGGCTGCAATCTGTTCTGTGGTTACAAACAGAGCCCAATCCACTTCTTGATAGCTTTGCACTTCAACAAGATCTGCGACATCCGGCGTCGGCAACCCTCCATTCATGCTTGCCGGCGATGCACTATCTTGCGATGTCGGGACGATTTGTGATCCACTTCCTCGCATTCGTTTGACAATTTCGTTCCACCGTTCGTCGTTCTGCTTCCCTACTCGTCGAAGCTCTTTGCGGAAATCCAACATAATCTGTTGCCCCTGGCGGAGTAGCCGCTTGAGTTCGAGTTGTTGTTGTCGCTTGCGGAAATCCAACACGATCTTTTGCCCCTGGCGTAATAGCTGCTCGAATTCGAGTTGTTGTTGTTGTCACCAATCAAGTTGAGGTTCTTTGAAATTGAATTCCTCCGATGACCTCTTCATGGCATAGATCGTCTGTGTCAGTTCTTGGGGCAGTAGACCATGTTCCTCTTGTTTCTGAATCGTGTCCATCCACATCTCGCACATCGTCGTTCTTAATTGCCGAGGCTGAAGCCGGTGTGAGCCCATCTTCTCCGTAGTCTTGTGCTGTGTTCCATCCGCCCTTGCCGAAGACTTTCAAGCTAGCTGATACCACTACCCTTGAGGCTTGATCTGTCATCTAACTAATGAGAGAAAGTATTGAGAGCTAAGAGAGAGTTTAGAGGTGAATAACACTTTGATTGATTATGGATGGATCCCAAAATGTATATAGACCTCTTATATACTACTCTCTCCGTTCATAAATGTAAGATCACTTCACTTTTGCACGTATTTTAAGAAACAAAAAACTATATAAAATATTAATTTTTTAATTAATTTTTTTCACAATATAGTATGTATTATTAATAAATATTATATTACGGAAAAAACTTTTTCAAAAAAATTAATATTTTATATAGTTTTTTACTCATTAAAATACGTGCAAAAAGTCAACAATATTATATTTGTGAACGGAGAGAGTATGTCCTAACAAAGTCGCTTACATCATGTGACGAATTCTCATTTAAAGTAGTTTTTTTATTTAGGATTTGTTACTTAATTTTGTTACTTAATTAGATTAATTACAGTAATAATTAAAAAGAATTAGATTTAAAAATCAAAATATTAATTGATTGTTATCCCACTTATCTGGTGGTTAAGATTGTTATCCCACTTATTCAATTAGTTTTAAGATATGTCGATTAATTGATTGTTAATGTAGGGTTTTTTTTTAATTTGTTAATTAATTAATTTAATTAAGTACCCTAATTAATATATACCGATAATAAATCTATGAGAGCCTAAGACGATAATTAATATATATATGTCGATAGGATTTGTCGATAAGGTGATTATGATTTCATATATACTCATAGAATTTGTTAATTAATTAATTTCAAATCAAATTAATGTCCTTATAAACGATAGAGTAATTAATAATTAATAAATAAAAATAATCATTTATACCAATAGAATAAATACAACTAATCATATATACCGATAGGATTTGCCGATCAGGTGGTTATGATTTGATTTTCAAATATGCCAATAGTAATTAATTGCAAATTGAAAGATATAAAGGTAAGACTCGGCTCCCATAAATTTCATTTTTACCGGTAACTATATAATAATTGACAATATTTAGATGTGAGTGGTATTTACAATTTAAAGTTTACTTATAGAAATTTTTTATACATTTTTTTAATATTAATATTAAATGTATTAATTTAAAAAAATAGACTGCACAATAGTGCGGGTACTAAATTAGTTTGACTATAAAAGTGGTGGAGCCTACTCTTTTTTATTTAAATAAAAAAGTAAAATTTCAATTAATCTCACACATCCTTTTTAATCCATTAAAGACCTAGATCTGTTAACATTTAACACCCATTGCCCAATAAAATAACCGGAATACAAACACAATTGACATAAGAAAACAATTGACATAAGAATTTGACGCCGTCAAAACGGCGGAAGAGTTAACTTTGCTAGATCGAAACTGGAAAGTGGAAACGATCATCCGGCGGCTCACGCTAACGTCTACTACACAAACACGTGACATGCACATGACTTGGCGATCCACGTGTCTGGCTCGGGACAGGCTGAGAACAGAACAAACACGCTCTCAACTCTGACAGCTCCCACTCTCATCTGTTGTCCGGCAGACAACGGAGAAGACGACTTTTCTGCGCGCCTTTGTTCCTCACCCCGGCCATGGAAGCCGGCGATCGCACTACTCCTCTTCTCCATGCCTCAACCCCTCCACCTCCGCGCAGCTGCGACGAGGAGATCGTTCCGTTGCTTCCGCCCTACGAACCAGACCAAGCTCCAGTCGGTCAAAACCGGCGGCTCATCTCCCTCGACGTCTTCAGAGGCCTCACCATCGCGGTACGTGCTTGCTTATCGTCCCTCTCCATATGTTTGTTTTCAATTGCGTGTTTCTGCTTTTGATCGCTTAGGTTACTTTGAATCGTTTGTGAATTTCTCAAAGCGCTTGGCCGATTGTTACTTGAAATTGGAATTCGCTCTGTGGAGTATATGTCCTTTTCTCTCTGTGTTTCTCTCTCTTTGTTTTTCGTTGATTCCAGCGGTGACTGGACCACATTTAATTGCTTGATGTGATCCAAAAGAGATAAGGAAGAGCGATGAGTGGACCAGAAACCGACAAAGTAAACCAGTTCTAACTGTTAGTGATGGGCTGTAGTAACAGATTCGGATAATTGTTTCAAAGTTTGGCACAGCGCTTGAATTGCTAGTGAATTGCAAGAGTTTGTTGTAAAAAGATCAATTACACTCTGCGGTTTTAATGCTTATACTGGAACTGTACATATTTTGTTACTCTATTTCGTGTTGTGTGCAATTGTGCATTATGATTGATTGGAACCGCTGCAGTTCAGATATTGCTCCTATTCATCCGGTTTTGTTTCCTTTCCTCCGGCAATGGTGAAACACCTGTATTTAGTTGTCTTCCTTTTCTCGTCCAAACTTTTCAGTTTAATCTTCCAGATGCTTTCATATTCATAATATATTACTGGTAATCTGATCACGGTGGATGAAGGATATGCTGTATCTTGGTTTTGCCGAGCTATATCATACTGTCTAATTTAATTGACATTGCTTTTCATAGTCCTTTTGTCACCTGTTCAATGTCCATTGCTTGATTTTACATCTTCTCTTGCTCTAATGTTGTTAATACCATTTTCATATACAGCTTATGATTTTAGTTGATGATGTTGGAGGAGCTTTCCCATCTTTAAACCATTCTCCATGGGTTGGCATTACAGTAGCAGATTTTGTGATGCCATTCTTCCTTTTCATTGTAGGTGTTTCAATTGGCCTGGTTTTCAAGGTAGGAATTTTTTTTTCAATCCAGTACTATTGATGAACTGATGTGTCTTTTTTGGATTTTATTTTTCAGTGAATCTTTTCCGTCTGTTCACGCATTTTGGATACTAAACTTTATGGATTTTTTAAATATTTATCTCAAATATTGTCAGTTCTATATATTTTTTCTTTATTTTTCTCTCACACTTTCCTCCTTTCAATATTCCATTTTAACCAATTTGATGTGCTAGATACTCAAAGCTATGTCAGTACTTGGTTTGCTTCTTGAGCTTGTTTTTTTGTGTTCTTAATCTTTGTCTCTTCACATTTTCATGGTTCTGTGTTTTGTTTGAGATTTCTCAGTTCATGCAAAATATGGGAAAATGAAATGACACAATCAAATATCATATGTGCAGAAAGTTTCTAGCAAGTCAATGGCAACAAAGAAAGTCATTTTCAGGGCAATTAGGCTCTTTCTTCTGGGAGTATTTTTGCAAGGTATGTCCTACATAATGAACTTCTTTTTATAGGAACAATTGGGATGTCTTTTATATACCTTCTCTGCTTCTCATAATAGTCACTAGTCATTCTGTCATGGTCTTCTTTTAGTTTTCACGAAACAGCATTTCCAGATTTTCACCTCCTGGTATCTAGTTGACACGTGTAGATTTATATTGATACACTCTATGAGACCAACCCCTGACAGAACTCAGAAGGTCGTGTCACTGCAAACTTGATCACCTGATTCTTTTTTGGGATGGCAAATAGGTGGTTATTTTCATGGACGTGGAAATTTAACATATGGGGTGGATATCATGAAGATACGCTGGTTAGGCATTTTGCAGGTATCATTTTCAATCTATCAACATTTATTTTCCTCCGACTGCCCTTGATCCAGCAGGCATGCTTTTATAATGATTGAATTGCAAATTCATGCACTAGCAGTTTCAATTGCTGTAGATCCTGTAGTCACTTTCAGAGCCTGTATAATCTCGTGTTAGTGTTACGTTCTTGCATGAATAATGTATGCTCTATTCTCGATGCGAAAATTTCATGATCGTTTTGGTTCAATGCTGTTATCTATTCAAATTGAATTATTAGGGTGGACCGGTGTAGAGACGTAATTTGGGTAGAAGATATGCTGTCTTTTTTCTTGCCATACCCATAATTCATCTTAGATGACATTATGCACAATCAGTAGCAAATATTGTGTCATGCATTTGTTAAAAATAAGAGAAAAGTTGAACCTCTAATCCCTACTGAGCATAAATTTTTTCTCACTGTTAGAAATTTGATTGGACAGCTAATTGCCCGTCTTATTAAAAATAAAATGGTGGAAGAGTAGTTTTGCCTGATTACTGTATTTTAGTACCCAAGCTTCAGTGTGAAATATCTATGCAAATCATACTTTTTAGTCGTTACTGTTTTTTTCTCCAGGGAATCCAAAATTACATTGGGTGTTTTATTTGATCTTGTTTATATGAAACTTATACTTCATGTATCAAAAGTCAAACTTGTTCTCACCTAATGTGCAGAGAGTATCAATTGGCTATCTGTTAGCTTCAATTTCAGAAATATTTCTTGTCAACAATATTGTGGTTGACTCACTGATGGGTTTTGTGAGAAAATACTACATCCAATGGTAAGTTTTGGTACTATTGATATTATCAAGTGTAATTAATTTCATTTACTTTCTGCTGACTCAAATGCTTTTGGATATCACAAAATGGATAGATGAAGATATGAGCATAATATGGTTGCATATGGAGTTAGTGAGTTTACTAAAGGAAAAAAGAACTTGTTACTTGCCCTCATATAATATTAATATATACACATTATTCACGAGACAGCCAGTTTTTCATGTGTCTAATGACTTAATGTTGTGTAGTTGCGCCTCTTTTACTTTTGCCTTTGAAGGAAAAGCGATATCTTACTCATTTTCTCAATGGTGTTTGTGCCTTTTAGGATGGGTATGGCGCTGCTCTGTACAGTTTACGTTTCCTTGCTTTATGGACTTTATGTTCCTAACTGGCAGTATGAGGTCTCAGTCAAGAACCCAACCTTGGTATCATCCAGTTTGCAGACTGTGAGTTTCACTGTTAGTTAGCTTTCTCTGTCTTCCTCCACTTCATGTGTGTGTGTATCATGGATTGACAGAACCCTCCCTACATTGTTGTCGTGTGTTAAATTCAGAAACAAAAAAAAGCATAAAAAGGGAGAAAAGTCGTAAGGATAGCCATTTGCATAAAGCTTGATGTACATCGCTTATGCAGCTTGCCTCCATCTTACATTTTGTCATTAGAAATTCTATGGAGATGAAGACATGGCAAGACCACTGTACCCTTCTCTCTTTAGGAATAAGCTATCTAAAAGGCGGTTTTGTTACTGCATTCCCAAGATAGCAACTATTTGGACTCCACATGTATATAAACAAGGACCTTGTTGCTTTCTTTAACATGTATAACTGATCAAACTTGAGAATAGACACCACAAAATGAGATGACTGGAGGGACCCTGGGTCCTGTCCTTTACCTCTCCAAACAGACTGAACAGTCAACCTTTGAGTGACACCGGCTAAATGAAAGTTGCTGTTCCTTATTTTATGGTTTCCCAATTTATTCTCTAGCTGTTTCTGCTCGAGTACTGTGTGTACAAGGGGCAATTTATGAAATTTATGAAACAGGTTCAATGTGGAATAAGGGGCAACCTGGAGCCTCCTTGCAATGCAGTGGGTTTCGTTGATCGGATTATCCTTGGTGAAAATCATCTTTACCAGCGTCCCGTGTACAGAAGAACAAAGGTTAATTCTCTAACCAAGTTTAAAAAGCTTGTATCATTGTTGAAATATCTTATATTTTCAAATCTTATACTCTGCTCAATTCTCTTGGTGAATCTAGGAATGCAGTGTTAATTCTCCTGATTATGGACCTCTTCCTTTAAATGCACCAGGATGGTGTCTTGCTCCTTTTGATCCAGAGGGAATCTTAAGGTTAAAGCACTTTTTTCACCTTTTATTCTCTTTTCTGATTTCAGAGAACACAAGATAATACCGTATTATCTATTATGTGAAGATGCATGCGCTCTTTTTGAGCTACAATTTGGATGGTTTGATTGTGGACCATTTGAATAAAGATACCATTTGAGTGGCCACCTGTTGATTCGCGGCATTGGACATGGCACTATGCTATTCTTGTTCATATGAAATATGGATATTAGTACACATTCCTTTTATAATTCTATCTTCTAGGATAGCTTACATGGAATTCATTGTGATAGATTTGGTATCTAACAAAATCTGGAATGTATCATTCTATTGGCTGGTTGAACATTCCAGTTCGTTGATGGCTGCTGTGACGTGTTTGGTGGGTTTGCATTATGGACACATAATTGTCCACTTTAAGGTTTGATATCTAGCCCTTGAAATTCCCACAGTTGTAGTTCATTGATTCGAAATGTGAATTACTGTTGATTTTTTCATGTTAACTGACCCATATGTTTTCCCTTTTCTCTTCCCCCTTTTCCCTTCATCTTCGTATTTTTTTTCATACAGGATCACATGCAAAGAACTTTCTTGTGGTCTCTCACTTCTTTCCCTCTACTAGTTTTGGGTCTGGCTCTGCATTTTGTAGGTATGGTCCGTATGGACTCATTTAGTTTAGTCATATTCATTCATTTATAAGAGATACCTGTTTAGATTTCATTCTCTGAACCACGAGAAAATCCGCATGCTTTTTATATGATTAGTATGCATTTGTGTTTCTCTTTGCAGGCATACCTCTTTCAAAACCTTTATATACGTTAAGCTATACATGTGTCACAGCTGGTGCTTCAGGCTTTATTTTCAGCATTGTCTATTATCTGGTAAGTGGTAATCTGTCTTCCTTATGTAAGTGCATCATATTACGGACATCCCCATATCGGCAAGTTACATTAGACGATGAGCTTAACCACTATGCTTGTCCTGGTGTGGACTGGGATGTGGGATCGGGGTGGAGTTGGTCTAGTTCTTTCCTTACATCTTTTGCGGGCCGAGTAGGGTAAGTGCGGATGTAATTTGCGGGTAGGACTTTTGTGGGTAGTATCACCTTTTTTCGTAAGACTCTTGGTTTGATCGTACTTTATGTTACTCCTTGGCTTCTGCCACTATCTATATATTTACCTGTTCAGGCATCATATTACGGATTCAAATAACAGAATGAGAGAAACAATAAGTAATATGGTCTTTATATAATTGAAATAGGGTGAATAAGAAATATGCTGGACCTTTTATGTTTGACAAGATGCTATTTTTTTAGCACAAAAGCAGTTTGTCATCTTTTGTTTTTTCTTTCTTGAGTTTGGACTGTTTATGTGTACATAGGGAGTGCTTAATATGTGCCTTAACATTCTTGATAGAAGTTCACGAGCTTAATGAATAGTAATGCTTTGCAGGTTGATGTACAGTGTATCCAAAAGCCCACAATCTTGTTTCAATGGATGGGAATGAATGCTCTTATTATTTATGCTTTGGCAGCTTGTGACATCTTTACTCTGCTTGTGCAAGGCATCTATTGGCGTTCACCAGAAAACAACTTGGTAACTCTTTATTCTCAAAGGGATTCTTCAGGAATGAAAAGCTCATATTCCTGGGAATCTTAAGGTCCATTAGATTTGTTTTCCTTTTTTATACTTGGTGCTTTATGTGGACAAAATAACACTTCCTGCTTCTAGGAATCTTCTTTTATTTCTTTGCTCCTATATGTGCAATCCGGTGCCCACTAACTAAGAACTGCCTCTCTTCTTTAAAAAAAAAACTCTCTTCATCTACCATAATAAGCATGGCAAAATGATTTTCGGAATAAGTATCACATTTAAGCATGCACTTCTTCGTTTCACGAGATTATCATTGCCCTGTGCTCAAGGATTGTTTAAGAATACTTGGAAAAAGAATAGGCAATTTGCTTTGATTATTGAACCATCACTGATTCACTTGGATGACTCCAAATATATTCTCCTTTTTTTTCCCTCTAATTTGATGATTCTGTCTCCCTCTCCCCAGTGAAAATCAAAATAGGAAGTGATTCCCTCGTATTAGACATTCTTTTGCTGAAATGCTTCTTCTGCTTGTGCAGATTGAAGGGACTGAATCATTACTCCAAATCTTACTGCATTCAGAAAGGTGGGGTACCTTGGCGTTTGTGATGCTTCAGATTATATTTTGGGGCCTGGTTGCTGGCTATCTCCACCGAAAAGGCAGGTATGTCAAGCTTTAGGATCTGAGTTAGTGTTCATATTAACAAATGAACAGAACGCAGTTCCTTTTGACATCCTGCCAAGCATCGCAGCTAAATCCATTAGTCTTTAAGACAATACCGTAGGTTTGTCTAGCAAACAAGCGTGCTCCATTTCTGTTCAACTTTTACACATCTCAATAGGGGCCGTTGAGATTCCTCACCTTAGCGCCACTCCTGTGAAAAGGAATCATAGGAAGTTCAGGTCAACTGTATATTCCATGTCTCAACTCCTCGTCTCTTGTGAAGGATCCTGTAGAAGCATGCATTGTAGTTAGGTGGAAGGGAAAACCTTTTGTTTTATTTTGTAGTGAGCAGGCGCCACAAATCGGACCTTGGGTTATTTGAATGTGCATGCTGGTATCGGATCCCAGTATGAATACATGTTGTGTGACAAATGGAGATGAACACATACTTCAACGTAGATATGTATTTAGAATTGGATATATATGCTTCATTTGGATTTGCATTAACAAAAGGAGAAAGAAGTGTTTTGTTTTCCATTTATCTGTAGTGACAAGGTTTTAGAAGGGTAAGGATTTACCTTCAATGAGTGATTACCTTTCATGAGCCAACAGAGAAACAAGTGGCTATTTAAACTATGGAGTGATGAAGTTAATACTAGTAGCATTTATTTGTAAAACTGTGGAGTGCCAGGTTGAAAGTGCCATTTCCATGGGAAAAAAGCTTCCAAGCTGTACTGTCCTGTGCTAGTAATTTAAACTGGTGTGCAAAGTTTGAATCTATGAGCTTCAGAATCAATATCATATGTATATTATAATTTAACAATGTCAGTGATGCAACCATGTCCAACCCACCTCTTAAGTATATTGTTTGGTATTATTGTTTTGATGTTTTCCCAAGTGGAGGAGGCAAATGGTCATGGCTCCTGTATTCATGCCTCCTTTAAGTTTCTCCTCCATTTTTCTTACTGTTATTTTATTCTATTATTTAAATATAAATCTTGATCTTGTAACAAGGCACACCAGTCTATGTACATTTAGTTTTATATATATGCACTTGGAACTTGGAGGTATTAGGGCTTTGCTAGGTCAAATTTCATGGAATCATGATACATTTTGTCCCATCATAAATATCTCTCTATTTTGGCTTTTATCTCATAGTGTATATTCCAGAGCAACCATTTTATTTGTTTAATATTCAACCAGTTTCTTTATAAACCCATTTCTTATGGAGCAATGATCATTACTCATTGATTGTCCTCCTTCTCGGGTTTAAACTTTGGACCACCAAATCAATTTTCAAAGACGGAAAATAAAAAACATTGGCCCATTTTAAATTCATTTGGTTTTAGCCTTTTAGGATTTGTGTTTGGAGTTGTGGGTTTTTTGGGTTCTCCGGAGTATAAAATATTTAAATTGAAGAAGAAACAATAAATTAAACCAAATAATTGAACATCTGTAACGGGACCCCTGGATTTTGTCTGCCATTTTTGTCCTTAATTTTGCCTTTTCCTTACGTTCTTCTTCTACTTTCTTTTTCAAATATGAATAATGATTCTGCGTATAGATTTTTTAATTTTAAACAAACACCCTCTTAAGTTGACATTTATACACCAAACCGACCAATATGCCTTCATTGAATCATTTTCATCAGATATGGAAAGCTATTTGAGGGCATTCGAAGCGCGCCAAAATATATATTTTTTGATTCAAACTCTCAACCAAAAACATACAGGAGTTGTTATCTGCCTTCTCGATCCATAGCCATTGTTTCTTCGTATCCTTGCTCTATCGTTCTCCACATTCTTTAAAAATGCTTATATTTTTTTTAATGGAGAGAGTACATTATTATTATCAAAGTAAATGTGAATATCAAAGCATTTACTAGTTATTATGATATGATTGAAAATAAAGTACAAATTTAGAATATAAAACTAGGAATTGACACTATTCTCTAACCAATTTTGGTCCACTAAATATCAGTTATCAACATTATGCAAAAGGCTTCTTCAATCCTAAGGTAGCGGCCAATTTTTTTAACGGAGGGAGTATATTATTATAGAAGAAACTGTAAATTTCTACACATTTACTTGTTATTGTGTTTGAAAATAAAGTACAAAATTTTAATATAAAACTAATCAATACTATTCTCCAACTAATTTTGGTCCACTGACTATTAATATTATGGAAAATGAAAATAGAGTATCTTGAAATATACTCTAAAACATACTAACACAAGGGTATATAACCCCGCGAGTTATTTGGGATTCAAAAATGGATGATAGTAGTTAGACGCGGGAAAATGCGGCAGAATAGGAGGGAAATATTTCCCATAAAGCAACGAATTTGAAATAATTTCCATCATCCCTCCCCAACTTTAATTTCCTTTCCAAAATGCAAGCAATCATTCAAATTTCCCAATTAAATGCCCCCCCAAAAATAATCTTACTTGAGTTTGTTTTTAGACAGGACAAGTTAATGATTAGCTTATAAATCAAATTTATACTTAGGAGAGACGCCGACGGGATGGCTTTTTCCCTAGTGCGTCCGAGCGGACGAGAACCCGAAGATCCTGATCTGTAGCCAAGCTATCATCGACAAAGTAGCAGTAAGTCAGACGCGCAATTCTGTCAGAAATTGCATTTGATTCCCTGAAAATATGACGAATAACAACATTAGAAATTGAGCGGAGATTTAAAGTTGTATCAGACATCAGCAACTCGATATTCCAATGAATCGATTTTTCTATCCTATATTCATAGGCATATGATAAGACCTTAGATTTATTTTTAATTTTTTTAAATTTTAATTCGTTTAGACTTTTTTTAATTAGATTCTTAGGACCGCTTGCTTTTTTGTAGGGAATTAATCTTTCATAATTGAGAGTCTTATCTTATGTCCTTAGAACACATGATAGAAAAACCATTAATCAATTATGGAGTAATAATTAATTATCCTCATTTTCTATGTAAAAACATTTTATGCAAATAAGAAATCTCAATCCGAAAAAAGTGGGTTGGATCGGATTGGATCTTATACTCTGTATGATATACCAAAGTCGATAAATATATATTATACCAAAGTCGATAAATATAGGTTAGAAATATTTTGTTTGTGTTCAGTGGCGGAGCCAGGATTCTCGGCCGGGGGTGCTAAAAAAATTCGTGATTTTTTTTTTTTTGGTGTATACTTATTAAGAATATTTTTTGAAATAAAATATTCAAAAATTACTAAAATTTTGATTTTTTAAAAGTTTTCTTTGTATTTACATAGTTGAGAGTAATAACAAAAAAAAAAAATAGAAGAGAAACAAAAAAATATAGGAAAAAATCACGAAAAATTATTTTTAAAACAATATTGAAAGAAAAGGTTAAACGCATAATTTAAACATAAATATGACATTCTTTTAATGAAATAGTTGGTAGAAACAAAAAAATATAGAGAAATTAAGAAAAATTAATGATATGGTAAAATAAATAAAAAGTGAAAGAGTTGATAAAAACAAAAAAATATAGAGAAATTAAGAAAACATAATTTTAAAAGGCACAAAGACCTTTTAAAATTATGTTTTCTTCCTCCCTTCCTTTACCACTAGAGATAGTTAGCACTCTTGTCTCAAATACCATTTAAATATCTTATATTACCTTAAAAATACTAAATATATGCAAAAAATAATAATTTTTTTTTTGTATTTTTTTTTCCACCGGGGGGTGCTCGAGCACCCCCAAGCACCCCCTTGGCTCCGCCACTGTTTGTGTTTGATTTTTCACTTTATAATATCAATGTCGTCAAGGCCATGTGTTTTGGATTCCAATGCATTAAAGTGTAATTATAATTATAAATACTCCGTACTTGAATATTTTTTTGTTATTTAGCAATTATATAATATATTTAAAATAGTGTAAATTCAAATAAAATACTTTGTAAATTTGTCAATCAGACATCGGCTATTGCATAAATTTTATAATTATATTATAAACTTAATGTCAATTAACGCAGTTTATAACGTATTGATATCATTTATAATTTAATTTATTTAAATGTACAATATTTTAAACATATTATAAAAAAAAACTCCAACCAAACACTATTTAAATATTTGTAATTATAATTACATTATAAATAAAAACACATTGAAATCCAAACACACCCTTAATCTCAAAACATTCTATCCCCTACTACAGATCATTTTCTTAGGCAGGTAGTACGGAGTGTATGAAATTATGATAACAGTAATAATGTAGTAGTAATACGGAGTATAATTATAGGGGTAAATCGTAGTTTACATGAAACCACGGGGGTAGTATGGTCAATCCAGAAAACAGCTAGGGTTTTCCCCTGTTCGTTATGGTCGCCAGCCAACAATAATGCACAGTAGTACCCACCTCTGCCACAGTCTCTAGTGTACGCTCACTGTATAATCTTTTTGTATCTCTCTCTCTCTCTCTCTCTCTCTATATCTTTGCTCTGTCTCCATCGTTTCTCGGATCCCTTTATATTTGCCTTTAATTTTTCTCCCAAACCTCACAATTTGCTGCCCCCCCCCCTCCATCCATTAGCAGTAGCAGTACCACACCACCCATCTCTTCCTGCCTTACAAATCCTATCTCTCATTCTCTCCCCCACCCTTTCTCCTGATTTCAAATATTGTTTCCCCCTCTCTCTTTCACTCCCTGATCTGATCTGATCTCAGTCTCACTCCCTCCATCTTTTACTTCTTGATCTCCACCCCACTATTTCATCCAATCATCCATCACATCAATCTTTGATCTTTGATCTTTGATCTGTTCCAATAAGAGTGAGTGATCACCATCATCATCATCATACATTCATACAGCCACAATCATGGTAGATCTCAAAGAGCAAGTGAGTATTATTAGCCTTACTGTTTGTGTTACACCTTGATCTGAAAATCTTTTGAAAATGTGTCTAATTTTTTTTTTGGGGGGTTTTTTTTTTTGCAACAGTGCTTTTTAGTCCCTGGGGAGCAACAGAACATGTTCAACAGCAATCCATCAAGATCATCATCTATGAACCAAGGTAGCAGTGAGCCACTCAAGTCATGTACTGGCTGCCACACAACCATCACCCCTCTTTGGAGGGGTGGCCCTGCAGGCCCTAAGGTAAAAGCAAAACCCCCAATTTCTCTGTCTGGGTGCTTGTGATTTCTGATTTCTTGAACTGGGTTTCCCTTATTTTGGTCAAAAAGTGGAAAAAGGACTGATCTTTACTGGTGGGTTTTTTTGCAGACATTGTGCAATGCATGTGGTATCAAGTACCACAAGAAGAGGAGGGCTCTTTTGGGTGTGGAAAGTGGCAAATCAGAAAAGCCAAAGGCCAAGAAGAAGAAGATGGGGAGCAGCAGCAGCTCTGCTAGCACAAGCTGCAGCAATGGCTCAGATGAGGAGGAAAAATCCCCAATTAGGGTTCCATTGAAGATCAAGATGGTACTGAAGAAGTTCCATGGTGGTGGGGTTGATCAATTCCTTAGTAGGAAGCTTGGGGAGGAAGAACAAGCTGCTGTCTTACTCATGGCTCTCTCTTGTGGATCTGTCTATGCTTAAAATGGAAGATTCAAGTTCAAATCCCCCTTAGAAAATGGAAAAAATAAAGAGTGAAATTACTAATTTGAGTGAAAGATTTTGAGTTTGTGCTCCTACTAGCACTAGCAGTACTAGTACCTCTTATAGCCTAACCTTAGACTTGTATTGTACCCTACTTTTCCTTTTTTTCAATTGACTTCCAAATCAATGTAAAAATCCCTATCAACCCATTTGTGGGAATTGGGGGTTTTCCTTCCAATTTTAATTTTTTAGGGAATTAATTTCTCTTACTACCCTAACTAGGCAGTTTGTGTAAAGAGGCTCAGTGAGACTTTGAGATCCCATCCCATCCCATCAATGTCAAGTTAGTGCCAACTGTTGCTGTTGATTCTTCTTCTTCTTCTTGTTTTGATGAAAAAACTGCTGTACTCTACTCAATGTTTCTGTTCCCTGATTTTGCCATGTAAGCTAGTTGTAGTTGCCCACGAGGGCACAGCTGCATCCCCATTGTTGATTCTGAAATGATGCTTGCAAGTTGACCTAGAAATAATAGCACATGGATTGTAGTGTAGGGTTTAGGCTGAAGCATATGAAGATGGTCTTTGTCAACATTAGAGTGCATAGATCATGTGATAAACCCAACCTAGATATCCAGACCTAAGTTCATAGCTAGATAGATCACTAGTGTTGTTGCTACTTCAATTCTTTTATTGAAGTGAAGGATATTAAAAAGGAAAGAAAAGGGTACTCCGCAGAAACTAGAAAGTAAGAACATGCAAGGGAAAGTAAAGTACTTTTGTACTCCCTCCGTTTCCTTTTAATTGACTTTTTACTATTCATGCACGTTTTTTAAGGTGTGAAAAACTATATGAAATAATAATTTTTTTAAATATTTTTTTCGACAATCTCATACTTATTGATGATAAGTATAATATTATTAAAAAAATATTTTTAAAATATTAATATTTAATATAGTTTTTATCGTTATAAAACTACGTGCATGACTTGAAAAAGTCATTTAAAAGGAAACGGAGGGAGTACATTATACAAAATCTGAAGATCTTAGTCAAAGAGAACTTTTATTGACTTTAATTAAGTGTCCACTTGGCCTACATTTTAGCATGAACTCATAACCCCTGTCTACACTGCTAAATAACTACTCCGTATATATACATAATTATATATAGTACCAAACACAAGGCTCAACATATTCAGAGCGGAACTGTTGTCCCTAAATTTTCCGATATGATGGTCGCCCTGTACCCTCTCACAATCCACTCCCGTCTTTACCATTTTTTTTTTTAATTTTTTCAAATTTTATATATTTTTTTAAATTTCGGTGGTGAGAAGAGATATGGGCTTTTGGACAGAGGTGATCTCAATCGCAACATATAAGCTGAGGACGTCGGTTTACCTTGATTCTTCCATTCAATAATAACAAAGAAATAGTGGAGGCCACTTTAAATTTTTATTTTTGGATAAAGATAAGGATTCAAAATATCGAATATTATACGTACTAGGTAAATTAAAAGGTCGAAAAATTGACAAACAGATTAACTGTTATGGTACAAGCATAACCACGAAAAGATAAAACACGAAAAAGTTGAGGAAGAATATGGGATAGCGAGAATAGGTCAGTGGAACAATTGACAAAATTTTCCAAATGGGTTTTTTCAAAATGAATTCCACCAGCTTGACCCTCTCATCGAGGAAAAGTACAATTGACTTTATTATTAACGACGAAGTAAAAGGGTCAAGAGTGTATTTAAATAGGAAACGAAAAATGTGATAAACAAACCCCAATCGAAATAGAAGTTCAATCTAGTGATGTTCAAGGCATAGATAAATAAATTTTATGCTGCAAAAGGATTAGGATTTAGGAAAATCCAAACCGAATGTGATCAATGCATTAAAAGAGATATGAAAACCTCCTTGCCTCCTTGGGATATACACATGATTACTTCTGAAGCACTCATTCACCTAGGCTCTTTTGAATCAACGGTGATATATGTTAAGCATTGGTGTAAATGAAGTGAACACACCTTCCATTAATTCATAAATGAGATATAAATAGAGCAATACAATGAAGAGGTTAGTCACTCTTAGTCACTAGACTAATGGTTCTCTTGTGTGACTAAACGCAGGTCTTCTCTAACTCATTCGTAATAATGCTCTCTAGAGATAAATGACTTATATTTCTGACGATCTTCCTAATCCTTACCCTATAAAAAAAAAAGTGACCATTTGTTGTTCCGTATATCTCTAATTGTTTTTTTTATTAAAAAGAAAGTAACTCGATTCATCAAGTTGAAGTTACTTTCCCATCGTCGTGAAGAACAAAACAACAAATTGTTAGAAACATGAAAAAATAACCAAAGAAATTAAACAAGAAACGGTAAGAAGATTTAGGCCGGGTATGTTTGAATTCAGATTTAGGATATGTTTACTGATGTTTTAAATTTATAATAAAATTTTCTCCACAGACCGATAAAAGATACGGGGTATATATTTTGTGTGTGTAGAACCCCTCGAGGCCAATTCAAACACCCCACATTTATTTAATTCACGCGGACCACATGGATCACGACCACACTTAACGTGGAAGGCGGTAAAAATCTACATACATTCAATGTCATGCCAAATAAAGCTGTTGCATTTATTAATTTATTATAAGATTTAAATTCATCTGTGACGTGGTTTGAAGATGATCGAACATACAGAGAGTTGGATTACAATTGATCATACGTTGTACCCTACCCTGGGATGTCAATGCCCCAAACATTTTCCTTTGTTAAGAGAATCCCACATCGACAATATGAATAATTAAAGAAACATTAATATATAAGCTAGTGAGTTACTTTTCTTATTGTCAATTGGTTTTAGGATGGAACCCGCACAACTTATGTCCCAAGCTTTGGGATGCTAGACCCGTTGTCCAAGTCTCAACACTAGAGTCGAAAAACGACCCTAGTTGCAACGATCCTCGATCTCGAGTCCTAACAGACTTCAGTTATTTCGTACAATGACCATGAAAATGATGTTAAAATGAGTTCATTTGATCAACGGCTCAAAGTTCCCCACTGCATAATATCGGTGCAATGTCTTAATTATCCCTCAGAGTTTTAATTTTAAAATGTTTATATTTTTTAGTTTTGGTACTCATAATTTCATATTGGGCTTTTTCATCTAATTCCCGTCCATTGGCCACTGTAAACAACTTAGAATGTCTCGAACGGGATCACCTGTCCCTTTTCGGTGTTTTTCCCTCCCAATCCCCAAAGATAAAGAAAAAAAAATAAAAAATAAAAATAATTATAGTAAAAGGAGATTTTGTGAGGAGTGAAGAGTGATAGGGAGACAAGGAGAGAGTCGATCCTCTCCGAGAATGTCTTACTTTGATTTTGGTCCTATTTATTACGTGGGTCAAATACCATTTGTTGGTCCACAATGGGCTGGACATGGTGTTCTACAGGCCCAATACCTATTGCAGGACCACAATGGGCTATCCATTATGTTTGTTGGGCCCAATGAGATTCGTCGGTTATACAAAATATTACACTTGTGGCATAATTCTTGGGAATTATTACTATTTCAAATTTTTATAATACCAAACACTTAAATGACGAAAGATCTTTGAGAGAAAATGCATGAATAAATCATAGATAATTAGCTATTTTAAAATTAGATTATGGGATTCACCCATTCATTTTAGGTTTTTCTTTCCTAATAAAGTATCCTTATTCTACATAATAGACAAGCCGTAATCATAATAGTATGATAATTAAAGTGGTAAAAAATCATATAATTATATGGTTGATTAAAATAATTGTATATAAATTAGGAAAATAGAAGATATGAAATTGACACTTGGTTTATTAAATAATAAATATAAATGGTTGATTAGGTAATTCATAGCGATTTAGATGAAAATATTTAGTTAAATTAGGAAAATAAATAGAAGATAGAAGATTTACATGATGCATGCTTTCTTTATTAAATAATAAAAACAAATGGTAGATTAGGATAATTAATAGATATTTGGATTAAAAATATTTAGTTAAATTACAATTGTTGTTAATTAAATGAAAAGAATAACCTTTAATTCCTTTTTGAATAATGAAAATATGTACATATTATTTCTATTATTAATAATAATAATATGTAATTAATAAAAATATATATAGATAGATAAATGGAGGTATATATATATAGTAAACGGGGTACACTAGGCTCGCATGTAGTACTTGTAGGAGAGGATGTGGATGCATCCTCTTGTACCCCTAAAACAATAATACTGCAAACACATCACATAACATAACCATGTCTCATGCAATCACATTATATATCAGGTCAAAGCATAACAATGTCTCATGCAATCATATATCAGATCAAGACATAACCAATGTCGTAGGCAATTGCATCATATATCAAATCAAAGCATAATAATCAATATGTCAAGCAATACATCTCAACAACAAGTTGATACTGGGTAAGCTGTAGGATGGCCCGATCTTCGACAATCAAACTAGAAATAACAAGAACGGAAGCAAAGACTCGATGAACAAGAATAAAGACTCGAAATTGAAAAGCAAGACACGATCGATAAGGACTGAATCGAAGTAAAATAGAACGAGGCAAAGAACCCAGACCTCCTAAGAGGGTAGGAACCAAATACCAATGACTATAAAGCCCGCCTCTACAACCTTACACAACCAATCGGACAACTTGGAGGCACAAGGAGGGGACTTGTGATTACCAGGATCACCAAGCTCTCGCGAGGTTGACGAACTCAAAGCAAACCAAGTTAGATCAAGAACCAATTTGCAATCGATGAGCAACGCCTCGAATCGATTGACTTACGCTCTATGTGTTTCACACAAAAAGAGAACTTTTCATAAAATTTCAACGTGTTTCTTCAACAATGATCAGCCGTCAATATATAACCTAAGGCTGATTTACTAATTAAGTTACGTAACTAATTAAGTCTCATAGCTTAATAATTGAAGAGATCTCAAGCCGGCACAAGGAGGGAATGATCAGCGCCAACAGGCCTCACCCGCACGCCCACGCGCCTGGACACCTGCACCCGCGCGACCTCCTGCACGCCCGCGCACGTCGCTGCTGCCCTCATGTGCTTCGCTGCTGGCTTCCGGCGTCGGCAACCTGGGTTTCAATGCACATGTACGCCTTCATCGGTGGCTCCGGGAGTTGGACCGCGCTCGAGAACAAGGAGTGACTCACAAACAGAAATGAGTCGCATTGCAACTTCTTGGCTCGGGCTCGAGTCATAGGTCCGTCTCCGAGTATAATCGCTGCGTCCGGAGGTGTAGATGACGGTGTAGAAGATGGTCCCGCATCACAAGTCATATACAATATCAACTTAAGAATCAAATTCTGAAACCCTTGCCTAAGGCATTTACTAAGTGTATGTGCGGGTCTCTACTCTCTAGCATAGCATGCTACTAGTGCGACTAACAAGGCCTCTCCAATGTAAAAGCATACTCCCTCCATTCCATAATACATGTCCCTTTCCTTTTAGGCACGCTTTTTAATAAGCGAAAAACTCTATAAAATATATTTTTTTTAATTGATTTTTTTATATGATATGATACTTATTACTAATGAGTATCATATTATATAAAAAAATTAATTAAAAAAATAATATTTTATAGAGTTTTTCGCTCATTAAAAAGCGTGTTAAAAAAAAAAGAACATGTATTATGGAATGGAGGGAGTATAAACAAGGGGGTAGGAGTAAGACAAGAAGACTTAAAGCAGGTCTTTAGAAACTGGCCACAACAAGGAGGACGAACTACGAAGGGCACACACAATTAACATAGAAAATCTAAATACAGAACAAGCATCAACCACATGTTTCCAACAAGCTCCCATATCTATGACCCTAAGGCCCACACAACACGGATATCAAGAAAAACATATCCCTTTATGACTTCCTATATTCGATCTAGGCGGTTATACACATGAGCATTTGAATTCAAATGGTTTTAATCAATAAGACTTTAACTTCTTTTAGGCATGGATAATTTAGGGGGCTAACTATCACACTTAATAGGTTGTAGGTGTCCAAGTTGTAATTATTAATAGTATCATTAAAACATAATAGATGTATATGTTTTACTTAGCTTGATAAAACAACTAACAATATGAACAAGGAACTAACATATAACGAGCCGGTAGGGATTATGAATATAAGAAAGATTACACGGTCGGTAAAACAATTAAGTTAAGATTAAATAATATAATGTAATATTATCTTTAAGAGGTTAATGCTTTGCAGGGGTTGACAATAAGTTGGTAACAATATTTTGTAGTCGGTGACAATTAGTATATTATTGATAAGAGGTTGATGAAAATAGGACGGTGACACTACATTTTTTTTTTTCGTTAGTGGATCCTATTACGATGTTACTTTAACATAGCAGCTTTAATGCCTCAAGGAAGCAACCAAATGTCTGGTCTTTATTCATGGTGGCAACCTTCCGATCAAGTCGGAAATGGAAATAATCAGAGCCAGATAGATTTAATGAATCCGGATCGACAGGCTAAGCATTCAACTGAATTGGATCTGGAGCCATATGTTTCTGGGCAGATAGTTGGCCAGGTGAAGCTGAAAATGGCAATTGTGCAGACGCAATCAAAGGTGAGTTGAGAATATTCAGATGGCATGTGAATCACAACCTGTACCTAATCTCAATTGCAATTGCAATCTCAAAACTCATGCAGCAACATCAGTTGCAACTTGCAAGCACCAGTAACCAGTGGCAATGATCCTTATCAATTTGCACACAGCTACATCAGAGAGGCCAGGGTACTCCTCAGACCCAGTTCGTAGTCAATTAAGTATTGCTAGTTCAACTCCAAATATCTAATAATGGATCCTAATGCACCATTGTTGTGACCGGCCTTGAACATATGACTTTGAGTTCCGTTGAATTTTGATTGATACCGTAACTACATTCAGAATTAATTAGCATTTTCATTTATGGCTTCCTAAATGACAGAGCTCTGGATTTTCATCATCTTCATCTTCATAAAAGCTAAAATGATTTGTTGAAAGTTCACCATTTTAGTTTCTGTTAAAGAGCTCTGGATATCCACCATTCTGGATGTAAGACTTAAGAATATGTTGTCCCTCAATGGCAGTGATGCTTGTAGTGAAGCCTTATTCCTAAAAAAAACTAACATTTATATACATTTATGTGATAAAAACTTGTTTGCATTGATTTCATGAGATAATATAAATGTATACATACATATATATAATCCTATAGCTCTAAATATTGTTTGATATTAAAACAAAAGGGCTGACAACGGATCCAATATATAGGAGGCCGTTGTGTTCTTTGACGTCACTTGCAGTTGTAATCAAGTCTCCAGTTTGAAGATCTAGTCGCTCCAAAACACGTCCTGCCATATCAACTTTTATGGGCATACCCACGTCTCCTACTGAACCGGGTCTTTTTACTTGAGCTATCCAGAAGTTGCCGTTGGAGTCTCTGTTAATGTTGTCTGGACGCCCTCCGACTGTAAGCAGCAAATCCCTTCTGTGAGATCTTGGACCGGTTAGCCAATACTTCCATATCTGGCCCGTCGTTGTCTCGGAAAACAACAAAAAGTCGTTGTTTAGACTTAATGCTACTCCATTGGGGAAGGATAACTGGCCGCTTAGGACTCTCACTGTGTGGTCCAATGGATTGTATACCATCAACCTCCCCGTACTATCCTTGGAATCTATTAATCTTGAGAACTCCCTGCGCATATATATAATTAGGAGATAATTAAATATTAGAGAAAACAACGTACAATTACACATTGGTTATTCGAGATTGAATCAATAGTTAACGTACCATCGCTCAAATTGTGCGCTTGAGTCAGTAAAGTAGATCAATCCGTTGAGTGGGTTAATGTCGAGGGAATTTGTGAATCTGAATGGAATCCCATCGGCAACTTGTACAACAGAAACCCCTCGACCACCTTGCGGGCTAACTTCAACTAATCCATAATATGAATCCGCGACGAATAATGAATGTTTGATGGGGTGGAATTTGAGACCTAGAGGCCTTCCACAATAGCGTTCTGATGCTGGAGTGTCACTGTCTGACCCCAAACAACTTACATCCCTATAAATATTATAAAAACATTGATTAGTATGTATATATAATACTCAATAGCGCTCTAATTTAAAGTATACTTAATTTGATCACTTGAATTAAAACAATGTTTTCTTTGATTTAGTACTAGACTAGATTTTCTTTTAAAAAGAAGCCTTGATTTAAAAATTGTACTAATTAATCGATCTCCAGTAATCACAAAATATAAAAATTATGAAACATATGTAACGTATACAATAATATATATATGAGAGTACGTATAGTCAAGAAAATAAAAACATACCAATTGGGCATTACAGCAAAGGGAGTCCAATGTCCAGTTTGAGGATCGTAGCGGAGTATGCGTCCATCGGAGACGCCGACATAAGGGTCTCCACCGTATGCGTCAAAAGCAATAGATTCGGGACCGATCGCCCCCTCAGGTAAAGGTACTCCCGGATGGAAGGTTCTTGCGGAACATGCCGTTAAACTTGCCAAAACCAAAATAACAACCACCGAGTAGCGCAACAACATGATCGATCGATACAAGGATGATGGATGAATGATGAACTAGGAATTGAATGCAAGGATGATGGATGGAGTTTGGAGTTTGGATGAGAGCTAATTAGGTTTTTACGCAACTTGAGAATTTGTTGCTGATTGTGTTATTTGGATCTCTATTTATAGATATAATTACTTGGCCTCTACATAACACAAATCAGATAGATAATTCTTTCTACATATATATATATATATATATGTTTTATCTTTTATCTTTATCTATATCATATCCTCATAATTCTAATTTAGGCAACTTGAAAATTCATTGCTGATTATGTAATTTAGATCTCTATTTATAGACTCAATTAACTTGGCCTCTACATAAATCAGATAGATAATTCTTTCTTTCTATATATATACGTAGTATTTCTTTATCTTTTATCTTTTTCTATATTTATATCTTATCCTCCAAATTCTAATTTATACTGATGACATTATTATTATTATTATTATTATTATTATTATTATTATTATTATTATTATTATTATTATTATTATTATTATTATTATTATTATTATTATTATTATTTATAAAAATATTATTATCATAAAAATGATTTACATAAAGTTAGTTGGAAGTCTCGTAACAAATTGAGCTCCAACCCCCTTCTGAATAGTAAATCCAACTCTATGAAATATGAATTCGCCGTTATTAGACCCCGCCCCATGACTCTTCGTAACCAGTTGAACCCGCTTCATAAAACCAATAGCATCAAGTCCCAGTTCCCCTAATGTAGAGAACGCAAATGCCATGAAGCAATACTCTTTCGCAGCACAAATATCTGCGTACTTCTTCTTCTTCCTTTCAGTGGCTTGGGAAACCGCATTTGCCGAGTACAAAGGAATCATTAGCTCTAGTTGTAAATGGCGAAGCCCCAACCACATCAACACAAGTGTCCATACCTTTGTCCCACCCATAAACCAACAAATCACCTGGTCTCAACTCAACACCATCATCACTGCTCATACCAGTACGTGCTTCCTTCTGAACTGCGATGCCCGCTTTATAACAAATGTCTGCCAAAACATCACGGACCATGTTGTGTCGGTGCTTAGTCCTGATGCCTCGACTACAATGCAGAGCATGGTCTCCAAACGGGTCCATCCTATCCAGCTCACAACTAGGACAAGTCGGATTCCCAGTAAACATAGGAATCGAGAGATGGTATTGGAGGACAGAACGAAACTGACGGGACGGCATGGTCTGAGCAAGGCCCTCAATGGTAGTAGCCAACAAAAAATCATGTGCTCTTTCTCCTTTCACCGCTTGCAAAACCTGTAGCTGCCTTGGCGTCAGATTGAGGGTGGACACCAAGTTGTCATTAATGAACTTGAAGTACCGATCCGCCAATACTGACATGATTTTTTGGGGGGCGGGGGATACAAACAAGTCATCAATATCCGAACCAACACAAGCGACATATCTCGAGATAGCTTGGGCGAGAACACTATCAGTGCTAATGCAAGGATGTCTGGAAGTTGATGCCGCTACCTTGCTCAAAATGGATGTTTGGACTTCAGCTGTTTGGAGACGGGATGCGATGAAAGCGAAATGACTAACATCCTCAGCCGTGAGCACACCAAACCCACCAAGTTTTATTATTATTATTATTATTATTATGGAAATATGACTCAAAATAATACCAACTATGAGACATGAACCAAAAATAATATGAACTAAAAAAAAATGATAAGCGATCCAATGGGAGTTTCTCTCTCCTAGACTCCCTTTGTGAAACACCACCCAAATGGCCAAACTCTCTTCCGTATCAAACAATTTCGCAATCTAAATCTCCATAATCAATCACTATCTTTGCAGATCTCTTCACTGTGTAACGCCTCCTTATGATGTTTTGGTCACTGCTACAATTAAGGGCTATTGTAGCACTTAATTGCGGCGGTTAGTCTATTGAAGCGGTTATTGTGGCGGTTTTGTCTATTGCAACAGTTTTGTGGCGGTTTTGACCATGTATGCTATTGCTGAGACTATAGTGGCGGTTTTAAAGAATAGGGTGGCGGTTCATTTGTAAAACACTTTTCTTCCTTGCCTAATGTGGCGGTTCTTAATAGTTTTTTTTTTTTTAATTTAACGGAATAAATGAAAGTACTCCTGGATCTCTCTCCCACTATCCTCTGATTCCTCTCCAAATCCTTAACCCTAACTCCAGTGAATTCTTTGTTGTTCTCTCTCCTGTCGATCGCCCTATTGTTCGCCACTCCTCTCTATTGATCTTCCTTGTTGTTTCTCTCCTTCCTTATTTTCTCGATCTCTCTTCTACGGTGGCCTGTCGTGAGCTTGGAGGACTCTCTCTCCTAGGGCAAATCAAGCAACAAGAGGTCCGCTCCAAGCCTGGCGTCTCCGCCCTAATCGACGAGGCCGAGGAGCTCTGTTCTCATCACTTTACCGTTGTTTCTGAGGAGGTCTCCCTCGTTCTCCAGGGCCGCCGCCACCAAGTCGGGATTTGGATTTGATTGCGGATTTGAAGGGGTTGTTGATGCCACTGATCTTCGATTGTGGATGTAATTTGAACTTGATTAGGTGACCACTGACGGCAATGATCTTTTGTGCAGCGGGATTTCGATTTGATTGCAGCTTTGACGGGGCTGCTGATCTCTCAGCCTGTTTCTTCCAGCCCTTCGCAAGGAAGGTAATTTACACTTTCAGTCCCACTGATTTCGCTACTCTTTAGATTAAAACTGGTTCAGTTTATTTGATTTCAGGTGTTTTTATTTAAGATGTGAATTTAGGGTTCTTGATTTAGGGTTGAACTTTGTTAGGTTGTTTGATTTAGGGTTGAACTTGGTTAGGTTGTTTGATTTAGGGTTCTCCAAAATTTGTATATAAACTTCAAATTAGTCTATGAAACCTTGGTTGAATTTGTAGATAACATGAGTTATTTAAATTATTTATAGTTACTAATCTCTTTAATTGCCAAGGCTTCTCTTTGTTAGTAGCTGAAAATTGTCCCAAATGAGTCTCCATTAATTGAAAACAAACCTCGAGATTAAATTTATTTTAGTCTCCATTCAATGAAATCAAGCCTCTCTGCTGACTTATTTTAGTATGTAATGCTAGAATGTTTTTGGCGTGCCTCGTTTTGTAAAAATGATAGTCTTAGGGAAAGTTATGTTTTTTTGATGGTGCTATGACTACAGATTTTCACAAGAAAGACGGGTACTCTTCTATGAAATCTAAAATCAGAGTGTATTTAGTTAATTGAAAGCTAAAATCAAAGTGTAATTAAATATATTTAGTTAATTGAAGCTAAAATCAAAATGTAAATTAATTGTTTAATCTATGAAATCAAGCTACACAGTTCAGTGCTCAAATTTTCATAATGTATATCATCTCCAACAGCTACATATTTCAGTCCTCAATTTCGAGTCCTTCCCTGAAGCTTATCACGAAATAAAGGATTTGCCTCTATCAACTTTTTAAGTTCGGTAAGCATTATGCCCCTAGCAGACTTAGAATAATAGTTGGATAATTGCTCATATCTATGCATAACTTGATACAATTATCATTTTCTATGCATTTAATAAATTTGATACAATCAAACATACAAGTTAAAAAGCAAAGTATAAGAGCACCGTAAAACACGTGGTTTATGTAGACCTAAAGTTGTCCAATGTGAGTAGTGTTGTTATTTCCTTGAAGAGATCCTCATTGAAAGCAGAAAACATCTTCAGGTCCTTCACGAGAATATCAACTACCTTTGCACGATCTCGTCTAGATTTTTGAGGAGATATTAACACCGTAACTATGACAGATTAACTTGGATGGTGGCAAAATGTCAACTACAAGCCAAACATGTAGCAAATGAATGACCATGCTCCAATTACTACCTGTCCAAGGCTTCCAGGTATTTCTGTTTTCGAATTCGAAGAAAATCGGCATCGAATATCTATTGTCGTCAACTTTGGTGAAACCGGAGAGATACTTCTCCTCCACCAGTTACCATGTCCTCAAAGTATATCATACTGAAGAAAAAACGCTGATTCTTGTTCCAACCTTGAAATAGGGAATCATACAACTAGAGTCCGCTCATACAACCTAGACAAGCATACCCTCTTTTTAAGTGACAAAAAGTCTCAACAGGGGTTGTGAGAAAAGCATATATATAAATTAAGTGGCATGAAAGGATCAACTAGTACAGCAAAACAGCCCATTCCTTTGATTATGTCTCTACGATCGTGTATTATGACTTTAGGGCCTTTGATTCTACATTTAACTATTTAAGTAATCTGTCTTGTTTTAAGCTTCTGAGACAATTTAACCCATTTCTCATAAATTTGAGGGTTTTAGTTGGAACTTAGGGCCTTTGATTCTCTTTTCATTTGTGCTTTTGGTGTTGCTTCCTTCTTTTCTCAACCGAGGCTTGTACTTTCGTTAGCCACTTCGTGATTGTTTCCTTGTTTTCCTCTTTTCAGCTTCTGATTCTGCAGAATGAATCACCAACAGATCTAACCATACTAGTGTATGGGACATCAGTAAGTGATACTCCGTATCTCACTATTACAGGTACTAAGTGCCCTTGATTCAACCTGAAAATGTTCTAATCAGGTACAAGTACGTTCTATATATATATATATGTTCTGGTGTTGCTTCCTTCTTTTTTCAGTTGAGGTATGTCAATAGGTACGGGTACTGAACTCCCTTGAGGATTTCATTTGCTGCCAAAGAAAATATGTGGTGCTTTTTTGGGAAGGTAATCACTGGTAAAATTTTCTTGATGTATATCATCTCCAAATGCAATTTTACATATACAACTAGCTAGGAAAATAGCTGAATTTATTAATTTTCATTTCCATATGGGATTCTTTGGTTATTTTATATAAGATACAAATACTTATTTCTTCGTGTGATAGTATCATTATATAATTAATGAAGAGTAAAGAAAATCATTCGTTTTGGTTGCAATTTGGCATGGTTTTACTATACCATGTTCCCACATGGTATAGTGATACTTTCTTATGATTCAGTGGAAGTGTGTACTTATCCAAGGTATATAATTAATGAAGATTGATCCATTTGCAATCTGAAATCACCCCTGACTTGATTAGTTTTATTCTGGGAACTCCTCTGAAGTCGCCGCCATCACTTGGGAAGGCATGGCCTTAGAAAAACCAGGCTTGTTCTCAGTTTGCTCCTCTAATAATAGATCATCAAATTTTATAACCAATGTCTCATTTGTTGGATTCAAGCTTATACTCAATTGTCAAATTGGAACTTTAAGATCGACTTTTTATGATTTATAGGTACTGTGGTTCTATTTCTTTTATCCCATTCTTGAGTTTTCTATCATGGAAGACAGATGAGGCTTTTAGGCAGCAACTTCCTCATCTGTTGTTTGCTTATTATAATTAATATGGTATATTTTATCTATCATGTCACTATAAGTAAATTCATTAGCCTCATCTGAATTTAACTTTACATTCATCTTATAAAAATATTCAGCTATCATGCCACTAATCCAATTAATTGATCTCTCTGCTGACAGACCATGTTGTTTCATTTGATTAGTCCATGCTCTTGTTGTGTTTGAATATTTTAGCAATTCACTTAATTTTGCAGGGAATCCTTGTCATCGTAGACCATGCTTACGAAGATCAATTACATACAATGGATTGCAAACAATAAAAAAGAAGAGGCATCAAGTTTCAACAGTCAGGATTTTTTTTTCATTTACTTCAATTTATTTGTACTTGATGATTCTATACCATTTAATTTTGACTTATTGACTAATTTAGTATTTTGTTTAGGTATAAGTTGTGCATTGTGTTGTGGATAATGTTATCATTGTAATTTCATTTGGAAGATTAGATGAAATAGTGTTATTGTTTTTTATACAAGTGTTGTATGATCACGTTTTTATATATATATTAAATAATTTGATAATAAAAAGGTACATTCAAAATAAATAAATAATACCGTACTAAATTAGCAGGGTATAAACCGCTGCATTTGGTTTAATAAACCGCCACAATTTTGAGCATAAAACTATGACAATAGGTTCTATAAACCGCCACATTAGATCATTTAACCGTCACATTTAATAGGGAAAACTAACATTAGATAAGAAAACCGCCACAATAGGTAGGAACTAACCGCCGCACTAGACATGTCTATTGTGGCGGTTTACTTGCCTATTGTGGCAGTTTAAATTTTCATAATAAACCGCCACAATAGATGTAAAAACCGCCACATTATCCCTAATGCAACGCGAGCAACAGAGGCGGGTAAAAACCGCCACAATAGGTCTTTTGTGGCACTTTTTAGGCCTAATGTGGGGGTTTTGATCCGCCACATTAGGCCTTAATTGTAGTAGTGGGTGGTCTGTTGTGTTCCCTTTTCCCTCTTTGGTCTAAAATCCGGCGTTTCCGCCTTTGTCTAAATCAGGTCCGGGGGCTGTGGTTCCGGCTGCGCCGTCTTGGCTGGTCTTCTTCCTCCTCCTGTCTGGCACCTTTGCGTTCCTGCATCCTGTGGTCTCCGTGGTTGTGGGTCGGGGCTTCTCACCTCGTGAAATCGGGTTGGGGCTTGTGGTGTTCGGTGACCTCCGATCTGATCCTGCTCACCCGTCTTCCCCTTTTCATCTGAATGCTCCTTGTGTCTCCGATCGTCAAGGATTGGCCGGCGGGTTGCCATCTTCCAGCTTGGTCTGGCTCCTGTTTTGCCTTGGGCCCGAGGTGGCCCATCTTTGTTTGATTTGGCCCATTTCTTTCTTCGGGCCCAAGGTTTTACCTTGGGCCCGAGGCATCCCGGAGGAAAAAATAAAAATAAAAATAAAAATAAAAATAAAAATAAAAATCGTTGTTGGGTTGGCTAGATTTGCCGAGTTGCTTGTGGTGTGGTTACGGCTTTGGGGCTAGCGGTATTTGAGCGGTGTTCTTCTCCTTTGTCGACGCGCGAGAGGTCGTGGACGTGATCGAAACCTGAAGGCTTGCTGCTGTCCAAGTCCAAATCTGAGGTTTCCACTTAGTTCCCCAGGGATTCCCAGCGTGCTTCTACCAACTGGCAAACGAGTTGTCATACATGGCTTCCGTTCTTTATTTGATAGTACTAGCCTGCGTTTGTAACTGCGTACTTGTAATTTGGTATCTTTATATTGTTGTTGTGTCTTTATCTTTTGCTTGTATTGACGGTTTATCCGTCGCCGATTTTTTCGGCCTATCGACCCATCGGGCCTGTCTGGTGCGTCGAATTTTTACCTAATCAAAAAAAAAAAATATGAACTAAAAAAAGTCACAAAATAATACAAACTATCCACCTATAAATAAAAAATAATACAAACTTTAAAATCAACCAAAAATAATACAATCAATGAAATTTTGACTTTAAATAATACAAACTTTTGAGCTCAAATTAGGATAAGATTCCAAATAAAATTTTATTTATCAAAATTATAAAAAAAAAATCTATAATTATTCATATTTTGCATAAATCCACCTTTTATATTTTAAATACATCAAACACCCTATTTGGTTGTGTAAATTTGTAAATACAACCCCAATTTTTAGAAATTACACAAAATTACATGAATTATGGGATATTATTCTTTTTTTTTTAATAATTATGGATAAAGTGGATGTGATTTTATTTAATTTTAAAATAAAAAGTGGTTTTTTCATAAAGTTGAATAAATAAATAGTGGTTTTGGTGTATTTAAAAAATAAAAGGGATGCATTTGTTTAAAGTGTGACTATATACACATATTTTTATAATTTTGGTAAATAATGTTTTGTTTTGAATCTTCTCCTAGCCCAAATTCAAAAGTTTGTATTATTTTGAGTTAAAAGTTCATAGTTTGTATTATTTTCCGTTGATTCTAAAGTTTGTATTATTTTTGGTTTATAAGGGGATAGTTTGTATTATTTTGAGACTTTTTTTAGTTCGTATTATTTTTGGTTCATTTGTGATAGTTGATATTATTTTGAGTCATTTTTCCTATTATTATTATTATTATTATTATTATTATTATTATTATTATCTAACCGTTAAAATAGAAGCATTTTTTTATGATGTGTCATCACTACAATAATTATGGGGTTTTCAACCAATCAAATTAAAATAGATTTTTTTAAAATTTTCTAATCAATTGATTTAATTTAAAACATTAAATTAGCATATAATTTATTCCTTAGTATATTATACATTTTTTTATATAAATTGGTTCAAACCAAAACATTGAATCAAATGTATTTTTATTTTATTTGATAGTAATTTTTTTTATAGATTATGATTTTATTTATATATAAAAATATGCGTGATGGCGCAGGAATTGTACTATTTATTCTTATTATTCTAATCAGATAATTATATTTACCGTAAATGTTTGTTGATCAATGGTTCCTATTCATTTTGATGTTATTTGACATTGCAACTTCAATGTCTCAAGGAAGCAGCCAAAGGTTTGGTCTTTATTCACAGGGGCAACCTTCCAATCCAGATGGAAAGTGGAAACAATCAGAGCCGAATCTGGATCAGCATGCAAAGCATCGATTAACAGGAATGGTTAACACAACCTACAAGTGCACATGGTCAAATGCCTCGGGGCTTTGGGTCGACCACGGAGGCTTTAGGTGTTGGTGCTTCTACCTTTCAGAGACTGTGTACTTTCGATGACTCCAAACAAGTTCCAACAGGATGGCATACGCCTTCAGCGGAAGAGCAGATGTTTGGTACTACATCCTCGGCGTCTTCCAGAATGGGAGAGGAAACCCTCTTGGACTGCATCCGAACAAGAATCCAAAATCAAGAGATCTGGATCCTCTAACATGATCATTCAAAGGAGTATGATTACATTGAAATGTAGTCCTCCAACTTCTCTAATCATTCACTAACAGACTAAAAGTACTTTAATCATAACAACCTACATGACAGCAGATGTCCTTTACAAGTTAACTAGCTAGTCGACTACGGCCTACAGGTGAGCCTGGGAGCTAAGGAGCAGATACTACTCATGAAGAAACTCATCATCTCTAGATTTTTTACCCCCTTCTTCAGGCCATCCATCCATGGCTATTCTATGTAACCATCGGCCTTCGTAGCTCTGACTTAATTAATCTATTTTGGAATTTGTACCTTGATGGAAATATGAATTGATCACATATATAAATATATTTCTTAATGCCGTTTTTGCTTTAAGCTATTTTGGAATCCCATATCAATCTAAGCATCTAGGGCATACTAAATTAAAGGTTCTAACCTATATAGAGTGTGTAGTATTATCATCAAGTAAATATTCATAATAAATCCAGAAAGCCTTAACCAAGCAACATATATAAAATTGCATTTGACAAGTCTCGGCAAACAGAGCCAGGACAGGGACATACCCGAGAGGTTCAAGCTTTATCCGGTCCATTCCCTTGCCCCATAGGAGGCCCTTATCCCTAGGAGGTTCACCCCAAGCGCTTCAACGCATCGTGCAACATTGCACGCATGCCTGATTCTGATCAAACTCACCACATTCATTTTTGCATCGTATCAAGATAATTAGTAAACAGGCTATACTAGGCTCGCTTGTAGAACCTGCAGGAGAGGAATAGACGATTTGGATGTATCCTCTCGTACCCCTAAAACAATCATACCTCAAACACATCACACAACATGACCATGTATGACCATGTCTAATGCAATCACATTATATATCAGGTCAAAGCAGAACAATATACGTCTGAGCCATTCATATATCACATCAAGGCATAACCAATGTCTTATCCAATTGCATCATATATCAACTCAAAGCATAGAAATCCACATGTCAAGCAATAAGTTGCATCGATTACAAGGACATCTCAACAACAAGTCATATATCAACTCAAGAATCAAAATCTCAAACCCTTGCCTAAAACATTTACTAAGGGCGTGCTCGGCAAGGGCTTCTTGAGGATTGTCGGGTTTTTTTTAAAAAACAACAACCCTGATGCTGGTGTTTGGCAAGGGGTGGTGATGGGTTGGCTATTTATGGGATTGAGGTTATTTGGGGGTTATTGAGCCCGAAAATCCAACCCTCATCCATGAAGGTTGTGGAGATTGTTGAAATCAACAACCCCAACTATGACATTGATGCCCCTCCTCGCTTCTTCTCCACATACCCGTCCACGATCGGTCATGGAAGCGCTGGTGGTGAGGCGGCGAGGCTCCGGCGCCTGGCAGATGGCTGGAGACAGAGGGGCGGAGAAGATCCGGCAGCGGAAGCTTGCTGAGAGGGGAGAGGGCTGGAAACAGAGGGGTGGAGAGGATCCGGCGCCGGAGACAGAGGGGCCGAGAGGACTGGAGACAGAGGGGTGGAGAGGATCGGAGATAGAGGGCGCAAGGGTGGAGAATGCGAGACTGGTGGCGGGGTGCAGGGAAGAAGGAAGAGGAAGACAAGGGATGGGGATGGGGGTATATTGGTCTTTTTATGGGTAAAAGAAAAAAATAACCTTATACTCACCAAACACCTTAAATGGATTATTTTTTTTAAAAAAATCTCAACCTCTTCCATCCCCATAACCCATACAATAATCTACATCCCATATAACCCCTTAAAAATAACCTCCATCCCTTAAAAAATACGGAGTAACCCTTTGCCAAGCACGCCCTAAGTGTGTGTGCGGGTCTCATTAAACATAACAGATGTATATGTTTTACTTAGGTTGATAAAACAACTAACAAATAGGAACAAGGAATTAGCATAGAACGAGCCAGGGATTATGAATATAAGAGACCGTAAAACAATTAAGTCGTTGTTTAAAACAACGCCTTACTATTTTTTTTTAATATTTTAAATAGAAAAACAAAGAAAAAACCCCAAAAAAAAATATATGGGAGAGTCTCATCTTTTTATTTTATTTTTGTCCAAAACCGCTTGATTTCTAGCAAAAACAAGACCTCCCCCTCGCCGGAAATACATTTAGAGGAATCCGAAGTAGCATCGAATAGGAAGGCAAATACGAGGCGTAGCAATCGAACAGGAGAGAAGCCGAAGTGGCATCGAACAGGAGGAGGAATATGAGGCGGAGAGATCGAACAGGAGAGGACCTTCCCCTTCGTCGGAAATATGTTTGGAGGAGCAGAGGAAGCCGACGCCGCCAATGACTTCGCCGATGAAGCCCAATTCAGAAATCCGGATCTACAGATGAAGCCTAAATCACCGGATCTGCAGATGTTGAATTCACCGGCCAATTCGGAGGCGTTAATCCGGATCTGCAAATGTTGAATTCACCGACCAATTCAGAAATTGAAGGTAAATTCGGAAGGCGATGAAGCCGATTTGCAGTTGAGGAAGCCTAATTTGGATGGCGAGGAAGTCGAGCAGATCGTCATTCACGATTTGCGGTCGAGGAAAGGGGAATCAGATGGACGTTACGCAGGACGCCGGCCAGTTGAGGAAGCCTGCCAACGGGGACGTTACAAAGGATGCCGCCTTTGGTCCAGTACCGGTCAGCGGTTGCCATGGGAGAACAAGCCTTCGGAGAGGTCGGAGCAGAGGAAGTCGAGGAGAGGAAGGCGGCTGCCATGGTCCAGTACCAACGCCATCGAATTAGACGACGACGCCGCCGACCGGCCGATCTATTGGTGCCCTTCGTTCCATTACTCCCTTTGTCTAGGTTAAAAAAAATTAAAGAATGTATTTTTTTTAGTTTTAAGATAAATCAATTTCTTATAATCCAAAATTTTGAAAACAAAAACAAAATAAGGTAAGCCGACTTACATATTTTTTTAAAAAAAACCTTGGGTAAAGTCGTTGTTTTAAACGACGACTTTATTCTATTTTGGCTATTTTCCTAAAATCTTTCAACTTTTGGCTATTCTCCTAATATTTTTTTGTTTTTTGGCTATTTCGAAAAAAAATTCACGAGGTTGATGCTTAGGGGTGGTTGACAATAGGTTGGTAACAATGTTGTGTAGTTGGTGGCAATTAGTACATTATTGATACGAGGTTGATGAAAATAGGGTGGTGACACTATTTTGTCGTTGGTGACAATAGATTATTGACAAGAGGTTGATGACAATAGGGTAGTGACAATGTTTTGTAGTTTGTGAGAATATATTTGAGAAAATAATATGAAAACAATGTTCTGTAGTTGGTGATAATAAGGTGGTGACAATGTTTAATTTGTAGTTGCTGACAATACAGTGGATAAAATAATATGACCACAATACGTTTGAAAAAAAAATATGATAAAAGTGTTCCGTAGTTAGTGACTGTTGGAGGGAATTTTTTTTTCTTCTTTCCTCGATTCATGATTACAACTTCTCATATTCATCAAATGTCAAACAATGTGATAAATTGCCTTCAAATTAAATACAAGTCCAAAATTGGGCCTAAAAATAAAACTCATTGTAAACCCATCTTATACAAGCCCATTTTATTAAAAAAAGAGAGAAAAGAACATGAGGGATGCAGGAGAACTGTACATTGCAGTTGCACAAGAGCTTTAAACTACTCCTCAACTCCTCTGTACGTGGGAACCTCTTCTTGACTCTCAAGGAAAATAATAAAAGGGGAAAATGAGGTAGGGGGCAGTTATCTAAAGCCTAGTAACTGCTACTATGTACTACCTATAAGTAAGTCTCCCTCCTGGCTCCTTCCGGGGGGCTTTTTCTTCCAACTGGTTCTTCCTATTTCTTCCTCTTGGGGCTGTTCAACTGCAAAACCAACAAAAAGCAGTAAACACATCTTCCCCTTTTGCTGGCTTTCTCTTGTTCCCAACATCAGCAAAGCAACAAACACATCTTCTTCTCTTTCCCTGCTGGCTGGAGAAACAGCAAGCACAAATTTTATTGCCCTCCTGGCTTTTCCTGCTCTGGAGAAACCTGGAAACACATACACACAAACACCATCAGCAAACCTTGCAAAGAGAAAATTCATGATGCGAAAGAAAGAGAACAAAGGGAGAAACCTTGGGGTTCTTTTGTTGAGGGTCCAACATCTGCAAAACTAAAATAGGTATACAATTTCTCTATGTTTTGTTTTGCAAGCACATGGAAAGGAAGAATGGAAGACCAAGGGCTTGGTTATAAGTACTCTCGCCTAAGCGGTTGATCCCGATAATAGGCTTAAGTATAAGATTACTTTTGCCTAGGGATCAACTTTATAATAGGTTGAGGGTACTCTCTCGTAGTCGGCTCGAAATTCTTTTTTGCCACTACACTCGATCCCGGCGTGGATCGATTTATTGGGTCGAAGTGCTGCTGAATTTTGCCTGGAACTCACAAGCAATGAACTGCCGAATTTCAGGGACTGTAAAAAATGAACTGAATATGGGACAAATGTCCAAGGTAACAGCAAAAAATCATGCCAGTTGAAATCTCATCTCTTCAGACATAAATTTCAGCAGAGAGGCGCTCAAATTTCAAGGGACCCAAACAAACAACCATAAAGGCAAAGCAACATCAAATTGAACTCCATCAAAAACATTAGGAAAAATGCAAGCACAAATTGGGTATACAAAATTCTTTGTTAATTAATTCTAGTGGGTCAATCTCAAGTCAGCTCTTAAACAAAAACGGAGTCAAAATCTAAAACCAGAATTTCCCAAATTCAAATGATTCTCTTAAGAACTACATAAGATTTGATTCCGCTTTGTCGGATATGTAGGAAACCCGATACAAAGCTAAAGCTCGCCGGGTTCAATCATCAAACCAAATCAAATTGCTCCTTCAAAAAGAACTACGTAAAGACTTGATACTCTTTCACGAGTTACGTAGGAAATTTGATATCAAATTTAATATATATCGGATTCAGTCGCCCGTACCAAATTAAATCAAATTTGTCCCTAAAATGAACTACGAGTGATTTGATCTCGTCCAAACGGGTACGTAGGTAACTCGACATAAAGCTTAAGATTGTCGGGTACAATCGCCAATCCAAAAAATCAAATTGGTTCGTTTAGAACTACATAATGACTTGATGCCTCTTATCAGCTACGTAGGTAACCCGATATTAAATTCTAAATATATATTGGGTACAGTCGTCAACCTCTAAATTCACTCTTAAATGAATATGAGGTTAAATCTCATCCTCAAATGATCTTATGATCAAACCCAAATACAAAATTCATTTCTTGTTCCGAACTACGGCGACTTGATTCCACCAAACAAGTGGATACGTAGGAAACTCGGTGTAAATTACATTCTCACCGAGTCTAGTCACACCTAAACTTTCAAACAAATCTTTCCAAATTCATTTGTCGACTCTAGTCGTCCCAAATATCAAATTTTCCATGAAAATCAAAGTGCCCACTCTAACTCGATACAAAACTTCTCCTCGTCGAGTTTGGTCACAACCAACAATCAAAATTAAATTTCACCATCCCCAAATTGACCTTTAAGTCAAACATCAAGTCAAATCAAACAACACATTAAATCGTTTTCTATGCAAATGATAGGCGGGTTACTTGAGTTACCCTTCTGAGAAGGTGGGCTCAGGTTACTCGGGTGGAGTGTTGTTTGAGCTACCCTTCCTAGAAGGTGGGATTGAACTTCATCCTATGATGCATACAAGAAAACGAAACCAAATCAAAACCAAACCAAACCAAACACAAAATCCAAAACACTATGAATTACGTGAGGCTTGATTCTCTTCCAAGAGATACGTAGGCAACCCGCTAAATTTCGGGTGCAGCCCAAATCACCAAAACCACTCAAATTTTGGTATCGATATGACTTCGAATCTAGAGGATAACCAATAGAGGTCGAACTCAAATATTAAAAATCAAATAAAATGTGTTGTACGATTTTTCAGGCATTTTTGTACAACACTGACAATAGGTTAGTGACAGTTTTATGTAAAGTTAGGGAAAATAATTGGCGGCGATGTTCTTTAGTTGATCGATGATAATAGGTGTGTTTTAGTGTTCACTGCTCGGTGAAAATAATGTTGTACAAGTTTTTGGTAATTGTTAACAATAGGTGGTTGTAATGTGTTATAGTATGCGACAATAATTTGTAATTTGTGACAATTGATATTGACTTTAGTTGGTGACAATTTCCACTGGTTCGTGATAATATTTGGTGATAACAGTTGGTGACAATTAATGTACTCTGAGAAAAAAATGTCAAAAACAACTTTTACCAAACTAAAAAAATTAATTATCGACAAAATTGTCAAATACAACTCTCATGCACTACTACAAAAACTAGTTTTTATGCCGGGCGTTTGGGTTATTTATACCAAATATTCGAAAATATATCTCCGGGCTTCAGGTAAATGGGATAAAAAGGGGGCGTTTTATTTATGCCGGATATAAAAATGACACGCCCGACATAAATAATTGTGTGTTTTTTTACATTCCAAATACACACAGTTATTTATGCCGTATATAAAAAACACACGCCCAACATAAATAATGGGGTGTTTTTTTAACATATAGTTATTTATACCGGATATAAAAAACCACACGCACAACATAAATAATAGAGTGTTTTTTAACATACAGTTATTTATGCCGGATATTTTTAACACAAGTCAGGCATAAATGAAGTTGTTATAAAAAAAGCTCAGGCTATTTATGCCAGACCTGGAGAATTTACATCCGGCATAAATACTCATGTTTTTTTTTTATTCTGGCCGATATAATATGACCTTATATAACAGGCAGTTTTCCGAGGTATATATTTTAATGTCATTTTGCAAGATCGATTTTCGAATATCAATATAAACCCCCTGTTAAATGTCATCAAAGACATACATAAATACCATCCAAACCATAGCAACAACCACTACAAATCTATTGTTCAAGTTGAACCACCAACATCACATCCGGGGTACATCATATAGATATATCAACCTTAGAAATAAAATGCAAACATGCTAAAACAAAAGTAGTCCCTGATAAAGTCAAACGAAAGTAAGTGCATGGCCACATCCGGGTACATATCTTGATAGATGCTCGATCTCACCAAATGAAAGTCAACTCTCGATGAGTACATGAACTGGAGACAACTTGTAGCTCACCTAAAAAAAAAATCAGAAAGACATTGTTACGAAAGCTAATAGCTTGAGCTTATTACTTTCCTTTATTCCTTTATTTCAATCGAGAGACCAACTTTCAAAATTAAGGATGTGCAAGGTAGATTCATACCTTATAAATAGTGAGTGAGTGCACATCACCATGTCCATGAGGTTTTGTCTATGATAAACAGAAACGTGCAAAGATTCAGCACATTTAAGAGAATGGATTATGTGAGAAGTAACTTAATAAATTTTAATATCCAGAAATAAAATTTCTTTTGGACACTAATGACATCAGAATGAAATAATCGCCCAAAGACTCCAAACACTAACAGTGCAAGGAAACATACCTAGACTCTGTATTTAGTCTTTGGATCCAAAGCCAGTATTGCATCATTGTCCTCTAGGTAGGCAACTTTCTCCTTAAAAATGGAAAAAAATCCATAATTATTTTAGGAAACCCGGTCCACTAAGTCACACCAGGGAAGTATTAAAGACCAAATATGGCACCTGTTTTAGAAGTGTCACTTGTGTAGGCTTCATTCCAAAATAAGCATTTGACTCTAAAAGCGTCAATGTGCGTGAATGAGTGTCATCAGAAGTCATTATAGAAAAAGGAATGTCCCTTTGAGATTCACCTATAAAGTTGAAAGGCATAAATTATGCAATCAAAGTGTATATAAAAGTTCACCAGCAAAATCAGTAATTTGCTTTCCAAGCACTAAAGCAAGAAAAATATGCAAGAAAATGATGCCTTATGATAATGCATATCTTAGATAAGCATTATAGGCATTTTTAGGCTAGTTAGGTTGCACTTCGTTCACAATCTGTAGTTAATTTGCATCTTGTGAGTATTCTGGAAGGAGTCGGAATCTACACACTTTTATTGATTATTTTAAGTAATCGTGGATCTGATGATGAGACAGGAGTTGATAACGCATTATATGAGAATGTCTAGTTGATCGAAGAAGCTTACATGAAGATCTCAAGAGGTCCTGAGAAGAAGAAGCGAACCTAAATGAAGAACAAGTCTGCAGAAGCTGTCGCCAAACATGCTGAACTTGTTTTGCACTTTCTGGAGGCCTCGGTTGTCCGATTGACTATTATGACCATGCGTTGGAAATCTCTTTTAAAGAGCTACAACTTTCCTGTTGACAAGAAAAACAAATTCGAGAGAGATTTTCCGTGAAAGACCGATGCAGAGGCCGCAACATGTGTGACCTGGCCGCAGCAGAGCAAATGTCGCGAGATGGAAAAAAGATGCTGATGTCGCGGCCGCAGCATATGCAGCGGCCGCAGCATTGTTCAGTAACGCTGCATCGTTTTGTTTAATGAAACCCTAGTTTGTTGTTTTGTTCCAATGGCCGACTTGGATTGTTTAAAAGGCCAATTTGTGTTATTTTTGAGACACTTCTATTATATTCTTACGTTCATAAGACAATTTAGAGATTTGAGCAATGTCTTCCATGAGGAACTAAACTCATCTGTTCTGCGTACAATTTGAAGCTTTATTTGGATTGATTGTGAGTTTCTAATTCTCGTTCCTTGTTTCCTATATTTGAATGCTTCAACTTCTTCGTGCTTGATTGTTTATTGATTTGTTCTATCTTGCATGATCAACTAGTTAGATCAATTCAATCGCTAAAGTTTTGTAGATTCCTGGTTATGAACCTTAACCTAAGTGGCAAACTTGTTCCTTTAGGAATGATTGAATTAATTGAATGAGTAGGAAGTTGAATGTGTTGTTAAATTCCTCTTTAGGGACTGCAAATACCTTGGCTAATCTCTGAACTTAAAGCTATCAATTGGGTTAAATCCTTCTTTAGGGACTGTTCGATTGATAAGGGTTGCTAGGACTGGTTGGACTAGTAATTATATTAGGTCGAGGCAAGGGCATTCATAGGAAACTTAATAGGACGAGAATAAGTTACAAGGATCGCTTCAACCAAATAAAGTGGAAAATTGTAGGTAGAATTGCTTCTCATAATTGTCTAAACCAAAATCATTTAATCTTTCTTTCTTCAATCCGCTTTGATAAAAGGCGGAACTTTCACACTTAAACCCCCCCCCCCCCAATTTGGTTACTTGATTGGCATCTAAATCACACTTGAATAGCGGATTTCGCTGTGGGATCGACCTCTTGCTTATTGCTATACTAGTTATAAGTTTGAGGTTATGTTGACGGATCAACGACAGGTTTTCCCTCTGTCAAATTTGGCGCCGTTGCCGGGGAAAGTTATTAATTCTTGTGTGTTTTTAGTGCTGCTTTTTTGGTGTGGACCATCTTATATGGTCCATACCCGTGCTACTAATTCTTCTTTGTTGCCGTTTGATTCAGAGATCGAAAGAACCCTTTCTGCCTTAAGACGAAAAACTCATGATCGCTTTCGCGAGCTACCTTTTGATCAAGGAGAAAGCACTGAAGAGATGGCTAACGACGCAAATCGTACTCTAAATGAGCTTACTGCTCCTGATCTGGCACAACAACCCTTAGCAATCCAATTCACTGCACTTGGGGAAGAAGTAAACTTTGAGCTGAAATCTGGGGTAATTCATCTGTTACCCAAGTTCCATGGGTTGAGTGGGGAGGACCCCCACAAGCATCTGTCTGAGTTCCATACTGTGGTAGTTGGGATGAAACTTGAGAACGTCACTGCAGAGCAAATCAAGCTGAGAGATTTTCCCTTCTCTTTGAAGGATGTTGCGAATGAGTGGTTCTTCTATCTACCACCTGGATCTATTACTACTTGGGGTGAGATGAAGAGAGTCTTCCTAGAGATGTACTTCCCTGTTACAAAGCTCAATGCCTTAAAAAGGTCAATCAGCAGCATTGAGTAGTACGCGACAGAGTTTATTCATGAGTACTTTGAGCGTTTCAAAAAACTCTGCGCTAGCTTCCCATGCCATGGGTACTCTCAGAAGGATCTGTTCTCTTCTTATTCAATGGGCTTACTGATGGAGAGCGCAACACGGTGAATTCCTGTTGTGGGGGAAACATGCTAAATAAGACGCATGCTACAGCTTGGGAAGTGTTTAAGGAGCTCTCTGAGGGCTCTAGGCAGTTCAACAAGAGCACTCGTGCTAGAGGTGTACTTGCTATTGATGCCTTAGTAGCTGCATTATAGACTGATATGGCATAAATGAAAGAGATGATCAAGAAGCTGGTAGTTGACAGAGCATCTCAGTGGTTAAAAGCATGTGAATCCCACAGCGATCCATCTCACCCTATGGATATGTACTCAACTTTGCAAGAACCTAGTGTTGAGTTGAATGCAATTGGGAATTTTGCTCCACAAAGGCCTAGGCAAGGCAACTTTGGTAATCCTGGACACTTCAACAATAATAATTACAATGGAGGCTATCAGCAGAGCTATGGTTATGGCAACTACCAAGAACCTTTCAATCAGCAAGGAGGGCATCAGGTGAGGCTAGACATGGCCACGGGTCCGACCTGCCGGGTCGATGGCTCGGACCCGCCGGGTCGCCGGGTCGGACCCGCCGAGTCGACAACCCGGATAGGGTGACCCTAACCCTGACCCGTGATTCAGACGAGTCGACAGGTTAGGTGACCCGGCGGGTCGGACTGTCGGGTCGGCCATGTGGCACCAAATCGGGTACCCAACGGGTTTTACGGGTTGACCTACCGGGTCAACCATTTTTTATTTAAAAAAAATTGTTTTAAACCCAAAATAAAACTCAACTCAAGTCTTTCACCACACTTTCGAAATGGAAAGATTTAAGGTTGACAAAACATGGTATGTGGGAAGATAAATAAATAAATAAATAAATATATATATATATATATATATATATATATATATATATATATATATATATATATATATATATATATATATATATGGAGTAGTTCTCTTGTGCACACTCCTTAAGATATATCTTGTGCACAACTATTGACCATTGATGGAGAAGCAATGAAAGGCCAAGATTAAAAGGATTTCCTTTTTCTTTTACAATTTTAATTGTGGGACCCACATGAATAAAAACAACAAGAGAATATGGTATTGGATATACCAAAATATTGTACACTTTGCAAAAGCAGCTCCCCCTAGGAAATTTTGCATAAATAGCATTTTGACCCACAAAATGGCATAACTAACCGGTTTTTAAAACCTTCCATTCAGGTAAAAAAAGGAGAGAGAAGGATAGCATTAAATGTGATGGGAAAGGAGAGAGGGAGAGAGAGAGGGGGGGGGGGGGACATTAAATGAAAAAGAAAGAAAAAGGAGTATTAAATGCATAAGAGAGAGGGGGAAGTTCAGCTTTTCGGAGACGAGAGATGTAGAGGAGAGAATGAAAGTGGAAGTGGTGTTATTGAAGAAGGGCCGGAAACACGGACAACCTAGTAATCAGTTGAATGCCAACCAATAAAAAGTACGTGCCAGTAACTTAATATTGTGTGCCAACCGAACACTAAACCGTGTCAGCAACTTAAGATTCCCCATTGTATCATTCGCGGACTTCATGATTTTTTGGAAGGGCCAACCATTTATCCAAGACCGGGAGGGCCAGCCATTTCTCGAAGATGGGACTCCTTCTCCATATGGACGACACCCTTGCTGCTGCTGCAGATTGGAAGAGGCTTCTACCTTCTCGTGGCTGCCACCAAAAGTTGCTCTCTTTTTAAGATTAATGTAGGACTCGTACATTTGATTGCTTTTGTCGTTGTAAAACTCGTACATTTGGTCGTTTTTTTTATGGTTGTAGGACTCGTACATTTGGTTAATTTTGTTATATACATTTACTTCATGAGTTTATTGTTATTGTAAAACTTGGTTTTATCTGTCCGATTCCTATGTGTTGGAAAAGTATACAATTTTACTGGCAAGTAAATACAAGTTATTGGCACAAATAATGTCGAAACTGGCACATAATAAATTATCATAAACTTCAGAAGACAGAATCGTTTCTCCAAGACGGGGCTCCTTCGCCATATGGACTACTTACTTGTCGCTGCAAATTGAAAGAGGCTCCTGGATAGCCCCCTTGGGAGGAATGTGCTTGTTTGTTGTTTGTTTTAGGACTACATTCTTTTAGTTGTGTTAGGACTTGTACACTTGCTCGTTTTTTTTATGGTTTTAGGACACGTAAGAAACCCCTTATTGTTGTTTTATAACTACAAGAGTATGTTGTCTTTAGCTGATTTTAGGACTCGTACAGATCTGCCCTTGCTTGTTCTATTTGTACTATGTGACTCGGTCGGATTCGTGAGAGTTGGCACGGGATATACCTATATTTGCATATAAATAGGCGTTAATGGCAAGAAGAACATATTGGTTGGCACGTAAGTTTTGTTTCTCTCTCTGTCCAGAAAATAATCTCACTTCGAAATATTTTTTTCCATAAACATATATAAAGTGGGTGTCTATAGATAGATAAAATTAAATTAAGTTTAAAAATAAGTATATTTTTTAATTTTAACAAATAAAAATTGGTGAAAATTAGTTTAAAATGATTGAATTCATCTCTCTCTCTCCCTCCACCTTTTTCCACTTTTCATGATTAATTTTTTTTTACCTTGTCTCTCCTAATGTCTCTCATGACTTACCTTCCACCGGTGCTACAAGTCACCAACTATTTTGCAAAAGTAGCACATTTTCCTTTGCTTGCTATTTTTCACATGTCATTGCTATTTTTGCAAAAGTAAAAAAAAAATTGGTATAGTTTTGCAAATTTCCCACAAGAGAATATGGTATTGGATATACCAAAATATTACAAGTCACCAACTATTTTGCAAAAGTAGCACATTTTCCTTTGCTTGCTATTTTTCACATGTCATTACTATTTTTGCAAAAGTAAAAAAAAATTGGTATAGTTTTGCAAATTTGCCTAAAAACAACTACTCTCCCTCCTCATTCCTTTTTGGTGTGTGCATCACCGCCAACCCTCATTCTCTCTCTCTTTTATACGCACGTTGCTTTTTTATTTTTATTTTTTTTCGTTTGTTTTTTAAACTCATTTTTTCTTCTTCTTTTTCCTTTTTTTCCTTTTTTTTGTTGTAAGCTTTTTTTTTTAAAATTTTTGTGAAAAATATGTTTCCTTTGTTTTCTAAATTTACCAATTAACCGAATAATGTTTCACATCCTACCAAATAATGTTATGTTATTTTTTTCCATCCAGTTCATGTAAAAATTTACCAATTCAACTCCATAATTTCTTACATCCTACTGAATAATGTTTTTTTTTTGTTACATGCTACCAAATAATGCTTCATATTTCACCGAAAATATTTAACATTAGTTTCACATTTCACCTAAACATCTCATAGTTGATAGGTTGCAATTTATAAACGAATAATCATTAGAAATTCACCGAATAATGCTTGTATTCCACCGAATAATATTTCATGGTAACGAATAAAATTAACCATCTCATATTTGCTTACAAAAATTGACAATTGTCGCAAATAATCATTACAAATTCACCGAATAATGCTTGTATTCCACCGAAAAATGTACGAATAATGCTTGTATTCCACCGAATAATGTTTCATGGATAACGAATAAAATTAACCATCTCATATTTCCTTACAAAAATTGACAATTGTCGTGAATAATCTTCAGAGATTCACCGAATAATACTTGTATTCCAATTAATAATATATGAGAGACTTTTTTCTCGACATGAATTCCAACACCAAATATTGCATCAATGTCTATAAAAAACTTTATACGTATCAAACTAAAAAATAATACCCTTATATTTCCGAATAATCTACCAAAAAGTAATGAATAATTTTTAAAACAAAAAAGAATAATAAGCAAATTGAAGCTTCGAAATTGGGGCAAATCAAACAAATTGAAGCTTCGAAATCACACAAATTGCTAATCAAATTCAACCCAAATTGGGGCAGATTAATCGGAAACCCAAACACCCACACACTCACCTTCATATCTGATTATCCCAATTAGCCCGAAGAAAGAAGACCCTGATCAATTAGCCCTGATCGCAACCGCCTGAACGCAGCCGCCTGGAGTTGGATTGGAGCAGATCGAGGGCCGGTGAACAGGTGGCGGCGAAGAGTGTTGTTGGCAGCGAGAGTCGCCTGCGCGAGGGAGAGAAGGGCTTTGGCTGTGAGGAGGGAACGCCGAAGATCTGGTGGCGAGGACGACATGGTGGTCGCCGGGATCTGTGGGCCAAATGGTCTGGGCAAGCGGCCGCCCACAGCTACGCTCACAGAAGCGGTCGCCACCGCCGATCGCCATCGGATCTCACTTGCGCCACCGATTGTTTCGACTTTCAACATTGTGCCTTCCCCATCGCCGCCACCAGCCTTCACTTGCACCTTCCTCTTCGCCCCTATCTATGGCCGCCTTCCTCTTCGTTTTGTGCTTCCTCCATGGCCGCGAATCTCTCTCTCTCTCGTTACTGCTAAACAATTTCAATTGATGGGGGGTAAACAATTTCAATTGTTGAACACGCGTAGACGCGCATAATTCTTAGGTTTTTTTAACTTGGGACCCACCTTTTTAATTAAACAAATTAAAAAAAAACCCAATTAATCTTGGCCCTCCATCATCCCTCAATTAACGGTCTAGATCCGTGCACAAGATACACCCTAAGGGGTGTGCACAAAATACCCATCCTCATCACACTTTAGATGTGGGAAAGAAAAGGTTGGATTGTGGGAATGACAAGTAGGGTATGAGGATCTATATATAGAGAAAATAGAGGTATATAACCCACTTTCGATGTGGGACAGAAATATGAGATATGAAAGAAAATGTGAGAAATTGATGTTTCGACGAATCAAATTATATGATGTAAAATGTAATGTAATTAAAGTCTTTGGATTATACGGTGGAATATAATGTAATTTAAGTATTTGGATTATATGATGTAACATATAATATAATTAAAGTGTTTACCTCTTAGGATTTAATGAAATGAATAATACATGGTGATGAAACATCATGATACAATATATCAAGTTATGTTGGATTAATCTTTCTATTTAATTTAATTGATAGTTGTGTTGATCCATTAATCAATCATAAGGACTTTATTTTACTTGCATTATTATGTTAATTTCTTGATCAATGATTTCAAATCTAGGTTCATCTTCATATAGATATGTTAAACTTTCTCGTTTAAAGTTGAATTAGCCACATGTAGTGTATACACTTAATGATGATGTTATTAGAATTACATACTTGGGTTGCTTGTTATGACATGAAAAGACACATTGAAAAAGTATTGCCAATATTATATTTCATTCTTGTGTTTGAAAATCCGAAGTTCTATATATATCATTTTGAAAATAAACGAAAACTCGACATTAAGGATACTATACAAGTGTAACGGCTTTATCAATAACAATATTTGTATTATTTGAAATTATATCATAAAGACTCCTAACTTAGTATCATATAGAATGATATAGAATGATTTAATAGTGGATCCACCAAATAACACAAATGTTTAAGGTATTTTGTTGCATATTAGTTTATATAATATTATGAATTATTCTAAGAATAATTTACATAATAATTATAAATTTATTTTATTAAAAATAAAATTTTTAAAACAAAAATATTTCAAAATGGCGGGTTGACCCGCCGGGTTGAACTGAGTCGAACCCGCCGGGTCACGGGTTATCTTTTCCCTGACCCTCAACCCGAGTTGACCCTCGGACCCGTGGACCCAGACCCGTCGGGTCACGGGTCGACCCGCCCGACCCGTGACCCGTGGCCATGTCTCTACATATATGAGATAACAAATGAAGCATACAAGCACGAGGCTTGCAAATGGCAACCAGGTTCTGGGTTTTCCCCATAGCAAACGCCCCACCGGACTGCTCTTCCATGTCCACCGCTTCCCCGTCCACACTCTCCCACTCGAAGCACTGAATCCACGTCGCCAAAGCCAACACCATCATCCTCATCGCCAAGTTCAATCCCGGGCACACTCTTCTCCCCACCCCCAAACAGTATGAACTTGAACCCAATGGAATCCCCACCAAGGAACCGCTCCGGCCCGAACGGTAGCGGCTCCTCCCACGCCCCTAGGTCTCTCTGTAGGCCCCACGCGTTCACTAGCAATATGGTGCTCTTTGGGGCATGGTACCCCGCCACGGTTGCATCTTCTGACGACAAGTGCGGCACCAGAAGGGGGGCCGGGGGGAATAACCGAAGAATCTCGTTCACGATGCACCGGAGGGAGGGAAGGTTCGGGAAATCCGAGTCCTCCACCAGGCGGGTTGTGCCCACTTGGGCGTCGATTTCGTCCCGGGCCTTTTGAAGGATGGTCGGGTGGTTCAGGAGGGCTGACATCGCCCACTCCATGGTGCGGGCGGAGGTGTCGCTTCCAGCTCTCAGCATTAGCTGATCAAATATTGCAAGCCAATTTATATATGATATTTATATCCTATGCCCAAATAGATAAGAAATTAAATAGAAAAAGATTCCATGTGTGGTGTCTCGGCTCATCTTCACTCGATCACGACTCTTGGCATACTCGATATCGAGTAGGTTACTCGACGTCAACTTCAAGTGTCAAGTGGTGTGTCTTCCTTGCTTCTGCTCGATATTAGCCTCCAATTTCCACTCGACGTCGAGTCACTTGGTAGACTCGAGTGACTCTCAGTAGACGTCTAGTGGTTTTCCATCTTGAATTCCATCTCTCTGAATTGTTCCGAAAATGTCTCGATTTCTGCAATATTAAACAAGAACTAATGTAGATCTCCATAATTGGCAAACAAACATAAACTACACAAATTATGTATAAATCAAACCCAGAAATATAAAATGTGTACAAAAATCGATATGAAAGTAAATGCAAAACATGGCAAATTAGGCGCACATCACGGGTCAGTCGGGTGAATCGGGTCAAAATTACCGGATCACCGGGTCTAAACCCAAATGACCCGAAAAATTACTGCGCTTTCGAGTTCCAGTCGGAAAAAAATTTCGGATTAAAATTACCGTATCTTGACCCAGAATTTTCCAGGTGTACGGGTCGGGTCGGGTTTTGACAGCTCTAGCAGCGCTAAACCGTTGAGCTCATAGCTTGCCACCTGGAAAAAATTGTGGGAAAAAGGAAAAAGATAAATCCGACTATGAGAGTTCATCTGCAAGGGTTCAAAAAAGCAAGGTTCATATGGCCAACTGTCCACTAGAAAACAAAAGGGGGTTAGAGCTAGTAATTAAATTGTTAAAAAGGCTTTTTAACCATTTTGACATTATAAAAAAAATAAAAATTATATTTTTAATGTAATTTAATTTTATCTCCATATAAACATCCACTTTACATATGTTTCGAGCAAAAAAAAACATGATATTACGCTATTTCGTATGACGCCCAAGCAATTTATTATCCGATAGTTAGACTAATTACGTATTATGTTTAATAATAAAAAATTATTATTATTATTATTATTAAAATTAAATAATTTATAATATTTAAACTTAATTATAATAATTAATAATTAATAATAATAAAATCTGGCAGTTGTACTAATTATAATGTTTAATATTTAATATTAAAACTTACTAATTAATAGTATTATTAATAAATTTAATGAGAGTGAATTATAGTATGAATTTAATATATAGACTTTTGATTTAATAAAAAAAAAAAGTAAGTTATGAGGTCGAGATCGAATACATGAATGGGGTGAAAAAACAGTGTAAATCCTTTGCCCCAATTTCCAGCCCCATATAATTATTTTTTCATTAAATTAATGTTAAAATTTTTTTTAAAAGGCAAAATTATAGAAAACCACCCTTTAAATATGAGTGTTTTCACTTAACCACCCCTTAAATTCAAAATTATAGAAAACCACCCTTTGAATGGTATTTGTTTACAACTCACCACCCATTCAACTATTTTAGTTACTTTATCATTAAATATATTATATTTTAATATTTTTAAACTCAAATTTGATTGTAAATATATCCAAATTTTGAATTTAAGGGCCCAATTATATTTTAGGGATCATTGTATTATCTTAATTATTATCTTAATTTATGTTTGAAAATGTTTAAAACGTTATGTAAATTACTCTTATTTAAAATATAAATAAATAAGAGTAATTTCCATAATATTTTAAAATTTTATAAACATCTTCAACCATAAATCAAGATAATAATTCTAGGCTATATTTATTATTATTTTTTAAAAATAAATAAAATAATCCCTAAAATATGATCGAACCCTTAAATTCAAATTTTGGATATATTTACAATCAAATTTGAGTTTAAAAATATTAAAATCTAATATATTTATTGATAAATTAAAGAAAATAGTTGAATGGGTGGTGAGTTGTAAACAAGTACCATTTAAAGGGTGGTTTTATGTAATTTTGAATTTAAGGGGTGGTTAAGTGAAAACATCCATATTTAAAGGGTGGTTTTCTGTAATTTTCCCTTTTTAAAATTATATTTAGCTTCTACATACTTAGGATAATATATTTGAAAAAACAAATCTTAAAAAAACGAATTATATTTTTTTTAAAAAAAAATATATAGTAAAACAAAATCTTTTTAAAACTTTAAAAAATATTTCTATCTCTTCTGAATTATTATAATTTTTATAAGTTAGTTTTTTAAGATTTTTTTTTCAAATATGTTATACTAAGTATGTAAAAGCTAAATATATTTTTTTAAATTTTTTTAACATTAATTTAATAATAAAATAATTATGTGGGGCGAAGAAGTGGAGCAGAGGATTCACACTTGGTCCATGCATGTGGATGTTTCAGTCTTGCAGCGTTTGGCCCTGACCAGTGCCGGCCCAAGTGCAAGGGCAAGAGGTGCGACCGCCCAGGGCCCATTTTCGGTAAGGGCCCATTAAAAATATATGTTATATATATGTATGTATTTTTTAAAAATATAACAAAATACGAGTTTAGCTCAATGGTATAACAAAATTTGGATTTTGATTCTTAAACGTGTAGAGTTCAAATCTCTCTATTTGCATTTTTTATGTTTTTATAGCGAGACCCTATATCTATTAAATTTTGCATTTTTTAAGAGAGGCCCTATATCTATTAAATTTTGCATTTTTTATGTTTTTATAAAGAAGCCTATATCCATTTAATTTAGAGACGATTCTTTGTACTTTTTCCTTTTCAACACAATATTAAACATTTTTTTATGTAACAAATAAAGCTATATTGTTTACATATATAACTCTTTCTATTTTATTTGAGAAAAATGTAATATCTTTATTTCTTCATATATGTTCGATGTATATAATTTACCCTTTTATTTTTGTTTATAAAAAACCCTTTTTAAATTTTTTTGTTTTAGTTCATATATAAGTGATGTCATAGGAGGACACATATGTGATATCTTAGAACAAAAAATATATTTAGTATTGTTAGACAATTTTTTAATATTCATCTACACAACAACTTACATACTTGTAGACATATTCTACTGGATACCAAGCAAAATTAACTAATTTTCACTACAATTATATTTTTGAATTTTTTTAATATATATTATTTTTTATTCATTGACCTACTTTTAACTTCTTAAATTGGAAAAATAATTCAAATATAAAAATAATATGATTTTTTTTTTGAAGTTATACACAATTTTTATTTTTTATGAAGTAATCGGGCCCTTCAGATTTTAGTTCGTCCTGGACCTATAAAATGCTAGGACCGGCCCTGGCCCTGGCACACACATCAATCCATCGATAAGGGGGCAACTAGCTCTTGCAGGATGCATCATAAAGATACGATGAGGATTTATGATGACAAAAACGTCCATTAGCTGCTTCTTCTGTTGTTTGCAGATTTGATGCGAGATGTCCGTCCGGTAGAGATATGATTCCACGAATTGAGTCTGATCGAGGAGAGTGAGTAGAACAGCTGGAGGTTACTGAATACATATTATATCATCAAATTAATTTTATGAATTGACCATATCATCAAAGTTGCACTACGAGAATGAGACCAAAACTAGTACGATCTTCGCGCCATGGCGCGATTTTTTTATAAATAATATTTAGATATAGATAAATCATAGATATTAGATTTAATTCAATAATTTTTATTAAACCCATTGATTAGTAAATGTGTTAAAAATAATAGAAAAAAAAACACTTGAGTTAAAGAGATAAAGAGAAAAATAACTAATAAATAGTGAAAGATAAAAGTTTTGAATTAATCCCATTGGTTACAAAATGTAACATCAAATAATATTGGGTAATTAATATTAGAATATTTATCAAAAAAATAATATTAGAAAATATAGTTACCATAATAAAATGATATTATGTAAATAATATTTTCACAAATAACTTTGAACATGGAGAGGACATGTGACATAAATTAATACTCCCTCCGTCCAAGAATACATGGCCTTTTAGGCTTATGCACGCTAATTAAGGAACCTATTTTACATCTTAAATTTCATCATTATTATTAAAGGTTAAAATAGTAATTGGAAGTTCAAGGGTTTTTCTTTAATTTTTCCAAGAGTTTTATTTAATTTTAACAAGTAAAAAAGTAGTAATTTTAGAGGTAATAATTACCTATACATCTAAAAGGCCATGTATTTTTGACAAAGTTTCAAGACCTAAAAGACCATGTATTCTTGGACGGAGGGAGTATAGTATATAGATATAGATAGTTAGTAAATGAAGTTGAGTTAAGCCCAATAAGTATATTAGATTGAATTCAATGTTTTGAATTAAGTCCAATAGTTAGTAGGATTAAAGGAAAAAAGAGAATTAAAAGAAAAAGAAGAAAAAATGAGAATTAAAAAAAAAGATGATTAAAGAGAAAAAAAAGAAAATTATAATTGGTCAAAGCCCCTAAAATCTCTCTAATGTTGACACCTCAGCATCTATCAACTCTTCTAAATTAAGAGTTTATATAGATAAGTTTCAAATCAAAAGTTGAACATAACAAGTCTTAATATATTAATCAGTGGGTTACTCTTTTTATTGTCAATTGATTTTAGGATATAATTTCCCTCGGCTTCTGTGCTAGTCTACTAGTGCATGTGCACCTGGCTTGTGTGTTAGACTACTAGCGCGCATGTGCGCTCGTGCATTCGACCGCCAGTTCACTCGGCTTGTGTGCTAGACTACTAGTGCAGGCTCAGACTTTGATAATTTGTAATTTAAAAAGAAAAATAAAACTAAAAAAAGACGAATTTAGTCTTACCTTTTTTTGTGTGCTAGACTACTAGCGTATGTGCGCCCGTGCACACAGACATCGGTTCGAGTCGGACTTTGATAATTTATAATTTAAAAAGAAAAATAAAACTAAAAAAAGGCAAATTTAGTTTTACCTTTTTTTATCAGGTGATCAGATAATAATTCGGGTGAACTGATCCTACCCGATAGCATCCTTACGGATGAGGTCTTGAAGACCTAAATCAGTATAAATGTCAAGACCCCTGACAGAGTGGTAAAGATGTGCAATCTTATCAGACACTATGTTGCCATTACGGGGGCACGTGAGAGAAAGAGACTTCCCTCACCCTCACCAATAATGGTTTGATTCGGACATTACTAGTACGTTCAATCTCCCAAGGGCATGTAGATTTTGTTTTTAAATTGTTTATGATTATGAGAGAGTCTCATTCACTATGACATTTGTTTATATCCAGTGGCAGGAATTGGATTACTCCATGCATTATGGTCAGGGCCTTTGCCTTTAATGGGGTATATATAGTTACCCAATCTTCTGTGTTCAATATGGATCGTTCTGTCATTCTGTAATTATGATCGAGTATAGATCTATTAAAATTTAGTTTAACTGAGCCAAGCAAAGATTTCATCCATTTGGAAGCTTTAAGCCGTGTATTAAAATTGCAACTCTTGTATTAAAAAACAAAAAAAAAAAAACAATTGCAACTCTCTCGTTTTAGTAGCACTGTATCGATTTTTATAATATTTTTTTTCAGGGAACCCATGCATTTAATGTTGTTTAATCATTGAGATTTGATACGTGCTATATCGATTTGATATGTTTTGATGGTTTAATTTGCTCTTTATGATGGAAGTAGATTGAGAGATATCAATGAGATCAAAAGAGTTCCACATCCAAAGTTGAATATATCAAGTCCTAATATATGAGGTGGTGGACTACTTCTTCTATTGCCAATTGATTTTAGAATAAAACCTCACGCGATATCAGAGCGGTTAGCCTAATAACCCGATTGTCCAAGTGTCAACTAGATGAGTCATTCCTAGTTGCACTTGCGGGGGCATATTGAGAGGTGCGAATAAGACCAAAATAAGACCCACATCGAAAGTTGAACTAGATTAGTCATTCCTAGTTGCACTTGCGGATGCGTGTTGAGAGATGTGAATGAGACCAAAATAAGTTCCACCATCAAAAGTTGAACATAACAAGCCCTAGTATATGATTCGGTGGGCTACTCGTTCTATTGTCAATTGATTTTAGAATGAAACCTCACTCGACTTGTGTGCTAGGCTACTAGCGATGTAGTAGCGCATGTGCACCCGTGCACACGACCCCTAGTCATCGGTGCGAGTCGAACATTGATACAAATTACTTATTCAATACACTGATGAACCGCATAAATACTATATACATACTACAATATGTTTTTTTATAGTAGGCAAAAGATTGGATGTACTACCGACATCCATGATCATCTCGCAAGATGATGTTCTGGAACTCACAACAACAAGCACTCAAAATAAAATTACAATTGAACTGAGATTTATCAATAAAATCAGCGACTCCATTGGTCTCTCTTTAGCAATGCTAAAAAGTGATGCTCTCACAATCTCTTCTTAATGAATGGATCTCTTGGACTATTTAAATAACCTCCCATGGGATAATTTTTGCATGATTTTGATGGCGTCGATGATAATAGCACAATCACTCTCAACTATCAATCTTTGGATCCCCATCTCTGATGCCAGTCTTATACCTGTATATATAGCAAAAACTTCTGCCAAAATGCCAGAACTCATCCTAACGTTACATTTATGTATCCGAATAACTTGACCGTCATTATTCCTCACAACACAACCAACTTGTGGTTGAGTATTACTTTTTATCGAAGCATCTACATTGATCTTAACTACATCTATTGGAGGACATTTCCACATCATTTTATGAGGAGGCCTAACACGTTTAGGTAATTTTGATTTAACCTTACCTTTATTCTAACAAGAGATATTATCAATAGCTCGAGTTAACACAGAGATCATACAAACTACAGTATGGTTTTGAATTGATCTTAATGCACAACAAGGATATTATTATTAGGATTGACATTATACAATAACCACGTACTAATAAATGGTGATAATCAATTATACATGATACGTCGAATTTGTAATATGTATCAATCATCAATCGCGGTAACCATCGATGTTGGTAACCATATTAATTTGTGTGGTTATCTTCGGTGTGATATTGATAGGCTAAAATCTACACCCACAAGCGTATGAGATCGGTTGTAATATACCGAATGCCAAATCAAATGTACTATGTAATATCGGTTATAACTTTAAACCGATTTAACTAAGCCATGAAAAATGTGAGAGAACTATTTATAAGTGATTCAGGAAAGTAGCTAACTAATAAGAAACAACTATACAAAATTGGTATATTAAAACAATGGATACGAGGCAAATCTAGGTTAAAGAATCATCACAACGACGTTTTAGTAGATTAATATTAATATTCGGGGCACCTTGTGTGAGTTTGTTGAAGGTAGATTGTCTAAGGTAATCGAAAATCTTCTTTCGGTCTCAAAGCGAATTATCTAAACTGGTTAACAATCTCCTGTCGGACTCAAGTAATCAACTCAGACCCTTTAAGTTCTTAGAATTCTAGGTTATGGTCATACTAGCGTCTTCTTTCGGTTCCAATCAATATCAAATCATCTAAAATATCTATGACAATCTATGAATTCTCAAGAAGTTCAATTTTCTATTTCGATCAACTAAACATCGGATTCAATCTCATAGTTCCGATGTATTCTAGTCGCCTTTTGGCCTCAATTCACCATCTAAATTTCAATCTAGGGTTTTTGTCCTTCGATTTCAAACCCTAAATCAGTTCTAACCAATTTTCATCAATTAGGGCTAGCGCAATAGGATTAAATCACAAATTAGCAGACAAACAAATATCAATATCAACTCTACCAAATCATAGTCGGGATCATCACCCAAAACCTAGAACAGAGAGATTAGAAAACCATAATAAAATAAATAGATTATATACAGAAATATATCAAAGTTTAGAATATAAGGCAAGCCAAAATCTTCATCTTCGATCCAAAGGTTAATATCGTCAAACCAAGAACAAAACCTAAAACCTAAAACAAATAGGTCGAAGTGTCGAACCCATCCCAATTCTGAAAAAACAAAAGCCTCTCCCTCCTAACAATTGTACAGAGTATATATTTTTTAAATTTATTAAAATTATAAGCTCAACCTATAAAATTAAATAATTAAAACCAGCCCAGCTTCCAATTATAGATTTAACTCCACCAAACAACTCCCAAATTTTTGCAATTTTGATCCTTACTTGACATTTTAGCTCCTCGAGTCTGATGCCATATGCTCACGACTTTTATTAGAGCTTGATTTTCCTCAATATTAGCCTCAAAATTCCTGAAACAAATAAAAACCAGGTGTAGACTCCAAAAATGGAAAATAAAATAAATAAAGCATCAAATATGATAAATATGCATGAAAATGACTTAAACAAATATGCAAATATATGTATGCCTAAATTAAATAAGTCTAAAATCGATGCTATCAAGTCACCCCGTTCTTGAACCTTGCTAGCGTGTGTGTGTGTTTTTCCACAAGAAAGATTTCGGCTTCTATCGAAACAATGTGTTTGCTCATTTAGAACTAGACATCGGGTTAAAAACAACAACAAGCAAATCATACAAGAGATATATAATTCAAGACATCAATTACAAGACCTCACATAGGATAATTTGTGAAACACTCTCGCTCATGTATTTAGGGTATACATATCGCTCGAGCTCCAATCTTGAATACTCATCTAGCATAAGCTTGAATTAGCGTCCTAACTCTCCACCACTTGGACTATGCACATAAATATAAGGGGAAATTACATAAAACCACCCCTTAAATATGGGTGTTTTCAGTTAACCACCCCTTGAATTCAAAATTACAGAAAACCACCCTTTAAATAGTTTTTACTTACAACTCACCACCTCTTCATCTATTTTCATTAATTTATCATTACATATATTATATTTTAATAGCTTTAAACTCAAATTTGATTATAAATATGTTCAAATTTTGAATTTAAGGGCTTGATTATACTTTAGTGATCATTTTATTTATTTTTAATAAATAGTTAATAATTTTCAACTTAAAATATGAATTTGATCCATTTTATTTGTTATATGTAACTTTTTTCTTTAAATTTACCTAAATTTTAAAAAAATAGGTTATCAATTAATCATATAACTTAAATATAATTATTAAGATAATAATTTTTGGCTATATTTATTATTGTTTTTTAAAAATAAATAAAATTATCACTAAAATATAATTGAGCCCTTAAATTAAAATTTTGAATATATTTATAATCAAACTGAAGTTTAAAAGTATTAAAATATAATATATTTAAAGATAAATTAATGAAAATAGATGAAGGGGTGGTGAATTGTAAGTAAAAACCATTTAAAGGGTGGTTTTCTGTAATTATTAATTTAAGGGGTGGTTAAGTGAAAACACCCATATTTAAGGGGTGGTTTTCCGTAAATTATATGAGGTTTTTTCATGGTTTTTAATGGGGCCAAGGTAAGAAACAAAATGTCTGAATTCTTTGGCCACGTGGTATGAAATCTGGGAAATAGAACTACTTCATAAATTTCAATCATAATTCATCTTCTTTTTTCAACAAACATACCAAATTTCTCACAACAACCACATTACATAATCAAATAAGCTCATAAACTCTACCTCGACTTTTGAAAATCCATTCCCTTTTCACAAATTATTCTTAGTGATGAAGAAGAATTTATTTTCTTTTCCTTTTTACAAAGGGTTGATGAGAGTGGTAAATCTTGTATGAAAATCAACTAAATCGATCTTCATTCTCTTTCATCTCGAGGTTCTCATAATCTTGATATAGGGCAGCAATTCTGCATGTCATTCTCTTTCATATCTGAACTTCTTTCATTAAGATTCTTCAATGCATCCCACTTGGCTTTGGTAGTTGTGTTGGTAGAAAGAACCTTTCTTTTATATCCAAGAGATAGACCATGATTGATTAACATCAGCGCTTTTTTATTTCTCACCAACTTCTTGTACTAAACCTCATCTCAATCCTTCTATGGAATTAATTAGTTTTTCTTGTGTGCATCCACAACTTTGAGTGATGATCTTCCAACAATGAGGACCAGCTAATTAAACTCACATGAATCGTCATGTTTTCATTCCATACAACATATATATGCTCCTTTAATTTCTAAGCATGAGAGCTCTTGATGAGTTATTTTCAGCTGTGTTTACCTATCAACGAATCTGAACCTATCTTGATAAGCTATTTTCAGTCCCGTTTATCTAGCAAAGAATATAAATCTAACCTAACTAATGTAGTCGCACTAGTACATAATTGTCGGTTAATACACCACCGGTCATTTACTAAACCGAATACCGATATTGACGGTGACGGTATTAACTTGTTTGATACTACTTTTTGTACGTGTAATCAGTATTAATTTTATCGGTTATCGGTTATTTCATGAAAGTCGATATTAAATTTTGAACAGATATTTTAATACCGATTTTATTAAATAACCGGTATTATTCTTTCCATTTAAAAAAAGAGAAATTTTGGTAAATAAGCACCTTTTTTTGGCTTAATTGGTGAATTATCCTAGTTTTAAGACAAATTGGAGAAATGTCCATAACCCTAAATTAGACAAAATTGGGGATCGGTTGCATTCTTCATCTTCTTCATCGGCCAACAGCCATGGTTGTGAGCCTCGCCACCGGAAGACGAGGTCGAGCAGTCAGGACGGATCGACGAGCCCGAGACAGGGAGATCGTCTAGATCTCCTCGGTTTCGGCTTCCAGCAAATCGACTGATTTTGGTCGATATTCTGCATTTGCAATCGAGTTCAGCAAAGCGAGGGAGCAGCCGGAGGGAGCGAGCGAGCGAGGCAGCGATGAGGCGGAGGCCGGAGCGAGCGAGCGAGAGAGAGAGGGAGCGAGCGAGGCCGGAGCGAAGGAGGTCGGATCGAGCGAGACCGGAGTGAGCCGCCTGCGGTGGCGAGCGCGAATCTGGATCGGACATTCCACCAATTTGTCCTAAAGTTTGGATATTTCACCAATTAAAACAACTTTTTTAGACATTTTACAAACTTTCCCTAAAAAAAATGCTCTAGGGACACCAGTTATAAAATTATCCTTACAATATTTTATTATCTTCTCGCAACTAAATTATAAACAAATATTAGAGAATTTTATATACAATGATCAATTGATGGAACAAACAAAATTATATATATATTAAAGAGGATATATATTAGTATTTTTGTTTTCTGGTTTTACCGAGCTCTTAAGAATCAACTTGTCTGATCTCGAATTTTTTATTTATTAATAAAAGACATAATTTAAAAAATTGAATAAAAAACAACAGACAAATGGGAATAATTGGGTCCAAATTTTGACCAAATATAAGTGCGGACTCCTACACTGAGATAAGAGTGCAAGTGTTATAATTAACCATAGCACGTGGTGTTAGAGATATCAAGCCCTAGTATATGAGTCAGTAGACTACTCCTTTTACTGCGAATTGGTTTTAGAATGGAACCTCACTCGACTTGTGTACTAGGCTACTAGCGCATGTGTGCCTGTACACACGACCCCTATTCATCGGTCCGAGTCGGACTTTGATAGGTGGGAACAAGGCAAGGGCGGCCCCAGGGTGGACCCCGGAGTTTTGAAAAAAAAATGTATTTATATATGGGAGTGTTGTAATAAGTAAAACTAAGATGAATATATAATCAACTTGTCTACTTTGCTTAGTTGGTTAGTGGGAAGGAAGGAAAGTAGAATGAGACCATAGGTTGGGAGTTCAATTCCTTCTATGCTCATTATTTTAAAAAAAAATTCACCTCCACCAAATAAGCGTTTTTATTCTTTGTTCAACTTTCACTTCTCTCTCTATGTTTCTACCCCCTTATTTAATTATATTCCCACTTAGGTTGGGAGTTCAATTCCTTCAATGCTCATTATTTTAAAAAAAATTCACCTCCACCAAATAAGCGTTTTTATTCTTTGTTCAACTTTCACTTTTCTCTCTATGTTTCTACCCCCTTATTTAATTATATTCCCACTTCTCGGTCTCCCTATTATATACAAATTATCTAGCTATAACTAATTAAACCCCATAAAATTGGTGAAATTAACCTCTTTTTTTTTAAAAAAAAATTCACCTCCCTCAAAAAAGCTTTTTTATTCTTTGTTCAACTTGCACCCACTTTTTCACTTTTTACTAGAATGCCCATATGTGCGCTCTCTCTTTCGCTTACCTACACACGTAAACTCAACTATATCCAGTATGATAAATCATTCACGAGAGATAAAACCTATCTTTTCATTCATCGGAAACAAGCTTTCTTCCGTTGTCAAGGTGGAGCTTGCCTTTTCTTGGTGGACGGCTTGGTATATTCGAAACCAATTTATTTTTAGACAGGTCCCCATACCTCATAGAGAAAGTTCATTATGTATCATTAAAACCCATAAGGATAATTGGAGTAAAACAGCTCTCTTTGAGTATTGCTTGGATGAGGACTTCCCCTTACGCACACGAATCTCCAAGCATCCAATGACGAAAAGAAAGCATGGCAACATTACTTGGCGAAAACCACCTAGGGGTACTTTCAAGTTAAATTTTGATGGATCCGCAATCTCAAACAATGATAGCTCGGCCGGAGCCGTAATCCGGGACTGGGAAGGACATCCGATATACATCTGTTATAAAAAACTTGGCAAACAAAGTCCTTTGAAAGCGGAAGCTCTTGCTCTTAAACTGTGAATCCAAAAGGCTCTATAACTCCGTATCAATAAACTCCACATTGAAGGTGACTCCATGATAATCATAAACCACCTAAATAAAACATCAACGTGTCCTTGGGAAATCAAACTGGTTTTATCATATGTTAAATTTCTACTATCGACTTTGAAAGAAGTTTCCTTCTTTCATGTTCCCCGATTAGGCAATAGAGTGGCTGATAAGGTTGCACACCTTTGCCACTCTGCATGAGGTGTCGATATTAACAACGATCATGGTCTTCTAGACCTCATCCGCAAGGATGCCATCAGGTAGAGCTCGCTCGCCCAAATTCTTTCCTAATAAAAAAAAAAACTTGCACCCACTTTCTATGTTTCTACCTCGGCCCCTTATTTAATTATATTCCCACTTCCCGAGCTCCCTATTATATACAAATTATTTAGCTATAAACTAATTAAATCCCATAAAATTGGTGAAATTATGATTTGATTATGAGAATAAATTTTGTGAAATTTTCATTAGAGTTTGTGATTTTGAGAATAAATTTTGTGTTTTAATTATTGTGTATATGTGATTTTGAGAATGAAATTTATGAATTGAATTTGGGGTTTGTGAATTGAATTTGTGAAGCTTTATGCAATATTTGTATTTTCGTACCCTACATATTCAAATCACAATTTCTATCATGTGTTTGGGAACCAAAAGATATTATAAAATTGATGAGTTTACAATCCTAGCTAATATGAAAAAGCCTTGAATTTAGCATGATTGATTTTCGATAAGTTTACACTCCTAAATATGACAAATGCTTGAATTTCCAATGAATTATGAGAAACCAATACCATAGCAACCAAGCAAATGTAAGTCTATTTTTCTACAATCCACTGCTAAGTTGAAAGTCATAGTTTAGGTAAAAGAGTTTATTCAAGGCCAATATCTCAGTACACACTAGAAATTCCGCCCCACCTTTCGGATGATCCTGCGGCATCCACTGGAACAAGGTGTATACGTAAACTACCTTAACGTGCCAACAACAACGACAAGTAAAACTAAATTTAAAGTAGTACATCAATTTATTAATTAATTAATACATGATTGTGAATAGTGATATCATGAATCATGATGGCATGGCTATCATATATGAGATAGCAAATGAAGCATACAAGCACGAGGCCTGCAAATGGCAACCAGGTTCTGGGTTTTCCCCATAGCAAACGTCCCACCAGACTGCTCTTCCATGTCCACCGCTTTCCCGTCCACACTCTCCCACTCGAAGCACTGAATCCACGTCGCCAAAGCCAACACCATCATCCTCATCGCCAAGTTCAATCCCGGACACACTCTTCTCCCCACCCCAAACGGTATGAACTTGAACCCAATGGAATCCCCATCAAGGAACCGCTCTGGCCTGAACGCTAGAGGCTCCTTCCACGCCCCTGGGTCTCTCTGTAGGCCCCACGCGTTCACTAGCAATATGGTGCCCTTTGGGGCATGGTACCCCACCACCGTTGCATCTTCTGACGACAAGTGCGGCACCAGGAGCGGGGCCGGGGGGAACAGCCGAAGAGTCTCGTTCACGATGCACCGGAGAAAGGGGAAGTTCGGGAAATCCAAGTCCTCCACTAGGCGGGCTGTGCCCACTTGGGCGTCGATTTCGTCCCGGGCCTTTTGAAAGATGGTCGGGTGGTTCAGGAGGGCTGACATCGCCCACTCCATGGTGCGGGCGGAGGTGTCGCTTCCGGCTGTCAACATTAGCTGATAAAATATTGCAAGCCAATTTATATATATTAGAGCATATTTATCAGCGAGTCCCGTCCCGGGCTCATAACTTACTTTTTAACTGCCATATATATCAACTTATGAGCTCCCACCCAACTTTTCACCTTTTCAGCAAATTATTAGTGAGCCCCGTCCCGGACTTTTAACTTACTCTTTTTTTTTTATCTATTTTCTTTTTCCTTCAAATAAACAAAGATTATTATTATTATTATTATTATTATTATTATTATTATTATTATTATTATTATAGTGTTTATTATTATCGTTATTATTTTTATTATTTTTTTAAAACTCCAAATAGTATAGAAATCAAATGTTTACAAGAAGTTAGCAGACAACCGAGAAACAAGCTGCGCTCCAACCCCATTAGCAATGGAAAAACAAACTCTGATAAAAATATGAGCAGCTAGGCGAGAACTAGAATATAAGGCTAAAGAGAAAGAACGGATCCGTCCCAGCAGCACAACAACATCCCCATCCAACTCACCAAAGGAGGAGAAAGAGGGTTTGATGCTTCTTTGTGATTCTCAAGTGAATAATTATGTTTTGTGCTCTCTCATGCATCAGCAATGCTGATGCATGAGATGCTGATTCAGCATCTCTCCTTCATCTCTCTCGCATTTCTTTATTATTATTATTATTATTATATATTCCTTTCTTCCTGCAAAAATTGAACGAAGACTGTGTATCACGGATTCACGGATAGGGAACTGGAGCAAATCTTCTACCCCACTTTTGTGTCCCAACACCCTATTCCACATAATTATTTTACCTTCAAATTAAAATTAAAAAAATTAAAAAATATATATTTAGCTTCTACATGCTTATTATAACATATTTGAAAAAAAATCTTAAAAAATCAACGTACAAAAATTATAATAATTCGAAAGAGATATAAAGATTTTTTAAAGTTTTAAGAAGATGTGATTTTATTATAGATTTTAAAAAAAATTATAATTCCATTTTATATAAATTTTTTTTCAAATATGTTATAATAAGTATATAAAAGGTAAATATATTTTTTAAATGTTTTTTAATTTTAATTTGAGGGCAAAATAATTATGTGGGATAGGGTGTTAGTGCACCAAGGTGGGGAGGAGTATTTGCTCCAGGGCGGAACACGACAATTCTGACATACAACACGTACACTGTACATTATAAGAAAAAATAAGCATATTTATAATATGAATGCTTTTAGTTCACCAAAAAAAAAAATATGAATGTTTTAATGGAGTACTCCGTATATATTTAATAAAAAAATTAATAAAAGATATACAGATATTTTATCTTTAAAAATAACAGAAAGCAATTAGGATCATACTCGATTTGGTTTATGCTATAACATCCTTTTTAATGAAAAGTCAATTAAATCCTAAAAACTATAATTTTAAATACTATGCGGAAAATACTACTACATCTGTTTAGAAATATAAGTTCATTAACTTTTTGACACGTTTTTCAATGAGTTAAAAACTATATAAAACATTTTTTTCCATTAAATTAACACTGTTTTTTAAACTAAGTAAAATAAATTAATCAAATTATTTAAGGTTAGAGCAATGATGTGATTGAAAATAAAATCAAATTTAAAATTGGGTAATTTCTTACCGTATATTGTAATTTGTGCGGTTTTTTAAATGTTCATTTCTTAAAATTTATTTTGTGATTGATCCTTAATTTAAATGAACTTTTTTAAGTTGATGAATTTATATAGAAAATGATGTGATTGATCTAACCACTAGATTAATGGTAGGGTTTTCAAACAATCAAATTATAATAAGAATCTTTTTTTCTTCAAATATTATATACTCCGTACTATATTTTCTAATCAATAAGTTTAATTCAAAATATTAAAATAATATTAATATTAAATCTATTTACTACTTTAACTAAGAACATAATGAGGTTTTATCACCACATTAATCGTAGATTTTTCAACCAATTAAATTATACATTTTTAATCTGATACTAACGTTTATGCCTATTTTATTTAATTTATAATGTTATATTATTGTGATTTTAATTTTTTTTTAAAATATCACGCCGTGTTTATTTGAGATGGGAAAAGTAATGTTTATAAATCATTACCATTATTAAATTTATTTAGTTAAGATATATAGAAAATACGGACCGTTATGATGCCTCGGAGGATATGGTCAGTATAGTAGTCGGGCTCGGCCTTCTGCAACGCCAGCAACTCCTCCACCATCGACTTCTTCATCCTCCCTTGGTCGATGTCGATGGTGTTCGCTTTCTCCTCCTTCCTTGCCTCCTCTAACAAACGGATGGCAACCCGATCCCTGGCCTCCCAAACTTGATGCAGTTGCTTCTCCATTCGGTTGAACCCCATCCACCTCAACACCGGAAAGAAATCGCACGCCGACAAAATCTTTGGCGAATTGAACATCTCTTGGTCGGGACTGCTTCTCCAGCTGCTCCCGCTCACCGTCCTCATCACCACGTCCCTCGTCAACCGGAAACAAGTTTCGTGTAGGTCCACCTTCCCGCCGCCGGCTAGTAACAACTTCCGGGCGACGGAGCGTATCTCCTCCGTGCGGATGGAGGTGGATTCTTGAAGCCGGTTAGCGGAGAGGGCATGGATGGTGGCGACTCGACGGAGGTTGCGCCAAAGGTCGCCGTAGGGAGCCCAGGCAATATTGGTGAAGTCGTAGCCGATGATCTCGCCGATGAGTAAATCCGGACGGCTGGCAAATACGACGTTGTTTCGGGAGAAGCAGTCCTTGACGGCCTCAGGGGAGGAGATGACGAGGATGGGGCAGTAGCCGAGGCGGAGGCGGAAGACCGGGCCGTAGCGGTAGGAGAACGACTGGAGGGCGCGGTGGAGGGGCTGTTTGAGGAGGTGGAGATGACCCACTATGGGGAGACTCGGTGGGGTGGGTGGGAGGTGTTTCTTGGTGGTATCAATCGGTTGCCTTTTGTAGAAGAAGATGATGAGTACTGTGATTGCACCCATCAAGGAGTAGATCATCATTTCAGTATCCATGGTTTAGTTCCTTATTTGGTGTGTGTGTTTGTTGAGAATAGAGGGGTGTTTTTATAAGCTCAAAAAAATTTTGGTGGACCCTTTGGTTTGTAGGGCCGTGGGTTTTTTATTTTTATTTTTAGCAACACGTACAACTCCCATTCATTGATTCAAATCATCGCATTGGTAGGGCCGTAGGGGTATTGAAAAATAAATAAATAAATACGTGTGTTACTTATTTTATATATAAGGGTGTTGTTAGGGACACCGTAAATCTTTTATCAGAAATGTACGTCCTTTTCAACGTGTAATCAATGGCTTAAATATCGCGTATCGGGGTCTTATTCGTTGGGGGTAAAAAGGAGATATATCGGGATATAACGGATTTGTCGAATTCACTAATTTTTAACCATAAATATTTTTATTTATACTTTAAATTTGAAAAATAGCCTATTCAACCAGTATTTTTAACATAAATTAAAACTTAATCATCCTCTCAAATTGAAAGTTTGAAAGCCATATATGTTCGATGTATGCAAATTCATTGAACCTCTCAAATTAAACACAATTTACACAGACCACGGTACACATACTCACAAATTGCTCCTAATTCCTAAATTTCTCACGATTAACCGTACAAGTGCCGAGGGACCGAGGGAGACAATGTAGGTGGTAGCTATCAACTAGAGGCACCTCGAGAAGATCAGGGGCCGCCGGAAAAGAAGCAGGGCGACCGGAGAAGAAGTAATCTCGCTGAGCGGCCGAGGCTGTTGGAGAATAAACGCCTGATGCAGTCGGAGAAGATTCGCTGAACGCCAGATGTAATTAGGTGTCGGAGAAGAAACAGGGGCGGCCGCCGACCGGAGAAGAAGCGGGCTGAGTAAGGGCAGTCGGAGAAGAAGCAATCGCAGATTCGCCACTCGCGAGCCCTAGGTTTGGATCGAATTGGAGACTCCTGTAATTGGTAACTCGGGTCTCAACTCTCAAACAGTGGATCAGACTCAACAATATAACCCATTTTTCTGATTTTTCCATAAAAATAAAATAAAATGTCGACCAAAAAAAAATAAAAATCAAAACGACGCTGTTTCAAATCAACGATATATCGGTCAATCCGATATTGACCCGATATATAGCGTTGACCTATAATTATCATCCGATACGCCGATATCGTAGCGGATTCTAAATATCCCCGATATATCGGCCGATATATCCGATATTTAGAACACTGTGTGCAACCCTTTCCCACTAATTAGCACTTTTAAAAAATTAATTAATCCACTTTAACCCTGTACGTCAATTCCGACGTGCAGGGTTTGAGGTATATATAGCGGAACCGTATATATCAACTTTACAAATTTTTTAATTTAGTTATTATTTTTTGTTTGAAATTATGTCCCGTTAATCTAGTTTTTTTTTTTTTTTACAGTAGGCAAACATTGGGAGCCATTGCTAATACAGCAACCTAACTCCCGGATCATCCTGAAGGATGATTTTACAGAGATCCCTATGGTAGGGAATAGAGACTAAATTACATATGACACCTGATTTGGTTATATAGTCCGCAGTACGATTTGCTTATCTAAATATATGCTGGATTTCCACTGATATGAATTCTGCTGTAAGCCTTTGGATTTCCTCAGTTTGACGTAGAATTTCCCATCTCGGTGACTGCACTCTGCTGGCTGCTTTGACCAGAGTTTGATTGTCACTCTCCAGAATAATCTTCCTTAAACCCATTTGTCTCGCTCTTTGGAGACCTAGAATCATTGCAGAGGCTTTTGTTTGAATAGCTGATCCAACATTGGCTTCTTTAGAAAATATGTCAATAATATTACCTTCGGAATCACGAATGATTCTCCCAGTCTGGCATTTGCCAACATCTACATTAATTTTGTAGATAGTCCTAGGTGGTCTGGTCCATTTGGCTCTCACCCTTCTTCTTATGTTTGGTTGTTGTTATGTGTTAGGTTGATCCATCATAGTCCAGTCTTTGATGCCCTGAATTATAACCTGGATCAGCCCGAAGGTTCCACTCGGATCTTTGGACCTGAAGATTTTACCATTCCTAACATTCCAAATTGATTGCCATATAAAAGCTAGATTGATAAAGTTAGTATTAGTAGTGTAGATACGATATAAATTTTCACTCAACTGGCCCTGTAGGTTAAGGTTGTGAAAATACAAACCTGTTGTCTGCTCATATTGGGCTATGACTTCCCTTGAAAAGGTGCATTTAGTGAAAAGGTGAGCAGCATCTTCATTGTGCTATGTCTCGTTAATGTAGTTGTTCAATTCTTCTACGCGCGATTATAGTAATTTCAACAATGTCGAAATAGACTTATGCTTGATAATTGCCTTAAATAAATATTTTATTTTTTATTTGATTTACTTTTAGATATTGAGATTAGATAAATTGATCAAGTGTATAACTTTGTTGGAAAAATAGCACATATGTTGCGATTATTCTTATTCGTTGGTATTAGGGGTGTGTAGAAAAACCCGATACGACTAACACGACATGAAAACACGACAACACGACACGAAATCGAAAAAACAGGACACAAAAATGGCACGAACCGAGAAAACACGACTGTAAACGGTTCGTGTTCGGATCGGTCATATCACATTGTCGGATACCCGACACGAACCATTTAATTTTTTTTTAAATATATCTATGTAATATAGAATTACTATTATATATTTCCCCATGAGACAAGAAGTTTTAATGCCACACTTGGTCAAAGATAGTAGAGGTTTTCTTAACACGTGCAGTAGGTCTGGGATCGAATCCCCTATCCAGATTTTAAAAGATGTTTTTATTTTTATTTTTATTTTTCCTTCCTTGAAACCCTAAAAGAACGGGTATGTTTTCATTTTCAATATACTTCGCCTCCGGCCCGCCTCTCTCTTCTCTCTCTTCGGCTCTTCAGTCTTCCCCTCAAAGGCTCAAAATCAAATCATCTCCAGATTCAAATCTCCATCTCCGGCTTCTCCAATGGAGGTTATTCTCCATCTTCGGCTCCTCATAAGACTGCGATGGTGACGAGTTGGTCTCCATCTCCCGTGGTTCGACGAGGCAGTGAGCGAGGAATGTCTCCTCTTCTTTAAATCTCTTAGGCGGCGAGCGGTGCGGCGCGGAGACGGTCTCACAAGGCGGTGAGAGGCGACTGTCTTCCTTTCTTTAAATCTTCTTCCTCTTCTTTCTATTTTCTTTCGGAGCAACAATTGTACGCCATCCCTTCTTTAAATTTCCATTATCTTCTCTTCATTCTGCTCTTTCCAGTGAGTTTGATGTTTGCTAATTGCTACAGCACAGCAAAGACTTGTAATTTGTGATTTTATATACATGTATTAGTGCAATAGTTAAGGAACAAATTTTTCTTCGCTAAAAGGTGACATTTCGTCACTAAAACTATTTAGTGAGGAAATATTCTTCCTTTTTAAGTGGTCGTTGAAACCTCGTCACAAAAAAGTCTAGTGTGGAAAAATAATATCGTCGCAAAAAACATTTGGCGACGAAATTAATATTCGTCACTATATGTCTTTAGCGACTATTAAATTCATCGTAGAAGGTAATAATATTTGTCGTTGAATATGCCGAAGGATTTCATATTAGTCGTTGAATGCACATGGTGACCAACTTTATTTCCTCGCAAAATTGTATATTTTCTCGCTATTAAAGATATCAAATTGGACCGATATTATTTCGCGATTTATATTTTCTTCACAAAAAAATAATAATTTCATCGGTAAAATGTTAAAAGGAATCGAAAATAGTCGGTAAACGTATTTAGCGATAACATAAAATTCGTCGTTAATATATTAGTTTCCTCGCAAATAATGGATTACAATTATGAAATTCAACATGAAAAATACATTGACGAGGAAATTTATTGTTGTTATAAGCATGCTATTGCGATGAGGTCGAATCCATCGTTGTAGATATCATTTTAGCGATGAAAGGTTGTGTTGGTAAAGACTGTCATCGACCATTTTAATATGTCATAGGATTTTTTTTTGCGATGAAATATTTTATCGAGCAATGCATGATAGGGCGAAGAAGTTTTTCCTCGCTTAATACCATTCATTGGCGAGAGAATATATTTTTCATCACTATATACATCAATAAAGTGACAAAAAGTTATCTCGCTAAAGACAATTATCAACAACCATATCACTTTGTCGTTTTAGGAACTACATTTTTTTGGGATGAAATTACTTTCTCCCATTATGTAGTTTACATCAAAAGTTATCTTCATAAATTAGAAACAATGTAACTCGAATAAATCATTCTTAATCAACATCCAAAACCTGTATTTTTATTTTTATAAGGTAACTCAAATGAATTCCTCAAAAGTCTCAGAGATTGAACAAAAAAAAAAAGACCAATCAATACTTGACATAAGTATGTATTGAACGTCTAACCTAACGAGAAATTATGCTAAACCAAATAAATTCTAAATAAAAAATATACCAAAAGTTTATAATTATCTAGTTGTTGGCCAACAAGTTTGCCATCAACTCTTCCACCATTTTCGATGTCTCTTCTAATGCAAATATCAAGGCTTTGATCTTGTCTTCCAAGGCTTTGTTCTTCTCATACATTTCATGTAACAACAAATGCGAAGGCTTACTTGGTGTTGGTCGAGGTCCAAAATCACAACCTTTGATGTATCCCGATTTTGCTCTAAGAACTTCTTTGCAGATTTCTTCATTGTGCAAGTTCCATCTTCTCGAGTTGTCTTGGTTCAAAGCAGCGCCATTTCATCCTGCAAATATAGTCAAGCATAAGTATAAAGGTAACAACTTCTAGGTACATAGAACCCGTTGGGTGGAAAAGATAACAAGTCCATTAGAAAACGAGTGATGGTTGACATGCTCAAGTTGATAAAAGAAAAGAAACAAGGAACTTCTAGTCAGAGTAGACTTCCCTTTCATACCGACTGAGCAATTCAAATTCAACAGAAGTAATGCTATACTGATATGATATGAAAATTCACATTCAACAAAAGTAAATTATTCAACCACTCGACAACAAAGTGAAAATTTTATCTACAAACTTAATCAAATCAGAGAGGGCAAAAAATAAAGAGCTTTACCTGAGATGTCTTCACGGAACCATTCTTGCAACTTACCATCATCAAGTTGAGAGCCTCCTATGTTGCTCTGCCCAGCACCGATGGCATGATAAGAAGCTAGTGCTTACTCAAGTCAGATAAAGAACTAATCACAAGCTGGTGCTTACATATCCAATGAATGCTTAGTGAGGGCACTTGCGGCTAATGCCTAGCACCCTGATTGAGTCATCCAAGTTCCGGGAAACGATTGATTTACTCCTCCAAGAGAATGTATGGCTTATCATTAGAAAAAAAACAAGCAGAGCAGGTTTGCCCCGTGTTTTTATTAAAACCATTACACAAGATGGGGTATTGGTAAGCCCATTATGTGTTCTTGCGGCGATTTAACTGGTTGTAAATCACATACTAAAAAGTAGTTGGAATAGATAAGTACTTTAAGGAGAACAACAGGAAGAAAACGAGGTAAAATCAATGTAGCAACAACATTAGAAAGCTCTACCTTTCAATTGGAGGGGAGGTAGGGAACTGACCAGCATTTTGTAGAGAAGAAAAGCTTGGAAACCAACAAAATTTAGAATTAAAATGTGTATTCAGATTCACTTATGATCATCATCAATATCAGGTTTTGAGTTAATGATGAATTAAAACACAATTATACGACAGTACATTATGTTAATAAAGCTAGTGACAAGTATATTGTACTCGGATAGCTGAAATGTATCAATTAAATGTCTGAACTAATAAATGTACTAGAAGATGTAGAGGATACTAGAGGGTATCGTTTGTGAGAGTGAATGTGCACAGATTAGCAACACCTCTGAGGATACGGTTCTTAACTATCCCATCGTGACATCAAACTTTATTTTGTGAAATTTAAGCAACCAAGATTTCATTTCATTTTCATTAACAAGGTATTCATAAGCCCTGAGCATGGAAATTTAAGCTTAAGAGAGGCTAGCATAACAAAAGGCAAAACAAATGGAAATATGAGTAAAAGAGGGACGAGGAAAAATCAAGAAGCAAAACAATGCACAACCTAACCATATGTCTATGCTTTCCCGTTCGATAAATAAACAAATGGAGATTTGAGTAAGAGAGGGACTAGCAAGGGCCACTTGATCCGTTCATGTGGTTTTGTATGAGAAAAATGGCTAACCCAATAGCATATTCGACACGGGATTAGAGAAATTAAAGGGCTAAAGAAGAGGTATGATGGTAAGTTATAGGCAAATAAATAAGGAATATCATGAAGTATCAAACAATATAACGGTTCGGATATATAGAAATAGGCAACAGGTATGTATATAGAGAAATAACCACTTCACAATTTAGAAATACTAAGGGATCAAGATGAAGATGAAAAATACTAAAGCTTGAAGGTGAAACTCTACAAGTCTAATTAAATTCAGTTTTGACATTTTATATCTGAATTCCTCTTAACTAGAGGTGATCTGTAGTTACTATATTCAATGCTAGCTAACCTACACAGAATTCTAATATGTCACTGATGTGAGAAATACACAAAGCCATAAAAACACAGCCATAGTCTGATTTGTATCATCACTCTCAATTTGGTATAAATGCATTAACAATTTGGTATCATATTTGGTAATTTCTGAGTGATGGCCTATTACAATAGCTCAAGAGCGAAAGTTATAAGTGGCAGAGATGAGAATGTTGCGCTGGATGTGTGGGCATACGAGGCTTGACAGAATCAGAAATGTTGACATCAGACGTAAGGTTGGCGTTACAAGTTTAGAGGATAAATTGCGGGAGTACACATTGCGCTGGTTTGGACACGTTCAAAGAAGACCATCTTCGGCTCCGGTTCGAAGGTGTGAGAGCTTAGAGCTTGGACCTATCCGAAGGGGAAGAGGTAGACCGAAGAAGAAGTGGCTTAAAGTCATCCGTCAGGACCTAGATAGGCTGAGCCTCTCGGAAGATATGACGTCGGATAGAGATCAGTGGAGGAAGGCCATCCGGGCCAGTGAGATGTAGAGTGTTGGGCTAGGGTGTTTAGCCATACTTCCTATGCCTATTGTCTGTCGTCTTCTTCTTATAACTATGTTTTGGCCTCTTTCCTGTCTCCTGACTTGTAGTTTCCGTGTCTTATTTTTTTAGGTCTATCGGAAACACTCTCCTGACCCGGTCGGGGTAAGAGTGCGTACATCCTGACCCCCAGACCCTGCCTTTACGCAGGATTTACTGGGATGTTGTTGTTGTTTATTTTACTTTAAATCCTCTTCAAATATGGTATCAAATTGAATAAAAATTAGGCAAATGTGGCGTTCATAGGCAAATGCATATTGGATTCCCCTATAAATCTCATGGACAATTTGTCGAACACCTAGAGTGCATCATTGAATCACATGTCCATACTTGAAATTTGAAGAGATTTCAATCTACTATTCTTCACATATGGTCAATATAATCTAAATTTCGAAATAAAACAAACTAAACGGACCAAATCAAATTTGAAAACATTAAAAATATAAACCTAAACTTTGATGTAATTTTCAAACCTGGTGTTGATTAAAAAGGGAACGAATAAGCAGCAATATGAACCACTGGAGACTCGAGGCGGCGAGGGAGCGTTGAAGAGGACCATAGTGGCGGAGCTTCGAACCGAATGAGAGAACATTAGCCGGTGTCGAGCGTGCCGGATAATTTTGTTGGAAGGAGATCAGTACTCCGTAAGGACTAGGAGACGAGATCTACTACGTATGGTTTTGGGGGGTTTTAAAAAAAATAGGGGAATAAAACTTTATCTTTGCCGCCTGTAATTCCAAATTTAAAATTTTTGGTGATTTCAAATTTTTGGCACTTTGATTTGGTGGTGGCCTGGTGGGCTTATAGAATTTTAGTTTAAAGTTTTACAAATTTGCAGCCTATACTTGATCTATCATTTTTAAATCCTGAGATAAAAAAAAATGTATCACTTTTAAATTTTAGATTTATTAGTGAATTTCAAGATTTTGGTGAAAATTATGGTGGGAATATAGAATTTTAGTTTTGCAACTAGTTCATTATGCACTCATAAGCTCTTAGTAAATAAACAAATTAAAATATAATAAAAATCCATTAGCATATTTTTAGCTGCAGAATAAATATGAATATATATATAGAGAGTATGGATCGGATGAGAACACCCCTTAGGATGAGAACATAGGAACACATCTGAGCCATTAATTTGATTGAAATCAATGGTAGAGATTAAATTGAAATTTCTGTTTTATTTTGTAAAAAATATGTGGGGTCAAAAAAAAAACCTCTCCCACGCCCGTTGTATATAAAAAAAAACCTCTCCCACTTTCTAACCTAATTGAATGTCGTGTACAGTATACTTCATCCTTCATCATTTCAAATTGCTTTTTTTTATAAGTTTGTTTCTTGGCAAATACGGAGTATTTTATACTCTATAATTTTTCCATTTTTAAAGTTACTGTAATTTTTTCTTGGCCATTTTTTTTGGTAAAATTACAGTTAAATAAAATTACTGCATTTTGCCATTTTTTATAACTACTGTATGAATATATATAATTACTTTATACTCCATAGTTTGGTTTAAACTTAAAAAAATTGCATTTTTATCTACGAATAATGATTTTTTTTATTTACAGAATAATGCATAATTTTCATAAAAATCACCCATAAAATCATATATAATTTTCATAAACATCCTCGTACTTATGAATACTCTTTGTGATTTTACCGAATAATGTACAAGTTTATTAATTATTATTTTAACATTCAAAAATCAATATAGATAAATAATCACTCTCTTACATACGAATAATCTCTCAAATTTAACCGAATAATCTCGATAATTTTAATTGAATAATATTACTAGTACAATTGTCATCTTACATACGAATAATATTTATAATTTAACCGAATAATCTCTCAAATTTAACCGAATAATATATCACATTTAACCGAATAATCTTTCTAATTTAACCGAAAAATGTAATTTTAACCGAATAATATATTACATTTAACTGAATAATCTTTCTAATTTAATCGAATAATTTAAAATTACATTATTCATTTGTAAATATGTTTATTTGTATGCATATGTTAAATATTTATTTATAAAATAAGTAAATAAAAAAACAATTAGAAAATGAATACAGAGATCGGTGTAATTAACATTTGTATGCATATGCTTATTCGGTTAAATATTTGTACGCATTCTCACGTGCCGGCTAAGAGGGATCAAGGCTACAGGGTCTTCAATTAAATGGGGCCCACTGATTTGTTTTTATTTTTTTAATGAAAATCACTATTAATCCTATCCGTTGATTTCATTGGGTTGTAGGGTCTAGATTTGTTCCTACGTTCTCATCCTAAGGGGTGTTCTCGCAGGAGCCAGCCCCTATATATATATATATATATATATATATATATATATATATACACACTTAAAAATCAAATTCACTTAATTCAATTTATATCCAACTTAATCTCACCTGACTTAAACAATAATTATAGTTCACATCAATCTATAATGAATTGATTCAAAGTGAAATAATTCAAACTAAAATTGACCCAATTCACATAATGTCATCACTGGCGACTTCTCCTTAAAATTATATATAATAAAGGAGAAGTCGGTTGAGACACAACCAATCACATTTTTTGAATTTTTTTTTTAAATAAATAATTAATATATGTATAAGATAAAATTAGACTCAATTTGATTAGATATGGATATATTTTTGGATAAAATTTTCTTCTACCTCTATTTAATCAATATATCTATATATGCATAAAATATAATTAGACCCAATCTAATTAATGAATATATGCATAAGATAACATTTTATTATAACTCCATTTAATCAATATATCTATATATGCATAAGATAAATTTTGACCCAATTTGATTAGATATGGATACATTTTTTTGAAGATATTAACCAAATTTAAATACTATTATTTAAGATAAGATTTAAAACCGATGCATAGCGTCCTATGTGGCGCGTTGCGATTGATACTAGGAAAAAAAAAATCATATGTGACGCGTTGTAGTTGATTCTAAGAAAAAAAATTAATAAAATAATATGTTATCGTAATGTATAGGAAGTTACATAAGGCACAATCTATCTATATATATTCAGATTTTAGTTAATTGACATAAATATAAATAACAAATATTTCTTAGTTATACTTACCAAAAATATTAATAGATAAATATGTAGTATTTGATAAGTGCTATTTTATTTATATTTATATTATTTTTTGGTGGAAAAATAATTTATATTTATATTATTATTTATTGGTAGAATTTATCTAAATTATTTATAATATTGTATTAATATATTCTCTGTACACGGGAGGGGACCTACACTAGTAATCAATATATGCACGAGATAAAATTTTATTCTAACTCTATTTAATCAATATATCTATATATTCATAAGATGAAATTTGACCCAATTTGACTAGATATGGATATATTTTAGAAGATATTAACCAATTTTAAATACTATTATATAAGATAAGATTTTACCTATTAATTTTTGCTATATATGAAAATATTTTTAAAAGATAATAACTTTATCAATATATTACATGGTGATACTAATTAAATAACTTTATCAATATGAACATATTTTTAGAACATAAAAGTTTATGATGAAATTGAATAAGACTTAGTCGTGTAAAGGTTATCAACTCATGGAATTCAATTTTTGTTAATATATTTTCCCCAAGTTTTTTTTAGATATGGATATAATTTTGGAAGCGTTTAATTAATTTTTTTATGGAAGATCTATTACTTTTGCTCTTCTACAATGGTGCTTTGGTGTAATTATCAATTTCTATCCAATTAGGTAATTATATTTTTTTTTATGTTTGTTAATCATATCTATCTATCTATCTATCTATCATATCAAGCACTACTATTTTTTTTTACTAAACAATGTCACTAGCATTAGTGCATTACTAAAATATATATATAGATGAAGTCAATCAATCTTGACCATATAGGAATTAAGAATGAGATCCTAAAATTGATAAATAACGTAAAGTTTTGAAAATCTAAACCACGTATGTCCAACTGAATAAAAAATGATTTGAGATTTAAAACTATTATTATCAAAAATATTGAGATTAACTCTTCTCAATCTATATATTTACTATAAATAGTAATTTATATTAATTCAAAGATATTTTATATAATAAAATTTATTAAAAATCGCACAAGGACGAGTAATCAAACTAGTAGAATTATAAGCTTATGATCAAATAGATACGAGAGTGCAAAAAATTAATAGTATAAAAATGATAGATTATAGTACATGGATAATAAATACTTTAGTATCTCTATTATTTTATAAATGTCATAGTGACACTAATAGTAACATTTTAAAGTCACCTACAAAAATAACAAACACATAAGATTGTTCATAACCAAGTGTAACTACTGCTTTTCGTTTTCTAAAAGCAAAAGCCTATCGTGTGAACCATCAGTTGACTGTGCCACTACCTTCGATGGCCACACCGTCCGTCTCTATCGGCACTACCACCTTCGACGTCGCCATTGCATCAACCTCTGAATCATCTTCGCCTTTCTTGCAATGAACAACATGAAGCTCATTCTTCCTTCTACCATTGTGTAAGTTTCTCATTCTTGTTTGTTTTTTTCCATTGTCCTGATATTTTATTAGGTTTAATACTTCAGAAATTAATGAAATTCTGAGCTCTGTCTATTTATGTTTGATGTTATCTGGGTATTAGACTATTAGTGAACCATAAAATCTTCAAATTTAAGGTTTACATATGAAATTTAGAAATGCCCTTAACCTGTTTGACAAAATGCCCAATAGGGAACCATTAGAAACAAATATTTCTCTTGTTTCTATTTTGATTATAAGACTAGTTTAATCATGTTTTGGCTTTGCATTTCAATTGATTTATTTCCAGATGTCATTAGTCGTGACATGGTTATCCTTCAGATACTCAGTCCATCAAGCGTCTAATAAAAGAAGAATCATGGATATTTCTTATTCCTTTTTCTAGTTTTAGTTTTCCCTTTGGTCCGTGTTAGTTACCAATCCTACTTGAGTTTAGCCGTATAACACTTATATGGGTCATGTATTTTCTTATAACTCATCTAAGGCCATGTTATAACTGTTTTTAGATGGTGTGTTGTAGTACCTCATGATATTAATTCTTGATTCAACTTTGTGTTCTTGAATTGCTTTTGTGCTTAAATTATCTTTTATAAGAACCAATGTGTAGGATCCTGTTTTAGCATGAACTAGGATTTTTATGCATAATTTTTGGGGGTTAACTTGGTTGTCCCTTCATTCTAGATGATAAAAAAATCTACAAGTTTATGTTCATATTTAAATCTTGTTTTATAAATGATTTCTTTGTGTTAAGCATGCTTATATTTGCGATTAAATGGTTTAACTAAACCACACCATGTCACAGGAATCATGCTATTAGGATTTCTTATGTTAGAGTGCTACTGATTCATGACATATTTTGTGTATTTTGTGTGAATTCAGATATGTTGAGGAGTATCCAATTTCATTGCCTCTCTTCCCTGATATCCCATACATGAATTATTCTGAGCTAAAGATGACTAAGTCAATGTTCTCTTCTGTCTATTGCCTAAAAGTTCCTTGGAAGAATAAGTGACCATGTCACCTTTTAGCTAAGTAGCTTAGGTGGTACCTGATGGCTCAATGTAGCTTTCACCGACTGCTAAATCCTTTAAGAGTCTTAGAATTAAAGAAAATAGGAGAAAAAACCAACCAGATATGTTCCCCCACCCCAATAGAAGATATGTTCCCCCACCTTTTAGCTAAGTAGCTTAGGAGTTAATGAGCTCAGGATGAGTTACCTTGCTACAGATTAGTAACAATATTCACCAACATAATAAAATTCCTAGAAATTGATGCACTCACTAAATTAAGGGCGCAAAGGTATGTATTTCTAAATCTAATGTCAACAAATGTAATAAAGTAAAATGTATGCCACATATCGGTTCAAATCTCCACATATCTTATCTCTATCGCTTGTGTCTGTCCCTATTATCAAATAGGAACATTTCCTATTCTTCACAATCAAATCATTCCATGTTCTGTAATTCTGTTTATTTCTTACGTTGTGGGATGCATCACTTTTTTAGTAATCCAGCGATTATTATTTTTGTAGGAAGATTAGTTTGATGACACCTTTTGATTGGTTTTGAATGTAGACATTAATGAATTCTGAAAAGTTTTATTTGGAGTTTTCTATTCACATCAATATTATATACAGGCAGCATGAGAGCTATCTCGGTTGGTTGAGGTATGCAAGGCTTTTGTGGTACAACATTTTTCTGATACTATCTCCGGTGCATTGATCTTTGTATAGGTTAGATCACACAACACACTAGTCGATAGGTGAATCCATATTATGTTTTTTTATCATAAAATATATGATTTTACTTTGTTAGCAGGTAATAAAATCTTTATAATCTGTGTATCTGAAAGTAATGAGTGAACCAAGGAGCTCAAGTTTTTGATAGCAGAGGGGCGTAGAATGAACAAGGAGGAAATAAAAGAAAATAAAAAAAGACGGGAAGAAATCAATGCTGCTGAGGTTGTGACTGCAAGAGATGCTAAAAAAGTGACTGCTAAGGTTTTGACAACAAAAGAAGCTGAAAAAATCAGTGCTGCTATGTTTTACCAAGAGAGGAAGGTCAAGAAGGAGGAAGCAAAGAATATTATAGATGACATCGCAATAAAGGTGAGTGCAACTGCAAGTATGACATCAAATTTTAATGGGGGTAAAGTGGGAGCGGAAAGTATGACATCTTAACACTGGGAAAAGAAAAGTGTGACGGATAGGGAGCATGTGCAACAGAGTGTGAGTTGGTTGAATGTGCAGCACTATAAGGAGTTTAAGCAGAAAACACAAGGGACTACGTACAACAAGAAAGTTTTTGTTGGAGGGGGATTTGGTGGATGAACAGCATGATGTGCATGCTTCTGTTGTTTTCTGCCCTTATAGCACAAAGTGGTGTTAGGGGATGAGTTTACTGATGAGCTCTCAAGCCCTGCCCATCGTTTGTCTCCGTGGTCGTGTGCAAATGGGCATAAGGCTAACTGAAGTAATTCAGCCAAATCCAGTGACAGGAGAAGAGAGGACAAGAGGGGGCTTAGGAGCTTGTTTATGGTGTTGTTGAATCTCGATGAAGAGGAGTTTCTTTGTGATCAGTCCACACTTCTTTTTGATCCAATCTTTTTGGAAACAATGAAATCAAAGGTTATTCCTGGCTCAGTTTCACATGGAATGCGAGCTGCAGGTTGAGCAAACAGATTGTTGAACTATATAGATGATGATAGTGGCAATACAAAGAAGAAAGCAAGTAGTTGAGAAGATGTGTACGGTTTCGATTCTTTGAGTTCTCGGTGTACTTCCATGGCGTTTCAGCAAGTTCCTGATCCGCGATCTCCTTCTCCTTCCGCCGTCGATCCTCTCAGCGAGCTTTACCTCCACAATTCCGATCATCCAAGCTATGTTCTCTTTATGAACTTGCTGGATGACAGGAATTATCACCATTGGAGGCGCTCCGTCGAAGTTTCTCTCCTCACATGGATCAATTGCTTCGTTCTCGTTTGTTCAAACCCTAGAAGTAGCAGTCATATAGCGGACAGCACAAATTCGAACGAATGCAGGTATACAACTTGATACAAATTTGTTAGTGACACATCTGGTGGTTAGTTTTCGATGGGATTAGGTTTTGCAGAATATCTGCCAACTATGACTCTATGAAGATTGTGTAGGTATCGACCGATGGAATTCCACACCTGCTGCATCATGACTGTTTCTCCCCCGTAGTTGAATTCGAGCTTAGGGGCCTTTCGATGATCCAACTAGACTCAGCTGCTGGATCGTAAGGTGCAATCTACTTCCGTATCCAAGTCTTTACTTGAATCTGTGCATATTTCTAACTCTGGCTATGTCCTGCTGGACTTCTTTCACAGTGCAGCAGTCAGTCATCTTCCAAAGTCACCCTGCAAATTCTGTGACTTTAGAATGTGAAGCTGAGTCAAACTTGAAACCTCATTGTCAATAGACATATCAAATGGATTAAACGCAATAGAAAATAAAGTGGATTTTAGGATTACAGTATTAACAAATTCCATGACAGTAGGGGTAATATTAGTATATTACAGTAATTTGTTAATGCTGAAATCCTAAAATCAATAGGATTCTTGATCATAATTTGTTTTCTCTTGTTGGTAAAAAGCATGACAGTAGGGGATATGACAGTAAAGTCGAGAAAACTTGGAAAATGCTAAATCGGATTCTTGAACATAATTTTAGGAACAAATTGATGGAGTAAAGTAACCATAAGCACAAAATTTTCCACACGTTATTGCTCAAGATCTTAGACTCAGTCCATAAACATTGCAATCATGCATTTTCAAGGAGAATGTAGAGCACAAAGAAACACCAATGGCATCAACTCTGCATCCTCTTCTTTTTGTGCTTCTTCTTACCCATCTTTTTGCCTAAACACATCTTCAGCTACTCTATCAGAGGCAGATGCACTCATCACTCAAGTTATTTGACAACAGACCTCTTAATGTCTGTGAGTGGAGAAAAATCCAATGCATACCTTTTTCAATAGGCCATCGCAAGAATCTTCAAGTTCTCAGTCTTAGTTATAGCAGGTTCAACGGACAGAAATTAGGGAACTATACCTCCTGAACTGCCTTAGAGCTTGCAAGCACTTACTCTTGACTTCAATCAGTTCCATGGAGAGCTCCCCAAAAATCTGTCCAATCTCATCAACTTACAAAAACTCCCTGTGACAATCAGGATGGAATAAATATCAGTACCAAGAAAACAATTTAACAATCATTATTACTGCAGTCACTGTTCCGGTTGCTTGTATCATACTCCTGATCCCAATATCCATGGCTGTGATTTAGTGTTTTAGGAGAATATGTGATTTAGTGTTTTCAGGTGTTTATTATTTTTCTGATTGGATTTTGAATTGGAAATTAAAAACGATGTATTGATCAATTCAATCCATTCAAACAATGTGGAAATCGCTCAAGAACACTCAGAAGAACAGAAAGAGGAATAAAACTGAACTCTCAAAATACAGAATTTTATTACTTTGTAAAACAGTTTGGGAGATTACAAGTGATGAGTATTTATAGAGGAAGGGAAACACGAGGGATCTGGGCACAACAACCCTTTCTGTTACAGCTCCTAACTGCCTTTAACAGCTTCTTGAGCTGGCTTAACACTCCCCCTCAAGTTGATAGTTTGATGACATTCACAACTCCCAACTTGAACAACATTTTCTCACATGTGTCTTGATTTACTGTCTTAGTGAATATATCAGCTGGTTGCTCTTTGGTGGAGATGTAGCCCAACACAATTTCCTTGTTGAGAGCTTTGTTCCTTACCACATGACAATCTCCTTCAATATGCTTTGTCCTCTCATGATAAACTGGATTTCTAGCAATGTGAAGAGCAGATTGATTGTCACAATGTAGCTGTACAGGATCCAATTTTACTCCCAAATCAGATAACAAGTTTACCAGCCAAGTTATCTCACAGCAAGTCATGGCCATTGCTCAATACTCTGCCTCAGCTGTGGACATAGCTACATAGGATTGCTTCTTGGTTCTCCATGAGATAAGTGAGCTACCAAGCAATATACAGAACCCAGTTAGGGACTTTCTAGTCATGGGGCAACTTTGCCAATCAGAGTCACAAAATGCCCTTAGCTGTAGCTTAGAATCTTTAGCTAGTAGCAGTCCTTGTCCTTGAGCCTTCTTCAGGTATCTCAACACATGTTTAGCAGCGTGCCAATGCTCCAATTTTGGAGAGTGCATGAACTGACTGAGCATCTGTACTGCATAGCATATATTTGGACGAGTGATGGTGAGGTAGATTAGCTTTCCTACCATCCTTCTGTATGCAACTTGATCCACTTCTTCCTTGGTTCCATCTAGACTGAGCTTTACTCTAGGATCTAAGGGAGTGGCCACTGGTTTTGCATCTGTCATTCCAGTTTCTGCTAGCAACTCTAGAGCATACTTCCTTTGATTTAGGAACAAACCTTTCTCATTTCTATCTATTTCTATGCCCAAAAAGTACCTTAGATCACCTAGCTCTTTCATTTGGAAGTTCCTGTGAAGATGAGCCTTGAGCTTTCCTATTTCATCTTCATCATTTCCAGCAATAATCATGTCATCTACATATACTAATAGAGTTGTGATCTTCTTCTCAATCCTTTTTACAAATAGGGAATGATCATATTCTGATTGCACAAATCCTGCTGTGACAACCACTTCAGAAAATTTGGCAAACCATTGCCTAGGAGCCTGCTTCAATCCATACAAGGATTTTTGCAGTTTGCACACCAAATCCTGCTTAGCTTGCTGGTTCTGTATCCCATTCTCCCCCTGAACTGCAGGCTGTAAGGATTTGAGAAAGCTATACTCAGGTGGCAATTCCATGTAGACTTCTTCTTCTAGATCACTATGCAAGAATGCATTGGTGACATCCAATTGAGAGATGAACCACTCCTGTGCAGCTGCAACAGCAGGAGTGTCCTTACCGAGATCATTTTTGCTACTGGTGCAAATGTCTCAGAGTAGTCAATGCCCTCCACTTGACTGAATCCACGAGCCACAAGTCTTGCTTTGTGTCTATCAAGAGAGCCATCTGCTTTCAGTTTTACTTTGAAGAGCCATTTACAAGTCACAATTGACTGATGAGCAGGTCTGGGCACCACACTCCAGGTTTCAGTCCTCTCAAGAGCCTCCAGTTCAGTAATCATAGCTTGGCACCACTCTTTGTGTTGGAGAGCCTCCCTTACAGAAGAAGGTTCGGATAGAGGTGCACTATTGACTATGAAAGTGTTATATGAAGCTGGACAAGAAGAATAAGAGACAAATTTGGGCATAGGGAAAGGAGAGGTGACCTTACTGCAGGAGGCAGATATTGCAGATGGTGGATCATGATGAACTGTACACACATAGTCTTGTTGGTTCTTGTGGATTTTCTGATAGGTGGAGGAGAGGGTTCTGAAGGTGTAACAACATCAAAGGTGGGTGGTATAGGTGAAGGAGAGTAGTCAGCCAGAGATTCTGTGGTGGAAGAGGGGTCAAGAGTGGGTAGATCAAGGTCAGATGGGATGCCAATTGGTGTGAAAGGCCAATCATCCACAATCTCTGGCTGAGTAGAGCTGGTGGTCTGGTTGCTGGTGTCCAGGCTATGGCTTGGGTTTGTGGCTGCAAAGGGAAATAAGTCTTCTACAAATGTAACATCTCTACTAATGTGACATTTTTGAGTTTGTAGATTGTAAACCTTGTAGCCTTTAAAACCAAAAGGATAGCCAATGAAAACACAAGCTTCAGCTCTAGTATCAAATTTCTTATGATTTTGAAAACTAGTAGACATGTAAAATAGACAGCCAAATACTTTAAGAGAAGAGTAATCTGGCTTTTGTTTGAAAAGAAGTTCATAAGGAGATTTGTTTTTCAACAAAGGTGTTGGTAGTCTGTTTATAAGGTAAGTTCCAGTTAAGATGCAATCACCCCAAAATCTAATGGGCAAAGAAGAGTGAAATCTGAGAGCTCGAGCAGTTTCTAACACATATCTATGTTTTCTTTCTACTCTACCATTTTGTTGAGGTAGTGGCAGTGCACGAGCTCTCATGTATGATGCCCTTAGATGTTAGAAAATCTGTCAAATCCTTGTTGAAAAACTCAGTACCTTGATCTGTTCTCAAGGTCTTTACTTTTGTTTCAAACTGGTTTTCCATTTTGAGTAGAAAATCCTTTAGAACAGAAGGATTTTCAGATTTTTGAGAGAGTAAATGTGCCCATACACACCTACTGTTGTCATCTACAATGGTTAGAAAATATTTTTTGCCATTGTAGGTAGGTGTGTCATAAGGGCCCCATAGATCACAATGCACAAGTTCAAAAATATCTTTAGCATGAGAGTTACTTTTGTAGAAGCTATTTCTTGTTTGCTTAGCCAGAGGACAAACTGAACATGAAATGTCTGAAGATTTATTCATATCATGGGAAATTGAAGATACATGTAAAAGTTTGTCAAAAGGGGCATGGCTTAGTCTGAGATGCCAAAGAGCATTAGAGTCAGACTTACAAGATGATTTAGGCAAAAACATAGGTAATATGGGTGATGTAGCACAGAACTGAGCATGTGATTTCTCAATGGTTTGGGATTCTTGGATGAGGGATGAGATCTCTGGTTCAGGCACCAAGTGGTACAATCCATCTATGTCTCTACCAGCTGCAATGTTCTTCCTCCTTGCTGGGTCCTGTATGAGGCACATAATGGGTCTGAAAGTTCATGGTGCGTACCAGAGTGGTTAATGAAACAAGATTGAGTTTAAAATCTGGAATGTATAGCACATTGTTCAAGGTTAAAGAGGGTGTTAAGTGCACATTACCAGAGTGAGTAATGTCACTAGTGTGACCATCAGGAAAATGTATCTTTGAGGGAGGTATCATGGGGACAACATTGGTTAGACAGTTCAAATCACAAGTCATATGATAGTTTGCACCACTATCTAATAACCAACTGTTTGTAAGAGGAGAAACTACACCACAAAAGAGAGTACCTGCTATGACCACATCATGTTGCTTCTCCTGCTGAGCCTGTTGTTGAGTAAGGACATCATCATTCTTTGCTGGTCTGCAGAGAGACCTTGCAGTACATTTGAGTCACTTCCCTTCTCAGTCACTGCATTGACTCTATAGTTTGTGTTGCCTTTCTTGCTCTCACCACTGTTCTTGGTTGATTGAGGCACTTGAGGCTTGTATTTGCTCTTAGAGTGCCAGCTGGGGTAACCAATAACCTCCCAACATTTCTCAGAGGGATGATTTCCTTCACAGTGAATGCATTTCTTTTTCTTCCCTTGCTCACCAGCATCTCTCTTACTGAACATAGCTATAGCATCAGGAGGTTTGACAGGCACCTCTAGCTGCTTAGAACTTGATTCATCTTGAATCAATAGAGAGTGAACATAGCTCACAGTATGTAGGGGTGAGCAAAGTAAGAACTGTCTTCTTGCAGCTTTGTACTTCTCACTCAATCCCATAAGAAACTTCATGAGTTTCTCTTCATTTTCAGCGGCTTCAATCCTCACATTGACATTGCACTCACACTTATTACAAGTGCATCGAATTGGAGGACTCAATCCAGACAGTTGCTGCCAGGCGCCTTTGAGTTTTGTAAAATACTCGGTGATTCCCAGACTTTTCTGATCACAATCTTGTAATTCCTTTTTGATTTGAAACAGCATTGGACCATTTTTCTGGCCGAAGCTTTCATGAAGGTCATCCCACATCTGCTTCGATGTATCATACTCATCCAAGGTTGCATAGATGTCCTTGGATACTGAATTCAAGATCCAAGGACAAACCATGTCGTTACACCTGTTCCAGATTGCAGAGTTCTCAGGTGTTTCGACAACAGATCCTTCAACAAAGCCTAGCTTATTCTTCACCGACAGGCCTTTCATTATCGCTTTCTTCCATCTTCGGAAGTTCTCTCCCGTCAATTGAATTGGAGTGAGCGACAGACCTGAGTTATCGGATGGATGGATGAACAATGGATTCTGCAAATCCATGGAGGTGATCATCTCTCCTCGTCGGCATCGTTCAGTTGAAGAAACTGGATCTTCGTGATTGGCCGCCATTGACGACTGCAATTGAGCTTAGAGATGACTCAATTCACAACCGAATTCGATCTCAACGATCCACAACGACACACAGAGATCAATGCGGAAGCTTAATCAAAACAGAAACGAAAAATCGATTGATTGATCAACAGATGCTCTGATACCGTATTGATCAATTCAATCCATTCAAACAATGTGGAAATCGCTCAAGAACACTCAGAAGAACAGAAAGAGGAATAAAACTGAACTCTCAAAATACAGAATTTTATTACTTTGTAAAACAGTTTGGGAGATTACAAGTGATGAGTATTTATAGAGGAAGGGAAACACGAGGGAGCTGGGCACATCAACCCTTTCTGTTACAGCTCCTAACTGCCTCTAACAGCTTCTTGAGTTGGCTTAACACGATGTATTGAAATTAAATTGACGATTAAATGAATAAATGAGTAAGATTAAAGAAGATTGGTGGAAAATGGCTGAAATATCAAATTGGTATTTTAAATTTGCTCAATTTGGCAAATGGGTATTTAAAAACAATTTTGAACAAATAAATATTAAAAAAATATGAATCGGTCATATAGGTCCTTTTTCATACCAAATTCGGTTCAATGAGATAAATTCAACTTTAATTAATTTGAACCAACTTTCTCTCTCTCTTTTTTTTTTTGTAATTATCTTTCCAATTTATTTTTTAAAAATAATATTTTTTTAAGCTTTAAGTATATATATTACACGAATCTAAAATTAAATATATAAAACTTATCAAGAAAAACTATGTATGAGAAAATATTGTATTATAAACTAAAACTCCATTTTCATTTAAAAAAATTTATGTCATTAATTAAGATTAAAGAAAAGTGGTTTTGGGCGACAAAATTATAAAATTAATGTGACAAATTTACCTTTGTCGCCCAAACTGACCTTTTAGTGACAAAATTATATTCGGTCGCCCAAAACTGGTTTTTCGTGACGAAAATGTTAAAATGTCGCTCATATGAACCTATGGCTCCCAAGCCTCCAACAGAGAGATTAGTTTCTTCCTCTGAAATCTTCGACCTAGAGTAGACATCGTCGACTCGTTGTCTCCAACTTCCTCGATTTCTCCACAGTCCACCCCTTTCGATCTCGTCGTTGCCCCTCCCATCTTTATCACCGAAGGAGAACCTCTCTCTACTTGACTTTTATAATAACCAAATTAAATTATTATTAAAATTTTAAAATCATTTTTCAATATAATTATTTTTTTATAATCTTTTAATAAAGTATAATGAGGTAGTTTGAAAATTGAAAATTTTAGTTTTAAACAAGATGAAAAATTCTTTATGATAGAAAAATATTATATTGTATGAAGAATTAATGAACATGATTGAAAAAATTATTTTCAAAATTCAATTTGGGGAAATTTAATTTGAAAATAATAATAATTAAAACTGGTTTAAAATAATAAAAGTCGAATTTAACTAATTGAGTCGGGATTATACAGAAAAAAGAACCTATTGGCCTTTTTTTTTTAATATCTATGCACGTTTTTTTAATACTCATTTATCCAAAATTGTTTATTTAAATATCTATATGTCATGCTATGTCACTTTCGGTATGGGTGTTGTTAGATACACCATAAATCACAAGGTTAAAATTGCACAGCCTTGTGTCTGATTAATATTTGAAAAAAAAAAATTAACCTCTTTTAATCATGCAGTGCATGATTTGGGGTGTATATAGCCGCAACGTTCGGTATTAACAAACTTCAAACCACGGTGAAACTCTTGATCATGCCTTAAATGCATGAGATGTGTGCTTGCACATATTTTTCCACTCATTTATATATTGTTTTTGAAATTTTGGAAAAAACCAGCTGAGTCAAACTAGCTCGAAGCGACAAGTGGATTTTAAGATAACACCATTAACAAGCAAGTTCATGCCCATAGCACAAACAGATTAGCCTAACCGTCCATGGCATCAACTCCTCATCCTTTTCTTCCCCATCTTCTCATCTGCCTTTTGCTGTCTGTAGAAAGCACATCTTCATCTACAACAGCTGCAAAGGCACTCATCCAATGGAAAAAGAGCTTTTCTTATTATTCGGCTGACCTCTCTTCATGGACAGACTCCAACCTTGCTGCTGTCTGCGAGTGGAGTGGCATCCGATGCAGCTCATCGGGTACCATCTCTGAGATCAATGTCTCTGACATGGGTCTAAGTGCAACACTTGACCAATTCAACTTCTCTACATTTCCCAACCTCAAAAGCTTAAACGTCAGCAGCAACAGTCTGAATGGGCCTATACCATCCACCATTGCAAGCCTTGCCGAGCTTACCTACTTGAACCTGAGCAACAACCTTCTCGCCGGCAGCATTCCATCAGAGATTGGTCAGTTAACCCAACTTGAGTACTTGGACTTGTACAACAATTACTACCTTGCGGGTATTATTCCTTACCAGATTAGCCATTTGCCGAATTTAAGGCTCTTGGATGTTGGAGGTAACTTCCTAGCATCTCCTCGTAAAACCAAAAATAAGTATTTAGTAAGAGTGGATTGGTCCAAGTTTGTTCCCATGCCATTTCTAACCTATCTCAGTCTCGCTCTGAATAGTTTAAGCTCAGAGTTTCCACCTTTCATACTTGCTTCCAACAGACTGCTTCATCTTGACTTGTCACTTAACTCATTTTATGGAACAATACCACTTGCTTTCTATACCAATCTTTCCAGTCTAGAGGTCCTCAAGCTGTACTCAAATTTGTTTGAAGGATCCATTTCCTCTTCAATAGGCCATCTCAAGAATCTGCAACTTCTTGATCTTCATTCAAACATGTTCAACTCTACCATTCCCCCAGAGCTTGGCCTGTGCACCAACCTTACTTACCTTGCTCTAGCTCAAAATTCATTAACTGGGGGACTGCCGGAGTCGTTGACCAACCTTAGGAAGATATCCGAATTAGGCTTATCCGGCAATGCTCTCTCAGGGGAGATCTCACCTGATTTCTGGGCTAATTGGACTCAACTTTGGACTTTGGAACTTCAGAACAATCAGTTCCATGGAACCATCCCTAGTGAAATAGGCCTCTTGACAAAACTTGCGGTTCTTTTTCTTTACAACAACAGCTTCATTGGATCAATCCCAACAGAGATTGGGAATCTGCAGGAATTGCAGCAGTTAGATCTATCAGTTAATAATCTCAGAGGTTTGGTTCCTTCGAGCATATGGAACCTCACAAACCTTTCTGTCCTCCAACTTTTCAACAATCATCTTATTGGAGTGCTGCCGCCAGAAGTTGGAAATCTCAAACGATTGGAAGCACTTGGTCTTGACTTCAATCAGTTCCAAGGAGAGCTCCCCAGCAACCTGTCCAGCCTTTCTAATTTACAAACATTATCTTTGATGAATAACAACTTCTCTGGCATCATCCCACAAGATCTCGGAAAGAATAGTCCGCTCATTAACGTTAGCTTCTCAAATAACAACTTTTCGGGACAACTACCACCTCATCTTTGCAGCTATTTTGCACTGGAAGAGTTTACTGTCAACGGGAACAACTTCATTGGGCCCGTTCCAGATTGTTTGAAGAACTGTTCACAACTATTGAGAGTCCGGTTAGACAGTAACCAGTTTACGGGTAACTTTTCCGAGGCATTTGGAGTTCATCAAAATCTTTATTTTTTCAAAGCAACCAGAAACTACTTTAGTGGTAAAATTTCTCCCCTGTGGGGAAGTTGTACTAGTCTCACGACTCTACAGTTGGATGGAAATAGCATTTCAGGCCAAATACCTGCAGAGCTTGGACAACTGGGAAAGTTGGTCAACCTATCCCTTGATTCGAATCAGTTATCAGGGCAGATCCCAGATGAGCTAGGACTCTTGCATTCTCTAGTCGCCGTCAACTTGAGCAGAAACTATTTGGCTGGCCAAATCCCAGGAGGCATAGGTTACTTGGGAAAACTTCAGCATCTTGACTTGTCGGATAATAACTTGGAGGGATACATTCCACCACACATTGTCCTCTGCAGTCAACTACTTGAGCTAAATCTCAGTCACAATGATCTGGCAGGTGAGGTACCACCTGAAATCAGTTACCTGTATCAATTGATCTCTCTGGATATTAGCAGCAACTTGCTATCAGGTTCAATCCCAGAGGACCTTCAGAATCTTACTGCACTGGTGGATTTGAACATGTCTCATAACCATCTCTCTGGCACTATCCCATCTGAGGTGTCAAGTATGGCTAGCCTGCAAGTCATTGATCTGTCTTACAATGATCTTACAGGTAAAGTCCCGGGTGGAAATTTTCAGGATGGGATCTATGCCGGGAACCCTGGTCTCTGTGGCAATTCTATCAAAGGATTACCTTCTTGTAAAACTAAATCAAGTTCCAAGAAAACCATAATCATCACAGCAGTCACAGTTCCAGTTGCTTGCATAATTTTCCTCGCGACATCCATGACTGTGATTTCAGCTCGCCGAAGGAATTCAAAGAAGAAAACAACTACTGAGGAGGGCAATATGTCAGAGGTGTGGGTTGGTGAAGCAAAATTCAAATTCAATGAGATTGTGGAGGCCACAGAAGACTTCAATGAGACATACTGCATAGGTGAAGGTGGATTTGGAAGCGTGTACAAAGCTGCTCTTGCGACGGGCCAGGTGTTTGCTGTCAAAAAGGTGATAGATACTTCAGAGTTTAGTGAGCCCGTAAAGCAATGGAGCTTCCAAAATGAGGTTCGGACATTAACAAAAATCAGGCACCGGAATGTCGTTAAGCTACACGGGTTTTGTTACTGGAGGAGAAGGATGTACCTCATGTATGATTACGTCGAGAGAGGTAGTCTGGGGAATATTTTACACAGTGAAGATGGAGCGAAGGAGCTAAGTTGGGAAAGCCGACTGAAGATAGTGCACGGATTGGCACATGCTCTCGCGTACTTGCATCATGATTGCTTCCCACCTGTAGTTCACCGCGACATATCCATCAACAATGTCTTGCTGGATGATGAATTTGAGCCAAAGCTTTCCGACTTTGGCACTGCGAGGTTGATAAACCCGGATACATCCAACTGGAGCTCAGCTATTGGATCATTCGGTTACATGGCTCCAGGTAACAAAGCTCATACTGCATCCATTTCCATATCTTTTACTCTCATTGGTACATATTGATTTTGATTATTGTTGGCAGAGCTGGGTCAGACTGTGAGAGTGACTCCAAAAAGCGATGTTTATAGCTTCGGAGTTGTGGCACTGGAAATTGTGATGGGAAAACACCCAAGAGATCTTCTAGAATCACTTCAACCAGCATCATCACCAATGAACAATCACCAGGAGCTGCTTATGAGTGGTGTGTTGGATGATCGACTCTCCCCACCAGGGAGGAATCTATCTAATGGATTAATGCTGGCAATGAAAGTGTCTTTGCTCTGCACAGGTCCTAAACCCGAGCTCAGACCCACGATGCGTCAGGTGGAAAATGCTTTTTCATTCCATTCAAAAGCTTCCTTGGCCGAGCTTTTCAAGACCGCGTAGCTGCTGTTATTTATTCAAAGCCTTCCTTGCTGTTCTTGTTTTTCCTTAATGAGAGTCTATCTACTAACAGAAACTCCTTCTCTCCCTCTCTCCTTGTGTCCAAGTATCTTTCTTCTCCTTATTGATCCAATCTTGTAAGTGATCATTTTGGAAACAATGGAATTCAAGGTTTGCCTTTCAATTGAAGATTCTCTGATGATCCTGGCTCAATTCCACATTGAAATCGAGCTGCAGGTTGAGCAAACCGATCAATTGCTTCATTCTCGATTTGTTCAAACCCTAGACGTAGTAGTCATGGCGGACAGCACAAATTTGAACGAGTGGCAGCAGGGGACAGATCCGCAACAAGCATCAATAGTTTGAATTCTTTGTTGAATTTGGTGGTTAGTGACGCATCTGGTGGTTAGTTTTCGATGGTATCCAACTAGACTCAGCTCCTGGATCCTTCCGTATCCAAGTCTTTTAGTTGAATCTGTGCATATTTATAGCTGTTTGGTGTCTCTGTAGGCAGAGTTGGCTCAAACTACTATGTTTCTAACTCTGGCTATGTCCTGCTGGATTTCTTTCACAATGCAGCAGCCAGCAGGTCATTCATTCTCCAAAGTCACACTGTAAATTCTGTGATTTTGGAATGTCAAACTCCAAACCTCATCGTCAATGCACATATCAAATGGATTAGAAACGCAATAGAAACACAAGTGGATTTTTAGGATTACAGTATTAACAAATTCCTTGACAGTAGGGGGTGTATTACTACAGTAATTTGTTAATGCTGTAATCCTAAAATCAATTTGAGGAACAAATAGGATTCTTGGACATAACTTCTTTTTCTCTTAAACATAATTTGAGGATCAAAGTGATAGAGTTTTCGATGGAGTAAATGATGTCTGAGAGCGTGAGGAAACAGATTTAATCAAAGATCTGCCAAATATGAATTAGAATCATATATCTATCAGTAACAGATGGATTTATCAGCAACAAGTTGCAGCATATATATTTTCCTATCAGTAATGGTAGGTAATTGTAATTCAATACCTATATGCCCAATTCTACAAATTGGTTTTCTAGAATTCGTTCAAATTGATCATTTTGCCCAAGTATTATTGATAAGATAGATTTACCTTATGCAGGACTCCATTGGCAATTCGTTCAAATTTGTAACATAGGAAGTATGGGCCATTTTGTGTAAATAAGAAGAAGTTGTATCTTCTCCTATAAATAACTCCTCTGGAGCTAACAGACAATCCAATTCAGTTACAGCAATGAAGTGTTGAATGATTTTTTCTCTCTTGCTTCCGCATCTCTTTCTCTCTCAATCTAAACTCTATCAGATCATCAAAATTGACCTCTCTTCATGGAAAGACTCCAACCTTGCTGCTGTCTGCGAGTGGAGTGGCATCCGATGAAGCTCATCTGGTGCCATCTCCGAGATCAACGTCTCCGACTTGGGTCTAAATGCCATGCTTGACCAATTCAACTTCTCTGCATTCCCCAACCTCAAAAAGTTTAGACCTGAGCAGCAACAGGCTGAATGGGCCTATACCATCCGCCATTGCAAGCCTCGCCAGTCGCCGAGCTTACATACTTGAGTTGAAACTGAGCAACAACCTTTCCTTGCCCAGATCTGTAGCTGATTTTTTGCTCCCTGTACGCGTGAATAGGTATAACAATGGTTAAAACAGGAGAGCTCAGAGTGAAGACTGAAGAGAGGAGAGACCACCAAAAGGAATCAGGATTCGAAAGAGATGGGAGTAGCGAGTAAGGTCGGAGATTTGGCCTTCAAAGGCTTCACCGCCGCCCTCGGCGTTACCACCGTTTATCTCGCCGCCACCTTCTCCGTCAACGTCTACCGTGGCCTTTCCTGGCACAACGCTCAATCCGTACGCCCTCTCCTTGCCCTTTCATTCCTTGCCAAATCTCGCCTCCCTCTCCACTTGATTTTAATTTTTTTTTCAGATTGAATAATCAACTGCATTCACACAACCAACCCTAGTCGTTGTTTTGATTTCAATTTCTACAAATTGTCATATTTTCTGCCCCCTTTTTCCCCCATTTTGTTTTCTCTGTTGCGATCCCTAGAAATTTGTACTTACCAAAGAGTTGGTGGTTTCGAAACTCGTGATTACTTACTCTTGTGGAGTCCTTGATCAGCTTCCTTGAGGGTGCATCTTTTTAATTCGCATCTCTGATAAGCTGCAATTTGTATTGACTATTTTTCTGTCTCTTAATTTGCCAAGTGTTTTATCTAGTGTGAATTTATATGTAGTATGACACAAGTTATGTATTAGAAAGTTCCCAAAAAGTCTTTGCCATTTACTGCGTAGTATAGTTTTGGAGATGCAGACACCATTGGTTTAAGATGCTATACCAATAGAAAGAATAGGGGTCAATGGCACTGGCGTTCCAAACACGCTTGGCTTTAACAAACACAGGCATATCCACCCGTTGGGATTAACCATAAATGATCTTTTACTTTTGAGCCAAAGTTTTTTAAAAAATATCAATTTCTTTAAAAAATATATAATTACAAATATCTTATCATATACGGAGTACTCCGTAGTACTGTATTTGTCTTTGAAGTCCATCAATAATCAAACTAGGAAAAAATAGTACATAGAAACAAGTTTTAATAAAAACATTAACACGTTTTCACTTTATGTACCTTATATAATGCAAATAGATGTTGATTTCTTTCTTTCACACAACAAGATTCTTTTCCAATGCCACTTTATAAAACACACTTAACTTACCGCGTGTGCTTTGATTTTGGATCCCTTTATTACCCAAAAAAAAGGCCTTTTACTTTGACATAATTTGAAGTTGAAAGTGCAGTTAGTATTTTGTTTATTTGGCATAAATTTTTGTATTTAATAATTACAAATTTCGGTAAACACCATCACATATTTTAGAGCACAAGTCAGTGCATGGTTAGCACAAAGAAATTGGAATAACCATGGCACCAATTCCGCATCCACTTATTGTGCTTCTTCATCCGTTTCTGTATCGTTTACTGGAACTGGTAGATATATTGTTTCCCTTTGTTGGCAGAGCTGGCTAAAAGTCAAAGCGGGAGGAGAGTGACTCCAAAGTGTGATGTTTATAGTTTCGGAGTTGTGGCACTGGAAATTATGATGGGAAAACAACCAGGAGACCTCCTTCTATACTCAATACGGTTATACCATTATATCAATGAACAATAATCGGGGAGGAATCTAACTGATAGATTGGTGCTGGCAATCAGAGTATCCTTGCTCTGCACAGGTCTAAAACCCGAGTCCGGACCCACAATGCATCAAGTGGCAAAAACTTTTTCATCCCTTTTGAAAGCGTCCTTTCCCGATCTTTTCAGTTTTCAAGACTGCTTAACTACTACGGAGTAGTATTTACTGGAATAATGTTGTTTTACAGGTATTTGGTTCAGTCCCTATGCATATTGGAATTGGTTACTTGATTTATAATGACGGAATCTTTTTAAGTAGTTTTTGCTGTATAGTTCTATGCTGTATTTGTTTATTGAGATAGAGGGATTATATAAAGAAGTTCAAGGTATTCTTTATTATCAAACTTCAAATCCAGGGCTGGCCCTTGAGGCGGATGCAACTTACAAGAGGTGGTCGCCTAGAGCCCCTATTCGGTAAGGCTCCGAAAAAAATATAATTATGGTCGGTATTATTTGAGATTATTTTTGAGTAAATTGCATCTATCATCCCTAACCTTTGATAAATGTTTCATTCCCTAATCTTTGTTTTGTTCCATTATCATCCTCCTGTCAAATTTACAGTTAGCTTATATGGTGAATGGTCCTTCTCTGTTCATTTCATATGGCATGGGGATATCATAGGTGAATGACATCATGGCATGCAAGTGTTAATTAAACAGCATGAGAACATGTTGTTTAATTTTATAAAAGTAATTAAAACTGAATTTAAAAATCACATACTATAAATAAGAAGGAAAAAAGGTGGCTGATAAAATTCGATCAAAATTGAGATGTGACCTTGCACTTATATTTCCATGAGACGTGACCTTGCACATATTTTCCAGTCAATTATTGTTTGAAATTTTGGAAAAATCGAGTTGACTCAGACTCGAAGTCTCTTTGTCAATAAACATACCACAAGGGGATTTTAAGATAACACCATTAACAAACAAGTTCATGTTGATAGCCCAAGCAAATCAATTAGCCCAACCATGGCATCCACTCCTCATCCTCTTGTTGCCCATCTTCTCATTTGCCTTTTGCTGTCTGTAGAAAGCACATCTTCAGCTATAACAGAGGCAGAGGCACTCATCCAGTGGAAAAAGACCTGGTCTTTTTCTTCCAATTACCTTTCTTCATGGAAAGACTCCAAACTTGCTGCTGTCTGTGAGTGGAGGGGCATCCGATGCAGTTCATCTGGTACCATCTCTGAGATCAACCTCTCTGGTATAGATCTAGACGGAACTCTTGACCAATTCAACTTCTCTGCATTTCCCAACCTCAAAAGGCTAAACCTCGGCAACAACTTTCTCACTGGCAGCATTCCATCGGAGATGGGCCAGTTAACCCAACTCCAGTACTTGGACTTGCACAACAATTACAACCTTGCGGGCATTATTCCTTACCAGATTAGCCATCTGCCCAAGTTAAGGTACTTGGACGTTGGAGGTAACTACCTAGCATCTCGTAAAACAGAAAATAACTATTTAGTAACCGTGGATTGGTCCAAGTTTGTTCCCATGCCACTTCTAACCCATCTCAGCTTAGCTCTGAATAGTTTAAGCTCAGAGTTTCCACCTTTCATACTTGCTTCCAACATATTGCGTTACCTTGACTTGTCACAAAACTCGTTTCATGGACTGATCCCACAGGCTATGTATACCAATCTTTCAAGTCTAGAGCTCCTCAGTCTTAACGCAAATTTTTTTGAAGGATCCATTTCCTCTTCGATAGGCCATATAAAGAATCTGCAACATCTTGATCTTAGTCGAAACATGTTCAACTCTACCATTCCCCCAGAGCTTGGCTTGTGCACTAACCTTCCTTACCTTGCTCTAGCTCTAAATTCATTAACTGGGGAGCTGCCGGAGTCGTTGAGCAACCTTGGGAAGATATCTAAGTTTGGCTTAAGCAAAAATGCTCTCTCAGGGGAGATCTCACCTGATTTCTTGGGCAATTGGACTCAACTTATTGTTTTACAACTTCAGTACAATCAGTTCAGTGGAACCATCCCTCATGAAATAGGCCTCTTGACAAAGCTGGAGTATCTTTATCTTCGCAACAACAGCTTCGTTGGCTCAATCCCCACAGAGATTGGGAACCTCACGGAATTGTTAGTGTTAGATCTTTCAAGCAATCACCTCACAGGTTCTTTTCCTCCAAGCATATGCAACCTTCCAAACCTTCTGGCCCTCGAGCTTTTCACCAATAATCTTTCCGGAGTACTGCCGCCGGAAGTTGGGAATCTCATAAACTTGGTAATACTTGGTCTTCACTTCAATCAATTCCAAGGAGAGCTCCCCAGCAACATATCCAACCTTACCAATTTAGAGTCACTATCTCTCATGAGTAACAACTTCTCTGGCATCATCCCACAGGATCTCGGAAGGTATAGCCCTTGGCTTTTCATGGTTAGGTTCTCCGATAACAGATTTTCAGGTCAACTACCACCACATCTTTGCAGTGGTCATGCACTCGAAGAGTTAGAAGTCAATAAGAACAACTTCACTGGGCCTATTCCAGATTGCTTAAGGAACTGTTCAGAACTAATGACAGTCCGGTTAGACAGTAACCAGTTTACGGGTAACATTTCCGAGTCATTTGAAATCCATCAAAACCTTTATTTTTTCAAAGCAAGTATGAACCACTTTGCTGGTGAAATTTCTCCCCAGTGGGCACGTTGTAGCAGTCTCACTATTTTGGAGTTGGATGGAAATAGAATTTCAGGCCAAATACCGGCGGAGCTTGGACAGTTGAGCAGATTAGAAACCCTAGCCCTCGATTCAAATCAGCTATCAGGGGATATCCCAATTGAGCTAGGACTTCTGGACTCTTTGGTTACAATGAATTTGAGCCGAAACCATTTGGTTGGGGAAGTCCCGGAGAGAATAGGTCAAATGGAAGTTCTTCAATATCTTGATCTGTCAGAGAATGACTTGAAAGGTTTGATTCCACAGAGGCTTGTCAATTGTACACAACTACTCACCTTGAATTTGTCACATAACCATCTCTCTGATACAATCCCGTCTCAGCTATCAAGTCTGGCCTTATTACAAGTCATTGATCTATCTTACAATGATCTGACTGGTCAAGTTCCGGGTGGGAATTTTCAAAATGGGATCTATACCGGGAACTCTGGTCTATGTGGCAATTTGGTTCATGGATTGCCTTCTTGTAAAACTAGATCAAGTTTCAAGAAAACCATAATCATCACAGCAGTCACAGTTCCAGTTGCTTGTATTATACTCCTTGCGACATATCTGGCTGTAATTTTAGCATGTCGGAAGAAATCAAAGAAGAGAATCACAAGTGAGGAGAACAGTATGTTGGAGGTGTGGAGTGGTGAGGCAAAATTCAAATTCCGCGAGATTATCAAGGCCACGGAAGAATTCAACGAGGGATACTGCATAGGTAAAGGCGGATTTGGCGGTGTATACAAAGCTGCACTGAGGAAAGGCCAGGTGTTTGCTGTCAAACAACTGATAGATACTTCTGAGTTCAGTGAACCCGTAAAAGAGTGGAGTTTTATAAATGAGGTTCGGACATTAACAAAAGTCAGGCACCGTAATGTCATCAAGCTGCACGGGTTTTGTTACTGGAGGAGAAGGATGTACCTCATGTATGACTATGTTGAGAATGGTAGTCTTGGGAAGATTTTACGTAGTAAGGACGGAGCAAAGGAGCTAAGTTGGGAAAGAAGACTGAAGATTGTACACGGATTGGCACATGCCCTCGCGTACCTGCATCATGATTGCTTCCCACCTATAGTTCACCGCGACGTATCCATCAACAACATCTTGCTGGATGATGAATTTGAGCCAAAACTTTCGGACTTTGGCACTGCAAGATTGATAAGCCCAGATACCTCCAACTGGACCTTAGTGGTTGGATCACTTGGTTACATGGCTCCAGGTAACAAGGCTGATACTACATCATTTCCTTGTCTTTATCTCAAATTGGTACAAACTGAGCATGACTATTGTTTCCCTTTGTTGATAGAGCTGGCTCAAACTATGAGAGTCACTCCAAAATGTGATGTTTATAGCTTCGGGGTTGTGGCCCTGGAAATTGTGATGGGAAAACACCCAGGAGACCTTTTGCAGTCTCTTCTACCATCATCATCATCAATGAACAATCATCAAGAGTTGCTTATGAGTGGTGTGTTGGATGATCGAATTCCCCCACCAGGGAGGAATCTATCAAATGGATTAATGCTGACAATCAGAGTATCTTTGCTCTGCACTGCTCCTAAACCCGAGCTCAGACCCACAATGCGTCAAGTGGAAAACGCTTTTTCATCCCGTTCAAAGGCATCCTTGGCTGAGCTTTTCAAGACCACTTAGCTACTAGTGAGTAGTATTTAGTGGAATAATATTGCTTTTTAGTGATTGGTAGCATAGCAACACCTCTATTTGGTTGAGCCTATGGAGGAGATTGTATACATGATTTATAATGGCATAATCTCTTCATAGTGTTTATGTTGTACGCCTGTGCAAGTACTTGTTTTTCATTAATGAGAGTCTAATAACAGAAACTCATTCACTATCTCTCTCTCACTCTCTCTCCTATGTGCCCTCATATCTTTCCTCTCTTTGTCATAGTTGGATTTTTTTGTTGATCTAAAGGCTGATTAGTTGGCGACAGATCTGCAACAAGCATAGATATGAGTGCTTCATGCTTTTGAGGAAAGCCTTGTTTGGATTCTTTAGAGTTCAATGCTAGAAATCGGATAATACAGGTGAGTTGTGCAGTTGGTTCCTTTAGAGTTCAATGCTAGAAATTTGATGATTGTTCTTGTATAAAGCCTTGTTTGGATTCTTTGTTGAATTTGGTGTTGTATTGTAACACATATGAGTGCTTAGTGACACAAGCACATTAGACCAAGACTTGGAGCCCAGCAAAGACAAAGGATAGAAGGCCCATAGGCCTCTTTAGTCTAGACGTTGTCCAGGTTCTAGAATAGAATAGAATCCCTAATGTGCCAGAGCTGCTATATAAATTCAGATTGTCATCTTCCTCATGGATGTATGAATGAATTAAAGGAAACAACTTTTCTCAGATCCCAAAATCGTTCCATGGTATCAGAGCCCCTGACCCACGTCACTAAGGCGCATCCATGGATGAAACACAATTAGCTGCAATTATTTCCCAAGTCCAAACGGCCATGGCCAATAACCCAAATCCCCAAAATCCCCTGCTACTCCTAGCTTCCATACCTTAAACACGGTGAAGCTTTCCACCGACAACTTCAATATTTGGGTGAGACAGGTCACCGCCTACCTCCGAGCCCAGAATCTCTTCCCCTTTGTTGATGGGACCACTCCCTGCCCAGAGCTTTCATCGGTAACAGCCCCTGCGCACGCCGAATGGCTCTCGAAGGATCAACTTGTGGTGGCGCTGCTATCTTCTTCCTTCACAGAAGCGGTGATGGTGCACACTTTGGAATGCACTACTTCAAAGGAAATTTGGGATCGTGTTCATGAGCTATATGCGGGGATTGTAGAAAGGCTAATTCCCCTTGAGTGGGGTTGCCATTGTATTCACTGTATTATATAGTACTTACATGAGGAGGTTACAAAAGAGATATGGAGAGATACACGGAGGATATGCAACGGGTATGAAGAGATATATACGGAGGATATATCTCAACTAATAACAATAATATCTCACTCTCTAACACCCTTCAATCCAAAATTGAATGTCCTTGGTGTCAAATGGGTCTTCAAGACCAAGCGGCACTCGGATGGCACAATTGAGCGACGCAAGGCGAGACTTGTAGCTAAGGGTTACCATCAACAAGAAGGGGTCGATTACCAGGAAACCTTTAGCCCCGTGGCAAAGCCCTCAACCATACGACTGTTGTTTTCTCTCGCAGCAATGAACGGTTGGTGTGTGCAGCAACTAGACGTTCAAAACGCCTTTCTTCACGGTACCCTAACGGAAGTGATAGCATGCATTTAGGTAGGCATAATAGGTTGCATTTAGCTTAGTTAAGATGCATTTCATTGATGGATAAAGCACGATTTGCATATTAGTTCTCTATGTTGTCGGAGTCGGAATCTACATGTTTTTATTGATTATTTCAGGTAACTGTGGATCCGAGGATGAGGCATGGGTTGATGAGGCATTATAAGAGAATTTCTAGTTGATCGGAGAAGCTTACATGAGGATCTCAAGAGGTCCTGAGAAGAAGAAGCGAACCTAAACGAAGAACAAGTCTGCAGAAGTTGTCGCAAGACATGTTGAACTTATTTTGCACTTTCTGGAGGCCTCGGTTGTCCGATTGACTATTATGACCATGCGTTGAAAAGCTCTTTCAGAGAACTACAACTTTCCCGTTGACAAGAAGAGCGAATTCATGATAGATTTTCCGTGAAAAGCCCCTGGCTGCGCCCGCAGCAATTTGCGGCGCCCGCCGCCAGTGCCCCCATCGACCTATCGGTGCCAGGTACGTTTTCTTCGTCTTGTTCCCCTTCTTCTCCTTCTTCCCCTCTTCCTCCTCCTTCTTCTTCTTCCTTACCTATGGAAACTCCAAAGCCGGTTCCACCATTTCCGGAAGCTCTGAAGGATACAAGAAGGTATGAGACCGATAAGGAGATTTTTGAGACGTTCAACAAGTGCGAGGTAAATATTCCTTTACTCAAATTGATTAAGAGCATTCCTAGATATGCTAAATTTTTGAAGGAATTGTGCACCATCAAGAAGAAGCAACGATTAAAAAAGAAGGAAAAGGTAAGTTTGAATGAAAATGTCTCTGCTATGTTGCAAAGGAAATTGCCTAAAAAATGTGGAGACCCAGGTATGTTTACAATTCCATGTGCAATTGGGAATACTAGATTCAAACAAGCCATGTTAGATCTAGGAGCCTCAATTAATGTTATTTCCTATAACATGTACATGTCTTTGGGTTTGGGTGCTTTGACTGAGACTGGGGTTACAGTGCAACTTGCTGATCGATCACAAATCAGGCCAAGAGGCGTTATTGAAGATGTTTTGGTTATAGTAGATGATTTGTTTTTCCCTGTTGATTTCTTTGTTTTAGATATGGAGCAGGGAGCCCCAGAAACACCCATTATACTAGGAAGACCATTCCTGAAAACTGCGAAAACGAAAATTGATTGTTGTGAAGGTTTATTGACTATGGAGTTTGATGGAAGAAAGATAGAATTCTCTCTCTTTAATCATGCTAAGCTTTCTCTTGAAAATTCTTTAGATATGCCTATTGCTGACAATATTGATCGCATCAATAATTTTCGTGATTTGTTAGAGACACCTAAGGAACATAGTTTATGGAAATTTAAACATCCTAATAAATTGAAACCTTTTGTGATTCCAGGACAACCCCCAGGCATAGCTCAAGGAGAAAAGCTAAGGGTAATGGATGAATGTTTGGACAGAAAGCTACACCTTCCAAGGGTGTCCGCATTTGTCAATGAAATGACAGGTGTAGGTGACCCTGGTGGAGGAACCTAGGCCAATCAAGGGCTATTACGTCGAGCCAACGACTTGAAACAAAGGCGCTTCTCGGGAGGCAACCCGAGGTAAGTTTTGTTTTTTTTTTCTTTTTCCTTTTCCTCTTCCTTCACCCTGATTATATTTTATTTACTTTTGTTGTCTTTACTGTTTCATTGAGGACAATGAAAACTTTAAGTGTGGGGGAGAGGAATTCTGTATATATAGTGCATATAGGAGATCATATTTAAATTTCTGCACCATGTTTAATTTATTTCATTTTTTTTATTAATTTCTTGTTTATTTTCGTAATTAAAAAAAATCGAAAATCCCAAAAAGAAGCATGCATTGCATACATATGTGTTATTCAAACACCCATCTAGCTTAGTTTGTCCTCTTATTTAAATTTCAAGCATGATCATATAAATCCCATGGAGTTTTGGATGTTTTGGCCTTGTCTATATTTGTTTTTTGTGAAACATGAGCTAGCAAATATAATTGAGCATGTATGATTGAGCTAAAGTATGATTGAAGTCGTAAAAACATGACCCTGTGAGAATGTTTGGCCTTATTTGAATTCCATTGCTCAGTTGTGTAAATTACTCTCCTAGTGTTGCTACCTCTTGGGATTGACTGCAGTATCTAATTTTAAAGACTGATGCACATGTTTGATTGCTTGCGGAGTTTATGTTTATATTTTGAGTCTTTTGTTTGGATTTGTGAATATTTAGTGAATAAGGTGGCAATGGTTGATGCACTTAGTAACCGGATCTATGCATGACACCCATGGGTATGATTCGCGCAAAAAGGTGTTGAAAACTATCCACTGGGAAAGAAAGCTTGATCATTGAGTAACCATGTTCATTCATGACACCCATGTTTGCAACTTGCGTCAAAAAATGTTCAAGTGGATTTCATTTTAGAAGGTTAAGGTGTTGATAGACCGGGGCCATTCATGACACCCATGTTTGCGCTTCACGTAAGTAAAGCACCAAGAAAAAAAAAGGAGAAAAGAAAACAAAAGAAAAAGAAAAAAAAGTGTTGCATTTTATTTTCTTTATTGTGTCCCGCAAGTAATGACATTTCGGTAGAGAATTGGTGATATGGTGGTCAATGTCTATGAGCTTAGTGTATGATTGGTTTGAGTTGAGAGTTGTAGCTTAAAGCCTAAACACATGAGTGAAACACATATTTCTGGTGAGGTTGGATGATGTCTACTTCTAAGCTTTGATCACTGAAATACATGCTATGACGTTTGTTTGCTTGGTTTATGTTTTCACCTGATATGATGTTGCTTTTTGATGAGGTTGAAACTTGAAGGGATTTCCTGTGGGATACATTGATTTATGTTCATTCTATCATTGCTTGAGGACAAGCAAAAGTTAAGTGTGGGGGAGTTTGATAGCATGCATTTAGGTAGACATAATAGGTTGCATTTAGCTTAGTTAATATGCATTTCATTGATGGATTAAGCACGATTTGCATATTAGTTCTCTATGTTGTCGGAGTCGGAATCTACATGCTTTTATTGATTATTTCAGGTAACTGTGGATCCGAGGATGAGGCATGGGTTGATGACGCATTATAAGAGAATGTCTAGTTGATCGGAGAAGCTTACATGAGGATCTCAAGAGGTCCTGAGAAGAAGAAGCGAACCTAAACGAAGAACAAGTCTGCAGAAGTTGTCGCAAGACATGCTGAACTTGTTTTGCACTTTCTGGAGGCCTCGGTTGTCCGATTGACTATTATGACCATGCGTTGGAAAGCTCTTTCAGAGAACTACAACTTTCTTGTTGACAAGAAGAGCGAATTCATGATAGATTTTCCGTGAAAAGTCCCTGGCTGCGGCCGCAGCAACCTTGCGGCGCCCGCGGCCAATCAACTTGCAAAGGGTTGGAGGAAACAGTGTGCGGCGGGTGCAGCACCTATGCTGCGCCCGCAGCATTGGTCATCAGCGTTAATTCAGAACTTATTTATTTCTTTCATGGCCGACTTTGATGTTTTAAAAGGCCAAGTTTTATGTTATTTTCAGAACTTCTATTCTATTCTATTCATCAGACACTTTAGAGATTTTGAGCGATGTCTTCCATGAGGAAATAAACTCATCTATTCTGCCTGCAATTTGAAGCTTTATTCGGATTGATTGTGAGTTTCTAATTCTCGTTCCTTGTTTTCTATATTTGAATGCTTCAACTTCTTTGTGCTTGATTGTTTATTATTTTGTTCTATCTTGTCTGGCCAACTTGTTAGATCAATTCAATTGCTAAGGTTTTGTAGATTCCTGGTTGTGAACTTTAACCTAAGTGGCAAACTTGTTCCTTTAGGGATGGTTGAACTAATTGAATAAGTAGGAAGTTGAATGTGTTGTTAAATCTTTTTTTAGGGACTGCAAATACCTTGGCTAATCTCTGAACTTAAAGCTATCAATTGGGTTAAATCCTTCTTTAGGGACTGTTCGATTGATAAGGGTTGCTAGGACTGGTTGGACTAGTAACTATATTAGGTCGGGATAAGGGCATTCACAGGAAACTTAATAGGACGAGAAGAAGTTACAAGGATCGCTTCAATCCAATAAAGTGAAAAATTGTAAGTAGAATTGCTTCTCCTAATTGTCTGAAATACAATTATTTACTTTTGTTTGCTTCAATCCGCTTTGATAAAAAGCGGAACTTTCACACTCAAAAAACCCCCTCTTTGGTTACTTAATTGGCATCTAAATCACACTTGAATAGTAATTTCCCTGTGGGATCGACCTCTTGCTTATTGCTATACTAGTTATAGGTTTGAGTTTACTTTGACGGGATCAACGACAGGTTTTCCCTCCGTCAGGAAGATGTGTTCGTCTCGCAACCTCCAGGTTTCATCAATCCTCTCTTCCCGTATCATGTTTGTAAACTTCGTAAATCCCTCTATGGCTTGAAACAGGCTCCCAGAGCCTGGTTTGCCGAACTTAGCAATGCCTTAATCCAATTTGGTTTCACCCCTTCTCAAGCAGATTACTCCCTTTTTTCATATCGCCAAGGGTCCGATTTTGTTTTTGTGCTAGTGTACGTTGATGATCTTCTTGTATTTGCAAGCTCTCCTCACCTCTCTTCCAAGTTCATTGCAGCTATGTCTCGCAGGTTCCCTGTAAAGGACTTGGGTCCTGCTACTTTCTTTCTGGGCGTTGAAGTTACTAGAGACTCCTCCGGTTTTAATTTGTGTCAATCGAAGCACATTAAAGACCTTGTTCACCGGGCTGGGATGGGCTCCTGCAAACCAGTTTCCACTCCAATGGCGACTTCCGTTGATGATCTCTCCTCGGCCCCTGCTTTCGACAATCCTCAATTATTTCGAAGCATTGTTGGCAGTCTACAATACCTACAATTCACTCGCCCGGATGTTGCCTTTGCTGTCAACCAAGTCTCCCAGTTTATGCACCGTCCATCGACCCTCCATTGGCAAGCTGTTAAGCGAATTATCAGATATCTCAGTGCCACTGCGCATCTACAGCTTCACATTGCTGCTCATCGTGATCACCGGCTCTCGGCATACTCAGATGCAAATTGGGGTGGCAATCACAAGGAACGACGATCGGTTAGCGCTTATTGTGTTTTTCATGGTTCGAACCTCATTTCCTGGTCCACAAAGAAGCAATCAACAATCTCTCGATCATCCACCGAAGCTGAGTATCGAGCCCTTGCCAATGCCACTTGTGAGATCATTTGGCTCCAGATTTTGCTGGCTGATCTCCGAATCTCTCTTCCACATTCACCTACCTTGTGGTGTGATAATATTGGGGCCACGTATCTCGCCGTCAACCCAGTCCTACACCACCGCATCAAGCATTTGTCTCTGGACTACCATTTCGTTCGCGAACGTGTCGCCAACAAGTCTCTTCGTGTGGCCTTTGTTTCCTCTAAGGATCAGGTAGCAGACATGCTCACCAAGCCACTGTCAACCACTGCATTCGTCACCAATCGCTCCTCCCTCTGTTTACACCAGCTCGGATCGAGGGGGTAGTGACACAAGCCCATTAGACCAAGACTTGGATCCCAGCAAAGACAAAGGATAGAAGGCCCATAGGCCTCTTTAGTCTAGACGTTGTCCAGGTTCTAGAATAGAATAGAATCCCTAATGTGCCAGAGCTGCTATATAAATTCAGATTGTCATCTTCCTCATGGATGTATGAATGAATTAAAGGAAACAACTTTTCTCAGATCCCAAAATCATTCCAGTGCTTCATGCTACTGAGGAAAAGTTGATTGATAGAGATGAGGATATTTGTTGCATCAGTTAAAAATGAATTTGTCTCCACTTGTCCAAGAGAGCATTACAGTAGAGTGAATAAAATTTGCAGTATGCTCTAGGATTAGATTGTGCAGGGATTGAATCAGAGGTTTGGGACCTTTGGGCTTTGGCGTATCAAGGTTGACTCTATGAAGAGAAGGTGCATTTTACTTCCATATCCAAGTGTTTTACTTGAATCCCTGCATGTCTGTAGCTGTTTGCTTTCTCTGTAGGCAGAGTTGGCTAAAACAAGGGGATTATCAACTCTGGTTCAAACAAGGGAAAGATGTCAATTCCAGTTCAATGATAACAATTTTGCACTTTTTATATGCCAATATATGTTGATTTCTTTCTTTCACACAACAGGGGTCGTTTCCAAAGTCATTTTGTGAATTCTAGTGTTAAACGCGTTTAGCTTTTTAAAGCCGGTGCTTGGTTTTGGACCCCTAAAAAGACCTTTTGCCCTGATATGATTTGAAGTTGCAAGTGCAGTAAGTACTTAGTATTTTACTAGTTTGGCAGGAATTTTTGTATTTAGTTCGTAGTACTCACTGATTTTGGTAAACACCATTACAAATTCTAGAGCAGAAGCCAGTGCATAAGGTATTGGCACCTAAAGTTTGTCGTGAAGCTTAAGAAGGAAGATGTCTACCTTATGCAGGACTGCATAAGGTATTGGCACTTGCACTTCCAAACCTGCATAATGATTGTTTCCCACATGTACTTTAATCGGAGATTAGAAACCTTTGGCAAATCAAGGTTGCTATATGCTTGGATACATCCAACTAGACCTCAACGACTGCTGGATTAGATGGTCATATCGTTCCAGGTAAGGTGATGTCTACTGTACTTATAATCAGTTAAACGTATATATTTACTGACATTATTGGCTCAGTTGATAAGGAGGGATTGCTTTTTGTCCAAAGGGTGTGGTTCAATTCCTGCTACCAACAAAACATAACAAAATGTCGATTCAAGTAAAACATTAACACGTTTTCACTTTACGTACTTTATATAATGCAAATAGGTGTTGATTTCTTTCTTTCACACAACAAGAGTCATTTCCAATGCCGCTTTATAAAACACACTTAACTTAAAGCGTGTGCTTTGATTTTGGACCCCTTTATTACCCAAAAAAAGGCCTTTTACTTTGACAGAATTTGAAGTTGGAAGTGCAGTTAGTGTTTTGTTTATTTGGCAGAAATTATTGTATTTAGTAATTGCAAATTTCGGTAAACACCATTACAAATTCTAGAGCACAAGTGAGTGCATGGTTAGCACAAAGAAATTACTGGAATAATATTGCTTTTCTTTTTCCAGATATTGATAACAGCACAGCACCTATGTATTTGGTTCAGTCTCCATGGACTGATATTGGTAAAAATGATTGAATTAGTATAACAAATATTATTTATCGATATCGAGACTGATATCTTATATCTAGGTGTTGAGATATATCAAACAATCTAGTGAAAATGAAATAAGATGTACTTTATGGGCATAATTTAACATTTAAAATACAAAACATGTTCAACTTTTAAATCAATAACTACATTTTTTTATTGATGAGGTAAAATCACATATCAAGAGAATGTAAGGATGTAAGGCCTTGGTTGATGAAAGCCAAAACTCGAGAATCCTGAGTTTGGTAAGGTCTTACCAAAAGGCTCAAGATGTTAGGTTGTTTCTACTGGACTTGGAAATGGTTTAGGGTAAATGGGCATATTTATTAAACGGGCCTAATTTACTCTAACCCAAACCGAGATCCATTTATTCAAGAGCCATTCCGGTTGGACTTGGGCTTAAGAATGTATTGGGCCTAATTTTGTTTTGGGCTCGTATTTTGTGTTTGGATTTGTTCGGACTTAAACTTTCTATCTAAAATCCTATTGCATATCTCTACTAGTTTTGTTAAGGTTTTGAAGGGATTTGAACATATCCTAAACGTCCAACGATCTCCTAAGTTCTCCAGATCTTTGATACGGTCTCACATATCAAGAGAAGGTTCTGGATTGGCCAAAGATTTCTCCCAGAAGTTTGGTGTAAACGTTTCTGTTCAAACGTTCGAATTTCAAATCTGTCGCTGACTTATTTAAAGAAAAAGAAGACGTCTGCAGTACACACACATCTACAACGCTCATCATCTCCTGCAGTCAAGTCTTCTTCAATCGATCGATCTCACACAGCTCCCCTTGCTAAGAGTTTGTATTTACTTTGAGTGTGTGTGAGATTTCATTACGCTTTATAATACAATTCATCTAGGTTATACTAAGGGTTCCTTTACCCAAACGTATAGGGTACTTCGGTATCCATAGGTGCTTTGTTTCACTAGTGAGCTTGTGTTGCTATATAGTAAGGTAGTCTAGAAGTGGGTAAGTCTTCTAGAGGTTATATCTAGATCTCATAAGGCAAAGTGAAATAAAGTGTGTTGAATCCTACGGGTTGGATAACCCTAGGCGGGTACGTAGGCGGTTGTGTCGAACCTCGTTAACAAGTATCGTGTGCTTTACATTCCTGCTTGTTTTACTTTTGCTTATCGCTTGTTTTCTATCTTTGCTAATCGGTTCTTTCTTCTCAGATAAGGTCTTACAGCTGGTGGTAAGGTCTTACTGTTTCGTTTTGCGAAAAAGTTTATATACTCTATCCACCCCCCCCCCCCCCCCTTATAGAGTATTTGCGTGCTTCTTTTGTGCCTATTCCACACTTCAATTGATATCATAGCCTAACTCACGTCTTTAGATTTTACTATCTGTGAGAACTAACAATGGCAGGCGAAGGTCAAGGCGGCTTCGGTCCAGGAATATCTATCTCTCGTACACCTCTCTTCGCTGGGGACAATTTTATGCACTGGAAATCTCTGATGAAAATGTTCATCATTGATCGGGATCTAGAGCTCTGGCATATCATTACGCGAGGGCCAAATGTTCCCAAGAAGGATGGACCGAATGGAACAAAGCTAGACAAGACAAAGGACGAATTCGACCAAACGGATCTGGAGAGAACAACCAAGAATAACAAAGCAGTTCATGCACTATACTGTGGGATGAGTACTGATGAATTCAATCGAATTTCTTCTTGCAAGTCAACAAAAGAAATTTGGGATAAATTGGTCGTGACCTATGAAGGAACTAGTCAGGTCAAAGAATCCAAAATCAGTATCTACCTTAGACAATATGAATTGTTTAAGATGAAGTCTGATGAGTCTGTGAAAGTAATGTTCACCCATTTTACGGAGATCATTAACAATCTTGACTCTTTGGGAAAAAATTCCAAAATGAAGAGAAAGTTAGAAAGATACTTCGATGTCTTCCCAAATCTAAATGGGGTCCTAAGGTGACCGCCATTGAAGAAGCTCAAGACCTTAGCACGCTAGCTATTGACGATCTGTTAGAAAAATTGATCACCCATGAAATGATCCTCAATGAGGACGATGGGGAGCCTTCCACAAATGTCAAAAACTTAGCGCTGAAGGTTAAGAAAGAAGAATCTCCTGAAGATTCCGAGAATGAAGAAGAGGAAGATCCTTTTGCTCTTGTAACAAGGGGATTGGCTCGCATTCTCAAAATGAAGAAGCAATTTTCCAATAAGGAATTTGGAGGGTCATCAAGGAACCAAGGTAAGTCTTCTACCCCTTCCAAAAGAAACCGAGTTCTAACATATTATGAATGTGGTGAAACAGATCACCTTGTTAAGGAGTGCCCTCTCAAGAAACGCAATAAGGCCAAAAGGAAAGAGTCCAACAAGAAAGTCATGGCAGCTTGGAGTGACTCAGATGCGTCAAGCGACTCGGACTCTAAAGAAGAACAAGCCAACCTATGTCTCATGGCAAAGGGCGATGATAAAGATCAACATCTGAATGGAATGGTAAGAAACCTTCTTTCTAGTTCCAAAGCCGTTTTGTCTGAATTTCTCAAAAACATGATTTCAAATGAGGAAAGCTACAACAGAGAAATCAGCAGCCTACAAGAGAAGGTATTGGGTCAAGAAACTTGCATAAGAAGGCTGTCACATAAATTGCAAGATCTTGACAACCAGAATTCAGACCTTATCAATGAAGGTAAGACCTTACGATCGGAAATTTCCGAACTTAAGGAAAAACTTTCAACTCTCACTGATCAGAACACTGATCTTGAGAAAGAAAAGGTGAAGCTGTCTGAAAAATGTCAAGATCAACAAAAAGCCTTAGTGCAATTCACAAGATCCAAAGCCACTCTTGATAGGATGCTTGGAGAACAACAACTTTCTTTAAATCGAAATGGTATAGGTTATAACAAGAACTTTCCTGTTAAGCCTACTACCAAGTTCGTTAAAGCAAAAGGGAGTTGGAGGTCTCCTACGTGTTTCTTTTGTTGCAAAAAGGGTCATGTAAAGGAGACGTGTCCTTACAGGAGAACAGATCATTACATCATCTGAAACACATATCTAGTACGCTTAAATGAACGGATAAGGCAAGTTTGGGTCCCTAAGGGAACAAGGTTACCAAATATGGTATACCCCCACAACGGATCCAAATCGGTCTATTGGTCAAGCCGGAAAGGTTGATTTTTTGTTTTACAGGATATCACCAAGACTAAGGATCATAAATGGATTATGGATAGCGGTTGCTCTAGGCATATGAGTGGAAAAGAATCTCTTTTTCATCATCTAAGGAAGCAATCCAGCGGTACTATAACTCTTGGTGATAAAGGAAAGTGTAATATCGTCGGTATTGGTAACATTGGTGTTGATCCCAATAATTTCATTAAAGATGTATATCTTGTTGATGGTCTTAAATATAATCTTCGTAGTGTTTCCCAGCTTTGTGATAAAGGCAATCGTGTAAGCTTTAACAAGGAGAAGTGCATCGTTCAAGATGAAGAGACAGGAGATGTGGTTCTTACGACATATAGAGACTCTAATATCTATGCTCTTAATATAGATCGAATTCCAGCCTCCAATATGAAATGTCTCAAGGCCTTATCAGAAGATCCAAGAGTGTGGCACAGGCGACTTGGGCATATCAGTCTGCATTCTCTTGGAAAGCTACTGTCTAAGGGTCTTGTCCGAGGACTTCCGAATCTGAACTTTAAAGTTGATGATCTATGCAATGCTTTCTCAAGAGGAAAACACACTCGTAGCTCTTTCAAGAAAAAGAAGGTCATTAGTACTACTAGACCTTTAGAATTATTACACATGGATCTATACGGACCTATGCATGTCAAATCTCCCAAAGGTAAACAATACATTCTTGTAGTTGTTGATGATTATTCACGATTTACTTGAGTTTTCTTTCTTAAGGATAAATCAGAAACTCTGTTTTACTTTTCAAAACTTTGTAAGGAGTTACAAACATTAAAAAACCTACCCATCGTTTCTATTAGAAGTGATCATGGTAGAGAATTTGATCAATTAAACTTTGACTTATTTTGTGCGAAATATGGTATTTCTCACAATTTTTCAGCTCCAAGGACACCTCAACAGAACGGGGTGGTGGAATGGAAAAACCGCCCCCTAGAGGAGATGTCAAGGACTATGCTATTAGGGAATAACCTGCCCAAGTCATACTGGGTAGAGGCTGTAAATACAGCTAACTATATTCTCAATAGATGTTTAATTCGATCAATTTTAAAGAAAACTCCTTATGAGCTTTTCAAAGGAAGAAAACCAAGTATATCTTTTTTTAAACCATTTGGATGTACATGTTATGTACATAACAATGGGAAGGATAATCTTGGGAAATTTGATGCACGCAGTGACGAAGGTATATTTCTTGGATATTCGACTCAAAGCAAGGCTTATCGAATATTCAATAAACGTACCAAAATAGTCGAGGAAAACATAATGTGTTATTTGATGAAAGTGATAACGGTACCTTGAGTGAAGGATTTGCAGATTCTAACTTAAACACTTATGAGGACTATGAGTCGGAAGGAGAAGGCAATAATCAAGTAAAGAGCAAATCAAGAAATATGCAGAAGCCATTTCAAGATCTTACTGAGCTATCACAAGGCCCTGGAACTCAGTCTCAAGGCCTTACCGATGAAGCCAGTCTCGAAAATGAAATTCCTCCTGAACCTCTTGAACCATATCCCACAAGTCCTCCTGAACCTCAGGAGCCTGAATCTTCTGCCCATGAAGCTTCAACTTCCAATCAAGGATCAGCTCGAAGGAAATTCAAACATGCTTCTTCTCACTTCTTGGCAGAAATTATTTAGGATCCTTCATCGGGTATTCAAACTCGCTCCAATCTTAGAAACTTGTGTGCATTTCACGCGTTTGTTTCTCTTACAGAACTAAAGAAATACACCGAAGCTCTCAAGGAACCAGATTGGATCATAGCTATGCAAAATGAACTCAACGAGTTTGAACGCAATAAAGTATGGAATCTTGCGGCTAAGCCGAAGGGAAAGTCGATTATTGGAACGCGATGGGTATTTCGAAACAAGATAGACAAAGGAGGCAATATTATCCGAAACAAGGCACGACTAGTTGCACAAGGATATAATCAAGAAGAAGGTATTGACTACGAGGAGACTTTTTCTCCTGTAGCCGGACTCGAAGCCATTCGTATGCTTCTTGCCTTTGCATCCTTCATGAATATCAAGCTTTATCAAATGGATGTAAAGTGTGCCTTTCTTAATGGGTTTTTTGGATGAAGAAGTTTATGTTGCTCAACCTCTAGGCTTTGAAAACGATGAATTTCCAGAGCATGTTTTCAAGCTTGACAAAGCTATGTACGGTTTAAAACAAGCCCCGAGGGCTTGGTACGAGCGGCTTTCTAAATATCTCTTGGAAAACGATTTTAAAAGAGGATTGATTGACAAAACTCTCTTCATCAAAACTCATGGAAAGGATATACTTGTCGTCCAAATTTATGTTGATGATATTCTTTTTGGGGCTACTAACGATTCTTTGTGCAAGGAATTCTCTAACATTATGTGCAAGGAGTTTGAGATGAGCATGATGGGAGAGTTGAGTTTCTTTCTCGGCCTTCACGTACATCAAAGTTCTAAAGGCATATTCCTTAATCAAAGGAAGTATACACGAGAGCTACTCAAGAAATACAAGATGATTGATTCCAAGGTGGCAAAAACTCCTATGAGTTCCACACTGTCTCTAAATCAAGATCTTACCGGCAAAGAGGTAAATCAGAATGAATATCGAGGTATGATCGGCTCTCTCCTATATCTCACTGCTAGCAGACCTGACATTATGTTCAGCGTTTGTATGTGTGCAAGATTCCAAGCTAATCCAAAGGAATCACATCTGATCGCGGTAAAGAGGATCTTGAGATATCTTAATGGTACTAGAGATCTCGGATTATGGTACCCACATCAAACAAGCTTTGATCTTATCGGATTCTCCGATGCTGATTTTGCAGGGTATAAAGTGGATAGAAAGAGCACCTCATGGTGTTGTCAATTTCTTGGGGCATCCCTTATAAGTTGGCATTCCAAGAAGCAAAATTCAGTAGCGCTTTCAACAACCGAAGCTGAATATATTACAGCTGGAGCATGTTGTTCGCAAGTCTTATGGATTGCACAACAACTCCAAGATCTTGGAATCAATTATAAGGGCATTCCCATCAAATGTGATAACACCAGTGCTATTTCTATCTCTAAAAACCTTGTACAACACTCAATAACGAAGCACATTGATGTGAGACACCACTTCATTCGAGATCATGTTGAAAAAGGAGATGTGTCATTGAGATTCATTTCTACTGAGCTTCAACTTGCGGATATCTTTACGAAACCTCTACTCGAAGACAGATTTAATTTCATCCGATTAGAACTTGGAATGCTTAATAAGGAAGCATCGATGTAGGGGGAGCAATCGTATCTTATGATATTAGTATTATCTCCTACATCAAGATCTTGAATTAAAATGTAATGTCTTACTTTGGAATAGTTTGACGTTAAATTTAAATTTCAAATACAAAATTTTTGGATCAAATCTTTTAGGTAATATCTCTTTAGATATTTACCCATAAGATCTTTTGGATGTTTTTAATTTTCCGGATTTTCTTCAAAGGATAAAATTGTTTTTACCCATATCCCTTGTATTTATCATTTCTTGAAAAGTGGTTAAATTTTTAAAATGAAGAAGATTTGGCCGGATTCTTCGTACGGGATTTAGAAGCTCAAAAGTCTCTTCCCTATTTATATCCGATCTTCCATCAGTCACATCCCACGCCCTCTTCTCTCTCTCTCTCTCTCTCTCTCTCTCTCTCTCTCTCTCTCTCTCTTTTCTCTCTGTTTTCATCCCTTCCTAAGACCACTCAAGTACTTCCCCCTCACCATGGCTCCGAAGAAACTCTCCTCACCTCCCACTACTAGATCTGGAGCAAAGCGTCACTGTCCCTCCGATTACAAGGACAAAGGAGTAGCAATCGACGACGACTTCAAGGGGAAAGCTCTTCTCCGGCAACTGGAAACCTCCTCAGAGAGTGAGGATGAAGGGACTCGCCCCCACCGGATCGAAGATAATCAAACGGGAGCCCCGCTATCCCTCTCACAATCATTCGCGCCAAGTGAACCCCCGTGCTCCAAAGAAGGCACCTCGTCAACACCATCTTCAGGTTCCGATTCCACACGAGGTATTTTCCGATGTCCCTCACTGCTGGTTTATTAATCATACGACATCCGGAATGTGGAAGGACGGGTTCGTTCATCGACCCATTAACTTCTGTGAGCATGTGGATCTAGAATTTCTAGAATCCACAAAACTCTCTTGTGTCAATTTATTGAAGAACTCACATATCTGGTCCTTTCTCAACCCCAGAACCATAACTTATCCTCGCCTGACCAGGCTGTTCTTTGTCAACCTTACTGCTAGCCGAGAACAGGGGGTTCTTACTCTCTCTTCTCAGGTAAAGCAGCGCCAGATCACCCTTACTCGCTCCTCCTTAGCTCTCATTCTCGGCACCCCTGAAACCATCAACACTAGCTCTCATCCTACCAAAGCCTACTGTATCTACAAAGGCCAAAAAGAACTCTTTGTTCGTCGCTCTACCTCTGCTGAAACCTCTAAGTCTAAGCCTAAGCACACCCATAACGTCCTATCTCTTGAGGCTAAAATGGTCTTTACCATTCTCGTTAGATGTGTCCTGCCAAGGAAGAATTCTCGCGAGCTTGTCACCGACAACTTGCTGCACTATCTTTACCTGATTATGGCAGGCCATGAGTTGGATATCCCCGATCTCATCCTTACCTACATGCTCCACACTATCAACACTCCCCTGACTGCACCTCTCCCCTATGCCAATTTTCTTCCCAAGATTTTTGAGTTCTTCAATATTGACGTTCTAGGAGAGGAATTTGTGTCTCACACCGGTCGTATCGATAAAGATTGCTGGAAGCGCCTTGGGGTTGAACGAACTCTAGCGGGTGGCTGGATTCTGAAACCCCCTTCTCAGGCTCAAGGGGACTCAGTGAAATTGGAGGAAAAGATCGAGATTCTAGAAGCTGAGGTTGATTCTTTGAGGAAGGACGTCAACGCTGCCAGAGCAGACATCGTCGATTGCCAGGACGACAACCACCTGCAGATTAGGATTTTAAATGAAAAGCTGAATCAGCTCTTCATGCTTTGTGGCTTGAATTACCGTGCAACCACTTCAATCTTGCCAATGGATGCCGATGCAGTGAAGCATGTTGAGGAAACGACAAAGAACGTTATCCTCAATTGCGAGCGCAAGGTGACCAATAGCCCTATCCTACGACCTCTCTTCCCAGAGCCAAACGTTTTCACCGTCGAGGAGTATGGTATAGTGAAGAAGTGGCGGGACGAAGAGGCTAGGAGACAAGCCAAGATGTGGGGAAATTTCCATGTGAAGAATGCGAAAGATCGTTGGCGTGAGAAGATCTACAGAGGTCGCCCAGATGAAGATGGAGTTCCTCCGAAGTATGGACAATGGTACGAAGAGGATGTGGTGGTCCTCTCTGATGACGAGTAATGGTGCTTGTGGTTCTGTTTCTTGCGCTGGTCTTGAAAACTCTTTCTATTTCTTTTTAAACTGGCTAGGTTTTGAACAATTTCTCTTCCCTTCTTGTTGAAAGAAAAAAAAGGGGAGATCTTCTAGTTTTATTATGGTTTTTAGGTGAACTTCGTAAGGCCTTACTTTTGGTTTGCAAGGTCTTACTGCTTTTGGTGTGTGGTGTTTTAAAAACTGATCCAACATGCTATAATATGCTTGCACTGTTATGTATATGGATTGTTGTATATTCTTGACAGGTGAACAAGTGCATAAGTTTTGTCTTTCATCAAGGGGGAGATTGTTAACTCCACCTTGATGATAAGATCTAACTAAAGGATGTAAGGCTTTGGTTGATGAAAGCCAAAACTCGGGAATCCTAAGTTTGGTAAGGTCTTACCAAAAGGCTCAAGATGTTAGGTTGTTTCTACTGGACTCGGAAATGGTTTAGGGAAAATGGGCATATTTATTAAACGGGCCTAATTTACTCTAACCCAAACCGAGATCCATTTATTCAAGAGTCATTCCGGTTGGACTTGGGCTTAAGAATGTATTGGGCCTAATTTTGTTTTGGGCTCGTATTTGGTGTTTGGATTTGTTCGGACTTAAACTTTCTATCTATAATCCTATTGCATATCTCTTCTAGCTTTGTTAAGATTTTGCAGGGATTTGAACATATCCTAAACGTCCAACGATCTCCTAAGTTCTCCAGATCTTTGATACGTTCTCACATATCAAGAGAAGGTTCTGGATTTGCCAAAGATTTCTCCCAGAAGTTCGGTGTAAACGTTTATGTTCAAACGTTCGAATTTCAAATCTGTCGCTAGCCTATTTAAAGAAAAAGAAGACGTCTGCAGTACACACACATCTACCACGCTCATCATCTCCTGTAGTCAAGTCTTCTTCAATCGATCAATCTTACACAGCTCCCCTTGCTAAGAGTTTGTATTTACTTTGAGTGTGTGTGAGGTTCCATTACGATTTATAGTACAATTCATCTAGGTTTTACTTTTGCTTATTGCTTGTTTTCTATCTTTGCTAATCGGTTCTTTCTTCTCAGATAAGGTCTTACAGCTGGTGGTAAGGTCTTATTATTTCGTTTTGCGAAAAGGTTACATACTCTATCCAACCCCCCCTATAGAGTATTTGCGTGCTTCTTTTCTGCCTATTCCGCACTTCACACTTCATATCCTATGCTTACATTGATACCTTAATTATTGATTAAGTTGAAGCCTTGAAGATTAGAAAAATCTAAAAAATGTTTACCTGTTGATATACATGAGATTGGTGTAAGTCAGATTGAATCGAAGATACGATTGGTTTCAGATGAGTCTCTGTCAAGCATCCGATGGGTATATACCCATAGAAAGAAAAGGGGTCAATGGCACTGGCGTTCCAAACACGCCTGACTTTAACAAACATAGGTATATCCACCCGTTGGGATTAACCATAAATGATGCATTACAAATATCTTATCATATATTTGTCTTTGAAGTCCATCAATAATCAAACTAGGAAAAAATAGTCCATAGAAACAAGTTTTAATAAAAATCTTGTAAATAAATCGCCTGTACCAATTATTTGTCTAAAGAACCTAAAACGTGACAAATTTTTCAATCATCAATGAAGAGAGTAGTCGTTAAACCATTAGACTTTAATTATAGGAATGAAATTAGAAGTAAATAAGCATTTCAAATTCATTGAATGGTAAAATAAATTTAGTCGTAGTCGTATGTATAAATGATACTCCGTATTTATGAGGTACATTTTCCACACGTTATTGCTGAAGAGTCCAACACAATCTTTAGACTTGAGTCAATAAACATCTGTAGAGTCATGCGTTTTTAGCCAGGATGATGATCAAATCGATTTGGGAAGAAGAAAAGGTGAGTGTATAGCCCGAAGAAATTAAATTGTGCTAACCACCCCAATGGCATCAACTTCCCATTCTCTTCTTATTGTGCTTCTTCTTACCCATCTTCTTTTTTGCCAAAACACATACACATCTTCAGCTTCCCAATCAGATTCTGATGCACTCCTCACTTGGGTTAACAGCTTATCTTATTCTGGGTTATTGTACACCAGACCTCTTAATGTCTGTAAGTGGAGTGAAATCCAATGCAGCTCATCTGGTTCCATCTCTGAGATCCATTTCTCCAACATGTATCTATATGGAACGCTTGACCATTTCAACTTCTCTGCATTTCCCAACCTCAAAAGCCTAAACCTTAGCATGAATGACCTGTATGGATCCATACCTTCTTCAATAGGCCTCCTCAAGAATCTGCAAGTTCTTGATCTTCATGGTAACATGTTCAACTCTAGCGTTCCTCTAGAGCTTGGCCTGTGTGCTAACCTTACGTTCCTTTCTCTTGCTTCAAATTCATTGACCGGGGACCTGCCACCGACTTTGGCCAGTTGGACTCAACTTACCACTTTGGAACTTCAGATCAATCAGTTCCACGGAACCATACCTCCTGAAATAGGCCTCTTGACAAAACTTGAGGTTCTTTTACTTTACGAAAACAACTTCATTGGTTCAATCCCCCCGGAGATTTGGAGTCTGGAGGAATTGCTTGATTTAGATCTTTCCAATAACTATCTCAATTGTACTATCCCACCTAAGCTATCAAATCTGCACAGGCTACACTATATATGTTCCAACACATATGCAGCTACTACAGAGGTTGAGGCATTCCTCACTTGGGCAAATACCTTGTCTTTCTATCACATCGATTTCTCATGGAGAAACGGCTCCAGTCCCGCCGATCCATGTAAGTGGAAGGGCATCCAATGCAGCTCATCTGGTTCAATCTCTAATATTGATTTCTCCAACATGAATCTATATGGCAAGCTTGATCAATTCAACTTCTCTGTATTCCCCAACCTCATAAGCCTAAACCTCAGCATGAATTACCTATATGGATCCATACCTTCTTCAATAGGCCTTCTCAAGAATCTGCAAGTTCTTGATCTTAGTTATAACAGGTTCAACTCTATCATTCCTCCGGAGCTTGGCCTGTGTACTAACCTCACTTTCCTTTCTCTTGCTGCTAATTCATTCACTGGGGAGCTGCCCAAAACCTTGCCCAGTTGGACTCAACTTACCACTCTGGAACTCCAGAGCAATCAGTTCAACGGAACCATACCTCCTGAAATAGGCCACTTGACAAAACTTGAGGTTCTTTTACTTCACCATAACAACTTCTTTGGTTCGATCCCCCCAGAGATTAGGAGTCTGAAGGAATTACTACAGTTAGATCTTTCAGCAAATCATCTCACAGGTTTGGTCCTGCCAGAAGTCGGAAATCTTAAAAGCTTGCAAGAACTTACTCTTGACTCCAATCTATTCCATGGAGAGCTCCCCCAAAACCTGTCCACTCTCACCAACTTACGGGCACTATCTTTGGTGAATAATAACTTCACCGGCACCATCCCACAGGACTTCGGAAAGAACAATCCTTTTCTCACAAATGTCAGCTTCTCATCTAACAGCTTTTCGGGTCAACTACCACCTCATCTGTGCAGCGGTCTTGTACTTGAAGAGTTAGCAGTCGATGGGAACCACTTCATCGGGCCAGTTCCAGATTGCTTGAGGAGCTGTTCGGGGCTACAGATAGTCCGGTTAGAGGGTAACCAGTTCACGGGTAACATTTCTGAGGCATTTGGAAATCATCCGCATCTTTCTTTTTTTAAAGCAAGCAATAACCACTTTTATGGTGAACTTTCTTCCAATGGGTTACTAAGCTCTTCCAATCTCACTAGTTTGGAGTTGGATGGAAATAGACTTTCAGGCCAAATACCGGCTATGCTTGGACAATTGAGTAACTTGGTCAAGCTATCCCTCAACTCAAATCAGCTATCAGGGCCGATCCCAGCTGAGCTGGGATTTCTACGGTCTCTAGTCACCATCGACTTGAGCAAAAACCATTTGGTTGGGCAAATTCCAAAAAGCATAGGCTATTTAACAAACCTGCAGTCTCTCAACTTGGCAGAGAATAACTTGACGGGAATAATTCCGGTAGAGCTTACAAACTGCATTCAATTGCAGGATTTGAACATGTCCCACAACCATCTCTCTGGTACTATCCCACCCAGTCTCAATCTCCTATATATACTGTCCCTCGACATTAGCAGCAACTCATTATCGGGTTCAATCTCTGATCTTCATATTCCAGGATCACTGTGGTATTTGAATTTGTCCCACAATCATCTCTCTGGTACTATCCGGTCTATCCCACCCGGGCTATCTAGTCTTTCCGTCATTGATCTATCTTACAATATTGATCTTACGGATCGAGTCCCGGACACTGGTATCGGTAGCAAGAAATCAATCAATATTACAGCAGTCACTGTTCCGACTGTTTGTATCATACTTCTGATCACAATATCCATGGCTGTGATTTGCGCTTGTCGGAAGAAATCAAATAAGAAAATCTCTTCCGAGGAGAGCAACATGTTAGAGGTGTGGGATGGTGAGGCAAAATTCAAATTTTGCGATATTATCAAGGCCACAGAAGACTTCAATGAGGGATACTGCATAGGTAAAGGCGGATTTGGAGGTGTATACAAAGCTGCACTCAGGAAAGGCCAGGTGTTTGCTGTCAAACAACTGATAGATACTTCAGAGTTCAGTGAACCCGTAAAAGAGTGGAGCTTTGTAAATGAGGTTCGAACAGTAACAAAAGTCAGGCACCGGAATGTCATCAAGCTGCACGGGTTTTGTTACTGGAGGAGAAGGATGTACCTCATGTATGACTATGTTGAGAATGGTAGCCTTGGGAAGATTTTACATAGTAACGACGGAGCAAAGGAGCTAAGCTGGGAAAGAAGGCTGAAGATTGTACACGGATTGGCACATGCCCTCGCGTACTTGCATCATGATTGCTTCCCGCCTATAGTTCACCGTGACGTATCCATCAACAACGTCTTGCTGGATGATGAATTTGAGCCAAAGCTTTCGGACTTTGGCACTGCAAGATTGATAAGCCCAGATACTTCCAACTGGACCTCAGTCGTTGGATCACTTGGTTACATGGCTCCAGGTAACAAGGCTGATACTACATTTCCTTGTCTTTATCGCAAATTGGTACAAACTGGGTATGACTATTGTTTCCCTTTGTTGACAGAGCTGGCTCAAACTATGAGAGTCACTCCAAAATGTGATGTTTATAGCTTCGGGGTTGTGGCCTTGGAAATTGTGATGGGAAAACACCCAGGAGACCTTCTACAGTCGCTTCTACCATCGTCTTCATCAATGAACAATCATCAAGAGTTGCTTATGAGTGGTTTGTTGGACGATCGAATCCCCCCACCAGGGAGGAATCTATCAAATGGATTAATGCTGACAATCAGAGTATCTTTGCTCTGCACTGCTCCTAAACCCGAGTTCAGACCCACAATGCATCAAGTGGAAAACACTTTTTCATCCCGTTCAAAGGCATCCTTGGCTGAGCTTTTGAAGACCACTTAGCTGCTAGTGAGTAGTATTTAGTCGAATAATATTGCTTTTCAGTTGTTGGTAGCATAGCAACACGCCAACCGTGTATTTGGTTGATCCTATGGATGAGATTGTATACATGATTTATAATGGCTGAATCTCTTCGTAGTCTTTATGCTATACAAGTATTTGACTTGTTTTGTTATAGTTGGATTTTGTTTTTATCTAAAGGCTGCTGGTGACAGATCTGCAACAAGCATATATAGTTTCGAATGATCAACTCCTCACTCTCAAAATTGGATAATACAGGTGCGCAGTTGGTTCCTTTAGAGTTCAGTGCTAGAAATTTGCTGATTGTTCTTGTATAAAGCCTTGTTTGGATTCCTTGTTGAATTTGGTGGTCGGAATTGTAACACATATATGAGTGCTTCATGCAACTGAGGGAAAATTGATTGATAGAGATGAGGATCTTTGTTGCATCAGTTAAAAATGAATTTGTTTCCACTTGTCCATGAGAGCATTGCAGTAGAGTAAATAAAGTTTGGAGTATGCTCAATATGATTCTTGGACAAGATTTACGGAACAAATCGACACAGTTTTTGATGGGATTAGATTGTGCAGGGGTTGAATCAGAGCTTTGGGACCTTTGGGCTTTGGCATATCTGATATCAAGGTTGACTCTATGAAGATAAGGTGCATTTTACTTTCATATCCAAATGTTTTACTTGAATCCGTGTATGTCTGTAGCTGTTTGCTTTCTCTGCAGGCAGAGTTGGTTCAAACAAGGGAAAAATGTCAATTCCAGTTCAATGGTAACACGTTTTCTGGCACACCGGAAAGGACTTGTGGGTACCCATAGGTCCCCGGTTTGAATCCCGGAATGGCCGCTCTTTATTTACCAATTCAAGGTAACACGTTTTCACTTTTTATATGCAGATTTCTTTCTTTCACACAATAGGAGTCGTTTCCAAAGTCATTTTGTGAATTCTAGTGTTAAACACGTTTAGCTTTTTAAAGCCGGTGCTTGGTTTTGGACCCCTAAAAAGACCTTTTGCTTTGATATGATTTGAAGTTGCAAGTGCAGTACTTACTGATTTTGGTAAACGCCATTACAAATTCTAGAGCAGAAGCCAGTGTACGGAACCACTTTGGAACTTCAGATCAATCAGTTCCACGGAACCATACCTCCTGAAATAGGCAGCTTGACAAAACTTGAGGTTCTTTTACTTTACAACAACAACTTCTTAGGTTCAATCCCCACCGAGATTTGGAGTCTCAAGGAATTGCTACTCTTAGATCTTTCCAACAACCATCTCAATTGTACCATCCCACCCGAGCTATCAAATCTGACCAGGCTACACTATATATATACTCCAACGCATACGAAGCTACTACAGAGGTACAGGCACTCATCACTTGGGCACATAGCTTGTCTATCATCTATGAAATCTCTTCATGGATAGACGGTTCAAGTCCTGCCGATGCATGTTAGGTTGTTGTATAAAAACTAGTTTGGATTCTTTGTTGAATTTGGAGGTTAGCAATAACGCATCTGGTGGTTAGTTTTTGATGGGACTAGATTTTGCTAAATATCTGCCGACTATGATTCTATCTGCAGGGATTGACAGATGGACTTGCACACCTGCATCATGATTTCTTCTCCCCTGTAGTTGAATCAGAGCTCTGGGGCCTATAGATGACCCAACTAGACTCAGCTTCTAGTTCGTAAGGTGCAGTCTACTTCCATATCCAAGTCTTTTAGTTGAATCTGTGCATATTTATAGCTTGTTTGGTGTGGCAGAGTTGCTTTATCTATCAGTAAACAACGACCCTGTCTAGGAAGGAAATATTTTGAGAGTAGGCTCCCTTTTCCTCAAGCCATTTCGCTAGTTCCTCGATGATTTCACCCTGTTGCCTGTCACCTTACCGGTAATGGCAGTTATATTCAATGCCTGGTTGCCCAATTCTACATATTGGTTTTCTAGAATTCATTCAAATTGATCATTTTGCCCAAGTATTATTGGGTAGAGTTGGTCTTTATGTACGTTTTTTCTTAGATCAGTTAACCCTTGGGATAATATTTTCAATAAAACCATCAAGCTCAACAATATGATGGAGATGTCAACATTCAAATGGATACTTTGGAGCTCTCAGGGTGGGCATTGAAGCAATGGAGCTTTGAGGTGGAGGACGTCTACCTTATGCAGGACTACATTGAGGAAGGTATCTTTCTGGGTATTGGCAGTTGCACTTTCAGACCTGCATCATGATTGTTTTTCACCCATGGTTTAATAGGAGCTTTGGCATCTAGGTAGCTAATGATTGGATACATCCAACTAGACCTTAGCAGCTGCTGGAGTCTGGATCGGATGATCATATCGCTCCAGGTAAGGTGAAGTCTACTTCCATATTCAAGTCTATTAGTAGGAGGACATTGATATATTTTTTTTTCAAACAATGGGACTTTTATTGCAATTTCTGGTAGGGCTCCAATGGGAAGTTCGTTAATTCACTCTTTCCTCCTCAGTTCCTCGCTCTTCTCACAAAAATACTCAAGTAACTTTTCAAAGCTTTTGGTTTTAATATTATAAAGTTTTAAATGAGTTAAATATAAGATTTTAGTTTAATTAGCTTTTGGAATTTGAATCCTTAGTAAAAAAAGGAGCCATTAATAGAATGGATTCAATGAAAAACCTCCTCCCGATTGATTATGTCTCTGAATTGTTATATATCTTCTTATTTAATTTATTTGAAAATAGAAATGAAAAAATGATATTTTTCATTTCTATTTTGTGGGATATTATGTACTAAGAATTTTGGTTGGGGAATCAAAATATATCTTTATAACTTAAAATAAGTATTGGTGTATCATGTATTCCTTAAAATTTTGAATGATTTTTATAATATCGCCGTTTATTTTTTAAATCTCGACGATTAAAGAGAAATAGGGTATTATATATTATGATTTCAAACAAGCCGCTATGGTGAAATCGGTAGACACGCTGCTCTTAGGAAGCAGTGCTAGATAGTCTATACATAGATCTATTCATTTTCTTCTTTCTCATCGGCTAATTTGTATCAGCTACCATATCAGCTAGGGTTACCTAACACATTACTACCTTATAAATAATTAAATTTAATGCATGTTTAACACATCTTAATATCTAATTCATCAGCTTCAGCTACCCACCGGCTAAATATTACCAAACTGACCCTAGAATTGTCTTGTCAATAAGACTTTTCAATGTTGTCAATAGACTTTATGAACAAGATAAAGTGTCATTTGGCAATGAGAAATTCCAAATAATCACCCTCAATTTTGGGCCTTTTTTATATTTAAAAAACATATATTTTTTATTTTTAAAAAACACACAAATTACTCATTTTCTCCAATTTACACTTATTCCTTACTCCACTAATTAGTGTGAAACTTGGCCGGGGTGATTTTTTTTTTCAAAAATTTAAGAGATGATGTATCTTGATCCTTTTGGAAAAATGTCCTTTTTATGAATTATGAATGGATTAGGGTGGCTTTGAAAGAAATTAGGGTGTTTTTTTTGAAAGAGGTGTGACTTTGAAAGATATAAGAAGTTTGGGTGGTTTTCTGCAAATTTATAACAAAGTTTATTATTGGGGGTTTTCTTGAAACTTCCGTCGTTCCAAGTCTTCTGTTTGGATTTCTATCATAGAAATAGTCTTTGTAAATAGTGTGGTTTGACACTTGAATAGTCTGTTGTGGTGGAAGGACTTCATCACAACCCCAGGATGAGGGGAATCTTCTCACTCACATTATCAAAACATTTGGTGTTTAATAAAATATATGATTAATTAAGAATGATAAAATATTTCTTCAGGTGTTAATTATTTTTTTTTATTGGATTTTGAATTGGAAATTAGAAAAGATGTATAATTTCGCATTGAAAATTGATGATGAAATGAATAATGAGTAAAATCAAATATGGTAGGTGGAAAATAGTCGAAAACATCAATTGAGTCGAATATAATTTGGAGAAATATAATTATATAATTTGAAAAAATTATTTAAAAAAATTAAACAACATGATTGAAAAAATTATCTTAAAAATTAAATTTGGGGAAATATAATTTGAAAAAAAATGGTTCAAAATAATAAATATCAAATTTAACCAATTGAGTCTGGTTTGTATAGAAAAAAGAACCTATTTGTCAGGTTCTTATATTTTTTTTAATCTATTCACGTTTTTTTAATACTCATTTATTCAAAGTTGTTTTTTTAAATATCTATATGGCCATACTATGCCACTTTAATTTGGTATTTTGGCCAGTATAAATTAGTCTAAAACATTAATTAGGGTGAGAAAAAAACTTGAGAGACGGAGGGATTATAAAGAAGCTGATGGTGTTTACATTGTATTAACAAACTTCAATTTTCAAACCATGTGAAATTCTTGATCATGAAATTCTTGGAATAAACCTAGCTGAGTCAAACTCGAAGCCACAAGTGGATTTTAAGATATAATAACACCATTAACAAGCTAGTTCATGTCCATAGCCCAAACAGATTAGCCTAACCATGGCATCAACTACTCTTTCTTTTCTTGCTCATCTTCTCATTTGCCTTTTGCTGTCTGTAGAAAGCACATCTTCTGCTACAACAGACGCAGAGACACTCATCCATTGGAAAAATAACTTCTTTAATTCTCCAGCTGAACTCTCTTCATGGACAGACTCCAATCTTGCCGCTGTATGTGAGTGGAGTGGCATCCGATGCAGCTCATCTGGTGCCATCTCTGAGATCAATGTCTCCGACATGGGTCTAAATGCAACACTTGACCAATTCAACTTCTCTGCATTTCCCAACCTCAAAAGCTTAAACGTCAGCAGCAACAGTCTGAATGGGCCTATACCATCCACCATTGCAAGCCTTGCCGAGCTTACCTACTTGAACCTGAGCAACAACCTTCTCGCTGGCAGCATTCCATCAGAGATTGGTCAGTTAACCCAACTTGAGTACTTGGACTTGTACAACAATTACAACCTTGCGGGTATTATTCCTTACCAGATTAGCCATCTGCCGAATTTGAGGCACTTGGATCTTGGAGGTAACTTCCTAGCATCTCCTCGTAAAACCAAAAATAACTATTTAGTAAAAGTGGATTGGTCCAAGTTTGTTCCCATGCCATTTCTAACCTATCTCAGTCTCGCTCTGAATAGTTTAAGCTCAGAGTTTCCACCTTTCATACTTGCTTCCAACAGACTGCTTCATCTTGACTTGTCACTTAACTCATTTTATGGAACAATACCACTTGCTTTATATACCAATCTTTCCAGTCTAGAGGTCCTCAAGCTGTACTCAAATTTGTTTGAAGGATCCATTTCCTCTTCAATAGGCCATCTCAAGAATCTGCGACTTCTTGATCTTCATCAAAACCCGTTCAAGTACTCTACCATTCCCCCAGAGCTTGGCCTGTGCACAAACCTTACATACCTTTCTCTATCTGATAATTCATTAAAAGGGGAGCTGCCGGCATCATTGAACAATCTTAGGAAGATATCCAAATTAGGCTTATCCGACAATGATCTCTCAGGGGAGATCTCACCTGATTTCTGGGCCAATTGGACTCATCTTAGTGCTTTGCAGCTTCAGAACAATCAGTTCCATGGAACCATCCCTCGTGAAATAGGCCTCTTGACAAAAATTGCGGTTCTTTTTCTTTACAACAACACCTTCATTGGCTCAATCCCCACAGAGATTGGGAATCTGCAGGAATTGCTACAGTTAGATCTTTCAAGTAACTACCTCACAGGTTCTCTTCCTCCAAGCATATGGAACCTTGCAAACCTTACCGTCCTCCAGCTTTCCACCAATTATCTTTCCGGAGTATTGCCGCCGGAAATTGGAAATCTCAAACACCTGCAAGCACTTGGTCTTGACTTCAATCAATTCCAAGGAGAGCTCCCCAGCAACATATCTAACCTTGCCAATTTAGAGACACTATCTCTGATGAGTAACAACTTCTCTGGCATCATCCCACAGGATCTCGGAAGGTATAGCCCTCGGCTCGCCAATGTTAGCTTCTCCGATAACAGTCAGCAAGAACAACTTCACCGGGCCTATTCCAGATTGCTTGAGGAAGTGTTCAGAACTAGTGAAAGTCCGATTAGACAGTAACCAGTTTACGGGCAACATTTCAGAGGCATTTGAAATCCATCCAAACCTTTATTTTTTCAAAGCAAGCATGAACCACTTTGTTGGTGAAATTTCTCCCCTGTGGGCACGTTGTAGCAATCTCACTAATTCGGAGTTGGATGGAAATAGAATTTCAGGCCAAATACCGGCAGAACTTGGAAAGTTGAGCAAATTAGAAACCCTAGCCCTCGATTCAAATCAGCTATCAGGGAATATCCCAATTGAGCTAGGACTTCTGAACTCTTTGGTTACAATGAATTTGAGCAGAAACCATTTGGTTGGGGATGTCCCAGAGGGCATATGTAAAATGAAAGTTCTTCAATATCTTGATCTTTCAGAGAATGACTTGACAGGTTTGATTCCACAGAGGCTTGTCAATTGTACACAACCACTCACCTTGAATTTGTCGCATAACCATCTCTCTGGTACAATCCCGTCTCAGCTATCAAGTCTGGCCTTATTACAAGTCATTGATCTATCTTACAATGATCTGACTGGTCAAGTTCCAGGTGGCAATTTTCAAAATGGGATCTATACCGGGAACTCTGATCTCTGTGGCAATTTTGTTCATGGATTGCCTTCTTGTAAAACTAGATCAAGTTTCAGAAAAAACATAATAATCACAGCAGTCACAGTTCCAGTTGCTTGTATCATACTCCTTGCGACATCTCTGGCTGTAATTTTAGCTTGTCGGAAGAAATCAAAGAAGAGAATCACAAGTGAGGAGAACAGTATGTTGGAGGTGTGGAGTGGTGAGGCAAAATTCAAATTCAGCGAGATTATCAAGGCCACGGAAGAATTCAACGAGGGATACTGCATAGGTAAAGGCGGATTTGGCGGTGTATACAAAGCAGTTCTCAGAAAAGGTCAGGTGTTTGCTGTCAAACAGCTGATAGATACTTCAGAGTTCAGTGAACCCGTAAAGGAGTGGAGCTTTGTAAATGAGGTTCGAACACTAACAAAAGTCAGGCACCGGAATGTCATCAAGCTGCACGGATTCTGTTACTGGAAGAGAAGGATGTACCTCATGTACGACTACATTGAGAGAGGTAGTCTGGGGAAGATATTACGTAGTCAAGATGGAGCGAAGGAGCTAAGTTGGGAAAGCCGATTGAACATTGTACATGGATTAGCACATGCCCTTGCGTACCTGCATCATGATTGCTTCCCGCCTGTAGTTCACCGCGATGTATCCATCAACAATGTATTGATGGATGATGAATTTGAGCCAAAACTTTCGGACTTTGGCACTTCAAGATTGATAAGCCCGGATACCTCCAACTGGACATCAGTGGTTGGATCACTTGGTTACATGGCTCCAGGTAACAAGGTTGATACTACATCATTTCCTTGTCTTTATCTCAAATTGGTACAAACTGAGCATGACTATTGTTTCCCTTTGTTGATAGAGCTGGCTCAAACTATGAGAGTCACTCCAAAATGTGATGTTTATAGCTTCGGGGTTGTGGCCCTGGAAATTGTGATGGGAAAACACCCAGGAGACCTTTTGCAGGCGCTTCTACCATCATCATCATCAATGAACAATTATCAAGAGTTGCTTGTGAGTGGTGTGTTGGATGATCGAATTCCCCCACCAGGGAGGAATCTATCAAATGAATTAATGCTGACAATCAGAGTATCTTTGCTCTGCACTGCTCCTAAACCCGAGCTCAGACCCACAATGCGTCAAGTGGAAAACGCTTTTTCATCCCGTTCAAAGGCATCCTTGGCTGAGCATTTCAAGACCACTTAGCTACTAGTGAGTAGTATTTAGTGGAATAAATTTGCTTTTCAGTGATTGGTAGCATAGCAACACCGGTATTTGGTTGAGCCTATGGAGGAGATTGTATAAATGATTTATAATGGCAGAATCTCTTCATAGTGTTTATGCTGTACGCCTGTACAAGTAGTTCTCTCTAGTACTTGTTTTTCATTAATGAGAGTCTAATAACAGAAACTCATTCACTATCTCTCTCTCACTCTCTCTCTCTCTCCTATGTGCCCTCATATCTTTCCTCTCTTTGTCATAGTTGGATTTTTTTGATGATCTAAAGGCTGCTTAGTTGGCGACAGATCTGCAACAAGCATAGATATGAGTGCTTCATGCTTTTGAGGAAAGCCTTGTTTGGATTCTTTAGAGGTCAATGCTAGAAATCGGATAATACAGGTGAGGTGTGCAGTTGGTTCCTTTAGAGTTCAATGCTAGAAATTTGCTTATTGTTCTTGTATAAAGCCTTGTTTGGATTCTTTCTTGAATTTGGTGCTGTATTGTAACACATATGAGTGCTTCATGCCACTGAGGAAAAGTTGATTGATAGAGATGAGGATATTTGTCTCCACTTGTCCAAGAGAGCATAGCAGTAGAGTGAATAAAATTTGCAGTATGCTCTAGGATTAGATTGTGCAGGGGTTGAATAAGAGGTTTGGTACCTTTGGGCTTTGGCGTATCAAGGTTGACTCTAAGAAGAGAAGATGCATTTTACTTCCATATCCAAGTGTTTTACTTGAATCCCTGCATGTCTGTAGCTGTTTGCTTTCTCTGTAGGCAGAGTTGGCTAAAACAAGGGGATTATCAACTCTGGTTCAAACAAGGGAAAGATGTCAATTCCAGTTCAATGATAACAATTTTGCACTTTTTATATGCCAATATATGTTGATTTCTTTCTTTCACACAACAGGGGTCGTTTCCAAAGTCATTTTGTGAATTCTAGTGTTAAACGCGTTTAGCTTTTTAAAGCCGGTGCTTGGTTTTGGACCCCTAAAAAGACCTTTTGCCTTTTTTTTTTTTTTTTGATTTTAAGGGTTAATATATTGAAAACAGAATAAATCTTTACAATGTACAAAAGGGCTGTTTTGAGTAGCTACCAAAATCATGGAACATACGTAAGGTTGTTCCAATCAATGAGGTGTGTTGAACACATGGTTCGGGGCAACTCCTATCTCATCAAGCCTCAGCTATCAAAAGTCGGACCCACCCCCTAAGGTTGTGCAAGACTAAATCTCCCTTCGGCTCGGCCATCAAGAGATTTAATCACACACAACCTTAGCACACCTAAACCATAAACAAGCATTTTAAGGACAGTAAGCTTTTTGGTTCTCTGTTTTGCCATCTCCCTCCACTTTAATTGACAGAGTAAATAGGTTATGTGCAAAATTTCTATGGAAATCACACAGGGTGAAATGGAAAGACGTGTGCCTACCAAAGAATGAAGGAGGATTAGGACTCAGATTTGAAGACATGGAATACAGCTTTCCTTTCTAGGCTTTTGTGGGATATTTTGAGGAAGAAAGACAGCCTATGGATAAGGTGGATCCACCACCAAAATTTGCGACAAGAGAGTATATGGACATGGGAAGTTCACAAAGTCAATGACTCCCCTTTAATTAAAAAAGTGCTATCTATTAGAAATGAGCTACTAACCCTTGCAGGTTCTGAAGAACAGGCTCAAGTACTACTAAATTCGTGGTATCAAGGGGGGAAATATAGAATTAGTGCTACCTATAACTTTTTCAGGAGAAAAGCAATGAAGCCTCCATGGTGTCCGGTGGTGTGGGACACAACTATCATACCAAAGCACTCATTCATCTTATGGTTAGCAGCAAGAAGAAGATTGGCCACAAAAGATAAGATTAAAGCAAGGGAAGTTGACTTAAACTGCACATTTTGTAACCAAGTAACCGAAACACATGAACATATATTCTTTGGTTGTAATTTCTCTTCCCACATATGGTCTCAGGTAAAACAGTGGCTAGGAATCTGGAGGGGGATGACCACATTGTCGGGAGCTCTCAAGTGGATGAAAAAAGAAGCAAGAGGAAGAAGCTGGCAATCCAAAGTGAAAAGAGTGGGCCTAGCTGCTACCGTCTACTATATCTGGAAGGCCAGGAATGAGAAGATTTTTGAGGAAACTACTAAGAGCATGGATGAAGTTATACACCTCATCAAAATCCATGTATACAAGGTGCTAAATCAACGGTTCTCCCTGCACTTTAACGCTGCACCTCTGCTACAGGATGGCCTGCTCAGTGACGATATCACTGGAGAGACAATGCACTGAGTAGAATGGCGTACACAGCAGCCCCTATTTGAAAGATGATGGGTATGGATCAGCAAGTGCATACTACCTGCAACACACCGTCTGGAGCATAACGAATATGGGTTGGCAACCTTTTGTCCCTTGTTGCCACACTATTACTTTAGGACTTAAAGTCTAGTAGGTTCGTGTTCATGTTGTCAATGTTTGGAGATTATGAGGCTTACATATGGATTTAGGGTGCTCAAAGTGTTAGGATGGAACCTCCTTGATGGCCGAGCCGAAGGGGAGGTCTCATGTTAACACTTTTGAGGTGTGTGTCCGACTTCTGATAGCCGCGGCTTGAAGAGATAGGATCCACACAAGGACATTGTCCCACACCCTCATGGCTAAGATTAGGAAGTGAGCCTTACTCACCTTTACGGCCACAATTGAGCTAGCCTCGGTTGTAGCCTAATGACCGTCACTAAACTCTTTTTGTACATATTTAAATTTCCAGCAATATATTTACCTTTAAAATCAAAAAAAAAAAAAAAAAAAGGACAGTAAGCTATGAAGTTGCTGTTACAAAAAACTTAAGACCTCAGGCCAGCAACCCTATAGGTTCTCATACGACACTAGGAGCCAAATTGGGATCTATTAGACACTTGATGCCCTTTTTCATTTGTCCCTCTTAAATCAGGGTGCATTGTTGCTCTTCACGCTTGTAGCTCAGCTCCAATCGTGTGATCAAGTCCTTCTTGTAGTGTAATTGCTGATGTGAAATGTATGGAGAAATCATGGCTTAGGACCTTGTAGACATGGACTTTGATGAGGTGAGTGATTTGTTCAGGGCTCCTACTTGTGTTGTCAAAGATCTTTTCATTCCGAGCCTTCCAAATGTGATATACAGTAGCTGCCAGCGCCACCCTCTTAGCCTTTGACTGCCATCCAATGCCCCGGGCCTCCTTCTTCATCCATTTGAGTGCACTTTGCAGGGTGTTCATCCCACGCCATATTCCCAACCAGTGCTTAACCTGAGACCACACGGAGGAAGAAAAGTTACAAGCAAAAAAGATATGCTCATGGGATTCAGTGACTTGATTGCAAAAGGAGCAGTTGAGGTTCACTTCCCTGGTTTTGATCAGATCACAAGTTGCTAACCTTCTCCTAGCCGCCAACCATAGGATAAAGGAATGTTTTGGTAGGATTTTGTTGTCCCATACTACTGATGTCCATGGTGGCTTAGGGACCTTTCTCCTGAAATGGTTATAAGCAGCATCAATCTTATATTTACCTCCAAGGCTCCATTCATTGAGTTTCTGCATAGCATCTTGTATGGAGCCTGTGGAAGTTAGCAACTCATCTCTAATTGACAAAATCTTTTTTTATGAGTGGTGAGTCATTTTCCTTATGTACTTGCCAATTCCACACACTCCCTTGCTGGATGTATTGGTGGTGAATCCATCTTATCCACAAGCTATCTTTCTTCCTAATGATGTCCCAAAGAATCCTTGAAAGAAACGAAGTACTCCAGGTTTTTAAGTCTTTTAATCCCAATCCACCTTCTTCTTTAGGAAGGCACACGCCCTTCCATCTTATCCTATGAGATTTCCACAAGAAATTTGCACAAAGACTGTTAACTTTGTTAATAAGAGTAGAGGGGGAAGGGAGGATAGAAAACCAAAAGGCTTCAATTCCTTGAAGGACAGCCCTTATTAGTTCCACTTTTCCTGCATAAGATAGGGTCTTAGAATTCCAATAGCTAATGTTTGTTAGGATCTTGTCTAAGAAAGGAGAAAATTGAGAGACTGTAAGCTTTCCTGAAGATATAGGAATTCCCAAGTACCTAAAGAGGAAGGTTCCTTGGGAAACACCTGTTCTGGTGGCCAGGAACTCCTTATCTTCATCCTTAACACCAGCTATAAAGTAAGAAGATTTAGAAGGGCTTACTTCAAGTCCTGAAACTGCACAGAAATGGTCTAGTGCATCCAGCAGTATGGACATCGATTCTTTATCCCCTCTTGACAACAATATTAAGTCATCTGCATAGGCAAGGTGAGAGATTTGTAGCATTTTACATTTAGGGTGGAATTTATAACCTGGGAGCCTTGTTTTGCACATCAACACCCTTGAGAGGTAGTCTATAGAGAGCACAAATATAAGTGGAGAAATTGGATCCCCTTGCCTCAATCCCTTTTACCAAAGAAATATCCCTGTAGACAACCATTAATACTAATAGAAAAGGAAGTAGTACATACACAATGGAGCACCCATTGCACAAATCTAGGAGGAAAGTTAAGGTGAATCAGCATTTGTTTGACAAATTTCCACGAAATAGTGTCATAAGCTTTTCTTAAATCCAGGTTTAAGATGCATCTTGGGCTAATCCTCTTTCTCGAGTACTTCCTAATGAGTTCTTGTAATAGCATAATATTTTCACTCATGATCCTACCCTCCATAAAGCCTAATTGGGAAGAGGAGATAATATTCTTTAGCACTGGAGAGAGACGGCTAGCAAGGATTTTTGTGATGATCTTATATGAGATGTTACAGCAAGAAATGGGTCTGAAATCGCCTACACTTGTAGCATTAGTTTTTTTTGCAATTAGAGCTATAGAGGTGTGATTTGTTTGTTTAAGTAGATTGCCTGAGGTGAAGAACTCCTTTACTGCCTTAACGAGCTGTGGCCCAGTGGTATTCCAGGTATCCTTGAAGAATTTTGATGTATAACCATCAGGCCCTGGAGATTTTTCATCCCCTATATCCCAAAGTGCAGCTTTAATCTCCTAAAGAGTAACGGGTTTGATCAAATCCTCGTGTTTGTCATTGCTTAGCAGGGCTCCCCCATCCCTTATTATTCTGATATCCACCTCCTCCGTGTTCCTTTATGTCCCGAGCAGTTCCTTGTAGAATTTCTCAAATTCAGATGCCACTTCTTCCAGAGATAGAGTCTCCAAGCCATCCTCCTTGATCAGAGAGCTTACATGGTTTCTTTTCATGTTCTTTTTCATCAAACCATGAAAGTATACGCCGCATTTGTCTCCTTCAAAGGTATGTTTGGCCTTAGCTAGTTGAGAGTGGAATTTAAACTCAGCTTCCTTAAGTCTTACAACCTTTTTCTTGGCAGTTTCCATTGCTTGTAGTAACTCAGTTGAGTCAGGGTTTTCTCTTAAAGCTAAGAAGGCCTGTTCATACTCATTTTCTGCAGATTTGGCCCTCTCATTTATATATTAGAGTATTGGGATTTATTCAGCAACTGGAGTGGTCTCTTCAGCCCTTGTAACATTTTGCACAACAGGAATTGATCAAAACCTTCACCATTATAGGCCCAATTTTCTGAGATGATGTGCTGAAATTTTTCATCCTGACCCCACATGTTAAAGTATTTAAAAGGCCCTTTTTTCCTTGGAAGTTGTTCAAGAACTTCCACTATCACTTGACAATGATCACAAAAAGACTTAGGCAATAGGAAATTGGCTTTGCAGTGTAGGCGGAGTGTGTCCCAGTATCCATTTACCATCACTCTATCTATTTTAGTTTATTTTTGCCCTTTAAACCAAGTATGCTCCTGTCCCTCACTTGCTGCATCGTGAAGATCCAACTCAGCACAAAGTTCCCAAAGATCAGCAATCTCATAGGCAGTGACTGTGGCTCCATTCCTCCTTTCACATGATCTCATGATGGCATTGAAATCTCCTTGTACTAGCCAAGGACCCGTTCTATTACTGATTTCAGTAGCCAAGTCAGTCCATAGACCTCTCCTGTGTACAATTGTATGAAGGCCATAAACTTGTGCCAAGTTAAAGGTCTTACCAGTGATTTTACATAGTAGCTCTCCACAAATCATCTGATAAGATGTTTTCTTATGTTTGAAATCCACTCTCAAGGGATCCCAAATAACCACGATTCTCCCTTTATCACTATGATCGAAGTTGTGCAAAAAACTCCATTGGCCAAAACTTTTCCTCATTATCTCCTGCAGCTTGCTCACATCTAATTTTGTTTCGAGAATGCCGAGAAAGGCTATATTATTATTTCTTAAGAATTCCCTAACAGCCCTATGCTTGGGGCGACTGTTAAAACCCCTTACATTCCAAGAGGCAATAATCATTTAGGCCTTTTTATAAGGGTGCTAGGCCCTTTGTCTAGTCCTTCCATTCCTTGTACTGCTGTAAGAAGCTGATTACTTCCTTTTTTACTCAGCCTGATACTTCTTCTTACATCAGTTTGTTGAGTATCTTCCTCTATATCCGTCTGCACTGCTTTTTCTTTTGCCTTCTCAGAAACTCTCTCTTCTTGCTTCTCTTCTGTGCCATTTGTGATGAGCAAAATTTCCTGTTCTCTGTCATCAGCTCCACCATTGCCATCCACTTCCTCAAAAATCTGAAATCTGTTATGCTCAGAGAAGGTGACCTTCTTTTGTCTTTGATAAACTTTCTGTTGCATTTCCCTCTGTCTCATCTCTTTCTCCAAATTCAGGGAGGCTTCTGTGTATGTTGCTTGAAAGCCAAGAAGATCAAAAGTCTTAGGAGGAGGAGGGGGGATGTCTTCTTTTTGTGGTAAGCTTTGTTGATTCTGTCAATAGAAGAAAATAGGGAGGATTTAACAGTAGACTTGGTAGCATGTGAGACTGAGGTGGTATTTTTTTGGTGGGAGTTAGAAGAGGGGACAAAGGAAGCATTTGAGGGTGAGGGTATAGTGTTTGAGATAGCTTGAGAAGGGGAGGGAGTTGGGAGCAGTGGAGGTTGGTGCGATGGAGGAGGGGCATTGGAGCTGGATAGGGGTACAGAGATGGGATGGTGATTGTTGGAGGATGAGGTAAGGTTTGAAGGAGGAGGGGGAGGAGGAGGAGAGAGGGGTGAAAGGGTTGTTGAAGGAGGGGGAGGGAGGTTGGTAGAGGAGGAGTTAGGGAGGGGAACAGAGGCATTGAGGGGCTGGAGGGGGGCAGTAGACGGGTTGGGGGGTTGAGAGGATGCATATCTCCCTTCTTGAAGCACACTGGAACCCTGATCAACCCTTGGACTTTTTGCTGCTGGGCATCTATTGGTCTCATGTCCATATGTGGTGCATCTATTGCATCTTGGAGGAAGATTTTCGTACTCAATAAAACACACATGGTCAGGAGCATCATCAAATTCAATATTTACCATCCTTTTCAACTCTTTTGAACAATCCATATCAACTAATACTCTGGCATATAGTTGCTTTGATCTCTCAAAGAAGGAATTCCTTCTTGCCTTCCCCCTTGTCCTGAGCAAGCTCCTCCTCCCCGACTCTATTGAATCTTGCTTCCCGCCACCACGGAAGGTCTCCGACTCTATTGGATCTTGCTTCCCGCCACCACGCAAGGGGGAAGGCAAGAAGGAATTTCCTTCTTTGAGAGATCAAAATCCCACTTTTACAACGCAATGCAGAAGCAAAGGAAAGGAATTGCACCGTTAGCTAGCTAAACATGATTAACTAACTAACTAATATGCTTATGACTCACGCATCTTAATAGAAGTGCAGTTAGTGTATTTAGTAATTAACTAACTAACTAATATGGACTACGAAGTAGTATTTACTGGAATAATATTGTTTCAGGTATTTGGTTCAGTCCCTATGCATATTGGAATTGGATACATGATTTATAATGACTAAATCTTTTTGAGTAATTTTTGCTGTATAGTTGTATGCTGTATTTGTTTTTCCTGACTCGAGTTGCCTCTTCGCTCTCCTCTTGTGTATCTCATATCTTTCTTGTCCATGTTGGTTCAATCTTGTAATTGATCATTCTGGAATTAATTAAATTCAATGTTTTCGATTAATTTCAAAGTTTCAATTGAAGATTTTCTGATGAGATTTTGAGTAGTCATTGATTTTGTCTTGTCTTGTAGAAAGCACGACAGCAAGGGAAATATTACAGTAAAGTCAAGAAATTTTGGAATATGCTACATAGGATTCTTGACCATAATTTGAGGAGAAAACATCTACCAACCATTGCTGATTCATCCCCACCATCCAAGAAACTAGCTGACGAATTCGGGAATGCACTCAGAAGTGCATTGCTGATTTCCTGTGCACAGGTTCTAAACCATAGTCCAGAGACCCACAAAACCTATGCTTTCATGTTAAATGATACACGTCGTAGCCCACTAGCTAGCCTGGGACATTTGGACAACGCGTACACATGAGCTAATAGCCTAGCACATAACCTTTATTTTTATGAATTATGATTGGATACAGCCAACTAGACCTCAGCAGCTGCTGGATTGGATGATCATATATCGCTCCAGGTGAGATGAAGTCTACTTCCATATTCAAGTCTTTTAGTAGGACGACATTCATATATTATTTGTCAAACAAGATAAATTTAGTGTCATTTTGCAGTGGGAAATTCCAAATAATAGCCCTCAATTGTATATAAAAAAAAGAACACTCAAATTACTCATTTTATCCAAGTTACACCTATTCCTTAATTGGTGTGAAAATTGGGTGAATTTTTTTTTCCCAAAAATTTAAGAGGTGGTGTGTTTTGGTCCTTTTGGACAAATGTCCCTTTTATGAATTATGAATGGATTAGGGTGACTTTGAAAGAAATTAGGATGGTTTTTTTTGTAAGAAGTGTGACTTTGAAAGATATAAGATTATAAGAAGTTTGGGTGTTTTTTTTTGCAAATTTGCAACAAATTTTTTCTTCACATGGTGAGGGTCTGGGAAAATCCACTCTATTATATTTATTGGGGGGTTTTCTTGAAACCTTCCTCTTTCCAAGTCTTCTATTTGGATTTCTATCATAGAATATATAGTCTTTGTAAATAGTGTGGTTTGACACTTGAATAGTCTGTTGTGGTGGAAGGACTTCATCACAACCCCTCATCAATGATGGTTAATGGTCATTCTCTGTTCATTTCATATTGGCATGGGCATATAATAGGTGGATGGCATCATGGCATGCAAATGCAAGTGTTAAACTTAAACAGCATGAGAACAAGTTATTTTATTTAATAAAAGTAATTGAAACTGAATTTAAAAATCACATACTATAAATAAGATGTGACCTTGCACAATGCACGTATATTTTGGAAAAAAATTCCACAAGATGTGACCGATCAAAACTGAGATGTGACCTTGCACAATGCATATCTTTTTCCAGTCAATTATTGTTTGAAATTTTGGAAGAACCAAGTTGACTCATACTCCAAGTCTCTTTGTCAATAAACATACCACAACACAATGGGATTTTAAGATAACACCATTAACAAACAAGTTCATGTTGATAGCCCAAGCAAATCAATTAGCCCAACCATGGCATCCACTCCTCATCCTCTTCTTCCCCATCTTCTCATTTGCCTTTTGCTGTCTGTAGAAAGCACATCTTCATCTACAACAGAGGCAGAAGCAGAGGCACTCATCCATTGGAAAAAGAGCTTCTTTTATTCTCCAGCTGACCTCTCTTCATGGACAGACTCCAATCTTGCTGCTGTCTGCAAGTGGAGTGGCATCCAATGCAGTTCATCGGGTGCCATCTCTGAGATCAACATTTCCGAAGTGGGTCTAAATGCCACGCTTGACCAATTCAACTTCTCTGCATTTCCCAACCTCAAAAGTTTAGACCTCAGCAGCAACAGTCTGAGCGGGCTTATACCATCCGCCATTGGAAGCCTCGTCGAGCTTACATACTTGAATCTGAGCAACAACTTTCTCACTGGCAGCATTCCATCTGAGATTGGTCAGTTAACACGACTTGAGTACTTGGACTTGTACATCAACATCAACCTTGGGGGCATTATTCCTTACCAGATTAGCCATCTGCCGAATTTAAGGCACTTGGATGTTGGAGGTAACTCACTAGCATCGCCTCGTAAAACCAAAAATAAGTATTTAGTAACCGTTGATTGGTCCAAGTTTGTTCCCATGCCATTTCTAACCTATCTCAGTCTCGCATGGAATAGTTTAAGCTCAGAGTTTCCACCTTTCATACTTGCTTCCAACAGACTGCTTCATCTTGACCTGTCATTCAACTCATTTCATGGAAAAATACCACATGCTCTCTATACCAATCTTTCCAGTCTAGAGGTCCTCATGCTGTGGTCAAATTTGTTTGAAGGATACATTTCCTCTTCAATAGGCCATCTCAAGAATCTGCAACGTCTTGTTCTTAGTTCAAACATGTTCAACTCTACCATTCCCCCAGAGCTTGGCCTGTGCACCAACCTTACATACCTTTCTCTAGCTTTTAATTCATTAAAAGGGGAGCTGCCGGCATCATTGACCAATCTTAGGAAGATATCCGTGTTAGGCTTAACCGGAAATGCTCTCTCAGGGGAGATCTCACCTGATTTCTTGGGCAATTGGACTCAACTTACTTCTTTGCTACTTCACGACAATCAGTTCAGTGGAACCATCCCTCATGAAATAGGCCTCTTGACAAAACTCAAGGTTCTTTATCTTGACACCAACAGCTTCGTTGGCTCAATCCCCCCAGAGATTGGGAACCTGACGGAATTGTTAGCGTTAGATTTTTCAATTAATCACCTCAGAGGTTCTTTTCCTCCAAGCATATGCAACCTTCCAAACCTTGGCGTCCTCCAGCTTTTCACCAATAATCTTTCCGGAGTACTGCCACCGGAAATTGGAAATCTCATAAGCTTGCGAATACTTGGTCTTCACTTCAATCAATTCCAAGGAGAGCTCCCCAGCAACATATCCAACCTTACCAATTTAGAGACACTATCTCTGATCAGCAACAACTTCTCTGGCATCATCCCACAGGATCTCGGAAAGTATAGCCCTCGGCTCGCCAATGTTAGCTTCTCCAATAACAGCTTTTCGGGTCAACTACCACCGCATCTTTGCACCGGTCATGCACTCGTAGAGTTAACAGTCCGCAACAACAACTTCACCGGGCCTATTCCAGATTGCTTGAGGAAGTGTTCAGAACTAGTGAAAGTCCGGTTAGACAGTAACCAGTTTACGGGCAACATTTCCGAGGCATTTGAAATCCATCAAAACCTTATTTTTTTCAAAGCTAGCAGAAACCACTTTAGTGGTGAAATTTCTCCCCCTCTGGGGAAGTTGTAGCAATCTCATGACTCTTGAGTTGGATGGAAATAGCATTTCAGGTCAAATACCAGCAGAGCTTGGACAACTGGGAGAGTTGGTCACCCTATCCCTCGATTCGAATCAGTTATCAGGGCAGATCCCAGATGAGCTAGGACTCCTGCATTCTCTAGTCTTCGTCAACTTGAGCAGAAACTATTTGGCTGGCCGAATCCCAGAAGGCATAGGCTACTTGGAAAAACTTGAATATCTTGACTTGTCGGATAATAACTTAGAGGGAGTCATTCCACCACATATTGTCCACTGCATTCAACTACTTCAGCTGAATCTCAGTCACAATGATCTGGCAGGTAAGGTACCACCTGAAATCAGTTACCTGTATCAACTGATCTCTCTGGATATTAGCAGCAACTTCCTATCCGGTTCAATCCCGGAGGACCTTCAGAATCTTACAGCACTGGTGGATTTGAACATCTCCCATAACCATCTCTCTGGCACTATCCCATCTGAGGTATCAAGTATGGCCAGCCTGCAAGTCATTGATCTGTCTTACAATGATCTTACGGGTCAAGTTCCGGGTGGAAATTTTCAGAATGCAATCTATGCGGGGAATCCTGGTCTCTGTGGCCGTTCTATCAAAGGGTTACCTTCTTGTAAAACCAGATCAAGTTCCAAGAAAACTATAAACATCGCAGCAGCTGTTGCTTGTATAATTTTCCTCACAATAGCATTGGCTGTGATTTTAGCTTGTTGGAAGAAATCAGAGAAGAGAATTACAAGTGAGGAGAACAGTATGGTGGAGGTGTGGAGTGGTGAGGCAAAATTCAAATTCCGTGAGATTATCAAGGCCACAGAAGAGTTCAATGAGGGATACTGCATAGGTAAAGGTGGATTTGGCAGTGTATACAAAGCTGCACTCAGGAAAGGCCAGGTGTTTGCTGTCAAACAACTGATAGATACTTCAGAGTTCAGTGAACCCGTGAAGGAATGGAGCTTTATAAACGAGGTTCGAACACTAACAAAAGTCAGGCACCGAAATGTCATCAAGCTGCACGGGTTTTGTTACTGGAGGAGAAGGATGTACCTCATGTATGACTACATTGAGCGAGGTAGCCTGGGGAAGATTTTACGTAGTCAAGATGGAGCGAAGGAGCTAAGTTGGGAAAGCCGATTGAAGATTGTACATGGATTAGCACATGCCCTCGCGTACCTGCATCATGATTGCTTCCCGCCTATAGTGCACCGTGACGTATCCATCAACAATGTCTTGCTGGATGATGAATTTGAGCCAAAGCTTTCTGACTTTGGCACTGCAAGATTGATAAGCCCAGATACATCCAACTGGACCTCAGTCGTTGGATCACTTGGTTACATGGCTCCAGGTAATATGGCCAAAATCTGCCATCCATTTCTGTATCATTTACTCAAACTGGTACGTATATTGGTTATGATTATTTTTTTCCCTTTGGTGGCAGAGCTGGCTCAAACTGTGAGAGTGACTCCAAAATGTGACGTCTATAGCTTCGGAGTCGTGGCACTTGAAATTATGATGGGAAAACACCCAGGAGATCTTCTATATTCACTTCTACCATCATCATCATCATTGAACAATCACCAAGAGCTGCTTATGAGTGGAGTGTTGGATGATCGACTCTCCCCTCCGGAGAGGAATCTAACTGATGGATTGATGCGAGCAATCAAAGTATCTTTGCTCTGCACAGGTCGTAAACCCGAGTTCAGACCCACAATGCATCAAGTAGCACACACTTTTTCATCCCGTTCAAAAGCTTCCTTGGCCGAGCTTTTCAAGACCACTTAGGCGCTTAGCTGCTGTTGTTTATTGGAATAATATTGATCTTCTTTTTCCAGATACTGGTAACAGCACAGCACCTATGTATTTGGTTGAGTCTCCATGGACTATGGAGGTTGGATACAAGATTTGTAACAATCTTTCCAGTCTAGAGAGGTACTCTATCTGTACTTGAATTTATTTGAAGGATCCATTTCCTCTTCAATAGGCCATATAAAGAATCTGCAACATCTTGATCTTAGTTCAAACATGTTCAACTCTACCATTCCCCCAGAGCTTCGCCTGCGCACTAACCTTACTTACCTCGTTCTAGCTCAAAATTCATTAACTGGGGAGCTGCCGGCATCGTTGCCCAACCTTAGGACGATATCCGCGTTAAGCATAAGGGAAAATGCTCTCTCAGAGGAGATCTCACCTGATTTCTAGGGCAATTGGACTAAACTTATTTCTTTGAAGGTTCACACGAATCAGTTCAGCGGAACCATACCTCATGAAAAAGGCCTCTTGACAAAACTGGAGCCTTCCATCTGACCTCCTTGCCCTTGGTGTCGTCTTCCCCATTCATGCTTGCAGGACAATAGGCAACTGGAGAACAACTTCGGCGAGATTCGAGTATGTTCTCTGCCCCTCCCTCTCATCTCGAACCCCTCCGTTCCTCTGCAAATCTTCACCTTCGGGGGCTGGATCGTTGGATTTCATGTCAAATCTATCTTCGCTGCCACTAGATTCGGCCCCAATGTCGATGAATTTCGACATTTTCCCCATTCCGAAATTGATATGCACCAGCTCCTTCCCCCATTTCGAAATTGATATGCACCAGCTCCCCCATTCGGCCCCAATGCCGAATATGTCTCTGATTTCCCTATTTCAATTTCCATTCCCAGATCTTTGGCTGATTTGTTGCTCCCTGAGTCCCTATAGGGCTCGGGAGGCTGAGCCAGGTGGCCCAGGTATAACAATGGTTGAAACAGGGGCACTATTGTCCTTTGACTACAAAATAAAAAATAGGGAAATTCCGTTTGGTACCCCCGAGTTTTTGACAATTCCGGATGGTGCCCCACACTTTTTTTTTGTTCGGATGGTACCCTGAGTTTTGTCAAAAGTCCGGCTCATGCTCAAAACTCATAGTTTCTCCTTTTTAATGAATTAAACCACCCATTATTTTTATTTTTTCATAAATATGCTCATTTACTTTTAACATTGAACAAAATTACTTATCATTTAACTAAATTGAAAACAAAATTGACAAAATCACCTTTATTTTTTAAAATTAATAAGATCACACATTATTGCCAAAGTTGTAGCAAAAAGTATCCATTCTTTCCAATTTTTTTTTTGAAGAAAATCAACTATTATTTTTGACATTACACAAAAGATCCGTTACATATTTTTCATATTTTATAAAAAATAAATCTCATTATTTTTCAAATATTGCATGTGCATAATCACCCATTATTTACAAAATTTTGCACAAATCCACTATCTTATTATGTGAACAAAAATAGTTAACCTATACATTATAAAAAATACTTCGTAAAACCATACTTTGTGTAAAACCACCCTTTATGCTTTAAAAAATGCACAACATCATTTCTTGTGTAATAAAAGAAGGTGTTATTCATTTCTTTTGTTTGGAATACATAAAACCTAATAAAATAAGAATGATTAATCTCTTATTATATTTTTCTTTTACAAGAAGAAAAATAAATAAATAAAATTTACTTTTCTTTTCCATAAAAATTATAATCAAGCATTTGGTTAAATTGATCAATCACATTTACAAATATTTAAAGTTAATGAGATATAAGTTAAATATTGTTTTGAAAAATAATATGTGTTAAAAATATTGCAATAAATTTTTTTGGAAATATTGCAATAAAAATTTTGGAAATATTGATCAATCACATTTACAAATATTGCAATAAAAATTTTGGAAATAATATGTGATTTTGTAAAATTTTAAAAAATAAAGTTGGTTTTGTCACTTTTGTGTTGAATTTTGTTAATTAATATGTAGTTTTGTTCAATGTTAAAAGTAAATGGACATATTTATGAAAAAATAAAAATAATGGGTGGTTTAATTCATTAAAAAGGAGAAACTATGAGTTTTGAGCATGAACCGGACTTTTGACAAAACTCAGGGGTACCATCCGAACAAAAAAAAAGTGTGGGGCACCATCCGGAATTGTAAAAAACTCGGGGTACCAAACGGAATTTCCCAAAAAAATACTCCGTATAATCTTTCCGGAGTAGTGCCGCCGGAAGTTGGAAATCTCATAAACTTGCGAATACTTTCCAAGGAGAGCTCCCAAGCAGGCCCAGAGTGAAGAGGAGAGACCACCAAAAGGAATCAGGATTCGAAAGAGATGGGAGTTGCGAGTAAGGTCGGAGATTTGGCCTTCAAGGGCTTCACCGCCGCCCTCGGCGTTACCACCGTTTATCTCGCCGCCACCTTCTCCGTCAACGTCTACCGTGGCCTTTCCTGGCACAACGCTCAATCCGTACGCCCTCTCCTTGCCCTTTCTTTCCTTGCCAAATCTCGCCTCCCTCTCCACTTGATTTTAATTTTTCCGTGATATTTTTTTTCAGATTGAATAATCAACTGCATTCACTCAACCCTAGTTGCTGTTTTGATTTCAATTTCTACAAATTGTCATATTTTCTGCCCCCTTTCTCCCCCCAATTTCGTTTTCTCTGTTGCGATCCCTAGAAATTTGTCCTTACCAAAGAGTTGGTGGTTTCGAAATTCGTGATTAGTTACTCTTGTGGAATCCTTGATCAGCTTCCTTGACGGTGCATCTTTTTAATTTGCATCTCTGATAAGTTGCAATTTGTGAACTGGTTTCCATTTTTGGAAGATCGATGTAAGTGAAAAAGTTGTGACCTTTACAGGATCTAGTATTCCAGTTCTTTTCCAGTAATTACTACAGTAGATTGCTTGCGGTTGCATCCCCTAAATTCAGGATTTATAGGACTTATTATCTATCTCCATATGTCTATTGTTTCTGCTTGACAGGAGTCTCTTCTTTTGATACATTGGGCTCCATATGTTCCATAATACCTATATTCATGGTTCACTTATGTGATGGCCATAAACTTTGGTTCTTTTCTCAATTACTTACTTCAGTGCATCTCACGAATTCAAGGTTTATCAGACCCTGCATCTTTCTTAGGGTGTCTATCATGAATAATTTGATTTCTGCTTTGGTTAAATACAAGTCTCCTTTTTTAATAGATCAACGTCTCTTTGCTCTCTAGTTTTGTTTATTTATGTTCTTCTTAATCTCACAAACAACAATCCTTGGCTGCGTCATCACTTCATGTGTTTATAAGGTGCTTAAGTTTTGGGAAATTCTGTGTGGTAGTTTATGAACTCACAGACCGAAGATGTTAAAATTGTGTGGTAGCTTATGAACTCACAGACTGAAGATGTTAAAATTGTTGCTTACAAGTCAGTTGCAATTTCAGCAGTTTGAACAAGTAGCTTCTAATTAAAACTTATGACTAGTTAAAAACCAAAAACTTGCAACTGAAAATGGCCTGACTTTATGGTTTTCGAATTTTAGGTTTTCCGGATATTATATACTGCCATTTGAAATACGACAGCATCAGGGGTTTTCATGAAACAATCATACAAGTTTTTTTAGCGGAACTCTAATTCTTGCCCTGATACTGTTTTTTCACCTAGGTTAATAGTGAATTTGATTACTTTTTTCCTATGGTGTCAGTATTTATTCTCACCGAAGAATTCATGCATTCTATTGATTTTCTCTTTGGCTTGTGTTGTGCAGAAGTTAAACGAGGAAGAATCTGAGAACGATAAGCCTTGACTTTCCCTTTAGCTGGTGTTTTGAACGGGTGACGCCTCAGCATTTCCCTCCTTCCCTGCTTTTGTTTTCAGTGGGAAGAAATTACCAAGTCACGGGTGAAATTATGTGACAAAATACATGATGTGCCTAATCTGTGTACGATCCATATGACATTTAGGGTTCCAATTTTGATTTTTGTTATGATTTTATAATTTGCTCAAATTCAAGGAATTGAATTGATGAGGTGATTGTGTTAGACATTGACAGTCATTTTCTAGACTGCATTACCTTCAGCAGCTACTATGCTATTCTCATCTACTACTGCCAATAGAAACAATTTTTTCACATGTCTTTTTTTGTATAACCAATAAATAACATAGGAGCTCAAAAAATAAAAAAAATAAAAACGGAAACATAGAGATTGTAAACTATGCAAATTTGACATTATACTATTATAGAGATCTCTGCGAAGGAGGCTCTTGTGGAAAGGATCAATATTGAAGATACACAAGGTCGAGTGTATAAACAGAGAGGTGCTTGCAGCTGGTAACAATGAAGTATGTGCTTCTGTTGAACATGGGAGCTGCAGAAAGGTCGGAAATGATGTTGTTGCTGTCGGTGCTGCGTATGATCCTTCACCCGCTGCACAGGGCTTGCACACAAAAGGGAAAGGTATTCTTGCAGCTCCTGAAGAGGGGAATGGACTGATGAATGACAGATGTTTTGTTGAGCCCAATGGGGAAGACAAGGGTACGAGTAAAAGGGAGCAAAGTGTTGTCGCTGATAAGATTTGTGAGGAGTCTGCGGCTGTTGGGGAGCTTCCGAAAGGAGGAGAAACTGAACATGTTTTAGCAGCCATACACCAGCTGATTCAAATGAGACAGCAATTGTAAGTTGTAACAGACTAATCAGAAAAAGGGCTCCTTGTGCAAATATGACAGCAACTCACCTTAAAGATAATCTGTGTGGTGTTGGTGGAGTATTTGCAAATGGGAAACGTTGAGTGCAGAGAATCAACTTTCTTGTCAAGCATAATCAAGTTTGGATCATTTCTGTTAGTGTTATTGGATCAACTCAGATCTGTTTTCGGGTCATATGTTCCAACAAAAGTTCAGGGCCGGATCAGGTTTGGTTGCGCCACCGCCAAGTCAGGTTTAGTACTTGTCCTGCAACATTTCTTCATGCTTGATTGTTCTCATAACAAATGATTCCATACCATTCCTTCCAAAAACAAACACAGATCAGCAGAACTAACTGAATTGGGCGAAAAAAATGTCACTTACTAACCAAAATCCCTCGTTACAATAAACATCTTTAATGGCAAATAGATAGATACGCTAAGATGAATAATTAGGCAACTGCCCCCTCCTGCATTACAAAATTCTCTAGGTTCTCAACCCCAGTAGCTCCCCAACAAACAAAACAAGGTGGGTTATTACAAAAGATGCATCCTCTCAACATATGAATGGCTGAGCCACCTACTAAGTGGTTCACCACACCCCACAAAGCACCCACAGTTGCCCCCTTCTATGAAGAATGGGAAGCTGAACATATCCAGCAGTTCCTGCACCGCCTGCCTCACCATCGATGTCCCCGTCACCCTGCTCCTCCTTCCCCACCCCGTCACGATATCAATCCTGTCAGGTGCCTCCCCGCATAAGAGCATCCTCCTCCTGAATCCCGCGAGAGTCCTTGACAGCGCTGTCACTGCTGTCCCGTCTGACATCACGTGGAGGTTGATCAGCCAAGAGGATCCCCCCTTCGCTTTGACTGCCTCTGGGTAGACATTCTTCTCGGATGCCACCTCCCAGACTGAGCCGGCTTCCTCCTTGAGCCCAGATTTGTGGAGGAAGTCCACCACTGCGTCTACCAGCCCCCTCTTGCTCTCCCGGTCCTCACTGTGCATTAGGTCTAGGAATTGTCCCATGTGAGCTCTCACGTTATGCCCATCAGGCCCAGGCACGGGCATTGTCAGTAGGAAGGAGTGGACTGGGTGGCCTGTGATCGCCATCAGCTGTCCACAGAATCCAAAGTCGAAGGAAGATTTGGCATCGGTGCAGCAGCTGAGGAGCAGGGTGTAGGTCTGTAGAGATGGTTTTAGACCCATCTGAACCATGGACATAAGAAGGTTGTATGCGTCTGCAAAGTGATGTGCCCTCAAGAACGTACCAAGCAATGAGTTACAAGTAGGCACATTGGGAAACAACCCTGCGTTTAGCATCTCATGGTACCACCCCAAAGCCTTGTCGACATTCCCCGCCTTGCCCCACATGTCCACCAGTAGACCATATACAGGCTCATCGGGCACCCAGTTCTTTCTCCTCATCTCAGAGAAGACACCCTCTGCCTCTTCGAGGCACCCACAATGCCCGAGGACCTCCATGACTATGCTGTACGTGACCTTGTCAGGCTCAAACCCTGCAGTCTGCATATTTCTATATATCTCCAAGGCGACAGGGTAGTTCCTCGCCTTGGCCTGTAAGGCAATCATGATGTTGTAGGTGACAAGGTTTGGAACACAGCCGTGATCGACCATCTCACAGAAGAGGTGGTGGGCGTCATCCAAATGGCCTGCTTTCCCGAGGCAGTTGATCATGACACTATACGTGAACGTATCAGGGGTCAAGCCAGCATCTTGCATCCTCTGATACATGTGCATTGCAACATCAAGAAAGCCTGCTTTCGCATGGATATCAATCAGTGTGCAGTAGGTGACACGGTCTGGTTGGCACCCGGCTTTCTGCATCCGGTGGAAAACACCAACAGCTTCACTCAAATAGTTTGCACGGCCATAGCTGTGAATCAGGCGGTTGTAAGTCACCACATTGGGTTTGCACCCATCCCTAACCATCTGTTCAAGCAGGTCTTTGATCTCCTTGAATTTTCTAGAACGGCCAAGGATACCCACCATGGTTGTATATGTATGGTCATCGTGCTTGAACCCAGGTTGCTCTTTCAACCAACAGAAGAAGCCAAAGGCTACTGAATGATCTTGAATCTGCTTTAGAACCTGGTTCGCCTGATAAGCATCCATTGAGAATCTAAGATTCCCGAGAGCTACTTCTGCTGCTGGACCCCATTTTAGCCTCGTTAAAATGTCCATAACACAACCCACAACATGACCTGTGTTCGCATACTGCCTCATGACAGGAACGGACCCCACTTGTGACTTCGTGTCAATATGGCGATTGTTGAAATTCTGTGCAACAGGCCCCAAAAACTTTGGTACTGGATTCTGGAAATTGGCATTTGAATTTAGATCATGGCGCTGCTGCTGTGTATCTCTTGATCTCTGTGGCACAAAATTATTGTATGAAGTTTTATCCTCTGCTCCTACAGTCTTCGCAGTACGCGTACTATTCTTGTCATGCCGGTAGCCTCTTCCAGGAGCATGGCTATCATTCTTACTCATTCTACTCCTACGATTAATAGGACTTGTCGTGAATTCAGCTTCAGGACAGGACTTCACTGGGACAGTATGTACAGGTTCCTTTGTTGAAGGCATTACATGTAGAGGTTTGACAATGGAATGAGATCCAGATGAACCCAACGCATAACTTTCAGCTTGGGCAGTCGTCCCACTCCTTTCTGCGATGGGATGCTTATAGCTCATCAGATCCGACAGAAGGCCAACAGTGGCCATACCTGGTTTTACCAAGCGATTACCCATCCGTGGCCCTAAATGCCCAATTTCCTTTGCATCAACACCAACTCCATCAGAATATTGTACAGAATGCGATCTGCCCACATCAACTGCACCGCTTGCAACTTGAGCTAGAGGAGTTGCACGATCAACATTGAGAACCTTTTGTGATGCTAAGGTATTTACAGCGCCCACCAGTTGTGCAGGGTCCACTCTTCTTCTACTAATTGCAGGCACCGCTGGAATTGCTTTAGGATGAAAATCATTCTTTCTTCTTTCTGATAAATTATTTTCATCCTCGGGGCAGGCACATGAAGAACTTCCATCTGTTTTGCTACATCTCGACCCAGTATATAGAAAGGTCCTTGCACAATGTGAAAGGGTAGTAATCTGCTTTGCCCGAATCATTGTGTATCAGTGCAACAAAATCTGCAGAAAAGCTAACATCATTAAACCGAGAATGTAATAAGCAATGCAGACTTAACAGTCGCACTTTGGGCACACGAATGATATGATAAGTGAAATTCATTGAACAAGTAACATAAGCTAAACTTGTATAAGTTTTCCAAAGTATAATAACCACGATGAAACTATATTCAGCTAGCTTGTAGGGACTTACCCAAGAGTAACAAATATCTTCCAAGCTTTATTCGGGATAGCAAACTAACAGCAATACCCCATCATGATATTAACGATTTAATGTAAATATTCGACAATGCAATAACAACAGTACACTTGAAGGTGATAATCGCTACTACCATCTTATGAAAGCCAGTGTAAGGATGCACAATGATAGTTCATCCAAAACAATAACAGCAACACAGGCAAAAACAAGAAGCTATTTATATGTATAATACATGGTCACACAAACCAAATTTTCATTACATCGATAGAAAAATCAAAGTACACAAGTTGATTGATTGGCTGCCAGAAAATTCCTTCAATGCAAATGACATGGTATGTTCTTTCAAGGTATTCAACTCATATTTAAATGAAAGAAATGAGATTAAAAGCAATGGAAAAAGAACAAGGAAAACAAAAGAAGTTTTTGTTCAAAAAATAAATGAGTTTCTGGACAAGCGCTTCAATGGCACCTCCTATGAACCAAATCTCTGACTCAATACGAACAATAACATTGAACAAATGGGGAGTGGTGCCAAAAAATGCTGCTCTGATCCTTCAATTCACAAACTCATAAACTTCTTCTCAGATTAAATGACAAATTGATTCCAAAAATCAATCCCTAATTTCAACAATTGGTTTCCAAAATCAAAACCCTAAACGTATTCTTATATCCTGCTTATAAATCGAATCTCAAAAACCAAAATTTATAGCACAAATTCACAAAGTATAAAGTATAAAACAAAAACCTTTTGAATTCGGATTTGGGATTTGGGGAAGAACAATTTGACCAATTGGTTCACCACTACAGTGGCAGCACGGAGCCGACAGCACAGCAGCGTGGGAGCCGATAGCCCAGAGCCGGTCGCGGCGGAGCCAACACAGCGGTGCGACGGCGTCACAGCGGGGGAGGACTCGCCTGCTGCCTGGGGGCGAGTCGCGTTTCGCTTCGCCGCCTTCTCCTCTTTGTTTGGAGGCGAAAAAATCAAATTGCAACTTCGGTCTGTGTACACATGTTGGGAAAAAATTTTAAAAAAAAAGAGGGCCCTGACAAGATTCGAACCGAAGACCTTCTGTTATTCTCTTGTCCAACTGGGATAAGCCGTAATAATCACAGGATTCACAGCAGTCAAAGGTTCCAGCTGCTTGTAGGATACTCCATTACTCCTGATATCAATATCCATGGCTGTGATTTTAGCTTGTCCAAAGAAAATTCAAATTCCGTGATATTATCAAGGCCACGGAAGACTTCAATATGGGAAACTCGGGTCGTCCAAATGTCCCATGTATTTTGGGCCTTGTTTATACTACCTCCGTATTAAAATATTTAATTTTTTAATAAAGATAAAAACTATATAAAATATAAAAATATATGAAATTATTAAAAATCTATATCTATATAAACTCTTAATTTAGAAGAGTTTAGGATGATGTGTTAATCTTAGAGGCATTTTAGGAGTATTGACTAATCATTTTTTTTTTGCCATTTTTCTTTGATTTTCTTTAATTCTCCTTTTTTTCTTCATTTTCCTTTAATTCTCTTTTTTCTTTAATTTTACTAACTATTTGGCTTAATTCAAAACATTGTATTCAATCTAATATAATTATTGAGCTTAAATCAAATTTATTAACTAACTATTGGGCTTAATTCAAAACATTGAATATAACTATTGATTACGACACAACACATTATATTTAAATGATGTTATAATGATATTGATATTATTATTAATGGGTAATTTAAAATATGTATATTTTTGTATTATACTTTACATAAGATTTTTACATAATATTTTTCTGAGATAATTATAAGATACATTTGTTCTAAAGTTTTTTTTTTGTGATTTTTATCATAACATTTATTAATATTTTATAATAATTTTATATATAATATTTTAGTTTTAAAAAAACGCGGCATGACGCGGGAATTGTACTAGTAATAATTTAAAAGCCAATATTTTAGAGTTTCTGTTTTTCTAAACCCTATGAAAAATTCAAATATAACTACTGTATTTTACTAGGAGGGGTATTTATTAAGATTTACTAATAAATCGCAAACATGATAGTAAATTAGTATTGAATAAATTTATATTTAAAAAATAAAAGAAGACCAAAATAAATTTAATATAGAACTACCTTCTATTAGATTTCTAGGTTTTTTACTATTTATGTTTATGTCAATATAACATGAGGTTGTGTTAAATTAACAAATAAAAATACTTACCAATGACCCCTTGTCCTAGTGGTAAGGGAGAGGTGGCCCTTGCAAGAGGTCAAGGGTTCACATCCCACTTCTTACACAATTTGTGTAATTAGTGGGTGTTCAAACCTTCATTGGCTTGGGTGAGCCCGGTGGCTTGCCGCCTAGCTTAGCCTGTTTGCGTCCTTTGTAGACTAGGGCCCGGACCCGTGGGGGACTAGTCAATAACCTCGGAACCCCCACATCACCAAAATAAAACAAAAAACAAATAAAAATACTTAATAAGAAGGCCCCAAAAATAATAACTTGACGATATATTAAAGTAACAAATAAAATTAGTTAATAAGAATGTCCAAAATTTTAAAAATAGTTAATAAGAAAGCCAATATAGTTTTCTATATATAAAAAAAAAGTAGTATTCTATACGGAGTATAAAACAAAGTTAAAAAGACGAAAGCAAAAATTGAAGAAAGTTGAAGTTCAAACTCACAACCTGTGGGTAATTGGATGAATTTGATTGGGTCGCTATCCATGAGACAACCGAACATTGTGATATTTGGGACAACAAATAATATTATTACTGATAAATTTTGATTTGGGCCCCTATTTCGTTGGGCTTTTTGAACGGGGCATTGGACGGGCCTGGGAAACTGCATAGGCAAAGGTGGATTTGGAGGTGTATACAAAGCAGCTTGGAAAGGTCAGGTGTTTGTCGTCAAATAGCTCTCGGGAAAGGAGTGGAGCTTTGTGAATGAGGTTCGGACATTAGCAAAAGTCAAGCACCGGAATGCAGTGGCGGATCCTGAACTTGTTTTTTTTTTTTTTTTTTTGATTAGGTAAGAATTTGATATCAGACATCTGAAACTCGAGGGCCGGCCAGGCCGGCAGACGGGAAAACCGTCTAAAGTCAAACATACAACAATACATATGGTGCAAACTCAGACAAACGCAAACTACAAAAAAGCGAAACAAAGCAGACTCAAACCAAACAGGATGAGGACGAAGAAGACGGACGAAGCCAAGCCCCACAAGAAGCAGAATCGTAGGCCGGCGGTACATCAGGACCCGATCATCCTGTGGGCAGTGAAGACGAACTCCAGGGAAGCAGTCAACCCCGGTAGCAAAGACGCCACGATACACACCACCACGACCCCAACCTATCCCGACTCCGATAGTCAGAACCAAATCCAAGGAGAAGATCGCCAAGCCACGCCAACACAAAGTCGCACATCATCTGAGAAAAGAGCACCCAAACACCCTGACAGGATCTAATCAACCTTAACGGAATTCAGTACACGTTTATACGAGCAGTTCAGAGCCATTATAGGATTTTAGTAATACGAGAAATATATAATTCTTTTTCCTTCTGTTTTTTTTTTCTCCAATACTTGCAGCCCAAGGATTATTATAATTTATATTATAAATTTTTTTGGGGGCAATCCTTGCACTGCAAGGAGTTTTTTTTTTTTTTTGTGTTAATTTTCTATTCCAACCTTAATCAACTTCATCTTATTCGCAAGGAAAAAGAGGCGAAGGGACCTTGCCGGCAACGAAGACGACGGACGTCGAGGCTGCGACGGGGGATGACGGAGGCGAAGCCGGAAGGGGCGAAGGCGGAGGGAGGCAAGGCCCATCACCACAACCCGCATAAACCGACGCCGACAGGCATACCCAAGCCAACTCCGGGGAAGGGACAAACGACCCCTAGCCACTGGCCAGACCGTTGAGGATTCAAACAAGCCGACACCAGGGAGAGGAGGCCCGATTCAAACAAAGCCCCAAATCAATTTAGGGTTTTATCAACTCCGAAGTGGAGATTTGGGATCAGTGGACGGGCGACGCCGATGGTTAAAGAAGAGGCGAGATGAGGGAGGGCGAATCCGACCACAAGAAGTCACATAGGGAGATCGAAGTGGGGAGGGTATAATCCGGCGCCGACGGAGCCGGAGCGGAGACACCTGAACCACCAGAATACATTCGTGGCCAGGATGGGTAGGGACATCGAGCGAAGAGGACTCGCAGGAAGGATATGCGACCGGGGAGGGGAGTTTGGGCAGAAGGCTAGTAGTATGAGAAGCATGTGCGAGTTCAGGAGCCCAGAGCGACCCTGACGGAGCCGGTGTGGACGGTCGGAGCCGATTTGGAACGGCCGGGGCCGAGTTGGATGGTAAGAGGGATACTAGATCCGGTTTGGATGGCCATCGAGGTGGATTTTTGACCTTCAAATGTGGTTTGCATCCTCCGAAGAGGTGAGTTTCAACCTCTGAAGAGGAGTTCCAAACAAGATTCACGTGTCCGGTGAAAGTCGGACGGTGTTCGACGGACGTCTGGACAAAAGACTATCCAACTCTCTCTCTCTAGAATTTAGAGAGAAGGGAGAGTTTTTTTCCATTTTTACTCGACCACTTTCTTTAGATCCTGAACTTGTTGATTGAAGGGACGAAAAATTACGATAAAAAAATCATCAATATTATATATCCTGAACTTGCATGATTTATTTCATGGTTTTCAAATATTTCAATATGACCTCCTAATTTGAAGTTCTCGAATATTGTTATATTATTAAGATATGAAATTAATAAATAATAATTACAATAAAAATATATCAGTTTGGTAAATGATGTAGGAAATATGGTAATTCAGTGCTGAAATTTGAAACGCTCCTAATTTTTTGCTCAGATATCGGATTTGAGTTTATAATATATCAAATCGAAGCTATTGACAAGAGGAATATATGGATGTTAAATTTCATTTTCGATTGGGGGGCGACTGCCACCACTGGCCCTAAAGAGGATCCGCCTCTGCTAGAATGTCATCAAGCCGCACGGGTTTTGTTACTAGATCGAGGAGAAGGATGTACCTCATGTATGACTATGTTGAGAATGGTAGTCTAGGGAAGATTTTACGTAGTCAAGGCGGAGCAAAGGAGCTAAGCTGAGAAAAAAGACCGAAGATTGTGCGTGGATTGGCACATGCCCGTGCATACCTGCATCATGATTGCTTTCCGCCTATAGTAAGTAAAACTTTCGAACTTTAGTATTGCAATGTTTATAAACCCTGATACATCCAACTGGACCTCAATCGTTGGATCACTTGGTTACATGGTTCCATGCAATATGGCCACAATCGGCATCTAATCCATATTTAATTTTTTACTCGAACAGAAACATGATTGTTGAATTGTTTTCCTTGCGGCTGATACCGCCATCCATTTCTATATCATTTACTCAAACTGGTAAGTATATTGGTTATGATTATTTTTTCCCTTTAGTGGCAGAGCTGGCTCAAACTGCGAGAGTGACTCCAAAATGTGATGTCTATAGCTTCGGAGTCGTGGCACTGGAAAGTATGATGGGAAAACATCCAGGAGACCTTCTATATTCTCTTCTACCATCATCATCATTCAACAATCATCAAGAGCTGCTTATGAGTGGTGTGCTCTGTGCTGGATGACCGGCTCTCCCCACCAGGGAGGAATCTAACCGATAGATTGATGCTGGCAATCAGAGTATCTTTTCTCTGCACAGGACCTAAACCCGAGTCTAGACCCACAATGCATCAATTGACACACTTTTTCATCCCATTCAAAAGCTTCCTTCCTTGGTCGAGCTTTTCAAAACCACTTAGCTACTAATAAGATATCGATATCTAGATATTAAGATATAGATACAAAACGGGCCTTAGGCTTTCATCAATCGGTATCTTATCAAACTGTACAATAGTAAGGTTTGCTATTTATTGTACTTGAGGAGTTGACCAAACTTCAGATACACTTTACAATGGTTTGCTATGTACATTGTATTTGATATTCGCACTGCAAACGTAGAGTGGCCAATTGACATCGGTGTGAGATCAAGAGACTGATTGTAAAGTCCTTTTTGAGGGTTTCCATTCATTGATAAACATATATATAGGTTACAAAGGTATTGGGCATTTTGGGCCTTTGGGCCCACTATACAATATAAGACCTACGTAATCTATCAAACCCCTACAGTCAAAACTGGAGGGGCCCGTGCAGTGAGACTAGACCGAAAATCAATGAACAACGAGAGTGGTAAACCCTTGGTGAATATATCAGCGTACTGGCGTGGTAAGCCCTTGGCAACCTTGTCCCGGACGAAGTGGAGATCGAGCTCAATGTGCTTCGTGCGTTGATGCTGGACTGGGATGCTAGCTAGATAGACGGCGGAGACGTTGTCAGTGTAGACCAGAGTGGCCTTCTGAAGAGGGCAACGGAGCTCAAGAAGGAGATTGCGGAGCCAAGAGCACTCGGAGACAACGTTGGCAACACCTCTGTATTCTTCCTCAGCGCTGGAGCGAGACATGACAGACTGACGCTTGGCTGACGATGACACAAGGGTGTCGTTGAGGAGGACATAGTAACTAGACGTGGAGTGACGTGTGTCAGGACAACCACCCCAATCCGCATCAGTGTAAGCAACAAGATCAAGCTTAGAGGAAGGAGTGATCGTGGTGCCAAGCTCGAGGGTGTCGCTGATGTACCGAATGATCCGCTTCAAGGCCTGAAAGTGGGGTTCCCTGGGTGCATGCATGAACGAGCAGACCTGCTGAATGGCGTAACTGATATCAAGCCCGGTGAAAGTGAGATACTGAAGAGCACCAGCGAGGCTCCTGTACAACGTCGGATCATCAGCCAAAGGACCAGAATAAGAATTGAGCTTGTTGGATGTATCGATAGGGGTGACAACTGGATTACAATTGACCATCTTAGCTCGAGCAACAATCTCAGCAGCATACTTACTCTGAGAGAGAAACAGACCAGACGCATGACGCTGAACAACAACTCCCAAGAAGTAGGACAACGGACCCAGATCATACATGGCGAACTCCGCACTCAACTGCGAAATAATGGACATCCGAAGAGCATCAGAAGAGGCGGTAAGAATGATGTCGTTGACATATAGTAACAGGAAGGCCATGTCTGAGCCTTTGCGATAGATAAACAGAGATGTATCCGAACGGCTGCCAAAGAAACCCAAGCGTAGCAGATGCGAAGCAAAGCGCTAGAACCAAGCCCGCGGAGCTTGTTTCAGACCATATAGAGAGCGCTTGAGGAGACAAACGTGCTTGGGACGATCAGCATCAGCAAACCCCGGCGGCTGAAACATGTAGACTGTCTCATTCAGATAGTCATGCAGAAAAGCGTTCTTGACATCTAATTGATGGATGGCCCAGTTGCGCGACAATCCTAAACTCAATACCACTCGGATAGTGGCAGGCTTGACCACGGGGCTGAACGTCTCATCACAATCAATACCGACCTGCTGAGATCGACCGTTGACCACAAGACGGGCTTTGTAGCGCTCCAGTGTCCCATCAGAGCGGAACTTGTGACGGAAGAGCCACATACAACGGATGACGTTCGCCTCAGAAGGGCGAGGGACAAGAACCCAAGTACCATTCTTCGTAAGGGCCCTGTATTCGTCGAGCATAGACGTCTGCCAATTCGGGTCAATGAGGGTTGTTTTGTGGGAGGTGGGAATGGGGGAAAGAGAGGTCGGGGTGGAGGCAGGGGTGATTGGGAGTCGGGAAGAACGGATGCAAAGGGAGTGGAGGCTGCGAGGAAGGCTGCGGGGGCAACAAGCCCGCAGCCTGTTGATTGGCCGCGGCCGCGACATGATGATGTGGCCGCCGCCAGTAGGTTGGGCGAGGAGTGGGCTATGGGTGTTTGATTGGCTGCCGCCGCAACATCTGCATAACGTCCGGGGGAGGGGATAGATGGGCATATGTATGAGTTTGGAAGGCGGGGCGATGTGTGATGTTCATGGAGACGATTTGTCGGGGTCGGAAGACACCGAAGACGCTGCGAGTGTGTGGTCTGGTGGTAGGGGTGGTGGTGGTGGTAGAGGGGGAGAGGTAGGAGCACTGGGAGTGCTCTGGGGAAGAAAAAAATGAGGGAATGATGACTCTGACTCTGACTGAGACACATGAGGTGTGGGAGATGCAAAGGGGAATCGCGATTCATCAAAGGTGACATGATGAGATAGGATGATCTTGTGGGTCTTGATATCGAGGCAGAGGTAGCCACGATGATCAGGCGAATAGCCAAGAAAGACACAAGGAGTGGAGCTTGGGTGAAGCTTGTGTGGGGCGGTGGTCCGTGGATGACTGATTCGGGAAGCACAAGCACCCAAAGGTACGAAGGTGATCATACCTGGGCAAAGTGCAATAAAGTGTCTGAGTTGGTGAGCGATGGTGGAGGGTGGTGGAAGGGAGAATGTTTAGGAGGTAGCAGACGGTGGCTGAGGCATAAGGCCAAAAGAGAAGGGGAATGGATGCATGCAAGAGGAGAGAGTGCATCATATTGGTGATGGTTCTGATGATTCGTTCGGTATTGCCATTCTGTTGGGAGGTATAAGGGCAAGACAAGCGATAGGAGATCCCATTGGTGTTGAAGAAGGTGTGAAAGTCTTTGTTGTCAAATTCGCGGCCATTGTCACATTGAAAACATTTGATAGAGGTTTAAAATTGTGTTTTGATGTATGCATGAAATTTGGCAAAGATAGGAAACACTTGAGATTTAAAGTGCAAAGGGAAAACCCATAAGAAATGTGTGTAATCATCCAGAAACAAAAGGTAATACTCATGACCATCCTAGCTAGGCACATGAGATGTCCAAATATCACTATGAATAATATAAAATGGGCAAAAGTAGTCTTTAAAGACCGCTGAAAATGAAGTCTTGCATGCTTGCCTAACTGACAAGAAGAAAATAAACTAGAGCGAAGCTCTTTATTACATTTGACTAGACTCTTAGAACGAAGTAAATCTAAAACTACAGGACTGGGATGACCAAGGTGTGCATGCCAAAGACTAGATGATGATGCCGAGAGGACGACTGGACTTGACGGGGTGGATGGTGAGGGCGACGACACATGATAGATCTCCTCGGTGCTATTACATCTCTGGCTAGTAACCCCCGTAGTAAGATCCTTCACAGAGAAACCAAACAGATCAAACACAAGAGAAACATTATTGTCAGTGGTGAACCGACAGACGGAGATAAGATTTTTGACAAGTTTGGGGGCAACGAGGACGATGTTAAGGTGTAATGGGTTGGTAGGGGTTGGTAATGTGGTGTGACCAATGCCCGAAGTAGCAAGGTGACCATCGTTGCCGACGATAATAGAATGTGCAGGACCCTTAAAAGAAAGAGAAAGAGAGTACCTGAGGAGTTCTTCATATGAGAGGTGGCGTCAGTGTCCATGTACCAAGCGGAGTCAGGAGCTGCCAGCTGCATGGAAGAGAAGGCGTGATGCACATCAGTCGGAGTGTATGCCTCATCAGACGACGACGAGTAGGCCTGATGACCTGTGGGTCGAGGAGCAGGACCCAACAAGCCCGCTCCCTAGTGACGATTGGGATACGGGGTTGGTGAGCGATACGTCGCAAGTGGGTAGCTAAAGGGCATCCAAGGCGGATAACCGGGGTTGGGGTACCAAGAGGGGCGAGAGGAATCGTGCTGCTGCGGCCGCTGCCCATTGCTGCGGCCGGGGCCACCGCCTCTCACAACTGGTTGGTCGTTGTTGCGGTTGGTCTGCGGGGCATAGGTCTCATCGATGTCGCTTGACGAGACCAATGCCGTCTTGTCCTTGGCGGCTTCGGTGGTCTGACGGTGAAAGCGAGTCTTCTCCGGGATCAATTGAGATCGGGTCTTTTCGAATGTAGGTAGAGGTTCCGTCTGCTGGATACGAGTAGCAACAACATTGTATTCAGAGGGAAGACCCGAAAGTACCTGGAGGACAAGGCGGGTGGCGCTGGGTTTGGAGTCGACGGCGCCTAGTTGATCAGACAGGGTCTTGATATGCTGACAATAGGCGGATATCGACGGAAAAGAGGAAAGCTGCAACTTGAAAATTCATGCTCGAGATAGACAGCACGGGTGGACTTGTTGTCTTGAAAGAGATTATGAAGTTTCTTCCAAGCATCCAAGGCGGTGTCTTTGGGGTCGAGGATGGTGGTCAATAGATCTTTTGAGATGGTGTTGAAGATCCATTGAAGGACAATGGAGTCGAGTTGAGCGAAGAGATCGTTGTCTTCACTTTCAGGGCGATTGACGGAGGAGTCGATGTGGTGAAGGACTTTATCAGACTTAACATGGGTCGTGAAGAGGTGCGACCACATGGTGTAGGAACTGGATTCGTGATCAAGGATGATGGGGATGCAGTTTTTGATATTAGAGATCGTGAGAGCGGAGTGGAAGGGCGGCTTGTTGGTGGGTGGGTCGGCCATTGCGACGAGAGGGAGAGAGAGGGACGAGGGGGGGCGTCGGCGGCAAAGGGAGGCCGAGAGGGGGAGAAGGGCGGCGCCGGGAGGGTGGCGGCAAGGGGGGTGACGACGACAAGGGGGTGGCAGCTAGGGTTTAGGGTTAGGAGAAAAAGAAAAATTAGGGTTTGAGGATTTTATGCTGTGATATCATGTGAGATCACGAGATTGATTGTAATGTCATTCTTGTACAAAGATATTGAGCCTTTTGACCTTTTGGCCCACCATACAATATAAGACATCTATGAATCTATCAATCGGAAAACACGTAGAGTGGCTAAAAACGCGCAGAAGCCACTCTAAGTAGAGTTGTGCACCTGTACTAAAATTCTAAGGGCGTGCTCGGCAAGGGATTCTGTGGGGTTCTTGGGGTTTTTTTAAAAAACAACAATTCCGGTGCTAGTGTTTGACAAGGGATTGTGGGGGGTTGATTTTTTAGGAGCTGGAGATTAATCGGGGTTATTTTTGCCCATAATCCAACCCTTCTCCATAAGGATTGTCGGGGTTGTGCTCTTCAACAATCCCTTAATGGACTGTCTTGCCCCTTGTCCATGGCGTCGGAGGGAGATCCGGGTTGGTGCTTCTTGGCCATGGGAGCTCGAAGGGCGAGATCTGGTCGAGAGACGGAGGCAGATCTGGGCGAGATCCGGGGCTGGTGCTCCTCTTCTACGCCATGGGACTCAAATCCGACGCCATGGGAGCTCGGGCCTGGTCTTCTATGGCAGCCGGGAGAGTGAGGAAGAATGCTCGTGCTTGGGGCTTCGGGTCTTCCGTGGGAGCGTGGAGAAGGGAGGGAGAACATTGGAGCGGCAAGAGACGGTGAGGGCGAACGGAGGTGAAGAGCCCTTGGAGAGGCGGCGGCGGAGCGGCGTCATTGGAGCTTCTGTCGGAGCACCACGGATCTGGAATTTGGAATGGGGAGGAAGAAGAAGGGAGGAGGGAGGGGGTAATTTTGTAATTTTATAACAAATAACCTTAAAATAACCCTCTACTCACCAAACACCTTTCCGGGATTATTTTGTCAAAAAAATCTCAACCTCTTCCATCCCCATAACTCATACAATAATCTCCACCTCGTATAATCCCTTAAAAATAATATCTACCCCTTAAAAAATAACCTATTGCCAAGCACGCCCTAAGTAGGGTTGACGATTCTATGTTGATCCTGGCTCAGCTTTACATGATCTGAGGGCAGCAGGTGACAGATCAGCAACAAACATTGATAGTTTCAAATGACAGTGAGATCTAACTTCTAAGGCCAGGGAAGAGGAATTGAAGAGGGGACGGCGGCCATGGGAAGGATCGAGTGACATCCGCCATTGGAGAGGACTGGAGATCGAGAAGAGAGAGCTAAATTCTTTTTTTGATCCTTTCCAGTTCAAGTGAGTTTAGCCCACTCTACATCTGGATTGGGTTACTGTAGGCCCATTTAAGGGGTTGACTCTCCTACTCACAAGCGTCTCCATGTTTCCACGGGGATTCGAACTTCGAACCTCGAGGCATGGGATGTAGCCCCATAACCATAACAGAAACGCCTTCTCTCTCATATGTGCCGTCGTATCGGTATCTTCTTCTTGTTGACCCAATCTTGTAATTGATCATTTTGGAATCAATGAAATTCAAGGCTTCCTTTCAATTGAAGATTCTCCGATGATCCTGGCTCCGCTTCACATGGAATGCGAGCTGCAGGTTGAGCAATTAGAGATCAATTGCTTCATTCTCGATTTGTTCAAATCCTAGAGAAGTTGCAGGCATGGCGGACAGCACAAATTGGACCGAGAGGCAGCAGGCGATAGATCCGCAACAAGCATCGATAGTTTCATATAGGTATACATCGATACAAATTTGCAGATGGTTCTTGTATTAAAGCCTAGTTTGGATTTTTTTGTTAACTTTGGAGGATAGTGACACACCTGCTGGTTAGTTTTCGATGAGATTAGATTTTGCGGAAGATCTGCAAGTGCCAGCTATGTCACTATGAAGATTGTGCACTTTCACACCTGCATCATGATTGCGGAAGATCATAGCTTTGAGACCTTTAGCATAACAATGTCTCTAGGCTTGGATGATCCAACTAGACCTAAGCTGCTTGATTGGATGGTCATATCACTCCAGCCTCCAGGTAAGGTGCAATCTACTTCCATATCCAAGTCTTTTACTTGAATTTTTGCATGTTTTAGCTGTTTGCTTTCTCTGTAGGCAAACTCGAAACCTCGTTGTCAATAAATGTATCAAACAGATTAGAAAAGCAATATGAAATCAAGTGGATTTTAGAGTACAGTATTAACAAATTCTATACCATAGCCAGCTCATATTTAGCCAGTTAGTCTATGTTCCCAACTTCTAATTTTAGGTTTGCTTAGATTTGACTTTTGTAGAGTGCGTGTTGTCTGAGTATTGGCTAATCGAGTTTTAGGTCTGTCTAATCTCGAATTCTTACTTTATCAAAAATAAAAAAAATATAAGCCAACTCATATCCACAACACAATAGGAAATGAAGTGGATTCTAGGTGTTGATATTGATCCTTTTGCCCAAGTATGATTGATAGGGTGGGTCTTGTTCACTGTGCATCGGTTATGTAAGTTTTTTCTTAGAGCAATTAACTGCTGGGAGAATATTTTTCTATCACGAATATTGTCAATTAAACCATCAAGCTCAACAATTTTGGACATGACAACGTTCAAAGAAGACCTCTAAGCCGCTGAAAGTTTGTTGTGAAGCTTGAGAAGGACTGAAGGAGGATATTTACCTTTATGCTGGACTACATTGAGAAGGGTATCTTTCCAGGTATTGGCACTTGCACTTCCAGACCATCATGATTGTTTCTCACTGGAACTTTAATAGGAGATTAGGAACCTTTGGCATATCAAGAGTTGTTATATGCTTGGATACATCCAACTAGACCTCAGCAGCTGCTAGATTAGATGGTCATATCGCTCCAGGTAAGGTGACGTCTACTGTGCTTGTAATCAGTAAACCGTATATATTTACTGACATTTATTGGCTCAGTTGAGAAGGAGGGATTGCTATTTGTTAAAAGGGTGTGGTTCAGTTTCTGCTGCCGACGAAACATAACAACATGTCGATTAAAATAAAACATTAACACGTTTTCACTTTATGCATTTTATAGTTTATATAATGCATATAGATGTTGATTACTTTCGTTCACACAACAAATCATTTCCAACTAGCCTATACCCCGTGCGCTATGCACGGGATTTTTAAAATTAATCAAGTATACTTATAAATCTCGTATAGGCTATTTATGGTTATGTGTAACTGTAGTTAGTTATCATGTTGATTAGCTTTTGGTCTTTTTTTTATCAAATGAAATAGAATTCAGAGACGAGGTGTAGACGGGGTCCATCTAGACGGATTTCATGGCAGGTCTTTGTAGTTTAGGTTAGTTTTGATGACCTTGACGACCTTGGTGGCGGGGCGAGTACAAGGGTTTAGCCGGGAGTCTAGGTGGGTCTTGAAGGGTTTTTTATAACAGTGCCTGGATTTGAGTCTATTAGTTTTGGATATATTAATTGATTGGAAAATTCCGTTTGGTACCCCTGTGTTTAAGCTTATTCCAGTTGGTGTCCCAAGTTTTATATTTTTCCGGATGGTACCCTTCGGTTTTAAAGAAAGTTTGGACCGTGCCCTAGTTCCTAATAATGTTAACTCCGTCCGTTCTCAACCGCAACACCACTTCTCCCTTTCTCCCTTTGAATTCAGAAGACCAATCACGTCACCGACTAAGAAGACGATCAGTGTAGATAGCCTCGACAAACGACAGAGAAGATTTGTGAGCGGCTAGGAATGGAGACCACTTTTCAGGTTTGGATTTTGATTTTTCTAAAATTAGGGCTAACTTTGGGACAAAAATCATTGAATGAGGATGGTCTATGGGCGAATTTAGAGTAATTTGGATAGATTAACGCTCACTGTCAAATTTTGGGTTCGATTAAAGTGACTAAGTGAGTATGTCAGTCTGTCAGATTATTGTTATGGTTCAATGTCTCTTATTAATGATCCTTCAGGCAGTTCAATGTCTCTTATTAATCTCCCTTCAATTTCCCTTGAATTGTTTTTTAATTGATTTGATCCCCATTGTGTTTAGGTAATTAGGTCCTATTTTGTATGTGTTTAGAGCCTGATTTTTTCCTCATTTTCAAAGCTTAAGGGTACACTGATATTTTGCAAATCAGGATAAGCTGATAACATGGCTTATTAGCTATGTTTTGTATGACTGTTTGTATCGTTTGATTAGGAATTAACTGCATTAATAAGATGGACGAATACTTGTTTGATTATTTTCTAAAATCTCATTTAGTTCCCTCTACATAGTATAAATTTCTTCTTGTTTTTATTGACACTTATTTCCTCATTAGCTTTAGACTGATTGAATGTTGGATTGGTGTACTGTTGCTCTTTTTACTTATTTTAAGTCTATTAGCTCAAATGGAAGAGTGTTGTGCTCAAGAACAAAGATGCGGGTTCAAATCCCGCATAGGCTAATGTCAAGTTCCAGAATAAAGACTCTTTCATGCAGATTAGCTCTTAGCTGCACAGGAAAAAATGATCATGTATTGCATACACACTATAGAAAGAGACATGTGTAGCCTACAAGACTGTACATAAATCGCATCATCTATATCTACGATATAATGGAACCTTCACAATCATCATTCAGTGTGTTATAGTTGTGTATTTAGAGTGGTATGGATCCCACAACATGTACTCATTCTTGTTAGGACAAGACATTTGTTATAGTTGTGTATTTAATTGTTGGATATATTGGTTCGACAAGAGATGTATGAACTCTACAAGGTATATCTAATTAGCCTATGAGGGATTTGAACCCGCATCTTTGTGCATGAGCACATTGCTCTACCATTTGAGCTAATAGGCTTAAAATAAGTCACAACATCTCTTTCATCAAGCTTGATATGTAAATAAGCATTGAATGATCCACAATTTCTTCTTCTCACATATTAGAGCTCTCAAACATTGAGTCGCTTGAGCTTGTTTTTATCTTTGTCTAATATATATAGAACACTTAAGTACTTGGAGAAGCTTTCTATCTTCTATGATTGGCACAATCAACCCCCTGAGGCAAGTATTTGCAAAAAAGATGAAACCAAGATGATGAACTACAAATCAAATAGAAATTTTGAACTTTGAAGTGCAAGAGATTTCCCCAAAAGATGTTCATAACATAGGACCTTATGTCATAATATATCAAGCAAATATAAAGCATGACAAATTGATTTGTAACATTACCTGCAAATGACTCTTGGACATGGAAGATTTTCAGACAGAACTTACTGTCTGCAGCGCCTAGGAAATATACACACTCCGCATTTCTCATGAAGGTCAAGAGTTCATCTAATTCGTGTTTTACTTGACAAAGAAACTGCATATGAAACTGAATTCCCCATGCCTACAGAAGAGCTGCTTGGAATTCTTGAATCCTGCTTCTATTTTTGAAAAGAAAAGCTCAATAGACCATGTGGAGAATCAAAGGAACTATTAAAAATCTACAAAGATTGCAACAGTAAACCAATAACTAGATTTTAAAAAACCCCAAATTAAGCAAACAATAATGATAATTATTTAAAAATAAATAAAATAAAACAAGAATAAGACCATGTAAAATGTCAAGGGCGGCTTACTTTAACATCTTGTTTGTTCCTCTTTAAGCAAGCAACCATCTCTCACATTATCTCTTTTTATTTCCCTGAGCTTAATTTGTATTGACAGTAAAAATGCAAACTATCCAATCTAATCTCTTTCAGCTAGTTGTTTACCCAAGCTGGAATTTATGTGTCATAATCGAAACCAAATAAATTCTTATGACATGTATGATTCATTATGTACATTAGTATAGCAGGTATAAGCAAAAAACAATACCAACATAGACCACTTACCGTAGTACCCACCTTCTCCCCCAACTTTTAGTATGACAGCTTCCTCCATCCGAATGTTAAAAATCAACAACCAACAATATGTTAATGCTCATATATCAAGCATTAAGGACCATCTTATTGTAAAAGTTGTTGCGATAAGGCAACTAATTTCACCCTAGAATCTCCAAATTTTCTCATTAATCGAACCTTTAGTCATATTGTACAACCCAAATTGCCCCAAAATTTGCCCTAATTTCAAAAAAAAAATCAAAATAGGAACATGACAACAGTGACAAGTCTCCTACATGGGTCGAAGAAGAGACTTACATCTATCGTCTAGATTCCCATGCCAGTCGTGAGTCGTCTCCATTGGTCTTCGTCCTCGTTCGTCTCCACCGCTCTTAGGCTGTGTTTTCTACACACCCTTTTTAAGGGATGGAGGGGATGGAGGTGGGTGAAATTGGGGTGGAGATAGGAGAAAATCTCCTACCTTGTGAGAGAAAGTAGGAGAGATGGAGGAGATAGAGGATCTAAATGAAGGTGGAAAGTGGGGATGAGAAAACACAGCCTTACTCTTTGGGGCAACTCGTTCGTCTTCATCGCTCCTCCATGTTCCCAAATTTGTTTTTGTTTTCCCTTCCCAAATAAAAACTAACGGAGTCAGCTTTCATAAGTAAAAAAGGGCACGGTCCAAACTTTCTCTAAACTTCGAGGGCACCACCCGGAAAAATATAAAACCTGGGACACCAACTGGAATGACCTTAAACTTAAGGGCACCAGACGGAATTTCCCTAATTGATTTAAGTTTTCAGCTTCGGATCATGCCAGCTTTAAGTTTTCTCGGCGTGGACATCTGTTGTGAACCGATGGCTTTGAAAAAATTCCTGATCTCTTTATTGGTGTAGTAAAAGATCAAACTTTTCCCAATCGATTTTAAGCTGGTGTCTTTTAATTTAGGAGAAATTCTGTTTGGTGCCCCTGAGCTTTTGACAATTCCGATTGGTGTCCCACACTTTTTTTTTGTCCGGATGGTACCCTTGAGTTTTGTCAAAAGTCCGGCTCATGCCCAAAACTCATAGTTTCTTTTTTTTTAATGAATAAAACCACCCTTTATTTTTATTTTTTCATAAATATGCCCATTTACTTTTAACATTAAACAAAACTACTTATTATTTAACTAAATTCAAAACAAAATTGACAAAATCACCTTTATTTTTTAAAATTAATAAGATCACACATTATTTCCATTGTAGCAAAAAATACCCATTCTTTCCAAAAAAATTTTTTGAAGAAAATCAACCATTATTTTTAATATTACACAAAAGATCCATTACATATTTTTCATATTTAAAAAAAAATAAATCTCATTATTTGTCTAATATTGCATGTACATAATCACCCATTATTTACAAAATTTTGCACAAATCCACTATCTTATTATGTGAACAAAAATAGTTAACCTATACATTATAAAAAAATACTTCGTAAAACCATACTTTGTGTAAAACCATCCTTTATGCTTTAAAAAATGCACAAAATCACTTCTTGTGTAATAAAAGAAGGTGTTATTCATTTCTTTTATTTGGAATACATAAAACCTAATAAAATAAGAATGATTAATCTCTTATTATATTTTTCTTTTACAAGAAGAAAAGTAAATAAATAAAATTTACTTTTCCTTTTCAAAAAAATTATAATCGAGCATTTGGTTAAATTGATCAATCACATTTACAAATGTTTAAAGTTAATGAGATATAAGTTAAATATTGTTTTGAAAAATAATGTGTTAAATATTGTTTTTGCAAAGTATAGAAAAATAATAGATCTTTTGTACATTTTAAAAAATTGTAGTGATTTTGTTCTATCTTTTTTTAAACAAGAGTGATTTTGCAATAAAAATTTTGGAAATAATATGTGATTTTGTAAAATTTTAAAAAATAAAGTTGGTTTTGTCACTTTTGTGTTGAATTTTGTTAATTAATACTACCTCCGTTCCATAATACATGGGCTTTTCCTTTTTGACACGTTTTTTAAGAAGCGAAAAACCCTATGAAATATTATTTTTTTTATCAAATTTTTTATATCATTTGATACTTATTACTAATAAGTATCAAATTATATAAAAAAATTAATTAAAAAAAATAATATTTCATATAGTTTTTCGCTCCTTAAAAAACGTGCCGAAAACTAAAAACCCATGTATTTTGGAACGGAGGGAGTATGTAGTTTTGTTCAATGTTAAAAGTAAATGAGCATATTTATGAAAAAAATAAAAATAATGGGTGGTTTTATTCATTAAAAAGAAGAAACTATGAGTTTTGGGCATGAGCCAGACTTTTGACAAAACTTAGGGGTACCATCTGGACAAAAAAAAGTGTGGGACACCATCCGGAATTGTCAAAAACTCAGGGGTACTAAACGGAATTTCCCTTAATTTAGTGATCTGATGTATATAATTATACCGCCCAATGGAGCTTTTTGAGAGCATTTTACGCAAACAATTCCCACCCAAAATGCCTATAGAACAGAGAAAAGTATTAACATTTGAATAAACAAACTCCATTCAATCCGATTATGATTGCAAACGATTGATGGTAATCTTCTCAAGACAAACATATCTTAGTTACTTTTACATATCTCTCGAGATCATTAGATATCACAATAGTACCCAACCCATAGCTATTAAGAATTGGCACAAACGAAAAAGTTCCTTAACGAACAATGATTGCCTGACTATTGTTTTACATATTCATAAAAGGCTTGTGCAAAAAAATCACAAGACAAATACTAATATTCAAACCGTTTCTAGAGCAGTATGGAGGCGAGATGCCACAAAGGGAAGCACCAGAGATGGCTGTACATAAGATAATAGAAAAGTTGTAGCAGCAACAGCCTCTGCTAAATGCTCATTCTGGTTGTACTAACAACGATCAATCAGCTTTAACACAGATATGAAAAGCGCATGCCTCTCGGCTATTCCTAGAAATAGCTTTCCCTACTCACTATTACATATGCTCCTGCATTATGTTTAAATTAGTCATGAAGGAAGAAAATAAAAACCAAATAGATGTGGAGAGAGCTTTACTACTGCTCATGTTGTAAACATTTGTGGAGCATAATGATCACATAAATTAAGGCAGGAGAAATGACAAATGGTCCACATTAAAATGCCAACATTGAGCATTATTATCCTAAATCTAGAACACAAAAAGGTAAATAATGGACAAACACTATGAGTGAGTAGAAGGGGAGAACCATTATTTTTGCCATAGTAAGCAACCGAAATCCTTGTTAAGACACATTCTCCTACGGATGAAATCAAGTATCACAAGGCTCCTCAAATTAAATAATTACCATAACAATTTGATGGATGTTGGGTCTTGCTTTCGCTGAAAAAAGGAAGGAGAATCTTTGGGAATAGGAGCATAGCCTCTAAATAAGCGCTCCAGAATTCACCAACATCTGAATTCACCAGAAACTGTATCAAAAGCAACGTTTTCTAATTGAATGGATGAAATCTCAATGAAGAAACCATAAATTCAATCAAGCAAAAATCAGTTGAATTGCAAGAATTTGTTACCGTACAGATGCTAAATATTGAGGGAAAAAAAGCCGCCTCTCTCGTCTCGGATCTTCATAGATCTCCACCGCGGATGCTCGTAGATTACCATCGCCACCGGTAACCACACCAGTAACAATCACATAAGTTGATCAGATTGAATTCATTAGAGTATATAAAACTGGTAATTTATAATTTTATATTTGAGAGTATTTGCATAAGGAGAAAGTATTCAACTGGTAATTTATAATTTTATATTTGAGAGTATTTAAAATTCACAAGTAAGGAGTATTCAACTGCTTGCCTTTAGAGTAATATTAACCATGCTACAAGTGACATTTAACCTTGCCTTATGTTCATCATCTTTTAAACTTATTTCCTTATCAATTGTCCTTTCTCCTTAATCTAAGTACTAGTTTAACAAAGGTGAAGTTGAGAACTTGAGATGAATAAATAAAGCAAAAGTCAATTTTTTTTCAGAAAAAATACACCAAATCAACCCAGAGAAAACACCTAAAAATATGCGCTACGGCTAAAAAAGAAGACAAACAATATCCCCTACTTGCTACTTGTGAGATTTCTTCCCAAAAAGTTGCAACAAACCTACTTCAAAAATCTGAACGAAATTCAGAAAAAAAGAAGACAAAATCAGCCTAGACACATCACCTAAACAATATGCAGCTATTTACAGAATGGAGTATTCAACGGGGGTAATGGGCAGTAGGTGGACTCTATGGGGGCCGGGTTAGTTTACATACCTCAAAGAACTCCATCTATCTTATCTTTTTTAGTTGGAAGAATGGAGTGTTCATGGAGGAGCAATGCCTTTCAGATTCAGTAGAATCTGAAATAGTATCCCGAGTTCAAGGGGGGTAATGGGCAGTAGGTGCTTTCCTGCAAGTAACCTAAAAGAACAACATAACCAATTTTTTTTTCCTTGAAAAAACAGTATGCCGAATTTTATGACAAGAAAAAAGAATCATAAGGATTCTTTGATAATGGAGTGTAAGAAGAGGGAACTCACAACACTTTTATTCAGCAGCAGAGGATACTGCAGGTGCACTTGAATCGTCAACAGTTGGTGGAACATCTTCACTCCTGGAGCTCCACGTTCCCAGAATCATCCTGGGGACTTCCTCCTTGGACGAGGTAAGTTCACCATCAAAGCCAAACAAACGATCCAACTCGGCTAGCAACTCATCATAGCTGTTGCGCTTTGCCAGGTCCACAGATCTACCAAGGGCGACTCCTTGCTTGTGCACCTGTCATATGGAAATTTGATCATGTCAAATGAGCGCAAAAACAACACTTGCAAAAATCAATATTCAAAAGGGAGCAAACAGTGAGCTAGTGGTATCTCAAAGTGAACCTTAGTGCAACTTCTAGTGGAACTGCCATTAGATTTCCAATTAGTATCCCTTGCCTTTAGCTTTTCATTTCCATGATGATGTAAAGATGGGTATATGAAATTGAAAATTATATCAGTAGACATATACTACGCTTATAATGTGAAATTACTAATAAGTAAAAACTGATCTAAATCCAGCCAATAGTTCAATCAACATCCAGAACCAGTAATGATCGAACAAAGAAGGGTATCATTCCACAAACTTTATTTGCTATATATATGAACAAAATTTATTTCTAACTAATAATCAATCAGAGAAGGATGTTGTTTGTCAAAAGCCTACCTTTCAGTATGGCTGGAGTATGCTTACCTTTCAATTTCTCCCCTAAAAGATATTGTAGTTGTTTGACAAAATCCTCTTCTCTTGATGGCATTAGAAGTGGTAACAGGGAGAAAACAAAAAAAAAAAAAAAAAAAACCATGATAGATCAGAAATGCAAGCATAGAAGTGGCAAAAACATTACAATCGTTTTGAGTAGGTTTCTTTTATTCTAGAATAAAAGAATGAATTAAAGCATGAATTATGGGAAAAATCAAAGTCAAAGCAAATTAAGAAAGGGAGGAATACTTGATCATAGAATCTGCAGGAGTATGGCCAAATGCTTGGAGATTAAAGATCAAACCTCAATTACAATTCATTTATTTGTTTGTATAGTAAGAAAGGGAGAAAAGGGTTAGAGTTAAGAGCAGAGTAAATACCTTTTCAATTCATTTTTATTTCTTTGTATAGTAAGAACAACTTGTTTTTTTTTCTTTGAGAGAGAGATGGAAATCCTCTGCACGTCAAGGATCATCAGCAAGCACAAGTAATGATTGAAGAAGGAATCAAAAGCAGTGAAGATGATACCAAGAGGAAAGCATAAACCCTAATTAACAGATTTCAGAGGAGAAGAGAGTGAGACCTGCCGAAAAAAAATATACCAAAACCATATATTTTCATTTGAGATAATGGTATTGGATATACCAAAAAAAAGTGAGACTTGCAAAAGTAACCCTCCCCCTGTAAAATTTGCAAAAGTAAACATTATGCTCCCAAATTTGCAAAAGTAAACATTATGCTCCCAAATTTGCAAAAGTAACAAGTGCACTTCACCTCCAACCCCAAGTAATAAACTATAATGATAAAGTAAGGAGCTTTTTGCAGAGGAGAGAGGGGAGGAGAGATGAGAGCATTAAATGCATGGAGTTGGAAGTTTTTCCCAAATGAGAGAGGGGGAGGACGGGGTGCCATTGAAGGTGGTTTCGTAATTACAAATAGTTCGTGATTAGTCTCATGCCAATCAATAGCGAATACGTGCCAGCCAATCAATATTGCGTGCCCACCGAAAATAAACGTTAGTGGCATGTAGTTGAATGTCATGATAGACGTTAAGGTAATTGTTATATTCGGACTTGGGTTTATCTATTAGAGTCAAAAGAGTTGGCACGAGATATAATTATACTGGCACATAAATAAACGTTAGCGGCATGAATAACGTATTGAGTGGCACGTAAGTCCTATTTCTCTCTATGTCCGGAAAATAATCTCACTTCGAATTTTTTTTCCACAAACATATATAAAGTGGGTTTCTATAGATAGATAAAATTAAATTAAGTTCAAAAATAATTTTATTTTTTAATTTTAACAAATGAAAATTATTGAAAATTAGTTTTAAATGGGTGAAATTTTTTTATTCCTCCCATTTGCTCCCCTTCAAATGATCTGGAATCTCCCTCTCTCCCCTGCACATTACTTTCAACCGCTTCTATAGGTTGCAATTTTATTTGCAAAAGTGACATTTTCTCCCCCACTTGCAAATTTTGTAGTAGCAATGCTACTTTTGCAAATCCCCTATCCTTTTGGTATATTTATGTAAATAATCCTTTTCATTTTAAGGGAAGAAAAAAAATTGACTCCCCTATGTACTGAGTGTCAGCCACTCTCTTGCCTCATTGGTTAGGAAGAAATCTCCATGTTTATATTTCAAAAAATTGACTCCATTATCAACATCAGTGAAAAAATTGACTCCCCTCAAAAAATATATTTTCATTAACTGAAGTAGGAAGATATCTGAGCAAGTAGTCAATAAGCTATGAGCTACTTACTTCCACAGTTTAGATCGCCTTGTTCCGTTTTGACGTAGAGGTACCTCTTCTGTTTTTACTTGTTTAGTTAAATATAGGACTTGTCATTACTAAGCAATTGTCCGTGCAATGAATCAGCCAGAACTTCACTGAATTCACCTTGGAGTGTTATCATTTTCATACCAGAAGTTCAAAAGTACAGTTCAAGAAGGAAACAGAAGAAAATTTAATGCAAGGGGTTTGAACAAACACACACCGGAAAGAACTATCACATACGCACATAGCCTTACTAATGGTCAAGTACACTACTACACTCAAATGGATCGAGTTACAGCCTAATTTTATCTAGTAAGAGATATATCATGTTCATTTTTGCCATAGTAAGTAACCGAAATCCTTGTTAAGACACATTCTCCTACGGATGAAATCAAGTATCACAAGGCTCCTCAAATTAAATAATTACCATAACAATTTGATGGATGTTGGGTCTTGCTTTCGCTGAAAAAAGGAAGGAGATTCTTGGGAATAGGAGCATAGCCTCTAAATAAGCGCTCCAGAATTCACCAGCATCTGAATTCACCAGAAACTGTATCAAAAGCAACGTTTTCTAATTGAATGGATGAAATCTCAATGAAGAAACCATAAATTCAATCAAGCAAAAATCAGTTGAATTGCAAGAATTTGTTACCGTACAAATGCTAAATATTGAGGAAAAAAAAGCCGCCTCTCTCGTCTCGGATCTTCATAGATCTCCACCGCGCATGCTCGTAGATTACCATCGCCACCAGTAACCACTCCAGCCGCCCAACGAAGCCTCTTCCTCTCCACTGGCAATCAACACAAGAAAAAAACCCAGAAAATTATAGGCCGGATATGCTCCACTTTTGCAATGAGATGATGGGGGCGCACTGATTTTGCGGATAAAGGAGAAGTAAAGGGATGGTTCTGAGCATCTAATAGGATTGAACACAAATAAAAAAAACCCTAAAATTCGACTCAAAATCAGGTGGAGTTGATTAGCCCTAAACATTCAAAAGAAAGGGGAAGAAGACAGAGGAGAGAGGAAAAGAGGTTGACGGGGATGGTGGTTGGAGCTAGGCGCCGGAGGTGTCACCGGCGTGGCTGGGTGAGTTCGACGGCGGCCTGTGGTGATGGAGTGGTTTCTGGTGGCTGGGGACTTGGGAGGAGAGTGCAGGAACTCGGGAAGAACTTCGCTCGGGAGAAGACTGGGCAAGACGCACAACCCCTTAAAAGCATGAAGAAGACGAAATCACTGGCTCGGGAGAAGAGGGCCCGAACTTCGGCGGCCTGAGTCTTCTCCGCTTCCGGTTGTGATTGTGAGGGAGTTGGAAAGCGGTTCTGGGAGAGAGAGTTATAGAAAGTGGGGTGTGATTAGATTGAAAGGAAGAAAAAAAAACTCCTCTCCAAAATTCTGCTTGGCTGACACGTGGATGAATGCTTTTCAAAGAAAGTGTTTTGCTCTTATATTGTAGGGATGGCACTTTATAAAACACAATTAAAGCGTGTGCTTTGATTTTGGGCCCATTTATATATAAAAAAAGGCCTTTTACTTTGACATAATTTGAAGTTGCAAGTGCAGTTATTATTTTGTTAATTTGGCAGAAATTTTTGTATTTAATAATTACAAATTTATGTAAACACCATTACAAATTCCAGAGCACAAGTCAGTGCATGGTTAGCACAAACAAATTGGACTAACCATGACATCAATTCTGCATCCACTTCTTGTGCTTCTTCATCCGTTTCTGTATCGTCTATTGGAATTGGTAGATACATTGGTTATGGTTATTGTTTCCCTTTGTTGGCAAAGCTGGCTCAAAGTGTGAGAGTGACTCCAAAATGTGATGTTTATAGCTTCAGAGTTGTGGCACTGGGAAATTATGATGGGAAAACACCCAGAGACCTTCTATACTCACTCATACCATTATATCAATGAACAATCATCAAGAGTTGCTTATCAGTGGTGTGCTATCAACTCTCTCCATTGGAGACGAATCTAACTGGTAGATTGGTGCTGGCAATTAGAGTATCCTTGCTATGCACGGGTCTAAAACCCGAGTCCTGACCCACAATGCATCAAGTGGCAAAAACTTTTTCATCCCATTCAAAAGCTTCCTTGGCCGATCTTTTCAAGACCACTTAACTACTATGGAGTAGTATTTACTGGAATAATATTGTTTTACATGTATTTGGTTCAGTCCCTATGCATATTGGAATCGGATACATGATTTATAATGACTAAATCTTTTTGAGTAATTTTGGTTGTATAGTTATATGCTGTATTTGTTTTTCCTGACTTGAGTCGCCTCTTTGCTCTCCTCTTGTGTATCTCTTATCTTTCTTCTCCATGTTGGTTCAATCTTGTAATTGATCATTCTGGAATTAATGAAATTCAATGTTTTCAATTTCAAAGTTTCAGTTGAAGATTTTTAGTAATCAATGATTTTGTTTTCTCTTGTTGTGGAAAGCATGACAGTAAGGGGAATATAACAGTAAAGTCAAGAAATTTTGGAATATGCTAAATATGATTCTTGAACATAATTTGAGGAGCAATGATCTACCAGCGATGGATTAGATTCATTTATATGTAAAAATAACTTAACCAGAAAGTAAAAATAGGAGCTCCCTGCGATTGTCAGGGTTCCCTCGTCTTCGACGTCTATCTCCCAGTATTCTGGGTTTCCCTCCAGATTTCTCTCTTCCTGTTCTCCGATCTCCCTTATCTCGCCTTCGCTCTTGTCTCCCATCTTAGTCCGATCTGTCTTACTGACTGCTGAAACCGTTTTCAAGCGCTCGAATCTGGTAACCGCAGGTGATGGATGACACGGAATTGGATCTGAGTAAACTGCAACTGTCAGAGAACGAAGATCAGGTTATCTCGGTCGCTGGAATCGAAGAGGATCTGTTGCTGGCACGGTTCAATCTTTGTCTGGCAGGCAAACTCCTTACTTCCCGGCGCTTCAATGCATCTGCTATGAAGAGAACTCTTCAGTCGGTTTGGGCACCCAAACATGGAATGGCAGTTAGATAAATTGGGGATGATGTCTTCATATTTCAATTTTTTGACAAAGTGGACCTTCAGCACGCCCTCATGGATGGCCCTTGGTGCTTTGATGATTCTTTGATAGTTCTGAAGGAGGTCTCGGGTGCAAACTATCCTTCAAACCTGGAGTTCGTATGTGCGCCTTTCTGGGTTGTGGCTAAACACATCCCCATTGGCTATGGTGTTCTGCCAACAGCCAAAGCAATAGGTAACCGCATTGGCCGCTTTCTTTTTATGGATGATTCTGACTTTCTCGGCCTCAACGGCACCCTGCGTATCCGAGTCGAGATCAATGTGACGAAACCTCTGAAGCGTTGCGTCACACTTCTGTTCCAAGGGACTGAGATCAAAATTCCACTTCAGTATGAACGCCTCCCATCATTCTGCTTTAATTGTGGGTGTATTGGACATCTTCATAATACATGCCCAAAGCCAGTTTCCCCATCAGTTGATGGCCCACAATTTGGTGTGTGGCTGCGTGCATCCCCGCCCCGCTCTAGGCTGCGCATTCACCAAGACACCCTTGATCGCGAGAGGATCTGGTTTAACAAATTTATTCGCAGAACAGCTGTAACTCAGACACCTGGGCCCTCTCACCATCCGGCAGTTGAAGAGATAGCAGAGCATAATCCTGGCGCCCATGATGCCATGTCAGCACCAGTGGTTCTCAATGTCATTCCATCAACCTGGATGCGGCAATATTCTAGGCGCAAAGTCAATATCAAGCAGAATGCTCAAACCAAGGCTTACTCAAGCCCTGACACAGCTACTAGCAAGAGAAAAGCACCTTTGGCTCTATCTCCAACGGGACAGTGCAAACGCTCTAGGGGAGTTGGTGACTTAATGGTTGTGGACAACCAAGTAGCGGGTATGGCGTCTGGCCATGCTCGCGAACAACAATGAAACTCTTTAGTTGGAACCGTAGGGGATTGAGCAATTCCCCAACAGTTCGAGCAATCCGGGATTGGTCCTGGAAGCATTGCCCAGACCTGGTCTTTCTTATGGAAACTAAGATTTCTCGCCGAGATCAGGAACTTGTAATGCGTAAATGTGAGTTTGTGGAAGGTCTCTGTATCGATTCAGTTGGCTGCTCAGGGGGCCTTGGCTTATGGTGGCGAAACATGTCGGTCTCCATCACTTCTTATTCTCAGCATCACATCCTTGCAAGAGTCTCGGATTCCACTAGGTCGCCGTGGAACCTCATATGTATTTATGGTTGGCCTGAGCATTCAAACAAGTGGCGGACTTGGCAACTGATGCGTGACTTATACCAGCAATCTGCACTCCCTCTTCTCTTTGCTGGAGATTTCAATGAAATCCTCAACACAATGGAAAAAGAGGGAGGGGCGTTGAGATCCCAAAGAGCCATGGACAGCTTTCGGGAAGTTATTGACGACTGCAGTTTGAAGGATCTGGGATGCCAGTCCGGTCCTTTTCTTACTTGGCATAGAGGCCGCAGCCCTGACACTAGTGTAAGTGAGCGTTTAGACCGCTTCCTTGCTTCCCCTGCCTGGTCCATCACCTTTCCGCACACCAAAGTTGTCCATTTTGCTCGATATAGGTCTGATCACTCCTTGATTTTTCTTAGCACCTTTGCTTCAGTTCGGGCTTCGTCCGTCAGGGGTAACAAGCCTTTTCGGTTTGAGCCTTTGTGGCTCTATCATGTGGAATGCCAGGAGGTGATTGACACTAGTTGGCGAGGCCATTGGGGCCGCCCTCCCGAAAAAATCAAGGCTTGTGTTGAAGCCCTTTCCACATGGTCCAAGCAGGTTTTTAAGAACAGGCTGCGCAAAATTGCGACATTGGAAGCTGAGTTGAAATCCCTCCAGTCCCGACACCCGAGCTGCGGTATATTAAATAGAGGGATTGAAATCTCTGCTGAACTTGATAAACTTCTTTCTGAGGAAGAAACGTATTGGCACACCCGAGCCCGAACTAATGAGCTTAAGGATGGAGACAAGAACACATCCTACTTTCACCATAAGGCCAACCAGCGACATTCTAAGAATGCTATCAGAGAACTCATAACTGATTCAAGAGAGATGAGCAGAACCCATGAGGAGATCACGGGCACCATCACGCACTTCTTTTCAGAATTGTTTACCACATCTTCACCCTCTTCATCCCACATTAATACGGTTATTGCTGATATTGAGCCTCAAGTTACCAATGACATGAATGAGGTTCTGCTGTGCGATCCATCGGCTGAGGAAATCCACGTAGCACTGAAGCAAATGCATCCACGTAAGTCCCCGGGGCCGGATGGTATGCATGCCCTCTTCTTTCAACGCTTCTGGCACATAGTAGGCTCTGATGTGGTTGATTTTGTGGCAGAGTGGTGGCGTTCGGGGGCTCATTTGGATGACATCAATTCCACCGTGGTTACTCTCATCCCAAAGATTGCTAACCTAACCCGGTTAACTGAATTCAGGCCAATCAGCCTTTGTAATGTCATCTATAAACTTATTACCAAACTTCTTGTCAACAGGCTGAAGCCATTACTGGATAAGATAATATCCTCCTCCCAAAGTGCTTTCATTGCTGGCCGCTTCATCTCTGATAATGCCCTCATTGCGATGGAGGTTTTTCACTATATGAAGACCAAAACTATGGGTAAATCGGGCAGTATGGCACTTAAATTGGATATGAGCAAGGCTTTTGATCGCATGGAATGGGATTTCCTTGAGCGAATTATGATTCAGATGGGCTTCTCAGGAACTTGGGTGTCCAAGGTGATGGCTTGTGTTCGTGGGGCTCGGTACTCCTTCAAAATTAATGGGGTCATTGATGGGCTAGTCGTACCTTCTCGCGGCCTTCGGCAGGGTGATCCGCTATCACCAATTCTCTTTATCATTGGTGCTGAAGGGCTCTCTTCTCTTATCGGCAAGGCTAATGAACGAGCTCAATTACATGGTGTGGCAGCTTGCAGAGGTGCTCCTCCTATATGACACCTTTTCTTTGCGAATGATAGTCTATTGTTTGCAAGGGCAACTTCAGAGGAATGCTCTAAGATAACTTATTTACTCAGTCAATATGAAAGGGCTTCCGGGCAGAAAATCAATTTGCAAAAGTCTGAGGTTTCTTTTAGTAGGAATACGTCACCTTCCTCCCAAGCACAGTTGGCTTTGGCACTGGGGGTAAATCTCGTTGATCGCCATGCCAAATATCTTGGTCTCCCGACTATTATTGGCTGTTCAAAAAAATCAGTCTTTGCCTTCATCAAAGAGAGGATTTGGAAGAAAGTTCAAGGGTGGAAAGGAAAGCTTCTCTCGGCGGCTGGAAAGGAGATTTTAATTAAGGCGGTTTTACAGAGCATTCCCACATATGTGATGAGTGTCTTCCGCTTGCCTGATGGCCTTATTGATGACATACACACTCTGCTTGCTCGCTTTTGGTGGGGATCTACAACCACCAGACGCAAAATTCATTGGCGTACGTGGAGTTGCCTTTGTGTTCCAAAGAAGCATGGTGGAATGGGGTTCCGAGATCTCCGCATATTTAATCAGGCCTTGCTCGCTCGACAGGGATGGCGCCTCCTTCAGCATCCCGAGTCCTTGCTCCATAGAGTCTATCAAGCTAAGTACTTTAAGCGATCGTCTTTCCTTGCCTCATTCAGGGGAGATAGGCCTAGTTACTCTTGGCGCAGCATATGGGGCGCAAAATCTCTATTACTTGAGGGGTTGGGATGGAGAGTGGGGGATGGCCGTTACATTCCCGCAGCTGAGGGGTTGGGATGGAGACTCGGGTTTGGTATGCCCATCATTGTTGCCAGGTATGAGCTCCGATATAATGGTCTCAGAATTCATTGATCCCATCAGTTGCTCGTGGGATATTCTTGCTCTCTCTGCTGCATTTAGCCCATTGGATGTTCATCACATAACTTCCATCCTGCTTAGCCATCGCCTACCCGAGGACACTCGCATCTGGTTCCCTAATAAATCAGGGCATTTCTCTGTTAAGTCAGCTTATTGGTTGGGCTGCTTAGGTTCACGGTTTGTGCCTAGTATGGAGGGTTGGGGTCTCTTATGGCATCTAAGACTCCCTCCTAAAGTGCTCAATTTTGGTTGGCGGTGGTGCAACAACTTTCTCAGTGTGGCTTCCAATCTCTTCCATAAGAGGGTGGTTGCTTCTCCAATTTGCTCCCGGTGCAATACCTCTGAGGAGACAACTTGGCACGCCTTATTCACTTGTAGCTCCTCTGTAAATGCTTGGGTAGGCTCCAGCACCTCCACTTTTGTCTCCACACTCCTATCTCTTGCGCCTATTGAGGCCCTCAAGGCTGTTTTCGATGCTTTCGGCGAGGTGGGGGCATGTGATTTCCTCACTAATGCTTGGGTGGCCTGGACTTTGCGTAACAAGACGATATTCTCAGATGAGGCATTTCATCCAGATATCCTTCGGGACGGATATCGTAGGTATGTCAGTGACTTCAGGAGAGCCGAGGTTCCGCCTCCTCCAGCGGCTTGCATCACACCTTCAGCAACTTCCTGGTCGCCTCCAGCTCCGGGATCCTTAAAGCTTAACACTGATGCCGGCCTGTTGAATGGTTCGGTGTGTCTAGGTGCAGTCCTTCGAGATTCTACATGTGCTATTCTCATGGTGGCTACTAGGCATTTTGCAGGAACGATGCCAGTAGCTTTGGCTGAGGCGTCGGCTCTCCTCTTTGGGGTGCAATCGATGCAAGGCCATGAATCCGAGGCGCTGTTGATTGAATCGGATGATGCCAACCTTATTGCCCGTCTAAATAGGCCCGCTTCCTCTAATTCATACATTGATGTTATTTGTGATGATATTATTGATTTATTCCCAAGTAATTTGGTTGTATCCTTTACGCATATCCGTAGGAATGCAAACACTATAGCGCATATGGCAGCTAGACTCATGCCATTTGACGCTTCCAGCAGTGTATGGTTCGATCACTTCCCGCCTAGTCTAGTTGACTTAGCGGGAATTGATCTCCTATAATATATATATATCCAGCACTTAACTTCAAAAAAAAAAAGATTCATTTATATGGTGCAACAAGTTGTAACAGCTGAATAAGCTATGATCAGATATTATCTGTTTTTACCACCATGAATCAGCAATGCACCTCTGAGTGCATTCACGAATTCATCAGCTATGGATTAGATTCATTCATCAACTGTGTTGTGACTTGTGATCGATTCATCCCAACCATCCAAGAAACTAGCTGTTGAATTCGCAAATGCACTCAGAGGTGCATTGTTGATCCATAATCCAGAGACCCACAATGCATCAAGTGGAAAGACCTTTTGATTTGTGAATATATTATACATGCATGTGTTCAACATGCATGCTTCACTTTTGAAAGTGTGTGTGTGCGCGTTTGCTTTTTTGCCCAAAACCTCTCCTTTCATATGGCTTTACAATAGTGATTAGTATCTAATAAATTGGTAATAGTTCTTGTATTTGATCATAATTTACTGTTTCGGGATACCACTCACAAAGAAGTTAGCCTAATCATGATGGCATCAAACCAGCATCCTCTTCTTGTTCTTCTTCTTAACCATCTGATAGTTTGCCTTGTGCTGTGTGTAGAGAACACATGCTCAGCTCCTACACAGGCGGCCGAGGCAGATGCACTCATCCAATGGAAAAAGAGCTTTTCTTATTATTCGGCTGACCTCTCTTCATGGACAGACTACAACCTTGCTGCTGTCTGCGAGTGGAGTGGCATCCGATGCATCTCATCTGGTGCTATCTCTGAGATCAATGTCTCCGACATGGGTCTAAATGCGACGCTTGACCAATTCAACTTCTCTGCATTCCCTAACCTCGCAAGCCTAAATCTCAGCAGCAACAGTCTGAATGGGCCTATACCATCCGCCATTGGAAGCCTCGCCCAGCTTACATACTTGAACCTGAGCAACAACCTTCTTGCTGGCAGCATTCCATCTGAGATTGGTCAGTTAACACGACTCGAGTACTTGGACTTTTACAACAACCTCTATCTTGCAAGCATTATTCCTTACCAGATTAGCCATTTGCCGAATTTAAGGCACTTGGATATTGGAGGTAACTTCCTAGCATCTCCTCGTAAAACAAAAAATAACTATTTAGTAACCGTGGATTGGTCCAAGTTTGTTCCCATGCCATTTCTAACCTATCTCAGCCTCTCTCTGAATAGCTTAAGCTCAGAGTTTCCACCTTTCATACTTGCTTCCAACAGACTGCTCTATCTTGACTTGTCACTCAACTCATTTTATGGAACAATACCACATGCTCTCCACACCAATCTTTCCAGTCTAGAGTTCCTCAATCTTAACTCAAATTTGTTTGAAGGGTCCATTTCCTCTTCAATAGGCCATCTAAAGAATCTGCAACATCTTGATTTTAGTTCAAACATGTTCAACTCTACCATTCCCCCAGAGCTTGGCCTGTGCATCAACCTTACTTTCCTTGCTCTATCTTTAAATTCATTAATTGGGGATCTGCCGGAGTCATTGACAAACCTAAGGAAGATATCCGAGTTAAGGTTAAGTGCAAATGCTCTCTCAGGGGAGATCTCACCTGCTTTCTTTGGCAGTTGGACTCAACTTAGGACTTTGCAACTTCAGAACAATCAGTTCCATGGAACCATCCCTCATGAAATAGGCCTCTTGACAAAACTGGAGTCTCTTTATCTTTACAACAACAGCTTCGTTGGCTCAATCCCCCCAGAGATTGGGAACCTGACGGAATTGGTAGAGTTAGATCTTTCAATTAATCACCTCACAGGTTCTTTTCATCCAAGCATATGCAACCTTACAAACCTTGTCTTCCTCGAGCTTTTCACCAATAATCTTTCCGGAGTACTGCCGCCGGAAGTTGGAAATCTCATAAACTTGGAAATACTTAGTCTTGACTTCAATCAATTCCAAGGAGAGCTCCCCAGCAACATATCCAACCTTACCAATTTAGAGATACTATCTCTGATGAGTAACAACTTCTCTGGCATCATCCCACAAGATCTCGGAAGGTATAGCCCTCGGCTAGCCAATGTTAGCTTCTCCGATAACAGCTTTTCGGGTCAACTACCACCGCATCTTTGCAGCTATATTGCACTGGAAGAGTTAACAGTCAGCAACAACAACTTCACCGGGCCTATTCCAGATTGCTTCAGGAACTGTTCAAAACTAGTGAAAGTCAGGTTAGACAGTAACCAGTTTACGGGTAACATCTCCGAGGCATTTGAAATCCATCAAAACCTTTATTTTTTCAAAGCAAGCATGAACCACTTTGTTGGTGAAATTTCTCCCCGGTGGGCACGTTGTAGCAGTCTCACTAATTTGGAGTTGGATGGAAATAGAATTTCAGGCCAAATACCGGCAGAACTTGGACAGTTGAGCAAATTAGAGACCCTAGCCCTAGATTCAAATCAGCTATCAGGGAATATCCCAATTGAGCTAGGACTTCTGAACTCTTTGGTTACAATGAACTTGAGCAGAACCCATTTGGTTGGGGAAGTCCCAGAGAGAATAGGTCAAATGGAAGTTCTTCAATATCTTGATCTGTCAGAGAATGACTTGACAGGTTTTATTCCACAGAGGCTTATCAATTGTACACAACTACTCACCTTGAATTTGTCCCATAACCATCTCTCTGGTATGATCCCGTCTCAGCTATCAAGTCTGGCCTTGATACAAGTCATTGATCTATCTTACAATGATCTGACTGGTCAAGTTCAAGGTGGCAATTTTCAAAATGGGATCTATACTGGGAACTCTGGTCTCTGTGGCAATTTGGTTCATGGATTACCTTCTTGTAAAACTAGATCAAGTTTCAAGAAAATCATAATAATCACAGCAGTCACAGTTCCAGTTGCTTGTATCATACTCCTTGTGACATCTCTGGCTGTAATTTTACCTTGTCGAAAGAACTCAAAGATGAAAATCAGTGCCGAGGAGAACAATAAGTTAGAGGTGTGGGGTGGTGAGGCAAAATTCAAATTCCGTGAGATTATTGAGGCCACGGAAGAGTTCAGTGAGGGATACTGTATAGGTAAAGGTGGATTTGGCGGTGTGTACAAAGCTGCACTCAGGAAAGATCAGGTGTTTGCTGTCAAACAACTCATAGATACTTCAGAGTTCAGTGAACCCGTAAAGGAGTGGAGCTTTGTAAATGAGGTTCGGACATTAACAAAAGTCAGGCACCGCAATGTCATCAAGCTGCACGGGTTTTGTTACTGGAGGAGAAGGATGTACCTCATGTATGACTATGTTGAGAATGGAAATCTGGGCAAGATTTTACGTAGTAACGACGGAGCAAAGGAGTTAAGTTGGGAAAGAAGACTGAAGATTGTACACGGATTGGCACATGCCCTTGCATACCTGCATCATGATTGCTTTCCGCCTATAGTTCACCGTGATGTAAGCATCAACAATGTGTTGCTAGATGCTGATTTTGAGCCAAAACTTTCGGACTTTGGTACTGCAAGGTTTATTAACCCTGATACATCCAACTGGACCTCAATCGTTGGATCACTTGGTTACATGGCTCCAGGTAATATGGCCAAAATCTGCATTTAATCCATATTTTTTACTTGAACAAATACATGATTGTTGCTTTCCTTGCGACTGATACTGCCATCCATTTCTGTATCATTTACTCAAACAAGTACATATATTGGTTATGATTTTATTTTATTTTTTCCATTTGGTGGCAGAGCTGGCTCAAACTGTGAGAGTGACTCCAAAATGTGATGTCTATAGCTTCGGAGTCGTGGCACTGGAAATTATAATGGGAAAACACCCAGGAGACCTCCTAAATTCACTTCTACCATCATTCAACAATCATCAAGAGCTGCTTATGAGTGGTGTGTTGGATGACAGAATCTCCCCACCTGGGAGGAATCTAACTGATAGATTGATGCTGGAAATTAGAGTATCTTTGCTCTGCACAAGTCATAAACCTGAGTCAAGACCAACAATGCATAAAGTGGAAAACACTTTCTCATCGCGTTCAAAGGCCTCCTTGGCCGAGCTTTTTAAGACCACTTAGGCACTTAGCTACTGTTATTTGTTGGAATAATATTGATTTTCTTTTTTCAGATATTGGTAACAGCACCTATGTATTTGGTTCAGCCTCCATGAACTATGGAGGTTGGATGCAAGATTTATAATAGTTAAATCTCTTTCATAGTCTTTAAGTTATACTAGTAGTTCTCTGCTGTACTTGTTTCTCCTTGTTCTCTCTTCTATGTGTCCTCATATGTTTCTTATCCTTGTTGATCCAATCTGTAATTAATCATCGTGATATCAATGAAATTCAATCTTTTCTCATTCAACTGACGATTCTTTGTTGATCCTGGCTCAGCTTTACATGGTCTGAGAGTAGCAGGTTGAGCAAAGAGATCGATTGCTTCATTCTCTATTTGTTCAAACCCTAGAGAAGTAGCAGTCATGGCGGACAGCACAAATTGGACAGAGTGGCAGCAGGTGACAGATCTGCAACAAGCATCGATAGTTTCATCTAGGCATACATCGATACAAATTTGCAGATGGTTCTTTTATAAAGCCTAGTTTGGATTCTTTGTTGAATTTGGAGGTTAGTGACACATCTCCTGGTTAATTTTCAATGAGATTAGATTTTGCGGAAGATAGTGCCAGCTGACTCTATGAAGGTTGTGCAGGGATTGATTCAGGCACTTTCACACCTGCATCATGGTTGCAGAAGATCATACCTTTGGGACCTTTAGCATAGCAATGTCACTTGTCTTGGATTATCCAATTAGACCTAAGCTGCTGGATCAAACAGATTAGAAAAGCAATATGAAACCTCGTTGTCAATAAATGTATCAAACAGATTAGAAAAGCAATATGAAATCAAGTGGATTTTAGGAGTACAGGATTAACAAATTCTACACCATAAGCCAGCTCGTATCCACAAACACGTACAATAGGTAATGAAGTGGATTTTAGGTGTTGAAATTGACCATTTTTAGGAAATGAAGTAGATTTTAGGTGTTGAAATTGATCATTTTGCCCAAGTATTATTGATGGTGAGTCTTGTTCAATGTGCATCACTTATGTAAATGAAAATGTTCAAAGAAGACCTCTGAGCCGCTGAAAGTTTGTTATGAAGCTTGAGTAGGAGGATGTCTACCTTATGCAGGACTACATTGAGAAAGGTATCTTTCCAGTTATTGGCACTTGCACTTCCAGACCTGCATCATGATTGTTTCTCACTGGATCTTTAATCGGAGATTAGGAACCTTTGGCATATCCTATGATTGGATACATCCAACTAGACCTCAGCAGCTGCTGGATTAGATGGTCATATCGCTCCAGGTAAGTCGACGTCTACTGCACTTATAACAGACTTGCTCACCACACGGTCAATTTCTCGCCAAATACACGGTGACTGTCACAGTTTCAAAAACTTCGGGAATTTGGCTAGCCACAGTTCTCAAAACCGTGAGAAATGTTATGGCCACGGTTCTGAAAACCGTCGCAATAGTCACTGCCACAGTTGCTCAAATAGTGGAAATTTGGAGTACAAACCTCTGTAAATAGGGGCACCGGGAAATTGCGCCCTGTGTGTCACACCTCCCACGGTTTTCAAAACTGTGACCGGGTGAAATTAGGCTAAATTTTTTGGCCTTTTTCTGGGCCTTTTTTTTTGTTTATCAAACTGTGACCGGTTTGATTCCTACATTTTTCAAAACTGTGATCGGTTTGATTCCTACACTTTTCAAAACTAAAACCACCATATTTCCTACGGTTTTCATTTTCGTAGCTGCCACCGTGTGATTAGCGATATTTTGACCGTGCGGATTATCTCCCCCACTTATAATCAGTTTTTTTTTTTTTTTGGGTGGGCAAACGGGGAGAAGCGGCTCCCCAAACCGTTAAATTAAAACAAGACAAAAGTTTACAAGAGCAAACCAAACAAACATTACACAGCACAAAATCTCGACCGAGCCAATCCCTGCTCATCCAAGATCAACAGGTGAGAGACACAGTCGGGCGGGATTAAAAACTCATGAATACCGAGAGGCAAGGAGCAGGCGAAAGCGGCCAACCCATCCGCTACCGAATTTGCCTCACGGTAAGAATGTCGAAACTGGACAAGCTAGTCTCTACGTAGGAAGCCGTGGCAGAGCCCTACCAGGCTAGACAGCAGATGTGTGGGTTTGATCCTGCCTCCGAGGATCTTAACACACACGTCCGAGTCCGATTCGATTACAACCTTCCTAAACCCCAACTTCCAGGCCAGCTCTAGGCTTTTTAGAATGCCCCAGCATTCGGCAGCTATGGGGGAGCACGAACCTATGTTGTAGGCGAAGCCACCGAGCCACTTGGCCTCCACATCCCTGACCACTCCCCCTGTAGTAGCGTAACCCCCATTGCGTACAGAACCATCTGTGTTCACCTTCACCCATTCCTGTCCCGGCCTCTCCCATCTGATGTCTTTCCTTCTCTTCTAGACTTCCGGCTCGCCACCGCCAAGCCTTTTCCTCGCTTCCCTGTATTCTTTCATTGTCCTGCTACACCCCATGGCTGTCACCCCCTTGCGATCTCTGTCTCTGAAGACCACGTCGTTTCTATGCTTCCATAGCTTCCACAGTGCCGTCGCGAAAAACTCACTCCAACTTCCTCCTTCTTCGAAGCTCTCTGTCGACAGGTTGTTTTCTCTAATCCACGCCGCGAAAGGAAGGCTCCAAGCATGCCTCCTAGTTGTAGAACTTAGAACCTGCAACCACAGAAATTTCGCAGCGTCACATTCTTTAAACAGATGATCCAACGATTCATCAGAAGCTTTACATACCGGACAGCAAGCAGAGGTTGTGAATCCCCTTCTCACTCGATCCGCATTAGTGATCACTCCTCCTTTGCTGATGGTCCACACAAAAGCCCTAATTCTTTCGTTAACATTCAGTTTCCACAAGGTTCTGTAGAAGCCAGTGTCATTACTCTGCCAGTTTCTCCATTGACATATAGTCTGATATCCAGACCTCACATTGTAGTCCCCATTCTTGGTGGCTTCCCAACAAGGAATGTCTTCCCCCTCCGAGATAAAAGAAGCTGCTAATCTCATCAGAGCGTCTGCAGGCAGCTTCGTGCTCAGGATATCCCAACGCCAACCCTTCCTTTCCATCCACATCTCCTCCACACTGATCGACGGAATTTCTTCATCTTCCCCTAATCTCAAATTCTGCAGCGGAACCTCCATGACCCACTTATCTTTCCAGAAGTCCACATCTCTCCCATTCCTTATGTTCCAGCGCAGCCCTGGATTAATGACCCTCTCTAGCCCTTTTCGAATCCCTTTCCAAATGTGCGAAGCACCCGACGATCTCCCTAGGGCAGTCCCGATATACTCTCCGGTAAGCACCTCTTTCCAAATGCTATTATCTTCCATTATAAATCTCCATCCAAGCTTAGCCACAAGCGCCAAGTTCAGATCTTCCATCGATTTAATCCCAAGGCCTCCGTTACATTTTGGTCTGGTGATCTCCTGCCAGGCGACTTTGTGAACTCTTTTCCTCGTGTTTGTAGACCCCCAAAGGAACCCTCTACATATCTTCTCCATTTTCTTACAAATGCCAGAAGGAACCAAGATAGTCCCCATACAGTAAACCGGGAGGGAACCGAGCACCGAAACATATAATCAGTTAAACGTATATATTTACTGACTTTTATTGGCTCAGTTGACAAGGAGGGATTGCTTTTGTCCAAAGGGTGTGGTTCAATTTCTGCTGCCGGCCGAAACATAACAAAATGTCGATTCAAGTAAAACATTAACCCGTTTTCACTTTATATAATGCCAATAGATGTTGGTTTCTTTGTTTCAGACAACAAAAGTCATTTCCAATGTCACTTTATAAAACGCACTTAAAGGCCTTTTACTTTGACGCAATTTGATTTGGCACCCCCTTATTAAAAAAAAAAAAAAAAGGCCTTTTACTTTGACATAATTTGAAGTTGGAAGTGCAGTTAGTATTTTGTTAATTTGGCAGGAATTTTCATATTTTATAATTCCTAATTTTGGCAAACACCATTACAAATTCTAGAGCACAAGTCAGTAACCATGGCATCATGATGTGAGTCTCCTCTTCGCTCTCCTCTTGGGTGTTTCATGTCTTTCTTCAACATCATGTTGCTGTATAGTTATTTGCTTTATGTTTGCTGTAGAGTTATATCCAATAATTTATGAATTCACTCAAAGGTGCATTTGCTGATTTCCTGTGAACAGGTTCTAAACCACTGTTTAGAGACCCACAATGCATCAAGTGGAAACACCTCTTGACTTGTAAACATATAATATTTATGTTTTCACTTCACTTTTGAAAGTGTGTGTGTGCATTTGATTTTGACATGTGAATAATATTATATATGGCTTTAGAATATTCTAATAATATGGCAATAATTCTTGTATTTAATAATAATTTACAGTTTCGGGTTACCATTGACAAAGAAATTAACCTAACCATGATGACACCAAATCAGCATCCTCTTCTTGTTCACAGGTTTTTTACCCATCTGATAATTTGCCCTGTGCTGTTGTAGAGAACACATGCTCAACTCCTACACAGGCGGCCGAAGCAGATGCACTCATCCAATGGAAAAAGAGCTTTTCTTATTATTCTGCTGACCTCTTTTCATGGAGAGACTTCAAGGCTGCTGATGTCTGTGAGTGGAGAGGCATCCGATGCAGCTCATCTGGTGCCATCTTTGATATCAATGTCTCCGACATGGATCTAAATGCCACGCTTGACCAATTCAACTTCTCTGCATTCCCCAACCTCAGAAGCCTAAATCTCGGATACTAAGAGATTCGGCAGTGAAACTGATCAAATGTAGGATTCATCTGTATCTTATCAAACTGTACAATAACAGGGTATGCTATGCATTGTACTTGAGGAGTTGACCAAATTTCAGATACTAAGAAACTTCTTGAATTACAAGAGTTAACCCTTCAGACACCAAACTGTACAATAGCAGGGTTTGCCATTCTAAATAGAGTTGTGCACCTGTACTGAAATTTATAAGAAGGAAGATGATGTCGATGAGCATTACCGTATTGACATCCTTAACAGAAGCCTGTGAGATTCGGCAACCGCTTAAACAAATGCTTCTGCACCAGTCTTCAACTTGAGCACTGTCATGAGGACCAACCATAACATAGTTACTGCATCCACAACATTGGACACTGACGCTGGATGTTAAGAGCACTGTTTGTTAAGAGTGATCGAGTCACTTCTCATGCCCCCAATAACTACATATCCTTCTCTACATAATGAACTAAGTTATCTACAGACTACAGTTACAGTGCTGCCCTTTCCATCCCAGGATTTTTCATGACGCCGGAAAGGGGAATCGAGATGTTAAGACCAAAATATTACCTATCTGAAGTAACTCAACACCAGCCACCGAGATGTTAAGACCAATTCAGGTGTCAATTGTCATTTAAAACCATATCTCAACACTTGCTATTCTCCATATTCTACCAACCTTAGCATGCTTCATTCGCAAATTCAAAACCTTGAGGACTTAATAGTTATGATATCACACTACAGTATACTTTTAACCTCTTGAACACTGCAAGCACTAGGGCTGTTATTCGAGCCAAATGGGCCGAGTATTGCTCGTTCAAATTAAGCTCGTTTAGAAACGAGTCGATCTCGAACCGAGCCTAAATTTAAACTCAAGCTTAAAAATGTGTTCATACTCGGCTCGTTTAGGAAATGAACAAGCTCGAGTCGAGCTTTTTTCGAGCATTAAGCAATTCTATTCGCTCAAAACATAGTAACTTAATGGAAATTTTAGAAATTTCACAAAATTCAAGCTTAAATCGAGCGAGCTGAGCTTTGAGCCGAGTTTAAAAATGTGTTCATATTCGACTTGTTTAGAAAATGAACAAGCTTGAGCCGAACTTTTATCGAGTCGAGCCCGAGCTACTCGGCTCATATTAAAAGCCCTAGCAAGCACTACCACAGTATCATCTAGCCAAAAAGTCCTCTCCTGCTTCCCATAGGAGCAAAAGATAAAAAAGCAAATTACACAAAGACATCATAAAATGTACATGAAATTTAGAGCTAACAATTAGCATTATGCACCTTATTAGTTCAAACAATTCCTCACACTATGAATTCGCCAATAGATAGTAACACTCCAACATCTATTAGAAAATGCTGCAAATCGGAACATAGAACATGCAAGGGACATGTGTATCCAATATCCGAGGACTATAGCACGACATAGCCAACTGGCACCAGAATGTAAACACTTCCCTACTCTCCCTTTCTAACATTCATAGCATACCTAAACATTCCAAAACAAAATTACAAATAGCATTGACAGATGGCCTCCCTTTTAACAAACATAGCATACCAAATACTGATTTCCATATCAAAGCTCAAATTGCATATGTACAGTGCGAAATCTCTTCTCGTCTGCTACATTGTTGTTAAGACTCCTAGGATCAGAAGCTGTCTAAAATACAACTAACAATTAGCACAACCTATAATGCACCTTTGCTCAAAGCAATTCCTCACACCTTATGAATTCACCAACAGTGGCACCAACAACTATTGGCAATTGGCATAATCTGAATCCAGAAAAAGTAACACAGGGGCTTTGGTTTCTACCATTTTACACAGACAACATTGACAACTAAACTAGACTATGGGAGGTCATATGCATGTGTTGTGAGTTGCAACTTCGAATTGGAACTGTTTTTCAACAAATCCACAACAATCTGTGCTACCATTTGATTAGCCACCAACGAATAAATAAAGCATACAATAAAATTGAGAACGATAAAAAATCTTTTACTAGGCAGACTGAAAACATGTCTAGGACCCTCTTTGATGAAGAGAATTGGATGTAAACCATTACAAATTTCATACATTGTATCTAAATCAAGTGATTCTTCTTGAGCAAAAAGATGTGAATAGGAATTTCAAGCATGCATAAACTCTATTTGTCCATCAGACATAAATACACCCACTGAGAACCAACACTTGTGCAGAGCAGCAGAGGGCAAGGGAGTGAGTTAATTAAGCCCGCCCTATAATAGGCATTGATCTACAGAACAATTCGCAAGCTACTTAGGCTAAAATCAGAAGAAAAAGGGAAAGTAAGTTGGTTCATCAGAAACATATATAAATACAAGTATCCAGCTACAGTACAGATAACGTTATAAAACATTCCTTAACAGATGTAGATTGATTTCAGCTGCAATGGAAAGTAATGTAATGTAACTTTTCAGAGGGAGATAGGCCAATAAGATAACAGAACAAAACAATTTGAACAAAAGTTAACAGAAAGAAATCCTGAGATCTGAATATGGGCAATACCTATAAGTGAGCCAAATGGTAACATCATCTAATCATGGTTCTATGGCACTTGAACCAAATTCGTTAAATGGTAGCAAATGAAGAGAAAGAAGAAATTATACAAGTGAATGACAAACCTATAGTTAAGCACTTTAGCATAGAGAAAAATTCCATTTGTCCTAATTATTCTTCTTCTTCTTTGATTTGAGCATGACACTCCCAATAAAGATGCACAGGAAGCAGAGAAGCACCACACCTGAGAGAACAGACATCAATATCGCGTATTCTTGTGGTAGGAAATACTTGTGGATAAAGTGGTCATCATCCACAAAAGGCTGCGAAATACCGAAAACCAGGAGTAAGAAACTATATTTAAATGCAAGTTAAAGAGTCGTGGAAACTCAAGTTGAAGGTTACTCGAACTTACTAGGATGATAACCCAAAACGTGTAGTACGTAAATATGGATATGCTGACACAAGTCAGAAGTAAACCAACTGCCCTATCAGCTAACTCCATTGTGCAGCCAACCTGATTTTGGGGTATTTTAAACTTCCTCAGGGTTTAATCTGATCATCAACAATTCAAAACCAGCTCATTAGCCGTTAAATACAAAGGAGTGCTTAAACCATTGATTTTCAAGCATTATAAATATCACTCACAATCAAGTCATGCTTTACTTGTACAAGTGTTGTTTGTAATGATTTTACAAAGTTACTGCAGCACAAAGTTCTGGTTTTACAAAGCTTCTGTAATCTGTATAGAAACATGATGTTCATCTTTTTGACCAAGAAAACAACAAAATTAGGCTCCAAATCAGGGATCAAAAGTTCAAAACATTTCAATAACATCACAGTTCCTTGAGAATTCCCAAATGAAGCAGGGAAAAAATTCAACTCTGGCACAATTTTAATTTACAACCAAATTTAAGGAATACAGGCAGCAATAAATCAAAATCACATAAAAATCAAGTTTAAGGAAGTCGAATCTGATGATTTTGGCGATCTCAAACATAGCAGATCAGCGAACCCAACCTATGGTTTCCGAGATTCAGAGTCCAATTAGAATTTGTCAATTACCAAAGAAGAGGGTGATGCCTAGATATCAACTGCAATCGATTTTTATCCAAAAACAGGAGTAAAAAAAACCCTAGAAATAAAATCAGGGAGATGGGAAATTGAGAAAGAGGATCAAACCTTTGAACGTTTTGATGTTATTGAGAGGCGAGAATGATGCACTGCTGCTTGTCTGAGGCGTTTTCCTATGGATGCGCCTAGAGGAGGTTTGGAGGTTGAAGAGGGGATACGGTGAGGACCGGCTTAGCCTAACGGATTGGAGCGAAGATGATTAGATTCGACAACAATCTGCGACTCCGGCGAGGCTCAGTCGAGATGGTGGAGAGATATTCAAGAGGAAGAGGAAAATAAAAGGTGGCAATTTTGTAAATTTCAAAGAACAGTTAAAAATGCGCCATTTCGCCTAATCGCAGTGTCTTATCTTCTTCCGCCGCAGCTTCCACTGGAAGGAATCAATGGCGATTCTCCCAGTGTCGCTCGCTCTCCCTTCGAAGCTCTCCTACAACTGCCTCTCATCCTTCTCCTCCACCTCCGACGATCTCTCCCGTTCTCTCTCATCGCTGTCTCTCCGCAACCTCCCCAATGCGCGAACCGCCAAGTACTTCACTGTTCGGATGGGCGGCGGCCCCAGAACCTTCCCCGGCGGCGTCAGCAAGTGGCAATGGAAGCGGATGCAGAAGAAAAAGGCGAGCCAGCTTCTCAAGGCGGGCCTCATGCGCGAGCGCCAGATCTACGAAATGCGCAAGCGCGCCGAGCTCAAAGCTGCCGTTTCGGAACTCGAGCGCCCCTGGGAGGTCGTTGAACAAGCTGCTCCCAATTTATTCTCCGTCGGCGCCGACGAACAGGTTAAGGTCCTCGCCGATCGCTTCCAGAAGCCCGGCGGTTTCGACATCTGGACCGAAAACGACGGGCCGCAGCTCTTTCAGACCCCCGATGGCTTGCCTACGGCTAGGTTTCTTCCCAAGGGGGTTGTCCACAGCATTAAGCCGTACGGTAGAGTGCATTCCGATGACGATATAGAGGGAATTGAAGACGAGATTGACGATCGTAGGATGAAGAGCAAGGGAAGATTGAAAGGAGGGCTGAATTCGGGGCTCCATAGTGATCAAGGAAGTGGAGAGTGGTTGAATCTGTCGGGGAAATCAATGAAACAAGCGCGATCTGATCGGAATCTTAGTGAATCTGAAGATAGCGATGATGAGAGTCCACATTTCTTGAATTCCAGGGTTAGTGGTCAGAGGAACATTGGTCGAATAGGGAGTGGTAGTCAACCTGACGGTGATCGGAATCGTAGTCGGAGGTTTAGTGAACAACAAGATCGTCGTCAGAGTGGTCAAGGGAGCTTACAAAATGAATTCGAGCTAAGAACACATAGTTTGGTTAAATGAATGTATCAGAGTTGGTTGATCCTCCATTAATGATTGTTGATAAGCCAGAAAACATCCAACTGGTCCTTCTGCGGTTGGATCACTCCAAAATGCGATGTTTATAGCTTCTGAGTTGTGGAACTGGAAATGTATGCTTGCATAAGCTAAAGAAATCTTCATCTTGTAGAAATGGCGGAAACCCCCAAATTACTGTGGGGAGCACAAACTCCATCATACAGTGCACTTCCATTACAATTTACATGAATGTTCATCCAATACGATTGATTGATTCGATTCCTAGACATTCTTAGACTCATCCTAGATCACGCGGGCGAAAACGAAGGGGGTGAGACAATGTTTCAAAGCTGCTTTGTGGGGGGAATAGTGGAATACATCCTCCTTCACCATATAAGTACAATTGGTTATTTTGATTCTCAACTTTTCCCCACCTCTAATAACAGCCACAAAAATCAATCTAACAAATCAGAGGAAAATTGACCATGAGAAGCGATGAAACCTTACTCTCTGACCTTGGATTGCTCGGAAGGTGTAGAATCATTGACCTTCGCCCGCTTTGATGGTTGATCTTCGGACGCCTCATTAATATGAGGATTCTGGTCCTTGGTTGTGACAGTGACTGGGGATTCCTCGGCATCAACTGGTTTCTGGGAACTTGACTTGGACGTTGAGCTTCCATTTTCAAGCACCGTGTTGGTAGATATTCCATCTTGGCAAGGTGAGGTGTCTTTTTCGTCTTTGGTGGGTAAAGTTTGCAATGCATCAGATGTCTTGGTAGAAGGCTCTTCAACTGTTTTAAGCTTGTCGACGCCTGATTTGCATTGTTTCTCAAACATCATCTGGAGACATTTCCCTTGTTCTTCTATCCGAAGCTGCAAGCTCCTTTGGATCTGCGAAGTAGCAAAAAGTACGCTGAGATACAAGCATTGTGCACTATTATGATCTGCCAAGTAGCAAACATCCACTTGTACAAAATTACACATCCGTATAAAGGAAGATAGCCAAAGATTCTTCATTCTTGCAACTTTATATAATGCACAGATATAGCTGTAAAAAGCTCAACATTTTTCTAACTTCAAAGGAAACAACCTTGTAGTAATACAAATGCAGGAAATGAAAGATACCATGAGGAATATAAATCAAACTGCATATGAAAATAGAACTGAGAACACTTGACAAATTTTTTTTAAAATCATTATAGAAAGTAAAATTGTAAATTTGGTAGGTAGGAATTAATGAAATAAATATTAACTTAAATAAACAGTACCTCAAGCTGTTCATGAAGGCGCTTTTGAACTTCAATCTGCAATCGCAATGCTTCTGTGATATCCATACCCCTGTAACATAACTTGATGTCAATCTGATGCTGAGGCGTGTCCAAACACATGGGAGATATGAGCGACCAATTAAACCGTGATGTAACAGACTAACAGGCACATATACAGATAACTTAAACATAACTGCGGCTCACAATGCTTGCACCATTTCATTTACATCCTCACATATAGTGAAGGATATTAGGAAGAACGGAGAATTATATAACTTACGTTTTAAAGTCCAAGGATGGCAAGTCTGGAAGGGGGGATGACTTTTTGTCTGCCGATCCTGCAAACAAAGAAGGCCAAATCGCGTGCATAAGACTATATCTAAACAAACTACCATGGGTACTAAACTAAACAACAAAAACAGCCTAGACGTCAGCCACTAGTTCCTTTTAAACAGGCTTGAAAGGTGGGAGAAAGAAATTATAGAGAAGGTATGCACTTCACTTAACAGTTAACACCAATTCAAACCATCTCACAAGTCACAACGAAGGTAGATCAGGGGAGAGAAATGCATTGCATAGGGGAGGACTATGAGAGAAAATATTAATATATTGGGATATAAATTTATGGAGACCCAGAAAGGAAGATTATTATAAACTTCACTGCTTGTCCAGCAAATAGAAATATATAAAGCATGCATCGGAGAGGGATAAATAGATTCAATGAGCAGGAGTATCCTGTCAATCATCTTTACCCAGAGAAATACCAAAAGCAAATGAAATGTGCTGCCCAATCATCCTACATTGCAAGAAAAATGAAACAATTTGGGCCATGCAATGAGTGTCAGCTTGCCTAAAACGTTATCATTACCCAAAAAAGGGAGAAATGAAGCATTTTATGGGAATGGGAACTCTGTTGATCACATTTATGGAAAATTTTCTCATCTAAGATGCAATAACGAAAACAAAAAAAAATTATTTTTTTTTTAAAAAAGGAAAGGAATCCATCAGTGTAAGTTATTTCCTACAACATTACAAACACAACACAGATGATCTTGTATAGACCAATGGAAGATGAAAATGTGTGGTGAAATCATACCTTCAGTTGACTCTGGCCTGTATCTAGCACTTCTATATTTCTGCAGTAAAAAAGATAACATTCATGCTTAAGAAAGAATCAATATGAGGAAAGTGTTGAAAGAATGCACCACCGTACTTGCCTGAAGATGGCTTTTTACATGATATATAGTCAAGCTTTCAACTTTCATTAGCTTCAACACACCTTTGGGAGTAGCCCCTGTAAAGTTTCAAAACATCCAGCTGATATATTTGATGATTCTTGAAAAGAAGGAAAAACATGAGAAAGCAATTCAAGAATACACACTTTCACTACCGCCAAGCTTGTTAACTGCCGCCACAAAAGCGTCATGTAACTCTGGTGTCCAACGCATGCGTGGCTTGGTTGGAGCACCAGCTGAGGACGAAGAGGGGCTAACAACAGGTTCAATAGCATTAACTTCAGAAGATGAAACAGAAAGCTGCTGATGACTTGGCGTTTGCTGGTTTGCACTATTCGTGGGTTCTTTAGGAACCTGATTTGACATCTGGTATAACAAAAATCAATGTGAAACACAAAGGCAGGTAAAAACAGAATGCTAATGACTCTTTTCATTCCTCTTGAGAACAAATCATTTAGAACATGGCAGAGGAAAGACATCTAACAGATCTCTTGTAAACACTTGGACAGATAAAATAGGTGACCAAATCGCACCTTTGGTTCTGGATCAGCAATACTGACATCAATAAACAGGTCATTCCAACTAGAACTCAAGCCTTCATCATCAGCGATCAGCTGATCTGCCCAATCATGCAAATCATTTCCTTTTATGAGATCCTCTTGTGGAATAGCAACACTAGTGCCCTCATTACTGCCACCATTACTGCAATGTAATTGACTATTTCGCATGATTGTTTGGGTAGGATAATCATGAAAATCTGACAATGAGCCAGCAGACCAGGATAATCTGCTGTTTCCTTGTGTACGACTTGATGCTGTAGACTGGAGATATTCTGAAGGGGATAAATGTGTGACTTGCAAGGATGATCCTTGATTAGATGATGGCGTGATGCCAGCAAGCTTCTCCCGGGAGTTGGAAGAGAAATGAAGATCAGCAGAGTAACCTGATGATGATGAGAACATGTGGCCAACAATACCACTATTAGACGGAAATGGAGTTGGGTGCAAAACCCTAGGGTCACACATAACTTCCTTTTCAGATGAGACAAGCTCGGAGTCCAGAAGCTTTGGATTCTTCTCTTCCGAAGAGCTAGATAGAACTGGTAATGATGAGGATAGAGCACCTGAGGCGCCCAGGATAGCAAGTTGTGTAGCGCCTGATCTTTGAATAGATAAAGCAGGCCGTCCTTCCATATTTTGCAGCACCAGTGGAAACAGTATTGTCTCTGTAGTTTTAACCAATTGATATTAAAGAAAAGTAGAAAACTATTGACAACGCTCTTCAATATCAACGGTACAGCAAGAAGAAATGATGCATTTTAAGAATTTACACTCGACCATAGAGAATTAGAGATTCACGAAATAAGCTTGCAACAAAACTGATTGAAAAAAGAGAAGGATCATTGAGAGCAACGTGTATTATTTAAGAGCGGGTATTGTACTGATTAAAGCAAGTACTTCTAATCAGAAAAGTTAGTCAAATTGCCCCAGGGGCACATGGCAGGAATATTAGGGGGTGCAGCACTTGGCCAAATGTCATGGTTTCTATCACCACCATGGGCAATGGTGCACTGCATATCCTGCGATTCACCTCCTTCAATGGGTAAGTGAGGACACTCGTGATGGGGCATTACACAAAAGAAAAGCCAATCAAATTAAGTCAGTTGAGAAACTTAACCAAGACCGACTTGCCCAGCTCATCAAAGAAAAACTGCCATTGATGGTAATCAACCTACATCCAATAGCTATACACCATCTAGCCTAAATCTCCACAATCACCAAGTTTTGCTACTTCCGCTTGAACTAGGCATCACATGTGAGAAAGACACAAGGTGCTTGAGTTGATGTTCAATAGTGTGTTTATCAGAGAACCACCATCCTTGTTCCTGCTGGACACTAAGCTTCTTAATATCCCGAGATTGCAGAGTTTGTAAAACGAAGATAACGATCCCCGCCTCAACCCTACACTTCCTCAAATGCTGACCACCAATATGTGAGGAAACAAAATCACACAGACATCATCCAATTCATGAGACCCCAGAAAAGCTCAACAAATGAGGAAAATCCACAGCTCTTCTCTAATTTCCCAATCATTCAAATAAAGGCAAAATGCATTCTCATAGTCATCTCAACTTAACAGCATTAGGTGCCAAAAATGGTCGCCAAATCCCTCCTGCAATCCCATCCTTTCAACCAATTCACACAAGCGAACAGATCACCTCATAAATCATGAGAGTAGCTGCATAATAATTGTAATCCATGACACCTTTGTTGCTCAAAGGCGTGAAAGAAAATTCACCAAATGTTCAAACATCGAAGTATTAAAAACTCATCAGATCCCCAGCACCGTGAACTTCAGCCAATTCTTGTACAAAATCACAAGAAAAGGGGAAAATTATAAAATTGAAGGCAGAGCTCGATATCTATTACCTATACCAAATTTAGGAAAGTAACAAAAATGGATATTTCCAATTCCACAACCGGAAAACCCCCCAACTTCATCACCACAAACCAAAATCAAATCTAAAATAATGCAATTCAAACCTAAAAAAAGCACACAGTGCAAGACGAAAAAATCAACAGGAGAACAAAAATCGAAAAGATCCATACCTGTAATAAAAGGAAACTGGAATCAGAACACCGCAAATGGAGCCGCTAATGCGCAGGAGGAACGAAGAAGAAAGACAAAAGGTTTCGCGTCCGAATTGGAAGTGCTCAAGTTTCGCCGGCGACGCCGCAGGGAGTGAATGAGAGAGAATCGAACGGCAGGAATGAGCGCGGCGATGTTCTCTCTCTTCCTTGTTTGTCTTCCTCCACGGCTCCTTCCACAGACTCCATGATTAAGTCGAAAAACCTGGTTTAGGGCCCACCAGTTGGCCACGCTCGGGAGAGAGCGTGTATACACTTTCTCAACTTTATGTGCCACGTGTGGGAATCTTAGCGGTGGGTAGAGCCACGTCAGATGGGGCGCGTGTAGGGTTAGATGATTCAGAGAGAGAAAGGGTCTTTTGAGTCCGTAGAGAGCCAGTGTGGAGATCGTATTCTACGACATAAAGCCACGTAAGCGTTTCAATTATCTTTTCACTTTCTCTTTTTCTTTTTTTCCAGTTTTCTCGACTTAGGGTTCATTTTAGTTTTTTTTTATACTCCATCCGATCCAAAAAGATTGTCGTTTGACTTTTTAACACGTATTTTAAGGAGTTAAAAACTATATAAAATATCAACTTTTTTTATAATATTTTTTTACAAATTAATATTTGTTGGTAATAAGTATTAGATTATAAAAAAAAAATAATAAAAAAGTTAATATATTATATAGTTTTTAACTCCTTAAAATATGTGTTAAAAAGTCAAACGACAATTTTTTTGGATCGGAGGTAGTAGCAATTTTTAGTATGAGAAAATGATATTTAATATACCAAAAAAGCTCACCCTTTCTGCTCAAAAAATAAATAAATCTCACCCTTTTAAAAATGTCACCCCCATATAAAATATGATAAATGTCAAAAAGTGAATTTTTTTTTAAAACTAATTGACCTTGTATTATGGGTTAATAAATTTGGACGGGCTTTTGAAAATCTTTGGGCGGGATTTAAGGGATTAGGAACACGATTTCTATTTAGCGCAGGGTTAAATTTTCGTTTCACGCATAACCAAGTGGTCGCAACTACCAAATGTCAATTGTTCGTTGCGACCATATTTTTTTACAAAGTACACATGGTCGCAACGACCGGATCACAAGTTGGTCGCAACGACCATTTGCAATTTGGTCGCAACGACAATTAAGGAAACCGATTCTCTGCATCCACCATCATCGTGGCTGCTCTGCAATTGAATCTCATGAGTTGGATCTTGATTTGCAGGTCCCCGTTGGCTAGGAGAAGCACTTGGATCTCAAGGTATCGGCTTTTTATTCCCTATCCCACACGCTTCCCCTCTCTCTACGGCCTCACTGTCATGATTTTCATCAATTGTTGAAATGATTTCACTTGTTTGATTCTAACTTTTCCTATACTATTTGTATCATTTCTGTTGTTTGTGATTATTTTTTATCATTTTCTGTTTCTGCTCTCTCACTAGGTGAAGGTCGATATCAATGGCGGCCTTTTCAGACTTGGCTGTGTCGGAGCTCCTGAAATCTCAACTTCCCGAGGTCTCAAGTGTTTCGCAAGGTCTCAAGGTGGCGGAGCTCCGGATCATTTGGTGAATTCGTTAGTTTTGATCCCTTTTTCAGTGGATAAATGGGGAGATCGTGATCTAGGGTTTCTGGATTAGATCATGTTTAATTGAAAAAATTGAAGAAATCTCAATTTCGGAGATGAGGGTTGCGTGAGAGAGGAGAGATGACTGTGGGGGTAGGGGTACATTTTTACAAGTCTAGGGTCATTTTGGTCCTGTTCCAAAAAGTGTTCTAAAAAGTAATTTATGTGTTCTAAAAAGTATAGCCCATTAGGAAAGGAGAGAGAGAGAGAGTTCATTCTTCACAAAATCAAATCTGTAGACGGAGAGGGAGGGAGGGAGGGAGGGAGAGAGAGAGAGAGAGAAGAGTCGCGAAGGAGGAGGGGAGAAGGGGAGGGGGTGGCGAATTCCGTTGAGCAATATGGCGATTGAGAAGCGTAGGCGGAGACGGCGACTGAGAAGAGGCGGCGGTGACTTCCGGTGAGAGAAGAAAGTGGAGGCGGCGATTGAGATGTGAAGGCGAATGATCCGACGAGAATCCGACTACCATTTCAAAACAAGTAAGCAAATCCTAACTAAATCCCAACTTATATTGGTTAAGAGACTGTGGTCACTAGCTAGGTAATAGTCAACTTTTTTTTAGGCCAAGCGAAACCACTCCCCCCTTTCCAATTTCGACATGTGCCCCCCCCCCCCCCCCCACCCCTTTTTTTTGACCGCATGTGAAACCTACTACTGGGTGAGCGATTTTTGCAAAACTAACATTTTCTCAACCCCCTTGCAATTTCTACCCCCCATGGCTATTTTGGCAAAGCTGAATTTTTTTTTGGGTATATCCATGCAAATTGGCCTTTTAGTATTTTTCTAATTAAGGGCATAGATAGGCATTTAAAATTCAGATTTTCTATCCTATGCCCTTGGGGCATAGCTCAATCGGGAAAGATTTCCCAAATTAAAATTATTTTTAGCTTTTTTTAATATTGCTTTTCTAGGGTTGCTTATTTTGTTAGTAGGGAATCTTTCCCGATTAAGGTTCTTATCAAGGGCATAGGATATAAAGACCATTTAAAATTTTAATCTAATAGTACTCACTTGGTCTCTGAGGTCTTCGCTCGTGGATTACATCACGAATCTTTACAACCTCGGAGCCACTTGGGTGTCTCCCCTACCCAGTCTTGTCAGAAGGTTCCGTTTCTGTTAGCATGCATTTAGAGGGTCATAATATGTTTTCATTTAGCTTAGTTAAGATGCATATCATGCATGATTTAAGTACAATTTGCATATTTTCTCTCTACGTTGGTTGAGTCGGAATCTACACACTTTTATTGATTATTTCAGGTAACTGTGGATCCGAGGAGGAGACATGGGTTGATAACGCATTATATGAGAATGTCTAGTTGATTGAAGAATCTTACATGAAGATCTCAAGAGGTCATGAGAAGAAGAAGCGAACCTAAACGAAGAACAAGTCTGCAGAAGTTGTCGCCAGACATGCTAAACTTGTTTTGCACTTTTTGGAGGCCTCGGTTGTCCGATTGACTATTATGACCTTGTGTTGGAAAGCTCTTTCAGAGAACTACAACTTTTTTGTTGACAACAAGAACAAATTCGAGACTGATTTTCAGTGAAAGATCAATGCAGCAGCCGCAGCATATATGTCGCGGCCGCCGCCAATACGGACGATGCGGGATGAGGAATTGCTGATGCCGCGGCCGCAGCATATATGCCGCGGCCGCAGCACGGGTCGTCAGCGACGCTGTTTTGATTTAAAAAAACCCTAGTTTATGTTGTTTGCTCTTGTGGCCGACTTGGATCTATTATAAGGCCGAAATTACGTTATTTTGAGACGACTTCTATTCTATTCCACGTTCTATCAGACAATTAGAGAGAGAGCGATGTTCGCCATGGGCGACTAAACTATATTCGTTCTACTTGCAATTTGAAGCTTTATTTGGATTGATTGTGAGTTTCTAAATCTTGTTCCTTATTTCCTATATTGAATGTTTCGAATTCTTTGTGCTTGAGTGTTTGATTGTGTTATTCTATCTTGCATGATCAACTTGGTAGAATCAATTCAATTTTTAGGGTTTTGTAGATTCCTGATTGCGAACCTTAACCCAAGTAACAAACTTGTCCCTTTAGGGCTGATTGAACTAATTGGATAGGTAGAAAGTTGGATGTGTTGTTAAATCCTTCTTTAGGGACTGCAAATACCTTGATTAATCTCTAAACTTAAAGCTATCAATTGGGTTAAATCCTTCTTTAGGGACTGTTCGATCGACAAGGGTTTATAGGACTGATTGGACTAGTAACTATATTAGGTCGGGACAAGGGCATTCATAGGAAGACTAAAAAGATAAGAGGAAGTTACAATATCAATTCAACCAAATAAAGTGGATAATTGTAGGTAGATCGATCTTCTATAAATTGTTTTGCATCAATCTGTTTATAGTTTATTTTGCTTTCTTTCTTGTTTCAATCACCAAAACCCCCCTTTCTACTAATTAGTAAATACACATTGCGGAGAAATACTTGATTCTCTGTGGGATCGACCTCTTACTTACTTGCTATACTAGTTTGTAGATTTGAGTTTTATTTTGATACGGTTTACGTGACTAAAAATCGTTCATCGGTTTCTTACCTTTGCGGACGACATTTTTATTTTCGTCAATGCCACTAAGACGGCTTGTGACCAAATTAAAAAAAGGCCATTTTGCATAACTAGCCATAAAAAAAAACTTTGCACAAATAGCCATGTGCCTTGATTATTTGCATGGGGTAGAAAATGGCCATTTTTTGCAAATAAAAAAGGTAACCAGGAGAGGGAGTTGCAGGTGAAGGGGTGGGACACTGCAGCTACATTGTAGCTGTCAGTAGCTGTCAGTGACATGTGGCACCAAAAGGCATCATCTGTTCATTTCAGAAAACTGTAGACTGTCCATCTTACCAATAGAATTAATTTATCCTACCAATAGGCTAAACCTGTCTTTCCATACCTGAAGATATTTTGGAAAGATTCACTGTAGCTGATTTGGCGGGCTGTTAGTGTAGTTTTGGCGCCAAAACAGGGTTCCTCCTTTGAGAAAAGGGGGGAGCATTTATGAGGGGAAAAAGCAATGATTGCATTGATGTGTGTCCGCCAAGAACATTTATAAGCTTGAGAGGAGGATCTGAAACACCATAACACATGCTCTACAAAAAGTGAGGCAGAATATGAGAGAAGCGGAAAGAACGGGGAAAAAGTTACCCGTTCATTCCAGGAAACGATACGGTCCCCATCCTACCAATAGAATATTTCCGTCCTACCAATATTGTACAACTGTCCTTTCATACCTGAAAAAGTGCAAGAAGTTTGTCCGATGACAATGGCAGCGATGGGTAAGTGATCTTGTACCTATCCTTTGTAGTTGTTCCTTTTTCTTATAACAGAACTACCCCAAGGTGACGGTTTCACGAGACGAGTTGCAGAGAGTTCGTAATTTATACTCTCTTTTTGATCAATTGCATAACTTGCAAATTAAAATTACAAATCCAAGCGCTATTTTTGCTTCCTGCGAAATTATCATTTCTTGATGCCTAGACGATCATAAGGACCCATTGAAAATAGTCTATTAGCTCAATTGGTAGAGCGTTGTGTTTGCACACAAAGATGTGAGTTCGACTCTCACATAGGCTAATACGGAGTATGTGTTCATGAATCTCTCTAAACTTATACAATTATGAACCTGGCAGAAAATATATATACTAATGGTAGGACACATTTACGAACATGTTAGGACAGATTCATAAATCTCTCCAGACTAGGTTTTATAAACATTGGTGATAGAAAAAATATGTGAACATGGTAAGACAAATTCATAAATCTCTCCAGACTAGGTTTTACTCAATTATGCATATACATTTTTCTGAGATTCATGTGGAAGTAATTTTTTTTCGTAAAGTCAATTATGCATTTACATTTTTCCAATAGTATAAATATATCGTACCATCAGTGTGCATCTATCCTACCATTAGTGTCAAGTTATACAGGAATTACTGGGTTTCCATTATGATCCTACCAATATCGTTGTTTTCTCCTACCATTAGTTTCCATCAATCCTACCATTCTGATCCTACCTATATCGTTGTTTTATCCTACCATTAGTTTTCATCTATCCTACCATGTTTCTGCATCTATCCTACCAATTTAAATAGCTTTCAAGGAAAATCAAGCTAGAAAGAATCTGTAAATTATGTTCCACAATTTTCATAAAAACAACCAATGGTAGAGGGTTTCCAGTCTATAACAGAAGATGAAGGAAACCTAAGTAACATTATATCAAGGGTAGAGGCTCTAATTCAGTCGTTCTAGAATTGAATTAGATTGGATTCATGAATTTTGATTGATAGAAATTGGATTGAGATTAGGATTTATGGATTGGTAATTGAGATTGAGATTAGGGAATTCACGCCTCAATGATTACTAGTCCGGGATTTGTGGATTGGTCAATATTAATTCTACTTATTTGTCAATAGTACAAATATATCTTACCATTCGTGTACATCTATCTTACCATTAGTGTCAAGTTATACACTTAGGAATTTCGGTGATTACATTTTTATCATGCCAATATTGTATATTTATCCTACCAGGTTCACAAATTTGTCCTACCACTAGTCTATATATTTCCTACCAAGATCATAATTTTATAAGTTCAGAGATATTCATAAATTTGTCCTAACAGATTCACAAATTTATCCTACCACTAGTGTATATATTTCCTACCATGTTCAATCGTATAAGTCCAGAGAGATATGAACACATACTCCGCATTAGCCTATGTGAGAGTCGAACTCACATCTTTGTGTGCAAACACAACGCTCTACCAATTGAGCTAATAGGCTATTTTCCATCCATCTTCACAATCTGAGATGTCTAAAAGGTGGTTTTCATCTTTTCAGAGAATTAACAAAACATGTGAGTTAGATTGTTTGTCAGTTTAATAAGATACCAACTGGGGAGTACCCTACTCGTCCCCTTTCCAATTTACCAATGCAGTCTCAATTATTGTGACAAAAAATGTAACTCAACTTTTCCTAGAATAAATTTTAATTGTCTTGGCATAAAATATTATATTAAAATTACCTCTTTGGAGGTTTATGAGCATCAAACGATTTTATCAAGGTCAAAAGAAACTGGATCGAGTGTTGTTGCAGGAGGATGATCAATTATGAAATAAATATAGAATAAAGATCAGACTGACTTCCCTGTCTCAGCAAATAAATACAAGACTTCCTCCCGTTGTAGTAGAAGGTTGTCAGGATCGAATCCACGAGAAAGCACGTCAGCAGTTCTTAGGTAGCAACAGATTCTCACAGACAAACAATAGAAACACAGGAACAAAAGCAGAAAATAAAACAGAAAATAACAAATAAAAGCAATGAACAAAACGAAGACAGAAAAGACAAAGCAAAGCAGAAAATAAAACAAAGCAACAGGCGTACTCGATCTCGACAACAGCCTACTCGAGATCGACTAGAAACAGCAAAGACAGAAACTTTGGAATCGAAAACAGAAACTCAAACTCAACTCGATATAGACCAAAACCAACTCGATCTCGACAACAGGCCTACTCGAGATCGACTACAGTAAGTCGACAACAGGAAACAGAAACTGAAACAGGTAATGTCGAGTAGGAACTCTCCTCGATATCGAGTACAGGCTACTCTATATCGACTAAGGCTCCTCTGTATCGACTAGAAATTCAGAAAATTGTAAATCGCAGATTTCGAACACAACTCGGAAATTTGACAGAAATAAACTCAATATATGAAAAACTTCCAAAGCCAGGGTATCAACGCCACAACGATAACCATGCAAAGTAACACATAAAGGCATAAAAGATCATGCTTTCCATCAAAATAACTTTCGTTAACTAACAAATAGGCATATAGAGGCTTTCGCATAAACCCTAATTGTTACTAACCCTTTTCACATAATTAACCCAAGTTGTATTAAGATCACTTTCGCTTCAATAACACAAACAAGGATCACCTTCAACTCTCGCAAAAGAATCATGCTCATAGGGATAGAAGACGAATTGCATAAAAAGATCTGACCTTTACTGCATCATCTCACATGGCCACCGTCGGGCTCACCCCAGCCCCAGAAGTGGGTGGACTACTCACGCCTCATCGCAATCGCAGACATTGATTGATGAAAAGAAACTTGCATTAAACTATATTCAAAGCCTTTACAATTCCGGCAATCAACTTTCGCAGAATGCCAAAACCCTAAAAACTTTAGAACTCCTAAAACTTCTCTGTGGAACTACTTCTCTCTCCCTAAAATTGTATGATTGAATTGAATGAAAAACCAACCCCTAGGGCTTTATTTATAGCCCTATTCCTTGCTATTCAAGGATAGAAATATCTATCTTTATCTAAAATTATATCTAAAACTTTAATGATAAATAAATGCGATAAAGGAATTAAATCTAAAAGGAAAATAATAAATCTAAAGTCTTCCATGTGGATAGATCTCTCTCTTCATGATGGATCTTGATAGCTCTTGATAGATCCGGATGGAATTTGATCTCGAAAATATCACCATCGGATTCGGGATAGAACCTTAACAAGATTCGGATTACTCGACGTCGGTCACTTGGGGTTTCCTCGACATCGAGCAGCTTCCTCGACGTAGACCAGCTTCCTCGACGTAGAGTAAATCTCCTCGACGTAGAGCAATATTTGTCTTCATCTTATGCTCGATCTCGTCCTCTGGAGCAAATGTCGAGCAAGCTCTTGTCGATGTCGACCAATGTGGTCGATTTCGAGTAATGCTGTTGCTTTCAGCATTCTGCTCCGTTCTTAAAACGCACTTTCCCGAGTCCTCGTTCGTCGGATTGACGCATATGACCATGCGTTGGAAAGCTCTTTTCGAGGGATACAACTTTCATGAAGACATCAAAGCTTGATTCAGAATGATAAAAGCCGAAAAATGAGTTTTTCTCCAGCTGCACCATCCTTAGCTTCTCCATGAGTTTCCTTTAAGATCCAAAGTGCGTCCGATTTCTGCGAAATATAACCAAAACTTGTGGAGACCTCCATATATTGCAAATAAGTGTAAACTACACAGATTCTGTATTATTCTAACCCAAATGTATGCAATGTATGCAGAAATCGATATAAAAGTTACTGTTAAACATGGCAAATTAGGCTTACAACATCAAGCCTTGATCTGTTTCACCATAAAACAACTTGGAGAGAAGAATGCAGGCAGTTTGGTGTTCCTTGGAATCTACTGGCTCCTGCTTCAGTACCAAATCCAATACACGGATCTACAAAATGAAATCAACATAATTGAATTAAGATTACACAACATCTACATAGCTATCAATTCTCCTAACTATTTCTAAAAATAGGTGATTTTCTTCCAATTACAACAAATAGATGGAAACAACAATCATACAAAACTCATATGTAATCTGCCCCCTCATAATGCAAGTGAAAGCCGGACAACATGCCCATAGGAAATAGTATGTAGCAAATCCCTGTTAAAGATTCATGATAACCAAATGTTATGAAAAAAAAAGTCTTAGAATTCAAAATCAGATTCCAATGTCCCAGAACAACTAGTGTGGGAGAAAAAAAGTGTCCTCCACATAAAAGCTCTTAGACAGTGCACCAGACTTGGAGGGAAGAGGATGACAACAAAAACAATACTTCTTCATATTGAAATTTCAATTGATGTATTTTTTGGCAGTGAATTGATTAATGCATATTAAATGAACAGATCAGAAATAATACCATGATCTTCAAAAGGGAGCCTGCTCTTAACACCAACTCGTAATCTATTGTTTCCTTCAAGCATTCAAGAGCATAGCGCCATTTTGAAATTACTAGCTCAAACATCGACCGATTCAGTGTCTATGCTATTGGCCCACATATGTTATCCTTGGACGATGTATTACCATGATCACAACCAGAGGGTGATTCCATTGTATCAGTTGCATCGGGTGGCTGCTGAAATTGATTCGCGTTAGGCCAACTAGATATAGAACATTGTCCCACAAGAATTCATAAAATGATCAGCCAAACAACTTTTGAGATTAATATAGCTCCTGAATCAATTTTTATGCCTTTTTACTAAATTACAGTTATTTCTGTCATAGAGAAGGCGTTTCTGAAATACCCAATAGTGCCATAAAAACAAATATAGAGAGAGCGATGACCAAGAGAGCATGGAGGAAAAAAGAATAACAGATACCAGATGGAAAACGGTTTGCCCATTGAAGTCAGGAAGCAATCTGTCGCCCTAAGTACACTACTCAAACACAACGCCTACTCTAGTACCAAGCAAAACGAAATTCAAACACACTTGACAATCTTTGACGGAGAAAACCCCCTCTGCTCCTACAATTGAAGCGTATTCGCATACCACATCCCAATGTCGCAACACACAACACTAAACCCTAACCCTAGAATGCATTCCATCCCCAAACAAGAATAAAAAACTGAAATTTCCGAAGCAAAAAGAGAAAACGCTTTGGAAAGAAAAGATTCGAAGAAAGAGAACCTGATTAAGTATGAAACTCTTTCCCTGGCGAGCACGCCCGCAGACAGAGACGACGCCGATGGGCTCCTTAACTAACTGGAGGGTGGCTAGGGCTTCGGGATCCATCACGAACTTGCCCTTGTTGTCGCAGTAGACGAAGCGAATAGGCCGGGCAGGTCCGGTGACGGTGGGCGAAGACGACGGCAGCGGGTGCTGCGGCTGCAAAGGCGGCGGCGACGGTGTAGAAGGAGAGGAATCGCCATTGTCGCGGCCTCTGAAGAATCTAGGGAGCAGTGGACAACAGCGTCGAATCGCTCCTCCTTTCTCTCCTCAGGTTTTTCGTCTCTCTCGCTTCACTGCCGTGTATCGTCTCTCTCCCTCATCCTTTCACCTTCTACATTAGGTCATGAATAGTTCCAAATGACCGGCTGTTTTATTTGCAAGAAATAGCCCAGCCATTTTGGCCCATTTTTTCACCCTCTTGGCTATTTGTGCAAATAGGCCCAATTTTTGGTCTATTTAGTGCAATTTCCTCTTAAAAAAATAACCACCTACTACAGTACCTTCTCTGGTCAAAAGATCAACCTTAATAAATCATCCTTTCAAACAACTGATAATGTGCCAAACCACACCAAGCTTATGCTCAAACACGAGTTTAAAATAACTAACACCTCAAACTTAGGAAGTTATCTAGGTTGTCCAATCATATCTAAAAAAGTAACAAACTCTACTTTCGACTGTCTAATCTCATCAACAAAAAATTAACTGACTAAATGGACAGCTAGTAACCTCTTTCAGGCAGCTAGACTCACTCTCATTTAATCTAAATTAGCGGAAAAACCACTTCATATTATGCAGTGATTTATGTTGCCTTCTTCAATTCACAAAGAACTCGACAAAATAAATAGACTTTTCTTATGGAATAAGGGCCCTAAGCACTGACCTCTCATCATCTGGTTCGAAGTCTGTAAATCTCATCGTAATGGAGGGCTAGACCTTAGATCCTCAGAAGATATGAACAAAGCTCTTCAACTAAAACTTATATGGAAGATCCTTGTCGAGCCTACTAATCCTTGGGTTCGACTAGTCACGGATAAATACCTAAAATCTAAACATATCCTTCATTACTAGAAAGGGCAATATCTCTTGGCAATGGAATAAACTAACTAAGCTACTAGAACTTTTCAAAAAAGGTCTCTGACTCTCCATCATGTGGGTGATGGTTCATCTATCAATTTCTGGTTCGATCTTTGGGTTGGCTCTGCCCTGCTCTGGACTATAGCAAACAATGTAACTACCATACATACCAAACCAAAATATAAAAAAGGAAAATCCTTATGCATTGATTTGAATTTTTGTATTAGAAGGGTGGATCCCGACCTTATAACAAAAGCAATTTTGGTTTAATGTTATTCCTACTTAAAATTAGTCGAGGTACAATTAATAGATATATAGTAACACATTCACTTATAAGTTGACCTCGTAATCTTTTTTTTTTACAGTAAGCAATAAATTGGATGTACTATTGACATCCATGATCATCTCGCAAGATGATGTTATGGAACTCACTACAACATATACTCAAAATAAAATTACAATTTAAATGAGATTTAGCAATAAAATCAGTTGCACCATTGATCTCTCTATAACAATGCTAAAATATGACGCTCTCAAAATCTCTCTTTAAAGACTGGATCTCTTGCACTATTTGAGCGACTTCCTATAGTATGTTGTTCGCATGATTGATGGTGTCGATGATGATAACACAATCACTTTCAACTATAACTCTTCGAATCCCCATCTTTGCTGCCATTCTTATACATGTATATACAGCAAAAGCTTCAGCTAGAACGACCGAACCCCTCCTAGCATTACATTTATGTATCCGAATAACTTGACATTTATTATTCCTCACAATACAACCAATATGTGGTTGAGTATCAATTTTCACCAAAGCATCTACATTTATCTTAATTACATTAATTGAAGGGCATTTCCACATCAATTAACACGTTTAGGTAATTTCGTTTTTACCTGCCTTTTCCTCCGGCATGAGATATTATCAATAGCTTGAGTTAAAGCATAGATAATACTCGTAGTAGAAGGATTGCGAAAAATAATTCTATTTCTATGCTCCCAAATTGAATGCCATAAATAACACAACTCTGTAAAATCTAGATTAAGAGCCCTAGTATTTAGAATATTTTCTTAGACATCACATGTTAAATTTGGAATAATAAAACATTTTTTCAACTTAACCCCCAAATCTTGAATAAGGGATCTTGTAATCTTTTTTTTTTTTGAAGCAAGATAAGAATTCGGTTCTCCAGACAAGCCCATAGAAACCGAGAGACCGGGCAAGCCGGTAGATGGACTAACCATCATGTATAACAAAAAAAAAATGTACAGAAGCAAGACATAAAGAAATAACATGAAGCAAATGATAAAAATAAAAGGCAAAAATAAACGTACAAGTCATCCTACCCTAAAACCACAAGCTAGCAGAACAATCAAACTGATCGGCCAAAGGGAAGATGCACACAGAGAACTCTAGGGAACCTAGCGGACATCTCAAATTATGGACTCTAACAGAGCCTTCAGATATCGATCACACTTCCACGACGTCTACGAACATAGCAAATCGACCACCGTTCACATGAAGCCTGCAGGACAACAAGAACAACATTGCACACCAAACCACAAGCCCAAATCCTAATCCAAACCATTATTCATTCAAACCCCCAAAAACCCATCTTAACCCCTCGAGGACGATAACAAGATCGTAATAGGATGCACAAGGGCAAGCCAAATTAGAGACGGACAAGATGAGCATGAGGAGAAAAATAAACAACAACCATAAGGAAAAGGACAAAGGCTAGCAAGGATTGAAATTTGTATTTTAATTTTATTTTTCCAAGAAAAGAATCAACCGGAAGTCGGCAACGGAGCCGCTGATAGGCGTCAGGCTAACTTGGAGAAGAAGGCTGGCCGGAGACGAAGGCGGTAGAGCCCATAGAGGCCGGTGTGAGAAAACTGAGATCGATGTGCGGCCATCGAAGCCGAGAGCGGCGGCCCAGTTCGTCGAGGAGGAACCGGAGTGCCTCAGGACGACGACTAGGAAGCTGCACCGGTGGACGTGGGGTTGGAATAGAAGGGCCATCAGGCCGGAGGAGGCGATGCCGAGGCGGTCGGGGCCAATACCGGGGGTCGGAGCTGGACACACAAGGGCACAAGGCCACCAGGACGAAGGGGGTGAAGACGAGTCGGGGGAGGGAGCTGGACACACAAGGGATCTTGTAATCTGATAGTTAAATAATAAATGATTTGTATTTTCTATATCAGAATTACAAAGAAAACAAGTAATAAGAACTCTATTTATATATCTATTTAACTGGACAGTAGTTGACAAAATATCTAAAATAATTTTCCTAATAAATTTTTTAATAGGACCATGATACATTTACACTAGGTGTAAAATTTTAATTTTACACCACAAATATTAAGATGACATGTGACAGAAAAGTTATCTAAAAAGTAACTACAAGTCAAGTCTACATTTTTCTTCTTTCTTGCTCATAATAACGTATACAACTCATGTGGGTCCCATTCAATATAAATTTTCATTTATTTAAAAAAACTTACTAATAATTGTGGATATTACCCACAATTCACAAACAACTCATTTAATCCTGATTTTTTTTCTTTTTTTTTTAATTAAAAAACTAACATGATTGACATATTTTTTTTCTTAATTATATTCAAATATAGGTTCATTAATTTGATTTTTTTTTTCGAAATATTCAAGAAAAAATAATTATTTATGAATAAATTCACGAAATCAAAGTATTTACAGAAATGTTCAGAAGTGGCAGACTTTGCAGAGACACGCGGACGGAGACCGCGTTTTATTCATAATCAGTATCTCACCCCTAAAAATTTGGTCAAATTGAAAGTTGCGATAGAAACGCGGATTTAAACCGCGTTTCTGTTCGAAATCAACATAAAAGGCTGTTCCAATCCGCGTTTTTACCTTTTTTCTTTATTTATCAATTTAGAGAAAATAAAATAAAAAGGAATGAATAAAGCGCGGTTCTTTTTTTTTCTAAATTGATAAATAAAGGGAAAAAAAGTAAAAACGCGGTTTGGAACCGCATTTTATGCTGATTTGGAACAGAAACACGGTTTCAATCCGTGTTTCTATCACAACTTTAAATTTGACCAAATTTTTTCAGGGGTGAGATACTGATTACAAATAAAACGCGGACGGAGACCGCGTTTCTATGAAAAGTCTGCCACTTTTGAACATTTCTGTAAGTACTTTGGTTTCGCGAATTTATCCGTAAATATTTATTTTTTCCTGAATATTTCAAAAAAAAAATCCATTAATTTTCTATTCATGTAATTATAAATTATTATGTTTAGATTTATTACCTATTAAGTATAGTAACTTGTATAACTGCTGAGAATATGATAATTCAATACGTACTTATTGCATGTATAGTTGGTTATAGTTAATTACAACATTTACATGTCGGAGCTCAAAAAATATAGCTGATGCTGAATTGCATTTCTATATATACGTCTGTTTGAAAAATATATATATAGTTTATTAGTTTTGAAAATGATAACTAAGTAATGATGTAAAATTAATTATACAGTAGCTTCGATAAAAAAAATACAGTAGTGCAATTTTCCATCCTTTTTATTTTAAATTTTGGGTTTAAATAAATGTTAAGGTATACTATAAATATATTCTTATATTTCCACCAAAATAAATAAATAAATATATTCTTATATGTTTTTATTATTTTTAATTATATATATAATTTTATATATTTGCGAGACGGGACGGGATTGAATTTTTTTTTTTCCTAAATCCCACAGGGATCGGAATGGGACAAGATTTGCGGGATCGTGCCCACCTCTAATATATAATACATTGAATAAATATTGCGGGCAAAACAATACTGAGTATAATGTAACATTTCTTTTACTTCGTCTTTTTTTTCCTTGAACAAGTATTCTTTTACAATTTTTTTTTTCTTAATACGAGTGATTAGCGTCTTTGTTAGAAGAACTATACGTAATGATTGACATTTTTTTTCTTAATCTATGATTTTATATTATTGTACTTACAATTTATTTTTTAAAGAATAAAATAAAATATTCCTATTTATCATAAAATTTATTAGTCTTTAAAATAATAACTAAGTAATGATGTAATTGTAAAGTTACTTTTTACTTTTTGAATCATTTTCCTCTTTAGACATATGAGTTGAAATCATGTAATTTAATTGGTAGTGTAAAATATTTACTTTTACGCATAGTGTAAATGTGGACTTTTCCTTTTTTTAATAAGTTACCCAATTCTAGATTATTGGGACAATTGTGAATTGCACATCAAAACTAAAAAGATTTGGAAACTTAATATCCTTCCTAATAAAAAAGAAATGTAAGAAAAAGTAAGACTTTTGAAAGAACCCACGAAGAAAAGTGAGTTCAAGATCGTCACCCTTATTTTTGGAAACTTGATTTTTACTTCAAAAAAAAATTGCAAAAATCAATTTTGATGCAAAAAAGGTGAATTAAGATACTCATATCAAGTATCATGGTTATAGAGTACCAAATATTAAAATGAGGTGGATGGGAGAGAAATGTCAAAAAGCAAGTTATGGTACTCATGTTGAGTACCATGGTTAAAGATTATGAGAGTAATTTCCTCTAGAGCAGTTAGGAGAAACAAAATTATAAATAAGGGTGCTGTGTTAGGCGGGAGTTTAAGATTTTTGAGTTGCTGTAACAAACTCTGTGTTCTTGGTTTTGTTGGAGTTTTTCTCCATTGTGTTCAATTCAATCAATTCTACAGTTTTCCACAATTTCATTTTGTTTCAATTGTCCAAATGGTATCAGAGCGTGGCGATCTTCGCGCTAATTGATCGATATGAAGCTAGTGTGGCTGGATCTGAAATCGCCAGTCTCAGATCTAAGTTCTTCCGCGCAATCAATTTCTTTTTCGCTTGAAATTGTTCAGTCTCTGTGAAGCGAGATGTCTGGAAGAGGAAGTACACCATCGCCAGGTCAAGGATCTGGTACTGGAGCTGATGGACATGGAATTAGAAGAGGTGCAGGACGAGGTTTTGTCTCTGTTACACCTCCAGGACTAGGAGCTGGAAATGGAGCTGGTCGTGGTTGGAATTTCGCACCTCATGGAGTCCAATTCGGAGATGTGTGGCAAGGTATGAATCCTGTACACGTGAATTCAGACCATCTGGGAATGGTGTTAGTTGCAACTCATTTTAATGGAATGAATTTTACGAGCTGGAGTAGAGGAGTAAAAATGGCACTTGGTGCTAAAGCAAAGCTTGGTTTCATAACTGGTAGCTGTGTGATGCCAAACAAGAATAGTGAAGACTATGAGAAATGGCTTAGGGCTGATTCCATGGTTAGGTGTTGGTTAATAAATTCGATGACAAGTGAAATTGCTGAGAGTTTCATTTACATTAAAACATCTAAGGAACTGTGGGATGATATTAGGGAGAGGTTTTGTGAATCAAATGATCCCCTTGTGTACCAATTGCGTAGGGATCTAGCTAATACCAAGCAGGAGAACCTTTCTGTTGGTGCCTATTTTGGAAGGCTGAAAAGGATTTGGGATGAATTGTTGTTTTTAGATGCCACTCCTAAGTGTGATTGTGGTGGATTCAATCAGTGTAGTTGTGGATTGATCAAGAGAATTCTTGAAAGGGATGAGAAAGCCAAAGTTATGTAGTTTTTGATGGTGTTGAATGATGTATATGAACCACTCAGAAGCAATGTGCTATCTAAGGACCCCATGCCTGGGTTGAATAAAGTTTTTTAGATGGCCACTCAGATTGAGAGGTCCAGAGGTGTTACTGGTAATGTACAAGGGGATGTTTCTGCTCTAGCACTCACCAGGTTTGGTAGTGTGTGTTGTTGCAGGAGGATGGTCAAGTATGAAATAAATATAGAATAAAGTTCAGACTGACTTCCCTGTCTCAGCAAATAAATACAAGACTTCCTCCCGTTGTAGTAGAAGGTTGTCAGGATCGAATCCACGAGGAAGCACGTCAGCAGTTCTTAGGTAGCAACAGATCTCACAGACAAGCAACAGAAAGACAGAAACAGAGAGACAAGGGCGGAAACAGAAATAAAACAGAAAATAACAAATAAAAGCAATGAATAAAACGAAGACAGAAAAGACAAAGCAAAGCAGAAAATAAAACAAAGCAACAGGCGTACTCGATCTCGACGACAGCCTACTCGAGATCGACAACAGTAAGTCAAAATTCGAAAACAGAAACTGAAAATCGATGACAACAGAAGAAAACTCAACTCGACCTAGACTAGTTCTACTCGATCTCGACTACAGCCTACTCGAGATCGACAACCAACAGCAAAAGACAGAAACTTCAAAATTGACGACAGAAGCAGAAACTCTACTCGACCTAGACAAGACCATACTCGAGATCGATTACCACCTACTCGATCTCGACAAGACTCTCCTCTGTATCGACTGGAAAGACAGAAAGTGTAAATTGCAAATTTTGAACCCAAAACTCAGATTTTCGACAGAAATAAATCAATATATGAAAGACTTCCAAGGCCAGGGTATCAACACCACAACGATAACCATGCAAAGTAACACATAAAGGCATAAAAGATCATGCTTTCCATCAAAATAACTTTCGTTACTAACAAATAGGCATATAGAGGCTTTCGCATAAACCCTAATTGTTACTAACCCTTTTCACATAATTAACCCAAGTTGCATTAAGATCACTTTCGCTTCAATAACACAAACAAGGATCACCTTCAACTTTCGCAAAAGAATCATGCTCATAGGGATAGAAGACTAATTGCATAAAAAGATCTGACCTTTACTGCATCATCTCACATGGCCACCGACGGGCTCACCCCAGCCCCAGAAGTGGGTGGACTACTCGCTCTTCATCATCAAGAAAGACATCAAATAACAAAAGAAACTAACTTGCATTGAATTAAATAAAGAAAGCTTACAACCCACAAGACAAATCCGCTTTCGCCTTTCCACCTTGCTTGCTACAAACTCTCTCTCTCTACTCCTACTTACTTGAATGGAATTGATTGTGTTTCTGAATGAATGAAAAACCAGCCCCGAGGGCTTTATTTATAGCCTTCTATTCCTTGCTAATCAAGGATAGAATCTTCTATCTATATCTAAAATTATATCTAAAACTTTAATGATAAATATAGGCGATAAAGGAATTTAAATCTAAAAGAAAAATAATAAATCTAAAGTCTTCCACGTCTTCTCCATAGATAGAACTTGATAGATGTTGATAGATCTCGGCCAAACTGGATAGAATTGGATCCAAGGACTCCCAATCCTAGTAGGACAGCGAAACCGCGTAACGTGCTCCCGGACACGGCTCGTCGATCTCGACTAGGGCTCCTCGAGATCGAGTAGGATTGTCGTCGACGGGTGTGGCTCGGCTTCTCGGGTGACTGGTGCTCGACAAGGCTCAGACATGGCTCACAGGTGTCGCCGATCTCGACTAGGGCTCCTCGAGATCGAGTAGGGGTGTGGTCGAAGACGGCTCTCTGGTGATGTCGAGGACTCCTCCTCGGCATGGACTCGGACTAGGGCATGGTGGCTCCTCGATCTCGACAAGGCCTCCTCGAGATCGACTAGGGTTGCTCAGCGCCTTCGTCCTCGGCTTCTCGATCAGCTCTTCTTCTTGTCGACTCCGGGTGTGGCGTCTAGGCTTCGTCGATCTCGACTAGTGGTACTCGAGATCGAGTAGGGTTCCGGAGCTGGGTTGGTCTGGCTCTCGACACTGCTCCTAGTCGACAAGGCCTGTGCTCGGACATGTTCGTCGAGATCGAGTAAGGTTCACTCGAGATCGAGTAACCTGGGCTCTCAGCTTGATTGGACTGGTTCCGCTGCTTCTTTGACCTTGGACTTCTGTAGTGGATTTCCGAGCTTTTCTGACCTTCCTTAGAATTGCTGAAAAACGTCTCGAATTCTGCGATTTAAACAAAAACTGGTGTAGACTCCATAATTTGGCAAATAAACATAAGCTACATAGATTCTGTACTATCCTAGCCCAAATGAATGAAATGTGTGCAGAAATCGATATAAACTTAAATGTAAAACATGGCAAATTAGGCTCACAACAGTGTGCAAGGTGATGCTTCTGGTCTAGCACTCACCAGATTTGGTCAATTTGATATAGAAGTTAATGCCGTAAATAAGTACAGAAGTGGGGATCAGTATAAGCAGTTAGAGCAGTCTAGATTTGAACAAGCTAAACAAGCTTTCAAAAGAGCAAAGCTTGAAAGGAAATGTGACTATTGTGGTGAGAGAGGCCACACCAAAGACTACTGTTTCAAGTTAGTAGGCTACCCATAGTGGTTTAAAGGACCAAAGGACGATGATAAGCCCAAACCTGCTGGGAAATTTGTTGCTCAGTTTGAGAGTACACAGCAAGACAATCCTTTTGATGAAAATTTTTCTGAAGCAAAGCCAGATCAAGCGGTGGTCAATGTTGTGTTTCAAGAGGTATTGAAGCTCATGAAAAGCAAGGCTCCTGCAGAAAGCTTTGATAGTTCAGTCAATCAGGCTATGGTTCACTATGCAGGTACTCTTAGTGCTTCATTTCTTATTGGTGTTGATAAGTCTCAGACTGATATATGGATAATTGACTCTGGAGCAACTGATCACATTGCATTTGATAGATCTATATTTACTGAGATCTTTGACTTAAGTTCTGTGATCAATCTTGGTTTACCTGATGGCAACTGTATCACAGTTAGATAGCAGGGTACTATCAGATTGCACAAGGATTTAATACTTAGCAATGTGCTATTGGTTCCTCAATTCAGACACAATTTGCTTTCAGTTTCAAAAGTTACTCAAGCTCAGCATTTCAGATTCAGTTTTGATGACATGAATTGTTGGTTACAGGACCCTACAACTAAGGTTGTAATAGCAAGAGGCTATGAAGATAAAAGGCTGTACAAGATGAAGGCTTCCAGTTGTCAGTTTTTTCCCATCCAGAATTTTTCCTCCTTGAATAATGTCAGTTTGAATTGTAATAAGTTGCATCTTTTGCATGCAAGACTTGGTCATATGTCAGCTTCTAAGTTTCCTCACATACCCAACTGTGAGGTGTCTGATGTAAAGACTATTCCATGTGATACTTGTGCAATGACAAAAATGCACAGATTGCCCTTTGAAAGGAGTTGTAGTGTAGCTGATTGTCTTTTTCAGTTGATACATATTGATGTTTGGGGCCCATATAAGACCCCTTCCCTGTGTGGTGCAAGATACTTCCTCACCATCCTTGATGACAAATCAAGGACTACTTGGACATACTTAATGCAAGACAAGTTGCAGGTGGTAAGAATACTAAATGGTTTTCTCAACATGGTGGAAAATCAGTTCCAGGTTTCTGTTAAGTCTATTAGAACAGACAATGGTACATAATTCACTCAGAAGGATTGTGTGAATCTGCTTTTATCTAGAGGCATCTTACATCAAAGAACAGCTCCAGGTGTTCATGAGTAAAATGGCAGAGTTGAGAGAAAACATAGGCACTTGATTGAAACTGCAAGGGCTATTAGATTACATGCTGGGTTGCCTATTAGATTTTGGGGGGACTGTGTATTGAGTGCCACTCATATCATCAACAAAATGCCCTCTGCTAGTCTAAATTGGAAATCACCTTTTGAAGTTTTGTTTCAGAAACCTCCTTCCTATGACCAGTTGAGAGTTGTGGGCTGTCTGTGCTATGCCTTACAACCAAATGACCACAGAGACAAGCTTAGTGTCATTGCTAGGAGATGTGTGTTTCTTGGGTATCCTCCAGGCCAGAAAGCTTACAAGTTGTATGATCTGACACTCAGGAAAGTGATTATCAGCAGGCATGTTCAGTTCCAGGAAAACACTTTCCCTTTCAAACAAGTATCTTCACCACAGGCTATTTCCCATTCATCACCATCTCCAGTTGACAATGAGGATGATTTTCAGTATTTTCCTGTATGTGATATAGGTCATGGAAATCAATTCATGTCTTCTGATTCCATTGCCTCTAATCCTGTTAAACATACCACACCTCCTTCTATGTCTGGATTGGGTATTGGAGCTACTTCTCAACCAACTGTCATGTATAGGGGATATTGGATATTAGTATAAATACCTATCATTTGTATTAGAATAATCATCAATGAATGATATGGAAAACCAACTCCTAGCACCCAATCCAGTAGTCCTATCATCCCTGACAATCCATCCCCTCCTTCACCTATCATTATTCCTGTATTGCCTAAAAGAAACATACACAGGCCCATTCACCTACAAGACTATGTGTGCTCCAACCTTCCTTCTAGAGAAATCTCTGATTCCTCTAAATCTGATTCCTTTGCTGTGTTCTCAATTCAAAATCTTTCCCACCTTTCTCCTGAGTTCATCCAATCACATATACACATGTGCTCCACCTTTGAACCAAACTCCTATTCTCAGGCAAAAGGAGTTCCTGAGTGGGAATCTGCTATGCAGTTAGAATTGAAAGCATTATCAGATAACCATACTTGGACCACTACCCCATTGCCCCAAGGAAAAAAGGCAATAGGATGCAAATGTATCTTCAAAGTGAAGTACAAGCCAAATGGATCCATTGAGAGGCACAAGGCCAGGCTGGTTGCTAAAGGGGTATAATCAGGTCAAAGATAAAGATTACAAACAGACATTTTCACCAGTGGCAAAACTTGCAACATTTAGAGTCATTTTGGCTTTAACAGCTACCATAGATTGGGTGCTTCATCAGCTTGATGTCAACAATGCATTTTTGCATGGTTACTTGGATGAGGAAGTTTACATGACTCCTCCTCAAGGACTGGTGGTTCCCAGTGGTCATGTTTGTAGACTGAAGAGATCTCTTTATGGCCTTAAGCAAGCAAGTAGACAATGGAATTATGAGCTTACTAAATTCATGGTTAGATTGGGATTCAAACAATCAACTCATGATTACTCTCAATCTCTTTGTCAAAAAGTCTGGTACTCACATGACAGTGGCACTGGTCTATGTAGATGACATGCTCTTTCTAGGTAACTCAAGCTCTGAAATTGCTCTCACTAAGGATGCCTTACACAAAGAATTCACCATTAAAGATCTAGGGAAAGCTCGATATTTTTTAGGCATGGAAATTGCTAGATCATCTTCTGGCATTTTGCTCAATCAAAGGAAGTATGTGTTGGACATACTTAAAGATGCACATATGGAAGCTTGCAAAACCTCTGATTTCCCTATGCAGCATGGAGTCAAGTTATCATCACATGATGGAGACCCTATCATAAATCCTGAAGATTACATAAGGCTAGTTGGACGCCTCTTGTACTTGACTCTAACAAGGCCTGACATCTCTTACACAGTCCAACAGCTAAGCCAATTTCTTCAGCATCCTCTGCAACCTCACTGGAATACCTTGATGTACTTACTTAGGTACCTTAAAGGCAGCTTCAATTTTGCTTTATCATACTCAGCATCATCCTCTTTCAAAGTCCATGGTTACACAGGATATTGTGTCTTCCTTGGCTCATCTTTGGTCGATCTCTCTCAGGATATTGTGTCTTCCTTGGCTCATCTTTGGTTTCCTGGAAGACCAAAAAGCAACAGGTTGTCTCTAAATCATCAACTGAGAGTGAATACCGTGCTATGTCTCTTGCTGCCAGTGAATTAGTTTGGATCCAAGGCTTACTGTCAGATCTTTTTATCCCTATTTCCTTGCCAATTACCTTGTTATGTGATAACAAATCAGCTCAGCTCCTTGCTCTCAATCCTGTTTTCCACGAGAGAACCAAACATGTTCGAATTGACTGCCATTTCATTCGAGAAATGGTACAGCAGGGGTTCCTCAAGACTGATCATGTGGCTTCTTCCTTGCAAATAGCTGATATACTCACAAAGGCTTTAGGCGCCAAGCAACATAGCTTCCTTCGGTCCAAGCTAGGCCTTGTCCTGCCTAGTGCAAGTCCTGCTTGAGGGGGGTATATGAGAGTATACATACATTGCTCTATACTCTCCCTCGACAATTGGTTACAGCTTCAGGGGCAAAAACGTAATTTCCCCTAGAGCAGTTAGGAGAAACAGAATTATAAATAAGGGTGTTGTGTTAGGCGGGAGTTTAAGATTTTTGAGTTGATATAACAAACTCTGTGTTCTTGGTTTTGTTGGAGTTTTTCTCCATTGTGTTCAATTCAATCAATTCTACAGATTTCCACAATTTCATTTTGTTTCAATTGTCCAAAAAGATGTTGTAGTATTAAAAAGGAAAAGTCCACGTGTAAAAGTAAACATTTTACACTATCAATTAAATTGCATGATTTCCACTCATATGTCTAAATAAATGAAAGCTTATATTGAATGGGACCTACATGAGCTGTATAGGTTATTATGAACAAGAAAGAAGAAAAATGTAGACTTAACTTGTAGTTACATTTTAGATAATTTTTTTTTTTCCACATTTTATCATCTTAGTATTTGTGGTGTAAAATTAAAACTTTACACCTAGTGTAAATATATCTTGGCCCTTAAAAAAAAAATCACATTTCAAAATTACCTATGGATAATGAATTCGTCACTTTTACCTAACATAAGAAACCGATCAACATTCCACCTCTTGGGAATGTGTCTCGTTTAATACTGTATAAATTTACCACCAAATGGAAATAAATGATGGGTGGGTAATCATTTAGTATAATTTTTTTCAACACAATAGGACAAAATTCAAGCAAAATGTGGAACCAAAAAATGATAAATGTCACTGTAGCATTTAATTATGTGGCAGGAGTGATATTGATTGTTTGATGCCCACCAACAAGTTCGGTCACCAAGCACCCAAAGCCACTCCAAATCTTAGCCATTTTGGTTGCGATGAGTTCTATCCCCTCGTTATTATTCTACCTTTTTTGTTTTCTATCTACTTATTTTTTCTATCATTTTGCGACATGAATTGATCTTTTAGTTTTTTTTTTTTAACAAACTCTCCAAATTCGATCTTTTCGGACTCATTTAACTTTTTCACTTAATTATTTATTGCATTAATAATAAATAAAATTGTTAAAATTTGAAACGCTTATAACTTTTTGCTCAGATATCGAATTTGAACTTATAATATATCAAATCGAAGTTATCGACGACATGAATATTTATGTTAAATTTCATTTTCGACTGGAGGACGACTGCCACAACTGACCCTAAAGAAGATCCGCCCCTGTCAAGAAGGGAACTAGAAATAAAATTTCAAAAAAGTTGAATATAAATTAATGAACATTTTAACTAGACGTAATTAAGGATATTATCCTAACATGTAAACAACGTTTTCTTTTTATTTGATTTCTCTTTATTTTTTCCTCTCTTTATGGATATGGAATAATTGAAGTGTTTATTATACCTTTATTCCTTTCTTTATATGTCCCGTACAGTATAGGATTCTTTGATGTTTGAAAGTATGTCAAACTTGAAAAAGTGCTTCATTAATTACTTGTGCTTAAAATAATTCTTATATACACAAACTTTCCAATGAAATTGAAATTAGAGAAAAAAAATTAAAATAAGACGACAACAACACTCCCAAGATATCATGTTACAAATAGGGTTTAGGGGGTCAAATTATACGCATAATTTTTTCGACCGAGTGAATAGGACATGGAACATAAAAAATAAATATGTATATCATCAATGAGATGCAAAATAACTCTCCATAACAAAATAAATAAAAAGAGTTTCAATTAATTCTGTTGCTGTCAATTTGACTTGTTTTCTTGTACAAGCAATTCGAAAACTGATGTTTGCCCAATAAGTACCTTGAAAGGCATCAAAGAATATGCCTAAAAATGGACGATAATTATATATACAATTACCTATTAAAATATGAAGTTCTGAAACCCCAAATAACTCGATCTATGACTATGAAATTTATATTTTGTCCTTTTTTATTTTAATTACGATTTTTATATCTTATACTCTTAAGACATATAAGGGCATATGATAAGACCCTAAATTATGAAAGAATCTCTATAAAAATGGCAAGCGATCCTACAAATCTAATTAAAAAAAAATGCTAAACTAATTTAAAAAAAAAATCCCCCAAATTTAGGGTCTTATCTTATAACCTTGGGGTATATAAAATAGAAAAATCGTTTTAATCATTATCAACTATTTATCATCCATTTTTATTTTTTAATTAAGGAAAACTTGTACCATTAAAATCCACCTATTAAGAAAAACAAAATTCTCACCCAGTGGAAGTTATTGCGACACAAGAGATCCTCACACGGTTACATATTATTATACAATCTATCTATATTCTATTTATACATAGGATTTCTATATGTTGAATCTATGTCAAATTTGCTTATGTGCCATTATCTCGTATAATTTGAACTCATCTTTTTAATACATCAATTAAAATTAATAATTCAAGTTATTTAAGTATCTAACGATTCCACCTATTATATTCTATCTACATTATGAAAATATACACGTACATGCATCTTATTGGATGATTCTAAGCAGTTTTTAACATAAGTATATTCAATTTTATATTATATCTTAATTAGTTACAAAACTTATATTAATTTTTATCTGTATGAAAATAATATTGTCAATATAATAAATAAAAGTTACTCTATATAAATAAAAATTATAAAAAAATGCATGACAGACAATATACAAATTTATGCATGATTTGCAGCAAATGGCTAAATTTAATATTAAGACCCAAAATGTAAATTAATAAGAAGGGAAATGAAAGAGGGAGAGAACTAATTTACCTGCTAATTGTATTCTTCACTCATCTCAGTTCAAAACTGTACATAAAAACTGTAACTAAAAGACAAAATAGACAAAATGGGTGACCAAAATTACCAAAACAGTACGTAAGAAATCACCAGATCGAATCTTGTAATTTAAAAAAAAAAAAAAGGAAAAGGAAAAGGAAAATTCAAGGAGCGAGAGGGGAGCGGCGATCGTGAAGGGTGCGGCGGCCGTCGTCGAAGTTCTGAGCGTAGCTGCGGAGGTCGTAATTGAATCGGAGACCGGATCCGTTGCAGCGGCGGCGGCGGATGAGGAACTGCCTCCATCGGGATCGGACTCTCCAGCCGAGCTGCTTGAGGAGGAGGACGTAGGGGACCTGGCAGCATTCCGGCGCCGGCGAATCGGATTCGAATTTGATGAGAGAAGTGGTTGGAGATTCATCGCTGCTGGTGGCGGTGCACCCGATCTTCTTATCCCGCTTGAGAGTGATGAGATGGTGCGGCCGCTTCAAGCTCCCCATGGATCTCGACCGATGATGGATCGATTAAGGATCTGTGTATAAATTTGGTGTGGGATCGATTGGAGAGGAGAGGATCGAATTATAAGGGGAGTGGAGGCAGAGTGGGGGAGAGGCCAGGGTTGAGGGGGACACCTCCATGTGAGTATAACAGAAGGGTCAGACCCGGTCAATTCCAAGTCATAACTTTGTTTTTCTTCAATCTTTTCTTTCATAATATATTTTATTCAAAATATGTGTAAATGTATGTATTGAATAAAATGTATTATGAATGGAGATACATACCTATTATCTTATAAATTACTCCGTATGTACAATGTATGAGAGCGGATAAAAAAAATACAATGCATGAGGGAAAACAAAAATACATGTACAATGCATTGGTATAGACTTTAGATGCATTATACGGAGTATTATTTTTTGGATAAAGATGCATTATACTTCCTCCATTAACTTTTACCTAACTTGTACTATTTAGATATTTTTAAGATTTTAATAATTATATAAAATAAATAAATATATATATAGAGGTTAGGTCTAGTGTCAACACCGCATCATCAAGTTGAATATGTGCCAGCACCCTAGCTTGCTTCATCCACCGCGCCTTCACCATTATGGATGGTATATCCTTCATGCCCTATATGTTTGCAAGGGATTCCGATCCTATGGAGAGTATTGCAGCTGCATCTAGAAACCTCGGTCGCTGATTCATATACTACATGAAAGTCCCCGACCTCTTGTTCTGCAACAACATGCGTCTTGCCCCCATCCTCTCGAATCTCGTTGGTCAGATTGCATATGGTGATAGCATCAGCAATCTCTTCTTTAACCTTCGCAAATACCCTCAAAGTATACACCGATGCTGCATGCCTCTCGATATCAAGACGAGTCTCGTATTTTGGTACTGCAGTTGCTGACTCCATGTCTAGCCATGCTTGGGTGTGCCGTTGAGTATCTATAGCATTCTCAAATTGCATCATCAACTCGACCATGCTGAAATGTTTATCAGAATACTCTCCAAAGAAGCTATTAGCGGACTCTGTAATAGATGTTGTTCGAATTAAACCACCCATTGGCACATCCCTGAAAAACGCAGGTATCCAGTTCATCCTCAGCTTGTACATGAGCGACATCCATTTGTTGTCTTCAAGGGAATACTCTGAAAACATCTCCTTCCATATCTCATCAAACTGTTTGATAGTGATCTCGTAGCTCCATACCACTTTGTTGATTTTCTGCCGAAATTCTTTGTTGAGACATACTTCTTTTGGAACCTGGGATATTGGCATAAAAAAAAGAAATTTATATCAGAGCTGATACTATGTCTAATAATGCAGTTCGATATGTAGTAGATGAATCTTTGTTGAGTATTCATTAATTGAGTTACTGTGATGAATATTTATGAAATTGTGCCGAATACTTATTAAATTGGGCCGAATATTTAGGAATAATCGTAAACTTATAATCAATATTTGTAAGGTTGCTAAGGTTGATGATAGTGAAAGGAAAATTTTGATGCATATCTCTTACAGTTGTCTGAATACTCATAATGGCCACATTGAGAACATGCTACAAATGTAATTAATATTCATCCTCAATCTAACGAATACATGCTACCAACATAGAGAATAATAATCATCAACATATGGAATACTTATCACCATCTCATTCATAATGGCAAAATGGAGGCATACCATTTCCATTGTTATAATGAAATAATAACATGACTTTTACTTACCTCTCTAGGAACTTTCATCATGATATGCCACATGCAAAAGCGATGGCGGGTGTTAGGAAACACCTCCGGAATAGCCTCCCTCATGGACGGATCCTGATCTGTTACAATAACGAATGGGTCCTTACCCATGACTTTTTGAAAGTTCTCGAACAACCACTTGTACGATTGCTTATCCTCTGTTAACAACAAACCAGCCCCAAACGTTACGGCTTTGCGGTTGTTATCCAAGCCTGTAAAAGGCGCAAATACCATGCTATACCTGTACATATACACCACACAGATCGAATTGTGTTAAAGATATTTTACAAGGGTTTTCATTTGATTAAAAATAACACCACACATCTCTAAACATAACAACCTAAGTTCTCATATACAGACGAATATTAGCTCAATCATTACTGAATATTCGCTATAATTTTACAGAATAATATGTAATATAGAATATTCGAAAGAACTAGTTAGATACCATACTTGTTCGTTCGGTATGTTGAGTCAAATGACACAACATCACCAAAAGCAGCAAAATTCGCCCGAGCGATAGGATCACACCAAAATAGTCTCACTAGTTGGTTCTTCTCATTGACAACATGATCGAAATAGAAAGCAGAGGATGCCTGTCTCTTCAACATAAACTTCTCAAGCACCATTTGTGCATTTGCACCCGAAATGTACGCCATCACATCACGTTTGAAATTCATTATGTCCTGCATCTCTGGACCTCCATGTTTTGAGCCTTGTCTACACTCTTTCATGAGTCGATGCGTCATGGCTGGACCCAAATGCGCCCGTGCGCAGTTGATCATGAACTGTTTATGACCAACATCAAGCTTCCTATTTACTTTCAGAAATTTTTTTGATGCGTCTTCCACAAGGGGGTGATTGTGTCACTCCTCCATTTTCTCTATATGGTATCCATCCAGCCTTATAAATCTCAAATATATATGCGCCTTGCACCCACAACGGTTGGTCAACCGTCTCCGCTTTCCTTTGTTTGTGTTTGTTTGCGCATAACCCTGTCTATTGCACAACATGTAGCGATGGAGGCAAGTACCGTCCAGTGGATGAATTCGAGCTCCACCATTACGTACATCAAACCCAACCATCGATCCATACTTCTTGTAGAACTTCATCCCTTCGTCTACCGTTTTGAACTTCTTACCAACTAATGGCTTGAACGATTCATCACATGTTGGAGTCCAGTATTTTGTTTTCCCCGGAGATTGTGAGTGAACGTATCCAACCTCAATTTCATCCGTCATCAGTTGATCAAAAATGAAGTCCACAACTTCCTCGTCTACACCACCTCTATTGTCAACATCCCATTCCTTCGCCTTCTCCAAATCTGCTTGATCACATATCATATAAAAAACATTAGAACAAAAATCTTGTTGCCAATTAATCCAAAAATTACTACATTCCATTTGTCTCGACATCCACGGACTGCAATCATCATGAATAATTGCATATTAACAACGAATACTTGCTTCCGACCATCGAATATTTCACCATCGAATAATTCAATTTGCCTATTTCGGCATCCACGTACTGGCAGTTGTTTTTTCATCCCAGTACCCACATCAGCACTACCAATTGCATAGTTACAACGAATACATGCATTCATACACCAAATAATTCAACATCAAATTATCCATGTTGCCAATTAACCCAGAAAATACTTAAGTCGAGTTGTTTTTTCATCCCATAACCACCATCAGGGTTAACAAATGCATATTTACAACGACAAATTGCTTCTAACCATCGATCAATTCAACTGCTAATGAGGTCTAATAACACAATACCTGAATCCATCAACGATTTTCATTGTCCGAGAGCTCTGCTTCTTCCTCTTCTTCACCGTCCGTTCGCTTGGATGAAAACTTCACATACCCCTTTCAAAGATTTTGAATACCAGAATCTTTGATCACGATCTTCTAAATATATTTTCAAAAATGAAATCTGTGTAAATTGGAAAAAAATAAAAACAACTTGGATGAAATCTGGATTTTGAAATTGTGTTATGCATCACACGCACTTCCTTGTGTGGGTGGGGTGTAAATCCATGTGGGTCCCCCTTTTAATTAAAAATAAATCTAGAAAATCCTTGATTAATCCTGGCCTTCCATCTTCATTCATCCAACGGTTATTATTTGTTAACACAAAACATGTTAAGTCTGGTAAACATTTGATCCATACTCTATATATATATATATATATATTAACTTTTTTATTAATATTTATTACTAATAAGTACGTATAAAATTTTTAAAAAATTATATTTTCTATAAATTTATTATTTTAAAAAATGTATATAAATAGTGGAAGTCATTTATTTTAAACGGTTTTTCTAGGGTATAGGATAAGATTCCCATTTTTTTTTTTAAATATCCTTAAGTAAAATACATTAGTCAAATAAGCTGAGTATAATTAAGTTAATGTACTAATCATTGTTAGGAATTAGAATAGCAAGGGTAATAAGTATAATTACAAAAAATTTAAGTGTTGGGTTATAAATACCCACAAGAGGTATTGCACGCTATCGATGAATTACAGAACTCCCATTCCTCTTCTCCTACCTCTTTAATTCTCTGTTCTTATGGAGTCTAGGTGGTCACTAGGTGGTCTGTTGGTTAGCCGATCTGCTACTAGTGTCTGCTCCTGGTGATGGGAGATCTGCTCATTCCTATACTCTGTCAAGCTCTGCTGATGGTGTACTTGATATGTCGCTGGTTAATGCAGTTGTGGCCGAGGTCACCTGTGCTATGAAAGGCAAGGCTCCAGCAGATCAGAACATGGCAGGTCCAAGCTCCATTAACTTTGCAGGTATGCTATCCTTTTCTAATCATGTTCAGAGAGGTCTTGGTTCCCCAATCACATGGATTGTGGACTCCGGAGCATCGGATCACATAGCCTGCAACAACGACATGTTCTTGGACATGCGTATTCTTGCTAAGCCCATTGTGATTGGATTTCCGGATGGGGATTACTCAATTAGTAAAATATTCTGGTCAAGCGCAGCTCAATCAGAATATTTTATTGAAGGATATTTTATGTATGCCATCCTTCAAGTATAATCTATTATCAGTGTTGAAGCTATTGGATGATGGAAACAATCTGTTCGTTTTCTCCAAACAAAATTGTTGGTTACATGACATTTCAACTGACTCTGTTACAACTTCTGGATTCTGAGAAGGAGGATTATACAAATTTGATGGATTCAATTGCTTTCTGAAGAACACTGGTGCTCGTCGTGTCTCTGATCTTGCCTCCGGCAACAAAGTGAGTGCTGTTGTCGCTTCTGTTAGGACAAGTTTAATAAATGTGCTTCATGCTGGACTTGGTCATGTTTCGATGTCTAGAATGCGTTTATTTGATTGGGTTAAGGGACCTGATCTGAAGAATTTCGATTGTGATGTATGCAACTTAGCCAAGCTGCATTAACTGCCTTTCTATTCCAGTGATTCTATTGCATCAAAGCCCTTTGAACTGGTCCACATGGACGTGTGGGGACCTTACAAAGTGGTTGCGATTTGTGGTGCTACGTATTTTCTAAATGTGTTAGATGACTTCTCTCGGTCTACATGGACATTTTTGGTGCGAGACAAGGGTCAGGTGTTTGGGGTCATTGGTGAGTGCTTGGCTCTTGGTGCTCTAGAAAGCAACAACACTTGGTCTCTAACAGTTTTGCATGATGGTCATCATGCGATTGGTTGTAAATGGATTTATCGAATTAAGTTCAGAGCTGATGGTTCGGTTGAACGATACAAAGCCCGGTTAGTAGCAAAGGGCTTCAAGCATATTAAAGGCCGCGACTACAAGGAGACGTTTTCTTCAGTGGCGAAGTTTGCCACAGTTAGGATCTTGCTTGCCATTGCTTCAGTTAGACGATGGCCTTTACACCAACTTGATGTCAATAATGCGTTTTTACACGGTTATTTGGATGAGGAGGTATATATGTTACCTCCACCTGGGTACACGAAAGCCCTGCCTGGTCAGGTATGCAAACTCAACTGCTCTCTATATGGATTCAAACAAGCGAGCCGGCAATGGAACTTTGAATTGACCAAGCATCTCACATCTCTGGGTTTTGTTCAATCCAAGAGGGATTATTCATTGTTTGTTCTTCAGAAGGATTCGAGTATTACTGTGGCTCTAGTTTACATAGATGATATGCTCATTACAGGCAACGACGAGTCTCGAATTGTCAAAGTAAAGGATTCTCTGCACAGGGCGTTTACCATCAAGGATCTGGGGCTAGCATATTATTTCCTTGGCATGGATATTTCTCGATCAAAGGATGGGATCTTGCTCAACCAGCGCAAGTACGTGGTGGATTTGCTGTCGAATTCGGCCATGGTTAACTGCAATACGGCCAAATTCCCTATGCAGAGGAATCTCCATCTCAACGCTGATGATGGAGAGGTTCTTGATGATCCTGAATCTTACCACCGGCTAGTCGGCCGATTGCTTTATCTCACACTTACCAGGCCTGACATTGCGTACACGGTGCAACAGCTTACGCAGTTCATGTCCCTTCCTAGAGCTCCTCATATGCGAGCTGCCTTATTTCTTATTCGATATCTGAAAGGTGCTGTTAATGGCTCCATGTTTTACTCGTGTTCGAGTTCACTTGAGGTTAGAGCTTACTCGGATGCTGATTGGGGAAAATGCATTGACACTAGTCGTTCGTTATCTGGCTATTGCGTGTTTTTGGGTGATTGCTTAGTGTCTTGGAAGACCAAGAAGCAAAAGACCGTCTCCAAATCCTCTGTTGAAAGTGAGTATCGGAGTATAAGTGTCACTGGAAGTGAATTCGAATGGGTGGTCTGTTGGTTAGCCGATCAGCTACTAGTGTCTGGTTAACTTTAGCTTGTGTAGTAAGGTGGTTTGAACTGCAGTTAGTCAGTGGGTTAAAGGTTGTGTGTTTGTATATATAGAGAGCCCCTTGTACAGATTCATTGTGGTGGTTAATGAAAACAGAAATTCTCAAATTCTCTCTTGATCTAATATCATCGTCTCTTTTTCTCAATTTGATCTGAATCAGATCTCAGCTAGGGTTACTGAGATCTGATAGTTCTAACTTCCTCTCTCTTTCTCAATCTCTCACAAATCACCATGGAAGCTTGGTTTCCTTCTATCCAACCTTCGAGTTTTGACATATTTGTCACCTGAAATTAGACTTATGTGCTGAACTAACGCGTATGCACACTTCTTGCCTAAAAATAAAGACCATTTGTGAGTTGGGAGTATTCACTTATCATGTTTGAACGGATTTTTAAGTTAATATTGGATCGGATCATGCTTATTGTTTGAATACATCGATCTATATAGTCTCCATGTACAAATCCTTTGCAATCTTTTTTCTCCCAACTCCGATCATGACCACGTAACATTGATTTTAAGCTCCTTCAATTTCTTTCTCATGGATTCATGTGATAATAGCCTCACCCCACAAAATTAATTATTCCATGATTAATATCCGATTGATAAAGAAGACGACGTGCAAATACAACAAACGGACAGAGAAAAGCATGTGTATGTGTATGAACTTAGTTGATCCAAAAATATAATATTAATTCATTGATACTTGTTTGGTATAACAAGAATACAAATAATAGAGTAACAAATTAATATTTCAGCAATGTAGAAAATCTTCAAGCAACAAATTGATTCAATGTAGAAAGGTTGATCCCTTAAGTTCTTTAGTAGCCATATCCGTGCTTCTTGTAAGCGGGTGCCTTGTAAACCGGTGATGGAGTGTACACTGGAGAAGGAGTGTAAACAGGTGCCTTGTAAACTGGGGATGGTGTGTAAACGGGTGCCTTGTAAACTGGGGATGGTGTGTAAACAGGTGCCTTGTAGACTGGTGATGGAGTGTAAACAGGTGCCTTATAAACTGGGGATGGTGTGTAAAGAGGTGCCTTGTAGACTGGCGATGGAGTGTAAACAGGTGCCTTGTAAACTGGGGATGGAGTGTAAACGGGTGCCTTGTAGACCGGTGATGGAGTGTAGGCAGACTTCTTGTAGTATGGCTTAGGAGTGTAGATTGGCTTGTGGTAGACAGATGGAGTGTAAACAGGTTTCTTGTAGTACACTGGAGATGGGGTGTACACTGGTGAGGGAGTGTATACTGGGGAGGGGGTGTATACGGGAGACTTGTAGTATACAGTTGAAGGGGTGTACACGGGCTTCTTGTAGTACACTGGAGAAGGAGTGTACACCGATTTCTTGTAATAAACCGGTGAAGGGGTGTACACAGGCTTCTTGTAGTACACTGGGGAAGGGGTATAGACGGGAGATGATTTGTAAACCGGGGATGGAGTATAGACGGGAGATGATTTGTAAACTGGAGAAGGAGAACTGTATTCGTAGTAATCAGCAGATGCGAAAACCGCAAGAGCCAAGAAAAGCAAAGCAGAAAAGATGGAGGTGTTCTTGAAAGCCATATTGGATGTTTAGACAATACAGCTTACAAGAGGAGGAGGAGGAGGAGTTGATGAGATGTAGAATGCATCATTTCTTGGGCTTTTTATAGTTGTTCTGAAGGGTCATCAAATGTTTTGAATTAAACTTCTTTTTAGGGCACTTAATTGGCAGCACGTCGATCAGGCACGTTGTAGAATTGAGAGTAACCTTTAATCCAACGTGTGTGCTTGTCTGCAGTTAGACCATTTCTTAATTCCTTGCAAAGTTAAATCGTGTTAATTTAAGTTTTTGAACCCTCTACTAATTGAGCTTTAAACACCTAATTAAAATGCACATAAGTGCAGTTTGAAGGTGTGCAGGATTAATTAACTAATTAATTAACCAAGAGCCTTAATGAAGTGTTCCACTTCGATCTACGTACACAGTAAGTGAAGTTCTTTAATTAATAAATAATATTAGTAGAATATATGAACATATATATGCCTCTTCAAGGCAGCAAAAAGTATTGCTTCTTTATCAAATCAGAAAGCAGTATTGTTTCTCATTTGTGTTGGTTCCTCCTATATGGGGAAGAGTCTAACTGACTATAGTTTACCATATGATTTTTATCATGTGAAGTTTTACCTATGCATTTTCATTTTTAAAAGTAAGAGAGAGAAAACAAAGAATGAGAAAGGCAGAAAAAGAGAGAGAATTGGAGAAATTCGTATCCAATTGTTCAGCCCATTTTGAAGTGCCCCGATCGACAACCAAACGACCTCCGATTGGGACGATTTTCTGGTATGTTGTTCACCTCATCATAGGCTTCATTTTGTACGGTTGGATCGTCGTTTTGAGCCTCCAATCTCATATCCCCTTTGTTAGTGTCCTCTCTTGGGTTTTGTTGATTTCCACCAATTGGGTAATGAAAATTGGAGATTTGGCCAAGTTTGTTGATGCTTGATGATGTTGTATGCCTCTAGCCTTGTGTAGGGAAGATTGTACCCACTTGTTATTGTTGATAGTGGAAGTTTCTGGCTCTCGTGGTTTTTTCCCTGTTTTGGGGTTTTCCACGTAAATCTGGTGTTCTTTGTGCTTGGTTATTTTATCTTCTGTTTGTGTCTGATTGTTGGTTTGGGTTGCTTGAGTTTGGCTCTCTGGTTTACAGTTCTTGTTCATCCCGATTCGTATGTGTTAAAGGGGTTTGTCTGACCTCCCCTTCTTCTCGCTACAATAGACTGGTATCAGAGCTTTTGGTTTAGGATGGAGGAAAAGAACAATTTTCAGGGAATGATTGTGTTGAATTCAGGCAACTACTCAGATTGGAAGATAAAGATGGAAGATCTTTTGTATGTGAAAGATTTGTATGAGCCGATTGTGCACGGAGAGATTCCAACGGGTGCCGTTGATGTTGAATGGAAGATTCTCAATCGAAAAGCGGTAGCTTAGCTACGATCAGACAATTTGTTGATGTGAGTGTGCTCGAGCATATTGCCAATGACACGAATGCTTATGAGTTATGGTATAAGCTTGTGGGATGTATGAGAGGAAGAATGCTCTCAACAAGGCGTCACTGATGAGAAAGCTTGTGAAATTGGAGTACAAAGATGGCGAGAGCATTGTTGTGCATTTGAGCACATTTCAGGGCTTTGTGAATCAGTTGGCTTCTACGAAGATGTCCTTAGATGATGAGTTGCAGGCTCTACTACTACTCTCCTCATTGCCGGATAGTTCGGATACACTTGTCGTAATTCCGCGCCGGAAGGCAAGCTGACTATGGAATGTGTGAAGGCTAGTCTTTTGAACAAAGAGACTAGAAGGAAGGATATGGGTGTCTCCTCACAGTCAGAGGCTAATGTGACATAGGGTTCTGGTAACAATAGAGGAAGGAGTAAGCAACGACAACGGAACAGAGAAGAGTCCAAAGGGAGATCGGAGTCTAGAAGCAAGTACATTTGCTATTATTGTGAGAAGTCGGGTCACATTCAAAAGTATTGCCGAAAGTTCAAGAGGGACAACGAAAAAGAACTTGTGAAGTCAGAGACGTCGAGAAATCAAGAAGATAAAGACACTACTGCTCTTACAATCAGTGATGAAATAGTGGAGTTGTTTGTGGTGGTTGATGAAGGTTCCTTGAATCTTGCAAGTGATAAGTGCACTTGGATTGTTGATTCAGCTGCTTCATATCACATTACTCCACAAAAGGAGTACTTCTCATCTTACTCTTGTGGAGATTTTGGTCGTGTGAGGATGAGAAATGATGGCGTGTCCAATGTTGTTGGTATGGGCACAGTTTGTTTGTTGACATCCACTAGTTGCAGTTTGATTTTGAGAAATGTTCGCCATGTTCCTGATATCAGATTAAATTTGATATCTTCTGGAATACTTGATGATGATGGTTATGCTCAAAATACACAAGGCGGTGTTTGGAAGTTCTCCAAGGGAAACTTGATTGTAGCCCGGGCAAAGAAGCAGAATACCATGTATGTGATGCAAGCCGAGATTTGCAGAGAAGAAGCAAATGTGATTGATGATGGTGTCGGAGAGATATGGCACAAGCGGTTTGGACACATGAGCGAGCGGGGTTTGCAAATGCTCGCCAAGAAGGACATTCTCCCGGATATGCAAGGTATTTCTCTCAAACCTTGTGTTGATTGCCTAGTTGGAAAGCAACGTCGAGTAGCATTTCATACTCGATCTCCATCTAGAAGAAAGCATGCATTAGATCTTGTTCATACTGATGTGTGCTCTATGGATTGCAAGTCACATGGTGGTGCACAATATTTTGTCACTTTTATTGATGACTATTCTAGAAAATTATGGGCTTTTGTGTTGAAAAGCAAAGATCAGGTTCTGACAGTTTCAAGGAGTTTTAAGCCAGAGTTGAACGAGAGACTGGTTTGAAGTTGAAGAGTGTCAGATTAGATAATGCTGGAGAGTATAGGGGTCCATTTGAGCAGTACTGCAAGAGTCAGGGCATGAGGCTTGAGAAAACAGTTCTGAAGACGCCATAACTGAATGGGCTCGCAGAGAGGATGAATAGAACCATAGCAAAAAGAGTCAGAAGTATGTTGTCGACTATAAAGCTGCCAAAGTCCTATTGGGCAGAGGCAATGTTGTCTGTTGTGTATCTCATCAACTGCTCGCCTTCAGTTCCTCTTGATGGTGATGTTCCATAAAGGGTTTGGACTAGAAGAGATGTTTCCTTCGAACATTTGAGAGTCTTTAGATGCCTAGCGTATGTTCATGTTGCTAGAGATCAGAGATCCAAGCTTGATAGCAAGACAAAGCCATGCATCTTCCTAGGGTACTCAGAGGATGAATTTGGGTACAGATTGTGGGATCTTACAGACAAGAAAGTGGCTAGAAGCAGAGATGTTGTGTTCATGGAAGACAAGACTATTGATGACTGGAAGCTCCAGCGACCGTCGTCTTCCTCTCCTGCTCCAGTCACTTTTGATCCTGTTTTCCCTCAAGTTGTGCAGAGAAGTTCAGTTAAGAATTAGCAGGAAGATGAGCATGATGATGGTGATGTTGATCCACTAGAAGTTCCACAGCCTCAACAAGATGAGCCCCCTATCCAACTTGAAGTTGAGTTGAGAAGATCCACCAGAGAGAGACATACTTCCTCACGATACTCCACCAGCGATTATGTGTTGTTGACTGACTCAGGAGAGCCTGAATGCTATGAGGAAGCTATGTCAAATGTGCATCAGAAGGAGTGGTACAATGCCATGCAGGATGAGATGAGTTCCTTGCATGAGAACCACACCTATATATGACTTGGTGAAATTGCCTAAGGGCAAGAAAGCTCTCAAGAATAAATGGGTTTTTCATTTCAAGTCTTGAGAAGATGGTACACCTCCCAGGTTCAAAGCCAGCGTTGTGGTGAAGGGTTTTGAGCAGAAAAAGGGTGTAGATTTCGATGAGATTTTCTCTCCAGTTGTGAAGATGTTATCCATCCGAGTTGTTCTAGGCATGGCTGCTAGCATGGACCTAGAGGTCGAGCAGCTTGGTGTGAAAACCACCTTCCTTTATGGTGATTTGGAAGAAGAAATCTACATGGAGCAACCTAAAGGTTTTGAAGTCAAGGGAAAAGAGAAGATGGTTTGTCCTCTCAGAAAGAGCTTGTATGGTTTGAAACAAGTGTCTCGGCAATGGTACAAGAAGTTCGAGTCTTTTATAATCGACCACAAATTCCACAAGACACATGCCGGCCACTGCGTGTTTGTGAAGAATTATGCCGAAGGTGACTTTCTGATTCTCTTGCTTTATGTGGATGATATGCTTATTGTTGGTCGGGATACCAACAAGATTGCTAGTTTGAAGACTGCATTGAAGAAGTCCTTTACTATGAAGGATCTTGGCTCTGCAAGACAGATTTTGGGTATGCAGATTACCTGTGACAAAAAGAATTAGAAGTTGTGGATATCACAAGAAAGATACATTGAGAAGGTGTTGCAAAGATTCAACATGGACAAGGCTAAACCGTGAGTTCTCCACTTGCAGCGAACATGAAGCTGAGTTCTGATCAGTGTCCTACAAGTGAGAAAGAGAAACAAGAGATGAAGAAGGTGCCTTATGCTTCAGCCGTTGGTAGTCTGATGTATGCCATGGTTTGCACTAGGCCAGACATCGCCTATGGAGTTGGGGTTATTAGCATGTTCATGAGTAATCCTGGAAAGGAGCATTGGGCAGTTGTGAAATGGATTCTCAAGTATCTTAGAGGCACTTCGAGAGTGTGTTTGTGCTTTGGTCCTGGAAAATCTATGCTTGATGGTTTTACAGATGCAGACATGTCAGGTGATATTGACACGAGCCGATCCATATATGGATATCTAATTACATTCGCAGGGGGAGCAGTCTCATGACAATCGAGACTGCAAAAGTGTGTTGTTTTGTCAACGACAGAAGCAGAGTATGTGGCTGCAGTTGAAGCTAGTAAGGAGCTGATATGGATGAGAGACTTCTTAGAGGAGTTGGGAGTGGAGCAAGCTAGCTACCCACTCTATTGTGACAATCAGAGTGCCATCCACCTTGCCAAGAATATCGCCTACCATTCTCGAACCAAGCACATCCGAAGAAGGTATCATTTGCTTCGAGAAAGAGTAGAAGATGGAGATTTTGAGCTCATGAAGATCCACACAAATGACAACGGATTAGATATGCTGACGAAGACTTTGTCAAAGGAGAAGCTCATCGAATGCCGCTTAAAGACGGGCTTGCTCGAGCCCCCCATATAGGATTGATGGGGAGCTATGTTGGGTTCCCTCCTATATGGGGGAAGAGTCTAACAGACTAGTTTATCATATGGTTTTTACCATGTGAAGTTTTACCTCCTTATAAAAGGGGATACCTTTCCATTTGGAAAAGTAAGAGAGAGAAAACAAAGAGTGAGAAATGCAGAAAAAGAGAGAGAATTAGAGAAATTTGTATCCAATTGTTCAACCCATTTTGAAGTGCCCCGATTGAGATGATTTTCTGGTATGTTGTTCACCTCATCATAGGCTTCATTTTGTACGGTTGGATCGTCGTTTTGAGCCTCCAATCTCATATCCCCTTTGTTAGTGTCCTCTCTTGGGTTTTGTTGATTTCCACCAATTGGGTGATGAAAATTGGAGATTTGGCCAAGCTTGTTGATGCTTGATGATGTTGTATGCCTTTAACCTTGTGTAGGGAAGATTGTACCCACTTGTTATTGTTGATAGTGGAAGTTTCTGGCTCCCGTGGTTTTTCCCTGTTTTGGGGTTTTCCACATAAATCTGGTGTTCTTTGTGTTTGGTTATTTTATCTTCTGTTTGTGTCTGATTGTTGGTTTGGGTTGCTTGAGTTTGGCTCTCTGGTTTACAGTTCTTGTCCATCCCGATTCGTATGTGTTAAAGGGGTTTGTCTGACGTCCCCTTCTTCCCGCTACAACAATTTGTATATCCGAAATTGTGCCTCTTCAAGAGCCTTGATGTAATTATCTTACATATATGTACCAAGTGACCATAATCTCATATGAAACCCACCATTTACCACTAGTCAACCATGCACTGCTATTTTATAGCCCGGGCAAAAGTCTATTTAAAAAAAAAATGAAATCAACCTAATATCCCGGATCTACACACATCTGCGCTATATAATCACCCAATTAGCCGGCAATAAAATGAAATAAGGATTATACGGAGTATTGTCTATTCTAAATTTAAATTTGAAGGGAAAATTTAGGCCAGTCTAATAAGCTGGCCGAGTAATTTATATCCAGCCTTTATACCTATTATCATACCACTCGAATACTGGAATCATATTTCGCCTATATCCATGGGCTATATTAAGGTGCACACCCGGGCTAAAATGTGATTTTTCTACACAATAAACCCAACAATAAAAACAAAGCAATTGCTAAGTTACAGATCGCAATAGGATAACAAACTTTCTTTAATCGGCCATCTCCTTCCTCCCAGGATCAAACAACTAGTTGCTATTGCTACACTGAATACAAATAACACTTTCACTTTCTTTAATTCATCTCATGTTGCTTCCTTTCTCTTATCGACTGCTCGCTCTTGGGTCTTGTTCATCAGTTCGTTGCTTGCTCTACTTCTCTAGGTCTTGTTTATCATTGCTGAATCATTGAGTTTGGTTTTGTTATAAAATAATAGTTAATATTCAGATCGATCTATTTTGCCCTCAATTATTTAAGCGCGATTATTTTGGCCTAAACAATATTGTTTTAGTAAAAATATCTGTCTAACATTATGTACCTTAAGATCGAGTTGGTATTTACTTATCATGGTTGGACGGAAGTTTCTTAATGTTGCATCGGATCATGTTATTGTTTGAATATATATATATATATATACATCGAGAGATATATGTACATCCATTTAGTTAATCCTTTTATCTGCAATGTCCTTTATCCCAACTCATGATCGATCACCATTGATTTTAAGCTCCTCCAATTTTATTTTTCTCATGGATTCATTTGATAGCCTCATACCTGATCAGAGATCTTAAAAATTAGTTATTCCGTTATTAATATCGGTCGGTTGATAAAGAGAAGGCATGCAATACAAGAAAAGAACAGAAATAGGCAAAGGTATATATGAACTTAGATGATCCAAAAATATAATATGTTAATTCATTGATACAAGAGTACAAATAAGTGAGGAACAAATTCAGCAATGTTGAAAAGTTTCAAGCAAAAAATTGACTCACTCATCAAAGGAAATTTAAGGTTATAATCTCTTGGTTTCCTTAGTAGCCATATTTAGGCTTCTCCGCCTCGTAAACGGGTGATGGGGTGTAAACTGGTGCCTTGTAAACCGGGGATGGTGAGTACACAGAGGCCTTGTAGATCGGTGATGGAGTGTAAACCGGTGTCTTGTAGACGGGTGTTGGTGTGTAGGTAGGCTTCTTGTAGTATGGCTTAGGAGTGTAGGTTGGTTTGTGGTATTCAGATGGAGTGTAAACGGGTTTCTTGTAGTACACTGGGGATGGGGTGTAAACGGGCTTCTCGTAGTACACTGGGGATGGGGTGTACACTGGCGATGGGGTGTACACCGGTGACTTGTAATACACAGGTGAAGGGGTGTACACGGGCTTTTTGTAGTACACAGGAGAAGGAGTGTATACGGGTGACTTGTAGTACACAGGTGAAGGGGTGTAGACGGGTTTCTTGTAGTACACTGGAGAAGGAGTGTACACCGGTTTCTTGTGATAAATCGGTGAAGGTGTGTAAACAGGTGGAGTGTACACAACTGGCTTCTTGTAGTACACCGGGGAAGGAGTATAGACGGGAGATGATTTGTAAACCGGGGAAGGAGTATAGACGGGAGATGATTTGTAAACCGGAGAAGGAGAACTGTATCCGTAGTAATCAGCAGATACGAAAACCGCAAGAGCCAAGAAAAGCAAAGCGGACAAGAGGGAGGAATTCTTGAAAGCCATATTGGATGTTTAGACAATACAACTTACAAGAGGGGGAGGAGTTGATGAGATGTAGAATGCATCATTTATTGGGCATTTTATAGTTGTTCTGAAGGTTCATCAAATGTTTTGAATAACCCCTTTTAAGGCCACTTAATTGGCTGCACGTCTTACATAGTTGAGAGGAACCTAGTCAACCTATAATCCAACGTGTGTGCTTGCATTGTCTGTTGGACCCTATCTTCATTGCAAAAGTTGCATTAATTGTTAATTTAAGTTAATTGCGCCCTCTACTAAGCAAGCTTTAATTAAACACCTAAAATGTGTCACATAAGTGCAGTTCGGAGACGTGATTAAGGGCTTGTTTGACATATCAAAGATTAATTTAACTTAAGATTATAATTAATCTAGACAAAATTTTAGAGATATATCAAAAGTTTAGTCTTTGTGGATAGATTAAAAGAGGAAATTTTTATTTGATATGACAAATTCTATAGTGTTTTATAAATTAAACTGTTTTTTTTTAATAATGAAAAGCTTTGTCACATCGCTTAAAAAAACTCTAATAAGCTTCCTCTTCAGGCAGCAAAATAGTATTGCTTCTCAATAGTATATGTGAAATTGTGCCTCTTTAGGAGCCTTTATGTTACATATGTACCAAGTGAGACTTGGTACATATGAAACCAACCATTGCCACTAGTCACCCAGCTGTGCTAGTTTTCTGCATTTCGTCGAACCTGCGGACATATGCTCTCAGCAAGGTCACCTTACATATATATATTGGGAAGGTAGGAAAGCAAGATAAGTATCAAAGATTGTATATAAGTGGAAACGTGAATGAGTGAAACTGTAAACGAAGAGACACTCAAGAAACCCTAGAATCTTTGGTCACAAAACAGATCTAGACCGGTGGTACGTCAGATAGATCGACAGGAGAGGAATAGCATCAAGCCTGAGATTTTGAAGCTTTACCCAATGTCCAGCCTCCAATCCCGCTCCTTGAAGCCAATAATGACACAGGTAAGTAAGGAAAGGGACACCTAAGCTCTGGTACCACTTTAATGATTCAAAGCGATCCTGGCTTTAGTACAGATCGAAAGCCAAGATTGGGGTTTTCGAAAACAGAAAATGAACAAGTTCAAAACCAGAAACCAAACCTGACATTTACGTGGTTCAACCGGAGCTTACGTCCAAGGAGCGTCAGCCGAACGGCTTGAGGTCAGAAATCCACTAATCGGTAAAAGGTTTACATAACAGGTTGCCTTAGACTAGAGTCAAGGCAAATACAGGCAAGAAACACAAATATATGAACATGCATGCATAGGAGAAGTAAGAACGAAGCAAGTAAAGGAAGAGGACACCCTAGATCGGAAGAGCAGAGTCAGACCATCATCGGAGTACACCAGAGACGGAGATATTTTCCTGGACTATGGACAAAACACCTTCTTCTTCTTCTTCCCAAAGGCTAGATCTAGAGTCTCTGATGAAATGCGCTCTAGATCGGACCATCAAAAACTTCGTCGGAGCTGGGATCGCAAAATCCTAACTTTCTCTCTCCGTTGCTCGACCTTCTCTCTCTCTCACTCTCTCTCGGATTACCTGAAAAGCGAACAGCTGAAGTGAAGGAACTTTAACCCTAGCTTCTTTTTTATAGAGAAGCTTTAGTTGAAATGCTGCATTCCACCAAATGAGCTTCATCTTTGCTGAACTGAGACGGATAAGAAAGCAAGCTGGGTTGGGCTTCTGTTTGGGCCAAGCCCACTTAGAAAATACACACATACATATTTAACGTACACACATATACACTATATACTTATATATACATACTTATATATACATTGTAACATATATACGAGCATAGGTTATAAATACCCACACTTTTAATATATACCGGTATATTGAAGAAACCAAAGCTCGATCAAGCTCGGAAATGGTGGAAAATAGAGAAGAGAGAATGAGAGAGGAAGAGGGAAGGAAAGCTCTGAATTTTGTTATTATTGATCAACTGAAATCTGTTACATGAAGTGCACTATTTATAGAGTTTGAAAACTTTCTTGCTGTAACTAACTCTACTAAGATTGTATAACATCCAACATCCCTCCTCAAACGCAAAGTGATGAAATCAACTAAGCTTGAAACAACTTTAATTGAGATCATAGCTTTGAGAAGAGAAGGGGCTTGCAGATTAGTCGAATGACAGTATGGGAACATGAGTAATACCAACATCCCTCCTCACCCCGGAGTGGGAGAGATAAGCTGCAAGTCAGGTAACAACTTGTTGTGGTGAGGACCATAGAGGGATTTAGTGAAGATATCTGCAAGTTGGTCAGTAGTAGGGACAAATGACAAGCTAATGAGGCCTTCCAGCAACTTGTGGCGCACCAGGTGACAGTCCAAATCGATATGCTTGGTGCGCTCATGGAATACTGGATTGCGGGCTATGTGGATAGCTGCTTGGTTATCACATTTGATTGGGATGGGGATAACATCAGTTACTCCCAACTCATGGACCAGGCGAGAGAGCCAAGCTAATTCAGTGGTGAGGCGTCTGAGAGACCTGTACTCAGCTTCAGCAAACGATAAAGACACAATTGATTGCTTCTTTGACTTCCAAGCAATTGACAACCACCAAATAGGATGAAATAACCACATACAGATCGCCTAGTGTGTGTGCAAGCTGCCCAATCAGCATCACAGTAGCCTTGGATTTTTGTATCAACTCTGGAATTTAAGAAAATGCCTAGATCAGGCTTACCCTTGAGATACCTCAATGTGTGAAGAGCAGCTTTGAGATGATCTTCAGTGGGGTGCTGCATGAACTGGCTGAGAAATTGGACTGCAAAGGCCAAGTCTGGACGGGTGTGGACAAGGAAATTCAATTTTCCAACAAGTTTCCTATAGACAGTAGCATCAGGAAGAGAAGGAGCAGTTGACTAATGAAGCTTCAAGCCTACTTCAAGAGGTGTGGTGACAGGAAGTGAAGAAGTGCAGTTGAATTCATCAAGGAGCTCTAACAAAAATTTCTTTTGGCTTAAGACATATCCCTCATTCAATTTAATGAACTCTATACCAAGGAAGTAGTGAAGAGATCCTAGGTCCTTTATCTTGAACTGATCATCTAGGAATCTCTTGAGTCTATCCATCTCAACACTGTCATTGCCAGTCAAGAGAATGTCATCAACATACACAGCTAGAAATACCATTTTTTCTTCAACCTTTTTGAAGAAAAGAGAGTGATCATTTTGAGAGTGCACATAGCCTTGAGAGTACAGACACTGAGATAGCTTGGCATACCATTGCCTAGAGGCCTGTTTGAGACCATATAAAGATTTGTTGAGTTTGCTAACCATAGAAGCTTCATGGAGCACAAGACCTTGAGGTGCCACCATGTATACCTCCTCATGAAGATCTCCATGGAGAAAAGCATTGTTAACGTCCAGTTGCTCAATTGACCAATGTCTTTTCAAGGCAAAAGAAACAAGAGTCCTGACAGTAGTCATCTTGACTACAGGAGAAAAGGTCTCAGTGTAGTCCACCCCAACTCTTTGAGTGAAGCCTCTGATCACCAGTCTTGCCTTATGTCTGTCAATGGTTCCATCAGCTCTCAATTTCAACTTGAAAACCCATTTGCAGGTGATTGGCCTTTTGCCAGGAGGTAGATGAACAAGATCCCATGTCCTGTTGAGATCCAAAGCAGCAAACTCTTTGTCCATTGCCTCTAGCCAAGCAGGATTTTGAGCTGCCTCATAGTAGGAAGTAGGTTCCTTTGCAACAATGAGGTTAGCAAAAAATTGATGATTATTCAAGGAGATAGAACTGGTACAGACTGAGGGTGGAGAGGGTAAAATGGAAGTTATGGTGTGAGAACAAGAAGAAGCACAAGCATTGGTGCAAATGTAATCCTGAAGGTAAGAAGGAGCATGATGTTGCCTGGTGGATCTGCGGGGAGGTACCAACTGTGGTTCAGGAAATGGGGCAATTTGAGTGTGTTGCTCAGTAGGGATCACAGGAGGATCTGGTGGGGGCTCAGGGTCTAAAATGGGGAAAGGTAAGGTGACTTCTGGTGGGGAATCCAATAAGGGGAATACATGTTCATAAAACACCACATCCCTTGACACAAAAATGTGTTTGGTCTCAATGTTCAGAAGCTTATAAGCTTTCTTGCCAAAGGGAAACCCAATGAAAATGTGAGCTTGAGCTCTTGGTTGAAACTTGTCCCTTCCCCTCTGTAAAGTGGATGCATAGCATAGACATCCAAAAGGTTTGATATGGTTGTATGAAGGAGGTTTGGAAAATAATACTTCAAATGGGGTCAATCCTTTCAACACCCTTGAAGGTGATCTGTTGACAAGGTATGTAGCCATGAGGACACACTCTCCCCAATATTTCAAAGGCAGGTTAGACTGGAAAAGCAAAGCTCTCGAGGTTTCCAAAAGATGTTTGTTTTTTCTCTCAACCACCCCATTTTGTTGTGGTGTGTAAGGACAACTGGTTTGATGAGTGATGCCTTGAGCATTAAAAAATGCAATTGCCTCATGACTTGATCCTAGTTCAAAGGCATTGTCAGATCTGATAGTTTTAGGTGTGCAGGAGAAATGGTTTTGGATCATTTTGATAAAGGCTTTCAAAGTAGGAAAGGCATTGCTCTTGACACTGAGCAGATGTGTCCAAGTGCAGCGAGAGAAATCATCCACAATTGTCATGAAATACTTGTAGCTATCATGAGTAGCAGTGTGATAAGGTCCCCACAGATCCACATGCACCAATTCAAAGGGAATTTTTGAAGAAATTTGGCCAGTAGGAAAAGGTAGCTTGTGCTGTCTGGCCTTATGGCAGATATCACATGGCTTATGTGGTTTCTCATGCACTGTAATGTCAGGATCAATGATATGAACAAGTTTATTGAGTTTATTAAAAGGCATGTGACCAAGTCTGATATGCCACAATGAAAAGGGGTCCAACATACAAGCAAATGTTTTGCTAGAATGGGAAATACAGTCAACTGAAGGTAGAAAAGGAAACTGTAAAAGTGAGTTTGAGGCCATGGATTTGTCTTCTTGCTCAGAATGTAGCAGGTACAGTCCTCCGTGGTTCTTACCAAGAACCAGAGGCCTCTTCAGAGAAGGGCCCTGCAAGGTGCAAAGTGTGGAGGAAAAATCAATTTGGCATTGTAATTGATTTGCCAATTTATTGACAGAAAGCAAGTTAAACTTGAAATCAGGGACAAGCAAGACATTATGTATGATTAGGTTAGGCAGGAGTTGAACAGAACCAAAGGACATGACTGTAATGCAAGAAGCATTAGGTAAAGTGATTTTGTGAGTTCTTGAAAGAGGTTTTAGGGAAAGAAACTGGTGTTTGTTTGAGCACATGTGATCAGTTGCGCCAGAATCTATAATCCAAGTTTGATCATCAAAATTTGAACCACATGAAGCATTGAAACCATACTTCAAATAACAAGTCATGACAAAGGATTCAATACCTGCCATGGTGCATCCTGCCATGGGAGATGGCGCTGCTGAAGGTGAGTTGTGTCCAAGCAGAAGTCGCAGCTGTGCACATTGTTCAGCAGTGAATCCAGGTATAGGAGATGATTCATTCTCGGTGGTGACACTTGCAACAACCTTTTTCTTCGATGGTCCAGCAGGAGTGGAAGGTGAGTTGGGATATCCAATGAGCTTGTAGCAAAATTCCACCTTATGCCCAGTCTTCTTGCAGTGAGTGCAAACGTATGCTGGTCTCCTAGTTGGAATGGTCTCTTCCTGCTTTGGCTTGTGCCCTTGTGAAGACATGGCCGATGAATCTGGAGCAATCTGGTGATTGGACTTCATTTCCTGCTGCTTCTCCCCCTGACTGATCATCGCATAGGCCTCTGCAACTGAAGGCACTGGATTCATCATCAATATGGTGCCTTGCACACCTGCATAGCTGTCATTTAGAGCCATCAACAACTGAATCAATTTCCGTTCTTCAGCTTCTTTACGAATTGCGGCATTTGCATTGCAGGCACAGACAGTCAAACTCTTCAACGATCTTTCTTCCTCCCAGAGACGTCTGATCTTTGTGAAGAAGGTGATGAAGCTATCATTTCCTTGAGAAATGTTACACAGATCTTTCTGAACAGAAAACTTTTGCGCGAGATTCGTTTGTTCGAATCTTGTGCACAGATCAACCCAAATTTCAGATGCGAGTCCAATTTGGATTATGCTTTCAGCAATTTCCTTGCATCGATCCCAAATCCGGCGCTCCGGATTGCCAATTTCCGGTCGCTGTACCTCTCCAGTGATGAAAGCGATTTTGTTCTTCGCTGAGAGTGCGATCAGCACCGATCTTTTCCACGTGCTGAAACCGGATCCATCAAACGATCTTGAAACTAGAACCATCCCTGGATTGTCCGAAGGATGGATGTAGAGCGGATTCTAAGTATTCATTATCGGCGCCTGATCGGCTACGAGATCTGCAATCTCTTGAGCAGGAATCGCCATGGATGCAAGCTGGAAATTCAAGCGGAAGACAGAAAAGAGCGTTGCTGCTCTGATACCATGTTAAACCCGGTTGGTCCTGGTGCAGGTCAAGACAAGCTGGAGGGAGGTCGTGTGTGCGGGCCCACATATGGGAGACTCGAACAACACATAAACCCGAACGGGGTTCCATCTCAAAACCAATTGGCAATGAGAGGAGTAGCCCACCAACCTTATATGTTGTTCAAGTATTCTCTAAACTACTAATGTGGGACAACCACCATTCCAACACGCCCCCTCAAGTGCAACGACATTTTTTAGCCAACAAGTTGCACTTGCCACATGCGCTTATATGGGAACCAATGCCCGCGACATGCCACAAGGCCAGCCACCGACCCCACCAATCCGAAGACCGAAACTAGCCGAACCCGGCTCTGATACCATGAAGAAACCGAAGCTCGATCAAGCTCGGAAATGGTGGAAAATAGAGAAGAGAGAATGAGAGAGGAAGAGGGAAGGAAAGCTCTGAATTTTGTTATTATTGATCAACTGAAATCTGTTACATGAAGTGCACTATTTATAGAGTTTGAACACTTTCTTGCTGTAATTAACTCTACTAAGATTGTATAACATCCAACATATATGTAAGTAGATATTATATGTATGTATAAAGTGTTTAAGCCTTAATCTACCTATATATTGAGGGGTCATCCAATGTTCCAAGGTCTTATGCTTTAAATTAGTTAGACATTACAATAATAATGTTAATTTTAATGTAAGTACTTAGATATTTTATTAGGAATTGAATATAATAAACTATTAATTTTTTCCTTATAATATATATTATCTTTGAATATATTTTTTTTACCCATTTTTCAAATTTATTATTAAAGATGTTAACTAGACTTTTTTTTAAAAATAAAAAAGCATTGAATGGTATAAAATGGAATAGTATATATATGAAAAGATTTATATAATTAAAGAATTTATTATGGCGCCTATAGACTTTAAAAAAACAATAAAAATGTCTATAAACGCCATTACCCCTTAAAAAAAATTGGGTGGAGTATACCCTTTTTCAAGTTTTTTTATACTAATTGTACTTCTTGAGTTTTCTTTTAGGTAATTGTACTTTTTTTATATGGAGATTACCTATATACCCTTACAATCAAATTTTATCCTTTTAAAAAGTAAACAGTTAAATTATTGTAGAAGATTTGACAAATGACAACGTGAAATTGATTAGGTTTTTAAGTAACTCTTGAATCTTCAAATTATTTGCTTAGAATCGTTTACTGACGTTTGTATTTTACAAACCCTAATTCATGTATGTGGTCGATTCTTGTAAGACAATATCATTCTTGTATTACAATATTTTTCATGTAATAGAATAGCGTTCTTGTTACAAAATCTTGTGATACAATCTCATTCTTATGTTACAATAACATTCCTGTAATACAATATTGTTCTTGTAATACCACGTTCCTGTATTGTTAATCATCAATCAACCATGTGTAATCAACTCACGCAATACAAGATTTCGTGTACTGAGTGAATTCCTGTAATGAGTGAAGTCTTGTACCTATTGCTATACACCCACAATTGAATTGTGGAGTTGAGTTACAAGAAATCACTTAAATGAATCGATTATGGTAACAATATGTAGCGATTATTGTAACCTACAATTATTGTAGTCATAGATAACGATTATTGTAACCTAAAATTATTGTAACCAAATAAGCGCTTCATCAAATCACAAGAAGTGATTACTGTGAATCTGTTCTTAAATGAAATCAAAGAAAAATTCATAGTTGAAGGAAGCTTTGCATCTAATTATAAATTAAGACATAAATCACAAGCAACTTATCAATCTTGGTTGAACTCATAACCGATTCATTAAAGACATCTTTGGTGAGTTTTCAAATTATGGTTTAAATAATTTACCATGAAAGTTATAGTAGTAATCACTTGAACAAATAACACAAAAGCAACCTTCAATATATTTGCAAGCAATACCCGTGTTTGAAGTGAGGTGCATCTATGAAACGTCAATTAATTGAAAAGGCGTCAATGCAATGAGAATTAATTAGGAATTTGGATATTTATTGTTACAACCAAATCATAGGTAAATCGGTTATTAATAAAACAAAATCTTCAATGGTATATATATTTACTAAAACAAAAACTCAAAAAGGGATAGTTACCCAATTTAACCTAAAAAAAAAGTGAAAGCAACCTAATGTCTCGTACCCGGGCTATAAAATGAACCAAATAGCCCGGGCATTGAAATGAAATCAAGGTTATATATTGACTTTTCTAAATTTAAAGGGAAAACTTAGCCCACTCAATAACCCGACCGTGTAATATATATCCGGGTTCTATACCTATTATCAACCCATCATATATATTTTACCTATATTCACGGGCTATATTAAGGTGCACATGCACCGGGACTCAGTGGCGGAGTCAGGATTCTCGGTCAGGGGATGCTAAAAAAATTTCGTGAAATATTTATTTTTGTGTATACTTATTAAAAATATTTTTTAAATATCATTTAAAGATGTTATATTATCTTAAAAAATATTAAATATATGCAAACAAAATTATTTTTATTTGTATTTTTTTTCCGCCAGGGGTGCTCGAGCACCCCAAACACCCCCGGCCCCGCCACTGCCCAAACTAAAATGTGATTTTTCTACTAGTGAGATAAGCCCGTGACAAAAGTTCTCGATTCGAACACCGGATGACCGCTCTTTATTTACAAATTCAAGAGATAAGAACGCGACAATAGAAAAAACAAGGCAAATGCTAAGTTTTACTTTCTTTAATTCACCTCACGTACGTTGCTACCTTTCTCTTATTGACTGATCGCTCTTGGGTCTTGTTCATCAATTCGTTGCTTGCTCAATGCTCTACTTCTTTAGGTCTTGTTCCTCATTGTTGAATCACTGAGTTTGGTTTTGTTATATAATAAAAGTTAATATTCAGATCGATCTATTTTGCTCCTAATTATTTAAGCATTTTGGCCTAAACAATACTATTGTTTTAGTAAAAATATTTGTCTAACATTATATACCTTAAGAGTTGGTATTTACTTATCATGTTTAGCGCTATTATATGAGCCGAATAGTTTGAGCTCGGGCTCGTCTCGAGCTCGTTCATGTTCTATGCAAGTCGAGTATGAGCACATTTTCAAGCTCGGTGCAAAGCTCGACTCACTCGATTTAAGCTTGAACAACTCGATTTTTCTGAAATTTCTAAAATTTCCTTAAATTTACTATGTTTTGAGCAAATTGTTTTGTTTAATGCTTGCAAAAAGCTCGTCTTGAGCTCGTTAATTTCCTAAACTAGCCGAGTATGAACACATCAATTTTTAAGCTCGAGTCTAAATTTAGATTCGGCTCGAGCTCAATTCATTTATAAACGAGCTAAATAAGAACAGCCGATACTCGGCTCGTGCGACTTGACTAACAACCCTAATCATGTTTGGACGGATATTAATATTTCTTAATGTTGCATCGGATCATGTTTATTGCTTGAATATATACATCGAGAGATATATCTGCATCCATGCAAAAATCCTTTTTATCTGCAATCTCCTTTATCCCAACTCATGATCACCATTGATTTTAAGCTCCTCCAATTTTATTTTATTTTCTCATGGATTCATTTGATATAGCTATAGCCTCCCTCCTCAGAGATCTTAAAAATTAGTTATTCCGTTATTAATATAGACCGGTTGATAAATAAAAGGAATGCAATACAATACAACAACAAAATAATAGAGAAATTAAGGGCGTAGGTATGAACTTGGATGATCCAAAAATATAATATGTTAATTCATTGATACTTGGGTATAACAATAGTACAAATAAGTGAGGAACAAATTCAGCAATATATGTAAAAAAGTTTCAGGCAAAAAATTGATTCACTGATCAAAGAAAATTAAAGGTTATAATCTCATCGTTTCCTTAGTAGCCGTATTTAGGCTTCTCCACCTCATAGATGGGTGATGGGGTGTAAACTGGTGCCTTGTAAACAGGGGATGGTGAGTAAACAGGTGCTTTGTAGACCGGTGATGGAGTGTAAACGGGTGTTTTGTAGATGGGTGATGGTGTGTAGGTAGGCTTCTTGTAGTATGGCTTAGGAGTGTAAATTGGTTTGTGGTATTCAGATGGAGTGTAAACAGGTTTCTTGTAATACACTGGGAATGGGGTGTAAACGGGCTTCTCATAGTACACTGGGGATGGGGTGTACACGGGAGATTTGTACACTGGGGATGGGGTGTACACGGGTGAAGGGGTGTACACGGGTGACTTGTAGTACACGGGAGAAGGGGTGTACACGGGTGACTTGTAGTACACTGGTGAAGGGGTGTAGACGGGCTTCTTGTAGTATATGGGAGAAGGGGTATAGACGGGCTTCTTGTAGTACACTGGAGAAGGAGTGTAGGCCGATTTCTTATAATAAACCGGTGAAGGTGTGTAAACAGGTGAAGGAGTGTACACCGGCTTCTTGTAGTACACCGGGGAAGGAGTATAGACATGAGATGACTTGTAAACCGGGGAAGGAGTGTAGACGGGAGATGATTTGTAAACCGGAGAAGGAGAACTGTATCCGTAGTAGTCAGCAGATGCCAAAACCGCAAGAGTTAAGAAAAGCAAAGCGGACAAGAGGGAGCTCTTGAAAGCCATATTGGATGTTTTGACAATACAACTTACAAGAGGAGTTGATGAGATGTAGAATGCATCATTTCTTGGGCTTTTTATAGTTGTTCTGAAGGTTTATCAAATGTTTTGAATAACCCCTTTTAAGGGCACTTAATTGGCTGCACGTCTTATAGAGTTGAGAGGAACCTAATCAACCTATAATCCAACGTGTGTGCTTGTATGTTGGACCATTTCTTCATTGCAAATTTGCATTGTTAATTTAAGTTAATTTTGGCTGCATTTTGAGGATGGTGTGGGTAGGTTTGTGTGTGGAAGAGGAATCGGGAGGGGCATTGAGAAAGAACTCTTCTCGGGCAAAATTGATGCAATCGATTCTGTCTGGGGAAGTCTTTTGTGGGGATGTCTCTGGGGAGGTCGAGAATTAGAGCTAGGCTATCATCAAAGAGACAGATTCGGTGGTTCTTGACTTTAGTGACAAGGGTTAAGGTTTCCTTGACACGGTGAGCGGTCATGTTAGCATAGAAAAGGCAGGTGAGACGGGGGTAGGCGAAATCGCCAGGGTTGAGAATAGACCAGAGGCAGGAATTTTTGAGGAGGGTAATGCAGGCTAGAGGCATGGATTCCAGCAATTTGATGTCAACAACATCGCAAAAGCATAGTCGATGATGTCAATGTCTTGTCTTTAATGTCAAGAGGCGACTGAGAAGATTCAAGAGTTTTTATTTCCAGCAACATTTTACTTATGCAATTCTGTTGATCTTTCAACTTTTCTTTCAAGATGTTGATTTCACTGTTGTAAGCTTTTTCATTAGAAATCACATTCTTTAAGAACTCAAAAGGAATATCAGGAGGGCTTGCCATTAAGCTTCTTACCACTTGCTCAAGGTCTTGATTCTTAGCTTCCTCATGTTCAGCCATTAGGCAAAGATTTGCCTGATTTCCTTCCGTGTCTGAGTCACTTAATGAATCTGAGTCACTCCAAGTGGCTAGCATAGCTTTCTTCCTTTGATCATTTCTCTTGAATTTGTTTCTTTTCTTAATAGGACATTCCTTCACAAGATGATTTGTTTCACCACACTCAAAGCAAGTTAGTACCATTGGTTTCTTTGAGGAGTTAGAGGACTTACATTTGAACTTAGTGTTAATGTGCCTTGAATGATTGTTGACCGGCGACGCATCATGGGGTCCGCCCCCCGACGGTGGTCTCGCTGTCTATTTTGTAAACGGGCAGCGCCACCCCGCTTTTACGGTATGCGATGTTTATTGTAAACGGGCCTATCATCTGTCTATTTTGGGCTTTCAGTCCATTGTCTGTTTAGGGTTCCATGAGTCTCTTCATATACTCATGGAACGCCGACCCCTTGTAACCATAATCTGTTTCGCTTCCTCTAATAAGAAAACTAGTTCTCTGCCCGTGGACGTAGGCAACACACCGGTTCTGAACCACGTAAATTTCTATGTTGTTCTTCGCTTTATCATTCTCGTTATAACAAACTGGTATCAGAGCTTTGGTTGTTGATTTTCGCCGAGAATGATGTCTGGTTCTATGTTGAAGATCGACAAGTTTACTAGAAGAAATTCTTTCAGTCTTTGGCAGATTAAGATTCGGGCTTTGCTGAAATAGCAAGGTTTATGGACACCGTTGGCCGCCGACAAGAAGGGGGCAGATACAACCACCGCTAAGTACGACCTTCTGGAGGAGAAGGCTCATTCGATGATTATGTTGTGTCTCGCAGACGATGTCATAACAGAAGCTGCTGATCAGGAAACCGCAAGCAAGTTGTGGCTAAAGTTGGAGTCTTTGTACATGAGAAAGTCTCTGACGAACAAGTTGCTTCTGAAGCAACGGTTGTTCGGGCTGCGTATGCAGGAAGGTACCCAACTCAGAGATCATCTTGATCAACTTAACACTCTATTACTTGAATTGCGTAATATTGATGTTAAGGTGGAGGACGAAGATGCTTCCCTAATTCTGCTGGTATCCCTACCCCCCACATACGAGAACTTCGTTTAGTCATTCGTCGTTGTGAAGGACACCATCACGTTGGAAGAGGTTAGATCGTCGCTTCACAGCAGAGAGTTGCGTCTGAAGGCAACCGCGTCGGTTACAGACAATCAGGCTTCCGGGCTTGTGGCAAACGGAGGCAAATCTGATGGTAGAAAGGGAAATAAGAAGAAGCATCGGCAAGATCGCAAATCAGGCCTTAAACCAAACGATGTCTGTAACTACTGCAAGGAGAAAGGTCATTGGAAGAATGACTGTCCGAAGAAGAAGCAAGAGGAGGAGAAATCTGGGTCTGCAGCAGTAGCTGATCGTGGCAATACTTCTGAGGAGGATATTCTTCTGTTAGCTGATGATCACACACACCGGGCTGATGTGTTGTATCTTGACTCTGGGGCATCCTATCACATATGTCCTAAAAGGGAGTTGTTTGCAACATATAGCCGTGCTGATGGGGGCAATGTATCCATGGGGAATGATGCTCTCTGCAAGGTTGTTGGGAGTGGCTCAGTTAGGTTTCGGACAGATGATGTGAAATTTCGCACATTGGAGGATGTCAAGCACGTGCCATCCATGACGAAGAATCTGATATCCCTAACAGTGTTAGACGACAAGGGGCTCAGGTACACAGGTTATAGGGAAAGTTGCGTGTGTTCAGAGTCTCTGATGTGGTTCTGCAGGGAGTCAAGCGGGGAAAGGGAACTTTGTACACCCTACAAGGTTCCTCAGTTACATGTGCTGCAGCGGCTGTTTCTGCTGGGGTTCAATAAGCTGATCAGACCAAGCTTTGGCATATGAGGTTGACTCATATGAGTGAAAGAGGGATGCAAATTCTCTCGAAAGCAGATCTTCTGGGAGGCCATAAGACCCAGAACCTTGAGTTTTGTGAGCATTGTGTGTTTGGGAAATTACATCGCAGCAAATTTCCTAAAGTAGTTCATCAGACAAAGGGCACGCTGGATTACATCTATTCAGACTGTTGGGGTCCTTCACGTGTTTAGTCCTTGGGCGGTCACAGGTATTTTCTGTCTCTAATTGATGATTACTCTAGGATGACTTGGGTATTCATGATGAGGCATAAAAGTGAGGCATTCAGTAAGTTCAGGGAGTGGAAGACTCTAGTAGAGAATCAGACTGGAAAGAAGGTCAAGAGGTTCCGAACTGATAATGGTCTGGAATTCTGTTCATCTGAGTTTGATGGGTTCTACAGAGATGAGGGCATTGCTCGGCATCATACAGTCAGATCACCACAACAGAATGGTGTAGCAGTACGAATGAATTAGACTCTTTTGGCGAAAGCAAGGTGTATGCTTTCCAATTCAGGCCTTGATAGGAGATTCTGGGCAGAAGCAGTTTCAACGGCTTGCTATCTCGTTAATCGGATCCCACACACAAGTATCGACTGCAAAAACACCTTATGAGGTGTGGACTAGAAAGGCTGCTGACTACTCTAATCTGAGGGTTTTTGAGTTTACTGCTTATTGTCATGTTGATGAGGGTAAGCTAGAGCCAAGAGCTAAGAAGGGAGTCTTCATGGGCTATGGTACTGGTGTTAAAGGGTACAAGATCTGGTCTGACAACAAGATTATACTTAGCAGAAGTGTAGTCTTTGATGAGAGTTCTTTGCTGAATTCTAGGAAGAAGACCAGTGATGCAGTTGAGAAAGAGGCTGTTGCTGAGGAGGTGGAGTTGGACTTCACTCCATCTGAGAGTCAGGTACCTGATTTGGTCACAAACCAAACAGGTACTATTGAGTCAGACAATGCTGTGACAGAGGCTATACCACTAGACACAGGAGCCGGTGGAGCGACACATCGCAGTATTGCTCTAGATCGGCCAAGAAGGGCTGACATCAGACCTCCTGCGAGATATAGGTCTGATGAGTTGGTGGGATATGCCTTGCAGGTGGCCGAGGAGGTGGAGGATGATGCTTCGTCCACCTACAAGGCTGTTATTTCTGGAGATGAGTCAGCACAGTGGCTTGCAGCAATGGGAGAAGAGATGGAGTCTCTTCAAAAGAATCAGACTTGGGAGCTTGTCAAATTGTCTGCTGATAGGAAGGTGATTACTTGCAAATGGGTCTTCAGGAAGAAGGAAGGGCTATCAGCTGTTGAGGGTGTTAATTACAAAGCACGAGTAGTTGCAAGAGGATTCAATCAGCGAGAGGGAGTAGACTACAATGAGATTTTCTCACCAGTGGTCAGACATACTTCTATCAGGGTGCTACTAGCAATGGTTGCACATCAGGATTTGGAGCTTGAGCAACTAGATGTGAGGACAGCTTTCCTACATGAAGAGTTGGAGGAGGAAATATACATGTCTCAGCCAGATGGTTTTCAGGTTCCTGGAAAAGAGAACCATGTTTGCAGACTGAAGAAGTCTTTGTATGGGCTGAAACAGTCACCAAGGCAGTGGTACAAGCGATTTGATAGCTATATGGTGCAGCTGGGATACAACAAGAGTTCATATGATTGTTGTGTTTACCACAACAGTCTAGATGATGGTTCACATATTTACCTAGTATTGTACGTGGATGATATGTTGATTGTTGTTCAGAACAAGTCAGATATCCAGAAGCTGAAGGATTGTCTCGGTGCAGAGTTTGATATGAAAGATCTGGGTGTTGCTCGAAAGATTCTGGGAGTAGAGATCTATAGAGACAGGAATCAGAGAAAACTTTTCTTATCTCAAGAAGGGTACATCAAGAAGATATTGAGCAGGTTTGGAATGTCTTCGGCTAAGTCTATAGATACTCCAATGGCGTCTAACAACAAGCTGGGAATGTACACACTTCAGACTGAGGAGGAGAAGGAGTACATGTCTAAGGTCCCTTATGCCAGCGCAGTAGGGAGTCTGATGTATGCTATGGTCTGCACTCGACCAGATCTAGCATTTGTTGTTAGTGTGGTAAGCCACTTTATGGTTCAGCCTGGGAAGGAACACTGAAAAGGTGTGAAGAGGATCTTCAGGTATCTCAGAGGCACTACTGATGTTGGCCTGTGCTATGGGAATGATACAGAGTGCTTGGTTGCTGGGTTTTCAGACTCTGATTATGCCGGCGATGTGGACAGTAGGAGATCGATGACTGGCTATGTTTTCACTCTTGGGAGTTCTGTGGTGAGTTGGAAAGCAACTCTACAACCTACAGTCACTTTGTCTACCACAGAGGCAGAGTACATGGCGTTGACAGAAGCTGCTAAGGAGGGAATTTGGCTTAAAGGCTTGGTCAATGGTCTAGGCCTACATCAAGATCAGGCTTTAATGTATTGCGACAGCTTGAGTGCAATATGCTTAACCAAGGATCAAGTCCATCATGAGAAGACGAAGCACATTGATGTCAGGTACCATTTTCTGAGGAATGAGAAGAGAATCAGGGTGAAGAAGGTGGGAACTGTTGATAATCCCGCTGATATGTTCACTAAGCTGGTTCCAGAGAGCAAGTTCCAACATTGTTTGGACTTGCTTAATATCACCAGCTGTTGAGTTGCCCTACGGGGCAGTCTGGGTCCTTCTTCAAGGACCAATCTCAGGCAGAGAACGTCTGGGCATTTGTCATAGGTGCATCTGTTTCTGAGAGAATTCAAGTCAAGGTAGAGATTTATTAATGTGCCTTGAATGATTGTTGACCGGCGACGCATCGGGGGGTCCGGGGGGCGGAGGCCCCCGGCGGTGGTCTCGCTGTCTATTTTGTAAACCAGCAGCGCCACCCCGCCTTTACGGTATGCAATGTTTATTGTAAACGGGCCTATCGTCTGTCTATTTTGGGCTTTCAATCCATTGTCTGTTTAAGGTTCCATGAGTCTCTTCATATACTCATGGAACGCCGACCCCTTGTAACCATAATCTGTTTCGCTTCCTCTAATAAGAAAACTGGTTCTCTGCCCGTGGACGTAGGCAACACACCGGTTCTGAACCACGTAAATTTCTATGTTGTTCTTCGCTTTATCATTCTCGTTATAACACTTAGAAGAACCAACATTATCTCTATTAGAGAATTTCTTTTTCATTTTTATGATTCACGCCAATCCTCGAGTGATAAGGGCGAAGGGATCGTCCTCATCATCACTTTCATCATCATCATCATATTGTACTTCTTCTTTCTTTGCTTTGAGGGCAAGATTTTTTGTAGTTGTGGGAACTTCTCCATCTTCTTCATTCAATATCATCTCATGAGTGATAAGTTTTCCAAGTAAGTCATCCAATGGCAATTTGCTAAGATCTTGAGCTTTCTCAATTGCAGTAACCTTAGGACTCCACTTTTTTTTTTGTAAGGCTCCCAAGAACCTTCCTTACTTTCTCTGTATTAGAGAAGGTCTTTCCAAGTGAGTCATTGTTATTCACAATTTGAGTGAATCTCGTAAACATTTCCCTCACTGATTCATCAGGATTCATCTTGAAAAGCTCGTACTGTCAAAGAAAGATATTGATCTTCCTTTCTTTAACTTGACTGGTGCCTTCATAAGTGACTACTAGCTTGTCCCAAATTTCATTGGCACTCTTGCAAGAGGAAACACGGTTAAATTCGTTAGCATCAAGACCACAATATAATAGATTCATAAATTTAAAATTCTTAGCAATATTCTCCAAATCTATTTGAGTATATTCGTCTTCAGGCTTCTCGACTTCTTTTCCAGCAGTAGCGCCAGTCTTCTTTGGAACGCATGGTCCCTTCTTGAACAAAATTATTGCCACAGAAAAGAGGAGGTTGGTTGGCTGATCTCTCTTGAGCAAATCATCCATCACCTATGGTAGACATGATAAAACTCACTAGATTGTTAGATCCAACAGTGAGCCAAGCTCTGATATCAATTGAAGAGTCTATAAGGCGATGAATAATACTCGATCTAGAAGGGGGAGATGAATAGATTATGCTCGATTTTTGCAAAACAAAACCTTTAAATGATTTTTAAAGCGCTTTGTCAAGACCTTTATATCTCTATCAAAATTTGACGAAGTGAAAACAAAAAATGTAAAGCAAATGCGGAATATAAAAGATTAACACACAAATTGTTAACGAGGTTCGGCACAAACTTGGCCTACGTCCCCGCCTAGGATTATCCAACTCGTAAGATTCAACACTTCTTACTTCACTTTCTTGAGCCTAGAACTTCCTAAAAGAACTTCCCTTCTTCTATACAAAGTCTTACCGATTCTATTCTAGCACTGAACTTTTACAAGTGAAATAAAAGCTCTCACTACACATATGTCTGTTTGATCGAGTATGAAATACTCTAAGAGTAAAACAAATGACTTGTACAATAAGCATTGTGTTTCCCTCAACTCTCAAAGACTACCCACGCTAAGCTTTATGAGAACACAAGAGAGAAACTTTGAATAACAAAGACTTAAGGAGATTTGATTGCTTGAGAATGGTTGCTTGCTTAGTTCTTGATCACCTTCTACACTACACGTTTATATAAATAGATGTTTATCTCCAAGGCTAAGAGGGAGAACCGTTTGATATTTGAATTCCTTCAAAATGATTCTTTCCAGAAAAACCTTCATTCCATGGGACGCTCCCCTAAATGATGATGAGATCAATAAAGTCGGCAATCCTTGATTTGAACTTTGAGCACATGCCTGATTGAATCAAATGATCCACTTTCCTAAAACAAGGTAGCAAATAAAGGCAATTATATATATAGAATCAAAATATCTCACCATGAATGTGAGCCCAAAACTTTAGGTTCATAAGCCCATATACATATGACTCATTTCTTATCAAGAGTCCTGCAAGAAGGCCTTTCAAAAACATTCAACATAATATAAACGTAATCAAGATATTTAAAGTGCATACAATTTAGCCTTGGTATCAAGATCTTTAAACCAAGACATCGTTTTGTCTTTCATCGTCATTTGAAATGACTTGTTGGTTAGCTCAAGGTTTTACAATTAAGGTGGAGTTTTCATGTTGCTTCCTTTCTCTTATCGACTGCTCGCTCTTGGGTCTTGTACTCTTGTTCATCGATCAATCCGTTGCTTGCTCTACTTCATTTGGTCTTGTTCCTCATTGTTGAATCATTGAGTTTGGTTTTGTTATATTGTCCCTCGAATAAAAGTTAATATTTAGGATCGATCTATTTTGCCCTTAATTATTTAAGCACAATTATTTTGGCCTAAACAATACTCCGTCTGTTAATTAAAATTTGTCATTTATTATTCATACACTCTTTTTTAGAATGCTTACAACTATATAAAATATTAATATTTTTTACATTTGTTTTTGTAAATTCATACTTAATAGTAATACGTGTGAAATTATTTTAAAAAATTATTTTAAAACTTAATATTTTATATAGTTTATAACACCTAAAAACGTGCTTGAATAGTAAAACGTCATGTTTTAATTAACGGAGGGATTATTGTTTTAGTAAAAATATTTGTCTAACATTATGTACCTTAAGAGTTGGTATTTATTTATCATGTTTAGGGTTGTTATATGAGCCGAGTAGCTCGAACTCGAGCTTGACTCGATAAAAGTTCGGCTCGAGTCAATTCATTTTCTAAACAAGTTGAATATGAGCACATTTTTAAGCTCCGTGCTAAGCTCTAGCTCGAACGGCTCGAATTTTCTTATATTTTTAAAATTTTCTTAAAGTTACTACATTTTGAGCAAGTTGGTTTGCTTAATACTCGAAAAAAGCTTGGCTCGAGCTCGTTAATTTCCTAAACGAGTTGAATATGTGCACATTAATTTTTAAGCACGAGTACAAATTTAGGCTCGGCTCGAGCTAGGCTCGTTTATAAATGAACTGAATATGAACAAACGATACCCGGCTTATTCGACTCAAATAACAGCTAGCCCTAATCATATTTGGACGGATGTTTCTTAATGTTGCATCAGATCAGATCATGTTTATTGTTTGAATATATACATCGAGAGATATATGTGCATCCATGTAAAAAAAACCTTTTATCTGCAATCTCCTTTATCCCAACTATCATTATCACCATTTATTTTAAGCTCCTCCAATTTTATTTTATTTTCTCATGGATTCATTTGCTGGAATGTGGTTGTCCCACATCAGTTATATAAAGAATACTTGGACAACATATAAGGTTGAAGGGCTACTCCTCTCATTGCCAATTGGTTTTGAGATGGAACCACGTTGGGTTTATATGTTGTTCGAGTCACCGTATGTAGATCCGCACACACGACCTCACTCCAACTTGTCTTTAACCGCACCGGACCCAACCAACTTTAACATCATTTGCTATAGCCTCCCTCCTCAGAGATCTTAAAAATTAGTTATTCCGTTATTAATATAGGCCGGTTGATAAAGAAAAGCCATGTAATACAATAAAAGAACAGAGAAAGGCGTAGGTATGAACTTAGATGATCCAAAAATATACTCTCTCCGTTCAACAAAACTTGTCGTTTACTATTCACGCACGCTTTTTTAGAATGATAAAAACTATATAAAATATTCATTTTAAAAAAAAAAATTTAACAAGTTTGTACTTATTAATAATAACTACGAAATTGTTAAAAAAAAATATTTAAAAAGTCGATATTTTATATAGTTTTTAGCTCCTAAAAAAGCGTGCATAAATAGTAAAACGTCAAGTTTTGTTGAACGGAGGGAGTAGTATGTTAATTCATTGATACTTGGGTATAACAATAGTACAAATAAGTGAGGAACAAATTCAGCAATATATGTAAAAAAAGTTTCAGGCAAAAAATTGATTCACTGATCAAAGAAAATTAAAAGTTTATAATCTCTTAGTTTCCTTAGTAGCCTTATTTAGGCTTCTCCACCTCCTAGACGGGTGATGGGGTGTAAATTGGTGCTTTGTAAACAGGGGATGGTGAGTAAACAGGTGCCTTGTAGACCGGTGATGGAGTGTAAACAGGTGTTTTGTAGATGGGTGATGGTGTGTAGCTAGGCTTCTTGTAGTATGGCTTAGGAGTGTAAATTGGTTTGTGGTATTCAGATGGAGTGTAAACAGGTTTCTTGTAGTACACAGGGGATGGGGTGTAAATGGGCTTCTCGTAGTACACTGGAGATTTGTACACTGGGGATGGGGTGTACACAGGTGAGGGGGTGTACACGGGCTTCTTGTAGTACACTGGAGAAGGGGTGTACACGGGTGACTTGTAGTACACTGGTGAAGGGGTGTAGACGGGCTTCTTGTAGTATACGGGAGAAGGGGTATATGCGGGCTTCTTGTAGTACACTGGAGAAGGAGTGTACACCGGTTTCTTATAATAAACCGGTGAAGGTGTGTAAACAGGTGAAGGAGTGTACACATGCTTCTTGTAGTACATCGGGGAAGGAGTATAGATAGGAGATGATTTGTAAACCGGGGAAGGAGTATAGACGGGAGATGATTTGTAAATCGGAGAAGGAGAATTGTATCCGTAGTAATCAGCAGATGCGAAAACCGCAAGAGCCAAGAAAAGCAAAGCGGACAAGAGGGAGGAGTTCTTGAAAGCCATATTGGATGTTTAGACAATACAACTTACAAGAGGGGAGGAGTTGATGAGATGTAGAATGCATCATTTATTGGGCATTTTATAGTTGTTCTAAAGGTTCATCAAATGTTTTGAATAACCCCTTTAAAGGGCACTTAATTGGTTCCACGTCTTATAGAGTTGAGAGGAACCTAATCATCCTATAATCCAACGTGTGTGCTTGTCCGTTAGACCATTTCTTCATTGCAAAGTTGCATTGTTAATTTAAGTTAATTTTGCCCTCTACTAAGCAAACTTTAATTAAACACCTAAAATGTGTCACATAAGTGGAGTTCGAAGATGTAATTAAGGGTTTGTTTGACATATCAAAGATTAATTTAGCTTAATATTATAATTAATCTAGATGGAATTTTAGAGATATGTCAAAATTTTAATTTATGTATTTTTTTGTAAAAGATCCTCTTTGATGCAAGATCTGGTGACAGCTTCACCGGATTAACCAAAAACCAGCAACAGAGCATTGAAAACACACACAGAAAGGAAGATGAATGTAAAAGGACGCAATGGAAAACTAGGGTTGCTGGCAGCCTTGCTGCAGCTGAGAATCACCTCTCTCTCTTATTCATTCAGGAAGAAAACAAAGCTTAAATAGTCCTTACAAAGAGACACCTTTCGATGCCTTATTGGCTACTAGCTAGAGGACAAAAACACACTAAAATCCAAGTGTAACCACCCGGATGTGACATGGTAAAAACCTTATTTACAATTATTGGAAAATAAAGGCAAATCATTGAAATCATTAAGGTTAAATATCTCAATACCCCCTCCTCAAGTTGGACTTGAGAGATGATTCACAAGACCCAAGTTGGCATGAAAAAACTGGTTGCGTTCTTCACCATGAGCCTTGGTCATAATGTCTGCAATATGAAGGCTAGTTCTAACATGATTAGTCTGTATGAAGCCTTCCAATACTTTCTCTCTGATAAAATGACAATCAACTCTGATGTGCTTTGTCCGTTCATAAAAAACTGGGTTAGCAGCAATGTAGATGGCTGCTTTACTGTCACAATACATAGGAATTGGCAGTGGACAAGACACTTTCATTTCTTCTAAAATACCAAACAACCACACTAGCTCACTTGATGTCTTGGACATGCTCCTGTACTCGGGCTCGGCTGAGGATTTAGAAACTGTATGTTGTTTCTTTGTCTTCCATGACACCAAGGACTGTCCAAAAAATACACAATATCCTGTGAGAGATCTTGCACTATAGGTACATGCTGCCCAATCTGCATCACAATATCCAGTTAACCCATAATCTGCATATCTTCTGAGCAACAGACCAACATTAACAGTCCCTGCTAAGTACCTTATGACATGCATTGCTGCATCCATGTGGGGCTTTCTTGGACAGCTCATGAATTGACTCAGATGTTGGATTGAGTATGATAAATCTGGTCTGGTCAAGTTTAAAAAGAGCAGCCTCCCATTGAGCCTTCTGTACTTTTCTGGATCTGCTATTAAGTCACCTTCATCTGTACTTAACTTGAGCCCTCTTGGCATAGGAAAACCACTTGGCTTCCATTCTCCCATCCCACAGTTATCAATAATGTCTAATATATACTTCCTTTGATGTAAGGAAATACCCTCTGATGACCTTGTAATTTCAAGGCCTAAGAAAAATCTTGCTAAACCAAGATCTTTAATTGTATAAGCCTGATGAAGAGCTTTCTTCACTGCATTGATCACCCCTTCATCATCTCCAGTTATCAACAAATCATCCACATAAACTAAGGCCATAACATGTCCTTTTGGAACATCCATAATGAACAAGGAATAATCACTCTTTGATTGATGAAAACCAAAATTCACCATAAACTAAGTCAACTCTGCATTCCATTGCCTTGAGGCTTGCTTAAGCCCATACAAGGCTCTCTGAAGTCTACAATACTGCCCAGGCTTCACTGTATACCCTTCTGGTGGACACATGTAGACCTCTTCTTCAAGTGTCCCATGAAGAAAAGCATTGTTAATGTCTAGTTGGTACACTTGCCAATCCTTCTTGGCAGCTAAGGAATAGATAAGTCTCACTGTTGCTAGTTTGGCAACAGGTGAGAATGTGTGTTTGTAATCTTTTCCTTCTATCTGTGTGAAGCCTTTAGCAACCAATCTTGCTTTGTACCTTTCAACTGAACCATCTGCCCTGTACTTTACTTTGTACACCCATCTGCATCCCACTGGTTTATGCCTTGCAGGCAGTTCAGACATCCCCCATGTTTTGTTTTGTTCTAAAGCAACCAGTTCTTTGTTCATAGCCTCCTGCCACAAAGTACTTCTCACTGCTTCTTTGAATGTGGTAGGTTCAACCACATTTACCATATTGCAAAAAGAGTTCACAAACTCTTGGGAATAATTCTCTAAGTTTCCAAGCATCTTAGCTAGGAGAACCTGAGAATCTGTGTTAGCAATAGCATTGCAAACATAATCATTGAATCTGCTAGGTCTATTTGAGGTTCTTGTAGTTCTTCTTAATGGTGGAAATCAACTAAGTTAGGAGAATTCTCTCCTTCACCTTCTGTAGCAGGAATGACTCTCCATGGTGATAAATTTGACTCCCTTTGGGACTGATCACTAACACCAGCAGCAGGGACTGATCTACTCGAATCATGGGACTGATCATTCACACCAGTAGCAGGAACTGATCCATTTGAGTCACTTTTGGCAAGTTGAAAAACCTCTTCATAGCCAGCAGCTGGATTTACTAGAGGAAGACTATGAGTAGCCTCATTTCTGACTTTCTTCTCTACCTTTTCCTTGAAAGGAAAAACACTCTCATTAAAAACAACATCTCTGCTCACAAAGATTTGTTTTGATTCCAAGTCATACAATTTGTATGCTTTCTGGGCATGTGGATACCCAAGGAACACACACCTCCTTCCCTTAGCTGCAAATTTATCTCTAACTGAATGGCTCACTGGAGCAAAACACAAGCAACCAACAATCCTCAGCTCCTCATAGGTTGGCTTTCTCCTTAACAACACCTCATAAGGTGACTTCCAGTTCAACACTGCAGTGGGTAGTTTGTTAATGATGTGTGTAGCTGACAGAACACACTCACTCCAAAACTTGACATGTAGATTTGCATGGATCCTCATGGATCTAGCAGTCTCTATCAAGTGTCTGTGCTTCCTCTCCACCCTCCCATTTTGTTGAGGAGTGTAAGGTGCTCTCTTCTGGTGAATTATCCCTTTGGAATAAAATAATTCAACACAAATCTCTTTAAACAATCTCTGTCCCATTGTCACTCCTTACACACTTAACTTTCTTCCCAAACTGAGTGTCTTCATACACTACAAAATTTTTGATACACTTGAACACTTCTAGCTTATCTTTTAGCAAGAAGGTCCAAGTGGCTCTACTGTGATCATCCACAATAGTTAAAAAATATCTAGCACCTGTGATGCCAATGGTCCTATAAGGACCCCACAAATCAACATGTATTAAAGCAAAAATATCATCTGCAATAGACTTGCTCAACTGAAATGACAATCTGTGATGCTTGGCCAAACTGCAAGGGTCACAGGATATATCATCCATATCATAAACATTCATGAAATTTAAATGGCTTAGTTTAGAAACAGAAGAGTGCCCAGGTCTGGCATGCTGAACATCAAAACCTACTCTAGCTGAAACAAAAACATATGGAGTATTCCCAATGATATTGACAACTTCTTTATTCTGGCCATCTTGCAAAATCCTGTATAGGCCACCTCTTATGTATCCTCTGAGCAAAATTTCTTCACATCCAGGGCCCTGTAACACACAACCATTTCTGTCAAACACTGCCTTAAAATCTGACTTACCAACCAATTTTCCAACTGACAACAAGTTGTGCTTGAATCCTGGCACATAAAGAACATCCTGAAGGGTGATGTCTTTAGACAACAACACCCTTCCTGATTCAGTGACATGTATAATGTGGCCATCAGGCAAGCCAACATAGAAGGGATGTGAGAGTCTCTTCTTATCATGAAGAAGAGACTCATTGTTCACCATGTGGTCACTGTCCCCAGTATCTATAATCCACTCCATCTCATTTTCTTTCTTAGAAACCGAGTTAACAGTAGCAAAACAGCTTATACCTGCAAAATTCACTGATGAACTGTTATCTGCTACATTCTTCCCTTTCATCATCCTGCAAACTTCTTGGCAAACAGCATGTATCCTTGCTGCCTTGGTGCCATTCTGGATACCCATGCAGCTTCCAACACATGAGATGCCCTTTCATGTTGCAAAAATTGCACCTTCTGTTTCCTTTATTAGGCTTATCTCCCCTCTCATAATTATCATCTCTGAAATCCTTTCTCTCAAAGGTTCCACTTCCACTTCCCTATTGCTGAGGCTTGGAGAAGTTCATGCTTCCCTGCTTGCTCACATTCAGTGCACTAGAATCCTGACCATCACCAGTGCTGTTTCCTCCTCTATGAGATTCCACTTGAGTAACCAGATAGTAGGACTTATTGAGGTTGGGCATGGGATATGTTGATAAAATTTGATTTCTAATAGGTTCATAATAATCAATCAAACCCATTAAACACTGCATAAGCCTATTCCTCATCTCAATATCAACCATTTTCTTCTGCAATTCACACTTACAGTTCACACTTCCCCCACAAGTGCATATAGGAATCCCTTCCAGCACCTGAAGTTGATCCCATATCACCTTCAATCTATTAAAGCACTCTGCCACAGACAAACCCTCCTGAGAAATCATGCCTAATTTCTTCCTAAGTTTGTAAATAAGAGGACCATTAAATTGTCCATATCTTTTAGCTATTTCATCCCACAACTACTTACCTGATTCAACATAAATAAAACTCTCCTTAATAGGATTAGTCATGGAATTCAAAAGCCAACATCTAACCATGTAGTCAGCCGTCATCCATTTCTGAGCATCAGGAGAACTAACAGGCCCTGGTTTCACACACGAGCCATCTATGAATCCTAACTTGTTTTTTGCACCCAAAGCCATAGTCACTCCTCTCATCCATGGTAAGAAATTGATCCCATCAAACACAGTGGTAACAAGTTGAGACCCAGGATGGTCTGAGTTAGCCAAGAACAAGGGATCACTGAAATTACCTTCTGTTGCTGTACCAGAGTTAACACTCATACTTGCTTACGACGACGACAAAAGCGAGCAAGATGATCGAGCTTGCTGCTCTGATACCATGTAAAAGATCCTCTTTGATGCAAGATCTGGTGACAGCTTCACCAGATTAACCAAAAACCAGCAATAGAGCAATGAAAACACACACAGAAAGGAATGTGAATGTAAAAGGAGGCAATGGAAAACTAGGGTTGCTGGAAGCCTTGCTGCAGCTGAGAATCACGTCTCTCTCTCTCTCTCTTACTTATTCAGGAAGAAAACAAAGCTTAAATAGTCCTTACAAAGAGACACCTTTCGATGCCTTATTGGCTACTAGCTAGAGGACAAAAACACACTAAAATCCAAGTGTAACCACCCGAATGTGACATGGTAAAAACCTTATTTACAATGATTGGAAAATAAAGGCAAATCATTGAAATCATTAAGGTTAAATATCTCAATAGTTTTAATATGCAAACAAATCGCGAATATGGTCCAAGTAATAAATGTCCACGTTTCCTTTGAGTCCCAATTCCAATAGGATCCCCACGCTTCATTAGCCCATATTGCTCCTGAAAGATCGATTAAAAGAGGACATTCTTGTTTAACACGAGAAAATCTAAAATGTTTTACAAATTAAACTTTTTTTTTAAATCACGAAAAGCTTTGTCACATCGCTTTAAAAACCTCTAATAATTAATTAGCTTCCTCTTCAAGGCATCAAAACAGTATTGCTTCTCATTCGTACATGCAAAATTGTGCCTCTTCAGGAGCCTTTATGTTACAAATGTACCAACTACCAAGTGCTCGAGACTGTACATATGAAACCAACCATTGCCACTAGTCACCCAGCTGTGCTAGTTTTCTGCATTTCATCGAACTCGCGGACATATCCTCTCAGCAAGGTCACCTTACACACACACACACACATATATATATATATATATATATATATATATATATATATATATATATATATATATATATATATATATATATATAGAGAGAGAGAGAGAGAGAGAGAGAGAGAGAGAGAAGGTAGGAAACCAAGATAAGCCCAACAATTAAAAAAAAACAAGGCAAATGCTAAGTTACAGCGCAGTCGGATGACAAACTTTCTTTCATCGTCGCCATATCCTTCCTCTCCGGATCCCACAACTACTTTCTTCCTTTCCCTTATCGTTTGCTCGCTTTAGGGTCTTGATCATCAATTCGCCGCTTGGTGTACTGCGCTGTGATAGATTACATAAGTCTTATATTGTATAGTGGGCCCAAAGGCTCAAAAGACCCAATACCTTTGTAACCTATATATATGTTTATCAATGAATGGAAACCCTCAAGGAGAACATTACAATCACTTTCATAATCTTACATGGTATCACGGCCTAAGATCCCAAAAAACCTAGTTTTCTTTTTCTCCTACCCTAGCCGCCGTCGGCCACCTCCCCGCCCTCCCCTAGCCGACGCTGGCCATCACCTCTCCTTCCCGACCCACCCTCTCTCTCTCGGCCTCCCTTCCCGATGCCGCCCTCCCCTCCCTCGGCATCCCTTCCCGATGCCGCCCTCCCCTCCCTCGGCCAACACAGTGCCACAAGGTCACATCGACATCTCTACATCCTACTATGGGTCATAATACTTATCTCAACCACATAACAAAATCATAATAAACGTCTCGACATCACATCAGACGTCATAAAAGTATCACCTTATCATAGAGTCAACGAACCAAAACTCATTGTCAGCACGTCAACACAACAAATCATGCCATTAAGATTCAGCAAAAGGGGAGGTCAAGCAGCATATCAATCATCGAATGTCAGCATACTCACCAGACATCATCTTAACTCATCACAACACCATGTAGCGATCATTTAGTAATCAGACATCATTATCTCATATATATAAATCATATTCATTTTGAAAGCCATATTCGTGATGTAACATACCCATAAGCATGCTTGCTAAACATATAATACAACATCATGTTTACTACCACATAATATAACATCATGCTTTCACATAATAGCACATCATTATCTCATAGTTCATACTCATCATTACTTCATATATCATATCACAACACGTCCTAACATGCTTCTAAACCAATATAACAGGATATCAAAGTATTAATATATCATGGTAACACTTGTCATTACCAACAAGATTTTAATATTGCATATCAACATGTAATTCCATATCAAGTTATCATGGTTGTTATCTAACATCATGCCAGCAGATATAAATAAATCACAAAATCAAGAAAATTCCTCACATCATACTAGTCAAAATAAAACACAATCCCCACTCACCCATCTCCACTCTCAAGCCAAGATTAATCCTCTTCTGGACTCAACAACACTAACTCCGACAGAATCCCCTGAAGAAATCCCAATTCATTTCGATACTCCAATCTCACCCCTCATTCCATCAACCACTCCCACACACCATCCACCTCTAAGAACCCAACTCATATCTCTAACTTCACACTCAAGAACCCTCTCATACTATATCCTCAATACTCTCAAAAGTCATTCCCCACACTTCATATACTACTCAAGACATCACAAGCATCATACTCTGCTAACCACATGGATCCCTCTCTCGCGTCTTACCTCGTAATACCATCGATCATCCTAACCGCCTAGAATTCTTTTACCACTCATCAACCACTCCAAAAGGGAACCCTCACTCACAAGTTCAAAGAAGAAGCAATCATGGACATTATTACACATAAGGATCACATCATATCAACTAACATTTATAGCATCATGGGTTCATCAGCAATTATTGCAACTACGTCAACAAGTCCCAATGTACCGGCATGCGTAATAGTTATCGCAAAACTTAATATACGAGCATAGTCAATTCAATCTAGCAAGTTTCATCATAACCTTATCAGATAACAATTCAGGTTCTCAGCAATTGCAGTTCACATTTTATAGGCAAGGAATTTAGATCATGCTTGGCAACTCAGAGTATCAACACATCAAGGCATAAGGCACATTAGAACTATAAAGCATCAAATCATATCATCCTAGACAACAGACAATCAGACAACAATCATCACCAAGTCAGCACATCAACACGTAATTCTCATCGCCAGGTCAGTGCAATATCAGCAACAAATTTAGAAGGGTTAGTAATTCGAACGGAGGACACTCCTGCCTTCAAGTCATATCGTACTCAGTAGCCGCAGTCCTCAAAACATACCTGCCTCATCAACACCGTCGATCCAGAGGCTTGTGGGTTATGGGCCCACGCTTCCGCCACACTGCTCGATCTATCGTTATGCAACTTCCTTTCTCTTTCAAGCAGTCGCTCACCAAATATCGCAGAGGAGTCTAAGTTAGCAGAGGTAGGGGAGTGACAAGGACGGGCAACCCAATGTTCACTTCGGAACCAAACATAGACCAAGGCTAAAGGACGACAAGACTAGAGACAAGACTTTGACCCGAGAATGACAACGATGCCCCTATGAAAATCTATGAGGTTACAATTTGTGACAAGCAGCAAGGTTTCGTCTTAAGCAATCAACCATATCAACCCACACTAACATGTACCTATCTCGAAGATCAACAACATACACGTACATTCAAAAGACACATTCGAGTTCTACCTTGAGGTGCATGCGAGACAAGCTAACAGTCTATCGATTCATGAAGCCATAACGCCTAGTAGCCTTAAGCGAGATATACGGGATTTACCAAACAGAGCGAATATCACAATATGAGCAATGCACTAGCGGGGTATATATATCAACAATCAAGGTCAATGCATCATGATGAGCTTATCATAACAATATGACCTAATGTTATACGAGAACACATAAGAGCAGCATGGTATCTATCACATCTGGCAACAATGATCATATAATAAGTCAAGAATAGCATGCAATCAGACGAAGTGTCACATTTAGAAAGCATAGGTCCTACATGATGCTAGCGATACACAATGAGGCATGACATAGTTAAGAGTGGCCTAAGGAAACTCAGCATAAGTTTCATGAAGCATGTTTACACAATGCAGTAAGTACGAAAAGTTACCATCTAGGGAGCCATATCGAAATTCATAAACCTTATAAGATACTACTAGCACATATCGAACATGAATACATCAAGGTACTTCGACTAGACCCACCTTAACAGTCCGATATCATGTATATGCGGAAACATGATATAGCGTGGTGTGTGATCATGCGAAGTGTCAAGTCATATATTCATGTAAGCACGCGAGGGCATCATAGAGTAATAGGGAACGCTACAGAGCGATGATCATGTAAACATGCTAGGACTAATCAGGGCGAATACAACATTTTAAGAGAATAGCAAAAGGGAAGAGTCACACTATCAAGGACATATCTCGAGAGGGAATCAACAATAATGTAGCCAAGGTATGAATCCGCACAAGTCGCAACCAAGAGTCCTACGTGATACTAATGACGCAATACAACATTTGATACATACATGCGCTTGATTGACTAACGCAACGATACACAAGAGACCACATTAACATAGTCCAGCGATACAAAAGCATGGGAGGAATGTAGCAGTGCATAATATAAGCCTACGTAACATGGCAATATAAGTAGGATACGGGGGCATGTGTTCCAATTTAATAATACTAAATGAGACACGCATATATCAAGATATTACTTCGATAACATGGTCACAGATGGAACTACTAATTTAATCAAGCAAGGCCAAGGGAAACACTAACTAAAATGCCGAGGAGATCATCTTACGGGGCATTCGTACAAAGAGGAGCTTACCACACTATCATGGACCTAATTCAGGGAAAGCAACATTCATATAGACCCATATCATGCCCTTCATGTTTCTAACCAATCAGTAGTATGATCATTACAACAGGTCAATTAGACACGCGAACCAAACATAATCATGAAAGAAAGCGAGGTGCAACACGAGACCTAAACAATGTGACTAGCATGGATACGGAATGTTATACAATCATGAATTTACATTAAGGATCATATAAGGCATGGTGACATCAAGTTGTAGCACGTATCAAATAAGGAACTTGCTTCATCAGGGTATCAAAATTTAACGATCACACTATCATGAACCTAGTAGAGTAAAATCATGCAGATTCATTTCATGCAGCTCACACATCCATTCAATCCTACGATCAATAGGCCAAGTAAACATGCTATGACAACATATAATCATGGTAGAAGCCAAGACATAACACAAGACCTAAGCAAGGTAACCAATCATAGATGCAACAACATGAGTAGCTTTTACCAATGGTCATTCACAGGGTACATGCCAAAGATTACAAAATTATGTCATGCAATTCAGAGAGAGTCACAATTACAACCGTACAGAGATCCCTAAGGGCAACCATTGACTTTTCCCAACCGACTCATCACCCCTATTTCCCGTGGAACTTTGGTACGACTCTTTGTGGTAAGAAAATAAAGGTTGATCATCATATGAATCAAGAAAGACAACCCAATGACACCTTACTTTTGACTCAAAATGCCATCAAGAACCACCTTCCAATACTCACTCAGAGAACCTTCATATCTATATATGATTCCGACACAATGGGTTTACCATCCCAATTCCCCGTGGGAGACACTGACATCCGGGAGAAAGACTCGATAGCACCGTCAATGGGTTAACAAACATAGTGAAAGGGGCTATTTCACACAAGCTGGGTTTGACAATGTAGAAGTAGAGGCACTCCCACTATCCCGTTTGCACATATCAGTCAATACACAACTCATTGTTAGGCATACTAAATCAGATCTCAAGCATAGCAAGCACTCAGCACAGAATTAGTTAATAACACTCATAATGATCTCCTTGCAGTCTTCCAGACCCATCTGTAAAGAACAAGCTAATATTTTGCCTACCCATTCCCAACTACATCCAATAGGGATGGTCTAACGCCTTTCTACCCACTCGGTCCCTCTTTAGTCGGTCTCCTCTTTTATAACAAGCCAAGTTCGTTACTTAGTCCAATTTTGGTTAGACATCTTAAGTTCATTTTGCCCCTTTAAATCATTTTTAAAAGTCCTTGAAATTTGTGGGCGATTTTCAAAACATACACTCGACCCTTTTGTACCCGAATTGCAGAACAACCTCGGCTCTGATACCATCTTTGTAACGGCCCAAAATTATGATTTTCGGGTTACGTTTCAAGGGATAAAACCCCTTGTTCGGATCTTGCAATCCAGGTACGGGTCGAGGTTTCAAACTCATTTTAAGATTAGTAGAAAGAGGGATTTCAAACCCTAAAAACCTCGAAGGGCCGCTGGGTACCCTTAACTTGTCCTAAGACTATGTCGTAGAATCCATTTCAAACGAAAGTAAAGCGGAAGTAAAGTAAAGATACAAGTGCCACGGCAGAGCCGGTCAAAACCAAATTATGAGTGGGTAATTACCATTTTACTAAGTTAGGATATTAGCCAGATTTTTCAATTCGCCAAAAGGAACCTCGTCATATAGACATCGAGCACTCAAAATCTACAGAAAATGCCTTTAAAAAAAAGAACGGGGAAAGGAGTCAGATCGAGCCACTCATGCGGGACCGGCAGTCCTCACTGAGGCCACATAGTATGTGCTATACCTAATAAAGATGCTCTAATGCAGTACGAAAGTCAAACACACTAGCATGCTCCTAATTATAATAATGTGTAAAAATACTGTAAAGGGCCCAAGACAATGCCAAGTGGCATATCCCTCTCCTACCTCCACCCCCTTCCGATACGGCGGAGACTGGCCAGCTCGTGAATGGATTCCATCATAATCGGGCGGCACGCATGCCTAACCTGCTCACAATAAAGCCCGCAGGCATCTCATAATATAAGGAAGTTCATGACTCGATTGACTCAGGGTACCCGATGAGGCTGGGCTACCCTATGACCCTAGCAAAGACTCTAGGACTATCACAGATAATGACCATTCTGTTTCAAACGCAATAAGTATGCAGATGCTCATTCAATTGGTGCAATCTAAACAGGATACTACATGGCATGCTTTTATGCATATGCAACACCTAACATCAAATGCAACAACAGGCATGAATGTCAAACCTGAGTAAGCCCCCTAGGGAACTTACCTGAAGATGCAGAACATCAAAATAACGCAAGCAAGGGCCCAAGTGCAAGTCCAAAGCAATCCAAAAGCAATACACACCTATCATCAAGCCATGTCCATAAGCTACTGAACCAACATTATCACACACACGAACCCGAGTTCTCAATATCCTTAAAACCAATCGACGGTAAAACTATTTTTCAAAACCTTTCCGATACGATCAACATCAACTAAAATCATTCTTCAAATCAAACTCAATGATAAAATCGTACTTAGCCAAATCTCGCCATTAAACATTTAAACCGTAAAACCAATACCTCAAAATCATATTATATAATTAATTCCGGCATTTTGGTTTCCAAGACAACAATTCCTTTAAGAGGTAATTCCGGAAAACTTAAAAACCCCTCTTAAATAAGTTTCCAAGTAATACTTAACCAAAATGCAATACCATAGTTAAATCTTCTTTTCAATTCATATTAATAAACTAAAGCCAATAAATCATCTTAAAATTCTTAAATCACCTATTGAACATCGTAAAATACGTATACCAACTAATATCACTTTCAAAATAAGTTCATAGTTTATAAAATTTCAGAATTCATTTTCCCGAAATCCGACTAATTTGGTAGTAACTATAATTCATATCACATAACCATAATATATAATATAGCCTAAAACCAATAATATACAATAGCAATAACTCACAAAACTCAATTCTCAATTCTGAAAAAAACAGATAATGGAACTCAGCCCAACATCCCATTCTCACATCAACCCGGCCAAAGAAGGAAAACAGGCCCAATTCTTACACTTACCCACCCGAGCCCAAGACTCGGCCCAACTCTTTTAAAATCTCATTCCCTTCTATTTACAAAACCAAACCGGTTTTCGTCTTTTAAAACACAAACCGGACTGGAATTTAAAAGAAAACAGAAGACCAAGCCGTGGCCACTGTTCATCGTCTTCGGCGGAGTAGCTGAGCGAAATTCAGAGAAAAGAAGGGAGAGAGGAAGGAGCTGCCAGCGATGGCCATTCTCCGATGACTCGAGCCCGACATCAATCACAAGGAATCGACAAGAAAGGGGGAAAAAGAGGGATCCTCACCGAGGGTCTCGAAAGTTCGCCGGAGACGGAGGCGTCGAGCTCGACTAGGCTCGCCAGAGGCGGAATCGGAGCTTTCGTGACCTAGGACGGAGGTGGAGGGTCAAAAGGTGAAACCTTGCGACATTGGAGAGCAAAAGGAAAGAGGAGGAACCTCACCGAGGGCTAGAATCTCGCCGGAAAAGCTCGATCGGTTCGGTTGAAGGCGGCTTCACGTCGTCTTGGCCTGGGGAGAGAGGGAATTGAATAAAGGTCCGCCTTTACCGGGTAATTGGTTTGGAAATTAAAGAAGGAGCCTTACCGCCCCGCTTGAATGAAGAACAGAGGAAGGAGGAAGAGGGTGGCGGCTCGGCGGCGCCGGCTGCTCCTTGGCGGCTCCTGAGTTCGGCTCGGCGTCGTCTACGCCGGAGGATATGGTGGTCGATGCTGCTGTTGCTGGCGTGAAACAGATAGGGGAGGGGAATGATGATGTCGACAGTGGGCGGAAACCAGGAGAAGTGGTGGTGCTCAGGAGGACAGAGGAGGCGCCTCGGAGGCGCTCGATGAGAGCTCATGGGTGGAGACGTTGGCTGCGTTGGAGCTGTTGGGAAGAGGACTGAGTGATGATGCTGATTTCCTTCTTGAAGAGAACATAGGGGAGAGAAAAAGGGGAGTTTTGAAGGCAAAAGAAATGAGGAGGAGAGGTTGTCTTTGTTTTCCTCCTGGGCAAAGAACATAAAAGGGAGGAGGTGGGTTTACACAGAGAGTAATTGGAAGAGAGAGGGGATTGCTTTTTGTGGGTTTGTGAGTTTTCTGATTGCAGGCAATATGTAGAGGGAAAAGTGTTGAATTGGCACAGAACAACAAATCTGGCCAGCTGCACACAGAACCAAATTTACCCCAACACCATTCCATCCCTTATCTAAAACCCTCCCAAAATAACTAAAATTTTAAGTTGAAATAATAGCTTTTGAATGTCAATAAGTAATAGTATTCGTAAAAGATTGTACGAGACACGGTATAAGAAGACGAGATAAATTCATAAAACGCGCAAAAACATATGGAATTATCGGACTTTAAAATAAAATTTTGCCGGGGTTTTTTCGAAAAGAGTTAGAATGAAATTATTTTGATTGAGGACGGAACTTCTGAAAATGTCCGAATCTTAGAAATCGAGATTATTATAAATTATTATTTTAATAATTTAATATTCTAAAATTTCCCGATCTTTACAGTCTTTAAACACTACTTTTGCCCCATTTGATATTATTCATAGTGATATTTGGACATCTCCTGTGCCTAGCAAGGAGGGTCATAAGTATTACCTTTTTTTTCTGGATGATTACACACAATTCTTATGGGTTTTCCCTTTGCACTTTAAATCTCAAGTGTTTCCTATCTTTTCCAAATTCCATGCTTACATCAAAACACAATTTCACACCTCTATCAAGTGTTTCCAATGTGACAATGGCCACGAATTTGACAACAGAGACTTTCACACTTTCTTCAACACCAATGGGATCTCCTATCGCTTGTCTTGCCCCTATACCTCCCAACAGAATGGCAAGGCCGAACGAATAATCAAAACCATCACCAATATGATGTGCTCTCTCCTCTTCCACGCATCCATTCCCCTTCTCTATTGGCCTTACGCCTTAGCCACCACCTGCTACCTCCTAAATATTCTCCCTTCCACCACCCTCCACCATCGTTCACCAATTTAGGCACTTTATTGCACTTTGCCCAGGTATGATCACCTTCGTACCTTTGGCCTTTGGGTGCTTGTGCTTCCCAAATCAGTCATCCACCACCCCACACAAACTTCACCCACGCTCCACTCCTTGTGTCTTTCTTTGTTATCCATCTGATCATCGTGGTTACCTCTGCCTCGATATCAAGACCCACAAGATCATTCTATCTCGTCATGTCACCTTTGATGAATCGTGATTCCCCTTTGCATCTCCCACACCTCCTGTGTCTCAGTCAGAGTCAGAGTCATCGTTCCTTCACTTTTTTCTTCCCCAGAGCTCTCCCGGTGCTCCTCCCTCTCCCCCTCCACCACCACTACCATCCCCTACCACCTGACCACACACCCGCAGCGTCTCCGGTGTCTTCCGACCCCGTCAGATCGTCTCCATGAACACCACACATCGCCCCGCCTTCCAAAACCATACATCCGCCACGCCATCCCCTCCCCAAGAAGTGATGTCGCGGCTGCAACACGATGCTGCAGCCGCAACCAATCAAATTCCCATAGCCCACCCTTTGTCTAACCTACTGGCGGCGGCCGCAGCATCATGACGCGGTCGCGGCCAATCAACTTGTTGCGGGCTTGCAGCGCCCGCAGCCTTCCCCGCCGCCGCCTCCACCCCTCATGCATCCGTCTTTTTCGACTCCCAATCCCCCCTGCCTCTACCCCAACCTCCCTTTCCCCCATTCCCACCTCCCACAAAACAACCCTCCTCGACCCGAATTGGCAAGTGGCTATGCTCGATGAATACATGGCCCTTACAAAGAATGGTACTTGAGTTCTTGTCCCTTGCCCTCCTGAGGCGAACGTTATCAGCTGTGTGTGGCTCTCCCATCACAAGTTCCGCTCTGATGGGACGTTGGAGTGCTACAAAGCCCATCTTGTGGTCAACGGTCGCTCTCAACATGAATGTATTGATTGTGATGAGACGTTCAGCCCCGTGGTCAAGCCTGCCACTATCCGAGTGGTATTGAGTTTAGCTTTGTCGCGCAATTGGGCTATCCATCAGTTAGATGTCAAAAACGCTTTTCTGCATGACCATCTGAATGAGACAGTCTACATGTTTCAACCGCCGGGGTTTGCTGATGTTGATCGTCCCAAGCACGTCTGTCTCCTGAAGCGCTCTCTGTATGGTCTGAAAGAGGCTCCGCGGGCTTGGTTCCAGCGCTTTGCTTCTCATTTGTTATGCTTGGGTTTCGTTGGCAGCCGTTCGGATACATCTCTGTTCATATATCGCAGAGGCTCAGACATGGCCTTCCTGTTACTATATATCGACGACATCATTCTCACCGCCTCTTCTGATGCTCTTCGGATGTCTATTATTTCACAGTTGAGTGCGGAGTTCGCCATGTCCGATCTGGGTCAGTTGTCCTACTTCTTGGGAGTTGTTGTTCAGCGTCATGCGTCTAGCCTGTTTCTCTCTCAGAGTAAGTATGTTGCTGAGATTGTTGCTCGGGCCAAGATGGGTAACTGTAATCCTGTCGCCACCCCTGTCGATACATCCAACAAGCTCAGTGCTCATTCAGGTTCTTTGGTTGATGACCCGACGTTGTACAGGAGCCTCGCTGGTGCACTTCAATATCTTACCTTCACTAGGCCTGATATTAGTTACGTCGTTCAGCAGATCTGCTTGTTCATGCATGCACCCAGGAAACCCCACTTTCAGGCCTTGAAGCGGATCATTCGGTACATCAGCGGCACCCTTGAGCTAGGCACCACGATCACTCATTCCTCCAAGCTTGACCTTGTTGCTTACACTAATGCGGATTGAGGTGGTTATCCTGACACACGTCGCTCCACGTCTGGTTATTGTGTCTTCCTCAACAACACCCTTGTGTCGTGGTCAGCAAAGCGTCAGTCTGTCGTGTGTCGCTCCAGCGCTGAGGCAGAGTACAGAGGTGTTGCCAACGTTGTCTCCGAGTGCTCTTGGCTCCGCAATCTCCTTCTTGAGCTCTGTTGCCCTCTTCAGAAGGCCACTTTGGTCAACACTAACAACATCTCCGCCGTCTATCTGGCTAGCAACCCAGTCCAGCATCAACGCACGAAGCACATTGAGCCCGATCTCCACTTCGTCCGGGACAAGGTTGCCATTGGACATGTCCGCGTTCTACATGTCCCGTCCTCCTATCAGTACGCTGATATATTCACCAAGGGTTTACCTCGACAGTTGTTCATTGATTTTCGGTCCAGTCTCACTGTACGGGCCCCTCCAGTTTCGACTGCGGGGGTTTGATAGATTACATAGGTCTTATATTGTATAGTGGGCCCAAAGGCCCAAAAGGCTCAATACCTTTGTAACCTATATATATGTTTATCGATGAATGAAAACCCTCAAGGAGGACATTACAATCACTTTCATGATCTTACACGCTGGATCTTGTTCCTCATTGTTGAATCATTGAGTTTGGTTTAGTTGTATTGTCCCTCAAATAAAATTTAATATTGTTTTAGTAGAAGCATTTGTCTCAAATTAACCTGAAGAGTAATTGGTATTTACTTATCATGTTTGACTGATGTTTTTTAATGTTGCAATGGTGTTCTAAAAAGTGCTAGGCGGATTCTAGGTGATGAGGGACCGTCTAGCGCTTAGGCGGTCAAGGCGGTCGTCTAGACATGCCTAAGCGCCCACCTAACTCTAGGCTGGAGGGGGTCACCTAGCGCCTAGACGGGGTCTAGGCAGCTCCTAGACGGGATTTTTAGAACAATGTGTTTATTGTTTGAATAAATACATCGAGAGATATGTGCACATATCCAAGTAAACATCTTTTTATCTGCAATCTCTTTTATCCCAGGTATGAACTTAATTAGATGATCCAAAAATATAATATGTTAATTCATTGATACTTGGGAATAACAATTTGAACAAAATCAACTCAATTCAATGGAGTAAACTAGATCAAAATCGATTGAAAACAAGCTGGGAGAAAACCCCTTTGATTCAAGAACAAATTGGTTTGTTACATTGAAAAGCTCAACTCCCGCCAAAGCCACTTGCTGGCATTTTATTCTGTTTCAACTAACTACCAAAATTGAAATGACCAAAATACCCCTCCAGTGCCTTAGTGATCAACCGAGACCAAGTTTGGTTGTAGTGATGTGTGTTGTGTCATTGCACCTCATGAACCATGAACCACATCACCTAGTATATACTCTCATAAACAAGAATACAAATAAGGGGGTAACAAATTCAGGAATGTAGAAAAGTTTCAGGAAAGAAAATTAGAAGGTTAATCTCTTCGTTTCCTTAGTAGCCGTATTTAGACTTCTCCGCCTCGGGGGATGTCTTGTAAACTGGAGAAGGAGTGTAAACTGGTGCCTTGTAAACTTGTAGACCGGTGATGGAGTGTAAACGGGTGTCTTGTAAACGGGCGATGGTTTGTAGGCAGGCTTAATTCTTGTAGTATGGCTTAGGAGTATAGATTGGCTTGTGGTATTCAGATGGAGTATAAACGGGTTTCTTGTAGTACACTAGGGATGGGGTGTACACTGGAGATTTGTAGTAAACTGGCGATGGGGTGTACACGGGTGACTTGTAGTACACGGGTGAAGGGGTGTACACGGGTTTCTTGTAGTACACGGGGGAAGGGGTGTACACGGGTTTCTTGTAGTAGACAGGTGAAGGGGTGTAGACGGGCTTCTTGTAGTATACGGGAGAAGGGGTGTACACGGGCTTCTTGTAGTACACCGGGGAAGGAGTATAGACGGGAGATGATTTGTAAACCGGATCTGCAGAAGAATCTGATCTCTCTTCAAGTCTTGGATAAAAAGGGCTATGATAACTTCTTTGGAAGTAAGAAGTGGAAACTCAGGAAAGGGTCAATGGTGATCGCTAGAGGTGATTTGAGCGGCACATTGTACAGGAGTCTGATGGAAGAAATCAGAGAAGCTGTGACAGAGGTTCATGGTGATGCTTCGCTTGATTTGGTGCAAGGGCTTACAGGATGCTTGAGTGGAAAGGGGCTGCAGAATCAGAAGAGAAAGTCTCTCGTTTCTTTTGCTAATAAGGAGACCTTGAGCACTTGTGATTTGTCTGGATTGCAGACAAGATTTAGCGGAACTTCTGAGACGTCAGAAGAGGTTAGCACAAGTGTTGAGTTTGCTTCAAAGGATTGTGCTGATGGGATAGCCGTGTCAGTGGGGAGTTCATCAGGTGCTATGACTGGTGGCAGATCTGAGCACGTCAAGCTAGCGCGGATAGAAGAAAATGTCAGAGGGTCATAGAAAGGAGGTCATGCATTCACCTAGTGTTCTACCTCGGAGTACCAGAGAGTTACGGAGGAGGGGGGGCTAGTGGGTGATGGTGACATCTAGCGAGCATAAGTTCCGCGTCTCGAGAGTGAGATGGGACTTGGATGCAGGCGAGGCCAGGACGAGCAGGAACGTCTTTCCCTTGGGCTAGAAGGGAGATTATTGGGCCTATGGCCCATTTGGGTCCAGCCCAAGTGTGGCTCCATTTGTGATATAAAAGGCATGATTTGCCTTTTGTTTTGGTGATACAAGTGAAGCTCCAAGGTTAGTGCCGCCACTAGGGTAAAAGGAGAGAAAGAAAAGAGAGATGAGGGAGAAAGGAGAGGAAAGATAGGAGATTTGAGCGAGTGTTTCGTCTCCTAATCTGGTGATCCGTCTTCTTTCTTCGGCAAGTCAACAACGGGTGTTTGTTGATAGGTATTTTCTCCTCCTTGGAAATCTAATCTGATTACAAGTGTTTAGTTAGGTTTTGGAGATGAATCCTTTCTAGATCGGGTTGTATTTAGATTGGTGTTTGAGATCTCCATGTTTGTTTATCTCGGTTTGAGACTGGATTGTTAAACACTTGTATTGACCTATTGATTAGTGGATCGGTTGCTCTGGTGGGTGGAAGGTGGATTTTTTAATTCTCTGGTTAGAGATGGTTTTTCCCACATAAATCTTGTGTCAATATTTGTGCTTTTATCTGTGTTTGTGGTTGCTTGGTTGTTTGATTTCCGGAATGGATATTATCGGTTGGTCGTTGGTTTGCTGACTGGTTGTTGTTGATTCTCTTATTGCCCAAATTCGCTTCTAGGTGCGGCTGGAAAGTGGTTTCTAGCCCAACAGTATCTATACATCTCATAAGAGGGAATGAATATGTAACTAACTTCCTCCCTCTTTGTGCAATAAACAACCAACTAACAAACTTGTATGACGTTATCACCACATAATTACCAACACTAAGTTACAGAGCGCAATAGGATAACAAACTTTCTTTCAACTGCCATCTCCTTCCTCCCCGGATCAAACAACTAGTTGCTATTATATGAGCCGAGTAGCTCGAGCTCGAGCTTGACTCGATAAAAGCTCGACTCGAGATCATTCATTTTCTAAACAAGTTGAATATGAGCATATTTTTAAGCTCGGTGCAAAGCTCCAGCTCGAACAACTCGGAATTTGTGAAATTTCTAAAATTTCTTAAAGTTACTGTGTTTTGAGCAAGTTGGTTTGCTTAATGCTCGAAAAAAGCTCGGCTCTAGTTCGTTCATTTTCTAAACAAGCCGAGTATATGCACATTAATTTTTAAGCTCGAGTTCAAATTTAAGCTCGGCTCGTTTCTAAACGAGCTGAATATGAACAAGCGGTATTCGGCTTGTTCGACTCAAATAACAGCTAGCCCTAATCATGTTGAATTGATTGCTTGCTTAGATCTCTCTAATGTACCAAGATAAAGAGAAATTTAATCAGGTGAAATGCTTAATTTCTTTCTTACGTGTTAGTTGAAATTAATTGCTTAAATCTAATGTGTTATACCACATGACAACACAAAAATGTTATCTTTGTTACTGAATGTTATTACAGCAGTAATTTTAGAGCATGACAGCAACAATTTTACAGCTGCAGGGTATATTTCATTTCTGATTTTAACAGCTACAATTTTACAGCAGCAACTTTGTACATTTCTGATTTTTACAACAGTAATAGCAATTTTACAGCAGCAATTCTGTTCATTTCTGATTTCTACAGCAGCAACTTAAATTTCGAATCCATTGAATGCCGAAGCGATTGAACTAAGTCATTTGCCGAATCTATTCACAAACTTGTTATCCAATATATTACCACTCAAAACAAACAGAAATTCAGAATCTATTCATAAACTTGTTGTCCAATACTCAAACCCCTTATTCGAATGAGATAAATTCAGAATTACACTCAAAACATTGACATATTAACATGACAACTAATGCTATGTTTCTTAATGTTGCATCGGATCATTTTTATTGTTTGAATATATACATCGAGAGATATATGTGCGTCCATGTAAAATCCTTTTATCTGCAATCTCTTTTATCCCAACTCATGATCACCATTGATTTAAGCTCCTCCAATTTTTTTTCCTCATGGATTCATTTGATATATAGCTATAGCCTCACTCCTCAAAGATCTTAAAAATTAGTTATTCCGTTATTAATATCGGCCGGTTGATAAAGAAAAGGCATGTAATACAACAAAAGAACAAAAAAAGGCGCAGGTATGAACTTAGATGATCCAAAAATATAATATGTTAATTCATTGATACTTGGGTATAACAATAGTACAAATAAATGAGGAACAAATTCAGCAATGTAGAAAATTTTCAGGCAAAAAATTGATTCACGGATCAAAGAAAATTAAAGGTTATAATCTCTTCGTTTCCTTAGTAGCCGTATTGAGGTTTCTCCACCTTGTAAACGGGTGATGGGGTGTAAATTGGTGCCTTGTAAACCGGGGATGGAGAGTAAACAGGTGCCTTGTAAACCGGGGATGGAGAGTAAACAGGTGCCTTGTAGACCGGTGATGGAGTGTAAACAGGTGTCTTGTAGACGGGTGATGGTGTGTAGGTAGGCTTCTTGTAGTATGGCTTAGGAGTGTAGGTTGGTTTGTGGTATTCAGATGGAGTGTAAACAGGTTTCTTGTAGTACACTGGGGATGGGCTGTAAACGGGCTTCTCGTAGTACACTGGGGATGGGGTGTACACGGGTGACTTGTAGTACACGGGTGAAGGGGTGTACACCGGCTTCTTGTAGTACACAGGAGAAGGGGTGTACACGGGTGACTTGTAGTACACAGGCGAAGGAGTGTAGACGGGCTTCTTGTAGTATACGGGAGATGGGGTGTAGATGGGCTTCTTGTAGTACACTGGAGAAGAAGTGTACACCGGTTTCTTGTAATAAACCGGTGAAGGTGTTTAAACAGGTGAAGGAGTGTACATAGCTGGCTTCTTGTAGTACACTGGGGAAGGAGTATAGACGGGAGATGATTTGTAAACCGGGGAAGGAGAACTGTATCCGTAATAATCAGCAGATGCGATAACCGCAAGAGCTAAGAAAAGCAAAGCGGGCAAGAGGGAGGAGCTCTTGAAAGCCATATTGGATGTTTAGACAATATAGCTTGCAAGAGGAGGAGGAGTTGATGAGATGTAGAATGCATCATTTGTTGGCCTTTTTATAGTTGTTCTTGAATTAAGGTTCAGCAACGTTATGAATAAGTCCTTTTTAGGGCACTTAATTGGCAGCACGTCAGGCACGTCTTGTAGAGTTGAGAGGAACCTTTAATCCAACGTGTGTGCTTGTTTGTTAGACCATTTCTTCATTGCAAAGTTGCATTATTAATTTAAGTTAATTGCGTCCTCTTCTAAGCAAGCTTTAAACACCTAAAATGTGCAGTTTGAAGATGTGATTAAGCCTGTTTAACAAACCAAAGATTAATCTAGCTTATGATTATAATCTAGATGAAATTTTTGATGAAGTTTTAGAGATATATCAAAATTTTAGCCTTTGTAGATAGATTAAGAGAGGAAATTTGTTTTAAAATCGCGAAAATCATTTGATCACACCGCTTTAAAAACTCTAATAAGCATGTGCCAAACATACCGTAGCTAACTAATTAACCAAAAGCCTTAATGAAATGTTCAACTTCGATCAACACTATAGGGTATGATCATATATGCATCTTCTTCAAGGCAGCAAAATAGTATTGCTTCCCATTCGTATATGCGAAATTGTGCCTCTCTAGGAGCCTTTATGTTACATATGTAACAAGTGGCTTAATCGGACCCTGTCTAGCCTTGGAATGTTGTTCATTTGCTCTTTTTGTGATATGTTATGTGGTTTTGTGTTAAGTTTTGGAAGAAAGTTTAGTCATGCGGCCCTATTGATCGATCATGAAGGTCGTGGCAGTGTTTAGGGTCTCCGAAGATCCCTCATCTAGGTGGGGGAAACGTCGTGTGGTCCCCACTTCCCTTGGAGTCGTCTCTTCCATCGTCGTGAGTTTCTGCTATATGTCTTCCGACGGTGAGACGTGTTAGCTTCCGCTATCCCATATTCTCACTATTCACAAACCGTTCTTAGGCCTTCCACATCGAGCTTAATTATATGCTGCCACTACAAAAAAAATTGTTTTTGCTACCCAACTTAGAAACAGCAAGAATTTCACGTCACAAATACAGGGTTTTTGCAACGGCAGTAACATATAGGCGTAGCCATCTTTACCTTTTAAGACGGCTAGATGTTTGCCGTCACTAATATCTAAAAGGCCCAATACATATCCTTTTAAAAAAACTCATTTTTTGATTGAAACCCTAGGCGTTGCCCATCTCTTCCGCAGTTCCGCCACTTCTCTTTCTTTCACTTTTCCTTCCTCTAGATCTACTGATTGTTCTCTTCATGCCTTCCTTCCAAAACTCTACCCCCTTCACATCCATTCTCTTCCTCACCATCAGATCCGCAGGAGCTTCGTCATCGTCGCACACCTTGCCACCAACATCGCAAATTTCCTCTTCTCCACAAGCCATGTCTGGGACCACAGGGACGCCCCATATCTTGTAGGTTGAAGCCCTCACTTTGCTCGCTCCTCCTCGCTAAAACGCCGGATCTAGGCCGGGCTTGCACCTCCTCTCCTGCCACACCCACTGTCGCCGATTCGATTTCGTTTTCAGACCGGTTAGTCATTCATTTGCCTCTCTTGTCGATTTCAAAGTCCTTGAAGAGATTCAAGAATCTCAGCCTCCCTCTCTTCTTTATCAGCGCAATTGTGTTTGGGGTTTGACGCCAACACCTCGCCTACGTCGAGCCTTATTCAAGCCATCTCAGAGATGCGGTGAACCATCTTCATCTCCTTGATGTATAACCGAGATTTTAGTAAGTTCTCAAAACCCTAAAACTCTAAAACGGTCAATGTTTATATTAGTTGGGGAATTTTTGTGTGTTTGATTAGTTTAGGTATTCACTGTCAACCTCAACTCATATATGTGAAATTATTTGATTGAAGACTGAAATTTGAAGACTGTGAAAGGCTAAGAAAACTTGTTCAAAATGGATAAAGGCTAAGATATATATCCTGCATTGTAGATGTAAAATTAGTTGAATACTTGAATGTTGTGGCAATACTATATATATAAAACCCGATCTGTTTGGGGAATTTGCTAGGCAAGCATGGAATAAACTGGGTGCTATGCCTCCTGAAGATGCAATGCAGAAGTATATTGAAATTGTCACCGATCTCTTCCCTGCTTGTCTTAGCGGTGTCTCTAATGTGAGATCTTGATTTTTTACCTTTTAAACTTGCTAAATCCTTCTATCTATTTGAAATCGTAAGATTTTTTTTTTGTGTTACTTGCCTGACTTCTGAGTATATGTAAACAGAAAAACAAGGATAGGGATTCTAATACACATAATGCGGCATCTAAGGGACCTGTTTTTAGCACTTTCGTTCACGAGGAGGAATCTAGAAATGAGTTGTAAGCCCAGTTTAGTTGATTACAACATGTTTTTCCTTTTTTTTTTAGTATTTTGATTCACAATTTGTGAGTTTAATGGATGGTGGAGCTCCGTTATGGAAAATAGATAATGTTGTGGTCTTTTAATTTTTGTTTGATGTTGCATCTTTTTATTTATTTATCGTGGTTTCATATGTACAATTTCTAGTTGCTTGAATTCTCGCATGATTAGTTTTTGTCAAATATGATACTTTATCAAAGTAGTTGCAGGCAATTCTTTTAAATCAACTTGAAGTTCTCGTAGATATGGACTGAGAATTTTTATGTTGGGTGATGATAGGTCATATAACTGTTCCAAATAAATTTTTATTGAAGAAAAGATCATACACAAAGGTATGGTGCAAGGGACCTCCAAAAAAGATCAGGAACGGAGATATTTTACCAATTTCTTAGGAGAATTTAGTAAGTTTGCGCATCCAAAAATTACCCATAAACTATTCTTTCCAACAAAAATATATTTTCAGTTTTCACAGGGGAATTCTGTGCTGTGATAGTTCACCTATCTGATAGTTTCTTCCCTGTGTTGCTCTTGTTGAAGCCTACTGTTTATGTGAATACTTTGAAGTGATATCCCCATTAGGCCCGTTATACACTTCCGCGTTAACAAACCTGCTAGACAGGAGGAAGATTATGTGACCTACTTTATCAAATTTTCCTAATCGCTTCCATCTTACTTTTATCATTTTAATTCCTTATGCCTTTTTTTTCTGCATTATACTTCTAATCAGAAACCTTCTATTTCAGAATTTTATGTTGTATGTTGACATAAGTTTCTATCATATACATGACCTCATCTTGGCACATTAGTTTTGATAATTAGAAAGTTTAAACATTCATGTGATTCACCTTGTTGAGGTGAGAATTTGTGCTATGAAACATGACATTTGCTTCCTCTACCATTAATAATAATGTGATATCTGTTTGTAAGATTGTGATAATTCGTATAAATTGCATCTTAAAAAGAACGCATCTTAAAAAGAACGTTCTATGAGTCAAAGCTCTACAAGCTTCTACAAGGAGGAAGTAATGAATCTCTCATTTTTATTCTTTAATCTATTTCTTCTTTGTCGCTACTTTTCATTTGCACTTATTTGCTCAGACATTGTATTCCTATTTATTTTTCCTTGCTGGCAGCTGGTCTCCCAAATGCAAAATGGTTTGGTGTTGAAGGGGACTATAATGTCCTAGTAATGGATTTACTTGGTCCTAGTTTGGAAGATTTGTTCAACTTTTGCAGCAAGAAGCTGTCTCTTAAAACTGTCCTTATGCTTGCGGATCAGATGGTATGCTTTTATTCATTTATACTGGCAAAAGTTGTGGTGCTTTGTGTTTTATTTAAGATCTTCCTTGTCAAATAATTAGTTATAGTCTTGAATGCAGATCAACAGAGTTGAATTTGTCCATGGCAAGTTGTTCTTGCATCGTGATATTAAACCGGATAATTTCCTTATGGGTTTAGGGCGTCGTGCAAATCAGGTTGGCAAGACATGATTTCCCCAGAGTCTTCTCCTCGCATGCTCTAATGTGGCTATGTAATTGTCTTTGTAGGTCTATATTATTGACTTTGGTTTGGCTAAGAAGTACGGAGATAGTGTAACACACCAGCATATTCCTTACAAGTTAATCAACCTTTGAATAAAGTTGTGTCTTTCTATGTTATTTATATTCAAATGTTTCTTTTGAATTTTTGCCTTCAGGAGTTATTTCTATTGTTTCTTCAATTCAGTTGACCTGCACATTTTTTTCTTGCTGAGAATTTTTTAGGTGTCTTATGTTGGCCTTCTTTCTTTTTATGATACATGTGTTGAACACTAAGCAAAAACACATGCATATTATTCTTTAGTCAGATTTTCTGTTACAGATTTTAGTTTTACATATTTTCTGTTATGGATTTTAGTTTTACATATTTTAGATTTTAGTTTATGACTGTTTCAGTTTTAGATTTAATACATATTTTAGATTTTAGTTTATGACTATTTCAGTTTTAGATTTAATACATATTTTAGACTTTAGTTTATGACAGTTTCAGTTTTAGATTTTAGTTTATGACAATTTCAGAATTCAATTTATGAGGATAAAGTATGCATCAAACACCATAATCTACTGATATCTTTGTACCTTCCATACCACTCCTTAAGAAAGGCCCTTCGTAGACTTTTTTATTGGAATTGTGTTATTTTAGTTCGTACTAGATTAGTGCCCGCACAGTTGTGAGGATATTTTTTTATAGAATAATTTTATACATATGTAAAACATTTATATAAGTTAAAATGCAATTATTAAGGATACTTATCACTTTATCTAAATTCCTTTTAAAATTTAAATAAATTTCATATTAACACCCATTCAACTACTGATTTTCCTTTACTATAGTTGTATTAATTCAATAATATATTATAAATTCCAAAATCTATTATCTTTCACAACTAAACTAAAATGAAATAATTATTTTTATTCATAAATGTAATAAAGTAATTTATTACCTGACTTATTATTACCTATAGATTATACTACACACACATATAACCTTCATTGTTATCATTTAAATGAGAATAATTGATTAAAGTAAATATATAATCAAATTATAAAAAAGTAATTTATTAAATGGATCTAATCGTTATTTATATATTATCCCATGAATCAAAACTACAAAAGAAAAAAAGATTAAATGCTTTTATTGAAAAAATTAATTTAAAAGGAAAATCAATCGGTTAAGATTTAGAAAAAAAAAATTAATTAATTAATTACTTATTTAAAGAAGTAATTTATAATAAATAATAATTTATTTAAATATTAAAAAATATTTAATCGATTAACCAACAATCCTATATTAAAGGAGAAGTCGCCACATGTCGTATGCGACTTCTCCTTTAGTATTATACTATTGATTCTTGATTGGTTTTCTATTATGTATAGCATACATTAAGTGTTCATCACTTCTTTTAATTGGACTTGAATTATTTTAGTTCGTATTCTTGATTGGTTTTCTATTATATATAGCATACATTAAGTGTTCATCACTTGGAGTCAATTGGAGATGCAATACTCTTATTATCGGACGAGGAAGTGGACAGAAATTGGTGAAAAAGAATCACCTGGCGAGCTGGATATATTAGCAAGAAGCTTAAGCTTGGCACTTGATAATGTTTTTGGTAATCTGAACATCAAAAGTATGTTACATACTCTATGTTCTCGATTAATTTGAGGATTGGTCAATCTTTTGGTGTACAAAAGGTCTATTAGTCGGTTGAATGTAGTGTGGATTATGCACTTTTGTATATCGTAATGTAATGACAAATGATTCGGCTCGGTATTTATTTAGTTATTTCAATGTTGTTACAATGATTTAGCAAGTGAAAAGACACGTGTGTTAGCATATACCATCGCAAAAGGATATTTGGCAATAAAAAAAGTCGGGAAAAAGGGTGGGATTAATTTGCCACGGTAGGAGTCGTCGCAAAAAATGAAGAACCCTAATTTTGATGGGAAATGGTAGATTATTTTGCAACGGCACATGGCGTCGCAAAATTGCAGTCGCAAGCTCACCAGCCACATAGCTACGGCAATTATCTGTCGCTAATACTATTTGCTACCCTAGGGCTAGCGACCCCCTGTTTGCCGTCGCCTAGCCGTCGCCATTGCTTTTTTGCGACGGCAACCCTGCTTTTTGCGACGGTTTTCAGCCGTTTCTAAAATAATTTTTTTGTAGTGTGCCTTGTAGGGTTTTTGGTTTAGATTGTTTATTTGGTTTCTTGTTGTACGTATCATGACGGTCAGAGTCCGTCTGACGATTTTTGCCCTATCGATTTACCAGATAAACCATTGTCTGGTATTTCGAATCCTTACCTATATCAAAAAAAAAAAAAATGTAACAAGTGACTTGGCACATATGAAACCAACCATTGCCACTAGTCACCCAGTGCTAGTTTTATGCATTTTGTCGAAACCGCGGACATGGAAAATGTACAGGCACCATATCCTCTCAGCAAGGTCATCTTACATATATTGAGAAGGTAGGAAAGCAAGATAAGCCCAACAATAAAAGACAAGGCAAATGCTAAGTTACAGCGAAATCGAATGACAAACTTTCTTTCATCGTAGCCATCTCCTTCCTTCCCGGATCACATAAGTACACAACTACTAGCTACACTGAATACACAATAACACTTTTACTTTCTTTAATCCATCTCCTTCTACTTCCTTTCCCTTATCATTTGCTCGCTTTAGGGTGTTGGTCATCAATTCGTCGCTTGTTGTACTGCTCTGGGCCGGATCTTGTTCATCATTGTTGAATCATTGAGTTTGGTTTAGTTATATTGTCCCTCGATTAAGAGTTAATATTGTTTTAGTAGAAGCATCAGATCATGTTTATTGTTTGATCAATATATACATCGAGAGATATATGTGCATCCATGTAAAAATCCTTTTATCTGCAATCTCTTTTATCCCAATTCATGATCGCCATTCATTTTAAGCTCCTCCAAACAATAAATTCTCATTGATTCATTCGATAGTTAGCCTCACTACTAAGAGATCTTATTAATTAGTTATTCCGTTATTAATATCGGCCGGTTGATAGAGAAAAGGCATGCAATACAACAAAGGACAGACAAATGCTTAGGTATGAACTTAATTAGATGATCCAAAAAATATAATATGTTAATTCATTGATACTTGGGTATAACAAGATTACAAAAAATGAGTAACAAATTCAGCAATGTAGAAAAGTTTCAAGAAACAAATCGATTCGCTGATGGAAGAAAATTAAAAGTTTAATCATTTCCTTAGTAGCCGTATTTAGGCTTCTCCGCCTCGTAAACGGGTGATGCCTTGTAAACTGGAGAAGGAGTGTAAACTGGTGCCTTGTAAACTGGGGATGGTGAGTAAACAGGTGCTTTGTAGATCGGTGATGGAGTGTAAACGGGTGTCTTATAGATGGGTGATGGTTTGTAAGCAGGCTTCTTGTAGTATGGCTTAGGAGTGTAGATTGGCTTGTGGTATTCAGATGGAGTATAAATGGGTTTCTTGTAGTACACTGGGGATGGGGTGTACACTGGAGATTTGTAGTAAACTGGTGGTGGGGTGTACACCGGTGATGGGGTATACACGGGTGACTTGTAGTACACGGGCGAAGGGGTGTACACAGGCTTCTTGTAGTACACAGGAGAAGGGGTGTACACGGGTGACTTGTAGTACACAGGTGAAGGAGTGTAGACAGGCTTCTTGTAGTATACGGGAGAAGGGGTATACACAGGCTTCTCGTAGTACACTGGAGAAGGAGTGTACACCGGTTTCTTGTGATAAACTGGTGAAGGTGTGTAAATCGGCGAAGGAGTGTACACGGGCTTCTTGTAGTACACCGGGGAAGGAGTATAGACAGGAGATGATTTGTAAACCGGGGAAGGAGTATAGACGGGAGATGATTTGTAAACCGGAGAAGGAGAACTGTATTCGTAGTAATCAGCAGATGCGAAAACCGCAAGAGCCAAGAAAAGCAAAGCGGACACGAGGGAGGAGCTCTTGAAAGCCATATTGGATGTTTAGACAATACAGCTTACAAGAGGAGGAGGAGGAGTTGATGAGATGTAGAATGCATCATTTGTTGGGCTTTTTATAGTTGTTCTAAATGTTAAACAAATGTTATGAATAACTCCTTTTGAGGGCACTTTATTGACTGCACGTCTTATAGAGTAGAGAGGAACCTATAATCCAATGTGTGTGCTTGTCTGTTAGACCATTTCTTCCTTGCAAAAGTAGCATTGTTAATTTATTTGTTTATACTATCTCCGTTCATAAATAAGTGACGTTTGACTTTTTGACACCTTTTTTAAAGAGTTAAAAACTATATAAAATATAAAGTTTTTAATTAATTTTTTTATATATAATTTTATACATATGAGTTATAAGTTTAAAATTATTTTAAAAAATTAATAAAAAAGTTAATATTTTATATAGTTTTTAGCTCCTTAAAAAACGTGTCAAAAAGTCAAACGACACTTATTAATTAACAGAGGGAGTATAATGCCAGCATTTGTAATATATACATATCATATGCTTAATGAAGAGTTCCACTCTGATCTACACATTGGGATTACATGGTGGTAATCGGATGGGTCCAGTCGGGCTTGGGTTCTGTTATTCGTTTCGGGTTATTCGGGTAATGCCTAATAATTTGGTCATTTAGATGGGTCGAGTTCGGCTTTCGGTTGTATCGGGTTCGGTTATTCGGATTTCGGTTGTCTCGGGTTTCAGTTATTTCGGATTTCGGTTGTCTCATGTTTCGGTTATTTCGGGATTGGATTGTCTTAAGTTTTCATTATTTCAATATTCATTTTCAAAACTTTACTAGAATGAATCTTAGAATTCGGGTTATTCCACGTTTAGGTTATAACGGGTTCGGGTCTTAATAGGTTTCGGTTGAATCCGGTTCGGTTCATACGAATTTGGGTTAGTTTCGGTTATCAGTTATTCAGATTTCGGGTCCGAAATGGGTTGGGGCAGGTCGGTTTTCCAGTGACATACTTCACTATATTTTCGGATATTTGGGACAATCGGTTTCGGAATTACACTCAAAACATTGACATATTAACATGACAACTAATGCTATGTTTCTTAATGTTGCATCGGATCATTTTTATTGTTTGAATATATTCATCGAGAGATATATGTGCATCCATGTAAAATCCTTTTATCTGCAATCTCTTTAATCCCAACTCATGATCACCATTGATTTAAGCTCCTCCAATTTTTTTTCCTCATGGATTCATTTGATATATAGCTAGCCTCACTCCTCAGAGATCTTAAAAATTAGTTATTCCGTTATTAATATCGGCCGGTTGATAAAGAAAAGGCATGCAATACAACAAAAGAACAGAAAAAGGCGTAGATATGAACTTAGATGATCCAAAATTATAATATGTTAATTCATTGATACTTGGGTATAACAAGAGTACAAAAAGTCAAACGACACTTATTAATTAACAGAGGGAGTATAATGCCAGCATTTGTAATATATACATATCATATGCTTAATGAAGAGTTCCACTCTGATCTACACATTGGGATTACATGGTGGTAATCGGATGGGTCCAGTCGGGCTTGGGTTCTGTTATTCGTTTCGGGTTATTCGGGTAATGCCTAATAATTTGGTCATTTAGATGGGTCGAGTTCGGCTTTCGGTTGTATCGGGTTCGGTTATTCGGATTTCGGTTGTCTCGGGTTTCAGTTATTTCGGATTTCGGTTGTCTCATGTTTCGGTTATTTCGGGATTGGATTGTCTTAAGTTTTCATTATTTCAATATTCATTTTCAAAACTTTACTAGAATGAATCTTAGAATTCGGGTTATTCCACGTTTAGGTTATAACGGGTTCGGGTCTTAATAGGTTTCGGTTGAATCCGGTTCGGTTCATACGAATTTGGGTTAGTTTCGGTTATCAGTTATTCAGATTTCGGGTCCGAAATGGGTTGGGGCAGGTCGGTTTTCCAGTGACATACTTCACTATATTTTCGGATATTTGGGACAATCGGTTTCGGAATTACACTCAAAACATTGACATATTAACATGACAACTAATGCTATGTTTCTTAATGTTGCATCGGATCATTTTTATTGTTTGAATATATTCATCGAGAGATATATGTGCATCCATGTAAAATCCTTTTATCTGCAATCTCTTTTATCCCAACTCATGATCACCATTGATTTAAGCTCCTCCAATTTTTTTTCCTCATGGATTCATTTGATATATAGCTAGCCTCACTCCTCAGAGATCTTAAAAATTAGTTATTCCGTTATTAATATCGGCCGGTTGATAAAGAAAAGGCATGCAATACAACAAAAGAACAGAAAAAGGCGTAGATATGAACTTAGATGATCCAAAATTATAATATGTTAATTCATTGATACTTGGGTATAACAAGAGTACAAAAAGTCAAACGACACTTATTAATTAACAGAGGGAGTATAATGCCAGCATTTGTAATATATACATATCATATGCTTAATGAAGAGTTCCACTCTGATCTACACATTGGGATTACATGGTGGTAATCGGATGGGTCCAGTCGGGCATGGGTTCTGTTATTCGTTTCGGGTTATTCGGGTAATGCCTAATAATTTGGTCATTTAGATGGGTCGAGTTCGGCTTTCGGTTGTATCGGGTTCGATTATTCGGATTTCGGTTGTCTCGGGTTTCAGTTATTTCGGATTTCGGTTGTCTCATGTTTCGGTTATTTCGGGATTGGATTGTCTTAAGTTTTCATTATTTCAATATTCATTTTCAAAACTTTACTAGAATGAATCTTAGAATTCGGGTTATTCCACGTTTAGGTTATAACGGGTTCGGGTCTTAATAGGTTTCGGTTGAATCCGGTTCGGTTCATACGAATTTGGGTTAGTTTCGGTTATCAGTTATTCAGATTTCGGGTCCGAAATGGGTTGGGGCAGGTCGGTTTTCCAGTGACATACTTCACTATATTTTCGGATATTTGGGACAATCGGTTTCGGAATTACACTCAAAACATTGACATATTAACATGACAACTAATGCTATGTTTCTTAATGTTGCATCGGATCATTTTTATTGTTTGAATATATTCATCGAGAGATATATGTGCATCCATGTAAAATCCTTTTATCTGCAATCTCTTTAATCCCAACTCATGATCACCATTGATTTAAGCTCCTCCAATTTTTTTTCCTCATGGATTCATTTGATATATAGCTAGCCTCACTCCTCAGAGATCTTAAAAATTAGTTATTCCGTTATTAATATCGGCCGGTTGATAAAGAAAAGGCATGCAATACAACAAAAGAACAGAAAAAGGCGTAGATATGAACTTAGATGATCCAAAATTATAATATGTTAATTCATTGATACTTGGGTATAACAAGAGTACAAAAAGTCAAACGACACTTATTAATTAACAGAGGGAGTATAATGCCAGCATTTGTAATATATACATATCATATGCTTAATGAAGAGTTCCACTCTGATCTACACATTGGGATTACATGGTGGTAATCGGATGGGTCCAGTCGGGCTTGGGTTCTGTTATTCGTTTCGGGTTATTCGGGTAATGCCTAATAATTTGGTCATTTAGATGGGTCGAGTTCGGCTTTCGGTTGTATCGGGTTCGGTTATTCGGATTTCGGTTGTCTCGGGTTTCAGTTATTTCGGATTTCGGTTGTCTCATGTTTCGGTTATTTCGGGATTGGATTGTCTTAAGTTTTCATTATTTCAATATTCATTTTCAAAACTTTACTAGAATGAATCTTAGAATTCGGGTTATTCCACGTTTAGGTTATAACGGGTTCGGGTCTTAATAGGTTTCGGTTGAATCCGGTTCGGTTCATACGAATTTGGGTTAGTTTCGGTCATCAGTTATTCAGATTTCGGGTCCGAAATGGGTTGGGGCAGGTCGGTTTTCCAGTGACATACTTCACTATATTTTCGGATATTTGGGACAATCGGTTTCGGAATTACACTCAAAACATTGACATATTAACATGACAACTAATGCTATGTTTCTTAATGTTGCATCGGATCATTTTTATTGTTTGAATATATTCATCGAGAGATATATGTACATCCATGTAAAATCCTTTTATCTGCAATCTCTTTAATCCCAACTCATGATCACCATTGATTTAAGCTCCTCCAATTTTTTTTCCTCATGGATTCATTTGATATATAGCTAGCCTCACTCCTCAGAGATCTTAAAAATTAGTTATTCCGTTATTAATATCGGCCGGTTGATAAAGAAAAGGCATGTAATACAACAAAAGAACAGAAAAAGGCGTAGATATGAACTTAGATGATCCAAAATTATAATATGTTAATTCATTGATACTTGGGTATAACAAGAGTACAAATAAGTGATCGAGGAACAAATTCAGCAACTTAGAAAAGTTTCAAGCAAAAAATTGAATCAGTGATCCAAGAAAATTAAAGGTTATAATTAATCTCTTCGGTTCCTTAGTAGCCATATTTAGGCTTCTCCACGGTGTAAACTGGTGCCTTGTAAACTGGGGATGCTGAGTAAACAGGTGCCTTGTAGGCCGGTGATGGAGTGTAAACAGGTGTCTTGTAGACGGGTGATGGTGTGTAGGTAGGCTTCTTGTAGTATGGCTTAGGAGTGTAGATTGGCTTGTGGTACTCCTCAGATGGAGTGTAAACAGGTTTCTTGTAGTAAACTGGGGATGGGGTGTAAACGGGCTTCTCGTAGTACACTGGGGATGGGGTGTACACTGGAGATTTGTACACTGGGGATGGGGTGTACACGGGCTTCTTGTAGTACACGGGAGAAGGGGTGTACACGGGTGACTTGTAGTACACAGGTGAAGGGGTGTAGATTGGCTTCTTGTAGTATACGGGAGAAGGGGTATAGACGGGCTTCTTGTAGTACACTGGAAAAGGAGTGTACACCGATTTCTTATAATAAACCGGTGAAGGTGTGTAAACAGGTGAAGGAGTGTACACAGGCTTCTTGTAGTACACCGGGGAAGGAGTATAGACTGGAGATGATTTGTAAACCGGGGAAGGAGTATAGACGGGAGATGATTTGTAAACCGGAGAAGGAGAACTGTATCCGTAGTAATCAGCAGATGCAAGTACCGCAAGAGCCAAGAAAAGCAAAGCAGAAAAGAGGAAGGAGCTCTTGAAAGCCATATTGGATGTTTAGACAATACAGCTTACAAGAGGAGGAGGAGGAGTTGATGAGATGTAGAATGCTTCATTTCTTGGGCATTTTATAGTTGTTCTGAAGGTTCAGCAAATGTTTTGAATAACCCCTTTTAAGGGCACTTAATTGGCTGCACGTCTTATAGAGTTGAGACATGAGAGGAACCTAATCAACCTATAATCCAACGTGTGTGCTTGTTTGTTAGACCATTTCTTCATTGCAAAGTTGCATTATTAATTTAAGTTAATTGCCCTCTTCTAAGCAAGCTTTAAACACCTAAAATGTGCAGTTTGAAGATGTGATTAAGCTTGTTTAACAAACCAAAGATTAATCTAGCTTACAATTATAATCTAGATGAAATTTTTGATGAAATTTTAGAGATATATCAAAATTTTAGCTTTTGTGGATAAATTAAAAGAATTTTTTTTTTTGTAAATCGCGAAAAGCTTTCGATCAAACCACTTTAAAAACTCTAATAAGTTTTTGCCAAACATACCCTAGCTAACTAATTAACCAATAGCCTTAATGAAATGTTCAACTTCGATCAACACTATAGGGTAATATGAACATATATGCCTCTTCTTCAGGGCAGCAAAATAGTATTGCTTCTCATTCGTATATGCAAAATTGTGCCTCTTCAGGAGCCTTTATGTTACATATGTAGCAAGAGACCTAACCAGACCTTGTCTAGCCTTTGGGATGTTGATCATTTTGCCTTTTTTTTGTGGTTGTTATGTGGTCTTGTGTTTAATTTTGGAGGAAGGTGTAGTCATGCGGCCCTGTAGATGATGAAGGTCGTGCCAGTGTTTGGGGTCTAGTGAGGGAGGAGAACGTCGTGTGGTCCACGCTTCCCTAGGAGTCATCTCTTCCATTGTCATGAATTTCTGCTCTCTGTCTTCCATCGGTGAGATGTCGTGTTAGCTTCCGCTATCCCATGTTCTCATTATTCACATACCGTTTTTGGGTCTTCCACATCAAGCTTGGTGCTGCTTGTCCAAGGGTTGCGGGGTTTTTCGTTTAGAATGTTTGTTTGGTTTTTGTTGTATCATGACGGTCAGTCTGTCTGACGATTTTCGCCCTCTCAATTTACCAGACAATGGTTTGTCTAGTTCTTCGAATCCTTACCTATATCAAAAAAAAAAAAATGTAGCAAGTGACTTGGTACATAGGAAACCAACCATTGCCACTAGTCACCCAATGCTAGTTTTCTGCATTTCGTCGAACCCGCGGACATGGAAAATGTACAGGCACCATATCCTCTCAGCAAGGTCACCTTACCTAAATTGAGAAGGTAGGAAAGCAAGATCAGGCCAACAATAAAAGACAAGGCAAATGCTAAGTTACAGCGCAATCGGATGACATACTTTCTTTCATCTGCCATCTCCTTCCTCCCCGGATCACACAACTACTTGCTACGCTAAATACAATAAACACTTTTACTTTCTTTAATTCATCTCATGTTCCTTAATTCCTTTCCCTTATCGTTTGCTCGCTTTGGGGTGTTGGTCATCAATTCGTCGCTTGCTGTACTGCTCTGGGTCTTGTTCAATGTTCATCATTGTTGAATCATTGAGTTTGGTTTAGTTATATTGTCCCTCAAATAAAAGTTAATGGTATTTACTTATCATGTTTGGACGGATGTTTTTTAATGTTGCATCGGATCATGTTTATTGTTTGAATATATACATCGAGAGATATGTGCATCCATGTTATCTGCAATCTCTTTTATCCCAATTCATGATCGCCATTGATTTAAAGCTCCTCCAAAAAAAAAATTCCGTTATTAATATCTGCCGGTTGGTAACGAAAAGCCATGCAATACAACAAAGGACAGAGAAATGCTTAGGTATGAACTTAAATAGATGATCCAAAAATATAATATGTTAATTCATTGATACTTGGGAATAACAAGATTACAAATAAGTGAGTAACAAATTCAGCAATGTAGAAAAGTTTCAAGCAACAAATTGATTCGCTGATCGAAGAAAATCAAAAGGTTAATCGTTTCCTTAGTAGCCGTATTTAGGCTTCTCCACCTCGTAAACGGGTGATGCCTTGTAAACTGGTGCCTTGTAAACTGGAGAAGGAGTGTAAACTGGTGCCTTGTAAACAAGGGATGGTGAGTAAACAGGGGCTTTGTAGATCGGTGATGGAGTGTAAACGGGTGTCTTGTAGACGGGTGATGGTTTGTAGTATGGCTTAGGAGTGTAGATTGGCTTGTGGTATTCAGATGGAGTATAAACGGGTTTCTTATAGTAAACTGGGGATGGGGTGTACACTGGAGATTTGTAGTAAATTGGCGATGGGGTGTACACCGGTGATGGGGTATACACGGGTGACTTGTAGTACACAGGTGAAGGGGTGTACACGGGTTTCTTGTAGTACATGGGGGAAGGGGTGTACACGGGTGACTTGTAGTAGACAGGTGAAGGGGTGTAGACGGGCTTCTTGTAGTATACGGGTGAAGGGATGTACACGGGTTTCTTGTAGTACATGGGGGAAGGGGTGTACACGGGTGACTTGTAGTAGACAGGTGAAGGGGTGTAGACGGGCTTCTTGTAGTATACGGGTGAAGGGATGTACACGGGTTTCTTGTAGTACACGGGTGACTTGTAGTAGACAGGTGAAGGGGTGTAGACTGGCTTCTTGTAGTATACAGGAGAAGGGGTGTACACGGGCTTCTTGTAGTACACCGGGGAAGGAGTATAGACAGGAGATGATTTGTAAACCGGGGAAGGAGTATAGACGGGAGATGATTTGTAAACCGGTGAAGGAGAACTGTACCCGTAGTAATCAGCAGATGTGAAAACCGCAAGAGCTAAGAAAAGCAAAGAGGACAAGAGGGAGGAATTCTTGAAAGCCATATTGGATGTTTAGAGACAATACAGCTTACAAGAGGGGGAGGAGTTGATGAGATGTAGAATTCATCATTTATTGGGCATTTTATAGTTGTTCTGAAGGTTCATCAAATGTTTTGAAGAACCCCTTTTAAGGGCACTTAATTGGCTGCACGTCTTATAGAGTAGAGAAGAACCTATAATCCAACGTGTGTGCTTGTCTGTTAGACCATTTCTTCCTTGCAAAAGTTGCATTAATTGTTAATTTATTTGTTTCTATAATGCCAGCATTTGTAACATATACATATCATATGCTTAATGAAGAGCTCCACTCTGATCGACACACTGGGGTGAAGTTCTTTAATTAGTACAATCTGAGCATATGCCTCTTTTAGGCAGCCAAAAGTTTACCCATCGTATCAGAAATGGTATTGTTTCTCATGTTGTTCCAGTCATTTCCGGATAACAAACTCGTAGGATGTACATCAATGGAGAAACAAGATAAGAAACTCGTATGATAAACATCAATGAAAGTAACCATATAACAATCTTTATATCAATGAAGAATAAACCTGATAACAAGTTTCATCAAAGAAAACGTAGGAATGTTGGAAGACCAGCTGTTGTAAAAAGGCCGAGCTCTCTCTAGCTTCCGCCATCTCCTTCCTTCCCCGCTAACACAACTACTTGCTACACTTAGAGCATCCCCATCAGCTTCTCCATTTTGGTGATTAGAGTTTTTGGATAATTTTAAGCATTTTTTTTAGCCAAACAGATACTCAATCTCATTCTCCAAAATGGAGAAGCAACAAGAAAAATAGAAAAATCTGCGATATTTTCTAAAACTAAATGATATTCCGAATCTTCAAAATGAGGAAGTTGTTAGAGTTTGAATAAAAATAATTTTAAAAATATGTATTTTGTTTTCTCATTTTGGGAAAACTATGGTCTTAATACAATCCACATTTACTTTCTGTCATCTCATGTTGCTTGCTTTCTCTTATTGATTGCTCGCCCCGGGATAATCTTGTTCATCAATTCGCTGCTGCGCGCTCTGAGGTCTAGCTTGTTCATAGTTTTTGAATCATTAAGATTGGTTTAGGTTTAGCTATATTGTCTCTCAAATAAAGCTTACTATTCAGGAGCGATCTATTTTCCCCTCAATTATTTTACCCTAAACAATGCTTTATGTAAAAACCATTTGTCTCACTTGTATACCTTAGGAGAAAGTATTTACTTGATGTTTTAATGAATTTTTTTTTTATGTTGGATCGGATATATTTATTGTTTGAATACATCCATACATAGGTGTATCCATGTAAAAATCCTTTGTCTCACATTATCTGCAATCTCTTTTATCCCAACTCATGATCACCAAAAGAAAAGCTAGGTTTGCAATACAACAAAAGGACAGAGAAAGGCATATATATATATATATATATATATATGAACTTGGATGATCCAAAAATATAAATATAATATATTAATTCATTGATAATTAGGTATGACGATCGAGTACAAATATGAGAGTAACAAATTCAGGAATTTAGAAAAGTTTCAAGCAACAAATTGATTCACCGATCGTAGAAAATTCAAGATTAATCTCTTCGTTTCCTTAGTAGCCGTATTTAGGCGATGGGGTGTAAACGGGAGAAGGAGTGTAAACTGGAGATGGTGTGTAAACGGGTGCCTTGTAGTATGGCTTAGGAGTGTAGATTGGCTTGTGGTACTCCTCAGATGGAGTGTAAACGGGTTTCTTGTAGTACGCTGGGGATGGTGTGTACACTGGAGATTTGTAGTACACTGGCGATGGGGTGTACACGGGTTTCTTGTAGTACACCGGGGAAGGGGTGTACACAGGAGACTTGTAGTACACAGGGGAAGGAGTATACACGGGCTTCTTATAGTACACTGGAGAGGGAGTGTACACAGGAGACTCGTAGTATTCGGGTGAAGGGGTGTACACAGGCTTCTTGTAGTACACCGGGGAAGGGGTGTACACAGGAGACTTGTAGTACACAGGGGAAGGAGTATACACGGGCTTCTTATAGTACACTGGAGAGGGAGTGTACACAGGAGACTCGTAGTATTCGGGTGAAGGGGTGTACACAGGCTTCTTGTAGTACACTGGAGAAGGAGTGTACACCGGCTTCTTGTAATAAACTGGTGAAGGAGTGTACACAGCTGGCTTCTTGTAGTACACTGGGGAAGGAGTATAGACGGGAGATGATTTGTAAACTGGGGAAGGAGTATAGACGGGAGATGATTTGTAAACCGGCGAAGGAGAACTGTATCCGTAGTAATCAGCAGATGCGAAAACCGCAAGAGCCAAGAAAAGCAAAGCGGACAAGAGGGAGGAGCTCTTGAAAGCCATATTGGATGGTTAGACAATACAGCTTACAAGAGGAGGAGGAGGAGGAGTTGATGAGATGTAGAATGCATCATTTGTTGGGCTTTTTATAGTTGTTCTAAATGTTAAACAAATGTTATGAATAACTCCCTTTGAGGGGCACTTGATTGACTGCACGTCTTAGAGAGTAGAGAGGAACCTACAATCCAACGTGTGTGCTTGTTTGTTAGACCATTTCTTCCTTGCAAAAGTTGCATTGTTAATTTATTTGTTTATAGTATAATGCCAGCATTTGTAATATATACATATCATATGCTTAATGAAGAATTCCACTCTGATCTACACATTGGGATTACAAGCAGGCGGAGCCAGGATTTTGGGTAGGGGGTGCTAAAAAAAATCGTGAAATATTTTTTGGGTGTATACTTGATAAGAAGATTTTGTAAAAAAAATACTGAAAAAACACTAAAATTGTTATTTTTAATGATATTTTTTTGTATTTAAATAGTTGAGAGTAACCAAAAAAACTAGAAGAGAAACAAAAAAAATAGGCGAAATCGGGTATATAGATAAAATTGATGAAGAATTATTTTTAATTCAATATTGAAAGAAAGGGTTTAATATGTAATTTAAACATAAATATGACATTTTTTAATGAAATGGTTGATAGAAAAAAATATAAAAAGAAATTAAAAAAAATTAATGATAGAGTAAAAACAAATAAAAAGTTAAGAAAGTGAGATCTGAACCCAACACCTTTTGATTGTCCTTACTTGAGCTAGAGAGCACTTTTGTTTAAAATATCATTTAAAGTTATTATATTACCTTAAAAATACTAAAAATATGCAAAAAAAAAATTGTATTTTTTTTCCGAACCAGGGGGTGCTCGAGCACCCCCTAGCTCCGCCACTGATTACAAGTGGTAATCGGACGGGTCGGGTCGGGCTTGGGTTCTGTTATTCGTTTCGGGTTATTTGGGTAATGCCTAATAATTTGGTCATTCAGATAGGTCGGGTTCGGCTTTCGGTTGTATCGGGTTCGGTTATTCGGATTTCGGTTGTCCCGGGTTTCAGTTATTTCGGATTTCGGTTGTCTCATGTTTCGGTTATTTCGGGTTTCGGTTATTCGGGATTGGATTGTCTCAAGTTTTCATTATTTCAATATTCATTTTCAAAACTTTACTAGAATGAATCTTAAAATTCGGTTTATTCCACGTTTCAGTTATAACGGGTTCGAATCTTAATAGATTTCGGTTGAATCCGGTTCGGTTCATCCGAATTTGGGTTAGTTTCGGTTATCGGTTATTCAGATTTCGGGTCCGAAATGGGTTGGAGCAGATCTGTTTTCCAGTGACATACTTCACTATATTTTCGGATATTCGAGACAATCGATTTCGGATCGACCGGGTTAGATTTTCGGGTTCGGGTCGGATTTTGCACTCTAATTCTAATCGGGGTGAAGTTCTTTAATTAGTCAATATATGAGCATACGCCTCTTTTAGGCCGACAAAAATTTACCCATCATATCAAAAATCAGAAATGCTATTGTTTCTCACGTTGTATAATATTCTCTGCTTTTGAGATGGTAAATACGCAGTCAAGATCTTCTGCAACACCTTCCCTACTTTACAAAAATATTTAACATTTATTAAATCTTAAAAAAAATTATAAAAATTCACCCCTTATACTTGTTATTTTAGAAGCAGACTATGTGTAAAAAAAATGAGCCACGTGTCCTACCTTTACAAAATTAAGAAACCGCTTTGAATAACCACGTCCTCCTCGCCACAAGCACTGCTATGCTCTACTCTCTGAAAAACCCTCTCTCTCTCTAAGACCGCCTCTCGCAAAACCAGATCTAACCTCCTCACATCTTGCTCCCGACGACGACTCTGGCGGAGCAAAGCCAAGCCCAGGTACCGGCGCCTCCACTCTCCGTCAAAATTGAAGCCATCCACCCTCCGTTTTCAATTTTTTAGGGTTTAGGTTTGGAAACTGTCAGATTTTTTAGGGAGCAGGAGGCATTGCTAGGAGGGAGAGGGGTGCCGAGCTTCGGTTCCACCGGAGAAGAGGGCGGAGTCTCAGGTCTGCTGAAGAAGAGGGCGGATGAAAGACGATTGGAGAGGGGTCGATGTAAGTTCAGAATTCGTGATATGGAGATTTGGGGCCGGGCCGGGAAAGAGAGATCGCGCGAGACTGGAGGGGACAAACTCGCCGAGTGTTTCTGATGATTTTTGGATTTTCTTGAAGTTGAATATCTAGCCGATTGCTTTTGAGGAGGTTATTCAGGACAAGGCTTATGCAGATAACATGAATACCCTTGGTAAGCATATCACTGTCAGTAGCTATTTTGTCAACATAGCATAAATTTTGATAAATTCTAGGGGATTTTTTTACCATGAGATTTCATGACCCTTCATATCTCCATATCGTAGCTGCACTTGCAATCCTGGGTGAAAAGACTACTATATTATCACCTGAAGTAGTCACCAGAAAGGGCATTCCATGCTGCAGGTAAGATAGTTATGCAATGTTTAAAGTCTTATTTGCATAGAATGATTAGTCTCGAGTAGTTTATCCTCTTTGTATTCATCAAATCAAAGCTTAGTATTTTTTTTTTTCTGTAGAAAGATTTCTGCAAGTTTATCCTTAGTGTTTGTAATTTTGAAATTATACTAACATGTTTGTTGCATCTTTTGATTTAGGTTAGTACAGAATCCTGGTGAATTTGTGGTGACCTTTCCAAGGGCTTGCCATATCGGGTTCAGTCATGGTAATTGCTAGCAACTGTGTTTATGGTAGTAAGATCTTATGCAATTTTCAAGACAGAAAAAGCACATATTGATATGCTATAATTACCTAATCTTTTTGCATTTAAGAGTTAGTTGAGGTCTCTGCATCAAAAAATTAATCTTAATCATGTCCATATGTGCTATTGATTGTTATAACTGCACAAGAAATTTATCTAGGAAGGACTAACATGTATATCTCATAAAGTTCTTTTCTTTTTACTGCTCAATGAAGATACCAACTATGCAATTGACATGCATGACGTTGACACGGATTTTTAAAGGATTTCTGTGTGTTAATTTCTTAGTTTGAGTTTCATATATACGTGAAACTTTTCAAGTGTAAAATTGATATTTCATTGGTAGTTTGTTGATTATAATTATAGTAAGTTTTGAGATCCAAATGCATGTATATATGGAATAGGCAGAATGTTCATGTACATTAAGTAGAAATACGAGTCTGCATGCTTGTCTAAATTGATTTGGAATTATTTTCCTTATCTTTCTATGAAAAATGAGGTAAAGCATGGTTGGCTGAAAAAATGCTCTCTCTAAATGCACAGTTGATTGATCAGAGAGGTGGTGTGTTGTCTGGAAAACTTTTTCCTTCCATACCAAAACATAGCAAACAAGGTTTTTATTTTTTATTCTTTTTTATTTTTATCTCCACAAACATTCCCCTCTGAAGGAATGTTTATTCACAAAGTTTTTCCCCTACTCATGAGGTGAGTATACATTTTTCTCATTATATTTGTTACATCTCCATTGGTTGCTGAAGTCCTGCTCTTCATCTCCATCATTGGCGGAATGTGACAGCAGCCACTGATGTTACTATCACCACATTTTGATGTGAATCACCCATCGCTGGGTCTGTTTGGTGTTTATGCTGATATGGAACAAGTCACTGTTAAGTAAATGACAAGTCATTTTGGTCAGTCATAAGGTAAAACCATGCTGATATAGGCCTGCCAGACAGACCTGTTGTGGCGAGCTTCCATTTTTTCTGCATTTCCATGCTCACAATCAGTCACCTCGGTTGGGTTGAACAACAACTATTTTTACTAGACAAATAAAGAATAATCACATAATTTCTTTAGGATACCCGATTAGGATGTAACTAGCATTCATGTTCAGTCCAATTTAATGAAAGTGACTAAGTTTGCATCCAATCATGTTCTCTGAACTGCATTATAACTTATTTTTAGTAGGATGAAATATACTTCTGTTTGTCAAGGAAAATAAAAATGGAAAAAAATCTCTTTCTTTCTCTTTTATCTTATCACTGCTTTTGGTTTTTTGTTATTGTAGTAATTCCTCTAATTCTTAATTGATTTAGGATCTTACATGCTCTTGTAGGCTACTATTGAACACGAGACTGAAAGTAGGAGAAAGTAGGATCTTGCATGCTCTTTTATCTTATCACTGCTTTTGGTTTTTTGTCATTAGCCATTGTACACAAGCGCTGCGAAAAAAATATGCAAGGTTACTAGAAAAAAAATATTGCAGTTAGACTCTTCGCCATTTAATCATGTTTTTTTTAATCTGATTTTAGTTGTTGTCGGGTCTAGGAAATAAATAACGTGGAGGGAGAAGTTTACATGCTTCCTTATGTGATGGCTTTTCATACATTTTGCACCATGGATCCCAACTTGGTGTACCTGCATCTAATCCGCCGTAGTTTATCATCAGTTTGCAACCGTATGTACCTCAAAATTCATGTGACATATATATGTTTTGCTATGCAATGCTATTCGTTTACTGAATTTGTGTTATAATTGTGGTGGTCTTCTAAAGATGATCATAGCAATAATCAGGATTGGTTTTTTATTTGTTTTTACTTTAATTTCAGTCAATTAGGCAAACTTGGACATCCTTGTATGGGCGATGTACAAATCTGGATTATCTCTTGATGATATTGAGATCATAGTTAGAGAGCTTGGGTGGACAACAGATGGCGATAAGAACGCCAACATTACAAACGCGAAGTGGTTCAACCAGGAGCTCATACAACATGTCTTGAGTAAGGATGTGACCCCTCCTCTTAAACCATGCATCCTAAAGGTCTATCTCTCCAACCTGATTGAAGAGAATGCAAAGAGTATTGTTCCTGATAACTTTAAGAGGCACTGAGACCTTTTCACTTTTGACGGGAAGCCAAAATACGAGCTTCATCTTTCTGGATTGCAAGAGAACAAGGGTCTAATCTCTGCTAAAAGCGTAAGGTATATGCCCGAGAAATGGTGTGCCCTGGGGTCAAGAGAGGATTGGACAAAGCAGATATAGCACACAGTATAGTTTACGCCTGCAGTCGGTTGGATTACACATCCTTGGGATACAGATACTCTTGCAATCACTTGCTCGCTCAAAGGAATAGCTTGAACCTATCGTCAATTTCTGGGATGTAGATATTGCCGAACACTCTGCTACAACAGATGCTGATATTGGACTTCAGTGATATGATTGCAGGTGCCAAATATGATCCATTTGCATATTTGTTTAGTTTTTACTTTGTGAGTGCTCTTTCCTAATTATAAATATATGCTTACTTTCTATTTGTCTGCCTAGACATCTTCATAGATTATATGTTGTAGCCGCAATTGGAGGCCGGCCAATCTATTTTGGGCATCTCTATAGAAAATGGTGAGTTTCTAATTAAAGTCTAGATGCACAGTTTTAGATACGTAGCTTTGATTCCACAACATATACAAGGCATGTCGATCAGCTGTGTCGATCAACAAAACTCAACACTAACCTTTCTGTTTGGGAAGAATGTAGCAGAAGATCTTCTTAAATTATAAAACAGCTTTCATAAGATCAAATCGATCAAGTAAATGCTTCACATCCAAAAATCAAAATTTCCTGTAAATTTGTTTTAATTTCTTGGAACTCTATGTTGTGTAACTTGTGTTTATTCTCCTTATTTTTTATGCGGTTATCTTGCATTCCTGTGAGAGGAAGGGGCTGATTGGATATAAGAAGAGATCCCACTTCCTACTTGAAGGAAGCAAAGCTCAACTGTGCTCGGACATGGCGGGAAACAGAAAGGGAAAAACGAGAGAGAAGAGAAAAAGGAATTTCTGTATATTTTGTTATTACTTTTCAATCAGTTGTTCAGTTACAGGAGTGTGGTATTTATACACACTAAGAACATATGAGCTTGCTGTAACAACTTTTCTAATGCAATCTATGTTACATCCAACATCCCTCCTCAAGCAAAAGGGGATGGAATCAACTAAGCTTGAACTACCTAATTGAGATCATAGATTGAACAAGGACTGAACTTTAACAAACTAATTGAAAACATGGATTGGAGCCTAAACCTTTAATATGTATTACCATATATATGAACAACAAGTAGAGTTGGGCTTGCAACTTCACTGGGCGGGTTGTGCTGATCGACAAGAATCTGTCTAATAGCACATCAATTGGAAGATGCTAATGCTTCAAGCAAAGATCGTTTGGCCAATGCGACTGCATCAAAGCCCTTGGCTGGACAGAAAGCATTACGAGAGCTCTCTCCAAGTGGAGGCCTAGAAAGAATTAACAGGAGAAGTTCCTCTTTGCATATCTCATGCTTGGTGTGAATTTGCCTTGAAACCTCCTTTTGTTCATTATTTAGTGGAGTGTTGTTTTTTGCTACCAAAAGCCAAAAGTTGGGCAACTGTAGCTATTTATACTACTTGCTGATTGACTGTAATTGATTTGGTGTGCTTATGATTTAAATTGTTTTTTAAACACAATAGTATATTTGTATATAAATCTTACATGAAATTTCCATCCTTTTTTTTATTATATATTTTTAATAATTCTTATGGCTTTTATTCTAATGGGAAATTAAAAAAGAAAAAGAAAAGAAGGTATTGTAGGTCGTAAGAGTGATAATGTCATCCAACTCCAAGAAGAGACTCTTCTTGGATCCTGTTTAGAACTCACACATGCCTTCATTAGTGCTCTTCAAGTTTGATCGCCATAATTTTTGATACTACGGGCTTTAGTGTAAGTTCAATGTGTTTGATAATACGTAGAGTACCTTTTTCTAATTAAGGATTTTAGACATTATAAAAAACACGCACAAAGTATCAATTTTTTTTTTATTGTTTAGCTATTTTGGGTTTATACATTTAAACTTAAGATATCTTTATCAAATCGATTTATAATTTAAACCAATTTAAAATGTGTAACATGATGGATCCAAACTCAAATTTTTGAAGCCAAAAACTATAAGGTTTCTTTTATTTGCCTTCAATTATAGGACAGATGTTAGAAGAAGCGTGAAAGCGGCTGAAGCATTGGCAATATGTTAGTAGAAAATTGACGTGTCAAATATTTTGTTTAATACGTCAAACTCGACCGAAAATATTATGAAAAAACCCGAACAAGGTTCGGGAAAAGAACTAGTTATATTTATTTTCCTAACATCTATTTTTATATATTTTAAAAATCATGTTTTAGAATTTTTAAAAATTAAAAAGGCAATATTTTACAAAATACAATTATTAAAAATTTTAAAATATTATTTTTTAAAATAAAATTTTATAAATATATTAAAATAGATGTTAGGAATATAAATATATTGTTTATAATTTTTTTAAGATTAAATAATTGTCAAAAAATTTAGTGTTGTAGGGAGGGTTTTAGAAGATTCCATTTGGGCTGCAAATGTAAACCGGATAACAAACTCGTAGCTCGTAGGATGTACATCAATGGAGAAACAAGATAAGAAACTCATATGATGAACATCAATGAAAGAAACCATATAACAAACTAAGGATGTATATCAATGAAGAATAAACCAGATAACAAGTTCATCAAAGAAAATGTAAGAATATGAGGCATTACAAGTTATTAAGTTGGAAGACCAGCTGTTGTAAAAAGGCGAGCTCTCTCTAGCTTCCGCCATCTCCTTCCTCCCCGGCTCACATAACTACTTGCTACACCCGACCATCCTCATCGGCTTCTCCATTTTGGTGATTAGAGTTTTTGAATAATTTTAAGTATTTTTTTTTAGTCAAATAAATTCTCAATCTCATTCTCCAAAATGGAGAAGCAACGGAAATAATAGAAAATTTTGCACCATTTTCTAAAACTAAATGATTTTACGAATCTTCGAAATGAGGAAGTTGTTAGAGTCGGAGTAAAAATAATTTTAAAAATATGTATTTTGTTTTCCCGTTTTGGAGAAACGGTTAGAGATGGTCTTAATACAATCCACACTTTCTTTCTTTCATTTGCCCTTAATTATTTAGCTGCGGTTATTTTGCTCTAAACAATGGTTTATGTAAAAATCATTTGTCTCACTTGTATACCTTAGGAGAAAGGGTATTTTTTTTTTTTATGTTGGATCGGATATATTTATGGCCGATTTGCACAAAACTATATATTTTTGCAAACCAAATATCAAAGTGGGGTATCTACTAATAATTCTTTTTTTTTTTTTAATTCCAGATTTTTTTATTATTTAATTATTTAATAAATTTTAAAAATATAAGAAAAATGAAAAATACTAAAAATATTTTATCTTTTTTTTCCTGATTTTTTGGAGTGGTGGGTAGTTTTGATAATTAAATAAGGTATTTTTGTAAATTTTTATATATTGATGCAATTGAATACATCCATACATGGATGTGTTATGTGTATCCATGTAAAAATCCTTTGTCTCGCATTATCCGCAATCACTTTTATCCCAATTCATGATCACCAAAAGAAAAGGCGTGCAATACAACAAAAGGACAGAGAAAGGCATATAGGTATGAACTTAGATGATCCAAAAATATAAATATAATATATTAATTCATTGATAATTAGGTATGACGAGTACAAATATGAGTAACAAATTCAGGAATTTAGAAAAGTTTCAAGCAACAAATTGATTCACCGATCGTAGAAAATTCAAGATTAATCTCTTCGTTTCCTTAGTAGCCGTATTTAGGCGATGGGGTGTAAACGGGAGGAGTGTAAACTGGTGCCTTGTAAACGGGAGATGGTGTGTAAACGGGTGCCTTGTAGACCGGTGATGGAGTGTAAACGGGTGTCTTGTAGACTGGTGATGGTTTGTAGGCGGGCTTCTTGTAGTATGGCTCAGGAGTGTAGATTGGCTTGTGGTACTCCTCGGATGGAGTGTAAACGGGTTTCTTGTAGTACACTGGGGATGGTGTGTACACTGGAGATTTGTAGTACACTGGCGATGGGGTGTACACGGGAGAAGGGGTGTACACGGGCTTCTTGTAGTACACCGGGGAAGGGGTGTACACAGGGGAAGGAGTATACACGGGCTTCTTATAGTACACCGGAGAGGGGGTGTACACAGGAGACTTGTAGTATTCGGGTGAAGGGGTGTACACAGGCTTCTTGTAGTACACTGGAGAAGGAGTGTACACCGGCTTCTTGTAATAAACCGGTGAGGGAGTGTACACAGGCTTCTTGTAGTACACCGGGGAAGGAGTATATACCGGAGATGATTTGTAAACCGGGGAAGGAGTATAGACGGGAGATGATTTGTAAACCGGAGAAGGAGAACTGTATCCGTAGTAATCGGCGGATGCAGCAACCACAAGAGCCAAGAAAAGCAAAGAGGACAAGAGGGAGCTCTTGAAAGCCATATTGGATGTTTAGACAATACAGCTTACAAGAGGATTAGGAGCTGATGAGATGTAGAATGCAACATTTCTTGGGCTTTTTATAGTTGTTTTTGAAGGCTCAGCAAATGTTTTGAATAATTCCTTGGGGGGGAAATTAACTGGTTGCACAATGCACGTCAGGCATGTCTTATAGAGTTGAGAGGAACCTTTCATCCAACGTGTGTGCTAGTGCTTGTATGTTAAGACCATTTATTCCTTGCCTTGTTAATTTATTTGCTTCCACTGTTGGCAGATCTAACCCAATCCATTAGTGCAGTTTGAAGATGTGATTAACTAAACAAGAGTCTTAATGAAGAGTTCCACTTCTATCAATGGAAATCAACAAGTGAGGCACAGTGGGGGTGAAGTTCTTTAGTACAATATGAAAAGATGCCTCTTCAAGGCAGCCAAAAATTTACCCATATGATCATCTCATCAGAAATAGTATTGCTCCTCACTGGTATGTGCAAAATTGTTCCTTTCATTTCAATTCTCATGTATATATTGATGAAACATTCTCTACTTTTGAGATGGTAAATATGAGCTGCAACGGCAACATAAACTTGCACAAACGGTACATATGAAATGGAACTAACCATTGCCGCTAGTCACCCAGTGCTAGTTTTCTGCATTTCGTCAAACCTGCGAACGTGGAAAATGTGAAGGCACCGTATCCTCTCAGCAAGGTTACCTTCCATTGAGAAGAAAAGCAAGATAAGTCCAACGTAAAAAAATTACTCCCTCCGATTTTTAATATAAGGCCTTTTACTTTTGAGGACGTACTTTAAGAGCTAAAAACTATGAAAAATATTAATTTTTTATTTAATTTTTTTTTTTTACATTATAATACTTATTAATAATAGGAATTATAATGTAAAAAAAATTAATTAAAAAAATTAATATTTTATATAGTTTTTAGCTCCTCAAACTACATGAACAAAAGTCAAACGCCTTATATTTCCAATCGAAGGGAGTAAAATTTTAAAAAAGCAAATGTTACAATGGGCAAGTTAAGGTAACCAGATAACAAACTTGTAGGGCACCAATGGAGAATAAAAATGAATTGTTAGAGACTAATTGTGGTATAAGACTATAAGCTTATCTAGAAACAATACTGAATTGCAGAGAAAAAGGAGGTAAAGAACAAAAAGAGGGCATGGGGTTTCTTACAATCAATGTGATCCTGGTTATCATTCAGACAGTTGTAGTTCCTGAGAAATGAACTAGATTTAAGATTGGGAACATGAGGCTTTATTAGCTGAAAAATGGTAAAATCCACAAGGATCAAGAGATTTGAGTATAAAGACCTGTTTGTCAGTTGTTCTCCTTTGAGTTGGGAATCGATTTCGCTTAGATATGATCTGAGGAGAGGGGACCTGACATGCAATTCTCTCACGATTCGTCAACGAAATTGTAAGAAGCTTCTAATGTAAGGCGTTATAACAAGGACTGATTATGAACAAAGATTCATAATTTCTCATCAAATATGTTGAGAAATGGAATAAAATGACACCGAACCAAGGACTGTTGTGAAAAGGAGTACCAAGATGGAATTGCAGCGGCCAAGAGGATAGGAGGTAGCTTCCATAGTTGTTTCAGTCGAGAATCGCTGAGAAATTCTGTGAGATATGTATGAATATCTCTTACCTAAACCAAAGCACTAGATCAGAAAAGTTGTAGAATGTATTGAAACACATCTTGAACAGCATGAAACAAAATGATTGGAAAACTTTATTCAAGCTACTCAGAGATAGATGGTGCAAGCAATAGAAACTGTGGTGCCTGACACTTCAAAAGCACTGAAAATATGATGCAAGCTATATCAAGTGTTATATTGGCCACATTATATTGAGTACAAGCCCACTTTGATTTTTACTTGGATGTAACCAACTTGTGACAGATAAACTAAATGGCAACAAACTAGTAAATTCATTTTGTTCATGACAACATGGCTGCAACCAGTATGTAATTCAGAATGCACCACACACCTTTGAATCCACTGTTTCCATCTCCTCATGAAAATTTCGAGACCTTCCTTGCAGTGAAATGCAGAGCTCAAGGTAATGCTTCAAGGTGGTAAGAGAATCACATGAAACTGAAGTAACCTGTTGAACAATGCAATCCCATTCGCTTGAAATACATCCTAGTAGCATGATTTCCTGCGGACATTCAGAGACCAACTCAACTGCTGACTCAAATTTAGATAATCTTGCAGAAGGTTATTAGGATACGACAACCGGGGGAAGAGAGAGAGAGAGAGAGAGAGAGAGAGAGAGAGATTCTGTTCAAAACTTATTGAAACAGATGAAGAATGATTCAGAAGGGGAAATAAATGGCAGCCCAAGATTTCAAGCAGAGTTGATGTTATGGGCTACACACTGCAATGAGAACATGTGGTTGATGTTACAAAATTCAGCACAGGCTCAATCCCAAAATAATCTAACAGCAAAAGTAGTAGAACAGATTCAACTTACCAAGATTTCAAGCAGATTTGTATCACCAGCTTCTGAAGGAGAAGCAGGCTGTTTAAAAACTTGGGCCCACTGTGTCCTAGGAGCAGAAAAAATCAGGCTAGCGCCTGATACCAACTGAATTGTTCTTTTGTCAAGAAAGTATGAGAGATTCCTATGTCTCCATTGATTCCATTTGATAATCTCAGTTGAGTCTACTTCGCTTCTGCAGCAAAATACTGAGTTAATTATAGCTTAAATCCGGAGCTAAACACTATCCCTACAGTCAGTGAGATATACTTCATTCAAGGTAAAGCCTACTTTGGGCCATGAACGGAGATGAAAAATAATGGAAAATGATCTGAGGAAGTATATCATGAAAGCAGGAAAATGTGACAGCTCATTTCATATGGGAAAAAAAGCCCATGCTGCTGATCATTCTAATGTCAAATAGAAATTGCCTAACAACGAAGCATATGGGAAAGGTTCCACCATGTTTGATATATCCATACAAAACAGGCATCAACGCGAACATAATGTAGTGTTCAGACAAATCAACAACATTAAGTCATTCAAAGAAACTTATGTGTCAGTTGTGATGATTGGTCAAGTTATATGATGAACATACGATAAAATGCTTACAGTGATACAGTGGCATGCTGTGGATTTTCTCTGCTTAAGTTATGATTATCAAAATCAATGGTATTTGAGAGGACAAGCAAGCTCTTCTCAGCAGACAACAAACATGAAGCTGCAGATTTCCTCTTTAACAGCTCTTGAATAGTTAGTTTTGTGTGATCAATGGTATCATTATCCATATCCATATCTTCAACAGATTGTTGCAATGATGAAACTTTTTCCATAATGCTTCTATCAAAGGCGGCTGGAGCAAGTGAAGTGCTAAGAAGATTCAACTTGTCAAGAAAAACATCAAGGTTATCCAATTCATTTCCTTTGAGCCGTTTGAGGTCATCCAAATCCAGCTCAATCGAAACCATTAGCAATGCTTTGAGGTGTTCATCCCGAAGTGGTAGGGCATGAACTACATTCTTCGTCAGAAAAGTTCTTGCTCTTGAAAGTGTACCAGGTGAAATACAAGTGAGACCCTGCATCATGATAAGTAAGAACAATTGTGAATCTTTATGATAAAATAAAGAAAAGCCCATAAAGATCACATCTGATGGGGGAAAAAAGCCAGAACCTGTGGAAAAACCGGATTGGATCTTAATTCAGATAAAGATGAATCAAGCTCCTTCAGAAAGCCATCAGAGTTGCTGGATGAAAGCAAGTGCCTGAACACCTAAGCAATTATATACCGTTTGTTTAGCACTATTAAAAATCGACCATGCTTGCATATAATCTTCTTCAAAAGTTGGATTGGAATCAGATTCAGTTCTAGATAGGTCTCAGAGAACATACAAGAGTTAAAGATGGGTCTCAGAGAACAACTGATTGCTGAGAAAAGTTAGAAGCACCTTAAAAAAAACCTCAAAACCCTAGAACTTGTAATTATCCAAGTAGCTATCAATATAGGCTTCAATTCCTTGACAAAAATAATAAGAGAAACCAATAGAATCGATAATATGACACATGTTTACTCTAAAGAACGGATAAATTCTTGGATAATTCTAATCTGAAATCTTGCATTATCCACATTGTCCAGCTCTAGTGAAAGAAAATGGAACAGCTTGGCCAGGGTATTTGCAGGCAAACATCAAAAGGTTCTTCCTGTTTTTTAATGTTCATGCTCCTAAACAGTCCAGTGGATAACTGTTCTGCTGTTCAGATATAGGTTGCAAAGCTCAAGTTCCATCATACCAATCAGCAAATTCATGTCTATTACCTTTCAAACCAAACAAAAACCCCCAAAAAAATGGGGAGGAATTTGGCAATGGCGACATGGTATTAGGTAGTAATTGATGAGGTCAGTGCAGTATATTGAAGAAGATAAGTAAGGAAGAGACTTACATTCTCAAAGAAAAGAGCCCAATTGAAAGCATTTTTGAGGTTTGAAGAATCCCAGTGAGCAAGAAGACCGGAGGATTGATACCCGGAAGCCAGAATCAACAAATCTACAAACCCTTCTATCAGCTTCGTCAAATCGCCTACTGTCATCTCCTGCTGCTTCGATGACTTCATTTAAGCAACTCTCTTCCAATTTCATATACCAATTCAACTAGCCGACGGAGATGAAGACGAAGAGAGATCTTCACTCCTTCTTGAAACGGGATCTTCACTCCTTCGACTTCAATGTATTTTCCCGCTTCAAACCGCAGCTTTGCTTTCGCTATTTGGGTGGGTTTTGTGATCTTCTTCTTAATAAAAGGAATTACCGTGAGGTCGGAATGACAGCTCTTTTAACTTAAATCCTGATTAGTAATTGAATAGGTAAATAAAGAGCCGTCATATTCAAGGAATTACCGTGGAATACCCATTAGCTTACTTTTATTTTTGCCTGAGCGGAATATGGAACCATCTTCAGATGTTCCAAATCTTACTCTTCAGATGGATTCTTTGGTGACCGACCTCCCAATGATACAATCGGATTTCTTTCTTCTCAGACATTGTTACACTCCCATTTATCAGAGTAGGGTTGTTACACTCCAATATCACCAGCAGATCGATCAGTGAATTTTTCTTTAAGATCCTCTTGATGACTTGTTGCTCTTTTGTCATTGAACACTAATTTTACACGAGGCTTAATCCTCTTGCAACTTAATTAAGGTTTGGGTGTGCCCTCAATTTGCCAAGAAAAATAGAAACATGGGGAATCATACCAAGTTCTCTATACTCATATCCCTCCCTCTACTGTTTGACACATTTATTTTGAAGATATAATATATCAATTTTTTTTTATAAGAATTCATACTAGCATAACTCAATCAGTAATGATCATTAAATCGAACACTCATATTCACTCCGACAATTTACTTGCCCAGTTTATACTATGCCACAAATTCTGACCAATCTATAACTAATCTGTTATGTGTTTATAGCTGACACCCTTGTATTTGGTGGAGACAAGACAAACCTTCTACAATTATGTTGCTAAATTTGGGCCTATTTTAAGGAAAGCATCAACTGACAAATTAACTTACCCAAAATCTTACCTGCAAGTTGATAAATGACCCAAAATACCAAAGCACAAGGAGGGATAACAAGCTTGGATGCAATGAAATATAATGTCAAAAACAAAATCTCTCTAAACAAGCCAGCTTAGATAAGGGAATAAACTAGTATGACAAACTGTCAACAAAGACATCAAAAACGCTACAATCACGAAGAAACAGAGGAATCCTCTAGACGATGGCGTTGGCAGCACTTGCAATTCTTGGCCACAGGTCAGCGCACTCCTTTCCGATGGGACCAGTGATAGCGGATCCTGCAACAAGGTATAAGAAGAGTTAGATAGCTTCAAAGGATTGCTGTTGGATTGCGAATAGATTTAACACAATTAAATACCTTTCATTTCTCCCTTTGGATTCACAATGACCCCAGCATTATCTGTTGGCAAAAGCAGAGTTGAGAAATCAAGTTGGGGATGGATTCAGAAAATTAATAATCAATCAACTCTCACAGGTAATCAAGAAACTTTTGGTTAGCTAACAACAAAATTAGCTACTCTCAAAGTGAGCTAGCAACAAAAATAGAGCATTGAATTGTATAAAAACATCAAATGTAAAAGATTGATTCATGAAAAATGCGAGTCTTCAAATAACCCTGGAGCATTATTTGAATTACAACAAGGTGTACATGATTCACAACACGAACAAAAAATATTCCAATACCAGGACCAATAGGCAGAACACAATCAAAGAGATCAAATCCCAATCATTCAATTAGCCTCAGTAACATGTAAAACAAGGTCAATGAATGGTGACAAGGCAAATCACAGATGCTATTCAGAGAGAGTTGTAATCAACACACCAAGAGGAAACATCACAGTCTTTTGAGATCAACAAAGGCATAGCAAATAAAAAGCCAAATGTTATTCACAACCATTGCCAAATAAAAAAATCAAAAAAAAAGACTACATCTTTATCCATCATGATTCAAAACCCTAACAAAAAAGAAATGAACAGATCAATGAAAGAAGAAACCCTGACCTTCGAAGTACATGAAGACACCGTCCTTTCGGCGCCACGGCTTGCGCTGCCTGACAATAACAGCAGGCATGACCTTCTTACGGAGATCGGGCTTCCCCTTCTTCACAGTAGCCATAACCATATCTCCGACGCAAGCAGAAGGCAGCCTGTTCAGTCTACCCTTGATCCCCTTAACGGAGATGATGTAGAGATTCTTGGCACCAGTGTTGTCGGCGCAGTTGACGACCGCCGCCACCGGCAGACCCAGCGACATCCGGAACTTGTTTCCGGCGCTACCTCCACGCCCTGCATCGAAAACAGTCGAAAATGTGTGATAAGAGATCGGAAGATGGAGGCGAGTTAGAAATCGGGGATCTATAAACGGAGAAATTACCTCTCTTCGACATTGTTGCAGCTCTCCCTCTCTCTCTCTCTGCGTGATGTGGTGAGGCGAGGAGGACGGCGAAATGAGGGATTTATATTAGGGTTTTTGGGCTGAGTTGAACGATGCTCGAATCTTGAGTAGTTGAGTGAGCTAATACGCAGCGTTTTGATATTGGTGAGTGGTGACTGGTGAGTGTAGATGTACCGGCCCGCTCCGCCCGAATCGAACTCGGGCTGTTACTGACAAATCGAACCGGAGCCGGAATAATTTCAGTTTTGGACTGAGCAGACCAGTTGAAGTGGAAAAGACAAAAAGCTACGCCATTTCGGAATTGCACACTGAAAAGAACTTGCGAGTAGTATTTAAAGATCCCCGATTCGAACCCCAATGGCAGCTCTATAAACAATATTCCCTCGGTCAAAAAATATAGAGTAAGTCTTTTTATACATAAAATTTTATTGAAAGTAGAAGCACTTTGAAGCTTTTTAGGTATTGTGACACGAGAATTGTTACTTGTATAATTGTTTTTAAATTTTATTAGTTGATAAGAATTATGGATAATTAATGGGGATATAAAGGTAATAAATTTATGATTTTCTTCATTTGTGTTCAAATATCTAAAAAAAACTTATATTTTCTAACAGAGGTAGTAAATAAATACTAAATTATGTATGGATCACTTGTGTTGGTCATTTCTTTTTTTTGTTCTTATTTCTGTTTGGTTTCTTGTTTGTTTCATGACGATTAGTTCGTCGGTCATTTATTCTAGACCTCTCAAATTCTTATACAATGTTAAGAAGATTTAACGGATGAGATTAAAAGTAACATCTGATTATTAGTTGATATTGGTTAATTATTCGTTAGAATGAAATCATTCGGTGGTATGGGCGATTATTCGTTAGAATAAAATTTACCTTTTTTACACTCTTTGTACAAATGAATAATTACATTATTATAGATGAATAATCATGTGAAAACAGACGGATAATGATAAACAAATAGATGAATAATTTCTAAGAACATGATAAGGAGATGTACATGATGAGGGTTGTGTACTAGACTTGTCAAAACACAACCCGACCCGAATGACCCAAAAAAATTTCGACCCGAACCCGAAAAACCCGAAATTTTCCGGGTAATCTGGGTTTTGACCTGGTGACCCGATTAATTTTGACCCGATTGACCCGGTTGATTTATAATTATATATAATTAATTTTTTATATATATAATTAAAATTTATCACAAAATTATCAAATCTTGATTTTTTTAAATTTAAAAAAGAAAAAATTGACAAACCCGAAATCGACCCGAAATTTTCCAAAACCCGGTCAAACCCGGGTTCGAATCAACTCGAAAATACCCGAAACCCGTTTTACACTAGAACCAATCCCCCCAGTACATATATGTATGGCTGGTTTTAAGTAAATGTACGTGGTTTCAGTAGATTTTCAATTGGTTTTTTTTTTTTGTAAACAGTTTTTCAATTGTTTTGTGGATAAAATTAGTCTATTAATGTGCTTTACAAATAATTAATGTAAAAATATTATGAAGTACTCCCTTCCTTAATTAAAAATTGTCGTTTTATGTAGTAAATCTTGTTCAGAAAAAACTTGTCATTTTAGGTATTTTGTCATCTACTTTACGAAATTGCCCTTATAATAATTAGATAGTTGTTAGTTGTAGTTTTTTTTATAAAGTAAAAGGTAGAGTAATAATTAGGGGTATGACCGGAGGAAATCATTGTGTCTCCTATCAAAAGTAAAACTCAAACTTACAAACCAGTATAGCAAGTAAGTAAGAGGTCGATCACACACACAGAATCAAGTACTTCTGAGTAATGTGTGTTTATCAATTAGGAGAAAATGGGGTTTTGATGATTGAATTGAAATAGAAAGAAAACAAAATAAACTATAAACAGATTGATGCAAAACAATTTAGAGAAGATCGCTCTACCTACAACATCCCCTTTATTTGGTTAAGTTGATATTATAACTTCTTCTTCTCCTTTTAGTCTTCCTATGAATGTCCTTGTCCCGACCTAATATAGTTACTTGTCCAATCAGTCCCTCAGAAAAGGATTTAACCCAATCGATAGCTTTAAGACCAGAGATTAATCAAGGTATTTGCAGTCCCTAAAGAGGGATTTAACAACACATCCAACTTCCTACCCATCCAGTTAGTTCAATCAGCCCTAAAGGGATAAGTTTTCCACTTGGGTTAAGGTTCGCAATCAGGAATCTACAAAACCCTAGCAATTGAATTGATTCTATCAAGTTGATCAGGCAAGATAGAATAAAACAATCAAACATTCAGGCACAAAGAAGTTGAAACATTCAAATATAGGAAATAAGGAACAAGCTAGATTCAGAAACTCACAAATCAATCCAAACAAAGCTTCAAATCGTAGATAGAACGTAACGAAGAAAGTTTAGTCGCTCAGGGAAAACATCGCTCTCAATCTCCAACTAAATTCGTCTTGAATCCTAATCTAATGAATGAATGAAAACCTAGGGCTAAGCCCTCTCTAAATTCGTCCTCAAGAGTCGGCCTTCCGAAAGATAGATAAATAGGTCTAGGGTAGAACAAAATGTCGCTGCGCACAAAACCCTAAACGCGTCATTGTTGGAACATGCGGCGGCCGCTGCATAAATGTGGCGGCCACTGCCTGACGTTTATGTGGCAATATATGCGGCGGCCGCTGCCTCTAATACGGTGGTCGCTGCATCGGTCTTTTACGGAAAATACACCTTGAATCAGCTCTCGACGTCAACATGAAAGTTGTAGGTCTCTGAAAGAGTTCAAAACAAGTTCAGCATTTAAGCTTCTTCGTTTAGACTCTGAAAGTTGTAGGTCTCTGAAAGTTGTAGGTCTCTAATACGGTGGTCGAGTGCAAAACAAGTTCAGCATGTCTGGTGACAACTTTTGCAGACTTGTTCTTCGTTTAGACTCGCTTCTTCTTCTCATGACCTCTTAAGATCTTCATTTAAGCTTCTTCGATCAACTTGACTTCCTCATCTAATGCATCATCAACTCATGTCTCATCCTCGGATCCACAGTTACCTAAGTAATCAATAAATGTGTGTAGATTCCGACTCCACTAACATAGAGAGTAAATATGAAAATTATACTTAAACCATGTCTGATATGCATCATAACTAAGCTAAATGCAACCTATTATGACCATCTAAATGCATGCTATCAGGGTATAAGTGTATTTTTATTTGTTTTCTTAATAAGTGTGTAGATTTATAAAATGACAAGTTTTAATTAACGGAGGGAGTATAAAACTATAATACTTTTCATATTTAATTGTAAAAAACATTTAAAACAAATAAAATATATTAATTTCCAATAAGCAACCCCAAAAAGGAAAAATTTTGTTATAAAAAAAGTATCTTTCTAGTTTCAATGTTGTGTCCATGGACACACAATAGAAAAACAACAAAGGATTCTTTTTTAAATAAATTTAAAACTCTCTCTTTAACTAATAATCATAAATTTTAAACAAAACCAAAACAAACTTAATAGGTAAAGAAAAATTATAAAAATATTTAGAAATTAGAAACAAATCTAATTCGAGCGAGAAAATAAACATACAATTGAATTACTTACCCTCCTAAGAAAAGATCAATCATGCGGGCTACAAAATCTCTAATATTAGACATCACCTTCTTCAAAATGAAACTCAACACAATCCTCAAATGAGTTTTTATTCTTCAAATAGTAAATTTAACAATCTAATAAGCATAATCCACAAATATGTGGCAAACCATCATCTTATGCCAATTGAAAAAACATAAAGGATTATCTCCGCCATTACCGCATCCGATATACGATTGAGCTTATTTGAATAACTCTCACAACCATCATCATCACAAATGTACTCTTGATTTTCCTCGTCTAGAGCAATAACTTCGATCAATACCATAAAATTTGTCTTTATCAATCGAGGCATCACAAATGAATTTTCTTTTCGTAAGTTTGCAACATTTCCCTCATTCAACGACAACGTGTGACGTGTGACCCCCTTTGAATGATTGAATTTATGACTTAGTTCATAAGCACCATGTATGCATGACCGCCCTTTATAGCTCGTGATTCACGCCCTTGAAGAGACGACAATTGCCATCCTACTAAATACCATATACCAAAGTTGTCCAAACATGATGCACGCTTAGTAACAATATAATATAACCAATTGTTTACCCAACTATTTTATACTTAGCAAATCTTCACTAATGATCCCAAATCGACCTGGATCGAAAATTACCTTATCTAGAAAAATCATGTAACTAATCCTCTATTTTTTAATTTGATAATTTCAAGATTAAAATTAGTGGTTCTTTTACAAACAATAATTAGCACATTAATCATTTCAAGATTAAAATTAATTATATATCTCTATGACTCTATACATATACAAAATATTAGAAAAACTAAACATCTATTAATATTGATTGCATATTTATTCACTATGTAGTAAATTCAATCAAATAAAGGATCAAAATATTTAGAAAAAATTTTACAATGGATTAAAAATTATTGAAATGCTAGCTATAAAATAAAATAAAAATGTCTTGATTTGAAACTTATTTTTATATTAAAATATTGATTTAAACATAAAATTAGTTTCAATTAAGCCTGCAAGACTTACTTGATTTGCAATAAAATAAAATAAAACAAATGAGTTAACAAATATCAGTCATATTATGGTATAATTTTTTGAATTTTTTTTAAAAAAAGTGTGGGATACAATAAACCTTTTCAAAATCAAATAAAAAAATTTCAAAAACTAATTAGCGATTTTAAATTATATAAGTAAAAAAAATTAATTGATTTATACCAAAAATAGATTGTTGTTATAATATTATTTTTTATTATTTTATCGAGTTTGTATAAACACTAGAAATCTTAGTTTCCCTTGTAAACTTCTATATAAAGGGTCATTTGGAACCCTAATGAAGATCATCAGTTCCTTGTCCATTATCTCTGTCTCTCTTCTCTCTTTTGTCTTCTCTCTTTTTCTTCGGTTTACAACACATTATCGGCACAAATTGTTCCAAGAATGAAAAGTAATCCCCTTAAGTGGATTAACTAATGTTTATTTCAATTTTTGAAGTAGTTGAATCAATTTTTTTTTTATCCCCGGAAGCGGAAAAATTAATGTAATTCTAACCCTCGAAATGGTTGAATCAATCAATTTTTGTTAATATCCCCCGGATTGGATAAAAACTAATTTCAAGCCTGAAGTGTAAAATCGATTAAATTTCAAATTTCAGTCTTTGAAGTGGTTCAATAAATTAAATTTGTTATATCCCTAGAAATGTGGATAAACTAATTTCAATTTCTGCAGTGGTTGAATTAATTGAATCTGTCATATTCCCTATTGTAGATATAAACTATTTTCAACCGTGAAGTACGTGTTGAATTAATCAAAATTTCCATATCTCTTGAAGTGGATATAAACTAATTTCAACATTGAAGTATTGAATTAATCAAAATTTCCATATCTCATGTAGTGGATATAAAAAAAAAAATCAATCCAGAAATTTTGAATCAATCAAATTTTCAATATCCCTTGAAGCGAATAAAGTAATTTCAACCCTTAAAGAGATTGAATCAATTTGTCGTATCCCTTGAAGTGGACTTTTTTTTTACTTATATTGTATCCCTAAATTGATAATCTATCCCCAAAGTAACATCTATAAGTTTATATGTTTAATAATCACTTAACGAAAGATTTTATTTATTTTAATCCTTTTACGTACTATTGTATCTTTATCATATCTTGTACACATATATGACATTCGACAATTACACTCTTATATTCCCTTTTTTTATTAACTCCAAAAGAATAAATGATTTTATAAACTTCGGAAGAGTGAAAGATTCTAACTCCAAAAGAGTATATCATCCTATTTTTTACCATTTGTACTCTTGATGAAATACATGGAATGTGGGTTTTTATCAAATTCGAAACTATTTTTATTTGGTTGGTATAACTAATATAAATAGCCACAAAACACAATTTGGTTTACAAGGCCACCTTTTAACAACCCTCTAAGGATGGTCTTAACTATGAAGCATACCCCTCCGATATAAGGTGTGAAAGAGGTCATGGTTAAGCGCTTGACCAAATTCATTGTTGTGGCCTGTAATTAGGTAATCTTTACATGGTTAATTCTGATGTTATGAAGAACATCATGAATAATTATAAATTGTATCTAATACATACACAAAGTTGGTGATTAAACTCATACTTGTAGATTGTATTATGACACCAACAACAGTCATGAAAATACCCATTTAATGGCATCTAAGTTAAATAAATGGATTACCATATACAAATTTTCAATGGATTAGAATTATGAATTGATGTAGTGTCATATCATTTTGAAAGCCCAAAGTTTTCTCAAACAATCCTACAAACGAAAAAACTAAGGTGAATTCCGTATCTTATATGGCTCCAGAAAAGCATTAATATTGTTACCTAAAGTAACAATGAAACATATATGGTAATAAACATGGTACTAAATACCAATTTCTCGCATCTAATACAATTAGCCAGAACCAAGTCCTAAAGAAATAAAAATGTTTACATCTAGTTTATTTGACACTCATTTATCACATTGAAACTTATGATATCACTAACAAGAAGTTAGTTGATGATAAAAAAAATATTTTTCTTTAGGTACTTAACCACTCAAGAAAATCATTGAAATTCACATAAGCACCCACGTACTAAAAGAGTAAAAGGACAAGAAGATCTTAGGACCCGAAGCTCCTCAATAAGAGTGAATGTACATGTATGACTTGTTTTCTTGGAAAATTAGCAACAAGATCATCTATATTCAAAGTAAATGCAAAGTCTCTAATGCCCATTGAATGAATTCAATGAGACACTTGCGTACAACACTGCCATATGGACTAGTGTAATTCCAATATTATGTAGGTGCCTCAACATTGATGATATAAAATATAATGTAGAGAATGTTATCAAACACAGTGTTGAACATAAGGTCACTCGCGGTGACCCAAAAGAGTCGTTAGTTAAATGGGTTCATACAAGTTTGCATTTCGAATTTGACATAATAATTTTTTCCAAATTATCTCCAAAAGAGAGCATCAAAAACCTATCATAAGTTATAAGAGAATATAAAGTCAAGTTGATTGCACAAAAACCTAAAATAATATGCAACCTTAAGTGAAGCTAAATCCCAAATGGTTGAAAATCGTATGAATCCATATTATGAAGAAATCAATATGCCCATGTCAAAAGCATACATGTCCTTCCATTAGGCGATCGACTCTTTTCGATTCGTGCTCCATACAAATGCCGGCATATCGGACCTAGATCCAGCAATTGTCCTGTAAACGTAAAGGTTCTCCACAGGAGACTCATCAGACATAGAATGTAAAGGCCCCTTCTCATTAAAGAACTCGACATTCAGCCTCGGATGCTTCTCCCCGATCAGCTCACAATCTCGATAGCTCACTAAACAAGATGACATCCAAAGAGACTGTAGTTTCTCCAGCCTCTGGGAGTTTGCTAGGAGAGCTTGACCGCTGAAGGAGGAATCCCTAACTATCAACTTTTTGATATTATTGCACCCAGAGAGAACATGATGAAGCCCTAGATCAGTGTACCCACCAAAAGTAAGGCAAAGGTTCTCGAGCTTCTTACCGTGGATCCCAACGTGCTCCAACAGGTGGTTTGTGACAAGGCCGGTAATCAAGAGCCGTTTTAGGTTCTTGCAGCGCTCAATGATGGCACTAAATCCACTGTCGAGTGGTTGTTGGGTTATATAGTCCGGAGCATTGGGCTCAAGGACGAGTATCCGCAGAGTCGTAAGGTTAGGCCTGTGCTTGGCAACTGTAACCAGAGCTGCATTCGTCATCTGGATGCAGCAGTATACAATACAGTGCAACTTAGGACATCCCTTGGCAATAGCGACAAGACCTCGTTCCGTCATGCTTGGGTCTGAATCGTAGGGGTCGTCTGAACAAAGCACCCTCAGCTCTTTCAGCTCCTTGCATGACACAGCTACTTCCTCAAGGCCGCGATCATCAATGCAATCTAGCACCTACCAAGTCACGCATCATCGAATTTACGTACTTTTGACACATTTTGATAGGATTATAAAAAGACTTTGGAAGTTGAAACTTACCCGAAGGCGCTGAAGATTTGAACAATTACGCAATAGTTTAACGAGATCAGGGCTGCGGAGTTTGCTGCCACTCAAGTTCAAAGAAGTGAGACCCGAACATATAGGATAAACAACTGGTAAGTAATGCGGGTTGAGAACCAACTGCCCGGAGAGGGTCTTAAGCCCATTGCATCCTGCGAAAGCACTAGCAAGCTTTGTACGGTCGTCAAGGGAGGGTTCCAATGTAAGCAAACCAATGCCAAGATCAACTAGATGGGGAGCCTTTAGTAGAAGGTTTACAAGCTCTTTGAGGGACAACAAACGATTCACATGAAGCCCCTTTAGGTTTGGGCATCGGCCCACCAAGCGATCTAGACTTGAGGAGGGCAGCTCGGATTCGAGGCACTCGACATTGAAGAATTCTAATGAGGTGAATGAATCCGGAAAGTGGGATATCCAATCTCCACCAAGATCATCCACTTCACTCTTCCATAAGTCGAGCTTCCGCAAGTTCCTGCAACATTGACAACCATGAGAGGGTGGATAATGCACTATGATCTATGAAATATGAGAAGACATGGATTGATAATCGACATTCATTTTGTTTACGTTTGATACTTTTGGATTCTTAAAATATGATGCCATCGAGTTTTTCAAGAGAATACAAATTAAAAGATCATAATGATAATTTTATTATATATATATACACACACACACATAAGAGGTTAGCGGTACAACTTATTGTTCATTTGTGTTGTATATGTAGGTAAATATAATATAGTAAAGATGACTTAATCATCAATATCTCGATCACACAAAAAAATGATTTTTTTTTTGTTCATTCAATGGGAGAAGAACTCGATGATGATCAATCTCATAAATATAGAAATGTCATTTCTACATATTGATCGATCAACACATTATGAACTTATCAAATATTCGCACATGAGTTCGATAGGGAGAGGTAACCTCTTCCCCCATTTAATTTTGTTTTCTTTTATTTTCATTTAAAAGTGATACTACCACTTTTATTCATATTTATTAATCTCACACACACACACATATATATTTGATACAACAAGACGAAGATTTGGGGATGGTCAACTGTGGTTGAACCATCGTGTAAGGGATTAGGTTGAGATGTGTAATTAGGCTTGATAGAAGCATATGGGCCAATAGCCTATATAAACAAGAGATTTGCAACAATTGTGGATTATCAGACAAATAATACAATCCGCATCCATAAAAAAAAAGGGTAAGGGATTAGGCTGAGATGTGTAATTGGGCTTGATAGAAGCATATGGGCCAATAGCCTATATAAACAAGAGATCTGCAACAATTGTGGATTATCAGAGAAATAATACAATCCTCATCCATAAAAAAAAAAAGGTAAGGGATTAGGCTGAGATGTGTAATTGGGCTTGATAGAAGCATATGGGCCAATAGCCTATATAAACAAAAGATATGTAGCAATTGGGGATTATCAGAGAAATAATACAATCCTCATCCCTAACCTCTCATATCTCTCTCTCTCTCTCTCTCTCTCTCTCTCTCTCTCTCTCTCTCTTTCCCTCTCTCCCAGAACATCTCTTCCTTTAAACTCTAAACTCTCATCCCCTTCCTTTCCTTTCTCTAGTTCCCTAATCAACCTCCAATTGGAGTTGATCTATACCAGTCATAATAATTTGGTACCAGAGCCAGACCTTCTACAATGGTTGAAGGAACGAGAATGAAAACAATTGAGGATTCCATCAAGCAATTGAATCAGCGCTTCGATTTGCAGAGCCAACAGATGAAGATGCAGAGTCGATGATCGGAGGCGCAATTCAATCAGATTTAATAGTTCATGATGGAATTCGGCAAGAAACATGAAGAACAGTATTTTGCGTTATTTGCCATTAGAGAATATCAAAAGACCTAGAAGTCAGGCGAGGAAATGAGAAAAGTATTTTGCGTTATTTTCCATTAGAGAATATCAAAAGGTAGACACATCAGCTATGTACATAACGGAGAAAGCGGATGTGTGGTTGCCGGGTTTCTTGATTCAGAGACCCAAAGCGACTTGGCAAGAACTCGTGGATGCAGCCTGTAGGAGGTTTGGGGGAAAACAGGGTATTTAGATAGTGGAGGAGTTCAAAAAATTAAGCCAGGGAGAGGACCTGAAAGAATACACAATAAGAGATTTGAGGACTTAAGACTGTGTCTGCTATCCGAGAATCCGTCGTCACCTGAAGCTTACTTTGTGTCTAGTTACATTAGTGGATTGGAGGACGAAATCAAGTCACTCGTGAAATTGGGAAGACCTGATTGTTTGGCCATGCCTTCGAGCAGTCCAGGTTGCATAACAACGCAGTCCAAGCTATTGTAAAGCTCAGCAAACCTCCTTGTAGGAACAGTTCATTCAGTCCTACCCTGAACCATACGAGTAACATGACCTTGACAAGACCACGACCACCAAGCAAGAGCCTCAATGCTCCGTCTTCTCAGAGCACTAGTATCCACGAAATGGAGTCTAGGAAGAGTCATGGGTTGTGCTATAGGTGTGGTGAAAAATATTTTATCGGGCACAATTGCAAACAAGCTTCCTTGAATTATTTGTCTGCTGAGGTAGGGGAATGCACAGGAGACGAGCCATTGGTCGACGATGGATGGTTTACTAATGAACAAGTAGTGACAGAGGGTGAAGGAGACGGCGAACCGGAGGCCTATGTCCATGCTCTAACGAGTAGTGATTTAGGGAACACTATTAGGATAAAGGCGGAAGTAAGAGGCAAGCTGATCATTACATTGATCGATAGTGGGGCAACCCATAGCTTCTTGGACCCCAAGATTGCTCAGGAGGCAGGTTTTGACATCAAGGAAGCAAGAGTAATGTTCGTACTTTTCATGAATGGAAATGAGATGAAAAGTAAGCAAATTTGCACAGGATTTGAATGGTTCATACAAGGGCACACCTTCAAATTTGATATCTGACTCCTCAAAATGGAAGCGTGTGATTTGGTACTTGGGGGTGATTGGATGAGGACATTCAAACAGATTATGTTGGATTATGATAGGGTTCTCATCTCTTTCAAGCGAGATGGGAAAAAGGTGAAACTGCAAGGCCTAACATGGGAGGCAGCCCTGCATAAGATGAAAGGATTAGGCCTGCAAAAACTCCACAATAAGAGGGAACCCAAGATTGAGTGCATATGGTGAAAGGATTAGGCATGTAGATGAAGGAGCATCACCGAAAACTTGATAAGTGGGGTTATTAAAGCATCCGAGGGAGAGAAAAGCTCCTAATTTGTTTTTTTGGTAATCCCCTAGGTGTCATGTATGCAGTGGCGGCCGTAGGATTTGCTAGGGGGGGGGGGGGGGGCGAAATTGTATGTTGGAAAAAAAATTCTCCGTATATATAATAAAGATTTTTTAAAATATATATTAAAAGAAAACCATAAATTGTGGTATAAATATGATAATTTATTACGAAAATTCATACAATAATTTAATAATATATATGTATGTGTAGCATGATTAAGATTTTTTTTTAATATTGAAAGAAAATTATAAATTTTTTAAAGAAATTGTCATTGGTAAATGAAAAAAAAAATTGATAAGATTGAAAACTATGACAAAAAAAACTCATAAATTGTGTTTAATTAGACATTGTTAATAAAAAAATTCATAGGAATAAAAATTAGAAGAATTTTTCAAAATATATGTGTAACATAATGAATAATCTTATGAAAATATTAAAAGAAAAATATAAAATTTGTTTTAAATATGACATTTATAATAAGAAAATTTTGGTTGGAATAAAAAATAGTGAAAAAAGGTAAATAATGAGATTTGAACCCATGACCTCTTAGTCTCTTACATCCCTTTCCCTTCCTTCCCTTCTTTTCACCAACTAAGCTAGACAATTTTAGTGTCCTTTTTCACATTTTTTTATTTGTTGACCTGACTTTTTTTTTTTTTAAAAATATACCTACGAAATTCCGTCGCTGGATGGTGGGGCGGCCGCCCCCCCCCCCCCCCCCCCCCCCCTCACGCGCCCCCCCTGTGGACGCCCCTGCATGTATGTGCGGTTGATAATGCAAATTTCTAATGGGCATTATATGGTAGTTTAGTTGTATTTGCATTGTAGAATATGCATGTTTTAGTGTTAATTTAGATTAAACTCTTTTCGTGGCAAAGTTCAGAATCTACGCTATTTCGGTTTAATCGTGCAGAATCGTAGATCTGACATGGTGAAAAGAAGGGGAAAGCTATTAAACATGGCCAAGTAAAGTCAAGAAATCAAGCTAAGAAGGGAAAGAAAGTAGAAAAGAAAGAACGAGGAAAGAACAAAGAGAAAACAAGTTTCTAGGCACCAGCAGTGCTGGTGTGCGTTTGGTGTTTGTGTTGTGTCATGTGCTGGTGCGTTTGGTGTAGTGAATTCATGTTAAGCTGACAGTGCATATTCTTGATTGAGTTAGGAGACGGTAGCTAGGTCTTATTTTAAGCCTTGAGACAAGGCTTTCATAGGGGAAGACAATGTAAGGGATTAGACTGAGATGTGTAATTGGGCTTGATAGAAGCATATGGGCCAATAGCCTACATAAACAAGAGATCTATAGCAATTGTGGATTATCAGATCGAGAAATAATAAAATCCTCATCCCTAACATCTCATCTCTCTCTCTCTCTCTCTCCCTCCCCCCATCTACGTCTAAATCTGTCTCTCCCACGACATCTCTTCCTCTAAACTCCAAACTCTCATACTCTCGTTCCTTTCCTTTCTCAAATTCGCTAATCAACCTCCAATTGGAGTTTATCCCGGTCATAACACATCGCCCAAGAGTGTCCTGACGAACGACGTAAACAATCTCAGCAGGAACTCGCTCGACAACAAAAGATGAAGAGAGACTGATATGCACCACCCTTTCAACAACCTGGTTCCCCTCTCTAAAAGTGTGTGAGAAGATGACACTTTGGAATGCGCGATAAAAGCCGAGGGCATCTGAAACCGCCATTTTAATCTCCCAAGGGTACCGCCAAATCCCCTTTAGAACGTTGATCAGCATCAAGCAATCGCCCTCCACCACCAGTCGAGAAAAGCCCAACTTCATAGCTTCTTGGAGTCCAAACTGCAGACCAAGACAATCCGCTTGCTTAGCGGACACCCTGCCATGGCTCGGGCACCACATGAGAGAACTCACTCCTGGTTATCGCGAATAACAAATCCAGAGGTAGCGAAACCCGAGCCAATCCTTGCACCATCAAAATTGAGTTTTACAAAGTCATTGACGGTTTTTTTTTCCATTTTACAGTTTTCTGTTTTTTTGTTCTCTTTTGGTGGGTAATTGCTCTTTTGGTTGTCATGTCATCTTCTTGTTCTTCCGATTTTTCTTTTCTCCATCTTATCTTGTATTGTTTTATATTTTTTATCCATTCTTCCGAGTTTCTGATGCCATTGCTGTCTAAGAGGATTCTGTTTCTCATTGACCAAATTCTCCAAAGGGAAAAGGTGAGGGTCGACTTATGTTCGTCCTATATGTTTGCATAAATCTCCATAATTATATTTTTATAGGGTTTTTCTTCTTTGTCAGTGTTTCGAATTATATGCTCAATTTGTCTATCCATTCTCCCTATAAAGGATAAAGATGATTGACATTCGGTAAAGATGTGGGTAGTGTCTCCACCATTAAAGTTGCAAAGTGGGCATTCCAGAGGAACATGAACTCCTTTAGTTTGTAGTATGACTTTCGTTGGGGTTCCGTTTAGTAGTTTTTTCCATAGAATTTTTTTTTATCTTTGGTGAACAATCGATCTTCCAAATCCAGTCTAGTGGGTCAACACTGATTCTCCTTGTCCTCATAATTATATGGTCAACAGCACTAGAGGTGGAGACCCAACCATTTCTATTTGGTTTCCAATACAATCTATCTTCAATATCATTTGCAGGGATATGAACATCAAGGATTTCTTCAACGATATCTAAGGGAAGAAATTCTTTCAATCTTTCTTGGTTCTAGGTTTTGTCTGGTTTTATGAATTGGTCAATCATTTCTAGTTCGTCAATTTGGTTCTGCAGTCTTTTTTCTCGAAGGTCAATGTCAATTTGTAGCCATCTATTCTTCCAGAAGGACCAGAACCTAATGGTTCTCCCGTTTCCCACAGATTAAGGCTAAGCTAAAGTCCTCTTTAAGCTCCATCATTTTCACCCACTGCCATGAAGTGTTCTTTTTTCTTTTGTAGTCCCAGACATTTTCATCCTTTAGGTATTTTTCTTTAACAATTTTTACCCATTCGTTACGAGGCTCCGCAAGAATTTTCCAAAGAAGTTTCATTTGGAGCGCTTTGTTAATGTCTTTTGTCTTGATTAATCCAAGACCACCTTCACTCTTTGGTCTACAAACTTTATCCCAACCGATAAGAGATTCGTAATTTGGGTCCTTGTTTCAGAAAAAGCATTTGTTTTTTCTAAAGCAGTTTGGTTAGTAATATGTAGGCACGATTGGATGTGTTGTCTTTGGTCATTAGAGATCCCTTTTGTAGCTTGGAAAGCAGATTTTTGGAGGTTTACTTTTTGTCCATAAATCTCACAGTATTCAACAAGTATGCTTTTCACAATCCAGCATGCTTCCGTTGTCGTTTTTGCAAAGATCATAATGTCATATGTGAAAGAAAAGAAAGAAAAGGAAGCACCATTCTTAGAGGTCTTGAACCCAATAGTATTTGTGGATTGTTCCGCTTTGTCGTTGAAGCTTTCTTGCGAGAATCTCAACACCTATGATGAATAGGTAGGGAGAGATAGGGTCACGTTGTCTGAGCCCCCTATGAGGGCGGAAGGTCTCGGTTGGTTCATCATTCACTAGGATGGAGAATGACACAGTTTGGATGCATTCTTTAATCCAATCACAAAACTTTTTGCAGAAACCAAAATTTGTCGTTATAGTGATCAGGAAGTCCCAATTCATTCTGTCATAAGCTTTTTCCATGTCAAGCTTGATAACGATCCATTCGTTTCGACCTTTTCTCCCACGAAAGAAATGAAACATTTCGTGTGCAATGAGTACATTATCTTGTATTTCTCTGTCTGATATGAAAGCACCTTGCAGAGGATGGATAATTTTTCCTAACACATTTTTCAATCTGCCTGCCTTAATTTTTGCAATTGCCTTATAAATAGTCGAGCAAAGACTAATTGGTTTATAGTTATTAGTTGTTCTTGACTTATTGCATTTTGGAATTAGGGTGATAAAAGTTTGGTTTATTTGCTTGAGCATTCTGCCCGAGTGAAAAAACCCTTTCATACCATCTAGGTCTGGAGATTTATCTTTTTCGATTGAAAAAAGGCTTTCTTAACTTCTTGGTTCGTTATCGGATTTGTAAGGAAGTCATTTTCCTCTTATGTGATTTTTGTGTTTATTAGTAATTAGTTCTAAATACTCTTCTAATAAGCGAGAATTGATTCTTTCTTCTTGAAATCTTTTTTTGAAGTCTTTGCAGATCTCTTTTTTGATATTTTCTTCCCCAATAATTGTTGTGCCCTCATGGGTTAAGATTTTCCTTATAATTTTTCTATTTCTGTGTCCTGTAGCAACTTTATGGTGGTAAGCTGGGTTTGTATCGGATAACTTTAGGTGTTTAGTTTTTGCTCATTGGCGCCAATACACATTATGGTATTGTAAGATTTTGTTCTTCTTGTTTATCAGTCGTAAATGTCTTGAGTTGTTATTTTGTTGTGACTGGTTATTGTTCTTCTGAAGGATAGTGAGTTTTTCTTCTATGTCCTTTAGTTGTCTAAAGATGTTTTCAAACGCCATTTTATTCCATTCTTTTGTTAGTCTTTTGAACAGTTGGGGGGGGGGGTGTAACTTGGAACATGTGGGATACAGGACATTGCAGCCTCCAAGCTTGAATAACGATATTTCGGTAATCTTTCCTTTAGGTCCACCTTTTCTCGAATTCGAATGGTCTTGCCTTTTTTTCTCATTGTGTTGAGCTCTATCGAGAACGGGTAGTGGTATGAGGAAGAGGTGTAGTTTCTAGTTGCAATGTTTGGGTACCATTGAAGGATTTGGTCCTGAACTAGGGTCCTATCCAGTTTTTCGTAAATGTTGTTTATGTTAGTTTTATTTTTCCTCAACGTGAAGCCATTCCCGAGTGTAGGGATATCCAGTAGATTACACTGATCCTTGAAAAGCAGGAGTCTGTTGAATCTGTTAGGATTCAACAAGACACCCTCGATTTATCGGAAGGGCATTGAATTTCATTCATATCACCCATGACTAAAACAGGGATATCGAGTCCCTGAATGTGGGTCGTGAGTCTTGGACAGAAATTGATTTTTTTTTTTGTTTTCTTGAGCGGGCGCATAAGCGAAATAACATGCTACCCATATTCTTATCTTTAATGCGCAAAGAAATAAATCGGTCTTCCTTTTTCAGAATTTCAAATTTTTCGCCAGCCAACTGATAGTTTTTCCATAAAACGCATATACCCCATGATCTCCCCTAGACCGAAGACCAATAGATCGAGTCGAAACCAGCCCTTTTCCAAAACAACCTCCTCGGGTTGAATTTCCGTTTTTGTTCCCATAAGCACCATAATTTGAATGTTTTCAATTTTACAAAATATTTCTATTTCTGTACGTCCATGGATTCCGTTTTTCAATTCCGCAGCAGTTCCATGTACAGAGTTTCATCCTGGGAGAACTGGCTCGTAGTTTGTCGATTTCTCTTTTCTGCTTTCTATTGGCCTAAACTCTTTTTAAAATTTTCCAAAATTTTCATAGTTTTCAGTGAAGTTTTAGATCTCCTCTTATCAATCTAGGTTGTTTTAGCATTTTCTATGATGAGTGTTTAGTTTGCTGTTGTCTCCTCCTTGGTTCCCAAAAGACCAAGGACACTTTAAGTTGTCGGTCTTTCGGCTTTTCTAGCTATTGTTTTCTTAATTTTCTATGAATATTAATAGGTTATTTGAATATGAATATAATGTAAATATGATATTATTTATACTTACATAATATAAAATAAATAACATCATATTCATATTCACACACAACAATATTCATATCTACATATATAATATTCATACTAGTATAACACAATATTTTCTATTACATGAATAATACGGTTTAACAATGAAACAAATGAATATTATGTTATGTTCATATGAATATGGCATTATGTTATTTGAATATAAATAATATCATATTTATATAGCCATATTTACATTATATTCATAATTACACAACATAATGTTCACATTTTTCATATTCATATAAAATAATATGAATATAAATATGACGTAATATTCATTCGTTTCACCGTTACCCCATATTATTCGTTTCGTTAGAACTCTACAGTATGCCACGTGAGCTGGCCTAGCAGAAGCCAGAGAGCAGCACAAGGGGTTGGCGTACTAGAAGAAGAAGGATAAGGAAGCAATTCAGATCTGAGCAATGAAAAAGAGAGGAGATGGAAGTTCAGAAGAAAAGAAGAAGCGGTGGAGTTGTAGGTTGGTGTCACAAGGGGATCCGAGCAGGTCTTATTTGGGGGATCTGGGTTGTGCGAAACTTGTCTCTCCTTCATTTTTTGTGAGGCACCATGGCCTTGTTGTGTGGGTGGTTACTCTCTAAGACTCTCCCCATCGATTTGAGATCCGATGGATCTCATGACAGGACATCGATCTGCTTGCAAGTCGCAATAGAACGGAAAAAGATTTGTGAAATGGAAAAGTTTTTACCAGAAAACATTGTCTTTTGAGAAATGAAGATATATCGAGCCATTTTCACTTTCTTTGAAAGTTGAAGCTAAAAAAGACCTGAAACTCAAACTGAATAAGCCGTTGCTGATTTGACTCTACAAAGGGCTGGGTCGATAGCAGAACCATTAAAAATGGAAATTGCTATTGGGGAGGCAAATGATTGGTTTTTTCTACAATGAACACATTAACGTTTATTGAAAGATCCATGGACTTGATCTAAATCCTATGGTGATGGGTCGGCCGTGCGTCATCGCTCTTGGTGGCTTGATTTTGGCGGTGCCCTTGTGTTTCCTACCGTCTCCGCCCTTTGGCCGGTGGCTTGCAATAGAAGTCTCTTTACTTGTGCTTGTAGGGCAAGCATGGATTTGAAACTATAAACAAAGGGGGTCGGGAGGGCTAATGGAAAAAATCAGAAGTTGATCTAGAAAGTGGAAAATGGATCTGATAAAGAATCAAACCGAGAAGAAAAGGAACTAGAAAATCCCACCAAGATGAAGAATCAGTTTAACACCCTGCTTCGAAAAACCTACCAGATTTGAGCCCAAAATCACATCTATCAAGATCATAATGAAAACTTGTGGTATACTCTCATTAATCTCCATTCATAAAAAGTTCTGACCTCCTTGAAGATCTCTTTTTTTTTAACCGAAAAGAATTGGGAAGCTGCCAGGGCAGTTATCCAAGGGCATCCTGAAGGATGATGGTGCACAGAGCAGCGTCTAAAGGGAGAACAGTGTCAGACTAAGGAGATATAAGATGCGAGAGTCTATCAGCAGCACCATGAGCTTCCCTAATGATGTGAATAATCTCATAATCAAATAAGAATCGAGGAGAAAGAAGGCAAGAATTTTTATTTAGGTCTTCATCTTTTTTTTTTTGATACAAGGCAAGAATTCGGGTGATGTCCGACCATGCCGATCCACCACCCAATAGCATCCTTACGGACGAGAGCAAGAAGCTCATGGTGAGAACCAATCGATCCCTGAGTCTGCCTCAATCTGAGATGAGTTGCTTTGTCTGCCACTTGGTTGACCTCTCGGAAAACATGGGTGACAGAAAAGAACTCGAAGGCGTGGAGCAAAACCAGAATATCGGTGATTACCAACTCAATTTCCCAAGGGCACTTCCAACTCCCTTTGATGGCGTTGATAATCGTAAGACTGTCTCCCTCCACTTCGACCTTTGAGATCCCCATCTCTAAAGCAGCAGCAAGGCCCAGTCGAAGAGCCAACGCTTCGGCCATCAATGCTGAAACAGTACCACACAACGAGGCGTTGCAAGCCTGGACACTGCCAAGGTGGTCACGAATAACAAAACCCGCCGCAGCTTCACCTGAAAATAATTTTGACCCATCAAAATTGATCTTGAAACAATCCTTTGCGGGTTTCTTCCAACGAAGATTTTTTTTTCCTAAGTTGGGGTACGCTTACAGGTTTCGTTTTTTCCATTTCTTCCCAATGAAGTGTCTTTGATTGCTTTCAGTTTTGTAGCTGGAGTCTTATATATCCTTCATGTTGTTGATTGCTCATGTAGTTTTGATCGTCGAATACTACTTTATTCCTAATTGTCCGTAAGCTCCACCAAATCAGAGATAATGTGGTTATTTGAGATTTAGTGTGATTGGAGAATATTTCCATTACAACTTGTTTCATATTTTTGTCGGTCATGTCCACTCTTCGAATTTCTGTTTCGATGTCTGTATCAATCTTTCCAATCAAATCAAAAGAATGGCTACACTTTGTAAACAAGTGTTCTGTGTCTTCAACCAAATGGTTGCAGAAAGCACAAGAGAGGGGCACAGCCACACGGCCCACACCTTTTTCAGCAAGTCTTTGTTTCGTTGGGATTCCATTCATCACTAATTTCCAAAGAAAGTTTTTCACTTTCGGAAAGCACTCTATTCCCCAAATCCATGCAATTTCGCTTTCCTGAATTCTATCATGTCCTGCTATCATTTCTAGGGCAGTCGACGTGGAAAACCAGCCATTGCGGCTAGCTTTCCAATATAACCTATCTTCAATTTAATTTATCGGAATTTGTATGTTAATGATTTTCTGTATGATGTTGTGAGGAAGTATTTTCCTCAATTCTTCAACATTCCATTTTTTTATCGTGTCCTGTGTATTTTTCCACCTTCTCTTGTTCATTAATTATGTTGTTCGAAATACATTTCCTAAACAGTTTCTCTCCCACAATCCACTCGACCTTCCAGAATCTGATTGTTTTCCCATTCCCTACTTGCCAAATCAACCCTTCACAGAATTCATTTTTAATTTCCATTAGTTTCTTCCATTGCCAGGATATCTGTTTCTTTTTTTCGTATTCCCATAATGTTGCATCTTTCATGTATTTTTCTTTAATTATTCTAACCCAAATATTATTTGGTTCAGCCAAGATTTTCCACAGTAACTTCATTTGAAGTGCTTTGTTCATATCTTTGGATTTGTTTAGTCCTAGTCCACCGTATTTTTTTGGTTTACAGATTTTATCCCATCCTATCAATGGGTTGAAGTTCCTATCCTTATTCCAAAAGAAGGATCTATTAAGTTTGTCTAGTTCTTTGTGTGTGTCTATTGGTAGTCCAAAACTTTGCATCACATAGTAAGGCTTAGTCGCAAGATTTGTTTTAATTAAAACAGCTCTACCCTGTTAGGAAAGTTAGTTTGCCTTCCATTTTGTCAGTTGGGACTTTGTCCTTTCCACAGTATCTTCAAAAGTGTTCCGGTTTACTTTTCCGTTTATAATCGGGCATCCTAAATATTTTTCGAGAGTGGTATGGTTGGCGATGTGGAGTATATTTTGAATGCTCTGTTTCCGTTGGTTTGAAACTCCTGAGGTTACTTTTTCTTCATCCTAAATATTTTGAATGCTCTGTTTTCGAGAGTGGTATGGTTGGTGATGTGGAGTATATTTAGGTCTTCATCTATTTCCTTCATCTCTTCTATTTCTTTTTCTTCTTTTGATTTTTGGGCTTCTACTTCTTGATAGATTACATAGGTCTTAATATTGTATAGTGGGCTAAAAGCCCATTAAGGCCTAATATCTTTATAACCTATATATATATGTTATATCAATGAATGGAAACCCTAAGGATGACATTACAATCAATCTCATTATCTCACATGGTATCACAGCCTAAGATCCAAAGACCCTAAATTTTTTTCTCTAAACCCTAGCCGCCACTTCTCTCTCTCTCCTCGCCGCCCTCTCTCTCTCTCCTCGCCGCTCCCCAGCCTCGGCCACCTCTTGCCGCTAGCCTCTCGTCTCTCTCTCCTCGCCGTCGGCCTCCCCATCCCCTTGCCGCCGCCCACTCTCTCTCCTATCTCTCTCTATCATCCTCGTCACAATGACTACCGAACCCACCGCTACCAAATCACCATTCCATTCCGCCTTAACCATCTCCAATATCAAAAATTGCATCCCTATCATTCTTGATCATGAATCCAGTACCTACACCATGTGGTCGCACCTCTTCACGACCCATGTTAAGGCTCATAAAGTCCTCCACCACATTGACTCCTCCGCCAAACGCCCTGAAAGCGAAGACGACGATCTCTTCGCTCAACTTGACACCATTGTCCTTCAATGGATCTTCAACACCATCTCAAAAGATCTCTTAACCACCATACTCGACCCCAAAGACTCCGCCTTGAATGCTTGGAAGAAATTTCAGGATATCTTTCAAGACAACAAGTCCACCCGTACTGTCTATCTCGAGCACGAATTCTCAAGTTGCAAGCTTTCTTCTTTTCCGTCGATATCTGCCTACTGTCAGCACATCAAGACCTTGGCCGATCAGCTCGACGCCGTCGACTCCAAACCCAGTGCCACACGTCTCGTCCTCCATGTACTCTCGGGCCTCCCTTCCGAATACAATGCTGTTGCTACTCATATACAGCAGACAGAACCTCTCCCTACGTTCGAGAAGACCCGGTCTCAACTGATCCTGGAGGAGACTCGCCTTCAACGTCAGACAACCGACGCCGCCAAAGACAAGACGGTGTTGGTCTCATCCAGTGACATCATCGAGCAGCTTGCCCTCCAGCCCGGTCGCAGCAACGACCAGTAGGGACCAAAGGGGTCGCGGCCGCGGCAGCGGCAGCCGCAACAATGGTCGCCCGCAGCACTACGATCCCCGCCACCCCTCTTGGTACCCCGACCCTGGCTACCCTCATTGGATGCCCTATGGCTACCCCCGTGCGTCGTTTCGTGGACCATCCCCGTATCCCAACCGTCAGCAGGGCTTGTTGGGTCCTGCTCCCCGCCCGTCGTCTGATCAGGCATACCCGACTGATATGCACAACACCTTCTCTTCCATGCAGCTGACACCCCCTGACGGCGCTTGGTACATGGACACTGGCGCTACCTCTCATATGACAAACTCCTCAGGTACTCTCTCATCTCTTTCTTTTAAGGGTCCTGCTCATTCTATTATCGTCGGCAACGGTGGTCGCCTTGCTACTTCGGGCATTGGCCACACCACACTACCAACCCCTACCAACCCTTTGCACCTCAACAATGTCCTTGTTTCCCCCAAACTTGTCAAAAACCTTATCTCTGTTCGTCGGCTCACCACTGAAAAAAATAATGTTTCTCTTGTGTTTGATCCGTTTGGTTTCTCTGTGAAGGATCTTACTACGGGGGTTACTCGCCTGAGATGTAATAGCACCGGGGAGCTCTATCATGTGTCGTCGCCCTCACCATCCAGCCCGTCAAGTCCAGTCGCCCTCTCGGCATCATCATCCAGTCTTTGGCATGCACGCCTTGGTCATCCCAATCCTGCAGTTTTAGATATACTTCGTTCTAAGAGTCTTGTCCAATGTAATAAAGAGCATCGCTCTAGTTTATGTTCGTCTTGTCAGTTAGGCAAGCATGCCAGACTCCCTTTTCATCGATCTTTAAACACTACATTTGCGCATTTTGATATTATTCATAGTGATATTTGGACATCTCCTGTTCCTAGCAAGAAGGGTTATAAGTATTACCTTTTGTTTCTGGATGATTATACACATTTCTTATGGGTTTTCCCTTTGCACTTTAAATCTCAAGTGTTCCCTATCTTTGCCAAATTCCACGCTTACATCAAAACACAGTTTCACACCTCTGTCAAGTGTTTCCAATGCGACAATGGCCGCGAATTTGACAACAAAGATTTTCGCACTTTCTTTAATACCAATGGGATCTCCTATCACTTGTCCTGCCCCTACACCTCTCAACAAAATGGCAAAGCCGAACGAATCATCCGAATCATTACTAATATGATGCGCACTCTTCTTTTCCACGCATCCATTCCCCTCCTTTATTGGCCTTACGCCTTGGCCACCACATGTTACCTCCTCAACATTCTCCCTTCCACCACCCTCAACCATCGCTCACCGTTTCAGGCACTGTATTGCACTTTGCCCATATATGATCACCTTCGTACCTTTGGTTGCTTGTGTTTCCCTAACAAGGCATCCACCTCCCCCCACAAGCTTCACCCACGCTCCACCCCTTGTGTCTTTCTTGGCTACCCGTCTGATCATCGCGGTTACATTTGCCTCGATATCAAGACTCACAGGATCATTCTCTCTCGTCATGTCACCTTTGATGAGTTGCGATTTCCCTTCGCGTCTCCCACACCCCCTCTGTCGTCGACAGAGTTTGAGTCACCATTCCCTCACTTCATTCTTCCCCAGAGCTCTCCCGGTGCTCCTGCGTCTCCCCCTCCCCCACCCCCACCACCCCCCACCACCAGACCACACACCCGCAGCGTCTCCGGTGTCTTCCGACCCCGTCAGATCGTATCCATGACTACCACCCTTCGCCCCACCATCCAACCTCATAGCCTAGCAAAGCAGTCCCCCCGCCAAACACCAATGCCGCGGGCGCCGCACACTGTTGCGCCCGCAGCCTATCACTTGCCCATGCCCCCAGCATCGCATCACCTACTGGCGGCGCCCACCGCATCCCACACCGCCTCTCCACCCCTTACCCGCAGCTTTGCTGCGCCCGCCGCCTCATCCCCATGCTTAGCCCCTCTTGCTCCCATCCGTCCCGACACCCAATCACCCTCTGCCTCCACCCAGACCTCCCTCTCCCCCATTCCCACCTCCCACAAAACAGCCCTCCAAGACCCGAATTGGCAGGCGGCTATGCTCGACGAATACAGGGCCCTTACGAAGAATGGTACTTGGATTCTTGTTCCTCGCCCTCCTAAGGCGAACGTCATTCGTTGTATGTGGCTCTTTCGTCACAAGTTCCGATCTGATGGGACTTTGGAGTGTTATAAGGCCCGTCTTGTGGTGAACGGTAGATCTCAGCAGGCAGGTATTGATTGTGATGAGACGTTCAGCCTTCTGGTCAAGCCTGCCACTATCCGAGTGGTCCTGAGTCTAGCTCTGTCGCGCAACTGGGCCATCCATCAGTTAGATGTCAAGAACGCATTTCTCCATGGCCATCTGAATGAGACTATCTACATGTTTCAGCCGTCGGGGTTTGCTGATGCTGTCCGTCCGAAGCATGTCTGTCTCCTCAAGCGCTCTCTGTATGGTCCGAAACAGGCTCCGCGGGCTTGGTTCCAGCGTTTTGCCTCTCATCTGCTCCGTTTGGGTTTCACTGGCAGTCGTTCCGATTCGTCTCTGTTTATCTATCGTCGAGGCTCAGACTTGGCATTCCTGTTGCTATATGTCGACGACATCATTCTCACCGCCTCTTCTGATGCTCTTCGGACGTCTATTATTTCGCAGTTGAGTGCGGAATTCGCCATGTCTGATAGTTGTCTTATTTTTTGGGAGTTGTTGTTCAACGTCATGCGTCAGGTCTGTTTCTCTCACAGAGTAAGTATGCTACAGAGATTGTTGCTCGAGCTTGTACAGGAGCCTCGCTGGTGCTCTTCAGTATCTCACTTTGACCAGGCCTGACATTAGTTACGCCGTTCAGCAGGTCTGCTTGTTCATGCATGCACCTAGGGAACCTCACGTTCAGGCTTTGAAGCGGATCATTCGGTACATCAGCGGCACTCTTGAGCTCGGCACCACGATCACTCCTTCCTCTAAGCTTGATCTTGTTGCTTACACTGATGTAGATTGGGGTGGTTGTCCTGAAACACGTCGCTCCACGTCTGGGTACTGCATCTTCCTCAACGACACCCTTGTGTCATGGTCTGCCAAGCGTCAGTCCGTCGTATCTCGCTCCAGCGCTGAGGCCGAATACATGGGTGTTGCCAACGTTGTGTCCGAGTGCTCTTGGCTCTGGAACCTCCTCCTTGAGCTCCGTTGTCCCCTTCAAAAGGCCACTCTGGTCTATACGGACAACGTCTCCGCCGTCTACCTAGCTAGCAACCCAGTCCAGCATCAACGCACGAAGCACATTGAGCTTGATCTCCACTTTATAAGGGACAAGGTTGCCATTGGATATGTCCGCGTTCTCCATGTCCCGTCCTCTTATTAGTACGCTGATATATTCACCAAGGGTTTACCTCGACAGTTATTCATTGATTTTCGTTCCAGTCTCACTGTAAGGACCCCTCCCGTTTCGACTGCGGGGGTTTGATAGATTACATAGGTCTTAATATTGTATAGTGGGCTAAAAGCCCATTAAGGCACAATATCTTTGTAACCTATATGTAGGTTATATCAATGAATGGAAACCCTAAGGAGGACATTACAATCAATCTCATGATCTCACAGTTCTCTCTGCAGACAGGATTGCTGCCGAGCACTTCAATTTTTCAAGCTTGGATGAGTTTTTGTTTTATATTTGCTTCATGTCTAATGGGAAGAGGAGTTTTATGGATGAGTATGTGTTTTTTTGTTTCTAGAGATTTTCTTTTGTTTTGAGCTTTTTGGAGATTCAAGTGGCTTTGGGGTTGATCTTGGCGCTAAGATCGGGTCTGATTTGAGAGGATTGAATGGGATGGGGGCGGTGGCATTGGGATCTAGGGTTCATCCACAGGTTTGGAGTTTCTAGTAAAAGAGACTGATAGGGAGGAGGAAAACCTGATAGGGGCGGATAGGCAGATTTGTTTTTGTTTTTTTAATTATTTTGTGATTTTTTTAATTGAATACAAAATCATTGTCATTGACACCTATGTGTAAATGTATCATGGTCATCTACTTAAATACTTTTAATAAATTGTTTCAGTCCTAACCTGATATTTTTTTATATTTTGGTGTTAATTCTTCTCCACAGTGTGTTTAATTGTTGTTTTGATTTAGAATTATTTAACAAGTTAAGTGTTTTATTTTGATTAAAAACTACATAAAAAAACTCCATTTAAAATTTAAGTTGAATATCATCTTATTTAAATTTTTGCAACTCATTTTTGGACGGTCCTTGGGAGGAAGTTGCGGTCTCATGTGCCCTGTTGATCAAGAGGATTGTGATAGTGTTCTTGGCTTTTGAACATCTCTCATCTAGGTGGAAAAACGTCGTTAGCCTATACTTCCCTAAGAGACATCATTTTCTCGTGTTTTTGCTACAGTCTCTCCGACGTCGAGATGACGTGGAAGCTTATTGATTTCACCGTGTTCTCGCTATTCACAGTTTCATCTCAGAGACTCCCTCATCTTCCTCATTAGTCTGTTGCTTTGTTCGATTTGGATTTGGATTTTTTTATTTTAGCTTGTTAGTTTCATGACGGTTAGTTCGCCTGTCATTTGTTTCGAATCTTTACCAAAAATTTAAAAAAAAAATACAAAGAAAAAGGGGGAAATAGAGCTTGATCGATCGAAACCTGCAATTGGCAGCAATGGAGGTCAAGCCATTAGTGGAAAACCCTTCACAACGAAACAAAACCAAACTCCGCAAATTCTTGAGCTTCCTGGCAATCAACTCCAATCCCTCATCGGTCACCACCATCCTCTTCAACCTGATCTCTTCCATAGCCGGATACTTGGCAGCCAGCGCGGCAATCCAGGGGAGAGCGTGGGCCCCCCACCCTTCCGGCACGAAGTCGAAATCCGCTATGCTATGCTTGCCCTTGATGGTGATCGATCGGAGGTCGGTGAACCGTCGGACCAGAATCGGAGGGCTGACGGCGTAGCAGTTGCCAATGAACACGTGTCTCCGACACCACCGTTCGATGTCGTACCAGGACTTGCAGACCAAGGAGACCGAGTTCCGATCGGAGGCCGAATCGATGAAGGAGAGCATGTGCTGCAAGGCCTCTTCTGGGAAGGAAGGCGCCATCTGCATTTGTGTTTCCATTTGATTTTTGTTTTGTTTTTTTGGGGGTTCGGACGATTGAATATATGAATGAATTGAAATTGAATGGTAAGTGAGGATCAAAATTGTCAAGCTCTTTGAAAAAGATAAGCGTCAACAAAAGTGGATCGATCCGTCCAACTTCAACAATAACGGGTAACGACTTTTGAAGCTTGAAAGAACGTTTTGTCCATCGAGGAAGATACTATCAAGCTAGCAAGGATAAAAATTCTTTAGGAGATGTTTCCTTGTAATTGCTAAAATACACAAATCAAATTTATTAATTAAATACTCCCTCCGTTTCGCAATAGTATTTTTTTTATTGGGTAAAAATTCGAGGCTAGACATATTTGGACCTCGAAGGCCGACAAGTCGGCAGACGTATAACCGTCAGAAAATAAACCGAAAATACAAAGATGGTGAAACAAACAGGCAAAGGAGTACTACAAGACGAAACTAAACACAACTCAACCGAACAAGACGAGGACGTAGACAAAGGACGAACCCAAGCACTATCCAAAAGCAGCATCGTAGGCCAGCGGCACGTCAGGAGTCACCTATGGGCAGACGAACCTCCAAGGAACCATTCTTCCGGAAAAAAAAGATGCCTCGATACACAATGCCACGACCCCAGCCTATCCCGACTTCGACTACCAGAACCCTATCAAACGGACAAGAAAGTTTAGCCAAGCCAAACCGAGGGCCCCACAACGCCTTAACCGAACGCACCAAAAACCCAAGCGGAATTTACACAAACCCCACAAGGAAATATTTATTTAAAGAGAATTATTATAATTTAATTTGCAACAATACTTTTATTTAATTTATTAATTTATCCAATCCCAAATAACACGACCTGGGCCCAAGGAAGAACAGTGCAAGGCACTGCCAAACAGAACCCTTACAATGAACGGAGGAAAGAGACGACGCTCGAAAAACCGAGGCAAAGATGATGGTGCCGCTTTGACCAGTTGGATGAGCCACGGTACCATTCTGGAATGTCTCAATCGGAAAGGACTTGCGAGTAGTACCCAAAGATCACCGGTTCGAACCCCGGATGACCGCTTATTAATTCAAGGATGAGCCACGACAGACAAGGGCTAATGAGGAAAACGGAGAGAGGGACGAAGCCCCAACACCCAAGCCGTGAAATGATAAAACCGGCGTCTCCAATCGAGCTGGAGATATGGACCCAAACCAACCCACCCAAGTAAAGGATGAGGAGAAGAGGTGGGGTGCAGGGTTGAGCGGAACCCCGAAGGAGACCCCAAATTAATGAAATCCGCCAGAGGGAGGAGACAGAACCCAGAGGGGGGGGGGCGGATCGAGACGCCGAAGTCGGTGCTGGAGGAGCCAAATCCACCCTGCCAGATCGGAAATCGTAAGACTTCAAGGAGGGGGAAGAGGAGTAGGCAGGGTGGGGGGAAGAGACCCCAAGGATCCGACGGGGAGTGGTTAAGCACAATCAATGGGCGGCCAATGGAAGTTAGAGACGGAAGGCAACCCGACGACACCAATATCCGAGGACACAGTATCAACCTCCTCTGAGGGCAAATCCACCAAGGATAGATTCAACCTAGGACAGAGTCCAACGACGAATACCTACCGCAGAGGACAAAGACCGAGAAGAAATTTCTACTCGCGGAACTAGGTCCGGCGAGGCAGGTTGGAGGGCCTCCGAGGAGGGTTTAGAGACCTCCGAAAAGGTGGTTGTGGCCTCCGGAGAGGTGGTTTTATAGCACCCGAAGAGGGGTTTCAGACAATCATCTCGGGCCAGGAGGATCCGAGGTAGTCGAGTGTCGATGGTGATGCCGACTCGCTCTCTCTAGATTCTAGAGGGATGAGAGAGCTTTTCTCTCTCCGTCTCGCAATAGTTGTTGTATTAGGTACTTTATCCTATAAAAATAAAGAAAACATATGTTTTATTAATAAGTGTGCATAAAGCTAAAACATATTGTGAGTCAGATGGAGTAACTTGGTCAGATCCAAAAATTAACACTCCTTCCGTCTCAAAATTTAGGTTGTATGAGGACTTTATTCTTATATCAAAATAGATGTTATTTTAGGTTTTCTAGGTAGGGGATAGTAATTATTTGTATTGTGTGTTGTTGATTTTTTTAAAGATTTTGATTAGTTAAAATGTAGTGGGTATTAAAAAACAATAAAATTTATGAAAAAGTTAGTAGAATTTTTTTAGTAGGCAAGAAGTAGATCGACGAAACGATCTTTAAGCCATCAAAAGATGACTTGATAAACCCTACGCAGAGGGTCGCCGTCAAAAGAAAAAAAAAACTAGCTTCAATTTAGGACTACAATTACAAATAAAATTATAATAAAAAAAAGGTCTAAAATTAGAGCCATTGTTCCTTAATATTCGATCTGGGGGCTTAGACGGCTTGGCTTATATGCAAGCCCTGCCCAATGAAGCGGTTGGCTTTGACATAGCTGGTTTAGAAGGCAGTGATGGATGCGAATCTGGTTCTAGATAACGAGCAAGCTCGCCCAACAATCTTGTTACATGTGATGTCTCGGATTCAAAAACTTGGGATTTGAAAGCTGCACAATCAAATATAGACATTGACACTTTTGTAAATAGGTTTTGTTTGAAGTTTTAGATTTATGGTTAGAAAAATTGGGGATTTTTGTGTGAATGGTCCGAGGGAAGCTCAAATCTTTAGATCTAGAGGGCGGATCGGGTACTAAAAAGGCAGCACCTATCAAAGGAGATCGGGAGGAAGAAGGATGCGCATGCACTTGGGAAGCACTATGTTTCTCTTTTTTTTCCCCGATTTTTTCCTTTTTTTTTTGGGAGAGGGGGGCATGGAGAAGGTTGTACTCCAACGTCGTCGAGGGAGTCAAAGAAACTGATGCCCAAGAGGGCGAAGGTGCAGATGGCTAGGCCGAAGGCGATGGGGGAGGGTATGAGGAGGGGTGCGTCGGAGGATGAGGAAGCTGGAACGACCAGGAGAGCGAGGAGGATCGAATTGCCGAAGTCGCAAGAGCTCAAACCTAGGTGGGACTATGAATAGAGTCCGGCTAGGGAGACTGCGTTGAGGGTGTGGATCGGGGCAGCGGGAAGCCAGGCGAGTAGGGCCTCCGGAAGACGCCATGGGAGGAGGCTGATGAAGATGGAGCAGTCGCTGACGGCCGAAAGAGGACAGAATCTGCACTGGCGGCGGTTGTTGATTGTATTGAAAATGGTGTGGATCGGGGCGGCGGGAAACCAGGCGAGCAGGACTGCCAGAAGACGCCATGGGAGGAGGCCGGTGAAGATGGTAGGCGTGCTATGGCTGAAGGAGGACAGATTCGCCGCTACACTAGCAGCGGCTGCTTTGTGTAGAAGAGTGTTTAATTTTTAGGGTTGGGTTTTTGTTTTTTTTAAAAGGTAGTAGAATGTTGATGTTGATTGAACTGTGAGTGTTTTATTAAAACTTGTGCAAAATCTTAAAACGACTTAAATTTTGAGACGGATGGAGTAGTTTTTTAAACATTTTAAACACTTACAAACTTATTAATAATAAGTTTGTAATTATTAAAAAAAAGTTTGGTTATTTAATTGACATTTTGGCTTTTCAAAATCTATTGGTCTCACCTCCTATCTCTCAATTAATTTCGTACTCTGTGTTTCCTCCCCACTTTAATTCCAAAGAGATTTGCAAATTACGGAGCAATTAAAAACAGAAGGTTTTATTTTTTAGTAGCATTAATTAAGTGCAGTGAATGATGAAAGTGTGCAGGTATGTAGTAGGCCTTAATTCTTGTGTCTTCCCCCGAAACGTCAGTTAAATGTAAACCATTCCAAAACGTCAGTTTTTAAACCATTCCGAAATGGCTCACCGGAAAGGACTTATGGGTAGTACCCATAGGTCCCCGGTTCGAACCCTGGCCCTATTCAAGGAGGGAGTAGTTTTTAAATACTAAAAAAAATGCATCAAAAAGTAAAAAAACTTGCATGTTCGGACGGAGAAATATTAAATTAAAAAAATCCTCTTATCTTACCTGTACCGACTTTAGGGCTGCCCATCGGTTCAAAACGGGATTGAACTGGCCCAAACAGAATCTAACTTAAAACCTAAATTTTAGAAATTGTAAATTGAAAACCAAACCTAATACCTTAGGTTTGGTTAGGTTTAGGTTCATTTTAATTAGGTTCGGTTCAGATTTCGAACCTAAATGAACCTAATTGGCAATTAATTATAAACAATTAAAATGTTTAATTTTTTTTTGAAAAATATGTTACATGAAATTTCTTTAAAATACACACAATATCTTTTTTTTTTGGTAAACAAACGAGAACCGGGGTCCTCGCTGAAGAGAGCTTTATTAATGAAACAAAATTACAGAAACATGGCGGAAGACAGGGTACCCCCTAATCCATCCAACCAAAGAAGGTCCTGAGCACCGGCTGGTAACTCGTCCAAGAACACACAACCCAAATTAAAATTGAAAGCAAGATTCGTAATGAAGTCCGCTAGGCGATTGCCCTCGCGGCGGGTATGTCGGAATTGAACCGACCAATCCCTACTTAAGGCAACACCATACCAGGCTAGCGCATTCATGTGACGGGGGCGCACCATTGGCGATAAGGTTGATTGCAACCTCCGAATCAGACTCGCAAACCACCTTCCTATAACCGCTAGCCCAAGCCAGCTCAAGGCCCTTCAGTATCCCCCAAATCTCAGCGTGGACCACCGAACAGCTCCCTATGTTGAGTGTAAATCCCTTCATCCATTTGCCCTCTTCGTTCCGGATGACACCTCCTGCCGCCGCCGCTCCAGAGAGTTTGACAGCCCCGTTCGTATTCAACTTCACCCAACCTTTTTCCGGCAGCCACCATCGAACAGGTTTCCTGTCGGTCTTCTTCTCCATAATCTTCATCCTAAGTTTGGACTTAGCCAGGCCATACTCTGCCATCAGTTTGTAGCAGACATCCGGCAGCAGATCTTGAGAATTGATTCAGCCTAAACTAGTGTCGTATAATGTTTTTATTTAATTTAATAAAAGTTAGATTTGTAACGAATCAAACCTAAATCGAATTGAACCAAACCGAATCTAAAATCGATTTTTTAGAAATTGCCAGCCAAAAACTGGACTTAATCTCTTAAGTTTCGGTCTATGTCCGATTTGATTGGCCGGTTCCGGAATTTTGAGCAGCCCTAACCGACTTTAACAAAATTTTAAAGGAAAAAAAAATCCCATCATCCTTCTTTTTCTGCTTTTGTTTTCTGCTATTCCCTGCATCCAAAATTCCTTGCTGAAAACATTGAACCTCAAGTTGAGCGCGTTCTTGGATCAATCTAGGTTTCTAGGGAGTACGTTTCAAATTCATCTCCTTTTCTTCATCAAATACCTCATACGTTATCTCTCTCTTTCTCCATTAAAGGCTTTGAAAAAACTGACACACATGCAATTACATTGCCAATCCACATCGATATGAATAGTAGATTCATAATCCCATCAACCAGCTAGCTTCTACATGCCTTTGGTTAGCAAAGATCCCATTTTTCCACTCTCATAATTCTTGATCTCTACCAAGATTTTTTGTATTTCCCCCAATTTTTGTTGTTCAATCAAAATTCAGAGGGGAATGAGAAAAGGGGAAGGGGATGATGATGGGGTGCAGGTGCCTTAACTGGGGCATTATCTCTACGAATCCTCCCCCTGAACCCAAATGTTTCTCTTTGCCTGCTCCTATTCCTCACTGGCCTCCAGGTATTTCTTGTAATCTTGTTTCTAATTTGTGGGAATTTGATTTTTTTTTTCCCCTTTAATTCTCCTAGTTTTGTCTTTATATTGCATTTCCTGTTGATGGTATATATTTGGGGTTTTGTTGAAAGGGATTTCATTTCCTGTTGATGGTATATACTTGGGGTTTTGTTGAAAGGGATCTGTATCTTCTCTGCTAAGAATTTGTATTTGGATGATCAAATGTGTGCTTTGATTTGGTTCCCTGGATGAGATTAAAGGTGAAGTCTTTATGGGTTTGGTTGATTGTTGATACCATTTTTGTTGTCTGGGTGCAATTGATTACATAGAGAAGCAAATGAAACTAGCAAAAATTGTATGCTTGTGATTATTTTTCTCTTGTTGCTTGAATGTCATCATTTGGTTGAATATATTCATTACATTGATCACTTGTCTGTGCAAGTAGATAATGTTTTTGGCATTTGGCTAATAATACCAAAATTTCATGAATTTTGCACTGAGCTTATCTTCCATTATGTTTAATGTTTTGTAGGCCAAGGTTTTTGCACTGGAACAATCAATCTAGGAGAGCTCGAAGTCGCGGAGACAACCAAATTTGAGCTTGTATGGAGCTGCATTCTGTCATACAACAAGAAAAAAAGAGTTTCCTTCTACAAACCAGTAGGCATTCCTGATGGGTTTTCCTGCCTTGGTTATTATTGCCAGTCAAGCGATAAACCTCTACATGGTTCCGTCCTTGTGGCCAAGCAATTGCCTCCACATAACGGAGTTTCCGATGATTATCAACCAGCTCTGTTGAGGCCCCTTGATTACACTCTAGTCTGGAGTTCAGACGATGTGAGCCAGGAGTCTTATGAGTTGCCTGGCTATTTTTGGCGCCCTGAGGCACCTCAGGGCTATAAAGCATTGGGATTTGTTGTCACGAGCCAGCCGTCCAAACCGGACTTGGAAGAAGTCAGATGTGTAAGAGAGGACCTCACAGATCAATGTGAGAGCTGCAGCTTGTTACTTGAAAGAAGTCCTACCTTAGGGGTACCATTAAGAGTATGGAAAACTAGACCTTGCCAACGAGGGATGGAAGGAAAAGGCGTATGTGTCGGGACCTTCTTCTGCGAAACTTTGTGGACTGCTGGAGAAAAACCGGGTTTTGTTTGTTTGAAGAATTCTGATCCGAATTGGAATGCAATGCCCAGTCTTGCTCAGATTCATGCTCTTATAGGCCATTATGGCCCTACCCTTTACTTCCATCCAGAAGACAAATACTTGCCGTCGTCTGTCTCGTGGTTTTTCGAAAATGGAGCCCTCTTATATGACAAGGCAGAATCAAAATCTCAACCAATTGACGCCACTGGCTCGAATCTCCCTTCTGGTGGTTCAAATGATCACGAGTTTTGGTTAGATTTGCCGAGTGGTGATAGCGGGGAGATGATCAAACGCGGAAACTTGGAGACTGCGCGACTCTATGTTCATGTCAAGCCAGCTTTGGGCGGAACCTTCACTGATATAGCAATGTGGGTCTTTTGCCCCTTCAATGGGCCAGCCGCCCTGAAGGTGGGGCCAATAAATGTTCGCCTTGACAGGGTAGGACGACATGTTGGCGACTGGGAGCATTTCACGCTAAGGATAAGCAACTTCTCGGGACACCTCCGCAGCATATACCTCTCGCAACACAGTGGTGGCGTCTGGATTGATGCCTGCGACTTGGAGTACATAGAAGGGAATAAAGCGATCCTATACTCATCCAAGAACGGCCATGCTTGCTTCCCACGCCCTGAGACGTACCTCCAGGGCTCCTCACAGCTCGGGATTGGGATTAGAAACGACTGTGCTAGAAGCAGCTGGTACATAGACTCTAGCACGCGCTATCAGATTGTTGCAGCCGAGTATCTCAAAGGAGAAGTGCCCGAGCCTCAGTGGCTGCAGTTCATGAGAGAATGGGGCCCAACTGTGATCTATGACTCAAGGAAAGAGCTGGACAAGGCGATCAAGCGACTCCCTGCCAGCCTGAGACTTTCACTGACTAGTTTCGTCGACAAATTGCCCGTGGAGCTGTACAAGGAGGAAGGTCCTACAGGACCTAAGGAGAAGAACAACTGGTTGGAAGACGAACGATGGTGAAATCAGATGATCTCCCAAACTGGGTCATTTTCGAATTGTTCGGCTCTGCCTCGTCTTAGGCTCCAAGATAACACATTAGGAGTAACCAAAAAAGCCTTTGACATGTGCTCATTGTAACATGAAAGTTGAAGCCTATATAGAGTACACATCAAAGAGATTATGTTTGTACATTGGAAGGTTGATTTATGATTCTGTCGGTGCTAGCCTGCTAGGGCCACTAGGAAACACTCTCCATATGGTGGGGGGAAAGAGTGAGTGCGTACAACTTGCCCGCCCCCCAAGATCCTACCTAGGCGGGAGAAACTGGGATTGTTGTTGTTGTTTGAAACATAGAATGATCATTGATAATTTCTTAGAGATTCAAGAACTGCAGTTGATTTATTATTGTATGAACATAGAATGGCCAGTGATAAACAAATGTTCAAAAAAAAATTGGTGGTGATTTAACAGTCATAATTAAATGATACACAGAGATAAGGTGTTGTGTTAACCACCCGATCTAATTCATGGCGTCAAATGAACCATGTGTAGCATAAAGAAGTCGCTTTCAGTAAACATACAGAAAAAGCAAGGGGGTTCCCAAATTGCACCACGAAAGGAGTTTCCGGAGGAACAAAAACCCCTCCTTTTGTAGGTTTGTGTAATGTGTAGGGTTTAAGGGCAACGACTTACAAATACAGACATACAAATATAAATCAAGATGATTGCCAAACGATTGGTCTCTTTACTTAGATCTCCCCGTGCTTCCAGGTATCCTCTCCCCCATGTTTTCTCATCTTTCATTTTATCGTTTCTGTTTGCCTCGTCGCTGGATTGCAATCGCATTTGTTACTCCCCATTTGGTAGAGTTTCATTTCTAAACAAGCAAGTTTGTTTCTTTGTTTTCGAATTGTGATGCGTTGCTGAAATTATCTGCACCCAGTTGCAAAACCTAGCTCACTTTGGTTGTTTCTGTGATTTAAAATTGGATCGGAATCTGATTGGCTGAACCTGGGTTTCGTTTAACGGATCAATTTGAGTTTTCAGTTAGGTTATTAGGGTTTATGAGGGTGTATTCATTCTAACCCAATTTGGGTGTGGTTGGCTTTTGTCCCTTCCCAGTTTGCCCAACCCCATTGACGGGGAAAAAGGAAAGGGAAAATCACTGGGTCGGAAGGCAGTCTCTACAGCGCTAATTTGCCTAACCGGAGGTGTTGCTTTGAGTGCCATCAGTGACCTTGCCATTTATCAGGGCTGCAGCAGGTGTACATTATTGATTTACACATTTGTTTTGTATTGGGTTTAATCTGAAGTGCCTCATAGTGATGTCGATTCTTTAGATTCTTTGAATTCAGGTCTAATGATTAAACTCGTTGCCGAACTAATAGATGGAAATATGGGTGCCTTTGGTCTTGTAAAAATGCATTAGAGTGTTGGAGCTCTGTGACTTTACCTGCCTAAACTATTCAACTTTATGGTTCTGTTACCTTGTTACACTATTGAATCTCTAATGTCTGTGGTTAGTGTTGCCCACTAGTAACTCTATTTCATCGGGTAGTTTTGATTAAGTCATATTGTGTGAGCTTAGCTTTTGTTGACGTGGCTTCCCCAGGCTTAGCATAGCCCCCAAAGTAGAGGATGATCCCGCGGGTAGTTTTGATTAATCAATCCCGAATGGCCACTAGTAACTCTATTTCATCCACATATTAGACGCGCTCTTGAACCTTTGTGTTGAAACGATGTCTAACTAATATACATATCCAGTCTCCATTCTCCAAGGCTATCCCTGTGTGGATTGCATCTCTAGACTTCTGATTATAGTCTTTGAATGTTATTCAAGACCAAGAGTATCATTATTGCATCTATATTATAGGTCAATTGCAATGTTTCTCCACTAAAATCTTGTTTATTTTCCTTAAGAATACTTGTAGTATTCACTAAATGAGTTCTGTGATCTTATTTCCCTTAGCAAGGCCATGGAGAAAGTCAGTCAAAATCAAGCAATCATTGATGCTATCGGGGAACCAGTTGTAAAAGGTCCTTGGTATAATGCATCACTGGCTGTAGCTCACAAGAGGAATTCAGTATCTTGTTCCTTTCCTGTATCCGGACCTCAGGGCAATGGCATTCTTCACTTGAAAGCTGTTCGCAATGGAGGTTGGTACCTTTACTCTGCGTTTGAAACCCTCAATTATTTTTTAGTACATAGTTTTGACATGATACAAGCTTTTGGGACACAATTTGATACTCCCTCCGTCCTAAAATACATGGGCTTTTAGCCTTTTCCACAAGTTTTAATAAAACACTTTACTTTTAAAAAAACATCATCATTGCACCAACTTTTTCATAAATTTTATTATTTTTTAACACCCACTACACATTTTAACCAATCAAACTATTTTAAAAAGTCAACAACACACAAACCAATACAAATCATTATAACTTCCTACTTAGAAAACATAAAAACCCATCTATTGTTGGACAAAAATTTACCTCTAAAAACCCATGTATTATTGGACGGAGGGAGTATTGTTATCTTGTGTGGATTTAAGTGTTTTTTCTAGTAAATGACTCCATGCTTCCTCCATCGATGCATGTCAAAGGCATTGACGCATCATGGCTGTCATTGAATCGTGTTAACTTATTCCTCTAAACCCAAAATTTTCTGCCCAAGAACAAAAGAATTAGGTTTTGGACTTGGAGGGCTTCTTGGTTTGACCATCCATCAATTTCAACCGTTCGTAACTTCTTCTGCACTGCCTTTCATCTTATTATTCGGCTTCCTCTGCCTTCCCTTTACGCTGCAGAGGAATCATGGCTGTCATTTTTGAGACCCAGTGGATTCGAAATCTTGATTTTGGATGCTTTGCTTCATGTGCCAAGTAACGACGAAAAGCAGCAGACAATCAAAATCAGTTTGTCAGATGAGCTTATTCCCTCCCCTGAATGCATAGTAGGATGCCCTGTACCTCAACAACCAGGGAGCACAGATAAGCAATGAAAACCGATATGTTATAGACTGCTTTTTTTAAATCATGTTCCTGATCAATTTTTAACAGTTTGGTAGCCTTTGATATTTGTTTTGCAAGAAAGAGAATAAGATTTTTACATTCCATGTATGATCGGATTCGGCACATAGAATGACAGAAGTGCCTGATACTTGGGAGTTGGGTATGTGCACAAAAATGCTGTTGAGAACAGATCATTGAAGCTGTCCATGTTTGCTTAGAAGCTAACTTCATTGTATTTGTTATACAATGGCAGTGTAACATAAATGATTGCAGTGTGCAGTGTGTGCAAGATTATAAATATTGCACATTCATCATCAGTAAGCATACATTAACTTGGTGTGATTTTATGCATTGGCGCAAAAGCCTTGTAACGTACAGACGCGCCATATATTGTATACTGAGCTTGCCATATGGTGTAAATGTATTGAGTCGGTCTCAGGGGGGATTGTAATGTTAACTAGACCTTGTCAACCACAAGCCCCCAGCTTCATAGATTTTACTAGAGACTTGAGTCATCTCTGGTCCATGTCAGTCATGTTCTGAGAGCATCTCTAACAGTATCCTTGGATTCTTAAAATTCTCCATTTCGGATAAATTTTTGGGTGTTTTGCTTTAAGAGCATCTCCAACAGTTTTCCCATTTCGGAAATTTTGGAGTTTTTGGGGAATTCTAAGAGTTTTTTTGGTCTAACAGATTCTCCATCACATTCTCCAAAATGGAGAAGCAGCAGAAAAAATGGAGAGGATTCCCTAAATCTGTATCATTCTCCAAACAAAATAATTTTCTAAATCTTCGAAATAGGGAAGCTGTTGGATTTAAAACAAAAATAATTTGAAGAATATGTATTTTGTTTTCCCATTTTGGGGAAATTTTAGGGAAGCTGTTGGAGATGGTCTAATAGATTCCCTAAATCAATCTCTAAAATAGAGAACGTGAAATCAATCTCTAAAATAGAGAACGTGATAAAAAGAAAGTTGGATTTCCTAAATCTGCAACATTTTTCATATTATATGAATGATTTAGGGAATCATTTTGAAGTCTCTAAATTAGAAAATCTATTGAAAATGTTCTAAAAGAAAAATTGCTTTTAATATTGGTTGTTTGTTGCATTGAATAAAAAAAAATATTGGTTTTTGCTTCCCTATAGAATTGTAGAGAAAAACGTTCGAGATAATCTGACACACTATCTAAGCTTTAGGCTATGTTTGGCAAATCAGGTAGTTTTTCAGAGTCCTTATTTTTTATAGGGGTTTTCTATCTTATGGCCTTGAGGAATAGGATCTTAGAAATATTTTCCCAAAATACACCCGATTTAACCATTCTTAAATTAGATTATGGGTTCACCCATTTTCTTTTAAGATTTTCTTTCCAAATAAAGTATGCTTATCTTATACCCTTAGAGCACACAATACTACTAGTTAAATGAAATAAATATAAGGTTTCAGTTTATTTAGCTTTTGGAATATGAGCTTTTCACAAGCTATTCACCCAAGCTTTTCGGGGCTTTTAATTTTCTATTCATAAATTTTCATCAGCTACTCAAACAACATCATATTAGCTCAAATTATATTTAATATAAATAATTTATCAGTTTTAGCTACCCTTTTACCAAACATAGCCTAGTCATTTTGATAATTTGATGATGATTTCCTCAAGGTTACTTAACACTTCCTCAAGGTTACCAAACTTAGCTAGAGGTGGCAATCGGGCGAGTCGGGTTGGGTTATTCGGTTTCGGGTCATATCGGACTCGGGTTGATATCAAGTGTGATGACAATTCGGGTCTGATCAGGTTCGGGTCAGGTTTATTCGGGCATTAGTTTATCGGATACAATCGGGTTTTCGGGTCCTATTCGGTTCGGGTGAATCGGGTTTCGGTCTAAACGAGTTTGGGTTAATCGGGTGTCGGTCTAAACGGGTTCGGGTGAATCGGGTTTCGGCCTAAGCGGGTTCGGGTGAATCGGGTTTTGATCACAACGGTTTTGATTGAATTGAGTTCAGTCAAATCGAACCCGCAAGAACCATATTGGATAAAACTAATCAATTTTTTCTTGCCTATGAGATATGTATCCTTCTATATAGATTAAGCTAATGGTTATCAATTCTTAATCAATACTACATTCGTTAAAAAAATGTAAGTCTTCCCACTTTTTATAATATTAAAAAAAAAGTCAAAATCATATAAAATATTATTTTTTAATATTAATTTCATACTTATTATTCATAACTATGAAATTATAAGAATAACAAAAAATTGATATTTATATAGTTTGGGCGTCTTAAAAATTGCTAAAAAGTTACTTTTTTTAATGGAGGGAGTACAAAATTATATTTAATTATACTATATGCATGATAATATTACCATTCATTATTAAGTAATCAAATACTTGGTTGTTTTGAGTATTTTAGAGAAAATGCTAAGATTTTTGTTGATTTCAGATATAATCGGGTTTGGGTTATTTCGGGTGTCGGGTATAATCGGGTTCGGTGGTAATTTCGGGTTTCGGATATGCTCGGGTCGGGCAATTTCGGGTTTCGGGTTGATTTCGGGTCGGTCCATTCGGATATAATCGGGTTCGGGTTCTTACTGGGTTCGGATTGCTTTCGGGTTCGGGCTTAACTCAAATCGGGTCGGTCGGTCTCGGATCCAAACTTTTTTTCCAATTATTCGGATGTCGGATGGGTTCGGGTCGGATCAATCGAATCAGTTTTCTCGGGTCGGGTCGGGTATTGCCAGCTCTAAACTTAGCCCAGTCATTTTGATAATTTGATGAATTCCTCAAGGTTATTAAAAAAAAGCACTTTCTTAAAAGACTGATTACAAAACCAGATGTGATGCGCAATTGCACTAGCCGATGTTGTGCGCAATTGCACTAGTGATGTCGGATATTAAAATATTGTTGTCGAATGTAAGAGAAGTTTCCTTCTCCCACCTTTGCCACTCCGTCAGGAGCCTCGACATTTACTCTTACATCATCCACAAGGATACTCTAAATAGGATTATTCCTCCCGAATTATTACCTGATCAAAAAAAAAAAAAGGTTTGGGGCGTAATTAATCAAAGATGACTTGATTCGGTAAGGATAAGATGATATCAAGGTTATCCAACAACAAAGTTACAAAGTGGAGTATTATTTAGCGTCATCATTTCTGATTTATCTTCACCACATGTTGGGACTTGAAAGAACAATGTCAAATTGACAACAGATAAAGCACCAAAAATTTGAACCGGCTCAAAGGTCATAAGGTAGTGGAGGGGACTACTAGTTGAATGCTGAAATAACAGAAATATTCCCAATCTCTATATCTCAAGGAATTTAAAGAAAATGAATAGGTTCAAGGCACACTAACCCTTTCCCCTTTTAGACAGAGACCAAACACACAAAATAAGGTGAAAATCACTTGTACTGCTGATAGAGCGACCAGTAAGTTGTCCATTTGCAAAACCTCGAAGGCAATATCCAGTTTACATATTCCAAAAATTCCCACTAGCATGGTTGGGAAGGAGTTAAAGACTCTAGTTCATCTTATTGATAAGTTCATTTATATGGACCTCGCGGTTTCCAGAGTCTCCTCCCTTGTTGAACGGATTTTTCTTGCCTTGAAGAATATCTCCTTCTGGCTTTTCAAGCACGATAGGCCACAAGTGGTGCACGACTTCTTTGAAATTTGGCCCAACATTCACAATTTCATTGATGATATCTTCTATGCATAAAATGTCGTGCTTCCCAAGAGTCTGTCAATAAACAAAAGATCATATTACAATGTGGTGGCAATAATTTGAATACTGCCTAGATTTTGTGCTGCAGGCAAACATGCCACTGTATTGAGAAATTTTATGTTTATAAACTATTTAAACTTATCAATCAGATTCCGAATCGATCTCATATGATAACAGAAGTAAATGGATACCTGTTCAATGATGTTATTGTCAGTAAGAGGAATTCTCTGCTTCCCCACTTTCAAATGTCCCTTCTTGTATACAAGCTCTGTCACTTTCTTCAAGTCAGGGTACCTGCGGAAAATTGGAAAGGAGAAAACAGATTGATCAAATAACCCACAAGACAGATAGCAAGGAATCTTGCTAGGCCTTGACCAAAAAAAGCACCAGTAATATGAAACTGTGAAGACATGGACATGGATCAGGAAGTTTAATTATCGACAAATAATATGAATACAATAAAGATAAACCTAACATGCTAAAAAAATGATTGGTTTCATTAACCTTAAGCTTTGAAACATAGAAGCTAAGTCCTGGTACAAGTGCCATTTACACAGAATGTATCAAGTCCAGTGACTGCATTATGCAGCTTACGAATTGTATATGAAGAGAAGTTCCAGCATTAATCGTAGCACAGACAACCCTTAAGCCCCAACCTCCTACCCCACTGTCCCCAACCTTAATTACCCTCAAAGATGAAACAAGAAAAAAGACAAGTATTTATTGAGGAAAGGAAATCTCTCTTGTTCAATCTGTTCTAATTCATGACTATACGCCATATGGACAGTCATGACAAAGCAACAATTTTAACAGTCAGGATTCAAAAACCATCCAATCCAACACTGGTAAATTTAAATAGATTCAAAGAAGAAGAATTCTCATACCCATATGTGACATATGGCTCCACTTTATGCAACATTGCCAAAGTTCCTTCAGTCGCTTTGACAAAGACACCACTGAAGACTCTTCTCAAACCCAAGGTATCCAAAATCTTCCGAATTTTTGGATGAATACCATTTTTACTGAAAAAATATATATAAAATCCAAACAGTAAGGAAACAAATAACAGACTGATGTAGGTAAATCCCAAATACAGACATTGACATTAATAAACTATTCACCTACCATTGTATGCGTATGACAAAAAGCAGCTTTGACCCTGAGCTGACTACATCAGTTTTCCTCCTCTTTGACCTGTACTTCATCTTAACAAGGTCAAGTTCCTACAACAAGATTTTCCAGAAGATATTTAAGATCACATCTAGTTAAAACTTATGTGCAGGCAGGGCAAAAAAGTTGCAGAAAAATAGATAATATTACACAAAAAAAAAAAAAAAAACGTAGGAACATTAAAAGAAGCAGCAAGAATAATCAGGCCTAAGCAAGATAAGATTCAAAAATAAATATAAACCTATTGTTTCTTCTTTAAACCAGTTCATAAATTGATACATCAAACATGAAAGGGAAATAATCCATTAAGAAAGAGCATTTGTTTTCACCAATAAGTATATGCAATCAGTATATACAAGCACCGGGTCTATAACTTCATTGAAAAAGCTGATTTTCAACCACCATAGTGTAACCCCACTGGCCACCTCTCACATTTACAAAGCTCTAAACTGACTGTGAGTATGTGAATTGTCACTGGGCTATCAAGGCCACGCCTATCTCCCAAAGAAATTCTACCAGATTCAAATGAACAATTCACCACCTCAATAGTTTGAAAGCATCGCATTTCAACGAGTCTGTCACTTTTTGAATCATACCTAAATGGCATAAAGCCATCGACTCATATCCAGAGTGAGGTTATACATTACAACTATTGATTCATAGAGGAGATATTTGCTTCTTCTCGATTCTCAACCCCACAGCCACCACCATCCCAAAAGAACAATCTTTTCTAAACGAAGGGATAACGAAAACCTAATGTGCAGAAACACAATAGAGCAAAGACAATCTCGGTTTTAACCTAGGTTAAAAATCTGAATATAGCGCTAACAATTAGAGACAAGTGAAGGGAGATAAGATACTTTGCTGCGATACTCCTGGATGAAGTGCTCGGCCCTTTTGAAACAGTCCTGCTTGTTGTCTTGCTTCCGCTGCCATTTTCTCTCGAGCAACTGCTGCTTCCTTCGAAGCGCCCACTCTTCACTGCTCTTCCTCTTCTTCAGCACCGTCTCCGTTATGTAATTCAATTGCGGTTCTTGCTGCAGCTGCAATTGATCGGTGTTCTCCATTGATGCACTCATTTTGGATTAGGGTTTTGATGGAGGCTGGCAGCAAAAAGGAAGATAATAGCTGCAGACCAGGGTTTTTAAATACTCCTCGCCATAGACGGGCCGGGTTGGGTCGATGATAAAACTCGACCCATGTATAACGGGTCGAATCGGATCAACTCTTGTGGTCCGGGCCAACTTTTGGATTTCATTTGTAAGACATGTTCATATATTTTATTTGAGATGAGTGAAGTTTTACACAAGATTTCAAAATGGTTTTTGTCAAGATAATTTCAAGTAAATTACACGTATTTTTTTTCTTTAAAACGGTCCAAAACTCTCTCTTCTACAAATTGAAATCTAAATATGTTAAACAAACTATTGTGATCGAAAACAGCCTAAAATCGATGAAATTAGTCAATGTATCAAATGATTGAGACTCAAATTGCTATATCGATCATCTTAGATGATAATCAAATGACATTCGATGATTATTTGTGGCCGTCGTTCAAAAAAATTGTCGAGGTCCGCAGAGGACGAGCTAAATAAGGGACCTTGTCAATGTTCGATGAGGGTCCTGCGTACCCTCAACAACATTTGATAAGGCTCATGCATACCCTCGACAACGTTTGATGAGGCTCCTGCGTACCCTCGACACCTTTTGTCGAGATCCCTTATTTAGCCATCCTCTGCGAAGTTCGACAATTTTTTCGAACGACTACCACAAATAATCATCGAATGTCATTCGATAATCATCTAAGTCGATCGATATACCAATTCAAGTCTCGATCAATTGATATCTTGACTAATTTCATCAATTTTAGCCTGTTTTCTATCACAATAGTTCGTTCAACATATTTAGGTTTCGATTCGTAGAAGAGAGAGTTTTTTACCATTTTGCAATTTTTTGGAAGAAATGAAAAGGACATGCGTGCAATTTATTTGAAATTATCTTGACAAAAGCCGTTTTAAGATCTTATATAAAGCCGCTATGTTTTTTAGTTAGGCAAATTTAGTTTTGTGAATTCCAGTTCTAGCATCTTATTGCCTTTTGCATATTTTTAGATTCTATACCCTTTTGCTACCAAATTAGGGCTCGTTTGGTTCAATGTGGGAATTGAAATTCCCGGAAAGTTATTTCATGGGAATTGAATTCCCAGGAAGTCTAATTCACGGGAATTGTGAAAATATGTTTGGTTAACTTTTTGTTTTAGAGGATTAAATAGGGGAATTGAAAATTTTTTAAATAGAAAATGAGGGAATTGCAACTTACCTAGGAGGGAGTAGGTAAGTTAAATTCTTTTGAAATGGAGGAATTGAACTTCCTGGTAATTTAACTTCCTTGGTTTTTCTGCGGAAAAAAATTCAACCAAACACATATATTTTAGCTACTACCTGGGTTTTTGTACTTCCTGGGTTTTTCCATTGCCAACCAAACGAACCCTTAGATACACAAAGAATTAGACTAGATGGACAAATTCTTCTCTTAGATACACCTGAATTTTTGTTCATCTAGTCTAATTCTTTGTGTATCTAATTTGGTAGCAAAAAGTTTTACATTATGAAATTTGGTTTTAATGCTAAGTTCGATTTGATGAGTATCGCTCTTCCTTCTTATGATAATGCATTTGTTCGTCATTTACTGAGTTGGTTTCTAGTTTTACATACCATTTCTTATTAAAAATATATTTTTTTTATCAGAAAAGAAATTCGAGGGTCAGACAGGCATGACGAATCGTCGAACATACAATCATAAAAGAAAAGATGTAATACAAAGACAGCGAGCTCACATACTCAAGCCAATCTAAGCAAACTTAAACCCAACAAATAGGGGACAACATAGACTAAGAAGCCAACGGCGAAATTTGATATTAAAAAAATCCCATGAAAGTTGAGGAATAATTTAAAAGGTGTTTAATTAAGAGAACATTTATTTACGTAGAAGTGCAAGTGCACAAGGGATATATTCAGACATATATATTATATTATGCTCACTGCAATCATAAAATTTCTATGGGTATTTTGCACTATTAGCATTCGACTAAGTTCATGAAATTTCGTGAATTTCTATGGGTATTTTGGACTATTAGCATTCGACTAATTCCATGAAATTTCGTGATAGAGTTATGGAAATCTGATAATTTGTTGTTAAAGATTCATCCCAATATATAATACATGAATAGAGATGCTTATGGCTTAAGATAAATCTAAAATATATCTATCCTAATATAAAAGATAGAATGTAAAGATATCTTAACTAAATTAATCTAACTATCCTTAACATGCCCCCTCAAGCTGGACGGCGGGACGGAAAGACCAAGCTTGGGAATCAAAGTCTAGAACTTGGACCGTGGTAACGGCTTAGTAAGCACATCAGCCAGCTGGTCATTAGTGGAGACATAGGCAACACGAAGCAGACCATTTTGAACAAGTTCACGAACAAAATGAAAAGCAAGGCCAATATGCTTCATTCGGGAGTGAAAAACTGGGTTGGAACTAAGGCTTTTGGCACCCAGATTATCACAGTACAGGACCGGGTGACGCGACGGACGGACGTCTAGCTCATTAAGAAGGGAGGTGATCCAAACAAGCTCGGCACATGACTCAGCCAACGCACGGTATTCGGCTTCAGTGGAGGAGCGGACAAATGATTTCTGTTTCCTAGAGGACCATGAGATAGGCGTGGAACCAAGGTACATCAAGTAACCCGTAGTAGATGTGTAGTCATCTTTATTGCTAGCTCAATCGACATCAGGGAACCCATAGAGAATAAGCGGAAGATGACGACTGATAACAATCCCATGAGAACTAGTGCCTTGAAGATACCTGAGAAGTCGCTTCAGGGCACTCCAATGAGCGGTAGTTGGTTCATGCATGAATTGGGAGAGGTTTTGCAGGTCATAGGTGCATTGGTGGGAGGAGCTACTGTCTGGAGGAGTTGGTGACAACGTGAGTCTGTGGTGGTGGGCGAGAGGTATAGGGTGGTGGGGACGGAGTGCCCGGTGGTTGATGGTTCTGGTTTCGGTTGGAGGAGGGAGGGCGTAGGTGCGGAGCTGCTTGACGGAAGCCCGAGAAAGCGGCGATGACATGACCCCGAACACCACACCACTGGTAGACACCAAGGAAGGGACGAGGCTGATATGGTGGAGTGTCGGACGGTGGTTGGGTGGGAAAGGTCGGATTTTGAGGAGGGTGAGGAGTGTAGGGTTGGGACCGTTGGTTCGGCTAGGATGGTGTATGTGTGGAGGTTTTGGTTTTGGAGCGGTTCTTGGAATGCATCGACAAGGCGGTATCCGGCGAGGAAGTGATGTCCGTACCTTCAGGCTTGAGTTGAAGCTCCTTCTGAATGAGCTTTTCATGTAGTTCCTCAAACAGAATAGGTGTGTCCTTGGCATAGACACCGTCAATGACAAATTGAAACGAGGCATCTAAAACGTTCAAGACATACTCGACAATGTCCTCCTGATCCTGCTCTTTGCTGGGAGAGGCAAGCAAATCAGTGTTGTGTTTGATTTGTTGCATAAACTCGCTGATAGTCTGAGATCCTTTTTCATGTGCCGGAGTTTGTCTTTGATTTGATGAATGTGGCCCCTCGAAGGTTTGGCGAAGGTGTTGGCGAGGGTCTTCCAGGCCTCCTGACTGGTGGTAGCACGAGTCACGAGCGGTGCCACAGACGGAGACAGAGTGCCGACGAGAGCGCCAAACAGAAGTTTGTCTTGGCACAGCCACGTGCTGTAAGCCGGATTCAGATTGGGTGCTTCCGAATTTGTCAGACTGGGAAGGGTTTTGGACGGAGCTAGATGGGAGCCATCAAGGAATTTGAACAGCCCGTATCCAATGAGAATCGATTGGATCTGGGTCTGCCAGATGATGTAGTTGGTAGAGGACAATTTGATAGCATTGTCAAATTGAACCACTATAAAAGGTTTAGTAGGTTCAGCATCATTAGGGATGGTATATTGGTATGGTTGGTAGCAGCCATGGCGGCGCACAGGAGGAGGTACTGGTGGCGGAAGAAAGAAAAAATTTAGGTTATTGTGGATCAGACTCTTGATACCATGATAGAGTTATGAAAAGCTGATAATTTATTATTAGGGATTCATCCCAATATATAATACACGAATAGAGATTGAAGACTCCACCTTGATTGTAAGATCTTGAGACCTAACGTGCAGGTGATCTAAGGGATGATGAAAGACAAAAAGTTGGGTTTCAAGGTCTTGAAACCCAGACTAAAATGTTTGGAATATCACTTGTGCATTTCTCTATTGAATTGTTCTCTCACGGGAAAGAATATGAGGCAACCTTGTTGGGCCTAAATTATAATGGGCTTTATATTGAGCTATGAGATGTGAATTGGTCTTAATTGATTTATATATGTGTTTCTCATCTAAGCCATTTTGTGTGCTAGATACATTATGTATGTTCTTTTATGATTTCATTTGCCATACAAGGAAAGAACCGATCCATATTTGATCATACGTGATCATGAAGAAGATTGAAGAAACAATCTTGGAAAGCACACAATTGGAAGGATCACTTCTGGAAAGAATTCAAATGTCTTGGAAAGAATCTGAAATTCAAACGGTTCTCCCTCCAAGAACCTCTACAAGTTTTCCGACTATAAAAAGATGAAGGCCAAGAAGGATGATGACTACCGAAGCAAGCACTCAAGCAATCATAGCATCCTAAAGCATTCGTCATCTCAAGTTTCTCTTACATTCTCCAAAAGCCTAAGTGTTATTCATTGTTTAAGAGTTGAGAGAAACACCAGCACTTATTGTACAAGTCATTCATTTTACCCTTAGAGTACTTCATACTCAATCAAAGCACACTTGGTGTGTGGTGTGAGCTTTTATTTCACTTGTAAGATTGAGAGCTATAATAGAAGTGGTGAGGCTTTGTATAGAGAAAGGGTAGTTTCTCTAGGAAGTTCTAGACTTGAGTGAAGTGAAATAAGAAGTGTTTGAATCCTACGGGTTGGATAACCCTAGGCGGGACGTAGGCCAGTTGGTGCCGAACCTCGTTAACAATTCGTGTGTTCATCTTTTATATTCCGCATTTACATTATCATATTCAATTTTACTTCGTCAAGTCCTGATAGTCTGTATCAAGGTCTTGACAAGTTGCACTAAATTTCTATTATTGCGAAAATCGTTCATACTCTATTCATCCCCCTTCTAGAGTATTATTCATCGCCTTATAGACTCTTCAGAGATGTTTAAGACTTAAGATAAATTTAAAATATATCTATCATAATATAAAAGATAGAATGTAAGGATATCTTAACTAAATTAATCTAACTATCCTTAACACTTCGAAGATGGTTAGGACAACCATAATTACATAGCCCATTCTGTCAACAATTGTGGATGAGCACAAAAAATCTCTTAGCCTTTGGATCGATCAGAATAGCTTTCACTGTATTAGATTGATTTTGTGATTGTTAAGAGGTCGTAAGTTTAAAAACCCCACAATTTTTATTTTTTATTTGGGTAAACGTCAGAAAACCACCCTTTAAATGGGCTATATTGTCCAAAATCACCCCTTAAAAGAAAAATTGCCGAAAACCACCCTTTAAAATATTTTTTCTTGCAAAACACCACCCCTACTTCAATTCCTTCACGGTTCGTCAGAGAACTGTCAAACATGGGCCCCATTCCTTTTTTATTATTATTTTCTTTCTATATTTTAACCTGGAAAAAAATACAGAGTTAAAAAATTAAATAAAATGAAGAAAGAACAAAACCTAGCCACCCTAGTACCCCACCAATCTACCATGAACTCTGCCGCAACCAAAGGCAGCCACACAAACATCGGCCACCATCAACCGAACCGCCCAGATCTCCACCACCACCAACGCTGCCACCCGGAAAACGGAAAGTCTTTTCCGCCGTCAGACCCCATACGAAAACCCCATAAATCCATATCTAAATTCAAGATCGAAACACCTAAACCAAATCAATATCCAGAACCTTCACACCCCTCCAAACACAACCTTCAGACCCCGAAAATTAAGAAAGAAAGGGTGAATCAAAAGGGGAAAGCAAGCAATTGTCCCGACTCGGAGATTCGGCGAAGGGGAAAGAGAACGATTGGATATGAGAACGGTTAGATCTGAGAAAGCACACATCTTCGGCGTTGGATTTGAACAAATTTATTGTTTCACCATGGTTGCGGTATCGAATCTGAGCTTGACTTTTAACAACGGTGCTCGATTCGAATCGATTGCTTGCATCAATTTGGTGGTGGCGTCGGATCTTGAGATTGCTTGCACCATGGTTGCTTCCGGCTTCATGAGTTAGATGACGAATCTTTAGTTCTAGGTTTTTTTTTTCTCTCTTGGGAAAAACGGCATTGCCAATTCCAAATAAAAAGAGAAGGGTTGTAATTTTTTCTAATTTTTTTAATGTAATTTTAATAAAAGGACAGGGGTATAATAGTAATTTACTTTAAATTTAACAGTCCACTAACGGAATTAGGGACAAGGGTGGTTAAATGCTAACAGACTTATTATAAGGGGTGGTTTTCTGCAATTGTTATTTTAAAGGGTGGTTTTGGGCAATATGCCATATTTAAAGGGTGGTTTTCTGCGGTTTACCCTTTTTATTTTATTCGTTTGCGGATAAAGATTGCGATAGAATGTGATTCAACGTTTATATATATTTAATTATTTATATTCCGATCTATCCTTTTACACGTACAAATAATTGGCTTAAATATTTGACATCTTATGTCATTTTCTACAGAAAAAATGCAGATCTTATCTTTGTATTTATACTTGAGAGAGACTACCAGCTACCTCACACTGTCACGCTAGCTGCATCGTTGAATCCTCATTTTAAACATGGCTTCTTCTACATATATTAAAAGAAAGGGCCCTTTCTAGTAATTATTTAGTCTTGGCCTTTGGTGGAATTTGATTTTTTTCCAGCTTTTCGATGATTAATGCAAATCTCCATGTTATTGGAGGCATTGCAATTTGCAACACGATGATAATTATAAACCACCTCAATAAAACATCTACCTATCCTTGGGAAATCGAACTGATTTTATCAGATATTAAATTTCTACTATCGACTTTGAAAAAAGTTTCTTTCTTTCATGTTCCCCGATTAGGCAATAGAGTGGCTCATAAGGTTGCACACATTTGCCACTCTGTCTGGGGTGTCGGTATTAACAACGATTATGGTCTTCTAGACCTCATCTGTAAGGATGTCATCGGGTAGAGCTCGCTCGCCCGAATTCTTTCCTAATAAAAAGAAAAGAAAAAAAAAGAAGGAGTATATTGATGGAAGAAAGAATTCGGAGGACTTCAGGGTGAAGCTATACAACAAGTTCCCAGATTATACCAGGCTCAAGACCTTTGGGTGTATAACTTACCTCAAGCCATAACCAGAGGTGGATCTTTGTGGTAGCAAACCCAGCTACTACTGGATAGAAATTTGTAGACCAAGCTAGAATGATAAAAATTTATTGGGCTAAAATTATGAAAACAACTAGGGTACCTCTAAGCCCAAAAAATTATTAATGGACTTAATTTTTTACCGACTTTAAAATCAACCCAAACACATAGTTATCTTCACATCTTGACATTAATTGTATTCTGTATATATTGTTTTTAACTTTTTATAGCAAAAAAAATATATAAATAAAAAAACTAATCGACCCTTTAGCTTTTTCTTTCTTAATTAGAATCTCCATGAGAGGTTAGTGCCTTCAAATCTTCAATATTCCAATCTCTTTATGTATGTCACCGGTTCACTATCTTCACAAATAAGGTATTTCTCTTGATTGACTTTTTTTTTCCTTTTTATATAATAATTACATTCCTAAATTTTATAATTAGGGTTTTGAATTGTATGGTGATTTGTAAGAACTAGGGTTTTGAGTTGTATTACTTATTTAATTGTTTAAAAAAGAGGTGCGTTAATCTAATTTCTACTCGTTCAACCGAACATAATGACTAAATTTTCAATTTTGGTTCTCTGGAGGAAATATTTTTTCGCTAACCTAGAGTTGAAATATTAGATCCGCCACTGGCCATAACTCCACAAAATTGTCCTATCGATCGCAACCAGGGGCGGAGGCAGGGGGGATGCGGTGGCTCAAGCCCTCCCCCCCCCCCCCCCCCCCCCCGAAAAATAAAATAAAAATTATATATATATGTGTGTGTGTGTGTTTGTGTATATAAATTAAAAGAGGTGTTATTAGACAAAAAGTGCTTTGTAGTAGGGGTGTGCAGAAAAACCCAACACGACTGATACGACACGAAAACACGACATGAAAAAACACGAAACCGAAAAGACACGACACGATAATGACACGAACCGAAAAAACACGACATTAAACGGTTCGTGTTCGGATCGGGCATATTCCCTTACCGGATACCCGACACGAACCGTTTATTTTTTTTTTAAATTTAAATATATAATAATATAGTATTAGTATTTTGTATTCCCATAAGAATCATTAATGAAAAGTGGCTCAGTTGGTTTGTGCCGTGTGGGATTTAAATTGGGCGTAATAGGTCTCCGGATCAATTCTCATTTTTTAACTTAAAGCTGTTTTTTTTTAATTGCTTCTTTTCAAACCCTGGTATAAAGGTGAGGTGAAGTGGTGAACAACAAGGATGGTGTGCGCCTCCTCTTGACCTCCTCTCTCTCTATTTTTTGAAGACCTAAAGACAGTTTGTGCGTTGAACGGCAAGGACGGTGCTCTCTCTCTCTCTCTCTCTCTCTCTCAAAGACCTGAAGAGGGTTTGTGCGCTCCTCTCTCTCTCTACCTCAAATTCAATCATCTCAGAATGTTCAGATCTGTAGGCGGTAAGGGTTGTACGTGTAGAGGCAATAAGGGGAGACGGCTCAGATTCGGAGAACTGTTGAAGGCATGCGGAAAAGGCGACTCCACTCTCTCTCTAAGGACGGTGACTCAGAGTTTCCAGATGCAGCGGTCGGGTCGGCCTCTCTCTCAGTCATCTCGATGTCTCTAGATCCGGCCACTGCTCTTCATCTCCGGCGTTCGAACGACCGTCTCCTCTCTCCGATCTCCATGGTATATGCATTTCGAAGACGGTTATTGATCCTACTAGTTGTATTATTGTTGTAGACTTCGATTTAAGACTTGCAATTGTTATTGTGAACGGTTGTGAATCTGTAGATTTGATTATGTCTTGGTGTTTAGAAATTCAGCCTTGAAAAAAAAAACCTCAACCTTCCATTCAATGGTTCGTGTCGGGTTATCCGAGTATCCGACACGGATCCGCTTCGTGTATCCGTGTCGAATACCCGACACTTCTCGGATCGTGTTCGGATCGGGGGTTTTAGTGTTAACGGTTTCGGGTATCCGACACGGATAACCGTGTCGTGTCGGATACCCGGTTATGAACACCCCTACTTTGTAGCACAGTTGGCAGGAGACTAGTATAGGGAACTTGAAGATCTTATGTTCGATTCCCCACCGGCCCTTTTTAATCAATTTTTTTTAAACTTCTTCTAACCATAATTTTTTTTCGAGCCCCCCTGGACTGAGCCCTGGCTCCGGGCCTGATCGCAACCCTGCTTGTTCATTGAGTACAATTCCAAACACAAGGGCTATCGTCACCCCTTCCATCACCCTCCATCACACCCACCCCCTCACCGGAACCTCATTCCCTTTCCCCGTCTCCCCAGCCCTTATCCACCAGCACTGCCGCGTCTAATACCAATGTTGTCCCATCGTCACCCTCTCCCTCAGTCCCTAGTCCGTCATCTGGCTCTTCGAATGATGCGTCGACCCCTGCTCCTGTTGTGCCTGCCCATCTGCGGTTCTTGCGCCCTGTCGATGACTCACACCATCCTATGGCTACTCGGGCTCGAACAAGAGATCTCAAACCGAGAACCTTCATCAGCAAGCGTCATCCCTCTCTTGTTTGCTTCCTCACGAAGAAAGAGTCTTCTACCTTCGCTGCAGCTACAAAATCTGCGCACTGGCGTGTTGCGATGCAATATGAAATCGATGCGCTTCAGGCTAATCACACCTGGGGCTGGGCTCTTGTTCCATGTCCTTCTCATGCCAATGTTGTAGGAAACAAATGGGTATTTCGCATTAAGCGAAAACATGACGGCAACATTAAACGCTACAAAGCTCGTTTGGTTGCAAAATGCTTCCATCAGGAGGAAGGGGTAGACTACTTTGATACTTTCAATCCTGTTGCCAAACCGACATCCATCATAATTGTGCTCTGTATTGCTCTATCTCACGGTTGGAATATTTGTCAGCTCAATATCAACAATGCCTTTCTCAATGGTGATTTAACTGAGGTTGTCTACATGTCCCAACCAAAGGGTTTCGTTGATTCTCAACGCCCCAGTCATGTTTGCCGCCTCCACAAGGCTCTCTATGGTCTAAAGCAAGCTCCTCGGGCATGGTTCACAAAGCTTCGCATGTACCTACATACTTGTGGTTTTCGAGCCTGCTTCTCAAACACGTCTCTGTTTGTGCTGGAAACTACATCTACCATTACTTATGTTCTTGTCTATGTCGATGACATTATTGTTATTGGTTCCGATTCGGCCTCCGTTTCCCACTTCATCACCTCGTTGAATCAGAAGTTTGCTCTCAAAGACATTGGGCGTCTGTCCTACTTTCTTGGCGTTGAGATCATCTATTCAGGTTCCACCATTCATCTTTCTCGACAGAAGTATCTATATGATTTACTTGATCATTGCACTATGCTAGAGGCCAAACCGATTTCATTTCCGGCTGATCCGTCTGTCACCAAACTAGTTACTGGTCCTGACTTACCTTATGACGATCCGAGTACCTATCATCATGTTGTGGGAAGCTTGCAGTATTGTCTTGTCACTCGGCCTGAAATCAGTTTCGCAGTCAATTGAGCATGTTAGCACATGCATCGTCTGTTGACTTCTCATCAGCAATACGTCAAGCGGATCCTCTGCTACCTCAAGGGTACTCTTGATCATGGTCTCACCCTCACAACATCTCCTCGGTCTGATCTTGTGGCTTACTCAGATGCTGGCTGGGCGACAGACCCAGATCTTCACTCTCAACATGGCTTCGCATTGTACTTTGGCGGAAACCTCGTCAGTTGGTCCAGTCGCAAGCAGAAAGCACTCGCTCGCTCCAGTACTGAAGCTAAATATCGTGCTCTCGCCTTCACCACTATTGAGCTCGCTTGGCTCTGTCAACTTCTGCATGAGCTTCGCATCCCTATTCAATGACCACCGGTGCTTCTATGTGTCAATCTCTTAGCTACGTTTCTCGCCAATAATCCCGCTATCACGTCCAAATCGAAACACATACAGCTAGATTATCACTACGTCCGTCAACAAGTTGATTCCAATGAGCTAGTGGTCAAGCACATTCTTGCCAATCGTCAAGTTGCGGATATCTTCACCAAGGCTCTCACTGGTCGGTCGTTTACAACCATTCGTCCCAAGCTCTTGGTCACTCCGCATCCTTCAGCTTGCCCGAGGGGGGGGGGGTATTAGATAAAACCTAGTTTAAGTTAGATAGAATCAAATGTACTTAGATAGATAGGTTAGTTGTTAAGATATAAGTCTATCTTGATATCAATCTATCCTAGTCTAAAGATAAGATTGGCTATTGTATTATATATTGTAATCATGTGAAGCTAAATACAATCATCAAATTTACACAATCTTATAGTATCCGACTCACTCTATGCTCTGAGCATGTTTTTAGAATATGAGATCTCACATGTCTTTAGGGACGGTAATCAAGCAGTTGATCGTCTATCTCACCTTGGGATTGTTTTCTCCGGCTTGACCTGCCCCTTAGATGTAGCATTAAGAAGTATCATTCGTAAGGATGCTCTTGGCTAGTTGGGTTTACCAACAACCAAATTCTTTCTTGTTAAATAAATAAATAAATAAAATGCTCAACTTTCATATATTGTTCGCATAGCTAACGGGGTAGCTGATGAGGTTGCACACCTCTTCCATGTTAGACCTCATTTGATCGGATGATATTAGAAAACAAGGGTGTCACGTGAAATGGAGAGGTATAGTATTGTGGAGAAGAGGAGTGATAGTACGGTTGGATAGGTATACAGCCGTGTGAAACGCTTGTTCCCAATAGGAGAAGGGCAGACTCGCCTGAGTGAGAAGCGAAAGACCCTTTTCCCGAACTATGCGATGACAAGGCTCAACAACGCTATTCTGAGACGGGGTATGGGGGCAAGAGATGCGGTGGAGGGTGTCATGGAGTTGTAGATAAGGGGTCAAGGCCATAAACTGACCACCCCCATCGGTTTGGAGTTGTTTGATGGAAGTTTAGAATTGTGTTTGAACCATTTTGTGGAATATTTTGAATGTTTGCAAGACTTGGGCTTTGAGAGACAGGAAATATATCCAACAAAATTTGTTATGATCATCAACAAATTGAACAAAATATTATTGCCATAAATGGAAGAGACTGACGCAGGACCCCAAACGTAAGCATAGACTAAATCAAAGCAAGCATAACTAGGTTTGTGTATAGAAGACATTGGTAAACGATGACTCTTGCCAAGTTGACATGACTCGTAGACACTTGGAAACATAATGGACTCCCAACGGCGGCTAGGCTGGCTAGTAGAGGAGTGACAATCTCTTCTTATTGTGCAATATGTAACCACCATGAGGAAGATGACACGCATGTTTTCTTGGAGTGTAAATACTCACAAATCTGCCTTGGTTTCTCGCTGAGTGTTAAGTTAGAACTCTCGAAAGCATTAACATCGTCAAGAAATATTGTGTCAGTAATGACAAAGATCAAAGACCTACTAACCCCCCAACAGAAGAAGTTGATGGCATTTCAGTGGTGGAGTATTTGGCAAATAAGGAATAATTTTATCTTCCAACAAGAAAAACTCCCAAGTAATGACGAATTCCGTAGAAAGGTGGAAGCACTCGTCACTTAATGGAGTAAAGCTGGCGCGATAGATAATGATGATACCAGCGATCCGGGCCAGCAACAGCAGTGTAAAAGAGATGTCTCTAGATTAACCAGATTGGAAAGATGGAAGAAACCGTCAATCGGGAAAATGAAATTAAACTTCGATGGGACAGCCTCAACGCACAGAGTAAGTTCTATTGGGTACATTATTCGAAACAACCTTGGAGAAGCAGTGGCACTTGGATGTGATTTAATTGGCAAATAGTCACCTTTAATGGCGGAAGCACTAGCATTAAGAGCGGGTCTTATTAAAGCGAAAATACTACACATTCAAAGCTTGATTATAGAGGGAGACTAAAAAATTACAATCGACTACTTTAAGTCAAAAGTCAAATGCCCATGGGAAGTCGAAATGATAATGTCTGACATCAACACAATCCTCAATGGGTTCATCGATGTCTCGTTCTCTCACATCTGTCGTATAGGTAATTGTGTGGCAATAAGGTTGCACATCTTGCTCATGTTACCTCCAACCCTATCCTACATACTAATCCTGGTCTCGCAAACCTCATCTGAAAGGATGCTATCAGATAGCGTTTTCATGCGCATCTGAATCCTTACCCAATAAAAAAAAAATTAAGGTTTTCACTTGTCATGTAGTCATTAATGTCATCAATGACGTCTGGAGTTGTCCCTAGTAGATCAAGATGATCCTTTCTAATTCTAGACGACTTTTTCAGAACTTTCAATTCTTCTCTTATTCACATGTGTTCAGAGAGATCAATCAGGTCGTGGACAAGGTGACCCATCTTCATCATCTACTCGATCATTGTTGGATCATATGTCTTGTACATCTAGTGAGGGTACAATGAGTCCACCTAGTGTTGCATACAAGGGATCACTACTCATATTATAATTATATTCCTTTAGGTCTGCCTTGCCCCTTTCATTTCATGTTTCCAAGCACAATCCTTATACATACACAACTTTCTATCTCTTTATACATATGTTCCTGCACTTTGAGGAGTCAAAGCTCCTCTAATTTCTCATGAGGTTATCCATGTTTCTTTATTTATAAATGCTAAAGAGTTAACTTTCATGAATTTCATCACAAGTCAATTAGTAAAGCAAAATCCATAAACAAAGTTATCCTGATAGAGTCTATTTTAGTCATGTTTTTAGAATAGATTTGCATATTAATTTAGAGCATGTTTACCTATTTTATAGCTTAATTTATATTATTTGATTTTCGGAGTCTACACTAATATTTTTATATATTTCAGGTATTTTTGGGTTGGATCGTATGAATTCAGAGGTTGATTGGTGAATTGCAATTTGAAAGACAAGATGGGCTAGCTACGTAAATGGGTTGATGATCGTACGTGGAGGAGATGGACTCCGAACGCAGGACGTGGGTTCAACAACTCCAATGAGTGGCTGAGTGCTGCGTAACCTATATGTTTAGATAGATTAGATAGATATAATAATAATATTATTATATATCCGTATTAGATTAGATAGATTTAGGTTGGGATAGTTTATGTTTTATATATACATTCATTCATACGGCATAAAGGGAGGCCGAACAACAGTATACGGCCGACTACTGTTTTACCAAAAACCCTAATTGTCTTTTCCTTTATTTTTTATGGAGACCTAAACTCTCCCGTTTTGTCTACAATTTGAAGTTTTGTTTGGATTGATTGTGAGTTTCTGAATCTTGTTCCTTAATTCCTATATTTGAATGTTTCGACTTCTTTGTGCTTGATTGTCTATTGTTTTATTTTTTCTAGCCCGTGCAACTAGTTAGAATCAATTCAATTGCTAGGGTTTTGTAGATTCCTGGTTGTGAACCTTAACCCAAGTGGCAAACTTGTTCCTTTAGGGCTGGTTGAACTAATTGAATGAGTAGGAAGTTGAATGTGTTGTTAAATCCCTCTTTAGGGACTGCAAATACCTTGACTAATCTCTGGACTTACAGCTATCAGTTGGGTTAAATCCTTCTTTAGGGACTGTTCGATTGATAAGGGTTTCTAGGACTGGTTGGACTAGTAACTATATTAGGTCGAGACAAGGACATTCATAGGAAACCTAAAAGGACAAGAGGAAGTTACAATGATCGCTTCAACCAAATAAAGTGGATATTTGTAGATGAAACTATTTTATTAATCGTTATCTTCTTCAATTTGTTTATAGTTTATTTTATGTTCTTTCTTATTTACACCATTCAAAACCCCCCTTTTATACTAATTGGTAAATAAACATAACCTAGGAATAACTTGATTCTCTGTGGGATCGACCTCTTACTTACTTGTTATACTAGTTTGTAGGTTTGAGTTTTATTTTGATACGGTTAACACGACTAAAAACCGTCCATCATATCGGTTAACACGACTAAAAACCGTCCATCATATCCCAAAGAGCTTAACTTTCATGGATTTGATTAATACGTAAATTCATACCACACATTATCCTAATAGTCTCAAACCACCCTTAGAAAGCTGAAAACACAACTCGTATTAGTTGATATAATATGTTCGACTACATCAAAGTGAGAATTAACAAGTTTTAAAATATTAGATAAAAAGATTTGGATTAATTGAGAATAATAAAATGTATATTTGGATTATTGAGAATATTTAGATCAAAAAGATATTCAATTGGGGTGGATGGAATATTTGAATTATTGTGATGTGCAGTGGCGGCCGCAGGATCCTCCGAATGGTGGGGCGAATTTCTAGTGTGTACTGAAATATTGGCCTTGAATAAACTCTTTTTCGCAGTAGATTGTAGAAAAGTAGACTTACATTTGCTTAGTTGCTATGGTAGTGGTTTCTCGTCATTAATTAGAAATTTAGGCATTTGTCATATTTAGGAGTGTAAACTTATCGAAATTCAATCATGCTAATTTCAAGGCTTTTGCATATTAGTTAGAATTGTAAACTCATCAACTTATATTTTGGTTCCCAAAGACATGATAGAAATTATGATTTGAATATGTAGGGTACGAAAATACAAATATTGCATAAAGCTTCACGAATTCAATTCACAAACCCCAAATTCAATTCATAAATTTCATTCTCAAAATCACATATACACAATAATTAAAACACAAAATTTATTCTCAAAATCACAAACTCTAATGAAAATTTCACAAAATTTATTCTCATAATCAAATCCTAATTTCACCAATTTTATGGGGTTTAATTAGTTTATAGTTAGATAATTTCTATATAGTAGGGATCTCGAGAAGTGGGAATATAATTAAATAAGGGGGTAGAAACATAGAGAGTGGATGCAAGTTGAACAAAGAATAAAAAAGCTATTTTAAGGGAGGTGAATTTTATTTTTTAAAAATGAGGCTAATTTCACCAATTTTATGGGGTTTAATTAATTATAGCTAGATAATTTGTATATAATAGGAAGGTTGGGAAGTGGGAATATAATTAAATAAGGGGTAGAAACATAGAGAGTGAGGTGCAAGTTGAACAAAAAATAAAAAAGCTTTTTTGAGGGAGGTGAATTTTTTTTTAAAAAAAAGAAGGTTGGTAGGAATTAAACCCCCACCCTTTTATTTTATTTTCATTCCCTCCCACCAACCAACTGAGCAAAGTAGATTAATTGATTATGTATTCATCCTAGTTTTACTTATTACAACACTGCCATATATATAAAGTAGAACTACTTAAGGCTTGAAAAAAGTTCGGCTCAAACTCGTTCATTTTCTAAACAACCTGAGCTTGAACAAAATAAAAAGCTCATTTAAAAATTAGGCTCGGCTCGGCTCGAGCTCGTCTAACAAACGAACAAGCTTGAACACGTCAACCTCGGCTCGTTCGACTCGAATAACACCCGGGTGTTATCTGAGCCGAACAGATCAAGCTCGGCTCGGGCTCGGCTCGAAAAAGATCGAGCTCGGCTCGTTCGAATAGGTAAATCAAGCCGAGCCTGAACAATTTCTTAAGCTCGAACCGAGCCTGAGCCGAGCTTGGAAGCTCGAGTGTGTTAAATTACAAAATTGCCCCTAGGGTTATATGTGAACGTGTGCTGTGTCCCCGTGTAGTCCCGCCTCCCTCTTTTTCTTTCACTCTTCGACTTCGTTTGTTTAGGACTCCAGGCTCTCTCTTTCGGTCATGGCTCCGCCTCCCTCTTCCAGTCTTCATTCTTCGCCTCCTGGCTGCGACTTCATACGTTCCGACGCCGAGCGGAGAAGACGTTCAGTCCTTCCTTCCCTCTAGTCCTCAGACTCTTCGAAGTGCTAAATTGCTCCTCGTTGAAGTGCCGAATTGATGCCTCATTCGTCGCTCAGTCGTTGTTTGGCTTTCCTCAACAGCACCAGGTTCGTTCCTTTTTCTTTATTCAGATTTGAGCAGCAACTCACTCTATATTTGGGTTTCAGATTTGTTTCTCCCCTTTTCCTCAAATAGCAAAACCCTAGAATATGAAATCTAGATCTTGGTTTGATTGATTTCATGATCGAAATCGAATGGAAATCTAACAACTAATTCATATCTCGCTATATGCCTTTTTAATTAAAAAAAATTTCATGTAAGCACCCCACTAGTCCACATTAGCGAGATAGGGGTATGTGCCACCGACCGCAACTAAACCCCAAAGTTAGTGATTATTTTTATATATTTTTAAATTCGTACCACTGAGTGCAACTATGCCTAAAATTCGTGCTATTTTATGCCATTTGCCCTTCATTAAAAATTAAAGAGAACTTAAAAGTGACAAAATGTGTATCGAAATAGATCATCTTTCAAGTGTTCATTAATTTGGTCAACATCCATAAGCCCCACCAGTATGGGAGGCAATTAGTGAAATAGAGAAGTGGAGCTCCAACGGTCACATAAATTTGAATATCAGCTTCTCCCTGAATCCAAAGAAAGCAAATCAAACAGCTTGTCTCCACACCTCCTCAGATTCAACCTCCCTAAAACTGAGACTGAACCCCTCCAACCTAAAAAGAAGACTGAACACAACGGCATGAAGATACTGAAAGCAATGAAGAAGGTGAAGAACTTATGGTCAAGGACGAGGAGCATCTGCTGATAAGCTCCCAACAGGAGCTGATGATGATTCTGGAAACAACTCAACCCCAACCTATTTGTCATCAGCAGTGTGAATACCTCGGACCGGCTCTGATGCCTCGGACCCAACCTCCCAGTAGGGAAAGCCGGGTGTTCGGTTTCTTTGTCCGATGCTTCCTCCCGTGTTTCGGGATTGAGGACGAAAGGGAGAAGAAGCTATAGGCTTTCCCAAATGCTATACACATATGATGATGATGATGATGATGATGATGTAAGTTGCTGCATTTGTTGCTTGTATAAAGCTATGTATGAGTCTGTATGTCTGGTTAACCATTTATTCCAACCAAGGTATGATATGATATATTACTTTACCTGTTTTGCCAAACTGCTCTCCCCTGTAGTGTTAGGATGCAGCAAACCGAGGCAGTTAGATACGATGTGTCGATGAGTAAATTATGTAGAAATACAGCTGAGACCACCAACAATGTGCATGACAAGCAAAACGCTATCTGAGGTTCCTCTAAGGGACAAAGTGGTAACTCGATTCTGACTACAATTACGACAGCTCTGATTGTTTTACTGTCGGTGTTTTAGTACTATAGTGAACCCATCATACAGAGAATCATACATTACACACCAAGGGAAGTCAAATGGTATTGTTCAAAATGAGTGACTATTCTTCATGGCTACCATAGCTGCATTTGACTTCGTTCCCTTCAACAAGCCTCTCAACTGCATCTGAAGGAAGTCCAATCAATTCTAGTGTTTTCTCCCATACCATGTTGGAAGTTTCAAGATTGTGCGCTTCCTCAGAAGGGTTTGCTGGACGGCAATCTTGGGAAATGAAGGCACACGTGGGCCATTCGTCAGACCTCAAGAGATCACAGTATTCGGAAATCTGAGGATCAGTAGCTGCAAAAAGTGAACTTCTTGCGCCTGTGAAATTGCAGATTGCACCATGATTAGTGAAATTCACAAGTGTTATATCACAACACAAAAATCAATTGTTAGTGACAAAAGATTAGTTTGAACACTAACCTTCCTGCGGACTAAATATGAAGTAAGGTATAAGATGGTAACCAGTTTGAATGACTCCAGGAAGATCCCTTGCCTGCAATTGTAAATATATATTTATGGTTGATCTAAAAATGATTTTCTTTCCCATAATTGAAAAAAACGACCCTTCCAATTCAAAGATAATGAGTTACTTTAAAACAGAAATGACATGGAAAGCAGTAACACGAGAAATATAATTCCAGTAACAAGATACGATGAGAGAATAACTAGATAAACCTACCACATTGGTTTGCACAATGCCAGGAGAGACACAGAGTGTATTGACACCAGCTTCTGCTGGCAGCCGCTTTTGGAGGACACTACTAAACATTACCTGATAAAAATGTCATATTAGATTCCTTTACGCTACGTAGCATCACAAGCATTTTACTACGCATATTAATGTGTGAAATACTTCAAATCTTCCAAGGAAGACATTGCACCAAATTAACTAAATATTCTGGAGGAAAGTGGACACATCAAAGCTACAGGAAGCCATAATATCACCAGATCAATCACTACAATACTCAGACCTGACAAAAACCAAGCCGACTAAGAGACCCGTGTTCCAAAATAAGCAATACCAATCGTTGACAAATTTATTACAATCCCTGAAACCAACTCCATCAGATTGGTGAACTACTGAACTATCAACCATTTTAAGGTTATCAACATCCCCTGTCATTATGAGAACTGTGCATCAGCAAATCACAAATGAGAAACCATTAGCCACTTACTTTGCTTTAAAAGTTATGAATAGTAAGAACAAAATTGAGTCATGTTTATCTATTACTCTGATCAGGAAGCCACTTCTTAGACAGTGCCTTCAAATAATAAGGTTCAAAGAGCGAACGGTGGGAAAGCTTTACTAATTAAAAAAAGGAATAAATAATATGGATGGCAAGTGGCAACACTTTATTTTGCATGGCTGGTCAAGAAGTAGTAGTTTAGTGGATATTTTTCAACTCCAAAGGTCATACAGAAATCCTCTACAATTGCGATACACTGACGCTGTGCATATTTGACCCTCCCCAAAAGCAACCTGATACATGAACTTTTTGCCACAGTTGTAGACTGTGGTTTTGGAAATGCTCCTAGTAATAAATTAAGGTATCCTAGAAATTAGATGCCTAGAAAACATACGCCAAAAGAAGCTAGAAACAAATCATTCCAAAATATAAAATGCACAATAAGATTAGAAAAGAAGAGAAGATTGAACTAGATTGCGATAGTATCTTCAAACTGTCCTGTACTCCTTGCATATACTCAGTGCAGAACACAGCATTATTGCTGTATTAATGCAATAAAATCAAAACATGGCAAATTGCTTGCCACAAAAGTCAACCCAAATTCACTTTTTTTCTTCAACCTACTCTTTGGTTCTTTATTTACAATAAGAAGAAGAAACAACCATCTTTTCATCGGGGACGAACATAACCTAAGTACTTATTTGGTCGTAAAACCAGTGCTATCTTATTAAATAAATTCATAAATACAGTACAAAATTAGAGACTTAGTTCAAGAGAGCATCTCACTCACAACTCACACAAAAAAAGTGCTGTAGCTGAAAGACTGAAATAAATTACGTGTCTAGAAGGAAATAACAAAAAGAAGGTAGATGATGTTCACTTTAGTTCTTTTTCTAATGGGTGATGATTTCAATGGAAGCATAAGATTTAAGGTAACAACCAAGTGAAAAAGAAAAACAATTATTCTTATGCAAGCATAGAGTAAAAAACCTCTCCTCAAGCCACTTCTGAGACCAGCATGTAAGCATATGAGATATGTTATTGGATATATAATATTTTTACAGATGAAGGAATATTCATAGGGATACTGTTCCAAGTCCAAGGTTAATATCTTGCACTAAGTATGATGAAAAATAAAAGAAAGGGAAAGAATGCAAATCAACACAGAAAATAGGCATCGTAGTAATGTTATAAATAGCAGCAGTAGTAGAGCACCTGAGCCAGCTTGCTTCCTGCATATCCCACTAAACTTGAAAATTTTCTTTTTCCTGAGACAACATTCATATCTTCAGGGTCCACAAAGCCAACAGAATGCATCTGTTACATATAAAACTCACACCTTTAACACAATTTATCTAATAATTGTCGTGCATATTCTGATTAAAGAACCAAAGATGACATGAAAAAGTGGAAGAAACTTTACGAAATCCGAACTACTTTACAAGGACAATAAGTCAAGAAAGATAATAAACCCCAAACTCAATCAAACCATCAACAACATTCTCTAAAGTCAGGTCTATCCTCTAGCAATGTAAGGTTCAAGGAACTTCAAGAAAGCCAAGAAGTAAAAATAAGCCAGGGTAGGTAACAAAGCTCATTAAGGATGAACCAACAACCTGTCAGGTCCCTGTAAAGCATAAGACTACCTTTGTGCTACATGCAGAAGCGGAAAGGAAAGAATTAAGAAGACTCCCTAATGGTTATATTTGCAAACAAATCAAATTTATCATCACAAGATGATCAACTTAATAATATAAGGGTCTACATGATCAATAAACAAGTTTAGAGCTTAAAGGTAGCAAATGCATGAATAAATTACTTTCGTAGAAGATCTATCGAAAATTTTATGTGATGCGCTGTGGGAGACTAGGTTTTCTGATGGTTAGATTGATGTCCAATTTCAGATGCAGTATAGGCTTCATTGCTGGCAACGAGAAAATTTCCCAGGGAACTTGAGTCATTGTATGTACACATTATCAACACAATTCCCTGGATTCCCAAAACTGTTGAATGTTGATCACAAAGCTATATAGGAGAACAGCACAGCTTTAAAATTTCTTATCAATAGCTCAAGTGCCAAGTCCAAGTGCATTGTAAAATATTTGCAAGGCAGGGCAGAGGAATCAGACTATACAATACCGTCATATAATGGTCGTGCATCAACATCCATTTTCCAAATACGTAAAATTGTAAAGCATCTCAAAAACTTTAATAAACTTTCTTCCTTGACAGAAAAACGTGCTAGTGTCCCTTGTTAAGTTGTTATCCACTTATGACAAAAGCAAACCCTCGGGGGAAAACCCACCATACTACAGCACAACAAAAGATAGAAAGGCAACAATTGTCTGCAGCACAAAAACATGTTCATTTCTTCACCCTTCCACTACAGTAGTTTATAAACACCACACAACACATGAACATGCATGCTGAGTAAATATCGGCAGTACAAGAGTTATAAAGTATTAAAAGGATTCAACTTACAATAGAATTCACATTGATTATCCGGCTTGGTGAGCCCCGTATAAGTGAGGGCAGAAGCAAGACGCAGAGCAAAGCAGGAGCTAAATGATTTACTTGCATGTGTTGTTCATAGCCATCACTGGAAAACTTCTGGGGTTCTACAACAGTGACAAGGTGCAGGATTAAATGAACAGAAATTATAGTCTAGGTAACAAACAAATGCAGTATGATAAATGTAAAGAAAATCTTGAATTTCAAGAATAAGGACAACAAGAAAATGCTTAATGCAACATCAATAATTACACCACATTATCATCTACCAGACTGTTATAGTTTTATGAACATCAAATATCTATGTTATCTTATACTCCTATAACACAAACAAGACTAGCATCCAAAACATTCACATTCCAACGGAATGCCAACTGACAGATTACACCCAAAAGGTCATTCCAAAGAATTACAGCTTTGCTTATTGCAAAGAAGGGAGATAAGAACAAGGACCATACGGAAAAATTCCCAAGAAATAGGAACAAGGTGGAATCAATAGAATATAAAATTTAATACAAGAAACAACCGATGAAAACCCACCTCCGATGGAAAAAATTCCTGCATTATTAATTAGCACATGCAAAGGCCCCATCCTTGAATTCCATGCTTCTGAGAATCGAACAACTGATTCCAAGGAGAGCAAATCAAGCTCCATTACCTTGAATAATATAAAGATCAAGAGTGGCATGCATTAATCACAGTTGCACAAACACAAAGCAGCAGGCACAAAAGATTAAAACTGAAAATACAAATGCAAATGCAGGTTCGAGTATCATATAAATCAATCTAATATAAATATACAGACACCATGACAGATAGCTAAAAATAGAAAGGGCCCCAGTCGCACACAAGTGGAAAAAAGAACAAAGGTAGTAGATGAAGTGCATTAGTGTATAAAACTGTTAACTTTACTCAAATCCACAAGTTAGTTGCTTCTTGAACGAACGAACATGTTGATATAGCGAGCATCGAAAAGGTTAGAACTAATTCCTTAAAAAGCCAGGTTTTTATCGAGATCTGTTTAGAACCAGACAGCATTGCTGCACTGGAGCTATGCACAGTATAATACCATTTCCTGAACAAATTGAAACTTCTGGATCATCAATTGTAAGGAGTTTAGCATTAGACGATCACTCGTCCAGATATGAAGTTAAGAGCAAACAACACGAGCTTAAACAGATATATTTATATAAATATAAATGAAATCTCTAAGCTTTAGCCAAACATGAAGCTTGTGTATTAGTAAGTCAACTTTATCCAGTACCTCAATATTTAGAGGAAGGCCTTTACCCGACCATTCAGCCTGCCATTTCTGAATCAACTCTTGAGCGGCTTTCGGATTCCTCACAGCCATTACGACGTGCGCACCAGACTCCGCCAACTGCCTACATTCCAACAAGAGCATCAATGCTAAGTTTGAATGCACTTGGAACATTAACAGATCCTAGAAACCTAAACCTAAACAGTCAAATCGATCTCGTTTCAAGCCGATACAGCAAACGGAAAGCAATCAACAGTTGAATTTCATGTGCGTGAACTCATACTTGCTCCAATTGAAACCAAAAAAAGAAGAAAATCAAGATACCTAGCGGTTTCGAGACCAATACCGCTGGTGCAACCGGTGATGACGCAAGTGATGTCGTTGACGGGAGGCAGAGGCATGGGGTTCAGCAAATGGCTGGCCCAGATTCGCTGAAATAGCATCTCGCCGATGATGCTGATCCAGCCTCGAAGCCACTCCATCCATCCCAATCCGGTCTTCGCCTTCGTCTTCCTCTCCGATCCCTCTCTCTCCTTCGAACTCATTCTCTCTCTGGTGTGGGAGTGTTCCAGTTGGTCTACGGAGGAGTATCAGATTCTCTCTGGTGTGCTGTTTACAACAAAATACAGCTTGACAAATATGGACAGCTCGTAGCCTCGAACTGCTTCCTATATTGCGACGAATTGACTATTTTGCCCTTGATGTTATTGTGTTTTGTGGTTGATGTGTATCGAGGCGACTTTCCGGAATTTTCCTAGGAGGAACGTCTTTGCTACCCACATGAAATCCTGAGGTAACGCTGACAGTAATGTCAGTGTTCATTTTAGGAGGAACGGCTTTGCTACCCACATGGAATCCTCATGTAACGCTGACAGTGATGTCATTGTTTGGTAGCGTTTGTCATAGTCTAGATTGTCCCCGGTATTAGGGTAAGGTTTATTTGTTCGTCTAAATCTGTAAGTTTGTCACTAGTTGTATTGCACCTTTCTATTTTAGGTTGTATGTTTGACGGTTCGTCGTCTACCAACTTTGTCGACCACTTGAAGTGTCAGACATGTTTGACCCTCGAATTCTTACCCTGATCAACCACTCATGAGTCATGACTCTTTTTATACATAAAAAAAAATCAAGAGTTTTTCCTAAATCGAAATTCTCAATCACAATTTACTTAATCCAGCAGGGGAAATCCCAAAAATAAGAGGGAAGTGTACTCATTATTTTTCATCTGGCATTACATACCACAGTATAATTCATAAGAACAAGAATTGAAGACTACCGAATTATAAACATATTTCCAAATGCAATCTATTTGAAATTGTCATCAACAAGCACAAGAAGGTTCAACGCTTGATCGATCTAGTTACATAATACTGCAGTTCTGCTGGGACTCTAGCATCTCCAGTGACCTGGAAGCCGTAGAGGTAATTGACACATTTAGTCGATGACAATTTATCAATAAGCCCAAGACATTATGATAAATAGAGTACTTACAGTTGTCCAAATTGCGAGAGATTAAAATCAGGTGCAAGATCCTGGACGATATCATTTGGCGGATGGCCACATTCCTGCATTTTCTGCATCAGCTCAAAAATCTTGGTGAAGTTATTGGGATCAGTGTCGTAGACTCCGTTCAACTCATTTATGAGCTCATACTGGTAAGAGTAACGCATGTAGTCTTCTTCGCTTAATGCAGATTTGTGATCCTTCAACCAATTAGGATACCGCTCCCCTAATTCTTTCATTGGTTCATAGAGAATTTCTTTGGATAACAGCTGCTGCATCATTGTCGCCACCATTGACTCCAAATCCTGCATAAATTTGAATCTATTATAATACGCAGTATGGTTGAACTGCCCGTATAGCTAGTATTAGCTACTATCCATTGTGCTCAGAAACTATAGTAAATTCGCAAAACAATTTTCCATTGGTTGAATGTTGAATGAAAAGACGCATATGTAAACAAAAACCTCAAGCCAAACAGCACTAGCTTAACACCTCCATAGTTTGGTGCGTGTTAACCTTTAAACCATATGCGATAAGGAAAGACAGTTAAGCCACAGGCTTTGCCAGAACCGGCAACAACACAACACACACATGCTTACAGAAAGAAAAAACAAGGTAACATTAAAAGAATTAACACTTCAGCTATCAAGCAAGGGATGGAAACGTAGTGATCCAGAGGAATCTACCTAAGATCTTGAAAAATAACAAACACTTTGCTAATCAGGTAAAGGATGCAAAACCTATTAATCCTAGAAAACATACGTGAGACCCAGCAAGTTCCTCAAACTGCTTCACCAAATCCTCCAGGTTATCAGTATTTAAATCTCCACCTTCCCCAGACATGGCTACTGATTCCTCCAATCCCTTGACAGCTTCCCGAGTTTGCTGCCTTAGCTTGTTGAGTGTCTCAGACACATGCTCATTTTTAGCAGAGGCTGCCAGCTTCTGCTTTCCTCTTTTCTTTCCTTTCAAATCCGGCAAACCTAAACCTAATCCTTGGATGTTTGCAGGCAATGGCGCTCTTTCTTCTCTTTCAACTGACTTACTTTCTTTACCGGGGAATTGAAATAACCAAACCAATTCAAACATGTATAAAAAAAAATGTTCAAGATTGGTAGAGAGAGATAGCCAAAGAGGGGTTGGTGATACCTTGAAGAAGGTTTAAGATTCATATTTTGAAAATCATCCAAAGCACCTGAGAAATGTAAAAGGAATATAGAGTTAGATCAGTTCGATTCTGAGAGAGAAAGACAGGGAGGTGAAGTTCACTCACTATCCAAGAGTTCATCTAATTCGCCAGTGTTCGTGGCCATGGATAATCATTGAGCTTCTTCCCACACTGTGGGAATTAAATGAGGTATTGCGTCGGATTCCGGACCCCTTATTGGGCAAAGCTTGATGAATGTGAGGAGGGGACCTGAAAGTATTATCAAACAAATTATAAAAAATGAACCCAAAAATCTCAACTATAACACTTCTTCGGTGTGAAGAACAGTCAGCCTAAACATCTACATTCAAGGACTCAATCCAACCGGAGATTTTCAAATTAATACAGTGACAGATTATAATGATGCAGGATAAACAGCACAAAAATGTTCATACATTTACACAAATCTTCAAACACTGTGCCTTTGGACTCATTTCTGGTACCTGTTTCTTCATTCACTCGTCTAAATTCCAGTTAGTCGTCCTTCCTCTTGATAGAAATATTTGATGATATCCATGTTTCAATTAAACCTAACTAATTTAAACGCCAGAACTCATCAAATTATCATGAAATCAAGTCGAATGTCGAGACTCGGTCTTTAACCTAAAATTCATGACCGACTAATTCAAACGCCAAGAAATCATCATCTAAAGTTACCGAATAACAATTCGTTTCGTGGAAAACAAAGGTTGTGATAATCCCCAAATTCAATTCAAAATTTACGAATCCAAAATTCTGGCACACTTACCAAATTCAAATTCAAGGTTGTAAGATAAAATTTCAGCAACGCGTGGAATAGAAATAATCCGTCAACTATTCCGGTGGAAGTTGCGTAAGTCTCATCGGCGGCGTTCTCCGGCGAAGAGGGAGAACGAGAGAGAGGTGGGAGGACCGGGAAGTTGACAATTTCAGAGATCATAAAGATATTTTGCGATAACTACTACTTGACCCATTTTGATACCGGGTCAAAGGCCCAGCCCAATGCCCATGGGTGTCATTTGGGCCCAATACTAGGCCCATTGGAAGGTACGAACTTGCCTTTTGAGATTTTAGATGAACATTTTTTAATTTTTGTTGATAGATTAAGGGCTTATTGGAGTTTTTTTAAAGGGTATGGCAAAAAAATTTGGGTCAATTTGCAAAGTATACAAATACAAAGGCCAAATTAGCAAATTATACAAAGTTGTGGGAATTTTCCAAAACTATACACAACCCTTGTGCCCCTCCTATGTGCCCCCCCCACCACGCCCCTCCCTCTAGTGTGCCCTTTGTGCCCCCCTCCACGTCAGCAGTTTTTTTTTTCTTCGCGCGTCAATGCTGACGCCAACGTCGGGAATGTTGACGTCAGCAATGCTGACACCGTTTACAAGGAAGGTTTTTTTTTTTCGCGCGTCAATGCTGACGCCGACGTCGGGAATGTTGACGTCAGCAATGCTGACACCGTTTACAACGCTGATGCGGAGGACGTCGATGATGCTAACACCGGCGATGATGACATCGTTTGAGGGATGCTGACGCCGACGTCGGGAATGTTGACGCCATCTACGAGAATGCTGACGCCGACGACAATGACGTCGGGAATGCTGCCGTCAGCATTGCTCACACCCTCTACAAGGATGCTGACGCCGACAGTGATGACAACGAAGATCAATATATTTGACGTATTAAGTCATTAAAAATATAAAAGGGAGAGAACAAAGAGACAAAGGAGTGTTCTACCAAAAAAAAAAGAAACGAATATTTTATTTTATTTTTGGTGGTGAGAAACAAAGAACAACGGTAAACAAGTAAAACAAAGAAATTTTCGACGCCGATGATGCTGACCTCCTTCCTCACCCATCTCTTATATTGCAAAAACGATGTCAGCAAATATATACTTACATAAAAATATGCATAAAAACGATGTCAGCACTAAAAAATACGTATAAAAACGATGTCAACACTAAGAAATAAACCAATTTTTAAGGACTCAAGCATACATATACACTTACATATATAATATCAAATTTAAAACGATGTCAACACTAAAAAATACGCATAAAAACGATATCAGCACTAAAAAATACGTATAAAAACGATGCCAACACTAAGAAATAAACCAATTTTTAAGGACTCAAGCATACATATATACTTACATATATAATATCAAATTAAAAACGATGTCAGCACTAAAAAATACGCATAAAAAATACATATAAAAACGATGTCAGCACTAAAAAATATGCATAAAAACAATGTCAGCACTAAAAAATATGTATAAAAACGATGTCAGCACTAAAATATACACTAAAATAGAGAATGATTATACACTCAAATATACACTAAATTAATGTGTTTCATCCTACTTTGTCATTCAGTCCACTCTCACTAGACAAAGCTATGTAATAGATCTGATTATACACTAAAATATACGGAGTGCACTAGACAAACATATCATCATTTTAATATTATATAATGATTTACAACAGATGCTAAGAGCTATCAAAAGCATCAGATATACTCCGTATTACACAGCTTGCTATTAAAAGGCTTCCTACTGGAACAATCAATCGCAAATTACAATCAATCGCAAATGCATTCAAGATCAAGAAAGAAAATTAACAAACCAACTGCTGCTTGTTCTTACTAGATCCACAATCAAATAGATCAGGGATAGAGGGACAAACCTGCAGCCAAGTTCAGCTAAAGAGCGGCCAATGTTGACAGAGACGTCAGAAGAAATTTGCTCAATGCAAATGGGGGACTGCAACCAAATTAAAGTGAACAGAACAAGAAAACGTTGTTTCAGAGAGGTTAATTTCAAGATGTCTGATAACTCGCTCCACACTGTAAAGGCCTCCCAAGAAACCATATCATTGTTTATCGCATGTCCAGTGGAAGATTGGCACCAGGACATCCAGAAAACCTTTTTTTTTTTTGGTGAAATGGACATCCAGAAAACTGAATGCACAAAACAGTGGAATCAGGACCGTGTTCATCCATTTAATCTGCAAGTAAGTTGTGTCGACGTCCCAATGTCGACAGGAGCACGAAGAAACTGGTAGCGTCAATGCCGACAGGAGGCAATTGAGGGAAGACCTCTCAGATCGAGCGCCATCAGAGCACCGAATCCAGGAAGAAAAGCACCGATTCGAGCACCATCGGAGCGGACCTCTCAGATCGAAGGGAGTCTGAGGTAGTCGGCGGAGTCGGAAGCCGGTGCGGAGGCGCGGATGAGCAGAGGAGCGGAGATGGATCCGGCGATGCAAATCGATTTCGATTAGGTCAAAAGCGTGAAGCCTCGACGACGATCTCAATGGGATGAATCTCTCGCTGCAAATCGATTTCGAGTTGCACTTCGAAGACGGGGAAGAGAGGCTGTAGATGGATCGAGAGGAAGCGACAACGTTCGACATCAATCGGAGAGATTTTGAGTTGGACTTTGAAGACGGGGAAGAGAGGCCATGGCAATTGAAATTGTCGGCGAATCCTCTGGCCATGGCAGCATCTGAAATTGCGAGAGCAACTATGGAAGCGGAGATCTGGAAATGGATGAGGAGGAGGGGCCATGGAAACGGAGGAGGAGGAGGAGCGGCCGTGGAAACGGAGGAGGCGCAAATTTTCTAAAAAAAATTGCGATTTTTAAAAAAATAGTTTTATAAAACACAGTAGAATTTGTCACGTCAAACAAAAAATTTCTCTTTTAATTTATCCACAAAGGCTAAAGTTTTGATACATCTCTAAAATTTCATCAAAAAATTCATCTAGATTTTAGTTTTAAGCTAGATTAATATTTGGTATACCAAACAAGCCATTAGATAAGTGGTTGTATTAGCCTTTTGGAGATTAAATAATAAAACTATCAAAATGTGTATCATTACATATTTGAAGAAGAATTTCATGCTTACATGAAAGATGCTCTTAGAAATAATAGTCCAAAATCTCAAGTCAAATTTGAACTTTGTCTTAAAAGAAGTCAAAAAAAGAAAGAAAGGAAATGACAGTAAATACCACATTTTTGAAAAACTTGGCAAAATTATCACTTTTTTTTGCAAAATAGCACAAATAACCCAAAACTCAAAATTTTGTAAGAAAATCCCGGTTAATTACCTGGGGTAGGAGGTAAATGGCCAAAAATAAAAAAGGAAAAGAAAATGAAAGGAAAGAAGGAAAAAGTGGTAAAAAAAAAAGGAAAAGAAAAAAAAATCAGAATACTCTCTCTCCCATCATTCCAATTTTTTCTCTCCATTTCAAACGAAAGTAAAGGAAAGGGGAACGAACCGGCGATTTCGAAAGGAGGAGGCCGGAGAGGATCCACCAATGTCGGAGTGTGGAGGAGAAGCGAAGAACGCCGCCGCCGGACTATAAAGGTACGCCCCCTCTCCATCAACCCAAAATCATTCTTTCTCCTCTCCGTTTTGTGCGAACGTGGGGTGTCGGATGTGTGGGTGAAGGAGTTGCAATGAGGTTTAGGGATTGAAGGGCAATGGTGGGTTGAGTGATGAGTTGTGAAGGGGTGACAATGGTGGGTGCGATTGAGGGACGAGGAGGGTGGTTTTCGGGTATGATTAGGGAAAACCTGCGGTTAATTAGGGTTTAGGGAGGCCGAAGTGGGTGGCAATTGTGGGAGTTAAAATTGGGATATGGGGATGTTTTGGTGGGCGATAGAAGAAGAACGATTGAGGTTTGAGCCTGTTTGATTTGGAATTTGTTTGTTTGAAAGAGAAATTGGGTGATATGGGTTTCGAATTGGATAGGAAAATACGTCATTCATTCGCACCTCTTCGTTTTTTGCAGAATCTGCATAACCTAGGTGACAAGGGTAAATGGACTCCTGACACGTGACATTTTCAAGGTGATGCGTAAATATTGATATTTAAAGGATATTGTCCTAATCATTTCGATCTAAAATTAAGCGACGATTAGAATCTGATATGAATTTGAATAGTCCAACGAATACCACATATTTCCTTTGATGTCATTCTCTTGTTTTTTATTTCAATTTCATTGGTTGCTGGACAACAATGTCGTTTTTTGTTTTAATTGGGTTTGTTTCTGAATTATAAATGAGTTTTGACATACCAAGGTCAGCTGATGTTGTTTTCTGAACGCTTTTGTTCACCTTAGTCCGTATGAGTGATGCTAAAAACCTAATCCCTGCAGATGAAGGTGTTGGAGGAGGTCGTCAATGGACTGTGGGTTGCTAAAGGGATGGGAAGAGCCGGGGAAAAAAGAGAAGGAGGGTGATGTTGGGAAGGATGGAGCTAAAAACAAACTTTTCGATGAAAAGGAAGGGATAGGAGGCACGAAAGGATGAGGAGGTAAGTTTTCTGCTAGGCGACATGGTATTTACGGTTAAGTGACACGGGTTAAAAAATTTGGGAATGTCGTATATGAATCTGTTTGTTATTAGTTCATATAACAAGGTGTTTGCTGTTGGGTGATAGGTTTTATTTAGTTTGGTGACACGGGATAAAAAAAAATCTATGAATGTCGATTATATGAATCTGTATTAGTTGATGTGATAAGGTTATTGCAGTTAAGTGACATGGTTTACTTAGTTAGGTGACATGGGATATCCAAATCTCGAAATGAGAGTTTAAACTTCCTAAGCATTTTTCTGATCTATGAGGCTACAAAAGTTGAGGGTGTGCGAGGCAAGAAGACTAGGAAGGCTCTAAGAGGTGATGGAGAAGACATGCCCTCCTCGCGAATAAACCGTAGGGCCAAAAAGGGAAGGACGATGTCGCCAGAGCGGGCGCGATTCAAGGACTTGTATCGGTGTTCGACAACGATGGCTTAGCCCGGTGGATGGCAAGGTAGCCCACATCTGTATTTGTCTCCAATTATTCTACAAACGACGTCATTCACCTAACCTTGTCATCGTGGGTGTGTAGCGGGGATGGGGAGAAGTGGATGACAAGCTACGACACGGAGCTTATGAAGGAGTTATGATCTTCGTTTCCATGGTAAACTGTAATAAACCACTGCCTACTTTTTATCAGAGCGTACTTTTCATACCCCTAGGTTGTTATGAACTTTGTCGGGGTTGTATTTTCTGAACTTTGTTGCTCAAAAATTGTAGAATATTATGATCTCCGTTAGTTAGTAGGTGTAGTATTTTATGACATTGGTTGTTCAGTACATGTTAGTCTTTTATGAACATCTTATGCACTTGGGGATTTTCTTTACGAACGTACTTGGTTTTGAAATGTTTGGGTAGAAAAACAAACACGTTAAATCCTTCAAGTGACATGGTCATACAAACAGGTGACATGGTTCATTTCAAAAACAAATTTAAAGTGAAACCCCAAACCGTGACACGTTAATTCCTTCAGGTGACACGATCATACAAACCGGTGATAGGGGTTCTTCCCCCACATGTTGCTTTACTTCAAAGCTCTCCTTTTGCAATGGACCAACATATATTGCAAGGGACCACAGATCTTCTCCATACTTTGAGTTCAGAGATTTAAACGCCTCGAACACCCAAGAACCATCGAAGATGATAGTGACACATACCAAGACATTTCCACTCCGATATGATTTCGATGATGACATCAATCAGCATAGTGATGGATTTGGTGACATGATATAATATATTAGGTGACACGTATAAAACCACTTCTCTTGTTCATGGTGACAATATAAAATAAGTTAAGTGACACGTATACTTCCATAATATGACATGCATCATTTATAGCATAAACAGTTGTTCATACATAGAAGCTTCACATATGTGCGTAACCCCAAAGTACCAAAAGTGTCACATGTGCATAACCCCAAAGTGTCAAAAGCTTAACATAAATGTGTTAACCCCAAAGTACCAAAAGTTTGACATATGTGCTAACCCCAAAATGTCAAAAGTGTGACATATGTGCTAACCGCAAAATACCAAAAGTTTGTCATGTGTGCGTGGTCCAACCCCTAACCCCAAACTGAAAATGGAAACTCAGCCTTTGTGGTGAGGCATTGGACTACTAAAATACCTACGAACGACGACGCTTGACCCGGGGAGTTTCTCCGCGGGATGGGTACCGGGATGTCTTAGGTCGTCCGGGCCTTCTCTTCACGGGCGGGGGGAAGCACGCCATCTCCGATAACTCTGTAGGGATTCTCCATTCTGATCTTGGAGGAACCGGATATAGCACATCCGCGTAACAAGCCTTCCATGCGTCAACTTTGTAGAAGTCATTGACGAGAGCGAAGACATTCGTACCTCGATGCTTGGCAGCGGCTATGGCATGGGTGCACGGGAACTGATCAATGTCGAAGCGCTTGCATGTACAGGTACGGGCACTCAAGTTCACAACCCACGACGACGGACCCTTGCGGACCATGAACTCGTGCTGGCTGAGCGCCTTCACGTCCAAGCAAATTGCCATGCTATAGTTCGTCTTAAGTGCACCGTCCACAAAATCACTCACCAACTTACCCGGTTTGGTGCTCATTTCTCTGCGCTCGCAAAACCACTTTGACACGGTTTCGATGATGCCATCAATCATCGCAGTCAAGGGTAGGTCGCGGGGCTCATTGAAGATAGAGTTGAGACACTCAGAGTTGTTCGTCGTCATTATGTTGTACCGATTCCCCAAGAAGAATGCCCGAGCCCAGTTTTGGAAACCAGCCTCCTTCACGTATTGGCCCGCAGGGGCTGACACCGCACGGAAATCAACGAACAACTGTTGGAACTCCGCCCTCGTGTACGCCTCCGCCATCTTGAAGAACATCCTCTGCAGCCCCGATACCCCTCTATACTTGCACCGGGCGTTCTGAAATAGATGCCATGCTCAGAAGCCTTGCTTTGCAAACACATAGTTGTCCCTTATACCTTGGACGATACTCAAATGGAGATCAGAGACAAACATCAAGTCCGGCATGTCCTCGACAATATGTAGCATGTTTTTGAAGAAGAAGCTCCATGACTCATGGTTCTCACTGTCGACGATCGCAAACGCGATCGGGTACACTTTTTGGTCCCCATTTTGGGTTGTGGCCAAGAGAAGCATGCCCCTGAACTTCCCTTTTAGAAAACTCCCGTCCACTGAGATGACCTGTACATTGAAATCAGTAAATGTCAGTTATGTGACATGACATTTCGTATTAAGTGAAATGTGAAATTGTACAACCGACAGGGGGTTTTACTTTTCTAAGGTGGGGGATCGCCCTGCGCCATACCCCGAAGCTAACAAAGGCGTACTTGAATCGTCGAGATGAGTCCACCTCTACCCTAGTATATGTTCCGGGGTTAGTCTGCTCCACCATGTGCAAGTATGGAATAATATCTCGGTAACCATCTTCGTCGCTCCCATGCTTAACCTCCCTCGCTGCCAAGCGTGCCCTTCGGGCCTTCCAGCTGTGCTACACGTGACGCTGAACTCAGACTTGGTCAGCGATTGCACTTGATGGGGAATGAGGTTCTTTTGAGTGATGGTGAACCTACGAGTGATAGGTATGATTAGTGTGACACGTATAATGAACTAAGATGACAAGTGGAATTTTAAGAGGTGACAGGTAAAACAGTGTTCCCAGGTAAAGTAAAACTTACGTCGACACGAGGTTCCGTCCAATCATACTCGGCGTAGCATGCCGACTATGGTTGTGCGCCACGTTCAGGTCACAAGTATGCTTCTGAATATACTTTCGGATGGTCCACATAGTGGTGCGATTATAAGGCTTTGCCCTACACATCCACGTGCACTTTTTGTCCACACATCCAACCACATACAATGTTTTTGTCGACTTCTTCACACTAAACTCAAAGCAGTTCTCCACCACATTCCAACGAAGCTGAGTCTGAAGGTCAGCCTTCGATGTAAATATTTATCCCTCCGAAAGTTCTATGATGTTGCGTCGTGGGTCCTGGGTGTGTGGTGTTATTCTGTACACCATAGCCTCAACGATCTCCATTGTAGGTGGGGGTGCGCTAGACCTCGGCACGCAATCTTCAAGTTCCATCATCACCTCATCCTTAACTTCCTTCCCCTCCACCGACACTCTCATTCTTTTATCCCCGACAACGTCGTGCCACTCCAAATCCTCCCACTCTTCTTCGAGCTTCACCCCGACACGATCGCCATTGTTGGAGCCCCCAACGTCGAGTTCGGGGGTTGACCCATCCTCATCTTCGCTGCTAATGGCTATCACCTCCAACCCCTATTTCATGTCAGATGAAGAGTTATCCGTGCCACCCAATTTGATCACATCCGGATATTTTCCCGTGTCACCTGAACACATACCCATGTCAGCTGATCTGAAGTTCGTGTCACTAATGTCCATCAGAACCAAGTCTTTGGTCTTCACTATGGCCTCGCTCACCTCTCCCTCAGCACATAACACATCATCTATAGAAACAGGGTTTAGTTGTGACTTACCTTCGACCTCGCATATCACAACCCCATCCACTTTGTCCACTTTTTCGGAGGCAGGTGTCCCGCTCAAACGTTTTCCCCGATGGCTTGCTTTAGTTCAAAGGTCTCCTTACGCAATGGACCAACATATATGGCCATGGGCCCAACATATATGGCCATGGGCCATGTATGTTCTCCAGACTTCGAGTTCAGGAACTTAAACGCCTCAAGGTCGTCATCGTCAGCTATCGTGATTGGATGACCCCCTTCTTTCGACTTTAGCATGTAACAAAACGCCCACTCTTCATATAAAGCAGCATCGCCGACCTTCACCATGATCAACTTTTTTAAAAAGGTGAAGTCGATGTTCTCTTGGATCATGATATTCTTGTGCGTCTTCTCCCCCTTAAACACCCATCGCCCCCCCTCGAAAACCCAAGAACCATCGAAGATGAGAGTAACGCATACCAAGGCGTTTCCACCTGAAAGTGAAACGAGGGATGAGGGGAAACGTTCGTTGGTATCTAGTTTTTGTCATAGATGAGGAGTTCTTTGTCAAAAACACTTACCCATTGCAACCGAGAAGATAGGTTTCTAGGAAACCAAGGTGACACGAGGATTCTGATCACTGACATGAGCACAGAATGAAGGCGACAAGTGATTTGCATCTGGAACTGCAAGCTCTCCGCTTCTCTTCCATAGTGGAACCTTCTCCATCTCTTTCTCCATGTGTTTATGCTTTAGAAAATCTGAGAAAATGGAGAAAATGAAAAGCTTTTTCCATCCTCCTCTTTTATACCCTCCACATGGTTAGACATCACATCACTTCCATCCAATCACTCCTTTTTGGCGCCAAAACCCAATTCTACAAAAAAAATTCCCCAGCTCTTTGTTTTCAGTAATGGATCTGGACAAGAACAGATTAGGGTTGCTTCTGGTTCGAGCCTCAGATGATCCAGGTTCAATTTCTTTTGGTCCTTTTTGAAGAACTTCATCTATCATTTGGTTTCGTTTGTTGTTGTTGGATAATTTTTGGGTTTCCAGCTTGAAAACTTCAGAACTTCAACTTTTTAATTATAAACTGCTTAACAAGAACTGATTTACTGATTTACTGTCGTGGGCTCGTGGCTAAACCATTGTAATCACTTTAATTTCAGTTGGTTTGTGAAATGTTGCGTGGGATTGGGTGGGTGATACTTAAATCCTATTTAAGCTGCTAGGTTACTTGGCATTGAACTTAATCAAATGGGAGTATAAGATACTGTTTTGTTGGAATTATTCATGGAATTGTGAGGTTTGGTTTCCAACATTTAGTGGGCAATCTTTCTTTTGTAGGCATTGAAACAACAACTGGAGTATTGAAGGGCAAATGCGATAGCTGAAATAGAGCGTAGCAGAAAGAAGTTGTTGAAGAAGCAAACTAAGTATGAAGAGGAAGATTTGGATGTTATAATGTTGCTTTAAGTTTTACTGCAAAAAGCAAGAGTCATGAGTTGGGGGTAGATCTTATGATGATTTATTTTACATATTTATGCATGTGTTGCTGCAGATTCATGAGTTTGGGGGTCAAACTTTCATTACAGAAAACCCAACTCGAACTTGTATTTGGTTATGAATTTTTTAAGGGTTTTCAACTGCTTTTTTGTAATTTTGCATTTAGGCTTTCAGTTATGAACCGAGCTCGAATGAGCTGAACGAGCCCAGATGACGAGCTTGAACGAGCTCAGGCTCGTTCGTTCGGCTTGTTCGAGCCTTTACAAGTCGAGCTCGAGTTTACCCTTGGGCTCGCGAGCCGAGCTTGAACGCCAAAAAAAGCTCGAATAAATTTTAGGCTCGAGCTCGGCTCGTTTCCCGGACGAAAACTACCCGGAGGTGAGGGACGGGGTCAGCCAATTCATCTGAGCATCTACTACTGAGTATTTTTATTTAAAAAAAATTCGTACACGTGGCAGTAGGTCCAACGTCTTTGAGTGAAGCGATTACTCTCGCTGTCGGCTTGTCGTTTGGAATGGAGCGGCGTGGGCCCCAAACTAGCCATCCGTTTTTCTCCAAGCACAAACACACTTGCACTTCAAGATTCTCGTGCTCTGGCCCACCCACCACCCCGGGGCCCACTCATTTATTTAATTGATTTATCCCAATACCCCCACCCTCCATCATTCCTAACTGGGCTGGGCCTCTCAGATCGGGCCAAGCCCACTCTCAAGCTCAGCCCCTTTTTCACACTGTACGGACCAATTATTTTACTGCCTTCCCTGGAATGGCATTAACGTCTGTGGCCAGAAACGATAAGGACTTGAAAGCTGTAAATATTTAATTTATTTTGACAAAATTGTTGAATGCAGCAGGTGAGGTTAAGATGGAATTGTCAATTGTGGACTGAAAGCAATAAAGAGGTTTCCTTTTTTGTGGTCACACCCCACAACTTCTTGTTTCATTTCTTTCCTCTTTCACAAGTTTTGAAAAAAAAATTATATAAATTTGAAATTTCTCAAAAAGAAATTGTCTGGTTCAAAAATGAAATTGTGGCAAATGGCAATATCAACAAAAACTTCTTTGTCTAGTTGAAAGGTTTGAATTAATCATCAATCAACATCTTGCCACTTGTTAAGTGATAACTTGATACATAATTAAACGTTTTCATCTTTCATCTGTCAATTTGTAGAGACGTGTTTATATTAATGTATGTCAGGATTTATCAGCTAAATTTACAAGTGGGATAGATTTGTAACTTTAAATTGTGGGGTTACATAATTTTCCTAGCTAATTGTCATGTCCTTTCCATGTCTAAATTTGTTACATGAAAAAAACCAGGCATCATCTCTCAATATAGGCATGTGAAAATGTGTGTGTATACAAAATTGAAATAAAACTCATAGAACATAGCAGCTGTCAACTTTTTTGCTGCCCTTCAAAATTGACATTATTTTAGTTGAAAGAATCAACTTTGCACAAAAGTTTCAAAATCAGTAAAACCAATATTTTTCAACATAAGCTAACTTCATATGAAATTAAAAAAAAAAGATGTAGCTTTTGGTTCATTTAGAAAATCATACCCATGTTATCATGTCAGTGATCGAAAATATTGCGTGATCTATGTTTTTTTTGAGTTATCAATATCATCTTTTGAGGATTTATATAGTGTTTATTGCCGGTAAGATATGTGTTGGTTTAGTTATCTTGCGTTTTCAATATGTGCAACCTATATTCAAGTCTTTTGCGTCTTCTACGTCAGTTTGATCAGTTGCTTGTTTAATTAGGTGGTTTTGCGTCTTCTACGATAACTAACTAACAATAATTACGATAATCAATTTTCATGACAAGTACCGTGTCATTTTTATCAGCTAAGCTAGTAAGACTTGACAGATATGTATTATATCTAAAATACTAAGAGAAAACATATTCCATTAACCTTACTTACTATGCAATCCAAAACCAAGTCAAAAGGGAGTGAGTGAAACCACCATTGATTTCTGCATAATCTATCCTCCAATCTTATTGGTTAAATAGACAAACCCTTCTAGAAACCCCACCAGAAGACCATGACCTCGCTCACACCTGATCCAAAACACCATCCCTACTTAATTAACATTATCCAAAACCTCAACAAGAAGCCGTTTGAAATCTTCACCTTGTCAAAGCAACAACGAACCAAACGGCAAAGAGAGAGAACAATTTATGATGTAGAAAGGAAGCACCATAGCAGACAAGGTGGGGATCCACAAACCCCTTCAGCCCGTCTAATAATCAATGCTTTCCACCCACAACCCCTCCATACCTACCCTCTTGTATTCTTGTTTTCCCCCTTCTCAATTTCCCTTCCAATTCTCAATTTCTACAGCTAATAATCTAATCACTCCCCCAAAATTCCCACCCTTTTTCGGTTCTTGCAGCTGTGCTGGGTTTGTTGATGGAGAGAGCTATGACCTATAGGGGTTCCAGTGGCGGTGGTGGATCAAGCGGCGGTTCTGTGGTGTCCAGGGAGGAGGAGCAGTGCAGTAACAGCAACATGGGGTTGTCTTCCCATGAGGCTTCTTCATACCCAGATGAGTCTGAGATTGAATTGGGCCTTGGATTGAGCTTGGGCGGCGGCGGTGGCGGGGGTGGTGGTTTGAGGGGTAAGATGCCGGGGCCTAGGATTTTGACTGCTAATGACTTGACTTCAATGGGTACTTTAAGGGCTTTGAAATCTTCACCCCCATCTGCTGCTTCTTCATCTGCCTCCTCTTTGGGTGGCGGTGGTGGTGGTGCAGAGGCTAATCATCATGGGACTAAGAGAGCTGCTGAGACTTCTCCTACTAGGATCAGGTATGCATGTTGTTTGATTGAATTTTCTTTACAATTAGGGTTTTAAAGGTCTCTATTTTATATTTTTATGTTAGGGTTTATCTGGTGATCTTTTGTGATTAAACAATTCTTGCTATTAATCTGTTAGAATTTTGTGATCTTGTGATGTTAGATGGGTAGCTTGACGTTTGTTGTTGAAATTGGTAAAGGGTTTCAACTTTCAAGCTAATTGAACTACTGAATAACATTATTTTTGTTGATTTATTGTGAACTGCTGAAGCAGCCAGGTAGTCGGGTGGCCGCCAATCAGGGCTTCTAGGATAAACCGTGTGTCTAACCACGCGAAAACAGCGACTGGAGAGATCAGCTCTGATATTTGTTGTAGTGCTGAAAAAATGAACAAGCCTAATCCTAACGATAATGGGCATGTAAGGGGCTCCTTATATGTCAAGGTGAATATGGATGGGATCGGTATTGGGAGAAAACTTGATCTCAGTAGACATTCGAGTTACGAGTCCTTGGCAAAAACATTGGAGGAGATGTTCTCTATACCGACTAGATCTGATATTTCAGGTGAGTTCTTGCAAATATATGCAACATGGTGCAATTAATAGAGTGACCATGATATGATCATATGGATCCAGCTGATCAAATAGTAAGTAAGTTGTTTCTTATTTCATTTCATGAGTTATTCTTGATGGATGTGTCTTAGTGGTGAACCTGATGAAAAATTGATGATAAAAATGTAGCAAGTTAGGATGTGTGTCGATCTAATGATACTTTTGCCATACAATCCCTTCGGTTTTAACAATGGCTGTTTTGAGTGCCTGCCCTTGTAGAAAATAGAATTACCAAAAGAACTCTTAACTTTTGATATCATTTTCCTTGCCTTCTTTCTTGTTTTCCATTAGGAATATGATGGTGGAGTTGGGTACTGATCAGTGCCGTAATAAATTTGAAAGGCTACTAGGCAAATGATATGCAGTAACATTTGCCCTCCTTTTGCACCAATCTTTTGTAAAATGGTTGTTGAGTCATAATTTGTAAGTAGTGTCTTCACATAAGTTATTGAAAGTATAATCCTGGTGTGAGTGGTGTGTGGCCTTCTCGTCATCAAGTTTGCAATAGCCAGAGTATTTGACAAAATAGCAGGGTTAAAGAATTTGGCTCTACTGTTGGGACCGATTTTGTATTGCCTTTAAGAATACAAAATAAAAATAAGTAGTTTCAATTATTTACTATAAAGGTGCACTAATTGTGATCCATGGCCTATTGCAATAGGCTTATTCAACTTACGCACTATTCTGAATTCTGATTGCGGAAAATATATACAGGGGAGTACTTTGAAGAAATTAAAATTAAAAAAATTTGGTGGCCAGGATGTTGAGATATTTCTGCAGGTTGCCAACCACCGTATGTTCAATTTCTCTTGCATTAATTTGTGTTCCCCAGTAATGCCCACATCTGGGGCATTGGTTGTTTCAACTACCAGTTAATGTTAGGAATGGAGTTGGTAGGGGGTGGGGTTGTACCTGGTTCACTGTCTGACCCTCTACCCAGGACCCTTCAACTATGGACTGTCATTAAAATCACACAAGCATGAGAGGCGCGTGTAACTAGCCTTTTCAGTTTATGAAATTATTATACTAGCTTCTCATAATTTCATGCCATTGTCTTCTCAGTATCTAGCAGAGGTGAGTGTGGTGTTATGTCAAAAGCAAAAAGACCGTCAAAGCTGCTGGATGGACTATCAGACTTTGTGCTTACTTATGAAGACAAAGATGGAGACTGGATGCTTGTGGGAGATGTTCCATGGGGGTATGAATCCTATTTATAAGATCATTGGTTGAATCCTTTTTTAATTTTTTTGCTCTCTTTGTTTTCATGCTATTTATCTCTTAATTACCTTTTATCTGCTGCATTTCTGCAAGTTTTGCTTCAATAGTATTTATAGAAAAATCAGCATTTCTAATTCATGCATGTTTTGGATCATATTATTTTGATTTAATCAGATCAGTTAGTTAAACCAAAAGCAGCAGTCTTTAGGAATAGGAATACACTGCAGGCTTAATTATAGTTTCTTGCACAATTTCTATCACTTGCTTTTCCGTGACCTTTCTTCTTTTGTCCTTCTTAACTTCCTTTCGTTTTAGTAGAATGAGGTATTATTTATTTACCTTGTTTGTTTCCCCCAATTTTCTGTCATCCCCGAACAAAAACTCACACATTTCATTGCTGTCCCCGGTCCATGCTTTATTGCCCTACAGCAAAGAATGGGTCCCTGGCATAGGCTTATTGACTCTATGTTGTACTATGATTGTGAAAATAGTATTACATTGGATGCTTTAAGAAATGAACAAGGGCCACGGATGTCGATTCGCAATTTCATTTGTGCCTGTGATGCATTGTTAGGATAAGACGAATCTTGAGTTTTGACTTTTGAGGTTGATTTATTCTCTCTTTCAAACAATTACAACTTAACTAGTTGTCTATCAATGGTTAAGCTACCGTTCACTCGTGCGCAGAAATGTTCAATTTGTGAATGGGATTCAAGTTTCTATAACTTGTACATATCAAGAGGGCATTCAATATGATTAAAAAACCTTCCCTGATTGCTTTCCAGGTTGTTCCTTAGCTCTGTGAAGAGGCTTAGGATCATGAAGAGATCAGAAGCTAATGGACTCAATCAATAGGCTCTTGATAGCACTTGCCGATGCTATCTCATAGAGTCATAGCCCAGTTTCCCAATTGCATAACCGAGTTTGAAGGAAGGAATTACAAGCAAAGAAGCATACCCATAAAAGGTTTTCCCTTTTCCCTTCAATCCTTCGAGAAGTGAAGCATTCTTTGGCTTGGAATGAAACTATGAATAGAAGAACATGTCGTTGATTACAAGAAAAGCACGTAGTAGCTTAGTCGCAACACTTGATGCTGCATATGGCGTATATTTCTGTTCTGTCAAAATTCTCTTTTGATTTTCTATGGCCCTTGGGGGACGGGGCCAACAATGAACAAGAAGAAGGCGTTGCTGTTACTATCGCTATTGAGTAATACATAACAAGAAAGCATGCTGTTGCTGGATGTTTGGTTCGAGTTAATGTAGATATGAGCTGCAGCCTGTACTGGGTTGTAAAAACTTGAGTTTTCTTGCAAACTGGTTGGATAAAGTTCTCTTCTTTGTTAATGGACAGTGGAGAACAGATTTTTATGGTATTGGTATTTTTTTGAGGGGTTGTCTTTGCTGTGCCTTGGTTTTGTTCTCCGTTCAACGGTTTGTTTTGTACTTGTATGTCATTATCTGACCCGTGCAAAAACGATTTGCCCCTCGAATAGTTTGCTGATTTTTCCGTGTGTTAGGATGACAGTTCAATTTGCTTCACGCTTCATCATTCGAGATTCGTTTGCTGTCGATATAGTGAGATGGCGTTTTTTTTTATAAGGTAAGAATTTGAGATACCAAACAACAAGTTGTCTGATAATAAAGTGAGATGACTTGGTTTGAAGCGAGGTCTTTTTCTTTTTTCTTTTCAAGTTATTGTGTGTCGTCAATGGACTCAATGCAGTTTTGGCCTTTTGGGCATCTGAGATGTGCCCTTGAAAGATAGAGCTTGCTATCTCGAATTTTCGTGCCTCCATCGGGTTGAGGAATTTCGAATTAGGCACATTATAAGCTTCTTACACTTTCTTTTGACGAACCGTGAGAAAATTGCATGTCAGGTACTCAGGTCTCCTCTCCTCAGATCATATCTAAGCGAAATCGATTCCCAACTCAAAGGAGAAAAACTGACAAACAGGTCTTTATACTCAAATCTCTTGGTCCTTTTGGATCTTACCATTTTTCAGCTAATAAATCCTCTTGTTCCAAAGCTTAAATTTAAGTTCATTTCTCAGGAACTACAACGGTCTGAATGATAACTAGGGTCACATTGATTGTAAGAAACCCCATGCCCTCTTTTTGTTCCTTACCTCCTTTTCACAGCAATTCAATATTGTTTCTAGATAAACTTATAGTCTTATACCACAATTTAGTTCATTTCCCAGGAACTACAATCTTGCACATACGAATTAGGAACAATACTATTTCAGATGAGATGATCATATGGATAAATTTTTGGCTGCCTTGAAGAGGCATCTTTTCATATTGTACTAAAGAACTTCACCCCCACTGTGCCTCACTTGTTGATTTCCATTGATAGAAGTGGAACTCTTCATTAAGACTCTTGTTTAGTTAATCACATCTTCAAACTGCACTAATGGATTGGGTTAGATCTGCCAACAGTGGAAGCAAATAAATTAACAAGGCAAGGAATAAATGGTCTTAACATACAAGCAGCCTGTGTACACTCCTTCTCCCGTGTACTACGAGTCTCCTGTGTACACTCTAAATTCCTGAATTTGTTACTCATATTTGTACTCGTCATACCTAATTATCAATGAATTAATATATTATATTTATATTTTTGGATCATCTAAGTTCATACCTATATGCCTTTCTCTGTCCTTTTGTTGTATTGCACGCCTTTTCTTTTGGTGATCATGAATTGGGATAAAAGTGATTGCGGATAATGCGAGACAAAGGATTTTTACATGGATACACATAACACATCCATGTATGGATGTATTCAATTGCATCAATATATAAAAATTTACAAAAATACCTTATTTAATTATCAAAACTACCCACCACTCCAAAAAATCAGGAAAAAAAAGATAAAATATTTTTAGTATTTTTCATTTTTCTTATATTTTTAAAATTTATTAAATAATTAAATAATAAAAAAATCTGGAATTAAAAAAAAAAAAAGAATTATTAGTAGATACCCCACTTTGATATTTGGTTTGCAAAAATATATAGTTTTGTGCAAATCGGCCATAAATATATCCGATCCAACATAAAAAAAAAAAATACCCTTTCTCCTAAGGTATACAAGTGAGACAAATGATTTTTACATAAACCATTGTTTAGAGCAAAATAACCGCAGCTAAATAATTAAGGGCAAATGAAAGAAAGAAAGTGTGGATTGTATTAAGACCATCTCTAACCGTTTCTCCAAAACGGGAAAACAAAATACATATTTTTAAAATTATTTTTACTCCGACTCTAACAACTTCCTCATTTCGAAGATTCGTAAAATCATTTAGTTTTAGAAAATGGTGCAAAATTTTCTATTATTTCCGTTGCTTCTCCATTTTGGAGAATGAGATTGAGAATTTATTTGACTAAAAAAAAATACTTAAAATTATTCAAAAACTCTAATCACCAAAATGGAGAAGCCGATGAGGATGGTCGGGTGTAGCAAGTAGTTATGTGAGCCGGGGAGGAAGGAGATGGCGGAAGCTAGAGAGAGCTCGCCTTTTTACAACAGCTGGTCTTCCAACTTAATAACTTGTAATGCCTCATATTCTTACATTTTCTTTGATGAACTTGTTATCTGGTTTATTCTTCATTGATATACATCCTTAGTTTGTTATATGGTTTCTTTCATTGATGTTCATCATATGAGTTTCTTATCTTGTTTCTCCATTGATGTACATCCTACGAGCTACGAGTTTGTTATCCGGTTTACATTTGCAGCCCAAATGGAATCTTCTAAAACCCTCCCTACAACACTAAATTTTTTGACAATTATTTAATCTTAAAAAAATTATAAACAATATATTTATATTCCTAACATCTATTTTAATATATTTATAAAATTTTATTTTAAAAAATAATATTTTAAAATTTTTAATAATTGTATTTTGTAAAATATTGCCTTTTTAATTTTTAAAAATTCTAAAACATGATTTTTAAAATATATAAAAATAGATGTTAGGAAAATAAATATAACTAGTTCTTTTCCCGAACCTTGTTCGGGTTTTTTCATAATATTTTCGGTCGAGTTTGACGTATTAAACAAAATATTTGACACGTCAATTTTCTACTAACATATTGCCAATGCTTCAGCCGCTTTCACGCTTCTTCTAACATCTGTCCTATAATTGAAGGCAAATAAAAGAAACCTTATAGTTTTTGGCTTCAAAAATTTGAGTTTGGATCCATCATGTTACACATTTTAAATTGGTTTAAATTATAAATCGATTTGATAAAGATATCTTAAGTTTAAATGTATAAACCCAAAATAGCTAAACAATAAAAAAAAAATTGATACTTTGTGCGTGTTTTTTATAATGTCTAAAATCCTTAATTAGAAAAAGGTACTCTACGTATTATCAAACACATTGAACTTACACTAAAGCCCGTAGTATCAAAAATTATGGCGATCAAACTTGAAGAGCACTAATGAAGGCATGTGTGAGTTCTAAACAGGATCCAAGAAGAGTCTCTTCTTGGAGTTGGATGACATTATCACTCTTACGACCTACAATACCTTCTTTTCTTTTTCTTTTTTAATTTCCCATTAGAATAAAAGCCATAAGAATTATTAAAAATATATAATAAAAAAAAGGATGGAAATTTCATGTAAGATTTATATACAAATATACTATTGTGTTTAAAAAACAATTTAAATCATAAGCACACCAAATCAATTACAGTCAATCAGCAAGTAGTATAAATAGCTACAGTTGCCCAACTTTTGGCTTTTGGTAGCAAAAAACAACACTCCACTAAATAATGAACAAAAGGAGGTTTCAAGGCAAATTCACACCAAGCATGAGATATGCAAAGAGGAACTTCTCCTGTTAATTCTTTCTAGGCCTCCACCTGGAGAGAGCTCTCGTAATGCTTTCTGTCCAGCCAAGGGCTTTGATGCAGTCGCATTGGCCAAACGATCTTTGCTTGAAGCATTAGCATCTTCCAATTGATGTGCTATTAGACAGATTCTTGTCGATCAGCACAACCCGCCCAGTGAAGTTGCAAGCCCAACTCTACTTGTTGTTCATATATATGGTAATACATATTAAAGGTTTAGGCTCCAATCCATGTTTTCAATTAGTTTGTTAAAGTTCAGTCCTTGTTCAATCTATGATCTCAATTAGGTAGTTCAAGCTTAGTTGATTCCATCCCCTTTTGCTTGAGGAGGGATGTTGGATGTAACATAGATTGCATTAGAAAAGTTGTTACAGCAAGCTCATATGTTCTTAGTGTGTATAAATACCACACTCCTGTAACTGAACAACTGATTGAAAAGTAATAACAAAATATACAGAAATTCCTTTTTCTCTTCTCTCTCGTTTTTCCCTTTCTGTTTCCCGCCATGTCCGAGCACAGTTGAGCTTTGCTTCCTTCAAGTAGGAAGTGGGATCTCTTCTTATATCCAATCAGCCCCTTCCTCTCACAGGAATGCAAGATAACCGCATAAAAAATAAGGAGAATAAACACAAGTTACACAACATAGAGTTCCAAGAAATTAAAACAAATTTACAGGAAATTTTGATTTTTGGATGTGAAGCATTTACTTGATCGATTTGATCTTATGAAAGCTGTTTTATAATTTAAGAAGATCTTCTGCTACATTCTTCCCAAACAGAAAGGTTAGTGTTGAGTTTTGTTGATCGACACAGCTGATCGACATGCCTTGTATATGTTGTGGAATCAAAGCTACGTATCTAAAACTGTGCATCTAGACTTTAATTAGAAACTCACCATTTTCTATAGAGATGCCCAAAATAGATTGGCCGGCCTCCAATTGCGGCTACAACATATAATCTATGAAGATGTCTAGGCAGACAAATAGAAAGTAAGCATATATTTATAATTAGGAAAGAGCACTCACAAAGTAAAAACTAAACAAATATGCAAATGGATCATATTTGGCACCTGCAATCATATCACTGAAGTCCAATATCAGCATCTGTTGTAGCAGAGTGTTCGGCAATATCTACATCCCAGAAATTGACGATAGGTTCAAGCTATTCCTTTGAGCGAGCAAGTGATTGCAAGAGTATCTGTATCCCAAGGATGTGTAATCCAACCGACTGCAGGCGTAAACTATACTGTGTGCTATATCTGCTTTGTCCAATCCTCTCTTGACCCCAGGGCACACCATTTCTCGGGCATATACCTTACGCTTTTAGCAGAGATTAGACCCTTGTTCTCTTGCAATCCAGAAAGATGAAGCTCGTATTTTGGCTTCCCGTCAAAAGTGAAAAGGTCTCAGTGCCTCTTAAAGTTATCAGGAACAATACTCTTTGCATTCTCTTCAATCAGGTTGGAGAGATAGACCTTTAGGATGCATGGTTTAAGAGGAGGGGTCACATCCTTACTCAAGACATGTTGTATGAGCTCCTGGTTGAACCACTTCGCGTTTGTAATGTTGGCGTTCTTATCGCCATCTGTTGTCCACCCAAGCTCTCTAACTATGATCTCAATATCATCAAGAGATAATCCAGATTTGTACATCGCCCATACAAGGATGTCCAAGTTTGCCTAATTGACTGAAATTAAAGTAAAAACAAATAAAAAACCAATCCTGATTATTGCTATGATCATCTTTAGAAGACCACCACAATTATAACACAAATTCAGTAAACGAATAGCATTGCATAGCAAAACATATATATGTCACATGAATTTTGAGGTACATACGGTTGCAAACTGATGATAAACTACGGCGGATTAGATGCAGGTACACCAAGTTGGGATCCATGGTGCAGAATGTATGAAAAGCCATCACATAAGGAAGCATGTAAACTTCTCCCTCCACGTTATTTATTTCCTAGACCCGACAACAACTAAAATCAGATTAAAAAAAACATGATTAAATGGCGAAGAGTCTAACTGCAATATTTTTTTTCTAGTAACCTTGCATATTTTTTTCGCAGCGCTTGTGTACAATGGCTAATGACAAAAAACCAAAAGCAGTGATAAGATAAAAGAGCATGCAAGATCCTACTTTCTCCTACTTTCAGTCTCGTGTTCAATAGTAGCCTACAAGAGCATGTAAGATCCTAAATCAATTAAGAATTAGAGGAATTACTACAATAACAAAAAACCAAAAGCAGTGATAAGATAAAAGAGAAAGAAAGAGATTTTTTTCCATTTTTATTTTCCTTGACAAACAGAAGTATATTTCATCCTACTAAAAATAAGTTATAATGCAGTTCAGAGAACATGATTGGATGCAAACTTAGTCACTTTCATTAAATTGGACTGAACATGAATGCTAGTTACATCCTAATCGGGTATCCTAAAGAAATTATGTGATTATTCTTTATTTGTCTAGTAAAAATAGTTGTTGTTCAACCCAACCGAGGTGACTGATTGTGAGCATGGAAATGCAGAAAAAATGGAAGCTCGCCACAACAGGTCTGTCTGGCAGGCCTATATCAGCATGGTTTTACCTTATGACTGACCAAAATGACTTGTCATTTACTTAACAGTGACTTGTTCCATATCAGCATAAACACCAAACAGACCCAGCGATGGGTGATTCACATCAAAATGTGGTGATAGTAACATCAGTGGCTGCTGTCACATTCCGCCAATGATGGAGATGAAGAGCAGGACTTCAGCAACCAATGGAGATGTAACAAATATAATGAGAAAAATGTATACTCACCTCATGAGTAGGGGAAAAACTTTGTGAATAAACATTCCTTCAGAGGGGAATGTTTGTGGAGATAAAAATAAAAAAGAATAAAAAATAAAAACCTTGTTTGCTATGTTTTGGTATGGAAGGAAAAAGTTTTCCAGACAACACACCACCTCTCTGATCAATCAACTGTGCATTTAGAGAGAGCATTTTTTCAGCCAACCATGCTTTACCTCATTTTTCATAGAAAGATAAGGAAAATAATTCCAAATCAATTTAGACAAGCATGCAGACTCGTATTTCTACTTAATGTACATGAACATTCTGCCTATTCCATATATACATGCATTTGGATCTCAAAACTTACTATAATTATAATCAACAAACTACCAATGAAATATCAATTTTACACTTGAAAAGTTTCACGTATATATGAAACTCAAACTAAGAAATTAACACACAGAAATCCTTTAAAAATCCGTGTCAACGTCATGCATGTCAATTGCATAGTTGGTATCTTCATTGAGCAGTAAAAAGAAAAGAACTTTATGAGATATACATGTTAGTCCTTCCTAGATAAATTTCTTGTGCAGTTATAACAATCAATAGCACATATGGACATGATTAAGATTAATTTTTTGATGCAGAGACCTCAACTAACTCTTAAATGCAAAAAGATTAGGTAATTATAGCATATCAATATGTGCTTTTTCTGTCTTGAAAATTGCATAAGATCTTACTACCATAAACACAGTTGCTAGCAATTACCATGACTGAACCCGATATGGCAAGCCCTTGGAAAGGTCACCACAAATTCACCAGGATTCTGTACTAACCTAAATCAAAAGATGCAACAAACATGTTAGTATAATTTCAAAATTACAAACACTAAGGATAAACTTGCAGAAATCTTTCTACAGAAAAAAAAAAAATACTAAGCTTTGATTTGATGAATACAAAGAGGATAAACTACTCGAGACTAATCATTCTATGCAAATAAGACTTTAAACATTGCATAACTATCTTACCTGCAGCATGGAATGCCCTTTCTGGTGACTACTTCAGGTGATAATATAGTAGTCTTTTCACCCAGGATTGCAAGTGCAGCTACGATATGGAGATATGAAGGGTCATGAAATCTCATGGTAAAAAAATCCCCTAGAATTTATCAAAATTTATGCTATGTTGACAAAATAGCTACTGACAGTGATATGCTTACCAAGGGTATTCATGTTATCTGCATAAGCCTTGTCCTGAATAACCTCCTCAAAAGCAATCGGCTAGATATTCAACTTCAAGAAAATCCAAAAATCATCAGAAACACTCGGCGAGTTTGTCCCCTCCAGTCTCGCGCGATCTCTCTTTCCCGGCCCGGCCCCAAATCTCCATATCACGAATTCTGAACTTACATCGACCCCTCTCCAATCGTCTTTCATCCGCCCTCTTCTTCAGCAGACCTGAGACTCCGCCCTCTTCTCCGGTGGAACCGAAGCTCGGCACCCCTCTCCCTCCTAGCAATGCCTCCTGCTCCCTAAAAAATCTGACAGTTTCCAAACCTAAACCCTAAAAAATTGAAAACGGAGGGTGGATGGCTTCAATTTTGACGGAGAGTGGAGGCGCCGGTACCTGGGCTTGGCTTTGCTCCGCCAGAGTCGTCGTCGGGAGCAAGATGTGAGGAGGTTAGATCTGGTTTTGCGAGAGGCGGTCTTAGAGAGAGAGAGGGTTTTTCAGAGAGTAGAGCATAGCAGTGCTTGTGGCGAGGAGGACGTGGTTATTCAAAGCGGTTTCTTAATTTTGTAAAGGTAGGACACGTGGCTCATTTTTTTTACACATAGTCTGCTTCTAAAATAACAAGTATAAGGGGTGAATTTTTATAATTTTTTTTAAGATTTAATAAATGTTAAATATTTTTGTAAAGTAGGGAAGGTGTTGCAGAAGATCTTGACTGCGTATTTACCATCTCAAAAGCAGAGAATATTATACAACGTGAGAAACAATAGCATTTCTGATTTTTGATATGATGGGTAAATTTTTGTCGGCCTAAAAGAGGCGTATGCTCATATATTGACTAATTAAAGAACTTCACCCCGATTAGAATTAGAGTGCAAAATCCGACCCGAACCCGAAAATCTAACCCGGTCGATCCGAAATCGATTGTCTCGAATATCCGAAAATATAGTGAAGTATGTCACTGGAAAACAGATCTGCTCCAACCCATTTCGGACCCGAAATCTGAATAACCGATAACCGAAACTAACCCAAATTCGGATGAACCGAACCGGATTCAACCGAAATCTATTAAGATTCGAACCCGTTATAACTGAAACGTGGAATAAACCGAATTTTAAGATTCATTCTAGTAAAGTTTTGAAAATGAATATTGAAATAATGAAAACTTGAGACAATCCAATCCCGAATAACCGAAACCCGAAATAACCGAAACATGAGACAACCGAAATCCGAAATAACTGAAACCCGGGACAACCGAAATCCGAATAACCGAACCCGATACAACCGAAAGCCGAACCCGACCTATCTGAATGACCAAATTATTAGGCATTACCCAAATAACCCGAAACGAATAACAGAACCCAAGCCCGACCCGACCCGTCCGATTACCACTTGTAATCAGTGGCGGAGCTAGGGGGTGCTCGAGCACCCCCTGGTTCGGAAAAAAAATACAATTTTTTTTTTGCATATTTTTAGTATTTTTAAGGTAATATAATAACTTTAAATGATATTTTAAACAAAAGTGCTCTCTAGCTCAAGTAAGGACAATCAAAAGGTGTTGGGTTCAGATCTCACTTTCTTAACTTTTTATTTGTTTTTACTCTATCATTAATTTTTTTTAATTTCTTTTTATATTTTTTTCTATCAACCATTTCATTAAAAAATGTCATATTTATGTTTAAATTACATATTAAACCCTTTCTTTCAATATTGAATTAAAAATAATTCTTCATCAATTTTATCTATATACCCGATTTCGCCTATTTTTTTTGTTTCTCTTCTAGTTTTTTTGGTTACTCTCAACTATTTAAATACAAAAAAATATCATTAAAAATAACAATTTTAGTGTTTTTTCAGTATTTTTTTTACAAAATCTTCTTATCAAGTATACACCCAAAAAATATTTCACGATTTTTTTTAGCACCCCCTACCCAAAATCCTGGCTCCGCCTGCTTGTAATCCCAATGTGTAGATCAGAGTGGAACTCTTCATTAAGCATATGATATGTATATATTACAAATGCTGGCATTATACTATAAACAAATAAATTAACAATGCAACTTTTGCAAGGAAGAAATGGTCTAACAAACAAGCACACACGTTGGATTGTAGGTTCCTCTCTACTCTCTAAGACGTGCAGTCAATCAAGTGCCCCTCAAAGGGAGTTATTCATAACATTTGTTTAACATTTAGAACAACTATAAAAAGCCCAACAAATGATGCATTCTACATCTCATCAACTCCTCCTCCTCCTCCTCTTGTAAGCTGTATTGTCTAACCATCCAATATGGCTTTCAAGAGCTCCTCCCTCTTGTCCGCTTTGCTTTTCTTGGCTCTTGCGGTTTTCGCATCTGCTGATTACTACGGATACAGTTCTCCTTCGCCGGTTTACAAATCATCTCCCGTCTATACTCCTTCCCCAGTTTACAAATCATCTCCCGTCTATACTCCTTCCCCAGTGTACTACAAGAAGCCAGCTGTGTACACTCCTTCACCAGTTTATTACAAGAAGCCGGTGTACACTCCTTCTCCAGTGTACTACAAGAAGCCTGTGTACACCCCTTCACCCGAATACTACGAGTCTCCTGTGTACACTCCCTCTCCAGTGTACTATAAGAAGCCCGTGTATACTCCTTCCCCTGTGTACTACAAGTCTCCTGTGTACACCCCTTCCCCGGTGTACTACAAGAAGCCTGTGTACACCCCTTCACCCGAATACTACGAGTCTCCTGTGTACACTCCATCTCCAGTGTACTATAAGAAGCCCGTGTATACTCCTTCCCCTGTGTACTACAAGTCTCCTGTGTACACCCCTTCCCCGGTGTACTACAAGAAGCCTGTGTACACTCCTTCTCCCGTGTACTACAAATCTCCCGTGTACACCTCATCGCCAATGTACTACAAATCTCCAGTGTACACACCATCCCCAGTGTACTACAAGAAACCCGTTTACACTCCATCTGAGGAGTACCACAAGCCAATCTACACTCCTAAGCCATACTACAAGAAGCCCGCCTACAAACCATCACCGGTCTACAAGACACCTGTTTACACTCCATCACCGGTCTACAAGGCACCCGTTTACACATCATCCCCAGTTTACAAGGCACCAGTTTACACTCCTTCTCCCGTTTACACCCCATCGCCTAAGTACGGCTACTAAGGAAACGAAGAGATTAATCTTTAATTTTCTACGATCGGTGAATCAATCTGTTGCTTGAAACTTTTCTACATTGCTGAATTATCAATGAATTAATATATTATATTTATATTTTTGGATCATCTAAATTCATACCTATATGCCTATCTGTCTTTTTGTTTGTACGGAGTATTGCACAATGCATGCCTTTTCTTTTGGTGATCATATTACCCGACCCAAAAAAATAAATTAAAAAATAGATAAATTAATTTAAATATAAACCACTTATTTCTGATTGAGTGGTTAAAATTTAATCAATTCTACGTGAAGTTATTTTAACAACTCCATAAGATCCAAGGTGGGATGGATATATTCAAATTTCAAATAATAAACATATTTGGTCAATTAGCAACTCCATAATGGACTCGGATGCAGTTTTGGCCTTTTGGGCATCGAAGATGTGCCCTTGAAAGATAGAGCTTGCCATCTCGAATTTTCGTGCATCCATCGGGTTGAGGAATTTTGAATTAGGCACATTTTTAGAGAGATCAACAAGATTGTTGACAAGATTGCATCCCTTTCGTCACCACCTTCGGCTTGATTGTGTTGTGTTTCATTCTAATTTTGGAATTGTCATTTGTATGTGATCACATTTGTCTCGACGCCTTTCAAACTTTTACCTAATAATATGAAATTGTAACAAACTAATTGAAAACACAAACGAAGCAACTAAAGCAACCGCAAGGAAAGAACAAGAAAGGCAAAAGAAAAACGAAGTATCTGTGAGTGTAAAGAGACAACCAACAGAGATCCAACAAAGGGCATAAGCAAGCATCCAATAATGACTTGCGCCGACGGGTTTCAATTAATCCAGCTTGGAATATCAGTGTCTCAGGTCATTTGGATGAGATCCAACAAAGGGCATAAGCAAGCATCCAATGATGACTTGCGCCGACGGGTTTCAATGAATCCGGCTTGGAATCTCAGTGTCTCAGGTAATTTGGATTGATCGGGAGCTCTATCAAGAAGCTTTATCAAGGCATCTTCTCCAGAGTCAAGGAAACCACAAATGGTCGCCAAGGAGACATAGCAACAGGGAGAGCAGAAACCTTAGATAAGTCAAAGCACCGTAAAGGTGTAAACCCTAGCACTTAGCATCTCATGCCCTATATAGTTGGAGAGTGTACGGGTTAGCCGTTGCCTTCCAGAGTTTTGGGCTCAACAAGCCCAACTCGATTACAACACATCAAGCCCAAATGTCTCTCTAACCCAAACATAAAATACAACCCAAAAACATAGACTATAGTCTCAGCACTAACAAGTAACAATATATAGTTTGTTTGGTGAAGACAATTTATACATGGTCAGTTTCTTATCTAGCACAATTGAGCTTGAGTGTTGTGCTGAACACCACTCGAAATCCATCCTCATGATCTATCATTTATTATTATGCTAATCACAAGTTGATGTAGCGCTGTACAGCGGTGTCATTGCTTTGTGACGCTTGACATCGGGTTGCAGTCTATGTTGTCCCCAACGCTTTAGGATTAGGTTCGTTTATTCGCTTTGATATTAGGTCTGTTTGACCCTCGAATTCTTATCTTATATAAAAAAAAAATTAAGCTACCTCCTATCCTCTTTGCCGCTGCAATTCCATCTTGGTACTCCTTTTCACAACAGTCCTTGGTTTGATGTCTCATTTATTCCATTTCCCAACATGTATGATGGGAAATTATGAATCTTTGTTCATAATTATAATTACTCCTTGCAACGCCTCACATTAGAAGCTTCTTACACTTTCTTTGACGAACTGTGAGAAAATTGCATGTCATGTCCCCTCTCCTCAGATAACAGATCATATCTAAGCGAAATCGATTCCCAACTCAAAGGAGAACAACTGACAAACAGGTCTTTATACTCAAATCTCTTGGCCCTTTCAGATGTTACCATTTTTCAGCTAATAAAGCCTCTTGTTCCAAAGCTTAAATTTAGTTCATTTCTCAGGAACTACAACTGTCTGAATGATAACCAGGATCACGATTGTAAGAAACCACATGGCCCATGCCCTCTTTTTGTTCTTTACCTTCTTTTTCACAGCAATTCAATATTGTTTCAAGATAAACTTATAGTCTTACACCACAATTTAGTTAATTTCCCAGGAACTGCTATGTTATTAATCCTTGTAATTTAGTTTGTAAGCAAAACTATGATTTATTTGGTATTTAGATGCATATAGGTTTAGGCTAGGATAAACCACACTTGACCACATACCAACCTGGCCATGTTGTGAGCAAGAAAAGCTCATTGGTCCCATGGTCTAACCATGTTTAATTGGAACCAATGGCTAGCTTGGCTCACCAGGCCAGGTGTGACCACTGGAAGGGTATGTGTGTCTAAGTGTGGTTATTGGATTATTTCGGTTTCTTATGTCCGAGTTGTGCTTCACTGGATATTGGGCCTATTCTCTTGGCCACTCTCCCGGCCCAGCTCACTGTTTGAGACCGTTGCTTGCTCGCTTATATATGTTCTCTTCTGAAACCCTAGTGGAATTGTAGCATCTCGACGCGCTCTCTCTCAGGTAAGCCAAGGGGCTAGGGTTTGGGAGAAGAAGCTAGGGTTTCCAGCTTGAGAGCGATCGATTGACTGCGATTTCTAGAAGGGAGCTCACCTGGGTTTGGTGCTACCTGAGTTCCTGCTTGCTTGATGAAGATGAATGCTTGGAAGGAGGGTTCCTGTGTTGAGAAATCTCTCTGAGATTTCTCGGTGTCCTTTACGGACGATTCCTAACCCTATTCTCCTCTTATCTTCGTTCTTGGGTTGCTTTAGAAATCGCTAGCTTAGATCTTGTGCATCTGAATCCATTGTAATCGGTTTTGAACTTGGATGCTTAGTGAAATTGGGTGAGCCTCCCCTCCTGAGGTTCCGCGGATGTAGGGTAACCGAACCGCGTAAACAAAGGCTGTGTGTTCTTGTGTTTATTTCGTTTATCGTTTTCGTTATTTCGTCGATTGAATGTAAGAGCGACTCAACCCTAGATCGACAACAACTGCAATCTTGCTTATACGAATTAGGAACAATACTATTTCAGATCAGATGATCATATGGGTACATTTTTGGCTGCCTTGAAGAGGCATCTGTTCATATTGTACTAAAGATCGAACTTCACCCAACTGTGCCTCACTTGTTGATTTCCATAGATAGAAATGGAACTCTTCATCAAGACTCTTGTTTAGTTAATCACATCTTCAAACTGCACTAATGGATTGGCTTAGATTTGCCAACAGTGGAAACAAATAAAATAACAAGGCAAGGAAGAAATGGTCTGAACATACAAGCACACACGTTGGATAAAAGGTTCCTCTCAACTCTATAAGACATGCCTGACGTGCTGCCAATTAACTTCCCCAAAAAGGAATTATTCAAAACATTTGCTGAGCCTTCAAAAACAACTATAAAAAGCCCATCAACTGATGCATTCTACATCTCATTAACTCATCCTCCTCTTGTAAGCTGTATTGCCTAAACATCCAATATGGCTTTCAAGAGCTCCTCCCTTTTGTCCTCTTTGCTTTTCTTGGCTCTTGCGGTTCTTGCATCCGCCGATTACTACGGATATAGTTCTCCTTCTCCGGTTTACAAATCATCTCCCGTCTATACTCCTTCCCCGGTTTACAAGTCATCTCCCGTCTATACTCCTTCCCCGGTGTACTACAAGAAGCCTGTGTACACTCCCTCACCGGTTTATTACAAGAAGCCGGTGTACACTCCTTCTCCAGTGTACTACAAGAAGCCTGTGTACACCCCTTCACCCGAATACTACGAGTCTCCTGTGTACACTCCCTCTCCAGTGTACTATAAGAAGCCCGTGTATACTCCTTCCCCTGTGTACTACAAGTCTCCTGTGTACACTCCTTCCCCGGTGTACTATAAGAAGCCTGTGTACACCCCTTCTCCCGTGTACTACAAATCTCCCGTGTACATCCCATCGCCAGTGTACACACCATCCCCAATGTACTACAAGAAACCCGTTTACACTCCATCTGAGGAGTACCACAAGCCAATCTACACTCCTAAGCCATACTACAAGAAGCCCGCCTACAAATCATCACCAGTCTACAAGACACCCGTTTACACTTCATCACCGATCTACAAGGCACCCGTTTACACGCCATCCCCTGTTTACAAGGCACCAGTCTACACTCCTTCACCCGTTTACACTCCATCGCCTAAATACGGCTACTAAGGAAACGAAGAGATTAATCTTGAATTTTCTACGATCGGTGAATCAATTTGTTGCTTGAAACTTTTCTACATTGCTGAATTTGTTACTCTCTTATTTGTACTCATCATACCTAATTATCAATGAATTAATATTTTATATTTTATATTTTTGGATCATTTAAATTCATGCCTATATGCCTTTCTCTGACCTGTTGTTTGTATTGCACAATGCAAGCCTTTTCTTTTGGTGAGTTGGGATAAAAGAGATTGCAGCTAATGTGCGACAAATGATTTTTACACGGATACATATATGTATTCAAATTTCAAACAATAAACATTTAGATCAAATTGGATATAATATATCTATATGTAATTAAATAGGTACCATTTATGTCAAGATTTTAAAAGATGAAGAAGTAATATTTGGTCAATTATTATACCATTTAGATGAAATTGAACATAATATATTTATGTATGATTTTATTTTTGTGAGCCACATCAATTTGACTTTCTTAGTCACGTCAATTAATAATTTAACATAATATTTTAATATAATAAAATATAATGTATTAACAAAACGCATAACAACGCGGGTAACAAATACTAGTTAAATTTAAAACAAAGGTAAGAATGCGTACACCTCGATCAATTGAAAATATGGGTAACTTGTCTTCAATATCTGGATCAATTGAAAATACCCTCTCAACGTAGTCGAGGAAAGAATGCGTACACCTCGATCACCCATACTCTTCTTTAACCGGGATACTCTTCCCGAGGTTATTGTTGTTGTTGTAATTTTGTACTTAATTGTAAAATATATGAAATTACGTATACATAACATAATAAAAAAAAAGATTATATTTATCATTTTTTTATCATTCTAGAAAAATGTGCATGGACACATATTTAACGTATAAATAAATAAAGATAAAAAAAGGTGCATGACCGACAAAGAGTTGTAAACAAAACCTGGATGTGACCCCAGTCGGAGTGGCCTAATGATGTGAAGCAAGAGAGTGGTAAGGAGGTTCTGAGTTTGATCCTTCCCTCCGTCCCTCCCCTTGAATAAAATTCAGGGTTTGTCTTGCTCCTTACTAGTGGGTCGAAAATGGTTGACGTAAGTCGGTTTACCTCGTACATGGCTCTTGCCGGCAAGATCACGTGTTCGGGGTTTACCACCGAAGGTGGATTCCTCTTCTTTAAAAAAAAAAAAAACCTGGATGTGGGGTGTTTAAATACAAGTTTCAAAATAAGGGGTGTTATTATGCAAAATAAGGAGAGAGAGAGAGAGAGAGAGAGAGAGATTGGATGAGAATCTGACACACGATAGCATAACCAACCACCACTCCCCCATCAGCCTCTGTTTTACCCAAAAAAAATCCATCTCTTTGGTGTGTTGTATCTCTCTCCTCCTCCCCTTTACTCTCTCTCCCCCTCTCCCTCCCACAAATGGCGAGCCTGCAATCAGTGACATGTGCATCTCCCACTTCCCACGGCTCCAAGCAGCCCCATTTCCCACCAGGTTCTCCTCTTCCTCTCTCTTAAACATTTTGCATCTACAGTAATTGCAAACCAGTTTCCTGGTTCATCTCTGTTGGGGCCAAATTTCACTACTTTGGGATCATTCGATTTCTGGGTTCCTGCATCTGACCAGTGGAAGAACTAGTAGAATCCATCGTTTGAGATGATTCCCAGTACTTAAAACATATATAGGTAGTTGCCTGTGGCTGTGATAACAGTTTGGCAGTTGAGTTGAGAGACTGGGATGATTACCAGTACTTGAAACATATATAGGTGAATTAGTAGAGACTGGGATGTCCAGTTTTGACCTGGGTATCGTGAGGCTAATAGTGTTGCGGATTACCCCTCTGGTTTGACCCGTTTGAGGGTACTTTAAGTTTTCTATGATGTGAGGGGCCGGACTATCTCCTTTCGACCCAAAAAAGGTTGTAGTAGTGTTTTGCCACTACTGAGTTCCGAATGCAGTTTCAGGAAGGTGTAAATCCTTTGTTTTCCCATTCAACTTACCAAATCCATTTGTGCATTGTTTTGTTCTTTGTCATAGGCATCTTCCCCAGAGCTTCTCTTCAATGTCTACAGTCGTCCATCAATGGGCGACAGCTGCGCTTCCCTTGTTTAAGGCGGTCATTGCGTGTGCCATGTTCATCCCAGAGATCCACAACTATAATGATGGTTAAGCCATCCATCCAGTTCATTCAAGGGACCGATGAGCGGACCATCCCTGATGTGAAGCTGACCAAGTCAAGAGACGGTACGAATGGAATGGCTATATTCAGGTTTGATGAGCCATCCGTATTTGATTCCTCCGGTGAGCTCGGTGACATTACCGGGATTTACATGATAGATGAAGAAGGCGTCATCCAGTCGGTTGATGTCAATGCCAAATTCGTCAATGGGAAGCCAGCTGTTATCGAGGCGAAGTATGTGATGAGGACTCCTAGAGAATGGGATCGGTTCATGCGGTTCATGGAACGTTACTCCGACGCAAACGGCTTGCAGTTCGTCAAGAAATAAGAGGCAGACAAATGTTCACACTTTTTGTATTCATCCCTACTTCCTGCACTCACTTCACACTAGCTCGGTGTGAGAATCCCTTTGTTTATTCTGTACTGAATTCAGATGCCCAATGTCTGAGATTTTTTGAACTACATGATATACATAAGCAAGATCAGTTGAATTCGTTTCGAAAGTGAGGAACTGCTTGTGCTCCATCTACACACAAGATTCTCTTCTAGTTCATAGTTGTGTTATCAAACCCAACCAATTCAGAAGATCCCTTTAATCTTTCAAAGTTCAACCAAGTACAAACAATCCAGTTATAATAATGAAAAGTGCAAGGGAAAGTGCTGGGAATCATTTGCTTAGACCACCTTTTTCTTGTGTAAAAGGGCCCTAATAATCAAATAAAGTTAGTCTACAGCTTTACCACCATTAGCTTTTACTAATAATTTCCACTCTTTATTATCATCATCATATCAAAAGCTTACACAAGCTGAACTTAAAACAAGGGCAAACTCCAGAGCTGATAAAATCAGAAAACTTGAAGAAATTATCTTGAAATGTTGGTACATCTATGCATTGTATAATCAAACACTAGTATCCCAGCTGAGGTGAGATCTCGGCTAATGGAGTAACATTCAAGACATAACTAGTAAAGAATTACTGAACAAAACTTGTATAGCAGATGTAGATGTAAATGCCTATCCAGGAAAGGGAAATCGAAATCCAATATAGCTTATATGGGCATTGATCAATCAGATTGGCAAGCTATAGGCTGAAAACATTAAGACAGGGCCAGCCGATACCTGGAGACTGGTGTTTTCACTCTCAGCTCAAAGGCATTCTTATTTGAATCTATCAGCAGTGTAGTTCAGGCACGAGATCATTGGCCAGATATACTGAACTAGAGTCAGGATTGATGTCTTTGCTCGTTTTTCCAGGAGTTTTTAGCCGCTTCAGCAGATGCACCACTGGAATCCCCTTCACCTTTTGGCTTGGAGAAGAAAGGATCCCATTCATGGGCTCCTACCTCGCGTTGCCCTTCATCCAAGAGAGCATGCTTCCAACTGTTCTCTTCTATAAAATTATGATCTGTTCGGCCATCAACAATATCATTTCTCAACGTTGTGACTTTGTCAATAATGGCCTGAACAGCCACATCAAAGGCGTCTTTGAGTGTCTCCAACTTGGAGCGAGGATCAGCATAGATCAGCCTAGGGATGAGACTGATAACTGTTTCCCTCATTAACTTTACCTGTTCTGGAGGAATCTGGAGCAGCCTCTCCTCAATACTCATATTTCTTTTCCGAATATCATCTTCTGGGATGAAGACCGAATAAGTAGAGTAGTTCTTGGGAAGATGCCAAGTGTATTGTGTGTACGCTGATCCTGGATGGAAGAACACAGGAATGCAACCCGCTAACATGGAGTCAAATGCTGATCTTCGAGTGTAGGAATCCCCTTGAGGTTGTAGGCAGAAAAGTGAGCTCTGGAACATCTTCATTATACTGCTGGGAGAATGGCATTTGCTCTCTCCGAAATCACATTCCAAGAGCTTGCCGACTTTGGAATCCCTGCATTGATTAATTATCTGCCCCCTGATGGATTTGGGATTGCCTGGCCTGGGAGCACCAGCAAACGAAAACAGCCACTTCCTATCCAGCTGCCTCATCCGATCTTGCCAAACGAACACATCAGAATCCTGTGCAGGATGGAAATACGTTGGGTATGGAATGCCAAAATCATTAGCATTCCAAGGGCTCGATTCCACCACCAGCATAGACATGTTCCTCGCGGCAGGTAAAAAGAGAAGCTTGTTACCCCAGTTAGTTTCTTCATCCGTCAACCTTCTGAAATCCCAAGTTATCCTGCCAGCAACAAGAAAATGATCCTTCCCTCCCATGATCTTCCACTCCGGCCTTTTCATCAGCCAGTCAACCAGATCAAGAGAAGCAGCATCCCTGACAGAAATATTGAAACCCCATAAATACCGGGCGATGTCAAATCCAGCATAGAAGGGCACAAATATGGCTGCCGCAATAGAAGAATCATTCGTCAGACACTCGTACTGCTTCATCCGGTTGCTGAAGATCACATCAACCGCAAACTGGTTAGTGGCATACCAACCAGTGTTTGAAAACACTCCTTCGACATTCTCAAGCGGAGGACCAAGCCCCGCATTGCTCGTAAACTTACACATGTTAGTCCAAAGGCTCAGCTTCCTACAATCCCTAAGCATATCCTCATTAAACCTCGAAGGAAGGTCATGGACGTAGATATACCTCCCACCACAAGGATCACTCTTGTTCTCAACCGTTCTCAGAGCCCTCATGAAGGGGAAACTCTGTGCCTCGCTAGAACTCTGATTACTCACTGACACAAGATTTTCAGATTTGGAATCAGGAGTGGTCTTAGCAGCACTCCAGGAAGCCACATTGGCAGCTTCGAATTCCGCATGATCGCTATGCGAAATAAAACTGCCGGTATCGATTATGATTGGATTCGACTGGAGGCGAGCAGATTCATCTGTCTGATGGCCTCCTAAAACAACAAAATGAAAATACAACAGCAAGCCCCAAAACAAGGCGGAGAGCGAAGCCAGGCAACAGAGCCGGCCGTCATTGCCCTTCCCATTCCCTTTCTCCATGTGCATCGGCATCACACTCACCGTCCAACGGCGTCTCATTACACAGCAAACAAACACGCACCAGATCCCAACACCAAAGACGCCGCTATCATCATACACATGAAAAAAAATCACCAAACCCTAACTACTAAACAAGCACGTACAGCAATTTTAACCTAAAAACTCCAACTATAAAGCAGGAAATCCTGAAATGAGCGAATCGAGAAGGTTTCGAGCAACTGAATTTGGGAGTTGAAATTGGAAGGGAGATAGCAGAAAAAAGTATGGATCAGAGAATTACCAAGCGTAGCTGGAGAAGGAAAATGAAAAGAAAAGGTTACATGGAGTAGCAGCTTGGTACTCGGAACTCCATGGAAGCAGAAGTAGCGAAAGCTCCACCGATCAGAGGGAAGATTCGAGAGAGGTGGGAGTGATTTGGGAGAGAAGGGCGTAGAGGGATCAGAGTGGAAATACACGGAGTGGGCGGAAAGCGCACGTTAGCGGTGTGCGCTGAGGTTAGTCTTTTGTCGGTGGGCGGTGTGATTTGCCTCTAAATTTTTTACCCCTAAATTTTTTTAATTGAGTGATTTAAATAATTCATTTTCCAGATCTAATTGAATTTTAGTGGCTGAAGTCTTGTCCCATTTCGAAAATACGTATAAAATATTATTTTTCTAAATTTATTATTTATTTACGTTTTTTTAAGAAGGATAAAAAATATATTTTTTTTGACATTTTGTAGTATAGTCTATATAAACTCTTAATTTAGAAGAGTTTAGGATAATGTGTCAATTTTAGAGGCATTTTATGATTTTATATAGATTTTGACCAATCATATTTCTTTGCCATTTTTCTTTCATTTTCTTTAATTCTTTTTTTTTCTTTTTTCCTTTAATTTTTTTTTAAAATTTACTAGCTATCTATATAAACTCTTAATTTAGAAGAGTTTAGGATAATATGTCAAGTTTAGAGGCATTTTAGGAGTTTGACCAATCATATTTCTTTGCCATTTTTCTTTCATTTTCTTTAATTCTTTTTTTTTCTTTTTTCCTTTATTTTTTTTGAAAATTTACTAACTATTGGGCTTAATTTAAAACATTGAATTCAATATAATATAATTATTTGACTTAACTCAAATTTATTTACTAACGATTGGCCTTAATTCAAAACATTGAATATAACTATTGATTATTATGACACATCACATTTAATCAATGTTATAATGATATTGATATTATTATTAGAGAGTAATTCAAAATATCTATATTTATCTATTATACTTTACATAAGATTTAAAAAAAAAATTAATATTTTTTAATGATTTTTATCTTAACATTTATTAATATTTTTATATATAATATTTTAGTTTTAAAAAAACGCGCCATGGCGCGGGAATCGTACTAGTTTTTATTATTTTGAAATGTGTATGTAAATAGTAAATGAAAAAAAAAAGAAAGAGTAAGTATTAAGTACATTGTATGGGCTCGTTTGGTATAAAAAAAATAGAATTTACGAATCATGAATTGTCTTCACTTTGAATTAAAAAAATAGTGAATCTTAATAACCTTATAATGAAGTATTAAAAATGTGGGTTTCAATCCAATGAATATGACTATTAAATTTATAGGTGAAATTGAGTTTTGCACTAAAAAATAATTATAAATGAAAAATAAAGTAAATTCATGGAATTCCATTCATTTGCGTGACTTGTAAAGTTTAACGTTAAATAGCGAGTTAGGACAAGGTAGTGTTTGTCTGAGCCGAACTATCTGTCTATATTTAAAAGAGAGAAAAAAAAACAAGCATCGCTTATTTTGGGAATGAGACTGATTCCAATTACAAAATATGAACTCGACTTATAGATGATGTTCCGTTGATTTCACAAAAACAAAATGATGTTATGTTGATACGACTAACTCCTGATATGTCCCTCCCCCCCCCCAAAAAAAAAAATAACTTGTGGTAAGAATTTGATATGTAGTGGTGGATCAAGAAAAATTTTTAGAGAGAGGGGCTAAATATATTTTTAGATTTTTTTACATGTATATATGAACAAAAATTATTTTGTTTAAATATATTAGGAAAAAAATGACATTTGTAATTTATATAGTCATTTTTATATAATTAAAAAAAAATTATAAAAAAAGAGAATTTTTTATACGTATATATTAAAAAGCAATGTTTTTATTTAAATACATCGAAGAAACCCTTAAATTTATTATTTAATTATACATTTTGAGTAAAAAAAATAATAGAAACAAAAATTGTAAAAAAGTAAGGTTAAAAGAGTTTAAACTCATGACCTTAAAATAATAAATACCTTCTTTACCAACTAATTTTAAAAAATTACCAAAAAAAACACAATTTTTTTTCTCATTTTTTCTTTCAGACTAGGAGGCTTTCAACCACTTTGAGCCCCCTCCTACATCCGCTACTGTTTTGATCCCTATTCTAAAAAACACTTCACTCACCTAAACAGGCTAAACTATACCGCCTTAAAATCCACCTAAACCCTTAACCCTACACTACCACCAAGAACCCACCAAACTTTTTTTAGAACATAAGTTTTGATATGGATGATTTTTTGTTTGTTTGTATGTCACACCCATGGTATTTTGAATTGAGTGTTTAAATAGGGTATGGATCATTCCAAATTATTCTATCACAAGTCACATCAAATGCAAATCAAATTCTTCAATTGGAACTCCAAACTTTAACTAGTTTATAGAAGAGTTAAGAAGTGTGGGACAAGCAAATGAGAGTTATGTCAAAGTAGGGATTCAACTGCCTGGTGGTTGGGCATCCAACTTATACCAAGCATGTGTTATATGCAATCCAAAATTTAAGACTCATTGAAACTACACATCCCAGCATCCCACCACCCCTCAACACAACCCACAAATTGACCCCTCATAGGCAGTGGCAATGCCGACGGAACAACGTCGGTTCGAGTTTTGTTCATTTCGAGTTCGGGTAATTACAAGTTTCAGTTTACAGTAGCGAAATCGCCATCCTTGCATCACCAAATGGACTGTTAAACCAGCAAAAATAATAAGAACACAATGATGAAGAAGAGGAACAAAACACACTTCCATCCACCCCAGATTGAGTCTGTCTTCGCTTCCTCGTCTTGCTTCGTCCTTCCTAACGTTGGATCGCTGAAAGAGAATTCGACACCAGGGTCTCGCATCATGACCCTGCTTCCCACCAAGATGGAGTTGTTCACCCCTTGGACGTTGCTGCTGATGTACACGTTGATCCTGCATCCGTCTGTTGAACTCTCGGAATCCCCTGATCGACGAAGCAACATTGTGGAGCCCACATTGGATCCCTCGAGGTTGACCCGGGAGAAGGTGGCATGCCCCCTGCTTTGTGGTGACATGAGGTAGCGATGAATCAACCTCAAGAGATCAACTGTTGTTTTCCTGTTACTGTTGCTGCTGTTGTTTCTTCTAATTCGTCGTTTACTCGAGTATCGGAAGTTTTTCATGGTTTTTCTTTAGGAGTTTTCTTCCTCCGGAAACTCAATGATGAAGAAGCTTATTCACCTGGCTGAGAGGCATTTCTGCCTTTAATCTGAATACTTGGCTGCAACTACAAGATAAGCCCAGATTCCGATTCTCTTGGAATGACTTCAACTTCACTCATGCCAGATGCAAACAGAAACTATAAACCCTGATTTCTAAGGCTTAAGCAACTAACAATAACTTCATCTTGACAATCCAAAGATCTCCAGTTACCATATAGTTACAATCGCACAACAAATTGAAGCGTGTAAGAGCAAAAATAAAGCCGAATGCAAACAGTTATGACGCTGCTTATAAGCAACTTCAAGTAATGATCAATTTAACATTTGATGATCCATCAATCAACCTAGTTTGTTTCTTCGTGTGGATAGAAAAGGGCAAGATTTCAAGCCTAGGTAAACAAGCCGGGTTATAAAGAGCTCGAAAAGAAGGAATCACGCTACCGTTGCTTATCATTGATAACAATTTACTTTAGTAATCCTGTGTATAGCTTTACTGTTACAAGTTATATAATAAGAATGGCAAATGAATAACCTACTTTCGCCTCATTGTGCGCCTATTTAAAAAAATAACCTCCACCTCCACAACCTAAAAAAATAACCTTAACCTCCACCTCCACAACCTAAAAAAATAACCTTAACTCCTTTAAAAATAACCCGCAGACAAACACGCCCGGTTGCAAGTTTGTTATGGACAAATGGGAACCTTTCTGGTGTCCTAAACATTCACACCCTTGTATTGTAGCTAACTCAGTTTACCTAACCAATGCACACAACCCTTAAAGATACAAAGGTAACGAAAGCATCAAGGATAGTTCTTCGTTGGCAGAACCATCAGATGCACCAACACGAGTGTCAACGAGTAAAGCTACTGTAAATGGAATACCAGAGTATTATTAACAAAGGTACTACCTGGGATGCGATGCCAGATGACATTGATCTCAGAAGGTACCAAGCCAGACCTTGCATCATCGACGAAATTCCTTCACAAGCTGACACGAAAAGGCATTAAAACTTATGTACTGCATGGGGGCAAATGAAAGGCAGATAAAGAACAGGCAAATGGAATACCAGAGTTTTTGTGTTGCTGACCGGAGAACAAACATAAAAGGCCAAAATCTTTCTTAGCTAAGTTAGAACCGGAACTGAAGAATCATTAGTCCTCCTAAACATTCTCTAGCAAAACAAAAGAACCGAATAACCCCACCCTCAAAATCGACAAATCCCAAATCAGAGATCCAACATTTTATTTTCATTCATATAGAGGACGCCTGCCTGCTCCTTCCCTGAGCACTCTTGTTTATTTTTGAAACATTTGAGTCGACCCCCATATCGCACCTGTGTGCCAGCTGTGGATATGAATGAAGCCTCCATCTCCAAATTCGGAAAGGAGAGCATTGCTCTCCAGGAGGTGTTCCCGTCTGTCAACACATTTGGTCATCACACCACATTTGGTCATCACACCGGTCTTTTAATCTCTTTTTGTTTGGCCAAGGGCAGCAGGGCTCAGTCAAGGGGGCAGCAGTCGACTTCCCCTCCAGTTTGGCATTTTCCTCTTGGAGATGCAGTATATCCGGTTGCATTTTTTGGGGTGTTTCTATGTCTCCGAAAAACCACTTGACCTAGATGTGTATTCTCCGACCAACATTGAGAACATGGATGTCTTATTATCCAGCAACCTTCCTGGTGTATCAAACTCAGCCACCCGACCTGAAAATATCCAAATACATTAGACAAGGAATATACACGATTCATCAATTTAGAGGGTTTGTTTGGTATGTCATGTTGATATGGTACTGTTGCTCAAAAGCCCGATAAGGTAATTGATAAAAGGTCAATCATCAAGTAAAAACATGCTGATAAGATTGAGTTCTGGCCATGCCATACACACACCCGGAGCAAAGAAGGTATCATAGACTTTGTTCAAAATTCGTTTTCAAGCGGTAAATCGCCAACACCCAGATTCTGCAGAGGGCAGATATTTCTTTATTGCAACCTTTGCTATCTGTCCTATTTCTTTCAGACGACCTTTGCCTTTTATCGCAATACTTTTCTTTCCGGGAATCAGTTGACGCTTTCTAGCTTACCATTTTTGGAAGTCTTCTTGAGTTCACTAATCAACAATGTTAGTTAAATAACTAAAAATGAGGAGGAGGTTTCCGAAATCAACTAAATAACTAACAAAAGCCAGTTGAATGTCTTGGATGATTTATACACTGCAAATACATGGAAGTTTATTCATATCCATATAAACTAAGCGAGTTATCTGACTTATATTCCATAAAAGTTCTATCAGAAGTATTCTGCAAAAAATGGATATAGTAGAGAAGGATTTAAGCACTTACCATCACTGAGAACCAAAACAAGATCAGCATCTGTGATTGTAGGTATCCGATGCGCAATAGTGAGCACTGTGCATTCTCTAAATTCTGATCTAATAATTTTCTGGATAAGATTATCCGTGGCACTATCAACTGAGGCCGTTGCTTCATCAAGCACGAGTATTCTGGCCTGTTTGAGCAGGGCACGACCTAAGGAAACAAGCTGCCGTTGTCCAACACTCCAGTTTTCCCCATTTTCAAGAACTGCAGGTCACGAAAAGGGGGGCATTCACTCATCTGATATCACAAAGACTACAAAGTGAAGAGTGCTTGCTCAAGCAAAGCATATATACCTGGAGAATCAAGCATCTGACCCCTCTGTCGGATAATTTCTCCAAGCTGTGACTTATCAAGGGCCTGTGCAGGAAAAAAATGTTGCTAAATAAAAAAAAAACACAGATGAGGAAAATAAGGGAAAAATATTCACTAGCCATCATCCTTTCACAATAGGTAAATGAGATTGGGTTTACATTTTAAAAGATATCATAAAGATGAAGTTTTAAATGGAAGGAATATGCGTCTATGACATAAATAGAATAAGATTCTTGACCAACCTCCCAAATTTCATGATCAGAATGTTCTTCAAGAGGATCGAGATTTCCTCTGATGGTCCCTTCAAAGAGGGATGGATCTTGGGGAATGATACTCAAACGACTTCTAAGATCATGAAGCCCAATGGTGCTAATATCAATATTGTCAATAATAATCCTTCCAGATGATGGTTCAATCATTCGAAACAGTGCCTGAATCATAGTAGATTTTCCACTACCAGTGCGCCCAACAATACCAATTTTCTTCCCACCAGGAAAAGCACATGTTACATCATGAAGCACCAAAGGAAGGTCCATCTTATAACGAACCTGTTAGAAGAAGAAATTAGCATGGAACCATTTGGCACTTAACATCATGCATCTGAACTTGATCAGAAAACCTTATTCAGGTGCCGTACCACATTACACTATGACATGATTCATTTGACAACTATTATACAAGCTTATAACCGCTGAATAAAAGTAACTTCTAACTTGAAGGCAACTCATCAGTTTGAGTATATTACTGAAAAATTAAGCATTATTTTACATTTTTGGTTTCCAGATCTACTCTGCAAAACCAAAAGATCAAAAATCCATGGTTTCCATGTAATTTGAACTGAGCAGGTACCTATTTAATATTAATATTCACAGGTAGATGAAGCAGCAGCTGTTTCTTCATACCTCAACTTCTCAATTCACACATACAATTCAATATTTTTTTTTAAAAAAAAAGCAGGAAGAAACAAGCAACATATAGTAGATGATATAAGAAGCCACCAACAACTCAAGTGTCCATACATACCTTTAGATTTATCAGCTCAACAGCACCAACTTCTGGCCATTCAACTGGAGGCCGAGCATTCTCAATAAAGGATGGAGCTTCACTGGGGATTTGACAGTATTGATGAATCCTCTCAATTGAAATAATTTTGTTTTCCAGCTTGCAAAAGCTGAGTATCCATCGAGATAAGCGTGCATTTAAATTCAAGCCATAAGTCACAGCAAGACCCGCCATGCCTACAGAAACAAAGCCAGAACATCAGAAGCAGTGAACACAAGTCGAACATAACATTCATGCACTCTCAAGAGAGAGTAATTCACCTTTCAAAGTTGCCAAGCACTTAGGGAACACATAATACATAAAAAGGTCTCCAAGTTCAAAAGCAAGGGCTAAGCAAGTTCAAATAACACATATTAAGGTGAAGTACTGTATCATGGATTCATGGTGCAGAATATTCATAGAATAGACCAAGCAGTTGGATCTAGTAACGTTCCTATAATTAAATCAACATCCATAACGTTTGTGGAGAGCCTAAACTGGCATTCTCATCAGAATCCATAACGTTTGTGGAGAGCCTAAACTGGCATTCTCATCAGAGACACCACAACTTCAAACAAGCAAAAGAATGCAATATTATCACTAACAAGAAAATATTGTGCTTACTTGGATCTATACTTCCACGAGGGAAGCTCACAAGTAAAACCATACAGAAAGCGAATACAAAGGTGGAAAGTAACTCCATTCGCAGACATAGCCACTCGATAGCTGCAATGCTGCAGAAAAATGGGCGTGCAAAACAATCAAGAAGATAAAGATTTCTCTTCATAAATCGTTTTTCCTGCCCAAAACCTCTTATTGTGGCTGCTCCAGCAATTGACTCGCCAAAAAGGTGTATGATTGGGGACTTTTGGATGCTAACAATGCGAACCAGTTCCCGGGATGAAGCCATGTAGTATTTCTGCAGTTAGTTCACAAAATATCAGATACAGGACTTTCAGGATAAACAACAGAAGATCTGATAAGAATAAAAAAGAAATAACCCCCATCTGTCAGTTTCCCTATGCCTCACAAATATTACCACGTGGGATACGAAAAGAAGGATGATAAGGAAGAGAGTTCATGATGCATCACCTGCATCCATAAGCAAGCAATGGCCATTGGAATCACAAGTAAAAGAACTTGCCATGTGGCCTTCATCATTACACCTACTATTCCAAGCAACTGTATTGTTGTTGAAGCAAACCCGCCAAGTCTAAAAGGGATATCAAGATCTATAACACTTTGATCGATAGACACCTGCCAGTTAATATTGAAAGGAGTGAGCAAAAATGGAATATGAAAAAAGTTCGATACAAATAAAAACCAAAAGGCATGATGTAACAGAACCCTTACTCGATTGAGAATCCGTCCAGCTGGGGTAGAGTCAAAGAATGACATGGGTGCTCGGAAAATACTCCTAAGCATCTGGAAAAACAGTTTTTGAGCAGCTGCAAGTCCAAAAGTGGCTACTAAAAGAGCTCTAACGAATATAAACCATGAGCTCCCAAAAGCAAGGGCCATGTAAACAACAAGGAGAGTCACACTGCTTGTCTTAGGATGGTCTCCTTGTGTTTGTGGATTTGCCCAAGCCATCCACCAACTACTAGCAATCTGTAGACCTTGAAACAAAGCTTGGGAAAGGATGATGAGGGGTATCAGTAGACCTTTGTAAGCAGCAGCCATATATGATAAGTAAACCTTCATACTGACTTTTCCTCTTTCCCGTTCCTCTTCTTGAACAAGCTGCTTTTTCCTAGCACGCTTTGCCTTCTTTTTCTCTTTGGCTGCTTTTTTATCTGCAGATGATACAGTCTCTTGTACTTCCTTAATCAAACCACCAGCTCCGCTGCTTTCAGAATAATCAGCAATGTTGCTTGTTGTAACAGACAAGGTTCGACGAGGAGCATCATCTGATTCTTCAGATGAATGGTTGGGGATATCCATAGCATCAATTGCTTCTTGATGGGCTGACACAAGAGCATTAAAATCAGTGCCAGCTTGCAAGAGATCATCATATTTACCAGCTTGTACGATTTGGCCTTCCCTGAGAACCTGTGAATTAGAGGACAAACATTGCTATCATATAAGATGGGAAATGAATCGATATTTTCAAATTGTTTTGCACCTTCACATACAGCAAATGATTTAGCGGAAATCTAATATTCAACATAAAAATGCTAAATTTTCTAGGCCTAATTGGAAAAATTAAGTCCCTTACCACTATAAGATCAGCTGAAGGCAAAAAATCAACTTGATGAGTCACAAAAATCACGGTTTTAGATGCCAAAGCTGTCAATATAAACTCCTGCAGAAAATCACACACGAGTTAAGGAACCTTATCCTCTATTACCATAGGAGTGTAAAGGACAATTAAGATAAGTCAAACCTTGTAAAGAAAAGATGCTGTCTGGGCATCAACTGCACTAAAGGGGTCATCAAGTAAATATATATCAGCGTCCTGATACAGAGCTCTAGCAAGCTGTACCCTTTGTTTCTGCCCACCACTCAAATTTATGCCTCTGTCCCCAATGATCGTCTGATCACCATGTGAAAGAGTTTCTAAGTCCTTGTTCAATGCACATGAATGGATAACACTCTTGAACTTTGCCTTTTCCATTGGACTGCCAAAAAGAATATTTTCCTCGATAGTTCCAGATTGAATCCATGCTGACTAGACATATGCAGCTGAACCACACACTTTCACCTGAAACACGATCAACCACAATAAAAATAATATAATAATGAAAAATGTACAAATAAGTAACTCAAAACCAACTAAAAACACAAAGTTCAAAAAAATAGTGGGTGACTTACTTCTCCAGAGATTTTTGGGACCTCCCCAAGGATGCAAGACAGGAAGCTAGATTTGCCAGCACCGACTATGCCACAGACAGCCACAAGCATCCCCTTTTCGACCTTCATCTGAATGCCTGAAAGAGTAGGCTGCAGAGAAGAAGGATCCCAACAAAATTCAGCATCTTTGATTTCAATGGCTGTATCTGACATTCCCCTGGGAATAGTGATAGTTGCATCTCCTTGAAGCTCTTCTTCCAAAAGGTAACCAGAAAGACGGTCAAGAGAGACCTTTGTTTGAGCCATCATAGAAACTAAGTCTGGGAAATTCCTGAGGGGCTCCTGGAGGATCCTGAAAGTTGCAAGGGCAGAAAGAACACTCCCAGCAGTGAGCTCAGTACCCAATAGTATGGATGTGCCAAAAGTGACAACTGAAACAAATATTGGGGAGCCCCAAAAAATGAAAGTAATGAAAGCCTGAGAGTAAAGGGCCTTCCGTAGCCACTTGAACTCAACATTCCGCATCTCCTCCAGTTGCAAGCGGTATCTATCTTCCCATGCATACAGCTTTAGGATCCTCATATTCTTCAGACACTCAGATGTCTTCCTCATCCTTTCATCCTTGGCACTCATCAATTTATCCTGATATTCTTCTTGGATCTTTGCTATCGGCACAGTAACAATAATAGATACAATAGTAGCAATCAACGTTGCAACGGAGGCGATTCCCACATTCTTATACAGAATTGCTAAAGCCAGTATGATTTGAAGTGGTAACATCCATATATCATGGAGATACCAAGAATAATCACCAACTCGCTGGACATCAACAGCCATATAGTTCACAATCTCTCCACTTGTGTGACTTTGCCGAGCTGAGTTGGACAACTTTAGCCCTTTCCGATAAACCATTGCTGTTAGAGCTGATCTGACATGCATGCCAAGAATGTCAACCCCAATATACCATTGCCGGGTTGTAAGTGTCTCCACCAACTTTGCTGCAAAGAAAATTCCAGCTAGTATATAGCCTTCATGTGCAACGGTTTCTCTTCCTCCCAAGTAATCAACAAAGTAGCTAATCATATATGGACCAACATATGAAACAAGGGTGTTTAAACCAGCAAAGATTGCATTCCAAGCTGCCTCCTTCCAGAAAGACTTCAGAATTGCCCAACCTAAGGAAGGCTGCTTTGTGGGACATTCAGCTTTCAGCTTTTCAAACTTTGAATTTAAAATCTTGTAACTGGTTTTTGAGCGATCTTTGGGTGCAAGAAGAGGAATGTCCTTCAGATCCAGCGGCCTCTTCGCACCAGTAGAAAGAAGTGGGTTTAACCATGAAAGAGTTGCCAAACTAAAAAGGCCTGCCTCACTGTAAGGGGTAACCTTAAGACACCCTGCTTCTTCTTCAAGAAGCAAAGGCTCTTGCAGGTCAGAGTTGCTATAAACCTGTATACCAGTCTGACCCCTACCCGCAATGAAACAAAGAAAACCAAGAGCAGGAATGACAGCGAAATTTGCCACGGCATGAGAACTCAATTGTTTAGACCCTTCCAACCATAAAGCTCTCGAATCAACGTACAAATTACACAAGCAAATGAAAAATGACACACACCACCATGCCCTCAACAACAACGGAAACTTCTCAGAGGCCCTAAACTTGCAGTGAAGTGCCATAAAGCTCATCACAAACCAAGCTAAACTCTGAGTAATAGGCCAGCACAAAATGTACCAGCTCGACACAGTCCCATGGGAGGCTTCCCTAATCAACCCAAAAACATCAAACCCTAACACAACCACTTGCACAAACAAGATACCAAAACAGCACAACATGGATACCTTGAAACTATTCCCAATTTCAACTCTGCATGCCTCCCTATCAACCCCACCGCGATACGGGATTGCATGCTGGTCAGAATCATCCTTAAGCAATCTAATTCTACCCACACAAGTCCTGAATTGCCTTGCAGAGATGATGAAGAGAAACACCAGGAGCAGTGTCAAATTAAGGCAGATTGACAAGAGCTCCAATATAGACATACCATGAAACCCTCCCAATAAGGTGTTTGCTTCCATAACCGGCATTGTAGGCAATGACGCGATCATCAGAGTGAGGAAATGGGGTGTTTTCATTTGTAAACTTGGAATTGAAGACACGAATTTGAATCGGCCGGGTAGAGCTGGTAGAGAGTGGAAAAACTGAAAGCATAGAAGAGATCAAATAGACTCAAGATCATTTCACCATCTGTTACTCCACTGCTTCAACCCCCTTTTTTAAGCCCGAAAACGGCGACACCTCGCAGAGAGAGAATGAGGGGATCTGCAGCCATAATGCACATGGAAACAAAGTTAACAGATTACTACCATCACGGGATACGAAGAGAGAGATGGAAAAAGAAAAGAGAAAAGAGGTAACAAACAAACGAGAAAGCGAACAAAGGAAGAGGAACGATTAAATTTGGGTTGTTCCACTTCCGCCATGGTAAACAATTAAACAACCACGTAGAGAAACCAAAAAAAAAAAATCCAAAACAAACAAAAGCTCGAATTAACGAAAATGAATAAACGGAAAAACGAAAAATTAGAATAAAACAAGCAATCCGCGTAAATCCAATCGAAAACGGGCCAGAAATCTGACCTCGGCGTTGTCCGAAAACGATCGCGTACAAAACGCGGATTACCGAGGCACTGTAATCTCTCGCTCGGCTCCGCCAGGTGATCCAGGAATCCAGAGAGGAAATGAGAGAGAAAGCGAGATCACACTTCCTCCCCCTGCGATGAGAGTGAACAATGCAAAAACCTATCAAAATCGAAACTAAATTCAGCCTCTAGGATGAATGAACAAGGTAGCTACACTGTCACAGGAGATATAGAGAATGAGGAAGATTGATTAATCGATTCGTTCGGAAATCGCGAATCGCAAATCGCAAATCGCAACTCCGAAATCCAAATCTGTTTCTCTCTCTATTTCAATCTGCGATTTTCTAGTGTGTCTACACGAATGCTTACTGCCGTGTTCTACTAGAAAGCTAAAATTGGGGGTGGGTTTGGTTAAGAACTTTTATATACACTCACTCCATTGCAAGTTTGCAACCCCTCTCCCTCTCTCTCTCTCTTACGGTGGGCTCTCAGTGCTGTGTGCATGTGTGTCCTCCTTGGTTTTTTATTTTTTATTTATTAAATTATATGTCTACTGATAAGTTCCCAATAAATTTAGGTATCTAGTATACGGAATATTATTTTATTTTATGTGGTATGTTTAATATGGGCGATTGTGGAGCTTGAAGGACTCAAAATTTTTGTCTTATTGATATTATTATTATTTATGAGAGGGGTATTAAATTAATTTGTCATCAAAAGGAGATTAACAATGTGAGTACTACCTAGATTTATGATTGAAATAATAAAAATTGCACTAATTGACTGACATCATAATTTGATACTCCAAAGAGTACATTTAAAGTTAATACTACAAGGAGGGAAATATCATGCATTTAAGGTTACCCACATAACTATATGGTTTATATTTGACCAAAGAATAAATTAATTATTGTTGGTATATAGTTGAGAAACAAAATTTTACTACTCTCTCCTTTATGAGTCTATATGTAGATAGAAATCATAGAACGGAGCCTGAAATTAATACTACTATGTCGGTATATATTTTATATTTTCGGTTGGCCATAGCTAAATTTTACCCTCTTTTTTTTTCTTACCTATTTAAATTTAAAAAAATAGAAAAAAATATGTTTTCGGATTAAAAGAAAGTAATTAATAATTAATTAGAAGCGAAAAACACTAATGCCCACACTTTCCTTACAGAATTAGGTACACCGTGAATCTTCACGAAAGAATATGCTGCGGATCCATTCACCTCTATATGCTATCTCCACTAACTGTTTATTTAACATATAAGCATTTTTAATTATGAATTAAAATACTAAATAAAAAATAAATTAAACCTAAAAATATATGCGAAATTTTACTAAATAAATAATCTAATAAAATCTTTATAAAATTAAAAAAATTTAACCTCTATTTTAAGAAAATAAATTAGGAAAACCGATTTTATAATAACGGTTTTTCTATCTTATACCTTAGGGCATAGGATAAAAGCCTAAATTGGAAAAGATTACCTACCAAAAAAGTAAGCGATCCTGAAAATCTAATTAAAAGAAAAACTAAACTAATTAAAATTTGAAAAATATTTATAAATTTTAAAAATATTTCTAACCTAATTAAAATTTGTATCGTATGTCCAAGGATATAGGATAGAAAAACCGTTATAATAATTAAGTTATGTCAATAAACACTTTACAATATTAATTTTTTTTATTAAAAAAACACTACTTGATGGATATTTTTATTGTAGGTGAGTCACCACTTTCAAATTTATATATTTTTTTATAATAATCGCCAATGGGACATTCTAATGATCAAATTTATATTTTCTTAATTATTTTAATTTTTTTCTCTTCACCTATTTTAAATTCTTTTAAATGGGACGGGTTGGAGCAAACTCCAACTCCCGCCCGTCCCATTGCGTGCTTGTCCATTACTCCAGTAAAGTACATAAAAATGAGGTTAAAAAAAAGTGATTGACAGTATGATTATGGAAGATGATGATGAGGGTTAGTGGATTCCATATGTACGTAAGCTAGCGTGACTGCCTAAGTGTGATCCCATCCATGCTGTTATTTGACAGTGTGGTCTTCTCCATGTCATTGCTTTTCCATTCAATATTGTTTAATTATTGTGATTTGTGAGTATATGTTATATCATCATTCCAAAAAAATGATCAATCTTTGTCAAGTATTTGATCTTCATTTACTACGTAATATTCTGTACAAATATAGTACTGTATTTGTTGTATTTTAATGGTTTCCGTGTCAATTCATCCAATTAAGCAATCCCTAATTTCAACTTGATTTAAAAACCATGGAATGGATGGCAATTTTTTTTTACCTTACCTAAACCTGACACAAGAACTAACAAATCCATAAATAACCAATTGTTCTTGTTCAATCACTGAGTGCTTGTATTATGTTTAATTTATCCCAAAATTTTTACCATGGAGTAGTAATTAGTCCATTTATAACATTTACGAGAATATGTGGGATTGAGACAACTTTTGGGATCTCTACAATTTACATCATTAAATCTTTTTTCAGGTAGCCAAAAGGTGGGTGTGATTGATGGGGCAAGTGGTCACGCCACCGTGTTGTGCCACCTCCTCCTCCTCCGACGAGGTCGGTGTGGCTTTTGTGAATGGCCGCCAATAAGGCAATATGCCTTACTTTTTGTACGTCTCCTTAAAGTGTAGGAAACCTCTCAGCTCAAAGATTGCAAATGTGTAGGAAACCAATTCATTCTCCTTTTTAAAGGCCTTTTGTTTCCTATTTTTGCTCTTCATCCTAAAAAATAGGAAAACAAAAAAATATAAGGTTTTTTTAGTTTTCCTAAAACTTAATTTATACTTTTTTTTATATATTATTATCTTAGTCTAGTCTGATCGATTCAGTCGTTCTACATTTGGATCGGGTACTGTATGACCCATTTAAGGGGTTGACCCCTCCACTCACAAGCGACTCCATATTTCCAAGGGAATTCAAACTTCGAATCTCTTGGCATGAGATGTAGCCCCACAACCACTACACCAACTTGTGATTGGTAACTTTACACTTCCTCTGTTAATTAAAATATGTCGTTATTATTTATGCATATTTTTTTAAAATGATAAAAACTATATAAACTATAATTTTTTTACATATGTTTTTTTATAAATTCATACTTAATACTCTCTCCGTTAATTAAAACTTGTCATTTTAGAAATCTACACACTTATTAAGAAAACAAACAAAAGTACACTATACCTCTAATTATTACTCTACTTTTTTAGTTTATAAAAAAAACTACAACTGAAAAATATCTAATCATTGTACAAGAGCAATTTTCGTAAAGTGGATGACAAAATACCTAAAATGATAAGTTTTTCTTAAGAAGATTTACTTCATAAAACTACATATTTTAATTAATGGAGGGAGTAGTAATGAGTACTCACTCTGTCTCAAAATACATGTCTTTTTTAGCTCATATAATTTTGTCAAAAATACATATCTTTTTAGATTTAATTATTACACTTAACGTACTTTTACATCTAATCATTACTCTAATTTTTACATCACCTCTACTCTCCTCCTCACAATTTTTTTTTAAAAAAGAAACAAATACTCTAATATCAAAGTCTAATCATTACACTTAACCTACTTTTTATATCTCATCATTACACTTAACCTACTTCTTAATTCCCGTGTTCCATCCTAAAAATACATTTATTTTGAAACGGAGGGAGTATGAAATTATTTTAATTTTTTAAATTAATATTTTATATAGATAGAATGGAACTTTCGAGGGATGCGATTGAAAATTTTGACCTCTTGAAACTAACCCGAAATCGCAACCCACCACGGTACCAGCCACCACCAGTCGCAGCCACCGCCAGCCACCGTCTTCGCCGTTGACACCCCTCTTACACGGGTTGCCGACCACCAACCGTTGTTCCTCGGCCTTGGCCCAGGGCAATTCCTCCCCCACTGTCACTGTTGGTTTGGCTCGGTTGTATACCTATCGTAAGATCTATTTACCTATTTTTACAATGATGGTGTTTGTGAAAATATACCACAAAATTTGTTAATATTATAATACTCACCCACCTATAGCTATATATATTTGTTTCACCATAATCAGCAAAATATTTTCTTCCAAATTCGTTTGTCAACATATTTATCCACATAGCATGTTTATAATAAATTATATTATCATATTTTTGAATTACATCTTTAGACATCATAATATCAGCACATATTAACAAATAAAGTCCTTTGTCAGCATAATCAGAACATACGTCGAGACTAAAAGTCACTTCTCAGCATAAATATGTATAACCGTATATACCAGCATTTTTATATATATTCGATTCCCTCATTGTATTTATTTAAAAATATATGAAATCAAATTCACAATATATGCGTATTTTCCATAAAAACATAAACTAACACCCCCATGACAGATAGTTGACAAACATTCACAATGAACATTTTGCCATTAAAAGGTATGATAGATAACTGACAACCATTCAATTGCATACTTGTATTTGCACTAAATGAAGATTGAAAACATATGCTAACAAGCACACTACCAAATAGAAGCTAACAATCACTAACAAATAGTTGAGAACACTTAATAGATATCTGATTTCGAACATGAAAGATAGTTGACAAACAAATAAACAAATATCAGCATAGACATTACGATATATTTAACAGAAAATTAACCAACAAGTATCTTACAAATTTACATAGGCAACAAGGATGTTTACAAAAATACATCAAGACGTTACTAAATAATTTGAAAAATGTTTTGACACGCTGCAAATACTAAAATTATGAAGATCCATTTTCAGTATGCATGATATGGGGTGCCCTCTCCCCAAACCCCCACCTCACCCATATATTTCAGTAGCTCAACTGAAAATGTGAGCATCCCCTGGACATTAATGTCAGCATCCCCACAACACCTCATCACCAATATAATATCATTTTTTCCCTTGACATTAATATCGGCCCGCCTCTTCACCCGCCCCACCCACTATTAACTCCGCCTTCGCACCGGATATCATCACCAACACCACTGAGTTTTTCCTTAAGATCAATAATCCCTTCTACTAACATTATAATCAGTGGCGGAACCTGGACAAAAGTTTTGCAGGGGCCATTTTTTTTTAGGGTTTGGAACCTAGTCAAGCTAGGAGGCTCATCCCTACGCCTTTTTCATTTATAAGAAAAAACAAAGTACATATATAGGAGGGGACTTGATGCCAAAACTCCATACAAAAACTAAATTATAGCGAATTCTATCTAAATAGTACTCTACGTTCTTTCATAGAAACAAATTCATCTAAAATTTCATCTGATGTAAAGGTCTTAACCATTTCCCTTTCAATGTAAACAACTAAGTTATCTGCCAAAAAATCATCTTCCATCTTATTTCTCAACCTTGTTTTGATGATTTTCATTGCTGAAAATGCCCTTTCACTAGTAGCAGTAGACACCGGAAGAGTCAAAATAAGGCGAATCAATCTATCAAATAGATAATATCTGGTTCCCCTCTCTGTCTCCACCAACTTCATGCATAACTCTTGAATAGATGACAATGACTGCAGGACCGGATGATTATGCACATCAATCTGAAAAGAGCTCAACTGATATCTCAAGTCAATCTTCTCTTGATCTGTAAAATCACATGGGTAATATTTCTCCACGAGTAAACAGATGGAATCAATATCGAACGACTTGTATGAATTTCTTGGATCCAAAGCACTGCTAAGAGTTAAAAGCTCTACAACAGACTCACCAAACCTGTAATCAAGTTCTTGCATCTGAGCATCTATTGCAGCAACAAATATATCAAAGTGAAAATGGTGCTCTAATGTAACATCTCTTTGTCGACGACGGCTCCGCCCTTCAAAATAAGGGGCATCCATGCAAGGAACATCAACTTCAAATTTTGTAGAGAATGAAACAACTTGGTCAAGAAAGGTGACCCATCCATCTTCTCTAAAATTTTGAATCATTTTCTTTGTATCTGAAACCAAATGCATAGCATTTTATATGTCTTGATTCTTTTGCTGCAAGGCTAAACAAAGACCATTTGTCATACCCATAATCTCCTTCATCAGATGCATAACAAAAACAAACTCAAATGAAGTGATCATTTTGCTAGTTGCATTAGCATCTCCTCTTTGTTGATAAGTTGCGCTTTCTTTCTCAATTTTTTCAAGCACTATAATAGTTGGACCAAATAGCCGCATTAAGCTACAAAGAGAATGAAAGTGTGAACTCCATCGAGTGTGACATGGTCTTGTTAATGTGCCAACCTGATTTGCTCCTTTTCCACTTTCAAGTTCACCAATAGATAACAAATGAGCAAGTTCTTCTACTTGAGCATCTTGAAATTGATCATGGCGTTTACAAGAAGATGCAACAACATTGATAACAAAACTCAAATTGGAGAAGAACTGATGGACATGAATTACCTCACAAGATGCAGCAACTAGGGCCAACTGCAATCTATGAGCAAAGCAATGCACATAGTACGCAAATGGACAATCATTAAGAAACAAAGCCTGCAATCCTTTCCACTCTCCACACATATTGCTAGCTTCATCATACCCTTGTCCGCGAATATTTTTTACATCAAGTGAATGGCCAGAAAGAATGACACAAATTTTTAGAGTTGCTGCTGAAGTGTCTTTAACATGAGAGAGATAGAAGAATCGTTATTCTATAACACCTTCTCTATTGACAAATCTCAAAACAAGAGTCATTTGTTCTCTTTTAGACTCATCACGGGCTTCATCAACAATGATACAGTACTTCAAATCCCCAATATCTTCACGAATCTTACTCCTCACTTTGCTTGAATTGCCATTATTTGTAAAATTTCTTTTTGAATTAGAGGGGATGTGTACTTGGCATGTTTAGGAGCATTTTCTAAGACAGTTTGTGCAACCTTTTCATTATATGCAACCAAAAGTTTGATCAACTCAAGAAAATTACCTGGATTTTTTGACTCCAAAGTTTCATCGTGGCCTCGAAAAGCACATCCCTGTCTTGCTAGGTAACGAACAACATCAATAGAAGTTTTCACTCGCAGCTGATTGTTTAAAATCTGTTCCCGTGTTTGCGCATAGATCACTTTGTCGATATGTCTTGACTGCCTTAACAAAACATCACAAGCTTGCACGACCACATTATGAGGTGAGCAGGGATCCTCCCCGATATGATTTAAAAATGCACATCTTTTTCCATCATTCACCTTCTTCCAATTTCGAAATCCTTTCACACAAAATGCATCACACCCAGGTCGTTGAATTGGCTTCATTGTGAACAAATAGCAAGGTAAACAATATGCTGCATTAGTAGAGGGGGAATATTCAAGCCATGAAGAAAACTTTGTGTACCGTGACGCTTGAAATCGACGGACTCGGTTCTTTCCTGAATCTGACATTGGAAAACTTTCAAGATGAATATGATAAGGTCCAAAATTCAAATAAGCACGTCTGATCTCATCGAGCTTGTTGACCGGATCGATAATCCCACATATATGGACGTTTACCGGGATCCCTTTCTATATTAGTGCCATCGACATTGAGTTGAGGTTGTTGCTACTCAGCAATTGAGTCTTCTCGAATGTATGGATTCTTGGGTGCTAAAACTTCTAGATCAGTTCTTGGATGATTAGCAGGAGGTTCAAAAACGGTAGCGTCGACAGGAAAGCTTGATGGAGAAACAGTAGCAGTAGCGTTGACTTCTATTGGAGGATTTGTAGATGTTTCTTCTTGTTTTTTTTTTTTAAGAACGAATCAATGGTTTTCATCCTCTTCATTTGGAATTAGAATTTTTGATATCTTCTAGGATTCCACCGTATGAATTAGGGTTAGAATTTCAATTAAGAGATATGATATTAAGTGGTTGAGATATTAAAAATATGGAAGTTAAAAATAAATTTTTTTTTTTGTCAACTAAATAAAATCTTAAGGTGAGGAAATCTAAATGTTCTAAAAAAATTAAAAAAAGAAAATCTATTTTTTAAAAAAAAACACGAGCCAACGCGGTTGTTGAATAAATAAAAATAAAACAACAATCTAACAATTACTAAACAAAAGAGTAAAACAGCATTATGTGAGAATATGTGATGTGGTACAGGCCGTACAGCGGTAGCCGGTAGCACCGAAAATCTGAAAGGAAATCCATACTCGGCCTTTTTTTTTTTTTTGCTTTCAAAAAAAAAGGAGGTCCATACTCCCACTGTAACATATATACACACATACTATTAAAAAAAAATTCTCCCGGGGTGGCCATGGCCCCCACCCGCCCTCAAAACCTTCCGCCACTGATTACAATCTTACTTGTAAAGCATCTCAAACATGTTCTCTCACTTCAAATACAAGTCATTCGCCCATTTAGGCATCTTCTCAGTGCCAGCTCTAATATTGGCTACATACCCCCCCCCCCCCCATGTCAGCTCTCTTACCCCCTTTGTCAGCTACATTACACCCTTTCTCAACGCTCTCCTTTTTTTTGGATTTGGTAAATAAAGAGCTGTCATCCGAGGTTCGAACCGGGGACCTTTGTCAGCATTCTTATAACCATCCCTAATCTTTCTAATAACAACTTCTTCCCTTTTAGAGAATTCCCTCCTCAAAATGGAACTTGGAAGTGGTTTACTTTTATGTCTATTTTTCCATCCTCGGCCATTCGTTTCCTACTAGATCGAACCAACAAAACTATAAAAGGGACTTCAAAATCATCAGAACCAGTGCCAGGAGAAGTAGAAACACTTTCAAAATCCACACCAATAGAAGCTCCACCCCTCAACATGTGAAAAGGCATCCTAACACTCTTCACATTGTAATGAGGACCTTCCCGAGTTTGGAAACAAAAAAACCGGTTCGATCAAACAGTCAAAAAATTCATCAGCAACTTCTTCTACAAAATTCATTCTAGCTTTCCTTGGAAATTCTCCATATTTTGAATAGACAGGAGCTTGTTTAGAAGATACAAATAATACTAAAAATAAAATGAAAATAACAACATGCTGACAAATGATCATCACAAAAATCATGCTGACAGACAATGAAGGGTCAAAATAACAAGCTCACCACTTCCCCATTGATTAGTGCCACTACTTGTTCGTAACTACTTTTGTCATTACACACCCAATGTAAAGAGAATGGATCATTGGGAACATATTTAAAACTACATCCCAAATTTTCAGCAATAAAATTAGTTACTAAAATCCCAAAAGGAAGTTAAAAACAAAACTCACCTGGAATGCTAGAGCATGTCCAAGTAACTCATACATCCCCGACCCCTAGCTTTGTCACCCTTCTTAACAGAACAAACCCGTCCTCCTCGGACATGTAAACAAGACATGATAACTTCCGGGGCCCCAATGAAATCGTTCAAAATTTTCACATCACATGCAAGCGCAATATGTTCCAAGCTTACAAGCTCAGACCGTTTAAATAACAACACATTCCCAATAATTAAAAGCTTAGCCATGACTAACTTTTTGGGAGATTCTTTAGGTTCAGCTTCAAACATCTTAAGTATGTCAACATAATATACCTTGTGTTTGCCAAAAAACTGTTTAACTGTAACAACCTTGAGAGGAGAAGAATCATATTCAATAATTGGAAGACCAGTTACAACATGAAACTCAAGTAAAGAAAAACGAGCAACAAGACCATCAACTTTAAACCACATTTTCATTTCCTTGCTTGTCACAATTTGATGCAATAACATATGATGAACTAATTGAAAATTAAAACGCAATTGCAACCCTTGAAGAAAGACTAACCCTAGACAGTTATTCTTAAGCTGCTGAATATCAGAATCTGACAACCCTCGCTTGATAAAATCACATACTTCAGGGTAGGAGTAAAGGGATCCAAATCCTCTGTTCCTGGTTATGTCCCCTCCCCCTGTCCCCCCTCACAAAAACTCTTTTTCTTTTTTCTTTTTAATCTATTTTTATTTATTTATTTTATTTTTATTTTTTTTTAATTACGAATTGTGTGTGTGTGGGGGGGGGGGGGGGAGGGACAGGAGGGGGGGGGGGCATTTTTTAGGACAGGGGATTTGATTCCGGAGTAAAGGTTACTCCGTGAATGAAACCTCTCCTCAGCAGACAACCAATACCTTATTTCCTACAAATCATAAACAAAAACACTTAAAAGACATAAAACACCTAGAGTTGACAAACAAAAACAGAGGACAATCACACAAACTGGAAAAATAAAAACAACAATACTCACACTGAAATGCATTTTATATAGGATTCTAAATCAGAAAAGGGTGAACCTACACATGATAGAATAAAATACAACGAATTACCATACGTTCAACAACACATTATTGAAAAACCAAACAGAAACTCTATCAGCGAACACCAACCACACACACAACACTAACCTCGACATGCATTCCTCAATTCAACCATCACAATATTCAAAGGACATTCAGTAGTAAAGAGAGTACGTAGAGAGGACACGATGACAGTTGACAGAAAATGAGCGAAAGAGTAATGAAAAATAGGAATTGAAATAGAAACGAAATGTAAACCTATCCAGAAGGACAATCACTTAATTTAGGCTACCCGATGGATAATGATTTATTTGAGAGAGAAAATTGGGCATCCCGACCCAATTTCCTCTAACAAAAAACGATTTCCTTAAAAATTATAAACCGCTATATAAAATACTTTAAAAAACTTGCACCAAACAATAGATTTTCCTCTCTTACATATAACACTATTCAAGTATCATATCTTACATTTTTCTTGCCACATCATTTTAAGATACTTGAATGCACAACTATGATACTCACAAAAGTATCTTAACATATATTTTATTTTATTTTTAAATCTTTGTAGGGTTAGAAAAAAAAGTGGCCCCCTAGTGTTATTGTTCATTGGATAAAACTTATAATATTATGTAAGAGTGAGTATCATCTAAATGATACTCATTTTTTGTAGGGTAAATTACAGGAAACCAACCTTAAAATAGGTGAGTTTTCACAAAACCACCCTTAAAATAAATTTTTACAGAAAACCACCCATAAACCTATTTTTCTTTCAAAGAACCACCCATAACCCTTATTTTTATGTGTAAAAAGTGTTTTAAAAAGGTTAATTCTCATTTTTCGTATTCAAAGTAGCCCAATTATATAATAAAATAACAAAAACATTTAAGAAAATATAAAAACTTTTAAAAAATTTATATCTTTTTACACCTAAAGATGGTCATAGGTGGTTCTTTGAAAGAGAAGTAAATTTATGGGTGGTTTTCTGCAAACTTTTATTTTAAGGGTGGTTTTGTGAAAACTCGCCTATGTTAAGGGTGATTTTCTGTAATTTACTCTTTTTTTATTAGAAAATAATTCGAGATCAGATATAAACGATACTCATTTATAATTATTGTTTTGATTCTCACCCCAACTTTTATAATTATTTTTATTTTTTATTTATAAATAAGAATATGATACTCCAAGTACCATAATTAAATTAGATATCATTAAATTAGATGCTCTAAGAATAATTAAGTTGTAAGCCTCACCGATATCATGTTTGGGCTTAACTACCGTTAATCTATAGACCAATATGTTGCATTATTTTACCATCACCGGCCTACCTTCGGTTTCTTTCTGCCTGCATATATGTCTTTCTTTTACAACCACTTATTTTAATTTTTTAATGCTAATTAACGTATGTGGATATTATTTAATTTACGTAGTTTGATACTTTGTTAAAAATAAAATAAAAATGTGGGTGGTAATGTGATATGGGTCCTAGTCGATGAAAAGATTTGTGATGAAAAAAGCAGGTGGGTGAACATGTGATGTAAGTTTAATGGATGCATATTTTGTCATTTTTTTTTTGGGGGATTTAAAACTCATTTTTACGTTATTTAAGATTGTTTGGAATTTGGAGAGAAATGAAACAGGACGTGCGTTGGACGGCAAAGTTGTTCACAATGTCAAACTTATCGTAGTCTGTAATTAAGATGGCAAATCTTAAGTAAAAATTGTATATCCAAATGTCCTAAATAATTTTTAGAGAATTCAGATCTTGGGAGATTTTCTCCCCTTTACATTCACAATGGAAGCTTTTCCACAACTCAGATCTGAGTTTGTTACAACCATAAAAAAGTACAGCTCTATGGCGCCAAATCTATTACTTAAAACGGATCAAGTAGTTGCCTATGTCAAAAGACCAAAATGCCCTTCCAGCAACTATAGAAGTGAATTGTTGTGTAGTGTGTGTTACATTGTGTTGATTGTAAAGTGTAACAATGTAACCTATATTCCCATATACCCCCCTCAAGCTGGACTTGCAATGGGATAAACAAGTCCAAGCTTGGAAGATAGAAGTCTGTGTTGATCAGCTCCTAATGCCTTTGTCAAGACATCAGCTATCTGCAAGGCTGAAGACACATGTGCTGTTTTGATGAAGCCATCCTGCACCATTTCTCAAATGAAGTGGCAGTCAATCCTCACATGTTTGGTTCTCTCATGGAATATTGGATTGGCAGCAAGGTCTTGAGCAGATTTATTATCACAATGCAATGTGATAGGAATAGGCACATGGATGTGGAGATCTGTAAGTAAGCCTTGCAACCAGACTATCTCACAAGCAGCAGAGGCCATACTTCTGTACTCACTCCCAGTGGAAGACCTGGATACCACATTTTGCTTCTTAGTTTTCCAGGAAACTAAGGATGAGCCAAGGAAAACACAATAGCCAGTTAAAGATCTTCTAGTGTCTCAACAGTTTCCCCAATCAACATCACTGTATGCACTTAATGTGAAGGAAGAAGAGGCTGGATATGACAAAGCCAAATTGAATGTGCCTTTCAAGTACCTTAGCAAGTACATAGCAAAATTCCAATGAGGGATCAAAGGGTTATGTAGGAACTGACTCAGTTGCTGAACTGTGTATGAAATGTCAGGTCTGGAGAGAGTGAGGTAAAGCAACCTGCCAATGATCTTTCTATAGGCTTCAGGATAAGAGAAAACCTCACCATCAGTGGATGATAATTTGGTACCATGTTGCATGGGAAAAGAAGCAACCTTGCAGCCCTCCATCTTAGCATCTTTTAAGATGTCTAAAATGTACTTTCTTTGGTTAAGAAGGATGCCAGCTGAAGCTCTAGAGATCTCCATTCCCAAAAATTAACATGTCATCAACATACACCAGGGCAATGGTGATGGACTGCCCTCTTTTCTTGACAAAAAGAGAATAGTCATGTTTAGATTGTGTGAACCCCAGCCTTACCAAGAACTTTGTGAGTTCATGCTTCCACTGTCTGCTAGCCTGCTTGAGGCCATACAAGGACCTATTTAGCTTGCATACCCGTCCTTTAGGTGCCTCATACCCAGGAGGAGGAACCATGAACACTTCCTCGTCTAGATACGCATGCAAGAAGACATTATTAACATTCAACTGGTGTAAAACCCAATTATTTGCAGCAGCTACAGCTAGGATCACCCTTACAGTAGATAACTTTGCCACAGGAGAAAGGGTGTGTTTGTAATCTTTGTCCTTAACTTGATTGTAGCCCTTTGCTACAAGCCTAGCCTTATACCTTTCTATCTGACCATCTGGCTTGTATTTGATTTTAAAAATCCATTTGGACCCAATGGTTTTCTTTCCCGGAGGAAGAGAAGTAAGTGTCCAAGTGTGATTTCTTTCAAGAACTAAAAGCTCAGCCTTCATAGCTATTTCCCAGTGTTCCACACCTTTAGATTGAGTATAAGAGTTGGGTTCAAAGGTCTCACACATACTCACAAAGGACTGGACATAAGCAGGAGAGAGATGAGCAAGATTCTGAACTGAGAATACAGCAAATGATTGAGATTCAGAAGCAGTGGATGATCTAGTTGGTAAGCCTGAACAAATGAAGTCTTGGAGCCTGGCTGGTGGTCTGATCATTCTTTTAGGAAGCTCAAAAGGAATACTCCCAACCACTGGATTGGAAGGAACTGAAATGATTGATGCAGGAGGACTGAGACTATCATGAGGAGACATGTTAGTAGATTCAACTGTCCTAGGTGAAGGAGAGTTGTGAGTGTCAGGAGATACATGACCACTATGAGTATGCATCTCAGTGGTAGGGGTATGCATCACATTGGTATCCTTAGGATCAGAATCAGAGGATAGCATGTGGCCTTGTGGAAAGAAGGAGCCTGAGATTGCTCCTTCCTTGAGCTTGAATGGAAAAACTGAATCCACAAATTTCACATGTCTGCTGGTGATTATGGTTCTCTTGTCCAGGTCAAACAGTTTATATGCTTTCTGACCTGGAGGATACCCCAAGAGAACACATCTTCTAGCCACACAGTTGAGTTTGTCTCGAGAATCATTGGGTTGGACTGCATAGCAAAGGCAACCCACTGTGTGAAGCTTTTCATATGAAGGAGGAGTATGAAATAACACCTCAAAAGGTGATTTCCAACCTAGAACAGAGGAAGGCATCTTGTTAATCAATTATATTGCACTGAGCACACAATCACCCCAAAATCTGATGGGTAAGCCAGCATGGATCCTGAGAGCTCTAGCGGTTTCAAGTAAGTGTCTATGTTTGCGCTCAACCCTCCCATTCTGTTCATGAACCCCTGGAGAGGATTTCTGATGTACAATACCATGTTCATCAAATAGCTCAACACACCTTTTTTGAGTGAACTCGGTACCCCAGTCAGTCCTTACACACTTAACTGAAGTCTCAAACTGATTTTCAACCATTTTGAGGAAACTGGTAATACACCTTAAGTCTTGCAGTTTGTCTTGAATCAGAAATACCCAAGTTGTTCTAGAGCAGTCATCTAAAACAGTGAGAAAATACTTGGCACCACATATGGTAAGAGTTTTATATGGACCCCATACATCCATATGAACAAGGTGAAAAGGAGCAGAAGCCAGAGACTCACTTCTGTCAAACTTTAACTTGTGCAATTTAACCATAGAGCAAGTGTCACAAGTAAAACTAGAATTGTCAACACCCTTACAAAATGATAAATGTTTCATCTTAGATAGAGACATATGACCAAGCCTTGCATGAAGCTTAGGAAGGTTAACAACATTATTACATATGAACCTATGATTATTCAAATCTTCAGATTTCTTCAAGGCATAAGTAGCCTGCAGTCTGTATAAACCATCCTCCTCCCATCCTTTAATCAAAATTCTTCTAGTTGTAGGGCCCTGTAAACAACAAGAAGTAGCATCAAAACTAAATACCATATTCTGATCCTTTAGCAGCTTAGAAACTGATAGCAAGTTGTGTCTGAACTGTGGGATATACAAGACCTTATGCAACACAATATCAGGCAACAACTGGATTGTGCCATGGTAAGTCACAGTGATTTGAGTACCATCAGGCAACCCCAAGGATATAGCACTTTTCAACAAACAAAGCTCAGAAAAAATGTTTTTATCAAAACCAATATGATCTGTGGCACCAGAGTCCATAATCCAAGCACAGTTATTAGCTTTATTAGCACCAATGAGATAAGAGACACTCAGAGTACCTGCAAAGTGAAAAATGGCCTGGTTCACTGAGCTTTCAGATTGATCAGCAACACTCTTGCCCTTCATCATCTTTACAACTTCATTGTAGATAGCATTGACCATAAGAGCATCCGGCCTCATCTCTTGAATAGGAAAATCCAATGGATTGTCCAACTGAGGAGATTCAAACAGTGCAGCAAACTTTCCAGTTTGCTTTCCTTTCTCTTCATCCTTTTGTCCTCTGAACCACTCAGGATAACCAACCAGTTTAAAGCAGTATTCCTTTGTATCACCTCTCTCCCCACAATGGTTGCACACACGGTCATGCTTAGCCTTTTTGTAGTCCCTCTTCGCTTGCTCAAACTTAGCCTGATCCATTTGCTCATATCTTTGCTGAGGCTGTCTAGTATTTCCAAATCTATTCACTGCATTAGCTTCAAATTCAGCTTGTTCATATCTCTGTTGTGCCAGTTTATTCACATTTAACACATTCACATCATTAGGCACCATTGAAGTCACTCCTTTAGACCTCTCTAACCGAGTGGCCATTTGAAACACCTTAAGCAATCCAGGCATTGGATCTTTGGATAAAACATTTCCTCGAAGAGGCTCATACACATCGTTAAGACCCATCATGAACTGCACGACTTTAGCTTTCTCTTCCCTTTCAATTATTTTCTTCAGCAATCCACGGCTGCATCCATTGATTCCTCCACATGTGCAATTAGGAATGGCATCCATCAACTGTAACTCGTCCCAGTGCTTCTTCAATTTTCCATAGTATGCTCCAACAGATAAGTTCTCTTGGCGAATATTGCCAAGATCACGACGAAGCTGATACACGAGAGGGTCGTTCAACTCACAGAACCTCTCCCTGATCTCATCCCACAATTCCTTTGCAGATTCCACGTACATCAGTGTTTCTGCTACATCACTTGTCATAGAATTCACCATCCAACACCTAACCATGTAGTCGGCTCTTTCCCACTTAACATAATCTTCTGTATCCATCGGAGGCTTCACAGAACTTCCGGTTATAAAGCCTAATTTTGCTTTTGCTCCTAGAGCCATCTTGACTCCACGACTCCATGATATGAAATTGGATCCATTAAAGAAAGTAGTGACTAACTGCATACCAGGGTGGTCGGAATTTGATAGGAATAGGGGATTGTAGTGAACTGAATTTGTACCTTGCGCGAAATCCCCAAATTGTACTCCGCCATTGAAACCACCAGGTAATCCTCTTCCAGCTCCACTAGCAGGTGGCGTAACACTTACAAAGTTGCCTCTTCCAGCTCCATTGACAATGTCTGCGTAACTTTGTCCAATTGGCGATCCTCTACCAGCCATGGCGATACCGAAAACGACGACTAAAGATCCACAAGTACAGAACAACTTCAACAAACACACCAGATCCATCGATTGCACCTAAATCGACAGACCTAATCACCGAATCGAAACAGGCTCTGATACCATTTAGAGAATTCAGATCTTGGGAGATTTTCTCCCTTTCACATTCACCATGGAAGCTTTTCCACAACTCAGATCTGAGTTTGTTACAACCATCAAAAAGTACATCTCTATGGCGCCAAATCTGTTACTTAAAACAGATCAAGTAGTTGCCTATGTCAAAAGACCAAAATGCCCTTCCAGCAACTATGTAACCTATATTCCCATATAATTATATATACCCTGCCGTTTTTTTTTTGTTTATTTTTATTTTTTTTACGGTGGGAAAAAATTAGGTGAATCTTACAAAAGTAAGGAACTGGATGATGTTACAAAGGTCTCTATAGGTAGGGAGGTTTGAAAACGTACAAATATTCCTAGACTTAGCTATAAAATCAGCTGTCGTGTTTGCTTCTCGGTAGCAGTGTCTGAATTCGATATTGTCAAAGCTTGAGCTAAGTTTTCTGATAAGTTCGATCCACTTCTCATAGAATTTCCCATCTAACGTACTTGCTATCATTGATTGCCTTAGTGACTTCCAAGCAATCTTCTTCCACTATGATTCTTCATAAACCTTTAGCTAGAGGTAAGTTTACACTTGCACAAAACACAACATCTTCTGTTTGGATAGCAGAGCTTGCTTCCATTTCAGATTGAAAGATATCAATCACAGAACTCTTATAGTCCCTAATAATCCCCCCACTTGACAGAATTTTCTATTCATTTACGTTAATTTTGTAGATAGCCCTAAATAGTTTGATCTATTTAGAATTACGTCTTCTTTTCATAGTCTGTGATGAGGATACACCATGCTGTTTTAACGTAGGTAGATTATAAATTTTATACCTAAATCATGCTTATGCTGAATGCCGACCTAATCATGTTCCCACTGACATTTATAGTTTAAAATGTTATCATTAGATCATTTTTTAACATTTAATGGTTTATTTTATTTTGATATTGACTTAAATGTCAAATTGATGGAGTATTTAGTCAAAAAAAAAAATGGTGGAGTGTTACAAATGGCATTTTTAACAACTAAATACTCATGTATTGAGAAAAAAACTGATGATATGGATTTGTCTACTCAATCTTGTAACTTTGTTTTTTTAGAACACAATTTTTGTAGCTCTTTTAAATTGAATTGATATCCAGACATGATCGAATTTCTCGTTAAAAGGACAATGATAACTACAATTTCTGAAACTATAAGAACCTTTTCCTCATTGAATTAGCATCAACCACTCCTTGAATATACATTTTTTTAAAAAGTAGGAATTTAAATTGGATTCCATAGAGTTTTTAAAAACCTCTATAGGTAAAGTTGAAAGAATCTATTCATCTGTTAATTTTAAAATCAACTGTTAAAAATCATCCATCTCATTTTCCTCAACCCTAATTTTTTTTTTATGAGAGGAATAAAAAACTCTATTGCGAGAGATCTCCTTAAACTTTACCAGATCCAAACCGCTTACAACTATATTTGTTTTTTTTAATGGTAAATATATTGATGGGATAGTGGGATAGATCATGTCATGACAATTAAACAACTATAGTTTCTAAAACCATGTCCAAGAGCTTCCCTAAAAAATTCTCCAAAATGGAGAATTATAGATAACATATTCTGAATTTTTTTGGGTCAAATTTCAACAGCTTCTCCATCATGGAGTTTACCCCAAAATATATAGAGTTTTTCTCCAAATTTAAGGAATGATCTCCATTTTTTCTCCTCATTTCCTATTTCAAAGAATGTAATGGGGAAGCTGTTGGATCAAAACCAGTCTTAGATTCCCTAAAAACTTGCTATGGAGAACTTGTTTCTTCAATAAAAATGGACACAGTCGCATATAGTCATGAAAAATATCAATGATTTTAGAGTCCGTAAGCACCAAAATTTAATTTTATACAGTTTGAAAAGTCGTAACAAGTTCGTAAGCCCCACTTTAAAACTCGTCTGCATTTGCCACTGTACGTGTAGAGGTATATGTCTGCATATTTCATACAATTTATATAGAATATATCATTCGTCGTGAATGCATCTCTTTGATAATTCTATTTTTATATTCGATAAGATGACAACTAAATATAATTAATATACTTTGCTTAATTGGGCCATTATTCGTTGCGATCTGATGTTTCTTAAGATTTCAGGTCACATGCAATTGTGGTCATATATGCTTTAATCCTTCCATTAACTAAATTTACGTCACTAGCTTTATTATCAACTGAGTATATGTTTAGCTAAGACTCAACCGAGGCCACCAAGATTCACCAAAACTGATCGAGTATATTCTAATCAGGTTGTATCGTGTCGAGTTTTTTTTTGTTACAAGGTTGAGATCTACACTCTTATGACATGAAAGTTTAAACCATTATATATTGTAATGACTTATTTCTTTCCCACTGAAATGAGACAATTCTAACCTGCCTCTCAAGCGCAACCCGATTGACACTTAAAGCATTTGACTCAAACAAGCTCTTATATTATGTGAGATTTTGAGAAACTTTCGATCGAATTGCATATAAAAATAGAAGTCATGTCGAGTCTTTATTTTATTCATCCAAAAGTTAAATACTGTAGTTACAATACAGAGAGGAGAAAAATGGACCCCAAAATGACAGAGCGACTTGAATAATAATAATAATAATGAGGGTAAATACAAGAGGTCTAAAAGAAAGAAGACAAAATGGGAGGAGCTGGCATCCAAATTCCAAACCCAGCCAATTGCAATTGTCGTTATTACAAGTATGTAAAAGGTGCTTATTTGGCCACGTTCTTAACGGCTACTGTTTTATCACAGTGCTTCACCAATCACCAATTAGCTAGCTAGGGAGTTGAGATTCTCATTCTCATGGCCTGGTGCATGGTATTCCCTTTTGAATTTGTTGTTGTTTGGGATAGGGATTGGGATCACATATTCGCATCACAAGCAAACCCGTGAGACTACTGATCAGTACTCTCATGAATATGCTTGAGACCGCCATCTCTCTCATTTCATTCATCATCCTTTTTACCGAGGAAGAAAAGTTGGTAGAGACGACGCATGGAATCACTGGGGAACTAAGTGGAAACCTCGGATTTGGACTCTGTCAACGAGCCATCAGGTTTCGATCACGTCACCAACCTCTCACACGTCGACAAATAAGAAAAAGTACCGTTCAATATACCGGGTCGCTAGAGTTGAAAGCCACACAACTACACCACCAAGCAACTCGGCAGCAAGCCAAAATCTACTTGTCCAATCAAAATTCTCTCTCTTTTTTTCCCTCCAACTTCTTTGGGTCCAAGAAAACACCTTGGGCCCAAAGCAAGAAATACGAGCTTTGAATTCATCCCACCGGGTCACCGTAGGGCTCAAGGAGAGCCCAGAGACCAAAGCAAAGTATTGGAGAATATTATATTTTGTAAATATATTATTTAGTTTCCTTTTTCTTATTTCAGCATTAGGGGTTGTAATTTATATATATTGTATCATCTTCATTCAATCAAGGCAGAGGAAAATTTCCATCAGATTGGTTTTTACATGGTATCAGAGCGAAACCCTAAAACTCATTTACCTACCTGACGCGTATTCCTCCGCACCGATTAACCCTAAATCAAACCTGTAATCTTCATTGATCGATTGATCTGAAGTTATGATGAATGACCATAATCTTTCCCAACCGAGGGCTCTTGCTCGTCAGCACCAAAAGGCTTTTACCAGGCATGAGAAGGTGGTGGCGGTGGCGCTGTCCACTGCGAAGAAACCAATCGAAGGTGTTGTCAATGCTATCGGCACCTCAACACCTTCATATACAACCTATGATCGAGAGGCCTTCAATCCAGCGATTACTAATTCTCAGTGGATCACCGTGATAGATATGCTCAAGCAATTCCATGCTAAGCACTCAAACGATCATTAAATGGGTAAGAAAATTAATCGATAGATTTTAGATACGGGTGCATCGTATCATATGACTGGTAGAAAGGAGTTGCTTACTGATTTGCGTGATGTTCAACCTACTCACGTATTATTGCCGGATCATACTATATCTACTGATGTTCAATCTGGAAGTGTGCGTCTGGGAGATAATTTGGTTATTCCAAATGTCTTATATGTTTCTGCTTTTCATTGCAATTTGATATCATTTCTGACCCTGATCAGAGAATAGATCTGTTTAGTGACAATGACAGATGAACTTTGTGTTCTTCAAGACCGCACTTCAAGGGCAGTGATTGGAGTCGGGGAAGGCCGAGAAGGGGTCTTGTGGTTGATTGGTGAATGCGTCTCACCGACAATTGGAATAGTTGCCTTTGTTTCCTCATCTGAACTTTGGCACAAGCGGATGGGTCATCCGTCCTATCAAGTATTATCTGCATTCCCTGGCGTTCAATCTGATAGAAAGCGTTCGAGTGAACCTTGTTCTGTTTGTTTTGAAGCAAAGAAAACTCGTGCGAGTTTTCCTGATTCTGTTACTAAAGCCGCTGCTTTATTTGAGTTAGGGCTCGCTGATGTTTGGGGACCCTTGGTGCTCGATTTTTCTTGACCTTGGTGGATGATTTCTCTAGATCTATTTGGGTCTTCTTGATTGGCTCTAAGACTGACGTTGTGAAATGTGTTAAGAATTTCCTTATGCTTGTCAAGACTCAATTTGACAGGACTGTGAAACGCTTTCGGGCTGACAATGGCACTGAATTTTTGCCTCTACGATAATTCTTTGACAACTTTGGTGTTTTATTTGAGACTTCTTGTGTTGATACTCCCCAACAGAATGGGCGAGTAGAACGTAAGCACCGTCATTTGCTTAATGTTGCTCGTGCTCTTATGTTTCAAGCATTTATTCCGATTGTTTATTGGGGAGAATGTGTTCTAACTGCAACTTACTTGATCAATCGTACACCATCTAGCCTTCTTCAAGGAAAGACTCCATATTTTATGTTATATCAGCAGGAACCTATACTCTCTCATGTCAAGGTTTTTGGTTGCCTTTGTTTTGTGTCTGTGGTCCCTAAGAGCAATGACAAATTTGACGCTAAGGGAAAACGTTGTGTTTTTCTAGGCTATCCATATGGGAAAAAGGAATGGCGTGTACTTGATGTTGAAACAGGCAGGATTTTTGTTTCTCGTGATGTTGTGTTCTTTAAAGAACAATTCCCTTTTTCTGAACCACCATCAAAAGTTGATATCTCTATTGAGTCTCAAGAGACTCATCCTGCGATTTTTGATGCTGATCTTGAAACTACTCCTATGTTGTCCCAAGAGGCTCTTGCAGAAGGTGGACCATTTATGTCTGACTCGGTTGTGTTACCTTCTGTCGATTTGCCCGTAGCTGATCCAGTGGTTCGTCGTAGTTCTCGAGAACGTGTTCCAAATGTTCGCCTTCATGATTATGTGTGCAATACAGTTCATTCTCCAAGCGCCTCCTCAGGTACTCCTTACCCAATATCTAGCTATGTTGTTGTTGGCAATTTTTCTCCCTGTCATATCCAGTTCCTCGCAGTTGTTACTTCTATTGCCGAACCCAACTCTTACTCTGAGGCCGTTAAAGATGAGAAATGGAGAAGTGCTATGAAATATGAACTTGATGCTTTAGAACGAAATGGCACTTGGGAGCTGACTTCTCTCCCTCTTGACAAGAAACCCATTGGTTGCAAATGGGTTTTCCGGATCAAGTTAAAATCTGATGGGACTGTAGAGCGTTACAAGGCCAGGCTCGTTGCTCTTGGAAACAAACAAGTCGAAGGCATTGATTATACTGAAACTTTTGCTCCAGTTGCAAAGATGGCATCCATACGTTTGTTTCTCTCTGTTGCCGCCATCAAGGGATGACATCTTCATCAGATGGATGTTCAAAATGCCTTTCTGCACGGTGATCTAGATGAGGAGGTGTATATGCGCCTTCCCCCTGGTTTTTCTACCTCAGGTGATTGTGTATGTCGCCTACGAATGTCTCTGTATGGACTTCGTCAGGCTCCCAGAAATTGGTTTGCCAAGGTACTTCATGTCCTGGTATATGTGGATGACTTGATCATTGGTGGGAACGACTATGAGAAGATCGAAAAATTCAAGAAGTATTTGCACACATGTTTTCATATGAAAGACTTGGGCCTTCTGAAATACTTCTTAGGCATTGAAATTGCACACGGCACTAATGGTCTCTTTCTTAGTCAACGTAAGTATTCTCTTAAGATATTCTCTGAAGCAGGTTTATTAGGTGCTAAACCTGTTGAGTTTCCACTGCCTCAAAATCATGATCTCGCCTTGTCTACATGCCCGACCTTCTCTGATCCAGAACAGTATCGTCGGCTGGTTGGCCGACTGATCTATTTGACTATTACTCGTCCTGAGCTCAGTTATGCTGTTCACATTCTTTCTCAGTTTATGCAAGCCCCTACAGAGGATCACTGGCAGTCTGCCTTACGAGTTCTTTGCTACATAAAGGGTCATCCAGGTCAAGGCCTTGTTTTATCTAGGGGAAGTTCTCTGCAACTTCGTTCCTACTGCGATTTTGATTGGGCTTCTTGTCCTATCACTCGTCTCTCTTTGACAGGTCATTATGTTTTTCTTGGAGATTCACCTATCTCTTGGAAAACAAAGAAGCAACCAACTGTCTCTCGTTCGTCTGCGGAGGCAGAATATCGCTCCATGGCTGCTGCTTGTTGTGAGCTTCTTTGGCTCAATTCGTTTCTTCACTCCCTTGGATATCTTCATCGATCTCCCATGCAACTCTATTGTGACAGTCAAGCGGCCTTACATATTTCTGCAAATCCAGTCTTCCATGAACGAACAAAGCACATTGAGGTAGATTGTCACTTCATTCGAGATCTTCTCACTTCTGGTGCTATTGCTGCCTCTCATATCCGCACAAAGGACCAACCAGCTAATATCTTGACCAAAGCCCTTGGTTGTCAGCAGTTCTCTCATCTCCTTCGCAAGTTGGGCATTCGTGATTTGCATGCTCCAACTTGAGGGGGAGTATTGGAGAATATTATATTTTGTAAATATATTATTTAGTTTCCTTTTTCCTATTTCAGCATTAGGGGTTGTAATTTATTATATATTGTATCATCTTCATTCAATCAAGGCAGAGGAAAATTTCCATCAGCGCCACCGACCATCGCCCTGGGAAGGAGGTCCAGACCGAGAGGGGAGACAGAGCGGGACGCCGGCGTGTGGGCAAAGCGGCGCCAAGCCCCGGGCGGGGAAAAGAAACCGCGACCAGGACGCTGACAGGAGGCCAAGATGCCAGAGATTCAGGCCGGACAGACCGCGACAAGAGGCCACTGAAGCAGACTGGAAGGACCACGACTAGAGAAGCTTGAATTGGGAGCGAGAAGCCGAGGAAGCAGGCCGAACGGATCTCGCTCGGAGGCAGAAACTTGAATCGAAAGCCAAGGAAGAGCCAAACCCCAAAAAGGAAGACTGAAGCCAACGGAATCAGAGCTAGGAACCCATCGGAGGCCATGGAAGCAAGCCAATTCAGGAAGGAGGAACGAATCGAGGATAAGGATGCGAGATAAGGGTTAGATTTGGGGTTTTTTCGACGCGTGAATCACGTATTTCTCGGCTCCCGGAGGAGGGGTGGACTGTTTATTAATCTATCACATAGATTTGGATTCGAGAAATAGATGTTGGAGAGGATGCTTGGCCATGGATTGATTTGGAAGAAGGATTTAGTCAAACAGAGTTTCTCTCCTTAGAGAGAAACTCTTGATAAAGTTGTTAGATGAGTTAAAGAGTTTAGTTCGTGTTTTTCTCTTTCGGTTTTTATAAAATTTATATAAAAAAATTATCTTTTAATTCTAATAGAATTTTTATTTTACAATTTATGCATTTATTATGTACTCTAAATATTTTATATTTAAATATATTTAATTATACACTATGAATATTTTTTATTTAAAATAAAATTTGCATCAAGATTAGTAAATAATCACTAATGTTTATAATTTTTTTCTTGTTGCAAATATAAGGAAAAACTATTCTTTCTTCATCAATTATACTTTACTCTTTTTTTTCTTCATATATAGGAGCGGTTGAAATAATAATAATAGCTACATTTCCTTCAAATTCTATATTTATTTTCTAGAATAAAGTTTCGGTTGAAAATGCTATGGGGCTTGTTAGATTTACCCCGCAAATCTTCCTCCCCTAGGCGCAGGTTCAAAGCAACATGGTTGATTTTTTTAATCAATTATGTTTTTAATCATCTTTAGCGGGGAGAATTAGTGCGCGATTTGCGGTGTATTGAACGTGGTGATTTGCGGTGTAACCTGGTACCACATTGCTTTAAACGTGGTGATTTGCGGTGTATTTAGTTTCCGCGAAATGCTATTAACTATTTAAGTAATTAACTCAATGTGCTTGTAGTGGTCCAGGCCGGGTTTAGTCTTCTCAATGCGTTTTTTTCTATTTGTTTCGTATGTGGTAGTTGTATTTGTTTGTGATGGTGTTTCTATCTATCGGTTTTACCGACCTCTCGAGAATAATACTTGTTTGATCTCAAATTTTTCCTTTATAAAAAAAGTAATTAACTCTCTCAAGGGTTCAAAAGGGTAGAGGAAGTACTAGAGGTAGGTTGACATTATTTGTCCCTATGCACTTAAAATCACCCGAAAAAAATCATCAAAAACAAGGTTTAGGATTGAAACTTTGCAATACCAATCATCTACAACACTCCCTATATATATTTAACATGTTTATAAATTTTCGCATTTATTTAATCTTAAAAAACTATAAAAATTATATATATATATATATATATATATATATATATATATATATATATATATATATATATATATATATATATATATATATTCTAAATATCTATTTTTATATGTTTATAAATTTTATTTTTGAAAAATCATGTTTTGATTCATTTTATAAAATAAAACCTTTCTAATTTTTAAAAATTTCGAAAACATGATTTTTCAAAATAAAAACATATTAAAATGGAGGTTTAGAATATCTATATAATTCTTATAATTTTTTTGTAAGATTAAATAAATATAAAAATAATTTAGTGATGTAGGGAGCCTTCTAGATAATTTGGATTGGAAACTTTGGAGTGGATTTCCATCATGTGTGCAATTTGTATGTCCAAAGTTGAAATCTCAAGTCTTAATCCATCCACATAGCCCAATTCAACCACCATAAGTGGACCTTAATTGTGGTTCGTACGTACGATTTGTTTTTTCCTGCCTTTGGATGCATTCCTTTGTATGCTTGCCCTTTAATTCAAACCATACATTATGGATTCGAACTCGAACCTAAACAAGGTGCATATGAATAGTGGTGGACCCACGAGTAGAACCATTGTGCCCCTTTACTTCTTATCGACAACTTCGCTTTGAGATATAATCAGATTTCATAGCAAAAAGTTATGAACATTCTAGATATCTATGCATAATTCGATCTCATCACACCTATCTTGATTCTCTTAAAATCGTCGAGCAGGATTTAGGCTTTATACATTTTAAAGACAACTGCATGAAGATGAATGGACTCAACTCACTCAAGCTCGAACACGAACGAAAACACATTTACGTATGATCATAGAGTGTTAAGTTAACAAATGGATCAAGAATGAGAGGATGGTCATGAATGCACTTAATGATACCTCGTCGATTCTTCATGACGGATGTGTAATGAGGAAGGAAGTAGCATGATCCGGCAGAATCGTCCAAGCTGCGTTTACGTGTCTCGCTTCGGTCAGTGGAGCTCCAACTACATGCTCTTCCTTACCAAGTTGTAAGTATCAAGCATGCTCTTCCTTACCAAGTTGTAAGTATCCCAATGATCAGGGCGAATAGGTTACTTCTCCACCTTGTAGCAAATGACATCCATAGGTAAAATCACATCATCAGATAGGATCATCGTTCCTTCCAACTTGTAGTCTGGGCCAAAGCGTATCATACGTACGACGCCAATAGTTGATGATATCAACCGTAGGGCGTATGAGTAGCATAAGCCGATGAGTGTCCATTCGAAGGGCAGTCTCCAAATCCTCCCACTTTCTCAATTCCATATCGCAAAACCTCTTATAAGGATGAATTCACTTTGTAGAATTTGAAAGATAGACTTGCGGTTCCATATTGCGTGATTGAATTACGAGGTGAGTCGGGAAAAAGTTGATCGAGTTGTAGTATGGCCTTGGGCTAAGAGGACAACTTCTCCCCCAATGGTTGCACTCTCTTCAGGCAGGATTGAAGGTATCTAAAAAATGAATTAAACGAGTGTCAATACCCAAGTTGACATAACTTAAGGTAGGAACACTAACGACTCTAAGATTACAGGTTATGTACTTGAGGGTTAGAATATTTTAAAATTTAAACACTTAAATCACTGTGATATAAAATGAGCATATTTTTAAATTCTAAACACCTTTATCATTATTTATGAAATACATTTATTATTATTATTTATTAATATCTTTATTATAAAGTTTAAAACACCTTTAATACTGATTTTATAAAATACAATTTTAAAAAAAATCATTTAAATACTCGTGATAAAAAAATATTTATACATTCAAATCAGTCTTGGAAAAAAAAATAGACCAATTTAAATTATTGTGATAAAACTATATTTATACATTTAAATTAGGTTTAGAACAACCTCTCTTTTTTTATATATAAAATAAACCTTTTTAAATACATTTTAAAGTACATTTAAAATTTAAAATCCTTTTAAAGCTATAAAACAATAATGAAATAGTAGCAGGGGAAATAATGTGTAAATAGTTGCAGCGGAATGAAATAGATTCAATTACATTAATTCAAAAAGGTTATACCTTAACATCAAAACACAAAACAATTGAAAAACGATAGAATTCTTTATTCTTCAGCGCCTCAAGACCGTTTACCTAAACCTGCGGATTAGTGGTTGGGGACTGGGGTGTAGTATGCAAACCAGGGACCCCGACTGCCAAAGGAGAAAAATAGGACGGTTAATTTTTTTACGACTAGCAAATGACAGAAAGTAAAATGTTTAAAACTCCGTCTACCACCCATTGACCATAAAAAGATATTGGTGATTGTAGACTAAAAATAAAAATAGAGATTTCCTTATGTGGATACAAGACTCATGTGACTGTAATAAAATAAACGGACGATCCATAAGGACCAAGTGTTTGAATGAGATGTGGGTCCGAAGACCCTAGGAATCATATTCCGAGTACAGAAAGAATATGATATTATGTCGCTGAATATTGTTCACCTATTAGTAACAATAATTTACACTACCGTAATAATACAATTATAAATAACGTTATTATTTACTTAAAGGACACGTGATACCGATCTCAGTCGCATAGAACGGGCCAATGACCTACAACCCGTAAGTAGATGTACCCATTCGAGAGATTTGCAATTTCGAAGGGGAGTCTCATGAGACGTAATTTATAGAGCAAGGTATAACTCAACATTGACCTGACTTTACCATTTTTAATTATTTAAGAGACAACTCAATAATAACAATAATAATAACAACAATAATACACAATAAATAACATACTTCATGATCATTATTAATCCTCAATTCCATTAAAGGTGACCACAAAAAGGCAAGTTGTACATTTTAAAAACTATAAAGTGCACGAAATAATATAATTGACAAGTATGGATATCAAAGACAAATAATATACCATACTAAACTAGCATGAAGGAAACAAAATTGAACAAATCATGTTTTTTAGGAAGTTCGGGCATTTAATGCAATTTCCTCAAATAATGAGATTAAGTTATAATTATCGAAGTTTTCATACTAACTGAGATAAATGAATTGATAAATAGCAACAAACAAAGCTAACTTGCATATTTATAACAATGGCATAACATGGAATTTATAAAAGACACAAAATGCAAATATTGCGAAAAAGACACGAAGTTTACAAAAATGTACTGATTGAACCAAACCACTTGTCTTAACTCGACGAAATGGTTCAACGAGGTTGGGGATAATAATTTGATATGTTACCTGAGATTTTACAGATTTTTACAAGGGTATTAGTAACTTTTCATAAATTACGAAAACAACCTCGTAATTTTTAATAAGTAAAAACTTACCCTTGATTTCTTCCGAAAGAAACTCAAATCTGTAATCAAGAAATCTCATTCTCAGGAGCCTAAATGAATTCCAACTGATTCAAAACGACATACAGATTAGTGTAAGGTCGACTACTCAATCAAAACTCGAGAAAACGCGAGAAACGGAGCGGATCTTACCCAAACGAGACTAAAAAACATCCAAGTTTCGAGTCTATCATCTCTTGCTATGGTATAAATCTGAAAAGAAATGATTTATAAGAATTAACATACAGGCCATGGGTCGAAAGAGAGAGGACGACTAGGAGAGCATTAGGATGAGCATGAGATGTCTATGCGAAGGCTGCAGTGTGATCTTCATATTTACAAAATCAAATTCCATGATTGTAGGATTGTGTGCTTACAAATAAGGCAAGAAATCACCTTGACGTGAGGAGATTAATTTGAAATGGAAAGTCAAGTGCACGGGGAGGAAGATAACCGGTTGGGCGGGCTCTTTGAGCTGCGCCGAAGCCCGAAGGTTTTTGGACCGGATCTTTCTAATGACCCGTTTCCTTTGGTTGAAAATTAACAGGTAAGTATTTTAACTAGTTGTCCATTAATTTAAGTTATTTAACCATAATAATATTTAAATTTTGATAATTTTTTTTGTCTAACTTATTTAATTAAATTCATTCATTTTATTTTTCTTAGAATCATATAATTATTCTAAAGTTTTATAATATATATTTTATGTAAACTAATACAAGTCATGTGAAAGTTAATTCTCTGTATATTAAATTATGTGAAAATAAATTGAGTTTAACTAGTATTACTTTCACATAATTTAATATACAAAGAATTTTTATTTATTTTCATTAAAACTAAAATACCAAAAAAAAAAAAACTTTGAGGTATTTCAGCGAAAACGGTAAGGTATCTGACTTATCTGGTCAACGAAACGGTCAAAGTTTCTGACCTCTTATAAAAGTTTATGATGCGTTTCTCCAGAGTTTCGGAGTTTCTTCATATCTAGAAACGTGAAACCGCTATAAAATAGAGTTTTAGGGTATCTATATAAACTTGTTAAATTTAATCTCAGATGGTATGTTATCATTTTAGTTTGGATGAAGATATATTAAACTTACCGTTACAAATTTTGAACCATTCTAAATCTTTTATCTTATACAACAAGAAGTACCCACATCTAGGCATGTTTATACAAACTAGTCTGTCATTTGAGCTTTCATATATTAAAAAAAAAAAGTCATTTGAGCTTGGTTGAAAATCTTAATTAAACATGTTAATATAAATTTTAAACCCTAGCATCAATCTAATTGGTGCATCACAATTCACAAAGTAGCTAGATTTGGCATGTCCAAGAAGGCAAGATGCCATTCAAGTACACACCTGACCAACCTCTTCAGTCTGTGCCTACTGGGGTTTTTTAAATGGTGTGCTCAAAGAGTATTGCTTATGATGAACAACCTCTCGTAGCCCCTGAGAATTTGTACACACCAATCCGATCATTCGAAACATGTCCGAGAAATTACTCATATCAACATGTGTGCAATCTAGCTAGCTTCTAGGATCGATGTAGTTACGCTAAGCTAAATATGTCACGATGTCGGCCTTCATCTCAGGGGCTGCGAACCGAATGAAAGCGCCCTTGTTTCCCCACTGCAAAAGGCGAAAAAAACAACAACAAGAAAAAAAGCACATAAGCTGATTGATATATAAATACAGAACAACCAAATTTTACCATGCCACAGTAATTGGAAGCTGAAAATAAAGTGATGAGTTTGCCTTCATGCTCAACTTCATAGCCCTCACTTCTAACTTCGTGAGATCGTACGATCAAATCTGACAACGCGATTTCAAAGGTTATAACGTCCACACAAGGATTTTCATCTTTTAGTAATTTTTTTATTTAAAATGAGTGTTATGATGAAAGAATGATACCTAAATTGTTGTCTCGTAGAAACCTCTTTGTCACATACACACCAAAAGTATACCCTACTCCACGCATTTTGTTGACGCTCCCTGGAGGGGATCCGGGTCCTGCTGGATCGTTCCATAAGAGTTCGGTCATCCATCCTATCATGAATATAAGCAAAAGCCTAGTAAGTGTACAATAAAATACAATTGCAACAAAAGAAACAAATCTTACAAGTCAGATTTCGTAATATCAGACAATGTTACTCCTTCATCGACTGAAATGCCTCCATGGACAACAAAGATCTTCTGGTTATATAACATGAGCTAGTGGAAGGCATTGGAAAACTTCATCGAATTGTTGAATGAATTCTTCGCCCAACTTGTCCCTGACCTCGGTGTGGAATCCATATCCCTTGTTCATGTACTGGGACTCATGATTCCCTCTGTTCAAATATATAGCTGAATTGTTGGAAAGTAGTGTGTCAAGCCTAAATCAGACACTCAAAACAGCTAGGTTTGAGGTGTTCAAGATCAGTAAAGAAGATGCTGCAGAAGCTCGCAAATAATGCGACTGGTATTGCTATCCCTTTCAGCAGAGTCAAAAGCATTCATCATTTCATCACATCTGAATGGAAGGCGATGACACCTAAGCACTTTCAAAAGGACAATGGTGTTTTTATGTTTTCAAGTTTCAATCCGAGGAGGACCGGAGCTGCGTTATGGCTAATGGTCCATGGGAAAAGTGTTAAGAGCTGATTTGTTGTTGAACTATTAGACAGCTTAATATCCCCAAAAATCCTTTTGGGAGACCTAAACTGTATGATGGAGATTAGTGAATACTCAGGTCAGAGGCTAACTTGGAGCAAAAATAAGGAATTCAGAACCAAAAAACAAAAGAAAACAAAACAATTGAGCAATCACTTTATGAGGAGGATCAGCCAGGTGGGGATGGATGATTTACCAGATGGACACAAGCACTTGAATGAGAACAAAGTGAAGATGACTTCCACGGAAAACAGTCCGCGGTCCACAAAGTCGCCATTAAAAATGTAAGGATTGTTTTCAGAAGGAAGCCCATTGAGCTCAAATATGTGAAGAAGATCATTAAACTGCAACATACAACACACAGAAAGCGAAGGAACAATCAATTGGTATGAACATTGAACTCAGCAAACTTAGAATCCACCAAGCTAGGTTGATTGAGATGAAAGAAGTTAGGATTACCTGGCCATGTAAATCACCACAAACAGTTAAATGTTTTCCATCAGGGACGGTAACGTCAACTAGAGAGGGCATGGGGCGAAACAAATCTCTTGCTTGCTTGACTATCTCGTATGCAAATCTAAAAAAAAAACAGATTCAGACCTGAGCTTAATTGGTGAGATTTTGATAGTAGATGCGTTGAGAGGGGTCCTGAATTCGATCAAACAGTAGTTACTTTTTGTCCAAAAGCTTTTGATTTTGGAAGTCCGCAATCATTTCCTTGATGAAACCTAAGGTGATAGAGCACATCTGAGAAAAAAGATAAAAATGAGGATCCAAAATCCAAAGTTTGGGAAAACATCAGAAAATGTAAAATCTGATTTTTCTGGTATGAAGTCAGAACCTGAGAAGGTATGGTTGGATTCATTCATGGCCATGGCAAGACATGGTGGGCCTCTCCGACTCCTCGTACTCGTAGTACGGGTGTTCAATAAATCCTCCTGATTCAGATTCAGAAGAAGGCAACTTGTTAAAAAACAATCAATCAATCGTATGAGATAAAATTTATGAACCCTAGAATCGAAATTCTCCCAAAAAAGAAGTCCAGATTAGGAAGGATTAGGAGTAATTGAAGAAGAAAGATAGGCGGACCTTGAGAGAAAGAGAAACCAGTGACGTGGCGGGGCAGCGGCGGAAGGAGACTGCACTGATCATCGAGGGACGACGCCATGAAGGGGAGGGTGAGAGAGGCCGGGGCAGCCAATGCCATACGAGTTGAGCGGGCGAGAGCCATGTTTGCCTGAGAGAGGAGGGGATGGAACCGCCCAACGGCAGAACCGTTTTGAAGGAACCAAAGATCACAATTCACATGAGACGACAACAATAGAATTTGCGAAAACATTTTTAAAAACGCAATACCCAATTACTTTATTTATTATTTAAAGTTCAAAATCTCTGTCTGGGAGTGGGAGGTTCACCGTGTAACCGATTCCTATTGGTCAACCAATGATTAATTTATCTAATTTAAATTACTAAAATTATTTCAGAAGATCTTAATTAAAATATAATTTTTATTTCCTAAATTAAAGATTTTATCTTTATTCCTTTTCAATGAGCACATTAGGTCAATCAAATTCATATGTATAATTTCAATTCACCGCCTTTAGCACATCTCAACCAACACTCGGGTTGCACATCTTTGTATGTTCAATTAAAACATCAAATCCCAACATCTCCGATGAGGTACATGCTTTCTTCTCCGTCTTCGAATCAAATTTGTAGCCTGAATTGTTTAATTAATGTATTCATCATTGTCGAGCCTGATCGTGGTCGGACCTTAATTTGTTTTCTGTCTGGGCGTCCATTAGAATCAAGAAGAGGAAGGAGAAGGATATAGCTTATGCGGCTCGAGGAAGCTAGGTATTGAGACATCTTGTTGAACTGGAGAGAATAAGTGATAGATTACATAGGTCTTATTATTGTATAGTGAGCCAAAAGCCCATTAAGGCCCAATACCTTTGTAACCTATATATATGTTATATCAATGAATGGAAACCCTAAGGAGGACATTACAATCAATCTCATGATCTTACATGGTATCACAGCCTAAGATCCAAAGACCCTAAATTTCTTTTTCTCTAACCCTAGCCTTAGCCGCCTCCTCTTTCTCTCTCCTCGCCGCCACCTCTCTCTCTCCTCGCCCCCACTCAACCCGCCACCTCCTTCTCTCTCCTCGCCGCTCCTCGCCGCCGCCCTCCCGCCGTCGGCCTCCCCGTCCCCTTGCCGTCGCACCATCTCTCCCCTCTTTCTCTATTCTTCCCGCCACCATGTCTGTCGAAACCACCGCCACCAAATCACCCTTTCATTCCGCCCTAACCATCTCCAACATCAAAAATTGCATCCCTATCATTCTTGATCATGAATCCAGTACCTACACCATGTGGTCGCACCTCTTCACGACTCATGTTAAGGCTCATAAAGTCCTCCACCACATTGACTCCTCCGCCAAACGCCCTGAAAGCGAAGACGACGATCTCTTCGCTCAACTTGACACCATTGTCCTTCAATGGATCTTCAATACCATCTCAAAAGATCTATTGACCACCATCCTCGACCCCAAAGACTCCGCCTTGAATGCTTGGAAGAAACTTCAGGATATCTTTCAAGACAACAAGTCCACCCGTGCTGTCTATCTTGAGCACGAATTCTCAAGTTGCAAACTTTCTTCTTTCCCGTCGATATCTGCTTACTGTCAGCACATCAAGACCTTGGCTGATCAGCTCGACGTCGTTGACTCCAAACCCAGCGCCACACGCCTCGTCCTCCAGGTACTCTCGGGCCTCCCTTCTGAATACAATGCTGCTGCTACTCATATACAGCAGACGGAACCTCTCCCTACGTTCGAAAAGACCCGGTCCCAACTGATCCTGGAGGAGACTCGCCTTCACCGTCAGACAACCGACGCCGCCAAAGACAAGACGGCGTTGGTCTCATCCAGTGACATCATCGAGCAACTTGCCCTACAGCCTGGCCGCAGCAACGATCAGCAGGGACCAAGAGGCGGCGGCCGCAGCGGCGGCCGCAGCAATGGCCGGCCGCAGCACTACGATCCCCGCAACCCCTCTTGGTACCCCAACCCTGGCTACCCTCCTTGGATGCCCTATAGCTACCCCGGTGCATCGTTTCGTGGACCTGCCCCATATCCCAACCGTCAGCAGGGCTTGTTGGGTCCTGCTCCCCGTCCGTCGTCCGATCAGGCATACCCGACTGATGTGCACAACGCCTTCTCTTCCATGCAACTGACACCCCCTGACGGCGCTTGGTACATGGACACTGGCGCTACCTCTCATATGACGAACTCCTCAGGTACTCTCTCATCTCTTTCTTTTAAGGGTCCTGCTCATTCTATTATCGTCGGCAACGGTGGTCGCCTTGCTACTTCGGGCATTGGCCACACCACACTACCAACCCCTACCAACCCTTTGCACCTCAACAATGTCCTTGTTGCCCCCAAACTTGTCAAAAACCTTATCTCTGTCCGTCGGTTCACCACTGACAACAATGTTTCTCTTGTGTTTGATCTGTTTGGTTTCTCTGTGAAGGATCTTACTACGGGGGTTACTCGTCTGAGATGTAATAGCACCGGGGAGCTCTATCCTGTGTCGTCACCATCACCATCCAGCCCGTCAAGTCCAGTCGCCCTCTCGGCATCATCATCCAGTCTTTGGCATGCACGCCTTGGTCATCCCAGTCCTGCAGTTTTAGATTTACTTCGTTCTAAGAGTCTTGTCCAATGTAATAAAGAGCTTCGCTCTAGTTTATGTTCGTCTTGTCAGTTAGGCAAACATGCCAGACTTCCCTTTCAGCGATCTTTAAACACTACATTTGCACCTTTTGATATCATTCATAGTGATATTTGGACATCTCCTGTGCCTAGCAAGGAGGGTCATAAGTATTACCTTTTGTTTCTGGATGATTATACACATTTCTTATGGGTTTTCCCTTTGCACTTTAAATCTCAAGTGTTTCCTATCTTTGCCAAATTCCACGCTTACATCAAAACACAGTTTCACACCTCTGTCAAGTGTTTCCAATGCGACAATGGCCGCGAATTTGACAACAAAGATTTTCACACTTTCTTTAATACCAATGGGATATCCTATCGCTTGTCCTGCCCCTACACCTCTCAACAAAATAGCAAAGCCGAACGAATCATCCGAACCATCACCAATATGATGCGCACTCTTCTTTTCCACGCATCCATTCCCCTCCTTTATTGGCCTTACACCTTGGCCACCACATGCTACCTCCTCAACATTCTCCCTTCCACCACCCTCAACCATCGCTCACCGTTTCAGGCACTGTATTACACTTTGCCCATATATGATCACCTTCGTACATTTGGTTGCCTGTGCTTCCCCAATTAGGCATCCACCGCCCCCCACAAGCTTTACCCTCGCTCTACCCCTTGTGTCTTTCTTGGCTACCCGTCTGATCATCGCGGTTACATTTGCCTCGATATCAAGACTCACAGGATCATTCTCTCTCGTCATGTCACCTTTGATGAGTCGCGATTTCCCTTCGCATCTCCCACACCTCCTGTGTCGTCGACAGAGTCTGAGTCACCATTCCCTCACTTCATTCTTCCCCAGAGCTCTCCCGGTGCTCCTGCGTCTCCCCCTCCCCCACCTCCCCCGCCACCATCTACCAACAGACCACACACCCGCAGCGTCTCCGGTGTCTTCAGACCCCGTCAGATCATCTCCATGACCACCGACCATCACCCCGCTATCCACCTTCCTTCACCTCGACAATCACCCACGCCTCACCTACATGCGGCGGCCGCGGCATCGAATGCGGCGCCCGCCGCAACCCCATTTGCGGCGCCCGCAGCCACAAACTCGTCCCTGGCGGCGCCCGCCGCCTCTGCACCCGCCGCTTCCCCCTCCCCGCACCTTGCGCCTCTTGCCCCCGTCCTTCCCGACTCCCAGACCTCCCTCTCCCCCATCCCCACCTCCCACAAAACAGCCCTCCTCGACCCGAATTAGCAGGCGGCTATGCTCGACGAATACAGGGCCTTTACAAAGAATGGTACTTGGGTTCTTGTCCCTCGCCCTCCCGCGGCGAACGTCGTTCGCTGTATGTGGCTCTTCCGTCACAAGTTCCGCTCTGATGGGACGTTGGAGCGTTATAAAGCCCGTCTTGTCGTCAACGGTCGATCCCAGCAGGTAGGTATTGATTGTGATGAGACCTTCAGCCCCGTGGTCAAGCCTGCCACTATCCGAGTGGTATTGAGCTTAGCTCTGTCGCGCAAATGGGCCATTCATCAGCTGGATGTCAAGAACGCTTTTCTGCATGGTCACCTGAATGAGACAGTCTACATGTTTCAGCCGCCGGGATTTACTGATGCCGATCGTCCAAAGCACGTCTGTCTCCTGAAGCGCTCTCTGTATGGTCTGAAACAGGCTCCGCGAGCTTGGTTCCAGCGCTTTGCTTCTCATCTGCTCCGCTTGGGTTTCATTGGCAGCCGCTCGGATTCGTCCCTGTTCATCTATCGCAGAGGCTTCGACATGGCATTTCTGTTACTGTATGTTGACGACATCATTCTCACCGCCTCTTCTGATGCGCTTCGGACGTCGATTATTTCACAGCTAAGTGCTGAATTCGCTATGTCAGATTTGGGTCAGTTGTCTTACTTCTTGGGAGTTGCTGTTCAGCGGCATTCGTCTGGCCTATTCCTCTCACAGAGTAAGTATGCTGCTGAAATTGTTGCTCGGGCTAAGATGAGTAACTGCAATCCGGTCGCCACCCCTGTCGATACATCCAACAAGCTCAGCGCTCACTCTGGTCCTTTGGTTGATGATCCGACTTTGTACCGGAGCCTTGCTGGTGCTCTTCAGTATCTCACCTTCACCAGACCTGATATCAGTTACGCCGTTCAGCAGATCTGCTTGTTCATGCATGCACCCAGGGAACCCCACTTTCATGCCTTAAAGCGGATCATTCGGTACATCAGCGGCACACTCGAGCTCGGCACCACGATCACTCCTTCCTCTAAGCTTGACCTTGTTGCTTACACTGATGCGGATTGGGGTGGTTGTCCTGACACGCGTCGCTCCACGTCTGGTTACTGTGTCTTCCTCAACGACACCCTTGTGTCGTGGTCGGCCAAGCGCCAGTTTGTCGTGTCTCGCTCCAGCGCTGAGGCCGAATACAGGGGCGTTGCCAACGTTGTCTCTGAGTGCTCTTGGCTCCGCAATCTCCTGCTTGAGCTCCGTTGCCCTCTTATGAAGGCCACTCTGGTCTACACTGATAACATCTCTGCAGTCTATGAAGGAATTGTGTCCTTTAATTTAATGTGCAATGACTAGTTATGGAATAGGACAATTGATAGAGATATTCAATCCGATTATTTTAGGAGTCGTAATGCTTTGCTAGAAGCCAACTACGATTAATGGGCTTAAACGGGTTAAACCCATGGCTATTATAAACGGGTCCTATGCGGTCACACACTTAGAGTTGACGGGCTTGATCAAAAGATAGATGATTTTATTATTAGTGTATATTAGATATATATTAATAATAATGGGATAAGATTTATTTGTGAAATAAATAATTAATCAAGTAAGGTATAAATATAAGCTTATAAAGATGGGCTTATTATGACTTAACCTAATTCACACATCCCAACAAGGAACGTGAGTTTAGCCGCACCAATTGGTTTGGGAGGGCTGAATTCTACCATCATCAATCAAGAGCAATTTGATTGTTCACCTTTCGATCTTCGTCCTAGCAGTCGAAGGCAAAGGAGATCTAGACCGGACTCTTGTGGACCAAGTAGAGGAGCAACACGTGGGGCTCTAGTTCTCTTCCGAATCCTCTCCGTTTAGATCCGGTTCACGCGTCAAGAGGTATCTCCTATGAACAATGATTTGATCTATCGATTTTATGCATGAAGATCCTTGAATTAGATGATAGAAAATAGTTTCTAAAACTTCCGCTGCGCATCTAATTTCCATCAGTGGTATCAGAGCATCTTGCATAAATTGATATGATCGATTGATTTTTTGTTAGTTTTGATTTAATTTAGCAATATATTTGATATATGGAATAATTTATATAATTAAAATTATGATTTTGATTGATTGGATACATAAAATTTAATATGTGAAACTAGTTTACTATCGGAATCGTATTCCGATCATAAACCGCTACCTTGTTCGAATTAGAAATCCACATACCACTTGACCAAAGTCAATGAATTGTTAATTGTGTATGCATACGAATTTGATTCCGATCGATAGTGGCTGCAACAATTAATTGTTAATTGTGTATGCATACGTATTGATTGAATTTGATTACGAATTTGATTCCGATCGATAGAGGCTGCAACAATTAATTGTTAATTACTTAATTGTGTATGCATACGTATTGATTGAATTTGATTCCGATCGATAGAGGCTGCAACAATAGATATGATTTATTGTATAACTTATGAAATGTTTTATTTGATAAACATACATTGATTTGATTTAAATTTAAGAAATTGGGAATTTAGTTATTTTGATGTCTAAAGTTGGTGGATTTTATGTGAATTTGATTCATATATTAATTTGTCAAAAGTTTAAGTTTTATGAAAACTTACCATCTTAATCCTACAATTGTCAAAGTTTGTAATTGTTACAAAATTTGAGTGGGAGTGGATGAGGGCGGAATTAGGGTTATGGAAGATGTTTATGATTTTAGTGTAAAATCTTAAATTACCTTAATTAGATATGGTAGATATCTTATCCCTAATAAAAATTTTCTATCCAATTATACAAGTAATAGTTACCATAAAATTAATTTCATATATATTATTGCTAGTTTTTGAATTAAAATATCAAGAATGTTCATGGATTTATTATGCTTGTTTTATATTATGATATATTGCTTGCATACATAAGGTGACTAGTATGGCCCATAAATACGATCTGCGTATCGTTATGTTTTTTTGTACACGATCTGCGTATCGTTATGTATTTTTGTAATTTATTTTCAGTAATTAGATTATTAGAAAATATTATAATTAATACAAGAAGACAAGAAGACATAAGAAGTTCAAGGATGGAGATCCATGAAGGGCGCGAGGGTGGAGACCCATGAAGATTAGATCTTTATTTTATGCATCGTAGGGGCCATACTAGGATCACAATTTCATTGCATTTTGAATGCCTTATTTTAAGTTTTATGTTGTTTTTATTTATGATATTTTTTCACTTATAAATAAAGACAAATAAAAGACTTAAGTTCCTAAGGTAAATTGGGGCAATGCCTTTTCATATCATAACCCATTAAGTTCTGGATTTTTGGTTGGATGGGCTTCACAAAAGTGAGGGTGTCTTTCCATAATCTTGGGCTAATGAGGGTGAATCTATACGGGGGTTCATAAACCTTGATATGGTTGTACCTAACGAGAGACCAAAAGGCAAAGTTTTGGATCTTGAGGCATAGGATGATTTTACATTGGATGTGGATCATCAACCAAGAATTATAAGGAGTTATAATTAGTAATTGTTACTTACCTTGAGCATACAATACTCAAGGCAGTGCAAAAGTACGTTGGGTCTTGTGTGTAATGGGATCTTGGAATCATTTTATTCACCAGGAACAATAACAATTAGAATAAAATGCGCATTTACTTATTTTAAAGGTGTTTAATCCTAAGTAATTTGCATTTCGAACATAAACTGATTTGTATGTCATTTCCTTTTTTTATATAGGCATTATGTCGAACGATAACTTGAATTTCACCCCGCGCTCAATAGTTGAGAAAAACAAATTGAATGGAACAAACTTTCTTGATTGGGAAAGGAATTTGAGAATTGTTCTCAGGTCTGAAGGGCGTGAGGACGTCCTAACAAACCCTATCCCTACTATTACCGATGCCTCATCGGATGAGGAGATAGTTAGAGAAATGGAGTTAAGGAGTGATTCTTTACCTGTCACTTGTTTGATGCTAGCAAGCATGGAACCTGACCTTCAAAAGAGGTTTGAATACCAGGATGCCTACTCTATCATCACCAACCTGAAAATGTTGTTTCAGGCACAGGTAAGGATTGAACGATATGAAACTCACAAGGCTATACTGGATAGCAAGCTCGTGAAAGGAAAGCCAGTAGGTCCCCATGTGTTTAACATGATCGGTCTTTTTAGCCGTATGGAGACACTAGGCACCCCATATGACCAAGAGTTGGCCACAGATATCGTCTTGCACTCCTTACATGATGGCTTTGCCTCATTCAGGATGAACTACCATATGCATGGTATTAAGAAAAACCTGAACGAACTCCATGGTATGCTCAAAGCTGTTGAGCAGAATACTCCCACTGACAATAAGAAGGAAGTTCTTAACGTCAACAGAGGGAAAGGGTTCAAGAAGGTAGCCAAGAACAAGAATAATACCCAAGGGAAGGGCAAGGAAGTTGCAAAACCTAAGGGTGGTGAGAAGCCAAGGGTGGCTGCAGACCATGATTGTTTCCACTGTAAGGCTAAGGGACACTGGAAAAGAAACTGTCTCAAGTACCTGGAAGACAAGAAGAATGGGACTTTGAGTTCCAACATTTCAGGTATTTATATTATTGAATTACTGTCAACCAATGTCCTCACATTAGATAATGGTCCTACTTGGGTATTAGATACCGCATGTGGTGCTCACATTATTTCAAATGTGCAGAGACTAAGAAATAGGAGACAAGTGAAGAAAGGGGAGATAGATCTACGCGTTAGAAATGGAGCAAGCGTTGCTGCACTTGTCGTAGGAGATTTTAGTTTATCTCTTCCTTCTGGTTTAATCTTAGAACTAAATAATTGTTATTTTGTTCCTAGCATTACAAAGAACCTTGTTTCGGCTGCAGTAATTTATTCTGAAGGTTTTAATTTTAGCACTACAGATGAAGGTATAATTATTCACAAGAATGATATCTTCTATGCTCGTGCTCAAGATATTAATGGAATATTTGTATTCGACCTTACAACAGAATCATATAACATAAATACAAAAAGGAAAAAATCAAGTAAGTTGAGTGAAACCTACCTATGGCACTTTCGTTTAGGTCACATCAGTTTAGACTGCATGAAGAAGCTCCATAACGATGGACTTCTAAAAGACGTGGATTGTGAATCCATTGATACATGTGAGTCATGTTTGATGGGCAATATGACAAGGTCACCTTTCAAAGGAACAAATGAAAGGGCTACTGAGCTATTGGGCATTATACATACTGATGTATGTGGGCCAATGAGTACAGAAGCTAGAGGTGGTTATAAATACTTCATCACATTTACTGATGACATGAGTAGATATGGATATATTTACCTTATGTCACATAAATCGGAATCTTTTGAAAAGTTCAAGGAATTTCAAAACGAGGTAGAGACTCAAACTGGCAAGAAAATAAAAGCACTTCGATCAGATCGTGGTGTGAGTACTTGAGCCATGAATTTGATCATCATTTGAAAAATTGTGGGATAGTAACACAGTTGTCTACTCTAGGAACACCACAGCTTAACGGTGTATCTGAAAGGAGAAACAAGACCCTGTTAGACATGGTCCGATCTATGATGAGTTTTGATGACTTTCCGGTATCCTTCTGGGGATATGCCCTCACAACAGCCGTACTTACACTAAACAGGACTCCGTCTAGAGCTGTAGACAAAACTCCATATGAGATATGGACTGGAAAGGTTCCAAAATTGTCTTTTATGAAGATATGGGGATGTGAAGCTTATGTAAAGCGTTTACAAACGGATAAGCTTGCCCCTAAATCAGATAAATGCTATTTTATAGGGTATCCAAAAGGCAGTTTTGGATATTACTTCTATAATCCCGTTGAACAAAAGGTGTTTGTTGCAAGGGATGGTGTCTTTTTGGAAAGAGAGTTCATTTCCAATAAGTCAAGTGGGAGAAATATTCATCTTGAACCAGTTCATGATGAAGAGCAACAAACTCAACAACGAGATGACATAGATGATGTCCAGGACGAGTTGATGGTTTTGGAAGGCCAAGGGCCCCAAATCATCCAAGAACCGGAATAAAAGGATCCACAAATAGTTGTGGAAACTGTTCCAGCTCCAGTTGTTGAACCAGTTGAACCCACTCGTAGACCAGATAGGCCAAGGGTACAACCAAGACGTTATGATGATTTCATCTTGAATGTAAACTTTGATGTTCTTTTGCTAGAACATGATGAGCCTAATACCTATAAGCAAGCAACGACGGGTCCAGACTCCAAGAAATGACTTGAGGCCATGAGATCCGAAATGGATTCGATGTTTGAAAATCAAGTATGGGACTTGATAGATTTGCCAAATGGGGTAAAACCCATAGGGAGCAAATGGGTTTTCAAACTTAAGACAGATAAGGATGGAAAGGTATCTGTATACAAGGCAAGATTAGTTGCCAAAGGTTTTAAACAGATTCATGGTATAGACTATGATGAAACCTTTTCACCAGTTGTCATGATAAGATCCATTAGGATAATCCTTGCTATTGCCGCTTATTATGATTATGAGATTTGGCAAATGGATGTCAAAACCGCCTTCCTGAATGGATTCTTGGAAGAGGATGTGTATATGACACAACCAGAGGGTTTTGAAGTGTTGTGAAGGTATGCAAGCTTAAGAGATCTATATATGGACTTAAGCAAGCATCCAGGAGTTAGAACTTTCGGTTTGATGAAAAGATCAAAGAGTTTGATTTCATCAGATGCGAAGAGGACCCTTGTGTATACAAGAAGTTTAGTGGGAGTAAAGTGGTCTTCCTAGTTTTGTATGTGGATGACATACTACTTATTGGGAATGACATTCCGATGCTAGAGTCCGTTAAGGAATGACTGAAGAAATGTTTCTCAATGAAAGACTTTGGGGAGGCAGTGTACATACTTGGAGTAAAGATCTATAGAGATAGATCTGAGAGATTGCTTAGATTGAATCAAGGAGCTTATATATAGATAAGATTCTTAACATATTCAATATGCAAGATTCCAAGAAAGGGTTTTACCTATGTCATGGTGTGTACACGACCTGATGTTGCATTTGCTATGAGCAGGTGTAGCAAATACCAATTGATTCCATGAGAGGCACACTAGTGTGCAACTAAGAACATCCTGAAGTTCTTGAGAAGAACCAATGATGATTTCTTAAGGGTGATGACAAGTTGATCGTATATTTTATGAGGATGTTTCACCTTATTTGACATTAAGATGTGTAAGGTGCATACATATGACAATATTGCAAATCCATTGACGAAGCTTATGCCTAGCCCAAGCATGATGGTCACACTAGGGCTAAGGGTCTCAAACACATTGGAGAATGGCTTTGAGATTGCTTTCTATTACATTTTACGTCTAGAGTGTTAGACACTGAGTTTATGTTCGACTAGATGATTTTATGATATATGATATTTCATCTTTATTTATATATTGTGTTGAACGATAATAAATAAAATGTCCAAATAATTCATAGTTCGCAAATGGGCTTATCTTAAGTGTTCTGGTAAATGAAACCCCATTAAGTGAAATGCAGTTATGAATTATCACAAGTCCATAGTCTGAAATCATCAATTGGACATAGGTGATTTTATTAAATGACTATATTGTAAGTTGATTGATAGCGCCAGGTTTCATGGGCTATAGGGACATGGAGATGTCTAGTCAATTACAGATATATATATGGATGATACATATAGGACAGACCCACCTTAAGACTCTACAAAAGGGATTGCAGAGTTTTAAGTTAAACCATGATTAGTAGATTCCTCATACATGAGTGTGTTATGGTCTCTCTTGATGATTGGTATTTCTTTGACACGGCTAAACGCTTTCCGTAACAGGGAGTTATAAAGGTCGTAGTTGGGATTGCCAAAAGTTGAGTGGGAGCCATAGTCATACAAGACTGTAGATGTCCTCCTTTTTCATGCATACTGTGATGCATTGAAAAGGAATGGTGTCTAGGCCACTTGGAGAGCAAGAACTGAAAATGCATGGCCATGCTCGGATGGTTTATTTGTAATCATCCGTTTAATTGACAGTTCGAACTCGGAGTTCAAGGAATATATATTTGATAATAGATATGAATGTCACCATATCATCAAATATGACATTAAGAGACACGGGTATCTGAAATTGCACACTTGTTTAAGGACAAGTGGGAGATTGAAGGAATTGTGTCCTTTAATTTAATGTGCAATGACTAGTTATGGAATAGGACAATTGATAGAGATATTCAATCCGATTATTTTAGGAGTCGTAATGCTTTGCTAGAAGCCAACTACGATTAATGGGCTTAAACGGGTTAAACCCATGGCTATTATAAACGGGTCCTATGCGGTCACACACTTAGAGTTGACGGGCTTGATCAAAAGATAGATGATTTTATTATTAGTGTATATTAGATATATATTAATAATAATGGGATAAGATTTATTTGTGAAATAAATAATTAATCAAGTAAGGTATAAATATAAGCTTATAAAGATGGGCTTATTATGACTTAACCTAATTCACACATCCCAACAAGGAACGTGAGTTTAGCCGCACCAATTGGTTTGGGAGGGCTGAATTCTACCATCATCAATCAAGAGCAATTTGATTGTTCACCTTTCGATCTTCGTCCTAGCAGTCGAAGGCAAAGGAGATCTAGACCGGACTCTTGTGGACCAAGTAGAGGAGCAACACGTGGGGCTCTAGTTCTCTTCCGAATCCTCTCCGTTTAGATCCGGTTCACGCGTCAAGAGGTATCTCCTATGAACAATGATTTGATCTATCGATTTTATGCATGAAGATCCTTGAATTAGATGATAGAAAATAGTTTCTAAAACTTCCGCTGCGCATCTAATTTCCATCAGTCTATCTGGCTAGCAACCCGGTCCAACATCAACGCACGAAGCACATTGAGCTTGATCTCCACTTCGTCAGGGACAAGGTTGCCATAGGACATGTCCGCGTTCTACATGTCCCGTCCTCATATCAGTACGCTGATATATTCACCAAGGGTTTACCTAGACAGTTGTTCATTGATTTTCGCTCCAGTCTCACTGTCCGAGCCCCTCCAGTTTCGACTGCGGGGGTTTGATAGATTACATAGGTCTTATTATTGTATAGTGGGCCAAAAGCCCATTAAGGCCCAATACCTTTGTAACCTATATATATGTTATATCAATGAATGGAAACTCTAAGGAGGACATTACAATCAATCTCATGATCTTACAATAAGAAACAATGTGGCCTTCCTCGACGCCAGCGCGCAATCAAAATGGAAAAGAAGAATCCTTGTATATATAATTTCAATCGAGAGCATATTATACTTGAAGTTCAATCTCAATTAAAAGAATCCTTGGATTGGATGTAGTTTCAATCTCAATTCAAATTTAATCAAGAGCATATTATACAGTACGTTAGTACTTGAATGAGTAATTGCTTTTATATTTTTAATTTCCCATTCAAGTAGTGTATAACCGAGCCTGAATTTTGATCAAATTGCCTTTATATTTTAGATCAAATAGATAGGTTAGGGAATGTAGACTTGAGAGCATATTCAACCGAAAGCAACTCATGCCAAAAGAAACCCTAGATTTTAAAATTTCAGTCTCAATTTCAAACTAACCTGAATTTGGAGTTGTGGATTGGAGCCAATTGAGCGATAATGGTTGAAGTTGTTGTTGGATTCTCGGCCAAACAGAAAGAGAAAGCGGAGAAGGGTGTGGATGAATTGAAGGGGAAGATGAAATTTATAATTGGAATCGTTCTCTTCTTCCAGGGGCGGAGGGATGGGGAATGAGGTGACTCGAGTCCGCTGGGTCGGAGGAAAACGTAAAAAAATAATTAAAAATATGTATTTTTTTTGGTAATTTTTGATAATTTAATGGTTAAAACAAGTTAATTTGAATGAAAAATCAAGTAATATGCTTAGCTTAGTTGGTATAGGGTGAGAATTTGAATGATTTTGTCTTGAGTTTGAATTTCTAGAGCTTCATTTTATGGATTTTTCCCCTTTTAATTTTTTAAATTTAAAATAGCTATTTAAATCATACATTTAATGTATTTTTTACTGTATTCTTATAACAAAATTATATCTTATATATATTCAAAAAAAAAAAAATTCTCGAGCCCCCCTCAATTATTTTCTGGCTCCACCCCTGCTTCTTCCCGTTGGAATTATCTATTAATATTACTAATTCTGTTAGCATTTTGCTGACGTGTCACGCTCACAATTAAAGTTGAATTTTTTATTCAAATGAGCTTTTCTTATTGGTCAATATTATTATGGAAACTTTAAAATATTTGTTTCCTATTTTAAATATGATTTGAATCCGTTCCTTTTTTTTATTTTCGGTTATATTATCGTAAATATTGAGACATGTTTCCATTTTTTTTTTCGATTGCAATATATCTATCTATCTATCTATTAATCTATTAATCTATTAATATTACTAATTTTGCTAGCATTTTGCTGACGTGTCACGCCCACAATTAAAGTTGAATTTTTTATTCAAATGAGATTTTCTTATTGGTCAATATTACTATGGAAACTTTAAAATATTTGTTTCCTATTTTAAATATGATTTGAATCCATTCCTTTTTTTTTTATTTTCGGTTATATTGCCGTAAATATTGAGACATGTTTCCATTTTTTTTTTCCGATTGCAATATATCTATCTATCTATCTATTAATCTATTAATATTACTATTTCTGCTAGCATTTCGCTGACGTGTCACGCCCACAATTAAAGTTGAATTTTTTATTCAAATGAGATTTTCTTATTGGTCAATATTATTATGGAAACTTTAAAATATTTGTTTCCTATTTTAAATATGATTTGAATCCATTCCTTTTTTTTTCCGGTTATATTGTCGTAAATATTGAGACATGTTTCCATTTTTTTCCCGATTGCAATATCTTTTCGGTTATATTGCTGATGTGTCACGTTCACAATTAAACTTGAATTTTTTATTCAAATGGTATTTTCTTATTGGTCAATATTATTGCTGAAATTTTAAAATATTTGTTTCCTATTTTAAACATATTTGTTTCCTATTTTTATACTAAAATATTATTTAATTTGATATGTTGTATGCCAATTTGTGATCTATTTTAATCGTCTACGTACATTGAACATTCGTCAATTCTTGGCTGATTTTATTCTTGGATATTGAAATTGTTGATTTATCATTTTTAACTGATTGCAATATTCCCCACAATGTCTACATACAACGAACATGTAATAATCAATTTGTAAATATTCGATTTCAAAAATTAATTATAAAAATCAATTAGAGCCAAATAAGTGTTTTTTTTATAATTTAATTATTTTAGATATCTTATAAATGACTATCGAAAAATAAATAATATTTTAAGACTCACAAGCATTACTAATGCTTATTTTACATCTTGGATGAGGCTTCTTAGATCACTTTTCTACCTTTAAGGATCTTTTTTGTTTACCATCTTACCTTTATTTTCACTATTTATTTTTCTATCTTTCTAACCATCTTTCTCATGAAAATAATCAATAAGTTATGTACATCTACAGATTTAACTTCAAAATTATTCACACAATCATGTGCTTATGATTTTTTAATATTTGTATGGGATCTTATATTTTACTTTTTAGATCTATGCTAATGATAATAATTATATATTTATTTCAAATTATATTAGATGGTGTGTTTGAGTATTATTACTACTTGACCTTATTAAATCATTTTTAAAATTTGTATCGTATCTTCTTCCAACTAATTTATAAATTATAAAAAAAATATTTTATACATATTTTTGTTGTAAACACGTGTGTATATATATATATATATATATATATATATATATATATATATATATATATATATATATATATATATATATATATATTAATATAGTATTATATAGATATATAAAATGATGTTCAAATTAAAATGGATCAAGCTCCCGTGCCTTCAAGGCACGGGTATTACACTAGTTCATACCTATAATCAATTGATTTTATTACTTTCTGGCTCTGCCCCTGCTTCTTCTCGTTGGAATTATTCATACCTATAATCAATTGATTTTATTATTTTCTGGCTCTGCCCCTGCTTCTTCTCGTTGGAATTATTCATACCTATAATCAATTGATTTTGGGAAATTAAAATAAATTGCACGCTTGCCAGTTGCCATTGATGGAGTCATGGAGACGGGAGAACATGAAAAACTGATGAAGAAGATGAATCGTCTGCTGGAAAAAAAATTAATGCAAATTAATTCAATTTTAATTTTTTGGTTTGGGGTGAACTCCTTCAAGCACGGGCCTGCCGATGAGCCTGGTGGAGGCTAAGGAGTTGCTGAAGAGAGGCGACGGACTACTAGAGTACTAGGTCACGCTCAAAGAGAGAGCGTTTCCAAAGCGGGCCGCCGACGAATGTATTTTATACATCCTCTCCAAGTTGATTGTATGTAGCAAGCAACCCATATTTGCCACACAATAAATTAATTATTTCATGCTCATATTATATGAATGTAGAATATAAAAATAATATTGTTTTTATATTCTACATTCATATAAATATGTTTAATATTCTAGCATATTTCTCTTTTAAAAATATATTTTAAGAGAACATTTGAAAAAAATTCAAATTTTAACCATTCTAAGGGTTCGTTTGGTTGGCAATGGAAAAACCCAGGAAGTAGCTAAAATATATGTGTTTGGTTGAATTTTTTTCCGCAGAAAAACCCAGGAAGTTAAATTCCCAGGAAGTTCAATTCCTCCATTTCAAAGGAATTTAACTTACCTACTCCGCCCTAGGTAAGTTGCAATTCCCCCATTTTCTATTTAAAAATTTTCAATTCTCCTATTTAATCTTCTAAACTAAAAAGTTAACCAAACATATTTTCACAAATCCCGTGAATTAGACTTCCTCGGAGTTCAATTCCCATGAAATAACTTCCCGGGAATTTCAATTTCTACATTGAACCAAACGAGCCCTAAATGTGGTTTTTAGGGGTTTGCACACTGAAATCTAGAAATTCATTCATAGTTTAATTTCTATACTAGTATGACCCCTGCACCATGGCGCAATTTTTAATAAATAAAATATTAATAATATGTTAAATTAATATTATAAAATAATAGTAAAAGTTTAAATAATTAAATGTTTTGAATTAAACCCATTGGTTGAGAAAACAATTAAAGTAATGTATATATAGATATATGTAGATATAGATTACTAATTAATTTCATGTTTCTTTATTATTAATTTTATGTACTTTTAAGGAGATACAGTGACACCTCATAAAAAATGATTCTCTTTTAATAGTTAGATATGGATGGATAGTTAAAATAATCTATCTACAAACTAATATATATATATATATATATATATATATATATATATATATATATATATATATATATATATATATATATTTCACACAATATCGATCTATTGCATAATCTATATATATATATATATGAGGTTAGGTCATGTGTTTATAGCTCTTATGGTGTTAAGTGTTAACAACTATAAGCCATTGGATCGTTATAAATTGAGGGCTGAGATTCATTCTCGAATTTTGGATTTTTTTAATTAGAAAATTGAAAATCCACCGTTTCATCTTTCTCAAGCGCGTGTATTCAACCCAAATCTATCTTTTTTTTTTGGATAAAACAAAATCACTTTCTTTTTGGGTACCCAGAACGTCTCTTGTCGTAGGGCGAAACCGGCGAGCGAGTTCATCCAAGCGGTGCAACTGCTCTCCGGCACCTTCTTCTTCACCGGCGCCCCCATTCAGCCAAGCAATGTGGACAGCGGCGGCTACGAGCACCACCGCAATAGTTGCTGCAACCGAAGGATCGGAGGAGCGAACCCGACCTCCATCTCCAAGCCGTGTTCGCTAGTCGGGAAGATTCTACACCATGGGTTAGTTCCAATTCTTTGACAATGCTTTGCTTAATTGATAGTGAACATCGATTTTTTATTTAGGCGTGGATCGATTTTTTATTTAGGTGTGGGTTGAACTCCGATTTTTGGAAAAAGAAGAATGTCGATTAGGGTTTTCCCTTTTGTTAAAAAAAATCCCGCTGCATATCGGTTGATTAATGATGAAATTCGAGTATTAATTTGTTTATACTGCTGAATGTTTATCCGGTAGAAAGATGCATCGATTTCTCATGTGTATTGGTGAATATTTGGTGAATACTGGATGTATATTTTTTATGAGTTTTTAATGAATAATTGTGATAGGTTGACGAATATTGGATGAATATGTGAAGAATATTAATGAATATTAAAGTTATTATGTAGGTGTATGAATATTGTAAGAATACTAGATGAATCTTTTATGGTTTTTTAATGAATAATTGTGATATGTCGATGAATATTGTTTGACTATGTGAAGAATAATTATGAGATATGGAGTAATAGTTGATGAATATTTGCTGAATGTGAGATGAATATATGTGAATTATTGATGAATCGTTCATGTGTCTAGCAGGGAGGAAGATGATGGCTAGAAGAGTTGGAAACACAAACCCCATCGTAGGGAACGAAACATTTTCAGGCAAATCAACGGGAAAACGGTCAGTGTATCCCGAAGACAGCAGTGACGACTTTAATTTGAAAAACAACCAGTGCGAGCTGAAATGGGACAGAAAACAACAACTTCCAATGTGAAGAATATTAATGAATATTGGAGTTATTATGCAGGTGTATGAATCTTGTAAGAATATTAGATGAATCTTTTATGGTTTTTTAATGAATAATTGTGATAGGCCGATGAATATTGTATAACTATGTGAAGAATAATTATGAGATATGGAGTAATAATTGATGAATATTTGTTGAATGTGAGACGAATATATGTGAGTTATTGTTGAATCTTTAATAAATGATGAAGATTACTTACCACAACTTGATGAATAATTTATGAATGTTTGATGAATATGAGATCTCCACTTTGACATCTCACATACTCACAAATATTCACGTCCGGTTTCATTGATCTTCATTTGATTGAGAAAATAATTTTTTAAAAAGGAAGTTGTTAACAATTGTAACAATATATAAATTAAAAAAAATATCAAGATGGCCCCCCTTTTTTCTCCAGGATTCCAGCGATCTCTATTTGATTGAGAAAATAATTTTTTTAAAAAAGAATTTGTTAACAATTGTAACCAAAAATAAATAAATAAAATCAAGGTGGTCCCCCTTTTTCTCCAAATCCGGATTCCAGCAGTTACATTAATTAGGTGAGTGTTTCACACGCACGTTTGAGTGAGAGTACAGTGATTTTTGAGTGGGCCCCAACCTTTTAATTAAAAAAACCCAAAAAAAATCAGATTAAATCGTAGCCTTTGATTTGGATTCGATCAACGATTATAATTTGTTAACACAAAACATGTTAAGCCTTGTAAACATTTGATCCATACTCATATATATATATATATATATATATAGAGAGAGAGAGAGAGAGAGAGAGAGAGAATGGGTAACTTGTGCACACTCCTTAGGGTGTACTTTGTGCACAATTTTGAACCATTGATCTATTAGGAATGGGTGGCCTAGATTGGAAGGAGTTTTTCCATTTTTTAAATTATTGAGATGTGGGACCCACATTCAAAATCAGCACTACTCTCCCACCTTGTGCATGTGTGTACGGAGGCAATTCCACATTCTACCCCAGTGGGACCCGCAACACATAAAAAAATGGTTTGAATTAATTTTTTTTTTAACAAACGAGAGGGGATGGCTTGAATTAATTTATATTTTATAGTACTCCGCTATATATCTTTTTTTAATTTTTTGTTTGAATTAATTTTTTGTTGATTTGTCTATCCCATATCTTTTTTAATCGGTTCCGCTATATACACCTCAAATCCTGCATGTCGTAATTATTTTTTTTAAAAATGCTAATTAGTGGGAATTAATTTTTTTTAAAATGATAATTAGTGGGAAAGGGTTGCATGTTGAAATGGACGTGCATTTGATGAAAGATTTGCGGTGTCCCTAACAACACCCTTTTTAATTGACAAGTAGTCTATCCAAATCTTTTTTATTTGTTAAAATTGAGATTTAGATCAAAACAAACAATTAAATTGTTTCACAATATCGATTGTGATGCAATATATAAATGGGTGATGATATAAATTGGGTTAACCCATAAAAGCTTAAAAAACCCATGTTATTATTCTCAAGAGTAAGTACAACTATCGGTTTTGGGCAAGTGATATCAATTGTAGTTAATCTTCGTGCAAAAAAACCCTTTTCTTATTCGGTTGAATCGATTGATTTATCGCGTACATTGAACGATAATTGGGAGATTATTCACTGGAATTCTTATTTTTACGAGGTGGCCAGAAGCGATGAATAATTGCATAACCGTTGTGAATAAGTAGATTTTTAGAATTATATATTCGGTTGAATCGGTCGCTTTAATGTGTACATTGAACGATAATTGAGAGATTATTCAGTGAAATTTTTATTTTTATGAGGTACACAAAAGCAATGAATAATCGAATGACCGTTGCGAATAAGTAAGTTTTTAAAATTATTCGGTTTAATCGGCCAATTTAACGCGTAAATTGAACGATAATTGGATATTATTCAGTTGAATTTTTTTTTACAAGGTACACAACAAATCCCAAAACAAAAATAAAAGGCAAAAACCACTCAAAATACCAAATGATAGTGTTACAATCACCAAAAAAAATCACCAAATACCCTCAATTCTTCACAAAGCTTGATTTTTACCCACTATTGTAATCCCTTACTAAATTGTGATTTAAGGGAATAGAGGTGACGAAAAGACTTGATAGCTTCAATGGCCTCATCTGACCGATCCAACTGCTTCATCTGAATAAACTTTCCCTACACTTTAATTCATCTGAATAAACTTTTTCGTTTCACCAAATAATATCATGTATCCTTCTCAGTAAAAAATAACTTATATTCCTCTTAATAAACCTTACTATTTCGCCGAATAATCCACCATTTTTGGTATCTCAACCAAAGATCCTCGATCAATTCAATAATAACCCAATAAAACCCCAAGTCGATTCCAAACACACATAGAAATTCAAACATTGAGCAATCAATCACCTAAAAAAACCATCAATTCGTTGAACATAATAAAATCGAACCCAAAACCTTCAAAATAAATCGGTTCTTACCCATCAATGGAGGTTCTTTCTTTACCCTTGTGTGATGAAGGAAATCATCACCGACCACCGGCGGAACTACACACGCAATCGAAACAGCCCACCGCTGAATATTACCCCTCTCGGTGCGCCTCCGCCGGGCCAACGGTGCTTCCTTGCTACCCTAACCGCCGGAATAACCGTCCACCAAGATTTTGACGTCGGTGATGATCCGATTGAGGTGTGGAGTGTGATGTTCTGATTGTGATCGAAGAAGAGAAAGAAGAGGCTTTGAAAGGGACTACAACGTGAAGAAGAAGAATAGAAAAAGTTTTTAGGGTTTTAATTGCAACTGATTCCCACGCGCTCCACTTTTCAAAGATGTGTTGAAAGTTTTTTTATTTATTTTAAACACCCGCACACGTGGCAGATTGTAGGCCCTCCATCCCACTAAAATCTATGGCTATTATTTGTGCACAAGATACACTATAAGGGGTGTGCATAAGGGGAACCACTCCCTATATATATATATATATATATATATATAGAGAGAGAGAGAGAGAGAGAGAGAGAGAGAGAGAGAGAGAATGGATCAAATGTTAACATGTTTTGTGTTAACAAATCTGAGACGTTGATTGAGTGAAAATGAAAGGCTGAGATTTTTTTATTTTTTGGGTTAATTGATATATGAAAATTAAAAACCACTATCTCACGTTCAAAACAAGTGCGTGTAATTCAACCTTAACCCTACTCTATAATTGATGCAGATCGAGAGAAAGTGAGAGGATCCAGTGGTACTCAATTGCATCCCCAACGCCGACTACGCCTTCTTCCTCTTCCAGTGGTCCTTTGCAATCGCTGTTGCCGGTATCACCGCTGGCCCTATTGCCGAGAGGACCCAATTCAGCGCATACCTCATCTTCTCCTCCTTCATCTCCGGCAGTACGGCGGTGATTCCGGCAGCCATAGGCGGAGGCCGTCCAGCGGCGATTGCGGTAGCGGTTTGGTGCGGTTCGACGAAGAAGAACTCGGATGCCCGGGCGGTAGGTTGGCGACGATGTTCAGAAGATCTCCGGTGGCAACCTCCGATTGCGAGCGAGGGCCACGAGCAGGTAGGCGGCGATGGGCAGGGATGAAGAACATCTCGATCCCAGGCGGAAGCGATTGGCTATGGTTGTTCCGGATCTTGAGGGCAGGGATAAGGCGATTGTTGATTAGAGAGGAAGAACTCGGATGCCAATCACGAGCAGGTGGCGACCTGTGACAGTGACGATGATGATGAAACGCCGCGCCGCCGTCTTCGACTCCGCCGCTGCTGCAATGGCTCCGCCGCTGCTGCTGCAATGGCTCCGCACCCTAGGTGGCGCCGCCGCTGCAATGGCTCCGCCGCCCCGCCCCGTCCCGTCTTCGGCTCCGCTGCAATGGTTGATAACTTCCTCTATCTTCAAGTCATCTCTCTTCTTCTTTTTTCCTTTTCTTCTTTGTTGAATCAACATTTTTGTCTTTGAATTTCAGGGTTTTTTTTTTTTTTTTTTTGAATCAACATTTTTGTCTTTGTATTCGACAACTTCATAGTTTATATTCGGTGATAATAAGCAATTATTCGGTGGAATTCATATGATTGTTCTATTAATCTCATGTTCAGAGTCACTATTCGACAAGTTCATAGTTTCTATTCGGTAATAATAAGGAATTATTCGGTAATAGTAAGGAATTATTCGACAAGTTCACAGTTTCTATTCGGTAATAATAAGGAATTATTCGGTGATAGTAAAGAATTATTCATATATATGTGATTAATTAGAGGTGGAAATCAAGAATTACATTTATATATTCTTTTAACCTAGCGAATAATTACTGTCAACTTGACGAATAATTACTATCAGCCTAGCGAAACTTGGCAAACTTGGCGAATAATTACTATCAGCCTAGCGAATAGTTGAAAGATTGACCAACCCTTTTGCTATTATTGATAACTCATATTTATAGACGAATAATAACAATCAATTTAGCGAATAATTACTATTATCCTAGCGAATATTTACTATTATCCTACCGAATATTTTCATCGAACGCATAGTGGAAGCAAAATCTCCTCATCCCCACAAAAAAAAACGTTACCTAAAAAAATCAACGCACGCGCTTCCTCTACAGTAAGTTGGCTATTAAAGTGGTGGGACCTACTCTTTTTTATTTAAATAAAAAGGGAAAGTCTCAATTAATCTCACCCATTCATTTCTAATCAATCAATGGCCTATATTTGTTAACACAAAACACAATAAGGGGTGTAAACACCTGACCCAACCTATATATATATATAGGCGACAGATCAAATGTTAACAACTCTTAACATGTTTTGTGTTAACAAATAATGGTCGTTGGTTGTGGAAGATGGAAGGCCAGGATTAATCAATGATTTTAATAATTTATTTTTAAAAAAAAAGAGTGGGACCCATGGGGATTACTACTCCACGCTCATATTGGGAGGGCGTGTGATACACATCAGTAACTGCTCAAATCTGGATGGAGAATATCGTGCGAAGCGCTTGATTTTTTTATTTAAAAATTTACAACAATTTCCTTTTTGAAAAGATCATGATCAACTAATCTTTGGAAATCAGTGACAGTTTTGGCCAAGCGGACGGTGAAGAAGAGGAAAAAGCAAGGTGGACGATGAAAATCACCGAAGGATTCAGGTAATGGGTTAGAAAACATCATGAGCAGTTCAAATATTCGATGTTGGGAAGCAAATATTCGTTGTAACTATGCAATTGTTAGTGCCGATGGCAGTACTGGGATGCTAAAACACATGGACTTAAGTTTTTTTTATTATTAATTGGCATCATGAATATTCATCACATTAACTCAGTTATTCAGCCAAATTTATCAAATATTATTCAGAATTTTCCAAGTAGTCATCAATATTTGGCAAAATTTATCAAGTATTCATCACAGTCACTCAATTATTCATCAAATTTTTTGTTAAATTTTATCAAATATTCATCACAGTCACTCAAATATTCATAACAGTCGCTCAATTATTCATCAACATTTATTAAATATTCAGCACAGTTACTCAATTATTCATCAAACGACGCTCTACTCCCCAGACGAATTCGGTATGTGCGGCCTTCAGATCCACACACAACAGTGTCGCATGAGGGTCTACTTCAAGTCGCGCCCCCTTACGTAGCCAAAAATACTTGTTGCACCGCTCGGAGGGACGGTTTTCACACCGATAGGAGGTTTTCAAGAAAAGTGATTTTTACGAGTGACTACACGCACCCGTACAAAAGGGTTAATGGGGGTTTTCCAATTTTAATATTTTAATTAATTAATAGTGGGTAATAATCTCATCCATCTATTTTCACTCAATCTATGACTGAGATTTGTTAACACAAAACACATTAAAGGTTGCCTACATATGACCCACCCTATATATATATATATATATATATATATATATATATATATATATATATATATATATATATATATAGAGAGAGAGAGAGAGAGAGAGAGAGAGATTGGGTATAAAGTGCACCCCCCTTAGGGTGTACTTTGTGCACGCTTCCTGACCACTGAATTGGGGTAAGCGGATGGCTGAGATTAAAGGGATTTTTTTCTTTTTTTTTTTAAATATAAAAAAAGGTGGGGCCCGCACTAATTAAAACAACCGGACTTACTCTCTTTGTTTCAAGATGTGGACGGGTGTGGTTGGTAAATAAAATTCTAAATTTAGACTTCTTCTTTCTTCATTGCCGTTGAAGTTAGAAGAGACCCAGGGAGGCGGAGCGCGAGCCATGGCGAGGCAAAGGTGAGCCCATCTCTCCTTCCTCCCCCTCCTCTTTCTGCTATTTTTTCCAATTGAAGAGGTGCGACGGTTGTGCTCCCCGATGGTCGCCGGTATGGGAAGGAAGAAGAAGGTGGTCGACGGTTGTGCTCCCCGATGATCGACGGCGGCGATGGTCGAGGAGGAGCCGACGATGGCGGTTCTCAAATCCGGGAGCGACGGCGGCGAAGGCTGGCGATTCGCGGGATCGGGGCTCCATTGCAGGCCATGACTCCCCTGTTCATCCTCCCTTCCCTCTCATTCGAATCCGAGCACGGCGTCGGGATCTCGACTCGGCGAGGAGGCAAGGCGCAGGCGAGCCCAGCCTAGTCGGAATCGAGCGGAATCTGGGTGCGATTGCGGAGGAGGCGAGGAGGCGGAGGAGAATCAACGGTGAGTCGATGGCTATGCGAGGCGTTGCGAGGCTACGAGAGCGGTTGCGAGGTATCTGGCGGCGACGATTTCGCCGGCTTGGGCTCCTTCATCTGGCCAATGGAGGCGACCCAGGCTCTACTCCCCTCTGGTCGGTTGTGGCGAGGGAGGACGATGGAGGCGATGCTCCGACTCCGCTTCACTATCAGTATTCAATTTAAGTTTTATTTTTGGATTTAGAATATTATTCAACGCTCATTATTCCTTTCTATTTTAAAGATCATCCATTGTTTTTTGTTAGATTATTCGGAGATATAAGGGTTTTTTTTTCCGAGTTTGTTAGATTATTCATTGTTTGTCGATAGATTATTCGGTGAAATATAATTCATTATTCGTATGAATATGGATCAGTATTCGGTTTGGTAAATATAATTTATTTTGATGAATTATTCGGTGAAATATCAAACAATATTCGGTGAAATATGAAACATTATTCATATAAATTGTAAATTTTGTTTAGGGATTTCAGGTTTATATTATTTGAAATAGATGGAAAAAAACATTATTCGGTAGAATGCGACAAATTATTCAGTAGAATTGATAAAATTTGATCTGAGCTGGATAGAAAAAGATAGCATAACATTATTCAGTAGAATGTGAAACATTATTCGGTAGAATTGGCCAATTTTTCAAAACAGCGAATTCACATCCGGAAAAAAAAAAAAAAATGTGTTAGTCTTTTGAAGTTGGGTCCCACCATTTTTTCATTAAAAAAAAACAGAACTTTCCAAAAAAAAAAAGGCGAAATTGCAGGAAACCACCCTTTAAATAAGGTAGTTTGCAGGAAACCACCCTTTAAATTTATTTTTGCAGCAAACCACCCTTTAAATATTGTAGTTTGCGGCAAACCACCCTTTAAAATACATTCATTTAAAAAACACCACCCATCATCACTTTTTATTAAAAATTTATCAAGTAATTCAAAATTACCTTTTTATTAAAAATTTATATATATATATATATATATATATATATATATATATATATTCTTTTAAGGATGTTCGAAAGAAAATTTTGTTATATTTTTGCGTTATCAATATAGCGATTGTAACCTTATTTAAAATATTTAACTAAATATAATTTTATATCAATCTAAGGAGAAATAAATATTAAAAAAATATTTTCACTGAAGTCACTTAATGTAATATATAAATATTTAGATATAGATATAGATTACATATTAATTCAATGTATTGAATTAAACTCATTGGTTTAATAAAATGTAGAATATCTTAAGGATTTTACAAAAATATAATTGTAATTGAAGCTTATTTATTAAAACACATAAAAATAAGTTGGTTATGAGATTCTAAAAAAAAGTGGGTTATGTCATATCATCATAAAAACTTATATATTAATAGTAGATATAGATGACACATCATCTTAAATTCTTATAAATTAATATTATATATAGATTTAATATAATAAATAAAGATTTAAATATAGATTCCAATGATTTTCAAACATAACGTTTGTGAAAAGAAAAGAAGAGATTTCAAACGTAAAGCCATTCATTAAATTGCAATTAAAAGAATACAAATATAATTTATTTTCTTTCTAACAACCTTGAAATATTTTGGGGGTAAAAGAGTAATTTTTGTTTAATTAATAGATTTTTAATTAAAAGTGTTGATGGGTGGTTTTTTTTAAATGAATGTATTTTAAAGGGTGGTTTGTCGCAAACTACTATATTTAGAGGGTGGTTTGCCGCAAAAATAAATTTAAACGGTGGTTCCCTGCAAACAACCCTATTTAAAAGGTGGTTTCTTGCAATTTCGCCAAAAAAAAATGCAAGACGTGGTGGGGTGGATTACACGCACAAAAGAAAAAGGTGGTTTTTTTTGGACAAGTGGGTCCCACTACATTAAAAAAATACAAAAATTCCTTTTAATCTCTGCCTTCCATTTTCTCTCCATCAATGGCCAGGATTTGTGCACTAGATACAGGCTAAGGGCAGTCCAAATCACCTGTAGCAATAAATATAGCAAAGCCTTTAATTGGTCCATCTGTAATTAGTTTTAAGATATAATTAACCATAAAATCAAAGGAAATAAACCAACAAAATCTTCCACATTCCCTTTTTTCAGCTTCTTTCCCCCGTTCTTCCTCTCTGGAGCCCTAGAGATATTGATCTGAGATCTCTGTTCGGTGCCCTCTCTCTTCCAAGCTGAAATTTCAGCGTCCGACAAAGTGTCAGACCACCTGTCTGGAGCTTCATCTCTGTTCAGCGCCCTCTCTACAAGTTGATCTCTGTTCGGTACTCGCAAGTTGATGCAACAGTCTGCACAATCTCCTTCCCAAGTATTCTCTCTCATAGGGTTCACTCTCTCTCCACCTTAATTCAATCCGAATTCCCCTTCTTCTCAATTGATTTCCATGTGAATCAATTCATGGGTGACGGAGGAGCATGAGGACGGCAGCAGGTCTCAGACTTCCAAATTCCAACATCGGCGGTGGATTATTGGAGAATTTCGTTGGCGCTCGAAAGTTGATCCACTCTGCACACCATCGGCTTTATCTTTGACAGCGTCCGTGGTTGATACTAGCCCTGATCCGACGCTCGCTTGGAAGGAAGCTCAACGACTGCTTTCGGTCTCAGTACACCGGGAAACCGGACGAGGAGCGGAAGCCCCGCTCTTGGATGTTCCTCGATCAGATGTGGAATAACAGGAATTATATTTTATATTTGGTTAATGAAATGAGAGTAATGATTCATTATGTCTTCCATATGTGTCCTGAATTGGTTGCTTGCTCTCCAATTGCCAGTGCATTATGCTAATGTTTCTATATTCTCACGGATGCTACCTTGGGCACTCCATTTTGTTTCTCCTCTGCCATCTGATCAAGTTGCTTCCGAGAGTGAAAAAATCTGCCATCTATCTCTTGTTGGCGAGTTTTAGCTTAACCAAGTAGTATTGAAGGATCAATTCAAACTTAATTTTCTTCCTTATGTCAATTAATTGCCCCAAATATTTTAAGCATATAGAAAATCAAAACGCAATACTTAATCTCCTACCTACTAGCAGGCATGTTAGAGACCTCATGCGTGGCTATTTCTTCCACCATGATATAAATATCAACCGATGCACAATCGCCAAAGAACTTAATCATCCGCTGCAAGTCCTTGTCATTCGAATGGTAATCAAGGTCTTGTTATTTCCAAGAAGGAAGTACTTAACAGAGAGAGAATTCCAATTCTAAGTTTATCAGCATAACCGTGGTTCCATTCCGATTACGAGTTCGACTTCAAATAAAAGAAGTACAAGTGCACATAAAGCTACCCTACGACTTGTCAATGAGATCGAGTTCAACCGGTGCGAGATCGAGGTGTCACGAATCAACAAATCTCATAACACATAAGTTGTAAATTAAAATAAACAGGTACCTAATGACAGTCTGACAAAAAAAAAGTATCTAATGACAGTTAACAAATAAACCCATATATCTAATCTAATGATAGAAAAAAGGAGATATCAAATGAATAACAAGTCTCTTAATTCCACTAATGTCCAGGTCTTCTTGATAAAATATGGCCCAAATTTGTTCATCTTTCATGTTTTGTGCAAGGCAATACCTGATACAAAATCAAATGTAGATTAGTAATTGAAAATCTTGGTAAGAATGAAAATGACTATTATTATGTATAAGAAATTAGTATAAAATCATTAACCTGATATTACAGCATACGGGTGAACACTTTGTCGGACGGAGAAAGCTCTGCGTGGAAGAGAGGTCACTGAATAGAATTCAGATCAATATCTCACAGAGAGGAATAACTGGAGCACAAGGGAACCACTCCCTATATATATATATATATATATTTGGATCCACTCCCACGGTTAAAAATCTTATTTCCTTCCTTAATTAAGTAAGATGAACCAAAATCTTAGAGGCCAAGCAACATAAAAGGTGACAATATGTATAACCCTAACCTCCTCTATATATAAATTCAACTGAGGGATTCACCATCATAATCTATACTACCTCTCAAGCAAAGTTGAACATATTTGTATTTGCCTATTTGCAGTACACGTAGCGATTAGGAGGCGGAGAAGATATTAGCACAAATTAAGTTGATCAAAGCTCCACTTTCTTTGATATGCCAAAGTTCGCTCTTTTTTTCTTCGTTCACAAACTCGATGGTCGTATCATAGCCTAAGAAAGCAATATCCATTTCGAGTTTGTGAACGAAGAAAAAAAAAGCGAATTTTAAAGAAAGTGGCGCTTTGCTAATGTCTTCTCTGCCTCCTAATCGTGACGTGTACTGCTGCTCCACCTCCTAACCGATCAGGGATCCTGCAACTATAGAGAATCCGGAGATGCCTGTGAAGTTGGGTGTGGATGAGTATCCAAATCGAGGCGGTCGAAGAGAGGTTGCTGAGGGAGCTTATTTGGGAAGAGATGCTGTCTTACCATCACCATCAGGAGGAACGATATTTTTTCAGATCTGGATCTCAAAAATTACCTTAAAATTTTGTATTTGTAATCAGTAGTAAAGTGGTGGTTTGTTGAATCGGAGAAATAGATGGAGGCGGTGGAGGTCTTGGCGATGGCTGACGCGGTAAAGGTAGTTGCGATGGTGGCAGACACATGGAGGCGACCAGCGGCGTGGAGGCAAGCAACGACGGTAACAACATGGTCTCATTCTATCTTGAAAGTTTCAATTTTTGTGTCGTAATTGTTAGTTTATTTTGACTGAATTAGTTTAGTTGGAGTTATGAATGAGAATGAATGGTGGAGTAATAAGATGTAAGATGAAGCAGGTGCTGGTTCTCGGCTGGTGGTTTCCAATTGGGCTTCCATGGGAGTTCGTTAGTTCGCTCTTTCCTCCTCCTCGCGTCGGCTACTCAGTTTCTTACCAAAATAAGAGGGACTTTTATTGCAATTTCATCAAAATTGTCTTGCCAGTAAACATTTTGAATGTTGTTAATAGACTTTACGAATGAATGGACATATACAACTATCATAAGGGCTTTAGGCAAGACGTCGGAATGGCTATTGACAAGATAATTTCACCTAAATTACCCGAAGTCCTTTTCATTTTTTCTGAACACATTGCAAAAAGGCACAAAACTCTCTCTTCCGAATCGAAACCTAAATCTGACGAACGAATTGTTTTGATTGAAAACAGCCTAAAATCGATGAAATTAATCAAAAGATCAATCAATCAACACATGAACGGGTATATCGGTCGCTTTAAGTGATTATCGAATGACAATTTTAAGTCGTCGTTCGAAAAAACCGTCGAAGGAAGAGCTCGGCAGACAGAAATGAGGTTAATGCATAAGCTCGGCAAGATGGGACGAGCTTAATACGTTACCTCGGCAATAAAAAATGAGGTTATAATGGAGCCTCGTAAAAGTTTTGTGAGGCTTATAAGGACCCCTTTTGAAGATCTGATCTAAATCCTCAGTGATATAATCCGAGCTAAATAAGTAACCTCGGCCTCTGTTGTTGAGGTGAAGCAGGGAGCTCGGCTTTTGTTGTTGAGGTTAAAGAGAGAGCTCGGCTTCTGTTGTTGAGCTTATTTAGTGAGCTCGGCCAATATTTTTGAGGCTATAAAATAGCCTCCTTGACACGTATTGCATAAATTCATTAAATTGTTCAGAGGTATGTGTGATGGATCTTGTTATAATGCAAATTCATATGCTTCTAAGGATGAAACAGACTAAATAACTAAATTAGTTTAGAAAATGTTGTTTTCCCCAAAAGATTGTAACTCTCAGTGACTAAATCAATACCATAACTTTATCTAAATAGCAAATTAGTTGTTCTTAATCATACATGAAATAGATTAATGCATATTTTAATGTTTTATCTTCTAGTAATTGTTTCAAGTGGCCACTTCCCACCTATCCTCAAAATTAGATTTGACATGTTAAGCTAATTAATTAATGAAGTCAAAAAATAACAGAATTACAAAAATAGAGAGAGAAGAACGGAGAACAAAATCACACTATTAAGCAATGATCTGCGAAGAACTCAAGGATAAGTTGAGAATCTCCACATTGGTCAAGAAGAATTTGTTCTATTGTATGTAAATTATTCCAATGTAGCTTTAAACTCATTTTTTAATACAGGTTGCAGTTACACAAAATACCCTATATGTAGTAAATAAGAAAAATGTAATTACTTGGAGCTACATTACCTGTACTAATCTAAATAACAAGCCATTGGTAGTGACTGTTGTTATGCTATGGAAATCTAATGTATTAGCAATAGAAAAACAACTAGGAATTACATCCATGTTGCATTCACGAGGTTTCATGAACAAAAAATATTGATATATGTCAGTTCGACAAGTAATATTGAAATCTTAAATTACCTCTATTGATGTTACATTCATGACGAATACATCTATCTACTAGTGTTTTGGCCTGTGCTACGCACAGGTCTAATTTTTTTTAATATAAATTATATATAAAATAATATTTTTATGTTATAATTATTAAAGATTTATCGCTAGGGAAAAATATTTTTGTATAAATATATTGAGATTACTTATGATGAACTTTAACCGCTAAATTGTTATCAAATGTATAGTTGTTCGTTAATGCATTTAATTTATTGGGCAAAATGAAATCCTCTTTTATAAGTTATATAGATTTATTCATTTATTTTTATTATTATTTATTTTTATTAGGTTAAATGCTAGACTTATCATTATGTAAAAAAATAATCTTTCTAATTTTTCCTCTTAGATTTATTATTATTTATAAAAAAAACACTTTAATTTTATTTTTCAACTTGTACTAATGGTTGGAGGTTTTAGTACGTTGACTTCTTATTAGAGGGGTATATTATTAATCTAAAAAGCTATATTTTTATTGTTGTGAATCTAAATATTTTAAGCTAACTTTATATGTTATATAGATATATAGATATAGATGTTAAACTGACGGTTATTTTATGAACAAATAATATTGAAATCTAATATTAGTCAATAAAAGTCGCTATCCCATTGGTTCTACCCCTGCACATATTTCACAATGAGAATTAAAAACAAAAATCTAGGCTTGTTAGAAATATGAATGCCTTGAACATTAAGGTCCCAAGATTTTAATGTTTGTGCCAAGTTATCTATGTGTTTCCTCTCTACTTTACCTTCTTAATCTGCATAATTTATGGTAAAGGGAAATTAGTGATCAGATTGAAAGGGGGGTTTTAATCCTTTAGCAAGAAAGAATCATGAAAAATATCAGCAGTTATTACAGGTTTTGTCACACCAGGATAGTGGACAGGTTAAATCGAGCTGAAGTATAAAGAAGAGATAATGGCTTCATGAAATAAATAATCTCATCGTTGATAATAATGATTAAATTCCCACTTGAGAACCTCTCATCCTAAAATTGGGCATCAGAACATATGGAAAGACAGATAAAAACTAGCAATCACAAGTCTCGACCTGAATCTTAAAAAAGTGTTCAATTTGTCCATGACTTAATATAATGCTCAGTACCCCTTTTTGCCTATTGAAATAAAAACACTAAACTTGGAAACTGGAACCAGTTCTCTAGTATACAATCTGGTCAAACTATCTAAGTAGCAAACAGGAAATAAATAAGCTCAATTGTTATTACTATTATTTGCTAACAAGGCATGTTAAGGGTAATTTACTATTACCCCCTTTGATGTGACTCAAATCGTTTAAACATCAAAGGGCCTAACGCAGGGAAAGATCAACTCAATAGCAAGAAAGGGGGGAATTTGAACACAACTTAGCCCTTAATCCCCTCAATAGTGGAAAGCATCACTTTATATCATGGGCATGGAATGACAGAACTAAAGAATTTTGTGGCAATAATCAATATCCATCAATTTCTATCCAGCTTCTAAAGAATTTGAACACAACTTCCTCCATCCAGCTTCTAAACATTTAGCAGCTTCTAAACATTGATCAATTTCTTACTTTCTCTTGTTTACCGATTGATTTGCAAATCCATCTTTCTCCTACACTATACAATTCAAAAGCTCCAGAGTGAACATTCTATTCAAAAACCAGACCCAATTAGTTCTCAAATTCCACAAACCCTAACTATCCTATTTACAAATTGCCCTTCAATTTGAAAATCTAACCTTCAAACTTTCATGAATTTCAAAATTGAATTGAAAATCTAATTCATAATATATAAACTTTAACATAGGAAATGTCAAATGCACCTTTGAATCGAACCGTCCAAGTCGGGCGAGGTTGCGGCAATTTCGACGGTCCGATTCGTGAAGTCAGCCAACCGAACCGGGTGCAAGGTAGTCGGCGACAGTGGTGGAGGCGGGCGGTGGAGAGCCCGAGCTTGAAAAAACAATTCCAACAGAAGAAGACAGGGCGGGGGCGGGCGGTGGAGAGCGGAGAGCGGGAGCGACGGTGGTGGAGGCGGGCGGTGGAGAGCGGGAGCGACGGTGGTGGAGGCGGGCGGTGGAGAGCGGAACGACGAGAGGATCCCTTTGTTCAGCATTGAGCAAGCATCGGGACCTTTACCACCAAGCTACCCATTCAACCTTGTTTCATTTTACAAGATATTTAAATTAGTATTCTTGAATACTTTGTATGTAGGTGTATTTCAAAATTATTTAGAGTATTTTTAATTAATACAAATAAATTAAAAATTATATTTATATTGTGCATGTCCAATTATATATATTTGCATATTTTTTTCTTACAAAATGATATTTGTAATAAATATTATGATTATTATTCTAAAATAATGATTCTTTTAATATTTTTTTAAAAATTTCATTTATATTTAAAAAAAAAGTATATATATATATATATATATATATATGTTATTTGATATTTACAATGTAAATTTTTTTTTTAAATTATTAAAAAATACCTTAAATAATTATATGTTACATCTAGGTTTGCATACTAGGGAGCAGATGATCCTAACAAAATGTAAATAGTTTAGTATTACAAATAAAACATTAAAAACATAATATATATATATATATATATATATATATATATATATATATATATATATATATATATATATATATATATATTATGTTTTTAATGTTTTATTTGTAATACTAAACTATTTACATTTTGTTAGGATCATCTGCTCCCTAGTATGCAAACCTATTTTTAATGTTTTATTTGTAATACTAAACTATTTACATTTTGTTAGGATCATCTGCTCCCTAGTATGCAAACCTAGATGTAACATATAATTATTTAAGGTATTTTTTAACAAAATGTAAATAGTTCCGGGGGTAACACCTATATATATATATATATATATATATATATATATATATATATATATATATATATATATATATATATATATTTCCGGGGGTAACACCCTAGCTCCGCCCATATGCTTGATTATTTTGAACTGCTCAATACAGAACTGTCAAAAGATCTTCATCAGTGGAAAGGTGGATAAAAAGAAAGAAAATAGTATCACATCGTAAGATAAAACATTAAAATATGCATTAATTTGTTTCATGTCTGCTTAAGAAGAACTAATTTACTATTTAATTTGAATAAAGTTATGATATTTATTTAGTCATTTAGAGTTGCAATCAGAAGTGGAGAAAACAACATTTTCTAAACTGATTTAGTCATTTAGTATGTCTCATTATTAGAAGCATATGAGTTTGCATTATAACAATATTAATCACACATATACTTTTAATGAATTTATGCAATATGTGTCAAAGAGGCTATTTTATAGCCTCAAAAATATTGGCCGAGCTCACTAAATAAGCTCAACAACAGAAGCCGAGCTCTCTCTTTAACCTCAACAACAGAAGCCGAGCTCCCTGCTTCACCTCAACAACAGAGACCGAGGTTACTTATTTAGCTCGGATTATATCAGTGAGGATTTAGATCAGATCTTCAAAAGGGGTCCTTATAAGCCTCACAAAACTTTTACGAAGCTCCATTATAACCTCATTTTTTATTGCCGAGGTAACGTATTAAGCTCGTCCCATCTTGCCGAGCTTATGCATTAACCTCATTTCTGTCTGCCGAGCTCTTCCTTCAACGGTTTTTTCGAACGACGACTTAAAATTGTCATTCGATAATCACTTAAAGCGACCGATATACCCGTTCGTGTGTTGATTGATTGATCTTTTGATTAATTTCATCGATTTTAGGCTGTTTTCAATCAAAACAATTCGTTCGTCAGATTTAGGTTTCGATTCGGAAGAGAGAGTTGCCTTTTTGCAATGCGTTCAGAAAAAATGAAAAGGGCTTCGGGTAATTTAGGTGAAATTATCTTGTCAATAGCCATTCCGACGTCTTGCCTCTAGCCTCACTCTACAACTATTTGTACAGCCAAAAATGCATAAAACCGCCCACTATTCATTGTTGTTTGCAAATAACAACCCCTTATTCAAAAATTGTCAAATAACCACCCACTATTCATTGTTGTTTGCAAATAACCACTCTTACTCAAAAATTGTCAAATAATCACCCATTAAATATAGGTTGTTTGCAACTAACCACCCATACCTCTTTTCTTGTTAAATCTCACTTAATTTAATATGAAAAGACAATTATACCCCTATTCTTTAATGTTTCATTTTTAGTAAAAACACAATTATACTTCTCTTTGTTGCTTGATTTTTCAGGTATTACAATTAGACCTGTCAAATGGGTCATTCGAGTCGGGTCACTTTGGGTCCCGAGTAAAACGGATTCCGGGTACATCCATGTTGTCTCGAACCCAGGTTTGACCGAGTTTCGGGTCATTTTGGGTCAAGTTTGAGTTTGTCAATTTTTTTAAAAAAAATTTTAATCTGGGTTTCGGGACATTTGATTTACCCAATTCCTCGGAAAACATTTTTAATAAATTAAAAAATGAAAGATCAAATGTTTTTAAATAAAAAAATTTCTGACCCAAAATTAATCATATATTATTACATTTTATTAAAAAGAAAAAAATTGATATTTTATATATTATTACATTTTATTAAAAATTACGTGAAATAATAAAAATCAAATGTTTTTAATAAGATGTAATAATATATAAAATATCAATTTTTTAAAAAAAAAATGTTTAAAATTTTGATATTTATATATTATTACATTTTATTAAAAATTACGAGAAATAATAAAAATAAAATATTTTAGATCATATATAGTATATAATTACAATCACTATGATTTATGAACAATGTCTTTAATTGTAGAATTTTAAAATTATCCAAAATTATCAAATCATGAATTTTTTTAATTTAAAAAGGAAAAAATTGACAAATCCAAAATCGACCCAAAATGACCCGAAACTCGGTCAAACCCGAGTTCGAGACTACCTGGATGTACCCGGAACCCATCTTACTCGGGACCCGAAGTGACCCGACCCGAATGACCCATTTGACAGGTCTAATTATAATACCTGAAAAATCAAGCAACAAAGAGAAGTATAATTGTTTTTTTTACTAAAAATGAAACATTAAAGAATAGGGATATAATTGTCTTTTCATATTAAATTAAGTGAGGTTTAACAAGAAAAGGGGTATGGGTGGTTAGTTGCAAACAACCTATATTTAATGGGTGGTTATTTGACAATTTTTGAACAAGGGGTGGCTATTTACAAACAACAATGAATAGTAGGTGGTTATTTGACAATTTTTGAATAAGGGGTGGTTATTTGCAAACAACAATGAATAGTGGGTGGTTTTATGCATTTTTGCCTATTATTTGCAAACAACCATGAATTGTGGGTGGTTTTATGCATTTTTGCCTATTTGTATTGGCCTATTTGTGTAAGAGATTTATAAAAATTCAGTTTTCATTACAACATGTGAAATGACAAATCGAAAGCTCTTATTTTGTAGTACGTAGTTTAGCTTGGTTAATTACAACTTTAGGCATACCAGATATCTTCCATCACCGAAACCTTGGACAACATTAATCAAAATGCCTAATTCCATCTCATCACACATATCTTGATTCTCTTAAAATCGTAGAGCAGAAGATGAATGGATTCAAGCTCGAACACAGACATTTATGTATGATCATAGAGTACTGGTAAGGTAACGAATGGATCAAGAATGAGAGGATGATCACGAATGGACTTGATACCTCGTCGATTTCTTCATGATGGATAAGTGATGAGGAGGGAAGTAGCGTGATCCTGCAGAATCGTCCAAGCTGTGTTCACGTGTCTCGCTTCAGTCAGTGGAGCTCCAACTGCAAGGCGCAAAACATATTTTCCGGAGAGGACCTGAAGACGCAAGACGGTGTAACGAGGAAAAAACGATAAAGGCAGTAGCTTGGGCTAAAAGAATGAGAAACTTGATTGTTTGATGACTTCTAAGTTCTAACCGTGTGAGAAATAAAGATGTCTCCGGTGGAGTTCACGGCTTCCAGCAGGTCACGGTTGAGCTTATTGTCGTGATCTTCACTGTTTGCAGGTGGAAGCAGTCGGAAACATACTAATGAGAACGTCCGAGGAGCTACTACCTACACACGCACCCGTGCAGACGCCCATTCAAAACCCACAAGAGTTTTCATGTGGGAAGGATTTCAAGAAGTTACCTCAAATCTGGGGTCTTGATGAACAAGCTCTTCAAAATGCTTGGCCAACGAGATGTGGTTTCTGATGTAAGATTGCAGACCTTTGAGGCCATACAACCGCAAAACCATCCATAGCTTCAGTGATCTGCGGAGGAGTAAAGGTTAATGAATACTAAGACAGATGGTTAACCAATGGCGTGGGCATTCATGAGAGACCTGAATCGACGCCCTAGAGGAATCTGCCAATCTTTGTAGTCCACAACCATATTTGCGTCGGAGGCCTGGAATACAGTTAAGATGATCAGAAAAAACATTCATAGATCTTTAAAATATATGAATGGGCTAAGAAAAGGAACAAACTCAAACTCGAAAGTAACATGCATAGATCAATCTGATAGCCGCTAGCTTGAACCAACAATTACAACAACAATCCCAGTTTGTCCCGCTTATTGTACGCATACTTTACCAAATGAGTAGAGAGGATGTTTCTGATGGACCCGGAAACGACATACACCGATACACAAACATGGACATACGCAACAAAGGGCCAACACACACATCAATACCCAAGATTTCAGTCTATGCTAAATTATAGGTTCGGCCATCAATTCATTGGTTACTTGGTTACAGCACTAGAAGGTAAGACGCCAATCAATCTTGGCAGTACATATAAAGGGTCATTATAGATTACTGCAAGATGATCAGGAAGATGAAATACCTTGTTTCTAAGAAACTCTGGGTTAGTAGACAGAGACTGAATCAGTGCATTTCGATCCTGTCAACGATAAAGTAGTAAGAAACATGCTTTGTGTAAAGATGCAGCAGTGACGGTCAATATAAAGCAGTAGCATGAGAGGTAGCTAAGCATCCGGCTAAAGACGGCTAAATAGTGGACACATTCTGATTTACTATCTTGTGAGTTAAGATGTTTCGGGAACCAGGATGTCAAAACAATAAATCTTCAAATTTTCAGACTAGTTAGATCGACGACTAATTGGATATAGCACCTTAACCCAGAGAGCAGAGCAGTCAAAGTTTGTAAGGAGCCACTTGTGAGCGTTCATGTTAAATGAGTCAGCTTCTTCAACACCATCAAGGTAGTGTCGGTACTCGGGACATATACAAGCGCTTCCAGCATATGCAGCGTCAATATGAAACCACATCCCTTTATTCTGTCACAGACAAATCCTTCAAAATATTTTAATGTAACTTAAGAAGCTGAATTCAAGCAACTAACTCAACATACAATAAATCCATTAGTCAATTAGAAACTTACCTTGGCTATCTTTCCGAGAGCACCCAACGGGTCAATTGCTGTTGATGAAGTGGTTCCTACCTGAAAGCATCACGAGAGAATGCTTAGTCAGCCAGATTCCCAAAAGCTGAAATACTTTTGGGACTTGACAGAAGAAATAATACACTTAGAAAAATCCCTTACAGTGGCACTTAAAAGAGTGGGTATGAATCCTGCAGCAATGTCGCGTGACACAACTTCGTCAAGTAAATCAGGAGAAAGGGCGTAGTTAGTGGAAGCATCTGTTTTCAGAGGTTTACAATTCTCGGGATGAATTCCTGCAATCTGCCATTAGATAACAAAATTAAAAACATGAAATGCTGAACATTGAGCCTGGAACAAGGAAAAGAAAATAGATGCTTGCAGTTGCATTGACCCAGATATGCCGAAGAAACATATGCAATCATGAAAAAAGACTACTGGAGTATTTAAAAGGTGTTTACCTGACAGGCTTTCTGCACCGAAGAATGGGCTTGATCTGATGTATAAACAAGAAGTTTGTTAAGGCAGTCCTTTCCATACATCCTCAACATTTTGTCACGGGCAGCCAAGGTTACCACAAGGACAGCTTCACTAGCAGTTCCCTGTATCACACCACCTCCTTGCCCTACAACGGGACATTGGAGGAGATGATGTCATATTCTGATAGAGCTCAGCATCAGGAATTATACAAAACACACAGAACACAGCACAAAGCAGAGAGATAAACCAGAGCCAAGCGATGAATCCTTAGAGTTCACTCTCCCATAACCATTAGGAAAGCCCGAACCGGCCCTCAGACAAATAGCCAATTACAAAGATAGATCCTGGATGGATTCAAAATAACAGTCTCTCAGCTTAATTATACTAGTTAATTCCCTAATATCACCATTGTTACTTTAACAAATAAGGCCAACACGGAGTTAACAACTATCGAATATTGCAATTTCATTTGAAAAAGGGAAAGCCCTTTGGTCTTTTCTTTTGCCAATAAGAACAAGCCTCTATATTTTAGTTATAGAGATCAACTAGCATCAAGTAACATAGATTATGATCTCCCATGGTCCAGCTTCCAATAATCACTCTATGATAGTCTGATAGGGAAACAACGACTATCAGAATTTTCTTGGATAGAGACATCAAACCTACCAGCCGAGAGAAAACCTTCAGGTAGCTTAAGCATTTTACCAAGCCAGTCGAGGACAATCATTTCAAGTTCAGTGGCTGCAGGAGAGGTCACCCAACTAAAACCAACAATGTTAACACCAGCACTGAGCATTTCTCCGAGAAATCCCGCCACACTACTGTTTGAAGGAAAATAAGCAAAATATTCCGGGCTTTGCCAATGTGTTACTCCCGGCATAATTTTTGTTCTCACATCTGTAAAAGAAAAGAAGCAAGTTTATTTCCTAGCTTAACCGAATTAAAGTTTTAAAAGGGAAGTGTTGTCCAAAGTGTCCAAGTACTTAACCTGAACAAATTGTGTAACACCCGGCTATATTTGCTGGGAATAAATTGACTCATACATATAACTCAGCAAATTAGAAGATAAAAGGGTCATATACCTTCAAGAACATCAGCAAGTGATTCAGGACACTCAGGCGCAGCATCTGGTATTAGGTCACGCAGATAACCTGGCTGCATAGCACAAAGCCACAGATAGCGTACATTTGAATTTCAATATAATCATTGAGCCAAAATTTCCTGGTCACAAACAATATTAAGCTAAACTTTTCTTTTGAGAATTACAGCTTGTTTAACAAAGAGTGAACAATTTTAGTTCTAGAGTGCTTTCTTTTCTCATTGGGTAACCAATTCATCAAAAGCTCCAAAACTTCACCACTGAACTATATACCTTGTCAATTGTCAATAATTGGATTTGATAAAATGAACTATCACCAAACGGGTAGTCAATATCACAAAATATGGAAGGTGTAACGGTAACCTATGGCAAAAAAATCCATCATTTGCGTATGACATGGCTCCAAAATTTCAACATGGAAGCACTCTAGCAATTGTCAAACACTGATTCCTGGTGGCCACATCATATAAGAATGATAAAAATAAAAATAAAAATTGGGAACTAAAAAATACCCTGGCATTCGATACAACATTCAAGACACTACCCTATTTTTATTTTACAGGTTAAAGTTGAGATATTTTTTGCTAGCCCTATGAAAGGTTAATCATGTATGTTATTCAACTATTCAAGCAATCAGCCTTATTAATTTACTCCCAAACCTCGCTAAGATAGAGAAACGAACCTAATAAAGCAATTGAAACCCTACATTATAAGAACTCCAATCGAAACCCCTTTGTAAAATTGAAATTGGTTGCAGACCTGAACTTGACTAAGAACAGGGAATTCCTCAATGGACTTGTAGTAATCAGCAATGAAATCCACCATTTTGTGGCCGCACTCCCTCAGTTGCTCTGCGTCCATTGGCTTCAACTCACCTTCCCTGATCCTCCATTTACAACAAAAACAAAAACAATAGGAGCCACAGTTAACTTCACGAAAAAGAAAAAGGCATCAGCTTCTTCTGACTGATGAGATTTTGCAGCTTTACGGGATTTTGATTTCCCAACTCACATGGCGAAACGAGGCAAAGCTTTTTGGGTGAACCCTTGAAAGATTTAGCGCTTTCTCTCTCTGCTACACACACTCTTCTTGGACCATTCTCTGCCACCCTTTATCCAACAGTCAGAATCGGCACTCCCGCTTTCTATTCTTTTGGTGGCAGTCATACATTCATATCACTTTGAGTCGGGTCGGATCTTTTTTTTTAGTCGGGTCGGATCTTATCGGTTTGAATTTGAACCTAAAGTTTGTAATCAATACTCCGTATCATTAATCCGTCCGTCTCAAAATTTAAACATAAGGGTCTCAGACAAGATGGGAAAAGGGCTATTGACAAAACCATTTTCATAAAATTGCACACAAGTCCTTCCTATTCTAAAAATACAATTACAAATCTGTCCGAGAGAAGAATTGAAAACTAACGCTCTTCAACCTCGTTTCACTTGGACGGCCCACAGACGATAGAGAGAAATCACTCATACCTTGTTCATTGCGATAGATTTGTGAGGGCTTTCAACAAATCTATTAAATTTAAGGCGGAAATTTCGCGTGGTACCCCTGAAGTATTGGCTTTTTCGCACGGTATCCAAGAGTTTGACATATTTTGCCAAATACCCCTGAGTTTTATACTAATTTCGCCGCGTGCCCTTGTCAAGTTAACCTTAACAGCACCTCCCCCTCTCCGTTAGTTTTTGATAATTAAAAAAAAATAGAAAATTTGAAAGAAAGGGAGAAAGAAGAACACGACTCTCAGCGAGGTGGAGGAGGCGACACAGCAAGAGAGTCGACTGAAGGGAGCAGCAGGCCGCACCGGGGCCGATTAGTAGGCGTCGGAAGGTGGTCGGCATCGATAAAGGTTTGGGAGCCGGTAGGTAAGTTATTCCTTCTCAATTTCGGGTTTAGAGATTTAGGGCTCGGGGATTACGAGTTTGGGGATTTCTAGGTTTCGAGATTTCGGGTTTGGGGATTTAGGGATTCTGTATATGATAATTGATACTCCGTAAAACATTTCAGATTTGGGAAATTTAGGGTTTCGAGCAGCAGGCCTAACCAGGGGCGATCAGTAGGCGCCGAAAGAGGGTGGCGGAGGCGTCGGAATCTACCAGCTATGTAATGTTGTGATGTTTTGAACCCCTTTCCGAAAATTAGGGTTTTCTTTGCTTGAAATTGGTTGTGAATTACTGAGTTTCCATTGCAGCCCACACAACCACTTGTCTTTGAAATTGAGTCTTGAAGATTGTTCTGCTAGACCTCCCGAAAATTATTGTCGTTGCTACTTTTGCTTGGTTACGCTTCGAAGACACGAAGTTGTCCTCGACATCAACTTTAATTTTAGTTTGCTAACTGCAGGTATATACTATCTTTTCCTCTCTTGGTTTGCAGAGTTTGAATTCAAGTTCTAGTATTTATGACTTGTAAGTTTGTTCTCTCGCAAATGGAAGGTTTTATGCAGCCCAAGATCTGATACCCAATTTTGTAGATGGGGAGCTATGGAAGAAAGTTTTTGGACCAATTTTCTTCTACTGTGATTCTATGCTTCCTAGTGAGGACTTCCACATGCTATGGCAAGATGTCAAATTGCAGGTCAATTATTACTCTTTTTTTTTTACCTCCTTTATACATAAAAAAAAGGGTCTTATAATTGTTTGTTTGCTCACATTTGAAAATGTCGCCTTGTGATTTTCTAATAAATTGAGCTACTTTTAGTTAATAACCAGTGATAAAAACTTCTGAAATCACTAACCTTTGTCAGATTTGTATTAAGTAAGGTAGGAGTACAGATTCAAATTTTCTGTTAGATTTATATTAAGAAAGTAGGAGTGCAGATTAAAATTTTATGAAATCAAGTTGTTTGTAGCTGTCTAATTTTTGTCGGCCTTGTAGTACAAACTCAATTCTTTTGGTTTCACTGCTGCTGATAGGCTTTTACATTCTTTTGTGATGATTCACTACTAATGAATTTGATCCAAACTTGATTCTTTGCTGAATTGTTTTCACTACTACTGATTGGCTTTTACATTCTTTTCAAATAGTAAATCTCTTCACAAACTGAATTCTTTGTTGAATTCCCAAGTCTTTACATAAGCTATTTTTTTTACGCTCTATACATTTTGCTGAATTATTTTTATTTAATTCATAAGTCAGATTCAAAGCTATTTTTTTGCTTAAGTTGAATTATGTGAGCAATACAGAACATGTCAAGCTATTGTTTTGAAATTTTTAGTCTATTAGCTCAATTGGCAGAGCATTGTGCTTAGGCACAAGATGTGGGTCCGAATCCCACATAGGCTACGAACATGAGCAAGTATATATACTAATATACACATATGTAAGAATGCTACATGCTTGCAAACCTAACTAATTTTCAACCAAAAACAGAGAGGAGAGAATGAAAGAACCCTATAATGCAAAGCTCCCCTTGTTGATTATTTAAGAAAGATATCACCTCAATATCTAGACAACCTATGTAGGATTCGAACCCACATCTTTGTGCTAAAGCACATTGCTCTACCGATTAAGCTAATAGGCTAAAAAATTTGAAATGCAAACAATAAGATTAATACACAAAATTGATACGTCATTTTCCCATGATCACCTAGTGATGCTACATGAGCAAATTAGTCAATTCTTCCAACTATTGCATAGGCTACCGAGATACACATGCTCACACAGTAGCATTCAGATTTAAATCAGTCTTGAATCAATCCTTCATAGCCTCCATTCCTTCACCATGAATTACGAGCTTTTTGGATGATCATAAATCTCAACAAAGGGGAATTAGAATCCCTAAAATCCCAAACCCTAATTCCCCAAATCTGAAATGTTTTATCAATTATCATATACAGAATCCCTAAATCCCCAAACCCGAAATCTCGAAACCTAGAAATCCCCAAACTCGTAATCCCCGAGCCCTAAATCTCTAAACCCGAAATTGAGAAGGAATAACTTACCTACCGGCTCCCAAACCTTTATCGATGCCGACCACCTTCCGACGCCTACTAATCGGCCCCGGTGCGGCCTGCTGCTCCCTTCAGTCGACTCTCTTGCTGTGTCGCCTCCTCCACCTCGCTGAGAGTCGTGTTCTTCTTTCTCCCTTTCTTTCAAATTTTCTATTTTTTTTTAATTATCAAAAACTAACGGAGAGGGGGAGGTGCTGTTAAGGTTAACTTGACAAGGGCACGCGGCGAAATTAGTATAAAACTCAGGGGTATTTGGCGAAATATGTCAAACTCTTGGATACCACGCGAAAAAGCCAATACTTCAAGGGTACCACGCGAAATTTCCCAATTTAAGGCAAGAAGCTTTATTTACAATTGATTTTAATGGTTTTTATTTCAAGAAACTGTGTGTTTTAGGGTTTGAAATTATAATTGAAATTGATTAAATTGGTTATTGTTTGTGTGTTCTGTTTGATTGTTGTTGATTTGGGTGTTGTTTGAGTTGAACTATGAGTAGCATTTGTAACGAAAACGAAAGAAATTGGTCGTTTTGTTGCGATTGGAGTTAGTTTTTTTGATGTTTTTTCATGGCTTACTGTCGGGCAAAAGGCTCATGTAGATCTCACGAGGTGATGATATATGCTCGGCTACTGTCACCGAGCCTCTTGTGTACCCTCACCACTTTTTGTTGAGGTTCCTTCATACCATCAACAACTTTTGCCGAGCCTCCTTTGTACCCTCAACATCATTTGTCGAGGTCCCTTATTTACCTCGTCCTCTCCGAGTTCGACGGATTTATCAAACGAAGACTACAAATAACCCTTGAATGTCATTCGATAATCATCTAAATTGATCGACATACGAAAGTGAGTGTCGGTCAATTCGCTCCTTGATAAATTTCACCGATTTTGGCTAGTTTTCGAGCAAACAATTCATTCAACGGATTTAGGTTTTTTTCATTCGCTTTGATTCGTAGATGAGAGCTTTGGACCTTTTTGTAATTTGTTTGAAAAAAGTGAAAAGGACATGCGTTAAATTACTTAAAATTGTCTTGACAATAGTCGTTTTGGTATCTTGTCTAAAGCCTCACTCAAATTTAAATCGTTTTTAAATGAGGAAATGGTACTAAATACCACATTTTCAAAAAAACTTTGTAAAATGCCAGCGTTTTGGAAAAATTGGCAAGAATGCCATTTTTTTCCCGAATTTGCAAAAGTGTCCAGGTTAAACCCCCCCCCCCCCCAAAACCGGTTATCCCTTGTTTATTTGGCCAAAAAAAAAGGAAAAAAAATCGAGGCATCATTGCCTACCTAGTAGGAGAGAGGCAAGGCGGGAAGGAGAAGTAGGGGGGTTAGTAAATGGCAATCCAATCACCATCTCTCTCCCGTTTCAAACCAATACAATAGCAAAGAGAGAGAGAGAGAGAGGGAAACCCCTTCATCGGCAATTGCAGAGACGCCAGGAGATAGAGAGAGAGAGGGCGGTTGCGGTTTCTTCCTCGACAGTTGCAGACAGCAAAGGAGAGAGAGCGGGCAAGTCTAGCGTCGCCGGAAAGGACACACCAGCCACGACCGCCGACGAAATAGAGAAGAGGTACGCCCTACTACTCTTCTCCCTTTGGTGGTACTGTACGCGGGTGTGGGTCGGGGAAGCGGTGGGTGAAGGGGTTAGGGCAATGGTGGCCTGAATGGTGGGTCGGGGTGGTGGTTTTCGTGTTTGGAGAATGGTGGGTGGTGGTGGCATGGGTGGTTTTCGGGTATGGAAAGGGGAAATCGGTGGTTAGGGTTTCCAATTGGGTGACAGTGGTTTTCGAAATGGGTTAGGGCAACGGTCGGGGAACTATGGATAGTGGAAATTGGTGGTTTGAGGTTCGATTTGGGTGACAGGGGTTTGAAATTGGGTGACAGGGGTTTCCATTTTGGAGATAAGGGTTCCGAAATTTGTTGTGGTAGGCGGAATAAGGGAAATGACGAGGTGTGGGAATTGGGATAGGTGGATGTCGTAGGTGGCCGATTGAAGGAGGTTTGAGATATTGGTTATAGGCTTCCGATTCATAAGGGGTGACATGGGTTTCACCTTGAGTGACAGGGGTACAGTGACATGGGTTAGTCTATTAGGTGACAAAGGGAGATGAATATAATTTATAAACTGACTTTGTTCGTCTGATGGAAACTGCAGGAAAGAAATGGTGAGGACGAAGAATCTGATGTCGAAGAATCGGGAGCCTGAATACGTAGTCCCGGAAGAGAGACACTTCCGGGCCCGGGTGAACCAGGGCTCAAGACTGTCGATGCTCAACAACATCGATGACTATGTTGACGCTGGCGACTGGCAGAAGCTCCTTGACTCCCAACTGGGTGGGGTTATGCAGTTGGCGCACCGCGTGAAATTTTCTTCACAAATGGTGCATTATGCACTCCAGCGCTAGCTTGCGAGCGATGAGGAGTGGGAGACCTGGTACAGGATTAAGGGGAAGCTCCGGAGGTTCTCCCTCAAGGAGTTTGCCTTAGTTACCGGGCTGCGGTGCAGTCAACCAAGAGCTAGTGAGATGGAGGACGACGAGAAAGCTATCAAGGAGTTTTTTGGAAACGAGAAGATGACGGTCGGTGACCTGGAGAGCGAGCTGAAGAACTCAATGTTGGTGGTGCGGAGCCCGCGAAGGCGATTCAAGCTAGTGCTTCTGTACATTGTGGAAGGCGTGTTGTTAGGGGAGGAACAGATGAAGGGGCTGCGGAACTAGATCGTTCGGTTGGTGGAGAATGTGGATCGGTTTTTGGCATTCCCATGAGGGCGGGTCATCTATGCTGCAACACACGTCTCGCTGGACGGCGCCGTAAAGCGCCGGGAGGCTGAGTTGAAGGCAGAAGATCGAAAGAAGCGCAATGGTTATGGCCTGATGGGTTATCCGCTATCCTTTCAGGTAACCTTCTCGACCACACCCATGATCACTTTGTAATTGATATGCTGAAAATGTATTAATTTGAGTGGGGATACGGTGCAGATTTGGTTTTTGGAATTCATGCCAAAATGGGGGGTCCGGTTTGCGTCGAAGGTGTCAACCACGGCTTTCCCTCGTTGCATGAGATGGACCCTCAAGGACGAGAACCTAGCTTATGCTGATATAGCCAGCCGCACTGAAGCTGAGGGAGAGGATGCCATTGAGATTGACGATAACCCAATACTCATACCAGAGGAGGCTGAGCCGGAGTTGATGGATGGCTGTGTCTACGATGATGAGAAGTCCAACCCCCTCTTCGACGACCTAGTGGCACCCTTCCTGACACATTTCGAAGCCCCTGGTGGGAGCTCCCCAAAGACGCGAAGATGAGGCAATGAGAAGGACGGCTGGGTGGGGGATGTGGCCAAGACTCTGGAACAAGTTATGGACAAGCTTGAGACAATGTCAACAGGGATGGAGAAGATGGATGAAAAGGTACGCAATTAATTCCCATATATTCATTTTGTGGAGACTCTGGAGAACTGTGGTGACAAGGGTAAATGGACTCCTGACACGTGAAATTTGACAAGTGACACGTAGTGTAGATATTGAACGAATCTGCTATGAAATTGATGGGGGCCTAGTCTGATATGTGTTTGTTTAGAAGTGAATTAGGTGACCTTAGTCTGATATGAAGTGTGAATTTGCATTTGTTGGGTGTTGATTACTTATCACAGTTGTCACGTAAGAAAATGCTTGTGTTGAATTTGGTCACCTTATGGTGATATGAAGTACGAATTTGTTGACCTGCAGCTGAAATTATTGGAGGTGGCCGTGACTGAGCTCCGGGATGGTCAATGTAAGGGGACGGCCTGGCAAGAAGCAACCCATAAAGAACAAGCTGGCGATGAGAAAAAACGGGATGAGTTTGTAAGTTTGTTTTTGCGTGACATGCGTTTCGATGTTTAGTCCTGCTTGAAATCGGGGATCCAATATCAAACGTTAATTTGTTTTTTACAGGTCGAACTTGATGATTTGATAAAGTCAATTGCGGCTGAAGGCGGTGAGGGTGGACAAGGTGGTAAGGTAAGTTGTTGGTAAACATCACAAGAATTTATCGATCCAGTGTGACAAGAAGAATGTAGCTGTGTGACATGATTTGTTATGTTAAGTGACACTGGAAAGTTTGAGGCCTAATTAAATGTTGATTTCATTTGCAGTTTGGAGCTGATGTTGAGAAGGGAACTGAAGTGGATGATGGCGGGGATAAGCACGCTGAAGTTCAAACTGTGAAGGCAAGGGATGGGGGGCCAGGAGAGAGCAAGCTAGCTGGTGATGATGTCGGGGACAAACATGATGAAGCTGAATCTGTCAAGGCAGGGGATGGGGGGAAGGAAAGACCAAGGAGGTAAGGTTTATTTATGAAAAAAAAGGTAACAAGGAAAATTATATCTGTGACATGAACATTTATGGCAACTGACACGAAATTTTTTCAAACCAAGGCAGGGGACAAGCAATCTGATGTCGGGGACAAGCTAGCTGAAGGTGAATCCCTCAAGGCAGGGGATGGGCCGGCAAGAGAGACCAAGGATGTAAGTTTTTTCTATCAGTTAATGGTGACAGGGACAATGTAGTTGTACGACATGAGTATATCTGTTATGTGACAAGGGATAGTGTCAATCTTAGCTGAAGTTTGATATGTTTGCAGTTGGGAGAGGCTGGTTTGAAGGGGTCTGGTCCTGATGAAGGGGGAAAGAAAATTAAAGGTGATGATAGGGCGAAGCCCCGAGTAGCGCAGGTGTATGCATCTAAGGGGGCGAAGAAGATGAGAAAGGGTGCTGGAGAGGAGCTGGCTCCCCCGGCCAAGAAACCGCGAGCCCAGAAGGTAGCCAGTGTTCCCGCTGATGCTGTTGAGCTAGGAATTGTGTCTGCGACGGACAAGGACGCCATGACAAGTTGGCTCGCAAGGTACGTAACTTATGTGTCTTACTCTCGAATAGACGACGAAGGTAGATAGTTGAACGTCCACTATACCTGACAAAAACTTACCGTGCAGTGGGGACGTGGAGGTGCGCACGTCACCTTGCGGTGTGGATGTGACGAAGGAGTTACTCAACCGCCTGAAGAAACCCCAAGATTGGTTTGGCACAGTGGTATGAACACTTGTCACCTATCAAATTTCACGTGTCAGGATTTTGGATTGTAATTGCGGTTCACTTCATGTAGGAGATGGAGGAGTGTTGCTAACTTTTGCGCAAAGCGGTCGCAGACAGAACGACTGACATTGGCAGTCGAGCGATCGTTGTGGATACGTGCTTGACGGGAATTTATCTACCGCGGGAATGGAAGGAGTATAACGCCAGCCCCGAAGCGTACGACCCCAGTGATGCATTGATGGCGTACTTAGATGGCCGGTCTCCGAAGCCGTTGGGGCGACCGTGGTCAGGTACATACCTCATCCTCCTCCCCTTCAACGTGAGGAACAAACATTGGGTTACGCTTGCAATCGATCTGAAGGAGTGGGAGGTCAGGGTGTATGATTGTGACGTCCACATCGTGACGGAACGTCAGCTCCAGCCCCTCTTAATGCATGTGACAAGCCTCATCCTTGTCGTCATCCGGGCACACCCCGATCTGAAGGTGAAGTATGCGGAGAAGGTCCCCACGCCATTTACCATTCGCCGGGACAAGAGCCTTCCACAGAACAAGCAAAGGTAAGTTGGATCACATGGTTCAATTTCGTTTCATTGGATGTGGAATCGGTGTCCGCATTCTGACCGATTGTTCCCCATTGCAACGGTGACTGTGGCCCGTACACCATTAGATTCATGCAGCTTCTGCTGGAGACCGCCCCGACCTTCGATCGATTGGATGACACGTACATTGAGGCATACCGCCAGATGCTAGCTGTTGGGGTATTCCATGGTCGACTCAGATGCTAGACTTTGGAGTAGAACACTTGCTTCCAATCATAACACCCTCCCGTAATAGTTGAAGTAGAACATTTGGATATTTTGCGAAACTTGGTAGTTGTTGAATGTGAACATTTGGATATTTTAGTAGGTATGAGGACATGTTAAACTTGGCAGTGTAGGTACATGTATCTATCCAATTTGGTGACAAGGTATATGTTGTTAGATGACACGAGGATTAAAATGGGTGACATGGGTCATTTAGACTATACGTAGGAATATGAGACAGTGAATAGTGACACGAAAAAACCTCTCAGGTGACACGTGCATGCAAAGACGTGACCCGATACTGGGACAAAACAACAAAACGACAATAGAAAAGGAATCTTTCAGGGTGGCAGTTGGTTGCACAGTTACTTTGACCTACTTTAAAAAATATATAAAAAAAAAAGAAAACGAAAATACTGTGTCTCTCGAAAATAAAAGGTAAAGAAAAAGGAGAGCCCGTACCGGAGAGGGAGGAAGACGCCGAAGAAGGGAGGAAGACGTCAGAGAAGCCCGTACCGGAGAGAAAGGTGCAAGAAAACAGGTACAACTCAATTGATTATTGAAATCCGTCCTCACCCATCTCTACTACTCTGAATCTTCACTTAATTTGCAATCTTCCCCACTTCATTTGCATTCTTCCATTGTTTCGTTCAAAGGCTTGCAATTTGGGAATGGAGAAAATTCGGAAATTGGGGATTTGGGTTAACGGTGATGTGGGGAATTGGGGATACGGGGAAATACAGATCTGGGGTAAAAGGGGTATGAGGATCTGAGGAATTGACAGAGAAGAGCGAGGGAGGTTGAAGATGAGTGTGGGAGGGTTGCGGGTCCTTTAACCCAGAATGTGAGAGTGGAGAATAACCCCTGTCATAAACGGGTACTGTAGGAGAATTGGGAGAAGCCAATTGACATTCATGACATGAGTTATTCTGTTGGGTGACAAGGGTTACCCCATAAGGTGACATGGGCCTTTTCTTGTGAAACACTCGCAGACAGATTTACTAAGTAGAGGGTGAATTTGTGTGGATATTGATTATGTTCATGTTCACCTAATTGCAGGAAGAACATGGTTCGGTCCCATAATTTGAGGAGGAAGGGTGTCCGGCCATCGAAGAGGGTGGATCCACAACTCGCAGTGTCGGAGGAGAAGCATTTCCGAGGACGGGTCAACCATTGTTCCAAAGTGTCGCTGCTCGTGAACTTGGACGACTGGGTCGACCCCGTCGATTGGGAGAAGCTGCCGCGAAGCCAATTTGGGGGTATTGTGCAAATGGCAAACCGGGTTCAATTCTCGTTGCAACTACTGCATTACGTGTTACAACAACATCTTGTGACAGAAAAGAAGTGGGAGACTTGGTACATGCTTCAAGACAAGCTCCGGCGATTCTCTATCAAGGAGTTTGCGCTCGTTACTGGTTGCGGTGTGGTCGAGTTCGGGGGGAAGACACAGAGACGGAGGATGACAAAAAGACAAAGAAGGCTCTCAAGGACTTATTCGGAATGGACAACATGAAGGTGGGTGAGCTAGAGAACGCCTTCAAGAACTCCATCTTGAAAGAGCCGAGTGCGAGAAGGCGTTTTAAGATCGCTCTCCTCCTCATCGTCGAAGGAGTTCTGTTGGCGGGAGAACCCAGAAAAGCCATACGAGGGTGGATTGTGAAGCTTGTGGAGAACGTTGATCGATTTCTGGATTACCCTTGGGGCAGGATTGTGTACGAGGCCACCCACGAGTCCATGTCGGGCGTCATAGAACGACGTGTCGCTGACTTGAAGCCGAAGGCGAACGACAAGGACGAACGATATGGATATGGGCTTATGGGTTTTCCGTATGCGTTCCAGGTTCCCTATTTGACCGAAGTTATGCTTGAACTATTAAGTGCAATTGATGAACTCGAGTGACATGTGTGGTTGTTGTAGATTTGGCTGTACGAAGCGGTCCCGGGGATTGGGGAGGCGTTTGCGAACCGGGTGTCGAAGACGGCGTTGCCTCGCATGCTGAGGTGGACAGCCGATGACGACAATCTAATGTATGAGACGATCCAGTCCCGCATGGACCCTGAAAAATCGGATAGCATCAAGGTCGAAGACAACCCGATACTAGTACCGAAGGCCGACGAGTATGAATTGATGCTCGGGTGCTTCTACCAGCATGAGGAGCCTGACCTCTACTTTGATGACATTGAGGCTGCGTTGGCACCGAGTTATTACGGTGAAGGCTCTGGCAAGTCCGGCCCGAGTTCGGAGCAACGAGATGGGACAAGGGAATCCTGGGAAGATAAGTTGGGGAAGTCAGTAGAACTGATCTTGGAGAGGCTGGGAACCATGGCAACATGGATGCGGAGCATGGATGACAAGGTACGTGTAACGTTTCTGCCATATGTGACACGGGTATATTTTATATGTGACACGGGTATTTTTCAAAGGTGACACGGGTTACTTATCTCCCAATGCCGAATAACATTCGCGAACCACCCCTCATTTATGTACTTTGTGTATCAGATGAAGGTCTTGGAAGGTGTTGTGAATGGGGTGCGAGATGACCAGTCAAATGCAGGAGGTGAGAAGAAACCAATGGGAAATGTCCGTGGAGAGGATAACGACCAAAAGATCGGAGGGACAGAGGGACCAACTAAGGTGGAAGACCAGCCACCAGAAGAACAAGAGGAGGTAAATTGGTTGTTACTTGACATGGTATTTTCTGAATCCATGATGAAGGGGTAATAGAATTAACATTTTTTAATATTTCAATATATTGTAGACAACTGACACGATTGTTAATGTGAAGCGACACGTTTTAATATGTTAAGTGACAAGGGAACAAATAAATTATCTGAATGATAGTTGAAATAACCATAACCAATTGCTAGATCTCAGAGGCTGTGAAAGACGAGACCGTTGGAGGAACTGGGAGAGATGTCAGTGGAGAGAATGATGGGAAACATAGGGAGGGTGAGGAGAACAACCTTAAGGCCGGTTCAACGGAGGTACCATCTACAGTGAACGACCAGGCAACGCCGGAAGGAAAGGATGAGAAGGTAAATTGGCTGTTACTTCACATTGTCATTTGAATCTATAATAGTACGTAAGTGACAAGTGTATCAGTGTTAGCCGACACGAGTAAATTTTCGGGTGACACGGGGGTAAAAACATTTTTTCCCTGACCGTTGAAACTGTCTAACCAATTGGCAGATCCCAGAGGCCGCAAGAGCGGAGCCCGTTTGAGCCAGGAAGAGTAAGAGAGGTCTAGGAGGTGAAGGAAAAGTGAAGTCCCCGCCTCAGAAGAAAACGCGGGGCCGAAAAGGGAAGAACGTTGTCGAAGGTGCGGCCGTGATTAAGCTGGGTCTTGTTTCCGTGTCAGACAACGATGGCTTCCTCCACTGGATGGATAGGTGACACTCATCAGTAGACGTACCCAAGTGATTGCATACATGACTCCATTCTCCTAACATTGTGGTTGTGCTTGTGGTTGTGCAGCGGGGATGAGGCCCCTTGCTTGGCAAATACATAGTGGTCCCTCAAACCTTTGACGATACTAAGATGCTGATCAGAGACAAACATTACGTCCAGTGCATCCTCGACGACATGTAGCATATTCTTGAAGAAGAATCCCCATGACCCGTGATTCTCACCATCGACAATCACAAACGCGATCGGGTATACACTGTGGTCTGCATCTTGGGCTGTGGCAAATAGAAGCGTGCCCCGGAACTTCCCTTTCAAAAAACTCCCATCAACTGAAATCACCTGGACATGGATATCGACACCAGCTGGTTAGGTGACATGGTTATGTATGTTAGGTGACATGCAATATTATAGTATCGACATGGGGTATTACCTTTCGAAGGTAGGGGATCGCCTTGCGCCATACCCCGAAGCTAAAAAAGGCGTACTTGAATCTTTGGGATGCGTCCAACTCTAACCTAGTATATGCCCCGGGGTTAGTCTGCTCCAACATGTGCAGGTATGGAATAATATCTCGGTAGCTGTCTTCGTCGGTCCCATGCTTCACCTCCCTCGCTGTCAGTCGTGCCCTTCGTGCCTTCCAGTAGCTACACGATACTCCATACTCGGACTTCGTCATTTTCTACACTTGCTCGGGAACGAGGTCCTTTCGAGTCCCGGTGAACCTGCATATAATGGTGTCATGGTGAGTTACATAATGTGACATGTGGAATAATGTTGTGTGGCATAAATAGCTGTTCGCAACTAAAGTAACACTTACGTGGTCACGAGGTTACGTCCAATCATGTTCGACGTAGCATGTCGGCTATGGTTGTGCATCATGCTCAGGTCACATGTATGCTCCTGGACATACTATCGGATGGACCACATCGTCGTGCGCCGGTAAGTCGACGCCCTTAACATCCACGTGCACTTGATGTCCACACAACTAACTAAATACGTTTTGTTACACGACCTCTTCACTACAAACTCGAAGCACTTCTGCACTGCAATCCACTTAAGGCAAGTCTGCACTTCTACCTTCGAGGCGAACAATTGTCCCTCCGAAATTTCTGTCAGGTTCCGTCGTGGATCCTGGGTCCAAGGCATTGCTCTGTCCACCATAGCTTCAACGTTCTCCATCGTAGGTGGGGATGTGCTGGACCTAGGAACCCAATCTTCAAGTTCCCTCATCACCTCATCCTCAACTTCGTCCCCCTCCGACGACACCCTCATACCCGGGTCTTCCTCAAAATCTTTCCAGTCAAAATCATCCCAAACTTCTTCCCTCTTCACTCCGGAATCGAAGTCCTCATCCTCCTCCTCATTGCTAATGGATATGACATCTAACCCCTTATACATGTCACCTTGACATTTTACCGTGTCATCGGGGGAGGAGTCCGTGTCACTCAAGTGAATAACATCTAGACCCTCACATTGTCACCCTCAAGAATGTTCTTGTCACTTGTTTCAAACCCCTTGTCAGTTGCGTGCTCTTGGCTCTTCCCTATCACCCCACCCAGCTGGATCAATTCCGGACCTTTACCCTTGTCACCTACACTCATAAGCTTTTCACCAGTTCCAAACCCCCTGTCAATAGCGTCCTCTTGTCTCTTCCCTATCACCTCACCCATGTGGTTCGACTTTGGACATTTACCCTTGTCACCTTCAAAAATACGTCTGTCACCAGTTCCAAAACCCATGTCAGTAACGTGATCCTGGCTCTTCCCTATCGCCTCATCCAAGAGGATCACCTCCGGACCCTTACCTCTGTCACCTTCACATATATCCTTGTCACCCCTTCCAAACCCCGTGTCAACCTTGTTTTTCACCCTTATATCATTGCTCTTCCCTATTGACTCGCTAACCCCTCCTCCACCATATAACCCCACATCTACAACCATAGGGTTTGGTTGTGGCTTACCTTCTGCCTCCACCTCGTCCACCTTTTGAGAGTTACGAGGCCCACTCAAGCATTCTTCCCCGACGCCGGGTTGTGGTACTTGAAGGCTCTCTTTCACCACTGGACCAACATATATCGTCATGGGCCATGGATGTTCCCCAGACTTCGAGTTCAGAAACTTAAAAGCCTCAAGGTCGTCATCATCACCTATCGTTATCGGATGACCCGCTTCTTCCCCCTTTGACATGTAAGACAACCGCCAATCTTCATATGAACAATCATGGCCGACCTTGACCCTCAACACTTGATTCAGAGAGGCGAAGTCGATGCCCTCTTCAATTATCACATTCTTCCGCTCGGTTTCACCAGAATACACCCACCCGACACCATCGAACAACCAACGACCGTTGAAGATGAGAGTGACACAGACTTTGGCGTTTTGCCCTGCAAATGAAAACTCGGATCAGCACCATTGTTAATGGGTATCTACTCTTCGCGAAACATGAGGAGAAATAGGAAAGAAGCCTACCCATTGCAACTGAGAATTAGGGTTTCTTAGATACCTCTGTGACACGAAAGTTAACTAACACTGACACAAACAAATTATGCGCCCGACACGTGCTCTGCAACTGGACCTTGATGCGGATGGGTTGTTCTCCAATGGTGGCCTTCTTCTCCAGCTCTCTTGTCCATGAGAGGGAGAAACTAATGATCTCTCTCCTCCTCTCCTATTATACTTTAAAAATTGAGGGAAATCCCTTTCCAATCCTCTTTACACATCCAATGATGACCCTCCTATCTCTTCTCTTTTGGCGCCAAAATCCCCCACCAAAACTCTCTCTCTCTCTCTCTCTCTCTCTCTCTCTCTTCTTGTGAGAACCTGCAACCGGCTTAGCCCTTCCCTAGTTTTATTTGCAAAAATACCACCCATGTTAGTTGTGCAAATTTTCCCAAAAAGTGGTATTTTTGCAAACCCACAAAAAAAGTTGTATAGTTGTGCAAATTGACCTTTTTAAATTATACAAAATTTTTACTAAAACATGCACCCCACAATCACCAAAATCATTTTACTAACTTTTTCATAAATTTTATTGTTTTTTAATACTCACTACATTTTCTACCCAATTAAAATATTTAAAAATGTCAACAACACACAAATCAATAGAAATCATTACTATTTCATACCTAAAAAACCTAAAATCACATTATATATGTTAAAAAAAAGCATCCATTACAACTTCATTTTAGAGATTTTGATTATTTTTTTTGAGAAATTTAAGTTATTTCTTTATCTAATATATACTCCTCTCATTTTTTAGAGTAGGGAAGTACAAAGGAAAACAGAAGTCTTCCCCAAACATGAAGGTTTCTCCAATGATTTATAGAATATTTATTTTAATGTCTTTGTCTTGAAATGTTTTTGGAAAATATACGGGGGTATTTTATTTTATTTTTTGATACAAGGTGAAAATTTGGGGTGATTAACCGCAATTAACCCACCGGCCACCGTCCATGAGCGTCCTGTCGGACGTGTCTTCGTATCGGTTGGAGGATGCTATTGAAACATAGAAGTCGATAGACCTAGATGCGCCAATCTGTACCCATGAGCGTCCTATCGGACGAGTCTTCGTATCGGTTGGAGGATGATATTGAAGCATAGAAGTCGATAGACCTAGATGCACCAATCTGTACCTAACCGATTCCCTTCATGGAAGGTGTGGGCGAAAGAGATACTCTGAAAGTCACTACAAAGTTCGAGGGCATCCGAAAGCGTCATCTCGACCTCTCACGGGCTCTTCCACGATCCACTTGAAGATGAGAAAAACCCTACTTCGAAGCTTCTAAAAGTCTAGTCAGAAGACTAAGATACTCCGCTTTATCTTTTCATAACTTTACACTTTGCACCTCGCACAAAAGAAGTGCACCCTAACTACACGAATGACGAAATCAAAAATAGTAAGGTTAGAGACATTGCTCCATCAAAATTAAGTTTTACCAATCCCTCTTTAAGCTTTCCATATGTTATCCTTTTCTTTCGACTTTCCTCTTTTGGTTGGTCTTCACTCTTAAGTGTTTGATGTAAGTAATAAAAACTTGTTACTTGAACTTGTTATTCCTAGGCACCTAGCTCAGTTTATTGAAAAATGTAATATGATATGGGCCTGGGCCTGGGCCTAATAAATAGTAGTATTTAGACTGTTACTGACCAGCCCACCCGGAAAGGCAATCCTTTTGATTTCGATTTTAGTCGGAGATGAGGTCGGCGAACAAAGCTCAAAAATGAGTGTTTCCATGGCGGCAAATAGTTAGGGGAACGTATCACGAATACGCAGAACCTATTGTGAAAACTCAGACACCATCAATTTTGGAAGAAAGAAAAGTATGGAGGACGAGGCAGATATCTACGATGGGATTAGAGCTCATTTTCCTCTCTCTTTCGGCAAGCAAGCGAAGTCCCAGACGCCATTGGAGGTCTTACACAGCAAGACTCGTCGACCTACGGGCGAATTGAACCCTCCACAGTCCAATTCCAACAACAGTGTCAGCATCCAAAGCAGTAATTTGTCTCTCCCTTCTGTCTCCTCCTCACGCCCGAGCCCTAACCCTAACCCTAGAAACACCAGCTATGCGTCTACGAGTCACGTGGATGAGGATGATGGGGACATGGTCGGGCCGCCGAAGCCTGGACCGGCGGTGGATGAAGAAGTGATGGTTGGACCTCCACCGCCACCTGATCGGTCTGTTGCCAATGAGGATGACGAGGAGATGGTTGGACCGCCTCGGCCGCCAGCTGGGGCGATCGTGGAGGATGACGATGAAGGACCACTGATAGGTCCGCCTAGGCCGCCAGTTGCGTCGAGATCAGATGATTCCGACGAGGAGGATGAAGATGCGGAGGAGAGCTACAGGATTCCGATGAGCAATGAGATTGTACTCAAGGGCCACACTAAGGTATATAAAACTTTATGCAATTTTTTTTTGTATGCTTTTTTGCTAATTTTTTACTTCAGATTTTTAGGTGTACTATGAAAGATTTCTTTATCAATTTTTGGGAATCTCTTGGGTCCTAAATACGTAGCAGATGAAAAAGTGTCTTGGTGAATTTGTGAGATTATTGAAACTGATTCAGCAAAAGGAATCTTATGCAAAGTAGGCAGATCTGATAACAGAACAAGAACAGCAAATGAGTTTCGAGGTGATGAGGTATAGGCAAGTTTGTGGGTATTTGATGATGAATGGCAGTGCTAAAGATTTGATGATGGCTATTGAACGTGGGGTATTGGATACCTTAAGATTTGCTGATGATGAATCATCCCTGCAATGAAAGCCTTACAGTTGCTTAGAAAAGGATGTGCGTAAATGTGGGTGAGTGATATGAAGAATAGCAAAACTGCAGTCTAACTAATGACCTGCTTTTGCTTTTGATAAATGGTAACTTATTTATTGAAGATGATTGTTTTCAGTGTACACATTAGGTTTACTTCCATTGATTTGTTAGTTGGAAACTAGGCATTATTGCAAGCATTTAACCAAGGGCAAGATGAAAGTGTATGATATAATCATGGTTAGAGTCCTGTTGTTCTACCTGATAATAGTTAGTTTTTTTAATCAAATTTTCATTCTGGCTTGGCAGGTTGTTTCAGCATTGGCAGTTGATCCCACAGGTTCTCGAGTTCTCTCTGGTAGTTATGATTACAATGTTCGAATGTATGACTTTCAAGGGATGAATGCTCGCTTGGCTTCATTTAGACAACTGGAACCATCTGAAGGACACCAAGTTCGGGCATTGAGTTGGAGTCCTACGGCAGGGTTCTTTTTGTGTGTGACTGGATCTGCTCAAGCTAAGGTACTATATCATGTTGTATTTCAATTATTTGTCTGTGCAAATTTTTTGGGGTACCAGTACTAAAAGTATGTGCATAATGGTCCAGATTTATGACCGTGATGGGCTTACTATAGGTGAGTTTATGAAGGGTGACATGTATATTCGTGATCTAAAGAATACCAAGGGCCACATATCTGGATTAACTTGGGGAGAATGGCACCCTAGAACGAAGGAGACTGTTTTAACGTCTTCAGAAGATGGATCATTGCGTATATGGGATGTTAATGATTTCACAAGCCAGAAGCAGGTATCTGTTTCCCGGTTCACTTAGTCTGATAATTTTTTATTTGCTTCAGCTTCTTTCTTTTGAAAGCTTTTATTCCTTTTCACATTTAAAGCTGAGATGACATTAATCCCCCCAAAAACCTTCAAATAACTATTTCTAAGTTCTCTTGACCGGGAGCTATTTTTTATTTAAAGTGATCATGTTTAATAGGTCATAAAACCGAAGCTTTTGAAGCCTGGTAGAGTTCCAATCACTACTTGCGCCTGGGATCGTGATGGAAAAAGCATTGTTGGTGGTGTGGGAGATGGTTCCATTCAGGTTCCTTGTTTATGATATTCAGCATAATTTTCTGGTTATACATTTGCCCCACAATACTGAATTTTCTTTTAAATCTTTGTACTTGCTTGTTGCCTTCTATTGACATATCTTATGCCAAATATTAATGGTACAGCTTTGGAACCTTAAGCCTGGATGGGGAAGCAGGCCAGATGTGCATGTTCAAAAGGCTCATTCAGATGATATCACAGGGCTCAAGTTTTCTAGGGATGGAATTCATCTCTTCTCTAGAAGTTTTGACGGCACGATGAAGGTGATGATGAATTGCCTTTCTACTTCTCCCCTTTGTCCATGCTATGCATTTCTTTATGTTTGGTAATCGTCCCCTGACTAAGCAACTTGTGTGGAATGTTGAAGGTTTGGGATCTACGCCAAATGAAAGAGTCACTTAAGGTGTTTGAGGACTTGTCAAATCACTACGCTCAAACAAATATCGCTCTTAGTCCCAATGAGCAGTTGATATTGACTGGTACATCTGTTGAAAGGGATAGTTCAACTGGAGGATTGCTTTGTTTCTATGACAGAGAAAAGCTGGAACTAGTGTCAAAAATAGGAATATCAGCTTCTTCCAGTGTTGTTCAGTGTGCTTGGCATCCAAAGCTGAATCAGGTATTTTGTCATGTAAATCATATTTCCTGCTAATAGGACAATACTTCTGAATGCTTCATGACTTTGTTTATAGGCATCACTGAGTTGTTATCCGTGCTACTCGTTTTCAAATGCATTACTATTGTTTTCATTGTGAAGATTATCTGTTTTCTGCTGATAACGACAGCTATACATCCCCTTTTTATGCCTTTGTCTAGAATAATATACTCATGCGATATCACTTTTGCTTACTTTTTCTTTTTGTCTGGGGAGGGGTGTGAGAGGGTTCATGCTCTATTTTTTATTTTTTTAACCTTTTTCCAGCAATATGAGCTTCTGCTGCAGTACTGCTTTAATTCTTTGTATTGTTATACATCTCAATTGATAGGCATTTGGGAGGGGATTGATAGGACAATATATTTTTCTTCTGCATATGAATGGCATTGTTAGTACATCAAACTATCACGTCTTATAGGTGTGGGTAGTACCCATAGGTCCCCGGTTCGAACCCCGGAATGGCGGCTCTTTATTTACCAATTCAAAGTGTTGTGCAAAAAGCCTCTTCTCTTCAAATAAAAAACAGATTACTAAAACATAATCAAATTCTCTTTGGTTTTGAAGGTTTTTGCTACAACAGGAGACAAAAACCAAGGAGAAACTCATATCCTGTATGATCCAACATTGAGTGAGAGAGGTGCGCTTGTCTGTGTTGCTCGAGCACCAAGGAAGAAATCTGTGGATGATTTTGAGGCGGAGCCTGTCATACACAATCCCCATGCTCTTCCCATGTTTAGAGATGCACCAAGCCGCAAGCGTCAAAGAGACAAGATGCTGAAAGATCCAGTGAAGTCCCACAAACCTGAACTGCCTATGAATGGGCCTGGCCATGGTGGAAGAACTGGTACAACAAAGGGAAGTTTATTGACTCAGTATCTTCTCAAGGTAATACACCCTCTTGTTATCGCTCATCCTTTTTGCCCTTTTCTTTCAGCTTGATCCTGAGCCTTTTGAGTTTCATTTTACAGCAAGGTGGTTTATTGCTGGATGAAAATGAGGATCCAAGAGAAGCTATACTGAAGTATGCTGATGTCGCCGCAAAAGAGCCAAAATTTATTGCTCCAGCTTATGCAGAAACGCAGCCTAAAACACTATACGCGGAGTCAGACTCAGAAGGAGAGTGATCTTCAGTAAATTTCAGGTCGGCACTGTAATGTCCCACATAATGATTCAACTGCAAATTCTGCAATGTAACCTTGCACCTGTGCTCAGCTGTTGTAGGATTGTGTTATTTCTGTTCGGTTATTGGATGGCGCAGGACTCTGATTGACCACATGATAATCTACTTTTATGGACAGCAGTTCAAATACTGGGCAAGGACATCTTCCCATGGTGGAGCCACGATGCAGTCAGTACAAAGCGAACTTTTGTTTTGCCCTTTCCTAAAGGACATCTTCCCATGTCATTGGGAACCTTTTCACCCTCAAGCATATTAGTTTATACCCATAGTTATCGAGGGTATTGAAGGAAGAGATCATGTAATGGCGTTGGGTGTATGAGCTACACAAATATTTGACTGCCAACTGAGAATAATGCAATTTTTTACCTGTTATATATAAATCAAAATCCAAAATGAGCTAATTACAAAAATCAGGAAGGAATAATAACCAAGAAAGTAATTCTGAGCCTTTACATTTTGCAACTCTAATTTTAAATAACGATATTTAGGAGTTCAAACAACATTTCAATATACGTGCCTTCCAACTTCCAAGTGTAAAAGATTAGACCTATATTACATAAAGTAGTTTGCTTCTGTGATTATGTTTACAGTTTCGCATCAAAAAATTGAAGCGATGGAAACTTCAATTCTAAAGGTCAATTTGAATTTGATCGATCGTGTCATTCATTTTGAAGCAACACAATCACCGTAGTAACACAAAACTTGGAAGTTAACCCAACAGGCAAACTGCATAATTTACAAAACCAAAAAAATTAAAATCACATGTATTCGGAAAAAAAAAAAAAATCGTGTTCACCGTAGGGAAAACTTGTGTGATGAGAAAACGGAACCTTGAAAATAGTTTGTACAATAATAGTCCGTGTGATGTTTCAGAAGCCAAAAGACAACATTTACAGTGAGTTGAAGCTGATACCATTTAGCTTTCATACGACAAATCCCACCAAGAAGATGTGATGATCAATCAGCCTATAAGGCAGCCTGTACTTAAGAGCCCCTGTCGTAAATAAGCTCTCGAAATTACTCAAAATCGCATGATCACCGCAACCAGGAGCAGGCGCCAGCCATTCATTCCCATAAAGCACCTTATAGCTGCTTGCTGTTTTGTACATTTTCACCATTGCATTTGCACAGTTGTCAGCGCGAGTGTCAAAACTAGTCTGTACTCTGTATATTCCTATTCTTGTTCAAATCTCGACAAACGAGAGTCTGATAGTTCTGAAAACATCTGCGTCTCTATAAATAGCTGCAACAGTTGAAAACCAGACACAGATGGGTGAAATGGGATTTTAATGTATTAGCTACTGCAATTATAGGAGACGGAATAAATGGGAACTTCATTACCTTCATAAATGGTTGATCCATCTCTGGAAAGGAATCTATAAAACTATCCTTCAGAAGGATGGAAACCTGCATGGATAAACAGGATGTAATAGGTACCCATATCTTTCAGATGGGGCGATATTGAAGTACAGTCATCAGTAAAATAATTTGGAACAGATTTGTTAAAATGAGTTTAGACTCTTAACATCTTGTACTAACCCTGTCATTGTTTGCTTGCACGCTTGTGATTGTATTCGATCTTATATCTGCACATAGCAACTCCATGTAGCGTCTCATAACTTCTTTGAATTCCAGGACAGCTTCAACCTGCATAGTAAGAAGATATAGGAACATAAAACTTGAAATAAATTCTGCAACTTACTGAATTCAGCTCAAACTTCATTACTTACAAAAACTAAATTACTTTATGAAGGTGGATATTCAAGCTGTTTTCAATTGCAGGAACCATGTGAATTATATATAACTTTTATGTACAGATCAAATTTACAGGGAAGAATTATAATTGTTTATGTGCACAAATGACTATTTATGCATATATAAATCGTATCCGTATCTATTGTAAATCAGACAGGATGATAGTAGGTGGCTTTCTAGCCTAGGCGTTTAGCTGTTTGGCCCCTTTTGAGTTGGTTTGGGCTTTGTTGTTGATCATGTTGGTGGTGTTCTGATGCTCTTTTTGGGGATTTTGAGGCTATACGCCTTGCGCTTCCGCGCTCTTGTAATCATCTTATATTGTTTCAATATAATTTTCCCATTACCAAAAAAAAAAATAGATGCGCAAGAACTTCTTTAGTTGAAGTGCTGCAGATCTTCTTGAATAGTGGACCTCGATGACCAATAAATATCATTTGAAATCAAAACACACTAGTTCATAACAACAGTATTCCAAGAGGTACCTGTGTTTCGCTGCACCTATACACATGTTGCCTTTGTGCTAGTGAGTTTTCACAAACAAGTCTAGCATGGATAAGGCGAAGTTTCTCAAAAAGCATGTCATGTTGAGGAAGCAAGGGTAAGTCGCACATCTTCAGCTGTTTGAACAGACAAGTTAACAGAAAACAATTTTTAGCATTGAACACTAGTACTAGTTAAGTTGTGAATGCACAATGTTAAATATTGATAGAGGAATTCTACCCATAAAATGATATACTATGCAGATGTATAACTATCACAGTGCATCCCAACACATGAAGAGAATTGGTTCAGATAAAATCTCACAATATCTAACCCGTAAATAAGGTTACCAACCAACTTTAGATCCTAATATTGTACATGTGAATGCTGGATGATGAATGTCTTAACAGAAAGGTAACTATACAGTGCCACAGCGGTTCCCTCACCACACAAATTTCTGATGAATGGTGCAAGCACAAAAGTGCCTAGTTTTCATATGGAACAATTTGGATGTTAAAAAGCCATAGCCTTTTTCAGCTGCACTTAAACTGATAAGCTTTGTATCCTTATTTTTACTTCTCCAACAGATCATTGCACACTCTGGTGTATATTCACTCTTTTGGTTTTGAAAAAAGTGACAAAGAAAAAAAAAAGAAAAGCAGAAAGAGGAAAGGAAGAAGCAGCAGAGGCAAGTCAAGAGACTGAAGACTCAAGAGGATGGATTCACTATAATACTAGAAAGAGATCAGAAGCTTCTTTCTTTTGGACGTAAATAAAGATAATAAGTTAATCTTAATCACGAAGCTTATTAAAATTAACATATAAAATGAGTAATTAGATTATGATCAAGGCTAAGAGATAGTCAGGCACCAGAGAACATGCAAAAGGGACTTGAAACAAGGGTTCTCAAGCATAATCTTATATAGTGGACAAGGGTTCTCAATCATAATCTTATCCAAAGGGACTTTTCAAAGACAATACTCCCTTGTTTTGCTTTTTGACACACTTTTTAAGGAGCTAAAAACTCTATAAAACATTCACTTTTTTTATTACTTTTTAAAAATAATATTACACTTACTATTCTTAAAAAATATGTCAAAAGTAAAACGACCTATATTTTGAGACAGAGGTAGTATAGTACAGTATAATATATAAATTCACATTTTAATCTTATTTTCTTACCAGCAACATGTAAAGCACTCTCAAAGTCTTAATCATGCATGCAAAACACATGCCCAAATACAAATATCATCCCTAATTCCCTATGGTAGAATAAGAGCAGCAATGTTATGATAATTGAGCAAAACCTCGTCTTTGAACACGTCCATATAAACAAGATTGTTAGTTTTGGGCATAAAGTCAACTGGTCTCTGCTGTATGCCAACCTGCAGAATAAAAAAGAAATGTTGCTCAAAAGCCTCAAAAGCATGCATTGACACGTATAGCATGAATATGGCCAGATTTGGTAAACTTCCTTCAGCTTTACCCAATATGACATCAGAGAAACAAGGAACTTCTGCTTAACCTGGTAAACTAAATGTTCCAAAACATTAAATAACAGTCTCGGGTTCCATCTAAAACCAAATGATGCTATTGCTGGTTAACCAAAATTGCTGATTAGATGACCATTCCTTGATAGTCAAATCATACACCTGGTGTGTATCTGCCAACAAGGTTTCCAAGCTTTCCCTTTAGAGTTCTAGAAGCATTGTTAGATTTAGATACTCATTAGAACTAGACCAAAGTTAGGCAAGGAATCCCTTTCACTTCCATCTCAAACTATGTATCGCAATTGTGTTTGACTCCTTTGAGCACCTCAAATCTAATATTATGGAACATTTACATTTGGGTAATGTTGTCCTGAGTGAAAGCCCAAAAGAATAACATATCTTGTGTATTCTTCAGCATATGACTGCTTAGCATTCCATTCTGCAAGGAATTAGAGAACATCACAAAGTTCAAAGTGACTTACAAGGAATGGAACGGGTGCATCGAGAAAATCCAGCAGCTTCTCAGGCAGAATCTGAAAGGACAAACATGTGAAAAAAATAACAAGAATAGAATGTTAACTTTTTAAAGCTAGGTTATTTATTAGCGACGAAAAATTAATGTGAATTTAATTGGAAGAGAGGTGGGCATATATGAACTCAGGATATAAGTGACTATGTATTATAGGATTTATAGACCATTTGTTCTTTGTGAAATAATGAAAACGAAAAAAAATTACGGGGATAGGATTTATTTATATCCATTAAATTTAATTTCTTGCATCAACATTTTACAGCAAGAATAGAATCACACACACACACACAAAAATGCATCTCTCTTTCACTTGGAACAGCCACACAATTGACCAGTAGGACACAACAAATGTGACTCTCTTTACAACCTTCATTCTCCAAATCCATTATTTACATTAGAAGAGAGTGTTTGGGCTGCAAGGATTACCAAATTATGATCCATGGACAACCAAATTGTGTAAAAACAAATCAACTGAAAAAACTTATATTTTAAAATACTTCAGATCAATAGCTCTAAGCATCTAACCATTTAGTAACCAGTTAGCAACAGGTACCTAATAGTCCAAAAGACACAAACCTGGGGACGGGTACCAGACTACCAGATAAACATAAGACAGTCAAGAGGGAAGCATAGAGAAAAATACTAGATTTCCCAGATTTTTTGCATGCTCTTTTGAAGAAGAAGCTTATTTTGTGATTCCTATACTCCGTCTGGCATACCCTATCTTCTAAGGAAGCCTTTAACGGTTCCTTACCATAGATGCATAAAATTGAAATAACATTAGCATGTAATATCAAATTCTTGCACAAATTCAGGTAAATTAGTCCTTCGGAAGCATCAACTTACCGGGAGCAACAAACTCTGCCATTCAAATGGTTGTATAGTGGGAATAAAAAATAATACAACAGCTGATAAAATACCCTGAAAAAAGCAATGTAAAGATTAGAAGATGGCATTTGAAGGCATTAGCTAATGTAAAGATTAGAAGATAAATACTTCAAATTGGCTCCCAGTTAAATATATAGCTTTTAGACCTAGATTTTACACTTAAACATAGAAATGCACATAGCTAACACCATAAAAAGCATTATGTACCCTTGATGTTATCCTAATTCCTAAATCTGTGGAAACTGCAGCAGGCTGCCAGACTTCCCAGAAATAAGAGAAATTGGTTTCTCAAAAACACATCATACATCAAAGCACTCTCACAAAGTAGTCATGCATGCAATTTAACGTAAATTTCCAGTGGCAAAGATCCCTTCATCCTGTGGATTTCAGGTTCTTTTCTCATGCTTCACTTTCCAATTTGGTAAGTACTTTAAAAATGGGGAAAATCCCTAAAGTGCGGACAAAAGCAATAATCATATCAAAATCAACACCATGTTATGTTTCATACAAATGTTGCATTATTTGACAATCAACATCTTCATTCAATTCAAAAACAAAAAGCATCATCCACCCTGCAAATCTTTATGCTCTGCATTTATAATTCTAATCTTTATTCACATCTTCTACTTTCTTACAGAAATCATTGACTTTTAACTCTTTATTTTGAACATTGATGTTCCAAGTAGCTGTATAGTCTGCACTACTTAATAGATCACACTCTTTAGTGAGCTCTCCTCATGAACAAATCACTCATTTCAGATGATAGATTGAATAATATTAATGCACATGCATTGTTTATTTTTATTTATTGCTCTTGCATTTCTCTTAGGGCAGAGACTTGCACACAAGCAGAGCCCTTTTATCAATTTAGGGAAGTTCTCTATGCAAAAGAAAAATACTATTATGTAGAAACTCCAAAAGGACATAAACCCACCGGATTCAGGCATGTTATAACCACTTGTTTTTCCAGCAGCACTCCGGTCACCAAAGACAAAATCTGAGACAAGTGATACAGAGGTCAGATTTCTGAAGATTAAGGCAACAAATAAGAAACACAATGAGAAGCCAGCACAAGAGCCCGCTAGCGGAAATAGTATGGTTTTAGGAAGGAATTATAGCATATTTAAAGATTAATGATAGAAAATGAGAATGTTTATGGCATACTCATATATGATCATATTGGGAAGGTGGAAAAACTGAGTAAAACTAATGCATTATGAGGTGTATTATTTCACCAAAAGTTAGAAACTCTGCTGAGAGATCGAATCACAGTCTGAAGCTGAACAGTTTGCCTTTTCCTTTATCCATAGAGTTCATGGGACGATATCACGCGGAACACAATTTTATCTTATACGGAGTAGTAAAGTATCAGGAACCATTTGATAAGTTACAGCAAGAATTCATACTTCAATCAACCACAACAAAATAGGTGTTCCAGGAAAGTGGAAGCTAAAAAAAACATTCAGTCAAAATTCTTTAGAAATTACCCGACAAACAATTCAGTGAAATCCGCTTTGAAGCAAATGACAGAAACAAAAAATAGGATTTAAAAATATGGACATACAATATTCATATTTTTTGCATTGCTAATTGACTTGCATCATACTTTAGCTATAATATCATCTTTATTTCAGCAGTTTTTAGACCGTTTTCCTACCACCTATATCCAAGATGATACAACGATCATAGTTGAGGCTTGCATGGTAAAAAAAAATGTTTATAAAAGGGTATCCATTCAGAATCTAATAATCTACTTTGAAGAAAGAAACTGCGAGGAAAATAAAGTAAACCATACAATAACAGGCAAGAAGCTTACATTATCAAGGGAAAGAGCTCTGCAAGTGGTTGCGATTGTCCACAATGATAAAGCAGCAGCTTCTTCAGCAGCAGCAAGCTTCGCGCTGACCTTAAAATTGAACATGAATAATTAGCATGGATAAAGTTAAAAGGAGCGACTCAAACAACATAGTAACAAGAAATGGTGCCTCTGCTAATGCCGATGGATCCTGAATCTCTAGCTCTGGAAAGTCCATAACTAAACCAAGATCAGAGACAGCAGGACGCCTATACTGAATAGTATTTAGGTGTTCAAGGGGATGGAAAACTATTTCACTTCCCCGTGCAGGAATAGGAAGAGCATTATAACCGCACACTATCTTCATGAAATCACTTGTACTCTCCTGTCATTAGAGGATAAACAATAAATTTATAACTAACCAAACAACAGAAATAGCCACCACAAGTACAGGAGAAGTATTGGGGGCATGAACATAATAAGAGAATAAGCAGACCTTTTCCCGGTCCATAGGCATAATGTCTCCAGAAAAACCACTCCCATTAGTCAAGATAAAAGCATTATTGTCTTCTTCCAGGCTTCTTGCTGAACTGTTAAGTGTGATTTCAGACCAAATGTTGAAGAAGGTATTAAAAAAAAGTAAAAAAAAATTACAGAACTCATATTGCAACAAGCTTGTTAATGACTACTCCGTATATTTTATGCATAATATGCATAAAACATCAAATGAGTACAGCTAAAACTTTGGTTATTTAGACTTTTGAATGAAAGACAATTGCAGCCATGCCACCTGCATAAGGAGATGGAGCTACCAGTCCGCCCAATATTTGTGCTGCCAGAATCTGTTTGTAATAAGGATCCAGGAGAAGACAGCCCACTTCCATTATCATCAGAGTAATGTGAATTCTTTCTTTCATCCTTGTTGGTTTCTTTTTCTAGACCATACGAAGCTTCATTTGCTGCAGTACTTGGAAGAGACTGAGTTTCCTCAGATTTAATCGAAGAAACTTCATCATCAGTTATAATACCAGCAGCAGAAGCACTGAGACGAACTGCACTATCAACAGGTATTGCAGATAACATCCAATCAGTAAAGGAATTCCTGAAGGGGGAATCGGGTACTTCATTAAAATGGTCAGGTGACCTCTTATTTGAGGAAACCCGATCAGTGACATTAACTTCACTAACAAACTGGGTGATCCGATCCAAGCGATCCTGCGACACAATACTGGGTCCAAAACGGCAGATTAAAGTGAGTAAACAAAATTTTAGGAGAAACTTGAGTATTTTAACCAAAACTGTAGCAACATGCTTTCACATCAAAAGAATATTGGAAACAGATATAACCTGTTTAACATTTCAAAGTGTAACTCAAAGAAAGGAACTCTTGTTAGTAGGCAATAACAGCGTGGTGCAGAGACCAAAAAACGGCTTGCTGCAGGACGACAAAAGGATGAAGAACCACCTAGACAGCCTGGTGGGCGCTGAACAATTTCAGGCACAAGCAAGCAAACACCATAAAGTGACGCATTATCTGCTACCTGATTAAAGTCAAAAGCCTTTAAGCAACAAACCACTTGCCAAAAATCCACCAGATATCAACAAAACTAACTTAAAACAAGAAACAAACAGAGCAAGAAATCCCAATATACAGGAAAAAGGAAATGAAAAGATGAAAAGTTGTATCCTTGAAGACAATTTTTTAGCTAATGTCTGGGTAATTTCAAAAAACAATTGCTCAAAATGCTGAAAATACCAGCTTGCCAGCCATAATACAACACTAGCTTATCCCACTTTTATTGGATGAGAAAAGGCTCTGTTTATGTGAAAGAGACGAATGCTTTGGAAGAAGTTGAACTTTTTATAACACAGATACAGGGAACACTTTGGTTGCCCTCTTACACACCATTCATTTTTTGCTTTACTCAGCATATTTTCTTCCTTTTTCCTTGAGTCAAACTCTTTTTTTTTAATGCAAACAGAAAAGAAGTATGACACTGACACACAAGTTCAATCTTCCACATTTTTTTTATGTGGTTTGCTGTTCATGCTTCTCAGCAAAACATTAACTTGAGCATATAGAACCCAATTCTTTTCTGAAAATTACAGGAATCCAAAAGCACAAAGCACATTTGGGTTGGAAACAGAAAGGATACAGATGAAACGAAAACTAATATGCCTATTTACAGTCTATGGCATCATCTTTCATACAACTCACTCGTTTTCCTTGCTTCTATTATAAATGAGAACCCCTTGTATATCTAACAGGGAAAAATATTCTCCTCATAGATGGAAAAAGATGTTCAGTCCAAGGGAAAATTCTTTATTTTCTAAAGATAAATTATACCCAAACAAGTAATAAAAATAACAGCTCTAAAATCGACATTAAATTCTACACAAATTCAGCGAGTTCATTCGAATAGCTAACTTCAAGTAATCAACTAATACACCCAAATAAAAAAAAACGTTCAACATTACACAAAAAATTAAAGACAACTTCATAGACTGACCTTAAGTGAAAAGACAAAGGCTGTATCATCCCTTCCAAGATGTCCCTATTTGATTTCACAACACAATAATTTAATTACATGCTAAAAGCAATAAAAATAGATTTAGCAGGATCTCAACTTTAGTAATCAGGATTAACCGTAACGATATTTTAAGATGAATAGATGATAATCTACGAAAGAGGGAGGGGTGGGGGGGTTAGTAAACAATAACAAGCAGCACAAAGTCCAAAGAAAATCTCCAATGAAAAAAGCAAGTACCAAGAATATCAGATAAATGTTTATAAACTGTGAGTGAAATGAAAATAGCATCACTAGTTAAATTATCAGAGCATGATAGTTAACATTAGAAGTGCATGGTACCAACAGAATGAGGTCGGAAACTAAACATCGCAATTTTTAGGAGAAAATTAACATTTATTAGCCGTTTGAACAAAGTGATCCAACTGTCAAGCATGCAACTCAAATACCATGGAAAGGATCACTAGCAAAAGGATGCAAACTAGAGGAAGTTGGAGACAAATAAGTTTCAAGACTTTTCTCTTTGCTCGTAATATTTGTTCGATTTCTTTGCTTCTGTTTGCAATATGACCAAATTGTTATCAAATAGCAATAACACCATCTATGTATGCCAACTTTAGTAAGGATTCTTTCCTAGATGAAGGAATGTTTAAGGTCACAAACGAATAAACTATCACATACCACTAAGAAGATACATATTCTTCCCTAGAAAAATTTGAGTAGCAAAAATATATAACCTGTCCATAAACAAGTTCGTTTAGATCGCTAAGTGATGGAGTTCTCTCAACCATGCGTGCCTGTTTCAAACAAAAGTAACACATAATAAGAAAGTGTGTGTCAATGAATCCAAGTCCAACTATCACATCAAAATCTCATTTGTAGCCAAAGCCTAAGACATGACAGTATCCTCCTCGCAGTTACTCATACCCTCTCTTTATTTCTCCAATCCATTCCCAAATAAGTCAGCACTTAAAATAGTCTACGTAAGCAAGAATATGAAAGTGTATACCTTAACACCTCCTGGGAAACAAAAGGCACAAAGATCTTTTGCACGCATAGGTAGCCTCTTTCCTGGGGGATACTTAAAAACCATCTGCATACGAGCAAAATAATGTGAAGGAAGATTCTTTAGGTGTCAAAGATAATGCATGGAAGTAATAAATATGACTTCTGAAAGAACCAAATCTAAACATTTAGATGTACAAAACATACACTCTTTAGTTTTTAGAAAAACGTGTGAAAAGTATAAGGCAGTCAAAGAAAAAGAGGATTATGGTTAAAAAAAACAATTTAAAAAACTCAGCAAGCAGAAAATATGAAAATTTGATTGAAATCAACCTCAGGCTCCAACGGTGGGGGTGAAGGAAACCAATACTCCTGTTTTTCATCAACTACCAATGTTCTTGACATTGCTGCCTCCCATTTCTTTTTCCTGGCAAAGGCCTGCTCAACAGCTTCAAGATTAGCATGAGGGGGCAGCCCAGTGACAATCAAGTGTTCAAAAAGCGCAGTGGGCTCCTCGTATTTCGTTGGGTCCTAAAGTAACATCAATAGATATATTAATTGAGAAAAATAGGGCAGATAATTTACAATGAAGGAAGACTTCCAGATTCAAAACTACAAATAGTCCATCACAAGCAATATGACCATTTAAAATAATTAAATATGAAATAGACACATGTCCTTTGTGGATGTTAATCAGAACTATCACTATCAGGAGAGTAGAGGGACTTGATCAGTCCCATATTTACATACCAAAGTTGCAATTTGACAAAAAAGCCCCACGGTTTTTATGTCTGAAATTACTAAAACTTCCCAACAAGGCTAGGCTACAACTGAATGTTAGAATCTTTTTTAATTAGTACTCCATATTTGCTGTTACATGCTTTCCTGAGATGATGTGCCTATGGAATGATTTATTGCAATGAAGTTTGGAGAGGAACTATTAAGGCTTTGTTTTATACTAAATTCATCATTTCTTTATCCACACACCCATTATTCCTTACCAACAACCCTAACAGTATATACATACAATTCTACATGAACTCCCCCTGATACCCAAAAAAACTTCCATTTGGTCATTTTGTGAATAGATCAGCTTGTGCAACTTCTAGAAAGGTCAACTAGCATACTAAGATCATATTAGAACTCAAATGTAGGTCAAAACATGAAGCTGTTATCCTATAGGGACCTAAGATACTGTACATCAGTACTATCAAACAAAACGGTCTATATTCATTTTTGCTCACAGCTTAATTCCACCTAAATTGTTTCAATCATTACACTATTCTCCTATCGGACCTATCATCACCCTCCAGCTCATGAAAGCAAATCAACAAGTAGTTGACACTAATTCCCTATCTGACCAACAAGATCCAGCTAGGCTTAACACACTCAATAGTCAATACTCCGATAATAATCCATATTCCTGCGACAAAAAATAATGATCATACCAGAGACTTAGACTGGAGCTGATACCACTGCCTTTTCTGATTGGCCAGCTCCTCGGGGTTAAAACCAAAATGTCTATGTGCCTCCTGCGGGTTCCCGCCCCAGTTCCAGGCCCTCTGAATTATATTCTGGAAACTGTTGTTACGCTGTGGTGTGGACATCACGACTTCACTTTGGGTACGCCGGTGCCCTGCCGAGTTCCTGCTCCTAGGACCAGCGGTACCATTGCTCAAATTAGGTATCGCCTGATCATCATAGGCCATAGGGATTGACGCCGGAGGACCCGATACCGCAGCTGGTGGCGGATGCACAGGCGGACGATCAGCTCCCGGCATGCCTACCTGCGGTGCTGTCATTGGCGGCGGAAGATCGACCGCCGGCCGTGAAGGCCGATCATCTACCTCCTCGCCGTCTTCGTCTCCTTCCGTTTCTAGGACGACAGGGAGCGACGCCTGGAAAGCCGATGCTGGCGGAGGCATAGAAGGACGATCAGCTTCCGGCTGGTGAGAAGGCAAACGAACGCCTAACGGCGTTTCCAGTATCGGCAACGCCGGCACAGGCGTGGGATCATCCACCGCCGACCGCGAAGGCCGATCATCGATCGCCTCGCCGTTGTCTTTCCCGTTCATTCCATTCATTGCGCACCTCAACGTCGCGCTGTTTCACATTGCATTCCCCAAATTCGTTTACAAATCCCTCCGATTGCTAAACTCGCTCTTAGGATTCCAAACAGAAAAAGATAAGTTGAAACCTCCGCCGAATGAAATCTCAATAGAGCGTCGGAAACCGTGCGGAAGAAGATGCAAAAGCGAAAAACAAAATGCAACAACGCCGATAATGTGAGACTAGTTCAAATCGCAACATGCCTTCATATGCGCCATTAACGTACCAAATCATATCTTTGGTGGAAGATTTGCACTCGCCGGCCGAACTGTAGCAAATCGTGGAAGAGATGGGGAGAGAGAAAGAAAGATTAATTAATGGTGAGAGAAAAGGGAGGGTGGAGACAGAAAGAGCGCTGAAAATAGCAATGGAGGTGGGAGGAAGAAAAAGTCACCGAAAAATAGCAGAGGTGGTGAGGAGGGCGCGAGGGAGAGGCAACCGACGCACAGAACCCGAGGCACGTCGTAAATCCGACTGTACACAGATTTGATTTTTGAATCTTTACTTCGGACTAATTACAAAAAATCGCCTTTGTTATGAAAATTGTACATTTAACACTTTTGCTTTTTTTTTTTTAGGTAATGAATTGGGTGGTGTTAGTCGCTGCTAACCCACCACCACACTTTTGCTTTCTTTAAATTTGGATGGCCAGTCTGTTAAATTATAATGCAATTGTTTTTTCTTGATTTTTAAGAGTATTTTTTTTTGAGAAAATTTTTAAGAGTATTTGATTGCACAACTAATCACTCATAAGTTTTAGCTTTTTAAACCCCTTAATCTCACCTTGTTGTCCAAGGTAATTAAGGACGTCAAGACTCAAGATCCACCAAGACATGTATAGGCTACCAAGAATTGCCTAAACCCCATCTGAAACCTTGACCTATCTCATTGTCGAGCACATGTTAAAAGTCTTTTAGAACATTATCGATAAGATGAGATAACACATTCTTTAACGATATTTTGTTGTTATTATTGCACCTCGTGAATTATGGTTGAATTAGCAAGTAGTCATTGGTCACCAATAGGCCTTGATCAAGTTTATAATTGCCAATTGGCCGCACAAAGAACATGGTATTATAATTTTTCATCACATAAGGTTTTTTTTTTTCCTTCAAGTTGCTATAATATACGCAGTATCAATAATAAAATGGAATACTAAAAATGTTCTTACATTGGACTACATGAAAGGGTATGAAAGTCAACACACAAAAAAAAGGGTATGAAAGTAAGAAGATCGATCCTAGTCAAGCAATCAAGAAGTGTGTATGGTATTTACTATTTAATGGGATAAAATGTGAATTGAAATGAAAGCAGCTTAACTTAAATTGTAAAATAAATCCCAACTTATTGTCAATTTCAAAATCCAAACAAAATGTACGAGAATTCAATAATTCCACCACTCCAAAAAGTCAAGAATTAAGCTAACTAGGTGGCATGCCCGTGCATACGCACGGGACATGTAGTTCATCTATCTATATATACACAAATTTTGTATGTGACATTAATTTAAATATATAATATTATTTATTATTTATTTATAATTTAATATCTAACTTTTGCAAATTATATATATCGGGCGTATGGATGCATGTTTCATTTACAACACATTGTGTAATGTTGAATGTCTAGTTGTATACAGCAAATAAATTTCAATGACGTATCCATCAATCATTTTGATAATGAACTCCATAGTTACTCATATTTGTTGACATTGATTATAATTGATAAAACATTTTCTTGACCCTCGTATAAAATCATAAATATACATATTTGGAATTAAATCATGCAAATTGTAATCAATAACTCTAAAATTAGTCAAATATATTTTGGCCAATAATCTTCTTTGTTGAAGTGCAATTGGTACGATCTAGTTATAATAGTCCATGAAGAGCTTGAAAATTAAGGTTTGCCACTCACGTTGGTCCATGCAACTGTAAGAATCAAATATAAATTTCATGTTAGAACATTTTTTTCCATTGAAATATCTCAAAAAATTAACCTCTAAGTATTTATCGAGACACAACTTCAATGTTTGATCAAATAGACGTTAAAAATTAATGATAGTACAAATTCCGCCTATGCTTGACGTACTTAATATCCATGGTTTGAATTAAAAAATTATTTTATCTTAAATAAATAAAATAAAAAATTTCAAACTTATCAAATAATGGAAATTTAGGAAGATAAAATTTGGGTTGAATGTCTCTTCCTTTGTCCTTAAAAAAAGCATAAAATTAGATGATAATTAATTATATAGACATGCATATGCATCTATGGATACAACATATTAAAAAAACTAATAATTTGTAGAAAATATGTCGTTCAAATTGTAAAAACAATACTATATATATGCCTATGTAATTATTTGATCGTACAACTTGTACTAACCCATGTAATTTTTCACATGCTCGATCCTTTGAACGACGAATGCATATGTGTTCCCACTTCATATAGCAATTGTAGTTTGTGAAGGAGATACACACAAAAATATGAGAATAAAAAGGTTGGAAATTAGAAGTAGCTACTAATCTCTTGGAATTTTTTACAACTTCTTTGCTGTGCTCTACCGATAATAATTGGAAAAGATGGTCCATATCTAAACCTAATAAGTTGATACAAATAAAAAAAATCAAAATGAATTAGTGTAAATCTATATTACCATGAAATAATAGTCCAACTAAAGATAGTATAAATCTTTACATAAAGAAGAGAAATAGATCAGTTCCTGCAAACAAAAAATTAGAACCGAACAAAAAAGAGGAATAGATTAATTCCTGCAAAACAAAAACAAACAAACAAACATGAAGGTCATTGTTAAAATAAATTCTTGCAAAACTCAAATCAATAAAAAGAATTGAAAGATGAAGCAACAAACACGGGAGAGCCTCTCGCCTCCAACACCTCCACCGGGATCCCGTGGTGGCATGGTTCGATCACCATCTTAAAGAACCAGTATACCTCTGCGGCTACACATATTTCGCCCACCACGCCCCTGCGTAGTGCCAAATCGATCCGTCGTTGCCACCCCGGACAAGTATTTCACCAGAATCTTAGGCGTTGATGGTGTTCAAAATACTTGAGATGGTCATGAGTGCTCTGAGGAGGGCGGAGATGAATGCGTGTGGGATTGAGTTGCATGCTGCCAGAATCCACCAACGCGCCCTTTGACTCCGGCTTTGATGTTGTCGACTCCGGCTTTGATGTTCCATCAGTAGCTTATATATTGTAAAGAATGAATGTTGCAATTACCCATTAATTAGGCAAATTGCCTCTTGGTTTCAATATTAATTTGTGGAATTGTAACCGCTGGTGTAAAGGGACTGAATAAAGAGGCTAATTAATTACCCATTAATTAGGCAAAATGTCTCTTGATTTCTACCGGAAATAAAATAAAGGGGCTGAATTTATAATATTGTAACCCATGATATCAATATTGAAAATAAAGGGAAAAAAATAAAATTGAATAAGCATTTATGAAGGCTTGCACACAACTTTTCTTGTTACTAGTGAGCATGCCCGTGCGATGCACGGGACATGTTTCTTCTTAATTGAGACCTTTTTTCTATAAACTTCTTTTCTTTAGCGTAACTATGAACATCTTCTATTTTGAGCGTAACTATGAATATTAAAAGTATAGGATTGTTTTGCAAGAAAATAAATTAATTTATAAGATACTCCGAATGATCTAAGAGTATATTTAATTTTGAATAATATATATATATATATGAGATTTATTAGGTTTATATTTATGACAGTATGAGATTTATGAGGTGAAGATTATTACTTGGAATCTGAGGAAGTTAGCTTTGAATCACTTAAAAGATGAAAAGAGAGTCATTTATTTCTTTGAATTCAATACATTTAATTTAATACAAAAAAATAAATTAAAATTAATAAATATACAAATTTTGGAAGATGAAAGGATAGGAATTATTGTTATTAATTCAAAAAATTATAATTATAAAATTTAAATTGATAAAATATTAAAAGTAACATTTGAGATATTATAGAAATACAATGTTCGATTTCAGAAATGATCAACTCACAATTTTGGCTCATCATAATTTTATTTAGGAAGTCTGTATTGAAGTAATCGACTATTTATTGGAAAATCTATTATTTTCCACATACACACACGGACATAAAAAAAAAAATAATAAATCATTTGACCTTTAATTTGTTGCTTATCAACTTAAATAGGGCATTTACATGTATTTGACCAAGGCAGAATAATATTATCCATTATTCTAAGTGTTGATTAATATATATATATAGAGGGAATTGCACATACTAACCCAAAAAATGAAAAGTGTTGCAAGGTTAACCCAATCCGGTTTTAAATTAGGTTAAACCGGATATTTGGTAACCTGTGTACCCGGTAGCCTGTTGCAAATGAGAGAAAGGGAAGAGAGAAGGAAGGGGATCGGAGACGGGGACAGGCGGAGGCATCTCCCTCGAGGCGAGGCGCATACGACTAGAAGGGGATCGGAGGCAGGCGAGAAAGGAGGGAGAAGGAGGGGGATCGAGGGAAAGCGCAGGCGGAAGCATCTCCCTCGACGGTGGATTGCTCGAGGCGAGGCGCAGGCGAAGGCATCTCCTTCGATCTCTGTAGTTGATTGAAGGCAACGAGGTTAGTTCCTTCTGTTGTTGGCTATTATCGTCGGAGATCCGTGGCTTGGAGGCGCAGGCGGCGAGTACTTCCACTCTCTCTTTCTTCAGGCGATTTCGAGCCTCGTCGAGGATAATCTCCACAATTGGCTTCCATTCTGCGATTCCAGGTACAATCCTTCACCCTTCTTCTTCTCTGCTCTATCTTTGAAGCCTTTGAATTGGAATTTTTAGATTAGGGCTAGAGACTGGAATTTTGAATTTCGGAATTGAAATGGTTTGGTTTGAAATTTCCCATTCGGTTAGGGTTGGGGTTTGCTATCTGTCATGTCTGAATAAACAGGTGACATATTGATTGGTGTAGGTGTCATGTAGTAAGTGATGTTGCCAAATAGAGGGTTGAGTTTGTCCGTGGGATTTTCTAGTGAGGCAGGGGGTAATGTCAAGGGTAGGAGTCAGTAAAGAGGAAGATGATGATGAAGAGTTGGGATTGGTTGGAGAAAGGTCAATGTCAGGAGTAGGAGATTCTGAAACAATACCTCATATGGAGTACTCCATGAATGCATCGTTCACATGAATTAGGATTTGTTACTTGTGGAATTGTGTATCATCGTCTTCTTCCATGTCCCCGGACAATACTCCCTCCATGAGTTGAGCGCTTGGTTGTTCTAGAAGGAGGGCATGTTGCTGAATATATCAGCAAGGCTACCGATCTCCCACCGTTGTAAATTTGGCTTTCCTGTGTGCTATTTGTTCTCTCATGAGAAGTGGGAGATCTAAATGAATGAAGAAACCTTTAATATAGGTATGTTGCTGACTTGATTCATTTTAGGGTTGTGTATTATGCACTAGTGTGTTTTGTGTGCAGAGCAAATGATAATGGCCAACGTAAATGGATAGACCCTCACATATCAAGTTTTTTTGACATAAATATTCTTCCCATGTAGCCTATTAGCTCAATGGGAGAGCATTGTGGTCATACACAAAGATGTGGGTTCAATTCCCACGTAAGCTTATTATTCATTAATCAACACCGACTATCAACTTATGTTTAGAACAAGTCAAGCTTGCTACATCACCAAATTCATGTGTCAAGTAAAAACAATTCATATGTCAAGTAAAACACATTATATGTCATGTAAATCCGGTATGAGTGACATGTAAATTCAGTATGGGTTATGGGTTATTTTTTGTGCTGCTATCACATAATTTAGTGGCATAAGTGCTTGGATTAGCATGTTTCTTTGTTTGAGGGACTCGCAACGCAGAAGTGAGTTCATTATTAATAAAACATCAAACGAAGGCTATTTTAGTTTCTTTGCTTGGATTAGCATGTTTCTTTGCTTGGATTAGCATGTCTTCTTATTGTTGAAATTAATAAAGCTGTTGGAAGGCCACTTTAGTTTCACAGTCACTCCAGTAGAGTGAGTTCCACCAGTCGTTCGACTTATCCCACACTTGAAATGTAGGAAGAGGAAGATTGTTATTGCCCAACAAAGCCTTTTTCTTTATGTTAAAGGATATAAATTGTCATGTTAATATCATTACATGTCATGTTATTTTCATTCATTAAGGAGAAGAGGCTCGATTCGCATTACCTGTCATGCTATTCGCATTACCTGTTATGTTAAATAGTATAACATGTCATGTTAATAGCATCACCTGTCATGTTATTTTCTTTCATTAAGGCAAGCTTTTCACAATCAATATTTTTTTAAAATGAAGATTATATATATAAGGCAAATAGATAAAACACTGATCAATCATTGCAGCGCTAACATAAACAGCAGCTTCATTAGTCACATTGCAACCCCCCTTGTTCATCAGATGTTGTGCCTTGCTAGCAACTCCATGATCTTGCCAGATGTCATCCCCACCCATTGTCCAGTGTAACAGCAACAACATTGACAACATCAACCGTGCACAACATTGGCAACATCAACAAACTAGCAATGTTACAATGTTCAAGAATACACTGATTGATCCACCAAAAGAAATTACCATGCCAGTTCAGGTGCCGAAAACACCCATTAAAAGAAAATGTGTGGTGATAGTTGCACAGTTATCTTCAATATGGAACTTGTACAGACGTTTCACTCTTGCTATAAATATTTATGAATAAAAGATGTTATCTATATCAAGGTTCAAGGGCACTAATTGACAACCATTACAATAAAACGCAGCATAGTTTGTACACATCAAAACATAGCTTTGGTACATCAGATCGATCAAAGGAAATCCTGCATACATGACATGAACTTATATTAACATGTCATTCAAATCCTGGATACATGACATGATGCTGGGGCAAATCTGATGAGCGATTAAGTAATACCTGCAACTTTAAGAAGGAGAACTGATGCTGGGGGGAGTTTTGAGTATGAAAGTAAAGCACTAAAGCTCTTATCCTGTCATCCCAAAGCAAGAAATCAAAATTGTGACTGAAAATTGAAATTCGGGACCATCAGGAAGCAAGAATCAAAACCCTAATTTACACTATAGAAATCAAAACCCCAAATCAACAATTTCTATCTATGTATCCCTAAATTAGGTTTAATAGATGAAAAATCAGGGAGCTGCCAAAACCTTAACCCTAGAATTTTCACTTACAATCGATCAACAACTGCCTTCGACTCATAGTTGCCTCTATCGACCTTAGCAATTGCCTTCAATTTTGTAGGAGTCGTGCACCACTAGCCTCAAAATCTACCAGATTTGGAGAAATTTCCTAGCGACAGGATCACCCGCAACAATGGCATCCGGGTTTGGGGCCGCCATGGGAGACGAATGGGAGGAAGAAGGACCAAGATGACTGCGCTCAAGCCCTCCCGTCGAGCCTGGAGGCCTATCGCCTAGAGCCGCGAACCCCGCCTCCAACGACGGCGTCTTCCCTCATCCTTCCCTTCCTCTCTCACTGTTGCACGCTTTTCTCTCTCCAACCGGTTGCAGGCTGTGAGAAACCGGTTACTTTGCAATTTTTTTTTTTGGGGGTTAACCCCCGCAATCTAACCGGGTATTTAGGTTAGTTTTGCAAATAGCCCTATATATATATATATATATATATATAGGGTTTACTTCAAATGTAAAAACTCTTTAACGTGTAAAATTTGCTTATCGCGTAAAATTAGCTAATGGGCCTAATTTAATTACTAATGGGCCTAATTTCATTAGTAGAATGTCTGCCCCCCTGCCCATGCGTGTGCCCCCCCCTTGCCCCCCTTCTCGGACCAGATTTTTTTTTTTAATTTTTTTTTTTTGTGTTAACACTTTCTGCTGTGCAAGTATAACTTGCTTTTGTGCACATATAACATCTTATTGTGCAAATATAAGTTTATTTTGTGCAGACAAATAATTCATTATGGGGTAAATAGGTAAATGTGCCTATTTCAATTATAAAAATTTATAATTAAAATATGTTTAATTTATGGGTAAATTGGTAAATATGTCTAATTTTATGGGTAAATGCACTTTTTTCCGTTTTCGATACCTTTTGTGCAACTGCGAAGTGCATTTGTGAAACTGTGAAGTGCATTTGTGCAACTGTGAAGTGCATTTATGCAACTGTGAAGTACATTTGTGCAACTGTAAAGTGCATTTGTGCAACTTTAAAGTGCAAATATAAGAACATAAAGTGTGAAAATAAAATTGTAATGTGCAAATTTAGAATACAAGTGTGCAAAAGTAGGATACAATTGTGCAAATTTAAACTACAATTGTGCAAAAGTAAGATACAATTGTGCAGATTTAGAATACAATTGTGCAAATGTAAGATCATAATGTGCAGTAATAAGACAAAATATGTGCTTTTGAAATCGATGTTTTAATTTTGTTTTTTTTTTTACTTTTGAGAGTTTGGGTTCACCTCTCGGATAATTTAGGTTGATAGATGTACGTTTGAAATCGATTTTTTTACGTATAATCTTTTAAAATTAAAGTGCATAAATAAGATTAAAATGTGCATAATTAAGGTTAAAAAGTGCATAACTTAGATTATAATGTGCATGAGTAAAATTTTGCGATTGTTGCGCTTTTGTCTATTATGTAACCTATGTGGGATTTGAACCCACATCTTTTGGGAAAATGCACATTGCTCTACCAATTGAGCTAATATGCTAAATTATGATTGTTATGCTAAAATAGAAGAACCTAATCGACCTAAAGCATATTGCAATAAAATTCTAAAATGCAATTAACTCATGATTCACAAACAATTTGACAATGCTATAAACATGAAATTAGCTCCAAATCAACCCAACAACACAACCATATCATCAATTTCAGTCAATTTGGCCGTTGGCAAAAAACCTCAAATTTTAAAGCATATCGCAATATAAAATTTCAAAATTCAATTAGATCATGATCCATAAACAATTTGACAATGCTATGAACATGAAATTAGCTCCAAATCAACCCAACAACACAACCATATCATCAATTTAAGTCAACTTTGCTTTTGGCAAAAAGCCCCAAATTCTAAAATATATCGCAATCTAAAATTCTAAAATTCAATTAGCTCATGATCCATAAACAATTTGACAATGATATGAACATGAAATTAGCTCAAAATCAACCCAAAAACACAACCATATCATCAATTTCAATCAATTTGGCTTTTGGCAAAAAGCCCCAACTTCTAAAACATATCGCAATCTAAAATTCTAAAATTCAATTAGCTCATGATCCATAAACAATTTGACAATGATATGAACATGAAATTAGCTCAAAATCAACCCAACAACACAACCATATCATCAATTTCAATCAATTTGGCTTTTGGCAAAAAGCCCCAATTTCCGCTCCTAAATCAAACCCTAGGTTTTCAATCTCAACCTAAATCATTCAAACAATCTAAATAGATGTAATAAACAAGTTTAGGGTTAGAAATCATACCAAATTCGATTTGAAACAAGGAGCAAAATCGGGATTTCGAAGGTATTCCGAGCCAAAAGCACCGATTAGCGTTGTTGGGAGAGATGGGCTCGGTGTGGGCTCGGCTGGGCTCGAACCATGGGGGTTCTGGGCTCGGGGGGTGCGCCTGAGGGAGGGGGTTCGAGCTGGTGGGGGCTGGTGGCTGGAGGTGGCTCGTGGGTGGCGTGGGAGGCCGACGAGCGAAGATACGACGTGAGCCTTCGACTGGGCAGTGTGGGCGCGTTTGGGCTCGAACCAAGCCAAGTCAGGGCTCGGGGGGTGCGCCCAGGGGTTGGCTCGAGCACGGCTAGGTGGTGGTGTCCGGAGGTGGCTCGACGTGGGGCTGGAGGTGGCTCGACAGGGCTGGTGCGGGGCAGTGGGAGGCCGAGAGAGAAGCCGCTCAGCAGCGCGCGTGTTGTAATTCATTAAAAAAATAAATTTTACACGTTAAGCGGATTTTACACGTGAGTTTTTACATTTTAAAGCTTCCCTATATATATATATCACGTATCATTTCTATATTTTTTAATTTGCTTCAATAAATTTATATAATCTATGATAATGGATTTTAGTTGAAAATAAAGTAATCATTAAAATTCTATATTTATTATTTAATTAAAGATGTTGACTTTTATTCACTCACAAAAAGCATAAAATATCATATTATTAGTTCACTTGCAAAAAAAAAACATAAAATGGAATATTTTACGTAACGGAACAAAAGAACATATATTTGAATTTGAATGTATTTTCATGCTCATTTGAATTGCAAAATTATATTTCATTGAATTCAAAAAAAATTAATGAATATCTTTCATTTTCCAATTCATTAATTTTGTTTTTTCTCATATTACATTCAATAATGCATAAAATTATACTCTTAAATGCAAAAAAAATAAATGACTATCTTTTCATATTCTAAATTATTTAATGACCAATTAATTCCTTTAGTTTTTAGTTAAAAATTAATGAATATCTTTTTATATTCTTATCCACATCTATTTACTAATTTAACTTTATTTTTTCACATATTATATATCTTCAATACATTAACTTGAATGCCTTAATTGTAAAATATTAAATGACTATCTTTTTATTTTACAAATAATTAAATGACAATTTCTTTGGATTCCAAGTAAAAATAAGTGATTGTCTTTTCATCTTTATATGTTCCAACTAAAAATAAAAATACAAGTTAGGGATAAAAAAATTCATATATTATTTCGACAAAATAATAATCAACATATATATATTAAAAATATGAAAAAGTAGTATTCATAGTCTCCAATGCATAAAATTAGCAAATTGAAACACAATGAGAGAGAATAAGAGTTACATATTCTTTATTATTAAGATCGATTAACGTCTACACTCAAATATTTTTATTAGTGTTGTTGTTTTTAATTATCATTGTAAATTAACCAATAACACTTGGTTAAAAAAATGTTCCCATCTAATTCTACAAATTTTTTCTAATTGAAGGATAATAGTGTCTGCTCTTAAAATATGGCTACAAATTTATTTATTTTTTAGCAACAGCAAATCCACTAAAATTAATCTTGTTTTTTATACAAAGCAAAATCCAAACCCAAAGGAAAATCACTACTGCAGAAGATAGAATTGGTTGAGATTAGGCCTAATGCTAGCAAGGAGATGGGCAGCTATGTTAAATTCACGCCTAGCAAAGGACCAACCTTTGAAGTCGAAGCCGTTTGCCAACCGTCTACAATCCTCCACCATACCACCAACAATGGAAAAGTTCTGCAGCCCGCTCTTTAGCTTCGTGACCAAAGCCTTGCAATCCGACTCGACCACGATCGTTGTAGCCAGGCTCCCTTGTAGTGATTGCAGCGCCCACCGCACAGCTTCTGCTTCTACAAGCTCGACACACTCCGACAAATTGAGCTCGCCTCCCCATCTTGTGAAGAAAAAGACCGATGTCCGGTTCCACCGGAGCCAAGCCAGGCACCGCCTCCAACAACTCCTCCATTGACATCTTTAGTTAGTCGCAAGCCAAGACTCCATTTGGATCTATTGAGATGCCAACACGGACTCCAGGAATGTGTCATCATCGACCTTAAATAGGATAGCAATGATGTCCGACCGCTCTCTCGCCTGAGTCTTGATCAAGCCTTCTCCCCATGATGATTGACTAATTAACACAGGACGAAATCGGGCGCTAGCACTACTACCTCTACCCGTCTACGTTGGGGTTGAATGAGATTGTGATTGTGAATGGGAGATAGCATAGCAGACCCTATATATGAAGTTGGAAGAAACAAACGGCTCATTAATTTGCCATTGCACAAATTAAAGTGTGAGTAGATGAAAAGGCTATAATAAATCCTCAAAACGGAAATTATGAGATATGTAAAACGCCTAATTTGAATGACATTAAAGAAGGGAGAAGGCCCGACCAAGTGACCAACCCATCTAATCTCATTTCAATTTTTTTTTTCCTGAATTGATTGTACTGTTACAAAAATCTTAGGTGTTAATATTGTGGATAATTTTTTGGATGAGGAATTCAATGTAATTATGGATGATTTTTTGACACAATTTTCAATTTTGTGGAAAAAAAAACAAATTGAATACACTACACATTAATGAAGGCTTGCACACAAACGGATAACCGATAATATTATAGATTGGATAACCGAGAACACAATTATATAGGCTATAGCATTTATGGTGGGGGCTGAACACAACTTTTACTAGATATATATTTTTTTTTTATATATATATATATATATATATATATATATATATATATATATATATTGTTATATTATAGATTATAGATATAGATGATAATAATAATAATAATAATAATAATAATAATAATAATAATAATAATAATATAAAGCTAATCTGAAACCAATCGGTGGTGAATATTTTAGTTTCGCTCCATATTATATGTAATGGGGGTAATTTAACTATTTATATGTACAAAGAAAAAAAGGAAAAAGTTAGGAAAAAAAAACAAATAATAGTGTTGCTAATGGGATTTGAACCCTTGATAATTTGTACTAAAGCTTAGTATACAACCAATAAGCTATAATAATTTCTTTTTATTTTGAAGGTAATGTTAGATATATATTAGGTTGATTTTTTTTATAATTTAATGAGTGCAATTAATAGGGCAAAACCCAAAATTATATATAAAGCTTAGTATACAACCAATAAGCTATAATAATTTCTTGAATTTTGAAGGTAATGTTAGATATACATTAGGTTGATTTTTTTTATAATTTAATGAGTGCAATTAATAGGGCAAAACCCAAAATTATATATATAGTATAGATTACCAAATATATTTCCACCATTCTTTATATTCATGAGAGACGGAGTTGTTTCCTCAAGGATTAGATTATTTTTTGTGGTAGAACAACGGGGCTAGCACCCCACTCCCCGGAGGGGGTTTATTATAAAACCAACAAACAACGTTCAGGCGTGATGCATTCGGAGAGTTGAGACTCCTCTTGCATCCAAGCTAACATAGTAAACCAGACTGACCGTTTGGCGTAGTGTTCAGAACAGTAAAACCAAGAGGAAAAGAAAAGGCAAGACATGCTAAGTCATCCGCAAGACCATTAGCATCCCGAAAGACATGACGGAACAGAATAACCCGGTCCCTACTACAGAAGCCGTGGTTACCATAAAAATAAAAAATAAAAGAAAGAAAGAAAAAAGAACTATAGAAAATAAGGGTCAATAGTGGGGGTGTAAGGTCAAAATGGAGTTAATGAGCACTGCAAAATTGGTAACCTCTCTCCCTCCCACCATCTGCCAACATCCATTAATCTCCCTCTTGACCAATTCCCTCTTCTTCTATACTCCTAAACAGCTGCCGGAGATCTTCTTTTCACTGATTTGCTAGCAGCTGTGTAGGCTATAACATGGCTGTAGATTCTGCAAGTGCACAAAACTCCACACAGAATCTCAATATAACTGTGGAAAGAAACCCACCTGAATCCAAACTCACTGAGCTAGGTATCAAGTTTTGGCCCAAGTAAGTTCCCCTTTTCTCAATCTCTATCTTCCTCATTTTGACATTTTCAAAGCATGATCATCAGTACATCATGTGTCTTTCACACAGAACCAGAAAGGGGAAAACCAATCTAACCCTTTTTTTTTTTTTGCTTCAGTAGCATCTTCCTCGGAATTAGTTTTAGTTACATGTGTTTGTGAACCAATCTACAGTACAATTTAGGTTAGATTTTCTTCATGTGATTTTAAATGTATTTCAATCTCCTAGATTTAGCACACCAAACATGTTACAATTCCTGGGAAAACACTAATTTAGTTACCGAGAATTTAACTTCCCACGTTGAGGTAACATAAATTGTGGATAATAGCACTGGCAAATCTGCAAAAAAAGGAGTATAGCTAAACATCTAAATCACAGAAAAAATACGTTTGTGTTTGCAGATGGGGATGTTGTCCAGGGAAGTACAATCTCAAGTTTGAAGCTCAAGAGACATGCTACCTGGTGAAAGGGAAGGTGAAAGCATACACAAAGCAGGACTCATCATCCAGTGGAGGAGGAGAAGAGCCCTACAGTAGTGTAGTTGAGTTTGGAGCTGGAGACCTTGTGATCATCCCCAAAGGAATTTCCTGCACTTGGGATGTTTCTCTTCCTGTCGACAAGTTCTACAAATTTGACTCCACATCTGACTCATAACTGGCCTGTAATCAAGATTTCCATGTACCAAGTTTTGTGCTTTTTATCTTAACAAGTCCTGTGTGCAGAAGCCAGAAACATGCCCCAGACGGCCAGATTGATTTTGAAAATTGTAAGATGATGAAGATTGGTTTGGTGAAATAAAATCCATTGTTGAAGGGGAAAACAAAAGCCATATATTTCTGTTCATGACCACTTTCATGGGAAACTCTTTTAACTTAATAGACTGGTTCTAATCAGGACTACAAAATCATGCAAATCTAAAGTAAAAAAAGTATATACAAGCGATTAATGCAAATCAAAATTTCAAAGAGGTGCTAAAAGGACTTGGAAGCCACATGCTCCCTCTGAATGAATTGGAGGACCTCAGCAAAGGTAAACAAAATGCAGCTTATGCACCAGCTAGGGTCACTTTTATGAAGCTGATACATGGACTCTTATTCAGCTGATTTAGACCCCCAGATCCGGATTGTGTGGTCATCACTTGCTGAAGCCAACAGGTGAGGCCTTTTAGGGTTCCAACTTACGCAATTCACAGTCATTGAATGACCAGACAAAACCTCAATAGGTTCAGATCGTTGGCGGTTCCATATGAACACCTTCAAAGAAGACAATTTTCTATTCATACAACGATTTATAATGGCAAGAAAACCATGCATTCCATTATTTTGCAGCTAGTGACATAAAAGACATCCCCCCAAAACCAAATATTTTATCCAGCACAGTAAGTTTCATTAAGATGTTGCTTAGTGGAGCCTCCCCAATCCCCTTTGCAAGTTATAAAAGTTCAAGCAAACAAATGCCTACGTTTTGCAAGAACCTTGATTGCCTATCAGATTCAGCATGTTAAGTAAAATTGGAGTTTTTTTATACTGTCCACTCAAAACTGATATTTTGGCATTTGGTTAAAAAAAGAAAAAAAGAAAAAGGAAGCAATATTACAAAGGGCACATTGCATGTGACATGAAGGTAAAAAGTTATTGCTGAAACATGAGAGTGAGAGTAGATATACCTCTGAATTTTCACTGCCGCTGGCTATAAATGCACTATTTAGCCCACCAAAGCAGGATCTTATCACATATTTAAGTTGATTGTGTCCTCTGTACTTCAGTGGCTTCTTCCATTCTCCCACAACATCCCACATGTGGATTTCTTGGCTATTAAGGTTAACTATAAAATGCTTTCCATCTGCGGAAACTGAAAGAGAAGTAATTGGATGTTCTTCTGTTATAACTCGATCAGTATTTGTTACCAGATTGAATATGCGGATTTCCTTGTCAGAAAATACAGTAATAAGATTGTTTCCATCAGCAGTAACAGCAAGATCCAGAACCTTTGGCATCCGTGTTCCACTCCAAACTCTTACCTCTTTCCCACAAACATCCCACATGCATATTCCTTTTTCAGGGTCAGCACTGCCACATACAAGGTTTTTTGAGTCGGGAAACCAGGCACACGAACTGACAATGAAGCCATCATCACCAAATGTGTGCTTGCATGTACCTGTATCCACATCCCATAGCTTAACAACTTCTTGGTTTCCACATGTGAGCAGCATGGTGTCATCTGGACTCCATGCTACAAAAGACACAGGTTTTTGGTGGCTCTTCAATGTGTGTTTCAAAGTGATCTTTCCATCTTCATGAACCTAAAATGAGGATGTCAACGCATAAACAATACTATCTAAAACAAATTTCACACTTCAGAGCATGAAATGAGCCAGTCTCACAGATTTCAAGTAAAAGCAACTAGTCCTCCTGGAATTTTATATACAACAAAAAAGTTCCTGAAATTATCCAATGCATCAAATGGAAACTGTCATTCAAAATGACATGCGTTGATAGATTACTGAAATGAAATAGACTGACTAAAAAGAAAAGATTAGAATGCTCTGAAAGAACTAGATTCAGCAACACAGTTTTCATCTTTCATGATATGTATATTTTGTGTAACACCTCCAGGACATTTTCAAAGTCAATGAATTATATACCTTCCATATAATAGCTGTACAATCACATGACGATGTGGCCAAATACTCCCCATTATTGGAGAACTGCACAAACCAGACTTCATTCTTGTGCTCAGTAATTATCTGTATAATTAAGATGAATGGAATGTAATTCTAAATGGAATTAAAAATATAGGTAACGAAAATGAGTGTATGATTAGTATACAAAAGGAAATATTCATCCGAGTTCAAAATGGGCAAGGGGGGCATACAAGTTAATCAGGAATTAACATATTAGTATGATACAGTAATAATCCAATCGTCTTTTTAACCTGCGCACCTGAATGGTCTCAGTTGGAATCTGGTCTTGTACACAGCAGTGATCCTCAAAAAGTGAAACTGCAGAACTGGAATTGTGATACAAGCAAGAATCCACCTGACGACTGATTGCAATTTCAACCAGGTGTTCCAACCTTCTCTCCGGCAATGTGATTGGTGGGGGCAACACCCCCTTCAATTCAGTCAAAAGCTTTTCCCGTGACTCATGAACATCATTCATGTTTACTTTGTCATTTTCAACGTCTTTCCTACAGACCAAGTCAAGTGCAAGATCATGAACCTTATCCCTTCCCACATTCAGTGCCGAAACTCGCTTCTGAAGAACATCCAGAGCAGCCCGGTGATCCCCACGACTTAAGTACTCTGATAGGCAATGCTTATACACCAGAAACAATGCCGAAGACCTCATTTCCTCACTCAAACACTTGATGTGGTTCAAGGTGTCTGCGCAGTCGTCCCAATTTTCATCTTGTATCTGCACCTCCAAGTCCTCAAAATCCCTAGATTTGTGTGAAATCCCGGACTCTGTCTCCAAAAAGGAGGCTGATTTTGCAAACCCTAACGAATGCAAGCACTGAATAATCACCCTCACAAATTCATCCTTCTTAATTAACCCTTTGGGACCGATCAGCGTGGGCGATGAATCCTCCATCTGCCTCGAGTGTCCACAAATCCTACGACGCTTAGGCGGGTTGCCCTCTATTTCCTTCTCCCGCTTCCTATCAGAGAAAATGCCCATCCGCGCACCTAGCCATGTGTCCCAATCAAACCCTCAAAACCCAGCCTCCCAATAAATAATTAGTCATCATTAATTAACACATCCACAAGCGCAAACAGTTGAGAAAACCCCGATTATATCAACAAATTCAGCCCCTTTGGCCTCGCAGAACCTAGAACAAATCAGAACACGGGAGTCAAAGTCTCATTACCTATCAACCGTAAACCGGCGAAAATAACACGAAATCACAATACAAACTACATCAAAGGAAACCATAACAGGCAACATCCACTGATTACAGAGCGCGTAAATTGAGACCAGAACGCAACACACACAGAGACAGAAACAATCACAAAATTAGGAGTGAAGATGCGGAATCGATGACAGATATCGGATTGAAGGGAGAGAGGTAAAGATTGAATAGAGACGAGGGATGGCAGTTTCGAGGGAGAGAGAAACAAACCAGGGAGGGAAAGGACGTTGGAATGGCGATCCGGAGATGGAGACAACGTGGAACCGTGCGGAGTTGTGTAACGCCTACGAACGCACCAACAGTCGGATCAGAGACGGGTCTTATTTAGATCTGACGAGGCGGATCGTCTTCGATATAATACCGGATACGGTGCGGATCCGCCACGTGGGATGTTGTGGTGCAACTAGGCTCCATGACTTCCATCGGATTCGGGTATGCTTATTACTCATTCACGGACATCCGAAACACATGTACTATGAAAAAACTTACTACACTTCTACCAAAAAACTTACTAGGAATCGGGTAGATCTCGCTTGTTCGAATTCTTTCATAATAAAAAAATAAAATAATAAAATAATAATAATAGTATACCAGGGAGAGTTAGATCAACGGTTAAGTTATATGTTTTTTTTTTATTTATGACTACAATTAACTCTCTTTTTCATTATTAGCCTCCCCTCGTATTGTCGACCTCCTTCCCTTCTCTATTTCTTCTCTTATATTCCTTACTAAATAAATACGAGGAAAAGATAGAGCAATCCTAACCGTTAAAGGAGTTATATGTCTTTTTTATTATTATCAATGATCATAATTAACTATTCTTTCCACTGCATTGCACTATTTTCTTCCTCTTCGATCTCATGGCATCGGCCTTTGCTTTCTTCTCTTATACTAGTATACTACTATAAATACGAGGGAGAGATACAATAATCCTAAACTTTGATAAGTTATGTCTTTTTTATCTATGGTCATAATTAACTCTCCTTTTCATCACATTTCACTTCTTTCTTCCTCTCCTCGTGGTGTCGACCTCCTTCTGTTATCATATTTTCTTCATCTGTTTCTCTGCTTTCTTCTCTTCTACATTCCATTGTCTTCTACCCCTGCTTGCTCTTGCCTATGTATGAACAGACAACCAAGAATCAATTGCTACCCTCGTCGACCTACTTCGTTCCTCTCTTTCTTGAGACGGGAATTTCATCTATGGGCATCGCTGAAGAGGGGAATAGTTGATTCGGTAATAAGATATGTTGATTCCCAAGTAGAGGTTCAAAATCGAATCCAAAACTGAGTATTCCGAGCCTAGAAATCAATACGAGAGTAAAAGAATTAATTCAAAGGACATCAGAACAAGAGTTGATGAAGAGAGTTTAGAATTGGAAATTTGATTTCTGAAATTGGTTACCCTCATTATAGCACTTTCAGTTACATGCTCACTAGCCTAAATTATTCACCCCTTTTTGCTAAAGTTTTAGTTTCACATGCCGTCGTAGAAGGCACAACAACTCCATATGTCATAATTTTAGGTCCCAATATATTCGAAGTTGATTATATAATGAATGTATTCCATAACTGATCAACTAGTCACTTCAACCTACTGGTAAGGAAGGAAACATTTAAATTTTTGGGTCCCTTCCCCCGATTTGACTTCATTTTGCTCATCTTCCAACTAACTTCTTTATCTATATCTATATAAATCTATATATCTATATAAACTTTTAATTTAGAAGGGTTAAGGACGATGTGTCAATCTTAGAGGCATTTTAGAAGTATTGACTAACATTTTTTTCCCCATTTTTCTTAGTTTTTCTTTAATTCTCTTTTTTTTTTCTTTTTCCTTTAATTATACAAATTATCTATATTTATATCTATATAAACTCTTAATTTAAAAGAGTTAAGGATGATGTGTCAATCTTATAGGCATTTTAGGAGTATTGACCGATCATTTTTTCCCCATTTTTCATAGTTTTTCTTTAATTCTCCTATTTTTCTTCTTTTTCCTTTAATTCTACAAACTATCTATATCTATTTCTATATCTATATCTATATAAACTCTTCATTTAGAAGAGTCAAGGATGATGTGTCAATCTTAGAGGCATTTTAGGAGTATTGTCCAATCATTTTTTATCCCATTTTTCTAAGTTTTTCTTTAGTTCTCCTATTTTTCTTCTTTTTCTTTTAATTCTACAAACTATCTATATCTATATATATAAACTCTTAATTTAGAAGAGTTAAGGATGATGTGTCAATCTTAGAGGCATTTTAGGAGTATTGACCAATCATTTTTTTCCCATTTTTCTTTAATTCTCCTATTTTTCTTCTTTTTCCTTTAATTCTACAAACTTCTATATCTATATAAACTCTTAATTTAGAAGAGTTAAGGATGATGTGTCAATCTTAGAGACATTTTAGGAGTATTGTCCAATCATTTTTTATCCCATTTTTCTAAGTTTTTCTTTAGTTCTCCTATTTTTCTTCTTTTTCCTTTAATTCTACAAACTATCTATATCTATATATATATAAACTCTTAATTTGTAAGAGTTAAGGATGATGTGTCAATCTTAAATGCATTTTAGGAGTATTGACCAATCATTTTTTTCCCATTTTCTTAGTTTTTCTTTAATTCTCCTATTTTCCTTTTTTTTTCCTTTAATTCTACAAACTATATATATATATATATAGTTTGTAAAATTAAACTCTTAATTTAGAAGAGTTTAGGATGATACATTTTTTCTTTTATTCTTAACATATATACACATTTTTTCTTTTATTCTTAACATATATATATATATATATATATATATATATATATATATATAAACTCTTAATTTATAAGAGTTTAGGATGATATGTCAAACTTAGAAGCATTTTAGGAGTCTTGATCGATCATTTTTTTTTCTTGCAATTTTTCTTTGATTTTCTTTAATTCCCCTTTTTTATTCGTTTTCTTTTAATTCTCTTTTTTTCTTTAATTTTTTAATCTATATATCTACTCTTAATGTAGAATACTTATGATCATGTGTCATCTTCTCCTTAATCATTTCATTTCCACCAAATCAAGTTTTTTTCCCCTTTTTAATAATTTATTTCCTTCATTTAATTTATTATTCCCTTTATCTCTTTAAACCAATCACGTTTTTTTTCTTAGAGGTATATTTACTAACTATCTATATCTATATAAACTCTTAATTTAGAAGAGTTTAGGATGATGTGTCAATCTTAGAGATATATTTACTAACCAATCACATTTTTTCTTTTATTCTTAACATATAATATGGTTGAGAAAGATTTGCGATAAACTAATTTTAATTTTTTATAAGGCTGATTTGAGGGAGTAGGGGACAAAAAAGCAGAAGTACAGTACATAAGCCCAAACTTCAATACGGGACGTAGTTAAAGTTTTACTCCTCCGCTATAGATACTCCGTGCATATCAACAACCTTCGTCAGTAGTTCATGACAAAAATTAGCATATCAAATGATCGAATCACCTTTCTCCCCCTCCCCTAATTCTCCCATCTGACAAAGCACCTCATTTTTGTATCTTTCCACTCCTGCTAAGTCAATGTATTTCCTTCCCTTTATGTCATAGCTCCGAGTCACATAGAAGTCTGCTAGGATTGGAAATCCGTCGAGCTCAAACCTAAGATTCTCATGAAACATCTCTCGTGTTTTCTCCATTCTTGGATCCCGTCTCTTTTCAACTTTCAGTTTATACCCCTGTGTGCATAATCAAACACCAAATCACACCCAATTATAAATTGTACCCAAATACAATGAAGCATACACTTACATTCGGATCATTTCTGATGTTGAAATCATGCTCAACCACTATCCCCTTCTTTTGTATCTTTTCCAAGAGCGTTCTCAAGGGTCTATTCTTCTTATGGATATGTTTTTCGAAGTAACATATTTTCCGGAGTAATGTAGTTGAGAAAGATTGTATATATGTTTGGATTCCTACCACCTTTTCCTGTAATTCTCCTCATCCTCATCTGATTCATCTTCATCCTTTCCCTTTTGTTCATCCTTAGATGGAGGCTTAGATGAAGGAGGAGGTTCGGCATATACCTCGTAGTAGCAATACACTTCATTGGTGGTTATCTCCCCAAACCCATCTCTTCTCCATTCTGGCCCATAACTATTGAGGTATTCATATATACCTGGATATAATATCCAGGAATTGTTGAGGTTCCATATCCATTTAGGCACACTGTATGTGCATTTAATTTATGTTTTTCTTCCGTGTCTGCAAAGATTGGATATCCGTCGAGCTCAAACCTAAGATTCTCATGAAACTTCTCTCGTGTTTTCTCCATTCCTGGATCCATCTCTTTTCAAGTATTGGTTAGTAATGCAATCACCATTCCACACATAAATCCCCTATACCATTTAGAAATTTCATCAAACAGTTCAAAAGAATGGATGAAAACCTACATCTTTTGTGAGCAGATACCCTTACTGATAAATCAAATCCAATAAAAAGGCAACATTCAAAACTAAAAACAATACTAACATCTAAAAATAAAAATATGAATGAATCTAATTAAGTTTCTAATTTATGGAGGGTCTGAAATCATAGTGAAAGAGGAAATGATTTAAAGTTTGATGATGACATACTGAACAACAATACAACAAGGTCATTTCTGATGTTGAAATCATGCTCAACCATTATCCGCTTCTTTTGGATATTTTTCAGAAGCGTTCAATTAAGGTTCTCTTCTTCTTGTGCATATATTTTCCGGAGTAATTTTGGAGTAATGTAGTTGAGAAGATTGAATATATATGCTCGCTACACATAATACAGTCCATATCTAGTGAGTTTTACAATAGTTAAATATACATTATTATTTAATTTGAATATTCACAGTTAAAAATTAATGGCAAAGACTAAAAAAATGAAATAAAAGGTTATTTATGTCCAACATACTCCGTAGAAAATAAAGATGGAAAAATATTTTTAGTAAGTTATTTGCTATGAAATTAATTTATTAGGAACCCTAACATATTGATAAAGTCTATAAAAGAAAAGAAAAATATAGTAAGTAAAATATTAAAAAACATTGAATTGAGTGGGTTATTGTGATTGGCTTAGTTCAACGCGTAATAGAAGAAAAATATATATTTTCCTTGGGGTTAGGGGACAAACATTATTCAATTAAATCACAAATAAAAGTAAATTGATAACCAAACACAAATGTAAGCACACTAAAAAAATCCATTTTCGAGTTTTCTCTTATATTGTAATACTGTTCATCCACTTTTCCCTCAATCGCTATTACGTGCAGCAACCCAACAATGTTTTCATTCACATGGAGCAATATGAACTTGTTTGACATTTCCTTAATTATAAATTGTACCCAAATAAACAATGAAACATATATATACACTTACATTTGGATCATTTTTGATGTTGAAATCATGCTCAGCCACTATCCCCTTCTTTTGTATCTTTTCCAAGAGTGTTCTCAAGGTTCTCTTCTTCTTGGGGACATATTTTCCGGAGTAACATATCTTCTAAGCATCTTCATACTCATCAAAAGATCTCCATAACTCTTCTCAGGGCTCGTTCCGTCATATTTCTAGTTGCGCGTGTACACACAATAGATTCCATTCTCAGTGATCTCTCCGAATCCATTTCTACCCCAACCTGGACCATAGCTGTTAAGGAATTCGTACACTCGGATGTTTTCTGCACCCTTCACAGGGACTGTTGTGGTTCCAAATCCAGTGAGCGTGACGCTGTGCGATGACAAATCAACATTTGTTTTGCTCAATCCATTTATAAATCTTGGCCTATACAGAACTTGGATGGCTGTCTTGTCATATCTACTGGTTGTGTAGAAGTCTGCAATGAGTGGATATCCATTGAACTCGTGCTTCACCTCCGCATGGAAGTTCTCTGCAATTTCTTGGTCAATGCCTGGATGTATCTGCCCTACATAAATTAGTCTGTTCCTGTGTGTCTGTAGAAACAAACATTATTCATTGTTAGTGCATGGATGTATCTACAGATTACCATGTATAAGAGGATTCTTTATGCTTTAAGAGTGAAAGTTTTGACCACATGTCTGAGAAATAAATCCTCCCTTTTAATCCCATAAAATATAATGCAGGTCCAGAATCGTATACATGACAGAAATATTGAGAGTCTGGTCTGGGATAGTGGGACCAGAAGAGTAACACTATCAATATTTAATGTGTTATTGGGAACTTACCCTTTGCATATGAGACATGACCCACAAAATTTTTAGGCGATTTTTGAAAATTCTTATCCAATATATTCACCCTTTGAAGTGAATATGATCCAAGAATTCAAGTTGCTTATCTATCACATCAAATCATCAATTATGTTACCATTAACAATAGAAAGATCGCAACTTTATTAGTAGCCCCTAAAATCCAGCAATTGTATGAACATTTTACTTGTCTGCTCTAAGTGAGAATCGCGAACATCACAAAATGTTCAGCTGGGCATTTCATCGAACATCTTCCTTGGCTGTTTCTAATTGGGATAACACACATTTGGACTCAAAGCATTGAATTAGTATTTCCCAATTCCCATGGCAACCAAAATGACATCCAGAATCCAAAAGATCAGAATGTGAACCAAATGATACAAGTGAAGAATTCGAATTGAAAAGGTGGTAGAAGATTAAGAATCGGTTCAAACAAATACCTATATATATAAGATCATTACCGAAACTATATCCACTTTTAGTGAATACATTATCATTTAACTCTTTCTTCTCTATATATAAAGTTGGGTTTTGCCCTATTAATTGCACATTTGCACCTATTAACTGATTAAAAAAAATTACCCAATATATATTAAATATTAGCAAAATAAATCAAAATGTTGTTCTAGCCTAATGGTTAGTGAATAGTTTAAATGCATAAGGTCAAGGGTTCAACTCTTCTTAACTACATTATTTTTTAATGGTTTCTTAGACAATTTTTTTTTTTGTAGCACCATAACTACAAATATTTTTTTTATCTATTTTAAAAAAAATTAAATATTTATGTTTAACTATATGATTGTCATTATATATAAGACATATATTATTTATGTTTAATATTAGGCAAAAATGTATAAAACCACCATTTATTCATTGTTGTTTGCAAATAACCACCCCTTATTAAAAATTTGTCAAATAACCACCCATTAAATATAGGTTGGTTGCAACTAACCACCCTCTCACCCGACCTCTTACAGTAGGTTTCCAACACTCGTTTCATCAACCTACCTTGCTCAATCGATGCTTCACCAAAGAGAATCAAGTCATCCGCGAAAAACAAGTGCGAAAGGTTGATCCTATCAAACTAAGTGCAGTGCACCAACAAGCTTGATGAAATCAGATCTAGGAGGAGAAGAGCTCGGGAGAAATTGACATTGTGGAATTTGGATGAAATTAGATGAATTGAATTGTGTATTATGTATCACTGTTACATTGCTTTTGTCCCCTTATATAGGGTGTGTGTAATTCGGTTATAAGGGAATCAATCCCATACAATGTAGTGCACCAAAATACAATAAATCCTCCCTTCTAATACACTCGATTTGATCATGAATGTATAACTCAACACCCCTCCCCCTCCCTCCTCAAACTTGGGGTGGTGACAACCCAAGTTTGGATAAGAGATGATTTTGCTGATGAGAAGGTAAGACCTTTGTAAGAACATCGGCCAACTGGGATGCAGTAGGAATGTGGCACAGATCAATGAGACCATCCTTAACCTTCTCCCGAGTGAAGTGACAATCGATCTCAATGGGTTTAGAACGCTCATGAAACACTGGATTCTTAGCTAATTGTATAACTGATTGGTTGTCACAAAACATAGTGATAGGCTTAAGGGGAGCAATGCAAAGTTCCTCCAAAACACGAAATAACCAGGTGATTTCTGCAGCAGTTTGAGCCATGGCCCTATACTCGGCTTCAGTAGAACTTCGAGAAACCACTCCTTGCTTCTTTGATTTCCGACTAATAGGAGAATCCTCAAGCAAAATAATGAATCCAGTAACTGATCTCCTAGTATAAACACACGATGCCCAGTCTAAATCTGTGAAAGCCACAATTCTTGGTTTATCAAAACCATTAAGAGTAATGCCATAGTGAAAAGACCCAGCCAGATATCTAATTGCGTGGTGTAGTGCATCCAAATGAGAAGTATGAGGTGATTGCATAAATTGACCGAGACTTTGAACCGCAAAACAAAGATCTGGTCTAGTATTTGTGAGAAAATTCAACTTCCCCACCATTTTTCTGTAATAAGATTCATCAGCAAGTAAGTCACCTTCAGTAGGATCGAGACGAAGGTTTTGTGGTAAAGGGGGGACAGAGGCAAAGTAAGACGTGGGTTCAACATAAGAGGTGAGAGTAGATATGAACACAAAAGAATGAGAAGGGAGGACAGAGGCAAAGTAAGAATGTGAAAAATCAGAATGATTGGTTGAGGAGCACACATTGCACACATAGTCTCTCAAATGAGCAGGAGGTTGAATAACCCTGGTTGATCTCCTAAGAACCATAGGAGATGGAGCAATAATTGAAGCAAGAGGACTATCATGGGGTTGAGACTCAGGATCATTAGTATTCAAGGATGGTGGAGATGGGGAAGGACTGTTAGGTGGATTGTTGGGTGTAGAAGGTGTGTTTATGAAAATGGATGAAGGAAATGTAGAAGCTGGGACAAGAAGAAGTAACAGTAGAATCAAATGAGGAAGGAGAATGAAAGGGAAAGCAAGTTTCATGAAACACCACATCACGGGAATGAAACACAACCTTTGAATGAATATCAAGAACAATATAGGCACTCTTTCCATAGCTATAACCCAAGAATACACAGGCAGTTGCACGAGGTTGAAATTTGTCATGGCCCCTTCTCAAGGTACTTGACAGGACAAAATCGTTGTGTTTCCTATCAAAATAAAACTCAAACCTACAAACTAATATAGTGAGCAAGTAAGAGGTCGATCCCACAGAGAATCAAGTATTCTTATGTATTGTGTATTTACCAATTTGTAGAAAAGAGGGGTTTTGAGTGGTTGAGAATGAGAAACATTAACAAGTTAGGATAATCAATAATTAAGAGATAGTTTCACCTACAATTCTCAACCCTATTTGGTGAATTTGATCCTTGTTTCCTACTCAAGTTCTCTTCCTTTTCCAATCAAATGTTCTTATCTTGATTTAAATAGATTATTAGCCCCATGAGTTCTAATAATTCCTTACTCCTAAGCAATCTTAACACGGATTAAGGTTTAATCCTAGGAATAGCAATAAGTCTCAAGATGTATAAAGCTTATAAGCAATATCAATCCCCTAAAGAACTAATATTTAACCTATAGTCAACTTCCTACACATTCAAGCTTTCTAACGAAGTCAACTAGAACATGTTTGCTACGAAAGATTAAGAATCATAACGAACAATTCAAAACCCTAGCGATGATGAGATCCTAGCAAGGTGATCAATCAAGATAGCATCAAACACCATAAAGCATTCAAGCACAAAGAAGATGAAACATGTGATGGAAATTAGAACAATAATAGAAAACTCACAATTCAACCAAACAGAGTCTCAAATCGTAGGTAAACCAAAATAGTTTAGCACTCCATTGTCAAACGATTGTCAACAGATTAGATGAGATCCCTAAAACAAGCCTTTAAATAGGCATAAGTACCGCCATAAAACCCTAGAAAATATTTTCCAAAGATAGGCCCAACTCAAGAGGCATAGAAAATCGGCGCTGAATCCGGCCCAGGAAAACCGCGACCAGGCCACGGGTGCTGCCCAAAATCGGTGTTCTACTGGAAAGGCCGCGGGTGCGGTTCTCTGTCTTTCCTTGTTCCTCTGGCCGGCGGCCGCGAGTGTCATTTTCTCTCTTTTATGCCCTTTGCCTCTTCCTTGTGCATTCCAACTTGGCTTCTCTAGCTCGTTCTTGCCTTCATATGATCGATATGACTCTAATGAATGGCCTCCTCCATTCTTCGAATCCAAAATTTGCAATTACTCGCTAAACTTGTGTAGATTCCACACTTAAGTACCAAATGAGCAAACAAGTAAACTAACCCTTTAAAATGCAATATATACATCTAAATGACCATAAAACTACTTTATAATGCCTATCTAAATATGCATTATCAAACTCCCCCACACTTAGCCTTTTGCTTGTCCTCGAGCAAAACAAAACATTTATGAGTCATTCATCCCACAAACACAATCCTTCATGCAATAAACTCATCAAAAGCAACATCTCTTCAAAGTGCAAACATAGACAAGGCAAACAAATGTCCTAGCAAGTATTTATGTGATCAAGTAACACGCATGCTTATCCATCCAACCTCACCGGGAATAAAGTGTTTTTGCTCTCACTCAAGTGTTTAGGTTTATCAATTAACACTCAAACTCTACCCAAAATGCAACTAAGCTACATAAGAATTGAAATTGAATCACAATCTCCACCGTGGATGTCATTACCGGCAAAAATCATCATGGGGTCTTTTATGGGTTGTAATGGGGCCAAGGTAGAAAACATAAGGTATGGAACAATTTAGGCAATGTGGTGCTCATAATCCGGGAACTAAGGAAGCAACCAAATCACAATACCCCTCATAAACTCATACCATAACTCTAAAATGTAATACAACTCCAATCTCAAGCATATAACTTTACAAACCATACTCAACTCATTCCTTTATTCTTTGTTTCTTTTCTTTTCTTTTTCCCCTTTTTTTCCATGCTATATCAAATGATTTTCCTTGACTTTTACCCCTAAGTGAATTTTATTCTCCTTAGGTCCCAAGTAATGAATGTACTACCAATAATCAAACATCTCATAAGGGTACATCAAACATACAGTCTACCACTAAAAACCATCATCCACAATATAAATATTCACCAACCATTTCTAATTCTCGGATGGGGTCAGACTATAATTGGCTATGGAAAATCTTGTTGAGCTATAAAAGAATAGGCAATCAGGCTCAAATTGGCTTCAAGCAGAGGATCATATGTAAGGTGGAATAGAGTCAAATAGGGCTAATAAAGGTGCATCAATCATGTGAAATTTATCAATAACAAACATATAAGTACAACCTTGACATGGATAACAAAATCCATTCCAAGAGGTAGAAGCATTGGAGAGTATTCACACACATGAAACAAGAGCAAAAGGACTCAATGAAGTGCAGTCCCAATAAGGCCAAAAATGAATCTCACAAGGTTAAATTTTTGTTGGATTCCAGTCATGCTAGGAACTAATTAGATCATACAAGCTCAATTATGTTCACCTAGCTATGTTTCACATAAAAATCATAAGTGGGACAATGCTAAAGCAATTCAAATATGTCATGGGACTTATATGATCATAATTTCAATAAAATTTTGAGGACTCACTAGACTAGGTGGTTGTTTAGATAATGACATACTTTATGCAAATGCATGATTTTTTTTTCTTTTCCATTTTTTTTTTCTCTTTTTGTTTTTCTTAAAATAAACCTAAGATGCAAAGCTTTAAAACATGAATGTTATGCAGAATAATTTAAACATGCTCGATATGCAATGCAACCTACTATGTACACTAATCCCCTTCCCCACACTTGAAGCTTTCATTGTCTCAATGAAATCAACACAACAAAAATTAGAAAGTACAAGGAAGGAGAAAAGTAAAACTCACAAGCTCATTTGTATGGCGGTGGTGGAGGCTGATACGAAAGGAAAAGCATCGAAAACAAACGAAGAGGAGGCTGCAGGCTGAGGATGCGGGTGCTGCCCCCTGGGCCGCGGGTGCTGCCATTCCAGAACCCTCCCCAATATTGGCCGTGGGTGCGGTTTTTGGACCGCGGGTGCGGTTTCAGTGTTGTTGCGGATTTGCCGCGGCGGCTGCCTTTCCAAAGCGTTGCCTTTCCTACCTTCTTCATTCTTCCCCCCTGAAAGGTTAGTCTAACATGGCGGAAAACAACTTCCTAAAATCTACGATGGTTCTAATTATGCTAAGAAAAATGAAAATTTAATAGAGAAAAGAAAACTTATAGTCTACTTACCTCGGGTTGCCTCCCGAGAAGCGCCTTGGTTAACGTCATAGACTCGACAGTTTATTCGTCTGCGCATTCAAGACTTACTCGGACATTGTTAGCGCCCTCAAAAGTAAATCAAACTCTCGCGCCCATCCAAAAGATAAATGGATACAAAATATGAAAAAGTTGATAGAAAATTGTATGGTGTTCAAGAATATTACCAACTCATCATACTCTTGAGCCTGACTTTCAGTGGAGGGTATGTAAGATCACCAACTCAGTTCCGTTGGTAGCTTGTCAAAGTAATGCCCCCAAGGATATATATAATCACCCAAATCCACAAAAGTATAAGAAATATCAATACCTTGCTTAGGAGCCACAGAAATCGGCTCTAGACCTAGTTCCTCAATAGGCAAGTCAGGTTTGATTTCTTTAGATGAATTAGGAACCAAAACGCATAGATCCTCATGCGTGCACTCATGAGACTCCATGTGAGGGTGCATCGGACTCTCTCCTCCATCTTTAATCAAACCATCGTCGTTTGTGTCTTGACTTTCATCAACTTGAGGTATGACACTTTTCTCCGCTTTCAACTCACTCATCAGTTGAGCACGTTGGTTCAATTTTTCCTCGAGTCGTTCCATCCTTTCAAGCATTTGCTCCATCAAAACCTGGTGTGTGAAAGCTTCTTCCTGCTCCACCTGGTGACCTATGTAACAGAAAAAATCTCACATCTCAGATAAATCAAAACTCGCCAAGCCTCCGTTACTCATAGACTCGGCAAGTTCTTTTGGTCTCATGAGTCATGCCTTCAAGTACACAAATAACCATATCTCGCAAACTACATGGGTAACCTCGTGCATACCAAGCGTCCAATAAATTATCCACTCTCGTGAGATAAAGGTGAAAATTTCCCCCTTGAAACTGACATAACTTCAACATCTCAAAATATTAGTCGAGGGTGTCGGGAATCGAAAGATAGGTCCACGACGAGGTTAGATATATATACAAAAATCAATAGATACACCAAATAAAGAAATAAACTTGATTCCCCGACAACGGCGCCAAAATTTGACAGGACAAAATCGTTGTGTTTCCTATCAAAATAAAACTCAAATCTACAAACTAGTATAGTGAGCAAGTAAGAGGTCGACCCCATAAAGAATCAAGTATTCCTATGTATTGTGTATTTACCAATTTGTAGAAAAGAGGGGTTTTGAGTGGTTGAGAATGAGAAATATTAACAAGTTAGGAGAATCAATAGTTAAGAGATAGTTTCACCTACAATTCTCAACCCTGTTTGGTGAATTCGATCCTTGTTTCCTACTCAAGTTCTCTTCTTTTTCCAATCAAATGTTCTTATCTTGATTTAAATAGATTATTAGCCCTATGAGTTCTAATAATCCCTTACTCCTAAGAAATCTTAACACGGATTAAGGTTTAATCCTAGGAATAGCAATAAGTCTCAAGATGTATAAAGCTTATAAGCAATATCAATCCCCTAAGGAACTAATATTTAACCTATAGTCAACTTCCTACACTTTCAAGCTTTCTAACGAAGTCAACTAGAACATGTTTGCTACGAAAGATTAAGAATCATAACGAACAATTCAAAACCCTAGCAAGGTGATCAATCAAGATAGCATCAAACACCATAAAGCATTCAAGCACAAAGAAGATGAAACATGTGATGGAAATTAGAACAATAATAGAAAACTCACAATTCAACCAAATAGAGTCTCAAATCGTAGGTAAACCAAAATAGTTTAGCACTCCATTGTCAAACGATTGTCAAAAGATTAGATGAGATCCCTAAAACAAGCCTTTAAATAGGCATAAGTACCGCCATAAAACCCTAGAAAATATTTTCCAAAGATAGGCCCAACTCAAGAGGCATAGAAAATCGGCGTTGAATCCGGCCCAGGAAAACCGCGACCAGGCCGCGGGTGCTGCCCAAAATCGGTGTTCTACTGGAAAGGCCGCGGGTGCTGCTGCGGGTGCGGTTCTCTGTCTTTCCTTGTTCCTCTGGCCGGCGGCCGCGGGTGCCGTTTTCTCTCTTGTATGCCCTTTGCCTCTTCCTTGTGCATTCCAACTTGGCTTCTCTAGCTCGTTCTTGTCTTCATATGATCGATATGACTCTAATGAATGGCCTCCTCTATTCTTCGAATCCAAAATCTGCAATTACTCGCTAAACTTGTGTAGATTCCGCACTTAAGTACCAAATGAGCAAACAAGTAACCCTTTAAAATGCAATATATACATCTAAATGACCTTAAAACTACTCTATAATGCCTATCTAAATATGCATTATCAGTACTCACATAGCACAGGCAGCCAAACACATCCAAGTAGTAAGAGGGAGGTTTATGGAACAGTAATTCATAAGGTGACTTATTTGAAAGGACAGGCAATGGAGATCGATTTATCAAGTATGTGGCTGTCAAAATACATTCTTCCCAATAGCAAAGAGGAAGATTGGATTGAAATTTCAAAGCACGAGCAACCTCCAATAGCTATTTATGTTTTCTTTCTACTACACCATTTTGTTGAGGGGATTCAACACAACTTTTTTGATGGATGATGCCATGAGATGTAAAGAAATCAGTCATGGATTGATCAAGGTATTCAGCTGCATTGTCAGATCTCATAGCCTTTATGGAGGTGTGAAACTGTTTTTGGACAAGGGAAACAAAACGTTGTAGCATAGACAAGGTGTTTGTTTTGGAAGCCATGAGAAATGTCCATGTACACTTGGTAAAATCATCAACCACAGTTAAGAAAAACTTGTAGCCATTATGAGTGATGCACTTATAAGGTCCCCAGGTGTCAAAAAATACAAGATCAAATGGAGCCAAATAATTATGATCACGAAGAGGAAAAGGTTGCCTGTGTAGTTTAGCCTGTGGACAAATTTGACATATAATAGATGGAGAAACATTCACAGATGAATTAATATGTTTTATTTGAAAGAAAGGCAAATGCCCCAAACAACAGTGCAACAACTGAGCTGTACAGTTTGCTGAAAAAACAGATGAACAATCCTCTAGTGCAGAATGCACAGAAAACTTATTACAAGAAGGGAACTGTGTTTGTAAGGTAAAAGATTACTTGGGACAAAAGTCAAACTCATATGGCTTGTGTGCAATGTATAATCCTTGCTCCTCACTTCCAATTACTAGATGTTTCTTCATCAAAGGGCCCTGAATGATGCACGAGGTAGGGGTAAATAACACATTAGAGCAAAGGTCAATGGAAAGCTTTCGAATGGAGAGCAAATTGAAATGAAAATAAGGTACAAGTAGCACATCATTCATAGAGATCTGTGGAGATAAAATCACATTACCAACAGATGTAATATCGACTTTCTTATTGTTTGGCATAGCGATGGAGGACAGTTTAGGTAGAGGAGTCAAGGATTTGAACAAGTATGAATTAAGGGACATGTGGTCTGTAGCACCACTGTCAAGTATCCAAGAAGAGCTAAGCAATGAAGAAAAAAGACAAGCATTCTTACCAGCCAACATAGCAGTGGATTCAGAGACCTCATGGCGTTGTGACAGGGAAAGCAATTGTTGATACTGCTCTTGAGAAACGGATGGAGATGGTGATGAAGCTGTAGCTGCAATTTTCCTCCCTTTAGAAGATGAAACTGTGGGATAGTCATGTAACTTCCAACACTTGTCAATTACATGACCAAGACTCTTGCAATGAGTGCAAAATGGTCTGGATCCAGTAGGTCCAGTCATGCTTGATGAAGATCCAGAACCATTGCTAGAAGAAGAAGGGAATCCATGGAGTTTCCAACACTTCTCCATGGAATGTCCACCAGTTTTGCAATGATCACAATACAATCCTGAGCTTGAGCTCGTTGGATAACCATGAACTTTCCAACACTTGTCCATGGCGTGACCAGTGATCTTACAATGATCATAAAATAAAGGTTTCTTAGGACCTGAAACTCCTCCGTTAAACTGAGAAGAGAACGCAACATTCTCTGATCTAGGTGAAGCACTCTTGCTCATACCTCGTTGTTGTTCCTCTTGAATAACAAAACGATATGTATCATCCAGATTAGGAGGAGGACTCATCATAAGAATATTTCCTCGTTCAGTGCTATAGACTTCATTGAGTCCCATTAAAAATTGAATCACCTGCTGATTCTCAATCATCCTTGTCACAACAAGGTTCGAACCACAATCACAAGTCTCTATTTCCACCAGAAGTGCATACTCGTCCCAAAACCTCTTAAGTTTTGTAAAATAGTCAGCAATATTAAGATTTCCTTGATCTAGAGCAACAATATTCTTTTGAAGTACTTGATATAAACGAGTACGATTCACTCCTCCAAATCTAGACTTCAATTGCTTCCAGATCTGAACTGCAAATCGTCAGTATATAACAGACTCGACAATATCTTTCTACATAATGAAATAACCAGGAAATTACCATATGATTACAACGATCCCAGTGCTGCTGAAGAAGAGGATCCGTAGCTGGTCCAAGACAAGTGCTAGTAGCGAATTATGGCCATCAAGGAGTCTCGTAGAGAGTATGTAATTAGGATGATCTAAGTGATGTAGATATAGCTCACTCATCGGATCAACACCATCCTCTGTGCGTCGAACCTCATAATTGCCAGTTTGCTCTGACACCATATCAAACTAAGTGTAGTGTACCAGCAAGCTCAACGAAATCAGATTTAGGAGGAGAAGAGTTTAGGAGAAATTGACATTGTGGAATTTGGATGAAATTAGATGAATTGAACTGTGTATTATGTATCACTGTTACATTGCTTTTGTCCCCTTATATAGGGTGTGTGTAATTCGTTTATAAGGGAATCAATCCCATACAATGTAGTGCACCAAAATACAATAAACCCTCACTTATGATACACTTGATTTGATCATGAATGTATAACTCAACAGATCCCACCGATGTCAATAGTCTTCCATCGGTCGTGAGTAGTTTCATGGTTTATCAAATGTGAAAGGAGCTCCGTACACAAGACGAATAAATACGGCGATAAGGGATCGCCTTGTCTAATTCCTCTCGAGGGTGTGAAATGGCCGACTTTCTCACCATTCCAAAGCACTTCCGTCCTCCCTGAAGTCTAGCCTGCAAGAACCACCTCGACCAACCTCTCCAGAATATGAGCTTCAATCAGAGCTTCTTTGAGAAAGTCCCAACGCACTCGATCATATGCCTTTTCTAGGTCTATTTTGACCATCATCCAGTGTTTCTGGCTCCTTCTCAAACCCATAGAATGCAGAACCTCATGGATGATAACCACATTATCTATAATCTGCCGGCCCGGGATAAAGCTCGCTTGTGTGGGGGAAATCAGTACCGGCAACACCGATTTGAGTCTCTGAACAATTAACTTGGAGGCAAGTCTGAAGATAACATTAAGCAGTGAGATGGTGCGGAGCTGCGAAGGTCGTTCCGGCGTTTGCACCTTCGGAATAAGGACTAATAAGGCGTCAGTGCAGTGGTCAGGGAATTGGCCTTGGTTCACCATTGCAAGGACTGTTTCCGTGACCTGACTCCCTAATGTCTCCCATTCCTGTTAGTAGAATAGTGCCGGAAGCGAAAACCCATCCAGTCCGGGAGCTTTGTATGGACCCATAGACTGCAACCCCTCCTTCACTTCCTCTAATCTGAACTTAGCACTCAAGTGGCTCAATTGCTTCTCCGAGAGCGTTGGGAAGGCGAATATGCTTCCTAGGCGAATATGCTTCTCCGAGAGCGTTGGGAATTGGCCTTGGTTCACCATTGCAAGGACTGTTTCCGTGACCTGACTCCCTACTGTCTCCCATTCCTGTTAGTAGAATAGTGCCGGAAGCGGAAACCCATCCGGTCCGGGAGCTTTGTATGGACCCATAGACTGCAACACCTCCTTCACTTCCTCTAATCTGAACTTAGCACTCAAGTGGCTCAATTGCTTCTCCGAGAGCGTTGGGAAGGCGAATATGCTTCCTAGGTGATCTGATGGCTCGTTGCGATAGGTCTCAACCGTGTATAATTCCCGAAAAAACTCTAGAACCATATAGCATATCTCCTGATTATCTTCAACCCTTGATCCATCCGATTTCTTCAAAGCCGAGATGCGATTAGAGGATCTACGCACCTTGGTTGCAATGTGATAATATCACGTATTTCGATCGCCTTCCAAGAGCAAGCTTGCCCGAGACTTCTGAAACCAGTGAAGTTGCTTTTGTTGAAGCACCCGTTCAAGCTCCCTATACACTTCTTCTTCGAGATTCAGATAATGCCGAGAAACTCTTGTTGCCAATTTCCTTCTAATACCCTCCAGTCGCCCCCATAGATGTCTCTTCCTTTTGAACAGATTCCCGAAAACCTCCTTGTTCCAAAGACTCAGGTTAGTGGAGAGATCTCATAGCACCTGCGACGCCCCTAGATCTCGTCTCCATCTCTCATTTACATACTTTGAGAAATCATCATGTAGCAGCCAACTCGCCTAAAATCGGAACGGTTGCAATCGGGGATTGACTGACTGTCTGTTCTCTTCAAGACAAGTTAGCAGTGGCAAATGGCCCGAGTGTGGCGCAGATAAGTGACAAAGATGAGCATTAGGGAAGCGATCTTGCCACTCTACATTACACAATCCCCGGTCTAATCTGGCCATTACTCTGTTATATACATCCCTGCCCCTCCACTAGGTATACGGGATCCCAGAGAATCCAATATCAATCAGTTGCAAAGTATCAACCTCTCGTCTGAAGGTCTGCGAAGCTCTGTTGGAGCTCACAGACGAGTGAGTGCGTTCGTGCTCGTCAAATGTGGCGTTGAAATCTCCGGCCAGAAGCCAAGGGTTAGTATTTCTTGTTGCAAATTCCTCCAAGGATTGCCAAAGACTGTCCATATTGACCGGTCTCGGGGCTGCGTAGATCGCAGAAAGGATCCATGGCTCTTCTCCTCTCCGGGTGACCTCCAACGTGATATGTTGCGGATGGGTGACAATTGTGTTGACTTGGACCATGCTAGACCTCCAGAGTAGCCAAATATCACCCGAGAATCCTTCAGCATCCACCTGGTTCCACTCATCAAACCTAACCCGCTCACATACACGATTAATCTGGTCACCACTAATTCTTGGCTCAAGTAAAGCAATAACACTCAGATTGTGTACTCTGATCAGCTCACATATAGCATTCAAGAAATTTTCACTCCCTGCTCCACAGGTATTCCATACAAGGATGCTTAGTCCGTTTAACATATTTATACAATGATTAAACAGGAACCATCTGTGGTCATCGAAGCGCGGACCTAGACACTCACTGAGGTCCAGAGCATCCGTTATGGCTTGAGGTAGCATCACCCGACACAGAAGACGTCTCTCTTCTGATATCACAAGCAAGAACTCCACTCTCATTCTGTTTGCAATTCTCGCAACTTGTGCGAATATTGGGCCCTTCTAACGGCTTGAAAGGGGAAGCTTCTCCGAGTGTGCACCCGGATCGTCTCCACTGTTTGATTCATTGGAGAGAATCCCTGTAGCAGCTTGTCGGGTGAACTTGTGCTTGATCGGAGACGAGGTTTTCTTATGTGAGGCAAAGTTCGGGCCTTTGACGTAGCCTCCACGAGAGCCTGGATTAACTTCTAAGGTCGTTCTGAAGGACGAGGAGTTGTTGAATTTTGGTGTCATAGGAGGGGCGTTGGATTTTATATTAGGGTTTTTGGACGAGGACGTCTTGGATGTTTTTGGTAGAGGTGCTTTCGGATTACCTTGGGTACTGATGTTTGTCGAGGCTTCCTTAAGGACCGAGGATTCCGCATTGGCCTTGCTAACGGGTTTTTCTGGATTGGGCCTTGGCGTGTGCCCATCTAGATCAATCCTAGTATCTTGATTGCCTGAACTACCAAAATTTGAATCTTTTTTTTTGGATATTTTCCTTATCTTGGTTCCCCATATCTTTTTCACTTTCCTCTTCCGTCCCTAGAATATTGTAATGAGATCCAATCGTAACCGTAAACCCATCCGGATTTGGTTGTTGGGATCCTTCCCCCTGTATTTGCTCCCCTGACTGCTCCGACGCCGGAGTCGCACCGACGGTTTCATTCTCCTCCGCTATGGGAATATTGCACATGGGTGAACGATTATCCCCTTGGCCTGGACCCTTCGGCGGTGCAGTCTGCTTCCTTCGAACGTTTTGCTTGACTTACATCCATTCCCCGTGAGCCTATTTCTCCTTTAGGACACGTTGAGCAGCAACCTTCGCGTTTTCGTGGTGACCCATCAACTCTGGGTTCTTTTCCGATTCATAGACATCGTCTGAATGCCCCACTCTACCACACTTGAAGCACATCATGCGGATTCCTTCGTATTGGATAGGCCAGACTTTCCCATCCAATTTGAATTGGGATAGAAGGGGCTTGCTCAAGTCGACCTCCACGCTCAGTCTAGCATACCAACCCCGGTCAACCGATGTTGTCGTGTTATCCACCCTTCTTACTTTCCCTATCTTACTCCCGATCCTATGAAGGAGTCTAGGATCAAATTATTCAATGTGGAGGTTCGGAATCCTTACCCAGACTGGAAGTGTCTTGATTTCTTCAACCTCAGCATCAAATCTTGGCACCCATTCCCTTATAGCGAGGTAGTTGTCCCCGATTATCCAAGGGCCCTCCATTACAACATGATCATAATCAGCATGATTTGCGAACCTCTCTATGTAGTAATCATTCCCAAGGTCCACCAGAGTGAATGGAGAGCGAATCCCCCACTTATGCGACAACCTACGATGCAGCTGCATGTAGTCCGGTCCCTTATCGAAGAGTTTGATTATCAACGTGTCCTCCCACGGGTTCCTCAAGGCAATATTCTCTGCTAGATTCAGCACAATTGTGGGGCATGAGGGGTCCTCTCCCTCCGGTAGGATATCATCGTCTGTGCCATATCCATCCCCTGAGGACGCCTCCCCATAGATGGAATTCGAATGGGACTTGCTGAAGCCTTCCCCAACATTCCCCACAAGCGTGTCCTTGTAGTTTGCTTTTGGCGCGACCTTGTTATTCAAACTTTCTATGAGATCTGGGAATTGCTCCCTAGGCAGTCCATCTTCAGCACCTCCCACTACTCCGAATACCACATCCACCTTTGGATGTTGGTCGTTAGCCTTGTCCGGCGGCTCATCGGAATGAGCAAGGGAGTGCCGGACCGGACTTCTTGAACGCTCGATCTCTTTCGCTACTCATTGGAAACTATTACTATTTTTTTTTAAAGACATGGTCCAAAAAAAGTTTGGCACAGCCTGTTTGTCATAACAATAAGAGCATCTCCAACAGTTTCCCCATTTTGGGGATTTTGAAGTTTTTGGAAAATTTTAAGAGTTTTTTTGGTCCAATAGATTCCCCATCACATTCTGCAAAATAGAGAAGCAACAGAAAAAATAGAGATGATTCCCTAAATCTGCAGCATTCTCCAAACTAAATAATTCTCCAAATTTTCGAAATGGAGAAGCTGTTGAATTTAAAGTAAAAATAATTTGAAAAATATGTATTTTGTTTTCTCATTTTGGAGAAATTTTAAGAAGCGGTTGGATTCTTTCTCAGCCAGGGTGACGACGGCCAAGCTGACTCCCATAGTAATTACTTTATCAGGAAAACCTAATACGCTCCAAAGCGCAAAGGCTCCACGCCGCCGCCGTCACAAAATGCAAAGGCCTCACCACCGCTGCCGCCATCGGTGATGGTCTTACCACCCGACTCTCCACGCCGCCATCACCATGGCTTCCCTTCCAGTCCTAAATCGCTTCACCGTCGGTTCTCGGCTCACCACCGCCTTACAAACGACCCACCATCTAGACTTCCAGTCGATGTCGACCATCGTCACCGACCTTTCACCGCCTCGCCTAGCAGCTCCACCGATTGTCCTCGCCCTTGCCTGCTACCTTCACCCCCCCTCGGCCTCGGCCTCCCCAGCTCCGCCTTCGCTCTGACGCTTCCCCAACAAGCTCTCGTCCTGCATCCCTCGACCCCCTAGGCCCCCGCGACCTCAGCCTTCCGCGGCTCCGCTCCCGCCTCCCTCGGCTCCGCCTTCCAGCCACCGCTGTTGTACCTTCGGCTCCGCCGTTCGGCCACCCTCACCGTCCTTTACCATGGCCCACCTTCGCGTGTGGGATGTGGCTCTGCCATCAGCAGCTTCTTCGGCTCCCCTTAGCGGTCCTCGTTCAGGCTTTGTAATTACGCCTTCTTAGGGTTTCTCCTTTCCAGTTCGTCCTTCCTTTCCTGTGCCTTTGGATTGTTGTTTCAATTTCTTGCTTTGTCCCGTCTCAATCGCCTCTATTTAGACTACCTAGTAGTCGCTTACGATCTCATTATCGTCCTTGAGGGTTTGAGACGGTGTGAGTTTTTTTTTTATCGAGCAATGGTTTGGCTTGAGTTTGGTTTTGCGGCCTGGTGTGCTGTGTTGTTCTTGTTGTGATGCAGGCCTCATGTGAACGGTGTTTGATTTGCTGTATTCGAAGACGTCGTGGATTTGCGATCGATATCTGATGGCTCTTCAGAGTCCATAATCTGAAATGTCCGCTTGTGTCCCCAGAGCTCTCTGTGTGCGTCCTCCGTTAGCTGATTGATTCGTTTGTGGTGTTGCTTTTGTTTTACGGTGTAGGATAGCTAACATTCTTATTTTATTTTCGCACTTTCATTTCTGTCATTTGTTTCGTGTTATTTCCTTTATGTCATTTGCTTCAGTTTTTTACTTTGGTTGTACATGATGGTTAGTCCATCTACTTGCTTATCCGGTCTTTCGGTTTCTCTAGACTTGTCTAAATAACCGAATTCTTATCTTGCTTCCAAAAAAAAACAAAAAAAAAAAACAAAAAAAAAAAAGGTGACGACGGCCATCAGCCCAAATGGACGAATGACTACACAACGTCTAATTTCCTTCAAACATCCATTCTTTCAACGAATTCGGGCTTTCCCTCCAAGTTTAATCTCCTCCATTCAAACACTTGCCCAGTTGGCAGACCCTCCAATCCCTCCATCCAAATCTATCGCTACAAGTTTCAGTTCATCCGGCGAGGTGTTCCACCTCCACATCGTTGGCCAAGCTCTTATCGCGCCTTTGTGAGACCAAGTCTCTTGGCCCTGGATTCCAGTACCATGCCCTGATCACAAAATCTGGGCTATCGAGTGACTCGGCCTTGCGTAATCATTTGATTAATTTGTACTCTAAATGTCGGGTTTTTGGGTATGCCCGCAACCTGCTCGACGAAATTCCTCAACCAGACTTGGTTGCGTGTTCAGCTCTGATTTCTGGGTATGCTCAGAATGGCCAGGGTAAGGAAGCCCTTGTGGCCTTTCATGAGATGCGTTCGTTGGGTCTCATACTCTCATGTGTAACGAGTTCACCTTCCCTAGTGGGCTCAAAGCATGTGCTGTGAGGGAGGATCTGAGGTGTGGTAACCAGATACATGGGGTTGTGTTGCTAAGTGGGTTTGATTCCGATGTTTTCGTGGCAAATGCATTGGTTGTTATGTTTGCAAAATGCAGGGAGTTTGTCAATTCCAGGAGGTTGTTTGATGAAACCCCCGAGAGGAATATTGTTTCGTGGAATGGTTTGTTTTCTTGTTATTTCAAGGGAGGTTATTGCCAGGAGGCTTTAGCTTTGTTTGAGGAGATGGTTTCAAGTGGCATGGAACCTAATGAGTTTAGCCTGTCAAGTGTATTGAGTGCCGCTTCTGGGTTAGGAGATGGTATTCTTAGAAGAAAAGTACATGGATACTTGATAAAACTTGGCTACGAGGAAGAGCAGTTTTCTGCTAATGCCCTTGTCGACATGTACACGAAGGTGGGAGATCTCGAAGGCTCACTTATCGCCTTTCAACAGATGGTGCAGCCGGACATAGTTTCTTGGAATGCTGTTATTGCAGGCTGTGTACTACATGAAGATCATTACTTGGCTTTAGAACTCTTTGATGACATGAAAAATTCTGGGGTGCATCCGAACTTCTTTACATTATCAAGTGTTCTTAAGGCGTGTGCAGTGACCCATCATCTAGATCTGGGTAGGCAGTTGCATTCTTCCTTGCTGAAAATGGACATGAAGGAAGATCTTTATGCCGGCATTGGTCTGATTGATATGTACCTCAAGTGCAGCTCTGTTGAGGATGCACAGAAGGTCTTCAGAACAATGCCAGAGAAGGACCAGATTGTATGGAATGCAATGATCTCTGGTCAGTGCCAAAATGGGAACGGCGAAGAAGCTTTGAAAGTGTTCTCCAAAATGCACAGTGAGGGAGTAGGACTTAACCAGACAACCTTATCCACAACACTGAAGTCCTCAGGTAGCCTACGAGATAAAGATACTTGTCGACAAATTCATTCTGTTGCTATAAAATTAGGTATCCAGTCCGATGATTATGTTATCAACAGCCTGGTTGACACTTACGGAAAATGCAGCTCCATAGAGGATGCGAGTAAAATTTTCTTGGAATGTCAAACTGCAGATATGGCGTCTTTAACGTCTATGATTACAGCTTATTCTCAATGTGGACAAGGTGAGGAAGCCCTGAAGCTTTTCCTGAAAATGCAACAAACTGGGCTGCTACCTGATCAGTTCGTTTGCAGTTCTCTCTTTAACGTGTTTGCAGGTTTGTCAGCTTATGAACAAGGGAAACAGGTCCATGCTAATGTGTTGAAGCTTGGGTACACTTCTGACATTTTTGCTGGGAATTCGCTCATTAATATGTATGCAAAGTGTGGATGCATCGAGGATGCAACTCGTTCTTTCTCATTGATAAGGGAGAGAGGAATCGTGTCATGGTCGGCCATGATTGGAGGCCTTGCACAACATGGGCATGGGAAAGAAGCCATAGAGATGTTTGATCAAATGCTTAAAGAGGGTATTTCCCCTAACCAAGTAACTTTGGTTAGTGCACTTTGTGCTTGCAACCACGCTGGTTTAATCGATCAAGCCAAGCACTATTTCAATTCAATGCAAGATTTGTTTGGGATAAAACCGACACAAGAGCACTATTCTTGCATGATCGATCTTCTCGGGCGAGCAGGGAAATTAGATGAGGCAGTCGAACTGCTAGACACAATGCCATATGAAGCAAATGCATCCATCTGGGTAGCGCTTCTTGCTGCCGCAAGAATCCACAAGAATGTCGGCCTTGGGGAGCGAGCAGCTAAGATGCTCTACACCCTAGAGCCGGAGAAACCCGGTACCCATGTCCTGCTAGCCAACATCTATGCATCTGCAGGGAGGTGGGAGAACGTTTCCGAGGTGAGGAGACTGATGAAGGAAAGTGAGGTGAAAAAAGAGCCTGGGATGAGCTGGATGGAGATGAAAGGCAAGGTCCACACATTTCTTGTAGGAGATCGAACCCATCCGCAAAGCAAGGAGATATACGCGAAGCTTGAAGAGCTCTGGACCAGGATGAGCAAGGCCGGTTATGTTTGATTATTCATTCATGTCCCGTGCAATACATCCATAGGGTATTTATAATCCAATACCCATTAACCTACTATTTACCCTTGTAACCCCTACTATACCAATACATGACATTACTCCCCTCCTACACAAGCTTTGTCCTCAGGCTTATTTACATACATAGCCCAGCTAGCATGTTCTCTATGATGTGCATCACTGCCCTCGTATATGAAACCATCAGCACCTCAAGTTGACATATAAGAGATACTCTCAGCTGCAAAAGAGCTCATAAGCATTCCCTTTATATCTGATGCAAGTGAATTGATTCCACAATAGAACAGCATCAGGAATCCAACTTACGCCATTATCTGCACACAAAGTGGTGGCAATTAGGCTCACACCTGCTTCCTACAACAACCCTTCTAGCATGCCTGCAACTTGACTTCTTGACCACACCATATGACAGTAGCCACAAAAAATATTTACCAAACTATGACTATGACAGCAATCAGTTCAGTTCAGCATAGTAGCAACTATGACTATGACAGCAAACACGATCTTCATATGACATCAACCATTCCACTTGCAAACATTGTGCCATGTCATCACACAACCAGTGAGACCAGTAAGAACCAAGACACCACCATTCATACCCACAACCACACAAAAATTAGCAATTCCTGGTTCCAAAATAAAATTATCATTCGACAATCTCTGGTTGCCTGAAACCGCAGCAATAATAGGTGGCGAATCAACCCAAAAACTCATCACCTTTTTTATCTGACAATCTTGATTGGTACCCAATTCGAGGGTAAAACTTGTGACAGCAACCACTTCAATCCAAGATTCCACTATCATAAGGCCAGCAATTCCAGACTCGAAGCCACCAAAGTTTGAGCAATTATTAACCACCATTTTGCAACTGTAGTTGTGAGCATCATCTCGTATACAACAGCTAGACACACCCATTATAATACCAAGAGTACTAATCCCTGGATCGAAAATTGTATTCTTCTTCATCAATGAAGGCTTATCTTTGGATGTAGCAATACCAATTGATGTCATTGGATCCATACCTAGCTTAGTCAATTCCACAAACACCTTGTGGTCATTCTTAGACACACAAATTTCAAGAACAATACAACTGTTCTCACACCTAAATTCCTTACGGGAAGGACTCGAGAACTCACCGTCTGCGTTTTAGAAGGTTCACTCTGTCGGTTTGTGAATTTCAGCAAAGAATCGATGTCTTGATTTGAGGTTTTAAGCTCTTCCTGATAGCTTTGCAATTCCTCCTTTTCGTCTGAGAAGGGCTCGTCTACGACCGGAATTCCCATCCGATTTCCGTCAACACCCGAGGCCTCCAACTCTTGCCCTGATCATAAATTGGTCTTCGATCGCCGGGATCGTAGATTCTGTTTAAATTAATTGGGCCAAATTTTAGAGTTTTATTTGGGCTTATTGAGCAAATGGGCCTCGGTTCTGTAATAGCAAACCCTTGTCCTCTATTTTGATCATCTCTCTGCCGCCACCAACTGAATCCAAAGTCAGACAATTTACCTTCTTCTTTCTCCTCTTCCTCAGGCTCAGGTCTCTGTAATTCTGTTCTTCTTCGGTTCGACGTTGCGGAACGGGAAGCTTTTCAGGAGGGCCACGAATCCAACTTCAGTGATTAGGGTTTATGGCGACTCCAATTACCACGAAGAACAGCTACCGCTGTACCCAATCCCTCCAGCAATTCTACACTGGAGGCCCGTTCTTGGTGTCCCCCGACGGCTCATTCCTTGTCTGCACCTGTGATGAGACCATAAAAATCCTCGATTCGTCGGACGCTTCAATCAAGGCCACTCTTGAAGGTGACACTGAGGCTGTCACTTCTCTCGCTATTAGTCCTGATGGTAAATTCCTCTTCTCCGCCAGCCATAGCCGCCAAATTCGCCTGTGGGATCTCTCTACCTTCAAGTTCATCCATTCTTGGAAGGTAATTCTTATCCCCCTTTCATATGTCTTTCGGTTGCAATTTATTACTTCGTTGGGGGTCATCAGCCAGAAAATTCTGTGTTTAAATTGTCTGTAATAAGATGCAACAGAAGGGGGTTAACTATTGCCATAGAAGCTTCTTTGTTAAGTTGAAATTTACGTGGAGTGGATGATTATGACAACTTAGTTGCGTTATAGTCATTGTTGGATTCATTAATGACAAACTGAATTGTTATGAGACCCTTAAAATGCCTTTGCTGGTTTTCGGACTGTGTCATGCTGTTTTGATTACTATTCAACATTGTATAATAAGTTATCCTTTGTATTAATTATTGTTGTTGTTTTGTTGCTGCTTATTTGCTATAGGGACATGAAGGGCCCATAATGGCGATGGCATGTGACGCATCTGGTGGATTGCTTGCCACAGCGGGTTCTGATCGGAAGGTGCTTGTATGGGATGTAGAGGGAAGATTCTGCACACATTTCTTTAAAGGACACAAAGACAATGTTACGAGCATTGTGTTTCACCCAGATCCAAATCGTCTTATTGTAAGCATTTGGTACAGTTTGAACTTTCTTGAGTGATTAGGTCTTTGAAGATAATTACGGTCGTGTGACCTCCGTCATAGGGTTTTAACTTTCTGTTGGCTCTCGCTGTAGCTGATTGTTCTGGTTCTTGACATTCAATGCTTTTTCTTCCCTCTTTGGGCCTAAGTGATTCTTAGGCACTAAGTAGTTAAGTATGCCTCATGAACCAGTGAATGTTGATCTTATAACTTCCCTTAACCCCTCCAATCGTGAAATGCCATCAACTATCTTCTCACTTTTAAGATTATTTGGTTTAAAGGGCAATGTTTTTGTCAGTTTTTAAAAATATAATTGTGCTGCATAGAATAGATTGATGAGACCGAGGAGCTTTTTGCAAACAAACTCATTAGCTATCTTGACTAATTAATTTTCTGATCAAAAGAACATACTGAGACTTTGGGATATTGACTTGATTCAGGTGTGGAAAGATGACTCCCAACTATGCATTTCCTTTTCCCCTATTTTCGTTATTTCAGAGCTATCTCCCTTATTTATATTCTGTTACTCTTTGAAGAATAAACTGGGAAGCTGACTGTTATATCTTGCTTTCAAGCTATCTAACCTTTTGACCTTTCTACATTAGCTGACGATTCTCCATATCAATAGATTTTCTCAGGAAGCAATGATGCTACTGTACGAGCTTGGGATCTTGTCTCGAAGAAGTGTGTTGCTACGATGGAAAAACACTTCTCTGCTGTGTCATCATTGGCCATAGCGAATGACGGAAGATACTTGCTGAGTGCAGGAAGAGATCAGGCAAGTTATTTCCCCTTAAATACTAAATAGTCTGCTGCTTGAACATCTGTTTTTTATTTTGTGCTGGCTTTATTTTTTCTTTTATTCAGTCAATATGGAAACATTACTTTCTTAGTAGGGTATGAGTAGATTCATACATTATATATACAAGTGAGACAGTGTAGGTTGTGCATCTGAATTTCTAGCCATTGACCCTTGTTTTCCCGTTTCTGTTCATTCATATTTTAATGGGATCATATGAAAGATTGATATTAAAATTTCTTTTGGTGTGAGGTGGTGCTTTTGGCTATGCTTTTCTGTTGTTTATACTTGTGAAATGCATTTTAGATTTGTGGTGAGACCTCGTGCCAAGTGTCAAAACTGGTAATACAGATTCCTGTCAGTTTAAATGAGCAATATTATAAACTCATATATCACAATTACAAAGATTTGTTTGAATTTACCAATAATGATGGAGTATAGATACGAAGAAGTGGAAGTCAATTTAGAGATGAATGCCTTGGTTTTTCATGGCTTATATGAAATGGAACATTCTTATCTTACGACTTGCTTCTTCCTTCTAAAGCAAAAAAACTCCTAGGAATATTTCTCTTTTATGACGGTGTATTATTGGTTTGATGAATACATCTACAATGTTTGACAAAATTATCTTGACTTGAACCATGGCATTGTTGCAGGTGGTTAATGTGTGGGATCTCAATGATTATGGATTTAGAATGACCATACCAACTTATGAGGTTCTCGAAGCTGTTTGTATAATTGAACCTGGGACAAGCTTCTTTTCTTGCATTTCATCTCACAAAAAAGCAAAGAAGAAAAATAGTTCCCAATCAATTTACTTTGTGACGGTCGGTGATCGTGGGATTATACGGATATGGAATTCTGAAGGGTAAGTAATCAAGTGCCTCAATGTTTTTTTCATGTAGACTTAAAAAATCTGAAATTTTCTTTTAATTTGATAATGTTTTTTCCTTCTACTTATGCCCTTTCTCCAACAGTGCAGTTTGCCTGTTTGAGCAGAAGACTTCAGATGTAGCTTCTAGTTCAGGCAGTGATGAGCTGCAGAGAGGTTTTACTGCAGCAACAATGCTCCCTTCAGATCAGGGACTGCTTTGTGTCACTGCTGACCAGCAATTTCTTTTCTATTCTCCTACGAATGAAGTTAAAGATTTGGATTTGAACCTAAACAAACGACTTATTGGAAACAACGAAGAGATCATTGATTTGAAATTTTTAGGGGAGGAAGAAAAGTTTCTTGCCGTTGCTACAAATCTTGAACAGGTATGTTTGCTTGTAGCTCAACTTGTTTATGTTTGTTTATTCAAGTGACTGTGAAAAGAAAATGTTGATGGAGAAATGCTAAAGCTATAAAAATGTTATGTTTTTTAGCTCCAATGATTTGGTGTTCATTGGTCAGTTGATATCATATTGGCTCAACTAGCTATAACTTTATTTTCTTGGCGCTTGAATACCTACATGTTACTGCTCATTTAATTTATGAGGTAGTCATCCATTATCATTTCCACCAAGTGGCCCAAGTGTAAATCTTTTCTTATTCATGAGGATGAGTTGTTAGTATGACATTTTTTTTATCCTTGACTTTCGTGAGATAATAATTGGTCCTAATATTTGCAGGTTAGGGTATATGAGGTGGCCTCAATGTCATGTTCTTATGTACTCGCTGCACATACTGAGATCGTTCTATGTCTTGATACTTGCACATCAAATTCTGGAAGTGCTCTTATTGTTACAGGAAGCAAGGATAAAAATGTAAGGTTTTATCATTGCTCATTTGATTGGGTCATCTTATTTTAGTTCCTTTTAGCTATTTCCCCTTAGTTTAAGTTCTTTGTAATTTTGCATTGTTTCAAAGTTTGCATTATAGATTGCCTTTAACGTTGTTATAGAAGTTTCACCCATGAAAGGGGATTTGTCTTTCATAATGAATTTGATATCACGCGCACATATTGGAATATCCTAGGGTGAAGTTTTTTTTTTTTTTTTTTTTAAAAATATCATGAAGATTGAATTGCTTATGAGCTAGTGTGGAAAAAAGCTTTTTCATGGAAAAGCAATTTGCTATTTCATCTGGCAATTATATTTGAATAATTTCTATTTGTAGCCCAGGAATCTGTGATCAGGCTGCTAGAATAGTTATGCTTTGGATGAATTGCGAAATAAAAAATACATTTGGAGTGCAACAAGTAGAAAACCATGGCTTTCTTAAAGGAGCTTAATACTTGTGATACCCGGGGGGATGGGGGCATTAGGTTCAAGGAGCTTAATACTTTTGATTTCCTCTGAACAGTATGTTTGAAATGGTTATCTGTTTTTGCCTGACTTTTCAATCTGCTTCTTCTGTGCAGGTTCGATTGTGGGATTCAGAGAGTAGACGATGTATAGGAGTTGGTAGTGGCCATACGGGAGCTGTTGGCGCTGTTGCTTTCTCAAAGAAAAATCGAGATTTTTTTGTTAGTGGTAGCAGGTGAGTGTTTTTAATTTGCTTCTATTTTAAAATTTTAAAATGTTGTTGGTCACTTGATTATCCAAGAATGTTGCTGGTGTCTGTATACCTAAAGACATGCCACTCTTTTCAGTAAAGGGATAATTGTTTTTATTTAAATTTTCATTTTTTCCGGATGAAAAGGATTTTCCAATGCTATGAAGTTAGAAACTAGTAAAAGCTACATAATGGAGGTTAACAATTATTTAACGAGACTGACTTCCCACAACACGGTCACTGGGCTTGCTTAAATGTCTTGTTAAATAAAACCATGTTTGGCTGTTGATAAATCTCACTACTCTGGCTTTTGTGATCAGTGACCGTACAATCAAGTTGTGGAACTTTGAAGATGCCCTCAACTGTGCAGAAGAGCCTGCTGCCCTAAAGGAAAAGGCAGTTACAGCAGCCCATGAGAAGGATATCAATGCTATGGCTGTTGCTCCCAATGATAAATATGTTTGTTCCGGTTCCCAGGTAAGCAAGTTTTGTTATTGTATCAATTGTGATATTGTTGAGTTTAAACTTTAAACTCTGTTTTCCAGTTGTCCAAGGATACTCTAATTGGTTCAAAGCACTTGTTTTATTCTCATGGTTACCCACAGTTGAAATAAATTTTCCCTCAGGAGATGGAGGGTGAAATTGTGAATGGAGTGTCTTCTTAATATGCACTCACTGTTTGGATGGGAGTGTCAAATTGATGAATTGTCTTCTTAATATGCACTCACTGTTCATCTTATAGGATCGCACTGCCTGCATCTGGAAACTTCCAGAACTTGTGTTTGTTGTTACCCTTAAGGGGCATAAGCGCGGAATCTGGTCGGTGGAGTTTTCACCTGTTGATTTATGTGTTTTAACGGCATCAGGAGACAAAACTATAAAGATGTGGTCAATTACTGATGGTTCATGCTTGAAAACATTTGAAGGGCATACTTCCAGCGTGTTGAGAGCATCTTTCATCACACGTGGAGCTCAATTTGTTTCTTGTGGTAGGAGCATTTTTACATAATTTGACAATCTTTGATGTCATTGATTTGAAGTGTGATATCTTTAGCATGTTAATTGTGTTGCTTGTTATAACTAGAAAGTTGGATCTTTCAGGTTCGGATGGTCTGCTGAAACTCTGGACAGTTAAAACAAATGAATGCATTGCTACTTATGATGAACATCAGGACAAGGTACTTACACTATTTAGGAGGACTAGACAGTGATATATTTTATTTTAGACCCTACTGGCCTGGGGGTACCATGCTTATTGTTTCTACACTGATTTCAGATTTTCAATTCCTGCATTTTTCTCTCTTGTTTGATTTAATTGTTTGGTGACAGGTGTGGGCCTTGGCAGTTGGGAATAAGACAGAAATGCTTGCTACAGGTGGTGGTGACGCTGTTATCAATTTGTGGCATGATTCCACTGCTGCTGACAAAGAGGCAGCTTTTCGTAAAGAGGTGATTTGTTCAATACTTCGATTTCCCTTTTTTTTGGCATTATAGGATAGATGTCTGGTGCGTTGAAAATATTTCATATGATCCGAGTTATTTTGGAGTGAGATTCAAAGCCTTAACATCATTTCAAGTGAAAACCACTGAATGTTGATGTTGTTGGGTGAAACTGTGATGACGCCGTCTCTTTGGGGAGCAACTGTTGTAATTTTGATGGTGCTGGTGCAGGAAGAAGTGGTTCTAAGGGGTCAAGAATTGGAAAATGCTGTACTAGATGCCGATTACTCTAAGGCCATCCGACTGGCCTTTGAACTTCGTAGGCCTCATAAGCTTTTTGAGTTACTTTCAGAAATTTGCAGGTGACTGTTGCTTCTTGTTTAGTTGTTATGATTTTGGCATTTGTTTATGCTGTATCATGGTAATGTTATGGGCCCAGGATCATAAGACTCTTTCACTGTTTTTGATTATTGCAGGAAAAATGAGGCCGAAAATCACGTGACTAAAGCCCTTGAAGACCTTGATAAAGACGAAATCAATAAACTCCTTGAATATATTCGAGAATGGAATACAAAGCCGAAGCTCTGTCATGTTGCCCAATTGGTGCTTTCTCGGCTTTTCACTATGCTTTCACCGACTGAGATTGTTAAGGTACGCGTATAATTGAGGATCAGGGCATCTAATTGATCAAGGAATCCTGTTAAGTTCCAATGTCGTGACATTATTGCGTGAATTTTTTCGGACCACTTCGTTTAGGAATTGACTGTTACATCAGATATAAAAAAATTCATTGCTGCTTTTTTCCAACTAACAGATAAAGGGCATTGGGGAACTCCTTGAAGGGCTCATCCTGTATTCACAGCGGCATTTCAGCCGTATAGACAGGCTAGAAAGAAGCGCATTCTTGCTCGATTACGCCCTAATAGGCATGTCCGTGATGGAGCCTCGAACCGAACCAGAGGAAAGCAGGCTTCTCGAAGAACCAACAGCCGAAGAGGCAGTCAGTGAAAAGTCTTCCAAAAAGCGAAAGCCAAAAGATTCAGCCAAGCCTGCTTCTAGTAAGAAGGTTAAGAAGTCTGCCAAGATGGAGGCTAAAGCTATTGCATTGCAAGCATAGAAGCCTCCTTTTTTTGTCCTCTTAAGCTAATTTATCCTTTGTTGAGCGACATGTATTTTAGGCAGGCGAGTTCCTTGGCGGTTTTTGCGATGAATTTTGTTTTGAAAACTTGTACAACTAGTTTCATACATCACAATCAAAAGCTACTGTTGTTGCAGTGAATTTGATACCTAATGTCTTTCAAGTGCTTCACTTCATCATCAGATGAAAGGAACAAGATGAATCAACTTTGAAGCCATATAAATACCCAAATCGATCCCATATAAAAAGGATAGAAAATTAGAGAAGAAACCAAAGCTCTGCAATCACCTCCTGATGAACCCAGCTCAGCTCAAGCAACTCAGTTAGGCAGTTAGGCTCACTGCAAGTTGCATAACATATCCATTCAGTGCTTGACACGTGCAATCTGTTATAGCTATAAATACCTTTGGATGCAGTGTTCTTGAGTGATGTTCTTCATTCATAGATTGAATTCATCAATATGGTATCAAAGTCAGGTTCGGCTAGATCCGGCATGAGTTCGTTGTCTCGCACTTGAGGGGGCGTGTTGAGAGATTTGGTATGGCAGTGTCCCTTCCATGTAATATGATGGGTTATAAGGAAAGGTGAAAATCTACAACAAGATAGCTTAAGCTTTTAGGTTAAGTTGACGGATGCCGACCTTATAATCACAAAATAATAAATTAATATAACCGGACACATGTTTGTCTCCTTTTAACGGTCCGTCGGATATTTCACATAGTATTAGAGACAGGTGCACCCATTGATAAAGTTTCTGATGGGCTTGAATGATGCCTTTGAGGTCTGACACTGCTTCCACATCTTCACCAATGTATCAACCATGACACAAAATGTCTGCACATCCCACAATCGTCCCTCTTTGGGAAGTCTCTTACCCTCGTGAATTGAATGTGTTTTATGTTCCTTCTCTGCGCCGAAACTTGATTTCATGTGGTTTGCTTGAGTTAGCTGGTATTAAGCAAGTGACTGATGCTGGAAAAATGGTTTTAACCAAAAATGGAGAATTTGTAGGAAAGGCTTATAGGGCTGACTTTCTGTATGTGCTTGAAACCATGATTGAGAATAATGAGAATGCATCTACTTCTGCTTATATTGCTGAGTCTGTTGATTTATGGCATGCTAGACTAGGACATGTGAATGCGAGATCTATATGTCAATTGCATGATACAGGTTTGATTCCTAGCCTATCCAAACATGACCATAGCAAATGTGAAATATGTGTTGAGGCCAAATTTCATAAACAACCTTTTAAAACGGTGAATGAAAGGACAACTGAATTGCTAGAGTTAGTCCATTTTGATTTGGCTGATTTTAAGAACACTGAGAGTAGGGGTGGCAAGCGCTACTATATCACATTTGTGGATTACCATTCTAGATATACTAAGGTATACTTGCTTAGGTCTAAAGATGAAGCAGAAAGCATATTTTATGTGTATAAAGCTGAAGTGGAAAACCAATTAAATCGCAAAATAAAAAGGCTTAGATCTGATAGAGGCGGTGAATATGTCACTAATTCTTTGAGGGAATTCTGTGAACAAAATGGCATTATTCATGAATTTACAGCTCCCTATAGCCCACAACAAAATGGTATTGCTGAAAGGAAAAACAGAACTTTAAAGGAAATGATGAATGCTATGCTTTCTAGTTCTGGTTTGTCTGATAATATGTGGGGGGAAGCTGTATTGTCCACAAATCATATTTTGAATAAGGTACCTCACAAGAAGCTTGACAAAACACCTTATGAACTTTGGAAAGGGCATCCGCCTAATCTGAAATTTCTGAAAGTGTGGGGGTGTCTAGCTAAGGTGGGGTTACCTTCGTTCAAAGTAGATACTATTGGATCTAAGACCTTTGATGCAATTATATTTGGTTATGCTGAAAACAGTGCTGCATATCGTTTTATGTGTTTGAGTGATTGTACCTTGTGTGAATATCGTGATGCTGTTTTCTTTGAACGTGTGTTTCCTTTAAAGAAATCTGCATTGCCTGCTATTGATTCTTCATCTCATGATGCATCTTCATCCATGCCTAACACTGATGTGCCTAATGCTCATGCTGATCATGGTGAACCTAGGAAAAGTAAAAGGCGTAGGAAGGAAACTAGTTTTGGTCCTGATTTTGTGACTGCATTTGTAGTTGAACTTAATGATCTAAATGAACTAGATGAGACGTTCATTAGTCTTCATATGATAGAAGATTATCCTAAGACCTATGATGAGGTAATAAGTTCATTAGATGCTAGTTTCTGGAAGGATGCTATTAATAGTGAGATAGAATCAATTATGTCTAATCACATATGGGAACTAGTTGATATGCCTAGAGGAAACAGAGTCATTAGTTGTAAGTGGATCTTTAAGAAGAAGCTTAAGGTGGATGGCTCAGTGGATAGATATAAGGCAAGACTAGTCATTAGAGGATTCACTCAAAGATATGGCATTGATTTCTTTGACACATATTCTCATGTTACAAAGATTGCTACCATTCGTGCATTATTTGCTCTAGCTTCTAGCTATAAATTGCTTGTACATCAAATGGATGTTAAAACAGCTTTTTTGAATGGTGATCTTAACGAGGAAATCTACATTGAACAACCGCCAGGATGTGTGGTTCCAGGACAGAAGAACAAGGTGTGCAAACTGAAGAAGTCATTGTATGGACTAAAGCAAGCGCCGAAGCAATGGTATGAAAAATTTCATCAAACCATACTTAGCTTTGGATTTGAGGTAAATGGATCTGACGCTTGCGTTTATTCAAAATTGTTTGGTGCTGATTGTGTGATTATATGCTTATATGTGGATGATATGTTGCTTTTTGGTTCCCACATAAATGCTATAAATTCAACCAAACAATTCTTGTCCTCTCAGTTTGAAATGAAAGATATGGGTGAAGCTGATGTGATTCTAGGTGTTAAGGTAACTAGAAAAGAAAATGGCTTCATTTTATCGCAACCTCATTATGTAGAGAAAATGTTGAAAAGGTTTGATAGCTTTGATGTTGTGCCAGTTAAAACTCCTTATGATGCTATTATGCAACTGCAGAAAAATTTGGGGAACAGTGTTTCACAAAATGAGTATGCTAAAATCATAGGGAGTTTAATGTTTTTGATAAACTACACTCGGCCTGATATTGCTTATGCTGTAAGTAGACTCAGTAGATATACCCATAACCCTAGTAGTGATCATTGGGCCGCACTTCACAGATTATTGAGATATCTGAAAGGTACAATGGATTGGGGGTTACATTATGTAGGGTACCCCCAAGCTTTGGAGGGTTACTGTGATGCAAACTGGGTTACTGATAATGATGAGGTTAGCTCCACTAGTGGTTATGTGTTTACATTATGTGGTGGTGGTATTTCGTGGAAATCATCAAAGCAAACTTGCATAGCTAGATCAACTATGGAATCTGAGTTCATAGCTTTAGATTTAGTTGGTCAAGAGGCTGAGTGGTTAAGAAGCTTACTGGTTGATTTACCTATGTGGGGGCGCAAAGCTCCATCCATTTCTCTACATTGTGACTCACAATATGCTATCTGTGTAGCTAACAACAATACATACAATGGCAAGAAGAGACACATCCGGATTCGACATGAAGCTGTGAGACAACTAATTGTGACTGGTGTGATCTGTCTGGAGTATGTGAAATCTGAGAGAAATTTGGCCGATCCATTGACAAAAGGCCTGACAAGGAGGTTGATTCTCGATTCGTCTAGGTGGATGAGACTCAAGCCCATACGATGAGAGATACACCACATCTCATTCTCCAGGACAGGTGTATTGGAAGAAGGTTGAGTCATGTACTCTTAATGAGTCCATAGTCTAGAATTGGGTGGTCCTATTGAGAAGGATTTGATGGACTCACCGAAATATGTAGAGGTTGAGCTAAATGCTCTTAATGGTTCTATAGCCCTACAAGGGTGGTCTATATGAGATAGACTTGATGGAACCACCTACGAGAGTATGAAGGGTTGGTCTCCTTCTATGAAAGACATGGGTAGTCTTTCTAGAACACTCTTTAGCACCCAATGTCAGAGATGACTACCAATTTGCAGGTATTATCGCGGAATCACTAAAGAACATGGAAGAGGTATGTGTTGCTGATGCCAGCTCTTGAATCAGAAGGTTCAAGACTCGTTCACCTATTTGATTTGAGAGTCTGCTCAGTTTCACTATGTGTTGGTTCAATCGCAAGACACCAGCATTTAAGTAATTTTTCCTAAACTTTGCTCAGAACACAGTTTTCAAGTTTTATTATGAAAAACCTTAGTTCCTCGCATTTGGGGGGGATTGTTGGAGTAAATGCTTGAATTTGAGGGAAGGTGAAAATGTTTTGTCCCACGTTGGTTGCTAGGGACATGAGAAGTTGATTTAAAAGGGGTACTTGTTCCACCATGGTTTGAGTGATGGAATAGGGGTTCTCACACGCGCGCACCACCAACACCGCCGGTCCGGTTCGTGACACGTACGCGATGAGGTCTGTTTTTGGATCACGTTCTATTAATTGGGCCAGATAAGTTACAGAATATTTGTATAAGATTTATGTGACTTATCCCTTTGTTTTTCCGAATTGATTTTCGTATTTATCCCTTTGTTGTGATTCCAAACTCTTGTTTTGAGTGCACGACTACGAGAGTGTGTTGTGTAACCTTGGGGGCGAAACCAGTTGCCGACTTGCACCTACGGTCGGGGCGAATTCGCTTCTAAGGCAGTGGGTTCAGCATATACCACGCCACAACCTTCTGGTTATTCTAAACACTTGTTTTAGACGGTTTTCAACTTGGTTTTCCAATCGGCGGCCCTACATTGCACTTACAATTGACTGTGAGGTTTTGAGTTTGACTCAGCTTGAGCTTCTAAGTCAATTTTTGGGCCAATTTTTTTGGTCTATTTACTTCCTTTCCTCTAAATTACAAGGAGAGGTCCATATCAAACTCCATCGTCCTCTGAATCTCCGTGGAATAGTCGCAGCGGAAGCCTGGAGGAGGAGGGACTGGGTGACCCACTCGTAACATTCAATCCCCAATTCCCCCATCCATGGCTTCCACTCAAAACCCTAGCCCGGACCGGAATCCGAATCCGACCCACGCTGCACTAACAGCAACTGCGAAACTATCGGGTCCTTCGATTCCACCCTATATGAAAGCTGTATCCGGCTCCATTGGAGGGGTAATGGAGGCTTGCTGTCTCCAGCCGATCGACGTCATTAAGACTCGTCTCCAGCTTGACAGGTCCGGCAACTACAAGGGGATCTTCCATTGTGGCTCCAATGTGGTCCGAACCGAAGGGGTTCGGTCTCTCTGGAAGGGCCTTACCCCTTTTGCTACCCATCTCACTTTGAAGTACGCCCTTCGTATGGGCTCCAATGCCCTTTTCCAGGGCGCCTTTAAGAACAACGACACTGGCAAGATTAGCAATCAGGCTCGATTTCTCTCCGGCTTCGGGGCCGGCGTCCTTGAAGCACTTGTTATTGTCACCCCTTTCGAGGTCAGTCCCTGATTTGCTTCCCCTTCTAAATTGGATCTTTGTTTTTGTACTGTACTATGGTGACTCTGGTTTTGCTTTAACTGATCAATTTGGATCCCTTTTACATCTTTTGATTGCTCCGGAACATAGGGATTTAAGAGTGTTTTACCCACTTGATTCACGTTACAATAGTGGTTTTTTAGGTTCTGGTTAGTTAAAGGAGGGCACAAAAATGGTGGAAGTTGTTGCTGTGATAGGGAAAAACAGGTAGCTTCACTTGATTAGACTCAGATTGACAAACTCTCCTCACCAACCTCTCATTTTACAATCCTAGATTATTCTAGATTATATTCCACCTCTTAATTTAATACTTCACCTCTTTATGCTAGGAGCTTCTCGATTGCCTCTTCATTTTGGTCCACCCTCTCCAATACTCTGGAGTCTTCACATTGTCAAACCAATATAGATATCGTGCTGGGTTGCATCTCTCTATTCTAAGACTATTTCTAGTCCAATGTGGCAGTCCAATAATATGAAAATATGAATTAAATTCCAACAACCTGGATTTCCATACTGAAAATTAGCTTGGTTGGAAGCTGTTCAGATCCTGTGTGTCAAAATGTGCTTGTATCCGAGCCTAAAATGATTGCGATACTGTTCATGAAACTACATTCTAAGAGGGTTGCTTGATTCAATGTGCAAGACGTCTTGCAACATTTGATTTTGTAGTAGCACAATGCTTCAGCTGATTCTTAAAGAAAGCATTGATGTGTTCAACCCATGATGATGCTAATCTATGTGTCCGCTGATTGGTTTTGGAGGAAAAGGGGAGGAAATGAAAGGCTTAACTAGAGAAGAGTAGACTGGGGATATATAGGAACCGATTTCACCTTGATCCTTGAGAAACCATTTGTTTTCCTGGGTTAAATGACTAGAACCAAGTAATAAAGGAGGGTCTATGTCGATTGGGTGTTTATGAGTGATCCAAAAGTGCCATACAATCACGCAGTAAACGACTGAAATTCAGTTGAATGTGGGTTCAATGTTAAGATCCTGGATGGCAACTACTATGCATTATATATTAACTTCTTCTGTTGTCTATGTCTCTTTAGTAATTTGTTGAGTCTACTGCCATGTAGCTGTGAATTCAATTCTGTTTTATAGTAGTGTTATATAAAACTCTTTCCTTTGCTATCATTGGACCAGGTTGTAAAAATTAGGCTACAGCAGCAAAGAGGATTGAGCACTGAGCTTCTCAAGTACAAAGGTCCCATACATTGTGCTCGCATGATTATACGTGAAGAAGGCATTCTCGGACTGTGGGCAGGAGCAGCTCCAACAGTAATGCGCAACGGGACAAACCAGGCCGCTATGTTCACTGCCAAGTACGGTTTCGACAAGATGTTGTGGAAAAAGCAAGAGGGTGATGGGACAGTTCTATTGCCATGGCAGTCAATGGTATCAGGCTTCCTTGCTGGCACAGCTGGTCCAATCTGCACCGGACCCTTTGATGTTGTGAAAACGAGGCTGATGGCTCAGAGTCGGGTTGGGGGTGACCTAAAATACAAGGGCATGGTTCACGCAATTCGAACAATCTTTGCTGAAGAAGGGTTGCTTGCATTGTGGAGGGGGCTTATCCCCCGGTTGATGAGAATCCCGCCTGGACAAGCCATCATGTGGACTGTTGCTGATCAAATTACAGGCTGGTACGAGAAGAGATATCTGCATAATGCGACCCTATAGGTAGAGTACCATTTCAATGATGAAAACTCAACCCTTCTATGCTGTTTTTGATTAGACTGCAAACCCATATTTGAAAAGCATTCAAACTAAAATCGGTTTTGGCAAAGCATCACGGAAAGATGTTTTGGCTCATTTTTAGGATCAGCTGGTTACTGAAAGCCATGGGCCTCGTGTTCTTGGATGCTTAGCAGTTATGAGGATCAATTTTTTTTTACCATGGATTTTGAAGTAGTGGCACTAAGTATGATTCGTGTAGCAGTAATTAGAAAGATAATTGAATCTTCTTGCAGGTTTTGTTTGAGATGCTAGATTTCAGAGAAATGAGCAGACCCTTGTCGATGCTATTCTTTTTGGTTTAAAGACATGCAAATAATGCAACAGCAGTGCTGTATAAACTTGATTGAGATGGGCATGGAACATGGATCATGTATCATGGATGTGGTTTGGGTAGTTTGTAACTATAGCTAGACCGGCGGTATGAAGATGTATTAAAGGTGGAATGCTAGATTACATGGAAATGTACACTGCACATTCCTAATAATAGTTGTTCCAACAGATCCTTGTTCTTTCTTCTGCTTTGTTTGTTTGGTGCAACCCTTGTTTGTTTTCGGGGACGCCATCCCTACAACATCATGAATACACCGAGGTATATCCACCAAACCAGTATATCATCGAAAATTCAAAATGGTTCACGTCGAATTGGAATCAGATCACGTGCACGCTGTCGAATTCACATCCATTTTTGAACCTGATGTTGAAATGTTCAATCAATCTTTTTGTTAGCAAAGCAAGGGCAGAGACTTGTATGCAGGGATAGCAATCTCTACTTTTGGAGGCAAGGCGGTTGTATGTTTCAGATTGATATTGAACAAGGTAAAAGCTAGCAGGGACAACTCATGGATGTTGTTGAGTCCTTTGGTTGCAGACTTGCAGTGCTCTAGGTCTGGTACATTCACACATGTTCATCGCCAAGGTTCCATCCACTGCGTGAAAGAGTTAAGCTCGCCCATCTAGCTTTTGCAGACGACTTCTGTTCTGCAAAGCTGACCTTGCCTCCGTGTAACTCCTTGGCTTCAGCTCGGTAACTTTTCATGTCACTTATCGGGTTGTGTACGTTGACAAGAAACCCATCTCTTTAACCCGTGATCTCGTGTTTGATCGGACCCTGCTTTAGGATGACTTGATGATCAATGTAGATTATCAGAGTGTGAGAGATGAGATCCCAATCACTTCCTACATTTTTCTCACACCTTCGTGTTATATGAGGACATCCATCAATATTCAATTCTTGCAGAGACTTGAGAGAAAGCAGGTCAAAAGTGAAGTGCAATATTGCATTTCTTGTGAAATCTCCCTCAAACATACAAGTCAGACTGGGTAGAGGAGATCAAGGAAGTGCCAGAGGAAATTGGAGCACTGGAAGAGGAAGTGGAAATATGTCGTGTGATCATTGTGGATTGACTAATCACACCATTGATAGGTGCTTCAAGATCTATGGAAATCCACCTTCACATGATTCGAGAGGAAGAGGACAAACATACAATGCAACATCAGACAGTACAGTTGTAGAGAGTTCTTCTGTGCCTCATTCCTTGACTCAGGAGCAATACAAGGAGATGTTTTCCTTGCTCAGCAAGTTCAAAGTAGAAGAGAAACAAGGAAGAGATCGAGGTATATGCCAATACCACTTTCACAGGTAAACACTTTTGCTTCCAATCTTCTACTAACAATTCAACTTGGAACATAGACAACGGAGCCACTGACCACATCACACCACATTTATCCTACCTTAAAGATGTTAGACTCATGACTGAATTTTGATTTGCTTCATCACAATGCCAAATGGTAACCGTGTCCCTATCATGCATATTGGAACTGTTCAACTTTCACTTGATATATAGCTCCCTAATGTCCTTCATCTCCCAAATTTCCAATTCAGTTTACTTTCCATATATAAGTAAATTGAGAAAAGACCTCCAAACTAATATCCTATTTACTCCTACTACATGTGTGATCCAGGCCCCTTTGATGAAGGATTCACTGGTCCTTGGTAATGAGGCAAAAGGACTGTACATTGTGAACATGAGTCTTAAAGTTTTGGCTTCTCATGAGAATTCAAGTTCTGCTATACATCCCCAGTCAGACAAGTATACAAATAGCCTTGAATTGTGGCATTGTAGATTGGGTCATGTACCCTTTGATCGGTTGCATTTTATTGAGGATGTAAAGACCTCGGTTTTCAATAAATCTCATCTCTTATGTTAAGTTTGTCCTCAAGCCAAGCACCACAGAAAACCGTTTCCCAACAGCACCAGTTTCACTTAACCTTTTGAACTCGTTCATATTGACACATGGGGTCCTTTTAAGCAACCAACTCGAGATGGTCGTTTCAGATACTTCCTAACTATTGTTAATGATTTTAGCAAGTGCACATGGACACATCTTATGCTTAATAAGAGCAATAATTACACATAATTCAGTCTTTTGTCTCCCATGTTGCTACACAATTTCAAACTTCAGTGATGACCATAAGGTCTGATAATGCACAAGAATTTTGTGCCAAAGCACCTTCTGATTACTTTCTTGCCAAGGGTATCATCCATCAAACATGTTGTTCCTATACCCCACAAAACAAAATGGGGTGGTGGTTGACGCAACTCTAAGGACGGCTCCTTCGTGTATGGTGAACGTTGATTTTGCTAAATATACATTTCTGGTGAACCTTGATTTTGGTAAATAGAGCGGTCATTATCCGGGAATCGAACCGGGACCATCGGGTACTATCCTGAGATCCTTTCCGGCTAAACCACCCCGACATGGTTGTGTCTGGTGAACCATATGACACAAAAATGGAATCTCCAAGACAGTTCTCACTTGATCTTATCACCTGAATTTACTGCTTGTGATTAATTCAGCCCCACCATTCTCCACTTTCTGAAATAGGGTCAACTATCTTTAATTTGTAGAATATGAAAGTCAAATTTCTAACTTCATGACACAGTTATAAAATATTAAGTAAATAGTATCCAATATACCACTTTGTTGGGCTCTTTGCAAAAATGACAATCCTCTTCAAAATTTGCAAAAGTAGCAATTAAGCCCAAAATTTGGCAAAAATAACCGGTTATCTTGACATCTTTTCACAGGTCACCTGTTGAACCAAACCCTCGCCATCTCCACCTCCTTCTTCTCTCCGGCCGTTCCCAGCCCTCCACGAGCCACCTCCGGCCAACCCCTCCTGCCAGACCGTTTCATTGTAGAGAAGCGAAGACTGAAGAAGCGAATCGTTGTTCCCCCAGTCTCCATCTCCATCTTCATTTCTTCGTCCTCGGAATCTCCAATCTCCAGATCGAAGATGGGGAAGAACCACAAGCCATGGATCTTCTCTCTCCTTTGTGCTCTCCTCTTCTTCGTCGCTCCGTTGTTCTCCTTTTTCAATTTGTTCCATCTTCATCTGTTGTTGGCTTGAGGATTTCGAAACAATGTCGATCTTTCACGAAATTCTCTTTCCGGTTCTCGTGTACAAGAACCCTAATTCCTCTGCTGGAACCACAACAAATGGATCTCGATGAGAAGGTCCTTGATCCCGCTGGTCATGGCGCCAATCCGAACCCTGATATTATCGAGGATTTCGGGGAGGTGTTGGTAAGGTCCTTAATCCCTAATCAGTAAGTAGCACCTACTAATTCATCTTTTCGATTCGGGTTGTTTAAATCTTGTAATAGTTTGCAATTTTAATTTGAATTGGGTTGCTTTCACCCCTTCTTTCAATTTAAAATTTGCATATTTTCGAATTTGGATTGTTTGTAGACTACATAGGCTCGCAATTTCAGTTTGATTTGGGTTGGTCATAGCTCATAAAAGCTTGCAATTTTAGCCTAGGAATGTGAAATTTATTACGCACGCTAGGTGCTCGATGAAATGCTAACTAATTAATGGGGTGTAAATAGAGAACGTTGGTGTTATATTGTTACATTTTGTTTGACGTGGATATTTAACTATGTTTTTTAATTATACGAACGCATGATCATGTTATTAGCAGAAGTGACTTGGTCTAAATTATAATTTTGGATCATTAGTAATGTTTTACATCTCATTTAGTCCATGAGTGTACCGAACAATACAAGAAATCAAGATAAATGTGAATAGGAGCAGCTGAATGTGACATAAATTGATCCCAAAGGTTTAAATTTAGCACTCGCAAATCAGAAAATTCCCAAAAAGCTTGCTAAATTATGTAATAACATATCCAACATCTCAAAAGAGTGTGGGAAGATTATCTTGCTTTGTATCTTCCTTCCCCTCACAAACCGATATTCATGTGATGTTGCAAAGTTATGATGCTAGTTTGAAATTTTTTAAATAATACAGTATTGAAGTGTGATGCATTGAGATTTGTTCAGTAGGTTGCACATGGAAACACGACTGTGTAGTTGTGTCATTTGTGTAATGTTATATGTTTTGGCAGACGTATTATTTTGATTGGCTAGACATATGTATATATTGGCAAGGATTATTGCTAAAATGGGTATTATCTGAACACATGTATGACAGATTAAGGAGACAATGAGAAAAATGAAAGGAAAAATTGTATTTCATAATCTTGTTTAATGCAGCTGCAAAAGTAGTCATACATTGTTTCCCTTTGTTGCATAATGCATTGTTGTGACATGAGCATATGAGCATCTGAGCATTTCTATCATGGCAGACATTTTTTTTTCTTGCATGGCAAGAATTATTTCATGACTGGCTAGCTTTTTTTTATTTGCTGTCATTGGTGTTACCAACCTCTGAACAGGTTATTCAATCATGCATGTGGACTCGTATGCAACTTCATATTGTTGTATTTGTGTTGGTGATATTAATCGTGAAGTGGGATATATGTGCAGCCGACATTAGCTTTAGAGGGAGGTCTAGCCACTTCTCGAAGATGGGCCTCCTGGATCACATGAACCAAGCCCTCGTTGATGCATACTGGAAGATGTTGAAGGAAAGCAGCCGACATTAGCTTTAGTACTTCGTTGTGTTTGTTTTAGGTCTAAAACGTTTCCTCTCGTTTGACGACTGGTCCCTTATGTTCTGGATTTATGTATGGATGGTTTTATGGTTGGTTGTTTTGAATGGTGTTCTAACTTCTATAGTTTGTGCTTAATATTGTCTATCCTGCTGTTGTGAAGATTCTGAGATTGACAAGATCCGACAGGAATTAGTCTTATATTGGCTAAGACGAGATCCGGCAGGGGATACTTCTACATTGGCTAAGACATCGTTGTGACTGGCTAGATAATAGTATTTACTGGCTAGTAATTTACATCGCAAATGTTCGGGTTTTGCATCTTAGGCAAACAAAATAGACAACCACATACTTTACCTTGAGTTCATGCAAAATAACAAAAACCATCCTTCGCCGACTGAAAAGAAAAGGTGTCCGTACGACGAGCGGCATATGATGACCTTACCATTCCACACTTACTTAGGTTTTAATTGTTTAATCGTTTCCACCTTTTGGATGACTTGTGTTTGATTACTGATAAGGTATGTTGTGGTCTTGTGGTCACTTGTTTATATGTGTTATGGATGGTTATTGTGAATTCTGCGTTATGACGCATTTCGTTTGAGTTAAATGGTCGATATACTTAGGATGAGAAGTTTATGAGATAGATAAGATATGTCAGGGGTTATTATCTTATTGGCATAGACTTTGATTTTATTGGCTAGGGAAAATCATATACTGGCTAGTAAACAAAAAATCGCATACATTTGTCTTTTGCGTCATCGACAAACTAAACGGCCAGTTATGTACATTCAAAACCACCAAAACCCCAAAGTGTCATTGAGTTACAAGCAAACTAACAAAATACTACATTCGACTACGCAAAAGAAGAGTTACCCAACTAGACATCAATTTCTTTACCTTGCCACGCCACGCTTGCTTATGTCCTCCGACGCTTCCGGCGAAGGAACTCTCCCCAAGACGGGTACCTGCTTGTCTCCATTATATTGCTCCTGACGGACCCAAACGACATGCTCTCCTCTATGAGCATTGCCCCCTCCTCCATGTCCACGTCGGGAGCTTTACCTTTCATCTCCGGAGCAACGATTGTCGGTTTTACCCATTATGTTGTTTTGTACTTAACTTGTTATGTATTGGTTAGGAAATTGAGTACTTTGTAGTTTTTGATTTAGGTCTTAATTGTTTAATCGTTTCCACGTCGCTTTACCTTTCATCTCCGGAGCAACGATTGTCGGTTCTGCCCAGGTTTTCTTGTCAGTTGTGTGAATTTTTGTGCCAACTGAATTGTTGTATTTGCCATCCAAATGGTTATCCATGCCATACTCCAAATTGAGATCAAGATGCGATATAGACCAAACTTTACTTCAAAATATTTTTTTCCATAAACATATACAAAGTGGGTGTCTATAGATAGATAAAATTAAATTAAGTTCAAAAATAAATTTATTTTTTAATTTTAACAAATAAAAATGGATGAAATTTAGTTTAAAACAATTAAAATTTAAGTTGAGTCACTCGTCACCATCTCATTTGCCCCCTTTCAAATTTGGTGGGAAGGAGCCCTGCCCTTCTTCCTTCTTTTAACCGGGTAAGGGTTGAATATGTAACTTTTTTATTTGCAAAACTAACCTTCCACTAACCCTTTGCAATTTGTGCTATGACAATGTCATTTTTGCAAAGTCCAAATTTTTTGGGTATATTCATGCAAAATGGCCTAAAATATTCACCATAATAGAAAAGTATGTATACCTTTTTTTCTTGAAAGTGAAAGGGTAATATAGATACCTTGTATCGTACTGTATTACTATTTACTTGCACCATCCAATGTTCAGGTGTATGTTTTCATAAATAAATGATTTTTTCAACCTATTAACATAATTCAATAGTGTAAAAAGAGGTTCAGATTGATTTTAGGCGTCTATCCCTCCACAAATTTCCATCTTAAAGAATCACCAATATACAGTTAAAGCTCAATTCAAATGTTAAGTAGATGGCAGTGACTAGTTGAGAAACACTAACTAGATGGAATGGGGAAAATAGCATTTATTGCAATACCAACAGAAGCATTTGTCGTTAAGCTTGCTTGACGAACCTTGCCCTGCACTGATAATTTTGGCTACTTGTTCAATGAACAATAATCTCTCAGAACAACTGACTTTATTTGTGTATCTTGTATGATGAGCAACGCCGTCAATTATCATCCGAAGAAGATCCAAGTTTCCTTAGAGCCGCTACTGTTTCTGAGGGCCTTGTGACTACTGTCCACCAACCCTTTCAAGACTACCGTCTACCACTGGTGAGCTTGATTCGTACCAAGTAAGTAAATCTCAGCCCCAAGATGGTGATTCATAAATAAAAACTTCACTTATAAATCAGGAACAACAACTTCATCATGGGTTTGCATTGGGCCAGAAGTAGTCCACAACACTGTAACACATACCATTGTGAACATGAAACGAGACATTTCAAAGCTCAAAATAACAAAAGCATTAAAAGAAATCAATTTCAGGATCTGAAGCAAGCAGGGTCAATCAGCACTATGCATATCTTGGTGCATCTAACACTGGGGCCACAAAACTACAATCATCACATCCAACAACATCATATAAAGCAAAAACTGAAATACATTCCAAATAAAAATTAAAGGGAAACTGTGATATGCATTAACACTGTAACAGAAAGCTTATGACAATTGGCTAACCTGGCGCAGTGCCTACTTTGAATTCAATCTTTGCCCATTAACGAAACTTAGTCATAGTATCAAAGTCAAAGCTTTAGATACCATTGGCAAATGACATCAATGCGCAAAAAAAACAAACGAAAAAGATCAAATTTTAGAACTGAATTGGTGATCAAATGGTAGTGCCTGTTAAAACTCCTCATCAATACTCAATGAAGAAGATTGAATCCTGTGAAGAATTTATCATGTCATTAAGAATAATGCGCGAATGGGTAACAAATAGATACGATCAACAGTATATTCAATATTTAAAATCTCATTAACAGTATAAAAAAAAAAGATCAGAATGCAACTCAAATTCGAAGGATTTGTATATTTAAATCCATTCCTTTGAGCTTTTGAAGTACAGCTGCGATCACCAGATTGCTCTGCATCAACACAAAAGCATTACTAGGTACTAAATCACTCATTTTGTAGCTTTTTTTTGAACCATAATTGCTGCAATAACTGCCCTTCGCATCATGCTATTGCTGAATATTAACATAATCAGTATCTGTTAAGACTCTTGGACCGTTTTACTCTGGATTCATTAGCAGTAGCAGTAACACTAGCTAAGCTCCTCGCGGACTTGGACAAATAAACTTCACAAAGGGAGCAATTTATATAAATCACATGTGAAGAGCTTCAAAGCAAGTTTTCCCTTCCAGACTTGAACTCTTGTGGATGGTCCAAAGGGTCCAATGCCGCCACAAGTATGATATTGTTTGAGCCCCTGAAGTAGGCTCTCCACTTACCGAGATCTCCTAAATCCATGGACAGCCTGTTCTAATTGAACATTATGCTAAAAGCTTACCTTGTGCAACAAAAAGCTTCTGATCCATCAAAAAAAAGGACAGAATGATATCTTAAGTGGAATCATTTTATTATCTGTTTCCAATGGAAAACAGTCTAAGAGATCAAAAAGTCATCACCTTTACATTTTAAACCTCCCTTTCCAACAGACAAGATGATGAACACCATAAAATAAGTGATGAGTCCAAGACAGAGGAAACAACTAGATTTTCATCTTTCTTATGAGCTGCGCGCTTCTGAGTTCTGATTATCTTAGCGATTCTGTTCCCTAACAGAAAACTCTGAACAAGGTCAAACAATCAATAGTTGGTTTGGACAATAACATATCCGTAAGAGGTCAGCCAATCTAATAATATTAAAGTATTAAACAATAAACAAGTGCTGATGCTATATAAAAGGCATTGTGGTTCATTTGACGCAAGGCACTTGTATATGAATATTTTGAAGTATCTTATCATTACACATAAACTTTTCATAAAAAAAATGAATAAGATGGCGACGCATGCTGGTTTGACAAGAAACTCATCTCCTTCAGCTATGGTATCGAGTTTGAGCTGCCATAGGACGCCATTGGGGATTACTTTCCTTAAGGCAACCTCTTTTTAGAAGAAACTAACACGAACTAGTTGTAGATCAATCTTAAAGATGGAAACTACACAAGTTCCTATATACAAGAAACTCAAGAGTCAGAGGCAGAAAAGTTATATAAACTCTCTGTACTTGTGTGCATGGGAAATTTTAAAAGGTGCAGATTTATGGTTTAAGAAGAAGTAAAAGAAATACATGATCACCCTTGCTGAGCTGGAGGAGCTTCCTTTAGGATGACTTGATGATCGATGCAGATTCTCGGAATGTGAGAGATGAGATCCCAATCGCTTCCTGCATTTTTCTCACACCTTCGCGTTATCTGAGGACATCCGTCAATAATCAATTCTTGCAGACACTTGAGATCAAGCATAGTCCTTGGTAGTGCTGCCAAATTAGGACAATCGCTTAGGATTAGCCTCAAAAGTGAAGTGCAATGTTGCATTCCTTGTGGCATTGCCCTCAAACCTTCGCACTTCGAAATTCTAAGATACTGCAAACAGCCCGCACTAGAGTTGAGAACATCAGGAATTTCCGACAGTTTAGGTAGCCCCACAATGTCTAAATACTCGAGGCTTCGTAGGCCATGTAGTCCTTCCCATCCCTTCAACTCTAACCTTCCACAATAATAAATCCTCAATTCCTGGAGATTGGTAAGGTGCTTGATGTCATTTGGAAGAGATTCAATGATATCGCAACAAGCAATAAACAAAAGACGAAGGTTATTCAACCTTCCAATCCCTTCTAATAAAGACATCAAACGTTGCCAACCCCACAATGCCAACACTCGTAAAGAGCTTAATCCACATAGGCCTTCTTTAGGTAGATATTTGAGTTTTGATGTCAGAATCAAAAATCTCAAGCTTAATAATTTGTGTATGTCTTTGGGAAGGATTTCCAACTTAATACACTTGAAGAGGTCCAATGTTTGAAGATTCACCAACTTGCATATTGATTGCGGAAGCCTAATGAGTTTTAAGTTCCAAGAAAGACTCAAGTATCGCAAGTGCTTTAAACCTCCAATCGTGTCTGGTAACTCTTCAAACTCAGAATTTCGAAGGATAAGGATGCGTAAGCACTTAAAATTTGATATCAACCCCTTCAAAAAAGATTTGCTCACTAAGCCCATTGGCTGAACAAATGCAAACACTCTTGCCTTACTTGCCTCCAAATGTTGCATAGGAAACTCCTTTCTAGACAAATCCTCCCCTTCCCATACGATATGCATAGCCTTTTGTGAAATTGTCCGTTTGAACGAAGTCACAATAAAAACCTCTTCATCAGAAACGTATGTTGCTAAATCATGCATTAAATCATGCATTTCAGCATAAGCTAATAGCTTCCCATTCGTATCAACAATTGTTTCTGAAACTAAATCCACCATTGCAGTCAATTCATTCTTGAACGAATGTGTACCGTATTTCAATGAACTATTCTCATCAAGCATGTTGGCATACTTTATTTTACTATCTACGCCCAAGATAGAAAGCTGGATAAAAGACCGTGACAACAGTTCATTGAAATACCTGTCTCCAATATCTTCAAGTTCATCTCCTTCTCTTAATTTCACGAGTTTTAAAGCCATCCACATGTTAATCAAGTCACACTTCAACATAGGATAACCCTTTCCCATTACTGCACAAAGGGCGAAACATGATCTGAGGTGATATGGAGTGTGATCATAGCTAAGTTTCAATGCCGGCAATATATCATTTGGTCCTTGCTCAATCATCCAAAGCTCGCTTTCTTCGATTCGTTTCCAAACAGAAACATCTCTCTCACTATGCAACAAGCTACCCAGAGTTTTTGCTGCCAAAGGAACTCCTAGACACTTCTGAACAATAGATTTTCCAATCGCCACTAACAATGGGCAAACTTCCTCTTCACCTTTACGAAATGCCTGTTTAGCAAATATGGACCAACAATGATCATCTGAAAGGCCTTTTAGCTTGTATGCTTCCACGGTGCCAGTGATGGAGGCAACCCTCTCCTCACGTGTTATCACTATAACTTTGCTCCTTGGCGAACCTGTAGACAGTAGCTCCTTTAGCTCCATCCATTCCGTTGGATCTCTGATCCACACATCATCTAGAATGAGAAGAAAAGTACGACCACCTAGTTCCTCATGAAGCTTGTTTTGCAACAATTGCATGCTCAAGCACGAGAAATCCATTCCCGTAGCACTCTGGACAATGCTAACTATCAAAGCTCTCAATACAAATTTCTTTGAAACATAAACCCATAATCTTAACTCAAAGGCTGAGACCACTCCAGGGTCATTATATAACAACTTAGCTAGAGTTGTTTTACCCATACCTCCTATTCCAATTATCGGAATGACATATAAGCCGCCATCAACTGCATCACTTGAAGAGCTTGTTAGACAGCTAACAATTGTGCCCCTATCTTCTTCTCTTCCAACAACATTGGATCCACGGACGTATGAATAGGTCTCTCTATTTCCAGCAAGCACGACTGGCCCATGAGCAGTGACTTGCTCTTGGAAGTTAAAATTCCTCCTACTGAATTCAATCATCTCCAAGCTACGACGAATCGCCTTTAACTCTCGAGCCACGTCGAAATCGGTGAACAACTTGGTGACTTTCCGAAACAAGCTTCTTCCATTGACCTTGAGCTCCAAATCTTGGGTTGCAATGAGATCGAGGACATCCTCGATATCATAAGCAACAGACTTGAGATCAAGAAGCCAGAGCCTCGTGGATTTGCTGGTAGATTGCTGGTTTTGAGCATCCAAAAGAACAGCATCAATTGCAAGTAGGATTTGCTTAATCATGGTCAACTCATCTTTGACCCCATAGATCCAGTTGATTTCCTGAAGAACAGATGATCCAAGGCTTTCAAGAATTCCAGCAACAAGCTCGGAAACATTAACGTCCATGTTTGCGCTGAATCCAATGAAAGTCACAATTATGAGAGCTAACTTTTATCAGTAGGAAATTATGAATAAAATTATTAAAGTCCGACTCGGGTCACGTTAAAGTTCCATCCTAAAACCACTAGACCAGGAGTAGCTCCTTAGCTTATATACTAGGTTGATTTGTTCAAACTTTCCAATGATAGCCATATAATAATTAGATCTGAATCCAAACTACCCAACCAACACAAGTGACTGAGTGTTCAACCATTATATTACAAGTCACACCAATATGGAGATATTAAAAAAAAGTATCAATCTAAATTATATCATTATGTAGAAATGATTCCTCATAAAAACTAGTTAAATGCCAAGGAGCTGCATTAGATTTAACTTACCTGCAGGTGACTAAAGAGGCGGTTGCAGTGATAGTTGCTCGTCTATGGTTGTCTTGATGTTGATATGGTGGTTCAATTCTTTGTTCGATCGAGGTCGGCCTCCCTGACATCTACAGTATATAAGTATAAAGTATAAACTGAATGGGAAGAAATGAAGATTAGCCAAAAATTAAAGTGGACGTGTCGAACACACTGGTACATGTCTATTCAAGTATGTCATAATTTCAAACTGTCTATCCACTTTTTTCAAACCCTTACCAAAAACACTTTGAATATTTCAAATTAAGTACTCAGTATTTTTTATTGAAAATTACTTTAGTTCAATTTTCAACGTACGTGGGGTACTCTTTGACACTCATCCATACATGGTCACAAATACAAACACACCCTTAATTAGAAAGTGTGATGACCCCCAAAGGTTGAATAGATCAAGCTTCCAATTATTGATGCCTGAGTAAGATCCACCGAGAGAGGAGGTGAGAGGTTAGTTAGAGGAGTTGAGAAAGATCAACCGAGAGAGTGATAGAAGAGAGATCGATCACGACTTTGTTTGTTTTTATTAGTTCTTGGTACAAATAGTTTTTAGGCTGGATAGCTCAAGCGCAAGCAACAACAGCATCCATTTCAGCAAGAAAAAAAAAATCACCAAACAGCTCCCCAAATTCAGAGACCTCAACACCCGTAAAAATCAGCAAGAAAGCACCCAAGAAATCAGAAAAATTGTGTATATATGTGTTCATTCCAACAAGGATCACAACACCATGATGGAATTAACACAAAAAAATCAGCAATTTTAATATCTTTTTCCTCACCTCATAGCAAAAACTAATTTTATAAAAATGTATGAAAATCAGGAAACTAATTTTAGTACCTTTTTCCTTAGAGCCCCCTTGTGACTACCGTCCACCAACCCTTTCAAGACCCTCACTGGTGAGCTTGATACGTTCTCTTTCGTTATTATGGCAATGAACGATGTTCTTGATTAGATCAACGATGTTCGGTATAATCTTGCCCAAAATTTCAATAAAACACTCCCAAGTCCAAAGCATTCATCTTATGCTTTTGTTTTCTTCATCTTCCTCTTGTTCTTGATAGTCTTCTTCTTCATTTTCCACATACGAATCCTCCTTTTCTGCAATTTCATCGTTTCTGGGCGTTCGACCTTTCGAATTGGAATCCCTACTTCAACCTCTCCAACTAGCCTCTCTTGATCATCCAGTTTCTTGTAAACAAAAACTTCAGTAATGGAGGGGTCTAAGACGTCCCTTGAACAGCAAAGAGCAACACCCATTCTCTTTGCCTCGTCCCAGAGCTCCTTACCCTTCCCAAAATCTCCTGCTCTACACAGCTTTGGTATAAGTAAGTCGTAAACCGGCCCATACTCTCCCACCGAGCTTCTCTTCATACACTCGAGCAGCTCGATAGCAAAATTCACCCTCTCAACTCCACACAATACACCAACCAAATTATGGTAGAATTTGGGTGGAGGTTCAACGCCTGCTTCGATCATCTTCTCTACTATTTGATTCCCTTTGCCAAACCTTCCACTCAAATACAACACTCTGGCTACAAGGTAATAGCTAACCCAATCGGGTTCACAACCAGCTCTCCTCATCGATTCGAAAACCTTAAGCGACTCCTTAACCCGTCTCGCCTTACCAAGACAAGAAAGCAATATGTTGTAGCTTATTGAGTTTGGCATGATCTTGTAGGACCTCATTTCCATCATCACATTCAAAGCCTCCGGGACAAGCCCGGATGGGTTTTCCTTCAGATTGTTCTCACAAAGGCACCTAAGAAATGTGTTAAAGCAAAAGAGATCAAGAATAACCTTCTTTGACTTCATCTCTTGGAGGATCCTCCGTGCTTCTTTCACATTCGCCTTCAAAGACCACCCGTGTAGCAAACTCTTGTAAACACAGGACTTGACACCAGAGATCTTATCGTTGTGATGATGCAACACCCCTTCTGCTCTCCACGCATGGCCCTTCGTACAAAGGGCTGTTATAATGGTAGTGACAGTTGTCTTATCCTGTGGACAGCCGAACTTGTCCGAGTTCTTGAAAATGCCCAATGCATCATCCTCTCTACCCATCTTCACCAATGTATCAACCACGACACAAAATGTCTGTGCATCCAACAATCGTCCCTCTTTACGAATCTCAGACAGTAGTATCTCCATTGCTCTACCGTCTTTCATTTCAGCAAATACGCGGACTGCGGAATTGAAATCCCTATCCTCCATGTCCTTCTTTAATCTCTTGCAAGACCATGTGAAGAACCTGAACAGACGTCTTGAGGGTGAATCATATTTGCAGCGCTCAACTACTTGAACGACCATGAAGGACGTCAATGGAACGCCACATACGCCAAGGCTGGACTCTAAATCGTCAAGACTTCCATCCGGGATCGACACAAGGTTGCATAGCTCTTGAACATGAGATGAAGGAGCTGGTGAAGGTGACGTATGAGAACAAAAAGATAAGGGTTTGAACTTCTGGGCATCGGTACGTTTTAGTGAGGTGGGCAATCGAGCTAATGATTTCAATAAGATCATTTATTTTCTCACTCAGGCAATCTGTCGAACAGGTGGTGAGCATCATTAACCTTCATGCAGTGGCGGACCAGTACTTTTTCTAGGGGAGCTGAAAAATATAAAGAACGACAATTCAATACCACAAATGTGTTCAAAATTACAAACAAGTTCAATACTACAATCACGTAATCAAAATAAAAAACCCTAAACAAAATTTCACAAAATCATAAACCCTAACTTCACAAAATTGGTTTCCAAAATCAAAACCCTAAATTCTCGTATGCTACGTATAAACTGAAAGCACAAATTGACAAAGTATAAACTATAAGGTGTAAGAAACACTAACCTTTTCAATTCAACCTTCAACAAATTCGGATTTGGGTTGGGACTAGTCACTAGTGGGAGGGGAAGAAGTGAAGAAGAACAAGTCTTCTGTCTGCAGCGGGGAGGACTGGAGGAGGAGCCCGGGGTCGCCGCCTCGACGGAGTCGGAGCGGAGCCAGCAGCGTCGCAGCAGCCGTGTGGGGACGCCGGGAAGCAGCGGAGAGCCTGAGCAGCTTCGGCTATCTATGGGTTTGTAAAACCCTGCGTGAAACTTTAAAAAGAAGAAGAAATAAAAATGTGGGTGCCCAGGGTTCGAACCTACAACCTGTGGTATCACACTTCCTTCCCTTCCTTTTCCTTCCCATGGACTCATGGAGTACCAAATTGTAACCAGAGTGACGATGCCCATCAGCCCCAAATGGACAGATGGCTACACAACGTCTGATTTCCTTCAAACGTCCGTTCTTTCAACGAATTCGGCCTTTCCCTCCAAGTTTAATCTCCTCCATTCAAACAATTGCCCAGTTGGCCGACCCTACAAGTTTCAGTTCATCCGGCGAGGTGTCACTTCATTCCATCTCCACATCGTTGCCCAAGCTCTTATCGCGCCTTTGTGAGACCAAGTCTCTTGGCCCTGGATTCCAATACCATGCCCTGATCACCAAATCTGGGCTATCGAGTAACTCGGCCTTGCGTAATCATTTGATTAATTTATACTCTAAATGTCGGGTTTTTGGGTATGCCCGCAACCTGCTCGATGAAATTCCTCAACCAGACTTGGTTGCGTGGTCAGCTCTGATTTCTGGGTATGCTCAGAATGGCCAGGGTAAGGAAGCCCTTGTGGCCTTTCACGAGATGCGTTCTTTGGGTCTCATGTGTAACGAGTTCACCTTCCCCAGTGTGCTCAAAGCATGTGCTGTGAGGGAGGATCTGAGGTGTGGTAAGCAGATACATGGGGTTGTGTTGCTAAGTGGGTTTGATTCCGATGTTTTTGTGGCGAATGCGTTGGTTGTTATGTATGCAAAATGTGGGGAGTTTGTCGATTCGAGGAGGTTGTTTGATGAAACCCCTGAGAGGAATGTTGTTTCGTGGAATGCATTGTTCTCTTGTTATTTGAAGGGAGGTTATTGCCAGGACGCTTTATCTTTATTTGGGGAGATGGTTTCAAGTGGCGTGGAACCTAATGAGTTTAGCCTGTCAAGTGTATTGAGTGCCGCTTCTGGGTTAGGAGATGGTATTCTTGGAAGAAAAATACATGGATACTTGATAAAACTCGGATACGAGGAAGAACAGTTTTCTGCCAATGCCCTTGTCGACATGTACACGAAGGTGGGAGATCTCGAAGGCTCACTTATTGCCTTTCAACAGATGGTGCAGCCGGATATAGTTTCTTGGAATGCTGTTATTGCAGGTTGTGTACTCCATGAAGATCATGACTTGGCTTTAGAACTATTTGATGACATGAAAAATTCTGGGGTGCATCCGAACTTCTTTACATTATCAAGTGTTCTTAAGGCATGTGCAATGACGCATCATCTAGATCTGGGTAGGCAGTTGCATTCTTCCTTGCTGAAAATGGACATGAAGGAAGATCTTTACGCCGGCATTGGTCTGATTGATATGTACCTCAAGTGCAGATCCGTTGAGGATGCACAGAAGGTCTTCAGAACAATGCCAGAGAAGGACCTGATTGTATGGAATGCAATGATCTCTGGTCAGTGCCAAAATGGGAACGACGAAGAAGCTTTGAAAGTGTTCTCCAAAATGCACAGTGAGGGAGTAGGACTTAACCAGACAACCTTATCCACAACACTGAAGTCCTCAGCTAGCCTACGAGATAAAGATACTTGTCGACAAATTCATTCTGTTGCTATAAAATCAGGTCTTCAGTCCGATGATTATGTTATCAACAGTCTGGTTGACACTTACGGCAAATGCAGCTCCATAGAGGATGCGAGTAAAATTTTTGTGGGCTGTCAAACTGCAGATATGGCGTCTTTAACGTCTATGATTACAGCTTATTCTCAATGTGGACAAGGTGAGGAAGCCCTGAAGCTTTTCCTGAAAATGCAACAAACCGGGCTGCTACCTGATCAGTTCGTTTGCAGTTCTCTTTTTAACGTGTGTGCAGGTTTGTCAGCTTATGAACAAGGGAAACAGATCCATGCTAACGTGTTGAAGCTTGGGTACACTTCTGACATTTTTGCTGGGAATTCGCTCGTTAATATGTATGCAAAGTGTGGATGCATTGAGGATGCAACTCGTTCTTTCTCATTGATAAGGGAGAGAGGAATCGTGTCATGGTCGGCCATGATTGGAGGTCTTGCACAACATGGGCATGGGAAAGAAGCCATAGAGATGTTTGATCAAATGCTTAAAGAGGGTCTTGCCCCTAACCAAGTAACTTTGGTTAGTGCACTTTGTGCTTGCAACCACGCTGGCTTAATCGATCAAGCCAAGCACTATTTCAATTCAATGCAAGACTTGTTTGGGATAAAACCAACACAAGAGCACTATTCTTGCATGATCGATCTTCTCGGACGAGCAGGGAAATTAGATGAGGCAGTCGAACTGCTAGACACAATGCCATATGAAGCAAATGCATCCATCTGGGGAGCGCTTCTTGCTGCCGCAAGAATCCACAAGAATGTCGGCCTTGGTGAGCGAGCAGCTAAGATTCTCTACACCCTAGAGCCGGAGAAATCCGGTACCCATATCCTGCTAGCCAATATATATGCATCTGCTGGGAGGTGGGAGAACGTTTCCGATGTGAGGAGATTGATGAAGGAAAGTGAGGTGAAAAAAGAGCCCGGGATGAGCTGGATGGAGGTGAAAGGCAAGGTCCACACATTTCTTGTAGGAGATCGAACCCATCCGCGAAGCAAGGAGATATACGCGAAGCTTGAAGAGCTCTGGGGCAGGATGAGCAAGGCCGGTTATGTTCCATTGGTAGAGACAGACCTCCATGATGTTGGACAAGACGAAAAGGAAATCCTCCTTTCGCATCACAGCGAAAAGCTCGCGGTTGCTTTCGGACTCATAGTTAAGCCTCCGGGAGCACCAATTATGGTCAAGAAGAACCTCCGGATCTGCCTCGACTGCCATACGGCATTCAAGTTCATATGTAAACTTGAGAATAGGGAGATTATAGTTAGAGACAACAACAGGTATCACCATTTTAGAGATGGTTCTTGCTCTTGTGGGGATTATTGGTGAATGATATGATAATTGCAAGGCAATTGCTGGGTAAAATTGCTGCAGATGCTTTGGACAGCAAAGCAAGGTAATTGACTCTAGAAAGTGAAGACTTTTTCCTGCAGAAATATTAGGTTCCCTTAGTTTAGAATTTGCTGGTAAGGTAATGCACTAGGAAATATCAGTTTGATTATGCTCTTTATGAAGGATTTTACTAGGAAAGGATAGGCCATCTCCTCAAGTCATACACGATCTGCTCATCCATCCTTAAGGTTTCCGGATGAAAGAGATCGAAATGTAAGTTAAAGATGAAAGAAGAGACTTTGAAAAGTTGCAATAAGAGGGATGAAATGGACAAAGGTTTTAAACACCGCAGGGATTCCAAAGTATTGCCTCAACTCATGTAAGAGAAGGAACATCCAAAATATGCAAACTAACATTAAATGTAGTCCGATTGTAATCAGGCGTATATGCGCTAGCAGCCTCAACTCGTGTAAGAGAAGGAACATCCAAAATATGCAAACTAACATTAAATGTAGCTGGTTGTTTTGTTCTTGACATTCAATGCTTTTTCTTCCCTCTTTGTATTTAAGTGATTCTTAGGCACTTAGCAGTTAAGTGCGCCTTGTGAACCACCAGTGAATGTTGATCTTCAAACCTCTGTTATTCCCTCCAATTGTGAAATGTCATCAATTATTTCTCACTTTTAAGATTTTGTGGTTTAAAGGGCAATGTTTTTTTCAGTTTTTTAAAATATAATCGTGCTGCATAGAATAGATTGATGAGACCAAGGAGCTTTTTGCAAAAAAAACTCAGGCCATGTACACCCCTGTACACTTCTCCACCGTACTTAACTCACTTTTTCCCCGCCACATCAGCACAAGTACACTCCTTCATATTTTTATGAATTCCGTTCATATCCGTGTACTCTACTTTCGGGTACTTCACCAACTTTTTCATCATTTTCTTTTTATCTAATTATCCAAAAGTATAAATTTATTTGTTTATTTATTTATTTCATTTATTATTAACTTACTCAAAATTAGCTTATAAATAATTTTTATTAATTATGAAAATTAATTTTATTTTGTTTCCACCCAAACATATACAAAATGGGTGTTTTTGGATTTATAAAATTAAGGCCTATTCAAATATAAAATTATTATTATTATTTTTTTACTTTAAACATTACAAAATGAGGTTTAAAATTAATAAAATGTTTGACCAATAGCTGACATTACCTGTGATATGGTTGTTTGAAGCCTCAAAATGTCACATGTCTCCCTCTAATTGATTGGTCATCTGTTGGTGTGTACTAAGTTTTGAACTTGCAGGAGTGCACCTTGGAGGGGTGAACTTAGCATTTTGCTTCTTTTCTTTTTTTATTTAATCCAAAAAATAGTTGGAGTACACCAAATGTACAGGGGTGCTGATGCTCTCACTAGCTTTATTGAAATTAATTTTCTGTTCAAAAGAACATATTGAGACTTGACGATGTTGACTTGATTAAAGTGTGGAAATGACTCACAATTATGCTTTTCCTTTTCCCCTATATTCGTTATTTCAGGGCTATCTCTGATAGACCCATGATTGTTTATACACGGAAGAAACCCACTAATAGCCTTGCTGCAAATAAGGGGAAGCAAGGAGGAGATGCACCATGAGCCTGAAGCCACGTGGCTGAGGATTAGGATATCTACTTATTATATAATATTTCCTTTTGTCATTTTCCTTCTATTATTCTCTTTTTGCTCAGAGTTTGTTAGGAGGGTTTTGGGGATCGTCACCTGCGGGTGACCTATAGGAAACTACCTAGTATATAAGGTAAGCGGGGAGGCTATTAGGATCATCTGGGTTGTATTTGGCTTTTCCAATTTTTGGCCAGAGAGAGGTTGCCTCTTCTGGTAAAGCTAATACAATTTCCAAGGAGTTATTGGCATTTATTTGTGTTCCATATTCTTACTTCCATCAATTTGGTGCTCTTGTTGAGAGGCTTCATCCCTATGACAAGGGCGGAGCAGATGGAGAAGAATATGGAGGAAATGAGGAAGCAGAATGAAGAAACAAACCGGAAGATGGATGAACTGAAGCGAGAGATGCGATCACATATCGGGGAGCTGAAGCAGATCACAGCAAACACGGATGACAGGCTCAACAAGCTGCTCGACATGGTGACCCCATTCCTTAAGCAAAAGATGAGTGAGGAAGAAGGTGGGGGTCAGAGCAGTGAGGAGAACGGCGGATCCACTCCGTTGTCTTCCGATATTCCACGATCCTCTCGCTTGGTGTCGTTAGATGAAACCCAGTTAGCGGCTAAGAAGGTCGAGTTGCCAGATTTCGATGGAAGCGACCCGTGGGCTTGGATCGCGCGAGCCGAGCAGTACTTCAAGGTGCAGAAGACCAAACCAGAGGACCGGGTTGAAATTGCTCAGATATGCATGGACGGTCCAGCCCTCCATTGGATCCGACTCCTTGTCTAGGAGGAGGGCGATATCACTTGGGAAGAGATGAAGCGTGAGATGATCCATCACTTCGGGGGGTCCCTCTCCTTGAACCCATATGTGAATCTGGGCTCGATTAAGCAGACGAGGACTGTGGGGGAATTTGTAGAGGCTTTGGTGGCTTGCGCATCGCATGTCCCAGGGTTGAGCAAGCAGCAGTTACTGGGCTACCTTCTCCTAGGGCTTAAGGATGAGATACTGGTGGAGCTTTCCGCAGCAGACGAGGCCACCTTCAACACAGCAGTTGACGCCGCCAGAAGGGCAGAGAAGAGATTGGCGTTTGTGAAAGGGCAAGGGCGTCTTCCTCTCTCAAACCTTCGCATTACGGGGAGCCAAGGTCAGGGATGGAAGTTTGGGCCCATATCTGGGCCGGCGAGCCCGAGCCTGTCCACCAATTCCAGCCGGGGGAATGTTGGATCTAAATCAGGAGAAGGGATGAATAAGCCCAAGACGCAAGGCCCGTATGTGGACCCTCCACTTAGGTCTTCTGGGGAATTCACGCCGTCAAGGGGATCTCGAGTTTTGCCGTTGAAGGACGTCAATGAGTTGAGGGCGAAGGGGTTGTGCTTTCGGTGCCGGCAACCGTATCACCCCCTTCACACTTGCGCTGACAAGTCGCTGCGAACCCTCGAGTCCGGCGAAGAGGGGCCGGAGGGAGAATTCGAGGCGATCGATATGGTAGAAGTGGAAGAGGAAGACTTGGAAGGGGCTAAGGAAGGGCAATTGCGAGGGCTCGAGCTGTCTCTGAGTTCAATGGCTGGTTTCGACTCGCCGAAAACAATGAAGATGAGGGGTCAACTGGGAAACAGGGCTATAGTGGTGTTGACTGATAGTGGGGCGACCCATAACTTCATTTCACACCAACTAATTAAGGAGGAGGTCCTTCCTACCCAACCGACATCGCTGTATAGGGTTAAGCTTGGTAATGGGAAGATGGTCTCATCAAGAGGGGTATGCAAAGCCCTTGGGGTCACCCTAGGGACATATGATGTTACCATTGATTGTTACCCTCTCCACCTTGGAGGAGTTGATCTGATTTTGGGAGTAGCATGGCTGGAAACTTTGGGTGATGTCAAGGCCAATTGGGCCAACTTGTCTAAGGAGTTTATGGTAAAGGGAGAGAGGGTTAAACTTGTTGGAGATCCCACTTTAGCAATCTCTCCGGCGTCTGCTCATGCTATTGAGAAGGTGTCCGAGGTTGAGTTTTGGGTCCTATTGTGGGAAGTATATCAGGATACCAATCCTGAATTCATGGCGGTAGAAACTCTAAAGCCTTTGGCAACCTTGAAGGCATTACTAGAAGAATTTCAGCATCTGTTCGATGAACCCAAGGGACTGCCACCGCCCAGACCAGTTGATCATCAAATACACCTCAAACCCAGAACTTAGGCAGTGAGTGTTAAGCCTTACAGGTACAGGCACTCCCAGAAGGATGAGATCGAGAGGATGGTCTCCGAAATTTTGAAGGCTGGTATCATACAACCGAGTAAGAGTCCTTTTTCCAGCCCAGTGTTACTAGTTAAGAAGAAGGATGGTAGCTGGCGTTTTTGTGTGGACTACCGAGCAGTGAATGCAGCCACTGTTCCTAATAAATATCCGATACCGGTGATACAAGAGATGCTAGATGAACTCAACGGTGCTAGAGTGTTCTCTAAGCTAGATCTTCGCTCGGGTTACCATCAAATCCGAGTAGCTGCTGAGGATGTGGTGAAAACAGCATTCAGAACACACTCAGGCCATTACCACTTTTTGGTCATGCCCTTTGGCCTCATGAATGCTCCGGCAACCTTCCAAGCAGTAATGAATGAGATCTTCAGGCCACTCCTACGAAGGTATGTCCTCGTGTTCTTTGACGACATACTTGTTTACAGTAAAACTAGCAGTGATCACCTACAACACCTGTCTGAAGTGTTGAAGATACTGAGTAAGCATAAGTTCTATTTGAACCAGAAGAAGTGTGCTTTTGGCCAAAGCTCAATAGAATATCTGGGGCATATTGTGTCTGAAATAGAGGTCTCAATGGATCCTGCTAAGGTGGCTGTTGTGTTATCTTGGCCTACCCCCAAGTCAGTGAAGGAAGTAAGGGGATTTCTAGGCCTGACTGGATACTACAGAAAATTCATTCGAGATTATGGAAAGATAGCCAGGCCATTGACTCAGTTGCTTAAGAAGGAACAAGGGGCCAGGTTGATCTGGAATAGGGAGTCGCAGGCAGCTTTCGAGGCTTTACAAACAGCCATCACCACTGCTCCGGTGTTGTCCTTGCCAGACTTTCAGAAAACCTTCAACATTGAGTGTGATGCGTCGGGAGAAGGAGTAGGTGATGTCCTTATGCAAGATAAGAGGCCTCTAGCTTACTTTAGTAAAGGGTTGTCTTCAAACACCCTAGGGAAATCGGCATACGAAAAAGAGTTAATGGCGCTGGTCATGGAAATTCAACATTGGAGGCCTTATCTGCTAGGAAGGAAATTTGTGGTCAAAACGGATCACAGCAGCTGATGGGATCTTCGAACAAGACCGAAATTTGATGCGATCTCCGAACGAAGACACCGAACCGGCTCTAGAATCACCGAATCTCACGATCGATCCTAGTACCGAACTCCTTTCAACACTCAAGAGTCTCACTTAAGTATTTTGAGAAAAATTGGCTAAAACAACTAACACATAAAATGGTAGATTAACAAAGGAAAACTTAGAAATTGAAAACAAAGGAAAACATCATAAATTCTCTCCCCCTAATCGGTGGCGTGTAAGCCCATTTTATATTGTACTTCTATCCTAGAAAATAGAATGTATGTAATCCAAATTTGGCAATTTAAAAACCAAATTAATAGAAAAGGTTATTAATGCAGATGGAATGAGTCAATCATTAATTTGATGGCATTCCATGGTTGACGTTATTGAAGTCGATCGTTACTCTTATTAAAGTCGGTAGGTAACGACTCTCATCTTCATGGTTGGCTTTCAATATTATCTTCAAGTCTGCTTTTAAGGTTGGTTGTAATGCAACTGAGTCCTTTAACGTTCTCATCGCAAGGCTGGTCTATGGCGCCTCTACTTGCAGCAGCGGCCTCGGGCTTGAGTTGGATCAAGGTAGCCATGGGTGGGTCATGATGGATCTCGAATAAAGCCTCGTTGAACACAAGTTGTCCAAGGAGCCTAGCACGCGCCCTAGTGAGAGGTGGGGTCGGCGTGTCCCCTAGTTCTTGGTTGTCGGTACTTAATGTGTGGATCACATCATCCTCCTCCCCTTGGGAAGGATTCGACCCCGAATCCGTTTGCTCTTGCAGGAACTCTGGACCTGCATAGAAAGGAGACAAGTCTGAGACATTGAAGACATCATGAACACCATACCTGTCCGGAAGCTCGATGCGGTATGCATTGTCGTTGATCTTCTCAAGGACTTGAAATGGGCCGTCAGCTCTTGGCTTCAATTTGGATTGTCGGAGTGAGGGGAAGCGATCTTTGCGGAGGTGAACCCAAACGAGATCGCCCACCTCGAAAAGTACTTCCTTTCGGCCTTTGTTGGCTTGTCGGGCATTTTGTTCAGTGCGCTTCTCTAGTTGTTGGCGCACTTTGTTGTGAAGTTCCCGTATGTGTTGGGCTCGAGTGGTGGCATCAAAGTCCTCATGGCTCGTCATAGGGTGAGGTGCAAGATCGAGAGGAGTCGTAGGGTTAACGCCGTACACTATTTCAAAGGGTGATCTTTTGGTCGTTGAATGAATAGCTCGATTGTAAGCAAATTCGATATACGAGAGACACTCTTCCCACCTGCGTATGTTAGTGACAAGCATAGTACGAAGCAAAGCCCCTAAAGTTCTATTAACCACTTCTGTTTGACCATCAGTTTGAGGATGAGATGATGTAGAAAACAACAATTTAGTCCCCATTTTAGCCCACAAAGTCTTCCAAAAGTGACTTAAGAACTTTGGATCACGGTCAGACACTATAGATTTTGGAATCCCATGTAATTTCACAACATTATCAAAGAACAAATTAGCAACATGTGAAGCATCATCAGTTTTAGCACAACCAATAAAGTGGACCATCTTCGAAAATCTATCTACTACCACCAAGATGGAATCATGTCCTTTCCTAGAACGAGGCAAACCTAGTACAAAATCCATAGAAATATCCTCCCAAGGTGAATTAGCAATGGGTAATGGCAGGTATAATCCATGTGGGTTAAGTTTAGATTTAGCCTTCTTGCATGTGGTACAACTAGCACAACACTTCTCTACTTCAGTTTTCATTTTGGGCCAATAGAAGTGCTCTTTCAAAATTCCTAGGGTCTTAGTAATCCCAAAGTGTCCCATTAGTCCTCCCCCATGTGCCTCTAGTACTAATAAGGTTCGCATAGAACAAATAGGGATGCACAAGCGGCCAGACTTAAACAAGTAGCCATCTTGGACATTATAGGGTGGTTTGGCTTGTGACCCATTCGAACCTAGGCATTGGTTATATATCTCATGAAAATAGGTATCCGCTGCATACAAATCACGAATCATAGCGAATCCTAGGATGCAAGCATCAAGAGACGTGATGAGAGTATACCTTCGTGACAAGGCATCAGCAACGACATTGTCTTGTCCTTTCTTGTATTTGATGATGTAGGAGAATGACTCGATGTACTCAACCCACTTGGCATGACGTCGGCTGAGCTTGGTTTGTCCCCGAAGATACTTCAAGGCCTCATGGTCGGAGTGTATGACAAATTCCCGGGGACGAAGATAGTGCTCCTAAGCTTTCAAGACTCGAACCAAAGCATAGAGCTCCTTGTCGTATGTGGGGTAGTTTAGGGCGGCGCCACCAAGTTTTTCACTAAGATAAGCGATGGGCCTACCTCCTTGCATAAGTACACCTCCAATGCCCACACCAGATGCATCACACTCGATTTCGAAGGTAGAAGAAAAATCAGGTAGCACAAGAAGCGGCGCTTGTGTGAGCCTATCTTGGAGCATGTCAAATGCAGTAGCTTGTGCTTCTCCCCATGTGAAGGGTACCCCCTTTTTTGTGAGCTCGGTGAGGGGAGAGGCGATGGTGCTAAAATCTTTTACGAACCGACGATAAAATCCAGCCAATCCGAGAAAGCTTCGGACTTGGCTCATGGTAGTGGGTTGCGTCCACTCTCGAATAGCTTTGAGCTTCTCATCATCGACTTGTAGGCCATCTTTCCCTACAATAAAGCCAAGAAAACCCACAGAATCCGTGCAAAATTGACATTTCTTAAAATTCACATACAATTGATCTTTTCGCAGTACTAGTAGGACTTGTCTCAAGTGTTCGGTATGTTCTTCTAGGTTCTTGCTATAGATTAAAATGTCATCAAAATAAACTACAACAAATTTTCCTAGAAATTCTCGTAACACATGGTTCATTAGCCTCATGAAGGTACTAGGGGCATTCGTTAATCCAAAGGGCATGACTAACCACTCATATAAACCATATTTAGTTTTAAAAGCGGTTTTTCATTCATCTCCCTCTTTCATACAAATCTGGTGGTAACCACTTTTAAGATCAATTTTAGTGAAAATCCTAGCACCATGTAGCTCATCTAGCATATCATCCAATCTAGGTATAGGGTGGCGATATTTTACCGTAATTTGGTTGATAGCTCGACAATCTACGCACATCCTCCAGGTCCCATCCTTCTTTGGCACTAGAAGTACGGGGACGGCACAAGGGCTAAGACTCTCTCTAATATATCCCTTGGCCAGAAGTTCTTGGACTTGTTGTTGGATCTCCCGTGTCTCTGTTGGGTTGGCTCGGTAGGCGGGGCAGTTTGGGATGGTAGCCCCAAGGAGGAAGTCGATTTGGTGTTCGATGCCACGAAGCGGGGGTAATCCCGCAGGCGTCTCTCCAGGGATTAGATCCTTGAATTCTTTGAGCAAACTTGCAATGGGAACAGGCAAATTGGACAGGCTAATGCTTGATAAAGACAAGTTAGATGTATAAATAAGTAAGAGACAAACGGAACCTCCCTTAATTGCCTTCCGGGCGTCATTTGCCCGAGCAGTGTAAAGGTATAACGGGTCGGCGGTGGTGGTTGGAGTTCCTCCGAGGACAAATTTACCTTGCTTTGCTCTTTCTTCTTCCTCCTTTAGGACCCTTCGTTGCTCGCGGGCGACATGATCGACTATGATTTCATGCGGGGTCAAAGGCAGTAGTTTTACCTTTTTACCATCTCGGGAGAAGGAGTATTCATTGGTGTACCCGTCGTGGATAGCCTTTCGATCATACTTCCATGGCCTTCCTAGAAGTAGGTGGCACACACTAATGGGTAAAACATCACAACGCACTTTATCTTGGTATGGGCCGATGGAGAAGGATATGTCGGCTTGTTCCTTAACGCGGAGAGGGGCGCTTGAGTTCAACCATTGTAGGGTGTATGGTTGGGGGTGCTCACATGTGGGGATAGCGAAGCGGTTCACAACTTCTTGGGAGATGATGTTGCAACATGAGCCTCCATCGATTATTAAGGTGCAAATCTTCCCTTGAATGGTGCATCGAGTGTTGAATAAGTTCTCTCGTTGGGACACATCAGGTGCCTTTTCGCTAGCACTCAAGGACCTCTTTATGATGAAGCAATCACCGCTAGGGGCCCGAGCTTCGATCTCTTGGTCATCTTCATTATTTTCTTCTTGGGACTCTTCGCAGGCGGCGTGAGGAACGGGAATGATGTCTCCAAAGGAGTTGTATAACACCTTCTTCTTGTTGGGGCACTCCCGAGCAAAGTGGTCGGTCTCGTAACAATGGTAACAACGGATTTCACGCGAGCGAGGGTTGGTGGTGGTCGTAGGTGGGTCGGAGCTGGCCACGCTGGCGGTGGGACGGACGGTGGGTGTGGTAGCATGCATCGGCGTCAGGATTGGAGGGCCAGTGGGGGTGGATGTTGTGGCGTTGCGGGGTGCACGGGAGGGTGGTGTGGACTCAGTACCATCGGGCCATCGTCAGGTGGAGTTGCGGCGAGCTTGGATGGCGTTGTAGGTGTGGGTGGCATGGTGGAGCGCATGTGTTATTTCGGTATGGGGAATCTGCTCCACAACTTGTGAAATATCGGGGGTTCAGTCCTCCAACAAATTTGGCAAGGATGTACTCGTCGCTTTGGCGTATTCCTGATCGTTGCAAGAGGGCTCGTAGGTCCTTGTAGTACTCGTCGGGGCTTCGTGGGCCTTGGCGGGTTCTCTCAAGCTTGAGGAGGACTTGTTGCTTGTAATCTTGGGGTACAAATCGACGTTTCAAGGCAAGGCGGAGCTGTTCCCATGTGGTGATTTGAGGGCGGTAGGTTTGACGACGCTCTTCACATTCTTCTGTCCACCAAGTAAGAGCAAAGTCAATAAAGTGAATGGTGGCAAGGTCGACCTTCTCTTGCTCGGTGTAGCGATAATATGTGAAGACTTGGTCTGCCTTGGTCTCCCAATCAAAGTAGGTGTCAGCATTGGAAGTTCCGGAGAAGGTGGGAATTGTAAGCTTGATGCCATGAGTACGTCGGATGGTGGGGTCGTCTTGACGACGATAAGGAGGTGGTGCGGTGGGTGGAGGGCCATCTTGTTCAAGCCCATCATCCTCGAAGTTATAGCCATAGCGGTGGGGTTGAGGAGGAGTTGTGTTAGGGGGTCGACCTACCCGTGGAGTCGGAATAGGGCCGGCATTGTGATGGGTTGGTCGAGGTTGTATTGGTGGAGGATGAGTATGGTGCAGGGGATATGTTGTGCGGTAGGTTGGGTAATTTTGTGGCGAGAATGGTGGTCGGGGCCGGTAGAAGGTGTTAGGTCCGACCTCGTATTGGTAGCTTTGTTGATTGTAACGGGGGTCATAATAGAGGGCCGGCATTGTGATGGGTTGGTCGAGGTTGTATTGGTGGAGGATGAGTATGGTGCAGGGGATATGTTGTGCGGTAGGTTGGGTAATTTTGTGGCGAGAATGGTGGTCGGGGCCGGTAGAAGGTGTTAGGTCCGACCTCGTATTGGTAGCTTTGTTGATTGTAACGGGGGTCATAATATGGTTCGGGTGGGTAGAGGGGGGTAGGGACATTGTTGTGGAGAGGTCGGTATTGAGGTGGAGGGATTGGCTGATCGAATGGGAGTTCGTTATGTGGAGGTGATTCTAGCGGTGGGGGAAGGTGATCATGAGAAATAGGCAGAGGTTGTGGTGGTATCGTAGAAGGGTTCTCAATGTGAGGTGCATTATTATGATTGGAACAAGGGGAAGACGTATGAACGGAGGGTGGTGGAGTTGGATCGGGGTTGGCGTGATTGGAGACTCATTGGGCCTCTAGTTGCGCGCGAAGGGTAGCCAACTCGTGATTTTGTTGATCGATTTGGGATTGTTGTTCTCGACGTTCTACTTGTTGGTCTAGCCGAAGTTGTTGTAGTTCAGCCAAGACTTGGGCTATAGTGGGCTCGACTTCTTCATTGGAGATTGTCATGGTGGTGAAATATTGCCTTTGGAAACCTAAATCAAGATCGAACAAAACACAACGACACTAGCCTCTCGGCGAGTATTTGCAATGTCCAACACTTAACTTAGTGTTACGCAAAAACAAATGAAAACCCGGATCAATGTGAAAAGAAATAGAGAGTAGATGCGAATGAATTTCAAAACAAAAAATAAATAAATAAATTGAGATAACTACAATGTCTTGCTTCTTTCTTTCTCTCTCTTTTTTTTTCTTTTTTTTTTTGTTTCTAGATGCGGTGATTAACCGAAGGACAATTCAAGATAGTTTACCTTATTTTGGTTTAACCGAAGGACAATTCAAGATAGTTTACCTTATTTTGGCTATCCTTCTTGAATATATATATATATATATATTGTCCCAACCGAAGGACAATTCGAGATAGTTTACCTTATTTTGGCTATCCTTCTTGAATTTTTATTTTTTTTTGTCCTCTCTTTATCTCTCTCTCTTTTGATGACAATATGGAATGGTTTCACTGGTAGATGCAAAAAAAAAATGAAGGGAAAATAGGGTTGATCCAAGGTAACTCAAATAGTTTTTGAATAAAACTAAGAGAAGGTCAAGGAACAACAATTCGTACCCCGAGAGCTTGAGGAACTAGCGTCGTAAGCTCTGATACCACTTGATGGGATCTTCGAACAAGATCGAAATTTGATGCGATCTTCGAACGAAGACACCGAACCGGCTCTAGAATCACCGAATCTCACGATCGATCCTAGTACCGAACTCCTTTCAACACTCAAGAGTCTCACTTAAGTATTTTGAGAAAAATTGGCTAAAACCCAACTAACACATAAAATGGTAGATTAACAAAGGAAAACTTAGAAATTGAAAACAAAGGAAAACATCACAAATTCTCTCCCCCTAATCGGTGGCGTGTAAGCCCCTTTTATATTGTACTTCTATCCTAGAAAATAGAATGTATGTAATCCAAATTTGGCAATTTAAAAACCAAATTAATAGAAAAGGTTATTAATGCAGATGGAATGAGTCAATCATTAATTTGATGGCATTCCATGGTTGACGTTATTGAAGTCGATCGTTACTCTTATTGAAGTCGGTAGGTAACGACTCTCATCTTCATGGTTGGCTTTCAATATTATCTTCAAGTCTGCTTTTAAGGTTGGTTGTAATGCAACTGAGTCCTTTAACGTTCCCATCGCAAGGCTGGTCTGTGGCGCCTCTACTTGCAGCAGCGGCCTCGGGCTTGAGTTGGATCAAGGTAGCCATGGGTGGGTCATGATGGATCTCGAATAAAGCCTCGTTGAACACAAGTTGTCCAAGGAGCCTAGCACGCGCCCTAGTGAGAGGTGGGGTCGGCGTGTCCCCTAGTTCTTGGTTGTCGGTACTTAATGTGTGGATCACATCAGCAGCCTCCGACATCTTCTCAAGCAACCCATCACAACTCTTGCTCGGCAAAATTGGGTTGCCAAACTTATGGGCTATGATTTCAAGATAGAGTACAAGTCAGGCAACTTGAACAAAGCAGCTGATGCTCTCTCAAGGAGAGGGATTGGAGCAGATTTAGGAGCCTTGTCCATCCCTTACTGGGCTAGTTGGGAAGAAATCCGAAAGGAGGTGGAGGCAGATCCTAAACTGCAGCTAATTAAGCAGAGACTTATGCAAGGAGAACAAGGCCCATTTCAGCTGGTGAATGGCAGTTTGTTTTACAAAGGTAGAGTGGTGATACCTGAGCACTCTAAGTGGATTCCGCAGCTGCTGCAGGAATTCCACTCCACCCCAAGTGGGGGTCATTCAGGGACTCTTAGAACTTATAAGAGGATAGCTGCCAGTGTGTATTGGGTAGGGATGTTCAAGCATGTCCAGAAGTATGTGGCTGAGTGTTTGGTCTGTCAAAAGCACAAATATGACACGCTAGCACCAGGAGGATTGCTCCAACCTTTGCCTATACCACAGCAAATATGGACTGATGTTTCAATGGATTTCATCAGTGGTTTGCCCAAATCCCAGGGGTATGAATGTGTCCTCATTGTAGTGGATAGACTCTCCAAGTATGGGCATTTCATTGGCCTGAGGCACCCTTACACAGCTAAGTCGGTAGCTGAGCTCTTTGTGAAGGAAGTCATCAGACTACATGGCATTCCTAGATCAATCGTGAGTGATCGAGATCCTGTCTTCTTGAGTTGTTTCTGGCAAGAGCTCTTCACCCGACAGGGTACAGTGCTGAAAATGAGCAGTGCATATCACCCAGAGACGGATGGGCAGACTGAGGTATTGAATAGGTGCTTGGAGACTTATCTTCGCTGTTTTGTCTCAGATCAGCCGAAGCAGTGGGGAAAGTGGCTTTCATGGGCAGAGTATTGGTATAATACAACCTTTCAAGGTGCTGCTGGAAAAAACCCCGTTTGAATGTGTTTATGGAAGAGCACCACCTACGCTTAAGGAGTACCTTCCAGGAGAATTCCTTGTTCCTGCAGTGGCTGATGTTTTCTGGAACAGAGATGAGATCTTAAGGCAGCTCAAATTCAACTTAGAGAGAGCTCAGAAAAGGATGTCGAGCCAGGCCAACAAAAAAAGAAGGGAGGTGGAGTTCGAAGAAGGAGACTTAGTGCTGCTCAAACTGAGGCCCCACAGGCAGCAAACTCTTTTGAGAAGAGTGAATCAGAAATTAGCTCCGAGGTACTATGGTCCATTCAGAATTATCAAGAAGATTAGTCCTGTGGTGTATAAACTGGAGTTGCCACCAACTAGCAAAATTCATCCGGTGTTCCATGTCTCACTCATTAAGAGGGTAGCGGGGAAACATCCTGTGGTAACTGAACTCCCATCCGAGCTGGAGTTAGCGGAGGAAGAGTTCATACCTAAGGAGGTTTTGGAAGTGATACCTCTGTCAGGAGACCAGAGAGCATGTCACAAGGTGCTGATTCAGTGGCAAGGGAAAGCAAGAGAAGAAGCCACGTGGATGGATTGTGGGCAGTTCAAGCATCAATTCCCTTTCTCTGACCTTGTGGCCAAGGTCTGTTTTGGCCAGGGAAGGAGTGATAGACCCATGATTGTTTATACACGGAAGAAACCCACTAATAGCCTTGCTGCAAATAAGGGGAAGCAAGGAGGAGATGCACCATGAGCCTGAAGCCACGTGGCTGAAGATTAGGATATCTACTTATTATATAATATTTCCTTTTGTCATTTTCCTTCTATTATTCTCTTTTTGCTCAGAGTTTGTTAGGAGGGTTTTGGGGATCGTCACCTGCGGGTGACCTATAGGAAACTACCTAGTATATAAGGTAAGCGGGGAGGCTATTAGGATAATCTGGGTTGTATTGGGCTTTGCCAATTTTTGGCCAGAGAGAGGTTGCCTCTTCTGGTAAAGCTAATACAATTTCCAAGGAGTTATTGGCGTTTATTTGTGTTCCATATTCTTACTTCCATCAATCTCCCTTATTTATATTCTGTTACTCTTCGAATAATAAACTGGGAAGTTGACTGTTATAGCTTGCTTTCAAGCTATCTAGCTTTTTGACCTTTCTACATTAGCTGAGGATTCTCCATATCAATAGCTTTTCTCAGGAAGCAATGATGCAACTGTTGTCTCTAAGAAGTGTGTTGCTATGATGGAAAAACACTTCTCTGCCGTGTCATCTTTAGCCATAGTGAATGACGGAAGATACTTGCTGATTGAAGGAAGAGATCAGGTAAGTTATTTCGTCTTGAATACTAATTTGTCTGTTGCTTGAACATCTGGCTTTGATTTTGTGCTGTCTTTTTTTCCCCCTTTTATTCAGTCAATATGGAAACATGACTTTTTCTTGGTAGTGTATGAGTAGATTCATACATTATATATACAATTGAGGCAGTGTAGGTTGTGCATCTGAATTTCTAGCCATAGACCCATGTTTTTCCATTTCTGTTCATTCATATTTTAATGGGATCATATAAAAGTGATATTAAAATTTCTTTAGGTGTGAGGGGGTGCTTGTGGCTCTGCTTTTCTATTGTTTATACTTGTGAAATGCATTTTAGATTTGTGGCGAGACCTCTCGCCAGGTGTCAAAACTGGTATTACTGATTCCTGTCAGTTTAAATGAGCATTATTATAAACTCATGTGTCACAATTACAAAGATTTATTTGAATTTACCAATAATGATAGAGGATAGATACGAAGAAGTGGAAATCAATTTAGAGATGAATGCCTTGGTTTTTCATGCCTTATATGTAATGGAAAATTCTTATCTTACTACTTGCTTGAGTTGCTTCTTTCTTCTAAAGCAAAAAAAATCCTAGGACTATTTCTCTTTTTATGACGGTATATTATTGGTTTGATGAATACATCTACAATGTTTGAGTAAATTATCTTGACTTGAACCATGGCATCGTTGGCTCGTTGCAGGTGGTTTATGTGTGGGATCTCAATGATTATGGATTGAGAATGACAATACCGACTTATGAAGTTCTTGAAGCTGTTTGTATAATTGAGCCTGGGACGAACTTCTTTTCTTGCATTTCATCTCACTAAAAATCAAAGAAGAAAAATAGTTTCCAATCAATTTATTTTGTGACGATCGGTGATCGGGGGGTTATACTGATATGGAATTCTGAAGGGTAAGTAATTAAGTGCCTCAATGTTTTTTTTTATGTAAACTTCAAAAATCTGAAACTTTCTTTTAATTTCATAATGTTTTTTCCTTCTACTTATTCCCTTTCTCCAACAGTGCAGTTTGCCTGTTTGAGCAGAAAACTTCGAATGTAGCTTCTAGCTCAGGCAGTGATGTACTGCAGAGAGGTTTTACTGCAGCAACTATGCTCCCTTCGAATCAGGGATTGCTTTGTGTCACGGCTGACCAGCAATTTCTTTTCTATTCTCCTACGAATGAAGTTAAAGATTTGGATTTGAACCTAAACAAACGACTTATTGGAAACAACGAAGAGATCATTGATTTGAAATTTTTAGGGGAGGAAGAAAAGTTTCTTGCCGTTGCTGCAAATCTTGAACAGGTATGTTTCCGTGTAGCTCAACCTGTGTATGTTTGTTTAATGAAGTGACCGTGAAAAGAAAATGTTGATGGGGAAATGCTAAAGCTATATAAACTTTAGGTTGTTTAGGTCCATGGATTTGGTGTTGATTGTTCAATTGATATCAGAGTGTCTCAACTAGCTATAACTTTCTTTTCTTTGTGCTTGACTACCTACATTTTACTGTTCATTTAATTGATGAGGTAGTCGTCCATTATTATTTCCACCAGGTAGCCCAAGTGTCAATCTTTTCTTATTCATGAGAATGAGTTGTTAGTATGGAATGTAAGGTTTTATCATTGCTCATTTGATTGGGTCATCTTATTGTAGTTTCTTATAACTATTTCCCCTTAGTTTAAGTTCTTTATAATTTAACAATGTTGCAAAGTTTTCATTTTAGATTGCCTTTAACGTTGTTGGTTGTTACAGAATTGTCACCCATGAAAGGGGATTTGTCTTTCATAATGAATTTGATAGAAGGTGCACATATTGGAATATCCTAGGGTGAGGACCTAGAATAATTTCTATTTGTAGCCTGAGATCAGGCTGCTTAGAACAGTTATGCTTTGGATGAATTGTGAAATAAAAAATGCATTTGGAGTGCAACAAGTAGAAAACCATGGCTTTCTTAAAGGAGCTTAATACTTGTGACAGTGAGCATTAGACTCTTTCACTGTTTTTGATTCTTGCGCAGGAAAAATGAGGCCGAAGATCACGTGACTAAAGCCATTGAAGACCTTGATAAAGACGAAATCAATAAACTCCTTGAATATATTCGAGAATGGAATACAAAGCCGAAGCTCTGTCATGTTGCCCAATTGGTGCTTTCTCGGCTTTTCACTATGCTTTCACCAACTGAGATTGTTAAGGTACGCATATAATTGAGGATTAGGGCATCTAATTGATCAAGGAATCCTGTTAAGTTCCAATGCCAAGTGATGAGAGTGCGTAATTTTTTTCAGACCACTTCGTTTAGGAATTGACTGTTACATCAGATATCAAAAATTCATTGCTCCTTTTTTCCAACTGTACAGATAAAGGGCTCATCCCGTATTCACATAGGCATTTCAGCCGGATAGACAGGCTAGAAAGAAGCGCATTCTTGCTCGATAGCGCCCATGTCCGTGATGGAGCCTTGAACCGAGCCAGCAACCGAAGAGCCAGTCAATGAAAAGTCTTCCAAAATAGCGAAAGCCAAAAGATTCAGCCAAGCCTGCTTCTAGTAAGAAGGTTAAGAAGTCTGCCAAGATGGAGGATAAAGCTATATTGCATTGCAAGCATAGAAGCCCCCTTCTATTTGTTCACTTAAGCTAATCTATCCTTTGTTGAGTTACATGTATTTTTAGGAAGGCGAGTTCCTTGGCGGTTTTTGCGATGAATTTGGTTGGGAAAACTTGTACAACTAGTTTCATAAATCACAATCAAAAGCTACTGTTGCAATGAATTTGATACCTGGTTGTCTTTCACGTGCTTCAATTCAGATGAATCAACTATCAAGCTTAACTAAATTGGTCGTACATGTGGGCCTCTTTTGGCCGGCCCAAGTAAATCAAACCTCTTCAAGCCCATGGACAGCCCAACTAGCCAAGCCCCCCTTTAGTGAGTGTATCCAACCAACAGTCTGATTTTCTCCCAGTAACATATTATGATCATCATCCGATCATATCAAAATTATGATTTAGGTTAAATGAGCAGGTTTGGAACCATAAATGAAAATTCGGATAGATTAGATAGGTTAAATTTTTCTCATACATATAATTTTAATTAATAAAATTCTTAATTTAATAAATAAATAAATATTTTTTTATTGGTTTTCCTTAAGTTTTTACCCATTATTTTATTTTTAAAAAATGGAGTAGGATGAGGATGCAACGGACCTCAATCCACCACTTAGTCCATGCCTTGAAATGAGGGAAGATGATCCGATTTAATTACGAATTGATTCGGATTAATGGAGTCTGGTTTATTTAGTTAGATCTTGCCCAATTTATGAGAGATCCTCGTACATCTAGAATTAAATGAACAATTTGAACCAAGTATTGTTATCCACACAATGATATCTCGTCAAATGTATAGTCGTGTTGACTGACACCGACATTTCAAGTTGGCAAAGGGTAATTGGGAGAGGAAGAGGGACTACAGTGGTCGAATGACTGTTGTTGGGTTGCCTACACCTACACTACACCAGTCACCAGGTGTCGGTGGATAAGGGATCTACTGGATTTTGGGCGTGTTTGGGAATGTGATGGATTTTTGGGGATTTGTTGGATTTTAGGGGATGTGGTAGATAGGGATGGATTTTTGGGATGTAAAAGATGAAAAACTCAACACCCAAATTTTTGGGTTTTGTGTTTGGTTGTATTTTGATTTTTTGGTGGATTGAGTGACGGGCAAAGACCGAATTACCCCCACTTATCCACATGAAATGACCAAATTGCCTCCATCTTCATACCCCTCTTCTTGAGTATGTCTTGGCCCCAAACCCCAACCCTGAGCTGCAACAGCCGCTGTATTCCCCTCCGGCACATCGACGATGTAAGACTCCAAAACGACGATGTCTCCGATCTGGTGGAGCGATGTGACGGAGTGGTAGTTGTTATATTTACAAATTCGAGTTTGAAGGAATCACAATGGAACTTGATGGACCAAAACCAACATGAGGTGGGGGTATGAGACCTACATCCAGCAAATATGAATACAGTTTGAGGGAAAATGCAAATTGAACTACAAGAATGGGTTCATGATTCCACATTCCGGAAACCCAAACGCCCTTTTGAGCACATATTACAAGTCCATATGCTAAACGATCTACCCAGAAACTACTACAGCTGTTTTTCTAAAAACAGCAGATTTATCCAACAAGAACTCATAAAAATTGAACAATAATTAAATAAATATCAGATTGGACTAAAATAAGAAAATGAATACAAAATCAATCAACAATAGACAGATAAAACAAAAGCAAGAGAGGGTCGTGAATATCCAAATCAACTACGACGTGATTTCAAGTTTGTAAGCAAATCAACCACAATCTCTCGGTTTCCTGGAAAAAGGTCACCCGGGAATCGTACAAATCCAAGCAAGGTACTGTCTTTTAGGCTGATTTTCACACAAACAAAGTAAACCAGAACAATCGAAGGTGAGAAGACGAGGGGACGCTTACCCGTTCATGAGAGAGATAGAAAGTGAAGCGATCAGAGAACGATCGATCCACACCCGACTTTTAGTCTACTGATGAGCTTCTCCTTTTCAAATATCCACAGATTCACCAAATGACATTAGCACTGAAGGATTGGGGTGATTCGTCGTAGCCCTGACGGATCCGGAATCTCGATCGGCGGTTGCTTCGGGAGGGGGAGAAGATTTCTGTTGAGGCTGATGGATATCTACCCCGGAATCTGCCATTGAAGAGGACTCCTCTTTTTCAGCCATTGCTGGAGAGAGACTGAAGACTTGGGATTGGATCAGTTGGAGAGAGAAGACTGAGGGTAAAATCGGGGGTTTCAGATTTCCCATCCACCAAACCTTGGTGGAGGAGGTGCAAAAACTCATCCCCTTCCATCCAGCAAAGTCCCGATTTCGCACTCTTCAAACCCCCTAAACAAATACACCCAAACATGGAGGCGGGAAAACCGAGGCGAAAAACCTATCTTCCAAACCCCCTAAACACTACACCCAAACACGCCCTTTGTGTTGTGTATACCTGCATCAAATATCGGTGGATGATGTTGTGATGAGTGGGAAGATTCTCCACGACGTGAAAGTTACACTAGCTCTAGTAGGCGGCATCAGCCTTCACATTTTCCAATCAGTGGAGGATCTGGAATTTTCGATAAGGGGGGCTGAAAAACACTTTTATAAGTTACGAATCGAGATCAATAACAATATCAAAAATCAAATTCTGTATAGCCATTTTTGTTCCTTGCACGTAAATAGATATATATTGAATTAGGTTGTTAGTTTGTTAATGGTTACAAATTAAGTAACATGATATTGGCCTTAGCTTGTTGGATTTCTGACTTATTTCAATTTAATTACAACTAAGGTTATTTTTAGGTTAAGTCAAATTATTTTGTATTTAGAATATTTTTAGAATTGAGTTTCATCAAGTACCATCCATATTCAAACAATCACAACCAAAATTCGAAATTCTTCAATTTGTATTACAATTTTTTACTTGTTTGCGAAACTCAGAAAAAATCACTTAAATAACAAATTGAATCCACAAATCAAATTTAATTCACAAATTTACAAAATTGATTCTCAAACCTAATTTTACAAAATTGGTTTCAAAATCAAAACCCTAATTACTCACATCCTACCTTTAAGTTGCTTATTATACTAATTACTCCAAATTTTAAAGAAAGCCAACAGCTATTGGGATTTGGAATTCACTATTGAGGTTACAAAAAAGAGGAGGGATGCGCTGTAGAGAATAAAAAAAAAAGAGGAAAGGTTAAAAAAAAAAGGAACAACTATTGGGATGTGGGATTCACTATTGAGGTTAAAAAAAAGATGAGGGCTGCGCTATAGAGGTTAAAAAAAAAGAGGAAAGGTTAAAAAAAAAGAGGAGGGGTGCGCTGTAGAGGTTTAAAAAAAAAAGAGGGATGCTGATGTTAAAAACAAAAGAAGAGGAGGAGATTCGAACCTGGGTTCTTCCCTCCACTCTTTAACCCTCCCGCTATCGTGTGTCTTAACCATTGAGCCAGATTGGCATTATGATTCTGGGCTAATATATAATATATAGGGGTTGGTTCCGGTGTACTCAACCCTTAACGTGTATCATGTACACAAATCTGAGTCATTGAATGAATGAAATTGATGGCTGAGATTAAAAGGCAATTTTAGCTTTTTTTTAATTAAAAACCAGTGGGACCCATGTTTTTTCTTGCTCACTTACTGAATTGGGAGCGTGTGTGATGCACTCTCTTGACATTATTCGATGGTATATCTGGATTATTCGATCGTATCGACGGATTATGCGATAGTATATCTGAATTATTCGATCGTATCGACGGATTATGCGATGGTATTGCTTTATTATTCAATTGTATAGCTTGATTATTCGATGACGTTACAATATTATTCGGTTAGTTATGTCATTTAACAAATAACTAAAAATTATTCGATGGTATTGCTGGATTATGCGATGGTATCTCATGATTATTCGACGGTATTGATGAATTTTTCTAATCGGCTAGCAATCTGAAAACACCAAGTGAATTTTTAACTAAAAATTATTCGATGGTATGACTTGATTATTCGATTGTATAGCCTGATTATTCGATGGTATAGTGCTATTATTTGATGGTGCAACAAGTCACTAAACCAATTAAAAAATCTCACATATGTCATATGCTGTGATTGCCATTGAAAATGTAACTCAAGATTTCCTTCTTCCCTTGAATTTTGAAGTCTCACAAAAAAATGCTTCAAGCAATTACCATTCAATAGGATCAAATTACAGAACCCCCCAAAATCCCTAGCAAAATTAGATCCAACCCCCAAACCTAATTCATCAATAATCAACCCCCACCCCAAAATTGATCATGTAGTGCCAGATCTGAACACAATTCGATCAAAAAGGTCAAGAGATTGCATAAGAAACCACCTACCTACCGAACAGTAAATGGAGAAACAAAACTTCGAATTGCTTCAACCTAAATCCGTTTCCGGCAATCCGGTGAGAACGAGAAATCGAGAGCCAACGGAGACAGACAAGGCCTTGAGCAGTAGAAGAAATCGAGAGCATCTCCTTCGCCACCCACTTGTCCGCCGCATCTCTGCGTCTCCCCTTCGCCCACGCCATCGAATGTCAGATGCGCCGAGCCCGAAGGCAGTAGTAGCGGAGGAGGAAGCAGCGACGCCGAATCCAAAGGAAGGAGGGGCGGATCGAGGAGGAAGCAGCTGCGCCGACGCCATCACCACCTTCGCCTCTACAACCGCCATCGTCGTCGCTACCTTCGCCATCACCTTCGTCATCGCCTCCGCCTCTGCAACCCCATCGTCGCCGCCATCGACACCCTCGCCATCGCCGGAGTCGTCGCCTTCTTCACTCGCCATCGCCGTCGGAAGGAAAGGAGGCGGTCGACGACCTGGGAGCCATCGCCGCTTTGCCGCACCTTTAGCCTCCATTGGGAAGAAGCCTAAAAACTGATTGAAAGATGTGGGCAGTATACTAGGGTTTTAACCTTGACAAACACGCGCTTCACCATTGAATTGGGCTTTTTTTCCCATTTTTTTAAAAATCCATCCTAATATGTGGCACAATCTTGGCCCTTTATTTTTTTTAAATCAACAATCTAGATGTGTGTACATGATACACATTAAGGCTTGAGTACATATGATCCATACTCTCTCTCTCTCTCTCTCTCTCTCTCTCTCTCTCTCTCTCTCTCTATATATATATATATATATATATATATATATATATATATATATATATATATATATATATATATATATATATATATATATATATATAGGATAGATCATATGAGAACAGCCCTTAAAATGTATCATGAGAACAAATCGGGACCTTTGATTTAAAGATAATCAATGGGTAGGATTGTGCCACGTATTAGGATGAATTTTGTAAAACAATTCCGGAAAAGAGGCCCAATTCAATTGTTGTAGCGCGTGGGCGTGAAGGAGTGAAACCATAAAACCCTAGGTTTCGACGTTTCGTGGTCCATCTCTGTCTCTGCAAACGGGAAGCCTGATAGCCGGCTCTTTCGATTCATCTCTAACGACGGCGATGGCGATGGCGATTTCCGGTGAAGAGGAGGCGCCGACGACTGCACTGTCCACCACCCCCGATACCACCCGATTTCAGCAACCGTTGCAACAATTGAATTGGGCCTCTTTTCCGATTTCAACAACCGCTGCCGCCTGTCCAGGAGGCGCCGACGACTACAATTGCCGGTGAAGAGGAGATGCAGTGATGGCGATTGGAGAAGGAGGACGACCAACGGAGGCGGACAACCCACAGAGGCGGTGGCGATTCGCCAGGCTTGTCGAAGGAGACGACGATGGCCGACTGGCGAAGGCTGCGACGGTGGCTATATGGGCTTGCAGGTGGTTTGACGTCGCGGCGGTTGTGAAGCCGGTGCCATGAGGGGTAGATCTGGGCGAAAGGTGGCGGTTGCGAAGGTGGTCGGCGATTGCGAAGGGCGCCTCGACAAAAGATGGCGGTTGCGAAGGTGGATTATTCGACAGTGAAGGAGGACGACGCTGGTAATCACCCCCTGTCCCCAATCGTCATCGCCATCGCCATGCCTCTAACCGAACCGTCTTCTTCGCTCACCAGCACCCGCCGGCGCTACCAATTAGCCCCTAGTCTGGTAAGCCTTTCCTCTCTTTCTCTCTTCAATTGAAGGTACGGTGAAGGCGGACGACGATTGCGAAGGCGGTGAGAGCACATCTACGGCTTGTCCGGATCCAAAGGCGGCGCCTCCTGGTCGTCGACCTCCCTCCTTCTCCCTTCTTACAAATCCAAATTGGTTTTGAATCGAGATTTATGGGTTGTTTTGAATCGAAGTCCTGGAATGAATTAGGTCGATACCTTAGGAATTGTGTATTAAATCGAAGCCCTGGAATGATCTAGTGGGAAGATTGATGTTTTGTGTTGAATTGCTGTTATGGAGATTGAAGTCCTGGAATGAATTAGGTCGAAGTCCTGGAATCGAAGTCCTACGTAGAGGGTCTGAAATCATAGTGAGAAAGGAAATAATTTAAAGTTTGATTATGACATACTGAACAATAAGACACTAAGGTCATTTCTGATGTTGAAATCATGCTCAGCCACTATCCGCTTCTTTTGGATCTTTTTCAGAAGCGTTCAAGGTTCTCTTTTTCTTGTGTATATATTTTCAGGAGTAATGTAGTTGAGAATATTGTATATATACTCGCTACACATAATACAATCCATATCTAGTGAGTTTTACAATAGTTAAATATACATTATTATTTAATTTGAATATTCACAGTTAAAAATTAATGGAAAAGACTAAAAAAATGAAATAAAAGGTTATTTATGTCCAACCTACTCCGTAGAAAATAAAAATGAAAAAATATCTTTAGTAAGTTATTTTCATGAAATTAATTTATTAAGAGCCCTAACGTACATTAGCACAAAAAAAGCACATTAAGAGCGGTTTTTCATGGGGAAGCAAAGCGGTTTTCAAAGCGCTGTTAATGGAAGCGTTGACAACACTATTGAAAGCGGTATTTAAAAAGCGTTGTTAGGAAATACAAGCATAGCACTTTTTTGAAATAACCGTCGTGTAACTTCAATTTTGTAAAAAAAAAAAAGAAAATAAAAATCAATAATGTTGGCGGTTGAATACGGTATCCACCACCTCTACCTACAACAACCGTTTCTTTTTTTTTTTTTAGCAAAACAATAGCCATATCTCACACCACTTTGATCTGGATTTTTTTTAGCAAAACAACAACCATATCTCATACCACTTTGATCTGGGTATCCATTAACATATCCTATATCTTACTCATAAACTCAATATAACAAAAAAATAAAAACAATTGGGAAAATCAAACCAAACCTAAAACATAAAATGAACAAAAAAATCAAATTATACATATATAAATTGAGAGAAATTACAAAGTAGTACATTAACTTATAAGAAAATGAAACTAAATAAATTGCCCAACGACGCTTCTGATTTGTACAAAAATCAACCTACTTATTGAACAAACCTTAGAAAATAGAAAATTAAAAATCCTAAAACGAACCTAATGATATCTTCAATTGCATAGATGGAGATCTGACGATTTGAATGGATCTTGTAGCTAGATCTAGCGTGTGTTGAATGGATCTTGTAGACTGGCGCCTCCGCCTCGCTGGTGCCGCAGGCTCTTTCCTCGGTCTCCCCTTCGCCTTTGTCTACCCCGCAGGCCGCATCTCCATCATCAATTCATCGGTAATTTTTCATGTTCAATCTCCATCGACTAGGTCTTTCAATTGCCTGTTTTTGTTGAATTTCCGGTTGAATTGGCTGTTGAATTTCAATTCCCGTTCTATTTTGTTGACTTTACTGTTGCAATTTGGGATTTACAGTTCATTGTATTTGTGTAATTCAGGGCTTACAATTTTGGATTTTCTTAATTGCACCTTCAGGCTTCATCTCCATCATCAATCTGTGATTCGGGACTTAAAGAAGTTGCTGCGATTCAGGACTTGTAGAAAAAGAAGTGGATGCCCCGTTGCTGCGATTCATCTCCATCGCCAGTTTGTGATTCCCATGTTGTTTTGCTCTATAATTCTTTCATAATTGTCTTTGTGCATTTTCCTAATATATTTGGCAATGACGAAACACTTTAGAAAACAGGAATCTGGATTTAAAAAGCGGGAAAAGAAAAGAAAAATTGAACTGTTAACTCAATCTCAAAAAGGTGCCCTAGATAAGTTTGTCTTAAAAAATCCTTCTCAAGATCAAAATGCTAGGGCTGATGATGTTAATACTCCTAATGTAGATGCTACTTTTATTACACTTGTTGATGATATTGATCATGATGTTCATGTTAATGCTAATGTGGATGCTACTGTTATTCTTGATGAAGATATTGATCATGATGTTCATGTTAATGCTAATGTGGAGGCTACTGTTACTCTTGATGATGCTCCTACTATTCAAGTTAATGCTAATGTGGATGTAAATCTTGATTGTGTGGATCCTATTGTGTCTAATATTGATCCTCTTGATGAGATTAATGATAATATTGATCTTGGTCATGTTAATGACATTGATGATGTTGATAATGCTTTTAAGATGTCTGGTATTTTTTATCCAAGAAATTGGGATGCACTTGATTCTAGGATGATTACGGTTCTTGTTATAAAGGGTCCTAAAATAAAGGGTCCTAAAATAGATTTGTCCACTCAAAAGGGTCCTAAAGATAAATTTGGTAGAAGGTTCACCACACCATGCTATACTAGAGTTTTACCAAATGGTGAGAAGCATGATAGAGATTGACTTGTGTATTCAAAGGAGATTAATAAATTATTTTGCTTTTGTTGTAAAGTTTTTAAAAAGGGATGTGGGAGAGGGCAGCTAGTAAATGAAGGTTTTCAGGATTGGGCACATCTTTCTAGTAGACTTAAAGAGCATGAAACGAGTGTCGAACATGTTAAGAATATGGCTACTTGGTATGATATGCGTATTAGACTCCAAAAGAATCAAACAATAGACAAAGTGGCTCAAAAACAACTTGAGAAAGAAAAGAGTCATTGGAGAAATGTTTTGATAAGAATAATTGCTATTGTGAAATTTCTTGCGACGCATAATCTAGCATTTCGTGGTACTAATGCGAAATTGGATCAGAATAGCAATGGCAACTTTTTAGGGCTGATTGAAATGCTTTCTCAGTTTGATCCAGTTATGAAAGAGCATGTTGGTCGTATTACAAATGATGAAATACATTTCCACTATCTTGGCACTAGAATCCAAAATGAGTTAATACTTGTGCTTGCATGTGCCATAAAACAGAAACTTATAAAGAAAATAAAACAAGCCAAGTATTTCTCTGTTTTACTTGATTGTACTCCTGATATAAGTCATCAAGAGCAAATGTCTCTAATCTTAAGATATGTGGATGTCTCTTCAAAATCTGTCATTATTGAGGAATCTTTTATGGGATTTTTAGAAGTAAATGATACATCCGGTCAAGGGTTGTTTGATGTTTTACAAAATGTATTGAAGACTCTTGATCTTGATATTGATAATGTGCGAGGGCAAGGTTATGATAATGGATCAAACATGAAAGGAAAACATCAAGGAGTACAAAAAAGACCTTTAGATATAAATCCTAGAGCTTTTCATACTTCTTGTGCTTCTCATAGCCTTAATTTAACATTGTGTGATATGGCCAACACTTGTGGTAAAGCTAGGGATTTTTTTGGAGTCATTCAGCGTATTTATACCATGTTTGCTAATTCTACTAAAAGATGGCACATTTTTTCAAATCATGTGAAACGTTACACCGTTAAATCTTTGTCATCTACTCGTTGGGAGAGTCGTGTTGATAGTGTGAAAGCTATTAGATTTCAGGTGCAAGAAATAAGAGAGGGTTTACTTGAAGTAGCGGATAGTGATAATGATCCAAAAATCAGTAGTGAAGCTAAATCTTTAGCGAAAAACGAGCTTGGTGATTTTGAGTTTTTGTTGTCCATTGTGATTTGGTATGAGGTGTTATCTATGCTCAATATAGTTAGCAAACATTTACAATCGAAGGACATGGTGATTGATGTTGCAATTGAAAAAGTCAAGGGGCTGATTTCATATTTTGAAGGATATAGAGAAACTGGTTTCTTGAAAGCCTTAGAAACTGCAAGGGAAATTGCTATTGAGAATAATATTGATCCCACATTCCCTCAAAGACGTGAAATTAGAAGAAAAAGACATTTTGATGAGAATGAAAATGATGGGTCAGAATATGCTCCACAATCTGCAGAGGAGTCATTTAGGGTTAAATATTTCTTATTTGTGGTTGATCAGGATATTGCATCACTTACTCGTAGGTTTGAATAATATCAAGAATATGAAAAGGTTTTCGGTTTCTTATTTTCTTCTAAAAAGCCGTGTTCATTGGATGATGTGCGTTTAAAGTCCTCTTGTAGTCATCTTGAAGATGCACTTAAGAAAAATGATCAATCTGATATTGATGCAAATGATTTATATGTGGAGTTAAAGTTACTACAAGAGTTTTTGTCTAAAGAAGAAAAACAGCCAGTTGATATTTTAAATTATATGAAAAATGTTGATTGCTTTCCTAATGCATCTATTGTGTATCGGATTTTGTTAACTATCCCTGTCACGGTTGCATCTGCATAAAGAAGTTTTTCCAAGTTGAAGCTGCTGAAGACCTACATGCGGTCTACAATGACACAAGAGAGACTCAATGGATTAGCTTTGCTTGCAATTGAGAGTAAGCTGCTGGAGGAAATAGACTATAAAGAGTTAATTGAAGATTTTGTTTCAAACAATGCTAGAAGGATTATGCTATTTAAGTGATGGATGATGTATTAGTTAATTGGAGACTTTGTTTCAAACAATGCTACAAATATTATGCTATTTAAGTGCTGGATGTTATTTTTATTGTACTAGATGTCAATTTCTTCTTATTTTACGGCAACAAACCCCTTTCTTTTTAGGGCACCATTTTGACATATGCACAGGGCATCTTGACAGGCCTAAAGTCGTTATGCCAAATCAAAGTAAATTCCTAAGATGCAAACTATAACAAGTATAGTAGGTAAGTCAGGGTCGAACCCACAGGGAGACAGAATCAATTGTAAGAGCAAGTATTATTACCCAAAAGTAACCAATTCAAGGGGGAGTTTTGTGTGTAGGCGATAATGACAGAACAAGTTGCAATAAGAGGTTGCGAATATATGATGGAAAAGTATCACACCAGGTAATTATCCGCACAACAATTGAGATGGTTCATCATCGCATTCTATGAGTCTCAAGTTCTAATGTCCAGTAATTGTTCTCAATTCAGATCGTGTAATAGCTTTTAGTCCTACCAGTCCTAAAAGCACTTATCACCAAATTACAAGGGAAAACCTTCACCGAATAATAAAGCGATAGCATTCAAACATGAATTATAATGAGACACAAGCGATTCTAACAACCCGTTAAAATAGCCTGTAATCGAATCTCTTTCACAATCTACCACAAGCAACCTGCGTATGACGATTGGGTTTGCTACAATGAATCTACAACCCCAAACCTGGAATTGGAAACCCTAGCAATATGACTAGTATCGATAAACCTAGGTGATCAATCCAGATTAACCAATAATAAGCAATCAAGCAATAAGCTCAGGAGATCGAAACAATTAACAAAGGACGAACAAGAGTAGAATACTCACAACCAAATCAATCGAAGGCTTCAAAGAACCAAGTGCAACAACGGAGAGTTAGTTCTCCATAGGGTTTGTGAGATGAAGAAAAGGAAACTACGTCTCTGGAAAATAACCTCCTCATCTCTAAAATTTCCGTTCGGAAATAATATATATCCTACTTAAAGGGTTTAAAATCCCGTAAAAATATAATATTAAAACTAATAAGATCGGGAAAAATCGGATAAGAATCCGTCTCCAGGGACTGACGCGGGTGCGTCAGTAGCAGCGCGGGCGCGCCAGTGTTTCGTCTTGCTACTTCCATCTGGTGCATCGACGCGGGCACGTTCTCCTAGCAGCGTGGGCGCGCCAGTAGCAGCGCGGCCGCGCCAAGCTCACCAGCTTCCAGCTGCTTCCGAACTTCTTCACTTCAACTCTTCTGTAACTTGCATGATCCTATGATTTCTTCAACTTCTTCAACAGGTTCTGAATCACCAAGTTCATACAAATATCTCTCACAATGACATGTAAATGATGACAAAAACTACTAAATGCGCTATAGAATATATCGCATGTCAAATTCCCCCATACTTAAACCTTTACTCGTCCCGAGTAAGCATAGAAGCTAAGCCTACTCTCACCATAAATCTCAAAGGTTCACAGACAGTACAAGGAAAATGAACACTAAGTACTAGTAGTTTCCACCATCTCAACAATCAGCACAAAAGACAATCAAAATAGGAAATGAGACTTACAATTGTATCTCAACCATCTACACCTTATAGCTCCCAGTGGCCTACCCGAAAACCTCCTTATCACTCCACTTCTTATGTCGCCTTCACCAAGAGATCAATCCTAAACACTCAAAGTAAACGCTCATCTTGCCAAGGCGCCCTTTCGGGTTTTCACCAAGCCACTCATTTTTTTTTTTTTTTCAAATATGGTACTCACATAAACATTCTCACTTTCCTCAAGTCTCATATTGCCAAAGCCTAAGGCTCGCCAGACTACCTGCTTTTTGCCTGAGTCGCCCTTTCGGGTTTTCAACTCATCCCAGGATTTTGATTGCTTTTTTTTTTTTTTTTTTTTTTTTTTGAATAACAAGTGCAGAATCTGTACAAAAATAATGCGGAAATGAAATATGTACAAGATATGTAAATCCTTTCCCTCCCCCATACTTGAATGAAGCATTGTCCTCAATGTGAAAGAAGACAGAAATAAGTAGGGAGGAAGGGACCAGAAGGACTCACTAAGGGGGTGGATAGTGGCGAGAGTAATCCTCTCGCATGCGGCGCAGCTCTTCCCTCATCTCTCTGAACTCGCCAAAGCCTTCTAGGATGTCGGCCTGCTGGTGGAGAATCTGGTTCGTCACTGTCGTCAAACTCCCCACGTCTTGGCGCAGAAGGCCAATCTGATCAACCAGGTAGCCCCACTGGTGAGGCTGCTGATGGGCATCCTGAAAAGCTTGTGGGGGCCAAGGGGCCCACTGATGTGAATCCTGCTGGCTCTGATATGTCGGTTGAGAATCCCAACCGTGAGAGGGGGTCTGATAAGCAGGCATCTCCTGCTGTGGGTTTTGTGCGAAACCCTGTGTATCTGTCTGAACAAACGCCTGCGGAGCCACAGGCGCATCCTCATCCGTGGAAGCTCCAGCTGTGCCACTACTGCTACCCACCTCAAGGTGACGCCGTCTACCTAGAACTGACGTCGGAAAATAATCAGCCTCAATATACCAATCCGTCCAAGTCTCAGACCAAGGAAGGGGCTTAGGGAGCCTGAACTGATGCTCTTTCTTCTTGCCTGTACACCAAATGGCTCCCCCATCCGGTGCAGTATCAAGCATCAAACACCTTCGCAGATACTCCTCTGTATAGGTCCTCGCTATGACCTGCTCCTCCAGTGCCTGCAAACCATTTTGCCCAACGCCTGCAGCAATGGCTACCCGAGTAATAAGTCCGCGCTGGACCATTTCTGGTCCAACGGCACTGCGATCCTTTCTGACCTTGTCGAGCCCATCGAAGAAGAGCCGAACCCAGTCAGGCGTATAATCTGCAGTAGGCACAGCGCTGTAGGCAAACCTCAGGTGTGTCATGGAAAGCTTGGTATCTGTGATCAGCCCATAATATGTCCCAGAGACGATCTTGCACAACATACGGAAGACAGGATGAGTAATCCTGCTGTTGTACTCGTTACTGGTTAAGAATTCTTCTCCAGACACCGCTCTAAAGAATGCAACTAGGTCTGGGTCGGTCGCGGCTGTCACCCATCCATCAGTTGGGGCGTTAGTGACCCCCAAAGCGGCTCGCAACCTTGCTGCAGAAGCCCGGTAGGTAGTGCCATTGTATCTGAAAGCAACCCCTCTAATTCTGTTATCTCCAAGGTACAGCTGATATGTCGCGAGGAACTGCTTGCATAGTTCCGGGTATCCTACAGCTCTCAACTCCAAAAAGTCACTAATACCAGCGTGAGCTAGACACTTCTGCATACAATCTAGCATCTGAAGTCTCTGAAGGGTCTCTCTATGCAAATATTTGGTAGAACTGACACAGCTGACCTTATTATAAATAGCCCACTCCTCTTCAGACAATTCTAACCCATTATCAGATCTACTCGCCTCTTCCTCCGATGAACTCATACTCGATAGATAATACGACTAAATCGGAATCGAAATAAGGACAGCGGAAGGAACTCACAACGAACAGATGAGGTTCGGCGCAGGGGGCAGACGCGGGCACGTTGGCGAGCAGAGCGGGCGCGTCGGTTAGCAGCGCGGGCGCGTCGGGTAGCAGCGCGGCCGCGTCAGGTGTGTCAGCCTTTTGGTGGGTTTCTCTGACAGGCGCGGGCGCGTTGGGGGTGGCGCGGCCGCGTCGGCGATTTCTGCAGACCTCCAAACTCGTCGGACGCGGTTGTCGATGTCTCAGTGCCGAGAGCTGAAGGAAGGGAGGGGGACGGGGTGTGGGGACCCTGGTGGGGGTGTTTGAGTGGAGTGTGGAGGAGATTGGGTGTGAGAGGAGAGGGTGTGGGGAAGGTGAGAGAGTGTGGGGGATGTAGGGTTTTGGTGGTATTTGAGGGGATGGTGATGGGTAGTGATGATGGGGCTTGAAAATGGCGGGCTGGCCCGAAACGGGTTTTCCAGCCCGTGGCCTTTTTTTTTTTTTTTTTTTTTTTTTTTTTTGGACGATAATTAACACTGCGGAAGCAGTGGGTCCGAAATGCGGGTGCAATTCGTCGCTAGAAACTCCGTCTTTATTACCTACAAGTTACAATAAAATCGAGTTAAGGGAAAGAATGCAATACCTTGGGTTGCCTCCCAAGCAGCGCCTTTGTTTCATGTCGCTGGCTCGACTAAGCCTTTTCGATTATTCTAACTCTGCATTTGGCTCCTCCAAAGCTAACTCATCCATAGCCTCCTTTGGGAATCCTTCATAGTATGTCTTAAGCCTTTGACCATTTACCTTAAACTTCTTGTGACTATTCGGGTCATATAACTCTACAGCTCCATGTGGGAAAACTTCAGCAACAATGTATGGTCCCCCCCACTTTGACCTGAGCTTCCCAGCGAAGAGTTTCAGGCGAGACTGAAAGAGTAGGACTTTGTCACTAGCTTTAAAGTCCTTCCTATGGATGTGCTTGTCATGCCATGCCTTGGTCTTCGCCTTGTAGATTGCCGCATTATCATAGGCGTCCAACCGTAACTCCTCGAGCTCGCCTAACTGTAGCTTCCTGTGTTCTCCAACCCCGTCACTCTGCATATTGCATTGTTTCACTGCCCACCAAGCCTTGTGCTCCAGCTCAACAGGAAGATGACATGCTTTACCATAGACAAGTCTGAAAGGAGACATCCCAATTGGAGTTTTGTAAGCAGTGCGATAAGCCCACAACGCATCATCAAGTCTCAAACTCCAATCCTTCCTGTTAGGATTCACAGTCTTCTCGAGAATGGCTTTGATCTCTCTATTGGACACCTCTGCTTGGCCATTCGTCTGTGGATGGTATGCGGTGGAAACTCTATGTGTGACATGATATTTCTTCAGCACAGCAGTCACAGTTTTGTTGCAGAAATGGGTACCCCTGTCACTAATCAGCGCTCTAGGGATACCATGCCTGGCAAAAATATTGCTTTTCAAGAACCCTGCCACAACTTTAGAGTCATCAGTTCTGGTGGCCTTCGCTTCCACCCACTTGGAAACGTAGTCCACCGCAAGTAAAATATACAAGTTCCCACAAGAACTAGGAAAAGGTCCCATAAAGTCAATGCCCCAAACATCGAAGATTTCGCAAAAAATCATCGGTGATTGTTGCATTTCATTCCTTTGAGAGATATTCCCCATTCTTTGACACCTATCACATGCCTTGCAGAAAGAATAAGCATCTTTAAAAATATGTGGCCAATAAAATCCAGATTCAAGCACTTTTCTAGCAGTTTTATTGGCACCAAAGTGTCCCCCACATGCTTGAGAATGACAAAATTCAAGAACAGATCGTACCTCATTATCTGAAAGACAACGACGAATTACCTGATCAGCACAATGTTTCCAAAGGTATGGGTCATCCCAAACATAGTGGTTTGCTTCTCTTCGAATCTTCTCCGTCTGGGCCTTGGTATGATCCGGAGGAAACTTCCCACAAACTAAGTAGTTCACAATGTCCCGGTACCAAGGGCTTACAGAGTGAAGTCCTAGAACGGACTGAGATGGGCTGAGAAGCAATAGCGTGGGCGCGTCAGGGAACGACGCGGGCGCGTCAGAAGTCAGCGCGGGCGCGTCAGACTTTGGCGCGGGCGCGTCAGCTGTTGACGTGGGCACGCCAGACTCCGACGTGCTTTCGTGCTCGATTCTGCATAATGTGTCATCCGGAAACGTGCCTAAGATGGGTTTCTGTGACTCCGGCTTGTCCTCCTCATTCACCAATCTGCTTAAGTGGTCAGCCACCAGATTCTCCGCTCCTTTCTTATCCTTAATCTCCACATCAAATTCGCTGAGCAACAGAACCCATCAAATTAATCTTGGCTTTGTCTCCTTCTTTGTCATCAAGTAGCGGAGAGCTGCGTGATCTATGTAGATAATCACTTTGACCCCAAGCAGATACTGTCGAAACTTCTCTAGTGCAAACACCACAGCTAGCATTTCTTTCTCAGTGGTGGAGCAGTTGCGCTGCGCTCCATTCAGAGTCATGGAAGCATAATGGATCACATGAGAGGCTCTTCCCCCTTTTTGGCCTAGCACTGCTCCCACTGCATAGTCGCTCGCATCACACATGATCTCAAATGGGCGAGACCAGTCTGGTGCCTGAATGATTGGTGCACTAGTGAGGCGTCCTTTCAGCTGGTCGAACGCCTCTTTGCACTCTTGTGTGAGTACAAAGGTCACATCTTTCTTCAGAAGCTCGCACAAGGGTGAGGATATCTTTGAAAAGTCTTTGATAAACCTGCGATAAAAACCTGCATGGCCTAGGAAAGAACGAACTTCGCGCACATTAGTAGGATAAGGCAAAGATTGAATTACATCAATCTTCGCCTTATCGACCTCAATACCCTTTGCAGAGACTATGTGACCTAAAACAATTCCCTGTTCTACCATAAAATGACACTTTTCAGAGTTCAAAACCAGATTAGTTTCAACACATCTTTTTAACACTAGTGCCAAATGGCTCAAACAAGTATCAAAGCTATCCCCATGTACTGTGAAATCATCCATGAATACTTCAATGAAATTCTCAATGTACTCAGAGAAGATACTAACCATACATCGTTGAAATGTCCCGGGTGCGTTACATAGTCCAAATGGCATTCTGCGATATGCAAAAGTACCGAAAGGACATGTAAATGTAGTCTTCTCCTGGTCCTCTGGCGCTATGGCCACCTGAAAATATCCAGAATATCCATCCAAAAAACAATAATAGGGGCGCCCAGCAAGGCGTTCTAGCATCTGATCAATAAAGGGGAGGGGGAAGTGATCCTTCCTGGTTACTGTATTCAGCTTGCGATAGTCTATGCATACCCTCCAACCTGTTTGTGTCCGGGTAGGGACCAACTCACCTTGTTGATTCTCCACGACTGTAATCCCTCCTTTCTTAGGGACAACTTGTGTAGGACTTACCCATTGACTGTCAGAAATTGGGAAAATCATGTTTGCTGATAGCAATTTCAGCACTTCCTTCTTCACCACATCCATCATGGGAGGATTGAGCCTTCTCTGTGGTTGGCGTGATGGCTTAGCTCCATCCTCCAACAGGATCCTGTGCATGCATGTAGATGGACTAATTCCCTTGATGTGAGCGATGGTCCACCCCAGCGCAGTTTTGTATTCCTTTAGAACCTCCACTAACTTTTCTTCCTGTTCTGCTGAAAGCTTACTCGACACAATAACTGGTAAAGTGTCATCAACTCCTAGGAAAGCATACTTGAGATGACTAGGGAGTTGTTTGAGTTCAATTTCAGGTGCCTGCACAACAGATGGAACAAGCACTTCGCTTGGAGTCAGTAGATTGGGGCCAATGCCCAAAAGAGTAGGGGACTTACCTTCTACATCCATCTGGGCTACTAATTCCTGCATGTTAGGTGTACTTGAAAAATCTGTATAGGACTCGTCAATAGCATTCTCAATAATTGACTGCAACTCATCTTCCCTAGAAATATCAAATAGATCTTGAGCTAATGGTTCAATCACATCAATAGAGCACAGAGAATGGTCATCAACAGGATGTTTTATAGCCTTGTATAAATCGAATTCAACCTTTTCTCCATCAAATTCCATTGTTAGTGTCTCAGAAACACAATCAATTTTTGTCCTAGCTGTTTTAATAAAAGGTCTACCTAACAGAATAGGCGCATCATGCTTATCATGTTCCATATCCAGGACAAAGAAATCTGCAGGAAAAATCAGTTTATCGACCATGACCAAAACGTCTTCTACTACTCCTTTAGGGTATTTATTAGACCTGTCAGCTAGTTGCACAATAACTCCAGTTTCATGCAAAGGTCCTAAATCTAGCGATTTGTAAAGTGAATAAGGAAGCACATTTATGGAAGCACCCAAATCAAGCATAGCTCTATCAAATTTTACATCTCCAATGACACAAGGGATAGTAACCATACCTGGATCAGGGCACTTTTTCGGCATTCTCCTCTGAAACATAGCGGAGACTTGCTCACTTACTTTCACTTTCTTTTTTCCTTTCAGCTTCTGATTTCTCTTCACCGTGCAAAGCTCTTTCAAGAACTTGGCGTACTTGGGCACAGTTTTTATCATTTTCAGCAGAGGAATGTTCACCTGACACTTGCTAAATGTCTCGAAGAGCTCTGAATCATCGATTATCCTCCTCTCTTTGAGTGCCTCAGGGAACGGAGGTTTTGGTTTCTCCGACCCGAGAGGGGGAAAATCCGGTCGGACGTATGTATCGACATAGGGCTCAGATTCAGGCGAGATCGGACTCGACGTGGGCGCGTCAGACTCCGGCGCGGGCGCGTTAGACTCCGGCGCGGGCGCGTCATCTGTCGACGTGGGCGCGCCAGACCCCGGCGTGCTTTTCTCCTCATCTTCCTGACTTTTCAGCTCTTTTCCATTCTGAAGAGTTATAGCACTGACGTTTTCCTTTGGATTGACCACCGTTTGAGATGGTAGACCCCCTGACGTCTTTGCCTCTATTCTCGTGATTGCTTCAGCCATTTGCCCCATTTGTTTCTGTATATCTTTTATGCTCGATTCAGTTGTCTGAACATGCGCAGTAAAGTGCTGTGTCAGGGTATTGAGCATGGACTCAGTAGAGGGAGCGTGACCCTGCTGCCTCTGATTGTAGGGAGGTGGCTGTTGCTGTTGTGATTGGTTTGGTGGATCCCTCCATCTGAAATTTGGGTGATCCCGCCACCCTGGGTTGTAGGTGTTTGAGTAGGGGTCATGTCTGGGTCTCTGAGGTCCATTTCCACCTATAGCACTTACTTCAGCGGTGTCTTCCTGGAGTGTAGGACACGCATCAGTTGGGTGGAAGTTATCATTGCAGATTCCACAAGCCTTGATTTGTTGAGGAGTCCCTTACAGAGTGAGCCTCCTAACCATATCCTTCAATTCAGCAATATCCTTGGCTTGGTTAGAGTCTACCGAGTTGACCCCTTTCTTTCTGGTGGATTTCCCGAAATTTCTAGTCCCCTCAGCCATTTCCTGAATCTTCTCCATGGCTCCCTCTGGCGTGGCATTCAGAATATTTCCTCCGCAGGTGGCATCAATCATCTTTCTATCAGATTCCAGCAGTCCCCCATAGATGTATAGGACTAGGTCCTTCGTGCTGTAGCCATGGAAAGGGCAATTAGCGCAAAGCTTCTTGAACCTTTCATTGTAATCATAGAGGGTTTCATCATCTTCCTGTTCTATATTGCTGATTGCCTTCTTCAAGGTGTTCTCCTTCTTAGCAGGGAAGAATTTCTCCAGGAAGGCCTTGTGGAGCTTAGGCCAAGTATCGATGCTCCCTGTAGGAAGACTGTAGTACCAGTCATCCGCAGCATCGACCAGCGTGAACCCAAAAGCTCTCATCTTTATCTGTGCTTCGGATATATTGGCTGGTTTCATGCTCATGCACACATTATGAAACTTCCCCATGTGCTTGATGGGGTCTTCTCCAGCCAATCCATGGTATTTGGGCAGTTGATGAATCAGCCCAGACTTTAGCTCAAAATGGTTGTCATCCCCTAGAGCAGGGATTGTCACAGCAGGTGCCTGCTGTGTGATGTTTGATGCTGTCAGCTGTCGCAGCGTCTGATTTACATTTCCAGCCATTGGATCGGGTTGTTGGGAATGTTGGTGTTGTTCTCTAAGACGGCGGTGGTATGTCCTGTCAATCTCTCAATCAAAATCAACAAGATGGGGATCAGTAGCACGAGTGCGAACCATGCAAGAGGTTCGCACCCAAACAGGTAATAAGACAAACAAGAACAAAGATAATCCGTTTCCCCGGCAACGGCGCCAAATTTGACAGGCCTAAAGTCGTTATGCCAAATCAAAGTAAATTCCTAAGATGCAAACTATAACAAGTATAGTAGGTAAGTCAGGGTCGAACCCACAGGGAGACAGAATCAATTGTAAGAGCAAGTATTATTACCCAAAAGTAACCAATTCAAGGGGGAGTTTTGTGTGTAGGCGATAATGACAGAACAAGTTGCAATAAGAGGTTGCGAATATATGATGGAAAAGTATCACACCAGGTAATTATCCGCACAACAATTGAGATGGTTCATCATCGCATTCTATGAGTCTCAAGTTCTAATGTCCAGTAATTGTTCTCAATTCAGATCGTGTAATAGCTTTTAGTCCTACCAGTCCTAAAAGCACTTATCACCAAATTACAAGGGAAAACCTTCACCGAATAATAAAGCGATAGCATTCAAACATGAATTATAATGAGACACAAGCGATTCTAACAACCCGTTAAAATAGTCTGTAATCGAATCTCCTTCACAATCTACCACAAGCAACCTGCGTATGACGATTGGGTTTGCTACAATGAATCTACAACCCCAAACCTGGAATTGGAAACCCTAGCAATATGACTAGTATCGATAAACCTAGGTGATCAATCCAGATTAACCAATAATAAGCAATCAAGCAATAAGCTCAGGAGATCGAAACAATTAACAAAGGACGAACAAGAGTAGAATACTCACAACCAAATCAATCGAAGGCTTCAAAGAACCAAGTGCAACAACGGAGAGTTAGTTCTCCATAGGGTTTGTGAGATGAAGAAAAGGAAACTACGTCTCTGGAAAATAACCTCCTCATCTCTAAAATTTCCGTTCGGAAATAATATATATCCTACTTAAAGGGTTTAAAATCCCGTAAAAATATAATATTAAAACTAATAAGATCGGGAAAAATCGGATAAGAATCCGTCTCCAGGGACTGACGCGGGCGCGTCAGTAGCAGCGCGGGCGCGCCAGTGTTTCGTCTTGCTACTTCCATCTGGTGCATCGACGCGGGCACGTTCTCCTAGCAGCGTGGGCGCGCCAGTAGCAGCGTGGGTGCGCCAGTAGCAGCGCGGCCGCGCCAAGCTCACCAGCTTCCAGCTGCTTCCGAACTTCTTCACTTCAACTCTTCTGTAACTTGCATGATCCTATGATTTCTTCAACTTCTTCAACAGGTTCTGAATCACCAAGTTCATACAAATATCTCTCACAATGACATGTAAATGATGACAAAAACTACTAAATGCGCTATAGAATATATCGCATGTCACATCTAAAAACCATTGGACGGCCCTGCTTGTAGTTCTGGCAATTTGCACAACAAATAAGGCGGTGTTGAAGGTGTTGAAGATGGGTCTCGATCTGCGCGGTGTTGTTGAAGATGGATCTCGATCTTGTAGATCTGACGGTTATCACACCGAATAAGGCGTTGCTGGAGGCGTCGGCGTGAAGGAAGGTTCTGTTGGCGTCGGGTAGGAAGGAAGGAGGAGGAGCCGAGGAGGAGAGATTGTGGAGATATGTTGTTGGCGCCGGCACGGATGGAAGGATGAGGAGGAGAGCCGAGGAGATTGTAGAGGTTGAGGTAGGTGCAGGTGGCGTCGGTGCGGATGGAAGGAGGAGCCGAGGAGAAGGCGGTGGAAGGTGCTCTGGGCGTCGACGCGGACGGAGGAAGGAGGATTGATGTGGAGGCGGTCAGTTGTTCTGATCTAAAAAAAACAAGGAGGAGAAGATACTTTATACACCAAATTGATTTTAGGTTTCTCAAATTTTATTTTGTTTTACTAAAATTAACTTTTAACAGCGCGTTTATTCAAAAACCGCTATGCTTCTTTTATTAACATCGCTTCTATTTAAAAACCGCTATGCTTCTTTTTATTGAGATAGCTCTTTTGGTGAAAAGCGTTGTTAAAGAAATGTTCATAGTGCTTATTTTATAAAGCGCTGTGCGAAAATTAAATTAACAGCGTTTTTAAAAAAAATGCTTTTAAAGTCCTATAACATTTAAACATTTCATCAAACAGTTTAAAAGAATAGATGAAAACCTACATCTTTTGTAAGCAGATACCCTTACTAATAAATCGAATCCAATAAAGAGACAACATTCAGAACTAAAAACAATATTAACATCTAAAAATAAAAATATGAATGAATCTAATTAAGTTTCTAATTTATAGAGGGTCTGAAAACATAGTGAGAGAGGAAAGGATTTAAAGTTTGACTAGTAAAGTTCCCGCGCCATGGCGCGTATTTATTTTTAAAAAATAAAAATAAAATTTTGTAAGTATAGAAAATTACTACAATATTACAAAATTAAACAAACTATTACCAAACGTTAATATAAAATAGAAAAAAAAATTGATAAAGTAAGTAAAAATAATAATAATATATCTGAAAAATGTGTAAAAATTACATGAGTTTAAGATTTAAGTAGAATAGATTAATTGGGTGAAAATCGATCTCAAAATAAAAGTGGTTATAACACCTAATAAAAAATTCTTATGGTTTATTAGTTAGATATAGCTAGATTAATTGAAGAACTTGTACAAATGTCATTAGTTGGATTTTTTCCTAGGTTAAGTTGATTGGAAGGAAATCATAAAATTCAAGTGATTATCACATCTAAGCAAAAATATTTCTCATTATATATATAGACTGGGAGGAAATCATTAAAAAAATGTTTAAATTTTTTATCATTTAAGGTTTTATGTAGTTTATATTAAGTTGGTTGGGTGAAAATCCAAAATTTAAGTTTATTATAAGAACAAAAATAGTTTTCATTATATTGAGATAGCGCTTTTGGTGAAAAGCGTTGTTAAAGAAATGTTCATAGTGCTTATTTTGTAAAGCGATGTGCGGAAATTAAATTAACAGCGTAAATCATAAAAATGCTTTTAAATTTGTGCTATTAATTTACAAACAGTTTAAAAGTCCTATAACATTTAAACATTTCATCAAACAGTTTAAAAGAATAGATGAAAACCTACCTCTTTTGTAAGCAGATACCCTTACTAATAAATCGAATCCAATAAAGAGGCAGCATTCAGAACTAAAAACAATATTAACATCTAAAAATAAAAATATGAATGAATCTAATTAAGTTTCTAATTTATAGAGAGTTTGAAATCATAGTGAGAGAGGAAAGGATTTAAAGTTTGATTTTGACATACTGAACAATAAGACACTAAGGTCATTTCTGATGTTGAAATCATGCTCAGCCACTATCCGCTTCTTTTGGATTTTTTTCAGAAGCGTTCAAGGTTCTCTTTTTCTTGTGTATATATTTTCAGGAGTAATGTAGTTAATTGAGAATATTGTATATATACTCGCTACACATAATACAATCCATATCTAGTGAGTTTTACAATAGTTAAATATATATTATTATTTAATTTGAATATTCAGTTAAAAATAAATGGAAAAGACTAAAAAAATGAAAATGAAATAAAATGTTATTTATGTCCAACCTACTCCGTAGAAAATAAAAATGAAAAAATATCTTTAGTAAGTTATTTTCTATGAAATTAATTTATTAAGAAGCCTAACATACATTAGTACAAAAAAAAACACATTAAGAGCGGTTTTTTATGGGAAAGCATGGCGGTTTTTTCAAAGCGTTGTTAACGGAAGCGTTGACAACACTATTGAAAGCGGTATTTAAAAAGCGTTGTCAGGAAATACAAGTATAGCGCTTTTTTGAAATAACCGCCGTGTAACTTCGATTTTGTAAAAAAAAAAATCAATAGTGTTGGCGGTTGAATACGGTATCCACCACCTCTACCGACAACAATCGTATCTGTCTGGCCTCGCAATATAAGCCGGTTGCACTTGACGTCTTGCCTTAAGGTCGGCTAGCCCAGTAGATAGTTCGACCAGGGTCCCAGACCGCACCGCTCTGATACCATGATGAATTCCGACGGGCCATATAACGTGAGGGGTCCACACGTCTGAGCGCATCATGCGCACCCAAGCCGAGCACACAAGACCAACGAGTTCTATTCTAAAACCAATTGACAATAAAAGAAGTGACCTACTGACTCATATGCAAGACTCGAAATTCCGTGTTTTTCGATGTTGGAAAATTATCCGCACATCACAGCAGATGAGACCGTATATTACTATATTTTGCGAAAAAATAACATGGCATATTTAAACCCTAAGGTGGGGATCCTTTCATCTGCAATTTGACGCCGTCCATCACGGGAATGAGACCCCCAATTAATTAATAAAGCGATTTTCTCCCATCGGATTGGACGGGCTAGATTGCGCCGAAAAGGAAAGGTCCAAACAATCCAAGCCGTCCAAAAGGGTGAAGGCTCAGAGTAACCGACCCCATTCGATAATTAATTTGAAATAATACAATCATTTGTTGTGTGGTGTCTGTCCGCTGGCGTATCCATGTTTGGGTCACCTTTGAACGCGGCTTCAGATTGTTCCCACACGTATTCCTCTTCCCTTTATAGGCTAGTAGTACTATTAGTATTAGCTTTGTATAGTTGTCAAATCATTTAGCATATGTCACATATTTGTAACTTGGATATCTTTTATAATAAAATATTTATGGTATTATCCACCATGTATGTGGACTTTACCAAGTTGAAGTGGGAATGAATGAAATCAGATACTCCCTTTGTTTTTAAACAAGACTTTTTTTTCTTTTTTTTTTTTATATACAGGCGAGGATTTGGGGGTGTCAACCACGGTTGTACCACCACCCAAGAGCGTCCCTACGGACGAGAGTCTGAAACTCTAAGTCAGAATTCCAAGACGACGAGCCGGACTCCAAAGCCATATGAGTAAGTCGGTCAGCCGCTTGGTTCGCCTCCCTGAAAACGTGGGACACAGAAAACGTCTCGAACAAGCGAAGCAGTCGAAGAGCATCCGACATAAGGATTTCGATCTCCCAGGGAGTCGACCATGCACCATTGATCGCATTGACAATCGCAAGGCAGTTTTCCTCCACCGCAACCCTTCGGATCCCCAGCCTTTGAGCTTCTAGCAACCCAATCTGCAGACCAACAACTTCAGCTTGGATCGCAGACACCGTCCCACATCTTCTAGCATCGCACGCAACCACTCTACCATTATCATCTCTGATAACAAAACCTGCAGAAGCTGAACCAAATAGAGATTTAGCGTCATCAAAATTAAGTTTGAAGACGCCATTATCAGGTTTACGCCATCTATCAATTCGTCTATTGTTTGCAAGTTCTGGTTATCGAATATAATCTTGTTTCTTTTCGTCCAAATGCACCATTAGGAGAAAGCCAAAGTAGCCTTTTGCTCGTGGTTCAGCTGTCGAAATATTTCGTTGGTTATAATCTTTATACTTTGAGTACTTTTATCAGCATTTGTTATTTTTCGTTCAATATCTCTATCCAGAGATTCAATGGTTCTTAAAGTTGTTGGGCACTCTGTGAGGAGATGGATAACGTCTTCCTGCCTAGAGTTGCAGAAAACGCAATCCATGGGTGTATATATCCCTTTGTTTCGGAGTCTACAAGACTTTTATTATTGCCTTTTAAAAAAAATATCTATCTTATTTAACAAATATGTATAAATAATAAAATACACATGTACGAACGAACAGAGTATATATGACTTAGTAGTTGGCTAATGTTAAAAAGATCCCCTACGAAATTAGCTTCCAAATTTCAACCATCCTTGTTCATTTGTTCACCGTTCACTATTCATATTCATTTTATCCTTATTAAACGCTCCTTTCGAAACGAAATAAGTAACTTTTTCAACAAAACTATACTCCCTCCGTTAATTAAAACTTGATGTTTTACTATTCATGTACGCTTTTTGATGTGTTAAAAACTATATGAAATATTAACTTTTTTAATAATTTCATATTTATTAATATTAAGTATGAATTTATAAAAACAAATATAAAAAAAAGTTAATATTTTCTATTATTTTTATCATTCCAAAAAAGCGTGCATGAATAGTAAACGACAAGTTTTAATTAACAGAGAGTATAAAATATTAATTTTAATTATTTTTTAAAATAATATCATAAATAAATATAATATTATTTTAAAAAAATTAATTACAAATATACTATTTTATATAATTTTTACCTTTCTAAGAAAATGTGCACGACTTTAAAAAGTCAGTTTATATATTTATAAAAAGAGGAAATAGTATGATGAAAAGTTTTAACATACATTTTTTTATTAATACCGGTTTATATTATCGTTGCTTGTTAGGTTGGGTTTGGATTCCAATGCATTATGTTTATAATGCAATTATAATTATAAATACTTAAATAGTGTTTGGTTACTTATTTTACAACGTGTTTAAAATAACGTAAAGTTTAAATAAAATATCTTATAAACTATGTTAATTAATTATATTAAGTTTACAATGTAATTATAAACTTTACAGAATAATGAAAGTTTAATTGGTACAATCTATAAATATTTTATTTTAAATTTACGTAATTTTAAACACATTATAAAATAGGTAGTCAAACACTATTCAAGTATTTATAATTATAATACCTAACGCATTGAAATCCAAACACACCCTTAAGGGTAAAAGTAGTTAAAATAGATGCGGATGCCAACCGTACGTCGATCAACTACAAAATTAAACACAATTTTCAAAATAAATAATACTCTTGTACAATATACCCGAAATAAATATGAAGTAATCACTTTTTTTTTTTTATTGGTGTAAACCTTTAAATATACCTTATAAACGTTGTATCTATATCTATCTATATAAAACTTAAAAGTCGTGTTCATGTGTAATTTATCTATATAAAACTTAAAAGTTGTGTTCATGGGTAATTTGTTTTAAAAGTTGTGTTCATGGGTAATTTATTGTCATTATTAACTCCACAAAAAATTTGCTATTTTTTTTTATACTCAATTTGCATCAATATAATTTCTTTAGCCCAATGGTGGTAGTTGTTGTTGAGAATCCCTTCATCCAAGGTTCAAGCCTCAACAACTACATCTTTTATTTTATTTTACTACTTTGTCATTATTCTACTTAATGACAATCTAATCTAAATAATTTATATATAATAATAACAATAATAATCTTTTGCCATGGTCATTTATATATAATAACAATAACCTCTTCATAACCTTAGTAATTACATCTTTTATTTTATTTTTCATGTTCATTTTATTGACTTAATGATAATCTAATATATATATATCTAATATATAATATGGTTCAAGAGTCATTTTGTAAACTATATATCGTGTTTGTAAATATTCTTTGAACAATTATGATCCTAATGATACATATCTTATTATACATATCTTATTATTCTATAATTATTATATTTATTATAAAGGTATATATATACATGAATTAGTTATTATTTATATATATATATATATACTAATTTGTTTAGGAATTAAAAATACTAATAATGCACTATTTTGTATAGGAATTAAAAATAATATGTTTTACAGTATATTTTATGATTAAATCTCAATAAACTATAGATATATACATTGTCTTCCAATTAGAAAGGGGAAAACGTTGTATATATTATATATATACAGATCGAAGTTTCCCCCCAAAAAATTAAATATATGAATGATTCGTTTTTTCTTGGCACCGGCTAATTCAACGTGTAGGAATTAATGATGCCTTCAATATTGACGTCACCATTGACTAGGAATAGGTGAAGAATTATAACGGTTGATTTCATCAATTAATTAGGAATATGTAAAGGATTATAACAGTTGAAATTCATCATCACTACATCCGTTTCCACTCTTATAAAGAATCGTAAATGTTAATGTAATCACTAATCAATATAAATCCTTTACATTACCCAAAACAACGTATTATTCCTCCATTTCCCACTTACCTTCGGTTGCACACATCATGAGCAATCCGTAGTCTTCAAAAAAATGAAAAATTATCATTGTTCATCAATGATCTTATGGAAGACATGTTGAAGAAATGTAAGTTTGCATTTGCTACAAATGGAATGTGAAAATGTTTTTGGAAAATCTATAAGCATAGGTTTCATGCATTGTCTCCGACTCCAAGGTACATATATCTATTCTTATTACGATAAAGGCACGCTATATCAATGATTATGGAAATATTGTTGAATATATGTGTGATCTTACAACTAACAATTTGTATTTTGACCCGAAAAACCAATACTAATCTATATATTCCTAACACGCTTGATTAAGGAAGCGTTATTCATTGCACGACGTAAATTAGTGTTGCTCACTCTTTCACCAAATTGGAGGAAGGATCGGTCTATTCCATGAAGAAAATCATTGCTGTCCCAACTCTCAACTGACTTTCTTCGATTCCATATCAAGTCGATGAGCCTTCTCCCTCATATTTGTTTAATTGCCTCTAAATAATCAACAATATTTCCTAATATAATTAACTTTATGAAACAATTGTTCCCCTTTATTTGTCTTCGGTGTTGAAATATATTAGCCATTGGTTTGGTACTTACTGGATACATGTGTTGATTTAGTTCTCAACATAATAATGAGATCTACAAATTTTCCACTGATTTTGCCCAAAAATAACCCAAACTGCTACCCAGTATGCACACTTAGATCAACTCCCGACTCAAAATAAATACCCTAGACCAGATAGATAGATTGAAGGCGTTATAGTGGTATTCGTCCGTTATTTCAAACACACCAACAAATCACAATGAACCCGACCATGGTCTTAGACTATTATTCGGTATGAACATGTTTGTGGATCAATAAACATTTTTTTGCATGTGTACATATGTTTTATTTTATTGGTACTTATTAATACATGCCTAATTAACAAACGTTTAACTCTTTTATCATCTAACTCCACATTTCCAACCCTCTGCATTTAAACAATTAAGTTTATCTAGCACATTGTAACGGAAACCAAAACAAAATACAAATATATGATTTTTATATATGTTCCATTTTGCAAAATTAAAAATAAGTAAAATTAATAGTAGATGAGACGATCTGAGTCAAAACTAATTAATATATTCTAATATAATTAACACACATTTTTAACTCTTTATCTTCTACTATATAATTTAACAATTATATATTATTCCATAACACTTCTTTTATTATTTTTTGGTCAATAAATTTATATCTATTTATATTCTGTATGTTCTATATCTATATCAAATCATCTATATAAAGTCGAGGTTTATATATTTATATTTATTTTTATAATTTCTTTATGCAAAATATTTAATTACTTTTTATAATTCAAAGTCAATAAATTTAATTAATAACAATAGGCGTTACTTCATTGTCCTATGACTCATATTACTAATTAATTACTATTCGATACATATTTCATTGATTGTTAGCTTCAAGTAAATGAATTGTAATAATAATGATAAAATCAATTTCAAATATTTTCATAGACATCCAGTTCAAGTAAATAGATAGGACTTGAGAAGGGGAAAGAAGATCACTGATTCCAGCTTAAATTAGTCTTGAATCTTCTCGCCCCGGCCCATTCACCTTTTTAAATTATGTTGTTTGCATGTTGACTATTACTAATCCATCTTTACAGATTTCACTGAAATAATGACCCGTGCGTAGTACGGGGCTGCCACCATAGTAAAAAAAAAATAACCCATTACAAGTCTACAATAAAACAAACTACTCCATAATTTGTTCGAATAAATGCATACGAGAGAGTTGAGAAGTTGGGTGGGTCATGAATCATGGGTGATTATTAATATTAATGTCATGTGAATTCCAAACTAAGCAAACTTTTTTCTTTGAAAATTTAAATTTAAGCAATTAAACTCGGGCTTTTGTGGGCCGGGTCAAACCTTTTCAATTTGTGGGGTCGGTGTTTTAAATTTTGATAGCACTGGCCTGTGGGCCATGCCTTAGATTTGCCCTTTCCTGATGTGGATATGTGATCGTTGAAGTAGCCACAAATAAATTGACCAAAAATTATTATTACTCCACATGGAGTAAGTGTAAGTCGTTTACTATTTACATAAAATAATAAATATATAAAATATTTTTTTTAATAATCTTAATAAGAGATTATTAAAAAATAATTAAAATTTTAATATTTTATATAATTTTTATCATCTTAAGAAAACGTGCATTAATATTAAACGATTTAAAAGTAAAGAAAGAGAGTATCGACGATGACTTTTTTTTTACCCAAAAAATTTGAATAATCCTCTGTTTTTTTTTTGTGCCGGAAAATTGTATATTCTCATAAAATCTTCATGTGCAAAAAATTATATTACCTCCGATCCAAAAAGGATGTCGTTTGACTTTTTAACACGTATTTTAAGGAGTTAAAAACTATATAATATATTAACTTTTTTTTTTATAATATAATACTCATTACCAACAAATATTAAGTTGTAAAAAAATAATTTAAAAAGTGTTAATATTTTATATAGTTTTTAGCTCCTTAAAATACGTGTTAAAAAGTCAAACGACATCCTTTTTGGATCGGAGGGAGTACTAAGTTAGGTTAGATTAAATTAAATAAAAGTAATAATTTTATCTTATCTTATAAAATTGAATAGAAGCAATAGCATACCTAGAATATATATACTCATTCGTTATTCTTTAATTAAAATTTGACATTTTACTATTCATATCCGCCTTTTGAGGTGTTAAAAATAATAACGGAAATTTCGCATGGTACCCTCGTGGTATTTGATTTTTCGCATGGTGTACAAAAAAGATTGGCGTATTTTGCCAGATACCCCCGAGTTTATGTGAAATTTTGCGTCGTGCCCTTACTCGATTAACACTAACGACAGACGTTAGTTTTCCTTTAAAAAAAAGAAAAAAGAAAGAAAGAAGAAACTAGGAAGGAAGGAAAGATCGATTGACAGAGGAAGAGTGAGGGGTCGCCGGAAGAACGAGGAAGATGAGCACACCAGCTAGCGACATAGATAGAGGAGCTCGGAATCCTCCTGAGGGTGATGCTATTGCTAGGTATATATTTGACATTTCAAACCCCTTTCTCGGCTTTGAAATTTCGTGTGGAATTGGTTTCGAAATTCTCCTATCATGAAAGGATTTGTGATTGATAATCTATTTGGTTTGGTGGCAGCGAGGCTCGGATCTGGGTTGAGGTGGCCGCAGGGTTTGGATCTAGGGAGATTTGTGGTGGCCGGCGGATCTACGAGCGAGGGAGGACAGGAGAGCGAGAGGGACCGCGATAGCAAGCTGGAAGAAGAGACGGGGTGCCGACGGCGGTCATGAAGTCCGGATCTGGGACGCACGAGGGAGATGTGGTGGTCGGCGGTGGATGCGGATATGAGTTCTGCGAGCGAGGGAGTGTTGCTGCGCGAGGGAGCAAGATAGAGAGACAGAGGATGAGGATGACCGACGATAGGAGAGGACGGGGCTGCGGTGACCGGCGTTGTGGTGACCGACAACGGTGAGAAGGTGGTGGCGGCGGCGAGATCTGGATAGAGGAGGAGGAAGACGGCGGGGGCGGCGGAAATTTTGGAGAAAAAGAATTAGATTTGATTTAGAGTTCCGTGAGAAAGAAAAGGTTGTGATACCATATAGAATGATGGAATTGATGTAAAGTCCTCCTTGAGGATTTCATTCATTAATCAATCATATATAAATGTTACAATAGATTGGGCCTTTTGACCCACTATACAATATGAAGACTATGTAATCTATCGAATACCACTCACATGCTAAACAGTAAAAAGAAAAAGAAAAAGCCTTTACCTAGATTCTTCAATAATCCTCCCAATCCTGCACGATTGTTTGTCACAAAGTGTGTAAACCATTCGTCTATATCCGCTGGTAGTCTTCTGATCCTTTCAGATACTTCCCAATAGAAGTGTCTGAAATCCCCCATCCTCCATCTCTTACAGATTTCTACTTGGAGTTCAACAGGTAGCTGAAGAACTTTTATTATCATTTCCATAGTTAGGAATCTTATAACCGTTTTGTGTCTTGTTTCTAAGAGTTCACGACGGTATCTATTGGTAGTAAAGTTTCCAAAATCAACAGAAATATAAAAACTAGGAGGGGAAACTCATCTCTGGTATTCTCTTATTTCGCCTAGGAGATCAATACCCCAATGGTTGGTTACACATCGGGGATTTTCCCAGCGAGTTTGACGCCTTTGATCCATAAGCTAATTCTCTAGTTAAGCTGTCTACTAGAGAATTCTTTGATCCCTGCACATGTTCGACGGTAAATGTGAATTGATTAAGGGCTAATTGCCAACGTAGGAGTCTCCCATGCGCTTTCATATTATCAAGATTATTATTTATGAAACCCAATATTCCTTTATAATCTGTTCTGACTGTAAAAGGTTTAGGAGCTAAAAAGATTATATTCAGATTTGTTGAAGCTGCCACTGTTATACCTGTAAAGCTTATTATCTTTCTTTAGTTTCAAAACAGCTCCCAAATGATAATCACTAGCATCTGTTTCGAGAACAAACTCATCCTCTTCATTAGGTAAAATCAATATTGGAAGTTTTTCACATCTTCTTTTCAGCTCTTGGACTATTTTAGTATATATCTAAGTGAGTCTAATTCGGCAATTCCAGACTTGATCTTTCTTTAATTTAACCTGTAGAGGTTTTCTTAACTTGGCTAGATCCGTAAGACAACATAGAAATCTTTCTAGTTGTTTCCTATCCTTGATTTCATCAGGAAATTTTTCTACCTTTTCCAGGATATGTTCTTGCAAAACAATTTGACCTGCTTTAATATTTAATCCTAGGAATTCAATATCAGGTTCAACATAGATGCATTTCTTTTGTCCTAGAATTATTCCATGGTCAATGCATTCTTGGGTTATAGCTTTCAAGTCATGTTTGTGTTGCTCTATGGTTTTAGAGAAGATTAGGATATCATCAATGTAAACAAGACAACAATGTTTCAATTCTTTGAAAACATTATCCATTCTTCTCTGAAATATCTGTGGTGCATTTTTCAAACCAAAGGGCATGACTACCCATTCATAGTGTCCTTGTGGGGCACTAAAGACAGCAAGTGGAATACTTTCTTCATCCATCTTTACTTGTCAATAACCACTTTTGCAATCTATTTTAGAGAATCAAGTAGCTCCCTGTATCCTATTAAATAAAACCGTTTTATTAGGGATATAATATCCATAAAAAAAACAGTATTATCATTAAGCTTTTTATAATTGATAACCATTCTAGTTTTTCCTCTTTTTTCTTTAGCATGATTCCTGACCATAAAGGCAGGACTAGAATAAGGACTTTTACTTTCTCGAATTAATCATTTCTTATAATTTAAAAGCTCATCAATTTGTTCTTTGAATTATTGCTGATCCGTCTATTAATTCTATGGTTGCTAATGATTTATCTTTTTCCCAAAATTTTAAAGGATTTTCAGAATATAGTTCCTTACACAATTTTTCTTGTTGCTTAAGAATTTTTTCTTTTAATGTTACCTCATATATAGAGAGTGCAAATTCTCTTTATGTAGGAAGAATATATTCCTCACCACGCTTAGTGCGCGTAAACTCTATTGCTTGGTGTGTGTATGCTTGTTTGATCTTTTTCACCCAATCGTCTCCTCCATTGATGTTGAAGACCATCATATCTAGGTGTTGAGTAAGAGGAACATGGAGTCTTTGGAAGTTATTTACAATTAACATATCATGAGATGGCTGATTAGTAGCCCAAAGTGTATGAATTACACATTGGGCTCCTCCTATCATGATAGATACAACATAAGTCAATTCTGAATGAACCATGATACTATCATCAACTATTCTGACTTGATTTGGTCGCCGGGATTTCTGCCAAATAAACTCAGAAAATAATGCCTTCTTACCAAAGCATACTGAACATCCGTTGTCTACAAAGGCACATAACTCATATTTATTGAACCCTTCTAAGCAAATACTTATTGGGATATAAATGCTATTGGGGTTGGTAATTCTATAAATTTTCTCTAGTGACTGTGACTCTTTGTTGACATATTCAAGACTTTCTTCTACTCTCATATTATCTTCATAGAGATGCCTGAGGTCTATTACTTCCATCCTCATACCTATTTCATCTTCAAATAATGTATCTGTGAGAGATTCTTTGAGTTTGAGATCCTTAGCTCTTGAATCATTTTCATAGATAGGTTCACTATAGGTTTTAGTGGAATATCCTATTATCTTCCCTTTTGGCTCCGAACTATTTGATATTTCTTGATCTTCTCTAACCTTTAGGACTGTTGGAGGTATTGAACCCGATCCCCTAAGAGGACAAGAGCCTAGATCTACACTATGTCTGACTGGTTCTCTTATAATTTTATTTTCTAGTTTGTTGTTTAAAGTTGCTACCATGCTCACTATGTCTTCATCTACCACAAATGATTTATCTCTTCTACTCGTAGTAGTTCCCTGATTCCTCGGGGTAATACTGAGATTAGGATTGAACCTGAAACTAGTGTTTCTGGATAAACTTGGACATCTAGAAAGATTGACCGGTGGTTTAGCATTCGTATGGATTCTACCTTCCTCATCTATGGTTAAAACTTTGTCACTACTAGTGGCTGTAGAATTTTCAAATGCATTTACCCAAATGGTTTTGAGTCTTATTTGATCAGGTCTTAGCTTAACAGGCCCAACCTCTTTGCTTGGACATACAACCTCGTGTTTCTCAGCTTCTACTATATGGCATATTCGTGGAGGATTTGTTGTATTTTCAAGTTTATAAACTACCTTCCACTTTAATTGTAAAGGACAAGTTCCCTTATGCATACTAATACCTTCCGTTAACAATTTTATGGCTAAGAATTTAGATGCATAATGATCCTCTAGACTAACATAATAGTTAGGCCTACAGATCCAAGAAACCGCTCCTTGACTCAAATTACAGGTAGGAAGTGAAAAATGATGTGGCATGCACCAGGTTGTGACACGTGGATTCGAGCCTTCTCGTGAAGCCCTCTAGGATTGCTCTGCTTCTGGTTTTACTATTGTATAGATTTAGAGAATCTTTTAATACATTGTTTCTTTTTTTTTTAAATAAATAAAAAGGGTAAGCAGAATTAAAAATCAAGCATTTATGGATAGTTACTTTAAATAACACAAATTTTTTCTTATTGGGGGGTTTTGCAAAATAGCCACGAAAATAGGCTTATTTTGCGAAATATCCGCATTTTGGGACATTTTTGTAAAATGGCCGCAATATAAACCCATTTTCTTTGTTTCACGGATCTTTCTCTCTCCTCCGAGCTCTCCCTCTCCGCGTGCTCTCTCTTTCTCACTCCCGAACTGCTCAACGGCGATTGTGAGTGAGGCCGAGATCTATGGCTTCGGCGCGGGATCTGAAGCAATTCCGTCCATCTTCCTCCTTTCCTCCTTGTCGCTGTCGCAGCCGCGCCGCCTCCAAAGACGCCATCTGAAGCAATTCCGTTCTCCGTCTTTGGAGATCTGAATTTGCCATCTATGTCCAATTGATGGAGATCGAGAGCGCCGGAGCGAAGTCGAGCAACGGCCGAGCGAGGTCGAGCAAGCCGGAGGCCTGCGAACGCTGGATCTGGAGAGACGATGGTTGAAGAAGGACTTAGCGAGCGAGGGAGGGAGGCGGTGGTGAGCGAGCGTCGGAGCGAGCGTCACCGGAGCGAAGGAGGCCGGATTGAGCGAGGGCGGAGCGAATCGCCGGCGGTGGCGGCGAGCGCGACTCTACTGGTTCCTCTTCGCAGAAATCGGAGGAAGAAGAAAGAAATTTGATGAAATTACAAAAATCACCCTAGAAATATGAGAAATTAAAAAAACTATCTATATTTTATTATGTGATTCATAATCTATATTTTTATTTTTATTTTTGCACAAAAAAATGTTATATTTGCACAACATACGATTATATTTGCCCAATTTACGGTTATATTTGCACGACAAAATGTTAAAAAAAATAAAAAATAAAACTAGACTTGCTTCAATTTATTCTGAATCGTTTACAGTTTATTGAGAAAGTATGAAATTATATTGAAATAAAATAAGATCGTGTTGAGAATAAATTCACAAGTCTCGATTGTTGTGCAAGTTGTGCAACTCTTAAAACAGAGTCGTCCAATTCTTACAACAGAGTCGTGCAACTCTTAAAACAAGAGTTGTACAACTCTTAAAACCGAGTCGTGCAACTCTTAAAACAGAGTTGTGCACCTCTTAAAACAGAGGCGTGCAACTCTTACAAGAGAGTCGTGCAACTCTTAAAACAAGAGTTGTGCAACTGTTACAACAGAGTCGTGCAACTATTAAAACAGAGTCGTGCAACTCTTAAAATATGGTCGTGCAACTCTTAAAACATGGTCGTGCAACTCTTAAAACAGAGTCGTGCAACTCTTGCAACATAGTCGTGCAACTCTTACAACATAGTCGTGCAACTCTTACAACATAGTCGTGCAATTCTTAAAATAATATTGAGAGAACATAAAATCATGTTGAGAACAATTTCAGAAATCTCGATTGTTTTGCAAAAAATAACCTATTGTTGAGCAAAAATAAGAGTAAGTTGTGCAAATATAAGAGGACGTTGTGCAAATTTAATCATAAGTTGTGCAAATATGACCCTAGTCTAGTTTTTATTTATTTTATTTTTTTAACTTTTTATCGTGCAAATATAAGAGTACTTTGTGCAAATATAACCATAAATTGTGCAAATATGATCCAAGTAGAGTTTAGAGTTGCACTTTTTCCGTGTTAGCACTTTTTTTCCCATGTCAGCACCTTTTTTAGAGTTGCACAAGCATGGATAACAATTTCACAAAGAATCGAAGAAGCACATGACAAATGAATCATAAGCCGATCAAATGATGTCGAACAATTCCATCAAGCCTGGATAACAATTTCACAAATATGATCCAAATTTAGTTTTTTTTTTCTACATGGATAACAATTTTTTTTTTTACTTTATAATATTATTCGTGCGCATTTTATTCTAATTTGTGCACTTTTTATTCTATTTGTGTCAGCACTTTTTTCAAATAATTTTTTTTTCACGTCAGCACTTTTTTAAAATAAGATCATGTTGAGAATAAATTCACAAGTCTCGATTGTCGTGCAAATCTTAAAATAGAGTCGTGCATTTCTTACAACAGAGTCGTGCAATTCTTCCAACAGAGGCGTGCAACTCTTAAAATAGAGTTGTGCAACTCTTACAACAGAGTCGTGCAACTCTTACAACAGAGTCGTGCAACTCTTACAACAGAGTCGTGCAACTCTTAGAACAGAGTCGTGCAACTCTTAGAACAGAGTCGTGCAACTCTTCCAACAGAGTCATGCAACTCTTAAAACAGAGTCGTGCAACTCTTACAACAGAGTCGTGCAACTCTTAATAAAGAGTCGTGCAACTCTTACAAGAGAGTCGTGCAACTCTTAAAACAAGAGTCGTGCAACTCTTACAACAGAGTCGTGCAACTCTTAAAACAGAGTCGTGCAACTCTTACGAAAGCGTAGTGCAACTCTAAAATTTCATAGTGTTATTCATGAAATTTATAGTTTTATTCATACAAACTAATATCTAATTTGATTCTTCTTAAACTAAAAATCTAATTTGGTCACATTATAATATTATTCTTGCACTTTTTAATCTAATTTGGTTCTTAAACTGTATTTTAAAGTTGCACAACCGTAGTTTAGAGTTGCACAACTGTAGTGTCAGCATCTTTTTCTATTTTGTTAATCAGAAAAAACAACTAGTGTCAACGGTGTTTGCAATTTTAGTGATGAAAATGTATTGATCAATTTTATTTCTTTATAACTCTGTCAGCACTAAAATTGCAAACACCGCTAACACAACCTTTAATTTCTAAAAAGAATAAGCACACAAATTTTGTTAAGAGCTTAAAAGCATTAATTTTTATTTTCAGTGAGGAATTCAATTACCCTCCAAAAAGTTATATGAATACAACAATCAATGTTACAGTAGAAGAGATTTAATTGCCATACCTGATCACCGGGACTAAACCAACAACAAATTTCAGATTCATAGTGTCGGCACTTCAAACCAAATAACCATAAATTCAGCTTCATCGGGTGACTCGGCTTCATACGACAAACTCCAACTTCTACAGAATTGGATCCAGAATCCGAAAAAAAAAACAGACTCAATGAAGGACACACGGTTAAAAGAGGACATAACAAAGCAAGAAGGTCGGACAAAGCAAGAAGGCTCATCTAAAGCATTGACACATACAAGGAGCAGAGAGCTAGAGTCTCAACCAATGCTCATCCAAAGAATCAACACATACAAGGAGCAGAGAGCTCGGCAACCACTGAAGATTGCTTAATTTTTAATGCACAGCTGCAGTCTCAAACTTCTGCTCAGCTCCAATATACAATAGGTAAGGTAACAACATCCTTACAAAAGATTTATGCATAAATTGCATTGGTCATTCACCCAATCTACCCTTGCACCGTATCAAATCATCCTAGATTGACTGCCCCTAAATCATAAATATAAGTGCACCCTTGCATCTCACACTCGAATTCAAAACTAGCTTGAGGTGCTCCCTCAAATCATAAATTACACTATCAAACATGACTGATTACGGAACAGAACTAGCAAGCCAATTTATTGAGCAACTCACCATTAACAACAACTCTCAGAGGTCCATCAAACTCAGGGAATCTCAATCTTTTCCAGAGCTTTCAACTAAGAAGAAAGATGTCCTCTTCGATGTGCAAATATAACTTGTTGTGTTGAACTCGAGGATTCAAATTCAACAAATCCAAAACAGAAATCATGTTATCAACATAGTCACATTAGCCAAAACATAAGGAAACTCGACATCGCTAACTCGAAATCGCTCAATTTTTTACACCATCGACTATTCAGAAATCCAATTGTAACCTAGGGCGACTGAAATCGAACGAAATGGACAAAGAGGAAGTGAGATGGGAAGAGAATGTGAGAAGGAAAACACCTGCGTCCGACGGTGGTCAGAGAGCCTGGTGGCGGCGGCGGTCGAAAAGCCTGGTCCGACGGAAGCGTCGGCGCAACCTCATTCTCGTCACCTAGCGTCTGGGAGAGCAGCGAGAACAGCGAGAGCAAAGAGAGGGAGAGGATCCTCTCAGCTCAGGACAAGCGCACTAACTACGAGCGAGAGCTCGTCCGATCCAGCGCCTCACCTCCAATCTCGACCGCTTCGCCTCCAATCCGGTGTCGGCATGACAGTTGGGGGAAGATGCGGCTTCACAGTTGGGGGAGGGAGGAGAGCGATGGAGACGGCGAGAGAGGGAGACGGCGAGAGGGAGGGACGTTAGAGCGAGATCTCACATTAAATTAGGGTTATATAGCGGGCATTTTCCTAAATTGTCCAAAATAGAGGGCATTTCACAAATTCATCCAAAAAAAAATGCCTGTTTCGCAAAATTTTTCTTATTTCATTGCAAATTTTGAATAAGATTTTTAATAAGATGTTGAGAAATAAATATCAAAGAAAAAGGTGAAAATGAAAAATAAAAAGAACCAATTGTGTCTATAAAAAAAGTGTTATCCAAAAAAGCATGTACCATTAAACATAGTTACACCAAAACCCAAATACCTAAAGTTGATGATATGTTTCTAAACTAAAGTATGCAGAATTCATGACACTTACCAAGTGAAGTCAAAGCCTCACTACTTTCAATACTATTTACCCAATGAAAACAACAACACTTTTATATTTCTATGTAAATACTACTACAACCGTATCACTTTGCTTGTTGTCAAAATGAAATTTCATGATAGTGGGAATATTATGTCAACTTCGCATAGGTGATCAATACAAATAATGAAAACTATGATAATGATATTCTATTACGATGGATGATGGATTTATTGCCAACACCTAAAATCCTACTTCGACAAAAATGTCATTTTAAGTTATTAATTTTGTTATAAAAAATATTATTATAAGTATTTTAGATTTTACTTCATGAAAATGTTATAAATAAGGGTGAATTAGTATATTTATTGATTTTAAAAAAATCATGTATGAAATTATAATGACATATTAATTTTGATGAATGGATGAAATATAATTTAATCAACATATAAAATAATTATAAAAGTTTGGGGTTCGTTTTTTCCCCTTATGGAGAAAGAGTTAAAAAAATTTGATAATGAGTATATGTTTGATAATCGGTTAATAAACTAGTCGAAGTTACAAAAAAATATTATTTATATTTTTAAATTAATTAGGGAAAACTAATTAAAATACCCCCACCTTTGGGGGTATGGTAAAAATATATCCTCAACTTTCAAATGTAATAAAAATATACCGACCTTTGAGGGTGGTGGTAATATATTACCCTGTGTTTTCTCACGGGTCAAAAATATTGACAAGACAGCCTACGTGGATTTTTTCTTTGACAAGATAACATACGTGAAGCTTTTTTTTTTTTTTTACAAATTAGTACTAAAATTGGGGTTTCTTGATCGGTTTCCTTAGGGAAAAAATATAACGATAACAAATTAAACCCGAAAAATGAAATTGATTCAACCAAACAACTAATCTGGTTAAAATTGCCTCAAATTAACACAACACGACTATTCCTAACACCAAACTGACAACAAAACTAAACCAACAACAACAACAACAACAAAGAGGGGGGAAAAAACTTACCCACCCAAATCCGTGAACGAATCAAAGGGGAAGAAGATGTGAAAGAGACAGCTCAAGATAGTTGACCACGAAGGAGGAAGACTGATATTAAAGAGGAACCATGAGCTACCTAAAAGACCTGGAAGACAATTCAAGAGGCGACCACGGTCCACGGAAAAAGATATGAGGGAGGAAAAGGCGTTGGGTATGAACCCGGTCCAACTCTTTATTTTTTTCCTAAGGACACTGTTCAAGAAAACCCTTGTAAAAAATCCGCGTAGGGTGTCTTGTTAGCATTTTTGACCCGTGAGAAAACACAGGGTAATATATTACCACCACCCTCAAAGGTCAGGATATTTTTATTACATTTGAAAGTTGAGGATATATTTTTACCATACCCCCAATGGTGGGGGTATTTTAATTAGTTTTCCCAATTAATTAATAGCGCTATAAGAGCATCTCCCATGGTAAGCTAAAAAATGGATTTTGGGGATGAAGATATTTTTTGGGGGTGGACGGGGTGGAGATTATTTGTGGAAAATAATCATCTGCGTGTTTGGTTGAGTGAAGATTATTTTTTTGTGGTAAAAAGGGAAAAGACATATATGCCCCCATGCCTCATCATCTTCCCCACCACCACCCAGCATCCCAATTTTTAATTTCGATCATCATCTTCAAGCCTCTTGCACTGACGGTGACTTTTAGCATTTCACACCGAATGAAATCCGCAATGCAAGTAAACCCCTTTAAATTTAACTCAGTTGTACAAATTAGAATCGAAAATTGAGAAGTTCGAATTTGTTACAATTAAAATTAGAATCCGGCGGCGGCGAGGAGCAGTTTCCGGTAATGCAAGCAAAAATTGAGAAGCTCGAATTTGTACAAATTAGAATCCGACAATGAAATAAGCCCCTGCAATTTTCAGTTTTCGGCGGCGGCGAGGAGAGTATCTGGCGGCGACAAGCATACCACCTTCATATCCTTCAATCTCTGTTACAGGAGGCATCCATGGCTCCGGGTGTGAGTTTCATGGCGAGATTTCAACCTCCTCACCATGTCTGAGTTTCTTGAAGAGGTGTACAGATAGAGAAAAAGGAAGGTAGAGATTAGCAAATTCAGAGGCAAAAAAGCCAAGGAGGGGTGGAAAAATTTCTCCACCCCCCAATCTCCAAAAATGAAGGTACCAAATTCTGGCCATTTTCCACCCCGCCATCCCCTCCACCTCCATCTCGTCCACCCCCGCCATTTCCCGCCAAACACCCCGGCACGATTCCCCCCAAAAAATTTGATATCTCCCCCACTCTTCCCAACCCCAGCCAAACACGCCCAAATATGTCAAATGGCATAACATGTGCTCCAGTTCGAGCCCCGAAACGACCGCTCTTTATTTACCTATTCAAGGCATAACATGTGCTAGTTTATGTCTATATACTTTTTCATTATAAATAAATAAATTAATAATTAATATTTTCATTTTCCAAATGTAATATCGTTGTTTATCATATAAGAATTCTAATTTAGAATCAACTTTCAACTTTTAATTAGTTTATATTTTATTTTAATTAAATTTAGTATGTTTTAGCAGAAAATCTTTTTCGATATGATTTGTTACCTATATTCAGATATACTAGTACAATTCCCGCGCCATGACGCGGTTTTTTAAAAACAAAATATTAATAATATATATAAATATATTATAAAATGCTAATAAAAGTTAAGATAAAAAAAACTTTACCATAAATATATCTTATAATTCTGAAATAAATTTTTTTATATCTCGTTTAAAGTATAATATATACATGTAGATATTTTAAATCACTCAGTAATAATAATATCAATATCATTGTAACTTTTTTTAGAAATTTTGAAATCTGAATCATGCATTTAAATGTGATGTGTCACAACCAATAATTATATTCAATGTTTTGAATTAAGCTCAATAGTTAGTACATAAATGTGAGTTAAGCCTAATGGTTATATTAGATTGAATTCAATGTTTTGAATTAAGCCCAATTGTTAGTAAATATGTTAAGAATAAAAGAGAATGGAGGATTAAAAAAAATAATGAAAAAAAGAGAAAAGGAGAAATAAAAAAATCAAGGAAAAAAACATAATTAGTCAATATTCCTAAAACTCCTCTAAGATTGACACGTAATCAAAGTCTTCTGAATTAAGATTATATATATATAGTTATAGATAGTTAGTACATAAATGTGAGTTAAGCCTAATGATTATATTAGATTGAATTCAATGTTTTGAATTAAGCCCAATTGTTAGTAAATATGTTAAGAATAAAAAAGAATAGAGGATTAAAAAAAATTAATGGAAAAAAAGAGAAAAGGAGAAATAAAAAAATCAAGGAAAAAAACATAATTGGTCAATATTCCTAAAACTTCTCTAAGATTTGCACGTAAGCAAAGTCTTCTAAATTAAGGTTATATATAGATATAGATAGTTAGTACATAAATGTGAGTTAAGCCTAATGATTATATTAGATTGAATTCAATGATTTGAATTAAGCCCAATTGTTAGTAAATATGTTAAGAATAAAAGAGAATGGAGAATTAAAAAAAGTTAATGGAAAAAAAAGAGAAAAGGAGAAATAAAAAAATCAAGGAAAAAAACATAATTGGTCAATATTCCTAAAACTCCTCTAAGATTGACACGTAAGCAAAGTCTTCTAAATTAAGGTTATATATAGATATAGATATAGATTGTTAGTAAATGGGTAAAAAAAATAAAAGGGAAAAAAATGTAAATGTATGAACGAGATGAAAAAAAAAAATAATAACAGAAAATTATGATTAGTTGAAAAACCGTAAATTAAGGAGGTGTTGACACATCATCAAAAGTCTTCTAAATTAAGGTATTACTAGTATGATCCCCGCGCCATGGCGCGATTTTTTATAAATAAAATCTTACTAATATATTAAATTAATGTTATAACATAATTGTAAAAGCTCAAATAATTAAATACTAGTTCTTTTCCCGAACCTTGTTCGGGTTTTTCATAATATTTTCGATCGAGTTTGACGTATTAAATAAAATATTCAACACATAAAATTTCTACTAACATATTGCCCATACCATCAATATAAAAGAATATTAGAATCATATATTATATTTTGTATATGTAGATACAAATGCACAAGTAATACCCGTAGTACGTCTTACAACATACAATGAACAAAAAATACAGATAAAAATTGGAAGCTTCTATAAAAGGGGAAAAAAAATAACATCAAACCAAATCTACCCTAAAGAATCAAGAAACTAATCGAAAATCTTCGGTACCGAACACGTGTACTTATATCTCTAACAAAGCATTATCATCTATATCCAAAAGTATAAATGTGTGAATACCTGGTTGCAGGGTTCATCATACTCCTAAAAAACTTCCCTTTCTCCGCAATCGATTAGGCGTTGATGACTCGAAAGAGATCACAATCCACTGTTGGTTGCAAGACCATGCCTTTTGGCTGGATGACAGTTGTGTTGAAGTAGTCGAATTGCACATACAATCGAGTATTGGATACTCGGTGACATCGCGACCAACTTTGTCGGTCTTGATTTTGGTTGCCCAAGTGATTCTTGGTGCAACTGCTTGACGTTCGTTGAATTCCGCTTCAGGAAGAGAAGAGAAGAGTTGAGGAAGTAAGGAAACATATGCCTCTTGTTGGGCGTTATGTACTTCTTGTGTCCTGCGTACGCCCTTTGTCCCTGCACCATGTGTTTAGATACCGATGAGAATATGAAGCTTTCAATAACTTCTTTTGAGAACATTATTGAAAGAAGCAACACACCTGAAGGGCGTGACCCATGTTGCCCCCGTGAGATGCCATGAAGACGTTGCTATTCTGACAAATGATGTAATCGATGACAACCATGATGGATGCATTGTCTGCATAAGGCTCCAATTCACCGGGCAATGCCAATTCTTCTTTGTTGTAGAAATGAGGGAATTCGTTTGTGAAGGGAAACATGACTTCTTTCCCGCCGATAGGCTTCCCTCCGGCCCAGTAAATCCTCGCACTTTTAGGCGCCCCGAGTGCTTTAAGCAGCATGCATAATCCCATCACACAACATGATAAGTTTAGCATCAAATGTGAATGAACTAAGTTTGCAAGGGAATTGAAAGTTTGAAACTCACCGAACAACCTCAAGGGCAGCGCCCAGCGAGCTTTCTCTCATTGGCGGTCATATTTGATCTAGCGGTCAAAAGCTCATGATGACGCAGCCTCTCATTCTCTATCAATTCATCATACTCGTCACTCAAACCGGGAGAACTACCGGTTCTAACCCAGACATCAGTTTCCAATCGCAAATGCAAAGCAAGGTAAGGTCCTTGGCTTTGCACCCTCTTAGCAATCTTGTCACCAATTTCCAAAATTTGGGGCGCAAACCTAAGCACGTGAAATGCAACCTTAACCACAATAACATAGCAGCAAAGATTCATTAGTATTTAGTATCAAAGTTTGGACTTGTCATGGAATTGGAAGACAATTGCAATTGGAACAGACATGAAAAAATCCCTACACTAGCCAAGTTGACTTTCATAGCAACTACAACTGACTAATGGCAACATACAAATCACATTACACACAACTTCGAGCTGATCTGATCGTGTTAAAAGATACAAGAGCATGAGGAATGTACCTTGCAATGGAGCTTCTGAAGATCAGAGGGAAGATCTTTGGAAAGCCTCAAGGCAAGGCCGCGCAAAAGCAGCACATCTTCTCTACTTAGCCGCAAAATCAACCACAACATTCATAAGACTTCTTAAACATCTCTTGAGCTTGCATTATCTAACAGACTCAATAATCATAAGATCAAAGGTTACCTTTCCAAGGTAATGTTGGCGATTCCGGCAAGGAGAGGCGTGAAGCAGAGTTTGGCGCTCCTCCATCAGCCTGTTCCTAAGGGACGTGTCGATGGCAAGGACGAAACTATCCAAACATCATCAGCAAGCTCCCTTTTGAAGTGCTCCAGATCAAATATATCAGCAAATTCACTGCAATTGATGCATATGCATCGTGAAAGTGTGTTTAACTCTGCCTAAATTTTCTGCCTTCGACGATCAATTTCATGACATATAACTAATGATGTATGTAATGTAATGTAATGTGGACATTATACACTAATGTTACAATGTGATGAACTGGTGGCACATAGCTACTAAAAAACTCACTCATTCTAGCCAAAATGATGATGATGATGATGAAATGAATGAAATAAACACAAGCTAACTCACAAGAAAAATGTGGGGCAAGATCTGTACAAGCAACCATTCGGGGCGAATGAAGCCTATGAACACGCAAGACCACACAAACTCCCAATCTTTGTGAAGAACCATTGCAAGCTGTTTGGACCGTTATCCTCCAGCGAGGGCGAAGCAGGCAGTGGTAGCTCGGAAGGTAGGTGTCTGTGAAATGCATCAACTGCTGCAGCAACGCCGTCTTCATTCTCTATTAGCTTTGATATTTCCATCGCCCGTGCCTTCACCTGATGGAAGCGGCGCTGAGTTGTTAGAAGCATGTCGGATCTAGTTTCGTACATGTGTATTATGATTGGGCAAAGAAGTGGTTACCTCTGGCTGAAGCATAAATCTTATAGCATTTGACAGGGCTTCGACACTGAGCTGATAAATAGGTATTGGTTCTTGTCCGAGTCCTTTCTCGAAAATCTTATCGGCCCAAAAGAACTGATCCCCGAAGAATGGTACTACTGTTGTTGGACACTGCAATTTAAGATGAGATTCAATCAGAAAAACTTTAAAATCATCTATAACCTTAAGTCCTTAACCGCTTGTCTTAGTTTTAGAAGTCATTGTGTTATTGCAGTTAAAGCACACCCCCGAGCATTGGATATCACTTGCATTCACGCTCCATGGCCGTCGATTTCTTTCACATACACGGAGCAACAGAGGGGAGAAGTTGAGGGGAAGATGGAGATTAGCGTTGTGAATTTGAGTAGTTGAAGAGAACGTGGTTGAAAAAGTGATTTCTTAAGTTGGACACGTGGCTCAATTTTTTGTGAAGACTTTGCTTCTAAAATAATAAGTATAAGGGGTGGATTTTGAATAAAACTCATGGGTTGAGAAAACGATTAAAGTAGTATATATAGATGTAGATTACTAATATTAATTTTATATTTTCTTATTATTAATTTTATGTTTTGAATTAATCCCATTGTTTTTTTAGATGAACAAAACTACTAAAATTATAATTTAGGATAAGATCAATGTTTTGAATTAAGCCCAATAGTTAGTAAAATTAAAGAAAAAAGAGAATTAAAGGAAAAAGAAAAAAAATTAAAATTAAAGAAAATCAAAGAAAAATGATAAAAATAATGATTGGTCGAGACTCCTAAAATTACTCTAAGCTTGACACATCATCCTAATCTCTTCTAAATTAAGAGTTTATATAGATAGATTGTTTTTTTAGATGAAAAAAACTACTAAAATTATAATTTAGGCTAAGATCAATGTTTTGAATTAAGCCTAATAGTTAGTAAAATTAAAGAAAAAAGAGAATTAAAGGAAAAAGAAAAAAAATTAAAATTAAAGAAAATCAAAGAAATATGATAAAAATAATGATTGGTCGAGACTCCTAAAATTACTCTAAGCTTGACACATCATCCTAATCTCTTCTAAATTAAGAGTTTATATAGATAGATTGTTTTTTTAGATGAAAAAAACTACTAAAATTATAATTTAGGCTAAGATCAATGTTTTGAATTAAGCCCAATAGTTAGTAAAATTAAAGAAAATAGAGAATTAAAGGAAAAAGAAAAAAAATTAAAATTAAAGAAAATCAAAGAAATATGATAAAAATAATGATTGGTCGAGACTCCTAAAATTACTCTAAGCTTGACACATCATCCTAATCTCTTCTAAATTAAGAGTTTATATAGAAGCCAGTAAAATTAAAGAAAAAAGAGAATTAAAGGAAAAAGAAAAAAAAATCAAAATTAAAGAAAATCAAAGAAAAATGATAAAAATAATGATTGGTCGAGACTCCTAAAATTACTCTAAGCTTGACACATCATCCTCATCTCTTCTAAATTAAGAGTTTATATAGATATAGATATATAGATTGTTAGTAAATATGTTAAGAATAAAAGAGAATGAAGGATTAAAAAAAATAATGGAAAAAAAGAGAAAAGAAGAAATAAAAAAATCAAGGAAAAAAACATAATTGGTCAATATTCCTAAAACTCATCTAAGATTGACACGTAAGCAAAGTATTCTAAATTAAGGTTATATATAGATATAGATTCTCAGTAAGATACAGTATAAGATAGAAAATCAATATACTCCGTAGTATTAGTTTGATTCGGAACTTTACCTAAAAGGAATTAGTATTTCATAAAATGATAGCTACCCACTAAAACTAAACTAAAAGTCTCATCATATCCAATACACTACCATATTAGACCGGCAATCACGGTAAAACTCCAAATTACCCCTTTTCAGTTCTTCTCACCGTCGATTAAAACGACGTAGTTTAGACGTAAAGAGTTAATTAACACCGTCACGGACTAAATCTATATAATGTGACTAGGACAACGGTACGTGACGCACGTCCAACCTGTTCACTGCAAATCCCTTGCTTTCCCAGTGGCATTCTCGGTATTTCACACGCCGATGCTTAACCTGGTCGCTTAATTATAAACTTCAATTAGATTAATTAGATTAAGATTAATTAGATTAAGATTAATTAGTTTACTCCAAAGACCGAACCGACATTTGGGGGCAAAAAAAATACACAAAGCGAGGCAGTAAAATCAGAAAATTAACAGCATAATTAATTAATTAAGAGAAAAATATTAGAAAAACCAAAACACATTCACACATTGCTTCGCAAGGGGTTCAGTTTCTCTCTCCCTCTCTTCCTCCTCCCCGTGTTTTCTGGTTTTGCTCTTCTTCCTCCATATTTGAACCGAAGCCGCAAGCAACCATCAAGGGAGTCAAGAGCAAGTAAAGCGAGGCTCATTTCCTCATCCAGCTGCGAATTATTCGGGGGAAAGGCTGTGTGGATTTGGGAGGCGTTTGTAGTTGGGGGAGAACTGTGGAGTTGAAGAAATCGTCTTGCCTTTGGTCAGATTCGGGGTGCAGAGGTTGGGAGAGGAAGGAATTTGGTGAAGCTGCAAGATTTGCTTGGGAGAATTAGTTTCCAAAGTCGTGCGGTCTGTGGATTTGAGTTGAATTGGCGTTGAACTTTTGCTTGGCGAAGCAGATCGGCTGCCGGCGGAGGATTTCGATCCAAATAAGCCGGAAATGGTATCGATCTTTGGTGTATTCGTGCTTATTTTGGAGAAATTTTGGTGTTCTAAGATTGTTCTCTGATCCGATTTGGTCTTTTGCTACTGCTTTGGGATTTTGTTTGTACTGATCTGTATTTGATCTGAGCGAACAGAAGCTATAGCATGTCTCAGTGTTACCCCGATGGAAATGTAGCTGTAGAGCTTTGCTTTGCTTGGTTTTGTTTTTATTTGCTTATTAATTTACTTTCATATGGCGGGGTTTTTTCTGTATATTTGCAGTCGCATTTTCATCTTAGGGTTTTTTTTTAAAATTTTAATCTGCTAATGGTTCGAAAACACTCCTTCTTTCAAACTTTCAGGTGCTTAGATCAGTTGCAATTTGTATATAATGTTTTGGCCCTATTGAATTTTTTGATGCTTAGAAAATCCAGCCTTACAAGTCAGTTTACTAATCCTCTATGGAAACTGCTCTCATTGCAAGGAAGTTGATTGTTTCTGGAGTTTATAGGGTGCTGGTGGGCTTAACCTCTGGTTCCCCTACTCTCTAGTGTAGTTGTGCGGAGAACCTTTTACATCTAGTACAGTGTTGGAATTTTGTCTTTGCTGTAGTTTTATTTTTCCTTCACCAGTCCTGTGATGGCACTTGAAATTGTAGGATGACAGCTTCTATCAGAGCATGAGTACAATGAATTGAGTAACTAACCTAATTGATTGTATTAGTGGAAGGAAAAGAAGTAGGAAACATGCAATACTAGTTTAATATACGACTTTAGAGGGAGATTAAAGAAAGAGGTTTGCAGACCTATGCTGGTTAGGACTTGTCTTACATGTATTCATGACACTGTTTGTATTAAGCGCCAGCATTTGATACCTGAACATTGCTTATAATGGCCTTGGTGATAGATTATATCTAATGTTGTTGCCTCTTATGCTCCCAGTATCTGGTGCCGTGTCTTCACACCGTCTTGTCTGATATCTGATTGCGATGCTGATTTCTTTGAGCACTTTTTGTTGTTGTTGTTGTTGCAGGCTATTTCAGCTCACCAGGCAGTCGGTTCTCTTGTTTGGGTTGAGGATCCCGATGATGCTTGGTTAGATGGAGAAGTTGTGGAGGTTAATGGTGAACAGATAAAGGTGCTTTGTACAACAGGAAAATCGGTGAGTTTATTCTTTTGCGAGCCACATAGGCCTGAGCTATTCTGACTTGATGCCCATTTACCTTCTCTTAAGAAGTCATTTGGGTTGATCATCTCAAGCTGTGGTTATCCCTTGGTAATTTTGTCATCTGAAAGATGTCCTGTTATGAAAACAGAATGAGTTATTTGTCTCTAGATTTCTTCTGTTTTTGACAGCCATGATACTTCTAGATTTACTTTGATTCTCCTTTTTCCAAAATGCAGGTTGTGGTTCAGGCATCAAGGACATACCCTAAAGATCCTGAAGCCCCACAATGTGGGGTGGACGATATGACCAAACTGGCGTATTTACATGAGCCAGGGGTGTTACAGAACTTAAAATCTAGATATGATATAAATGAGATATACGTGAGTATCTCGTAGGGCATGTATCAAAACTTGTTACTTGGAATTGTTGACAGACATGGGATTGCCTGACCTTGATTTTTTAATTTTATTTTCTTCAGACATATACAGGAAACATATTGATTGCTGTTAACCCTTTCAGAAGATTACCTCACCTGTATGACATCCATATGATGGAGCAATATAAAGGGGTAGGCCTTGGTGAGCTAAGTCCTCACCCCTTTGCCATTGCAGATGCTTCATATCGGTATTTTGTCAGATCTTTTCTGTACCAGCTTAGTTTAGAAACTCTCTGAACTTTTGAAGAGAATCATTGTATAACTTTATCCCTTCTTTCCTTGATGCAGACTTATGATGCACGAGGGCATCAGTCAGTCAATTTTGGTGAGTGGAGAAAGTGGTGCAGGTAAAACAGAGAGCACAAAATTGCTCATGCGGTATCTTGCATATATGGGGGGTAGAGCTCAAGCTGAGGGAAGAACTGTTGAGCAGCAAGTTCTTGAGGTGATTGAACTCAGCCAAACCTACTTTTGATCCTGAATGATCTACTTCCAACATAATTTCTCTCTAGTCTCGCTCTATGTCGTGTGTGCATTTTTTTTAATAATTATAACATGCTTTAATCCCTTTATTTTACAGTCTAATCCAGTTTTAGAGGCTTTTGGCAATGCCAAGACTGTCAGGAATAACAACTCCAGGTAGAAAATGTACTTAGTATTCATAGATTTAATATCATGACACACTTTTGACCTTTCTGTGGTTACCATCTGCAGTCGTTTTGGTAAGTTTGTGGAAATTCAATTTGACCAATGGGGAAAGATATCTGGAGCTGCTGTCCGAACATATTTGCTGGAAAGATCACGAGTTTGTCAAGTGTCTGATCCTGAAAGGAATTATCATTGTTTCTACATGCTTTGTGCTGCTCCACCTGAGGTAAATTGATGGATTTTTTACTTCTTGACCTGTTTGACAAACTAAAAATACATAATCAGTGGTGCAACCCTTTCTTTATTGACATGATATTGGCTATATTGCTACATAATCTCTAAAAGGGTGGCGATCTCATCAAAAGGATCCTAACGTTTTGTATCATCACAAGAGTTTAATTTGTTTAGCTCACAATAAAACCAAGTATTATAACATTCTTATATTAATATTTTTTTGAATGAATTTATTATGCTTCAGGTTGTTCAGATGTATAAACTGGGAAATCCGCGGACATTTCATTATCTGAATCAATCAAATTGTTTTGATTTGGAAGGACTTGATGAGGGTAAGGAATACCTTGCAACACGGAGGGCCATGGATGTTGTTGGAATTAGTTTAGAAGAGCAGGTGCCTTTTGTGTTTTAGCAACTTACATTTGATCTCTTTTGGGCATCGTAACCTAGGTCATGTTTTCTTATCCCTACTTTCTGATCCCAGGATGCAATTTTTAGAGTTGTGGCTGCAGTTCTTCATTTAGGCAATATAGAATTTGTAAAGGGGGAGGAAGCAGATTCATCGAAACCTAAAGACGAGAAGTCTTTTTTCCATTTGAGGACTGCTGCTGAGCTTTTTATGTGAGATTAACTATCTGTTCATTCATAAATGCTGACAATGTGAAGATAATTTGCTTAACATTTGTATAAAAATATGCCATTTCTTGATTTTAAATTTGTCTTCAGGTGTGATCCAAAGGCATTAGAAGATTCTCTTTGTAAGCGTGAAATTGTTACTCGAGATGAGACAATCACAAAATGTTTAGATCCGGAGTCTGCAGCTCTTAGTAGAGATGCCTTGGCCAAGATTGTTTACTCTAGGCTGTTTGACTGGTATTATTCTACTTTTTTTACATGGCATGCTTTGCTATTTTCGCCATTGTGTCTAGATAGTCGGTTTAATAGGGACATTTTTATCCTTTTCTACTTTGTTTTCCTTCCATGTTAAATTTGCCTTCTTTTTGTAGGATTGTTAACAAAATCAACCGTTCAATTGGCCAAGATCCAGACTCTAAGCAAATTATTGGCGTTCTGGATATATACGGATTTGAGAGTTTCAAGACAAATAGGTGAATATTCTGTATACCTTTTATTTTATTGAGCAGATCACAACTGGGATATACTGAGCTTGTGGTTTCCATTTCTGCAGGATACATATGTTTTGAAAATCTTTCATTAGACCCATTGTATGGTCAACATCTTTTTGTAACCATGTTACCTGAGATTATTTACCAGTTCAAAAGAAAAATCATTAGAAATGGATAATGACAAGCTAGGATCATATTTCATCGAGCTATATCTCTCATTGTTTGAGAATCTTTCAGTATTAGAAAGGAAATCTATACCTTTCTCGGTCTTTTGGCTAAGATCAAGTGTAGTATCCTTTCTTATTAGAAAGGAAATGTATAAGCTAAGGCCATCACGATAATATAGTTGCATCTTGCATTATTCCAGAGTCTGGCACAAGTAATAGACCTGTTGGAATGCACTTTTTTCCAACACTTCAAGTCGAATGGCCAGAATTTTTTGATCTTATAGTGCTATCTTGTAACTAGTAGTGATTATGGATATGCGATTCTAATATTTATGCATCTCTACCTCGTTAATATTTGATGTAATTTCTTTATTTCATGTGCTTGCAGCTTTGAACAGTTCTGCATTAATTTAACAAATGAGAAACTTCAGCAGCATTTCAATCAGGTTGCTTTTATCAAAAAGCTTCTGTTCTGGCATTGATTATATTATCCTTTTAATTTTCTTTTGATGGAAATATTCCATGGTGCAGCATGTCTTCAAAATGGAGCAAGAAGAGTATGAGAAAGAGGAGATTGATTGGAGCTACATTGAGTTTGTTGATAATCAAGATATTCTAGATCTAATAGAAAAGGTTTGTATTTTCTCAAATATACTGAAACTATTTATCCATCTGTCTTTCTTTTGTTTTTTTCTCCTTTAGTTCCAGGATGTGCTTCTATTCAAAGTAATGTTGATTTCTAAATTGTCAATTTGTCATTGGGTGTCTCATAATCTTCTTGGTTTGAGGATTATCTGATATCGTTGCATTGATAAGGGAACATACTATATGCTCATGATGAATTTCTTAGGTGCAAAAGTCCAACTTCAAGCATTTTCCTATCTCTAAAATTCACAATCTTCTCTGGAATCTTTTTCCCCAAGGATCCCGAATCCTTTCAGCAGCATACTATTATTTGCAGCACATTTATACCTGAACTGGTTTATTAAGAATTCCAGGAGTTGTTCACACAGGAATATGAACTTTAGACTTTCAAATTGTCGAATATCTAATGCTTCTATCTACAACTTCAGAAGCATTTGCTTGATGATCATACATCATATATATTTTTAGGCAACCCATTAAAAACTGCTGTCTGCATTGCAGCAGCACACTTTATGCCTGGACTCATGGAGCATAGTAGGATAGAGAAGCAATCAGAGAGCAGTAGCATCTTTTTAGGCCCTTGATTGTTTAAAGTGTATAACAACTCCGAGATTCATTCACTCGATCATCTATCTTATGGCTCTTATTATGTTGTTCCAGTTAGTTAATCATCCTCATTGATTGACAATGCTATCAATTGGGTGTTCTTGAATTCTAAGCATCCAAAAATGATTTTTTTGGATTTTTTGGCATTTGTGACTTTACTTATGTGGTCACTTTCTTACCTATCCATCTTATTTTCAGAAACCTGGGGGAATCATTTCTCTTCTGGATGAAGCTTGGTAAGCAAGGGATAATGCTTTATAGTATTGATTTATGTCAAGATAACATTTTATTTCTCTGATCTTTGTATCTGTCGCAGTATGTTTCCGAGATCTACACATGAAACATTTTCCCAAAAATTGTATCAGACATTTCAAAAGCACAAGCGGTTCACCAAGCCAAAATTGTCGCGTACTGATTTCACGATTTGTCACTATGCTGGCGATGTAAGTTATGGAGTTATAATGACAGATTTTCGAAGATATCAGTTGAGAGAGTTATAGTTATTGTATTTGTACAAATTGATCAATATTGAACCTATTCTTCCCAGGTTACCTACCAAACGGATCAGTTCTTGGAGAAAAATAAAGATTATGTTGTTGCTGAACACCAATCTCTTCTGAATGCATCCAAATGCTCCTTTGTGTCCAGCTTGTTTCCACAGTCACCTGAGGAATCTTCAAAGTCATCAAAATTTTCTTCAATAGGTGCTAGTTTCAAGGTATAATTGTTTGTGTTATTTGTTCTTATCCTATATTTATCCACCTACTGTCTCTTTCTAAAATGATGTGTATTTTTTATTCTACTTTATGCAGCTACAATTGCAATCATTGCTTGAAACATTGAGTTCCACTGAGCCTCATTATATTCGGTGTGTGAAGCCAAATAATGTCCTTAAACCAGCTATTTTTGAAAACAAAAATGTCTTACAGCAGCTGAGATGTGGGGTGAGTAAATATTTTCTGATCTAGAGATGGTTTTCTTGCATTAAAAATCGCCCAGAGATTTTTTCATGACCTAAATACTTCCATTTTTTTTTGTTCCAAGGGAGTTATGGAGGCAATCAGGATAAGTTGTGCTGGATATCCTACTCGAAAGCAGTTTTATGAATTTCTAGATAGATTTAGCATTCTTGCACCTGATGCTGTTGTAGAAAGGTAACTGTTTGTGTTTTCTATTACCATTCCGACAGAATATTTCAGCTCTAATTTCTTTCTTAATGTTAGTTCGGATGAAGTCGTTGCCTGCAAGAAACTACTGGATAAGGTGGGACTGCAGGGTTACCAGGTAATTCTTATCATGACCTCTATGCTCCTATTTTTTTCTTCTTTAATGTTCCAACTTGTGGGACATATTCCGTGTTCCCTATCTTGATGCTCGACTTAACTAGTTGATTATGATGATCTTTTGAGCTAGTCTTTCTTCTCTTAGCGTAGAGATCCCTGTATTTGTTTGAAATATCTGAGTTTCTTAGGGTGTTGTATTTCGATTCACTGGCATGAGTAGTTCATGGCGCTGATTGTTTGATAGGCAATCAGCTTAATATGCCTGTTTTCTCTGTTTCGTTACCTGTTTTTATGCTATAATACCATTTCCGATTTGGGGATTTTTGGAATCCTTAGTTGAGCAATTAGCTTCTTATTGGGATTGAGCAGTTGCTTATCCCTTTATTATTTACTTTATTGTTCTAGCTGTCAGTTAGGGGTCCTCTCCAATCTTAAAAACAAAATTGAATAGTTGGATGTTTGTCTGATATAAATTGCCAACTGTATTTGCAAAAGAAATTCATAACATTCACACAAACATATGAGGTATTGGTGGTCTACTTTGAAGCAGGGATTTGACAGTGATTTTACTCTTTTATAAGCTTTTATGTTCACAAGAATATGCTTATATCTTCTATGCTCCTTGATGTGAGCTTGTGTTCAAAGAAGGAAATCTTCTTCTGTTTGTAGATAGTAAAATTTGCATCTTGTTTTGTGTTGGTTCTTTCTTTTCCAGGGGGATTTTGTTATTGGTTCTCTAACTTGACATCAGAGTAGTTGATGTTGTTTTCTGACATCAAGAAATTCAGCTAATGAACATAAGCCTTGTTTTGGGTAGCTAATACTTCCATCTAATACAAGGAGAGCATCTGATATTCACTGTTAAATTGATAGCCTGAAATTGACACTTGCCAGTCTGGTTTGGATAGTGTGTCTTAGTCATTAAAGTTTGAAGCTTATGAGGTGGAACAATTTGTCATCTATCATTCTGCTTGTCTGAGCAGCCAGTAAATGTTTATTCTTGTGCTAGCTTCAACAATATTTCTTGACTGCCTTCCAAGTTAGACGTTACTTATCTCATGGTTTTCTTATTTGGTGTGATATTAAACATACTTTGATCCCTTGGTCTTCCATGACAAACTTACTTTATTGGTCCAACAATGCAGATTGGTAAAACAAAGGTCTTTCTAAGAGCTGGTCAGATGGCTGAGCTAGATGCTCGCAGGATTGAGGTCCTAGGACGATCAGCTAGCATCATCCAGAGAAAAATCCGTTCTTATCTGGCACGAAGAAGCTTCATTGCTTTGCGCCATTCCACAATTCAGATTCAAGCCCTTTGCAGAGGTACATTACTATGTTTATCCCATGGATTTCTCCTTTTCTTGACGTCAGAATCTCTTCAACTCTCAATTCCTTTGCTAACGTTATTTCCTTGTTTTGTATTCAGGAGTGTTTGCTCGTACCGTGTATGAGGGCTTGAGGAGAGAAGCTTCATCCCTGAGGATTCAAACAGCCATACGCAGGCATGTTGCTCAAAAAGCATACAGGGAATTGTTGAACTCTGCCATTTGGCTTCAAACTGCTATGCGGGGAATGGTGGCTCGTAATGAGCTTCGATTCAGAAGACAGACTAGAGCAGCAACTGTGATTCAGGTTGTAATTCCTCCATTACCTGTGTAAACATTAAGCCAAATTATTTAGTTTGAATGTTCTTCTTTATTCATGATTTAAATGCATGATTCTAGTATTTTAGGATTTTCCTCCGTATTGATTTCTGTCAGCAAGCTTTCTGTCAAATGATGCTAATTTCTTGGTTCCAGAGTCATTGTCGCAAATACTTGAGCTGCACGCGTTACAAAAAGTTAAAGAAAGCAGCTATTGCCACCCAGTGTGCGTGGAGAGTGAGAGTTGCTCGCAAAGAATTACGAAGCCTCAAGTTGGTGAGTTTTGTTTCTCTCCTTAATTTGTAACTCGTTACAGTTACCTACATTCTCTTGCACTTTTTAATTTTAATGATTTTTTGCGGTTTCACACACACACACATATATATAATTCATGATTTTGCCTAGCAATGACTACAAAGTCCAAAGTTTTGATTAAATTTGGAGTTTAATCTTGTTTCATTATTTTGTGTCCTTTAGACCCTAATGTAGCAGATGCAATTGTAAAATTATTATTCCCTCAGAAAAAAAAGATCTCATTTTTGCCTGTTATTCTTATTCCAGGGAAATGTGCCATTTTTACCTATTATTCTTGTTCTAGGAAAATCTATCATTCAATGTTTTGTAGTCCATTAATTATTGGTGAGTTATGAGTTTTGTTACTGAAAAATGCATTTATTGAGACTTTTCATGCCAACTCTCTGCCTTCATTGGCTCACTGTGAGGTTTGCAAAGTTTAGAAAGACTTCAGTAATATTTTTCTTTGAATTGATAACTATTTTAATGAGTGTGTGATGATATTTTTCTGAATGGAGGGAATATTTTAGATTAGAATTTAAACGTTCACTATAAGCCTTTCAGACTTGCAACCTAAAGGCAACATAGGTTATTCTAGATTAGAATTTATCATTATGCCTTTTCATACGCGAATTAGCTTCCGTTCCCCTAAAGATGATGCTACTCTAGCAATACTTTGTTGAAATCTATTTTTCACCTTATGAGCCCTTACTCTCCATCACAGGCTGCAAGAGAAACTGGTGCTCTCCAAGCTGCCAAAAATAAATTGGAAAAGCAAGTTGAAGATCTCTCTTTACGCTTACAATTGGAAAAACGTATCAGGGTAAGTCTTTGATGTAATTCTGGTGGTCTTATTGCCGTTAGCCTTATTTTTGTGCCAAGAATTTAATATTTAAGATAGCAATAAATTAAATGGCCTTTTAGGAATACCAGTATATCAGTTTGCAGTCTAAATTATCAGTAGAAAGAGTAACTATGAAACTTGGAGGCAACAAAGCTAAAGATACAATGTTATTTTTATTCTTGATTTATGCCACAGATCTATTAAAAGATGTTTTTAATCCTAAATGCAAATTATTATTTCATAGTTCAACTATGTGGTGGCTGTTGGATATCTGGTGCTTGGATTTTAGATAAGCTAATTCTGGTTGATTTCTTAAAGCAATATGATACTCCCTCCGTCCAATAATACATGGGTTTTTAGAGGTAAATTTTTGTCCAAAAATAGATCGGCTTTTATGTTTTATAGGTAGAAAATTGTAATGATTTGTATTGATGTGTGTGTTGTTGACTTTTTAAAATAATTTGATTGGTTAAAATGTGTAATGGGTGTTAAAAAATAATACTCCGTAAAATTTATGAAAAAGTTAGTGCAATGATGATGCTTTTTTAAAAGTAAAGTGTTTTATTAAAACTTGTGCAAAATGCTAAAAACCCATGTATTTTAGGACGGAGGTAGTATGAGAAAATGGTATGACAGACCATTTAGTATAACTGAGCTCCTTAATGATTGACATTGAAGCATGGTATATGGATTTACAAAAAAAAAAAATCTTTTAGTTTTAAGAGTACAGCTCTTACTAAAGTTGTGGGTTTTTATGTTTAGTCATAGTCAACCAGTCTACGGACATGAGCAAACTTTTGACATTGGTCTACTTTTAATTGCCATCAAACGTCAATGCCAGCCAGCTTCTAGACTTTTATTTCCAGGTTGTCTTATTTATAATAGGGTTCAAATTTACTGCATATCATATAGCTAGACTTCTTTGATACCTTTTGGAATGTGGTTGTCCCACATCGGTTATATAGAGAATGCTTGAAGGGCTACTCCTCTCATTGCCAATTGGTTTTGAGATGGAACCCCGTTCGGGTTTATGTATTGTTCGAGTCTCCCGTATGTAGGCCCGCACACATGACCTCCCGGCTAGTTTCGGTCTAGGCTTCCAATTGGTTTTAGGATGGGGTGTGTTGTCATGTGTTAACTTGAGTGGTTTCCGATCGATCTCCTTACTATTGTTTCATGTGCAAAAATATCCATTTCCGATGAATTGAACTGCTTATTTCATGTATGTCTGTCTAATTGTGGAGTTTATTATCACGCATGTTCCTGTCTGTGGATTTTGTCTTTGTAGGCGGACATGGAAGAAGCTAGAGCAAAAGAAAATGCGAAATTGCAAGTTGCATTACAAGATATGGAAGTTAAACTTCAAGAGACTAAAGCAGAGCTTGTTAAGGAACGAGTGGCTGCGAAAAAAGTAGTGGAGAAAGTACCTGTTGTTCAGGAGGTTCAAGTCGTTGATAATGCCCTAGTTGATAAGCTTAATGCTGAAAATGAAAATCTCAAGGTTTGGAGTCTTTATTGTTTTGGTTTTGGTTTTGGTTTCATTGGCTGATCTTATGGCTGCATTCTGTTGCCAGGATGCCTTATAATTTAATGGTTTATACTTTATTTTCTTCCTTATTTTTGGGTCAAATTTACAGGCCTTGGTGAACTCATTGGAACAGAAGATTGATGAAACAGAAAAAAAATATGAGGAATCAAATAAACTCGGCGAAGAACGGATGAAACAAGTTTTGGATGCTGAATCAAAGATCATAAAGCTTAAAGTAGCCATGCAAAGGTCATCATAGTGCCTAGTCTTTTCTTCTGTGTGGATTTAGATTTATGTTATACCTAGGGGTTGTTGATGGTGTAAAGTTTGTGCATACCTCACTCCTTTATTTTATATACTCTAGGCTTGAAGAGAAAGTTTCTGACATGGAATCCGAGAACCAGATTCTTCGTCAGCAATCTCTGCTGAAAGCCCCTGGAAAGCATTCATTAGACATCTCGCCAGTTTCATCAACTCCGGTAATTTTGTATTCCTATCTTTTTCCCGTGCATTTCAGACCACTTCAAATATATTTTTTATTTTTTTTGTTCCTACAAGGCTGCAATTCTATATTGAGGTAGTTGATGATTCTTTTTATCTTTGTTCCCTCTCAGAAACAGCAAAATGGACACCACTTGAATGAAGATTATAAAGTCAGTGTAACGCTCTCCTTTCTCATTCCTCAGAGATTTATCTAGTCACTTACTAAGCTATTATAGTTTTTAAATCTCTGCAGGAATCACAAAGTGCACCTGTTAAGAAGTTAGATTTTGAATCTGACGCCAAGCATGCAAAATCTCAAATAGAGCGCTTGCATGTATGCTTCAGCAATTGTGGCGTCTTATGTTGACATTCAAGATTCCATGAATTAACATTTGTTATCTGTATAATTCGAATGTCTTGTATTTATTAAAGACCTTTGTATTTGGTCTTTGGCTGCAGGAGAGTCAGGATGCTTTACTTAACTGTGTAACCAAAAACGTTGGGTTCAATCATGACAAGCCGATTGCTGCCTTTACTATTTACAAATGTCTTGTACAATGGAAATCTTTTGAAGCAGAGAGAACTAGCATCTTTGACCGTCTTATTCAGATGATTGGTTCTGCAATTGAGGTATCTAGATAAAGTTCCTTGTGTGATCCCATATTAACCCAGGCTTTGATAGCCGTAATGTTTTCACACTCACTCACTCCAAAGGATTGCTCATTTTTATATTTGGTTGCTGATTTTCCCTCTGACAGAATCAAGATGATAATGATCATATGGCATACTGGTTATCAAATACATCCACATTGCTGTTTTTGCTGCAACGAACACTGAAAACTTCTAGCACCTCGGGTGCTCCAGCAAATCGTAAACCACCCCCACCTACCTCTCTGTTTGGGAGGATATCTATGGTACTTACTCATTCAATTTGAGTTCGATATGTTAACCACTTTTCGAACTCGTAAGCTTCACTAAATTTTGCATGTTGCACCAAAAACAGGGATTTCGCTCTTCCCCTTCTGCCAATAATCTTTCTGCAGCAGCTACTCTTGCCACTATAAAGCAAGTTGAGGCCAAATATCCAGCTTTGCTTTTCAAGCAACAGCTTACTGCCTATGTGGAAAAAATGTACGGGATAATCCGAGATAATTTGAAGAAAGAATTGACACCATTGCTGGCTTCCTGCATCCAGGTACTTTGACATCCTTTGCAGGTTCTGAATCCCTCTCAGCTGCAGATTCATTTCCTCATAAATGAATATAAATAATGACACATGTTTTGGGTCATGAATGTAACCTCTAAGAAATATCAAAGTTTTTCATTGGAGGCTGATATCATTTGGCTCTGATCCTTGTTTCTGTTGTAAAATTTCATATTTTTTCATTTGCGACTAGTTACTTGGTGATGTGAGGTGAGCATAAACATTTAAATAGATTTCAAATTACCAAAAAATAAAATAAATTTCTAATCGAGTTAGATGGCGTTAATGCGATGTGAAGGGAAAATCCACTCTGGAAGAGATTCGGTGTTTCTTTACTATTAGTTAGCTAGTGATCCATGTTAATTGTATGGCAAACTAGAGGGTTACAAAAATTTCTTGATCAAGTTTAAGTGAATTTATCCTGTAAATGTAAGATGAGACTACTATGCACTATTCCTTGTGACTAGTTTGTTAAAATGTGTTCGACGTTTAAGATTTGATTGCTCATATTCATATATACAGCTATTTGGAGTATATGTTTTATAAATCATGTGATGAATAATTTATTTTATTTCATTTCTACAGAAATTGTGTGCATGTTATTTTTATGATATTAAGAATCTGTTGCATTTCATTAGGCTGTTGTTCAGGGTTGTTTTGTTTTTTGCCTCGTGTGCAAGTGTTCTTGTCCTAATCACAACTTCGCATATCTTTGGAAGCAGTTCCTGCCATTAAGTCTTATTTGAATTGTATTCTGTCCTTATTATGAACTAGTCCTTCAAGGAGTTCAAGCTTATATTGACATGGAAGTGTTGAACCTCAGGCACCTAGAACTTCAAAGGGAGGCATGCTCAGATCAGGCCGTTCATTTGGGAAAGATACTTCAACAAGTCATTGGCAGAGTATTATCGAGTCTCTTAATTCACTTCTCAAAACACTGAAAGAAAATTTTGTATGGAGCTTAACCTCTTGCTCTTTCTGTAGAACATCTTCAGATCTATATCAGTATATCTCATAGTAAACCTTCCTTTTCAATGGGTGTTTGGTGTATCAGGTGCCTGCCATTCTTTGTCAGAAAATCTTCACACAAATTTTCTCATATGTCAATGTGCAGCTCTTCAACAGGTACGTTATTCTATTTTTTTTTAGTTTTCATATGCTAAATTTGACAAATTCATGAACATCATCTGTCTCATCCTTCAGCCTTCTATTGCGCCGTGAGTGCTGTACTTTTAGCAACGGTGAATATGTTAAAGCTGGGCTAGCTGAGTTAGAGCTATGGTGTGCTCAAGCAAAGGAAGAGGTAACCAGAAACAATCCTTTTACTACTAGTTTTAAATCTTGGTTGGCATAGCTATTTCTTTCATCATCTGACATCTAATGCTGTGAATTATTTCAGTATGCAGGCTCATCTTGGGATGAACTTAAGCACATCAGACAAGCCGTTGGTTTCTTGGTATGCTGCTTGACATGTTTCTTTGTTTCACAATATGATCCATGATTTGTGCTTGAAATGATGTTTGCCTCTGTCATGATAATTGTAGTGGATTATGCTATGATAAACCGTTTCAATCATTTTAATGATCTGTTACGGCTTATAAAAAAAACAAGGAAAAAAGAAACGGATGATGATGTAGCCTTAATTCTTTGTATTTGAAGTCTTACTTTTGGTTTGGGCCAGGGCTTGCTTGATGCAGCTTTGCTCGTCCCTTATAGGCAAAGGATTTATCAAGGATTTTTTCAGGTGAAACTAAGCAAACATATTGAATTGGTGATGTTCCTAGGCTCAACTTGTCAGTAGACACAGCAAACATCTTTTTGGTTGATGGCATATGTTGACAGCAGCATTTGTTACTGATTTCTGGAGTCTGCAAGATTTATAGTTTATTGGCATTGTTAATGTTCATTGCTTTATTTAAGATTATTGGATTCTTACACTAATTTTTCTGCTTTGATTGTAGGTTATTCATCAGAAATACCGAATATCTTATGATGAAATCACCAATGATCTGTGTCCTGTAAGTCTTTCTAAAAATACCAAATTTCTTATAATGAAATCCCAGTAATGGCCTGATTTTCCATGGAAGTATATAACAGTTAATATAGTAGAGTGGAACTACTTTTAATGTAAAAATTATGACAAACCATAAACGGAAACCTGAGATATATACTTAAAACTAACTTGGTAATTTGGTCAATGTAAAAAATGAAAGGGGAAGCATCCCAGTAATGGCCTCCTTTTCTGTCGAAGTATATAATAGTTCATATAGTCGAGTGGAACTACTCTTAATGTAAAGATTGTGACAAATCATCAACTGAAACCTGAGATATACTCAAAACAAACTTTAACAAGATGGCCCTAACCTGAAATGAGTGCAAGTCTGGTTCAACTTGACTAACCAAATCTTAACTTAAATGGATTGTGCTATCCAAAATTACCTTAACCAAAAACACCTCCTAAAACTCATGCGCCTTTTCATTTGTGAATTCGTTGAGATGAATGATACAACTATAGAAGCTTGATTGATTGAACTGCCTGGAAATAATGAATCCTCCGATGTCACTACCATTATTGCATTTGCATTTGCTTTACCTGATCAAAACTTGTATCTCTTGTTAGATTTTGAGTGTGCAGCAGCTGTACAGAATATGTACTTTGTATTGGGATGACAATTATAACACACGAAGTGTATCACCAGATGTGAGTTTTTCTCAACTCTCGTGCTGTGTCTGTCGTAGGGTTCTACAAATGATTGAGGCTCACTAATTTCATGAATGCCTCCTTATAAATCAGGTGATATCCAGCATGAGGGTTCTAATGACCGAAGACTCCAACAGTGCTGTCAGTAGTTCCTTTTTGTTGGATGATAATTCCAGGTAAATTTAACATACCATAAGACACTTATAGAACAGAAGTATAAATCAAATCCGAGTAAGCTGAGCAATTAAAAGTTTAAAAGCTGTAATATGATCAACGATGTCCTTGTACATTTTCCTATTTTTGGCAGCATTCCTTTCTCAATTGAGGACATATCCGGCTCAATGGAAGTAAAGGATTTCTTAGACGTGAAAGCCGCTGAGGAACTCCTCGAGAACCCTGCCTTCCACTTTTTACACGAGTAAGGCTGAGGAACAACTCGAGCACGTTAGTCTCATTCTCGTGACCGCATCTGCCCTTGTTAGACAGGAATATCCTCAAACCATCTGGCCGATGACGGTAATACCATACGCTATTCTTTCATTTCTCATGGCATCGCCTGATGCTGCTGTAAATCGTCATCTATTATTATTCGTTTCTGTAAATTCTTCTGAAATTGAAAGAGGGTCCAATTTTTTTGTTGGTTATGTTGATTTGATGACAAAGTACGGTGCCCTTTCGGAGGGTGCTGCTCAGTTCCATAATATTTTCTAGTAAAAGGAGTCGAATTCGTTTTGTTATTTCCTTTTTTTTTTTTTTTCTTGTCAGCTACTTTCTATGTAGGGAGCTTAGAAAGAATGTGTTTGGTTACAAACCGTTGCATAGTTTGTAATTTGGGGGCTAATGCATGCAGCTATCTGCACCCAGTTTTTGGTTGTACAAAGAAACTAGTTATCGCATTATAAAGGAAGTATTGTTGTGGTAAACTGTTTTGGTGTTACATTGTGCCTTTTAGGCTGTCTTGTCGTTCTTGATGAGTTAATGTGACAGATCAATTAGATCCAAATTCCAATTGATTCATTGATCTCAACGTACGGAGTACATATTATTGTTAAATTGGCTTTGTTATTAATTTTTATAAACATGTTTGTATTTCTTGGCTAATTTGATTGTATAAATTATCTGACAAAACTTAACATGACCTGGCGAACCGAACATACACGACCTTCAATTGTAGTTCATTCATTCGCCAATAGATTTTTTACTTTTTTTGATAGTAAAGAGTTAAAAACTATATAAAACACTAAATTTTGTATATAATTAATAGAGGAAATGATACTAAATACCACAATTTGAAAAAAGTTTGCAAAAATGCCACCGTTTTGGAAAATTTGGCAAAAATGCCATTTTCTCCCCAAATTTGCAAAACTGTCTAGGTTGTCACCCTCCAAAACCGTCTATCACTTGTAAATTTTGCCAAAAAAAAAAAGAAAAATAAAATTGAGGCATCATTACCTACCTAGTAGGAGAGAGGCAAGGCGGGAAGGAGAAGTAGGGGGTTAGTAAAGGCAATCCAATCACCATCTCTCTCCCGTTTCAAACCAATACAATAGCAAAGAGGGAGAGAGGCAGTTGCAGAGACGCCAGAAGATAGAGAGAGAGAGAGGGCGGTTGCGGTTTCTTCCTCGACAGTTGCATACACCAAAGGAGAGAGAGCGGGCAAGTCCAGCGTCGCCCGAAAGGACACAGCAGCCACGACCCGACGACATACAGAACGGGTACGCCCTTTTACTCTTCTCCCTTCGGTGGTAGTGTGCGCGGGTGTGGGTCGGGGAAGCAGTGGGTGAAGGGGTTAGGGCAATGGCGGCCTGAATGGTGGGTCGGGGTGGTGGTTTTCTTGTTTGGATAATGGTGGGTGGTGGTGGCATGGGTGGTTTTCGGGTATGGAAAGGGGAAATCGGTGGTTAGGGTTTCCAATTGGGTGACAGTGGTTTTCGGAATGGGTTAGGGCAACGGTCGGGGAACTATGGATAGGGGAAATTGGTGGTTTGAGGTTCGAATTGGGTGACAGGGGTTTCCAATTTGGAGAGAAGGGTTTCTAAATTTGTTGTGGTAGGCAGAATAGGGGAATTGACGAGGTGTGGAAATTGGGATATGTGGATGTCGTAGGTGTCCTATTGAAGGAGGTTTGAGGTATTGGTTATAGGCTTCCGATTCATAATATGTGACATGGGTTTCACCCTGAGTGACAAGGGTAGAGTGACATGGGTTAGTCTATTAGGTGACAGAGGGAGACGAATATAATTGGTAGAAGTTGACTTTGTTCGTGTGATGGAAATTGCAGGAGAGAAATGGTGAGGACGAAGAATGTGAGCTCGAAGAACAAAGAGCCTGAATACGTAGTCCCCGAAGCTAGGCACTTCTGGGCCCGGGTGAACCAGGGCTCAAGACTGTCAATGCTGAACAACATCGATGATTATGTTGACGCTAGCGACTGGCAGAAGCTGCTTGACTCCCAACTTGGTGGGGTTGTGCAGCTGGCGCACAGCGTGAAATTTTCTTCACAAATGGTGCATTATGCACTCCAACGACAGCTTGTGAGCGATAAGGAGTGGGAGATGTGGTACCGGATTAAGGGGAAGCTCCGGAGGTTCTCCCTCAAGGAGTTTGCCTTAGTAACCGGGCTGCGGTGCAGTCAACCAACAGGTAGTGACATGGAGGACGACAAGAAAGCTATCAAGGAGTTTTTTGGAAACGAGAAGATGACGGTCGGTGACCTGGAGACCGAGCTGAAGAACTCAATAATGGTGGTGCCGAGCCCGCGAAGACGATTCAAGCTAGTGCTTCTGTACATTGTGGAGGGCGTTTTTTTAGGGGAGGAGCAGAGGAAGGGGCTGCGGAGTTGGATCGTCCGGTTGGTGGAGAATGTCGATTGGTTTTTGGCATTCCCATGGGGGAGGGTCATCTATGCTGCAACACACGTGTCGCTGAACGGCGCTCTAAAGCGCCGGGAGGCTGAGATAAAGGCAGAAGATCGAAAGAAGCGCAATGGTTATGGCCTGATGGGTTATCCGCTATCCTTTTAGGTAACCTTCTCGACCACACCCATGATCATTTTGTAATTCATATGCTGAAAATGTATTAATTTGAGTGGGGATGCGGTGTAGATTTGGTTGTTGGAATCCATGCCGAAATGGGGGGTCCGGTTTGCGACGAAGGTGTCGACGACGGCATTCCCTCGTTGCATGAGATGGACCCTCAAGGACGAGAACCTCGCTTATAAGGATATAGCCAACCGCACCGAAGCTGAGGGAGAGGAGGCCATAGAGATTGATGATAACCCAATACTCATACCAGAGGAGGCTGAGCTGGAGCTGATGGATGGTTGTGTTTACGATGATGAGAAGTCCGACCCCTTCTTCGATGACCTAGTTGCACCCTTCCTGACACATTTCGAAGCCCCTGGTGTGAGGTCCCCAAAGACGGGAAGAGGAGGCAATGAGAAGGATGGCTGGGTGGGGGACGTGGCCAAGAATTTGGAACAAGTTATGGACAAGCTTCAGACAATGTAAACAGGGATGGAGAAGATGGATGAAAAGGTACGCAATTACTTCCAAATTATTCATTTTGTGGAGACTCTGGATAACTGTGGTGACTAGGGTAAATGGACTCCTGACACGTGAAATTGGACAAGTGACACGTAGTGTAGATAATGAACGAATGTGGTATGAAATTGAGGGGGGCCTAGTCTGATATGTGTTTGTTTAGAAGTGAATTAGGTGACCTTAGTCTGATATGAAGTGTGAATTAGGAATTGTTTGGTGTTCATTACTCACGGTGATATGAAGTGTGAATTGTGTTGAATTTTGTCACCTTATGGTGATATGAAGTAATAATTTTATCACCTACAGCTGAAATTATTGGAGGTGGCCGTGACTGAGCTGCGGGATGGTCAATGTAAGGGGACGGACTGGCAAGAAGCAACCGATAAAGAACAAGCTGGAGATGAGAAAAAACGGGATGAGTTTGTAAGTTTGTTTTTGCGTGACATGCGTTTCGATGTTTAGTCTTGCTTGAAATCGGGGATTCAATATCAAATGTTAATATGTATTTTACAGGTCGAACTTGATGACTTAATAAAGTCAATTGCGGCTGAAGGCGGTGAGGGTGAACAAGGTGGTAAGGTAAGTTGTTGGTAAACATCACAAGATTTGTTATGTTAAGCGACACTGGAAGAATGTGATAGGAAGATTGTAGCTGTGTGACATGATTTGTTATGTTAAGTGACACTGGAAAGTTTGAGGCATAATTGAATGTTGATTTCATTTGCAGTTAGGAGGTGTTGTTGAGAAGGGAAGTGAAGTGGATGATGGCGGGGATAAAGCACACAGAAGTTGAAACTGTGAAGGCAAGGGATGAGATATCAGGAGAGAGCAAGCTAGTTGGTGATGATGTCGGGGACAAGTATGATGAAGCTGAATCTGTCAAGGCAGAGGATGGGGGGGGAAGGAAAGACCAAGGAGGTCAGGTTTATTTATGAAAAAAAGGTGATTATATATGTGACATGAAAGTTTATGGCAAGTGACATGAAATTTTTTCAGACCAAGGCAGGGGACAAGCAATCTGATGTCGGGGACAGGGTAGCTGAAGGTGAATCCGTCAAGGCAGGGGATGGGACGGCAAGAGAGAGCAGGGATGTAAGTTTTTTCTATCAGTTATTGGTGACAGGGACATTGTAGTTGCACGACATGAGTATATCTGTTATGTGACAAGGGATAGTGTCAATCTTAGCTGAAGTTTGATATGTTTGCGGTTGGGAGAGGTTGGTTTAAAGGGGTCTGGTCCTGAGGAAAGGGGAAAGAAAATTGAAGGTGATGAGAGGGCGAAGCCCCGGGTAGCTCAGGTGTATGCATCTAAGGGGGCGAAGAAGATGAGGAAGGGTGTTGGAGAGGAGCTGGCTCCCCCGGCCAAGAAACCGCGAGCCCAGAAGGTAGCCACTATTCCTGTTGATGCTGTTCAACTAGGAATGGTGTCAGTGACGGACAACGACGCCATGACAAGTTGGGTGGCAAGGTATGTAGCTTATGTGTCTTACTCTCGAATAAACGACGAAGGTAGATAGTTGAACGTCCACAATACCTGACAGAAACATACCGTGCAGTGGGGACGCGGAGGTGCGCACGTCACCTTGCGGTGTGGATATGACGAAGGAGTTACTCAACCGCCTGAAGAAACCCAAAGATTGGTTTGGAACTGTGGTATGAACACTTGTCACCTTTAAAATTTCCCGTGTCAGGATTTTGGATTGTAATTGCGGTTCACTTCATGCAGGAGATGGAGGAGTGCTGCTACCTTCTGCGCAAAGCGGTCGCAGACAGAGCGGGTGGCATTGCCAGTGGAGCCATCGTAGTCGATACGTGCTTGGCGGGAATTTATCTACCTCGGGAATGGAAGGAGTACAGCGCCAGCCCCGAAGCGTACGAGCCTAGTGATGCATTGATGGCGTACTTAGATGGCGGGTCGCCGAAGCCGTTGGGACGAACGTGGTCAGGTGCGGACCTCATCCTCCTCCCCTTCAACGTCAGGAACAAACACTGGGTTGCCCTTGCCATCGATCTTAAGGAGTGAGAGGTAAGGGTGTATGACTGCGACGTCCACATGGTGACGGAACGCCAGCTCCAGCCCTCGTTAATGCCTGTGACAAGCCTGATCCCTGTCGTCATGCGTGCACACCCCGATATGAAGGTCAAGTATGCGGATAAGGTCCCCACGCCGTTTGCCATTCGCCGAGACAAGAGCCTTCCACATAACAAGCAAAGGTAAATTGGATGACATGGTTCAATTTCGTTTGATTGGATGTGGAATCGGTGTCCGCGTTCTGACCGATTCTTCCCCATTGCAGCGGTGATTGTGGCCCGTACACCATTAGATTCACGCACCTCCTGCTGGAGACCGCCCCGAACTTCGATCGATTGGACGACACGTACATTGAGGCATACCGCCAGATGCTAGCTGTTGGGGTATTCCATGGTCGACTCGGATGCTAGACTTTGGAGTTGAACACTTGCTTCCAATCATAACACCCTCCTGTAATAGTTGAAGTAAAACATTTGGATATTTTGCGAAACTTGCTAGTTGTCGAATGTGAACATTTGTATATGTTAGTAGGTATGCGGACATGTTAAATTTGCCAGTGTAGCTACATGTATCTATCCAATTTGGTGACAAGGTATATGTCGTTAGATGACACGAGGATTAAAAGGGGTGACATGGGTCATTTAGACTATACGTAGGAATATGAGACAGTCAACAGTGACACGAAAAAACCTGTCAGGTGACACGTGCATGGAAAGACGGGACCCGATACTGGGACAAAAGAACAAAATGACAAAAGAAACGGAATCTATCAGGGTGGCAGTTGGTTGCACAGTTCCTTTGACCTACTTACAAAAAAATAAAAAAATAAAAAGAAAATGCTGTGTTCCTCGAAATTAAAAGGTAAACAAAAGAAAAGCAAAAGTAACTTGCATTCATTGCAGTTGGGGAATAAAACCACCACCTACACAAGGGACGGAGAGAGAGAGAGAGAGAGAGAGAGAGAGAGAGAGACCGAATATTATTAGGAGTGAAGGGAGGCGGTTGTGAAGTGAAGGGAAAGAGGAGAGCCCGTACCGGAGAGGGAGGAAGACGCCGGAGAAGGGAGGAAGACGCCGGAGAAGCTCGTACTGGAGACGAAGGCGCAGGAAATCAGGTACAACTCAATTGGTTATTGAAATCCGTCCTCACCCATCTCTACTACTCTGAATCTTCACTTAATTTGCAATCTTCCCCACTTAATTTGCATTCTCCCATTGTTTCGTACCGGAGAGGGAGGAAGTCTCCGGATAAGGGAGCAAGACGCCGGAGAAGGCAGTACCGGAGAGGAAGGTGCAGGAATACAGGTACAACTCAATTGATTATTGAAATCTGTCCTCACCCATCTCTACTAGTCTGAATCTTCACTTAATTTGCAATCTTCCCCACTTTATTTGCATTCTTCCATTGTTTCGTTCAAAGGCATGCAATTTGGGATTGGACAAAAATCGGAAATTGGGGAATTGGATTAACAGTCATGTGGGGAATTGGGGATACGGGGAAATACAGATCTGGGGTAAAAGGGGTATGGGGAACTGAGGAATTGACAGACAAGAGCGAGGGAGGTTGAAGATGAGCGTGGGAGGGTTGCGGGTCCTTTAACCCAGATTGTGAGAGTGGAGAATAACCCCTGTCATAAACGGGTACTGTAGGAGAATTGGGAGAAGGCAATTGTCATTCATGGCATGAGCTATTCTGTTGGGTGACAAGGGTTACTTCATTAGGTGACATGGGCCTTTTCTCGTGAAAGAGTCGCAGACAGATTTATTAAGTAGGGGGGTGACTTTGTGTGGATATTGATTATGTTCATGTCCACGTAATTGCAGGAAGAACATGGTTCGGTCCCAGAATTTGAGCAGGAAAGGTGTCCGGCCACCGAAGAAGGTGGAGCCCCGACTCGCAGTGCCGGAGGAGAAGCATTTCCGAGGGCGGGTCAACCAGTGTTCCAAAGTGTCTCTGCTCGTCAACATGGACAACTGGGTCGACCCTGTCGATTGGGAGAAGCTATTGCGAAGCCAATTTGGGGGTATTGTGCAAATGGCAAACCGGGTTCAATTCTCGTCGCAACTACTGCATTACGTGTTACAAAGGCAGCTTGTGACAGAAAAGAAGTGTGAGACTTGGTACATGCTTTAAGACAAGCTGCGGCGATTCTCTATCAAGGAGTTTGCGCTCGTAATTGGGCTGCGGCGTGGTCGAGTTCGGGGGGAAGACACTGAGACGGAGGATGACAAGAAGACAAAGAAGGATCTCAAGGACTTATTCGGAACGGACAACATGAAGGTGAGTGAGCTGGAGAACGCCTTCAAGAACTCCATCTTGAAGGAGCCGAGTGTGAGAAGGCGTTTTAAGATCGCTCTCCTCCTCATCGTCGAAGGAGTTCTGCTGGGGGGAGAACCCAGGAAAGCCATACAAGGGTGGATTGTGAAGCTTGTGGAGAACGTTGATCGATTTCTGGATTACCCCTGGGGTAGGATTGTGTACGAGGCCACCCACGAGTCCCTGTCGGGCGTCATAGAACGACGTGTCGCTGACTTGAAGCCGAAGGCGAACGACAAGGATGATCGATATGGATACGGGCTTATGGGTTTTCCGTATGCGTTCCAAGTAAGCTACTTGACCGAAGTTATGCTTGAACTATTACACGCAATTGATTCACTCGAGTGACATGTGTGGTTGTTTTAGATTTGGTTGTACGAAGCAGTCCCGGGGATTGGGGAGGCGTTTGCGAACCGGGTGTCGAACACGGCATTGCCTCGCATGCTGAGGTGGACAACCGATGACGACAATCTAATGTATGAGACGATCCAGTCCCGCATGGACCCTGAAAAATCGGATAGAATCAAGGTCGAAGACAACCCGATACTAGTACCGAAGGCCGGCGAGTATGAATTGATGCTCGGGTGCTTCTACCAGCATGAGGAGCCTAACCTCCACTTTGATGACATTGAGGCTGCGTTGGCACCGAGTTATTACGGTGAAGGCTCTGGCAAGTCCGACCCAAGTTCGGAGCAACGAGATGGGACAAGGGAATCCTAGGAGGATAAGTTGGGGAAGTCAGTAGAACTGATCTTGGAGAGGTTGGGAACCATGTCAACATGGATGCGGAGCATGGATGACAAGGTACGTGTAACGTTTCTAGCATTTGTGACACGGGTATATTTTATATGTGACACGGGTATTTTTCAAAGGTGACACGGGTTACTTATCTCCCAATGCCGAATAACATTCGCTAACCACCTCGCATTTATGTACTTTGTGTATTAGATGAAGGTGTTGGAAGGTGTTGTGAATGGGATGCGAGATGGCCAGTCGAATGCAGGAGGTGAGCAGAAACCAATGGGCGATGTCCGTGGAGAGGATAACGACCAAAAGATCGGGGGGACAGAGGGACAAACTAAGGTGGAAGACCAGCCTCTAGAAGGACAAGAGGAGGTAAATTGGTTGTTACTTGACATGGTACTTTCTGAATCCACGGTGAAGGGGTAATAGAATCAACAATTTTTAATATGTCAATATTTCGTAGACAACTCACACGGTTGTTAAAGTGAAGCGACACGTATTAATATGTTAAATGACAAGGGAACAAATATATTATCTGAATGGCAGTTGAAATAACCGTAACCAATTGTCAGATCTCAGAGGCTGTCAAAGACGAGACCGTTGGAGGAACTGGGAGAGATGTCAGTGGAGAGAAAGACGGGAAACATAGGGAGGCTGAGGAGATAAACCGTAAGGCCGGTTCAACGGAGGTACCACCTACATTGAACGACCAAGCAACGCCGGAAGGACAGGATGAGAAGGTAAGTGACAAGTGTATCAGTGTTAGCCGACACGAGTACAGTTTGGGGTGACACGGGGGTCAAAATTTTTTTGCCCTGACCGTTGAAACTGTCTAACCAATTGGCAGATCCCATAGGCTGCAAGAGCGGAGCCCGTTTGAGACAGGAAGAGTAAGAGAGGTCCAGGAGGTGAAGGAGAAGTGAAGTCCCCGCCTCAGAAGAAAACGCGGGGCCGAAAAGGGAAGAACGTTGTCGAAGGTGCGGCCGCGATTAAGCTGGGTCTTGTTTCCGTGTCAGACAACGATGGGTTCCTCCGCTGGATGGATAGGTGACACTCATTAGCAGACGTACCCAAGTTATTGCATAGATGACTCCAATCCCCTAACATTGTGGTTGTGGTTGTGCAGCGGGGATGAGGATAGCCGGAAGACTGCATACGACACGACGCTGAGTAAGGAGTTCTTCACCGCACTAAAAACGCCCACAGTTTGGCTAAACTCTGAGGTACGAAACCCGCCTAAGTGACTACCTTTGTCTAGTGAATGACACGGTATGTACTGTAATAGGTAGTGGAATAGTTTTGGATTTTCACTAGGGTTGTAATCGATGCAGCACATGGAACAAGCATGCCATCTTCTTCGGAAAGGGGTAACGGAGAGGGCCGACGACTTTGGTGGTCGAGTTGTCATTGTGGACACATATTTCGGTCGCTATCTGCAGACCGAGTGGGGCAAATACAAGAGCGATGCAGATAGCTACTGTTATAGGAGAGAATCAAGTATGAAATATAATAAAATAAATCAAACCAGATTTAGGCCCACGCAAATAAATACAAGACTCCTCCAATGCAGTAAGAGAAAGTCAGGATCGAATCCACGAGTAAGCGTGTCAGCGGATCCTAGGTAGCTGTAAATCTCATAGAAAAGCAACAGAAACACAGAAACAAAGAAAGACAGAAAAGACGAAGCAAAGCAGAAACAAAAGCGAGGACACAGAAGTTAGTCGATATCGACTAACTGTCCTTGATATCGACTACAGATGTCGACAATAGAAACTCAGCAAGCAAACAGACAACTCGATATAGACAAGCCAACTCGATCTCGACCAGTGTCTACTCGAGATCGACAAGACTCTACTCTGTATCGACTACAAACTCAGAAAACGTAAATTGCAATTTCTCGAACCCAAAACTCAGAATTCCGACAAAACAAATCAATATGCTAAAAGACTTCCAAGGCCAGGGTATCAACACCACAACGATAACCATGCAAAGTAACACATAAAGGCATAAAAGATCATGCTTTTCATCAAATAACTATCGTTACTAACAAATAGGCATATAGAGGCTTTCGCATAAACCCTAATTGTTACTAACCCTTTTCACATAATTAATCCAAGTTGCATTAAGATCACTTTCGCTTCAATAACACAAACAAGGATCACCTTCAACTCTCGCAAAAGAATCATGCTCATAGGGATAGAAGACGAATTGCATAACAAGATCTGACCTTTACCGCATCACCTCTAGATGGCCACCGTCGGGCTCACCCCAGCCCCAAAAGTGGGTGGACTACTCGCTCTTCATCATTAAGAAAGACATCAAATAACAAAAGAAACTAACTTGTATTGAATTAAATAAAGAAAGCTTACAACCCACAAGACAAATCCGCTTTCGCCTTTCCACCTTGCTTGCTACAAACTTTCTCTCTCTACTCCTACTTACTTGAATGGAATTGTGTGTGTTTCTGAATGAATGAAAAACCAGCCCCTAGGGCTTTATTTATAGCCTTCTATTCCTTGCTAATCAAGGATAGAATCTTCTATCTATTTCTACTTAAAAGCTTAAAGATAAATAAATTGCTTAAGGGAAATAAATCCTTAAAGGAAACTATATCTAAAGTTTGCAAAATATCTCCAATGTAGGTAGAACTTCTCTTCCATAGATAGACTTGATCAAATTGGATAGAATCTTGGCCGACTCGACTTCCTTAGGCTCCAAGGATTCCCAAATCGACAAGGACTGCTCAAACCGCGTAACGCGCTCCCGGACATGGCTCGTCGATCTCGACCAAGGCTACTCGACATCGAGTAGGATTGTCGTCGACTAGTGTGGCTCGACTTCTCGGGTAGATCTGCTCGACATGGTTCGGACTTGTGGTTCTGGCTCCTCGATATCGACAAGGACAACTCCAGATCGAGTTGGGTTGGCGTCGAGGATGGCTGGACTGGTGTGGTCGAGGACTCTTCCTCGGCATGGACTCGGACAGGCGCTGGGTTGTCCTCGATCTCGACTAGATCTCCTCGAGATCGAGTAGGGTCGTCCCGACGTCTTCGTCCTCGGCTTCTCGGCATGGCACAACTTCTTCGACTCCGGGTGTGACGTCTAGGCTTTGTCGATCTCGACAAGCTGTACTCGAGATCGAGTTGGCTTTCGGAGTCGGGTTGATCTGTTTCTCGACACTGCTCTTGGTCGACAAGGCCTGTGCTCGGACAGCTTCGTCGAGGTCGAGCAGCAGTACTCTAGATCGATTAAACTCGGGCTCCAAAGCTTGATTTGACTGGTTTCGCTGCTGCTTGACCTTGGATTTCTGTAGTTGATTTCCGAGCTTTTCTGACCTTTCTCAAAACTGCTGTAATTTGCCTTGAATTCTGCGAAATTAAACAGAAACTGGTGTAGATTCCATAATTTGGCAAATAAACATAAATTACATAGATTCTGTACTATCTTAGCCCAAATGAATGAAATGTATGCAGAAATCGATATAAAAGTTACTGTAAAACATGGCAGATTCAGCTCACAACATCTACCAAGCCGACGAGAAGCTGCTTGCCTACTTCGACGGGCGGTCCCCGGCGACGATAGGCCGGGCGTGGGAAGGGGCGGAACTCATCCTCCTATCGTTGAACGTGGACAATATTCACTGGATCGCCGTAGCGATAGATCTGGTCGGGTGGCAGGTAAGGGTTTATGATTCGGACGTCTACATCCTGAGGGACCTCCATCTGCCGGCACACTTAAGCTGCATCACCCACCTTATCCCGGTACTGATGAATGCCCACCCCACGTTGATGGCCACCTACGTCGACAAGTTACCAAAGTCGTTCGCCCTTAGTCGCGAGAAAAGGATTCCGCAAAACAAGCAGAGGTAATTTTTGTCCAACACTTAAATATCTCTTCGTCTCATAGTTGCATCCGGCTGTAATGAATATGACTCCTACGGTTCTCTATTGCAGTGGAGACTGCGGTCCTTACACGATCAGGTTCATGCAACTCCTCACGAAGGACGTCCCCACCTACGACGGTCTTGACGACGTATTCATCGGGGCGTACATGCACATGCTCGCTGTTCGCATCTTCAATGGTACACGGTTATGATCTCAGTTGTGATCACCATTGCCCAGTGTTATGAAATTTTATGTTATGGTAGAAGCTTCTTATGAACATCGTTTTTATTGTGTTGGATATTTATGAACATGGTTGCTGGTTCTCACATTTAGTTGTGGACGGTAGTTCACTAGGTTGGTATTTTAGTATGTTGGTATGAACTATTTCGCATTCTTTATCTTTAGTCCGTGGTTATGTGTTGTGGACTGTTACTTTATTTGTATGATAATTTTTAAGCAGTGAGTGACGATGTTGGCATGGTGCAAACATTGGTTATAATTAGTTAAGAATTCACTCGTGTCACCAAACTTGGAATCCCGTGTCAACTCACGTAATTATCCGTGTCAGAGATGTCAACTGACGTAAGTAGGGTGATTTTCTAACCTTGTTTATGTATTGATAGGTTGATATAAGAAATGTTACAAGTCCCTGTCATAGGAACCACATAAGTTTACATTTTGTCATGGATGATTGAATGTCATGTGGCAAGAAACTTACTTGGTTGAAATGCATATTATAAGTTGTAAGGAAATCACCCGTGTCAACTGACGTAATTATCCGTGTCACATATGTCAATATGGTGAGTAGGGTGATTTCCTAACCTTGTTTATGTATTGATAGGTTGATATAAGAAATGTTACAAGTCCCTGTCATAGGAACCACATAAGTTTACATTTTGTCATGGATGATTGAATGTAATACACATGCATAACACTAACAAGTGGAAATGTAATAGAGATGCATAATATAGAAGGGACATTGCCTTATACATACCATATCTGATCATACAGGCACCATTCATAACGGTGCAACCACACTCGGCGTTCCAAAAAACGACAACTAACCGAGCGTGGGTGAGACATTGTTTCTAACTACCGTTACATAGGCCCCTAACTGCACAAAATGGGGGCCATCCGCCACATACATAGTTGTTCCAAGTCCAAAAAACCACATCTGTTTGGCATCACATCAGTATTTGGCAACTACTACAACAACATCACAAGTTTTGGCAAAAAACAAAGAGAACTGGCTTCGGAGGTCCTAAGCCCTGGTGATCAGACGCACCATTACTCCCATCATCAGCACGAGAATCCACCCCATGAGCCTGTTCCGGTGGGTGAGTTGTCGGGTGCGGAGCTGCTCGCTAGCGTGCCCGACCCACTGCCCACAGAGGAAGGAGCCCACCTCGGCCACCTGCTGCACCAGGTGCTTGTTGCTAGCCTCGCTCCTCACCAACTTGTTGGCGAGGACCATGTTCTCTTCCATTGTGGCCTGCAGCGAGCTCTGGGTAACCTCCAACTCAGTACTTGTGGTCTCCAGGGTGGACTGGGTAGCCTGTAGTTGAAGAGTGGTTGTCTGGACCTGCGTGTTGGCGGCCTCCAGCTGAGTGCGCTGTGCGGCCATAGCTCCCTCCCTGGCAGCATCCCGGTTCAGCAGCGACTGAAATCGCTGGCGAAGGTCAGTGAGCTCTTCGGCGGCCAAGTCCCATAGCGCATTGTCCTCAGCCACCTGCTCGGGGTCTCTTCTGTCTGACTGATCATCCTCCTCCTCCTCATCTCGACGGTCCCGACGGCTCCACCCGTAGTCGTAGTCCGTACGGAGCCAGAAGTACCTCCTGTCGTCACCGCTCTGGTAGCTCCCGTCGCTGTCGGAGTCCGTGTCAATGTCGTTGTTTGAGTACGGCCACATGATTCCTACCAGTACAAGGGAAAATAAACGTGAGATGGCAGAAGAAAACCAAACACAAGAACATACATACATATGAAAAATATCTAAGCATGTTTTATAATGGACACAAGTACATATATATGAAAAAGATGAATGAGAGAGTGAGATGATATGTCACCAAACAAGTAAAGGAGAATGTAATATATATGCTAAAATAATGTCTGGACCTTATATGTTGAGAAGGAGAGATTTATGTGCAAGCGAAGTTGGAAATGGTAAATACAAGTGTGAATATGAAACTCATATCAATGAAATTTCTGGAAGATGCCATTTGTAAGATGCATGTGGCCAAGGAGTCCACAATTCTGATAACAAACTCATATCAATGAATTAAAGTTTTCACATAGTTATATAACAAATGGGAAGAAATCACCCGTGTCACCAAATTTGGAATCCCGTGTCACCAACTATATATACTTGACATACTTCCTACTAAGAACCTTCACAGACAAAGAGAAAGGTTGTAACTTTCATAGGCTTAATCATATTTATGCTTTAGATTCACACAAAAAGGATCCAAAATGTTCTATTTCTTTTTCAAGCCTAACAAGTACATATATATGAAGAAGATGAATGGGAGAGTGAGATGATATGTCACCAAACAACTAAAGGAGAATGTAATATATAAGCTAAATTACTGTAAGCACCTTATAATTTTGATAAGGAGAGAATTATGTGCAAGCAAAGACCAATTATAAAAAGGTGGTTAGAAATCACCCGTTTCACCAAAGTTGTAATCCCGTGTCACCAAGTATATATACTTGACTGGCTGCATTCTCACCCCCAATTCAGCAAATTCCACCAAGTAATTGCATATATGAAGCCTAAACCAATAAACACATATAGGAACTCCAAGCAACTACTCAACATAAGTATGTAATAAGCACATGCAAGATAAGAGACTAATGGATATTTTAAACAGGGAACTACACAAGGCACAAGCCATAAAACAGTGCGCCATGGACATATTCACCCAAAATCTGCAGCATACACAGGCATAAACTATAGCCCCTAATCGGAAAGCTTTCGATGTCGTCAATTAGTACTCTATGTCGAAAACCCTATTAACAACTCAGATTTCATTCAAAACAAACTTCTAATCGATGAAAACCCTAAAATCCAAACAGTTTTTTTTCAACACATATGCCAATCGGGGTTGTACTTACTTGGAATTGAAAGCTTTTCGATGAGGATGAGCACCACTGGTGAACCGAACCCGATCGCGTCGCTTCTTCTTCACGAATTTTGTTGTGGCTTGCAAGAGAAGAGTGGAAGTGAAAAGACCGATGGAGTGGTACTTATGAAGAGAGAGGGGCTCCATCGGGGGGTGGAGGGTGGGGGGGGGGGGGAGGGTCACCAAATTTCGAATCCCGTGTCAACTAACATAATAACCCCTTCAACATTAAATATAGGTCAATTTGCACAAATATACATTTCAATATGGTCACAAGGTTGGTATTTTTGTACGTTGATATGAAGTACTACCTCTGTTCCGAAAAACTTGTCACTTGACTATTCACGCACGCTTATTTTAGGAGATAAAACTATATAAAATATCTAGTTTTGTAATTATTTTTAAAAACAATTTCGTAGCTATTATTAGCAAGTACAAACTTGTTACAAAATTTTTATGAAAAATTATATTTTATATAGTTTTTTTCATTATAAAAAAGCGTCCGTGAATAGTCAACGACAAGTTTTGCCGAACGACAACTAAGTGTTTCGATTTCTTTATCTTCATTCGGTGGTTATGTGTTGTAGACTTTGTAGCACGGAAACGGAAACGGACACAGGACACGGACACGGGAAGACACGCGGAAACAATATTTTCAACAAAACATATGACACGGACACGCCAAAGAGATATGATATATATATATATATATATATATATATATATATATATATATATATATATATATATATATATATATATATATATATATATATATATATATCATTTTAAAGGTCTTGCAAAGATGTATACATTTATACTAATAAGAGCCACGTAGATGTTAAGACCAATGAGATCAAAATAAAAAATTATATAACATTTTAAATCAAAATATATACAAATAAACAATGATGAGTCTACAAATTTATCAAAGTATAGAGAGGAGGTGTCCACCGTCATGTCTTGTTATTTTTGTGATATTTTTTAGGCAGTCATTGACGATGTTGGCATGGTGGAAACTTTGGTTATAAGTTGTTTGGTAATCACCCGTGTCAGCAAAGTTGGAATCCCGTGTCAACTTACATAATTATCGTGTCACTGAGGAGAATACGGTGACAAAATTTACACGAGTAGCACAAACACTCAGGAATTTAAACATGACCTGAAACTAGTGCCAGTGCATGGGTGATTTCATTATGAAAGTGTCACCTTCGGATTGATAAACATGAAATTAAAACCAGTGACATGATAACCCCTTCAACCTGACACGGTAATACAAAGAGAGTGACATGGGTTATTTACATAATCCATCCCCAAAAGTATTGCGAAGTTCTTTACCACTTACCACTAGAGTGTAACCCGTTGCCAAAAGTAAATGTATCCAAACAACCAATGGACAAGATTAAAACCAACGTTGTTCACAACAAAAGACAACAAATCACTTCCATAACTACACCTAAACGACTATCAGATTATGCGTCCACCGAGCCGACCATTGAAGATGGCAGCCGCTAGCATCTGTCTGTACGGCCCAATAAACGTGTCGTCCAGCCCATCGAAGGTCGGATCGGTCTCCATGAGGAGCTCCATGAATCTGATCGTGTAAGGGCCACAGTCACCACTGCAATGACGGAGATTTTGTCAAAACAGAGGCGGAGATATCGTCAACTTAAATGAAATACAGGGGTCGCACCAATCATACCTGAGCTTGTTTTGCGGAACGCGCTTGTCGCGGATTATGCGAAACGGGCTTGGCAGCTTCGATGTATACTTCACCTTCAACTCAGCGTGTGCATCCATGATGATGGGGAGGAGGTGGGTAACGTGCATCAGCAGGGGTGGGAGTTCGGCGTCTATCACGCAGTGCACATCGCAGTCATACAGCTTCAACTGCCACTCATTCAGATCAAGAGCAACGGCAACCCAATGTCTTCCCCTCAGGTTGAGGGGTGGGAGGACGAGGTCCACGCCTGCCCACGGACGGGCCATGGGCGCCGGGGCCCGCCCGTCGAAGTATGAGAGGAGTATGCCACTCGCCTCATACCCCCCGACATCTGAGTTGTACTCCTTCCACTCCCTCTCCATATAGCTAGAGAAGTAGGAGTCCAATACAATGACTCGACGCCCAATGTCGTAACCCCTCTCCGCGCTTTGTTTCCGTAGCAGGAAGCATGACTGCTCGAAGTGCTGCGTCAAGTTAACCCCCATGACAACCCACAACATAGTCCAACAACAACCCAAATGCGTATACAAGGCCAATCATAATAAAATGTGAGAAATACAATATACCTCTGAGTGGATCCAATAGCGGGGCGTCTGGAGGGTGGTAAAAAACTCCTTCGACAGGTCCTTGACTCAAGCCGTTGACCGGTTCTCACCGTCGGCACTGGACCGTACAATGGATTGGAATCAATGAAAGGGTATCTGTGCCGTATAATGAAGACTAAAATGAGACGATGGGTTACCTTGCGAGCCACCCCTGTAGGGCCTCATAGTCGGCCGCAGAAACTAGTCCCATGGCAACGGCTTCACCGGCAACGACGACGTCCTTCCCTTTAGAGCCCCGCGGTTTCGTAATCTTCCACGCCTTGCTCTCACATTCCTGGTCGACGAACAACCTCTGAATTCAAAAAAACATTTCCCATGTCACATAACAAAACGACCCATGTCGCCTTGCTAACATCCCCATGCCACTATTGAAAACATAAAGGATGAATGACATGGGCCATAAGGAGCGTACCTTAGCAACTTGTCGGGGCTTCTCCACAGCTTCAGTACGAGTCCCCTTTGGTACATCAACATCAACAACCTGCAAAACCGATCTACAGCTTACATGGATTCCAACATGTACAAACTCGTTTTCACTATCCCTTACTCTTTGTTCCTTGCCTCTTCCAATCAATTTTCCATCCCGCATTTCATGGACCTCCTCCTCTAACACTTTTATCTGCACACAAGAAGTTGTTACAATAAATCCACCATCTCCTCCAACAGTTTTATATCCCGTGTCACATACTGTATGTCCCATGTCATTACTCTATTTACCCTACTCACTGAACTTAATAAGAATATGAGAGTGAATAATGTGAAAGACTGAAGTACCCTATCATCCATCTTCTCCAAGGTATCCATAATCTTCTCGAGTCTCTTCACCACGATATCCCTAGCGGCGTCCGTGTCCTCAACGTAGTTCGTGATGTTGGCGAGCATCACCACCCTCGACCCTTCGTTTACTCTTTGTGTGGCTGTGTAAATTTTGTCCGAACCATTTGTTTCCTGTAGTGTAAGAGCAACAATACGTTATCGAGAAATTTTATATTCAATGTCACTAGCTTTGTAATCCCATGTCACTCAATTTGTAAACCCATGTCATAAATGTCAGAACGTTCCTAAACCACTGACGACATACATTCCACATCAACTCCCCAAATCTGAATTTCAAATTAATGGAACCCTAAATCTTGCCCATTCCCAATCAAACCCCTAATCTACCCCATTCCCTATTTCGACCCCCACCGTAGCCATCCTCTTCGGGCATACTAAACCCTAACCGCGGGTTTTCCCTATCCAATCCCCAAAACCAGGCTCCTTGTCCTTCATTCGCAACCACCTCCACAATCCCCAAAACCGTGCTCCTTAACGTTCAATCCCTTACCACCATAGTAGGTTGTTCCATCCACCCACCCCAAACCCCATATTCGAAGATAACGGACAACAGAGATAGGGGGCGTACCTTCTGAGTTTCCTGCCGGCGTTCTTCTCTTATCCGACAGTTCCCGGCAGTCTCTTCTTCGACCCGTTGTTCCTCGTCGCCGGCGTCTCTTCTTCCTCCCCCTTTCGAACGGTTTTGAGTTATGGAAATTTAGAGATGGAGTCCCGATGAATACAGACAGAGAGTATGTGGTGATATCGGAGGAAGCGTGTCAACTCCCCCGAAAATATTCTTTTTTGTTTTGTTTTTCTTTTGAGTTACGGGCAACTTTTTCGAAATAAATGGGAAAGGGTCAATTTTTCCAAATTATCCCCCATTGTGCTATTTTTGCAAGTTTGGCCAAAATTTGGTCTATCTTTGACCACTGGTTGACTAAGTTCTTATTGTCAAAACTTTGGTTATAAGTTGTCAGGAAATCACCTGTATCACCAAACTTACAATCCCGTGTCACCTTACATAATAACCCGTTCAACATTGTCATAAAGGTGATTTCAATATGTTCACAAGGGTGAATTCCTAACACCACTACCACAAGCAGTCAGGAATGTAAACATGTTGTCAAATAAGTGCCAATGCATTGGTGAATTCATTATCATAGCGTCAACCATCGAAATGTCTACCATCAAATTGAAAGCTGTGACATGATAACCCTTTCTACTTGACACGGGAATACAAATAGGGTGACAGGGTTTTTTTTTTCTGAAACCATCCCCAAAAGTACTACGAAGTTCTTCACCACTTAACTATAGTATGGAAACCCTTCCCAAAAGTACATCAGCCTACTTACAGTTTGTCATATGTACAAACAACCTAATTACACTACCAAATACATAGCCCGTTCACAAAATAACATAGACGGAGAATGGTCCAACCACTGACCCGAACTGGCAAATGCAAAAGAATACCCAGCTGCTGAGGTAAGGCGTTGGACCACCAATGTAGGAACACATCTAAGAACGACGGCGCTTGAAATGGGTAAATTCTCCCCGAGATGGGTATCGACAAGTCTTAGGGCGACCAGAGCTCCGCTTCACGTCCGGGGGAAGACACACCGCGCTGGACATGGCTGGGGGATTCGCCAATCTGCTCTTGGAGGAACCGGATATAGCACATTCTCGTAGCACGCCTTCCATGCTGCGACTTTGTAGAAGTCATTCACGAGAGAGAAGAAATTGCTACCTCAAAACCTTGCAGCCGCTATGGCGTGCTGGCACGGAAACTGGTCAATGTCGAACCGCTTGCATGTGCAGGTCTGGGCACACAGGTTCACAACCCAGGTGGAGGACCATCTGCGGACAGTGTAATCGTGTGCGCTGAGGGCTCTGGCATCCATGAATGTTGCCAACGAATAGCTCGTTTGCAGCTGACCTGGAACGTAATCGCTGACCGTCGACGCCGATTTGGTGCTTTTTTCCCGTTGCTCGTAAAACCACCTGGATACTGTTTCGATGACAACATCAATCAGGGCTGTGATGGGTAGGTCGCGGGGATCCTTGAACACGGAATTCAGACACTCGGAGTTGTTCGTCGTCAATATGTTGTAGCGCATCCCCAAGAAGTATGCCCGGGCCCAGTTCTGGAATCCAGCCTCTTTCAGGTATTGGCCCGCAGCGGGTGATTGAGCGCAGAAATCAGCAAAGTGCTTCTCAAACTCTGCCCTCATGTACGACTTCACCACCTTTAAGTACAACGTGTGCAGGCCCGTCACCCCCTTGTACTTAATCCTGGCATTCTGAAATAGATGTCATTGGTAGGCCCCTTGCTTTGCAAACACATAGTGGTCCCTCAAACCTTTGACGATACTAAGATGCCGATCAGAGACAAACATTAAGTCCGGTGTATCCTCGACGACATGTAGCATGTTCTTGAAGAAGAAGCCCCATGACCCGTGATTCTCACCATCGACAATCGCAAACGCGATCGGGAATACACTGTGGTCTGCATCTTGGACTGTGGCAAATAGAAGCGTGCCCCTGAACTTCCCTTTCAGGAAACTCCCATCAACTGAAATCACCTGGACATGGATATCGACACCAGCTGGTTAGGTGACATGGTTATGTATGTTAGGTGACATGAAATATTATAGTACCGACATGGGGTATTACCTTTCGAAGGTAGGGAATCGCCTTACGCCATACCCCGAAGCTAACAAAGGCGTACTTGAATCTTTGGGATGCGTCCAGCTCTAACTTAGTATATGTCCCGGGGTAAGTCTACTCCAACATGTGTAGGTATGGAATAATATCTCGGTAGCTGTCTTCGTCGGTCCCATGCTTCACTTCTCTCGCTGTCAGTCGTGCCCTTCGTGCCTTCCAGTAGCTACACGATACTCCATACTCGGACTTCGTCATTTTCTGCACTTGCTCGGGAACGAGGTCCTTTCGAGTCCCGGTGAACCTGCATATAATGGTGTCATGGTGAGTTACGTAATGTGACATGGGGAATAATGTTGTGTGACATAATTAGCTGTTCGCAACTAAATTAACACTTACGTTGTCACGAGGTTGCGTCCAATCATGTTCGACGTAGCATGTCGGCTATGGTTGTGCATCATGCTCAGGTCACATGTATGCTCCTGAACATACTGTCGGATGGACCACATAGTCGTGCGCCGGTAAGTCGACGCCCTTAACATCCACGTGCACTTGTTGTCCAAACAACCAACTAAATAGGTTTTGTTACACGACCTCTTCACTACAAACTCGAAGCACTTCTGCACTGCAATCCACTTCAGGCAAGTCTGCAATTCTACCTTCGAGGCGAACATCTGTCCCTCCGAAATTTCTGTCAGCTTCCGTCGTGGTTCCTAGGTCTGAAGCGTTGCTTTGTCCAACATAGCTTCTACGTTCTCCATCGACGGTGGGGATGTGCTGGACCTAGGAACCCGATCTTCAAGTTCCCTAATCACCTCCTCCTTAATTTCGTCCCCCTCCGTCGACACCCTCATACCCGGGTCTTCCTCATAATCCTCCCAGTCATAATAATCCCAATCTTCTTCCCTCTTCACTCCGGAATCGAAGTCCTCCTCCCCCTCACTACTAATGGCTATGAGATCCACCCCCTTATACTTGTCACCTTCACATTTTTCCGTGTCATTTGGAGAGGAGTCCGTGTCACCCAAGTGGATAACATCTAGACCATCACACCTGTCACCCTCAAGAATATCCATGTCACCAGTTCCAAACCCTATGTCAGCTGCGTGCTCTTGGCTCTTCCCTATCACCCCACCCAACTGGATCATTTCCGGACCTTTACCCTTGTCACCTACACTCTTAAGCTTTTCACCAGTTCCGAACCCGCTGTCGGTAGCGTCCTCCTGTCTCTTCCCTATCACCTCATCCATGTGGTTCGACTCTGGACATTTACCCTTGTCACCTTCAAAAATACGTCTGTCACCAGTTCCAAAACCCATTTCAGTAACGTGATCCTGCCTCTTCCCTATGACCTCAGCCAAGAGGATCACCTCCGGACCCTTACCTTTGTCACCCTCACATATATCTTTGTCACCCCTTCCAAACCCCGTTTCCACATTGTTTTTCACCCTTATATCGTTGCTCATCCCTATTGACTGGCTAACCCCTCCTCCACCATATAACCCCACATCTACAACCATAGGGTTTGGTTGTGGCTTACCTTTTGCCTCCAGCTCGTCCACCTTTTGAGAGTTACGAGGCCCACTCAAGCATTCTTCCCCGACGCCGGGTTGTGGTACTTGAAGGCTCTCTTTCACCACTGGACCAACATATATTGCCATGGGCCATGGATGTTCCCCAGACTTCGAGTTGAGAAACTTAAAAGCCTCAAGGTCGTCATCATCACCTATCATTATCGGATGACCGCTTCTTCCCCCTTTGGCATGTAAGACAACCGCCAATCTTTACATGAACAATCATGGCCGACCTTGAGCCTCAACAGTTGAGTCAGAGAGGCGAAGTCGATGCCCTCTTCAATTATCACATTCTTCCGCTCTGTTTCACCATAATACACCCACCCCACACCATCGAACAACCAATGGCCGTTGAAGTTGAGAGTGACACGGACTTTGGCGTTTTGCCCTGCAATTGAAAACTCGGATCAGCACCATTGTTAATGGGTATCTACTCTTCGCGAAACATGACAAGAAATAGGAGAGAAGCCTACCCATTGCAACTGAGAATTAGGGTTTCTCAGATACCTCTGTGACACGGAAGTTTACAAACACTGACACGAACGAATAAAGAGCCCGACACGTGCTCAGCAACTGGACCTTAATGCAGATGGGTTATTCTCCAATGGTGGCCTTCTTCTCCAGCTGTCTTTTCCACGGGAAGACCGAAACTAATGGCCTCTCTCCTCCTCTCCTATTAGACTTTAAAAATGGAGGGAAAGCCTTTCCCATCACCTCACCTCCTCTCTCTTCAATTTTGGCGCCAAAATCCCCCACCAAATCCGATGTCCCATCTCTCTCTCTCTCTCTCTCTCTCTCTCTCTCTCTCTCTCTCTCTCCTTGGGACAACCTGCAACCGGCTTAGCAATTTCCCCATCCTATTTGCACTAATACCACATATGGTAGTTTTGTAAATTTTCTAAAAATGTGGTATTTTTGCAAACCCACAAAAAAAGATGTATATTTGTGCAGATAGCCCTAATTAATAAGTATGAAATTGTTTGTATATATGCATATATTTAAATTTTTTTTAAAACGTGTTAAAAAGTAATGACCACCTATTGTCGAACAGATGTATTGAGATTCATGATTCAAAAACCTACTCGACCCAAACCAAATTGACCTGATAACCAAAACGATTCCAACCCAAAATGGCTCGAGTACAATTCGAATGCGACTGACTCAAACCCTAACTTGGAAAAAAATGACTTGTAGTTGTTTGCAACAAGTAGATACTGTATTAAATTAACAAAAAAGAACACTAAGGAGTGGTGTAAAACTCACACCAACAACATCAATAAGCAACTATCAATAATAGATAAATAAATCTCTGATTTACAGAAATCGCTTCCTTGGGGAGCCCTGTCAAACAGAAATTCAGATAAACTGAAAAGACTTGAGAACAAACGACTTCACATTTTCTCCTTTTTCTCAAAAATTCTTGGAACGAGCTAAGGTTAGACACCTTTAGCTGACGGATAGAAATACTAAATACTATCAATCTTCGGTCAACATCAGAAACTTCAAATCTTCCACAACAACGTACTTTCATGACAAAAGATGGAATTATGCTAACAAATAAGAATCAAATCACAAAGGAAATGTTGATGAGATTTCAAATATCTAATAATACTAAAATTGACCCAAGCTGGATACCTTGTATTCAACTAGAAATTACTATGGACCAAAACAATAATTTAATTAAACAACCTACAAACGGAGAGATAAAGCAAACTGTACTCAATATGGTTGAGGATAAGACTCCATGACCTGATGACTTTTCCCCAAAATTTTATGCTAAATATTGGCCAATTGTGGGTGATTCCAGTAAGGTAGTCAAGGCCTTCTTTCACTCAGGATCATGACTGACAGAAATAAACCAGACACTTATAACCCTAATACCAAAGGTGGATACCCCGACAACAATTAACCACTTCAGACCAATCAACCTTTGCAACACGATTTACAAAATTATCGCTAAAATACTAGCGAACAAACTCAAGCATATACTTCCACAAATTATAAACCCATTTCAAGGGGCCTTTGTAGAAGGAAGATCTATACAAGATAATACCCTAAATGCCCATGAAAATTTTCACTCGTTTCACAAGAAAAAAGGTAAAAAAGAATTTATGGCCCTAAAATTAGACATGGAAAAGGCCTATGATAAAATTAATTGGAGTTTTATAGAAGTTGCTCTCTCTAAATTTGGATTTCACCCTCAATGGATATCCTGGGTTGTGAAGTGCATAACCTCTACAACCCTCTCAGTAATTGTTAATAACAATCCAGGTCCTCAATTTAAACCTCCCAGAGGTATTAGACAAGGTGACCCGTTAGCTCCATATATTTTTGTAATAGTAATGGAATCTTTAGCAGAGCCGGTCCTGAGAGTTTTAGGGCCCGAGGCGAGATAAAATACGAGTCTTTTGATCAATAAATATATTTCAATTTTTTTTAAAAAAAATTATTAAACAATGCAAAATTTTAATTTATTTAATTATTATTCAATTCGGATTTTATTTTTATCACTACAAGGGAAATTTATAGATTTTAAACTAGTATATGAGTACGTATGACTAATTCGACAATCTCTCGGTACGTATAACACAACAGAAGACTTCAATTTTTAGATTTACGAATGTACTTATTTACTAAATTTATTATATTACTTACAAGTCCGATTAAAAATACGTGAATTTTCTAGTGAGAAATAAAGGTGAATTTTTTTTTAAAATTCTATTTTTTTCCCATGAATGTAAAACAGTATGATTAAACACTTAAAAAAACATATCATTAGTTTCTAAATTTATCCAAAATAATAATATAATCACTTAAATAAATTTAATAAAGTATTGTTACTTAAAAACCACCCGTTTTTTCATTTATAAAAAAATGAAAGACGAAGACTTTTTTACACTCTTTGTCGTTGATTCGAAAGATTGAATAAATTAATAAGTCGTAGCACAAATGAGTTTTTTTGACATATAAATTTTAATAAATCTTTTATTACATATAAATATAATAATACATAATACCCTAATTATATATAACGTAATTGTTTTTCCCGGGGCCCTACTCGATAGTAGGGCTGGAAATGGGGGACGGATATCAAATTCACCCGCTTCACCCGCATTTTTTTTGCGGGTGAAAACCCACAAAAAGCGGGTGACGGATGATGCGGGTGACGGGTGAAGTGGGTGGCGGGGAGGGTATGGATGATGATTTTTCACCCAATACCCGCTCCAATAACCCGCCCCATAACCCGCACCAATAATCACCCAATAAGAATCCAATAACCCAATTAAACATATCATTTTACTTTTCTACCCCTTAAAAACCCTAAATTTCTTTATTTTGATATCACTTCCTCACATTAATTTTATATTATCCTAACCCAATTAAACATATCATTTTACTTTTCTACCCCTTAAAAACCCTAAATTTCTTTATTTTGATATCACTTCCTCACATTAATTTTATATTATCCTTTTATAGTTGTGTTTATAATGTTAGAAAATTCCGTAGTTAATTTGAAAATTAGATTACGTAGTTAATCCAAAAATGTTTCTATGTTGTGATCTTATTGAGAATAATCTCAATGTTTTTTATTTTATAAGTTTTATATTTTCCACGTATATTGTTAAATTAGAAATCGAAATATTTTCTATTTTATTAGTTATGTATACTTCACGTATTTTTAAATCCGAACTTGATATGTTAGTATGTTTTTTTATAAGGAAAAAATTCATATAATGTTTTAAAATAAAAATAATTAGTCTTCTTATCGGATATCCAATAATCACCCGCACCACCCGCTCACCCGCAAGGATTGGATGCGGGTGAAGGACTTGCGGGTGATGAAGCGGGGTGGGTGAAGATTTATACCCGCAGGGCGGGTGATGGAATGGCGATTTTCACCCATAATCCGCCCCATTTCCACCCCTATCGGTAGGGGGCCTAGGCGACCGCCCCTTGGGCCTACCCCAAGGGCCGGCCCTGATCTTTAGCAAGAGAACTCCATGAGGAAGCTAGAATGGAAGATGCACTTGTAGGAATAAAACTAACTCAAGCAGTACTCACATTCCTTTTTTAACCTTTGCAGATGATACCTTAATCTTCGCCAAAACTTCTCATAAATGCTTGGACACTATAAAAAAGATGATGAATAACTTTTCGAATCTCTCAGGTCTGACCATAAACTATCAAAAAAGTTCAATTTAATTCTCAAAAAATGTAAACCAAAATCTTGCCAGATCCTTGGCCCACCAAATGAACATTCTCATTGCTCAAGGCAAGGAAAAATATTTAGGAATACCAATTATCAATGGAAGAGTCAAAAATAGTATTTTTGGCGAAGCCGTACAAAATCTTAAAAAACAACTTCCAAAAGGGAAAGCTTCTTATCTATCACAAGCAGGAAGGACTACCCTAATCAGAGCAAACCTCAGCTCTAAAACAAACTATCTTATGCAAAGCTTTCTCCTTCCAAAAGGGGTGCTCCAACAAATTGATCAAATAAACAAAAACTTCCTCTGGAACAAGACTCAAAATGAAAGATACAATCTGCTAATTAGTTGGGAAAAAATATGTCAGCCAAAAGAGTTAGGGGGTCTTGGGATAAGAACAGCTGAGGAAAGAAACATTACCCTCCAAATGAAACTCTTATGGAAAATCTATAATGACCCAAGAAATATCTGGGTCAAAGTGATCAAAGAAAAGTATATATCTTACTAATATACAGATGAATGATCTTAATGTTCACAATACATCCTGGCAATTTGGACGTCTTCTCCATCTCAAAGAAACCTTTCAAAGAGGTCTTTTTTGGATTATGGGTAACGGTTCCTCCATTAATGTCTGGGATGACCCTTGGGTTAATAAAATCTCCCTAAAGCCCTACCAGAATAACTACAACCCTAGTATGAAAGTCTCAGAGCTTATTGACCTTGATAAGAGTTGAGATACTCATAAGCTTCACCAGATTTTCCCATCCAGTTTAGCAAAAATCATCTCTGACATCGATATCCCGAAAACTAACACACCAGATAAATTAACCTGGAAATATAGCAAAGATGGAGATTTCTCGACAAAGACTGCATACAAACTTACAGAATATAATGGAGCTCATAGTACAGAAGCTAGGTGGATTTGGAAGCTCCAACTCCCTCCAAGAACTCAAAATTTTATCTGGAAAATTATGACGGATTCTTTACCAACAAAAGCAAGATTGAATAGATTCTACAATCGAGTCTCGTCCCAATGTTGTATCTGTAACTTGGAAGATGAAGATGCTACTCACCTATTCTTAAGATGTCAATTTTCAAAACAAATATAAAAACCTATGAACTCAAAACAAATACTTCTTTTTGTGGTATCAACGGCCCCAACAACACTATGGAACATATTGAGCAAATTAAAAGGTGTAACATGTGATTTGCATATTTATGCCTAATATGGCATAACATCTGGGAATCTAGAAACTCAATCATTTTCAAAAACAAACAAGAAGACATCAATATTATTACTCAATGAATCCTGAAATATGTCTCCGACTGGAGAGAGGCTAGCCAAACCACCAAACAGAAACAGAAGAAAAGACAAGGCAAACACATCAAATGGACAAGGCCCCCAATCTCTGTCTACAAAATTAATGTAGATGGTTCGATTGCAACGAATGGGGATTGCAAGATTGGGGGTATTGTAAGAGACTAGAATAGTTATGTTGTGGAAATTTTCAAAAGCAAAGTTGTTAAGGGATCTGTAATCCACACTGAATCCTTAGCCATGCTCGTAGGAGTAGAGCTAGCCAGAAGCAAAGGTTGGCAGAAGATCATCATTGAGGGTGATAACGCGGAAGCTATCAAGGCAACTCAAGATAATGCCAAAGTGCCTTGGGAGATCTTAAGAGTAATGGAAAGCATCAAAAGATCAAAGTCAGACTTCTCCTTGATTCAATTCCAACACTGCTTCAGAGAAGCCAACTCAGCTGCAGACTATATAGTTAGGAGTAATTTTGATCTTAATCTATGTACTCTCCCTTTGAACATGGATCTTTGTAACATCATCCACAGGGATGATTCTTCTCAGAAGAACGTCCTATTAGTTGCCTACTGTAAAAAAAAAATAGTAGATATTAAATTAAAATATTACTTTCAACTTGAAAATGACCCAATCAAAATAACCTAACTTGGTAATGACGGTAACATGGGATAATCCAATAATCTAATGCAACTACTATTTGACCCAAGGATGACCCGACCTAATATTGATCCGAGCTCAAATTGATTTGGACTTGACCCGACAGAATTTTTTTTTTTAAAACATGCGAGAATATGGGGGTTTGTCAACCACGTACGGTTGTACCACCACCCAAGAGCATTCATGTAGACGGGAATTTGGAACTATAAATCAAATCTCCAAGACGACGGAGCGGGCTCTAAAGCCAGATGAGCTAGTCGATTAGCTCGTCTGTTGGCTTCCTTGAAAATATGAGTCACAGAAGCCATCTCAAACAAGCGAAGTATGCGGAGAGAGTTTGAAAGCAGAATTTCAATCTCCCAAAGGAGTCAACCAGACAATGTTGATCGCATTCACAATTGCAAGGCAATCTCCTCCCCCTGCAACTCTTCGGATCCCAAGCCGCCAAGCTTCCAACAACCCAACCTGCAGACCGACTGCCTTAGGTTTAAGTGTCGTCATCCTCTCGCACCTTCTGGCGTCGCAAGCAATCATCCTCCCATGACCCATCGACATCTCTGATCATGAACCCTGTAGAAGCCAACCCCGATAAAGAGTTAACACCATCAAAATTAAGTTTGAAAGTGTCAGTTTTAGGTTTATGTCATCGTATGGTATTCCTTTTGCGAGGGTCGTTTCTGGCTTTGATTCGCGTTGTTCTTCCATCTTCTTCGTCTGGCTCATCATGTTTTGTTTTGTTCCAATTTTTTACGTGGTTCTTGATTATCGCAATAAGCTCATCCATTGTACTTAAGTTTTGGTTATCGAATATAATTTTATTTCTTTTAGTCCAAATGTACCACTAGGAGAACGTCATGATGGCAAGCTGTCGAAAGATTTCGTTGGTAATGGTCTTTATACTTTGATTGCTTTTGTCATTAATTATAATCTTAAACAAAATACTTCACTCGTTTACCCTAAAAAACGAATCTCTCTATATACTTCCACCTCTTGTTTGTCTCAATCATACAATTTTAATTTCATTTCATAGTCCTCAATCAAACGGCCATATGTGTAAATTTTCGAGGAGGATGCTACAGTGTGTCTCCACTGTGTAAATTGTTTTTAAAAAAATTAACCACTACTTTTTAAATTGAAAAAATTAACCCTAAATTTTCAACTCTCTACTATACCCTATATTAAGAATCAACTCTTAAAAAAATCTCAATAACTACTCACTACTACAGTACTACACTTAGAGCTGACAAGTCGGTCGTTCGGGTCGGGTTTGGGTCAGGCTTGCTCGGGTAGGGTCAATTCGGGTAAAATTTATGGTCGGGTATGAGTCGGGTCGGACATTGGTCGGGTCGGGTTCGGTCATAATGAATTTTATATTGGTCGGGTTTCGGGTTAAGTCGGGTCATGCCCATTCGGGTTCGGATCAAACGGGTCGGTCTCGTTCGGGTTTCGGGTCAAGAAGCGGGTCGGTCTCATTTGAGTTTCGAATAAAAGTGGGTATAGTAAAGCAGTATAGTTGTACTTGACATTTTCGGTTGAATCATATTCAACCCGTTTGGAATTTGGATAATTAGGTTGATTTTGACTCGGTTGAATACTTAAATATGTAATTTACTTAAAATAAATGATTTTAACTCGGTTAAATACTTAAATATGTAATTTATTTAAAATAAATGATTTTGACTCGGTTGAATACTTGAATATGTAATTTTGACTCGGTTGAATACACTCATTGTTATTGACTCATCGGTTGTCGACCGATTTTCAAAAAAGTCATAATCGACAATTCGATATTCGGCAACATCGTCCTTTTTTAAACATTTAAACCAATTGATTGGTGCTATAATTAAATTAAATTAATTGTACATTTAGGTTTTAACCTTATTTTAACTAGCAAGTTGCAAATTGACTTATCTCCTTATCTATTGATTTTACTTGGGTTCTTATTCATATGATAACAATTAACAAAAAGAATTGGTGTTTTATATGTTAAAGTATAATCATAAACTTGTGTCAAAATAATAATAAAATATTTAACATTCAAGTATTAAAATATTAATGTTAAATAACTATTTCAATTTGGGTCGGGTCGGGTTCAAAGTCGGGTCGGGTTAAGAGTCGGGTCGGGTTTGGGTCGGGTCGAGTTTGGTCTCGGGTTCGGGTTATGAATGACCCCAGATTTTCGGGTCCCGTTCGGGTTCGGGTGAGTCGAGTCGGGTTTTCGGGTCGGGTCAGATTTTGCCACCTCTAACTACACTCAACTGGAGTCAGCCTGCTGGGGTGTCTGAGTTCTCCTTTAGTTTGTACTCTGTTACATACTGTTATGCTTGGGTTTGTACTCTTGTTTGACGGTTGTCCGTCCGCTGACCCTAAACTGGAAATGAATCCCAGCGTGCCCTTCAAAAAAGCACAAGTTTTCAATGCTGAATTCGAAAGGAAAAATGACTTGAAATAATATGAAATATTAGCCATTAACAGAAAAAAAAAATTACGAACTTCAAAAATTATCAATTCATATACAAATTATATCCTAATAAAACCAATTTTGATAAGAATCATTTGTGCTTTAGCAATGCAAGTAACTGACATAACCCAACACATGATCAGACATGTTTTATCGACATGTTGGACTCACTGGATTCAAAGGTCAGTATGGTAGTCTTCAGGCTTACACCACAGTGAGAAGTCGATTCCTTTACCCTTCAGACTCTCTGTTGCTGGCCCAATTCTCTCTAGAAGCTGCAGTTTTGAGTGGGAATCATCAGTTAAATACCATTGCATTGCAGCCAGGAATCAATATCGCTGTCGTATTGATAAGGTGAACACTTGCACAAGTTTCTAAAGGATGTAAAGTCTTCGGAGGGTTAGAGGTTTCTTGGTTACGCATAATGGAATGCTATGGAATTGGTAGACTCGCCTCCCTCTCAAGTTATAGGCTAAAAAAAATCAAATGCTATGGAAACAAGTTGATGAGTTTTTCTCTTAAGTACCCATAAACTCGTCTTACCATGATAAACCATCTTAAGGACGAGAGAAATTGATGACTAACCTTCTCATGAAGTGCCCCATTAGAAACGATTACAGACCTGTCGAATACAGAAAACTTTCCACCGTCCATTTTTGTAACAGCTCCACCAGCCTCTTCAACTATCTGCATAAAATGGAGCACAGAGAGCTCGGCATATCAAGACAAGGATACCACAAACTTCCCCTTAAATGCATTTAAAACCAAAAAGATGCTTCTAAGCAACTTTTTCGCACACATAATGATCATAAAATGAATAATGAAAAGGAAAAACGTTGTATGAAGCGTATGTAAGATGAAAACAGGAAGAAATAAAAATAAGGCTTACCAAAACTCCAGCGGCCATATCCCATGGCTTTAGGCGGTATTCCCAGTACCCTTCAGTAATTCCTAAAGCCACGTGGCACATGTCTGCTGCTGCGGAACCGAGCCTCCTCACTCCCTAACATACGAGTGAGTTCAGCATTAGATCTCAAGCCACCTAGTGAGTTCTGTAAGTTGATACACGATAAAGAAACAAACAACGTACCCTGCTAACATCAGTGAAATGCTTGAATAATTCAATATTGGTAGACCATGCATCATCATGCTCGTACCCAAAGCCTGTCACCAGAAGAGACCGCTCTACCTGGAAGAGGAAAAAGAAAAAGAAATAAATCCCATTTAATATTTTATCATGGCTGCAACCTGCAAAATAATCCACAAAGACATCAGGAAAACGATGCGACTGCAACTTACTGTATCGGTCTGGCTCACTTGAATCTTTTGTTTGTTACAAAATGCTCCCCCTCCTAGATATTCAGATTAAGCATCAGAATTTGTGTACAGATTTAAGATGAATCTAGTTTTTGCTGAAAAGTCTTACCAGCAGTCGCTGTAAATGTGCGAGTATTCCAACACATAGGACCTCCAACAAATTCCACCTGCAAACGAAACACATTTACAGACTTTATAGTTGGGAAGATGCACAGTATATATTTTAATGGCTGCTATGCTGTTCGCCATTACACTCTTGCGAACGTTCAGGGTGAACTTGTATCAACTTCACGTGTTGACATGAACAATAATTTGAAGACCAAGATTGATTCAAGTTTAAGGCATGAACGAATGCAACATTCTGTCAGGTAAGTGAAGAGATTAAATTACCACCGCGGCTGCAGCTGGCCTTCCTTGAAACAGAACTCCCAAGGAAACAGAAAAGCAAGGATAACCATGGGCAAAATTCGTGGTGCCATCTGCCAAAAAAGCAAAAAATATTAATGTAGCAGAACTAAAATATTACACATTAAAAGGTAATGAAAAAGTAAAAATTTAAGCTCAAGCGGATGCGAGAAAAGAAAAGAAAGAGACCTAAAGGATCAATGCACCAAAGATAATCGGAAGAAGATTCTCCAATAATTCCTCCCTCTTCACCAAGAATAAGGTGGTCCTTAAAACTCTTTGTCACCACTTCTAATATAGTTGCCTCACTCTTTTTATCTGTGCTGCAAGGAAGCAACACAGACTACAGTGAAAGAGTATTGCTGAAAGCATTGGAGAAGAGTATTCTATGAAATGTATATAGGCGGGGGAACTTGGAGAAAAAAGAGTCTCCATGTAGATCAACCAATTGCCCTAACATAAATGAGTCGAATTGCCCTCAAGTATTAATCACCCGTAAGTTAAAATGCTAAAAAAAACAAACACACAATTCAACTAGGAAGGTGGTTTACATACTCCATTCGCGCACATTCAAGCACAACTTCTCTACATTCTTAATATGTTTATCGGCAAAATCTAGCACTAAAAAAACCTTAGAATATTCCATTCTCCTACTTCCAGAAAAAGAATACATGGAATGGAACGCATCACAAATAGAAGATGAAAAGTGAGAAAAGCAAGGATGCATTACTCAGTCACCAGATCTGCGAGTCCTTTATAAGTAATGTTTCGAGGCTTGTTAACTGCATCCATCACAACCTGAAACAAAGAACCTGGACTAAATATCCCACTGAAATCTTTCAACACAACCAGAAGCTTGCTTACTCAAATTCCACAATGATCACCAAATAAACTACTATTATCCAATATGCATTTCAATAAAAAAATACAGTAACAGTTATCATTACTTTTTGTGTTTGGGTAAAAATCCAATGGAACTTTAGAAAACTTTTTTCTAGATTATTTTCCAATTAAATTGGGTGAAAAAACTTTTTGTTTGTCTGTTTGTTTGTTTGTTTCTTCCTGTTCTAAGGGCTTCTAGCTCACAAATTGAGCAATCCAGATTTGGGGCATTTGGAGACACAAATCAATCCAAAAAGCATCTAAATTTCTCAACTATAACAGATTAAACGCGTCCAATTGGCAACATCCAAATCCCTGTCTCATCAAAACAACAAAAATACATAAATCCAAACACCCTAAAAGAAAAAACAGTTGAGAGATAGACCTCAGCGCCGGCATTGGCGGCTCTCTCAATGACCTCCATGAGCTCCGAAGCGGGAATAGGGCCTGTTGTTTTGGCGGCCACTTTCGGGTAACCGGTCGTCGACATAGCCGATTTCGTGCAAAGCGTCGCCGTTTTGACTCTTCCCGTTGAGGTGGTGGTGTAGCTCGGCGCCCTCCTGGCTAAACCATTTCGTAAGCCCCTCAAAACGGCGCAGTTTTGGGTGAAAGAGGATGGAAATGCCGAGTTTTGGGGGTGGATTGATTTGGGCATGTGAGATAGTCTTAGAGCTAGAGGAGCCATGCTTGACTGCAGCCGCGAGTGTTCTGTGGCTCTCAGTTTGGAGGATGGAGGAGATCGTTGCTTCGCTTTGTTTCACCTCAGAATCAGATTATCAGAATGATGAGTTTGGGAGAATCTCTACCGTCCATTACCAATCTAGGGCTGTGATTTGTCCATGTATCCAAAATCTTAGTATGTGTCCACCAACTTTTATTTGTTTTTGGTAAATAAATCTTATGTGCCAACGATCTTATGATCCAAGATTATTTTTGTTAAATAAATTTTTAATATTTATACTTTAAATTTAATAAATTTTCAATATATTTAGTTAGTTTATATTATACTAAAGAAGCCTTTCTTTATTATCGCATCTAATACTACGCAGGCTCATCAAATAGCGCTTTTAATTAAAATTTAATGTTTTAATATTAAGACACATATTTTTAGATGTTAAAAACTATACAGTATAAAATATTAAATTTTTTAACAATTTTTTAAAATAATTTCATACTTATTACTATTAAGTATGAGTTTATAAAAACAAATGTTAAAAAATTTAATATTTTATATAGTTTTTATCATTCTAAAAAAACGTGGATGAATAATAAATGACATATTTTAATTAACAGATGGAATATTTAGTTTATTTTTAAATATTTATAGGTATTTTTTTTATAATTTAATATAATATTTATCTAATATTGAAATATACTACGTATTAACTTTGTTTTAAAAAAATTCATCTATGTGGTGGAATCTTACAATCCTACGATTCGATTTTTACACATTTTTACCGATCCAATCCATAATCTCAATTTTGACAACCTTGATAGACATATACGTAACACTTTATATTATTTTTCATTGAGGCAATGTTGGTAAATTTTAAATTTGTAGTGCTCATAATCTTTTTAAGAATCAAAGCTCCTCTAAAAATTTGGGACATATACATAAAGTCGATAGATGTGCGAATCGAATTGTACCATGTCAGAGCTATGATTAGACAAATAACTCAACAGTCAACATTCTCATCTACTATGGTGCTATTTGATAATGAACTAGCAGGGTCTAGCCCAATTCAAATGATTAGATGTATCAAAAAAATCATATATCAACGATGCATCTATTTAAAATTTAAAGGTATGTATCCTATACCGGTTATATGTGTAAGAATGTTTTAATTGTGAACGGTTTCAAAATTTCAAATTAAAGGCTTTAAAACCGCGCATCATCAAACAATTATGTTGCCTTATACATTGATTTGAAATAATCAGAGGAATTTTTTTTAAAGTGGTGGGTTATTTAGGTCACAAAAGGGGTAATTCCAAATTATGATTATCCAATTCAAAATGTGGATCCATTGCCCGTTATCAAAATATGACGCTTTCAACGTTTTGTTGCATCGCCCCCTTCCAATGTGAAATACAGTATTTATCCATTCCATTAGAGTTCATAAATTTAGTGTTAATCAATTTAGGCAATATATATATATATATATATATATATATATATATATATATATATATATATATATATATATATATTTTTAAGAAAAACTAACTCAAAATAATATGGAGTATTAATCTTAACCGAAAATAATATAAATTTTAGTTTTGACTAATACATGTATAAATTAGGCTCATATTAACCTAAAATAATATGGTTTTCAATTTTGACTATTTTTTCGATTAGTTTGTCCATCAAAATACCTTTTCCTTTAGTATTTTCGACGATTTCACCCACCAAAATACCTTATCCAAATTAACTAAAAACAATAGGGTTTTTTATTCCAATAATTTTCTTCGAAAAAATAATCGAAATCGAGAACCATATTGTTTTGAGTTAATATGGGTATAATTCGTACATGGATTAGTTAAAACTAAAATTCGTCTTATTTTCAGTTAAAAGTTAATACTTTATATTATTTTGAATTATTTTTCATATAATTAAAACAATTATGTCTTATTTGAAATAGTTTAAAAAGGGTAGGATGTTGAGAGGTCAAATTTGATCCATATCTTTTACATTTATTTTCATTATTGGGTTGAAGTGATTAATACAAATCGATTTACCTAATGTGTAAATGTTACCATTGCATCAAATCCATTGACATAAACCAATTTACCTAATACTTGTATCTAACACAAGGTGGGTGGATTATCATTGAAAACTACTCACTAATTGCTCAAGTGGTTATTCCTTCCTGTATAAAAAAAACAATTCATATAGCGACATTTAAAAATTCCTAACCCCAACAATCAAAATAATCGAACTTACAAAATAACACTCACAAAATTCCAAAAATAAAAATGGGCAAGAACTTTCTAAAACAAGATTAAAAAATAAATAAAAATAAATTAACAAACAAAATCCAGCAACAAATCTATTTTCCTTTTAGTACCATTTTTATCCACTGAATTTAACTTTTTACTTTTTACGGTTCACACTCCACACATGTGTGTCTGTATCTGTGTGACCTGTGACTCTGTGAGGCTCTGTACGCCTCACGTAATCCAAACCCTTTATTAAATCACAATGAATCCCGCACCTGTCACGTCCGACTTCATCCCCACCGGTCGGGTGGACGCTCTACAGAGACACACAACCACCCATTTCTGATTTCTCCTTGCTCTCCATACCCTCTCCACTCGCCTGAAAATCCGCTACTCTCACCCTCCACGTTCCGCTCCACCTACTACCTCCGCCGCTAGCTTCTCCCCGGGAATGCCGCTCTCCGACGACGACGACGACCGCCGCCGTACCAAGGAATCTTTCTCCTGTCTAGATTCCAGCTGAATCGATTCCCGCATCTTTGATCTTGTCTTTTCTCCAATTCCAAGGTATTCGAATCTCACTCTGTTTTTTTCCTTTTGCTTTTCGATCGAAGTAGTTTCAGCTTTTCCTTTTTGATTCTTTTCAAGTCTGGAGTTTTTCCTCCCCTTTCTGATAATTTTGCTTTTAGCTACTCGGAAGTGCTTCTGAATTCGCCTTTTTAACGTTTGTATGAGGTGGTTATCTGCTTGAAAGTTGGTCTTTGAATTGAGGAACTTCTTGTTTCATGTAAGTTTCATGCCTAGGCCTGTGTATGTACATATATTTTGCTGAATCAGTGTTCAAATTAGTGCTCTAGACTCTGTCAATCTCTTGTTCCACTCATGATTCTAATATTTGCCTAGAGGATTTTCTTACTGTTGCAGGTGGTTTTCCCCCTTGCGTATGTGATTTTCTGTTGGAAGTTACCTTGTTTTGTGTCGAGGATTGAGCCTTCAAATCAATGCTTTCCCTCTCATTGATGATGGACTGCTTTCTTTTCTTTCACCTTTATGATCTGGACATGAGAGCATCTATCCTTTCCCTTTCAGATGTTGCCTTTGACTAATTGTTGCACATCACAAAGCTTTCCTGTACTTTTCCACCTTAGTTTTGTTCGGTTTGTAATTTTGATCGGTGACTTTTAAAATGAGGATTATTTGTATATTTTCTTCCTCATATCTGTCTGTTAAAGGCCATTGTGTTTTTACTGAAGGAAAGAAGAATAGAAGATAATGGTTGAAGTGTTAATGGTATTGATTTTGGAATTTACTTGCTTTAGGTTTTCAAATGAAAAGTATGCACCCAAAAAGAAGAGACTGGAGTCATGAGACACCTGTTCCTGGTTGTTTGGGAAGAGTGGTTAACCTCTTTGATTTGACCTCCGGCATAGCTAGAAACAAGCTTCTTACTGATAAGCCACATCGTGATGGTGATCTTCTTCCCTTATTCCCATTTCTTGCTTTTTGTTTGTAGTGACAGCGTAACTGTTTTTCTTATTGTTATAGTTTTTGAAATTAATTGTCAATGCTATCCATTTGTGAATAGCTTTAACTTACAGAACACCTCTTCGTTTTCAGTTTCTCCTCTATCCAGAAGTCGATCTGATATCTCAAGGATGGCAAGTCCCATTGTCGAGGAGATGGAGGTTAAAATGGTAATGTAATGAAGGACCTTGTGAGGTTTTGGTACAGATATGCCTCTTTCACGGAGAATGGTGTAGGAGTTGTAATATTAAAAGCTGAAGCACTATTTATATTGGTTGACTGTGCAGATAGATTCTGATACGAGGTCTTCTTCTGCCAAAAAGTTGGAAGGAACCCCGGTGAAGAAGCTAATAGCTCAAGAGATGTCAAATAGTTTAGAATCTAGGCATAGTTCACCTAATGTAGTTGCCAAGTTGATGGGTCTTGATGCTCTTCCACAGGCCCATCATCTGCCTGATTTTGGTCACAGGAGAAGAATTTCTAAAGGCCATGCACGAAATAGTCACTCTGAGATACCAGCAGGGTGTTGGCAGTCAGAAGATGACTTCATTCACGGGAAAGCTAATTGTGAGGATCACCACTGCCAAGAGCAGCACAAGTACAAAGATATCTATGAGATCTGGCCACCTTTTCAAACAAGAAATCTGAGAAGTGTATCTCCACGAAAAGGAAGGCGCAATGATCTCCCCAATGAGGAAAAGATGGCTCTTGTCCGCCAAAAGTTCATGGAAGCCAAACGCCTTTCCACTGATGAAAAGCTCCGTCGAACAAAGGAATTCCAGGATGCTTTAGAAGTTTTGAGTTCAAATCAAGATTTATTCCTTAAGGTCCTTCAAGAGCCGGATTCCTTACTTTCAGGTCATTTTGCTGGATTGCAGCAAATTACTCCACCATCAGAAGCAAAGCGTATAACTGTCCTTAAACCTTCTAAACTGATGTCCAGGAGTGAGAAACAGTTTAGACAATCACCTGCAATGGAGCAAGCTAATGGGAAGGTCAACCACCATTATAGGGTTCCTCCTTGTGATGCTAATTTGAAAGTTGAAGAGTGTCCTACTCAACCAACACGAATTGTGGTATTGAAGCCTAGCCCTGGGAGTATTCAGGATGTGAAGGCATTAGTTTCTTCCACTTCACCGATAAACTTAAGACAAGCTAACATCATTGGGGAACTGGGAGGCGATGAGACACGAGAAGCAAGGGAAGTTGCAAAGGAGATTACACAGAAGATGCGTGAAAACCTGGCTGGTCATCGAAGAGATGAAACATTACTTTCTTCAGTGTTCTCCAATGGCTACACGGGTGATGAGAGTTCATTTAACAAGTCAGAGGCTGAATTTTTAGTGGGCAACCTTAGTGATTCAGAAGTTATGTCACCCACCTCTAGGCACTCCTGGGATTATGTTAATCAACACGGTAGCCCATATTCTTGTTCCTCATTCAGCCATGCATCCTATTCTCCTGACTCATCAGTTTGTCGAGAGGCAAAGAAGAGGCTTTCTGAGAGATGGGCCATGGTGGCATCAAATGGGACCAGTGGAGAGCATAGGCATGTCCGCAGAAGCTCTAGTACACTAGGTGAAATGCTCGCCCTTTCTGATGTTAAAAAATCGGAAATATTTAATAGAGAGGGTTTTAATAAAGACCAAGAATCCAGGGCATCAACTTCATGTTTTACTGGTAATACTAGAGATGGGGAGATTGAGTCTCCTCGAAGTCTTACGAGGTCAAAATCCCTTCCTGTTTCTTCTAGCCAGAGGTTAAATCCTGAAGCTTTAGATCAAGAGATCTCCAAAACAGATGGGCTGAAAGAGACACTAAAACAGACGACAAGATCTTCATTCCGGGGAAAGCTTACAAGCTTCTTTTTCTCAGGGATTAAGAAATCGAGTAAAACGAAGATTGGTAGAACTCCAAATCATGATTCAGCGCAACTAGACTCTTTGCAAACTTCACCATCCTCTGCACAATTTGAAGTACCTTTTGATCACAGCTCAAAGTGCAGCTTCTCTGAAGAAAATCATTCTCCCAAAAAATCCTGGCAGGGGGCATCTTCTATGCAGGTAGCTTAATCATTTTCAACGACTTTGATGTATCATCTCTCCTGCAGTTTTTTAAATTGGTCTTTAAGATTTAAGAATCACAATATCAACAAGGCTTTCCAAGTTCCACTTTGATTGTTGATAGAAAATGTGTGTTGCTATTTTTGCACAACCTACTCATCATTGGTATATTTACCTAATAAGCTTGTTTAATACCCTGATAGTTGATTCATACGATTGTTCTGTCAATAAAGAAGTGTTGTTTGTTAAGTTTAGGAGTTCTGCAGTCTTTTTTGCGTCATACAATCTCTCTATTTTTTCCCTTGTGGAAACATTTTCCATTTTTCGCAATACCATCAATTGAGACTCTTTTATGCTATTCGGGTCGTCATTCATAACTGAACCTGATCCTGTGCAGGGAGCATCTGTATCAAATCCAGCTTTAGCCCTAAAACTAGGGGACAACAAAGATCAACCTAGTCCATTCTTAGTCCTGGAACAACCAACATTAGCGGATGATGGCAAGGCCATCAAGGGATCGTCCAGCTTCATGTTACCAAATGAGCTTGGTAAATGCGGCTTATATAAATACCAGTATCATATTCTTCTAGGCTTCTTCATTTTAAGTGGTTATTTATTTGTTGCCTTTTGATAAAGCAGGCAAGCACTTCCTCGGGAAATCAAATTTGATCGACAAATCACCACCCATAGGATCAATTCCTCGGACATTGTCATGGGAAGAGCCCTGCACTGAGACATCCACCTCGAATCCACCGAAGGCTTCTATCCTGTCACCAGGAAGAGGAGCCGAGGAAGAAGAGGAATGGCTTCTCTTGGTCCAATCACTACTATCAGCTGCTTCTCTAGAGAATGTACCCGAGCTGAGCTGGCATTCACCTGAGAGCCTTTTGGACCCATCATTGAGGGACAAGTTTGCCAACCTCACTGCGAATGAACCACCATCACACGAGGGAAAGTGGAGGCATTTGACATCAATCCGCCTGCTCGTATTTGACTGTGTGAATGCAGCTCTAGTAGACATAACGAGTCCAAATTCGAATGCCAGGCATACACAAACAATGCTGGCCGATAGAGTGTGGGCCCGAATGGATGAGTGGTTGCACGCGGGCAGTTTGAAGGGGGAGCGGAGTTGGGTTTCACTGGAGGAAGATGACGGTGGAGATGAGAGCTGCCTGGTGGCAGAGAGGGTGACGAGAAACGAGGTGATGGGGAAAGGGTGGGAGGAGGAGAGGAGCTGGGAGGTTGAGATGATGGTGAAAGAAATTGAAGGGAAGTTGGTGGAGGACATGGTTGAGGAACTTGTAGTTGGTGAATGCCTGAATGGACACAGGTAACAGGGCCGGTGTTGCTGACTGCTGAGACACTGTAATTTATAGGCGGGAAGAGGAACAAGAAAGTGAATAGCCGATGTTAACCCCTTGAATCAGTAAATTATTAGTATTACTATTGCTTTGTAATGCTGATTATTGGGTCAGTTTGTGTTTTTTTAAGTTACAATTTATTGGCCAATCTGTATGTAGTTTTCTGGTATCGTCTGTGTGCTGATTATTGGGTCAGTTTGTGTTCATCTTTCCCCATAGCACAACATAAGAGTCCAAGAATGATAAGCACACCCCCTAGGCCCTAGCACACTATGTGAAAACAACTGATAAATCGAGTCTATTTAGCCACAAATGAACTATGAATGTATTCTAAATCAAAAGTCAACTGAAATGAATAATAATATATAAATCCACCATCCACCTTCCTTCTTCCACTTCAAAGGAGTTCCATCTGAAGCTTCGATTCCAGTCTTCTCCTGTTTCTCTTCCGCACCTCGACCTCATAATAGGGCTCATACCAATCATACATAGTAATTGCAGACTCTTTGAGAGTTTCAATTCCTCTCGTAAGAGTAGATATATTAACACAACCACATACTATTAGCTTCAACAAAGAAGTGGAAGAAGGAAGTTCCTGGATGAACAGACACTGAAGGTTTCTTAAGCCATTCAATCCTTTCCATCCACTCAAGCTTAGATTTTCACAATTGTCAATATATAAATCCTCGAGAGCAGTCAGGGGTTGAATGCTATTTGGAAGGGAGGCCAAATATATATAGTTCCAATCTCTTCAATGGTTCCATTCATCTCCCTAGATTCTGTCAGTCCTAGTGCCACCCAGCATTCTACCATGCCTTCCCTATGAAAGCGGCGATTTGTGGTTATTGTAGAACAAAAGGAAAAGCAGGCTTTTAAAATAGACGGTAATTGATCAAAGTTCAATTTCAAAGCAGGGAGGATGTCATCAGGTGTTTGCTCCACCTTCCACAACTTGCTTTCTTCAATCCTCTTCCAATGCGATTCATCTCTGACATTCCACAATTGACTTCCCAAGGTCCTTGCTGCCAAAGAAACCCTGTGACATTTCCTTTGAGTTCAGCACCAAAAAACTCAGTGGCACATTGTCCGCCATCGATGCTGTGCTTTTTGAGTTCAGTTTTCACACCAAAGCTCCGTCCGATTTCTTTGAAGAGAGGTGAACCGAGTTTATAAAAAATGAGCTTCACAAGGCCAGATACAACCGCACCTGTAATAGGATCAACCATTTGTAGGTGGAGAAGATGGGGTTTGATTAACAGATAGAAATGAATTGGAGAAGAAGAGAGCTTGATTAAAACTCCGGTGGAATGGAAATGGAGATTCAATTCAAGAACACAGTCCTCACCCAAAAAAAAAAAAAAAAATTCAAGAAAACAGTGTATAATTGAGGAAAGTGTTGTCTTGAAATCACTGTTGTTACTTTGTTTACAACATAAAAGTTGGCTGTATATGTGAGGAAAGTGTGAATCACTGTTGTTCTCTGTTATAAAAGTAGTTGGTAAGAGAAGTTGCAAATATTCTCTATCACAGTTGTCGAAGCTTTTGAGCATAACGATGTCTCTACCAAATAGAACCTTTTGATCCAAATCTTCAGTTGACGAATCTGTCATGCACAGTTGGGATTGGTGTGAATGTTGTTAGCGAAGCTGCTGCTACACAGGAGACATTTAAGGGGATGAGCTGCCACTGAAAGCGAAGAGTACAGACAACAATATTGGACAAACAGGGGGATAAATCTATGACAGATAAGGCTGATCTGTGTTGTGCTACTATTGAGCTGCTGAGCTGTGGTCCAACTGCTGCTATGGAGACACGGCAAGGAGGAGCGTTTGATCATGTTGCTGCAGCTACGAAGGTTGAATTAAGGGAGAAAGCAAAGGCACATAAGGAGAATATGTGCAGTGGTGAGATACAACGGATGACGAGTAAACGGTGATAAGGAGAATAAGCAACAGGTGGCTGCTGGACAGAATGTAAGTGGCAATGAGAAGAGGAAGAACAAAGCCATGACAGCTACTCTCAATCAGTGAATTAAGTTAAGCTTGTCTCAATCAGTTAAGCTAAGCTTTGTCTCAATCAGTGAATTTGTATTGAAGAAGAAGACAAGGACAGTAAGTGATCTGCTCTGGTAAGGATATCAAATGCAAACAGTTGAAAATATTCATTTCTATAAAATTTTCTTTTGTCACCCACCCTATACAGATTACACTAAATTGATTACACAAAAGCTTAGATCAACCAAAATGATGTGCAATTGCGTCAAGTTCTCGACTCAGAAACGCTCAGTTTTTTTCCCTTCACACAAATTAGCATAAAGATATATCAACTTTAAAGATCAACAAGTACATCTATGCCAAATCATACAAGAGAAGCATCTCAAAATTAAACATAAAAAATGCTTTAATTCAACCTCCCTTGTTGTGTGGGAAACATTCTTCACAGTTGGTCAACGACCTGCAAGAAGGCAGACGACCCGAGCTAGAGCGTGCAGGAAAAAGAACAAACAACAAAAGACTACCAATTACTCTCCACTCTCCAGTCTATCTTGAGTATCAGTTCCTTCACTCTGTACGATTGCAAGAGAAGCATCCTGGGTTTCCACTTTCCAGATAACGGGGACAACCTGCATAGTTACACTGTTTTTCATATGATGTTGAGTAGCCAAAAAAGTAAACAAAACAGTGCGATTTTTCATATGATGTTGAGCAGTGGTACCATATGAAACTTGATAGTCTTCACCGACTAGGAAACCCTTTGTTTTGGATAAAACAATGATCAACTTGAATCTTCGGAATATGAGAGATGAGCTGCCAGTCTTTTCCAACTTCTCTTTCACACCTCGGATTCAGCTTCGGGCAATCAACAATAGACAGCTGCTGCAGGTTTTTGAGAGCTTGAATGCCTTTTGGAAGTGAAGGCAGACTAGAGCACTTGAACAGTGTGAGGTTGAGTAAACAAGTGCAGTGTTGCAAGCACTCTGGCAACGCTCTCAAATTCGCACAGTTAATAATCTTCAAATGCCGAAGGGACATAATGCTTTGGAGTCCATCAGGAAAATGCACTAAGAGAGGAAGTCGATGGAAGTGCAGTTCCTGAAGGCTCCTTAGCCCTTGCAATCCATCCCATCCCACCAAATCCAGCTTTTGACAGTCTAGAATTATTAATAATTCGAGATTATTCAGGTTGGATATGCTGTTTGGAAGAGAAGACAAACACGGACATCAGATGATTTGCAAAATCCGAAGGGTGGTCAGGGTTCCTATATGCTCTGGTAAGGATCTCAAGTGCATACAGTTAATCATAACTATGTTATAGAGGTCCAACCCTGATCAGCATATAATTATATGCTGAAATGCCACCGCAAGAGCAAGAACGTAGAAAACATGTTTCGTCTGACGATTGAAGGGAATAGAGGACACAAGAGTGTGGGAGAGGGAACAAACAAACATCAAGCGCACATTGATCTGCTCGACGTGAAGAGTAAAAACCTCAAGCTTAACAATCTGTGCATCTCCCTTGGAAGTCTTTCTAGCTTACATACTGAAAGACCTTCAACATTTGCAGATTCACTAATTTGCATATTGAATCAGGAAGACCCTTAAGCTTGATGCTCCATGACAGTTCAAGAAACCTTAGATGCTTTAAATCTCCTACTGAGTTTGGCAAGTCCTCAAACACCAAACCACCGAGTGATATGATACGCGAGCACCTTAAGATCATCTTGTGTTTGAGGATTTACAACACTCAGCTGGGGAATTAAAACTGCTAAACAGGGACGGAGCTAGAACTTTATCGAAGGGGGGTGAACTTTTGAACAAATTGTTGATTCACTATTTGATAGATTTTTCTATAGTTTAGCAAACCAAAAATAAGATATTTTAGATTAAAAGATGATATTTTAGTTTAAGACAATATTTTTTTAGTTAAAAACACAATGTTTTTTGCTCAAAGCGCTAGTGTTTTATTTTAAAACTGTGTCATTAGTTGTTATATTCTTTTTCTCTATAAACAAAAAAAATGATGTCGTTTTAATCTATAACAACATGCTTTTCATCTAAAAATATATCATTTGAAACCTACAAAGTCGATATGTAACTTGTTTATTCTCTTAGCATGAAATAACGTGTAACAAGATATACAAATTTTAAACTGGCATAATTTCTTATATAATTATCGAATTTAGTAATATAACCTCTTGTTTCGAAGCTCTTGGGTTTAATTATATTACCAAAATATCAAATTAAGTAAAATATAAAAGCATCATAATTTATTAAAAGACATTTGAAATAATTAATTTGTGTCTAACTTTCAAACGTTCATAACTTTTTACTCGGTTATCGGATTGATGCTTATAATATATTAAAACGAAGCTATCAACGAGTAGAACAAATATAGGTAATTCGTCGGATGAAAGGAGGGGTGGATGCTCCCTCTTTCCCCCTCCTAAATCCGCCTATGTCTGCTAAAGATATCTGAAGAGATTCTGAATGCAAAGTCCAAACTAGCCAGTCTGTAAACATTAAACAGTTCACATTGTATGCAACTGGAATTATGTCCAATGAACTTGTTGGGAGTAATGTTCACAATGGGGGGTTTTCAACTTGGCTTTTGGACTTCCTTGTCCCACATTGATTGTAAAAGTAATTGAGGAGTTGTTTTTAAAGGGGAGTTTTTGAAAGGGCTATTGAGAGTTGGGATAGGAGTCCCACACGCGTGCATCGCCACCGCCGCCGGTCCGTGTTCGTGAGACGTGGGGCCTCAAATAAGGATGAATTAGGGATTTCGATGACTTTTTTCATCCTTATCATTTTTTAAAACTGTTTTTATTTTCTCTGAGATTTCAGCGAAGTGGAGCGTTTCTTTTCGTTTTTAAAACCGGAGATCGATTTCAGTTTTACACACGTTCTCCTCCTCCTCTCCTCTTCTGTAAACCGTTCTGAGTCCTGGGTGGTTCCAATACTTCGACGGCGAGTGCACGCTCTCGAAGTCCGCTATGTATCCTTTGGGGGCGACGCCTGGAGCCGACCTGCACCATGTTGTCCGGGCGATTTCGCTTCTAAGGCAGTGGTTCTCTTTATACCATGCCACAACCTTCAAACACGGGTTTTAGGGTTTTGTTTTCAAGCGGTTTTTGACAGAAATCGAGGCCTACATTCTCTATCACACCAACAATTTAGAAGAGAAATTTGATTTGTTTCTGCGATGGCGTTTCAATTCTTCAAGCCGCTGTTGGATCTCAACAAATTGGAGCCGCTGGATGGGACCAACTACAAGAGGTGGTCGCAGAAGATGCTCATCTTTTTCGAGCAATTAGAGGTCGACTACGTCCTGCTTCGCGACGCGCCTACCGCTGCTGCAACCGCCTTGTCCACCACTGTTGCCGGCGCTGTTGCTGATGCAGGTGACGCTGCAGCCGGTGTTGATAAGGGTAAGAACGTTATCGACGCTGCTACAGGCGCTGTAGACAAGGGTAAGAAGGTTGCGGATGATGACCTCGCACTCGCACAAGCAAAGCAATATGAGACGTGTAAGTGTTTGTATAACTGAGTTCTTATCGGATCTCAGAGGCCTACTCTTGTATATATATCACTAGGGTAAAAACCCTGGGGGTACAATCGTAACTATACAATCGATATGCACAAATATAAATCTCTTAAAATAATATCTGCTAACATCCTCCCTCAGTCGCAGCTAGAGGTGAGCGAATAGCAAGACTGGAACGAAAAGAAGTAAAAAGAGGAGTATGCAATCCTTTTTTGAAGATGTCCGCGTACTGATGGGCAGAAGGGACATGTAACGCGCGAACCTGCCCAAGGGCAACTTTCTCCTTGACAAAGTGGATGTCAATCTCGATGTGCTTGGTTCGCTGGTGCTGAACCGGGTTCGGCAAAAGGTAGACGGCAGAGACATTGTCGCAGTACACCAAAGTTGTCGTCCAAAGGGGAACCCGGAGTTCGCAGAGGAGATTGCCGAGCTAGCAGGTTTCAGCGACAGCATTGGCGACACCACGATACTCTGTCTCTGCACTGGATAGGGAGATGGTCGCCTGACGCTTTGAAGACCACGAAATGAGGTTGTCGCCGAGGCAGACTGCAAAGTCGGAGGTTGAGCGGTGCGTTTCGGGGGCACCCGGCCCAGTCAGCGTCCAAATATGCAGTGAGAGTGTCAAAACGGCTACGACACAGGTGCAGACCCATATCAGGGGTGTAACACCCCCCGTCCCACATCGGATATCATAAGGATGTTGGGAGTGATTTATAAGTGATTCAAGCCCTACCTATGTCACAAGAGCTCTTCCTTTTCAGGCTCCAAGTGAGGACAACGGACCTGAGAGGGCTAGGTGGCATGGTTTGGCGCCTCTTAAGACCCCGGGTCTTACAGATGGTATCAGAGCCGACTCCGGGCTCGGAGGTGCGCCGACAATATACTCGGGTATGCTCCTCCCGGAGGGCAGTCCTTGGGCCTGATGGGGTCGTTAGTGCTTTAAGTGGGGGGGATTGTAACACCCCCTGTCCCACATCGGATATCATAAGGATGTTGGGAGTGATTTATAAGTGATTCAAGCCCTACCTATGTCACAAGAGCTCTTCCTTTTCAGGCTCCAAGTGAGGACAACGGACCTGAGAGGGCTATGTGGCATGGGTTGGCGCCTCTTAAGACCCCGGGTCTTACAAGGGGTGCCCTTGAGGTACCGGATGATGCGCTTGAGAGCCTGGAGGTGATGCTCGCGGGGATCATGTATGTATAAGCAAATCTGCTGAACGGCAAAAGCGATGTCCGGTCTACTGAACGTCAGGTATTGCAAGGCACCCGCAAGGCTGCGGTAGGCTATAGGGTCAGACACCTTAGGGCTGGATGAGGCGTCGAGCTTGGACTTGCAGTCCACTGGGGTGGTGGCGGGTTTGCAGGAGGCCATTCGAGCTTTGTCGATGATTTCAAGGGCATATTTCTTCTGATGGAGGAAGAGTTCATCACGAGAGCGAGTCACTGAGATGCCCAGGAAATAGCTCAGCGGGCCGAGGTCAGTCATTGCAAATTCCAATCGCAGCAAGGCCATCAGTCTGGATAGTAAGGATGGAGAAGATGCAGTCAGCACAATATCATCCACATAGAGTAGGAGGTAGGCAGTGGCAGAGCCCGCATGGAATACAAATAGAGAGTGATCAGACTGACTGCTCTAAAATTCTATCCCATGCAGGTACGAGGCAAATAGCTGATACCAGGCGTGAGGGGCCTGCTTCAGCCCATACAGAGACTTGCGGAGAAGGCAAACGTGGGAAGGGCGTGAGTGATCATAAAACCTTGGTGGCTGATGCATATACATAGTTTCTTGCAGGTTGTTGTGCAGGAAGGCATTTTTTACGTCCAGCTGGTGAATAGCTCAGTCCTTGGTGAGAGCGATGCTCAGAACAGTGCGTATGGTGGCGGGTTTGACAACTGGGCTAAAGGTTTCATCACAATCCACACCAACCTCCTGAGACTTGCCATTGACAACTAGGCGAGCCTTGTGACGTTCGAGAGTCCCATCAGACCTGTACTTGTGTTTGAACAACCACATGCAGTTAATGATATTAGAGTTCCGAGACCCAGGAACTAGGTCCCATGTGCCATTTTTAATTAAAGCATTGAACTCATCGACCATGGCCGCATGCCAGTTTGGGTCGTGTAAGGCCTTTTGTGGGGATTTAGGAAGGGGAGAGATGTGTGAGGAGATTGTACTTAGGGTTGGGTTTGAAGATCCCGGATTGAGACCAAGTCTTCATGGTCGGGGCTAAAGGGGCCGACGGTGCTGGGGGGCAGAGGCCTCGGTGAGGGGTGGTGGGTGGGGCGGCGAGGGCGCGTCGGTGGCAGGGGGCGGGTCTGGGGTGTGTCGACGCCGAGGGTGGTCTGTTGTAAGATATGGCGGAGGAGGGGTGGGAAGGCATCGGTGTCGGGTGGGGCTTGAGGTGCGGTGATGGTAGAGGCGGATGGTGAGGCGAAGGGGAATGTGTGTTCGTCGAAAATCACGTGGCGAGATGTCGATACCCGATTTGTATCTAAATGAAGGCAATGATATCCCCTATGATTGTGGGAGATGCCTAGGAAGACACACTTGGTGGACCTTGGGGAAAGCTTGTGAGGGATAGTGGCACTCAAGTTGGGGAAGCAAAGACACCCAAACACCTTAAGATGATTGTAAAAGGGGTAGCGACGATAGAGAGCGAGGGTTGGGATGAAATTGTCGATTGTTGGAAGGAAGTATATTGTGGAGATAAGTGGTCATGTGAAGAGCTTCAACCCAAAATGAGAGAGGTAGGGAGGCATGTTGAAGGAGTGTTCGAGTTTTGTCATTGAGAGTGCGGAGGATGCGTTCCTCTTTGCCATTTTGAGGGGAAGTTTGTGGACAAGAGAAGCGGAGGTTATCCCTTGTTGTTGACAAAAGGAGCGGACAATGTGGTTGTCGAACTCGCCTCCCATGTCACATTGAATCGATTTGATAGGCATATTAAATTGGGTTTGGACAAACTTGTGAAAGGTAACAAAGTGACCGTGTGTTTCAATTTGTGGCGGAGGGGGAAAACCCAAACAAAATTGGTGAAATCATCAAGAACAACCAAATAATAACGAAAGCCACTAGCACTCGGAATAGGCGATGTCCACAAATCGCAATGTATAATGTCAAATGGTGCAAAACTAACGGAATGAGAAATATGAAAAGGGAGTCTTTTGCTCTTAGCAATCTCACACGAAGTGCAGATGGCCGAGACTTTATTACAAGAAATTAAATGACTAGAACGGATACTATGAAGGACATGATCGCCAGGGTGGCCAAGACGAGCATGCCACAAATCGGAACCAAGAGTGATGTGGGCGGACGGGGCTGTTGGGGTCGGCGGGTTGGCTGCGGCTATGGGATAGAGGTCGCCGGAACTATTGCACCGCATGATTGGGGTCCTCGTACGTAGATCTTTCACAAGAAAACCAAAAGGGTCAAATTGAACGGCCACGTGATTATCGATGGTAAACTGACGAACAGAGATGAGGTTTTTGACAAGGTTAGGGGCAAGTAGGACATTATTAAGGCAAAAGGGGGGGCCAGTGGGGAGGGTTGCTTGACCCGAACCGACAATGGAAATGGGTTCTCCGTTTCCGACATAGACAGAAGGTAAAGTGCTAGAATTAAAAACAGTTTGTAGGTTACCTTGCGTGTTCGTCATGTAAGAAGAGGCCCCGGCATCCATATACCAGTTTTCGTTCAGCTACTGAAGCCCCATGGTGGAGAAAGCCGCGGAGAGATCGGTGTGCTGAGGAGATGCCGCCGGCTGCTGGGAAGAGTAGAAAGCCTGCGATGGAGCCGACGACGGGGGTGGGCGGTACAGGCGGTCAGCGACAGCGATAGGGGCAGGGTGGGGGTGCCCACTGCGGCTGAGGGTACTACAGCGACGGCGTAGAGAAACAGGGGTTGCGGTCGCCGCCCTGGGTGTCGCGCCCGCGGAGGGTGCCACGGCCGCGATCCCGTCTGCCTCGCTGCTGGGTGTTCGGCCTAGGTTGGGTGGCAGGAGGGGGTCGGGGGTAAGGGTCAGTGGGCAGGAAATCCTTGGAAGATACAAGGACATGGGACGGTGTCTGAGAACGGCCCTGACGGCTTTCCTCCCTGGAGAGCATGCCGCGAGCCACAATGAAGGTCGGGAGGGGTGACGTGTTGCTGATCATACCACCGACAACATCAAATTTGGTGGAGAGGCCATTGATGAGTTGAAGAACAAGGCGCTCTTCACTGACTTTGTGTCCGATGTCGCCTAGTTGATTGGCGATGGCCTTGATGGCAAGGCAATAGTCGGAGACAATTGAGAAACTCTCCTGACGGGTGTTGATGAACTTGCTCTCAAGATCCGCAGCCCTAGCGATTTGGATGTCATGAAAAAGGCCCTTGATATGGAGCCAAACATTGCGAGCGGTGGAACCGGGTTTGAGAACGGTTATCAAAACATCCTCAGAGATGGTGGCATAGATCCATCCAAGCACGATGGAGTCGATTCGATTTCAGAGAGGCTCAGGGACATCATCCGGGCGGTCGAAGCCGTCGATGTGGGCAATGACGTCATGCCCTCGACATGCGGTAATAAAGAGTTCCGCCCAGGTGTGGTATTGAACCTTTTTGAGATCTAGGGTTAGGGGGATTTGGTTTTTGATGTTGGTAACGGATTAAGCGGAGGAAAAGGGATTTTGTGGCGGCGGTGGGGGGTTTTGTGGCGGGGTTGGGGGGTCGACAACGTCAGCCATCAAGAAATTTGGGGAGCGGCGGCGGCTAAAGGGTGGGCGGCGGCGGCGACAGCAGGGTGGGCGGCGGCGGCTACGAGTAGCGGCGGCGGTGGTGGATCGATTAGGTTTGTGAAACGGAGAGGAAAATTAGGGTTTCATAAAAAAGCTTGATACCATATAAGTGTTTGTATAACTGAGTCCTTACCGGATCTTAGAGGCTTACTCCTGTATATATATCACTAGGGTAAAAACCCTAGGGGTACAATCGTAACTATACAATCAATATGCACAAATAGCATATATTATTTTAGGAGATTTATATTTGTGCATATCGATTGTATAGCTACGATTGTACCCCCAGGGTTTTTACCCTAGTGATATATATACAGGAGTAGGCCTCTGAGATCCGGTAAGGACTCAGTTATACAAACACTTACAAGACAACAAAACAGTGCGAGGCCATCTTCTCAGCCACGTCTCAAATCCCATATTTGATTTGATCTCTGTTCATAAATCTGCGAAATTTATTTGGGATCTGCTGGAGAAGAAATATGGTGCTGACGATGCAGGGAAAAAGAAATATGCTTGTGGGAAGTTCATGCAGTTCAAGATGGTCGATGATAAACCAATCATGGACCAAGTGCACGAGTATGAGAACCTGGTGGCGAACATTCTCTCCGAGGGCATGAAGATGTGCGAGGTCCTGCAGGCGAACTTTCTGATCGAAAAGTTGCCTGAGTCGTGGTCTGGCTACCACAATCATCTGAAGCACAAGAAGAATGACCTCACCCTGGAAGAGCTCGTCGGTCACATGAAGATCGAAAAGGCAAATCGCCTCAAGGACAAGCCTAAGCCCAAACCTGCTGATTCTGTGAAAGCTAACCTGGTTTAGTCCCCTGTGAAATCTGACAGGTCCAAGCAGGGAAACAAGAACGGAGGCTCTAAGCCAAACATGAAGCCAAAGAAGGGTCAGCAATTCAAGAAGTCTGGCAATCAGCGAGACAAGTAGCAGAAACAGGGAGGGACTAGGATCGGCTACTATGTTTGTGGCAAGCTAGGCCACAAGGCTTGGCAGTGTCGCAATCGGGCTGATCTCCAGAACCAAGGACATCAGCAGAACAAGCCCGCAACTTCAGCCCAGCAGCAAGCCAATGTTGTCCAGGACAACAACCAGCTGATAGCAATGATCACTGAAGTCAACCATGTGGGCGGCCAGGTCGATTGGCTCCTGGACAGCGGAGCTACTCGACACTTCTGCGCCAACAAGGACCTGTTTGCTGAGTTTGAGGATGCTACAAACATCGACCAGGTCTACATGGGCAACTCGAGCATCTATCGAGTGCTTGGCAAGGGGAAGGTGACACTCAAGCTCACCTCAGGAAAGTCTCTTACCCTAGTGAATGTGCTTTATGCTCCTTCTCTGCGCCGAAACTTGATTTCATGTGGTTTGCTTGAGATAGCTGGAATTAAGCAAGTGACTGATGCTGGCAAAATGGTTTTTACCAAAAATGGAGAATTTGTAGGAAAGGCTTATAGGGCTGATTTTCTGTATGTGCTTGAGATCATGATTGAGAATAATGAGTATGCTTCTACTTCTACTTATATTGCCGAGTCTGTTGATTTATGGCATGCTAGACTAGGACATGTGAATGCGAAATCTGTATGTCGATTGCATGATATGGGTTTGATTCCTAGCCTATCCAAACATGACCATAGCAAACGTGAAATATGTGTTGAGGCCAAATTTCATAAACAATCTTTTAAAACAGTGTATGAAAGGGCAACTGAATTGTTGGAGTTAGTCCATTCTGATTTGGCTGATTTTAAGAACACGGAAAGTAGAGGTGGCAAGCGCTACTATATCACATTTGTGGATGACCATTCTAGATATACTAAGGTATACTTGCTTAGGTCTAAAGATGAAGCAGAAAGCATGTTTTATATGTATAAAACTGAAGTAGAAAACCAATTGAATCGAAAAATTAAAAGGTTTAGATCTGATAGAGGCGGTGAATATGTCACTCATTCTTTGAGAGAATTCTGTGAACAAAATGGCATTGTTCATGAATTTACAGCTCCTTATTGTCCACAACAAAATGGTATTGCTAAAAGGAAAAACAGAACTTTAAAGGAGATGATGAATGCAATACTTTCTAGTTCTGGTTTGCCTGATAATATGTGGGGGGAAGCTGTCTTGTCCGCTAATCATATTTTGAATAAGGTACCTCACAAGAAGCTTGACAAAACACCTTATGAACTATGGAAAGGGCATCCGCCTAATATGAAATTCTTAAAAGTGTGGGGGTGTCTATCTAAAGTGGGGTTACCTTCGTTCAAAGTTGATGTTATTGGATCTATGACCTTTGATGCAATTCTGATTGGTTATGCTGAAAATAGTGTTGCTTATCGTTTCATGTGTTTGAGTGATCGTACCTTGTGTGAATATCGTGATGTTGTTTTCTTTGAGCATGTGTCTCCTTTAAAGAAATCTGCATTGCCTGCTAATGATTCTTCATCTCATGATGCATCTTCATCCATGCCTAATACTGTTTTGCCTAATGCTCATGCTGATTATGATGAACCTAGGAAAAGCAAAAGGCATAGGAAGGAAACTAGTTTTTGTCCTAATTTTGTGACTACATTTCTAGTTGAACTTAATGATTTAAATGAACTAGATGAGACGTTCATTAGTCTTCATATGATAGAAGATGATCCTAAGACCTATGATGAGGCAATAATTTCATTAGATGTTAGTTTATGAGAAGATGCTATTAATAGTGAGATAAAATCCATTATGTCTAATCACACATGAGAACTAGTTGATATATCTAAAGGAAATAGAGCCATTAGTTGTAAGTGGATCTTTAAGAAGAAACTTAAAGTGGATGGCTCAGTGGATAGATATAAGGCAAGACTAGTTATAAGAGGATTCACTCAAAGATATGGGATTGACTTCTTTGACACTTATTCTCCTGTTACAAAATTTGCTACCATTCGTGCATTGTTTGCTTTGGCTCCTAGCCATAAAATGCTTGTTCATCAGATGGATGTTAAAACTGCATTTTTGAATAGTGATCTAAATGAGGAAATTTATATGGAACAGCCTCCAAGGTGCATTGTTCCAAGACAAGAAAACAAAGTGTGCAAGCTAAAGAAGTCATTGTATGGATTCAAGCAAGCACCAAAGCAATGATATGAGAAGTTTCACACAACTATACTAAGCTTTGGATTTGAGGTAAACGGATCTGATGCCTGTGTCTATTCTAAGAGGTTTGGTGCTAATTGTGTGATTATATGTTTATATGTGGATGACATGTTGTTATTTGGATCACACATAAATGCTATAAACACAACCAAACAGTTTTTGTCATCTAAGTTTGAGATGAAAGACATGGGTGAAGCTGATGTCATTCTAGGAGTTAAAGTAACTAGAAAAGGAAATGGCTTCATTTTATCACAACCTCATTATGTAGAGAAAACGTTGAAAAGGTTTGATAAATTTGATGTTGTGCCAGTTAGAACTCCTTATGATGCTAGCATGCAATTAAAGAAAATTTTTGGAAATGGTGTGTCCCAAAATGAGTATGCTAAAATAATTGGGAGTTTAATGTTTATGATGAATTACACTCGGCTTGATATTGCATATGCTGTTAGTAGACTCAGTAGATATACCCATAACCCCAGTAGTGAACATTGGATTGCACTTAATAGATTATTGAGATATCTTAAATGCACCTTTGATTGGGGTTTACATTATGTGGGTTTCCCTCAAGCTTTGGAGGGATATTGTGACGCAAACTGGGTCACTGACAATGATGAGGTTAGCTCCACTAGTGGTTATGTGTTCACTTTATGTGGTGGTGCTATATCATGGAAGTCATAAAAACAAACTTGCATTGCTAGATCAACTATGGAATCTGAGTTCATAACATTAGATTTAGCTGGTCAAAAGGCTGAGTGGTTGAGAAGCTTACTGGCCGACTTACCTTTGTGAGGGCATAAGACCCCAACTATTTCTCTACATTATGACTCACAATCTTCTATTTGTGTAGCTAACAACAATACTTACAATGGTAAGAAGAGACACATATGGATTAGACATGAAGTTGTGAGATAGTTGATTGCTACTGGTGTCATTTGCTTGGAGTATGTGAAGTCCGAGAGGAATCTGGCAGATTCGTTGATGAAGGGGCTGAATAGAAGGATGGTCCTTGAATCGTTTAAGGGAATGGGGCTCAAACCCACGTGAGCAGAGGTACACCATACCCATTCCCAGGATAGGTGTATGAGAAAGGATGAGTCTTGAACTCTTAATGAATCCATAGCCCAGAGTTGGGTGGTCCTATTGAGAAGGACTTGATGGATTCACCGAAAGATGTAGAGGTTGAGCATTATGCTCTTAATGATACTACAGCCCTATACGGGTGGTCTATGTGAGGTAGACTTGATGGAATCACCTACGAGAGTGTGAAGGGTTGGTCGCCTTCTATGGAAGACTAGGGTTGTCTTTCTAAAGCACTCTTTAGCACCCAAGATATGAGATGACCATCTACAGTTGAAAGTTAGATCGCGGAACCACTAGGGCAGTGGGTGAGGTATGTGCTGTTGAGGTCAACTCGTGAGTCTGAAAGTTCAAGATTCGTTCACTTCTATGACAAGCGAGGCACTCAGCTTCACTATCAAGATTCGTTCACCAACATTTAAGTACTTTTTCCACAAAACCAGCTCAGAACGATGTTTTTGATTCAAAACCCCCAATTTCTCACATTAGTGGGGGACTGCTGGGAGTAATGTTCACAATGGGGGGTTTTCAACTTGGCTTTTGGACTTCTTTGTCCCACATTGATTATAAAAGTAATTGAGGAGTTGTTTTTAATGGGGAGTTTTTGAAGGAGCTATTGAGAGTTGGGATAGGAGTCCTACACGCGCGCACAACCATCACCGCCACCGGTCCGTGTTCGTGACACGTGTGCGGTGTGTGGTGCGTCCTTATCATTTTATTTCAGCGAAGTGGAGCGTTTCTTTTCGTTTTTAAAATCGGAGATCGATTTCAGTTTTACAAACGTTCTCCTCCTCCTCGACAGCGAGTGCACGCTCTCGAAGTCCGCTATGTATCCTTGGGGGGCGACGCTTGTAGCCGACCTGCACCATGGTGTCGGGGCGATTTCGCTTCTAAGGCAGTGATTCTCTTACCACGCCGCAGCCTTCAAACACGAGTTTTAGGGTTTTGTTTTCAAGCTGTTTTTCACAGAAATTGAGGCCTACATTCGCTATCGCACCAACAGAACTTGCATAGATTGTTAAGCTTGTGCGTTTATCTTTCACGTCAAAACTTTGGACCTCCCTACAATAGATAATTCCACCCTCACAACATTGAATTTTCAAATTTGGAATAAATTACTTTTTTTTTTTTGCAAAAGTTTTGCAAATCACCATATAAAATATTAAATTTTTATTAAATATTTGTTTTTGACAAGGTAAGAATTCAAATTACCAAACCCATGGTCAAGTAATTTGAGAGGTCAAAAAAAAAAAATTTGGTAGACGAAAAATTATCATAAAACAAGGAACAACCAAACAACGACCGATAAAGAAGTGCAAATATGGAGGCTTAATTCCTCACAATAAACAAGTTTATACATCCCCATGCATACATATCACACAATATAAGAATCTCAAACATAATCACACTGCTTTGATAAATCAAAAGTCAACTGAAATGAATAATATATAACGAACATATGATGACGTCTTATTTTGTAATTAATCAATCAAACACACACACCTTTGCCAAATGCCAAACGCCAATATATGGAAAGGCAATAGAGAGTTCCCTTACAGATTGAAAGAGCTAAGCACCTTCCTTCTTCCACTTGAAAGGAATTCCATTTGAAGCTTTGATAGCCTTCACTTTGTTGTTGGATACAACTAGTGTTCACCCTACATAGATTGTACGAATGTGTGAGATGAGATTCCAGTCTTCTCCTATTTCTCTTTCGCACCTTGACCTCTGAATAGGACTGTTACCATACATCCATAGTACTTGCAGGCTGTTGAGAGCTTCGATGCCTCTCGGAAGAGTAGATAAATTAAGACATTCGCGTTTTAATAGCTTCGATAGAGAAGTGCAGTGTTGCATGCCATCAGGAAAATGCTCCATGAGAGGAAGTTCATAGATGACCAAATACCGAACGTTTCTTAAGCCATTCAGTCCTGTCCATCCACTCAAGCTTAGCTTTTCACAATTCCGAATACCAAACTCCTCAAGAGCAGTCAGGAGTTGAATGCTATTTGGAAGGGAGGCCAAATTAGGACAATCAATGATCCATAGGACACAAAGGGTGGTTAGGCTCCCAATTTTCTCTGACAAGGATGTTAAATATGCACAGTCACGGATTTTTATCTTCAGTATGGAGGTCCAACCATGATAACATGTCTCCAGACAACTATCAAGCTTTGATGTAAAATACAAATGCCTCAAGCTTATCCATCTCTGCAAGTTCCTTGGAAACACTTCTAGCTACGGACACCCGATAAGGCCCAAAGTTTGCAGATTGACTAGTTTGGATATTGAATCAGGGAGCCTCTTAAGTTTGCCGTTCCCAGCCAATTTAAGAAACCTGAGATGCTTCGAATCCACAATTGAGTTTGGCAACTCCTCAAACTCAAAACCAACAAGTGATAAGATGCGTAGACACCTAAATTTAGTGATGAGATTATGTAGAAAAGATGTGCTCATATGAACCCCTCTTTTGCTTTCAAACTGGAGTGTTCTAGCCTTCTGTGCTGTTAGGAGTTGGCAAGGAAACTCTCTTTCGAAGCAGTTATCTTCGGTCCATCTTAAATGCTTGACCCTCGGCGAGACTTGATGTTTGTCAAAGCTCACAAAAGCCGTCTCCTCCCCAGCAACATATCTTCCTAATTCATGAACCAAGTCGTGTTTGGAATGCCTTCCCAATGTCAAAATTTTTACTTGAATCCATTAAATCGAACTCTTTTGATAACCTGGCGGGATCTTTTGCTTGTTTCAATTTAGCTTGGTAAAATTGAGCAGCATGGACCACTTCAAAGAAAGACCTCGACACAAGTTCGTTAAAATATATAGTTCCAATCTCCCTAGATTCTGTCAGTCCTAGTGCCATCCAGCATTCTACCATCCATTCCCTAGGAAAGTGGTCATTTGTGGTTCTTGCAGAATAAAAGGAAAAGCAGGCTTTTAAAATAGAGGGCAACTGATCAAAGCTCAATTTCAAAGCAGGGAGGATGTCATCAGGTGCTTGCTCCATCTTCCACAACTTGCTTTCTTCAATCCTCTTCCAATGCGATTCATCTCTCACCTTCCTCAATTGACTTCCCAAGGTCCTAGCTGCCAAAGGAACCCCGTGACATTTCCTGACGATTTCTTCCCCAATCTTCACTAACGAAGGAAATTCTCTCTCTTCCATGGTTCCGGCAATGGAGACCACCGTATCCTCATGGGTTGTTACTACAATTCTGCTACTCTTGGAACCCACAGCCAGAAACTCCATTAAATCTGACCACTGCTTCACAAATGTTTGACCTGAAAGCATGCTCGGCGTAGAAGCCCACACATTATCCAACACAAGAAGAAATGTTTGCTCGGCAAGAGTGTCATGTACTGTCTTCTCCATCGTAGCACACACTGAAAATTTTCTCTATTGTAGTTTTCTTGGAAAACTCGTTTGGCATAGAAGCCCACAGTTTGATCTGAAAGTTTTCTTCTACTGTAGGATCATTGAATACCAATTTGGCTAATGTGATTTTACCCATCCCTCCGATGCCAACAATTGGAAGAACTGGAATTGCTGAAATTTCAATGTCAGAGGAGGAGCTTACCAGACGGGACACAATCCAATCTTGGTCTTGTTTTCTCCCAAAAGCGCTCGATTCATGAATGAAGGGAGATTGGTCTCTTTCCCCAATGGTGTGAGCTACAGACACCTGACGCTCTTGGAAGTTGAAGTCCCTTCGGTTGGCTGAGATCCTCTTCCAGTCTCCCACAAATAGCCTTGAGCTTCCGAGCCAAGCCAAACTGTGGAAGGAGTTTGCGAACCTTTGGAACCAAAGTTCTTTGACGGACCTTATCATCCAAATCTTGATTTGAAATGAGATCGAGCACATCCTCGATGTCATGAGCGACATCTTTGAGATGGAGAAGCCAATCTCTGACTGAATGCAGGGTGGTCTGCTGCTCTTCAGCATCAAGAAGCATAGCATCGATGGCAGACAAGGTGCTACTAAGTCTTTTGAGTTCAGTTTTCACACCAAAGCTCCGTTCGATTTCTTTGAAGAGAGGTGAACCGAGTTTATCAAAAATGAGCTTCACAAGGCCAGAAACAACCGCACCTGTAATAGGATCAGACATTTGAAGGTGGAGAAGATAAGGTTTGATGAACAGATAGAAAGGAATTGGAGAAGAAGAGCTTGATTAATGCTCCGATGGAATGGAATTGGAGAGCTTGAGGAAAGTTCTTCAAAACACAACAGCTTAGAGTTTTTATTTTGTCGTTAAACAAACAAACCGTATCACAAACTGAACTCCCTTCCAAATGATTTCCAATGAAAAGCAACACAATCCCAAGTTACACATTCTATTTGATTGCCCAAATATGGCACAACCTAGATCAATAACCAAAATGATGTGCAGTTGCGTCAATTTCACGAGTCAGAAAACAAGTGCAGTGTTGCAAGCACTCTGGAAATGCTCTCAAATTCGCACAGTTAATAATCTTCAAATGCCGAAGAGATAACATGCTATGGAGTCCGTCAGGAAAATGCACTAAGATGTATCTGGAACAAATTACTTGTAAAATTGCAGCAACAACATCCTCAGTCTCCTGTAAAATTGCAACTTTGCATCTGAAACAAACATAGATGTATATACTGAACTTACGTATCATACAACAGTAGAATACCAAACAAGATCATACTGAACACAACTAAAATAAAGTTACACACCCATTATTGCCTCTAATTTGAGTATCATTCACCCATCTACTTGTTTCTTGGTTCCATAAGATTGCAGGAATAACCACCCTGCAATAGTTTAAATGGTTCAAAATTGAGAAGCCCACAAAACAAAAATAAGCAAATGACTTATTTTTCCCAATCAACAGAAAAATTACAAAGCTATATATTAGGGGAGTACCGCATGAAGCTTGATAGTCTTCAAAAAGTGGGAGATCCTTTGTTTTGGATAAAACAATGGTCAACTTCAATCTTAGGAACGTGAGAGATGAGATGCCAGTCGTCTCCAATTTCTCTTTCACACCTTGGATTCAATTTGGGGCAATCAGTAATATACAGTTGTTTTAAGTTCCTAAGAGCTCGAATGCCATTAGGAAGCGCAGACAATCCAGGGCACTTGACCAGTGTAAGGTATAGTAGAGAAGTGCAGTGTTGCAGATGCTCGAGCAATGTTATCAAATTCTAACAGTTTACGATCTTCAAATGTTGTAGAGATCCTCTGATGCTTTGGAGACCATCAGGAAAATGTATGAGCCGAGGAAGTCATTGCAGATGCAGATACTTAAGGCAACTTAGCCCACACAATCCTTCCCATCCCATCAAATCCATGTTTTGACAGTCTTGAATTACTAACTGCTCAAGATGATTCAGATGACGTAAACTCTTTGGAAGGGAAGACAAGCAAGGACAATAAACGATACACAAAATCCGAAGGGTGGTTAGGCTCCCAATCTGCTTTGGTAAGGATCTCAGTTGCATACAATTAAATATAACTATCTCCTGTATGGAAGCCCAATGAACACATTTCTCCAACGAAATTGCAACTTTTGATGTGAACATCAAATACCTCAGGCTTACCAATCTATGCAAATCCCTTGGGATTTGCTCTAGTTGGACACAATGAAGGACATTCAGTGTTTGAAGGTTCACCAGTTTGCATATTGAATCCGGAAGCCTCCTAAGTTTCTTGTTACTAGCCAAGCTAAGATACCTAAGATGCTTTAAATCCCCAATTGAGTGGGGCAAATTTTCAAACTCAAAATCTGAGAGTGATAGGATACGTAAACACTGAAAATTTGAGATCATGCCTTGTAGAAAAGATCTGCTCATACAGTCGGATTTCCTACAATGAAATATAAGTGACCTTGCCTTCTTTGTTGTTTCGATTTGATGAGGGAACTCTCTTTCTGACAAGTGCTCTTCTTCCTCCCACACCAAATGCCTGACTCCCTCTGAAACATTATGGCTGTTGCCACCCACGAAAGTTGTCTCCTGAAGAGCTACATATTTTGCTAATTCGTGCACCAAATCATGCATTTGGACAAATCTTTTTTCATAGAATGGTATGTACATCGATTCATGCCATAGTGCAAACATATTTTTTAGCCAATCTTTGAAGAGCTTATCCTTCTGCTGATCTATATAAGCAAAAAAAACTGAAGGATGGACCGTTTCAAAGATAGACCTTGACTCTAGCTCATTAAAATACCTATTTCCAATGTCTTCCAGGGCTCCATTTATCTTTTCTGATTACAATAGTCCAAGTGCCATCCACCGGTTTATCATATCATCCTTACTCAAGAAGGCACCTTTCGGCAGTGTAGAAGAATAGGCAAAACAAGGCCTTAAATAGTATGGCAGTTGATCATTACTCAATTTCAAAAACGGGAGGATACCACTAGGTTCTTGTTCAATCTTCCACAGCTCGCTTTCCTCAATGCTCCTCCAAGGTGACTCATCTCTAACGGTTCGTAACTGACATCCCAAGGTCTTAGCTGCCAAGAGAACGCCACAACACTTTCGGATGATATCTTTCCCAATCCGCACCAGCAAAGGATACGCCTTTTCTTCACCTTCTCTAAATGCACATTTCTCAAATATGGACCAACAATGGTCTTCTGAGAGGGGTTTTATCTTGTGTGCGTCCATAGTACCGGCAATGACAGCCACTCGATCTTCCCGAGTTGTTGCAACAATTACACCAATTCTGGAAACTTTCTCTAAGAGATCCATTAAATCTAACCATTCATTTGGATCTTCAATATGCACATTATCCAACACAAGAAGAAATCTTTGAGCATTTAGAATCCGACACAGTTTACTCTTTAATGTCTCCATATTCAAGTGTGCAAAGCTCTCACCAGTAGCAGACTGAATAATATTTCCTATGATAGTTCTCATAGCAAAATTGTTTGGAATATAAACCCACAATTTCACCTAAAAAATGACCTCCACAAGGCCAGATATGACTGCACCTGCTACAGGATCAGCCATTTCTGCAAGGAAAAGGATTGAATTATGGATAGAAAAATGGAGATTCAAGATGATAGGTGTGGGTGTGGATGCTGAGTACAGGGAGCAAGATACATGTGAGTATGAGGACGAGGACGTACCCTGGATAGGATGAATGATTTTCAAGCTTGATATTTTCTAATTCTCCCTTGATAGTGACCTTTCTTTTGCTTCAAGGAGGATATCTTATTACAAGAACCAAATATAACTCTGCAAGATTGAAAACCGTACTGCCATTGTCCCTACAAATAATGAGGTGAACTGTCAATAAGTTTTTTAAAACTGCAAAGCCTATGATTTTGTTTTTTAAAAAAAGGGAGTAACTAAAGAAACTTGACAAATTCACAAAGTAACAAATCATTGGTTTTGAATGTAATGGTGATCGATTTGAATGATAGGAATGTGAGAGATGAGATGCCAATAGTCTCCTTTGTCTCTCTCACACCTCGGATTCAACTTAGGACAGTTTGAAATCCACAGTTGTCGCATGTTCTTGATAGTTTGAATGCCTGTCGGAAGAGTAGACAAACTAGAGCACTCGCACAGCGTTAGCTTCAGCAAACAAGTGCAGTGTTGCAAACAATCTGGCAATGCTGTCAAATTTTGGAAGTATTTGATGATCAAATGCTGTAAAGATCCACTGATGTACTGGAGTCCATCAGGAAGATGCACCAACAAAGGAAGCTTTTGGAAATGCAGATACCGAAGGAGCCTTAGCCCACGCAGTCCTTCCCATCCCATCAAATTCAGCTTCTCTCAAGCATCAACTTTTAACTCCTCAAGGGCATTCAAATGGCGTATTTTGTTTGGGAGAGAAGCCAGCTTAGGACAATTACTGATTCGCAAAATCCTAAGGGTGGTTAGGCTCCCAACCATGAAAACTGATCTCCTGCAGACTCGCGAGGTTTGACGTGAAAAACAAATGTCTCAAGCTTAGCAGTCTGTGCAAGTCACTTGGACATTGTACAAGCTGCTCGCAGTGTAAGACATCCAACATTTGTAGATTCACGAGATTGCATAATGAATCAGGAAGCCCCTTAAGTGTGGGGTTCTCAGCCAGGCAAAGCTCCCAATCGAGTTTGGCAACTCCTCAAACTCAAAGCCAAAGAGTGACAGGATTCGTAAACATTTGAAGTTTGAAATGACCTCCTGTAGAAAAGATTTGCTCACACAACCTGATTTCCCATGACGAAACATAAGTGATCTTGCCTTCGTTGAAGTCAAGAGTTGTCGAGGAAACTTTCTTTCTGACAAGTCTTCTTCCTTCCACACTAGATACCTTACTCTTGTTGAAACATCATATTTGCCACCACCTATGAACGATGTCTCCTCCGCTGCAACATACATTGCTACATCATGTATCAAATCATGCATTTGGACCCCTATTATCTTTTTGCAGGAAGGCTCATAACACAATGTTGGGTCAATCTCCTTCAACTGTATAGCCATATCTACCTCAGACATGTTGCTATTCCAAGCTAGCACTCGGATAGTGTAAGTAAAGGGATGGAGCGCTTCAAAGAAAGACCTCGCGACGAGCTCATCAAAATGTCTATTTCCAATGTCTTCAAGGGCTCCATTAATCTCATTCGGTTGCAATAACCCTAGTGTCATCCATAGCAAAACAACAACCTGCCTACTCATGAACTGACCTTTTTGATATGCTGAACAAAAGGCAAAGCAAGGCTTTATATGGTAAGGTAGCTTATCGAAACTCATTTTCAAAGCTGGGAGTATGTCACTAGGCTCTTGTTTGATCTTCCATAACTCGCTTTCCTCAATCCGCACCAATGATGGATATGCTCTCTCTTCACCTTCTCTAAAGACATATTTCACAAATATGGACCAACACTGATCATCAGAGAGGGGCTTTAACTTGTATGCTTCCATGGTTCCCACCATGGACGCCACTCTATCCTCACGAGTCGTTATTACAAGCCTACTTCTCTTGGAACCTACCTCCAGAAGCCCCTTCAATTCCAACCACTCATTCGAATCCTCAATTAACACATTGTCCAACACAAGAAGAAATGCTCTAGCTGCTAGAATGCGATGCAGCTTACTCCTTATTGCCTCCATATTCAAGTTTGAGGAGCTGATCTCCCCGATAGCAGACTGAATAATGTTCTCTATCGTAGTCTTCATATCATACTTGTTCGGAACATAAGTCCACAATTTCAATTCAAAGTTTTCAGTAGCCTGTATTTGGGAATCATTGAACGCCAACTTCGCTAAGGTGGTTTTTCCGATTCCTCCTATCCCAAAGATAAGAAGAACCGGAATTCCCTCAACTTCTCGGCTAGAGGAGCTTAACAAGCGGAGATAATCAACTCTTTGTCTTCCTCTCTACCAAAAACATGTGATTCTTGAACAAAAGAATGAGTATCCCTTTCCTTATCGGTGTCAACACATTGTCGTCGACATTCTTTGAAGCTAAAGTTTCTCTGGTTGGTTTCAATCTAATTGAGCTTATCACAAACAAACTTGAGCTTTCGAGCCAAGTTATAGGACGAAAACGGTGCACATACCTTTTGAGCCAAGCTTCTTCCATCAACCCTTTTCTCCAAATCTTGAGTTGAAACCAGGTCGAGAACGTCCTCAATATCGTAAGCGACGTCTTTGAGATTCTGAAGCCAGCTTCTTCTTCTTTTTTTTTTTTTTTTGATTTTAAGGGTAAATATATTGAAAATAAAATGAATATTTACAAAGTACTGACTAAGCCTATGGTGACCCGAGGGGCACTTAGGCCTATACCAAAATCATGGAAGGTACTAGTTATGTTCCAATCCATGTGGGTGCGTTTAACGCAAGGTTTGGTGCAACTCCTATCTCTTCAAGCCTCAACTATCAGAAGTCGGACCTGCACCCTAAGGTTGTGTTGGACTAAATCCCCCTTCGGCTCGACCATCAAGGGATTTAATCTAAACACAACCTTAGCACACCATAATCTTTAAACTAGACCAACTAAACCAGGTTCAAATCAAAAGTTACACCATGATCAAAACAGCCGCTGAGTTTAAAACAAAAAATTACATGAGCTTTTTAGAGCTTTGAAACCTTGGTAAGATGATCTCCATTTTCATCCCTAAGAGCCGTGCTGGTGCTATGCATACGCATCTTCCCCGAGGCTATGTTCCAACCCTTCCTGCAGTGTCACGGCCTGTGTGAAGTGGAGGGAGAAATCATGATTTAGCATCTTGTAGACATGTAGTTTGATCATATGCGTAATCTCTTCTAGAATCTTGTTGATGTTCTCAAATATCTTTTCATTGCGAGCCCTCCATATGTGATAGACGGTTGCTGCTAGTGCTGTCCTCTTAGCCTTGGAGTGCCATCCTTTTCCATGAGCCTCCTTCTTCATCCACTTGAGTCCACTCTTCAGAGTGCTCATCCCCCTCCAAATGCCAAGCCAATTCTTCACCTGTAACCAGATAGAGGAAGAGAAATTACACATAAAGAACAAGTGATCATGTGATTCGATGGCTTGGTTGCAAAGAGAGCAATTAAGTTCCACTTCCCTTGTTTTTATTAGGTCCTTGGTTGCTAGTCTCCTTCTTGAAGCCAACCATAGGATGAAAGCATGTTTTGGTATGATTGTTCTGTCCCACACCACTGGAACCCACGCAGGCTTTGGTGCTCTTCTTCTCAAATGATTATAAGCTGCTACCACACTGTATTTTCCTCCTTGACACCAATCTTGCAGCAGCTGTGAAGCTCCATCCGTGGACCCTGCAGAAGCAAGCAACTCATCTCTAATGGATAATATTTTTTTGATCAGAGGAGAATCATTTTTCTTGTGGACTTGCCAATTCCAAACACTTCCCTGTTTTTTATTTTTTATTTTAAGGGTAAATATATTGAAAATAAAATGAATATTTAAAAAGTACTGACTAAGCCTATGGTGACCCGAGGGTAAACACTTCCCCGTTGAATATATTGGTGGTGGATCCATCTTATCCACAGACTGTCTTTCTTCCTTAGGATATCCCATAGAAGTTTGAGAGAAAAGTTGTGTTCCAGGTTTTAAGGTCTTTCAAACCTAGTCCATCTTCTTTCTTTGGTAAGCAAACTTCTGACCATCTTATCATGTGGGATTTCCACAAAAATTTTGCACATAGGCTGTTAACCTTGTTAATAAGAGTAGATGGTGAAGGGAGAATGGAGAACTAGAAAGCCTGGATCCCTTGAAGAACTGCTCTTATTAGCTCCACTCTCCTTGCATAGGATAAGGTCTTAGAGTTCTAGTAGTTGATATTGGTTAGTATTTTATCCAGAAAGGGAGAGAATTGTGAAATGGTTAGCCTGTCAGACGAGATAGGTATTCCAAGATATCTGAAAGGAAATACTCCCTGAGCAAACCCCGATCTGTTGGCCAAGTACTCCATGTCCTCATTCCTTACACCAGCTAGAAAGTAGGATGATTTAGAGGGGCTCACTTCAAGTCCTGAGACTACATAAAAGTGATATAGAGCATCTAACAAAATGGACATAGACTCTTTATCACCTCTAGATAGTAGGATGAGATCATCTACATAAGCAAGATGTGAAATCTGCAATAATTTACACTTTGGATGGAATTTAAAAGAAGGAAGTCTAGTTTTGCATTTCAATACTCGTGATAAATAGTCCACTGAGAGCACAAAAATAAGAGGGGATATAGGGTCCCCTTGTTTCAAACCTCTTTTACCATTGAAGTGCCCCTGCAAACATCCATTTATATTGATGGAAAAGGAGGTAGAGCATACACATTCCAGCACCCATTTCACAAAAAGAGGAGGAAAATTCAGATGAGAAAGCATTTGTTTGATGAATTTCCAAGAGATGGTGTCATATGCTTTTCTTAAATCCAAATTTATAATACACCTAGGGCTGATTCTCTTTCGAGTGTATTTCCTAATTAATTCTTGTAACAACATAATATTTTCACTCATAATTCTCCCTTCAATGAATCCAATCTGAGAGGGTGAGATAATTAGGGCTGTGCAGAACTGGGTATCCGACACGACATGTCGGATACACGAAACCGATAAGACTTAAAATACCGATTCGAACACAACACGATAAGTACCGGGTATCCGACACGAAAACACGACATGGTTTCGTGTCGGATACCCGTATAACACGACACGAACCGTTTAGGGTTTGTGAAACAAAAAGCCGCTTTGAAAATTAAAAAAAAAAAAAACCCACCATCTTCAATTTCTTCAAACTATACTTGCAAATTGCAAATACACACATCTTGAATTTGAACTATACATGTAAATTGCTAATAAACGGGTTGAATTTGAACTGTGCTTGCAAATTGCAATTTCAAACAACACAACATCTACCATCACCAAAGTTAAATCGAAAGAAACCAAAACCCTAGAAATGAGATTGGAAATAGACATTATCATCATCATCAGAAGTCAAAAACAGATCCAGAAAACAAAAATTAAAAACAGATAAACTACATATCTGATTACACTTTTGAGTCTACACATGCTTCATCTTCAATTTCTTCGAATATAAGAACCAGAAGGCGAGAGGAGACACGGGAGAGGGCGAACGAGAGGAGACTCAGGAGAGGGCAAGTCTGTATGCGAGCGAGGGCCGAGAGGGGAGGTTGAGTCGGCGAGAGTCCGGCTGCGAGCAAGCGAGGGTGAGTCAGCGAGAGGCCGAGCGTCTGGCTGCAAGAAAGAGGAGACAGCGTGAGAACTGTATCTGAGTGAAGCGTGAGAGAGGGCTAGGGTTTGGGTTTGTTTGGGCCTTGGGGCCTTTCGCAGCTATATATCATTTAAAAAAAAAAAGGAAGTAAAGGGTAATTAAAAAAAGGGGAGAATCCGGAATCGAACCACTGACCTTCTGCTAAGTCCCAAATACAAACGGGCCGCTAAACCAACTGGGCAACTTCACTTTCTTGTTACCTTTGGACAATTATTCTATTTGTAGTAAACAGACCACCAATATTTAAAAAAAAATTAAAAATTAATGTGTCGTGTCGGATACCCGATAAGAGAAATATGTCGATCCGAACACGAACCATTTATTGTCATGTTTTACCGTTTCATGTCATAATCGTGTCGTATCTATATCGTTTCGTGTTTTTTCTTGCCATTTTATTGCGGTTTCGTATCGTGTCAACCGTGTCGTATTTTTCTGCACAACCCTAGAGATAATATCTTTCAAAACAGGAATCAGGCGCCCAACAATGATTTTAGTGATGATTTTGTATGTAATGTTGCAGCAAGCAATGGGCCTAAAATCACCAACACAGTTAGCATTTGTTTTTTTTGCAATCAAAGAGATGGATGTGTGATTTATTTGTTTTAGCAAGATGCCTAAGGTGAAGAATTCCTGCACAACCTTGATTACTTGATTCCCAGTAATTTCCCAAGTGTCTTTGAAGAATTTAGAGGTGTAAGTGGTTGAAAAACCTTTGGTGGGGTGAGGTGCAGGGTTAGAGATAGCTTGAGAGCGGTAGGGAGTGGGGAGGAGGGGGGAAGCATGAGAGGAGGGAATGACAAGTTGGGAGGATGGAGGGTCATCAGAGGTAGGGATTATAGGAGAGAAGGTGTTGGGAGGGGGAGGAGGCGGGGGAGGTTGGTCATCTAGAGGAGGAGGGGGTGGAAGGGGGTTGTGATTGGTTGCAGAGGTAGTTGGTTGGTTAGGAGGAGCTGAGGTTTTGGAAGGATGGGAAGAGGTTTGAGCTGTCTCGGAGCTAGGACCCTTTCCTTTGTCAACTACAGCACTCCTAGCAGCCGGGCATTTATTAGTTTCGTGCCCGTAAGTTGTGCATCTATTGCATCTAGGAGGAAGGTTCTCGTATTCTATGAAGCATAAATGATCCGGGGCATCATCAAATTTAATACTCACCATTCTTTTGAGTTCCTTTGAGCAATCCATATCCACTAACACCCTTGCATAAAGCTGTTTTGTTCTGTGTTCTGTAAAACCGTCAGTCATAATAGGGTCACCTATTTTGGAGGCTATTTTTTGCAACATCACAGGGGTCCAGAATTCAGTGGGTAGCTTATGTACCCTGATCCAAATTGGAAGGCTAGAGAATAGAGCTTTGTCAAATGTAAAACGTTCAGACACACATTTTAGCAGGAGAGTATAACCAGAACCTGTGAAGGGGCCTTTCATGAGCACATCATCTCTATCCTCTTCATTATAAAATTTAAACATAAACCAGCCCCTTTATGCATTGAACTGATGTGGAGGCCAATTCTCTTTCAGTTTTCCTATTGCTTGGAAGCCAAGAAGCCTACCTACCACATATCCCACTAGAGCAAAACCCCAAGCTTCCTCTAAGGTGAGACAATCACTCTTGCTGGCTTTTACCACATCTTCTTCCCCAGATTTCTGATAGGTCAGTTTGAAGCCTATGGGTTTAGCATTTCTCCCTGAGATAGCTGGGTTTGAGGCCCAAGCACCTTGTAGGGGAGTGGAGGTGACAGGGGTTTGAGGAGGGGCTTGTCCAATCTGAAGGGAGGGGGCAGGTTTGTAAGCCTCAGCGGGAGTTGGTTATGAGATGGGGTCATTATTTGCTGGGCTGGCTTGAGAGGAGGGATGGGGGGGACAAGTAAGAATTGGTTGCAGTTGATCCTGGTTACCAGAGGTGTCACCGTCAAGGTTTACCACAGCCTTTGCAATCACACTACTAGAGTTCAGGGAACATAAAGGAGTCATCTCTGCAGGGGGTTCATTCATGCTAATCTCTGATACAGTAGTGGTCAGAACAACATTTGGAGTACCATTTTCTGGGTTAGCAACATTCTCAGGGTGAGGGTCGACCTCAAGCAGCATTTGCATAGAATTATTATTATCTTTAGATAAGTTAGATTGTCCCTCCATTGGGATCTTTTGAACTGAATTGACAGCATTGCAAACAGAGGAAATGCACACGTTTTGTCCCTCCCTTGGGATCTTTTGCACATCAAGACCTGGGGGAAGGGAGGAGGAGAGACATACCTGGGTAATAGAATTAGGATTTGCTAGAGAAGAAGAAACAGAGTAACCTGCGGATTGAGGCACCTGGTTTTCTTCAAGAACACCACTGCCATGGTTGAGCTACAGCTAGGAGATGAGAGAGGGCCTTGGAAGTGTGCCTAGCTGTTATCCTGGCCTTGGGGCCATCATTTGGAGCTTCAGAGATAGGGCTAGGAGTGAGAGCAGTCGCACATCTGCCCTGGTTAGGAGAAGCACCCTTTTTCTTAATGTGAGAACCCTTTTGGGGGTTCCGCCTTTTTTGTGTCTTGCTCAAATTGTTTGAAAATTTGAGTGTACGAGAGAAAGGTCAATTTTGAGGAGGGGGGTTTAGAGCGGCTTGTGGGGGAGAAGAACAGGTGCTAAGCTGAACACCATCACCCAAGAACCCTAGGGAAAGAGAGGAAATCTTGGAGGTGCCAGTAAGCAGCAATTGTGAGAGGGGTTAGGCTGGCGACGGTGGGGAAAGCACGGTGGAGGTATTAATTTGTGGGGAGGGGAACTTGGAGTAGGACGTGGCAGCAAAGCAGGTGCAAGTCATTGTTCAACCTTCGTCGACCCCGCTTCTGTATAATTAGGGAAAGGGGCAGTGAAATAGGAGTTCGAGGAGAGAAGGGGGAGGGGGACAAGGTGAGGAACTCCAGGAATGTCACCGGAAAAGGGGATTCCGTTGACGAAGGGCAAGACGCTGGGCAGCAAAGGACTCCCACCTCGTATCGTACGGACAGTAACAGTCAGAGTTTTGAATAATTCCAACCGTTGTGAGAGAGTAACGGCTAGTTTCCTTCCACAATCTGTTGTCAGAGCTCCAACCAAATATGATGGTTTGGGTTGAGGAAGGTCAAAGCTCCTGGGGTTTTCGTTACAGTTTGGCGGTGGATCCACCACCGGAGGCCGACGGCTTCTCCCTTTGGTGTCTCTCTCTTCGAAAAACAATTAGTGTGTTTGGTAGCAATTAATACAAGTGAAACCAGCTGCCACCCACTATCGCACCAATTCTTTTTAGAAATTAAATGCTTGACACAATTAATACCAGCTACTAGCATGAAAAAAATGACGGCATTTCATGCGAGATCCCGATCAGTCGAAGGGGGAACCTTCTTTGAGAGTTTCTCTCTCTAACCACCCGCTACAGTATATTTTCAAAGTAGTATATTTTCGAAGCCAGCTTCTTACGGAATGTAGGGCGGTTTGTTGCTCCTCGGCATCAAGCAACACAGAGTTGATGGCGGATAATGTGTTGGCGAGTCTCTTGAGCTCATTTTTTACCCCAAAGATTTGTCCGATTTGTAGGAAGGCAGGTGAGCTGAGCTTGTGAAGAATGGCTTTTACAAGGCCAGAAACAAATGCACCCACCACTAGATCAGCCATTTCAAATGGAGAATGAGCTTGATTGATTAATAATGTATAGAAAATGGAGATTGAAGAAGAGATGGTATGTTAAGTGGATGTAGGTCTAAATCAAGATTGGAAAGTACAATACAACTAACATATCATATTTTCAAAGCCGAGTTGGTTGACTTTGGAGAAGGTGGGCTCAAATGGACGGCGTGACGTTTGGGAGAAATCATTGATTAAGCTACTGTATGAATGTTTTTTTTAAAGCAATGTGATTTTGGACTAAAATGATCATATGTGGAAACTCCGTCAACTCCACCTTCCTCCAAAGGTCAGACTGGCGCTCCGGGGTGTGCCGGTACCAAATACATGTGTGTTCTGTAATAATGCAGTTGAAGATGATACTCACTTGTTCCTTGAATGTCAAGCACATACCCTTCAAGGGGTACTCACGCGGTCTGATCAACAAGAAATTCAAGAACTAATTCATCAATCTAGAGACATCAGGCAAATAATTAAGTTTATTGGCAACAAACTAAATAATGAGAACAAAAGCCTTTTGGCGACAAAATGGTGGACTACCTGGTTTTTCAGAAACCAAATCACCTTCTCAAACGCAACAAATCCAACTAATTCGGAGTTTAATATTATGGTTAAAACAATTGCAGACAATTAGTCTCGAGCATGTAAATTCAACGATGACTTGGATTCCAGCTTCCTAAAAAGACAAGCACAAACATAAAAAGACAAGCACAAACATAAAAAGACAAGCAGATGGAGAAAACCATCAGTAGGTACCTTCAAATTAAATTTTGATGGTTGCTCAATCTCTAATCTAGATAGTTCATGTGGCTACATCATTAGAGACTGGGAAGGACATCCAATATTTTTGGGATGCCAGAATGTGGGAAAACAAACTCCCATCAAAGCAGAAGCTCTTCCTTTAAGGCAAGGGGTGCGAAAAATAAAAGAGCTAGGTATTTCAAATATCCAGATTGAAAGGGACTCTTTGATAATACTTTTTATTTGATAATATCCAATACTTTTTATTTGATGGACTACTATTCTTTATTTGATCAACCATTACTCTTTATTTAATAAAACACTACTTTATATGTGCTGAACCACTTGATTTAAAACTCCGAACCACTTTATATAAAAACCCTGAACCACTTAGTATTAAACCCTGAATCACACCGAAAAAACACGAATCATAGAGTAAGCAAGTGCAAGTTCATAACTATGAGGCCTGAAATGTTAAATTGAATTGATAGTTCAAAGATAACTAAATCAAGAATTTAAAGAACAAACAATCAAACATGAAAGGTTACCTTATCATAATATATACATACGAGCTATGGCAATACAATACAGAAAAATACAAAATGAAACAAAAACATTAAATGCTTGAACAAATCTACAACCACCGCCGTTGAAGAGATACTATCAATAATTCAATCTTTTTACTCTTAGTGGTTCAGCCATTTTACTTATAGTGGTTCAGTCCTTTTACTCTTGGTGGTCCAGCTCTTTTACTCGCGTGGTTCAACCCTTTTACTCTTAGTGGTTCAACTCTTTAACTCTTAGTGGTTCATCCCTTTTACTCGCGTGGTTCAGCCCTTATACTCTTAGTAGTTCAGCCCTGTTAGGCAAAATTTGTTAAAAGAACAATCTCGTATAACACATTTTAATTTGAATTTTTTTTTAATGAAAGTTCGACCCTTATCTGTACTTCCTCACAATTTTAAATTATGCAGATACTTTAAAGGACAAGGATTTGGGTTTTTGGTGGTTTGGACTGCGCCCGTTGATGAGGGTTGCCTACGTACCTTCATGGGAAGGATCAAGTCCAAACGTAGTTCGAATATATAGGATTTCTGTATTTGGGATTGGTTTGGTTAGACTTTGTGTCTGGTTTGGTATATGGTTATGTGTTTGGATTTGATTTGGTTTAGACTTCGTGTCTGATTTGAGTTTGGTTATGTGTTTGGATATATGTGTTTAGGTTTATGTGTTTGGGTATATGGGTTTGGGTTTCAACTCGATAAAGTATCGGGTTTGATTTTTTTCTTTGAGGTTTGTGATTGGACCAGGATATAGGTTTCCTACGTATCCGTGATGACGGAATCAAATCACTCGTAGTTCAAATGTATGAATTTGATTTGGAACTTGCGGCTGGACTCGACATTTGTATGACTTGATATCAAGTTTCCTACTCGTTTGAGAGCATCAAGCCTTCGTAGTTCGGGACATTGGAGTTGGATTTGAGCATATGTTCTTGTGATTGCGACCGATAAGAAATATCATCATTTGTAGTTCTCACGAACAACTTCATTTGATCTTGGACTTGTGACTAGATCCGATATATATTATGTGTGTTTATATCGGATTTCCTACGTATCCACTCATATATATAGTGGAATCAAGTTTTCGTAGTTCCATTAGAAGGACAAATTTGCTTTAATTTGGGAATGGACGACTGAATCCGATAAATGTTAAATTTGATACTGGATTTCTTACATAACTCGTAAAAAAGTATCAATATTTACGTAGTTCTTTCTAAAATTGGTTTAAATTTGAGGAAATTTGATTTGAGTACGCATTTTGAAAAGCAGGTCATATATATGTAGATGTCGAATGCCCCTTTGGTTGTGATGTATTCAAGCCCATATCTTCATTTCATTTCAATTTTTTAACGTTAATTGAGCAACCCGGCCTTGCCCTCCTGCGTAGCTTAGCGACATAGAAAAGACTGCAGAAAAAGGATGTCGGTAGTCATCTTTTAGGCATTGCCACTGCTGGTATAGAGCCTCGTTTTTGTTGATTTTTATTTGGGCGTGTTACTTGCAGTGCCCTCTATCGATCAAAATTATTTGTATACTTAGATGGGTCCTGAGTTGTTCATGAAAGCCTCACCAACTTGACTGCTATATATATTTTTGTTATATAACATATATATATATATATATATATATATATATATATATGCTTTTTCATGGCTCTTTTTCCATGGTGTTCGAGACTGCCTCGATCGATCTTCGGGGGCATTTGTGGGCCTTCGGCTGCAGTTGGTGCAGCATAATATTGAAAAATTGAGTCGGGGGCATGCAAAGACTATCGTCGGGTGCTCGAGGAGTGCACAAAAGTTGCTATGTTGTGCAGGAATCCTCCAAAGGTGGTCGAGAGGCCAACTTCTAGCATCAGTGGCAGCCACCACGAAGCTCCGTTTTTTTGCCGAAGTTACTTCCGACATACTCCTTGCATAGCCTTCTTTTGGCCCCAGCTTGCCACCGTCTTGGATACACCTCGATCTGTTCGTACCACGGCCCGTAACTTGACTGCCTGAGCAGTTGTTCTCCCTCCGTAAAAGCACGATTTCAGGCCTATTTTTATACTCCCTTTTGTCAGGCGTTTGAGGCAGCTTCGACCATTCTTTAGATGGAGTTGTTGACCTTCTGTGGTAGGTGGCATGGCATAGGCTTGAGAACTTGGGTCGGAGACATGCTGGGACCATTGGTGAGCGATCGAGAGGGGCGGAAAGGTGTGCAATTTGACACAAAGCTGGAGTAATCTTGTTGATTTGAGTTTTCATATGTATTCTTCTGCTTCGCCAAACATGCCACTTTGTTTTATGAGACTTCAACTTCCATTCTCTCAATTTGATTCATGAGTGTTTAATTCAACACATCACTGGTTGAATTTTGGAGCAATTATGAACCCTTGACATAATCTCAATTCAGTCGGTAGCACTCAAGGGAGAATCCGTCATAGGTTCGGTACTTTTTTTTTTTTTTTTTTTTTGGGTTTGTGTTTCGACCAAGATCGATTTGGAATTGATCCTGTGAATTTGGGACTGAGAAGTATTCTTTTATTTACCTCTCAAGCTATTCCAGTTTGTGAACCTCCCCTTTTTTATGCCCAACTTATCTTTGTAATTTTTCATCTGGTGTTCAAATGAATATTTTGGGACTTCTGTTTGAAAGTCCGTCGTCTGGGTTCAAGCAGCGTTTCCTCTTCTTCATCATTTTTTTTTTATTATTACTGCAATTTAGCACAAATTTGAGTGCTTTTGAGTTTCAATGATTTTGTTAAGGATGCTCTTGGGAATGAGATTCTTTTGGAATTAGATCCCACTCCTCCTTGAACTTGCACCGTAACGGACTCCATTTCATCCCGAATTTCTTTGCCCATGTCCTGCTGAAATTTTGGCTGCATTTCGACTTAGTGTATTTAGCCCGTAGGATCGGTGTAGTGGTGACAAATTTAGCTTTCAAACCAACTACAAAATTGTTTTGACCCTAGGCGAAAATTTTAGCTTTCAAGCCTAGCGTCCCAACTTTTGAGCAGCATTTCGTTCCAATGTACATGACCTCGTAGGATCGGTGTAGTGGTGAAAAATTTAGCTATCGAGCCTAACATCCCACCGGTTTTCAAATGGTTATAACTCGGGCGAAATTTCTAGTTTTCAAGCCCGGGCCATGTTCCTGCAAATCATATAGAAGGAGACAATGAAATCTACCTGCTTCTCCTTTTTTTCTCACGGATGTTTGTGTACTGAGTGCTCTCTTTGCCTCAATTTTTTTACTTCTTTTTTTCTTTTGGCTTCGGCCCAGTGGCGGTACGCGCGCCACACCCTTCGACCCATGCGCCCTTAGGGTTTAAAGGAAAAAAGTTCATACTCCGTATCTGTTTTCTTATAAAAATAATTATATGAGATGAACATGTTGCGCTTGTGGCTTGGTGGTAACTATTTGGCATGCGCTTCTTTTTAGTCATAAACTCCATAAAGACCCGAGTTCGAGACTTCAATTGCGCCCAATCTTTTTTTTTTTTTGGGCTGTTTTTTCTTATCATTTTTTTTTTCTCTTATTTCAATTTGTTGTCTTCACTTTATTAAGTGGTCGCTTCACTTCATTTTTTGTCAATTACTATAGTGCTTCAATTCACATTATTTCCAACTTTTAATATTTATTAAATAAAATTAAGATTACAAAGTATTTAATATTTCCAGCTTTTTTATTCTAATCTTCTTCATATTGATAATGATAAATAATCTAATTATATTCAAAATATTTACTTATACAATAATAATAAATATTTAATTATATATATAAGTGTATTTTATTTAGCTCTCTATGTTTGATGGAAACCATATTATAAAAAGATGATTAAGAATTCGAGCACTTGATTATTAATACCATAGTAAGATGGTACGATTAAGACTTATCATAAGATTCATGATATAAATATAATTTTTGAAGTGTAAAAAATCTCGGTAATGAACCTTTTAGTTGGGAAAAAATTTAAGTTGTGAAAACTAATTTGGTATTTTAAGAATTCGAACATTTGCTTTTAATCCTAGTGGTTCAACCTTTTCTTATCCCTCTAGCAACTTTATATTTTTTAATTCTTTTAATCATTTTTTTAGGGGGGAAATGACACTGAACCACTTGGTTTAAAATCCTGAATCACTTGGTTAAAAACCCTTGAACCATTTGATATTAAAGCCCTAAACCACTTGGTTTAAAATCACTACTAAAAAAACAGGAAATAGCTACAGATTTTTAGACACGGATTATAGTCGACCCTGTATTCGTGGCAACTAACGATGACATTGGCCACGACTATTCCTGACCGTGGCTATATTCGTGGCTGGTACTCATCTTGGAATGTCACGTCATCAAATTCATGGCTAATAGCAACGAACCTAATGTCCGTAGCTGATTTCGTGGCTCGATAGGTGGTTGGTGTTGGTAAATAGTCACGAAATTAGTTACGAATGGGATATTCGTGGCTATATTCGAAGTTGATATAGCCACAATACACTATCCGTAGCTACAATCGTGGCTATTCAGTATCGAAAATTTGACGATCTATGGAAATACTAAATAGCCACGGATGGACCCAATATTAATTTTAAATTAACTATCCAAATAAATATAAGTTTATCAATATTTAAGCCCTATAGGTGGTCAAGCCTATTAGAAATAGTCAAAGCCCAATTAATGCAAGCCCAATAGACCACCTTGTACGTCGTATTAATCAGCCCATCCGTAATAGCCACGATTTTAGCTACGGCCATATCCGTGGCTATTTACGGTTGAGCTGAAATGAGTTTTAATTTATTATGGGCTCAAATATGACTATGTTTTTTCCGATTGGCCCATTGACGGGCCAAATATGACTATAATTTTTTTTTACATAAATTAATAAGTGTTGAAAAAACATATATTAACTAATTAATAAATTATTATGAGAATATTATAAGGATATATTTTGAGGAAAACTCCTATAAGTAACGGAATAAATGTTTAATAAAACCTTAAATTAACTAATAAATTCTTTTGAGAATACTATAAGAGTAATTTTTGAGGAAAATTCATATAAGTAACTAATAAGTATTTAACAAAATCATATAGTAACTAATAATTTCTTATGAAAATGCTATGAGAGTGTTTTGAAGAGAACTCATATAAGTAACTAATAACTATTGAATAAAACCTTATCTTAATTAATAAATTCTTATTAGAATACTATAATGTTATGTTTTGAGGAAAACTCATATAAGAAACTAATAAGTGTTGAATAAATCCTTATATTAAGTAATAAATTCTTATTAGAATACTATAAAGCTATGTTTTGAGGAAAACTCATATAAGTAACTAATAATTGTTGAATGAAACATCATATTAACTAATAAATTCTTATTAGAATACTATAAGAGTATGTTTTGAGGAAAACTCATATAAGTAACTAATAAATGTTTAATAAGACCTTATATTAACTAAGAAATTCTTATTAGAATACTATAAGAGTATGTTTTGAGAAAAACTCAAATAAGTAACAAATAAATGTTTAATAAAACCTTATATTAAGTAAAAAATTCTTATTAGAATAATATAAGAGTATGTTTTGAGAAAAACTCATATAAGTAATTAATTATGTTGAATAAAACCTTATATTAAGTAATAAATTCTTATTAGAATACAATAAGGGTATGTTTTGAGGAAAATTCTATAAGTAACTAATAAATGTTTAATAAAACTTTATATTAACAAATAAATTCTTCTTAAAATACTATAAGATTATGTTTTGAGAAAAATTCATATAAGTAACTAATAAATGTTGAATAACACCATATAGTAACTAATAAATTCTTATTAGAATACTATAAGAGTTTGTTTTGAGAAAAACTCATATAAGTAACTAATAAGGGTTGAATAAAACCTTATATTAAGTAATAAATTCTTATTAAAATATTATAAGGGCATGTTTTGAGGAAAACTCATATAACTAACTAATAAATATTTGGTAAGACCTTATATTAACTAATAAATTCTTATTAGAATACTATAAGAGTATGTTTTGAGGAAAACTCAAATAAGTAACAAATAAATGTTTAATAAGACCTTATATTGACTAATAAATTCTTATTATAATACTATAAGAGTGTGTTTTCAGGAAAACTCATATAAGTAACTAATAAAACCTTATATTAACTAATAAATTCTTATTAGAATACTCTAAGAGTATGTTTTGAGTAAAACTTATATAAATAACTAATAAAGTCTTATATTAACTAATAAATTCTTATTAGAATACTCTAAGAGTATGTTTTGAGGAAAACTCGTATAAGTAACTAATAAGTGTTGAATAAAACCTTATATTAAGTAATAAATTCTTATTAAAATACTATAAGGGTATGTTTTGAGGAAAACTCATATAACTAACTAATAAATGTTTAATAAGACTTTATATTAACTAATAAATTCTTATTAGAATACTATAAGAGTAAGTTTTGAGGAAAACTCATATAAGTACCTAATTAGTGTTGAACAAAATCATATAGTAACTAATAAATTCTTACGAAAATACTATAAGAGTATGTTTTGAGGAAAACTCATATAAGTAACTAATAAGTGTTTAATAAAACCTTTTATTAAGTAATAAATTCTTATTAGAATACCATAAGAGTATGTTATGAAGAAAAACACATATAAATAACTAATAAGTGTTGAATAAAACATTATATTAACTAGTAAATTCTTATTAGAATACTATAAGATTATGTTTTGAGAAAAACTCATATAAGTGAATAATAAATTTTGAATAAAACATTATATTAACTAGTAAATTCTTATTAGAATACTATAAGAGTATGTTTTGAGGAAAACTCATATAAGTTACTAATAAATATATGTTGAATAAATCCTTATATTCACTAATAAATTCTTATTAGAATACTATAAGAGTATGTTTTGAATAAAACTCATATAAGTAACGAATAAATGTCTAATAAAACATTATATTGAATAATAAATTCTTATTAGAATACTATTGGTGTTTGTTTTCAAGAAAACTCATATAAGTAACGAATAAATATTTAATAAAATCTTATATTAACTAATAAATTCTTATTAGAATATTATAAGAGTATGTTTTCAGGAAAACTCATATAAGTAGCTAATAAATGTTGAATAAAACTTTATATTAACTACTAAGTTCTTATTAGAATACTATAAGAGTATGTTTTGAGGAAAACTCATATAAGTAAGTAATAAATGTTTAATAAATCCTTATATTGACTAATAAATTCTTATTCGAATATTATGAGAGTATGTTTTGAGAAAAAGTCATATAAGTAACGAATAAATGTTTAATAAAACCTTATATTAACTAATAAATTCTTATTATAATATTATAGGCGTATGTTTTGAGGAAAACTCAAATAAGTAACTAAATTTTTTTGAATAAATCCTTATATTAACAAATAAACTCTTATTAGAATATTAATGTTTTCAAGAAAACTTACTATAAGAGTATCTTTAACTTTTATTAATATATTATAATATTAATGTTTGATATTTTACTAGTAAGTTTCAAAATAGAAAAATCTTATATATGTTGGAATTTTTTGTATCGACGTTTTAGTTAGTCAGTGGAAAATATTTTGAGCGGTATAATATATATTTTTGAGCGGTAATATTCCCGGACTTGGAATTTTAGGCGGTGAATTGAAAATTTTGGAAGAGCGGTATAAAATGGAACTTTTCACTTTCTAACCCTAATGTATGCTTTCCTCTTCACTGCCTCTCCCTCTTCGCGAGTAGTGGATTCATTCTGAATCATCCCTCCTCTTCACAGATTCATATCGCCTCTCCCTTTCAATTGCACACTCTACATATCCATGTTGCCTCTTGCCTCTCCCTCCATCGTCGCCTCTCCCTCTCACCTCTCCATCCCATTTGCCCCGAAATTGGAGGTTTCAATCAACCGCCTTCGTTTCCTGGAGACCGAATCATCCCTCCTCTTCTTTCCAGGTATATTTTCTTCTTCTTCTTCTTCTTCAAAATCGCAAACCGTATCTCCCGACCGACCTGTTCGGCCACCCATGGCGGCGCCTCCTGGTCGGAGACTCTCCTCAAAGCTGTAACACCCCTTTTAAATCCAAAGGAATGCTACAGCGCCAGTAAATACGCAAACTTTAATGTCTTTGTATTCACCTTAGGCTTATAGGGACATGTAACCATGCTCCCATAGGCAAGATGATAATAAAGCAAATAACAAGATAACATTTAGTGGAAGACTTGAAAATGTTATAATTGAAAATAAACCATTAAGAGTATCTCATAAACCACTAAAATAACCCATAAAAGCCAACTTAGAAATATAAAAGTAAACAAAGTTTTAAAATGCAACCAAATTTTTATTAATGATAGTCCGTCTCCTTGTCCAGCTCCAGCTCCTCTGCTCTTACTAGACCTGTGGAATATGGTCTGGTATTTCGTGATTACGAAGGACACCAGTTATCCAATAAATAGGATGGTTAGTACATTTAAGACTAGCAAGCGATAAGAAAAATGTTCAACTTTAACTAAAACCAGTGACCCTGAAACGGTATGATAATAGTTAAGGAAAAATTAAGAGTATTTAATGTGGAAATCTGAGAATAGAATAAAATAAAAATGACACATGACTCGGATGATCACGGAGATCGATTAAGAATACGATATAGGAATTATACTCGAATAGAATGAAGTATAATATGCGCAGAATTGATCACCTTACATAATACAATATACGATAACATTAATAATAACGATAATAATAATATAACACGTGATACCGGTCGGGCCTTTAAAAGAGGACTACGACCTACAACACTATAGAAGTTTACCATTCCGCGATGAATGCATTCCGGAATGGATTGTTTCATGAAACCTTTATAGGGTAAGGCTTAACGAACCTCAACCTGCAAGTTAGTCTTAACTAAAGAAAACTCGCATTGACTAGAAGTCAACTCGCACTATAAAGTACGCATATTCGATTATATCATAATATAGTCGCTTTAATTTACACTAGGTGATCATGTACACGATATTAACAACAAAAGACAAGCATGGATATTTCAAAGGTCTTAATATCGCATGTTAACAATTTGCATGAAAGAACCGAACAAAAATTCATGCAATTGGGAATATGGACTTATTGACTCTAACTCATAAATTATACACATACTCGTTATATTTATAATTGCCCATTTATATACTCATGCCAATTTAGAATGGAAATGATAAATCACATCAAGCAAGCAGATATGTAATCTATCAAAACCGGTATGAAAATTGGCCACATGACCGCATTCGACACGATAGAAATGAAAGTCACCACAAAAGTCACGAAACATTGCAAAGGTAATATGAACGAAATCACTTGCCTGTAACATAAGCGGAGCAAATGCTTATTTAATAATTTAACTAACTGCTTAGTTAATATTGACCGAAAATGTGCAAGTCTCACCCGTTCAACAGATTAAGCCGAAAGTGAAAGCTACACACCGCCGTGTGCACAAGCCACACTAGTCCTACATGATGGTAAGCATGTTTAGCAGCAATTCATGACAACCTCGGGTCACTGAATTCAATTTCTTTCAACTTACCAAATGTAGTTGGCAGTGCAGAGATCAGCTCGGTCACGATCGCAACTGGAATCGACCTTTAACAGCTGCAGAAACATACCCAAAAGTTACTTGACAGCACACCCACCATGTTCAAGTATGTATGTTTGTCCTTAATTCGATGTAAGTTCGACTTACCGAAACAGGTTTGGATCAACTTACCGATTGAATTCAGGAAGAGTATGAGCAGGTTGATCTCCTGTTCGGTCTGCAATGGCCCCTCAAAACTGCAGAAACGCATCCGCAAAATGGCTAGTTAGCACATATCGATTCTTAACCCAACTTCCTTAATTTAAGAATCAATATATAAGAGTGTGCGAACATTTGCGAACCTGTGAGTTGCAGAAGGGTTGTGCTTCGAACACTGGGGATGTACAGGGGCTGATGATGGAGTCGAAAACGTCCGACGGCTGTTTTAGACACGCACAATTGCTCGATTGTATAAGACATACAAGGGCGAGAATGAATCGAATGAATAAGGAGTTGAGTAATTGGGAGTTATAATCGATTACCACGGCTTGGATTCGTGGCGTACCCCTCCGAGATCTGCTGGTGGCGTTGGCTCTTCCCGGCGAGGCGACAGCGGCCGGCGACGGAATTCTTCCGATTGGGTGTAGCACCGTTTGACAGAATAGGAAAGGGGGCAGAGCAAAGGTGAGTGGACGACTGAATTGGTGAGGGAGGAAGAGGATGTGTGCATCTGATTTAACTGGGGATTTCGCAAGGACTTCGGAACGGAGGAGATATGATCAAGCCGTTACGAAGATACGCTGATCGAATGAGATTGTGTCGCCCAGATGCGAGGTTATCTTCATTTTCTCCTTCATTAAGTTAATTACTAAGCATATTATTAGTAACCAATAACAAGGTAACAAGTACGTGTTTAGTAACAACCAATAATCACTCTATTGGCAATTGGGAGATGCCCATTTTCTTCTTATATATTTATTGCAAGATCATCGTTCAAATGCTGCCACTTCTATTGCAAGGGAGTGTTCATAGGTGCCCATTTCCTTATTTGGTCATTCAAGTTCGGTAATTTTTGGTATTGGGTTGCGACAGGTTTGTCGAGTTGGGTTAGATTTTACCAACGGTTTGAGCTTGTTTGATCAATCGTGAGCCAAGACTAGCAAATTGATCCTTCTTTCTCGACGACTCTCTGATGCACCCATCACCTTCTTCCCCGGCAACTATGATCTTCTTGCTGTCAATAGTTTCACCGTGACGATGCTTGCTGGGTGCCACCTCCAAGATTCAAAAACACTTGGGAGGTGTAACTCGGATTGGGGGTATTCATTGTGATAAGTTCATGTGTGTTGTCAGGAGGACAGGTGTATCTTTGAAACAGATAATTGAAGGAGAAGAAGAAAGGCGGTAACTAAGGCGGGAACTTAGCCATGAATTTAGCGACGCCTTCATTTTGACGTTGTTTTCGAAGCTGGTTTCGTAGCCACAGCCACGACATATGTCTTCCACTATTAGCCACGGACTTAGCCACGACAATACTTTTTCGTTGCTAAATCCATCGCTAAAAGACCGTCGCTATTAGCTACGAGGCATATAGTTAGGGATGGTCCGCCCGTGGCTAAATTGGTTAGCAACGGACATTTGTGGCTAAATCCATTGCTATTTTTCGTAGTTATTTCCTGCGTTTAGTAGTGAATACTGAATCACTTGATATTAAAACCCTGAACCACTTGGTTTAAATCCCTGAACCACTTTAAAAACTCAAACCAGTTAGTATAAATTAAAACCCCTAATTTCAAGCTTCTACTCAATTCCCCCAATTCAATTTCATTACGCTTTGTACTTTATTTTTAGTTTCCAAACTATGCGGTTAGGAAGGATGGCTTCTACATCCTCAAATCTCGCCACGATTCCCAAGCTTTTCAATTGGGTTTCAAATTTGTGTGAGACGGATAGGAAATGGCGAGGCTGACCCTATGAATATGGGGCTTCGACTGACGATATACCTCGGCGTGATAGTGGTGATGAAGGCATACAGGCTGGTCACCGGCCGCAGCTTCACCGGAGGGATTTGCTGGCACCAACCTGTCCATATTAACCGAGTTATGCAAAAAGGAACGATCAATTTAGCCTGCATCGACTCTCAAGGTGCCGAATTTCATCGATGGATATTAGTTTCATTCACCGGTCGCCCCCTCTACGACTCATCCGTCCCTGTCGCCCCCTCCCTCGCCCAGGACCAGAACGACGGCCTCGCCCTCATCAATGTCAAGCTCAGCGGCCACATCAAGTGGAAGGTGGCGGTGAAGAGGTGTCGCCGATCTCCGACACTATTTGTCGAGCTCCATCTCCTCCAGTTGGCCTCCGTCGCCGTTTTTCGAGCCCCATTTCCTCCAGTCGCCGTTTGCTGGTGGTCGAATCAAAGTCGTAGAGATCGAGAGCAAGTTGTTTGCGAGGGAGGGAGCAAGGAGAACTAGAGGGGTGAAAGGAGTGAGAAGCTATGGAGGAAGGAGGGAGAAAAGCCATGGAGGAAGGAGGGAGAAAAGGCGTTCAGATCTGAGCAGAGCGGCGGTGAAAAGAAGCGCATGAGGTTTTTTTTTTTTTTTTTTAATTTAGATCCGTTTCAGTCAATCCTTTCCTTCTCACCGGACGGGGTACCCTACCCTGTATATAGAATATGGATCGGATGAGAACACCCCTTTTAGGGTGTAAACTAGAAATACATCTGGACCGTCGGATTGAATAAAAGGAATGGTAGAGATTAATTGAAGATTTATGATTTTTTTTAAATTAAAAAAACAGCCGGACCCACGGTGGAATTCAACCACTTCCACTCCACTGTGCGTGTGATGCACCCAATTCAATTTCTTCCCCACAAAACCGGTTTAATTTTGTGCATGTGATTTAGTTTTTGTGTTTTTATGCTATTTATTAAACTGTCATGTACATTCATAATTTCTGTTTGTTGTTTGTTTTTTTTAAAGTTTGTTTCTTAGCAATTACTTTATCCTCTATAAATTTACCATTTTTTAAATTATTGTATGTATATATAATTACTTTATACTTCATACATTGGGTCAAACTTAACAAAATTGCATTTTTTTATCTACGAATAATGATTTTTGATTTACCGAATAATGCATAATTTTCTTAAAAATCACTTGTAAAATAATGCATAATTATATATATATATATATATATATATATATATATATATATATATATATATATATATATATATATATATATATATATATATATATATATAGGGGTTGGTTCCGGTGTACTCAGCCCTTAACGTGTATCAAGTACACAAATCTGAGCCGTTGATTGAATGAAATTGATGGCTGAGATTAAAAGGCAATTTTAGCTTTTTTTTTAAATTAAAAATCAGTGGGACCCACGTTTTTTCTTGCCCACTTGCTGAAATTGGGGGCGTGTGTGATGCACTCTCTTAACATTATTCGATGGTATATCTAGTTTATTCGATCGTATCGACGGATTATGCGATGGTATATCTGAAATATTCGATCGTATCGACGGATTATGCGATGGTATATCTGGATTATTCGATCGTATCGACGGATTATGCGATGGTATCGATGAATTATTCGATCGTATCAACGGATTATGCGATGGTATCGATGAATTATTCAATTGGCTACCACCTTGAAAACGCCCTAAACTTTTAACTAATAATTATTCGATGAGATCGCTTGATTATTCGGTCGTCTATGAATGATTATTCGGTGGCATATGGATGATTATTCACTCGTATATATATGTTTGATTTCGTTCCACCAACTAATTACACCATATATGAATGCATAATCTTTTATAGTTAGTTGAATAATTCATATTTATAGACGAATAATGACTCCGAATTATCCGAATAGTTGCCATCACAGCAATACATGAGAATCAACCAATCAAAATCAATGAATTGCAGTGGAGAACTTGCATAAAGTAAACCCTAGAACGTCGTCACATCGATTGAGCCTTGAACCACGCCGAACTTGATCGGAATAGTCCAGCAATGATGGGAATAGTCTAGCAACTACAATCAACATCCACAATCGAACCCAGGAATCAATCAAATTCCAAATAAGCAAACCCTAGAAATTGGGGTATTTCAAAATTACCTCAAAATTCAGAGGATAAGAGAGGGAGAGAGGAGGCTGGTGGTCGGAGGTGGTGAATGGAGTCGATGGTATGGTGCTCGTCGGCAGCTGCTGAGCGAGGTCGGAGAGAAGGGGCCTCGCCCTCCGCCTTCGGCTGCCAGAATCGCCGGCCACCGTCGCAACCTTCGATTCGCCATGGGAGCAAGAATTCGTCAATCCGCCATGGGAGGTCGATCCGCCATGGGAGCAAGAATTCGTCAATCCGCCATGGGAGCAACACGAAGGCGAGCCGAGGAGCAGCGGAGGAACCGCCATCGCCATCGCCTCCGCCTTTGCAACCCCCATTGTCGCCGCCATCGACACCTTCGCCATCGCCGGATGTAGAGGCGGCACCCTGGCCCTTCGCTGCGTGTCTTGGTGGTTTCGCCAATCGCCTCCGCCGCCACCTTCGCTGGCCGCCATCGCCATCGCCATCTCATCTGCAATCCTCCATTGGAGCAAGAAGAAGGGAGCAAGAAGAAGGCGGCTCCCATTTGGTCCCTTTTCTCTCCTTTTTAATTAGGGTTGCTGGGGGATTCCTTTCACGCGCTTCCATTTAAGGTGTGGCATTTTTTTTCATTTCTTTTTACAAAGTTACCCCCTTATGTGGCATAATTTTGACCTTTAATTTTTTTTAGATCAACGGCCTAGATGTGTGTACTTGATACACAATAAGGCTTGAGTACATATGATCCATACTCTCTATATATAATTGTTTTAAACTTCCTCGTACTTATAAATACTCTTTGTGATTTTACCGAATAATGTACACATTTATTGATTATTGTTTTAACATTCAAAAATCAATAAATTGGTAAATACGCGCTCTCTTACATACGAATAATCTCTATAATTTAACAAATAATCTCTCAAATTGACAATTTTATTTTTTAAAATTAATTAAAGCGCCTATTAATCTCAACCATTTATTTACAGTGATTTAAGGGTCTAAATTTGTTGCTAGTTTACATTATAAGAGTTAGTCTGAGTGGATATGGGCCTAGGGTTTCAGCCTCAAAACTACGACTTCAAGAACGAAGGTTCTGGATGAGTTACTACCCTTATCGTTCATTCCGTTCCCCTGGTAGCAGCATGTCGAAGATTCAACGCTGCGCCGCCGCCGCCCCATCGGAGAATATCACTCTCAGTGGCTCCTCTCTCATCTCCCTTGCAGGTTTATATTGATTCTCTCTCTCTCCCCTCCCTCCCTTCGTAGGACTGCGGTTTTGGTGTTTTAAAGTTTGTTCGTTTATCCCTTTTTCATTCATAAGCATGATATGTAAATGAAACCCCAAAATAATTTATATGTGACAATTGTCTGTTAATAAAAATTAAAGGGTATCTTCTAATTGAAGATGGGTGAGATAGTTCTTTGTTGAATGTAGTTAGATTATTTTGCTTCATGTCAGTAGTTTTGATAGAGTTTTTTTTTCTTTCTTATGTTGTGCAGCTCATCGGTTTATCTATTCATATCTGGATGAGGATGAGAGCCCAACCTTTCTTCCAGTAGGCATTATTGTGGCTGAAATTCTACCGAGACTGCACGTCAAACCCCTCTTCAGATTTAAGTGCGTCTCGAAAATATATAATTCCATCATCTCCGACCCCAATTTTGCCCGAAGCTATCTGCAACGGGCCTATTCCTCACTTGAATCATCATTTTCCGCAGGCCTCTTGCCGTCAATGATCTTTCCCTTCACGGACTTGTCTCCCTTCCGTGACCGCTTCTCCAGGCTCGTGGTCAAGGATTTGGCCAAAACCATCAGCGAGAGAGTCTGCCAACAATATGTCGATGAGCTATCAATCGCAGTATCCACAGTCTCCCTACCATATGATGATGGTCACAAGATCAAGAGTTCGAGCAACGGACTGATACTCTCTTATTTCCATAACCGAGATGGAGTCACCTTCTGCGTCTCCAACCCTCTTACCAAGCAGTGTGTAACACTTCCGCCGCCTCATATTGATTGGGATAATACGATGGACCTTTGTATTGCCACAAGACGCTATCAAGGCGGCTTCTTGAGATATAAAGTCGTGATCCTGGACTTGGATTGTGACATTGTTGGGCCTCAGGACCAGCAAATCGCTTCGATAGAAGTCTTCTCTTCGGATACCGGGAGTTGGGTTACTTGGAAACCGATTTATCCAGGAAAAGCTTATGATCTTCCCAGTGAAGGCTGCTTTGCCTACAAGGGCATCTTGCATTGGCTGGATCGCGATACCATGAGTGTGTTAACTTACGATCCCTATGACAACCCGGACCGATTTGGCCAAATCCCTTTGCCCAACCGTAGTGTGTTGATTACTTATACCCCCTATGACACCTCCGACAGCCCAGAGCAACTCTCTGACAGCCCAGAGCAACTCTGCCAAATCCCAATGCCCGACGGCAAGTTTTGCCGTTTGCCCAACGGTAAGTTCCCTCGGTTGCCCAAAGGTAAGCTTCCTCGATCCCGGGATCGCAAGTTCCCCCGTTTGCAGGACCGCAAGTTTCCTTGTTCGCGCTCCTGCGAGTCTCATCGTTTGCCCGAACGTAGGCTTCCCCATTTGCGGGAACGTAGGTTTGACCGTTTTCTCACCAAGGGCAAGTGTGCTAGCTCGAGTTTGATCTATTCTGGGGATGACGAGATGCTGAAATACTGCGAGATACAAAATGAGCTGTCACTGGGCTTCGATAACTTGAGGGTGTGGCGATTGGAGGCCGATTCCAAGTGGTGCCTGGAAGGTGAGTTTCAGGTCCCGTCGTTGCCTTATAATTTCAAGGTACTGATGGTGGCTCCTCATCCTTGGAACCGCGGCGTGCTTTGCCATCCGATTCTGGATGGTAACAAGGCCTCGTCTACTTCCGCTTTTTGGGTGCCTCCGAACTCCATCCGGTTCCTGGTTATCCATCCTCGGAGGAGCGGGTGGTGGAAAATGGTGGAGGTGTTTTCGGAACCAACACTCGATCTTTCTCAGTTCCGCGATGAAGATTATGTTTATAGGAACCGACTTATTCCTATAGAATTGTGCCCGTGGTCTTCTCCCTTTTATGCCAAAGCTCCCTAGTATGATACTATCTGTCTATCTACATATATTTCATTAGTCCTTTAGATTCTTTTTTTTTTTTAATTGATCATTTGCTAAAATGTAATTGCTAGAATATATATTTTGTGATCTGAAGTTTAGTTCTTGAGTTTGTTTGCGATCTAACTATTGGTTTTTCGGAAATTGGAAACTCAAACGTCGAAAATACTAAATTACTCGAGTCTAGGATGAAGCTGTTGCATCAATTGTTGTGTGTCTAATGACACCTCCATGGAGGATGAATGATCTTCACATTGGGAATCCAACTTAATTGCATCCAAATATCATATCCTTCAAGAACTAAAGGAAACCCAACCTATCTCAAATCATAATCCTTAAGGTACATGAGCACGTACTCATCAAACTACTTGTCAATGATTCGTACTGCAACTACAAGTGAGCTTTCCAACTGCGAAAGCTATGTCAAGCCTTAGTTGTGATTGATTTTCATCACATATACACTAACATCCAATGACTTGTTCTTAGTCCACATGCAAGACCAACCGTACTTCACTAAATCCATGTCATATACAAGTGTTGGATTTCATTCGAATTCTCATTTGTATTTTGTTTATCTTAATTGAGCTTATTTCATATGGATGAAAAATGCTTGGGTTTCATCATTTCATTTAGTTTGGGAGTCAAGAATTTCTCGCAACTGTTAATACTGAGCTGAAAAGTACATCCTTCATGCGCACAATGGGGTACCATGCCATGGAGAAGCTTGACTTCCACATGTTGCTTCATACAAGAGAAACAGTACGTGTGCAAGCAAACATCAATACGGAACATCTGATCAGTATTTGTTTCTTCCAAACAGATCGTACTAGTATCAACTATGACTCGATGTGATGTTCCACAACAGGACCAATCCGTTAAGCTATGGTTCCATTCCATGAGATCTTTATAACAAAAGGATCAAATCATTAAATTTACTTTCTGGTCCAGATGGCAACCAGCAGGATCATAATTCATACTCATACCACCTTTTGGCATAGCATTTGGATAGAGCAAGCAAGTTCTACTCTATTACTGTTCTCTCAGGGTTAATAAAGGATGCAATCAACGACTGTGCCCCTATTCCAAATAATCTTCAAGTTATATGAAGGAATTATTAGTAATGCCTAAATTTTTAGAGGGCATCAATCAATCTTTAACTAAAAACAAGCTTGACCCAGAACTCCTGCTCAAACTATGAAGGGATTCTACAGAGTATGCTTGTAAAAATCCTCAACTTCCAGACAAGACTCATCTTAGCAGGCAATATTTAATGCTTTTCAATAAGATTTCCGTTTTTCTATTCATAGTAATGCAAAAAAGACAAAAGAAAAAAAGAAGCTAAAGCAAAACCATATTCCAAGCATACTGAGAAAAACATCAAGTGCAAGCCACTCAAATGTCTTAAATACTTGCATACTGGTATATAGGTCTGTAATCGCAGAAGAATATAATCCGCCTTAAATCCAGAGAGAAGGCAATTTCAAGCCCTTCAAGTAAGGCCATAGCATCATCAGGCCATCAGCTAATTGACAGCTCACAACCCCTTTGATGGGCTTCTTCAGCTCAAAAATTAGATTATCCCTTGGGTCACAAATAGCAATGCCAATACCACAAACTGCAACCTTTGAACCACCTACTCTTTCTTCACTCAACAAACCCTTAAAATACAACCTGGACGCAATCTTAAAAATAAATAAATATTGGGATTAAGAAGCTCAAACATAATGTCAACATACTTGTCACAATTGCAGTCAAACTCAACCAATATTAGTTGCTTTCATCCTTCAAGACTTGAAGTCTTTCCAATAGATCAAAATGCTTGTTTAACACATTCCATCAGATTTAAAGTAGCGAGCACACAAGATACAACAACAAAAAAAGAAAAAGAAAAAGAAGCACTAATCTATTCAGTTTCCGTTAAGCAAACCTATTTCGTGATTAGGCATTTCCAATATTAGTTTTCAGTAACATTCATCAGCATTCAAAAGTCAAAAGTATAAGATTGTGAACTGATGAAACATTAGTCAACATCACCAAGAAAACTAGTAATCTTAGCACTATGAACCCAAAACATGATCATCAGATCACCATCACATGAAAACCAAAAAAGGCACTTTCTTGTTCACTCTTACCAGGTTTTAAGAGAACCTTAAGTTTGCCTTCCATTAAAGCGCAGCCTTCAAATACTTGCTAGCATTTAGTTGAAATTTGCAAGTATTTGAAGAGCTTAGTTTAATGATTACTGGATTTTCCCTTATGAAACCACTGGAGATTTGGAGGTTCTTAATTACTGCACCTATCAATCTTTTTCATAATGCAACAGAATTCAAATAACCAAACCCTATCGCCACCAATCCCCTAAAGAATCATGGTTCAAGAGCCAATCTCGGAACAAGATATGAACAAGAAGATCACACTTAACATAAAGGAAGAAATACCACTCGAATTTGGTTCAAGAGAATTCATTTCTGAACCAGAATGCTAACAACGGATCCATAAATACTTCTTCTACTTCCATAACTATCTGAACCAAGGCAAATCCACAGAATTCACATCGAATTCTAAGGCTAGAAAGACCAAAATACCTGTAAGTCTCATAGTTCGCCAAGGGGAGTGCACCAGAAGACGAGCCCTCACCGGACGGCATCTCTAATTCATCCCGAATTCATCCCAATCCTCGTCCGACATCTCACTCAGATCGCGCGCGAACTTCTGATCACGAACTCGGCGGCTAAGATCAAGCCTCATCTTCCTCGCCTCCGCCTCGATCAATTCCCTGTCCCTCCACTCCTGCTCGAGCTTATAACGCACCGCCGCCTCCAAATCGTCGAGTTTGAAGGCGCGACAAGATTTCGCCGGAGCTTGTTGCCGAGAGGAGGAAGCGGTGGCGGAGGAGGACGAGGAGGGGTACAACGAGAGGGAAGCGGTGAGTGCTTCCCTCATCTGCAAGCGGAATGCCAAATCGAAGTCGGACTCCATGTCCTTGGCCTTAGAATGATTATTTTCAGTTTACACCGCCGAGATTGCCATCCGATTGCCGGCGCCGGAGCTGATTTTCGTTCGGATTCGCGACGGCGAAAGTTTCTTGCTGCTACTTTTTAGAGAGAGAGAGAAACCCGAATTCGCAGAAGAGGAAACTTGGTTATTGACGGGTTGACCCGTAAATCCGATCCCCCAAAATTTATACATTTCCCCAATATTTATGGATCAGTTTTAGGAAACTTTTTTCTTTTCTAAAATAATTATCACAATATTCAACCTTTCAAACTAGAGAAAATTTGCGTTTTTGGCCATCTAGAATGTTCTAATTAAGTTATTAGCTAATTAAAAAGTTTTTTTAGTAATTATAACCGGGCTTGAACTTTTATTCCGCTAGTTAGCTTTTCCAAACACCCTTCGTCTCCGACTCGATCCTCACCCGCCGAGCTCCATCGCAGACTCCTCACACGCCGACCTCCATCATCGACGCCTCTTCACCGAAGCTCCTCTTCGCTGCCATCCTCATCGCCGACCTCATCTGTGTGAAGAAAATCCATATTAACAGCCTCCAATTACTAGGTAAACAAAAACCCCTAATTTTCAGATCTTTCAAAACCCCTAATTTGTGGTCGCCCTCTTCTTATTGGAACCCTATTTTGCATCTTTCAGCTTCAATGTAACTGTTAGCAGGCCAATTTGCTCAGATGCTTGCTTGATTCCCATCAAAGTGAGGTGAATCTACAACTTTATCAACTTTTTTGTTCATCTTGTTTAGGTTTGTGAAACTTGAACTGAATGGATGCGTTTTTGAGATTTAGTATGTTTGGAAATAAAGCAAGTTCAAGGGAGAAACGAGGTGGATTCTTTGTCGACATTTGATCCAATTTGATGCCACTGGTTAGGGATTTTGACCTTTTCATCATTTATTTTAGATTTTTAGTCGATCTTTTTAATTTGATTCCTAGATGAGGAGTTACATATATAGCTTCAGTTACATTTTCCTTTCTTTTGTATTATGGAATGTTGATGCTGTTGTGTTGTTTCATCTCACACAAGTGTGAATTTTGTTGTTAGTTTAGTTTATGAGAATGAAGTCTCATTCATGGGGATGAATCTGTCTTCCAAAAAGCCTCATTATCCTAGGTTTGTTCATTTGCATAGCTTAGAATAGGTGATAAATAGCTTGTTCATCAAAGTATCATCTATTTGTTGTACCTACAGTTCATCAATGGTTGTACTGTAGGCTCAATATAGCTTTGATACCTGCAGGCTCAATATAGCTTTGATAAGATCATATATTCTTCCATTTGTAGAGTTAGTTGATGCTTGTTCTTCGGGTTGATTGTGATTTTTAAGTGGGAAATTGGGGGCTGATTTTATAGGATTTTAGTCGATGCAACTATAATTTTGGTGAGTATTAGTGTTTAGATGTAATTAGATAAATGACTGATGAGTAATGATTGATGAAAGTGATGTTTGAATTATTAATCTCATTTCATCACCAATCTATCACATGTTTGATGTTATTTTTGCAACCTTCGAAAGTTCATTTGTGTTACTTTAGAATCAGCTTATCCCTGCAGCTTATCACTTATCCCAACTTTTGTATCCTCTGCTCAAGGCATCGGGGTCTGGAATCATTGTATTCGTTTCTTCGGCTTTGTGACAATAGGGTGGTGACAGATCTAAACTTGATCTTTTCAGTTTTTCTCCCATATGCAGAAGAGTTCCCATATTTGCCTCAACTGTAATTATATCTAGCAGTATCAGTACTTTGTTGCTTCTATTTTCTGTTATAAGTTTTAGAAGGTTATGCTAAAGATTATTTACATGAAACTGCATGGAAATTAAATTTTGAAATTTTCTTTTAGCTCTCTCTTTCTTCTTCTTTTTTTGGCCCTTTATTTTCGTGTTTCATCTTTTGGTCTACCAATGTATACTTACCTGATGAATCTACTGCGATGTACAGTTCTTATTTTCATACTATGGTATGTGAGGAAGTTGTTTCTTTCGTTGCACCAGCATATGTAACTTGTAAGTCATTTATATATGTTATTAAGTAGGTTATAAACACCCATTCCTCTCTCCCTCTCTCTAGAGCCTTACCCAACCAAACAGATTATTGCTAATGTTTATGTGTTTGATTCCTTCTGTTTTAGATTGCCTGCAGTTGCTTGGAGATTTATCTAATTGATGTGAGTCATTTATGTTGCTTGACAGCATGAACAGTTCTGATTTAGGATGTTCTTGATCCTTTACCTGTATTTTCAGGGCCAAAGATGGAGGTTCATACACGTGGCTTCCAAATGTCTTGAGGTAATATTGGGATCTTCAACCTTTTCATTCTCTTTCCAATTGTTAATTTGGCGTAGCTACTGCATTCTTCCACTTGAGGCCACCCGTCAGCCTTTAGTGCTAAATTGAGGAAGAATGTCATGCGAGAAACTTGTGGCTGCAACTAGACATCTTGGTCTTATCTTGTTCATCACTTTATATAATCCATTTGAATTACATGTTTGCTGCTATAGAGATAAAACAAAGATTCAGACTTTTCTCAAAAATCCTAGCTAGTATTAAATTGCTTTTCAATGTTTCCAGAATATCAATATGTGTTTTCAAATTTAAATTCAAGTTAAATCTCAATCTATCTTTTAATTTTTTTAGAAAGGTTGTATATAATTCTTGGATGGTTATGTCACCTTGTATTCATTTCATTGATTCCACATTATATTTTTGATATTGATGCATTTTTTTTAGTTGATGACATGTTATTTTTTATATGTGCAATAAGGTGACAATATTTTGATTTCACGTTTTAAACTCCTCTGTCATAAATTATATAAAATTGTCACCATAAACAGTTGTGATTAATGAAGTGTAATCACAAATATGATCAAAGAATAAAAATGTAATAAACATGTCACCACAAGTGATTGCATCAATGAAATGTAATCACAAACATGTCATCAGTAAATAAAAGTAGAATCGATATACAATCGATGGAAAAAATTGACATAAAAAGTGTCATCAGTAGTCAACATGAAAAAAAAAGCGGCATCAATGGTCAACCTAGCATCATAGTAAACAAAAAAAAATGTCATCAAAGTTTGAAAGAAGTGGCATTCAAAAAGTGTCATCAATCCATTTCATTAGAAAAGTGGAATCAAAGTGAAAATAAAATGTCATAAAAAAATGGCATCAAAACGATGGCATCACAAAAATGTCATCACTTAAAAAAAAAAAAATCCACATGAGTTGGTCAACGTTGACCGATACTCCATTTGGGGAATGGACTACCTAATCTAATTTAACAAGTTTTTTATCTAGTTAGCTAATTGAACTTTCTAAATAGCCTACTTACCTAAATCACCCTTCAAACTATTTCTAAAAATATTTAAAGATTTTAGCTTTTTATTTTTAATTTTTTAAAAGGTACCCTTATTTTATACTAAATTGCAATTTTGGCTTTTAACTTTTTAGTTTTTGATAATAATAATACTCAAGACGCAATATAGAATATTTTTAAATGACTTTCGGTGGTACTAACTACCATAATCTACTAACTATATTATGAATAATAAGTTTTCTGTGGTTTTAAGCCCACCACGCTCTGCAATTAAAACTTCAAGCTAAAGAGATTTGACCCATACCTGAACGTAGTTGCTTTGAACCACCGGCGTTCCTTAGCTTCCGGCTTTTTAGAGGTGGCTAACCTTCAACCAGGCCTCCCTTATTTCAGATTGAGCACAGATCTGTTTCGTTTCCTACCTCAAACCGTAGTCTCTAGCTTTTGGTTTTTATTTTGAGAAGGTGAAAGGATTTGAATCAAGAAAACCGAGTATTCAGAACATAGTGTTCAATTAAGTAGCTTTCCCTTTCTTAAAAACAAACATTATTGAATCTGGAAGATATTACAACACACAAGCACTCCTAATTTAAAACTTACACACACACTTAACACTCATATCAGAAGATCCATTGAAGGGTTTTGAACTTTAGAGGGATGGAAACACCAATCTACTCAAGAACATGCACAATATCATTAGGCGAAAGAGTAGTAGGCTCAAATATGGAAAATTCAATCTTTCTACCGTCAAACTCCATGGTCAGTGAACTTTCAAAGCAATCAATCTTAGTCTTGGCCGTTCGCAAAAATGTCCTTCCCAAGATAATTGGGGTTTCAGGCGTACCCTGTTCCATATCTAATATAAAGAAATCAGCTGGAAATATCAAACCATTAACCTCAACTAAAACATATTCAATAACTCCTCTAGGCTTAATACTAGAACAATCAGCGAGCTGTTTAATAACACCAGTTCATGATAAACCATTGAGACCCAAAAACATGTACACGTTATATGACATAACATTGATTGAAGCTCCTAAATCCAACATAATCTTGGTGAATTTAGTATTACCTATTGCACATGGGACAGTAAACATACCTAGATCTCCACATTTTTCAGGCAATCTTTTCTGTAGCAAAGCAGAAACATTCTCATTCAAACTTACCTTTTCCTTCCTTCGCATCCTTTGCTTCCGTTTCATAGTGCATAGCTCTTTCAAAAATTTGGCATAGCGAGGTACAATTTTACTCAAATTAAAGAGTGGAATATTTACCTCACAATGAACAAAGGTGTCATAAAGGATTTGTTCATCTTCCCACTTACGATCAGGTCTTAAGGCATGAGGAAAGGGTGGTGCAGATCTTGGAACCTCAGAAGACCACTCCTTAGACGATTTCTTCGCGGATGCATCAACGTCAACATTTGGATCAGCTACTGGGGGTATGGCGGGCGCCGGTGTACGGGCGGCGGGCGCCGTTCTTTATAGAACGCATAATCCGAATTGTTCTCAACTTCATCACCCACGTCAATCACCTTCTTAGGCATTTCTTCAACATTCCTAGTGGGCAAATTCACTTCTTTTCCTCCTCTAAGGATCATATCACTAACATTCTCCTTCGGATTAACTACCACTTGTGATGGCAACTTTCCCAAATCTTTCGCTTTCAACTCTCCAATCTCCTTGGCCATTTGACTCAATAACTTCTCCTGAACACTCATCTTATCCAGCAATAACCTCAAAGTTTCATCTCTTTCTTCCTGTTGAGTGTTTCTCTGCCGATTATCAAATTATCCTCTTCCTTGATAAGGAACTTGTTGCTGTTGACCCCTGCCGTTGAATCCACTTTGATAGTTCGAATTGTAGCCCTGATTGTAGACATTGTTACCAAAGTTGCGGCGAGATCCATGATCCATAGCACTCAAATCAGCAACATCTTCCTAAATCAAAGGACACTTATCATTCGGATGAGTTGGATCTCCACAGACACCACAAGGTCTAGGCTACTGAGGTTGATTCATTTGCATAACCATCTTGTTAACTGATGTGTGCTCATTTCACCACGTTTTATGTCATCTTTTACTTCGATTTCTGTCTATATTTTATACTTTTGGGTTAGAAAACTATGGGAATTGTGTAGTTTATGTTTATTTGCAATATATGGAGTCTACACAAAGTTTTATTTGATTTTTGAGTTTAGAGATGATTTGGAGAAGTTTGGACGCACTTTGGAGCTTAAAGGAGAATCATGAAGACATTAGAGAAGCTAAGGAAGAGCATAGGATGGTGCAGCTGGAGAAAATGCCACTTTTCACCATTCATCATTTTGAATCAAGTTATGATGTCTTCATAAGAGTTGTATCGCTCGACAAGAGCTTTCCAACGCATATTCACATACGTCAATCAGATGAACGAGGACTCGGGAAAGTGTGTTTCAAGAAGGAGCAGAATGCTGAAAGCTGACAGAAGTACTCGACGTCGACTAAACCTACTCGACGACGACCACTTTTTACTAGAAATCGACTAGGACACCCGAGATCGAGCACCAGTTGAGCCAAGAGCACAAATTCTACTCGACGTCGAGTACACTTACTCGATGTCGAGTACATCCCAAAGACGAATCCGAGTCGAAATCGAGTAGGAGTCCGGATATAAGATTGCTTCCACACCAAGGCACGGGAGATCTATCATCATTGGAAGACTTATCTACATTAGTAATTCCCACTTTTACCTTAGGGAATTTTAATTATTTTATTTTACTTAATTGTTAAACATTTATCATTAAGGTTTTAGATAGATAAATTTAGATAGAGATAGATTGTTCTTTTCAAGGATTGAGCACTATAAATAAAGCCCTAGGGGCTGAGTTTTAGGCATCCAACATTCCAATTTACACACAATACATTCGAAAGTAGGTAGGAAGTTAGAGAGAGCTTTGGCCAAGTGGAGTTAGAAGAGTTGAGAGACGATTTGACTTCGTTTGGTTGTAAGCTTTTGTTTGATTTAATGCAAGTAGTTTCCTTTATATTATTGATGTTTGTTACTATGATGAAGAGCGAGTAGTCACCCTACTTCTAGGGTCGGGGTGAGCCCGACGGTAGCCATGTAAGGTAATGCATTAAAGGTACAACTTTTATTGCGATTTCATCTTCTATCCCTATTTGCATGATTCTTCTACGACAGTAGTAGGTGATCCTTATTTGTGTTATTGAAGCGAAAGTGATCATAATGCAAATTTCGATTAATTATGTAAAAAGGGTAGTAACAATTAGGGTTTATGCGAGAGCCTCTATATTCTTATTTGTTAATAACGAAAGTTATTTGATGAAAATGCATTATATTTTATACCTTTGGCATGATTCTCGCATGGTTATTGTCGTGGCGTTGATACCCCGGTCCTGGAAGCTTATATATTATCGAATTGCATCTATCGAATCTTTGTTTATTTCCCTCATTTTTATAATTGTAAAGTTACGATTTTCGCTGCACTAACGAACTCGAAATCGACTACAACCTAGTCGACATCGAGTAACTTGGTCGACGTCGAGCACTGTCTACTCGACGTTGGCTCTGTTTGTCTTCTGTTGTGCAGTCTGCAGGAAATCGACAGTTTTGGTCGATATCGAGAACTTTACTCGACGTCGAGTGATTCTTCTGGTCGATTTCGAGAGGAATTTGGAACTTGAAAGGCGAGCGCTGACACGCTTCCTCGTGGATTCGATCCTGAATACCCTACCACTACAGCGGGAGGGATTCTTGTAATTTTATTTGCTTGGACAAAGAGTTGGTTTGATTATATATTTCATATTTATTTTGATAACTGGTTTCCCTCCACGACATTAACGAGCTCAGTAAGCATATCTAAGTCATATTTGCAACCATCTTCAGACTTGTCCAACTTATGTACTCCTCTAACTCCTTGGTGTTTCCCATATTGTTGCGATGCATTAGACATCCCTTCGAAAATCTGCATGGCTTCCTGAGGTGTTTTATCCAAAATATCTCCTCCGCTAGTAGCATTGATAAAGCTCTTGTCTGTATCAAGCAGAACCTCATAAAGATATAGCACTAGATCATCCTCGGGTATACCATGTTGTGGACAACTACCATTAAGCCTCTTGAATCGCTCAACATACTCATAAAGACTTTCCGTAGGTGATTGCTCAATACTAGATAGCTCATTCTTGAGTTTGTTGAGGCGTGTAGCAGGAAAATACTTTTGAAGGAAAGCTTTCTTCAACTCAACCCAAGTAGTGATGCTTTCGGGGGGTAGGTAATATAGCCAATCGCTAGCTGAATCTTTCAAGGTAAAGGGGAGCGCTCTAAGCATCAATTGTTCATTAGTAAGGCCTTGGAGTATAAGCCTATCGCACAAACTAGCAAAGGTTGCAAGGTGTTTGTTTGGTTCCTCCCCAGACAATCCATGAAAGTAGGGTAAAATAGTAGACCAATTGGATTTGTACTCAAATCTTGACCCCTCAGGGAGAGTACGAAGCCTAATTGCGAGCGGTTGCGCATTTAAATTAAGTTCCTTTAAGCTTCTCAGGGTCCTTCTTGGCGGAACAACAACTTCGTCTCCCATATCCTTATGTGTGTCAAATTCGAGCTTCATTTTCAACCTTAAAAGAGATCTTTCAATCTCAGGATCAAAAGACAAAGGTGTTGAATTAGAAGAACGAGTTTGAACCATACAAGTGTAATGGCCCAGAATTATGATTTCCGGGTTACATTTCAAGGGATTAAACCCCTTGTTCGGATCTTGCAATCCAGGTACGGGTCGAGGTTTTAAACTCAATTTTAAGGTCAGTAATGAAGAGGGATTTCAAACCTTAAAAACCTCGAAGGGCCGTTGAGTACCCTTAACCTGTCCTAATACTATGTCGCGAAATCCTTTTCCAATGAAAGTAAAGCAGAAGCAAAGTTGAAATACAAGGCGCCACGGCAGAGCCGAGTCTAAATCAAAAGATAAGTGAATGATTACCATTTATACCAAGTTAGAGGATTATCCAGGTTCTTCGATTCGCCAAGGGCTTCTCGTCACAGAAGCAAGGAGCAATCAAGGAGCGTTACCTAACACTAACCACGAAGTCAGGCCCGATAATCGCATGTGGGTCCTCTGACCGCGCTGAGGCCACATAACATGCCTATACCTAGGATAAAGGATGACTAATGCAGTACAAGATTTAAATCACATAAGCATGCTCGGCAGTTATAATAATATGCATAAAACTGTAAAGGGCCCAAGACAATGCCAAGTGGCATATCCCTCTCCTACCTCTGCACCCCTTCACGTTAGTGCAGAGCCTGGCCAGTCGGTGCTATAGCATAGCAATTCCTCGTGGTGATGCACGGACCACGGAATAAGCATCAGTATAACGCAACCAAGTCTGCCCGATGGTGCTGGGCTATAGTAACATGCTCATATTGACTCGATTGACTCAGGGCACCCGATGAGGCTGGGTGTTGTGAGCTGAATTTGCCATATTTTACAGTAACTTTAATATCGTTTTCTGCATACTTTGCATACATTTGGGGTAGATAGTACAGAATCTATGTAGTTTATGTTTATTTGCCAAATTATGGAATCTACACCAGTTTCTGTTTAAATTCGCAGAATTCGAGACATTTTACAGCAACTCTAAGGAAGGTCAGAAAAGCTCGGAAAACCACTACAGAAGTCCAAGGTCAAAGAAGCAGCGGGACCAGTCGAATCAAGCTGAGAGCCCAGGCTACTCGATCTCGAGTAGGCCTTACTCGATCTAGACGAACATGTCCGAGCCAGACCTTGTCGACTAGGAGCAATGTCGAGAGCCAGACCAACCCAGCTCCGGAGCCCTACTCGATCTCGAGGACCACTAGTCGAGATCGACGACACCTCAGCGCCACACCCGGAGTCGACGAGAAGAGGAGACAAGCCGAGGACGAAGACGACCAGGCAGCATTCGCTGCCAGCGACTAGACTCGCTGGAGCGAGCCTCTCGCTGCCGTGGAAATCCTCGCTGCCAGCGGGATGCACCAAGACGACGGAAGAAGCTGCTCGCTCCAGCGGAAGGGGTCTCTCGCACCTGCGGATCGACGAACTCACTGCAGCGGAAGAAGCGGCTCACTCCAGCGGAAAGGAAGAACCCAACTCGATGTCGATGAGCCCTTGTCAAGATCGACTAGACCCGTGAGCCAAGTCCGAGCCACATCGAGCACCAGCTAACCGAGACGACAAAGCCGAGCCAGTCGACAACACTCCTACTCGATGTCGACAAGACCCTAGTCGACATCGACGACGAATCCAGAAGCTGTGTGACGTGGCTTGACGAATCCTACTCGGCGTGGGATTACTTGGGCTCGAAGAAGGCCGAGGATCTATCCAATCTATCAAGATACATCATGAAAGAGAGAGTTTTATCCACTTTAAGACATTTAGATATATTTAGATTTAATTTCTTTATCGCTTTTATTTATCCTAAAGCATTTTAGATATAGTTTTAGATATAGATATAGATATTCTATCCTTGAATAGCAAGGAATAGAAGACTATAAATAAAGCCCATGGGGCTCAGTTTTAAAAAGGGAATTTCAGTTAGAGAAGTAGTTCCATAGAGACAGTTTAGGGAGTTCAGAGGTTTTAAGGTTTTGGCAGTTTGCGAGAGTTGATTGCCAGGATTGTAAAGGCTTTGAATTTAGTTAATGCAAGTTGTTATTTCTTTCCAATCAATGTCTGAGTTTGCGATGAGGCGTGAGTAGTCCACCCACTTCTAGGGTTGGGGCGAGCCCAACGATAGCCATGCGCGTTTAAAGTAAAGATCCGACATTTATCATGTTTTGAGCATTTTCCTACTTGTTTATGTGTTTATTACCCGTCTAATGGAGATCCATGCTAACAACTTGGATTATAAACATAAAATTAGTAGAGACAATTAGGGTTTCTTGAAAGAGTTGTCTAATTGTTGGAAAAGGTGAAAGCTTAGCCCTTTGATGCGATTTACATGATAATTTGTTTGGTTCTGCCTTATGCATGCTTGGTTATCGTTGTTGCAAACCCCAATCTTGAAAGTCCTTTTACATTAAGTTTAGTTCGAAATCACAAAAGCCTTTGCATTTATTTTATTTCGTTTTAATCTCTGTCTTACTCGAGATCGAATAGCACTACTCGATCTCGACTACTGATCTTCGACCCAAAGTCGTTGTAGCTTACTTGTGCAGGTACTCGACGAGACGAAGTGAAGTCGACGAAGACTCTACTCGACATCGAGTAGGCCTTGTCGACATCGATGAGCCTCTGCCTGCGACTGCTGCGCTGTGCTCGACTGTGCCTGACCCCTGTCGACTAACCCTTAGTCGAGGTCGAGTACCACTATTGTCGACTTCTGTTCGTGAGATTCCATCGCTACCTAGGATCCGCTGACACGCTTCCTCGTGGATCGATCCTGACTTCCCGCTGCTGCATCAGGAGGAGGTCTTGTAATTATTTGCAAGGGACGAAATCTGGTTTGCTTTGCATTATTTATATTTTATTATTGCAAGTCTCGATTTCCTCCTAACAACGAATTGGCGCCGTTGCCGGGGAGGCTATCATTCGCGCCTTAGGTAGTTAAGTCTCACGTTTCTTTTGAGTTACTTCGCAGGTGTATGCGTCGTTCTGGTCTACCACCTGAGTTTGACGCCTTAGACGAACCGGAGTGCTACCTACACATCCACTCTAAACTCAAAAGGATAATGGCGGCCGTTAAAACACAAGAGCAAATGATCGAAAGGCTTACAAGGGAACTAGCCGCAAAGGATACCACTATCGCCAATGAAAGGGCAGCGAGGGAACAAGAAGCTGAGCGCGCAAGGCAAGCAGAAGCTGAGCTTGCCCAATATCCAACTACTGCTGAGGATTATATGCATCCAGCTCTCGTCGTGCCTGAATCGGCGATTCTAATCCCTGATAACTCTTTTGAAATTCGCACTCAATTTTTGATAGAGCTTAAAAATAATGCTTTTTATGGCAAATTTAATGAGTGCCCTCTTGAACATATTACTAACTTTCATGATATGTGTTGTACTCTTGCTGGAGGTACAACTCTGGAATATGTCAAGATGAAATCTTTTCGCTGGTCGCTCGCTGGACCTGCACTGAAGTGGCTTGAAGGGCTGAAGCCGAGATCTCTCACCACTTGGGCCCAAGTAGAGCAAGAGTTCCTGAACAAATACTTCCCACCCGCCAAAACAGCACTTCTCCGTCAGAAAATCACCGCCTTCAAACAGAAGCAAGGGGAACCGCTGGCAAAGGCATGGGAACGCTACAAAGAACTACTGCGATCTTGCCCTACTCATGGACAGCCACCCTACGTCATTCAGGAGATCTTCTTCAACTCTCTTGATCAAATCACTAAGGATAGGATCAACCATTATACTCGCTATGAGTATCTGACGATGCCACCAAGCGACGCATGGGGTGTGCTAGAAAAGCTCACTAACTACGACAACAAATATGGGGCTCCTACAAACTATGACGAGAACTCCTACGCCAGGCCAGCACCATCAATGCCACTCTATGAGCCAGCAAAGGAGATTGACCCAGATGTCAGGGAACAGTTCTACAGAGACCAGAATCGCAAGCTCCTCAAGCAAGTCAAATATCTATCTGTCAACCAGCCTTGCATTGAATGCGGATCACAGCGGCACACCACTACTGAGTGCCCACACACTGAGCAAGTCAGGATGGCAGAAACACATGAAGAGGCAGCCTACACTGGGGGTCCGAATCGCTACATGGGAGACCAACGGTCTTACCAACCACAGTGGAACCAAGGTCCTCCTAGGAATCCCCCACCCTACAGAGCTCCAGGACATCCAAAAAGGGATCAAAAGAAGGATGATCTGCAACTGATCCTTGAGGAGATGCGTCGGAACCAGGGCACCATCAACAACCAATTCCAGAACATTACTACAAAATTTAGAGAATTGGACATCTGGAAAAGGGGAATAGAAACACAGATGGGTCAAATCGCTGCACAGATCCCACGACCGTCCGGACAACTCCCTGGGAAAACAGAACCAAATCCTAAGGGGAAAACCGGACACGTCGCAGCTATCAAACTTAGGAGTGGACATCAATTACACGAGCCAGAGGTTGAAAGAAGCAAAGCAAGGCAAAGCAGCAACTCGACACAGAGCACAACCAACTCGATCTCGACGAGAGTGTACTCGATTTCGACAAGCCACTACTCGACATGGACCAAAAGCTGAGCTCGGACTCCGCTGCGCAGACCAGCAACTCCAGGTCGACCACCCTACTCGACGTCGAGGAGCCCGTGGTCGAGATCGACGAGCAGCGTCTAGCCGACGTCGACGACTCTGCATCACCTCCAACGGCTGCTCGGGCTCCGAAACTGAAAAAGTCACTGCCTTTTCCTTCAAAAGCACAGAAAGATCCCACTGCAGGTAGGTTTACCAGATTTGTTAATATGCTGCAAGAACTGAATGTTTCTATTCCTTTTATAGAAGCCCTGCAAGAGATGCCTGGATATGTCAAATTTCTCAAGGAAATCCTAAGCAAGAAGCGATCCATCTCAGAGATCGCAGGCGAATGCAAAGTACTCCACTTCCCTGAAAAGAAACCTGACCCTGGTAAGTTTTCTGTTACTGTGGGTTTTGGCCAATATAAATATGATTCTCTATGCGATTTAGAAGCAAGTGTGAGCATCATGCCTTTATCAATCTGGCGGAAAGTAAAGATAGGATGCATAGAACCTGTGGATGCTAAGCTATACATGGCAAACAATACAGCAGTCATCCCTACAGGTATAGTTGAGAACGTCCCTGTCCAGGTTGGTAAATTCTTTGTTCCAGCTGATTTCCTTATCATAGACTGTGCTGAAGATCCTACTAGCCCTATTATTCTTGGTAGACCATTCTTAGCTACTGCAGATGCCAAAATAAGTGTCAAGAATAGATCGCTCACCTTCACCATAGGTGATGAGGTTTTGGATTTCTCTTTTGGCCCTGCAAAAGAGGAAATTTCATGGCTGAAGGTGAAAAGCATCAGCAACCACGGGACCAAGCAAACAGCAGGGGAAGGTGCTGACGCTGTACTCGAGATCGACAAGACCAACTCGATCTCGACAAGGGACCTACTCGACTTCAACAAGCCTTCATCGATGTCGACAACCACTGCAGAGCCAGAAACTTGCCAAGATCCTAAGTATGGGGTCCCTGTACTCGAAGTCGACCAGCTGTACTCGATGTCGACTAGCCTCAAGCCCAAAGATCCCTGTTTTGGGTCCGAAAAGGTAAGTTCAGGTATGAATCCTACTCCTCCTCAGTCCATAAAGAAAATTATCAATGATTTAAGGGGAGATAAGACACCGTGGCAAGAGAATCTGCGAAAACTGAGAGCTGGAAGGAAAAGGGAGAAAGAAAAGAGAGATGATGCAAGCAACAACCTGTCAGCTGAGCTTGCATACTACCATCAGGACCTGGATGATCCAGGAGAAGGGCCAAGCATGAGCAGGCCCCACAATAATGGTCCTTGAGCGCAATTGGAGAAGTCGGCCTAGCGACTCTAAAATCTAGAGCATGTATATAAAACTTTATGAATTTTTGGGACTTTTGAACTTTTTGTTTTTAGTTTTTGTTTTTGGTTTTAGGGTTTTATGTCTTTTAGAATGTTTTATGTGGATAGTCTTGTTTTGTGTGCAATCTAACACTTTTAGGTCGGCAAGCATAAAAGAATCGCGAAAAGTGGAATAAGAAGTCCCTGAAAAACAGTCAAAATCGACGAAGGCCAAGTCGACAGCGACAAGGAGGAGCAGCCCAGACATTACTCGATCTCGAGTAGGCCAACTCGACATCGACAAGCCCAGAAGCTCCACGACTTCAGAAAACCACTAGACGCAGACGAGGCTCCTTGAGATCGACTACCCTGTACTCGAGATCGACAAGCCTACCTCTACTCGACATATACTGATCTGCCTTCCTCGATGTTTTATCCGGTGAGTTCCTTCCTTTACTCTTGTTTTTATTTGATTTTTATACAGTGGGGACACTGTAAGTTTTAAGTATGGGGTGGGGGAAGGGCTTAGTTCATGCATATTTGATTTATTTGACATTATTTGTGCATATTTATGTGCTTATATATATGCATGTTTTCCAAAAATTGAGAAAAATGACCCCCATTTAAAATTTTGATAAATGTCATGGAAGCTTTATATTGGACTCGACGATGCAAAAATTGGATTCATTAGAGATATAGCATGAAATTGCCTAGTAAAAGGAAGTCATAATGAAGTGCATATTTTTATGAAAACCATGAAAGGAGGTAAATTTTGAAGTTGTTTTTGACATGTTGCATGATAAGAGGATGGAGGACTTTATATTTCCATATAATGCTCATTGTTTATATCCCTAGCCTTACCTATGCTTATGCATCACAAAAGCCATATTATGCCTTATTTCAAATATTGCTCCACATGATCTAAATATTTGCCCATTCTTTACCTTATCCGGGTATTATGTTGAGAATGATATTACATTATGGAGATGTCATATGGTGTTTGTGATTATTATCATTATTGGAGTTTGGAAGGGAATTGTTTGAAATATATGGAAAATTTAATGAGTGAAAGAAAATCCAATCACCTCAGGAGATAAAGGTAGATTGACCCTGCTCTCTGAGATAATAGTTTGGAGAGATGGGACACATTGTGAGGAGTCCAAAGCACTAAGTATCTGGGGCCATTCATGACACCCATGTTTGCGACTCGCGAGAAGGTAGTGCTGAGGTCAGAGAGGTAAAAGCATTATTGTTGATAAAAGCATTATGAAAGGTGATGAATTTTATGAGAAGGAATGTGGAAATTCAAATTTTGGAAATACTCCATTTCCCCGGATCATAAGCACCACATTGCCAGAAACTGCCCACCTTTTAGACTTTTACCAAATCTACTCTTTATTTGAGCTTAAATTGAAGTCCTCTTGATTATCAATGCTTTGTCACTTATGAATGTTTTGCTTAACCCTCCTTTTGTGAGTAGATGTTGCTTTGATTGCACATGCATGGATTTGTGACAATAATACCTTTTCGAGGATGGTAATTAACTGCTGGGTTATATAAGAATGAATCTGATATGTTGAGAGTTTTGATTTCTTCCACTGAATGACAGATAAAGGTATTGCTTGAGGACAAGCAAGCTTAAGTATGGGGTTTTTGTTGTGAGCTGAATTTGCACTATTTTACAGTAACTTTAATATCGTTTTCTGCATACTTTGCATACATTTGGGGTAGATAGTACAGAATCTATGTAGTTTATGTTTATTTGCCAAATTATGGAATCTACACCAGTTTCTGTTTAAATTCGCAGAATTCGAGACATTTTACAGCAACTCTAAGGAAGGTCAGAAAAGCTCGGAAAACCACTACAGAAGTCCAAGGTCAAAGAAGCAGCGGGACCAGTCGAATCAAGCTGAGAGCCCAGGCTACTCGATCTCGAGTAGGCCTTACTCGATCTAGACGAACATGTCCAAGCCAGACCTTGTCGACTAGGAGCAATGTCGAGAGCCAGACCAACCCAGCTCTGGAGCCCTACTCGATCTCGAGGACCACTAGTCGAGATCGACGACACCTCAGCGCTACACCCGGAGTCGACGAGAAGAGGAGACAAGCCGAGGACGAAGACGACCAGGCAGCATTCGCTGCCAGCGACTAGACTCGCTGCAGCGAGCCTCTCGCTGCTGCGGAAATCCTCGCTGCCAGCGGGATGCACCAAGACGACGGAAGAAGCGGCTCGCTCCAGCGGAAGGGGTCTCTCGCACCTCCGGATCGACGAACTCGCTGCAGCGGAAGAAGCGGCTCGCTCCAGTGGAAAGGAAGAACCCAACTCGATGTCGATGAGCCCTTGTCGAGATTGACTAGACCCGTGAGCCAAGTCCGAGCCACATCGAGCACCAGCTAACCGAGACGACAAAGCCGAGCCAGTCGACAACACTCCTCCTCGATGTCGACAAGACCCTAGTCGACATCGACGACGAATCCAGAAGCTGTGTGACGTGGCTTGACTAATCCTACTCGGTGTGGGATTACTTGGGCTCGAAGAAGGCCGAGGATCTATCCAATCTATCAAGATACATCATGAAAGAGAGAGTTTTATCCACTTTAAGACATTTAGATATATTTAGATTTAATTTCTTTATCGCTTTTATTTATCCTTAAGCATTTTAGATATAGTTTTAGATATAGATATAGATATTCTATCCTTGAATAGTAAGGAATAGAAGGCTATAAATAAAGCCCATGGGGCTCAGTTTTAAAAAGGGAATTTCAGTTAGAGAAGTAGTTCCACAGAGACAGTTTAGGGAGTTCAGAGGTTTTAAGGTTTTGCAGTTTGCGAGAGTTGATTGCCAGGATTGTAAAGGCTTTGAATTTAGTTAATGCAAGTTGTTATTTCTTTCCAATCAATGTCTGAGTTTGCGATGAGGCGTGAGTAGTCCACCCACTTCTAGGGTTGGGGCGAGCCCAACGATAGCCATGCGCGTTTAAGGTAAAGATCCGACCTTTATCATGTTTTGAGCATTTTTCTACTTGTTTATGTGTTTATTACCCGTCTAATGGAGATCCATGCTAACAACATGGATTATAAACATAAAATTAGTAGAGAGAATTAGGGTTTCTTGAAAGAGTTGTCTAATTGTTGGAAAAGGCGAAAGCTTAGCCCTTTGATGCGATTTACATGATAATTTGTTTGGTTCTGCCTTATGCATGCTTGGTTATCGTTGTTGCAAACCCCAATCTTGAAAGTCCTTTTACATTAAGTTTAGTTCGAAATCACAAAAGCCTTTGCATTTATTTTATTTCGTTTTAATCTCTGTCTTACTCGAGATCGAATAGCACTACTCGATCTCGACTACTGATCTTCGACCCAAAGTCGTTGTAGCTTACTTGTGCAGGTACTCGACGAGACGAAGCGAAGTCGACGAAGACTCTACTCGACATCGAGTAGGCCTTGTCGACATCGACGAGCCTCTGCCTGCGACTGCTGCGCTGTGCTCGAATGTGCCTGACCCCTGTCGACTAACCCTTAGTCGAGGTCGAGTACCACTATTGTCGACTTCTGTTCGTGAGATTCCATCGCTACCTAGGATCCGCTTACACGCTTCCTCGTGGATCGATCCTGACTTCCCGCTGCTGCATCAGGAGGAGGTCTTGTAATTATTTGCAAGGGACGAAATCTGGTTTGCTTTGCATTATTTATATTTTATTATTGCAAGTCTCGATTTCCTCCTAACAACGAATTGGCGCCGTTGCCGGGGAGGCTATCATTCGCGCCTTAGGTAGTTAAGTCTCACGTTTCTTTTGAGTTACTTCGCAGGTGTATGCGTCGTTCTGGTCTACCACCTGAGTTTGACGCCTTAGACGAACCGGAGCGCTACCTACACATCCACTCTAAACTCAAAAGGATAATGGCGGCCGTTAAAACACAAGAGCAAATGATCGAAAGGCTTACAAGGGAACTAGCCGCAAAGGATACCACTATCGCCAATGAAAGGGCAGCGAGGGAACAAGAAGCTGAGCGCGCAAGGCAAGCAGAAGCTGAGCTTGCCCAATATCCAACTACTGCTGAGGATTATATGCATCCAGCTCTCGTCGTGCCTGAATCGGCGATTCTAATCCCTGATAACTCTTTTGAAATTCGCACTCAATTTTTGATAGAGCTTAAAAATAATGCTTTTTATGGCAAATTTAATGAGTACCCTCTTGAACATATTACTAACTTTCATGATATGTGTTGTACTCTTGCTGAAGGTACAACTCTGGAATATGTCAAGATGAAATCTTTTCGCTGGTCGCTCGCTGGACCTGCACTGAAGTGGCTTGAAGGGCTGAAGCCGAGATCTCTCACCACCTGGGCCCAAGTAGAGCAAGAGTTCCTGAACAAATACTTCCCACCCGCCAAAACAGCACTTCTCCGTCAGAAAATCACCCCCTTCAAACAGAAGCAAGGGGAACCGCTGGCAAAGGCATGGGAACGCTACAAAGAACTACTGCGATCTTGCCCTACTCATGGACAGCCACCCTACGTCATTCAGGAGATCTTCTTCAACTCTCTTGATCAAATCACTAAGGATAGGATCAACCATTATACTCGCTATGAGTATCTGACGATGCCATCAAGGGACGCATGGGGTGTGCTAGAAAAGCTCACTAACTACGACAACAAATATGGGGCTCCTACAAACTATGAGGAGAACTCCTACGCCAGGCCAGCACCATCAATGCCACTCTATGAGCCAGCAAAGGAGATTGACCCAGATGTCAGGGAACAGTTCTACAGAGACCAGAATCGCAAGCTCCTCAAGCAAGTCAAATATCTATCTGTCAACCAGCCTTGCATTGAATGCTGATCACAGCGGCACACCACTACTGGGTGCCCACACACTGAGCAAGTCAGGATGGCAGAAACACATGAAGAGGCAGCCTACACTGGGGGTCCGAATCGCTACATGGGAGACCAACGGTCTTACCAACCACAGTGGAACCAAGGTCCTCCTAGGAATCCCCCACCCTACAGAGCTCCAGGACATCCAAAAAGGGATCAAAAGAAGGATGATCTGCAACTGATCCTTGAGGAGATGTGTCGGAACCAGGGCACCATCAACAACCAATTCCAGAACATTACTACAAAATTTGGAGAATTGGACATCTGGAAAAGGGGAATAGAAACACAGATGGGTCAAATCGCTGCACAGATCCCACGACCGTCCGGACAACTCCCTGGGAAAACAGAACCAAATCCTAAGGGGAAAACCGGACACGTCGCAGCTATCAAACTTAGGAGTGGACATCAATTACACGAGCCAGAGGTTGGAAAGCAGCAAACCAAGGCAAAGCAACAACTCGACACAGAGCACAACCAACTCGATCTCGACGAGAGTGTACTCGATGTCGACAAGCCACTACTCGACATGGACCAAAAGTTGAGCTCGGACTCCGCTGCGCAGACCAGCAACTCCAGGTCGACCACCCTGCTCGACGTCGAGGAGCCCGTGGTCGAGATCAACGAGCAGCGTCTAGCCGACGTCGACGACTCTGCAGCACCTCCGACGGCTGCTCGGGCTCCGAAACTGAAAAAGCCACTGCCTTTTCCTTCAAAAGCACAGAAAGATCCCACTGCAGGTAGGTTTACCAGATTTGTTAATATGCTGCAAGAACTGAATGTTTCTATTCCTTTTATAGAAGCCCTGCAAGAGATGCCTGGATATGTCAAATTTCTCAAGGAAATCCTAAGCAAGAAGCGATCCATCTCAGAGATCGCAGGCGAATGCAAAGTACTCCACTTCCCTGAAAAGAAACCTGACCCTGGTAAGTTTTCTGTTACTGTGGGTTTTGGCCAATATAAATATGATTCTCTATGCGATTTAGGAGCAAGTGTGAGCATCATGCCTTTATCAATCTGGCGGAAAGTAAAGATAGGATGCATAGAACCTGTGGATGCTAAGCTATACATGGCAAACAATACAGTAGTCATCCCTACAGGTATAGTTGAGAACGTCCCTATCCAGGTTGGTAAATTCTTTGTTCCAGCTGATTTCCTTATCATAGACTGTGCTGAAGATCCTACTAGCCCTATTATTCTTGGTAGACCATTCTTAGCTACTGCAGATGCCAAAATAAGTGTCAAGAATAGATCGCTCACCTTCACCATAGGTGATGAGGTTTTGGAGTTCTCTTTTGGCCCTGCAAAAGGGGAAATTTCATGGCTGAAGGTGAAAAGCATCAGCAACCACGGGACCAAGCAAACAGTAGGGGAAGGTGCTGACGCTGTACTCGAGATCGACAAGACCAACTCGATCTCGACAATGGACCTACTCGACTTCAACAAGCCTTCATCGATGTCGACAACCACTGCAGAGCCAAAAACTTGCCAAGATCCTAAGTATGGGGTCCCTGTACTCGAAGTCGACCAGCTGTACTCGATGTCGACTAGCCTCAAGCCCAAAGATCCCTGTTTTGGGTCCGAAAAGGTAAGTTCAGGTATGAATCCTACTCCTCCTCAGTCCATAAAGAAAATTATCAATGATTTAAGGGGAGATAAGACACCGTGGCAAGAGAATCTGCGAAAACTGAGAGCTGGAAGGAAAAGGGAGAAAGAAAAGAGAGATGATGCAAGCAACAACCTGTCAGCTGAGCTTGCATACTACCATCAGGACCTGGATGATCCAGGAGAAGGGCCAAGCATGAGCAGGCCCCACAATAATGGTCCTTGAGCGCAATTGGAGAAGTCGGCCTAGCGACTCTAAAATCTAGAGCATGTATATAAAACTTTATGAATTTTTGGGACTTTTGAACTTTTTGTTTTTAGTTTTTGTTTTTGGTTTTAGGGTTTTATGTCTTTTAGAATGTTTTATGTGGATAGTCTTGTTTTGTGTGCAATCTAACACTTTTAGGTCGGCAAGCATAAAAGAATCGCGAAAAGTGGAATAAGAAGTCCCTGAAAAACAGTCAAAATCGACGAAGGCCAAGTCGACAGCGACAAGGAGGAGCAGCCCAGACACTACTCGATCTCGAGTAGGCCAACTCGACATCGACAAGCCCAGAAGCTCCTCGACTTCAGAAAACCACTAGACGCAGACGAGGCTCCTCGAGATCGACTACCCTGTACTCGAGATCGACAAGCCTACCTCTACTCGACATACACTGATCTGCCTTCCTCGATGTTTTATCTGGTGAGTTCTTTCCTTTACTCTTGTTTTTATTTGATTTTTATACAGTGGGGACACTGTAAGTTTTAAGTATGGGGTGGGGGAAGGGCTTAGTTCATGCATATTTGATTTATTTGACATTATTTGTGCATATTTGATTTCTGTGAATAATGTCATTGAGTTTATTTCTTTGGATTGCTATATGGCTATTTTTGGAATTCATTATTGATTTATGTGCTTATATATATGCATGTTTTCCAAAAATTGAGAAAAATGACCCCCATTTAAAATTTTGATAAATGTCATGGAAGCTTTATATTGGACTCGACGATGCAAAAATTGGATTCATTAGAGATATAGCATGAAATTGCCTAGTAAAAGGAAGTCATAATAAAGTGCATATTTTTATGAAAACCATGAAAGGAGGTAAAATTTGAAGATGCTTTTGACATGTTGCATGATAAGAGGATGGAGGACTTTATATTTCCATATAATGCTCATTGTTTATATCCCTAGCCTTACCAATGCTTATGCATCACAAAAGCCATATTATGCCTTATTTCAAATATTGCTCCACATGATCTAAATATTTGCCCATTCTTTACCTTATCCGGGGATTATGTTGAGAATGATATTACATTATGGAGATGTCATATGGTGTTTGTGATTATTATCATTATTGGAGTTTGGAAGGGAATTGTTTGAAATATATGGAAAATTTAATGAGTGAAAGAAAATCCAATCACCTCAGGAGATAAAGGTAGATTGACCCTGCTCTCTGAGATAATAGTTTGGAGAGATGGGATACATTGTGAGGAGTCCAAAGCACTAAGTATCTGGGGCCATTCATGACACCCATGTTTGCGACTCGCGAGAAGGCAGTGCTGAGGTCAGAGAGGTAAAAGCATTATTGTTGATAAAAGCATTATGAAAGGTGATGAATTTTATGAGAAGGAATGTGGAAATTCAAATTTTGGAAATACTCCATTTCCCCGGATCATAAGCACCACATTGCCAGAAACTGCCCACCTTTTAGCCTTTTACCAAATCTACTCCTTATTTGAGCTTAAATTGAAGTCCTCTTGATTATCAATGCTTTGTCACTTATGAATGTTTTGCTTAACCCTCCTTTTGTGAGTAGATGTTGCTTTGATTGCACATGCATGGATTTGTGACAATAATACCTTTTCGAGGATGGTAATTAACTGCTGGGTTATATAAGAATGAATCTGATATGTTGAGAGTTTTGATTTCTTCCACTGAATGACAGATAAAGGTATTGCTTGAGGACAAGCAAGCTTAAGTATGGGGTGTTTGTTGTGAGCTGAATTTTCCGTATTTTACAGTAACTTTAATATCATTTTCTGCATACTTTGTATACAATTGGGGTAGATAGTACAGAATCTATGTAGTTTATGTTTATTTGCCAAATTATGGAATCTACACCAGTTTCTGTTCAAATTCGCAGAATTCGAGACATTTTACAGCAACTCTAAGGAAGGTCAAAAAAGCTCGGAAAACCACTACAGAAGTCCAAGGTCAAAGAAGCAGCGGGACCAGTCGAATCAAGCTGAGAGCCCAGGCTACTCGATCTCGAGTAGGCCTTACTCGATCTAGACGAACATGTCTGAGCCAGACCTTGTCGACTAGGAGCAATGTCGAGAGCCAGACCAACCCAGCTCCGGAGCCCTACTCGATTTCGAGGACCACTAGTCGAGATCGACGACACCTCAGCACCACACCCGGAGTCGACGAGAAGAGGAGACAAGCCGAGGACGAAGACGACCAGGCAGCATTCGCTGCCAGCGACTAGACTCGCTGCAGCGAGCCTCTCGCTGCCGCGGAAATCCTCGCTGCCAGCGGGATGCACCAAGACGACGGAAGAAGCGGCTCGCTCCAGCAGAAGGGGTCTCTCGCACCTCCGGATCGACAAACTCGCTGCAGCGGAAGAAGCGGCTCGCTCTAGCGGAAAGGAAGAACCCAACTCGATGTCGATGAGACCTTGTCGAGATCGACTAGACCCGTGAGCCAAGTCCGAGCCACATCGAGCACCAGCTAACCGAGACGACAAAGCCGAGCCAGTCGACAACACTCCTACTCGATGTCGACAAGACCCTAGTCGACATCGACGAGGATCTATCCAATCTATCAAGATACATCATGAAAGAGAGAGTTTTATCCACTTTAAGACATTTAGATATATTTAGATTTAATTTCTTTATCGCTTTTATTTATCCTTAAGCATTTTAGATATAGTTTTAGATATAGATATAGATATTCTATCCTTGAATAGCAAGGAATAGAAGACTATAAATAAAGCCCATGGGGCTCAGTTTTTAAAAGGGAATTTAAGTTAGAGAAGTAATTCCATAGAGACAGTTTAGGGAGTTCAGAGGTTTTAAGGTTTTGGCAGTTTGCGAGAGTTGATTGCCAGGATTGTAAAGGTTTTGAATTTAGTTAATGCAAGTTGTTATTTCTTTCCAATCAATGTCTGAGTTTGCGATGAGGCGTGAGTAGTCCACCCACTTCTAGGGTTGGGGCGAGCCCAACGATAGCCATGCGCGTTTAAGGTAAAGATCCGACCTTTATCATGTTTTGAGCATTTTCCTACTTGTTTATGTGTTTATTACCCGTCTAATGGAGATCCATGCTAACAACTTGGATTATAAACATAAAATTAGTAGAGACAATTAGGGTTTCTTGAAAGAGTTGTCTAATTGTTGGAAAAGGCGAAAGCTTAGCCCTTTGATGCGATTTACATGATAATTTGTTTGGTTCTGCCTTATGCATGCTTGGTTATCGTTGTTGCAAACCCCAACTTGGAAGTCCTTTTACATTAAGTTTAGTTCGAAATCACAAAAGCCTTTGCATTTATTTTATTTCGTTTTAATCTCTGTCTTACTCGAGATCGAATAGCACTACTCGATCTCGACTACTGATCTTCGACCCAAAGTCGATGTAGCTTACTTGTGCAGGTACTCGATGAGATGAATCGAAGTCGACGAAGACTCTACTCGACATCGAGTAGGCCTTGTCGACATCGACGAGCCTCTGCCTGCGACTGTTGCGCTGTGCTCGACTGTGCCTGACCCCTATCGACTAACCCTTAGTCGAGGTCGAGTACCACTATTGTCGACTTCTGTTCGTGAGATTCCATCGCTACCTAGGATCCGCTGACACGCTTCCTCGTGGATCGATCCTGACTTCCCGCTGCTGCATGAGGAGGAGGTCTTGTAATTATTTGCAAGGGACGAAATCTGGTTTGCTTTGCATTATTTATATTTTATTATTGCAAGTCTCGATTTCCTCCTAACAACACTGGGCTACCCTATGACCCTAGCAAAGACCCTAGGACTATCACAGATAACGGCCGTTCTGTATTCAAACCCACATAGTAACCACATGCTCAGTTCAATGCAATCCTAGCATGATACTACATGGCATGCTTTAATATGCAACAAAACTACACATCACATGACACATCAGGCAGGAGGTCCAGGTTACTGAGTAAGTCCCGTAGGATACTTACCTGAAAATGCAGAACAACAAAATAACGCAAGCAAGGGCCCAAACGCAAGTCCAAAAGCAATCCAACCGCAAAACACGCCTATCATCAAGCCATTTCCATAAGCTACCGGACCAACATTCATACACACGAACCCAAGTTCTCAACATCCTCAAAACCAATCGATGGTAAAACCATTTTCCAAAACCTTTTCGATATGATCAACATCAACCAAAATCATTCTTCCAATCAACCCATTTATTAAATCATACTAACCATATTTCCAATATCATCAAACCAAGACAAATAATCCCGACATTAAATATTTATACCTTAAAACCAATACCTCAAAATCATATTATAGAATTAGTTCCGGCATTTGAAATGACACCTTTAACATAACTTCAAGTTCAAGATCAAATAGTTCAAGTTCCGTCAAATCCCTTCTTTCACAACGGATATTAAAATAATATTTCAAAACTCATTTCCCAAAATATCCCCATTCAAAACGTTTCCATAAGGATTTGATCAAGAATCGACAGACGAAGTCCAAGACCCAAGGTGGGGCTCGGCCAAGCTACTGGGGGTATGTAGCGGTCGCGAGATGGCCGGCCGCGAGAGTGTGTCCGCGGACGCAAGAGGCGTCCCGTGAGAGACTGTCCGCGGACGGACGCGAGAGGCGTCCCGCAAGAGACTCTCCGCGGACGGACGCGAGAGGCGTCCCGCGAGAGACTGTCCGCGGAGGGACGCGAGAGGCGTCCCGTGAGAACTTGTCCGCGGAGGGACGCGAAGGGTGTCTCCAAGAGGGAGTGTTCGCGGACGTTCGCGAGAGTGTGTTCACGGACGTTCGCGAGAGTGTGTCCGTGGACGTCCGCGAGAGTGTGTCCGCGGACGGACGCGAGAGGACACCCTAAGAGCATAGCACTTGTTCGTTCGCGGACGCGAGAGGGCTTCATCCTCAGAGCAGAGCTCTTGTTCGTCCGTGGACGCGAGAGGGCTTCACCCTCAGAGAAAAGCTCTTGTTCGTCCGCGGGCGCGAGGGGACTTCACCCTCAGAGCAGAGCTCTTGACGGACGGTAAAACGAAGGAGAGGGAAGAGAGAAGAAGAAGAATAATTATCGATCGACGAGTTACTCCGGGGAGGATCTGCGACGGCTTCAAAGGCGAGGAAAAGCTTTCTCTGGGTCTTAAAACGACGAAAACAAGGAGTTAGAAGAGGATCTTATGCGGATTCGAGTCGAAAGAAGTGGTAGCGAGCTTCGGCGATGGCTCCTTCGAGGTTGGGATGATCCTCCTCGGCCGCTCTCTTGGAAGCAACCAGAGGCGGTGAATCAGGCGGTGGAAGTTGTGAGGAAAGGGAGCAATTTCTGGGTTTGCAGAGCCAAAAAAGAGGGAGAAAGGAGTTTCTTGATGGGAGGGCATTAGAAGATGATGGGAGAGAGAGGGATGGGAGCAAAGGGTGTGTGTGGAGCTCGGTTCAACTTCAAATGAAATGGGAGAAGGGTCAATGCCACTGATATCCCACTGAGCAGGCATGGAGGGCGTCTGAATTTGGCGTGGGGAGAGATTGACATTTTGCCAAAATTGGGAGGGATAATTGCACCAGGGAGGAGGATGGGAAAGGAGGATGTTTAGCTATTTTAGGGGTGCAACGGTGAGGGAGAGGGAGGTGCAGAGATTTGCAATCGGCATTTTGCCAATTTTGGGGAGGGAAAAGTTGTTGCTCTGCAGGCAGGTGCCACAGACCGAGAGAGAGAGAGAGAGAGAGAAAAAGATGACGCAGGACCATCCAAGGCACATCCGCGGACTCCCAGTTCACCTTTTCGTCTGCGGACGCCATTCGAAGAGAGCCCGCGTCCAGAAGGGATACGCCCGCGTGCATGGAGAGCAATCTCGTCTGCGGAGACCAGGGGTGCATTCTGTCCGCGCGCATGATTAGGCCATCTCGTCCGCGGAGGCCAGGGGTGCATTCTGCCCGCTTGCATGCTTTGACAATCTCGTCCGCGGACGATTTCTGACTGGAGCTGTGCTCGAGGACAAGTTTTCTCCCATTTTCACCGATCGAATAAAACAGTAATTTATTTAGTCGAAATAATAATAAAATAATATTAAAATATTTCCGGCCTTTACAACAAGGACAAAAAAGACTCAAAGAAAAACTAAAATAAAAATAAAAAGGAATCAATAATAGAAATAAAGAAAAGCAAACTCTTTTCTCCCTGGCAATGACGCCAAGAATTTGGTGCGGGATGAACGTCGTCGACTTTTTCGTCCTTAGCCAAATAGTAATAATATTCTAACTCAAAGCTCAAACCAATAGATTAGCAAATCAATGAATTGATAAACCAACAAACTAATATAGCTATGAAGTCCGGAGTCGAACCCACCGAGAGAACGGTTACTATGCAATGTTTCTAACAATGATTCTTATGACAAAAGCAATGATTTGTAGCAAATTGATAACAAAGTAAAGTAAAGAGATCTATGATTGCAAAGTAGTGATAATAAGATAAAGAAGACATTTCACATGTAATGGTTGACAATGGTTGAGGTTCAAGATCCTAGGACTGATTCAATAGATATTTCTAAGCATATGTCGATAGATCCTCAAGGATATAATCTCCTTATTCAATATCACTAAAGAATAGCATTAAACACTCAAGTTCTAAGACTAATTGGCATATCGATTCAATGTAATTAAGACCCAATGGAACAACACTAATCAGCCCTAATCAACATCTAACGACATAGATCAATCGAAATCATCCAACACAAAGACATAGAATTATCACTAAATCAATGGCTTCGTTTTCTATCTAGAAAACAACAACGAATTCATAACTTAGATGCAATTCCTAACACGGTGATCAGTCATAGAAAGGAACACAAATATAATCAATAAGAGCAAGATGATAAATATACTCATAAATAACTAATTGAAATCACATATATCCTCACAATTCATTTAACCATATCTTCGAATCACAGGCGAAACTATGAGTTTAGCAACTCATAGGCCAAAAACCTCTATTCTCTCTAATTGTGTTCATTGTCTAACCTAATGCCAACACACACTTCTCCACACACACACGCGCGCGACTGATTATGAATGAATAAAACCTAATTAGAGTCGTGCAAAATCTTAGGAAATATAATAATAATAATAATAATAATAATAATAATAATAATAATAATAATAATAATAATCACCGGTTCTGATCTTCTACGCGATCCTAGTGAAATCGCTGCCCCCAAGCTTATGAAGAAACTGGCAGATATATATTTCGCGAAGGTTGCTACTACATCAGACTCTGTTTTCTCATTGACTCCGCGACAGGTGGCATTGTGGAAGTCTCAGCAGGGTGCTCACTCATCTGATTGGTTGCGTGCAGTTCCTATTTCTGGGTTGGGGCAAACTATGAATGGATGGACCTATCGTAGTGTACTTAGCTATCGATTGGGAGTTCCATTGTTCGCGGTGTCCAGACCTTGTTCTGCTTGTTCTCGGGTCTTTAATGGTGATATCTACGGTGACCATGCTGTGTCTTGCGCTGGTTCCGTGGGCATTAAACATCGATATAACCTCGTTCGCGACACCTTATTGGATATCTGCTACAGGTCTGGGATTTCTGCCGGTAAGGAGGTTGATATTGGTTTGATTGATGGGCATGATAATCATCTTCGTCCGGCGGATTTGCTACTTTATTCCTGGGACAGAGGGCGGGATGTTTGTGTCGATCTGACGGGATCATCCCCTTTGACTCAGTCTGGGATGTCTGACTTTGTGCCTGGTCGTGTTGTTGTTGATGCTGCTCGGCGTAAGTGTGCCAAGTATCGAGATTGGTGCACGACGGCTGGTTATGGTTTCATACCCTTCTCCTTCTCTTCGTTGGGGGAGTTAGATGTGGATGCGGTTGCTTTGCTGAAGCGGATTCAGAAATTCTCCGTATCTCAGGATGTCGGGGCTTGTGTTGCCGCTTATATTTTCACTAGACTCAGTTTTATTATTGCTAAGGGAGTGGGTGCCCAGATAGTATCTCGGCTACCCACTAATTTCTTGTAAATAGTATTTGGTTAATAGAAGCAAGTTTATAATAATAATAATAATAATAATAATAATAATAATAATAATAATAATAATAATAATAATAGAATAATAGAATATTCGGACTTAATCGGCAATTGTTGAACACGGGCTCACGGCGGGCGCTGTTAGGATAACGGTGGGCACCGGTCCCAACAGAGACCACTTCTCTTCTTAACTCGAATACTAAAAAGGTGTAGATTCCAAACACGAATACTTCACAAAAAAGATACGAAACTAGACTAAAACATATGCAAAACTCCTATCTAAATGCAATAACAACTACCTATAATGCCTATATGAAATATGCATTATCAGTCATAAAGGCTAAAGTTGCCTTATAAAAGCTGGCAATTCTAAATATCCTCGATATTGATCCGATATATCGGCGTTGACCCGATATATGACGTTGACTGATATTTTTATCCGATATGCTGATATCGTAGCGGATTCTAAATATCCCCGATATATCGCCGATATATCCGATATTTAGAACACTGAGTATATCATGCGACTACTTGCAGGATGGAATTTCTTATCATTCTGAGTAAGCTCCATAAGGAACTTACCTAAGAAAGCCGAACAACAAAGATATAGAGGAAAGCATAATCCAAGTAAGCCAATAAGCACCAAGTAAAATAAGTAATAAAGGCACCATAAGTTTAACTTTCTAAGTAACTAAACACATATAAACATATTCAAAAGAAATTCCCCAAAAATCAATTGATAAATCAAAACACTCAAAACATGGGAAAATATCTGAAAGCCGAGATATCCGCAAGATTAATCATCATGTTCCAATAACTCATATCCATCATTCCGTCTAATGTCTCATCTCAGTCCATAGGTTCAGTTACATCGCAAAGCAAGGTCCAACATCAGTTCGATTAAACGGTCCAAGAAAGTCCGATTAAAAGAGTCCAAGGTTCAACGAATCAGAATAGGCAGTTAAGATAAGGTCCGAAAGGTTAGATCAGCTCGTTAAATAAGGCCCGTGAAATTCAGTTGTCCAAGATCATTAATAAATAGCCAAATCCGGTTAAATTGGTCAAAATTGTCGTTAAAGGAATCCTGGCATCTCGGTTTTCAAAACAACAAATCCTTTAAGAAATATTTTCGGAAAACTTGAAAACCCTTTAAATAATTTATCAAAAATACTTAGCTAAAATACAATACCAAACTTAAATCCTCTTTACAAATCATATTTATAAATCAAATCCAATACATCATTTCAAAATTTCTAAAGTCGCATATTAAAACCTCACAAAATACATATTCCAAATAATATCACTTTTAAAATAATTTTATAATATATAATAATTTCAGAAAATATATTTTCACAAAATCAGAATAACATAAAATAATAATAATAATAATAATAATAATAATTATAATAATAATAATCTAACAACTAACAATAATTAACATAAATCATAACATATAATATATAACAATAGATAAATAAACATAACAATAACAATAACACAAAATCCCATGATGACCCGGAAGAAGGAAACCCAAATCCGGCCCAACCGAGAGCCCAGACCCGTGAGTGTTTAAAAGAGCCGGAAAAAAAAAATGAGGCCAACCGGCCGGTTTTTAAAACAGAAAAGGAAACCCGGTTCCCCTTGAGCCCGTCTAAAAAAATGAACGAACAGGGCAACGACGGAAAACGGAGAGGAAGAAGAAGAATAACTCAGGCTACGGTGGTCTGTTCCGCCCCAAAATTTTCCCAGGTAATCGACTCCCCATACCGAACAAGACCCACCCTATACGGAAGAAACGAAGCAAGGAAAGAAGGGAGGAAAATGAGACTTACAGTGCGACACTGAGGAGGACTCCGGGCTTCGATGGTGGCTCCTCCGACTACGATCGACGGGGAAGACGTATGGCTCAGGCCTAGGAAGAGATATACGTGAGTAATGGTACATTTTGGAAGGGATTCAAGTCGAAATCGAGCTTAAAACATAAACGAACCTTGAAATCAGAAACAGGGGTGGTTGCGGGTCGTTTTGGCTCTGATAGTCGGCGAGGGCCCTTCTACGACGTCTTCAAGCTACTGGGGGTGGAGGGAGGTGATGTCGTGGCTCCTGGCAGCTTGAATCGAATGGGAACTTCTCCTCCTCTTCTTCTTCTTCTCACGGAAAAACAAGGCAGCTCCAATGGTGAACAGAAATGGAGGAGAGGTGTGGTATGAAGGGTGGTGTCTCGGTGGTTGCTGATTGGAATCGGTGAAAGGTGGTTTCGAGTGGTTGTTTATAGGTTTTCTGTTAACTCCATGATAAGACCTTAGGAGCAGAAGATAAAGCCTTGGTTGATGAAAGCCAAAACCATAGTTTCTATGTTTTGGTAAGACCTTACTAGTTCTGGTAAGACCTTACCGGTTTGTCTCAAAGTGGTAAACAGAATCATGCTCGGATATATGTATGTAAATGGGCTTATTTGTTAAAAGGGCCTATTTAACCTTACAGATCTGAGATCCAATTCTAAAGGACCAATTGTTATTGGGCCTATGTTTGAGCATATGTTTGATTGGGCCTTGTATGATGATTGGATAGTGTTATTAAATTATAGGGATTTATTTGAACAACGTCCAAGGCTTCTCCAGCGTATCTTCTTGGTCAAGATCTCAACATATCCGAAGTGAAGGTTCTGGAATGTTTTTCAAACAAGCCGAAGATCTCTCCAGGAGCATTTGGTGCAACGCTCCTCAACGGACGTTCATTTTTTAAATTGAACGAAGACAGCCTATATAAAGGAGAAGTGGAAGATTGCAGAAGATACAAGTCTACAAGCGCATAACGATCCACTGCAATCTCGTCTCCTGCAAGCATTCTATCTCACATCGCTCCATTTGATAAGTGTTTTATTTACTTTGAGTGTGTGAGGTTTACATTTGAGCTTTATAGTACAATTTATCTAGGTTATACTAAGGGTTCTTTACCTAAACGTATAGAGTACTCCGGTACTCATAGAGCTTTATTTCACTAGTGTGCTTGGGTTGCTAGATCGGAAGTTAGTCTAGAAGAGGGAAGGTCTTTTAGAGGTTGTATCTAGGTCTCATAAGATAAAGTGAAATAAAGTGTGTTGAATCCTACGGGTTGGATAACCCTAGGCGGGGACGTAGGCGGTTGTGCCGAACCTCGTTAACAAGTATCGTGTCCTTTTCTTTCTGTTCTTTATCTTTTTCATTATACTTGTCTTGCTTTATATTCGCTTGTTTACTGCTAACTCGTTACTGTGTTTTGAATAAGGCCTTACAGTTTCTGGTAAGATCTTACTTCTGGTGGTAAGGCCTTACAATTTCTGTTTTGCGAAAAGTTGCTATACTCTATTCAACCCCCCCCCCCCCCTTCTAGAGTATTTGCGTGCTCTTTGTCTGCCTATTCCACACTTCAATTGGTATCAGAGCTTAGCTCACGTACCTTAGATATTACTATCTGTGAGTCTAACCATGGCAGGCGAAGGTCAAGGCGGGTTTGGTCAAGGAAGATCTGTCTCTCGTCCACCTCTCTTCGTTGGGGACAATTTCATGCACTGGAAATCCTTGATGTAAATGTTTATCATTGATCAGGATCTAGAGCTCTGACATATCATTACGCGAGGGCCGCATATACCCAAGAAGGATGGACCCAACGGGACAAAAGTGAACAAAACGGAAGAGGAGTACAACCAGACAGATCTGGAACGAGTGGCTAAGAATTTCAAAGCCATTCACTCCTTGTATTATGGGTTAAGCACCGATGAATACAATCACATTTCCTCTTGCAAAACTGCAAAGGAAATCTTGGATAAATTGGTGGTTACCTACGAAGGGACAAGCCAAGTCAAAGAGACCAAAATAAGTATCTATCTTAGACAATACGAATTGTTTAAGATGAATCCAGATGAGTCAGTAAAAGCAATGTTTGCCCGTTTTACGGAGATCATTAATAATCTCGACTCATTAGGAGAAACTTTCCAAAATGATGAGAAAGTTCGGAAGATACTTAGGTGCTTACCCAAATCTAAATGGGGTCCCAAGGTGAAGGCCATTGAAGAAGCTCAAGACCTTAGCACGCTAGCTATTGACGATTTATTGGGAAAATTAATCACTCATGAAATGATCCTCAATGAGGATGATGGTAAACCTTCCACAAATGTCAAAAACTTAGCTCTTAAGGTTAAGAAGGAAGAAACTCCTAAAGATTCAGAAAGTGACGATGATGAAGATCCGTTTGCCCTCATCTCAAGAGGATTGGCTCGTATTCTCAAAATGAAAAAACAATTTTCCAACAAGGAATATGGAGGATCATCCAGAAACCGAGGTAAGTCTTCTACTCCCTCTAAGAAAAACCGAGTTCTAACTTGTTATGAATGTGGTGAAACAGACCATCTTGTTAAGGAATGTCCACTAAAGAAGCGAAACAAAGCTAAAAAGAAGGAATCCAACAAGAAGGTGATGGCTGCCTGGAGCGACTCAGATTCCTCAAGTGATTCGGACTCAGAAGACGAGCATGCCAATCTTTGTCTAATGGCAAAGAGCGACGAAGAAGATCAACACCTAGATGGAGTGGTAAGAAACATTTTATCTAGCCCTACTACTGTGCTATCAGAATTTCTCAAAAACATGATCTCTAATGAAGAAAAGTGCAACAAAGAAAACAACATCTTGAAGGAAAAGGTAATGGATCAAGAAGTGTGCATAAGGGAGATGTCACAGAAATTGCAAGATCTTGACAACAAAAACTCAGGTCTTATCACTGAAAGTAAGACCTTACGATCGGAAAATTCCGAACTTAAGGCAAACCTCTCATTTCTTAAGGCTCAAATCAATGACCTTGAGAATGAAAAAGTGAAATTATCTGAGAAATGTCGAGACCAACAAACAGCCTTGGTGCAATTCACCAGATCCAAAGCCACTCTCGACAAGATGCTTGGAGAACAACAACTCTCCTTGAACCGAAGCGGTATAGGATACAACAGGAATTTTCCTGCTAAACCTACTACCAAGCTCATCAAAGCAAAAGGAAGTTGGAGATCTCCTACTTGCTTCTTTTGTTGCAAAAAGGGTCATGTAAAGGAAACGTGTCCTTATAGGAGAACGAATCCTTACATTATTCGAAACACATTTCCTGTACGCTTAAATGAACGGATAAGACAAGTTTGGGTTCTGAAAGGGACAAGGTTGCCAAATATGGTTTACCCCCATAATGGATCCAAATCGGTCTATTGGTCAAGCCGGAAAGGTTGATTTTTTGTTTTGTAGGATATCACCAAGACTAAGGATCAAAAGTGGATAATGGATAGCGGTTGCTCAAGGCATATGAGTGGAAAAGAATCTCTTTTTCATGACTTAAAAAGGCAATCCAGTGGCACTATTACTTTTGGTGATAAAGGAAAATGTGACATCATCGGTATCGGTAACATTGGTGTTGTTCCAAATAATTTTATTAAAGATGTTTATCTTGTTGATGGCCTTAAATACAATCTTCTTAGTGTGTCACACCTTTGCGATCGAGGCAATCTTGTGAGCTTCAACAAGAAGAAATGTGTTGTACAAAATGAGGAAACATGATATATTATTCTTACTGCCTTTCGAGACTCTAACATTTATGCTCTTAATACTGACCGTGTTTCAGGCTCCAATCTAAAATGTCTCAAGGTCTTATCCGAGGATCCAAGGGTGTGGCATAGGCGGCTTGGACACATTAGTATGCACACTCTCGGCAAACTCCATTCAAAAGATCTAGTTCGAGGCCGTCATGATTTGAATTTCAAGGTAGATGATCTGGGCAAAGCCTGCTCAAGAAGAAAACATACTCGTAGCTCTTTCAAGAAGAAGCAGGTCGTTAGTACTACTAGACCTCTAGAGCTTCTACACATGGATCTTTGTGGACCTATGCGTGTCAAATCTCCCAAAGGCAAGCAATACATATTTGTTATTGTTGATGATTATTCTCGATTTACTTGGGTTTTCTTCCTAAAAGAAAAGTCAGAAACTCTGTTTTATTTTTCGAAACTTTGTAAGAAGTTACAAACTTTAAAAAACCTACCTATCGTTTCTATTAGAAGTGATCATGGTAGAGAATTTGATCAGTTAAACTTTGATCTATTTTGTGCAAAGTATGGTATTACTCATAATTTTTCAGCTCCTAGGACGCCTAAACAAAACGGGGTTGTGGAACAAAAGAACCGAACCTTAGAGGAAATGTCCAGGACCATGCTATTAGAGAATAATCTACCCAAGTCATACTGGGCAGAAGCTGTTAACACAACAAATTACATTCTCAATAGATGTTTAATTAGATCAATTTTAAAGAAAACTCATTATGAGCTCTTTAAAGGAAGAAAACCAAGCATATCTTATTTTAAACCATTTGGATGTACGTGTTACGTACATAACAATGGTAAGGATAATCTTGGGATATTTGATGCACGTAGCAACGAATATTCAATAAACGTACCAAAATAGTTGAAGAAAGTATCCATGTATTATTTGATGAAAGTGATAACGGCACCTTGAGTGAAGGATTTACAGATCTTAACTTAAATACCCATGAGGAAGACGGATCTGAAGGAGAAGCCAATGATCAAGAGAGAAGCAAGGCTAAGAATATGCAGGAGCCGTTTTAAGACCTTACTGAGCATTTGCAGGACCCTGGAACTGTGTCTCAAGGCCTTACAAATGAAGCCAGTCTTGAAGATGAAACACCTCCCGAGCCTCAGGAACCATATCCTATGAATCCTCCTGAACCTCATGAGCCTTATCCATTAATTCCTGACGCTCCAGCACCCAACCTAGGGTCTGCAAGAAGGAAATTCAAGCATGCCTCATCCCACTCCTCGTCGAATATCATTTCGGATCCCTCCTCTGGTGTTCAAACTCGTTCTCAACTGAGAAATCTATGTGCGTTTCACGCATTTGTTTCTCTTATGGAGCCAAAAAATTACACTGAAGCTCTGCAAGAACCAGACTGGATTATGGCTATGCAAAATGAGCTTAACGAGTTCGAGCGCAATAAAGTATGGACTCTTACGGCAAGGCCGAAGGGTAAATCTATTATTGGAACTCGATGGGTATTCCGAAACAAGTTGGATGAAGGAGGAAACATCATTCGGAACAAGGCACGTTTAGTTGCTCAAGGTTACAATCAAGAGGAAGGTAATGACTACGAGGAGACTTTTTCTCCCGTAGCCAGACTTGAAGCTATTCGTATGCTTCTTGCCTTTGCATCTTTTATGAGCATAAAACTGTTTCAAATGGATGTGAAATGTGCCTTTCTAAATGGATTTTTAGATGAAGAAGTTTATGTCACTCAACCTCCCGGATTTGAAAACGATGATTACCCTGATCATGTTTATAAGCTTGCCAAAGCTCTTTACGGCTTGAAGCAAGCCCCAAGAGCTTGGTACGAGCGGCTTTCAAAATACCTTTTGAAAAACAACTTTAAAAGGGGGTTGATTGACAAAAACTCTCTTTATCAAAACCCATGGAAAAGACATCCTTGTTATACAAATTTATGTAGATGATATTCTTTTTGGAGCAACTAACGAATCTTTGTGCAAGGAATTTTCATCTACTATGAGCAAGGAATTCGAAATGAGTATGATGGGAGAGCTAAATTTCTTCCTAGGGCTCCAAGTGCAACAAAGTTCAAAAGGCATTTTTCTTAACCAAGGGAAATATACGCGAGAGCTGCTCAAGAAATACAAAATGGTCGATTCCAAGATAGTTAAAACTCCAATGAGCTCCACGCTTTCCCTAGATCAAGATCGTATCAGCAAAGAGGTAAATAAAAAAGAATATCGAGGTATGATTGGTTCCCTTCTCTATCTTACTACGAGCAGACCTGGCATCATGTTCAGTGTGTGCATGTGTGCAAGGTTCCAAGCTAATCCAAAGGAGTCGCATCTAAGTGCGGTGAAAAGGATTCTGAGATATCTTAATGGTACCAAAGATCTTGGATTATGGTATCCCAATCAAACAAGTTTCGATCTTGTCGGATATTCCGATGCTGATTTTGCAGGGTATAAAGTTGATAGAAAAAGTACGTCTGGGTGTTGCCAATTCCTTGGGGGCATCCCTCATAAGTTGGCACTCCAAGAAGCAGAATTCAGTGGTGCTCTCAGCGGCCGAAGCTGAATATATCGTTGCTGGAGCTTGTTGTTCACAAATCCTATGGATTGCACAACAACTTCAAGATCTTGGAATCAACTATAAGGGCATCCTCATAAAATGTGACAACACCAGTGCTATATCTATCTCTAAAAATCCTGTACAACACTCAAGAACGAAGCACATTGATGTGAGACACCATTTTATCCGAGATCATGTAGAAAAGGGTGATGTGTCATTGACTTTCATCTCTACCGAGCTACAACTCGCAGATATCTTTACAAAACCTTTACCCGAAGATAGATTCAATTTCATTAGATTAGAACTTGGAATGCTTAACAGGGAATCATTGATGTAGGGGGAGCAATCGTTTCTTATGATATCAGTATTAGTCCCTACATCAAGATCTTGAAACGAATTGTAAGACCTTGCCAGTTAATAGTTCGGTCTTGAATTCAATTTCAGAACAATAAATAATGGATCAAGTCTCTTGGGTATTATCTTTTTAGATAATTATCTAAAAGAATTTTCGTTAAATTGTTAATTTTATTCTTTTAAGATTCTGTTAAGATTTTAACCTTTGGATTTAATTTTTCCAGATTTTTTTTAAAAGTTCTTATCCTTTTATTCAATATTTTGAAAATTGGTTTCCCATTTAAAGATTTGGCCAGATTCTTTGTGGGATTTTACAATATCCGGGAAGTTCTAAAGTCTAGGGATTTTCTTTGGAAGATCTAAAGACTTCTCTCCCCTATTTATATCTCTCACCTCCCACACATCATTTCACTTTTTCTTCTTCGGTTCTCCCTCCCTCACTGATTTCTCTTCTTCCCAAAAACACTCAAGTGCTCCATTGCCTCCATGGCTCCGAAGAGACCCTCTACCTCCTCCCATGGAGCCGAATCCAAACGCCCCCGTTCATCAGGCTATAGGGGCAAGGCCATTGTAGAGGATTACCGCGGCAAGGAAACTCTCAGGCAACTTGAGACATCCTCGGAGAGTGAAGAGGAGGTTCCTCTTGGGCGCCGCAAGATCATCAGAAGGGAGACTCGCCCTCCTCCGCGCAATCATCCACCTTAGATGAATCCACCAGCCCCGAAGAAGGCTCCGCGTCAACATCGACTCTTAACTCCGGCCGATTTCGAGATGCAGACTTTGTTCAACACGTTGAGGAAACTGCCAAGAACTTGCTCTTCAACTGTGAACGCAAAGTTCTTAAATGCTTCGTCCTACGCCCACTCTTCCCTGAGCCAAATGTCCTCACTCTAGAGGAATACGGCATTGTGAAGAAATGACGGGATGAAAAAGCTAGAAGGCAGGCTGCAATGTGGAAGAACCACACGGTGAAGAATGCAAAGGATCGGTGGCGTGACAAGATCTTCCAAGGACGCAGAAACCCAGAGGATATTCATCCAAGATATGGCAAACGGTATGAGGAGGTGGTCGAGATCTCCGACGACGAGTGATGGTTCTTGGAGTTCTATCCTTTCCTGTTTTTCTTAAACTATTTTCGTCCATATTAATGGTTGCAACTCTCTGTAACTTTTTCTTCCTTTCTTGTTGAAAGACAAAAAGGGGGAGAACTCTAGTTCTGTTGCACTGGGTTGTTGTAAGAACTCTTACTTTTTTGGCCTTGCTGACTTTAGGTTTTAAAACACACTTTGATCCAACATTATCTATCTGCACTATGTTTGTATATATACTTGATTGGTTGTTGTTTCGTTATGACAGAGAACAGGTGCACAGGTTTTGTCTTTCATCAAGGGGGAGATTGTTAACTCCACCTTGATGATAAGACCTTAGGAGCAGAAGATAAGGCCTTGGTTGATGAAAGCCAAAACCATAGTTTCTATGTTTTGGTAAGACCTTACTAATTCTGGTAAGACCTTACCGGGTTTGTCTCAAAGTGGTAAACAGAATCATGCTCGGATATATGTATGTAAATGGGCTTATTTGTTAAAAAGGCCTATTTAACCTTACAGATCCGAGATCCAATTCTAAAGGACCAATTGTTATTGGGCCTATGTTTGAGCATATGTTTGATTGGACCTTGTATGATGATTGGATAGTGTTGTTAAATTATATCTTTTTCTATCCATATATTTGGTAGCCAGATTGTTGAGATTTTGTAGGGATTTATTTGAACAACGTCCAAGGCTTCTCCAATGTATCTTCTTGGTCAAGATCTCAACATATCCGAAGTGAAGGTTCTGGAATGTTTTTCAAACAAGCCGAAGATCTCTCCAGGAGCATTTGGTGCAACGCTCCTCAACAGACGTTCATTTTTTAAATTGAACGAAGACAACCTATATAAAGGAGAAGTGGAAGATTGCAGAAGATACAAGTCTACAAGCGCATAACGATCCACTGCAATCTCGTCTCCTGCAAGCATTCTATCTCACATCGCTCCATTTGATAAGTGTTGTATTTACTTTGAGTGTGTGAGGTTTTCATTTGAGCTTTATAGTACAATTTACCTAGGTTATACTAAGGGTTCTTTATCCAAACGTATAGAGTACTCCGGTACTCATAGAGCTTTTTTTCACTAGTGTGCTTGGGTTGCTAGATAGGAAGTTAGTCTAGAAGAGGGAAGGTCTTCTAGAGGTTGTATCTAGGGCTCATAAGATAAAGTGAAATAAAGTGTGTTAAATCCTACGAGTTGGATAACCCTAGGCGGGAACGTATGTTGTTGTGCCGAACCTCGTTAAAAAGTATCTTGTCCTTTTCTTTCTGTTCTTTATCTTTTTCATTATACTTGTCTTGCTGCTAACTCATTATACTTCTGGTGATAAGGCCTTACAATTTCTGTTTTCCGAAAAGTTGCTATACTCTATTCAAACCCCCCCCCCCTTCTAGAGTATTTGCGTGCTCTTTGTCTGCCTATTCCGCACTTCATTTTCAAAGCCAAAGGGGGAAGATAGAGGAAAGGTTTGTGGGTTTCTGGGTTTTTGTGAATGAAGAAAAAATGAAGGGAAGGTGGGCTTGTATAGGAGGAGGGTGAGGGTGATCAGCAAGGACAAAGGTGAGCTGGAATGTGGGTTTAGCATGGGGAAATATGGGTTAGTAGCAAAGGGCTCCAATGTCTTCCATGACAATCTTCAGAAGAGCTGTTTGAATCATGTCGTTCCATCACGTACGGAGAAGAAGGAAGAATGGCGTTGAAGATCTCCTTGTAATAACCTGGATACTTGGAGATCTCTTCAGCCAATTTGATTTCCTTCTAGAAGTAGCCGTTTGAAAGATATATTTGGGCCATCCTACAAGTTAGTATAATAGCAACATAGAGCCCCAAAATTATAAAGCACATAATAAAGCCCAAAGACTTAATGTAACATGATAGAATAGGTTTTGACTTTCATCAAATAAAATCAAACCTATATATTTATATATCAAAGTTTTGTCTTGATCAAGGTGGAGTCAACAATCTCCCTTTGATGGAAAACAAAACCTATTCGTCCCTACAGGTTAGTATATAAGATTAACATAGATATCATACCTCCAAAGCATAGGACAAAATGTTGGATCAATTTTAAATAAGCCATCACAAAAGTTTGAAATCCAACAAACCCGCAAAAACCAACAAAAACCAGCACAGTAGTGAACAGTCTCCAAAAACCAACACAAGCCTGCAAAAACCACAAACCATAACCAGTCTCCCCCTTCTTGTCTTCCAACAAGAGGAGGGAGCATAATAGAAATGTTTTAAGACTAGCAAATAGAGTTCAGAAATCAAAGTTTTGAAAGCATGAAGAAGAAGAGGAGTGAAGTCATGATCAAGGCCTTGAAGCTCAGTCTGAGTCGGAACTGACTTCCTCTACGTCATCGTTTGGGTTCCTTCTTGCAACCCTCTATGTTTTGATATCTGTCCAACACTTTTGCTGCCAGCGCCTAAAGGAATCAGCAAAGACCTTGTTCTTCATTATCTCATCAAGCCTTTGATTAGTCTCTTCATCCCGGTACTTCTTCACCACTCCAAACTCTTCCACAGTTAGGATGGTTGGCTCATCATGAGTAGGACGAAGGATAGAACGATCTCGAACCTTCCTCTCGCAGTTGAACATAGCATTGGTATCTTTCTCCTTGGTGTGCTGAGCTGCATCTTCAGTAAGCGACATGATGGAGCTCGTAGCAGTGAAGGTTAGAGCGTTCAGCAAAAGCATCTGCTTGATCTTCATGTGGGTGATGGCTAGCAGTTCTTAAGCCTGATCCAGTCTGTTAGAGAGGTCGCCACGAAGATCCAACACATCTTGCTTAAGAAAGTCCAGCCCCAGTTCCAAGTTCTCCTGCCGCTATTCAGTCAGAGCATGACCAGAGGCATGTTTATTCTGAGGGTTAGGTTGCAACACCCAGTTCCTAGCCAAGGTCTTGACAAGACCCAACCGCTCAAAACAAGCTTCGTCAATCTTACCAATGTGAGGCTGTTGTTCCTCAAATTTCAGATCAATCCCAAAATATATGAAGATTTTTAGGAGAAGGTTGGCGAAGGGTAAGGGTGTGGCTCGAGAAGAGTTCAGGATGTGGGCCATGTGATTGAGAATGGTATTAGGCAAGTCTGGTTCATAACCATTCATCACCAAGAAAAGGATCTCAAGGGCCTGATCAGTGAGGAGTTCTTTGGAATTGGCACGAGGGGTGAGAATCAGTACAAGTATCTTTGGGAAGGTTGAAAATACGAGATAGGGTGGTAGCAGTGATGGTAATTTTCTTTTCCTTGACATTAGATTCAAGAATGAAGGTTCCACGATCATGCTTTTGGGAGAGATTGACATAGAAGAGTCTAGTAAGTCTTGGGTAGGCTATGGTACCAGCGTTCAATATTTGTCAACGGCAAGTGGATTTGAGGAGAGTGATACAAGGAAGGTCTAGGGTTTCAAGAAACTGAGTATCAGCAGCATCACAGCAGTTGATTTTATGAAGGTTAAATCCATCAAGCCATAATCCCGCCTGCTAAAAACTAGAGAACCAGGAGGAGGGGACACCGAGATTTACCTCAGGGGAGAAGCCAGTCGGAGCAGGAGGAGTGGGATCACATTCTGGTTCAGGGTCGTCGGAGAAAAGAGGCTTTTTTCCTTTGCTTGACGCCTTGTATGACGCCTTTGCTTTCTTCCTTATAGATTTCTCGGCCTTCCTGGATTCCATTTAAGCGATTGGAGTTGAATTAGAGTCCGATTCAATGGGAACTTCAAACAGCACTTGTCGCTTCTTTGAGACAGACCCGGAGAGCTTCTTTGAGGAGGAAGGAGAGGTAAACAATCGAGAAGATTTGCGAGTAGACATTGTTGCTTTGAGAGAGAAAGATCAATGGGGGAAAGAGAGCATAAGGGGTTTTGGGAAATCAAAAGAGGTGTGAGATGGAAAAGATCTCTGTGAGCTTTGATATGACCAAAGGATATACGAGTACAGGTTATAAATACACACAACCTTTTTGAAAAATGAGAAATCAAGGAAGTTGAAAGGGGTTTATTAGAAAGGGGAGAGAATCCCAACTAGAAGATTTTTTAAAAGAGATATGAAAGGCCGGATATTTTCAAATTCAAAAAGGGTTAAAAAAGATAAGGTTTAATTAAAAACAAATCTTATCCAATTATTTACCTACTGAGGTTAAAATCGGATAAATATAATCTAAATGATTTTAATATTGTCTCTCAAAATATCAAGACCTTAAACGAGTATTTAGGGCCTTGAGATTTTATAGACTTCATCTCATAGGAGGATTACTCCCCCTACGACAATGCCTCCTTGTTCAACATGCCAAGCTCCAATCTTATAAAATTGAACCTGTCCTCAGCCAAAGGTTTAGTAAAGATATCTGCCAATTGTAAATCAGTAGAAATAAACGAGATAGAAACATCACCTTTATCCACGTGATCACGAATAAAATGGTGTCTTACATCAATGTGTTTAGTTCGTGAATGCTGGCCAAGATTCTTGGCTATGGAGATTGCGCTTGTATTGTCACATCTTAATGGAATTCCCTTCAAGTTTATGCCTAGATCCTTTAGCTGTTGTGATATCCATAAGACTTGAGAACAACATGCTCCCGCTGGAATATACTCGACTTCTACAATGGATAAGGCAACTGAATTCTGCTTTTTGGAATGCCATCTTATTAAAGATGATCCCAAGAACTGGCAACATCCAGATGTGCTCTTTCTATCTACTTTGTAACCTGCAAAATCAGCATCGGAGTAGCCTACAAGAGAAAAATGATTTTGCTTTGGATACCAAAGACCTAGATCCTTGGTTCTATTTAAATACCAAAAAATTCTTTTAACTGCAACCAAATGAGATTCTTTAGGGTTAGCCTGAAAACGAGCACAAACACTAAACATAATATCTGGCCTACTAGCTGTGAGATAGAGTAATATTGAGCCAATCATGCTGATGCAGGACGAACGTCGTTGACAATTTCGCCCTTTATCAAATAGTAATAATATCCAAACTCAAAGCTCAAGACCAATAGACAACTACTAGTATAGCAATAAAGTCCGGTGTCGAGCCCACAGGGAGAAGTGATTCACTACTCAATAACTCTTAACAAAGACTCTTATGACAAAAGCAATGGTTGAAGACAAAGCAATAAAGGGAATAAAGTAACTATTTATATGATTGCAAAGTGATTAATAACAAAGTAAGGAAGACATTTCACTGTAATTCTCATGACAATGGTTGAGGTTCATGATCCTAGGATTGATTCATTAATTATTCATAATCATATATCTATTTGACTAAAGTTGAAGGATCCGCAGGGATACAATCACCTTATTCAATATCACTAAAGAATAGCATTAGGCACTCAAGTAATTAAACCAATTGGCATATTGATTCAATGCAATTAAGACAAACAAGGCGCAAACCCTAATTACCCTAATCGACATCTATCAACATAGATCAACTGAAATCATCCACTACAAAGATAAAGAAATACCAATACTTCAATGCCTTTGTTTGCTATCAAGAATACAATAACAAATTCATAGCTAAGATGTAATTCCTAACATGGTGATCGATCATAGAAAGGAACACAAATATAATCAATAAGCACAAGATGATAAATATAAATATGAATAACTAATTAGAACCAAATCCTCACAATCTATTCAACCATGTCTTCGAATCACAAGCGAAACTATGAGTTTAGCAACTCATAGGCCAAAAACCTCTCTTCTCTCTCAATGTATTCTCGAAACCCTAACTGGTTCTAAAGCAAATGTATATGTGTCTCTCTCAAATGATGTAAAATAACTTAAATATGGTCGTTGGAAAACCCTAGAAATAAATATAACTTAATAGGAAATAAAATCTTCGGATTAAATCGCAGTTTGCTGGCTAAGGCATAGCGGCGGGCGCCGCCATCCTCAGTGATAGATTTTCCTTCTTTTCTTCAATGTTGTGCTTCCTTGCTCCTCCTTAGCCTCTTCCTCAGCCTCCATATACTCTAAAACATGTATCTTAAGCTCTTCCAAGATCCATTCCAAGGTCGGAATGTAACTCTGCAAAATAAACACTAAAAAGGTGTAGATTCCGAACTCGAATACTTCACAAGCAAGACATGAAACAAGACCGAAACATATGCAAAACTTCTATCTAAATGCAATAAGAAAGACCTATAATGCCTATATGAAATATGCATTATCAAATCCCTCCACATTTAACTCTTACTTGTCCTCAAGCAACCATAAGACAAAAACATCATCTATGCATCCCACAGGAGATTCTTTCACAATTTCACTTATCAAAAGTAACATCATAAATAGTGCAAATATAATCAAGGTATATAAACATCATCACATGTATATATGGGATCAAGTAGCTTGCATGCTCAATAATTCATCCTCACTAGGGATAATGTGTTTCTCTCACTCTCATGTGTTTAGGCTTTAAGCATACACTCTTCTCAATTCAATATACAAGCATCAACTCAAATATTGACATTTATATCACAAAATCTCCACCGGATAAAACAATGCAAAAATAAGAACATCAAGAGGACTTTCGATCAATGGAAACCTTCATAGAAGATTCCATTCGGCGGGGTTGTAATGGGGCTTGGTAAGAAACATAAGGCAAGGAATTGTATTTGGTCATGTGGTGTTAATAATTCTGGGAAAATAAGATTCCAAAACTCCCAACATAACTCAAACCAACTCAATAATACATCAAGCTCTCATAAACACAACATCTCTCCAATATACATCAATAAACTCATAATCAACTCATCATAACATCTCATCTCATCATTTCATCATCATCACATACTCATATAACCAACAACACCCAACCAATCTAACTTTCAACCCACATAATTTCAATTCTTCCTCATTATGCAAAAATAAATAACTTGGCTCTTATTCTTTTTTCTTTTCTTTTTTTTCGTTCGGCCTTTTTCTTTTCTTTTTTTTCTTTTTTCAATTTTCCTCTTTTTTTTCTTTTTTTCTTGAGCCATATACAATAAGAACAAATGCATAAAAATGAGGGAACTAATAAGCACATAACATTACATCTTCTCAAAACCATAAACCATAAACTCACACTTTAGCTTCTTTTCTCCTCAACTCCAAGATAGATTCCCTAACCCACTCAAAATCTCAATTTCTCCGGAAAAAGGGTAAGACTTTTCATAGGCTAGGAATAACGCAATTTTGTGGAGCTACAAATAAAATAGGTTAAAGGCTCAAATTGGCTTCAAAGCAAGATATAGCATAAGGTAGACATGGATAAAATGTGGCTAAAAAGTTGCCTCTATCATTTGAACTTATCAAGCAATGATCATGTATATAATCGGTCTTGAAAATAGATAACCATGGCAATACTCAATGATAAATGCATAGGAAGAGTAAATCACACAAGAAAAGCAAAAGGAATATAGATGTATCCCTTATAAGGCCAAAAATATCTCACAAGGACAAATTTTTTGATGAATATCAAGCATGCCGAAGAACTTAGATTATACATGCTCAATTATCTATGCCTAATCATACTTCACATAAAAACCAATTTCAAAGATAAGATCAAATCATTCCAGAATTCCATGGGATTTATAAGATAATGCCCGTATAAAGTTAAATAGGACAAACTCAAATTAGATGGGTATCTTTGATAATACAAATATGCAATGCATGAGACTAACTATTTTTTTTTTTGGATTTTTTCGACATTTTCTACTTTGTTTTTCATTTTTGACATTTTCTCAAACAAAGAACATAAACATGATACATGAATTACATAATCTCGAAAATAAATAAAATAAAAGAACTAAAAATCTAAACATGAAACAAAAAATTAAACATGAACTAATCTACCTAACTAATTCACTTCACTTCTCCCATCCCACACTTACATGTTGCATTGTCCTCAATGCATAAACATACAAAAAGGAACAATGAAAAAAAATAAAATAAAGGGTTTGAAGGAAGCAAATGGACTGACCAATTACTGTGAAGGCGGGGTCTGGGATCCAGACCGCTGTTTCATACCCTGGAAGACAATCAACACGGCAGCCTGAAGACCAGAGAGCTTATTAGCAATGCCAGCGAGCTTGTCTACAGTGCTCGCTTCAAACTCATCAAATCAACGCTCAAGATCTTCCAATGTAGCATAAACAGGACCAACGTCTTCCTCAACAACTTCTTCTTTCTCTGCTATGCCTTCTTCTTCAATCTTATCAGGCTCATCCCTTGCTGCCTAGCCATAAACCTCAGAAACATCCTCAATTGGCTGCAAGGGAAATCTGTTGTGACTGATATTGAAATCTGATGTCCGATAGCAGTAAGGCAGCTCTGTAGGCAGATAAAGGTGATGCTCAAAAGTCTCTCCTGAAGTCCATCTGAAACACTCTGTCCCATCAGGACGTTGGGCATACTCAGTAATGCCCCACCAATTCAGGTTGGCAGTATTGTAGACCTTCTCACGATCAAGAGAGCGCAAGTCATCAAGACAGACACCCACTCGGTGAGCAATCAGCGATATCAGACCTCCAAAACTAACAATATGATCAGATCTCACATGAGTAGCCCTAATCACCTCCATGCAACTCCCTAGAAATAACTGAACCCAGTCAGGAATATGCAATGCCTCAGGGATCAAATAGTAAACATGGCTCCAGGATCTCATAGTAACCACAGTAGGGTCATCCATACCCAAGAAAGAGCAACACAACACCATGTAACACAATCTCAAAGCAGGATAGGTAATCATATAATCACGGTGGCGTCCACCCAACTCGCAGGACCTACCAGTAGCCTCTTTCCATGTGTCATGAGGACATGGAGCAGCTATCTCATACCCATAAGCATCAGCAGGCATCGTAGTAATCCCAAAAGCTTGTGCAATGAGATCCTTGGTCACCACGAACTTTCTACTCCTCAACTGGAAGCGAATTTCCAAATCAGAATGATACTCCAAGGTAGCCAAGAACTCTCTCACCAACACAGGATAGGTGAATTCAACATGATCCAAGAAATTTCCCAAGCCTCCTTTCTCAAGAAGCCGAGAGACCTCCTCAAACAATCCCAAACGTTGCAACATCGGGGGATGAAAGAACAAAGTGGATCGATACTCCCTCTTTTCAAGCTTACGCCAACGCTCTGCATGCTCCCAAGGCATAATAGTAGACATCTCCATAGCAGGAACCAACGACATAATGCACAACTCAAGAAGAAAAATCGAAGAACACCACAAAAACAACCAAAGACGACCTTCTGCAGGTGGCGGTGGGCGTCGTGTATGGGACGGTGGGTGCCGTGAGCAACAGTACGCAAATCCTTAAAATGTTGAAGAATCAACGTCCCAACTCCTCCAAACTCGAACTTTGATGATCAACTTGGTTTCAAAATCTCTTTTTGGTGATAGATAGGGGTGTGGTATGGAAAAAGATTGAATTTGATGGATGAAGGGTAATGATGGAAAGTATTCGATGGGTAAGAAATCAATTGAAACAAAAGGCTTTTTAGGTTTTTGGAATGGATTCAAGTAGGATCTTTGGGGTTTGTGGGTTTCTTTGGAGAAAGGCTTTGATAAATTTATAATATGGAATGGGGATTATGGTAATGTTGGAAAAGGAATTTTCTATCAAAAAGAAAAAGATATATTAGAAATAGATAGAAATAAATAAAAGAAAAATCAGAAAAATAAAAGATAAATTAACCCTAATATAAACTAATCCTAGATAGACTAACATATCCTAAGATAGATAGAACTAACTAAGATAGAAAATAAACTAACCTAAGATGGAAAATAATCTAATTCTAAAGATAAAATAAAATAAATCTACTCCTAAAAATAAAAGGACAAAACAAATAATCCTAAAAAGATAGAAAAAAACTAAATCTAACCTAAAACAACCGGAATTACTAAAAATAAAAGATAGAATATACTCCCTTCCAAATTTTCCAAAAATCCGGACGCGTCTGGTGAACAGGGAGGGCGGCGGGCGCTGTGATGTCCAGAACGTGTTTTCGTATTGAAATCAATCAAAATCCCTCTTACCAAAGGGTTAAACACGACACTACTCCAATATTCAGCAAAAGGATTTTTCCTGCTTTATTGAATTGAAAAACTAAATGCAAAATGAAATAATATTACCTAACTTACATTGGGTTGCCTCCCAAGAAGCGTCTTTGTTTCACGTCTTTGGCTCGACGTGATACATTTCTTGATTAAGTTATCCCATCAAGATCCTCCACACTTGTCCTTTTCTTGACAAGAGGGGGAACCTTAGGAATTTCTCCAACATGTCCATCAATTGCACCAATCAATTTCTTATTGAACAACGTCGGGCACCATGGTGAGGGGCGGCGGGCGTCGTGGTCAACAGGGTGCGAATTCGACTCTTTCTTCTCTTCCTCTCCCACATCAATCACCTCCTTAGGCCTCTCTTCAACATTTCTAGTGGGCACATTCACTTGTTATCCTCCTCTAAGGATCATGGCACTTACATTTTCCTTCGGATTAACTATCACTTGTGATGGCAACTTCCCCGAATCTTTCGCTTTCAATTCTCCAATCTCCTTAGCCATTTGACTCAATATCTTCTCTTGAACACTCAATTTATCTAACAACAACCTCAATGTATAATCTCTATCCTCTTGTTGAGTGTTTCTTTGACAATTCTCAAATTGTCCTCTCTGATAAGGAACTTGTTGCAGCTGACCCCTGCCGTTGAATCCACTTTGATAATTTGAATTGCAACCCTGATTGTAACCATTGTTACCAAAGTTGTGGCGAGGTCCATAATCCAAAACACTAACATCAGCGACATCCTCTTGAACCAAAGGACACTTATCATTCGGATGAGTTGGATCTCCACAGACACCACAAAGTCTAGGCTGCTGAGACTGATTCATTTGCATAGCCATCTTGTTCACTATCTCCGTGAGCCTATCTAAATCATCCTTGCGACCATCTTTAGAATTATCCAACTTATGAACTCCTCTAACTCCTTGGTGTTTCCCATATTGTTGCGATGCATTCGCCAACCCTTCAAAAATTTGCATTGCTTCCTGAGATGTCTTATCCAAAATATCTCCTCCACTAGTAGCATTGATGAAACTCCTATTGGTGTCAAGCAAGCCCTCATAAAGATATAAAACCAAATCATCCTCGGGTATACCATGCTGTGGACAACTACCCTTAAGCTTCTTGAACCACTTAACATACTCATAAAGACTTTCCGTAGGTGATTGCTCAATACTAGACAACTCCTTCTTTAGTTTGTTGAGGCGAGTCGCAGGAAAGTACTTTTGCAGGAAAGCTATCTTCAATTCAACCCAAGTAGTAATGCTTTCTGGGGGTAGGTAGTAAAGCCAATCGCTTGCAGAATCTTTCAAAGTAGAGGGGAACACTCTCAACATCAATTGGTAATCGGTAAGGCCTTGGGGTCTAAGTCTATCACACACACTCACAAAGGTGGCAAGGTGTTTGTTTGGTTCCTCCCCAGGCAATCCATGAAAATAAGGCAAAATAGTAGACCAATTTGACTTATACTCAAATCTTAAACCCTCGGGGAGATTAGGAAGTCTAATTGCAAGTGGTTGGGCACTCAAATTAGGTTTCTTTAGGTTTCTCAGGGTCCTTCTTGGTGGATTATCAACTTCGTCTCCCATCTCTTTATTTGTGTCAAACTCGAGCCTCCTTTTCAACCGAAGAGATCTTTCAATCTCATAATCAAAAGACAAAGGCAATGAATTAGAAGATCTAGTTTGAACCATACAAGAACACAAAAGACTCAAAGAAAAACAAAAACAAAAGCAAAAGAAAAAGAGTCAATGAAAGAGATAAAGAAAAGCAAACTCCTTTCTTCTCCTCGGCAACGGCGCCAAGAATTTGATACGGGACGAACGTCGTTGGCAATTTCGCCCTTTATCAAATAGTAATAATATCCAAACTCAAACCTCAAGACCAATAGACAACTACTAGTAAAGCAATAAAGTCCGGTGTCGAACCCACAGGGAGAAGCGATTCACTACTCAATAACTCTTAACAAAGACTCTTATGACAAAAGCAATGGTTGAAGACAAAGCAATAAAGGGAATAAAGTAACTATTTGTATGATTGAAAAATGATTAATAACAAAGTAGGGAAGACATTTCACCTGTAATTCTCATGACAATGGTTGAGGTTCATGGTCCTAGGATTGATTCATTAATTATTCATAATCATATGTCTACTTGACTAAAGTTGAAGGATCCGCAGAGATACAATCACCTTATTCAATATCACTAAAGAATAGCATTAGGCACTCAAGTAATTAGACGAATTGGCATATTGATTCAATGCAATTAAGACAAGCAAGGTGCAAACCCTAATTACCCTAATCGACATCTATCAACATAGATCAACCGAAATCATCCACTACAAAGATAAAGAAATACCAATACTTCAATGCCTTTGTTTGCTATCAAGAATACAATAACAAATTCATAGCTAAGATGTAATTCCTAACATGGTGATCAATCATAGAAAGGAACACAAATATAATAAATAAGCACAAGATGATAAATATAAATAACTAATTAGAACCAAATCCTCACAATCTATTCAACCATGTCTTCGAATCACAGGCGAAACTATGAATTTAGCAACTGATAGGCCAAAAGCCTCTCTTCTCTCTCAATGTATTCATGAAACCCTAACTGGTTCTAAAGCAAATGTATATGTTTCTCTCTCTCAAATGATGGAAAATAACTTAAATATGGTCGTGGGAAAACCCTATAAATAAATATAACTTAATAGGAAATAAAATCTTCAGATTAAATCGTAGATTAAATCGTAGTTTGCTGGCTACGGCATAGCGGCGGGCGCTGCCATCCTCAGTGACGGATTTTCCTTCTTTTCTTAAATGTTGTGCTTCCTTGCTCCTTCTTAGCCTCTTCCTCAGCCTCCATATTCTCCAAAACATGTCTCTTAAGCTCATCCAAGATCCCTTCCAAGGTTGGATTGTAACTCTGCAAAATAAACACTAAAAAGGCATAGATTCTGAACTCGAATACTTCACAAGCAACACATGAAACTAGACCAAAACATATGCAAAACTTCTATCTAAATGCAATAAGAAATACCTATAATGCCTGTATGAAATATGCATTATCACGTGCCATGATATTCTTTTTTATTCACACTTTTACTGTTCTCGTCATGATCTAGGGATAGGGTAGAACTCATAGGAGTCTTTTCCACCTTGGATTGATCCATGCTATACTTCTTGAGTAGATCCCTGGTACACTTTCCTTGATTAAGGAAAATCCCTTTCTTAGATTGGTAAGCTTGTAATCCAAGGAAAAATGTGAGTTCACTCATCATACTCGTCTCGAACTCCCTGCACATAATGTCGGAAAACTCTTTGCAAAGAGAGTCATTAGTAGCACCAAATAATATATCGTCCACATAGATTTGAACAATCAAACGATCATTTCCTCTTGTCTTGACAAGCAAGGTTTTATCAATCAAACCTCTTTTAAAACCATTTTTCAAAAGATATTTTGATAACCTCTCATACCAAGCCCTTGGGGCCTGTTTCAAACCATAAAGAGCTTTGTCTAACTTGTAGACATAGTCTGGAAATTTTTTGCTTTCAAAATCGGGAGGTTGTGCAAGATAAACTTCTTCCTCCAAAAAACCATTTAAAAAGGCACATTTTACGTCCATTTGAACGAGTTTTATACCCCTAAAAGAAGCAAAAGCGAGAAGCATGCGAATGGCCTCAAGCCTGGCTACGGGAGAAAAGGTCTCCTCGTAGTCGATACCTTCCTCTTGGTTGTAGCCCTGTGCCACAAGCCTTGCTTTGTTTCGGATAATCTTACCATCCTCATCAAGTTTGTTCCTGAAGACCCATCTTGTCCCTATGACGGATTGATTCTTTGGTCTCGGCTTGAGGGTCCAGACTTTGTTTCTTTCGAACTCATTAAGTTCACTTTGAATAGCTATATTCCAGTCTGGCTCTTGAAGTGCTTCGGTCACCTTTTTGGGTTCTACAAGAGAAACAAACGCATAAAAGGCACACAAGTTTCTTAAACTTGAACGTGTTTGAATACCGGACTTGGGATCAAAGAGTATATTCTCCATAGGATGTGATGATGCTTGCTTGAACTTTCGTCTTCTAGGTTCTTGAGGTGCTGATGATTCTTCATGACCTTGAGGCTCATTTGCTCCACTTGGTTCAGGCTCGGTGTTTCCTAAGTTAAGGCCTTGAAATCTCTGTTCAAGGTCTTGAACCTGCAGTTCAAGGTCTGGAGATTGCTCGAACGTATCTTGAATTTGCTCTTGCATATTTCGACGTCGAGCCTTTTCTTTTTCTTCTTCCCCATCAGAACCTAGATCTTCATGTTGATTCAAGTTTAAATCTGCAAAGCTATCACTTAACGCACCATCATTTCTTTCATCAAATATAACATGAATGCTTTCCTCGACAATTTTAGTACGTTTATTAAAGATTCAATATGCTTTACTATTAAGGGAGTAACCAAGAAAAGCCCCTTCATCACTACGTGCATCAAATTTCCTAAGATTGTCCTTGCCATTGTTGTGAACAAAACATTTAAATCCAAAAGGTTTGAAATACGAAACACTAGGCTTTCTTCCTTTGAAATGTTCGTAAGGAGTTTTCTTCAAAATGGGGTGAATCAAGCATCGATTTAAAATATAGTTGGTTGTATTGACAGCCTCGGCCCAAAAGAATTTTGGCAAATCATTTTCTAAAAGCATAGTCCTAGACATATCCTTCGGGGTGCGGTTCTTTCGTTCCACAACCCCGTTTTGTTAAGGTGTTCTAGGAGCTGAAAAATTATGTGAAATCACATATTTTGCACAAAATAAATTAAACTCTAGTTAATCAAACCCACGCCCATGATCACTTCTAATAAAGACAATAGGCATTTTTTCAAAGTTTGTAACTCCTTGCATAGTTTTGAAAATTCGAATAAAGCCTCTGATTTTTCTCTTAAAAAGAAACCCAAGTAAAACGAGAATAATCATCAACAATGACAAGAATATATTGTTCACCTTTGGGAAACTTGACACGCATAGGTCCACATAAATCTATATGCAAAAGTTCAATGGGTCTAGAAGAACTTACAACCTTTTTAGGCTTGAATAAGCTTCCAGTTTGTTTACCTCTAGTGCACGCATTGCACAGTTCATTACCTTTGAAGCTTAGATCAGGTAGTCCTCGAACCAACTCTTTTGATAACAACTTCTTCATAGTATGCATGCTGATGTGCCCTAATCTTCTATGCCAAAGCCTTGGATCATCAGTCAAGGCCTTGAGACACTTCAGATTAGTCCCCGCTACTTGACCAGCGTTTACAGCATATAGGTTGTTGAACCGATGGGCAGTAAGCACGATGTCTCCTGTATTTTTATCACATACTTCATACTTTTTACTGTCCAAACATACTTTTTTGCCCTTGTCACATAATTGTGAAATACTAAGTAAATTATATTTTAAACCATCAACAAGATAGACATCTTCAATATAATTATTGGGATCATTCCTAACTTTACCAATACCAATGATGTCACACTTTCCTTTATCACCAAGTGTTATAGATCCAGTGGATTGCTTTTTAAGTTCGTGGAATAGGGTCTTCTTTTCACTCATATGTCTTGAACATCCACTGTCTAGAATCCATTTAAGCTCCTTTGCCTTGGTGATATCCTACAAAACAACCAACCATCAACCTTTTCGACTAGACCAATATACAAGTCTAGAATCGTAATTGGAATAGACCATGTTAGGTGGTCTTGTCCCTTTAGGAACCCAAACCTATTTGACCTGTTCATACAAGAGTACGGGAAAAGTATTACGAATAATATAAGGGTCCTTTCTCCTAAAAGGGCAAGTTTTCTTAACGTGTCCCTTCTTGCAACAGAAAAAGCAAGTTGGGGTACACTAGTTCCCTTTAGCCTTTACAAAAGTGGTAGAGGATTTCTTTGGAAAATTTTGGTTGTAGCCAATACCACTTTTGTTGAGAGAGGTTTGTTATTCACCTAACATATTATCAAGGTTAGCTTTAGAATTGGTGAATCGAATGAGAGCAGTCTGCTGGTCTCTACACTTCTCAGTCAACTTAATATTTTCATTCTCTAATTCACTACGACAGTTCCTTAGAGAAGAAAGATCACGCTTGATATCAGATTTCTCCGATTCTAAGGCCTTGACTTTAATGTCAAGGGCTGTCTGAAAGGCTTTGAGATTATTCACTTCCAGCGACAACTCACTCAATCTTTTCTCCTGTTCCAAAACCTTTTCTTTCAAAGAGTTAGTGTCATGAACATAGTTTTCCTCATTGACAATCATATTTTTTAAGAATTCGAAAAGAACAGCAGTAGGACTATAAATCAAATCCCTTACCACTCCCTCAAGATGACGTTTGGAACTTTCTTCATGACTAGCTGTTAAGCACAAATTTGCTTGTTCATCATTTGAGTCCGATTCACTAGAGGAGTCAGAGTCACTTCAGCCTGCCATCATAGCTTTCTTCTTCCAATCATTCTTCTTGTACTTATTCTTTATCTTCTGAGGGCATTTTTTCACCAAGTGATCTGTGTCACCACATTCAAAACAAGACAATGTTTTAGTTTTCTTGGTAAAATTCGCTGACTTACCTTTATACTTTGAGGGTCTAGAGTAGTCTCTGTTTGAAAATTGCTTCTTCATCTTGAGAATCCGAGCAAGTCCCCTTGTGATCTAGGTAAAGGGATCTTCTTCATCATCACTATCGATATCCCCAGATGGCTCGTCTTCTTTTTTTGGCTTTGAGTGCCAGATTCTTTGTATTGGATGGCAGATCACCATCTTCTTCATTAAGGATCATCTCGTGTGTGATTAATTTCCTAAGAAAGTCATCAAGAGGCAATGTTCTGAGGTCTTGAGCTTCTTCGATGGCCGTCACTTTTGGACCCCACTTGTTCTTTGGCAAGCTCCACAGCATCTTCTTGACTTTTTCTTCGTTTGAAAACGTTTTCCCAAGAGAGTCCAGATTGTTCACGATTTGAGTAAATCGAGTGAACATCTCCTTAACAGTCTCATCGGAATTCATCTTGAATAGCTCATACTGTCGAAAAAAAATATTGATCTTGGTTTCCTTAACTTGACTTGTTCCTTCATAGGTAGCTACCAATTTGTCCCAAATTTCTTTAGCACTCCTGCAAGAAGAAACTCGGTTATATTCATTGGCATCTAAACCACAGTAAAGCAGATTCATGGCCTTGTAATTCTTGGCCACGTTCTCCAATTCAGTCTGATTGTATTCGCTTTCTTCCTTAGCCCCCGAGGCTCCCGTTGGAGTTGTCTTTATTGGCTTCTTCGGTCCATTCTTAACGATGTCCCAAATTTTCAAGTCCTGATCGATGATAAACATCTGCATCAGTGACCTCCAATGCACAAAGTTGTTTCCAACAAAGAGTGGAGAGCGATTAGTAGATCTTCCTTGAGCAAAACCTCCATCACCTACAGTAGACATGGTTATCCCACAGATAGTAATATCAAACGATGTGAGTTAGGCTAATACCAATGGAAGAGTCACAGTAGGTAAAACAAAGTAATAAACAATACTCTAGAGGGGGGGGGGGGGGGGAGGTGATGAATAGAGTATCGCCGATTTTCGCAGTCTCAGTGTCAAGGCCTTGAAATGAGTGTCAAGGTCTTGTAGTTGAGTTCAAGGTCTAGTTAATTCTCTAATAACTGGTTAAGACCTTTGCAAAAACTTAGAAATAAATATGCGGAAAATAAATAACAGAAAGTAATGCAAGGACACACGATATGTTAACGAGGTTCGACACGAACTTGGCCTACGTCCCCGCCTAGGGTTCTCCAACCCGTAGGATTCAAAAGCACTACTATTTCACTCCTTATGGATCTTAGATACAACCTAGAAGAACTTCCTTTCTTCTACCTCTCGAAGCCTAACCCGCTTCTATATCTAGTCAGCCCAAGCTCTCGTAAAATAATAGCCTAGTGAATACGTTTGAGTAGATGTACACTCTTAGTATAAAACTTATGACTTGTACAATAACGCTCAATGAAATCTCTCACAAATTAAAAGATAAAACAATAAATGTAAAGGCCTTGAGAGATTGAAGATCGATTGCAGTGAATGCTTTGGAGATGAGCGAGCAAACTTGTGTGTCTTCATTGTTGTCCATCGATCTCCTTTTATAGATGCTGCTTGAATGTCGTCCGTGGCAATCTTCAGGAGAGCCGTTTGAATCATGTCATTCCACCACGTACGGAGAAGAAGGAAGAATGGCGTTGAGGATCTCCTTGTAACAACCTAGATACTTGGAGATCTCTTCGGCCAATTTGATTTCCTTCTAGAAGCAGCCGTTTGAATGATATATTTGGGTCATCCTGCAAGTTAGTATAATAGCAACATACAAGCCCAAAATAATAAAGCACATAATAAAGCCCAAAGACTTAATGTAACATGATAGAGTAGGTTTTGACTTTCATCAAATAAAATCAAACCTATATATTTATATATCAAAGTTTTGTCTTGATCAAGGTGGAGTCAACAATAATCTTCATCTCTTCCATCCTAAAAAATAATCTCCATCCACTAAAATCCATCTCGTTACCAAACACACCCTAGAGTACTAGAGTACTTGACCGGAGTGGACCTTCACTGTCTTATAATGCAACATAGGCAACAAATTCAACGAGTACAAGCAAACAATCAACATTTTCACAACCAATCCCCAAAACTCAGCAATATATGAAACCAATTAATCCCCAAACAAAGCATAAACAAATAACTGAATTCAGTTCTAAATGGAATGCCACCACATTGAGAAAACTTTGTGTGTTACAAATCACACCCAAACACAATAGAACAGCTAATTTCAACTTACACCCATAGAAGGATGAGAAGTATCAAGCAAAACTAACATGATGAAATAAGTCTCATTTCTACCTAGCTACTGATGCAAATGTCAAGAAAATGAAACTCATAGATGTTATTGCAAGCAATCGTGCCAATAGAATAGGTATGAAAAAAACTCAATCATCAAAATAAACAACTCAATATCATTAATTTGAAATATAAACCCCAAATTCGAAATCTAATCCCTAAACCCCAATTCAAAATAGGTATGAAACAATTCAACATGACACAAATGGAATGAGATTCACATCAAATTGATCCCAAAATCTAATCCCAATTTCAAGAGCCTCCATATGCAATCCAACCCAATCAAAATCCCTAATTCGAAAACAAAAACCCTAAATCTCATAACCAGTCGAGGAGGGAAGGAAAAAAAACTTACTCTGGCCGTCGACGTCACAAGGTGTTCCCTTCGTCGGGCATTCGTGGTCTCCCTCTGAGAAGCCAAGAGGAAATCGTCCAAAACCGAGAGGAAGTTGTCAAAATTCAACAGCCCTTTTTTTTTTTTTAAAATTATTTTAACTGAAAATGTTAACAATTTTAACGAAAGGATATGAGGTGGAAAAAAAAAGGTAATCAAGCGAATTATACCGAAATTTGGTACACCATGCGAGAAAAACCTTACCTCGAGGATACCACGCGAAATTTTCACAATTTATTTTATTTATTTTGTTAAGTGGGTAAAAATCTTTTATATTTCATCTACCCTCTTAAAAAGTTAAAAGTGAGGCTCACCTAGGATCCTTTATACCTCATATGTTTACGGGTCCATTTTGTTACAGTACAAACTATGGTAATTGAAGGGAAACGACCCTAGTCCTGGTAAAAGATGAGATTGTACAGATTGTTATAGATAGATAGATAGGCGCACAAATGTAGAATCATCCTATCTCAGTTTACCTAGAGTAGTGAAGAACTTGCCATCTCCATTGACCTTTTTCAATAATATAACAAGTCTTGAGCTTTATTTTGTCAAACCCTGCATCATTTGAGTTGACAGTTAATCTTCTGAGTTTATTCAATCAGCAAGAGAGACGTCGTATTGAGGTAGTGGCAAGTGGTTGCAAGCCTGCAACGGTAGCTGGATCACTGGATTTCATATGTTAGCAGAAGATCTGTATGTGGGTGCCGATAGCAGTTGCAGTCTCTTCATTGCTCGACCCGATGGCGGAGAGAGCCCCAAGCTCCAAGTGGTGGGTAGATATAATCAAGGGGAATTCGTAAACTGTTTTCGGCGTGGGCCATCCATAACGTACTACACTGGGTCATCCATGACATACTCCCGTGACTCAACCGAAATCCAGACCTTGATGTTCTCGGGTTTGAGTGGGGCTATTTGGGTTCTGGCGTCACTGCCAGAAGATCAATATCACTCGATGAGTAGGGTCCAAAGTGAGCTGAAGGAGGTCAAGCTTCGAAAGGGTGAGGGTGGCCGGAAAGAGGAGTGCTGGAACAGTAACTGCATGGATGCTACTTCCATTTTGGATGACAATTTAATGAAGGAGTGCTGGAATAGGGAGGAGATCTCTGCTGCCGTGAACAAGGACGTCCCCGCAGAGGATCTGTATGTGCAGGTGGAGTCATTGACAAGGCTGCTTTGCTCAGGTATGCTATGTTTCTATGATCAGGCATCGTCCCATATGCTGATATACACAATTCTTGTATACTTTGTCCACTTCTGTAGTTGTTTTGTGCAGACTGATGAGAAATGATGTGTTATCTTATCTGCAGTGGTTTAGGAGGCTTGACAGAAAGCGGATGGTTGCATTGGAATGGCAGTCAAGGGAACAATGATTCAAAGGAGGGAGACTGATACAATTTTTTGTGGTGGTGCCTTGATGGCCTTAATTGTAATTTGGTGAAACTGTCCAAGGAGGGATTGTGATACTGATTACTGATTAGAGAGTGTGAATGAATAGGCTTACTTTTGCTATAGTATTACTCGTAGGTAAGGTATAGACTTACTTTTGCTATAGTATTAGTGCACTTGTAAGTTGTACTGTACTGTACCTACGAGTAATACTATAGCAAAAGCAAGTCTATTCATTCACACTCTCTAATCAGTAATCAGTATCACAATCCCTCCTTGATGGACAGTTTCACCAAATTACAATTAAGGTCACCAAGGCACCACCACAAAAAATTGTATCAGTCTCCCTCCTTTGAATCATTGTTCCCTTGACTGCCATTCCAATGCAACCATCCGCTTTCTGTCAAGCCTCCTAAACCACTGCAGATAACACAGCATACCTGAGCAAAGCAGCCTTGTCAATGACTCCACCTGCACATACAGATCCTCTGCGGGGACGTCCTTGTTCACGGCAGCAGAGATCTCCTCCCTATCAGCCTGGTCAAGATCTAAGAACTCCTTCATTAAATTGCCATCCAAAATGGAAGTAGCATCCATGCAGATACTTTTCCAGCACTCCTCTTTCCGGCCACCCTCACCCTTTTGAAGCTTGACCTCCTTCCGCTCACTTTGGACCCTACTCATCGAGTGATATTGATCTTCTGGCAGTGACGCCAGAACCCAAATAGCCCCACTCAAACCCGAGAACATCAAGGTCTGGATTTCGGTTGAGTCACGGGAGTATGTCATGGATGACCCAGTGTAGTACGTTATGGATGGCCCACACCGGAAACAGTTTACGAATTCCCCTAGATTATATCTGCCCACCACTTGGAGCTTGGGGTTCTCTCCGCCATCAGGTCGAGCAATGAAGAGACTGCAACTGCTATCGGCACCCACATACAGATCTTCTGCTAACATATGAAGTCCAGTGATCCAGCTACCGTTGCAACCACTTGCCACTACCTCAATACGACGTCTCTCTTGCTGATTGAATAAACTCAGAAGATTAACTGTCAACTCAAATGATGCAGGGTTTGACAAAATAAAGCTCAAGACTTGTTATATTATTGAAAAAGGTCAATGGAGATGGCAAGTTCTTCACTACTCTAGGTAAACTGAGACAGGATGATTCTACATTTGTGCGCCTATCTATCTATCTATAACAATTGCTGAGCCAAGGAATAAATTACAGCAGGAATAAAGGAAGCTTAAAGGCAACATCCGAAAAGTAAAATAGCCTACGGAAAAACACAACTAATACCTATAGCATCATTACCTAGAACCCCACATGCCCTAATAGTACGTAGGCTACACCAGCCTAACAAACATCCTGCAGTAATTTTGAAAATAGATAACCAATCCGACAATTAGGATGCCTCAAGGCCAACAACATCATACTCAATAACTGAAAGGGAGAAAAGTAATTGGAGGATCGATGACTAGAGCTGCTACAAGCAAAGGGCCAATTTATTGAGATGCGAGATTAACATAGAACAAGGGTCAAATAATGTAATTACTCAAGCTGAACTCATAACTGATGATCCAATTATATAACAGCTTTTCAACATGTAATCATCATTCGCCTCTCCATCAGATTCTTAACTTTAAAACATAAGATTGTAAAAACGACTTTGAAGATAAGAAAAAAAAACACTCAAGAGCCAAAAGGTATGTTGAACTTACATCGTAACTCAACAGCGAAATCGACTTCAGCCAGTCCCCCACCAAGATAAAATTGCTGCAAGTCTGCAAATAAGAGGCTAGTACATGCCCAAGATGCACACACTCGGTCTGCAATTCGTGACTACTATCGTCATGAAGCACCCACTTATAGAGCTCTACGTTTTGATTTATGGCAGCAAGTAGCTTGCCATGGAATTCATTCAGCTGGTAGACAGCTCCCTTCGTCCGTTTCTCAGCTATCAGCTGCAGCTGACCATCCTTCTCAATAAAGACCAGAATCCTCCCCTGCTTGTCACCAGAAGGATACTTTGAAAATTTGGACAAACAAGCATCACGTTTTCTACGGAAAGAAAAAAAAAGTGAATCAACTCACCCTTGTACGCTCATATTTTGTGTGCGTATCATATACAGTTCCAACACAGTAGTAGACTCTATTATCGCCTGAGAATGAGCAACTCAGAATTGAGCACCCCCATTCTGATTCCTCGAGAAGATACTTTGACTTGAAGTTAAAATCTTCATCAAACAAGCGAACAGAGTGCTTTTCTGTTCTAGCTCTTATTACTGGTTTTCCCTTCGTTTTCCCACTACAGACTGCGAACGATTTTGTGGTTTCCTGGTGGCAAATTCGACAGGCATGCTCCTCCTCAAGGGAGATCGAGCGAATTTCAAGCTTCTGAACATCTCCATCAATTGTGCCGATAATAAGCTTGCCCTCCTTTACAATTACAAAGCTGAAATAGACAAGTAAAAAGCTTCTGAACATCTCTTTCAGCAGATTGATGATGGTTTTTACCTTAACTCGTTCACTGTCAGAGTAATCATTATCGTTTTGTTTCCTGGTCATAAGGGTGTCAACACCCCGGACAACATTCTCCAATCTTGTACAAAACTTTTTAAATTTTTTCATCAGCCAGACATCTGCCTCTCTAGTGGTTTGGGTGATCTTACGAATAATATTCCAATTCGTGGTCATGGCCTCAACCTGACAACTGAGTATCCCAAAGATTCCCTCTGAGGCTAATACCACCTCACGCATGGCATGCTTAACAGCAGTTTGATACACGGTGACAGGTTGCAGTGCAATGTTGTCCATCTAGAAAACAAAACAGCCATAGCTAAATTTTAAAAACAAACACAAAAAACAACAATGGATAGTGCTAGGAAGAGGACATGATTCTACATAACGAGATAGAAATTTCAGGTCACACATTTTCCCTAATCTCTGGTAAGTACCCATTCCAAACAGAAAAGATATCACATGCAGTTTATGTTAACCCCGTGAAAAATGCGAGTTTATCTCATCCATAGCTAGAAGTAGAAATTGATCCTCCAGCATCAATCGTCTTGGGTGAGGTCTTGTGCTAGAATGGACAAATCGAATGCACTCTTAGCCTATCTTAGGGCTTACATGGTAACAGTTCTAACATCCAAAAAAACATGAATTTGGACATAAATTAAGAAGTGGAAGGCATAAATTGCAAAAGAAAGAAGGTTGATTCATGCTTGGTTTCTAAATTAAGAAGTGGAAGACATAAAATTATACACACCTTAGCTGTCCAGATTCTAAACGTACATGTGAACTCTACTCAGTCATGGCGTGGGAATATAGGACAAATTACCTTAGTATTTTTCAAGCTAGAGCTGCTACTTGCCCTCAATTTATTCATGAAATCTCGTACAGTGTTTTATGAGTCTTCCCACACCAACTCCTTCTAAGTCAACAAATGTGCACGCTGGTAAAGGATTCATTTCTCTCCAGAGCTTGATAAAAACATAGGAAATTGCAAAATTTTGATTCAAGCTTGCCCTAGGTTTGAAATTGCAGAATTTTCATATCAGACGACTGAACTCCTAAAAATCTTGATTCTAAACAGATATTCGACGACTGAACTCCTAAAAATCTTGATTCAAGCTTGCACTAGGGTTTGAAATTGCAAAATTTTCTAAATATGAAGGGTGAATCTGGACGGCTGGACACCTAATCTAACTCATTCAAGTACTCAAATTGAATCTTAGATCTGACTAGAGTAGAGAGGAAAAGAGGTCGCGACTCGCGAGACCAAAGAGAAAGATAGGTGCGGCTTACCGGAGAAGGTGGACGGCGACGGTCTCCAGGTCGCGGGTGGGAGAGAGGGGGGGTGGACCGGGACTCGGAGATTGAGCGAGTGAGGAGACTATGGCTTTGGTTCCACTTTTCTTTTTCCCTTTTACTCCGAGTAGTGATTTAGGAAACTAGACCGGAAATCTAATTAGCTAATTGGTGTGTACCTCCTTCTCCTTCCCTTCCCTTCTTCTCGCTAATCACTTTTTTTGATACAATTTCTTTAATATCATATTTTTTTTAAATTTGCTATTAACATGATCATTTTATCGCTAGTTGTATGGAAAGGGTTCGCAAGCGAAGAACGGATGCGCGGATTTGGGAATCCTTACGCAATTGTACATGCTGAGTCCGCAGATGGGGGAAAACTTCCGCAACCGCGCATGCTGAGTTCGCAGATAGGGAGAAACTTAGGCAACCGCGCATCCTACGTCCGCGGATGGGACATGTCAGGCACGCGGGTGTCATCCGGGAATCTCACTGCTAGCCGGGTCTGATACACATGCACTGTTGAGCATAGTCCTCCGGGAATCTCGCTGCCATATCAGATCTCCTCCTTGCGGCCCACCTATAAAATGTGGGCAACGTTGCTTCATTTGCCTTCCAGTAGTTGTTTCATTTGCTTCATCCAGTAGTTTTGCCTTCCAGTAGTTGTTTCATTTGCTTCATTTGCCTTCCAGTAGATTCAAATCAGTGGCAAAGTATTGTCAAGGTGTTCAAAGTCTTCATTTGCTTCATCCATCATTCATTTTATTTTCTTACTTTGCTCGTAGTTTACATAGTGTGGCTTACACCAACTAATATAAGTTTTCATTTAGTTAATCAGGAATTATGACATTAAAAATGAAGAAGATGGTGGGTTGGTTTCGGGGGGAACGATCGTCGCAAGATAAAGATGAGCGTCGGAGAGCTCGAGAGGTAAGTTCATTTTAATTAGTTTTGATAAATTTTATGTTAATGATATTGTTTAGTGAAAAAAACGAACAAGTTACATGAAATATTAGAAATTGTAAGATGTTGAAAATTCACTATTTAGGGAAAAAATTACTTAAGGTTTGAATTAGGTAGATAGATAAGGAAATTTATTTTTTGAAGTATGTAAGTGAAATTATATTGGAAAAAATAATTTGTGTTTATTAATCTCATCAGTGAATTAGTCTTATTATAAATAAGAGTTGACGTATATTAGATGGTTATGAAATCCTTTTATGATATTCACCCTAAACTCTAAAGATATGATCATGGTAATTTCATGTTAGTTAAAAGATTTTGTTTAGCGAATTTATGTTGATAAGCAACTGAAAATAGGTAATCGAAATTCGTTATGTCATGACTTAGATAAAATTACATTGAAAATAGGTAACCAAAATTACGGTTTTTATGAGTTGTATATAGAAAAAATTTTGAAGTATATAAACGACATTATATTTTAAATAATTGATATGTGTTTATCGCTCTTATTAGTGAATCATATCCATTTGAAAAATTGATAAAATTGATGATAATTGTAATAATGAAAATTTGTAACACTTGAAAAAAAATTTAAATCATATTTAGATGAGTTACCTATCTGAAATTTGTTTATTTGTTATGCAATGTGTTAGCAAATTGCTAGGGAAATAGAGCGACGACGGACCACAGCTTCGGTCTGTTGAGGCGAACATGTAGCGGATCAGGAGGAGCAAGAGAAGGCTCCCGCTATTGCCACTACTGCACCCGCTCGGGCGAGTACATCAATTCTACAGGATATGACACGATCGCTTGAGCCGAGTCGGCCTACATTGAGACGTTCGTCTTCGGAGCGTACACCATCGTCTTCTATCCAGAGTCAGACTCTAGGGCTTGACGATATTCATTCGGACGACGTGGTTGGGTCAGATGCATCCAATGATGAGGAACATACCGATACAGAGAGATTTGAGGACGCCACATATGATGGTGAGAATCGGGAAATGATAATTCATATTTCAATAGGCATTATAGAGTAGTTTTAGTTGCATTTCATGGGTATTTGGTTATGTTTTATAGTTAATTTTATATTATGTCCTTTTGGTTGGAAAGTGCGGACACTACGCTATTTCGATTGTTTTATGCAGATTCGTAGTTCCGAGATGTGGTTAGCTTGGGAATGATCTTAATGGGGCAAAGAAGAGGAAGAAAGTAAAGGAAAATAAGCCATGGAAAGCAAAGGCCGAGAGTAGCAGAAGGCACTGGCTTGAGTCGTGGCCGCGAGACACCAAGTTGCAGCCGCGAGATCCTGCATTCCGGCATGGTGAAAGGGAGCACCGAGCAGCATTGAAAATGCATGAGTCGCGACCGTGAGATCCTTTATTCGCCGTGGAGCGTTGCCCGCGAGAAGCCAGCATTGAACATCACAAGTCACGACCATGACATACCTTTCGCGACGGCGAAAATGCGCAGAGAAGTATCTTGTCGAAGCCATATCTTATCTTTTCGGAAGGAAATTCGATCCAATCTTTTTAGTACGTACTCATTCCTTATGGTTTAAGGAAGATATTTTCAGACTTATTTATTTAGTATTTTGGATTTGATATTTTTAGGCTATTTTATATTATTTTAGGATTATTTTCGCATTATTTTTTAGGAAAGTATCTAGAGTTTCGGGTCTCTTCTTTTATAAGGATTGAGAGGCCACGAAATTGACATTGAACACCATTATTCTCTGACTTTAAACCCTAAATTGCAGTAGCTTATTATTCCATTCAATTTGCTTAATTTTCCATCAAATCGAAGGAGATTTAGGTAAGCCATGAGTGGCTAAGTTCGTTATTTGTTTTGCCTCTGTTTCTGAGACTTGGTTGGTGATTTGTGAGGCTTAAACTTAGTTTTTTCCTACTGTTCTTTTGATTTTCCTTGCGATTGCTGATGATATTATTGTGATTGGCCGCCATAATAGTATTTTGCTAGATTTTTGTTCTTTCGTCATTGAATAAATTCCGTAGTAGCATGCTTAGGATTGTGAGAACCTTCGTTTGATCATGACTAAGTAGGGATTTCAACATATGTCTTAAACATCGACTACCTTCGTTTGTGTACTTGGTGTTATTCATATGCCTAGATTCTTAAGAATTTGTGCTATATTTATGTTAAATCTTTGTCCGTGCTTAGGTTGCATAAAGGTGTAAGGGATTAATTGTGCTCTTTGTGCTTTAATCTATTAAAAATAAGATGGGAAGAATGTATGTGAAAGGAAATATACAACTTGAGTTTATGTCTAGGACCAATTAAGCCAACCGATGTCGAAGAATGCATAGGTGGAACTATTTTCTCTATTGAATTGTTATCATCATTATCATCCTTATGCTTTGTTATTTCATTTGCAATCTTGATTTTTAGTGTTAATTTTCATATTTATTTGCTTATTCCCACTTTTAGCTAAAGTAGTGTTTAGGTCTTGAATCTTAGAATTCCCTTTGGGTTCGACCCCGCACTTATCGCTATACTAGTTATTTGTGTGGGAATTTCTTTGGCAAGGTTTACACACGATGGTTTACCTCAACCAAATTTTGGCGCCGTTGCCGGGGACTTCTATTAGGTTTAGTTAGTCTAAACGTTAATTTAGTTTGGGTTGAGCCATTGTATGGTTCATACCCACGCTAAGGAAGCATCTTTTTTGTCTTTAGATCCAGAAATTGAGCGAACTCTTTCTAGGTTGAGAAGAGAACACTCTTCTAACCCAGAAGGCACAGAAGAGATGGGTGATAAGATCGATAACAATGTGCTAGGAGATATTTTGAATAACCCACAGAACCCCCTTCCTAATGACAACAACAATCAAGTTCTCAATGGAGCAGCCGATCCCCCTAGGAGGACTTTGCAAGAGATTAGGGAGCCGAATCTGAATGTTCAACCTTTGGCTATTGTACTCCTTGATCTTTCGAATGGTTCCAGGTTCAAATATGAGTTAGGATGGACTGGTATCCTACCTTACTTTCATGGTCTTCAGGGAGAAGATCCTAACAAGCATCTCGCTGTATTTCATGCTGTCTGTGACCGCATTAGGCCTAGTGGTTTGAATGATGATCATATGTTTTTTAGAGTCTTCCCCTTCACTCTGAAGGATGCAGCCAGCAATTGGTTGTACTATCTTCCTACTGAAAATATTCACACTTGGATTGAGCTGAAGAAAGCTTTTCTGAAAAAGTATTATCCTACTAGCCAACACAGCAAGATGAAGTATGAGATCACTAGTATTGAGCAGCTGGCTACAGAATCACTCTATGATTATTTTGAGCGCTTCAAAAGGATCACTGCAGCATGCCCCTATCATGGACTCACTAAGGATGATATAGTCCTGGCACTCTATGAAGGACTGACTGATAGAGATAGAGGCTCAGTCAATAATGCTTGTGGAGGAGATATTCTGCTTAAGACACCAGAGGAGGCTATGGAGATATTTGATAGGCTTGCAAATTCATCTCAGCAATACTCTAAGACTCTAGGAGCTATAGGAGTCTTAAGGATGCAAGCTAATCCTCCAAGAGATGAGCTAGAAGAGATCAAAGAGCAACTGAGCAAGCTTACCATGACAGTTTGTAGAGTCAATCAAGTTCAACACCCTTGCGGATTCTGCGGAGATTCTTCACATCCAATTGATTTATGCCCACAGATCCAAGATAATGTTGCCGATGTCAATGCCGTGGGTGATTATGGTCCTCATAAAAACTATGGTAATGGTCCTTACAATCCCAACTTCAACAATTATCAAGGATTTGACGCGAGATTCAACCATAATCAAGCTCCTTATCAACGAAGGAGGCCTCAATTTCAACAAAGGCCACCTCCTTAATCCAATCCAGACCAAGCTGAGACTCTAAGGATGATTTTAGATAAGATGAATGCTTATGAGAAGACCATAGGGAAATTAATTCTTGAGGCGAGTGAGTTGAAAACTAAGACGTCGGGCACACTACCTTTGCAATCAGTTCATCCTCCACCACGTGAGAATGTCAATGTTATACATCTAAGGAGTGGTAAAAAGCTGCCTTCGAATCATCAGGAACAAGAAGGATTAGTTGAGGATTGGGATGAAGCAAGTAAGGATGGAATTGAAAATGGAGAAATCGGAGTTTCTATACCGCACTCACTGCCGCAACCAACCGGACTCGCCACCGCGAAATCACCCAACCCAACACCTCTCGCCAACACCAATTCGCCACGGCAAGAACCCCAGCCCGCGACCGCGAATCCAAGTCGCCACAGTGAGGAGGATTTCACGGCCGCAAAACTCCCAAAACCAGAACCTATGTTGAACTCAAACTCGCCACCGCGAGACACCCCACTCGCCGCCGCGAAACTGCCACTAGAAGACGAGATTGTTGTTTCCAATGAAGCTGTTGTTCTTAAGCCTATTCCGCAGCCTGAGCTTGATCCATATAAGCCTATAGCCTGACGAGAGGGTTTCTCGGCCAAATAAATTTATGGTCAAGACCCCGCTATAGGGTAGTGGAGTCAGGTTCGTCCTCAAGAGAGAAGTCAGCGGTTCTAGGTTTAGTTGTTTCGAGGTTTGAGAATAGCGGGAAAAGGTGTAAGGTTGCGGTCGATGTCGAGAAGAACTAGGTCTTGTGCTCTTGACTCATCTTGTGCTCAACCTCGAGTGTCCCGGTCAATTTCTAGTAAAAAGTGGTCGACATCGAGTAGGTTCAGTCGACGTCGAGTACTTCTGTCAGCTTTCAACATTCTGCTCTGCCTTGAAACGCACTTTCCCGAGTCCTCGTTTGTCCGATTGATGCATATGAATATGCGTTGGAAAACTCTTTTCAAGGGATACAACTCTCATGAAAACACCAAAACTTGATTCAAAATGATGAATGGCGAAGAGTGGCGTTTTCTCCAGCTGCACCATCCTATGCTCTCCCTTAGCTTCTCCAATGTCTTCATGACTTTCCTTTAAGCTCCAAAGTGCGTCCGATTTCAGCGAAATTAAACAGAAACTTGTGTAGACCTCCATATATTGCAAATAAACATAAATTACACCAATCTCATGCTTTCCCAATATAAAAGTATAAAATATGGACAAAAATCGACATAAAAGATAGTATAAAACATGGTGAAATGAGCACACATCATAGCCCCATTTCCCAAAGCCTTAAAGGGCACAAGAAAGCCGAAAAATGACAAGGAGCTGTATGAGACATTTGTTAAGTGTGAAGTCAATATTCCGCTTCTCAACCTCATCAAAACGGTTCCTCGCTCTGTTAAGTTCTTGAAGGAGCTTTGTACCATCAAGAGGAAGCAAAAGTTGAGAGGGAAGCAGAAGGTTCATGTAAGTGAGCACGTCTCCTCCATGACAGAAAGGCGAATGCTCGAAAAATGCAGCGATCCAGGTATGTTCCCTATCCCATGCACTATTGGTGAAACTAAATTCAAGCATGCTATGTTAGATTTGGGTGCATCGATTAATGTGATTTCATACTCTTTATTCAAAACTCTTAAACTAGGTGAATTGCAAGAAACTAGAGTAGTTATCCATTTGGCTAATCGTTCTCAAATTTATCCTAGAGGTTTTGTTGAAAATGTCTTAGTCATGGTTGATAAGTTAATTTTTCCTGTTGATTTCTTTGTGCTGGATATGGAAAATGGTGTTGTAGAAGCACCTATACTCTTAGGTAGGCCATTCTTAAGAACAACTAGAACTAAAATTGATTGTTGGGAAGGTAAGCTCACCATGGAATTTGATGGTGAGACGGTTCAATATTCCATTATGGAATATCCTGTCGATGAACATTCTTTATTTTCTATTAATGTTATTGATCCTATTATTGATGATGTGTTTGAACTTAATAAGGAAGATGAATTGCAAGTAGCTTTGGAAGCTCCTCTAGGTGAGCTTTCCCTTGATTATCCTTTGAAACCATCCTTTGAAACCCGATCACCTTAAGTATGCTTGCTTAGGTGATAATGAAACCCTTCAAGTCATCAATTCCAATAAGCTTAATCTAGATCAAGAGGGTAGGTTAGTTGAGGTGCTTAAGGAGTACAAGATAGCCCTTGGGTGGACCATTGCAGGCATCAAAGGGATAAGCCCAGCTACATGTATGCACTGGATATTGCTAGAAAAAGGAGCCAGGCCGTCAAGATAGCCCCAGAGACGTCTCAATCCACCAATGATGGAGGTAGTGAAGAAAGAGGTCTTAAAGCTACTTCAAGCTGGAATGATTTACCCCATCTCTGACAGCAAATGGGTAAGTCCGATGCAAGTGGTTCCAAAGAAAGGAGGCATCACAATTGTTGAAAAAAAAGAAGGAGATATAGTGCCCACGCGAGTTCAATTAGGATGGAGAGTCTGCATTGACTACAGGAAGCTGAACGCTGAGACTCGCAAGGATCACTTCCCTCTCCCATTCATTGACTAGATGCTAGAAAGGCTTGCTGGAAGAGCCTATTATTTCTTTTTGGATGGATTCTCAGGCTATTTTCAAATCGCCATCACACCAGAGGACCAGGAGAAGACTATATGTACATGTCCCTTTGGTACCTTTGCCTATCGCAGAATGCCATTTGGGTTATGTAATGGACCAGGAACATTCCAAAGGTGTATGGTCAGCATCTTTTCTGAGTATATCGAGAACTTCATTGAGGTCTTTATGGATGATTTCACAGTCCATGGAGATGATTTTGATTCATGTTTAGCTTATCTGGCACTCGTGTTGAAGAGGTGTGTTGACACCAATTTGGTTATGAATTCTGAAAAGTGCCATTTCATGGTTGAGCAAGGAATTGTTTTATGTCACATCGTATCTCAAAATGGAATTGAGGTTGATAAGGCTAAGATTGAGATCATTCAGTCTTTACCCTATCCTACTAATGTGCGCGAGATACGATCTTTCCTTGGCCACGCAGGATTCTATCACCGATTCATTAAGTACTTTTCGAAAGTCACAGCACCACCATGTGAACTTCTTAAGAAGGATGTTACATTTGAGTTTGATGAGAAGTGCAAGGAAGCCTTCCATACATTGAGAGATCGACTTGTTTCTACACTAATCATCCAAGCTCCTGTTTAGACACTTCCTTTTGAGTTGATGTGTGATGCAAGTGACTACACCGTTGGAGTTGTGCTAGGCCGGAAGATTGATAATGTGTCTCATGTGATCTACTATGCTTCAATGATGTTGAATGGAGCATACAGAAACTACACCACTACGGAGAATGAGCTCCTAGCGGTTGTGTTTGCACTGGACAAGTTTCGCTCATATCTTTTGGGAGTTAAGGTTATCATCTATACTGATCATGCCGCTCTGCGATACCTTTTGAAGAAGAAAGAAGAAAAACCAAGACTCATCCGATGGATTCTACTCTTGAGCGAGTTTGATATTGAAATCAAGGACAAGAAGGTCGCTGAGAATTGCATAGCTGGCCATCTCAGTCAAATAATACATCTAGATAGTGTGGGGGAGACCACTAGGACATTAGGATACGTTCCTGATGAGACTCTAAATGCCATCTCTCCCATTAATCCTGACACACCCCTATCCTTGAATGCATTAAACATCCCTAGGCCATGGTTTTCGGATGAGATTGTGGTGGACATGGCTCTATGTGACCCTAATGCTACTTGAGCAACAAGGACGTCGAGCCTAGGACAAAAAACAAGGGTGCTTCTTGATGTGCGCCTATTTTGCCATGTTTTACGCTTACATTTATTCCGGTTTTTATGCATATTTCATACATATGAGTTGGGAAAGTATAGGATTTATGTAGCTTATGGTTATTTGCAATATATGGAGATCTACACAAGTTCTTGTTTAATTTCGCAGAAATTGGAAACATTTAAGGCGATTTGAAGAAGCAAGGATCGAGCAAAGGAATACACTTGAGATCAAGTAAAAGACTCGATATCGACTGAAGCTGAACATGCAGAGAAGTGAAGAGAAGAGAAGCACTCGACGTCTGCTGAGGAGTACTCGATATCGATCGAGTGACTCGACGTCGAGTGAGGAAAAACACAAGATGAAGCCGAGATCGAGTGGAGGCCATTCGAGACCACAAAGTGAATCGATGTCGAGTGAAACTCTAGCCGCCGAAGACAGTTTTGACGAATCCTAATCGGCTCGGGATTGCTTAAAGGCTAAGACGAGAACTTTTCCATCAGTTGAAGAAACTTCTATCCATATGGGTTAAACTCATATTTACCCTAAGGAACTTTTACTTAGTTTCTATCGTTTTATTTAGGAATTTATATCTTAGGAAAGAGATAGATTCTATATTTCTTGATTAGCAAGGATTAGTTTTAGCATAAATAAACCCTAGGGGGTTGAGATCCAATCATCAAAGAATTAAGCAATTCAATTCATAGTAGTAGTAGTAGTAGAAAGAGAGAGAGTAGGCCGAGAGTTGTGAAGAGATTTGGAGTTTTCGGTTTACAATCTTTCGACGTTGCAATTCAAGTTAGTTTCTTTTCCATGTCAATGATGATGATGTCTATTACGATGGAGCAAAAGTAGTTCCCTTACTTTTAGGGTCGGGGTGAGCCCGACAATAGCCATGTAAGTACGTCAAAATTATGCCTTTTATATGATTTTCATCTTCTACCCGATTTGCATGATTCTTCTACGAGAGTAGCGGTTGATCCTTATTTGTGATATTGAAGTGAAAGCGATCTTATTATGAATTTGGATTAATTATGTGAAAAAGTTAGTAACAATTAGGGATGATGCAAGAGCCTCTATATTCCTATTTGTTAATGACGATAGTTATTCGATGAAAAGCATGTTCCTTTCGTAATTTTGCGTGTTGCTTGCATGGTTATCATTGTGGCATGATTCCCCAGCTTTGGAAGTTTTTAGTTTATTGATATCCATAAAAATCATTGCTTTATTTCTATCCATTACTTCCCATTCATCCTTACGTTCTTCGAACTCTTTTCCGACACTTTTATAGCTTTCGGTTACATTCTGTTTTTGACTCGAGATTGACTCTGTCAGTCGATATCGAGTGGACTAAGTCAACATCGAGTGCCTTGTACTCGACGTCGAGTATGTTGTTTTCTGTTGTGCAGGTTTTCACTAGGAATCGACTGTTCTGGTCGATATCGAGTGAGGTTCTGGTTGATTACGAGACCGTTATTCGGAGGTTTGGAAAGCGAGCGCTGACACGCCTCCTCGTGGATCGATCCTTACCTCTTCCACTACAACGGGAGGAACTCTTGTATTTATTTTTGAGCAGATTGAGGATTAGTTTGCAATTATATTTTATATTTGTTTATCGAGTCCTTCCTCCTATAACAAATTTTGGCGCCATTGCCGGGGAAGCAATCAATCGAGCCCTTTTAAGTCTTCTAACGCTCTTTATCTAGTGTTTGTCTTATAGGTGCATGTGACGTGCCAATCAATCACGCCTTTGCACTGACCAAGAGGCAACCCAACTGACGACAAAGCAAGAGCTAGAGAAGCCCCGGAAGCAAATAGAGGAGCTCACCACCCGACAGACTAAATTCAATCAGCAAGCGGCTGAATACATGTAGCGGGAGGCTCAATTCAATCAGCACGAGGCTGAGTATACAAGGGACCAGCAGAGATGGGAAGCTCGAGTAGATCGGGAGATTCAAACCCGATGAGAGATGGAAGAGCAGCTGGCCCACGTCCCTTGGAATACTAAACAATATTTGCACCCTACTCTGGCAGTGCCAGAATCTCCTATCATTTTGCCTCATACTTCTTTTGAGATAAGAAATTCTTTTATTTATAAAATTAGGAGGCATGCATTCCAGGGACAGACTAACGAGTGCCCTATGACACATCTTACTACATACCTAGATTAGGCAAGAAGCGAGCAGCATTGAAAATGCATGAGTCGCAGCCGCGAGATCCTTTATTTGCCGTGGAGCGTTGCCCGTGAGAACCCAGCATTGAACATCACCAGTCGCGGTGGCGAAAATGCACAGAGAAGTATCTTGTCGAAGCCATATCTTATCTTTTCGGAAGGAAATTCGATCCAATCATTTTAGTACTCCTTCCTTATAGTTTAAGAAAGATATTTTCAGACATATTTATTTAGTCTTTTTGGATTTAATTTTTTAGGCTATTTTAGGATTATTTCTATATTATCTTTTAGAAAAGTATCTAGGGTTTCGGGTGTCTTCTTTTACAAGGATTGAGAGGCCACAAAATTGACATTGAACACCAGTATTCTCAGACTTTAAACCCTAAATTACAGTAGCTTATTATTCCATTCAGTTTGCTTAATTTTCCATCAATTCGAAAGAGATTTAGGTAAGCCATGAGTGGCTAAGTTCGTTATTTGTTTTGCATGTGTTTCTGAGACTTGGTTGGTGATTTGTGAGGCTTAAACTTAGTTGTTTCCTACTGTTCTTTTGATTTTCCTTGCGATTGCTGATGATATTATTGTGATTGGCCTCCATAATAGTATTTTGCTAGATTTTTGTTCTTTCGTCATTGAATAAATTTCGTAGTAGCATGCTTAGGATTGTGAGAACCTTCGTTTGATCATGACTAAGTAGGGATTTCAACATATGTCTTAAACATCGGCTACCTTCCTTTGTGTACTTGGTGTTATTCATATGCCTAGATTCTTAGGAATTTGTGCTATATTTATGTTAAATCTTTGTCCGTGCTTAGGTTGCATAAAGGTGTAAGGGATTAATTGTGCTCTTTGTGATTTAATCTATTAAAAATAAGATGGGAAGAATGTATGTGAAAGGAAATATAAAACTTGAGTTTATGTCTAGGACCAATTAAGCCAACTGATGTCGAAGAATGCATAGGTGGAACTATTTTCTCTATTGAATTGTTATCATCATTATCATCCTTATGCTTTGTTATTTCATTTGCAATCTTGATTTTTAGTTTTAATTATCATATTTATTTGCTTATGTTCGCGACGGGGTCTTCACGTCCAAATATATTTATAATCAAGACCCCGCTATAATATAGTGGAGTCAGGTTAGTCCTCAGTAGAGAAGTCAGCGTTTCTGGTTCAGCGTTTCGGATTTCGGAGTAGCGGGAAGTGGTGCTGTCGACACTGAACAGGGGTCGATGTCGAGTTTATAGGTCGATATCGACTCAGACCAGTCGATATCGAGGGATGGACAGAGGAGAGGTGGGTCGATTTCTGGGTAGGTACACTCGATTTGTTGACTCGATATCGAGAGATTAGAATATAATAATAAAAACCAATAAAATAAAGAGCCAACTTCCAAGGTTAGGGATCCCCGCAACAATAAACACGTGTGGAGGTCACAAATCACATAAAATTGCATGCTTTATATCAAATAACTGTCGTTGTTAACAAATAGGAAATTTAGAGGCTTTCGCATAAACCCTAAGTATTACTACCTTTTTCTTAATTAGGATTAATCGGCTCTCACAAATAAACCCTAATTGTTATCCAATTCATAATAAGATCACTTTCGCTTCAATATTACGAATAAGGAATCATCCTCAACTGTCACAAAGGATTACACACAGAGGTAGAAGATAATAAAGACCTACAAAATCATGGATCAACACACATATCTATGTTGGGATCACCCCAACCCTAGAAGAGGGAAATTAGAAACAAGACATAATAAAATAAAATAAAATAACTTTAACATAAAATTAAACCTAAACTTACAAAACCTTCCAATCTCTCCTCTCTCCTCCAAACTTACAAAACCTTCCAATCTCTCCTCTCTCCTCCTCCTCCTCTCTCTACCTACCTAATTGCGTCCGAAGACGACTTCGCTTCGAATCCCTGAAAAACCAGCCCCTAGGGCTTTATTTATAGGCCTTAATCCTTGCTAATCAAGGAAATGAATCTATCTATCATCTATCTAAAGATATAATTCTAGATAAAAGAGAAATAAATCTAAATTGGTAAAATAGATAAATCATTAGGGTAATTAATTGTTCAACCCTTTAGGATAGAAAGTAGATAAAATGATAAAATATCTTCTCTTCATGTGCAAGTAATCTCCTCCTCGGATAGAATTCATCACGCGTCGGATTGCTTCTGGAGACTCAGTCGATATCGACTCACTCAGCCGATATCGAGTCACGTTGGTAGTCTCGAGTGATTGGTCGATTTCTGGTGAGTTCCATTCGATATCAAGTGATATGAATCGATATCTACTGCTTTTTCAGTCGAAATGCTTTGTGTTCTTCAAGGGACTCGATTCCTGGTGAGACTCCACTCGATATCGAGTGACATGACTCGATATCGAGTCACCTTGGTCGATTTCGAGTACACTGTCAACTTTCAGCATTCTTCTAAGTTTTGAAATGCACTTTCCCGAGTCCTCGTTTGTCTGATTGACACATATGAATATGCGTTGGAAAGATCTTTTCGAGGTATACAACTCTCATGAAGACATCAGAACTTGATTCAAAATGATGAATGGTGAAAAGTGACGTTTTCTCCGGATGCACCATCTTGTGCTCTTCCTTAGCTTCTCCAATGTCTTCATGACTTTCCTTTAAGCTCCAAAGTGCGTATGATTTCTGCAAAATTAAACAGAAACTTGTGTAGACCTCCATAATTTGCAAATAAACATATACTACACAAATCTCATGCTTTCCCAATATAAAAGTATAAAATATAGACAGAAACCGAAGTAAAAGATGACATAAAACATGGCAAATTGAGCGCACATCAGCTTATTTCCCACTTTTAGCTAAAGCAGTGGTTAGATGTTGAATCTTAGAATTCCCTATGGGTTTGACCCTGCACTTATCGCTATACTAGTTATTTGTGCGGGAATTTCATTGGCGAGGTTTACACATGATGGTTTACCTTGACCAGGAAGCATTTGGTCTTGGAGCTTATGGCTACCACAACTTGGATATGGATGGAGCTGCTGAATACGAGCATATGTATAAGCAACAAGAGCAGCCATATTAGTTTGCACAACCACAACAGCCAGTCCAACATGACCAGTGATGTAGGAGGAAATCGAATTAAATAAATATAAAATATAAATTCAAATCGAAACCTAGTCCACGCAAATAAATTCAAGACTTCCTCCCACTGTAGTAGAAGAGGTCAGGATCGATCCACGAGGAAGCGTGTCAACGGATCCTAAGCGGCTTGCAATCACATTCTGTTTTGACTCAGGGAATCACTCGATATCAAGTGAGTTCACTCAATATCTACCCAGTCTATCGATTTCTGGTGTGCTTCTGTCGATTCCGAATGTGAGACCTACAACAACAAAAACAACAGTCGATTTCGAGTGATAGACTCGATATCGAATGGTCATTACTGGCTCAGAAGACTACCAGTCGATCCAGTGACTCGATTTCGACTCAGATAAGACAAATTTGAGTGTTTCTCAATAACCTGTATTTGTCGGGAAAAGAGGGCCGAAGAGTGTAAGAATGGTAAATAAAGATGGTCAGAAATAGCAAGGGTGTTGTGTTTTTTGAGGACCCAACGAACGTCAATATTTCAATTGTAAACAATAAACAAAAGACTTCCAAGACCAGGGCTTACAACAACGACAACCATGCAAGTAGAATCATAAATCGCAAAGACAAAAACTTTATCGATAAAGGACAAGGCTTTCACCAAAATCCAGCAAATAGGCATATAAATCTCATAATAAATAAACCTAATTGCGTCTAACCTTTTCATAAAAAGAGTTTATAAGCTTCCAAATAGAAACCCTAATTACTACCCAAGTTTTGCAACAAGAGTTCCTCAAATTGTCATTCAAGGGTTAAGCACAAGATAGAGCGAGATAAAGTACCTTCTTTCGCGACTTACCAATCCACCAACATGGCTATCGTCGGGCTCACCCCGACCCTAGAAGTAGGGTGAATACTCGCTCATCGTAGCAAAAGACATGATTGATGTAAAAGATGCTTGCATAAAAAACCAAATCGGAGTCTTTACAATCGAAGCGCCCAAACTTTCGCACGAACGCCAAAACCCTAAAGCTCCAAAACCTAAACTCTATTGTAATTGAATGCTATAAACTTCTATGCTTGGATGAATAAAATCCAGCCCCTAGGGCTTTATTTATAGGGCACAATCCTAGCTAATCTAGGAAAGAGCAATATCTATCATCAATCTAATTCTATCTAAAGATAAAAGTTTCCTAATAAATAAATATGGAAGAAATAAAATTTCCCTAGGTAAAATAGGATTTAAACCAAAGAGGATAGAGGTTTATAAAAAGTGATAAAAGATCTTCACTTCGTGGCTAAGTAATCTCCCTTTGATTCGGACTCCAAAAACGCGTCAGACTGCTTCTGTAGGTCACTCGATATCGAGTCAAGGAGTCGATATCGAGTCAAGGCTGGGTCGATATCGAGTCAAGGGGTGTAGATGTCAAGTCTTTCTGTCAATGTCGAGTGAAATTAGTCGATATCGAGTCAGTTTCAGTCGATATCGAGTGCCCTGTCAGCTTTCAGCATTCTGCTCCGTTTTGAAACGCACTTTCCCGAGTCCTCGTTCGTCCGATTGACCCATATGAGTATGAGTTGGAAACATCTTTTTGAGGGCTACAACTCTCATGAAGACATCGGAACTTGATTAAAAATGATGAATGGCGAAAAGTGGGCTTTCCTTCAGCAGCACCATCTTGCGCTCTTCCTTAGTTTCTCCAATGTCTTCATGACTTTCCTTTAAGCTCCAAAGTGCGTCCAAACCTCTCCAAATCCTCTCTAAACTCCTGAAAATCAAATAAAACTTTGTGTAGACTCCATATCTTGCAATATTAAGCTTAACTACACAAATTCCTAATAATCCCATCCTAGAATGCAAATATAACATAAAAATTGGCATAAAACATGGTGAAATGAGCGCACATCAACCAACCACAACAAGGGGTGGACCCCCTAGTTACCAATGATGGCCGACCACCGGAGAATGAGTCATTGATGTGGTATAAGACGCACAGATGCATGCTTCTTTGAATGGTCCAGGTACGTAGTCATATATATTTTATTGCAAAAATTTTACTTACATTAAATATTTCACTATGACCTAACGAATTAAGTGTTTTGTACCCTGTAGGTGGACAAGGAAGTTCGATGCATTCAATGCGACACCCACATTGAATTCATCAAAAACTTGCCTCATGGTAATGCCCCTATGAGACGAACACGTTTGATCCATGCATTACTCTATCATTGGCATCCAGAGACGAACACATTCCATTTTCCCTGGGGTGAGATGACGTTCACCCTCCATGATGTTGCCATCATACTGGGGTTGAGGATTGACGGATTCACCCATCGTACACCTGGGACGAACGAGCAACGTTGGGCATTCCTCAACAACAGATTCGCCATGCCCGTTGTAGAAATGAGTAACCGAGGGGCTTGCTTCCCTCAGTCAAAGCTAGAGGAGATGATGAAGTCGATGGTTCTTCATGGAGATACTTACGCCCTTGCATTTGCGACCGGATATCTACTGATAGTACTTGGGGCGATCTTCATCAATGATAAGTCAGCTATGTTAGGAGGGAAATCAAGTATTAAATAAATATAAATATAAACTCAAACCGATCTCCAAGCCTTCTCAAATAAATTAAAAGAAACCCTCCCGCTGTAGTGGTAGGGTATTCAGGATCAAATCTACAAGGAAGCGTGTCAGCGGATCCTAAGCAGCTCGTCGATTCACGTTCTATTTTCAACTCAGAGACCACTCGATATCGAGTCAGTCAGTCAATATCGACTCTAGTTCAGTCCATTTCTAGCCAAACTCCAGCAAAATATACAAAGGCACTCGATGTCGAGTAGGTGGCACTCGATATCGGGTTAGTCACTCGATATCGACTGGATACAGTCGATTTTGAGTCTTTTGCAGAAGCTGTAAAACGTAACCAATGGTGTCGGAAAAGATGTACGAAGAGTATAAGGATGAATAAGAAAGCAATGAGCAGAAATAATTGCAAGTTTGTGAGAATAACAATAAACTAAAACAACTTCCAAAGCCGGGGAATTCATGCCACAACGATAACCATATAAGAATATGCCAAATTCATGAAAGGAATACGCTTTTCATCAAATAACTTTCGTTATTAACAATTAAGTGGATAGAGGCTCTTGCATAAACCCTAATTATTGCTACCCTTTTTTGATAATTAATCCAAATTCATATTAAGACCGCTTTCGCTTCAATAATGCAAATAAGGATCACCTACTACTTTCGTAGAAGAATCCTACAAATAGGGATAGAAGTTGAAATCGCATAAAAAGATCATACCTTTGACAAACTTACATGGCTATCGTCGGGCTCACCTCGACCCTAGAAGTAGGGGAACTACTCGCGCCTCATTGCAATAGACATCATCATAAACATAAAGGAATAACCTTGAATTGAAATAAACATCGAAAGTACGTCCGAAAGCTCTCCAATCTCTCTTCCTTCTCTCGGCCTTCCTCTCTCTCTAAACCCTAAAAACTGAATTCAAATTGAACTTGAATGCTTGCTGAAATTAGATGATTAAACTCAGCCCCCAAGGGCTCTGTCTATAGCTTTCCATCCTTGCTATCCAAGGAAAAAAATATTTATCTAATTCCAAAGATAAAAGATCCTAAATACAATAAATAGGAAATAAATAAAATCCCTTAGGTAAATATAGAATTCACCATAAAGGATAGAAAGTCTTCAAATATGATAGAAGATCCTTGACTTAATATTGAAGCAAGCCTCCTCGGATCTGGACTCGTCAAGACGTTGGATCTCTTCTGTAATCTCACTCGATATCGAGTCAAACACTCGATATCGACTCATTGTGCTGGTTTAGAGTCATTGCTCCACTCAATCTCGGCTCTTCATGTGTGTTCCACTCGATATCGAGTAAATGGACTCGACATCGACTCCCTCCTGAGTCAAGTCAAGTGGTCTTCTGCCTTCTGGCTCGATTTCTAGTCTTCAACTTCACTAGATGTTGAGTCACTATGTTGATGTCGAGTGACTCTTTAGTAGACTTCGAGTGATTTCCAGCTTGTTTCTACCTTCTCCGAATTGCTCGTAAATGCTCCGATTTCTGCGAAATAGCATAAGAACTCGTGTAGATCTCCATAATTTGCAAATAAACAAAAACTACACAAATCCTATGCTTTCCTAACCCATATGTATGCAATATGGACAGAAATCGAGATAGATGTAAGCGAAAAACATGGCAAATTGAGAGCACATCAACACTCCATACTTAAGCTTGCTTGTCCCCAAGCAATACTTTTAATGATCATACAGGGGAAGAAACTAAACTCTCAACATCATAGATTCATTCTTATATGTCCCCACAATCAATTACCATCCTCGAAAAGGTACTAATGTCACCAAATCCATGCCTATGAATAAAAGCAACATCATACACATAAAAGGAGAGTTATTCAAAACAATTCATATGTGATGTGCACCTATTTCACCATGTTTTATACTATCTTGTATGTCGATTTCTGTCCATATTTTATACTTTTATATTGTGAAAGCATGAGATTTGTGTAGTTTATGTTTATTTTCCAATTATGGAGATCTACACATGTTCTTGTTTAATCTCGCAGAAATCAGACCCACTTTGGAGTTTAAAGGAAAGTAATGAAAACATTGGAAAAGCTAAGGAAGAGCACAGGATGGTGCATCTGGAGAAAATGCCACTTTTCACCATTCATCATTTTGAATCAAGTTCTGATGTCTTCAAGAGAGTTGTAGCCCTCAAAAAGATCTTTCCAACGCATATTTATATGCATCAATCAGACGAAGGAGGACTCGGGAAAGTGCGTTTCAAGACAGAGCAGAATGCTGAAAGCTGACAGAAGTACTCGACGTCGACTGAACCTACTCGACGTCGATCACTTTTCACTAGAAATTGACCGGGACACTAGAGATCGAGCACAAGATGAGCCAAGAGCACAAGATCTAGTCGACGTCGACTACTTTGGTCGATGTCGAGTACATCCGATTTCGAGTAGGAATCCGAGCTGGCCATTACTTCCATACCAAGGCACGAGAGATTTATCAAGTTTGAAGACTTTATCCACATTACAAATTCCCACTTTTACTTAGGGGAATTTTAATTGTTTTATTTTATTTATTTGGAATATTTTATCTTAAGCAAGTAGGATCTTTTATCTTAGGAAGTAGGTAGAGTTGTTCTTTCCTTGGATAGCAAGGGTTGAACACTATAAATAAAATCCTAGGAGGCTGAGTTTTATAATTCAATCATCAAAGCACACAAGAAATTGTGTTTCCATAGAGTTTTAGAGAGAGAGTTGGCCAATTGGAGTTGTAGGAGCGAGAGCGAGTTTGGCTTCAAACGGTTGTAAGCTTTCGTTTACATTAATGCAAGTAGTTTCCTTTATGTTATTGATGTTTGTTACTATGAGGGGAAGTGAGTAGTCACCCTACTTTTAGGGTCGGGGTGAGCCCAACGGTAGCCATGTAGGATAATGCATCAAAGGTACAACTTTTATTGTGATTTCATCTTCTATCCCTAATTGCATGATTCTTCTACGACAGTAGCAGGTGATCCTTATTTGTGTTATTGAAGCGAAAGTGATCTTAATATAAATTTGGATTAATTATGTGAAAAGGTTAGTAACAATTATGGTTTATGCGAAAGGCTCTATATTCCTATTTGTTAATGACGAAAGTTATTTGATGAAAAGGCATGAACTTTTATATCTTTGGCATGATTCTTACATGGTTGTTGTTGTGGTGTTGATACCTCGATCCTGGAAGCTGATATCTTATTGAGTTTTATCTATCGAATCTCTCTTTGTTTCTGATTTTATTTTATTTTATTGCAAAGTTACGGTTTTTACTGCACTGACAACTCGACATCGCCTACTGTTGGTCGACATCGAGTAAACCTAGTCGACGTCGAGTACATTGCTCGACGTCGAGTCTGCTTTGTCTTCTATCATGCAGTTTTTATAGGTATCGACAGCTTAGGTCGACATCGACTACTCTGGTCGATGTCGAGTTAGCTTCTAGTCGATTTCGAGGGCGATTTTGGAACTTAAAAGGCAAGCGCTGACACGCTTCCTCGTGGATACGATCCTGAAACCCTACCACTACAGCGGGAGGGATTCTTGTATTTTATTTGCTTGGACAGGGAGTTAGTTCGTTTATATTTATATTTATTTACTTAACTAGTTTCCCTTCTAACAAATTTTGGCGCCTTTGCCGGGGAAGCTATCAATCGCGCCCTTTTTAGTTCCTTTTTACTCCCTTTTTTCTTTTTGTTTTTATTTTATAGGTGCATGCAAAGAACTGATCGCACACCCATTGATCCTCTTCTCAAACCAGAGCATTTCTTTCATCTCCAGCAAAGGCTAAGAAGAAGACTAATGTCAACCGACAACGAGAACGAGGAGCTCACACCAGCACTGGAGCTTGAGCAACTCTGCAAACAGAAAAAGGTGCTCACCATCAGGCAAACAGAATACGCCCTACGAGAGGCAGAACATGCTCAAGCCGGGAGGGAGCTCGAGGAGCAAATTCAGTATATCCCTACAAGCGCGAAGGAGTATCTGCATCCTACTCTGGAAGTTCCAGAATCACCAATCATTCTCCCTCGAGTTAATTTTGAAATTCATCCTTCTTTTATATATGAAATTAGGAGAAATCAATTTCAGGGGAAACCCAATGAATGTCCTTTAGAGCACATAACTACTTATCTGGATTTGTGTGAAACTATAGCTGATGATGCGAATCTGGAATATTTAAAACTAATGGCTTTTCGTTGGTCTCTTGCAGGGAAAGCTCAACAGTGGTTCGAGGGTTTGGCTCCACAATCCATTCACACATGGAACGAACTCAAGGATTTGTTTCTTAACAAGTTCTTTCCTCCAACCAAAATAGCGCAGCTTAGACAGTAGATCGCGACTTTTAAACAGAAGCCAGGGGAAACACTAGCACATGTCTGGGAGCGCTACAAAAGACTTCTGAAATCCTGTCCTACGCATGGACAAGAACCCTATGTGATCCAGAAGATCATCTTCAACTCCCTGGATGCACCAACGAAGGAGTGGATCTACACCTATACGACTTATAGGTATCTCAAGTACACACCAAGACGTGCTTGGGACACCTTTGAGATGTTGGCTAACTGTGACAACACTTATGGGACTGCTGCGGCCTCCGACGAAAGGTACGAAAGGCCTGCCCCATCTATGCCACTCTTTGAGCCACCAAAGGAGGTTGTTCCAGACGTCAGGGACTAGTTCCACAAAGACCAGGTACGCCATCTCACCAAACAAGTTAAATTTCTTTCTAACAATCAACCTTGTTTGGAGTGTGGGTCTGTGAGGCACAACACTGCTGCGTGCCCACTTGCCGACCAAGTACAGCTTGTAGAGACCCAAGAAGAGGCGCGCTTTAAATTTAGCACGCCTGACTCATTCAACACGCTAGAGCTCAGATCGAATTAGCTCTAGTGACTTATTCAGCACGCTAGAGCTCAGATCGACTTAGGTCGCGTGACTCATTTCAATATGAGCTCTAGCGTGCTGAATGAGTCATGTGAGCCATTTCGATCTGAGCTCTAGCTTGCTGAATGAGTCACGCGAGCTATTTCGATTCGAACTCCAGCGTGCTGAGATGAGCCACACGAGTTATTTTGATCTAAGCTATAGCGTGCTGAATGAGTCACAGGAGCTAAATCGATCTGAGCACTACCGGGCTGAATGAGTCACACAGCTATTTCGATTTAAACTCTAACGTGCTGAGATGAGTCACACGAGTTATTTCGATCTAAGCTCTAGCGTGTTGAATGAGTTAGGCGTGCTAATTCGATTTGAACTCTAGCGTGCTAAATGAGTCACATGAGCTATTTTGATTCGAACTCCAACGTGCAGAGATGAGCCACGCGAGTTATTTCGATCTAAGCTCTAGCATGCTTAATGCGTCACAAGAGCTATTTCAATCTGAGCTCTAGTGTGCTAGATCAGTCACGCGAGCTAATTCGATCTGAGCTCTATCGTGGTGAATGAGTCACGAGAGTTAATTCGATCTTAGCTCTACCGTGCTAAATGAGTCACCCGATCTTATTCGATCTGATCTCTAACCTACTGAATGACTCACGTGAGCTAATTCGATCTGGGATCTAGCGTGCTAAATGAGTAACACGAGCTATTTCGAATTGATCTCCATTGTGCAGAGATGAGCCACACGAGCTATTTTGATTCAAACTCCAGCGTGTTGAGATGAGCTACGCGTGTTATTTCGATCTAAGCTCTAGCATGCTGATTTAGTCATGCGAGCTATTTTGATTTGAGCTCTAGCGTGCTGAATGAGTCACCTGAGCTAATTAGACCTGAGCTCTGGTGTGCTCAATGAGTAACTCGATCTGTTTCGATACGAACTCTATTATGCAGAGATGAGTCACACGAGCTAATTCTATTCGAATTCCAGTGTTCTGAGATGATCGCGTGTCAAACTCCAGCATATTGAGATGAGCTACGCGTGTTATTTCGATCTAAGCTCTAGCATGCTGGTTTAGTCACGCGAGTTATTTCGATTTGAGCTCTAGCGTGCTGAATGATTCACCCGAGCTAATTAGACCTGAGCTTTGGCGTGCTAAATGAGTAACGCGATCTATTTTGATACGAACTCTAATTTGGCACGTTAGCGCTCAGATCGAATTAGCTCTCATGACTTATTCAGCACGCTAGAGCTCAGATCGAATTAGCTCTCGTGACTTATTTAGCACGCTAGAGCGAATGAAGGTAACAACAGTCTTTACAACTCTTATCGTCTTTATCATTAAATGGTGTCTTTTTCTTTCCCAAAAAGCAGTTGGGGAATCTGAACAAACTGACTTTTTAAAAAGTTCTTCAAGCTCTTTTACTTTTATTTGTAAATTCGGATCTATTAATTTTTCTTCAATTTTAAGATTATAAATCTCTTTAGTCAAGTAGTTTATTAATGACGATTTTCTAGTAATAAGGTCTATATTTTTTATTACAGATGAACTTTGAAGTAATGCAACATCTGATTGAGAAACTGGATTAAGAAATTTGAAGGTTAGTTTAGTGCCTATTATCTTGGTATGAACTCCATGCCTATTTACCTTAAAAGGATATATTTGTGTTAAGAATGGGGTTCCTAATATAACTTTTTGTGCTAAGTTTTTTTACCATTATAAAAGTATTTTTGAAACAATGTCCATTATTACAAACATATGCACTAGGAATTTTATAATCAAGTTTCATTCTAACACCGTTTGCATTTTGTAGCTTTTCTATGGATTTATGATAGAACTTTGAGGGAATAATACCTTCACAGATACAATTAAGATTTGCTCCACTATTGCTCTTAATACTATTGCTCTTTTAGACAGTGGATCATATCTTAATTGTATCTGTAAAGGTATTATTCCCTCAAAGTTCTATCATAAATCCATAGAAAAGCTACAAAATGCAAACGGTGTTAGAATGAAAGTTGATTATAAAATTCCTAGTGCATATGTTTGTAATAATGGACATTGTTTCAAAAATATTTTTATAATGGTAAAAAACTTAGCACAAGAAGTTATATTAGGAACCCCATTCTTAACACAAATATATCCTTTTTAAGGTAAATAGGCACGGAGTTCATACCAAGATAATAGGCACTAAACTAACCTTCAAATTTCTTAATCCAGTTTCTCAATTAGATGTTGCATTACTTCAAAGTTCATCTGTAATAAAAAATATAGACCTTATTACTAGAAAATCGTCATTAATAAACTACTTGACTAAAGAGATTTATAATCTTAAAATTGAAGAAAAATTAATAGATCTGAATTTACAAATAAAAGTAAAAGAGCTTGAAGTACTTTTTAAAAAGTCAGTTTGTTCAGATTCCCCAACTGCTTTTTGGGAAAGAAAAAGACACCAAGTAACTCTTCCTTATGAAAAAGATTTTATAGAAATTAATATTCCCATTAAAGCTAGACCAATACAAATGAATTCAGAATTATTAAATTATTGCAAAGATGAAATAAAATCCCTTTTAAATAAAAAATTAATCAGAGAGTCAAAATCGCCTTGGAGTTGTGCAACTTTTTATGTTAATAACCAAGCTGAAAAAGAAAGAGGCACTCCTCGACTTGTTATAAATTATAAACCTCTTAATAAAGCCCTACAATGGATAAGATATCCTATACCAAATAAAAGAGATTTACTTAACAAACTTTTTGACTCTAATATATATTCAAAATTTAATATGAAAAGTGGATTCTGGCAAATACAAATAATAGAAGAAGATAGATACAAAACAACATTTACTGTTCCTTTTGGACACTACGAATGGAATGTAATGCCTTTTGGTTTAAAAAATGCCCCTTCAGAGTTTCAAAAAATTATGAATGATATATTTAATCCCTACTCCAAATTTATAATAGTTTATATTGATGATGTTTTAATATTTTCCAAAACAATAGAAGAACATTTCAAACATTTAAATATCTTTTTATATGTTATTAAGAAAAATGGTTTAGCAGTTTCAGCCCCAAAAATAAAATTATTTCAAACTCAAATAAGATTTTTAGGTCATAACATTTATCAACAAACTATAAGACCTATAAACAGGAGTATAGAATTTGCTAATAAATTTTCTGACGAAATAAAAGATAAAACACAACTTCAAAGATTTTTAGGATGTTTAAACTATATAGAAGATTTTTTCCCTAATCTTAGACAAATATGTACCCTTTTATTTCAAATACTTAAGAAAAATCCTACACCATGGACAGAAGAACATACTAAAATAGTCCGTATGATAAAGGAAAAGGTAAAAACTCTACCCTGTATGAATATTCCTCACCCATCTGCTTTTATGATAGTCGAAATAGATGCCTCAGAAATAGGATATGGAGGAATATTAAAACAAAAACTTCAAGATCAGACCAAAGAAACTTTGGTTAGATATTATTCTGGTGCTTGGTCTGGACCACAAAAGAATTATAGTACTGTTAAAAAAGAAGTACTTTCTATAGTTTTATGCATTTCAAAGTTTCAAGACGATCTTTATAACAAGAAATTTTTACTAAGAGTCGATTGTAAATCGGCTAAAGAAATTTTATAAAAAGATGTTAAAAATCTAGTCTCAAAACAAATTTTTGCTAGATGGCAAGCTATAGTCTCTGTTTTTTATTTCGAAATTGAATTCATAAAAGGAGAAAACAATTCTTTACCTGATTTTCTTACAAGAGAATTTTTATAGGGAAATTCTAAAGATAGGCCCTCATGAAATTCATCTACGAGAGATTGAAAAAACAAATTGAGAATGATCTTTGGATTCCACCAATTCGAGATCTAATCCAGATATCCATCCTAGAAGGCCATCCAGATCTTGAATTGATTCTTTTTCTCTCCAAACTAGAAAAAATAGTGGCAAAGAAATTACAGGTCATTCCTTTCTGAAAAGATCTTATCATTAACACATTGCTAATTTATGCAGAGAAAAGGTTTCGAAGAATTCCATTCTAATGGAATCTGGTAACAGAAAACAGACGCCATAAGATTATGAGCTTGTTCCTACAAGTTCATCAATAGTCCCGATCCAAAAACAGTTCCAATCACTTTCATAATTTCCTCCTCTTTCATATCAAGAAGTCCTCTTTAGTCCAAAAACTCCTGCTAAAACAATTCCCAAAAAAGACACTCCTTATTATAGATACTTTACTAAACAAAATCCCATACAAGAGGTCTACCTTACTCCAGAACATGAAGCTCTTTCACAAACACAAATTGAACCATTCATTACTAAACTCTTTCCTACAGATTTCCAGTGGTTTCCAGATGATGTTAGAAAGACCAGAAAATTCTACGAACTAATTCTTATAGATTCCGGTTCGGTAGAAATCCACCACAAAATGTGTGAGTCAGAACCAAAAAAGATCAACTTCTCCAAAATAAAGATCATTCAAGTCCTCACTGCCTCAGACTGGGTCAACCCGTGGGAACTCAAACCCTTCACTATATCCTAGGCCATTCCTGGTTACTCCTACATTGACTACAAAAATGCTTGGTATTACACTTTACTGGTTAGACCTTTCAATCATTCATGGTTTATATCTTCTTTGATAGACAATGCAATGATAATATTCCAGTATGGTTCTATCATTGGTGGTTTCATTTTGGTGCTACTAATGATATTTACCCAGATCTTGCAAGAATTACTTATGATTATTACTGTAAACACTCCCCAGATAGACCCTTTACTAGACCTCTTCGTTTCCACAGAGATACTGGCCTAGCCTGGATTTTTTGTTGGACCTACGAGACCCTCCAAGTTCTCCCAAAACCATTTCCCTTAACATTATGCAGAAAATACAAAATCAGATGGTGGGAAAAGTTTGACCTCAATGTTCTTACCATACAGAAGATACAAGAAATCCTGTCTAAGAAAAAATCAAGTCCCAAAAGCCCAATACCACAAACAAATGTCCCAATATCTCCACCACAGTCTCCAGTTATTTGCCCTGCTGAACAATTAAAGCAATGGCAAGAATTTCAGGCCTTCCAAAAATACCTAGCCTCACAAAAGATTCAGCTTCACAAAATAGCCCAAAAAAAGATGATCCTAATCAGGATTCTCAAGACACTTATGATTTTTCATCCTTTTATTCCCTTCTTCTTTGGGGAAGTATAAGGATCAATAATGTTACAAAAGATCAATAATGTTACAAAAGACCAATTATAATTCTTATATTCTAGTGAGCTCGTTTTGCAATTAATCATGTTAAGCATGTACACGTATGTACTTACTTGTGTTCACTACCCACCATTTGTTGTTTACAGTGAACAAGACCGAACCTTTTTTCTTTGTTAACCCTCATGCCATTTCCATACACATACATTAGATAGAAGGTTAAAGATTATATAATACTAGGTGGCAAGTTCATGCTACGCACGGGTTTAATTTTAATTTAATTTTGTATAGCTTGAATTGAACTCCGTAGTAAAAAGAAAAAATTTCTTAATGTCCTTAACTTATTTTCTATATTAAAAAAATGGATATTTAATAGGTTTGAATATTATGTTAAATTATAGTTTGTATTTTTTACAAACATATTATTTTAGATTGAATTCTTAAATTTACAAGCATTTAAAGTGTATATTAGTATAATTGTTACTCCACAATATTTATGAATCTATTATCGAAATCTAAAATATTTTCTAATATTATGAGGTTATATTATTCTTTCCTTACATATATCCTTAAATATCATAATGTAATATTTTAAAAACTAAATATTATAAATTATCTGTAAACAAATGCATGCTACTTTTTTGGGTTTTTTAAATTAATTTTATGGAAGGGAAAAAATAGTGGAGTTTGTTACTTATCTTTATTAAAAGCTCAACCAAAATGTCAAGCCTTTTAATACTCAAATAAGTTATAAAATGAAATAGATTAGAGACATTTCTATAGTATTTTTCAGCATTAGCAAAAATTATTATAATAGTATTTCACATCAATAAACAAAAGGAAAAAAGAACGCAAAAGAACCTTTAAATTAAGTGTTAATTTTCCTTCTCCAACCATGTTTTTTCTTCACCTCTCATTAAACCTTCTCGTGATAAAGGTAATTATTTGTAGGATGTTTTATATTTATTTTTGTCAATATATAATGTGGTACATGATTATTATAACATTGTGATGAAAAGAAGACAAATCAACCTACTTATTATTTTAAGACAAATAAGATAAATCAACCTACTTATTAATTTTTTAAGACAAATAAATTGTGAAATTAAAGTTGTAATTCTTTTGTAGATTTATTCAATTTTGATTGAGTGATCACCTACTAATTTGGGTATATAATTCTGAAACATCAATCTAGAAAAATAAATTAGAACAATATAGTTCTTTGTTTACCATAAAAGTTAATTTTGAGTGGGATTAGTTAACTAATACTCCGTAACTTGATGCATGTACAATTATTGAAATAGAAAAAATACAAATGGTAATTGTTACCAACAAATATTGGTATAAATGTTTAATAGCTAAAAGGACTATTTTATATCATGGTTAAGTGAACACGATTCAGAATAAGAAATGAAATTGATACAGTGCGAGTTGTTTAATTATAACAAAAGTAATAAAAGGTAAAAAAAAATATAACAATTTTGTGTAGTTGAGGAGATTTGAAACCTTGATGATAAGCATTAAGATGACACCTAGAAGGCTAGAACCAATGAGCTATAATGATTTTATGAATCTTGAAACTAATGTGTAATCTATATTAAGTTGATTTTGATGAGTTAATGAGTGTAATTAATCGGCCTTCCACCCAACTTTATATAGATAGTATAGATATATAATTCTGAAATATCAATCTAGAAAAATAAATTAGAACAATATAGTTCTTTGTTTACCATAAAAGTTAATTTTGAGTGGGATTAGTTAACTAATACTCCATAACTTGATGCATGTACAATTATTGAATTAGAAAAAATACAAATGATAAGTGTTACCAACAAATATTGGTATAAATGTTTAATAGCTAAAAGGACTATTTTATATCATGGTTAAGTGAACACAATTCAGAATAAGAAAAGAAAATGATACAGTGCGAGTTGTTTAATTATAACAAAAATAATAAAAGGTAAAAAAAAATGTAACAATTTTGTGTAGTTGAGAAGATTTGAACCTTTGATGATATGTATTAGGATGACACCGAGAAGGCTAGAACCAATGAGCTATAATGATTTTATAAATCTTCAAACTAATGTGTAATATATATTAAGTTGATTTTAATGAGTTCATGAGTGCAATTAATTGGGCCTTCACCCAACTTTATATATATATATTATAGAAGATACATATGGTTTGCCCAGATATTTTTTTCTTTATAGTCTAGGCTTTAGGTGTTACCGATTTAATTAGGCCCATCTCTGTGTTTATATTCAGCCCACCTAAATCAATCCAAATTGATTGCCAGTATCGTTTCCCATCCCACCGAGCCCTAATTTGTTGCTCGAATGTAAATTTGTATATAAAACAATTAAAATTCCCCTAAGGAAAAGTGAGAATTAGTAATGTGGATAAAGTCTTTCAACTTGATAGATCTCTCGTGTCTTGATGTGGAAGTAATGGCCAACTTGGATTCCTACTCGAAATCGGATGTACTCGACATCGACCAAAGTAGTCGACGTCGACTAGATCTTGTGCTCTTGGCTCAGCTTGTGCTCGATCTCTAGTGTACCGGTCGATTTCTAGTGAAAAGTGATCGACGTCGAATAGGTTCAGTTGACGGCGAGTACTTCTGTTAGCTTTCAACATTCTGCTCTGTCTTGAAACGCACTTTCCCGAGTCCTCGTTCGAGGGATACAACTCTCATGAAGACATCATAACTTGATTCAAAATGATGAATGGTGAAAGGTGGCGTGTTCTCCAGCTGCACCATCATGTGCTCTTCTTTAGCTTCTCCAATGTTTTCATGACTTTCCTCTAAGCTCCAAAGTGCGTCCGATTTCTGCGAAATTAAACAGAAACTTGTGTAGATCTCCATAATTGGCAAATAAACATAAACTACATAAATCTCATGCTTTCCCAATATAAAAGTATAAAACATGGACAAAAATCGACATAAAAGATAGTATAAAACATGGTGAAATAGGCGCATATCAACACCCCATAATTAAGCTTGCTTGTCCTTAAGCAATACTTTTAATGGTCATATAGGGGAAGAAATTAAACTCTCAACATCATAGATTCATTCTTATATAACCCTGCAATCAATTACCATCCTCGCAAAGGTACTAATGTCACCAAATCCATGTATGTGAATAAAAGCAACATCGCACACAAAATGAGGGTTATGTAAAAACAATTTTTCCTTTGACAAAGAAACAATAATCAAGAGGACTTTTATGCACATATGGTGAAGAAAAGGTAAAAGGTATAGTTGTGGGCTATATTTTGGCAATGTGGTGCTAAATCCGGGAAGAACTTCTCAAACTTTGCTTTCTTACTTTGATGCACTTTCTCCCTTCATACGAAATTTCCATATCACTCATCCTCTCATAATTCACCCTTTGCTTTTTTTTTTTTTCACTATTATGATTTTACCTCTCTAACCTCAGCACTGCCTTCTCGCGAGTTGCAAACACGTGTGTCATGAATGGCTCCGGATACTTAGTGCTTCGAACTCCTCACTTTGGTGTCCCATCTCGCTGAACTAACATCTCAACGAGCAGGGACGGTCTACCTTTATCTCCTGAGGTGACCGGATTTTCTTTCACTAATTAAAATTTCCATAATATGATTATTCTCCTACTGTTGTGAGCTAAATCTGCCATATTTTACAGTAACTTTAATATCGTTTTCTGCATACTTTGCATACATTTGGGTTATATAGTACAGAATCTATGTAGTTTATGTTTATTTGTCAAATTATGGAATCTACACCAGTTTCTGTTTAAATTCGCAGAATTCGAGACATTTTACAGAAACTCTAAGGAAGGTCAGAAAAGCTCGGAAAACCATTACAGAAGTCCAAGGTCAAAGAAGCAGCGGAACCAGTCGAATCAAGCTGAGAGCCCAGGCTACTCGATCTCGAGTAGGCCTTACTCGGTCTAGACGAACATGTCCGAGCCAGACCTTGTCGACTAGGAGCAATGTCGAGAGCCAGACCAACCCAGCTCCAGAGCCCTACTCGACGTCGAGGACCACTAGTCGAGATCGACGACACCTCAGCGCCACACCCGGAGTCGACGAGAAGAGGAGCTGATCGACAAGCCGAGGACGAAGACGACTAGGCAGCATTCGCTGCTAGCGACTAGACTCGCTGCAGCGAGCCACTCGCTGCCGCGGAAAACCTCGCTGCCAGCGGGATGCACCAAGACGACGGAGCTCGCCGACTCGCTCCAGCGGAAGGGGTCTCTCGCACCTACGGGTCGATGAACTCGCTGCAGCGGAAGAAGCGGCTCGCGAAAGCGGAAAGGAAGAAACCTACTCGATGTCGATGAGCCCTTGTCGAGATCGACTAGACCCGTGAGCCAAGTCCGAGACACATCGAGCACCAGCTAACCGAGACGACAAAGCCGAGCCAGTCGACAACACTCCTACTCGATGTCGACAAGACCCTAGTCGACATCGACGACGAATCCAGAAGCTGTGTGACGTGGCTGAATCCTACTCGGTGTGGGATTACTTGGGCTCAAAGAAGGCCGAGGATCTATCCAATCTATCAAGATACATCATAGAAGAGAGTTTTATCCACTTGAGACAATTTAGATATATTTAGATTTAATTTCTTTATCGCTTTTATTTATCCTTAAGCATTTTTAGATATAGTTTTAGATATAGATATAGATATTCTATCCTTGATTAGCAAGGGATAAAAGGCTATAAATAAAGCCCATGGGGCTCAGTTTTAGGAATTCAATTTCAGTTAGAGAAGTAGTTCCAAAGAGACGGTTTAGGGAGTTCAGAGGTTTTAAGGTTTTGGTAGTTTACGAGAGTTGACTGCCAGGATTGTAAAGGCTTTGAATTTAGTTAATGCAAGTTGTTATTTCTTTCCAATCAATGTCTGAGTTTGCGATGATGCGTGAGTAGTCCACTCACTTCTAGGGTTGGGGCGAGCCCGACGATAGCCATGCGTGTTTGAGGTAAAGATCCGACCTTTATCATGTTTTGAGCATTTTCCTACTTGTTTATGTGTTTATTACCCGTCTAATAAAGATCCATGTTAACAACTTGGATTATAAACATAAAATCGGTAGAGACAATTAGGGTTTCTTGAAAGAGTTGTCTAATTGTTGGAAAAGGCGAAAGCTTGTCCTTGATGTGATTCACATGATTATCTGTTTTATCTCTGCCTTATGCATGCTTGGTTATCGTTGTTGCAAACCCCAATCTTGGAAGTCCTTTTTACATTAAGTTTAGTCGAAATCACAAAAGCCTTTGCATTTATTTTATTTCGTTTTAGTCCCTGTCTTACTCGAGATCGAATAGAACTCGTCGATCTCGACTACTGATCTTCGACCAAGGTCGCTGTAGCTTCTGTGTGCAGGTACTCGACGAGACAAAGCGAAGTCGACGAAGGCTCTACTCGACATCGAGTAGGCCTTGTCGACATCGACGAGCCCCTGTGACTGCTGCTGCGCTGTGTTCGACTGTGCCTGACCCCTGTCGACTAACCCTTAGTCGAGGTCGAGTACCCCTGTTGTCGACTTCTGTTCGTGAGATTTCTCCGCTGCCTAGGATCCGCTGACACGCTTCCTCGTGGATCGATCCTGACTTCCCGCTGCTACATCAGGAGGAGGTCTTGTAATTATTTGCAAGGGACGGAATCTGGTTTGCTGTGATTTATTTCTATTTTATTATTGCATACTCGATTTCCTCCTATACAACACCTACCAAACTCCAAATATAATGATAATAACAACACAATTCACCATATAATAATCTCCAAAATATGACATCAATTTCTCAACATACTCCCCAGATGGGTAATAAGATAAAGAAATAGGCAATATATAGAACATGTGGAGCAAATATATGAAATAAGGCATAATATGGCTTGTGATGCATATAAGCATAGGTAAGGCTAGGAATAAGGTAAGAATGTATGGAAAATAAAGTCCTCCGTCCTCTTATCATGCATATGTCAAAAGCAATTTCAAATTTTACCTTCTTTCATGGTTTTTAAGAAAATATGCATTCTATTGTGACTTCCCTTTACTAGGTAATTTCATGTTATATCTCTAATGAATCTAATTTTGCATCGTCGAGTTCAACTCAAGCTTCCATGACACTAATCAAATTTTTTTTTCCAGTGGGGGTGATAAAAATAAACTTTGGATAATAACATGAGGCATATAGATAAATAGTCATATTCAAAGTAACCATGCATGAGCAATTCGATAAAAATGACATAAATATGCACAAAGTAAGCATTTCCCCCACCCTGTACTTAGATATTACAGTGTCCTCACTGTATAAAAACAGGATAAAGGAAGAAACTTACTAGATAGACGTGCAGAAGCTTAGAACAAGTGTTGAAAAATGTTGTAGGGTAAGTCGACATCGAGTGGGTTAGTCGACATCGACCAGACTTACTCAATATCGAGTATATTGAAGCCCCAGGGTGGGCTCTAGTCGACCACATGCTCCTTTTCTCTATATGTGTCGTTGATGTCGAGTACCTTTTGCAGCTTCTTTTTGATGCCCCTGTTTTACACCATGTTTTTATGTTTAATTCTGCTCTTTGTTCTATTATTTTGGGATGGAATTATTAGGAATTTGTGTAGTTATGCTTAATATTGCCAGATATGGAGTCTAGACAAAGTTTGATGTGATTTTCAGGAGTTTAGAGTTGATTTGGAGAAGTTTGGACGCACTTTGGAGCTTAAAGTAAAGTCATGAAGACATTGGAGAAGCTAAGGAAGAGCACATGATGGTGCAGTTGGAGAAAACCCCACTTTTCACCATTCATCTATTTGAATCAAGTTCTGTTGTCTTCATGAGAGTTGTAGCCCTCGAAAAGATCTTTCCAACGCATACTCACATGCGTCCATCGGATGAACGAGGACTCGGGAAAGTGCGTTTTGAAACAGAGCAGAATGCTGGAAGTTGACAGATTACTTGAACTCGATCAAGTTACTCGACGTCGACCAAAGATGAGAGCCATACTCGAGGACGACTGGAGGAAGTACTCGAGATGCATAGAAGAACCCGAGATCTAGCACAACCTACTCGACGTCGACCACCCTACTCGACGTCGACTACAACTCTGCTGGGCCGAGAACGAATTGGGCCTATCCGAGGACAAGGAGAAGACTTGGCCACGAATCAAGGATAAATCTATCATCATCTATCAACATCTATCATCATGAAGGAAGACTTATTTTACCACAAGGAGAATAATTATTTACCTTAGTTAGATTTATATCTTATTTATCTAATTTTATATCTTTAGGATTAGATGAAAGTTGCTTTCATTGGATAGCAAGGATTAAGCCCTATAAATAAAGCCGCAGGGGCTAGTTTTTATTCATTCAATTCTAGAGCAAGTTACTCACATACAATTTAGGTTTTCGAAGGTTTTAAGGTTTTGCCGCTTTAGCGAAAGTTGGAGTGCCGGAGTTGTAAAGTCTTTGAATTTAGTTAATGCAAGTTTCTTTTCCATCAATTATGTCGATTGCTATGATGAGGCGTGAGTAGTCCACCTAATTCTAGGGTCGGGGTGAGCCCGATGATAGCCATGCGCGCCTGAGGTAAAATTTTGATATTTATTATGTTTTGATCATCCACTATCTTTATTATGTTTATTCCCTAAAGAATAGAGATTCAGGTTAACCACTTGGATTATAAACATAAGATTGGTAGATACAATTAAGGTTACTTGAAAGAGTTGTCTAATTGTTGGAAAAGGCAAAAGCTTACTCCTTGATGTGATTGCATAATTATATTTATCTTATCTTATGCGTGTCTGGTTATCGTTGTGGTAAACCCCGATCTTGGAAGTTTTCTTTTATATATTACTTAATTCGAATCCGTCAACTTGGTTTATTTCTGTTCATGATTCTTTACCATCCTCATGCTCTTCGGCCACTTTTGCTGACGTTACTAATGTTTCTGCAGGTTACTCGACATCGACTACTCTAGTCGACATCGAGTGCAATTGGATCGACTGGCAGTCTTCTGAGCCAGTCGACATCGACTACTAATACTCGAGATCGAGTTCCCCAATGGTGTGCTCGGGCCCGGGCTCGAGCAAGAGGATCGGCGACGAGAGTTCCAAGAAGGTTGGAAAGTTTGGTCAGTTTCTGGAGTAGCAGATCAGTCGACAAAGAGTGTCAATTTCCTGGCGATTGGCTTGGCTTCTGGGGACGTGCGAGTACTAGATTTGTAGATCTTGAAGTCACGGTCGCGGATTGAGGCAGATCTTGGCAATCGGAGGTCAGACGAGGCGGGAAATCGCGTTTTACCGGGACGTCGCCTGTGCAGAACGATTCCAACGGGGCCTTGTTTGAGAGGACTTTAGGGGCTGCTTTAGAGTGACGTTTGGGGGTGGTTTGAGGGTGAGGATGGGGCTGTGAAAGGCCTTAGAATGGTGGTAAAGTAGGGGATGGGGGTTGAAGGATATGTGATGCAAGATCCCGAGGGTATCGCGCCCTTAGAATCTCCAACACTCGACCAAAGACACCCTCCGAATCGCACTTCGGGTGTTGTTGATCCTTGTCGTCGTCGGTATCGCGCATAGGACAACTTTCTCGTAGGTATCGCGCCTAAGAGAGATCGATTTAGAATCGCACTAAATCTGATTTGTGAAAACACAAAAGAGGGTTTTTTCATTCAAATTCAACTTGTTCTCAATAGCCTTGTTCTTACAATATATATAGGAAAAACACAAGGAAAATGTAAAGAGGGAAGGGCAAAGGGTGACCGGCTCCTAGGGAAGGGGAAAGGAATGGTCTTGCTTGATTGTGGCCATCAAAGAGATGGAAGGTCGGAAATCCCTAAAGCCTCGTCATTTAATCCGACTTAATTGAATGCATTCCGTCTTCATTTATTGCATTTCCGACTAGCTGTCAGATTTCATACTGTCGTAGAGAACAACAATTTCGGTCATCTTCGAGGCTGAGTGAGCAAATGTAGTCTTCATGGAAGTTGTAGCCACTTAAAATAGCTTTCCAACAAGGTCTCATACACTTCAATTGGAATTTTCTACAGTCCGGTGGATCCAAAACTCCAATGTATCGCCAAGGTGTAATCTCAATTGAGATTTCGTGTGACTCATGCTCATATGGTAATATGATCACATCACCCAACTCGAGATCGATTACTTTTTTTTGTTTTGCAGGTACTCGAGACGACAATCCTACTCGACGTCGAGGACATCTAGTCGACGTCGACTAAACTTGGTACCTGTCGTTGCTGATTCTGCTCGAGATCGACTGCACTAATCGAAATCGACTACACTTTGGTTGAGGTCAAGTGCTTCTGAGCCGACTTCTGAACGTGTTCTACCTGCTATCTAAGATCCGCTGACCCGCTTCCTCATGGATCAAACCTGACTTCCTTCTATTACAGCGGGAGGGAGTCTTGAATATTATTTGCTCGGAACGGAATCGGTTTGCTTTGATTTATTTATATTTTATTTGTAACTCTCGATTTTCCCTCCCACAACACTTGTACCTACAATTTTTGTTAGAAAAAAAAATCCATAAAACAATCCACTTAATGTTTAAAACAAAACCAAAAGTATCAAAACCCTAAAAACTAATTATCTTGTTACAAGCTCTAGATTTTATAGTCACTAGGCCGACTTCTTCTTTTGCGCTCAAGGTGGCATTTGCAGAGCCCATGTGGCTTGGGCCTCGAATAAGACTCCATTCTTGTCCATAAGTTGTAATCCTCCAGAATGGATCTTATGCACCGTGAAGGGTCCCATCTTGTTATTGAATTTTTTTGGGAACCAATGATTCTTTGATTTGGAGGCATACACCTTGTCTCCTACTTCGTAGTCCTTTGGATCATCATTGGAAACTCTTCATAAATGCACATACCAAGGCAAACCTCTTCCATGTATTGATAGATCTTTTATTGAAATTGGGGAAGAGACGTCCATACCTCGGCCTATCTTTGCAGAGCTTTCGTCCTTTGGTTTCTGGGGATCTACTCGATATCAAGTAGGTGTACTCGACGTTGAGTAATGTTCTGCTCTTGGTGGCTCACTCGATGCAGGAGAAGTTGATGGAGGCTTTAGAGTTTGTTCGATGTCGAGTTGCTCACTCGACGTCGAGTGAGTGTACTCGATGTTGACCCCATACTTAAAACCTAGCATAGAATTTGAAAAAAGTTAGTCGACGTCGACTTACCCTGGTCGACATCGAGTGGACTTCTTGTCTCTTCGTTCAGAATCACCATGATTTCCTCCAGTTGGGCTTCCATAGCCCTCTTCTCTAGATCTTCGGGGGTCATTGTTCTTACCTTAGGCTCTTCGCAAGTGATGTATCTTTCTGAAATAGATTTGACCTCCATAGGACTTGTATGCATTTCAGTTTTATTAAAGGAATACTCAATTACCTCATCGCTGATGGTGAATGTGAGCACTCCCTTCCTTACGCTTATATTGGCATCCACGTTTGCTAAAAAGGGTCTTCCTAAAATAATGGGACAAGCAGGGTCCTCTTCCATATCAATAACTAGAAAATCAGTAGGGATAAAAAACTTACCTACTTGCACCGGTACATCATCCACCATGCCTGTAGGGATGACCACAATGTTGTTTGCCATATACAGTCTTGTAAAATGATAAATAAAAGGTTCTTCTGGAAGGGATTTCTGTTCTTTGAAAATTAAGTTTTTTAATTTAAGAAAATATTCTTGTTTTATAGCTGGATCTTCAAGTTTGTCTATGAGTTGGAATAAGGCTTCCTTTTCTTTTTCCTGAGTTATAGCATAACAAAATTGTACTGATCCTGTGTCTTCCGAGTCTGATGACTTAAAATCCTAGATAAATATCTCCTACTTAGTGGCCAAGGAAAATATCTAAAGAGATAGACTTTCCTTTTTCACTTTTATTCTCCTAATTAAGTATTACTAAAAACAAGACATTCCATAAATAACTCCTACTAACATAGGAGTTACTAAATATGAAAAGAACTAAAAACTAATAATAATAATAATAACAATAATAATTAAAATATCTTTTCTTCTCTTCAACGACTTCTTCTCTTCAAGCCATGGTGGCGCCTTCTTCTTCCTCTTGAGGAAGACACTATTTGCCATCAATTGCCCTCGAATCGATCTTGAGATCTCTCCTGGATTGAGATCATTGTTTGACCCACAGAAGGCCATCTTGATCCGCATCATTCTCCCCCTCTTAGCTTCGATTCGTCCTCGAATCGAGTCATTGAAGAGTAGTGGGGAAGGGGCAACAACCAAAAACTAACTTCCCTGCGAATCAAATGGTGTCAGCAGAATTTGAGGCATAGAACACTTGTCATAGCGGTCATTGAACAATCAAAAGGAACAATATCCCCATGAACTTCCTCAATAACCTCATGAACTTCCTCAACATTAGGCTCAATAGGCTCAATAACCCCATGAACTTCCTCAACATTAGGAACATCTCACGAGGTACAATAGCTAACTAGAGATAAGTGTCCCCAACGTCCTCATTGTTGTCGTCAGAAGCGACCAAAACATCTTGCGCAACACTGTAGTACACTTGCAGAGCAGTTTCTGATGCCTTCCCAAGTGAGTCTTGCAGTGTGTGACCCACCTTTGGAAAGCTCCTCGAGTCAGCTTTGCAACAAGACTGAGTTGACTCATTTTCGAGGTCGGAGTCAACGGGAATCTATGAAACAAATTCGGTGCACTGTGTTGAATTCTGAGCAACGATTTTGATCTCATCCTGGGCTGCGTCGGTGACCTCAATATCAACGACCTTTTCATTGGCGGAAGCAGTAACAACCTCAGAAGTCGGGGTGGAAGGTGGAGGGAATGCTTGACAGTAGCAAACTTGGAAGTCCGCAACCCAAGCCTCCCACTCTCGGCGTTCTTCCTCCTCTCGTCGTCGTTCTTCCTCAGCCTCTCTTTGTTGGAGAAGCCAAATCTGACAGAGACATTGTCGTTGTTGTCGAAGCCTCTCCTCTTCGATCTCCTCTTGTTGTTGAAGCCAAAGTTGGCGTCTTTTGGCTTCGCGTTGACGCTCTAAGGCTTGTTGTTGTTGCAAAACTCTTCTCTGTAACTCTCGTCGGTGTCGTTGTTGTGCAGCCCGTTCCAAAGCAAAGAACTCATCCAATGGATCAAGATCATCATCCCAATCTCCGTAGATAGCATAAGCCATTGAATCAAATCATTAGTAACATCAAGAAAAGACAAGATCTTGCGTATACCTACGGCTCTGATATCACTTGATGCGTTGCTATTCTCGATCCTTCGCCTGTGGGCTTGGAATCAAGAACAACGACTTGTTGATGTCTCGATCTTGCAATTATTCTTTTATTTCATGATGTGGAAGAGGTGTTACAATACGATAATAATATGAGTGACGGATTACATCGACGGAAACAAAAGCAAAACAATCAACACAAGGTAAGGAGGACAGCGACGATCGCTGAGGTGACAGAACGAATGCAGCAGTCGTGGCAAGGATGCGGCGGCTACCGTCTAGGGTGCGGCGGGTACGCAGTGACGGAACGTCCTCTTCTGCAACGACAAATTCCTAGGGTTTTTACGCAGAACTCAGTTGCTCTTTGGTTGTATTTGATCTTTGTGTTTGATCTAGGTATCGGATGTACTATTTGGATGAAAGTAAGACAAAAACTCGATGATGAGAAGGCAAAAGGTTTGGGATTGAAGATTGAATAACCCTTTAGCCAAAGGGTTTCCTCAATTCTATATTCAATCTAATTTTTATTGGATGAAAACAACGTTTAAATAGACTCCTAATCTCTAAAGATCCTAGATAAAATAAACTAAACAAAATCTTAGATAAATATCTCCTACTTAGAGGCCATGGAAATTATCTAAATAGATAGACTTTCCTTTTTCACTTTTATTTACCTAATTAAGTATTACTAAAAATAAGACATTCCATAAATAACTCCCACTAACATAGGAGTTACTAAATATGAAAAGAACTAAAAACTAATAATAATAATAATAATAATAATAATAATAATAATAATTAAAATATCTTTTCTTCTCTTCAACGGCTTCTTCTCTTCAAGCCATGGTGGCGCCTTCTTCTTCCTCTTGAGGAAGACACTCTTTGCCATCAATTGCCCTCGAATCGATCTTGAGAGCTCGCCAATTCAATAGGGAGCTGATCTACTGTGCTCACCTCTGCCCCACGGACGAGAGTTGTATGCGTGTGCTGTCTATAAGGTTACCGCTGGAGGTTCTTCTGCATGCGTCTAGCTTGGGGGCTGTGTCCTTCGATCGCTTTCTGGAGGTTGTTCTTCTATATAACCAGCAGCGGATTCTATCTTCCACCGTGTATGCTTCTTCTCGCCCCGAGGCGAAGAGGCCGAGATCGACTGATGCCAGATGGGATGCGAGGGTCTGAGGAGCTTTTCACGGAGGATATAGAGGTGGTATGCCGAGGATTCTGCCACCCCCGGTGCCCCTAGTGGCGAGTTGAGGAGTTAGTGTTCATAACATCACATGTTTCGGTTGCTTCGAGCCCGGGCACTATCAGAGGGATTGTATGATCAGATCTTTCAGGTGTTACACTTGTGGAGGTATGTGACACAGAGCTGCCCGTTGTCCCCAAGGTGGTAGGACCCCACCAACTACATCAGCACCGAGACTCCCCGCCACTCTCCAGCCCCCACTTCTGATTTACCCCCCCGGGGCAGGGGAGAGGTGGCTCATCAGTTGGAGGTGGATCCGGAGGACGCAGTAGAGGTTCAACTAGAGGAGGTCGTGGACCATCAGGTTCTGGAGTTGTTCGAGGATCTAGAGGACCATGAGTAGGGATAGAGTTCTAGAGGACCAGGTTCTGCATTGCCCTATCCGCCCCACGTCTTTCAGATGAGATGAGATGATCGGTCCACTCTACGATAATTCTCCGTGATGCTTGCTTGAGTATTTTGTTCGACGCGGGTGCTAACCACTGCTATATAGCAGAGTCGTTCATCGCTAGGCTGAGCTTGAGCTGCACGAGAGGTCCGACCTACATTGTGGGTATGCCGGACGGGGCTAGAGCTAGGACGAGTTGAGAGATATTGGGATGCCCTGTCCGTATAGGTGAGCGAGAGTGGCCCGCCGACCTTATCGTGATGAGACTACAGACCTATGATTTGATCCTTGGCATGAACTTCATGGACTATTACTGGGCGATCATCAACCTGAGGACGAGGATGGCACCGAGCACCAGGTCTGGGGTAGTGACCCTAAGAGGAATGGGGCACTGATTAGCGTCGTCGGAGCTACGAGGCTCCTGGACCGGGATGCACGGGATTCTGGTGTTATGCTACAGAGATGGATAGAGGCCGACCTAGTGTGATGGACGTTCCCGTGGTTCGAGACTTCGTGGATGTCTTTCCTAATGAGCTACCAGGGTTGCCCACACCGAGAGAGATCGACTTCGCGATCGAGTATGAGCCGGGCACTAGGCCCATTTCACGAGTCCCTTACCGGATGGCCCCGACAGAGATGGCAGAGCTGAAGGCTCAGTTAGAGGAGCTGGATGAGAAAGGTTATATTCGTTCGAGCGCATCTCCATGGGGAGCACCAGTGTTGTTCGTGAAGAAGAAGGACAACTCGTTGAGACGGTGCATTGATTACCACGAGCTGAACCGGGCGAAAATGAAGAACCGCTACCCGCTTCCGAGGATCAATGATCTGATAGACCAACTTCAAGGCATTGTTTTGTTCTCGAAGATTGACCTTAGGTTCGGTTACCATCAGCTTAGAATCCGAGCAGAGGACGTGCCGAAGACCACTTTCAGGATGCGGTATGGACACTATGAGTTCGTGGTCATGCCGTTTGGATTAACCAATGCCCCCGCAACATTCATGGAGCTTATGAACAGGGTGTTCATTGACTATCTAGATAGGTTTGTGGTCGTTTTCATCGACGACATTCTGGTCTACTCACGGAGCCATGAGGAGCATGAGTAGCACCTGAGGATCGTTTTAGAGACGCTGAGGAAGCATCAGCTGTATGGGAAGTACAACAAGTGTGACTTTTGGATAGCCGAGGTGACTTTCTTAGGCCATGTGATCTCAGCAGATAGGGTCGCCGTGGACCTGGCAAAGATAGATGCCATCGTTGCTTGGGAGGTGCCCAAGAACGTGCGGGATATTCGCTCTTTTCTGGGTTTAGCCAGCTACTACCACCGCTTTGTACAGGACTTCTCGCGGATTGCCCGTCCGATGACTCAGCTTACCCGTAAGGATGTTCCTTTTGTTTGGAGCAAGGAGTGCCAAACCAGTTTTGAGCTTCTGAATGAGAAGCTGACGATAGCACCCGTGTTAGCACTGCCTAATTCGACGGATTGCCCGTCCGAGGACTTCGTGATCTATACGGATGCTTCACGAGTAGGTTTGGGGCTGGGCTGTGTTCTACACCAAAGGGACCGAGTTATCGCTTATGCTTCACGGCAGCTGAAGCCCGGAGAGGAGACCTATCCGACGCATGACTTGGAGTTGGCTGCAGTCGTTCATTCTCTGAAGATCTGGAGGCATTACCTGTATGGCACCTCATGCCAGGTGATGAATGATCATAAGAGCTTGAAGTACATCTTCACACCGAAGGAGCTCAACATGAGGCAGATGCGCTGGTTGGAGCTCCTGAAGGACTACGATTTGGACATCATCTATCACACAGGGAAGGCCAATGTAGTGGTAGATGCTCTCAGTCGGAAGACTCATCACGAGGCGACTGTGGCTCGATTGACGGTACAGTAGATCTGCAGGTAAAGCTGATGTCGTATGGCATAGAGGTATGGGTTAAGAGAGAGCACGACCAGTTTTCCTTTTTAGAGATTCGGTCCGAGCTGACCGAGGAGATTCGCAGAGAGCAGACAGGGTGTCCTAAGATAGCATCTTTGAGAGAGCGGATGGCTAAGGGACGTGTTGAAGAGCTTGCAGAGAGACCAGATGGGTTTTTGACCTTTCAAAGTAGGATCGTGGTGCCGTCTACCGCTGACTTGAGGCAGAGGGTCATCTAAGAGGATCTTACCACCCCTTATTCTGTCGATCCTGAGACGAATAAGATATACCAGGACTTGAGGAGATCCTATTGGTGGCTGAGGATGCGAGCAGACATTACAGATTTCATCGCCAGATGTTAGGTGTGTCAGCAGGTCAGGATTGAGCATCAGAGACCGTGTGGACTTGTTCGATCGCTTTCAGTTCCTGAGTGAAAGTGGACAGATATCTCCATGGACTTCGTGACCGGACTGAGGAGAGACGTTTGAGGCTTCGATGCTATATGGGTCGTGGTCGAAAAACTGACCAAGTCAGCTCATTTCATAGCCATCCAGGAGACGTGGCCAGTTCCAAGATTAGCAGAGGAGTTCATCAAACAGATTGTGAGGCTTCACAGAGTTTCTGATAGAGACAGACGATTTACATCGAGGTTCTGGCAGCAGGTTCATGACGCACTGGGGAGTCGACTACAGTTCAGTACAACTTATCACCCTCAAACGGACGGTCAGAGTGAGAGGATGATTCAGACCTTAGAGGATCTTTTGATATCTTGTGTGCTAGAGTGGGGCGACCGTTGGGTCATATTCTTGCCGTTGGTAGAGTTCTCTTACAACAACAGCTACTATTCGTCGATAAAGATGGCTCCGTATGAGGCGCTTTTTGGGAGGCGATGCAAGTCGCCAGTATGTTGGGACGAGCCCGCAAACACCACTGCTTCGCTACCCGAGATGGTTCGAGAGACAGTTGACTAGGTCGGACGCATCCGAGAGCACATGAGGGTCGCTCAGGACAGAATTATTTTTTATTTTGACAAACTCCATCTATTATTTTTTTAATATTTTATTTTGATAAACTCATGCATACTTATTAATAATATGTATAATATTATTGAAAAATTAATTAAAATTTTAATATTTTATATAATTTTTACCCTTCTAAAAATACGTGTTTGACTTGAAAAAGTCAATTATTTGAAAATGGAAGGAGTAGTATTTATTATAAAGTAAATACAAAAAGTGAAAATACTTTTTAATCATAGTGCAACATATGAGAATTACGTACAATTATTATTTGAGTTTATAAGATAACAATGACGGTTAAATGAAGGCTTAATTGGAAAACAAATGCATAGAAAAAATATATCAAAAAATAGATAATAAAAAATTAAGCTGATGCATAGAAAATTATATTATTTTTTATGTAGAAGGAATTGTTTATATATAGGTTTATTTTAATTTTATACTTCCCGGTACAATTTGATTGTCGTTAGTTTATTGGAATTTAGAGTTATTGTTTTTATAGGTTTTTTTTTATATAAATAATATATATAATTTTACAATAACGTGTTAATATATTCTCGTGTACGTGATGGAACACGCACTAGTAAGAGTATAAACTAACTAACCAATGCATATCCAACTTTTTATAATAAATGTTCACTCGTTTTTGGTTTTATAAAAAAAATTCCATTTTTATAGAGTTTTTACTTTTTTAAAAAATACGTTAAAAAGTCAAACGACGTATATTTTGAGATGGGGAGAGTATATAATATCAAGATTCTTTCATAGGACATTTTTACTCTTATATATTAAATGAAGTTGTATTTCCTAGTTCGATATGGATTAATATTATGTATAATATGAAAAATTGACTAAAAATATATTGGAAAAATTTGGAATGGGTCCATATTATAGGTCAAAATTAGCTCCTAGTCCATTTGTCTAGTGAAATTGGGTGAATGGCCTAAAATGACATTTTTACCCCGCTTCGATGAACATTGTTTTTTCTTCTCGTCTACAGCTGATTGAGGGTTCACCAACAATGATCTTCTTCTCGTCTTCCCCATGGTGAAGATCAAGAAGAAGATGTGATGCCTCGGCTTAGTCGATGACTGAATCGAATCTAGGATTTGAAGACGTGCTTCTTCTAATTGAGCTCTTATTGTCACCCGCAACGTTTCTTCCTCGGCAAACCCCTTGCAAACAGGTTCTCTCTCCGACTCCGATCTGGAATTTTCTGATTCTTATTTCTCGACAGCAATAGGCTTCGCTGGTCGGCTCTTGAATGTGAATTTCTTCCTCGGGAAGAGCAGTGCCGTACCTTCATCTTCTCCGCCTTAACCTCCAAATCCAGCGCCAGCTCTGCGTCGTTCATCGTCGTCATCGTCGGCGACTTCTTCCACCTAGGGCTCTTGATCGACCTCTGTTTGTCGTTATTGGTGGATCTAGTGGATTGTTTTGTTCTGCCTAGTATTGATGGTTCTAAAAACACTAGATGAATAAATTCTTGCCATTAGTTTTTTTAATTAAAATTAATAGCTTATTAGCTCAAATGATAGAGCATTTGTGTTATACACATGCATGTGGGTTCGAATCCCATATAGGCTTTAAAAATATTGAAAAGTCTTAATATAAAATAGCAGCTCCAATTAATGCCCAAGTCCTTAAGAGCCAGGAGTCGAAATTGAGTCACAAAGCACACAAATAACTTGTTGTAATTCAGAAAAATATTTAAAGTTTAGAAGATGTAGATAATTAACAAAGCAAATGCAAGCAATTATTTTCAGTCAATCACCAAAAGCAGACAAAACTTAAACTAATAAGAAAATATAATGCTATATTGATGTTATAATGTGTTATTGTGATTATTCTTCATCTTGGGAATCATCAGATTCAACATCTTCATCTCCAGAGGGCTCTATTTCATACTCTACTCCATCAGTGGCGTTGAACAATGCTTCCTCCTCATCACTATCATCAGGCTCCACCAACTCCTCCACAACATCATTGACTGCATTTGATGGATCACGCAAACTCGTTGGCACATTGTCTGCCATTATTTGGACATAAAGATCAGGAGTGATGATTTCATCTTATTGATAAGCAATAGTGGGGGTGATAGATGTCCACCATTGTGCTATTCTCCCTCGGGGAGTTGTCTTGCATACATACCTCCAATCTGCCCGTTCGCTCCTTGCTCTTGGGTATTTTGTGTAAAATACTTGCACTGCTTGTTGTGCTAGTATGAATAGTTCATACTTTTGATACTGTCCCTGTAACGGCCCGGGATTATGATTCCCGAGTTACGTTTCGAGGGATAAAACCCCCCGTTCGGATCTTATGATTCGAGTACGGGTTAAGTTTCAAATTCAAACATTAGTACGGAAAGAAGGGATTTCATACCCTTAAAGATCGCGGGTCCATTAGGGACAAAGTACCTGCCTTAGTCTAATCGTGAAATCGAGCGGAAGCGGAAGTAAAGTTTAAATCGAAATACAATCTGAAATGATTGCCACGGCAGAGCCGAGTCAAAATGGTGTAAAAGAGTATCAAAGAGAGGGAGTTTAATGGTCTCTCCAACTCTCGATCTAACGCCAAAAGTCTGAACCCGCCAAACATCCATATGAGCAAAGATAGCGGCTAACGGTTACTTGAATCTAAAAAAAAGAGAGGGATCTGGGTCAATCATCGGGTCACTCATGCCCGTGTGTAACCACACTCTAAGAGGCATATAATAAGCATCCTACTCTTAAGATGAAATGCGTAATGCAAAACAGAATTTAAACACATAAACATGCGGACAGGTAAATGCAAAATTAGATAAAGAAGCGTGCCAATTACAAGAAATGCCAAATAGCATGTCCCTCTAGGCTCCTAAGGAATCCTATAGCAACTCACCGTCAAAGGGACTACCTCACCCTATGGTGCAGGTCAACCCCACGCAATGAGCCTACTAACTATGAAATGAAGGCAAGCAACGACACTTATATAAGGCCTAAGGCCCTAAGAGTCCTATGGCACTCACTACCATAAAAGCCTACCGCATCCTCGAGTGCAAGCAACTTCTATATCAAAAGCCTACCGCATCCTCGAGTGCAAGCAACTTCTATATCAACAGCCTACCGCATCCTCGAGTACAAGCAACTTTCTATACCGAAAGCCTACTGCATCCTCGAGTGCAAGCAACTTTGTGTAATAGCGCCAACTAGGATGACAAGAATAAAGAAAAAGGTACCAACTAATAAACACCTATAACGGCCGTTTTCTAACAAAGACATATAACAAGTCATATGGTTCCATTTTAGACCCTAAGCTTGATTCTAAGTCGTATGGTGCATGAACACTAGCCTACTATATAACACCCAGTGCATAAAGCGCCCATCATGAGTAAGTTCAAGGAACTTACCAGGAGAAACGCAGAATCCAAACAATGTCCAGCAATCCAACAGATCAGAGGTCACCTAGTAATCCCATAAATAACATAATAAGTCTAAGTCTAATTTACACAAAGCACACAAGTCACATACGAAACATATAAGATACACACATATGATACTCAACCATCTCGTCATTATTAACATTATCATCTCATCTTCATTTCTCATCTCGTCTCATCATATCTCATAAACCAACATCTTTCTTAATTCGATCATAATATCATCCTCATTAGCTTATGGCACCCTCCGTATCATGCTTAGCCAATTTAACATATTACCATTTCATACTCATACTTTCCATAAGGATATAGATATCATGCTGTTAGTCAAACGATCATGCTAGTTAGTCACCGAACAAGTATAATTTTCCGGTTAGTTCTAAACCCGTTTCAAAATCCGAGTCAACAGTTAAGAATCCCGACCCTTGAAAATACTCGCAAAATTCCTTTTCAATTTATTTGTTAAATCACTTTCCAACTTTGAAATTATTTTCCAATTCCCCTTTTTAAAACCAATAATATATTTTAAATCCCAAAGTGATATTTCGCAGAGAGGTCAAATCCGTCCGCGGACTAATTCAAGAGATAAGGTCGAAGTTGTCCGCGGGGCACCTCTCGTCCGCGGAGTAAAACCTTCCCCCATACTCGTTCGCGGTGCAACTCTCGTCCGCGCGCCTGTCCTCGTCCGTGGAGCATCCATCCAACGCGCGCGTCCGCGGGGCAACTCTCGTCCATGCATCTTCCCTCATCCGCGGATCATCCAACGCTCATGTTCTCGTCCGTGCGTCTTCCCTCGTCTGCGGAGCATCCAACGCTCGTGCTCTCGTCCGCGTGTCTTACCTCGTTCGCGGAGCATCCAACGCTCGTGTTCTTGTCTGCGTGCCTTACTTCGTCCGCGTACATGTGCTCGTGTTCTCGGTGAGCCTAAGGACCACGTCATTGATTCCGCAATTACCTCATAGGTGCCCCTATGAAATCCTCACAATATCATCGTCGTGATCATGATATTCCCAATTGATCGTAGCAAGAATGTGATATGTGCACCTACCACATCCTTACATCGACTTCTCGCTCATATCATAACTCAAAAACATAATAATGTCCACTAGGTCTTAGCAAGCAATCTACAAGTGCCCCCGTATAATGCTTGTATCCACTTCGTGAGGCGCTATAATGTAAATCAGGGGAAGAAAATTTCTAAATCATTGAAATCTCAGTCGCGTTTGGTCTCCAAAATCTAAGCCAATCCTTTGTACCACAGTTTTAAAACATTCAAATCTAACGTCAGTCAAGTAATTCAGAACTCCAGAGGTGGCATCATCCACCTCTAAAGGCTAATCCCATATTCTCTTCCTAGGTTCATGCTCAAATCAGGTATCCATATCATTTCAAAATATCGCATAACACTTTAAGCAACCAAGAACGTCACAATTCATCATAACAATACGTTAGGATGCTACTATGCCAAAAGATCAAATAACAAGGTTCAACATCAACATAGCACATCACCACAGTTCACAAAATCATGGAAATTTGCATTCAACTACCAACCAGATAGCATAAGCACACATCACAACAACACATGATCACTCAGACGGATCCGTACTACCTGCGGTCGGAGGGGAAGGATACTTCTCTGGTCTCATCTGGTAGACACGGGGTGGTGGGGGCAATAAACAGATCGGTGTCCCCTGCTTCCACAAGTGTAACATGACACATGCCTCCTCGGGCATCCCTCAGTGGTGTGTCCCTCCTCATAACATCCCCGACATGCAATGCCAGGAAGTCGTACCTCTTGAAAGGGTGCCGGTGGTGCTCGGCGTATATCTCCTCTATCAGACATGTCCCGGCTCGACTCTATAACTCTCGACCTCTCCTCACCTCTAGGAGGGTGAGAATACTGGTACGCCGCAGCTGACGGAAGACGTTGCGCGTCGTAGCGCAAGATAACCTCCAAGAATCTATCAAAAGTGACGTCATCTAAACTGGAAGCATGCAGGAGCATAGCTGGTGAGAGCCTCATAGATAGGAGTCGAATACGGCTCGCGTCTGTCCGGCATAGATGTCCACAATATACCAGCTCATTCTTGAACTGGCGAATAATCTCAGCAAATGATAGAGTCTCATCATAACTTCCTCTGAAAAAGGTCACCTCTCTGGCGGTCTGTAGGCCTGACGGACTGTACTCACGAAGCATCAGAGATCGGAACTCATCATAGGTCCAATCAGCTCGGTCTATCTTATATACAGACCATCTGTCAAAAGCATCGTCCCGTAGCTGGCCAGCCGCCAACCTCCGATGCTCTCCTAGGGGTGCCCCGATCAGCTCAAAGAGTCCATCCATGACTCTGAACCATAGCTCAATGTCCGCCTCGGGGTCTCCGGTGAATTGAGGCGGGTTGCTCTGTGATGGCCTCTTGACCCAATCAATGCGCCTCTCTACTCGAGTCCCGACTATGGTCGTATCTGAATCTGGCAGTGGTGCACAAGGCTGTCTCGTCTGTCTTTGAATCATCTCCAGTATCGCCTGCTCGAATCCAGCCCTGTCCGTGGGCATCTGCCATGGAGCAGGAGTCTCTGGTATCTCATGTCGGCTCTTCTGGAGCACCTTGCGCACCATATGCTCGAGTCCAGCCCGAATAGTGGGTATCGATTGTCATGCAATGTCGCCTCAAACTGAGCGGTAGTGGTCTCTGGTGGAACCGGAACTCTGTCATCAGTCAACAGTGGTAAAGCTCGCTCCTCAACGTGATCGTCTGCAACTCGCTCCTCAATGCGATCAGTAACAACTGGGCGAGGGGGACGTCCCCTGCCGCGACGTGCCCTACCCCCACGCGCGACTGAACTGTGTCTAGTGTCGACCATAATCGCTGGCATAAAAGGGTAAATCAACACTCAGCACAGAAGCACTCAACGATTTAATATGACCCCCTTCGAGGAGGGTCGCTGATAGCATGCATTTAGGTAGGCATATTAGGACGCATTTATCATGATTTAGATGTATATAATGCATGGTTTAGGCTAGAATTGCATTTATACTTGTTTTGTTGGTAGAGTCGGAATCTACAGGCTTTTATGGATTATTTCAGGTATATGTGGATCCGACGAGGAATGAAGAAGCTCATGGATGAAGGAAGAGTAAAGAGGAGGAGGAAAAGTGAAAAGCCCGGGAGCGGAATCGAAGTTAGAGAGCCTAAGTAAAGGACAAGTCAGCAAAAGTTGTCGCTAGACATGCTGAACTTGTTTCGCACTTTCTGGAGGCCTCGGTGGTCCGATTGACTATTATAACCATGCGTTGGAAAGCTCTTTCCGAGATCTACAACCTTCGTGTTGACATCGAGACCAAATTCGAAGAGGAAAAGTTTCTGTGAACAGTAAAAGCCGCCCCGCGGCCAAGGAAACCGCCCCGCGGCTCGTAGCTCTGACGAAGGATTTCGCAATCGCCTGGCAGCCCCGCGGCCTGGGTTGGCTGCCCGCGGCCTATGCAGAAACGCCGAATCTGTCAAAGGACTTTTTATCTCTTTAATTAGTTTTGAGAATTATTATTTGGCCGACTCTTTTGAGGCCTTTTAAGGAAGTTTTAGGGTTTTATTTGAGGGATCGAATTCATTAGTTTATGCACTTGGAGACTATCAATTGAGAGAACCCTAGAGAAGAGCCTCCATGGCCATGGAGTGCTAAACTCTTCCGTTTCTTCTATGGATTGAAGCTTTAGTTTGATAAAGTTCTGAGATTTCTATTCTTGTTCTATTCCTATTGATTCGTATTGATTCTTTTGCGATTATTGTTGATTTCTTCTAGTCCGTACAACTAGTTGAGATTATTGCTAGGATTTTGTAGATTCCTCGTAGCGAACCTTAATCCATAGTAGCAATCATGCCTTTTTAGGACTCGTAGGACTAAATTGGTGTGTAGAGAATCAATTACATGTTGAATGCTGACTCGTAGCTTGGTGTTGCATGTATCCTGGTTAATCCTTAATCTTAATGCTACTATTAGGTTGAATCTTGACCGTGTTAGGGTTATCTAATTAGTAAGGGTTACTAGGACTTGTAGGACTAGTAATTTACACAAGATCAGGACAGGAACAATAATAGGATGAGAAGAGAACTTGAAGAAGAATCGATGATCAATCAACCAAACTAAAGTGGATGTTTATAGATGGAACTATTTTCTCAATTGTTATCTCTACCAACTTGTTTATAGTTTATTTTCTCATCTTCAATCACCAAAAACCCCTCTTTTCTACTAATTGGTAAATATACATTGCTTAGGAATACTTGATTCTCTGTGGGATCGACCTCTTACTTGCTTACTATACTAGTTTGTAGGTTTGAGTTATACTTTGATAGGAACAACGACAGTTTCCTCCTGTCAGTCGCCCTCAGGCCCAATTAAATAATAGCACAGAGATGATCTATGCCGTCCTTCGAGGGATGGCTGACCGGAGGGGCAAACACCTCGCGGCCTCCTAGTCGGTGCTACTCCAACCTCCGTTGTACTCCTTGGAGTCTCCAACGTCCATCTGTAAATAAAAGCTAGTATTTTGCCTACCGTTCCCCGATTCTACATCCATAAGGGACGTCTATCGCCTTGGTCTCTACCCACGAGTTTGAACCTATGGTCAGTCTAAAGTTAGGTCCAATTAAATTCATTTTGCCCTTGTTGACAAATTCAGTTGCAAATCCTTTAAAATCCTTGGGCGATTTTTAGAAAGCAAATTACAACCCATTTGTACTCGAATCGAGCAACCTAGGCTCTGATACCATCTTTGTAACGGCCCGGGATTATGATTCCCGAGTTACATTTCGAGGGATAAAACCCCCCATTCGGATCTTACGATTCGAGTACGGGTTGAGTTTCAAATTCAAACATTCGGACGGAAAGAAGGGATTTCATACCCTTAAAGATCGCGGGTCCATTAGGGACAAAGTACATGCCTTCGTCTAATCTTGAAATCGAGCGGAAACGGAAGTAATGTTTAAATCAAAATATAATCCGAAATGAGTGCCACGACAGAGCCGGGTCAAAAAGGCATAAAAGAGTATCAAAGAGAGGGAGTTTAATGGTCTCTCCAACTCTCGATCTAACGCCAAAAGTCTGAACCCGCCAAACATCCATATGAGCAAAGATAGCGGGTAACAGTTACCTGAATCTAAAAAAAAAGAGGGATATGGGTCAATCATCGGGTCACTCATGCCCGTGTGTGACCACACTCTGAGAGGCATATAATAAGCATCCTACTCTTAAGATGAAATGCGTAATGCAAAACTGAATTTAAACACATAAGCATGGGGACAGGTAAATGCAAAATTATATAAAGAAGCGCGCCAATTACAAGAAATGCCAAATAGCATGTCCCTCTAGCCTCCTAAGGAATCCTATAACAACTCACCGTCAAAGGGACTACCTCACCCTATGGTGCAGGTCAACCCCACGCAATGAGCCTACTAACTATGAAATGAAGGCAAGCAACGACACTTATATAAGGCCTAAGGCTCTAAGAGTCCTATGGCATTCACTACCATAAAAGCCTACCGCATCCTCGAGTGCAAGCAACTTCTATATCAAAAGCCTACCGCATCCTCGAGTGCAAGCAACTTCTATATCAACAGCCTACCGCATCCTCGAGTGCAAGCAACTTTCTATACCGAAAGCCTACTGCATCCTCGAGTGCAAGCAACTTTGTGTAATAGCGCCAACTAGGATGACAAGAATAAAGAAAAAGGTACCAACTAATAAACACCTATAACGGCCGTTTTCTAACAAAGACATATAACAAGTCATATGGGTTCCATTTTAGATCCTAAGCTTGATTCTAATTCGTATGGTGCATGAACACTAGCCTATTATATAACACCCAGTGCATAAAGCGCCCATCATGAGTAAGTTCAAGGAACTTACCTGGAGAAACGCAGAATCCAAACAATGATCAGCAATGGCAAGCAATCCAACAGATCAGAGGTCACCTAGTAATCCCATAAATAACATAATAAGTCTAAGTCTAATTTACACAAAGCACACAAATCACATACGAAACATATAAGATACACACATATGATACTCAACCATCTCGTCATTATTAACATTATCATCTCATCTTCATTTCTCATATCGTCTCATCATATCTCATAAACCAACATCTTTCTTAATTCGATCATAATATCATCCTCATTAGCTTATGGCACCCTCCGTATCATGCTTAGCCAATTTAACATATTACTATTTCATACTCATACTTTCCATAAGGATATAGATATCATGCTGTTAGTCAAACGATCATGCTAGTTAGTCACCGAACAAGTATAATTTTCCGGTTAATTCCAAACCCGTTTCAAAATCCGAGTCAACAGTTAAGAATCCTGACCCTTGAAAATACTCGCAAAATTCCTTTTTAATTTATTTGTTAAATCACTTTCCAACTTTGAAATTATTTCCCAATTCCCCTTTTTAAAACCAATAATATATTTTAAGTCCCAAAGTGATATTTCGCAGAGAGGTCAAATCCGTCCGCGGACTAATTCAAGAGCAAAGGTCGAAGTCGTCCGCGGGGCACCTCTCGTCCGCGGAGTAAAACCTTCCCCCATACTCGTCCGCGGTGCAAATCTCGTCCGCGCGCCTGTCCTCGTCCGTGGAGCATCCATCCAACGCGCGCGTCCGCGTCCGCGGGGCAACTCTCGTTCGCGCGTCTTCCCTCGTCCGCGGATCATCCAACGCTCGTGTTCTCGTCCGCGCATCTTCCCTCGTCCGCGGAGCATCCAACGCTCGTGTTCTCGTCCGCGCGTCTTACCTCGTCCGCGGAGCATCCAACGCTCGTGTTCTCGTCCACGCGCCATACTTCGTCCGCGTACATGTTCTCGTCCGCGCGCACTCTTCTTGCTTCACTTTTGTCACCATCGTCAGCCGGCCAAACTCGTCCGAGGATCAAAGCTCCCAACTTGTTCGCGGTGCAAAGTTCCCAACTCGTTCGCGCGCACTCAGCTTACGCACACTCGACGCTTGCCCACCCGACCCAAGTCAGAAACGAATCAAAGCAGAGGAAGAAAAGGGAGGGACTCACCGAGGAAACTCTCAACTTCGGAGCTCTCGATCGGAGGTTTGAGCGTCGTCGGTGGCTCGCGATGGCTCGTCGTACATATACCGGATGTGGGTGAGCGTGATGGAGAAGCTCGAGGATGATTCAGATCGAAAACGAGTGAGAACGACTTACCGGAAGTTAGCTTCGCGATTGATCGAAGATTAGAAAGGAATGGGTTGCGGTGGCTCCGGTGGTGTCCGTTGTTGCTGCTTGTGGCTCCGAGGGATGCCGCGGTTGCTGCTGGTTGCTCCAAGGAGGTGTAGAAGGAGCCGCGACGGTGATGGAGGTGATGAATGAAGGTGATGAAGTGGAGACGGTGAAGGTGAATGGTAAATGATGGTGTGGGTGATGGTGATCCTCGATGGTGATGGTGGTGGTGAATGAATGACGAGGGAGAGGGAGATGGCGTGGGAATGGTGAAAACGGGATGGTAATGGCGTGTGGGGGGGAGAGGACTGATTTGAATGGGTATGGGGGTGAGGGAGTAGGTAAGGATTGAGTGTGAAATTGGTTAAACCAATACCCAGAAACAAATCCCGAATACGCGAATTTAGAATCCCGCAAGCAGCTCCCGAATGTTAGTTTCTTCGACTCTCGCTTTTTCGATCAATTAGATTTTAAAAATCGACAAGGATATCGCCATCCGAATATTATTTTGAATTTTCGAGGTCAAAGGATGGAAATTGTTCGCCAAATTTTAAATTCAGGCCGGAATCCGCTAAACGAGCTTTTAATTCGATTCAATTCATTTTAAATTTTCTTTTTTCGACAAAATTAGGATTTTAAAATCCGAGCCTTTACAGTCTCTTGTGATTTACTTCCACAAAACGGTACTCTCGATGAACTCTTGTACCTCTTTCAGATGGATCAAACCATTTACACATAAATAAGACAATCTTATTTTCATTATTATATGAACGAGGATATTCAAGCTCGATGATTTCTTCTAGAAGACCATAAAAGTTTGTTTCAACATTTTCCTGATTAGACCCCATAACACATACTCCATTGTTCATTGTTGACTTGCCGACGCTATTCCCCACTGTTTGGAACTTGTATCCATTAACTTTGTAGGTGGTCCAACTTTTAGCTTTGACACTCGGACCACATGCACAGCTCCACAAAAGCTCATTTGTATGAACTCCATTGTTCCCTGCAATTTTTATTCAAATATATCATTAAAATATAGGCAATAAATATTCATTCATATATACCAGATTAATAATCCAACTCTAAACTTATTTGAAAGTAAAAAACCAAGGTACACTTACATATTTTTTAAACCATCCTGCAAACTCTTTCTCGACCATATTCTCATCAACCATGCCCCTTTCTGACTCAAATATACTACATACTAATTATAAATATAATTCTTAATCCAAACAAAACAAAGTATATCATTATTAATATAATACAAAATATACCTGATGTATGATTGCACTTCCGAATAGTTGAGCAGTACATATGTGTGTGCAGCATTCCACTCTTTTTCCACCGTCATCCACCTTGTTTTCGCTTTGCTGTCACTTTGACCAAGATAATTGAAAATAGAAAGAGCATTTTCATCGCCTTCAAACGCATCATTTCTCGCCGATCTCCTCAATTTAGATGGAAAATAAGAAGGAAAGTAATGCACAGAAAAATTAGACGACTCTTGATGAGAGTAAGCCATGTATATCGATCCCTCAACATGATTCTTTTGCAGAATTTTGCGCTTCAAGTGATACAAATATCTCTCAAAAAAGGTACATCCATCAATATTGCACCGGTCCTCCTATTTGAGCTTCATACGGCAAGTGCACAACAAAATGCTCCATGGAATCAAAGAATGAAGGCGGAAAGATACATTCCAACTTACATAATATTACAGGCACCGTAGACCGCAAATGTCTCATGTGATCAGTAGACAAAGTGGATGAACAAATTGACTGAAAAAAGATACTTAGCTCAGTCAAAGGACAAACAAATAGAGATAACAACTCTTTGAAAGCAATCGGAATGAGTCTTTCCATAAACACATGACAATCATGACTCTTCATCCCTGCATGACTGCAACTATCCTTTTGAACACATCTTCCCAAATTAGATGCATAACCATCAAGAAACTTCACAGACTTCAACCATTGACAAACATGTTTCTTTTCATCCCTCGTTAATGTGTAAATTGCTTTTGGCTCCTCCCCTTATAATCATCATTTACTTGAAGCTCTGGACGGCGACAAAGTAGTCGAATATCTTTCTGTGCATTCAAGTTATCTTTAGTCTTCCCAGGAACATCCATCACAGTATTAAAAATATTATCGAATCTATTTTTCTCTGTGTGCGTAACATCAATGTTATGTCGAATTAAAAGATCTTTCTAATATAGAAGCCTCCAAAAAATACTTTGCTTCATCCACTTGTGAGAATCTCCATAACTAGGCGGATTATTCAGTGGGTCCTCAATGGCTGTTTGAAAGTGACGTACCCGTTCCCAAATTTCATTCCCACTCAGCATCGGAGGTGGTGGCGATGTTCTCACAACATTTTTGCGAAACTGATTCCTATTTGTTCGCCAAGGATGATTAGCTTCTAAAAATCGTCTGTGACAATCACACCAACAAGCCTTTCTACCATAATGTAATTGAAAAGCATCTAAATTTTTCATACATATTGGACAAGCTAACTCTCTAGCAGTACTCCATCCTGACAACATAGCATATGCGGGAAAGTCACTAATCGTCCAACAGGAGCAACAACTTTGGTAACAATGGTTACAATTAGGGCTACTATTCGAATTTGGTAATAATGGATACAATCATGGCTACAATGGTTACAGTCACTAATCGTTCATACATATTGAATTTTCCATACATATTGGATGTCGTTGATGGAAGTGCTATGGATTCTGGACCTCACCGCAACTTTGGTAACAATGGTTACAATCAGGGCTACAATTCAAATTATCAAAGTGGATTTAATGGCAGGGGTCAGCAGCAACAAGTTCCTTATCAGATTATTCTATATAGGATTAGTGTCTATTTATTATTAGGAATAGATTTTTATCTTTTATTTTTCTGATTTTCTTTTAATTATTTCTATCTATTTCTAATTTATCTTTTTCTTTTTAATAGGTGAATTCCCTTTCCAATTCACCATAAACTCCTATTCCCTATTATAAATCAATCAAAGCTTTTCTCCAAAGAAACCCATAAACCCCAAAGATCCTACTTGAATCCATTCCAAAAACCCTAAAGAGCCTTGTGTTTCAATTGATTTCTTACCCATCAAACACTTTTCATCACTACCTTTCACCCATCGAATTCAATCTTTTTCCATACCATTCCCATACCTACCACCAAAGAAGGCTTTTGAAACTAAGTTGGTCGTTAAGTTTTGAGTATGGAGGAGTTTGGATGTTGATTTCTCAACGTTTTTGTCCGGATTCGTGTATTGTTGTCCACGACGCCCGCCGTCGTCTTCAGAAAGGTTATTTTTGGTCATTTTTGGTCATTTTTGTGGTATTCTCCTTCAATTCTATGTGTTATGTCTCGTACTCCTAATATGGAAGCCCCAAGTATTTGTCTGGAGTTGAGAAGGAGCGTTGATTTCAGCTAAGGGATTTGAGTTATCAACCAACTCGATCCTTTCATATGGAGATGTTGCAAAGGTTTGGTCTTCGAGATCCGGTATCGTTGTTACTGGAGAAGGGGGGTCTAGCGGTGGTCGCGAGACGCTGCGATTTACTAGGCACTGAGGATGTGGATGTGGATTTACTAGGCACAATACCATTGCCTGCCCACACTCTGAGCAGGTCAGCATTGCAGAGACACACAATGAGGCCCACTACGTGAGAGGCCCCTATGGAGGGGGCAATCAGCAGTATTGGGGGACCAACGGTTCTATCAACCTCCACATCAACAAAGGGACCCCCACCCTACCAAGCACCAAGACACTCTGAGAGGGAGTCTAAGAAGGATGACCTGCAGCTTATCCTTGAGGAGATGAGGCGAAACCACAATTCTGCCCATACACTGCTGTAGGGCATCAACACAAGGCTGGGAGACATCGATATCTGGCGAAAGAGCATGGAGACCCAAATGGTTTAATTGGCTGCACAGATCCCCAAACCGCCCGGATCACTCCTAGTATCACTCCCAATCCAAAGGGCAAATCTGCAGGGCACGTGGCTGCCATAAACTTAAGGAGTGGGCGTTAACTACCAACGCCCGAGCAAGAGGAGGAAGAAGAGGCGATTGGAATTCTAGTCGATATCGACCAACACCAGTAGACGTCGACCGCCCCACTCGACATCGAGTCACCTCCAGTCGATGTAGAGTCACCTGTTTAGAAACCTACTGCTCCAGTCGACGTCGACTCACCTCCAGTCGATGTCGACCCATCTCACTCGACTCCAGCAGCTGCTATAAAGAAGAAACTGTTGCCGTTCCCCACGAAATCATTGAAGGATTCGACTAACAAGAAATTCAAGCGTTTTGTGAAGATGCTCCAAGGCCTTATCGTCACTTGATGTGCGCTCAATTTGCCATGTTTTATGTCATCTTTTACTTCGGTTTCTGTCTATATTTTATACTTTTATATTGGGAAAGCATGAGATTTGTGTAGTATATGTTTATTTGCAATATATGGAGGTCTACACAAGTTTCTATTTAATTTTGCAGAAATCAGACGCACTTTGGAGCTTAAAGGAAAGTCATGAAGACATTGGAGAAGCTAATGGAGATCACAAGATGGTGCAGCTGGAGAAAACGTTACTTTTCACCAGTCATCATTTTGAATCAAGTTCTGATGTCTTCATGAGAGTTGTAGCCCTCAAAAAGAGCTTTCCAACGCATATTCATATGCGTCAATCAAATGAATGAGGACTCGGGAAAGTGCATTTCAAAACTGAGCAGAATGCTGAAAGCTGACAGTGCACTCGAAATCGACCAAAGTGACCCGATATCAAGTCATGTCACTCGATATCGAGTGGAGTCTCACCAGGAATCGAGTCCCCGGAAGAACACAAAGCATTTCGACTGAAGAAGTAGTAGATTACGAGTCATGTCACTCGATATCGAGTGAAACTCACTAGAAATCGACCAGAAGACCCGATATCGAGTGATGCTGGAGAGTCCAATCCGAGTCCGATTTCGAGTGACCTTTACATGCATATGAAGAAAGAGATTTTTATTAACTTTGAAGGACATCTATCTTACTTGGTGAATTTCATATTTACCTAGGATATTTTAATTATTTCCCTTATTTTTATTTAGCAAACATTTATCCTTTGAATTAGATAGATAGAAAGTAGATATAGATAGTGTTGTTCTATCCTTGGCTAGCAAGGATTGAGCACTATATGTAACGACCCGGGATTATGATTCCCGGGTTACGTTTCAAGGGATGAAACCCCTCGTTGGGATCTTGCGCCCCGAGTACAGGTTGAAGGTTTGAAAACGGAGATTTACAATTTAAGTGGGATTTCGCACCCAAATTCGGAAGGTCCATTGGAGACCCTGGGGTAAACCCCTGTACCTGTCCTAAGTCTATAACGCGGAAAAACCTTTTATCATGGAAAGGACTGAATTTTTGAAAACGATACAACCAGCCACGGCATCGCCGGGTCAAAACAGAATATTAGTAGAAAGAAAACCTCAAAAGTATAATTCTGGTGAATTCAGGGTTCAACACTCACTCTCCGCCATAGGAATGGACCCCGTCATAGCAGCACAAAATCAAGCAGTGGAACGGGTACCTGAAACTATACCACAAAGTCAGGCCAAGAGACGTCCGCGGGTCCTCTGACCGCGCTGAGGACATATAACATGCCTATACCTAGAATAAAGGATGCTTTAATGCGGTACTGAAATCGTAACCACACTATCATGCTCCTAATTCATATGTGCGGAATATTAAGTAAGGCCTTAACAAAGAATACCAAGTGGTATATCCCTTTCCTAACACCACCCCCCTTCCCGATAGGGTGGAGATTAGCCAGTTCGCGAATGCATTCCATCAAAATCGGGCGGCCCGCAAGCCCAACCCGTAACCACAAGAAAATAAAGCCCGCAGGCAGCTTCCACAATCATGCTCATAATGTACGTAAAGGAAGTTCAATATGACTCGATGACTCAGGATGAGACCCGATGAGACTGGGCCGTCCTATGACCCTAGTAAGGACCCTAGATACTTCACAGATAACGACCGTTCTGTATTTAATCGCATACAGAATAAGAATGCTCATTCGTAAGTGCAAGTTCTAAGCATGATACTACATGACATGCTCTTATGCATATGCAACACCTATATACTATATGACACATCAGGCAGGAGATCCTGGTTACTGAGTAAGCCCCGGAGGTACTTACTTGGCTAGCAGAACAATAGAATAAAAACTCGGCACACAGCAAGTTCAGTCACAGAGTATCACCTAATTACATAACGAGAATATAATGAGTATACTTCTATACACTTCTATAGTCACTCTAAACACAAATATTACACAATCGTACAAGCAGAATTAAACCAGTTCCCATCCGTCATATTTTTAGTTCATCATGATCAACCATCTCTTATCTCATACCACTTTCATCTTTCTTAATTCGATCATAACATCATACTTATTAGCTTATGACACCCTCCGTATCATGCTTAGCCAATTTCACATATTACCATTTCATACCCATACTTTCCATAAGGATATATATATCATTATCATCCTCGTAAGTATCGAACATTTAATCTCTTCTAAAAATCACCACAAGTCATGCTAGTTAGTCACCGAACAAGTATAATTCCCAGGTTAGTTTCAAACCCGTTTCAAAATCCGAGTCAACAGTTAAGAATCCCGACCCTTGAAAATACTCGCAAAATTCACTTTCCAACTTTGAAATTAGTTTCCAATTCCCTTCTTTAAAATCAATAATATATTTGCCGTTTATGGAGGTCTAAGTTCTTGGGTTATTTTGCAGAGATCAAAGCCGTCTGCGGGCAATTCAAGAGCAAAGGGCAAATTCGTCCGCAGGGGCAACTCTCGTCCGTGGAGCAACTCTCGTCCGTGGGGGCAACGCTCGTCCACGCGGGGAACACTCATCCGCGGGGGCAACACTCGTCCACGGGGCTTCCTTCGTCCGCGCGCACTCTTCACCATCGTCCGCGGGGCTTCCTTCGTCCGCGGGGCAAGGTTCCCAACTCGCCCGCGCACACTCAAGTCACGCACACTCGACAATAGCCCTCAGCCCAAACCCAGTCAGAAATTAATTCAAAACAGAGGGAGGAGAAACAATGACTCACCGAGAAAGTTCGCGACTTCGGAGCTCTTGATCGGAGGCTTGGGCGTCGTTGGAGGCTCACGATGGTTTGTTCGACCTATACCGGATCATATATATATATGGAGTGGCATTCATATCACATATTAATAGCATGGAATAAACACGTCAAGTATAGTCGCATACCATATATAACTAGCACATCATCACATCATATCACCAAGGATCTGTACACAACTACCAAGCATAAGCACGAATCACGGAGATCTCACTAACCCATCTCCAATCCGACTAGACAACTCACCGAACTCGCGAGGTCAAGGAAATATCTAGGCTCGGCTCGACATAGGATGCAAGCAACTTGTCTAGGACATCCCCATAGCTAGCCCGAATACTCTCCTCGGTCTCCCATGTGGCGTCCTCGGGACTCCTTCTAGACCACTGAACTAGAAGCAAAGGAACCTCCCTATTCCTAAGCCTCTTTACACGACGGTCAAGAACCCTCACAGGACGCTCTACAAAGGTATGATCTGGCTCAATGTGAAGGCCCGAATAGTCAAGGATGTGGCCAGGGTCAGGGATATACTGGCGAAGTTGGGAGACGTAAAAGACATCATGCACACCAGCCAAGGATGGGGGAAAAGCTAAGCGATAGGCCACCTCGCCAACTCTATCCAGAATCTCAAACGGGCCAATATACCTCGGACTCAACTTTCCTTTGATGCCAAACCGTCGGACTCCTCTGGTAGGCGAAACTCGAAGCCACACATGCGAACCCACCTCGAACTCAATCTCCGTCTTTCGTATGTCTGCATACTTCTTCTGGCAATCCTGGGCGACTCTCATTTGCTCCCGAATACGTCCCACCTTATCAACGGTCTCTCTAACTAGGTCAGGCAAAGACGAAACCGTGTCTGAAGGCTCATCCTAACAAACTGGCGACTTGCATCGCCTCTCATACAGAGCCTCATATGGAGCCATCTCGATCGACGCATGGTAGCTGTTGTTGTACGAAAACTCCACCAAGTTTAGGTGTCTGACCCAACGGTCGCCCCACTCTAACACACAAGATCTCAGCATGTCCTCCAAGGTCTGAATCGTCCTCTCGGTCTGGCCATCTGTCTGAGGATGAAAAGCTGTACTGAAATGCAGTCTGGTCCCGAGGCTCTCCTGAACCTGATGCCAAAACCTCGAGGTGAAACGTCCATCTCGGTCAGATACAATCCTCTCAGGTACTCCATGAAGTCTCACGATCTGGCGAATGAACTCCTCAGCTAACCGTGATACTGGCCATGTCTCCTGAATCGGAATGAAGTGAGCTGACTTGGTCAACCTATCGACCACAACCCAAATGGCGTCGAAACCACGAACATCTCGCCTCAGTCCGGTGACGAAATCCATAGAGATGTCCGTCTACTTCCACTCGGGAACTGGAAGCGACCGGACAAGTCCTCCCGATCTCTGGTGCTCAATCCGAAGTTGCTGGCAAACCTGACATCTGGCTACAAAATCTGTGATGTCTGCTCGCATCCTCTGCCACCAGTAATACCTCCTCAAATCTTAATACATCTTATTCGTCCTTGGATGGACAGAATAAGGAGTGGAGTGAGCCTCCTGCATGATCTTCTGCCTCAGATCTTACGTCGATGGAACTACAACTCTGCCCTGAAAGGTGAGCATCCCATCTGTTCTCTCTGCAAGCTCTCTGAATCGACCCTGGGCCATCCGATCCCTTAGAACTGCAATCTCTGGACAGTCTGCCTGACCTCGACGAATCTCCTCGGTCAACTCAGCATGAACCTCCAAGAATGACAACTGTCCACTCTCTCGCTCAACCCATACCTCGAAGCAACACCTCATCAAATCGGTCTGCAAATCCTTCTAAGCTGTAAGCCTCGCAACTGATGCCTCCTGGTGAGTCTTCTTACTGAGTGCATCTGCCACCACATTGGCCTTCCCTGGGTGATAAACTATGTCCAAGTCATAGTCCTTCAGAAGCTCTAGCCACCGTCTCTGTCGCATGTTGAGCTCCTTTTGAGTGAAGATATACTTCAAGCTCTTGTGATCCGTCATCACCTTGCATGAAGTGCCGTACAGGTAATGCATCCAAATCTTCAGAGCATGAACTACAGCTACTAACTCCAAGTCATGAACGGGATAAGACACCTCAGCAGGCTTCAACTGGCGCGAAGCATAAGCGATGACCCGATCCCTCTAATGCAAAACACATCCCAATCTGGAACGCGAAGCGTCTGTGTAGACGACGAAGTCCTTTGTCCCATCTGGCAATGATAGAACTGGAGCGGTCGTCAGCTTCTCCTTCAGAAGCTCAAAGATGGCCTGACATTCTACACTCTATTCAAACGAAACATCCTTCTTCAGCAGCTGCGTCATCGGCCTAGCAATGCTCGAGAAACCCTGGACGAATCTCCTGTAGTAACTGGCCAATCCTAGAAACGAGCGGATATCCCTGACGTTCTTGGGCACCTCCCAAGCAACGATGGCATCAATCTTCGCTGGATCCACGGCGACCCCCTCAGCTGAAATCACATGGCCTAAGAAAGCTACCTTTGTGAGCCAGAACTCACACTTGCTGTATTTCCCATACAGTTCATGCTCCCTCAGCGTCTCGAGCACAATCCTCAAATGCTCCTAGTGCTCATCTCTACTCCTCGAGTAGACTAAAATGTCATCGAGGAAGACGACGATGAATCTGTCCAGGTAGTCGATGAACACGCGGTTCATGAGCTCCATGAAAGCAGCTGGTGCATTGGTCAGCCCAAACGGCATGACCACGAACTCGTAGTGACCATAGCGCGTCTTGAAAGCGGTCTTCTGGACATCCTCTGGCTTCACTCTCAGCTGGTTATAACCCGACCTCAAATCAATCTTTGAGAAGACAACGGCGCCCTGCAGCTGATCCAACAGGTCGTCAATCCTGGGAAGGGGATAACGATTCTTCATCGTCGCACGGTTCAGCTCCCTATAATCGATGCACAGCCTTAATGAGCCGTCCTTCTTCTTGAAGAACAGCACTGGTGCTCCCCAAGGTGATGTACTAGGCCTAATGTAACCCTTCTCGGCCAGCTCCTCCAGTTGAGCCTTCAGCTCTGCCATCTCTATCGGCGCCATGCGGTAAGGGACTCGCGAAATGGGCCTAGTGCCTGGCTCTAGCTCGACCGCAAAGTCGACCTCTCCTGACGTGGGAAGTCCCGGTAGCTCATCTGGAAATACGTTTGCGAAGTCTTTGACAACGGGAACATCTGACAAGATGGGGTGTGTGCAATCCACCTCTAGAGCGTACCACCAATACCCGACGCATCCCTGATCTAGAAGCCTGGCGGCTCTGACTGCGCTGATGAGCGCCCCGTTCCTCTTGGGGTCACTTCCCCAAACCTGGTGCTCAGTCCCGTCGTCTGCTAAGATAGACATCATCCTCGTCCTCAGGTTGATAATCGCTCCATAGTGGTCCATGAAATCCATACCCAGAATGAGATCATCCATCCTCAACGGCATGACAATAAGGTCGGTTGGCCACTCACGCTCACCTATACGGAAGGGGCACCCTAGAACCTCTCGATTCGTCCTAACCTTTGCCCCATCTGCCAAACCAATAGTAAGGGGTAACCCACTCGTGCAGCTCAGGCTCAGCCTAGCAACGCACGCCTCTGCTATGAAGCAGTGCGTAGCACCAGTGTCAAACAATATAGACAAGCACTCATCATGGAAGTGTATAGTACCTGCGAAAGTAGGGGCAGTACGGTCATCAGCTCTCATCTGGAACACGCGGGGCGGTAGGGGTAATGTTGGTCCTCGGCCTCCGGAACTCTGCCTCGATCATACCCAGACCTAGATGGTCCTCTACCTCCTCGTCCGGAACCTCTACCTCCCCCTCGACCTCTACCAGAAGCATCTCCTCGCCTCTGACCCTGGGGATAAGTCAGAAGTGGCGGCTGAGGAGCCGCAGGAAGTCTCGGCGGCTGTGTAGTCGGCGGGGCTCTACTGCTCTGGGGACAACGAACCGCTCTATGTACCATGTTGCCGTAAGTGAAGCAGACAATCGAATGGTCGGGGCAGGAAGCAACATAATGACCTCTCTCGAAGCATCCATGGCAAGTGACACTCCTCACTCGTGCATCACCTCCATAAACAGCTGGAGCGGGTGGTTGAGGTGCCCTCGGTACAACTCCGGAATATCCTCCTTTGAACCCTCATCCGTAGCCTCCTCTCCTGGATCTGTCATCTCCGCGGGCATCCGCTGGTCTCTCTCTCTCTTCGCCTCAGGGCGAGAGGTGGTGTATGCAGTCTCGGACAAGATCCGTTGCTGGTCGTACAAGAGGACGACCACCAGGAATCGATCAAAACTGACAGCTCCCAAGCTGAAGGCATGCAGAAGTACGGGAGGCGGCAGCCTCATCGATAACATGCGGATCCGGCTCTCGTCGGAAGGGCACAAGTGAGCACAGTAGACCAACTTCTTCTTGAACTGGCAGATGATAGCAGAGACAGAAGCTGATCGGTCGCAGTAGCTTCTCATAAATGACATCTCTCGGGCTGTTTGAATCCCATGAGGGCAGTACTCTCTCAGCATCAGGCGCCTAAACTCCTCGTAGGTCCACTCAGCTTGGCCTATCTTATATACAGACCAGCGATCAAAAGCATCTCTCTGCAGAAGGCCAGCGGCAAGTCTTTGTCTCTCTGAAGCGGGTATAGCAACGTGGTCGAACAACCCATCCATCTCACGGAACCATCTCTCAATATCCTCCCCAACCTCTCCAGTAAAAGCCGGAGGACTACACTGAGCTAGCGTCTTGACCCAATCGATGTGCTTCTCAGGGCACGCATCTGCTAAGGGCTCGACTGGCTGAACTGGAACCTCGGGCGTTGGTGCCGTAGATCGGGCTCCTCCTCGTAACTCACTCAGAATGTCGTGAAGCACCGTCTCTAGCTGTCCAATAGAACCGCGTCTAGCATCGACCATGATAGCTACATGAACAATTAATTTAAACACTCAGCACAGAAGCACTCAACGATTAATATGGTCCTCTTCGAGGAGGACCGCCCTCAGGCCCAATTGCATATCCGTATATATATATAAACTTAAGCATAGAGACGATCTATGCCGTCCTTCGAGGGACGGCTGACCGGAGGGGCAAGAACCTCACGGTCTCCTAACTCAATACTCCAACCTCCGTGGTGTTCCTTGGAGTCTTCTAGGCCCAACTGTAAATAAAACACTTTTTAACGGCCCGTGGTGTTCCTTGGAGTTCCTTGCATTGAGTCCAATTAAATTCATTGGTGTTCCTTGGAGTTCCGTGGTCAGCCGTCCCTCACGGTCAGCCGCTGACACATTAAGTGTTTTGTACCCTGTAGGCGGAAAAGGAAGTTCGATGCATTCGACGCGACACCCACATTGGATTCATCAAAAACTTGCCTCTTGGTAATGCCCCTATGAGTTGGTTCTGGTTCGCACGAGCGAGTGGCCTGACACCTTTGAAGGACATTGAGTTTGGTAGAGTGGATCATCGTTGTATCCACACATTACTTTATCGTTGGCACCCAGAGATGAACACGTTCCATTTTCCCTGGGGTGAGATGACAATCACCCTCCATGATGTTGCCATGATACTGGGGTTTAGGATTGACGGATTTGCCCATCGTACACTTGGGACAAACGAGCAACGTCGAGCTTGCCTCAATAGCAAATTTGCCATGCCTGTTGTAGAAATGAGCAGCCGAGGGGCTTGCTTCCCTCAGTCAAAGCTAGTGGAGATGATGAAGTCTACGATTCTTCACGGAGATACTTACGCCCCTGCACTTGTGACCGGATATCTACTGATAGTACTTGAGGCGATCTTCATCAATGATAAGTCAGCTACACACATACCCTTGTGGGCAGTTGTTGTAGGAGAAAATCAAGGTTAATAAATACGAATATAAATCAAACCGAATTTGTGCCCATGCAAATAAATACAAGACTCCCTCCCGTTGTAGTAGAAGGTAGTCAGGATCGATCCATGAGGAAGAGGGTCAACGGATCTTAGATAACGCTTAAATCACGTTCAGAAGTCGACTTCAGAAGCACTTGACCTAAAGCAGTGCAGTCGATCTCGAGCAGAAACGACAACAGCAGGTACCAATTTTAGTCGATGTCGACCAGATGTACTCGACGTCGAGTACAAATTTCAGTCTCGAGTGCCTGCAAAACAAAAATAGTAATCGATCTCGAGTGGGGTACTCGATCTCGAGTAGTCAGTAGTCGATGTCGACTAGCTCAGAAGACTGCCAGTCGATCCAATTGTACTCGATGTCGACTAGAGTAGTCAATGTCGAGTAACCTGCAGAAATGTTATTACGTCGGCAAAGGTGGCCGAAGAGCGTGAGGATGGTGAAGAAGCGTGAACTGAAATAAACCTATGTTGAATTTTTCGAGGACCCAAAGAACGACAGATTTTTGGTTGTAAACAAATTAAATAAAGACTTCCAAGATCGGGGTTTTCTACGACAATAACCATGCAAGTAGAATCATAAATCACAAAAGGCAGAAACTTTATCAATAAAGGACAAGGATTTCGCCAGAATCCAAAAAATAGGCCCACAAATATTCCGACACATGAACCTAATTGCATCTATCTTCTTCATAAAAAGAGTTTATAAACTTTCAAATAGAAACCCTAATTACTACCCATGTTTCGCAACATGAGTTCCTCAAACTATCATTTAAGGGTTAAGCACAAGATAGCGCGAGATAAAGTACCTTCTTTTGCGACTCATCAATCCACCCGCATGGCTATCGCTGGGGTCACCCCGACCCTAGAAGTGGGTGGACTACTCACGCCTCGTCATAGCAATCGATATAATGGATGGAAAAGAAACTTGCATTAACTAAATCAAAGACTTTACAACTCCGGCACTCCAACTTTCGCTAAAGATCCAAAACTCTAAAACCTTTGAAAACCTAAACTGTATGTGAGTAACTTGCTCTAGAATTCAATGAATAAAAACCAGCCCCCTAGGGTTTTATTTATAGGGTTTAATCCTTGCTATCCAAGGAAAGCAACTTCTATCTAATCCTTAAGATATAAAATTGGATAAATAGAGATATAAATCTAATATGGTAAATAACAATCCTTCTTATGGTAAAACAAGTCTTCCTCCTCGATGATAGACATTGATAGATGATAGGTACTTCATGGCTAAGTCTCTTCTCCTCGTCATAGAATTGGCCCAAGTCGTTCTCCGCCCAGCAGAGATGTAGTCGACGTCAAGTAGAGTAGTAGACGTCTAGTAGGTCTTACTCAATCTCGGGCTCTTCAGTGCATCTCGAGTACTCTTTCCTAGTCGTCCTCAAGTATAGTCTTCATCTTAGTTGACATCGAGTAGATGTGGTCGACGTCGAGTTGTTCAGCTGGCTTTACAGTAGCTTAAAATCTCCACCCTTAGTCAATTTTTCTCCTGTCTTTAGTCGACGTCGAGTAGATTCCTGCAGTCGTCTCCTCCTTTTAGTTTTGTCCCGGAATGGCTCCAAATTCTGCAAAATTAAACCGAAACTTGTGTAGACCTCTATTCTTGGCAAATAAGCTTATACTACACAATTTCAACATATTCCCAATACCAAAATATGCAAAATACTTAGAATAAGGAGAGAAAATATGCACAAAAACATGGTTACTTTAGTGGACATCAAATCACCCTATACTTAAGCATGCTTGTCCTCAAGCAATAACTTGGATGGTCATTCATGGGAAACCTACAAAAACTCTCAACACAGTGGATTCATCGTTATATTACCCAACACTCAATTGCCATCCTCGAAAAGGTACTAGTGACTTCAAATCTATGCCTTTGAATGAAAAGCAACATCTCACACAAAACGAGGTTATGCGAAACAATTTTCCATGTGACAAAGCAACAATAATCAAGAGGACTCTATGCAAGCTCAAATAGGAGTAGATAGGTAAAAGGCTAAAGGTGGGAAATTTTTGGCTATGTGGTGTTAAATCCGGGGAAATCAAACTTCATTTCCAAACTTTTCTTTACCACATTCCTTTTTCATCATACTTCTCACCTTTCACTCTTTCGCTAAATGCTTTTTTTCACTATATTGCTTTTACCTCTCTAACCTCAGCACTGCCTTCTCGCGAGTCGCAAACATGGGTGTCATGAATGGCCCCGGATACTTAGTGCTTTGGACTCCTCACCTTGGTGTCCCATCCTGTGGAACTAACATCTCCACGCAGGCAGAGTCGATCTACCTTTATCTCCTGAGGTGACCGGATTTTTTTTTGTCTCATTAAATTTTTCATAACTTTGAAACTTTCCTGCCAAACTCCAAATATAATGATAATAACAACACAAACACCATATAATACTCTCCAAAGATGACATCCATTCTCAACAAAATCCCCGGATAGGGTATAAGGTAAAAAATGGTCAATTATGTAATGTATATGGAGCAATAATGATATAATGATATGTAAGGCTTATAATATGGCTTTTGTGATGCAATTAGGTATAGGTATGGCTAGGATTATGAGCATATACGGAAAATATAAAGTCCTCCATCCTCTTATTATGCAACATTTCAAAAACAACATCGATTTACCTCACTTTTGTGGTTTTCTCTCAAAAAATTTCACACATCATTGAGACTTCCCTTTTCTTAGCAATCTTGTGCAATATCTCTAACGAATCATCCACTTTTGCATCGTCGAGTCTTGCTATAGCTTCCATGACTCTTTTTCTTTAAACAATTCGCAAGCAGGGCTAGTCTCACACTCTCATAAAACTTCCGGATAAAATCATAAGAAAACGCATATACAAAATAATGTAATTCTAAACTCATGAGAGAGTTGTGCAATGTTCTAAAACATAAACCATGCAATAATACGATCCAACACAGCAAAAAAGAGTCAAATCTCATGAGCATAGTTTTACCCCACCCCATACTGAAAATGGACAGTGTCCTCACTGTCATAAAATAAATCTAAGGGGAAGGGGGAAACTTACTAAAAATGGCTGCAGAAACTCTAATAAGGTGGCGGAGGTGGTGGATACCATGGTAGCTGGGGATAACCTTCTAGTGGAGGTGGTGGATCGTAGCTCGTGAAAGGTCCTGCACCAGTATGTCCTCCCTGATAGCCTCCGAAGATGTATGTAGAAATGTTCTCTAGTGTACCGCAAAACCAGGAGACATCATCCCGTACGTGGGTCACGTCAAGCTGCAGCCGTTCCACCTGTGCAGCCAAATCATCTGAGTATCCACCAGCATAAAGTCTATTGGCCGCGAGGATGCTGATTTGCAGGGATGTAGCTGTGGTGGGAGCCTTGTGGACTCTCAGGTCCGTCGTTGTCGTCCTGATCCTAATCATGCTCCTGCTCTTAATCCACTGCCAGAGGGATGGAGTTTTGGTGGTCATAGTAATTCGGGCGTCGTCTCAGAGTTGGGTCAGCTTCGGGGTTGATCTTCGAGTGGTAGTCGTGCCCCACCCATGTTCTGAACCAGTCTTCAATGTGGTAGAGGTCCATGAGGTCCTCACGGATAGGTACCCGCGAGGCATGGTGCACCCATCTTCGTCGATCCCAGGAGCGGGTGATGATGTTCCCCTTCTTGAGAGAATCTGTGTCAATGCGCATAAAATCATAGGGGGTATACCTGTCAGTGAGGACTCCCAAGTGTATGGCTAGGATAGCTACCATGGCCCCCTCAAAGATGTGTCTGTCAGCACCTCTGCGCTCAATGCAATGCTCGAGCCAGGCGTGTGCTAGCGGCAGAGGGCCTGACTCGAAAAGCATCATGCGGAGACACTCCACCTCACGATGGTTGGGCCGCCTCAGCTCAGAGCGAGCCCAAATAGTGTTCCCTAGGATCCTCAAAATGGTGGCGAAGAGGGGGCTGGCGATGTTGGTGTTATAGGTGGTGGATGAGTTCGGCGCTAACTCCCCCTTCATGTACCGCCACATGATGTTCGGGTCTGTAATGCTGAAGGAGCTGGTGGTGTGGATAAAGTTGAATGCGGCGCTCACCTCCTGCAGGGAGAGTAGGAATGAGCGGTTGCCCAGCTGGAATGTGACTGGGTCATCTGATGAAGCAGAGTCTAGTGCATGGAGCGTTGCTAAGAATTCTCCGGTCAGCACCGAATAGTGGTGGTCTAGATGCTCAATCAGTCGCTCGGCGTCGAGCCAACTGAAAGCCTCCACCATCCATCTCTGGATCCCCAGCTCCTCCATGTGTGGCTGGGAGTACCAGCGGGCTCTAGTGGCCTTCTCAGCTAGGTGCCGGGCAAGCTAGCGGGTCTCTTAGTCGGCGATGATTAGGTTGTCCATCCCAGGGTTCTTTGTTCTTACCATTGTCTGCAAGGAAAACCAATTTAAGGCAATTTATACACGAAAAATATTTAAACACAGTAAATGCAAGAACCCCATACTTATTTTTAAAACTAGCTTGAAATTAATATCAAATAGGCCTAAGTTAGTTCATATTGCCAATCATGCATAAACATACATAATATGCTAAAGAGAAAGTGAATCAATCCATCATATATATGTAAGTTATCAAATGAAGAACAAATTCAAGAAATTTCGTAAAAATCAATTATAATTTCATAGATTCCAAATTTCATGAATTTAACTAACAATATGAAAAAACTAAGTATGAAATCAGATCAAAACTAATATATTTCAGAATAAAAAAAATTTCGTCCCCAAATATAACCGTTATAACTACCCTAAATAATCAATTTCAATTTCCCGCGCAAATTTCAAACCCTAAACTATGAAATTTCAACTCAATATCAAATCTCTACCTAGGTTCTCAAAAATTAGATCCAAAACTGAAAATAAAGAGTGTAGGGAGAGAAATCATTCCAGAAGAGTTGCAAATGGGGGATCGAAACAGGAATATATAGAAATTTAGGGGAGGTGTATTCGGTTTTGCAAAGACAAAGGCAGAGGGGTACTGTTTTGCAGTGGCAAGTCAGTCTGCAGGCCGGGGGGAACAGTAGGGTGGCCGATCGAGTGTGGGGGAAGTCCGGTGGTAGTGTTGCGTGGTCTATGGTGACTGGCAGGAGGGCAGAGCGAGCGGGCGAAGGGAGGGTGGAGAACTGGAGGTTGTGGGTGGTGTGTAGTCGAGGTCGAGAGCGAGAGGAGGGAGGGTTCCAGGTCCGGGGGGGGGGGGGGGGGGGTTTAAATAAGGAGGGTAAAAATTAAAAATGAAAACCGTAAAAAAACTTACCTGTTGCTGTCCTCGACGTCGACTAGATTAGTCGACGTCGAGTAGACCCCTTTTCCAGTGTGGTCGACGTCGACTATAATTTGGCCCTCATGTGTGCTCGACTTGGTTGTACTCGACCTCTAGTGGATTTTTGTGAAATTCTGGTCGACGTCGAGTAGGGTGGTCGACGTCAAGTAAACCGTCAGTTCCCCGACTTTGCGTGTGTCTATCAAAGGGAAGAGATCTTACACGAAAATAAAGAAAATAAAAGAAAATAAAACTAAAGAATACGGAATAAGAAATAGCGGGTTGCCTCCCGTGAGCGTTGAGGTTTAAGTCGATAGCTCGACCTACTTTCCTGTTCAAACCTTGTTCAACGCCAGGGTGGCGCGAATCTCTTCCTCCGGGTCTTCCTTGTTGTTGGGACACTTGTGAATCCCACATCGGGAGTGGGAAGAATTCTGAACCTAATTTGTTGGGACACTTGTGAATCCCACATCGGGAGTGGGAAGATTCTGAACCTAACATATAAGTGAGAGGGGGATTTGTTGGGACACTTGTGAATCCCACATCGGGAGTGGGAAGAATTCTGAACCTAACACTTGTGAATCCCACATCGGGAGTGGGAAGAATTCTGAACCTAAAACCAATTGGCATCCACTTATATGTTAGGTTCAGAATCTTCCCACTCCCGATGTGGGATTCACAAGTGTCCCAACAGTTGTCATAATACTTCTTGACCCGGTGTCCATTGACCTTAAAGGTGATGCCGTCAGTGCCAAGTAACTCCATCGCTCCATGGGGGTAAATATGGTGAACCAAGAAAGGTCCACTTCATCTTGTCCTTAGTTTCCCTGGGAACAACCGGAGTCTATAATTAATTATATAAAAGCACTTTGTCACCTACCTCATATGTCTTAGGCACCAATTTCTTGTCATGTCATCTCTTCGTGCGCTCCTTGTAGATTTCGGCATTCTCATATGCCTTCAGCCGCAACTCCTCAAGCTCCTGCAAGTCAATACAACTTTTCTTACCTGCCTCGTCAAGATCCATGTTGAGCTCTTTAAGAGCCCACATCGCTTTATGTTCCAGTTCAATGGGCAAATGGCATGACTTGCCATAAACCAGATTGTAAGGAGTTATCTGCAGTGGTGTCTTATAGGCTGTCCGATAGGCCCAGAGCGCCTCGTCAAGCTTAGACGACCAATCCTTCCTCGAGCGGGAGACTATCTTCTCCAAGATGGTTTTAATTTGACGATTAGAGACCTCTACTTGGCCACTGGTTTGGGGGTGATAGGGTGTTGCCACCCTGTGCGTCACCCCATACTTAGCCAAAAGAGCCTCAAATCCTCTCTCGATGAAATGCAAGCCACCATCTGAAATAAGAACTCTAGGAACACCAAAGCGAGGAAATATGTTAGTTTTAATAAACTTTGGAACTACCTTCGCATCGTTGGTCCTAGTTGCAACAGCCTCTACCCATTTAGAGACATATTCGACTGCCACAAGGATGTATTTGTAAGGGCTTGACGCAGGGAATGGTCCCATAAAGTCAATGCCCCAAACATCGAAAAGCTCTACCTCCAAGATCCTTGTGAGCGGCGTCTCATTCTTTCAAGTAATGTTGCCCGCTCGTTGGCACTCATTGCATGAAGTGACATATGCCTGTACATCTCTAAAAAGATTAGGCCAATAAAAACCACATTGAAGTACCGTCGCTGGAGTTTTGAAGCCTTTTGCATGTCCGCCTGTAGGGAGAGTGTGACAATGGCGAATGACACTTTCTACTTCTTCCTCCGGGATACAACGGCGAAAGATATGGTCTTTCACCTGCTTGAACAAGTAGGGTTCATCCCAATAGTATTTCTTGACGACGTGGAGGAACTTCTTCTTTGCCTGTGAGGATAAACCTGACGGAATCTCGTTCCCTAAAAGATAGTTAGTGAAATCCGCATACTAGGGCACCTTTGCTCCCTTTATAGCATATATATCATGAATTGGACTAGTAGGAGGGGTAAAGAAGAAATCCTCACCGGAATCCGTTCACAAAATCTCACTTGAAGACTTACCAGAGTCTAGTCGACGTCGAGTAAATGTGTTCGACGTCGAGTAGATTTTAGCTCCCAGTTCTGTACTCGACTTCAAAGTGCCCATCGAGTGATTTGTAGTCAACGTCGAGTGAGTGTTACTCGACGTCGAGTCGCCCTGCAGTGAAACAATAGGTATAAACGTAAACTTACCTGCCGGTACTTGTTTACTCGACGTCGAGTAGGTGTGGTCGACGTCGAGTAGGCATGAGTCTGCCCTCATTAAATGCTCGTCGGGGTGAGAATCGTCGATAGGCGTGGTGTCTTGGGCTTCTTCCAGCACATCCTTGGGAAGCCTAGAGAGATGGTCGGCTACCGAGTTCTCTGCGCCCTTTTTGTCCTTAAGTTTGACATCGAACTCTTGGAGTAGGAGCATCCACCACAAGAGCCTGGGTTTAGCATCCTTCTTTGCCATCAAATACCTAAGAGCTGCATGATCAGTGTGCACAATAACCTTAGATCCCACTAAATAAGAATGGAATTTTTCAAAAGCAAAGACCACGGCCAAGAACTCTTTCTCTGTTGTGGTATACTTAGCCTGAACAACATCAAGAGTCTTGCTTGCATAGTAGATGGCATGAAGCTTCTTGTCCTTCCGCTGTCCTAGGACCGCTCCCACGACATAGTCGCTGGCGTTGCAGATAATCTCAAAGGGTAGCGACCAATCCGGCGATTAAATGATTGGAGCGGAGATAAGGGCTTCTTTCAACCTGTTGAAGGCTTCAAGAAATTCACTAGGAAGCTTCTTATCTTTTTGGCAATTTTAGAAAAATCCTGAATAAAGGTGGGGGCAATTTTAGAAAAATCCTGAATAAACCTCCTATAAAAACCTACATGGCCTAGGAAGCTTCTTATCTTTTTGACTAATGAAGGTGGGGGCAATCTTTCCACTAGCTCTATCTTGGCCTTGTTCACCTCAATACCTTTCTTGGACACCTTATGCCCTAGCACGATCCCTTCTCTTACCATGAAGTGAGACTTTTCCCAGTTGAGAACTACATTTGTCTCCTCACATTGCTCCAATATCCTGCGAAGGTTAGAAAGACAAATATTGAAAGATGTGCCATATACAGAGAAGTCGTCCATAAATACCTCCAGGATGTCTTCTATCATGTCGGAGAAGATAGCCATCATACACCTTTGAAAGGTGGCAGGGGCATTGCAAAGCCCAAAAGGCATCCTTCTATATGCAAAAGTCCCATAGGGACATGTGAAGGTAATCTTCTCTTGATCCTCGGGATGAATAGGGAACTGCCAAAAACCAGAATAGCTGTCCAGGTAGCAAAAATAATCATGTTCAGCTAAGCTTTCAAGTACCTGGTCAATGAAGGGTAGCGGAAAATTATCCTTCCTAGTTGCGGTGTTGAGTTTCCTGTAATCGATGCACATCCGCTAGCTGGTAGTGATTCTTTTAGGGACAAGCTCTCCCTTCACATTCTCCTCAACGGTCATTCCACCCTTTTTGGGAACCACGTGGACTGGGCTTACCCACTTGCTGTCGGAGATTGGATTGATGATTCCTGCATCCAGCATGCGCAGGATCTCTTTCTTCGCCACCTCCTTCATGTTGGGGTTAAGCTTTCTTTGATGCTCGATGGTTGCCCTATGATCATCTTCCAAAAGAATTCTATGCATACAAGTAACAGGTGAAATACCTTTTATGTCCTCCAAGGAATATCCAATGGCCTTCCTATGAGTGCGGAGGACTTCCAATAGCTTGTCTATTTCTTGTGTGGTTAGTGAAGCATTGATAATCACATGAAAAGTAGAGTCGGGACCAAGGAACTCATACTTAAGGGTGTCGGGTAAAGGCTTCAGCACCGGAGAAGGGCCCTACGGAATCAATATGGGCTCTACTTCCTCCGTCTTCATGATTTTCCCTAGGTAATCCGTCTCGATCCTCATGAAAGAAGAGTCCCAATCAGCTATAGAAGTTGGCATCGACCAAGCATACATCGATGACAAGGCTGAATCGGACACAAGGTTGTACTGCTGCAGAAGACTGGTCGACATCGAGTTATAGTAGTCGACATCCTGGGCAAACGAGTTGGTTGATGTCGAGTAAACGTGTTCGACATCGAGTACAGCAACAGTGGTCGAGTTGCTGTGGTCGACCTCTAGTAGGGTTGTACTTGCAAGAGAGAAAGTAGTCGACATCGGGTGACTGTGGTCGACGTCGAGTAAGTTCTGGGTACATACCTTTTCTGGAGAAGTACTCGAGATCGGATGAATTAACTCGACGTCAAGTAGACTAGTCGACGTCGACTGGATCTATTCGGTATTGAGTGAATCGTTCAGCTCCGTGGTTCAGTGCAAGAGATAACATTGAATTTAGAGTAAATAGCTTTGATTTCCATTACATCTTCCGTGTCAGGGTTGAAAGTGTATTCAATGATCTCATCCCCTATCGTAAAGGTGAGAAGTCCACTTGTCACGCTGATGTTGGCGTCTGCAGTGGCGAGGAAAGGTCTTCCATGGATGATTGGGCAAGTTGGGTCTTCCGCCATCTCTATCACAAAAAAATCTGCAGGGATAAAGAATTTACCAACCTTGACAGGAACATCGTCTACAATACCTATGGGGATTACCACTGTGTTATTTGCCCTGTAGAGCTTGACATCCATAGGTTCTAGGGCGCCTATCTTCACTTTTGACCAAATTGATAGGGGCATGATACTTACACTTGCTCCTAAGTCACATAGTGCCTTGAAGCGATATTGGCCAAGTCCCACGGTGATGGCAAACTTACCTAGGTCAGATCTCTTCTCAGGGAAATCCATCTTGTTGCATTCGCTGGCAATCTCAGTCATTGACCTCTTATTGCTAAGAAGATCCTTAAGAAACTTGACGTATGCTGGCATCTCATGAAGTGCTTCTGTAAAGAGAATAGTAACATTTAATCCTTGAAGCAATTTCACAAAACGTTCAAACTTACCGTCAGTCGTGTCTTTCTGCGCCTTGGAGGGGAACGGGAGCGTCTTCTTGGGTTTTGGAGCCAGAACAGCTTTCGGAGGTAGTGCAGAGTGGTCGACGTCGATTGGGGTGTCCTCGACATCGACTACAGGGGTCGACATCGAGTGTTGTTGCTGAGCAGAAGCCTCTCTTTCGTCGAGTGGTTGCTCGACGTCGAGTAGTCGACGTCGACTACGTGGTTGACGTTGAGTGGGTTTCCAGCTTCGTCTTTCTCTTCTCCGATCTTTGGCTCATGTAATTTGTGTCCGCTCCGTAGTTGTAAGACAGAGATGTGTCCGGTTTGCCCTTTAGGATTTGGATCTGTCTGTCCTGGGAGCTTTTCTATGTTCCACTTTCAGACATCCAACTCTCTGAATCTTGTAGTGAGGCTGTGAAGTTGGGATTGGATGGCGCTGGTGGATTGTTCATTCTTGGTTTGATTTCTCCGCAGCTTGTCGAGGACGATCTGTAGATCATCCTTTCGTTGGTCTCTCTCAGGATGTCCTGGAGCTCTATATGGTGGGGGGTTCCTAAGGGTACTTTGGTTCCGCTATGGTTGGTAGAATCGTTGGTCCCCCATATAGCGATTAGGACCCCCCATGTAGGCAGCTTCCTCGTGAGTTTCTGCTAAGATGACTTGCTCCGTATGTGGGCATTCCGTGGTGGTGTGCCGCTGTGAACCACATTTAATGAAAGGTTGATTAACAGAAAGAAATTTCACTTGTTTAAGGAGCTTACGGTTTTGGTCTTTGTAGTATTGCTCCTTGACGTCGGGATCAATCTCCTTAGAGGGCTCATATAGAGGCATGGATGGGGTTGGCCTCGCATATGTGTTGTCATAGGCCGCAGGAGTCCCATATGTGTTTTCGAAGTTAGTCAACCTCTATATAGTTGCCCAAGCCTCCGTCGGTGTAAGCTCGATGTAGCGGTAGAAAGTGTATGAGTTGATCCGCTCCTTGCTTGCATCATCAAGAGAGTTGTAGAAGATCTCTTGAATGACGTATGGCGGCTGCCCATGAGTAGGGCAAGATCGCAGTAGCTCTTTATACCGATCCCATGCTCGTGTCAGCGGCTCCCCAGGCTTTTGTTTGAAAGCTGTGATCTTCTGGCGTAGGAGCGTTGTTTTGGTGGGAGGAAAGAATTTGTTAAGAAACGCATTCTTAACCTCTGTCCATGTTGTGAGTGATCGCGGGGTTAGTCCTTCGAGCCATTTCAATGCATTCCTTGCAAGAGACCAACGAAAAGTTTTCAATCTGACATATTCAAGGTTTTTGCCTTCGGCGATAGTTTCACATAAGTCAGCAAAAGTAGTAATATGAGCGAGAGGGCATTCATTAGGTCTTCCTTCAAAAGGATGTTTTTTAATTTCAGAAAGAAAAGAAGTTCTAATTTCAAAATCAGTAGGAGGGATAAGAATAGCTGATTTTGGCATGGTGAGTGTCGGATGCATGTAGTCCTTAGCCGTAGCGGGATATCGGGCGAGCTCAGCCTGGGCTTGTCTCCTGGCTTGCTCTTCAAGGTTGGCGCGTTCCCTCTCAGCAGTGAGAGCATTAGTATTGGCTAATATCTCCCTTTGAAGCCTCTCAATCATCTCAGCTTGTGTTTCTGCGGTCGCCATGACGTTTTTTAGCATAGAGTGGATGCGTAGAAGGTGTTCTGGGTCGTCTAATGCATCGAATTCAGGTGGCTGATCAGAACGTCGCATCCACCTATAGAAGAAAACTCAAAGAAGAACGTGAAATATAGCTATCTAAGGCACGAATGATCGCCTCCCCGGAAACGGTTCCAATTTGTTGTAGGAGGAAATCAAGTTTAATAAATACGAATATAAATCAAACCGAATTTGTGCCCACGCAAATAAATACAAGACTCCCTCCCGTTGTAGTAGAAGGTAGTCAGGATCGATCCACAAGGAAGCGGGTTAGCGGATCTTAGATAACGCTCAAATCACGTTCAGAAGTCGACTTCAGAAGCACTTGACCTAAAGCAGTGCAGTCGATCTTGAGCAGAAACGGCAATAGCAGGTACCGGTTTTAGTCGACGTCGACCAGATGTACTCGACGTCGAGTAGAAATTTCCGTTTCAAGTACCTGCAAAACAAAAACAGTAATCGATCTCGAGTGGGGTACTCGATCTCGAGTAGTCAGTAATTGCTGTCGACTAGCTCAGAAGACTCCCAATCGATCCAATTGTACTCGATGTCGACTAGAGTAGTCAATGTCGAGTAAACTGTAGAAATGTTATTACGTCAGCAAAGGTGGCCGAAGAGCGTGAGAATGGTGAAGAAGCATGAATAGAAATAAACCAATGTTGAATTTTTCGAGGACCCAACGAACGACATATTTTTGGTTGTAAACAAATTAAATAAAGACTTCCAAGATCGGGGTTTGCTATGACAATAACCATGCAAGTAGAATCATAAATCACAAAAGGCAGAAACTTTATCAATAAAGGACAAGGCTTTCGCCAGAATCCAGAAAATAGGCCCACAAATATTCCGACTCATGAACCTAATTGCGTCTATCTTCTTCATAAAAAGAGTTTATAAACTTTCGAATAGAAACCCTAATTACTACCCAAGTTTCGCAACATGAGTTCCTCAAACTATCATTTAAGGGTTAAGCACAAGATAGCGCGAGATAATGTACCTCCTTTCGCGACTCAACAATCCACCCGAATGGCTATCGCCGGGCTCACCCCGACCCTAGAAGTGGGTGGACTACTCACTCCTCGTCATAGCAATCGACATAATGGATGGAAAAGAAACTTGCATTAACTAAATCAAAGACTTTACAACTCCGGCACTCCAACTTTCGCTAAAGCGCCAAAACTCTAAAACCTTTGAAAACCTAAAATGTATGTGAGTAACTTGCTCTAGAATTCAATGAATAAAAATCAGCCCCCTAGGGCTTTATTTATAGGGCTTAATCCTTGCTATCCAAGGAAAGCAACTTCTATCTAATCCTAAAGATATAAAATTGGATAAATAGAGATATAAATCTAATATGGTAAATAACAATCCTTCTTATGGTAAAACAAGTCTTCCTCCTCGATGATAGACGTTGATAGATGATAGGTACTTCATGGCTAAGTCTCTTTTCCTCGTCATAGAATTGGCCCAAGTCATTCTCCGCCCAGCAGAGATGTAGTCGACGTCGAGTAGGTCTTACTCGATCTCGGGCTCTTCAGTGCATCTCGAGTACTCTTTCCTAGTCATCCTCGAGTATAGTCTTCATCTTAGTCGACGTCGAGTAGATGTGGTCGATGTCAAGTAGTTCAGCTGGCTTTACAGTAGCTTGAAATCTCCATCCTTAGTCAATTTTGCTCCTATCTTTAGTCGGCATCGAGTAGATTCCTGCAGCCGTCTCCACCTTTTAGTTTCGTCCCGGAATGGCTCCAAATTCTGCAAAATAAACCAAAACTTGTGTAGACCTCTATTCTTGGCAAATAAGCTTATACTACACAATTTTAACATATTTCCAATACCAAAATATGCAAAATACTTAGAATAAGGAGCGAAAATATGCACAAAAACATGGTTACTTTAGTGGACATCAGCAGTGGAGTTAGTCGATGATCATTCTATGACTGGGCAATACGCATGGGGTGTCGAACTACTTGCCCTCTTGTACCGAGCTTTAGAAGATGCGTGCAAGGAATGGGTGGGAACCATGGGCGGGTGCGCTGCATTAGTGCATGTATTCTTAATCCTATAATTTTTACATCTAAATATCATGCCTTCAAACAGTTATACTTATATTTTTTTTCTCTATATGTATAAAGTATTGGATCTGGGCACATTTTCTAGCATTAGCCCCTGCAGTGGCTGAGGGGTTGGTCCGCTAGGCTGATCATAGGTAGGCTTGTCGGTGGACGCATAGACCGACACCGTCGCGTGATCTGAGGAGGGTATGCCACATTATAGAGCAGTTGGAGCTGATGGAGCTAATGATGTAAGTTTCATGCCATATGAAGATAGGTATCTTGACTTTGATGGTATGTATCTGGTCTCTCGGTACAAGGGAGTTCTCTCGGTTGCAAAATTCAAGAGTAGTACATGCCGGATCGCGTATTACGGCAGTTCGGACCTGCATAAATCATACCATGGATCATATCCCACCTACCACTGAGATTCGTCCTGGTGGGACGGCCCACGTCAAGCTGAGATTTTCAGAGATATGTTTGATGTCTGGGATGACCGTCACAATCTCGCAAATTTATTGGATATACAGAATGTGCCTACTGCACATGAGGCACATTTTATTATGCCAAACTACAGCTGAGGCACAACCTATCGAGAAGGAACCGACACCGATATCGACAATACGTGATCGGGTATGGATCGTGTCTTAAATGTTTCAGTACTTATATTTCATTTGTGAACAGTTGTTTATTATATGATCGTCACAATGTGTGTTTTTTTTATATTTGAGAGCGCTTCACCCTATTATCGGAGCTCTTCCAGAGGATGCTAGAACGTGGTGAGGAATTATACAACCGTCAAGAGCTTCTCAATTACTACCTCGAGGCAGTGGGCCACCCAGTCCCACTCGCCCCCACTCAGGTCCGGGCATCACAACGGCGACTGTGATAGTTTATATACTTTGATCTTTATTGTTAAAGACTTTATGTTTTTATTTTCAGAAATGTTCGATGTTATGCACTTTAGTTAAGAACATTTATATTCAAGTATTATATCGGCCTATGATCACGATCGTATTCATTAATCTTATGCTCTACTAAAGTTTCAAAAACAAACTACATATATCAATTCGCTGACAAGAGATCTAAAATAGTTCAACACCAACTACTCCCTCTACTGTAATAGGATCTACTCTATCACCGTCTTGGTGGCCCAAACCATCATGATTAGCATGTTTGAGGTTTCTGTACTCTGCCATCCTTGTAGCGAATGGTTCATCCCAACCGTTTATGCTATGGTGGTGGAAATGACTCCAAGCTAGAGTTGTTGGAGGGATTGGCGAGTCTAGTCGAAGCCATACCTATTTGGTTAAGAAGTACAATAATGTACAATCCATAAAATATGTAGGTATAGTGATGGTTAGGGTGGAATTTAACTAACCAGTACCCAGTGCACTCACCCATACCATGTCATTGCAATAATCTCTATTGGTGGCCTTGCGGTCATTATAGGTGCCATCATCACGCACCATCCCTGCTAAGGACAACCATAACAAGTTGATATTGTGTCGCAACTACCAATGGAACCAACGGTGACTCCATCAACCTCATCGGATCACAAGGGCCGAGATCCTTGACATCAACATTAGCAATCATCCCATCAATATCGTCAATGATCAATACAGCTCGATACAACTCCTTGTTCTTACGCAGCTCGTCAGCCATCTCTTGTTGGACCCTCATATACTAGTTCTCCCCATATCCAAGAAACACTGCAAGCGTTCGATACTCACAATGCCCATCCGAACTCACATTTTCAACTTGATCAACATAGCGTGGGACAAACCAATCCACATGGCTGGACAAAAATGTCACGGGGTCAAGTGGCCCGCCTAGACCACTTCCCCAACCGCAACCACTCGCACGACCTCAACCGCTGCCTCTACATTGACTGCTCCCTCTAACTCGGGTTACTGACCGTCGCATTGCATGCTCAAGTGTCATTGGATCTCACATCATTGAGTGCCTCCCCATCGGTCAACCTCTAGGATTGCTTACAAGTGGTGCTATCATGTTTGTTTCTCCGGGATTCTCCATATCACTGTACCCCGTGGCAATAAAATTACGTTCCTAAGGAGTGATATCATCTGCCTTAAGCCTTCTATTCAACCTCAGTAATGTTAAACTAGTCGGGTCTATATCTTCCACGGGGTCGCTGCCCTCCTCTGCCATAATAGGTCAATTCCACATCACTTGCTTCTAGAAAGGATGAATTTGACTCAAGCTTATCGAGCTACGTGTTGTGAATGGAAACTAGTTATCAAAATAAATATAAAATATATAATTAAGCCAACTCCCTGTCCAAGCAAATAAAATTACAAGAATCCCTCCCGTTGTAGTAGTAGGGTATTCAGGATCAAATCAACGAGGAAGTGTGTCAGCGCTCGCCTTTCAAGTTCCAAATCGCTCTCGAAATCGACCAAGAGAATCACTCGATGTCGAGTAGAGTACTCGATATCGACCAAAACAGTCAAGTTTCTACATACTACATAACAAAAGACAAACAGAGCCCACGTCGAGTAGAAAGTGCTCGACGTCGACCAGGTAACTCGATATCGACCAACAGTAGTCGATGTCGAATGTCAGTGCAGTGAAAAACTTAACTTTTGCAAAATAAAACAGAAGCAAACATGAAATTGGTGGATTTAATTCAATAATATAAAAGCTCCTAGAATTGGGGTATCAACGCCAAAACGATAACCATATAAGAATAATGCCAAAGGTATAAAAGATCATACCTTTTCATCAAATAACTTTCGTCATTAACAATTAAAAAGATAGAGGCTCTTGCATAAACCCTAATTGTTACTATCCTTGTGACATAATTAATCCAAATTTGCATTAAGATCACTTTCACTTCAATAACACAAATAAAGATCACCTGCTACTGTCGTAGAAGAATCATACAAATAGGGATAGAAGATGAAATTACAATAAAAGTTATACCTTTGATGCATTACCTCACATGGCTACCGTCGAGCTCACCCCGACCCTAGAAGTTGGGTGACTACTCGCTCTTCATCATAACAAACATCAATAATTTCATAAAAATAACTACTTGCATTAAATCAAACAAAAGCTTACAACCGAACGAAGCCAAATCGTCTCTCAACTCTTCCCACTCCACTCGGCCAAGCTCCTCTAAAACTCCTACCTACTTTTGAATGTATTGTGTGTAAATTGAAATGTTCGATGCCTAAAACTCAGCCCCTAGGGCTTTATTTATAGTGTTCAATCCTCGCTACTCAAGGAAAGAACAACTCTATCTACTTCCTAAGATAAAAGATCCTACTGCTTAAGATAAAAAGGTTCCTAATAAAATAATTGAAACAAATCAAATTCCTCTTAGGTAAAAGTGGGAATTAACTAATATGGATAAGTCTTCATTCTTGATAGAGGATTCGTGCCTTGGTAGGTAAGTAAACTCCTTCTCGAATTCATCCTCGATCTCTACTCGGATTGCTCTTGGAATGTACTCGACATCGAGTGAAGTAGTCGATGTCGAGTAGACTTTGTGCTCTTAGCTGGTCTTGTGCTCGATCTCGGCTTCAGAAGGCGATGTCGACCAGAGGTGTACTCGACATCGACCAGTTTGGTCGACGTCGACTAGTCCTGTCGAGTAGATTTCTTTTTTGTCTTCTGCTCGATGTGTTCTAGCTCAGCTTCTACTCTACCTTAGGCTTTCTGTAGTCGACCTCGAGCATTTCCATAGTTTTCTTCCCTTCTCAGAATTGCTTGTAGAATGTCTCGATTTCTGCGAAATTAAACAGAAACTAGTGTAGACTTCTATAATTGGCAAATAAGCATAAACTACACAATTTTTGCACTATTCTAACCCAAATGTATAAAACGCATACAGAAAATCAATATAAATGTTAAAGAAAAACATGGCAAATTAGGCGCACATCAAACACCCCATACTTAATCTTGCTTGTCCTCAAGCAATACTTTTAATGGTCATACAGGGGAAGAAATAAAACTTTCAACATCTTAGATTCATTCTCATATAACCCTGCAATCAATTACCATCCTCGAAAAGGTACTAATGTCGCCAAATCTATGCCTGTGAATAAAAACAGCATCGCACACAAAAGGAGGGTTATGCAAAAACAATTTATGAGTGACAAATCAACAATAATCAAGAGGACTTTTATGCGCATGATGAAGAAAAGGTGAAAGGTATAGTGGTGGACTAAATTTGGGCAATGTGGTGCTAAATCCGGGGAGAATTCTTCAAACTTGTTTTCTTGCTTTGATGCACTTTCTCCCTTCATATGATATTTTCACATCACTCATCCTCTCATAATTCACTCTTTGCTTTTTTTCACCTATATGCTTTTACCTCTCTAACCTCAACACTGCCTTCTCGCGAGTCGCAAACATGGATGTCATGAATGGCCCCGGATACTTAGTGCTTCGGACTCCTCACCTTGGTGTCCCATCATCCGGAACTAACATCTCAACGTAGGCAGGGTCGATCTACCTTTATCTCCTGAGGTGACCGGATTTTCTTTCACTCATTAATTCCATAATATGATCATTCTCCTGCCAAACTCCAAATAATAATAACAATACAACAACCATATAATACTCTCCATAATATGGCATCAATTTCTCAACATACTCCCCGGATGGGTCATAAGGTAAAGAAATAGACAATATATAGATCATGTGGAGCAAAATATGAAATAAGGCATAATATGGCTTGTGATTCATATAAGCATAGGTAAGGCTAGGAATAAGGTAAGAATGTATGAAAAATAAAGTCCTCTATCCTCTTATCATGCATATGTCAAAAGCAACTTCAATTTTACCTCCTTTCATGGTTTTCAAGAAAATAATGCACTTCATTGTGACTTCCCTTTACTAGGCGATTTCATGCTATATCTCTAATGAATCTAATTTTGCATCGTCGAGTTCAATAAAAAAGCCTCCATGACACTAATCAAAAATTTTCAATGGGGGTGATAAGGGGTGATAAAAATAAACTTTGGAAAATAACATGTAAGCATACAGATGAAATATGAAATCCAAAGTAACCATGCATGAGCAATTCGTGAAATAATCATAAATATGATCAAAGTAAGCCTTTCCCCCACCCCATACGTAAAGATTACAGTGTCCTCACTGTATAAAAACAAGGGTAAAGAAAGAAACTTACTAGACAAATGGGCAGAAGCTCGGAATCAAGTGCTGAAAAATGCTGCAGGGCTAGTCTATCTCGAGTAAGTTAGTCGACGTCGAGCATATTGAAGCCTCAGGGTGGTCTCGAGTCGACCACAGGCTCCTTTACTCCTTATGTGTGGTCGACGTCGAGTACCCTTCTGTAGCTTCTTTTACCTACAAAGTCGTTAGAAAGACAAAAATCCACAAAAGCAAATCCCTAAATAATGTTTCAAAACCAAAACCAACAATGTATAAAAATCCTAAAAACTGATTGTCTTATTACAAGCTCTAGATTTTATAGTCGCTAGGCCGACTTCTTCTTTTGCGCTCAAGGTGGCATCTGCAGGGCCCATGTGGCCTGGGCCTCGAACAAAACTCCATTCTTATCCATCAACTGTAGTCCTTCGGAATGGATCTTGTGCACCGTGAAAGGTCCCCTCTTTTTGTTGTTGAATTTGTTTGGGAACCAATGATTCTTTGATTTGGAGACATACACCCTGTCTCGTACTTCGTACTCCTTAGGATCATCATTGCAAACTCTGCATAATTATACATACCAAGGCAAACCTCATCCATGTATAGATAGATCTTTAATTGAAATTGGGGAAGAGATGTCTTCATTCGGGACCTTAGGATCTAGTCGACATCGAGTAGGTGTACTCGACGTCGAGTAGGTTTATGCTTCTGGTGGCTTGCTCAACTCTGGAGAAATCGATGGAGGCTTCTGAATTTGGTCGACGTCGACTACTGTACTCGGCGTCGAGTGCAGTTGGTCGATCTCGACCCCATACTTAGAACCTGACAAAGATTCTGAAAAAATTGTTAGTCGACGTCGACTTACCCTGGTCGATGTCAAGTAGATCCTCAGCCTCCTTGTTCAAAATTGTCATAATCTCCTCCACTTAGGCTTCCATAGCCCTCTTCTCTAGCTCTTCGGGGGTCATAATCCTTACCGTAGGCTCCCCGCAAGTGATGTTCCGTTCTGATATAGACTTGACTTCCATAAGACCTGTATGCCTTTCAGTTTTGTTAAAAGAGTACTCAATTACCTCATCACTAATGGTGAAAGTGCCCTTCCTCATGCTGATGTTGGCATTCACGGTCGCCAAGAAAGGCCTTCCTAAAATAACTGGGCAAGCAGGGTCCTCTTCCATATCGATAACTAAGAAATCAGCAGGGAAAAAGAACTTACCTACTTGCACTGGTACATCGTCCACCATGCTTATTGGGATGACTACTGTATTGTTTACCATGTATAATTTTGCAACCACAGGCTCTAAAGCTCCTATCTTGACTTTGGACCAGATTGATAAAGGCATGATGCTGACGCTGGCTCCTAAGTCACATAAAGCTTTGAATTTATATTGACCAAATCCAATAGGTATAGCAAACTTACCTGGATCTGGCCTTTTCTCTGGTAGGTCCATCTTACTACATTCCTCTGCGATCTCGGCCATCGACCGCTTCTTGCTCAGGATGTCCTTGAGGAACTTTACGTAAGACGGCATCTCATGAAGAGCTTCTATAAAGGGAATTATGACATTGAGCCTCTGAAGCATCTTCACGAAACGCTGAAACTTCTTCCCCGCTAGGTCCTTTAAGGATTTCTTCGGGAATGGTAACGTTTTCTTCTTTGGCGGTGCTGGAGTGTGGTCGTAGTCGAGTAGTGGCTGGTCTACGTCAATTAGGGGAGTCGACTTCTGGGGGTTTTCTGCATTCTGGTCGACATCGAGTACTGGGTGCTTGACGTCGAGCACATCCTGGTCGACGTCGAGTTCTCTCCAGTAGCTTCTTCCTCCACGTTTTGTTCGGGCGTTTGCAGCTGACACCCACTCCTTAGGTTCATAGCATCCACCCGACCTGCAGATTTTCCCTTAGGATTAGGTTCAGAAGATCCAGGGAGCGTACCTGATTGTCTGGGGATGGATGTGGCAAGTTGGCCAATCTGTGTTACTATGCTCTTCCTCCAAACATCGATTTCTCCCAACCTTGAGTTGATGCCATGCAGTGGAGTGTGGATGGAATTGATAGACTGTTTGCTTTTGGTGTGATTCCTCCGCATCTCATCAAGAATAACCTGCAGGTCATCTTTCTTACCTTCTCTGTCAGGGTGACCAGGAGCTCTGTGGGACGGAGGATTTCTTTGGTATTGGGGATTGCGATATCCCCAATTTTGTTGCTGGTATTGCCCTGAGTAGTTCCTCCCTACATATTTCGCCTCTTCGTGGGTCTCTGCAAGCTGCACTTGGTCGGCATGTGGGCATGCCGTAGTATTGTGCCTCATAGACCCACATTCCAAACAAGGTTGGTTTTTTGACAAAAATTTAACTTGTTTGGTGAGACGGCGTACCTGGTCATTGTGAAACTGGTCCCTGACGTCCGGGTCAATCTCTTTTGTCGGCTCATAGAGTGGCATAGATGGGGCAGGCCTTTCATATCTTTCATACCTTTCATCGGAGGCCGCAGCAATCCCATAGGTGTTGTCATAATTCGCCAACGTTTCAAAAGTTTCCCAAGCACGTTGTGGTGTGTACTCGAGATACCTGTAAGTCGTATAATTGTTCATCCTCGTTCTCGTTGGTAGTCGACATGAGTCTCCTCCTTAGCCTTTGCTGAAGATGGAAGAAATGCTCTGGCTCGAGAATAGGATCAATGGGTGTGCGATCAGTTCTTCGCATACACCTGTAAAACAAAAATAAAAATAAAAGAGTAAAAAGGAACTAGAAAGGGCGTGATTGATAGCTTCCCCGGCAACAACGCCATAATTTATTGTGGAGGGAAACTAGTTATCAAAATAAATATAAAATATATAATTAAACCAACTCCCTGTCCAAGCAAATAAAATTACAAGAATCCCTCCCGCTGTAGTGGTAGGGTATTCAAGATCGAATCCACGAGGAAGCGTGTCAGCGCTTGCCTTTCAAGTTCCAAATCGCTCTCAAAATCGAACAGGATAATCACTCGATGTCGAGTAGAGTACTTGATATCGACCAAAACAGTCGAGTTCCTAAAGACTGCACAACAGAAGACAAACAGAGCCCACGTCGAGTAGAAAGTGCAGTGAAAAACGTTACTTTTGCAAAATAAAACAGAAGCAAACACGAAATTGGTGGATTTAATTCAATAATATAAAAGCTCCTAGAATCAGGGTATCAACGCCACAACGATAACCATATAAGAATAATGTCAAAGGTATAAAAGATCATGTCTTTTTATCAAATAACTTTCGTCATTAACAATTACGAAGATAAAAAGGTTACTCGATGTCGACTAGGTTGTAGTCGATGTCAAGTGTCAGTGCAGTGAAAAACGTAACTTTTTCAAAATAAAAACTTCGGACAGAAACAAACACAGAATTAAGATGATTTTAATTCAATAAAATAAAAGCTTCCAGGACCAGGGTATCAACGCCACAACAATAACCATGCAAGAATCATGCCAAAGATATAAAAGATAATGCCTTTTAATCAAATAACTTTCGTCATTAACAATTAAGAAGATAGAGGCTTTCGCATAAACCCTAAGTGTTACTACCCTTTTCACATAATTAATCCAAATTCGCATTAAGATCATTTTCGCTTCAATAACACAAATAAGGATCACCTGCTACTGTCGTATAAGAATCATGCAAATAGGGATAGAAGATGAAATCGCAATAAAAGTTGTACCTTTGCTGCATTACCTTACATGGCTACCGTCAGGCTCACCCCGACCCCAGAAGTGGGGTTACTACTCGCTCTTCATCGTAACAAACATCAATTTTATAAAAATAACTACTTGCATTAAATCAAACAAAAGCTTACAACCGAACGAAGCCAAATCATCTCTCAACTCTTCCCACTCCACTCGACCAAGCTCCTCTAAAACTCCTACCTACTTTCAAATGTCTTGTGTGTAAATTGAAATGTTCGATGCCTAAAACTCAGGCCCTAGGGCTTTATTTATAGTGTTCAATCCTCGCTACTCAAGGAAAAAACAACTCTATCTAGTTCCTAAGATAAAAGATCCTACTGCTTAAGATAAAAAGGTTCCTAATAAAATAATTGAAACAAATCAAATTCCCCTAAGGGAAAAGTAGGAATTAAGTAATATTGATATGTCTTCATTCTTGATAGAAGATTCGTGCCTTGGTAGGTAAGTAAACTCCTTCTCGGATTCGTCCTCGATCTCGACTCAGATTGCTTCTGGAATGTATTCGACATCGAGTGAAGTAGTTGACGTCGAGTAGACTTTGTGCTCTTAGCTGGTCTTGTGCTCAATCTCGGCTTCAGAAGGCGATGTCGACCAAAGGTGTACTCGACATCGACCAGCTTGGTCGACGTCGACTAATCCTGTCGAGTAGATTTCATCTTCGTCTTCTGCTCGATGTGTTCTAACTCAGCTTCTACTCGACCTTGGGCTTTCTGTAGTCGACCTCGAGCATTTCCATAGTTTTCTTCCCTTCTCAGAATTGCTTGTAAAATGTCTCGATTTCTACGAAATTAAACAAAAACTAGTGTAGACTTCTATAATTAGCAAATAAGCATAAACTACACAATTCCTGCACTATTCTAACCCAAATGTATGAAACGCATACAGAAAATCGATATAAATGTTAATGCAAAACATGGTAAATTAGGCGCACATCACTACGGGTGGATATGTCTTTTAAAAAGTCATGCACACATGGCACACCATGCACATCTCGCCAATACTTGTCTCGACAGACCCCATCATCATTATGCCTGCTTATCGCCTTGTTGTAATTACCCACTAATAGTTCGAAGCACTCTTCTGTCACTTTCGTAATGAGTGGAGCAAAGATTGGGTTGCTAGAAATGCTCATACGAACATTCATGTGTGACATCTCAAGGGAACCCTTTATTTGCTTGATCTGCTAGTTGACCATTTTGTCGATGCACTTGACCAGGTCTTCAAACCCCCTATTGACGTGTTCAACATACCCTTCAACTTTCCATGTTGTGACTCACAACTGCATGTGTTTCAATAGATTGGCGGTTAAAAAATTATTTATTCAAATTAACATGACATACGTAATTGACTAGAACAAACATCAAAAACACTTACCAGTTTGTTGTTCTAGTGCCAAAGTGTGCAAAGTAGTCAACCCACGCTCTAACAAGTGCCTCCTTAAAGTCCGTGAGCCATGTCATTTCAAGGTATTCCATTAGACCCTCAATGATCCTCCCACTTGGCCTTCATCGATTCGAGAAGTCGCTCATAGCTTGACACCGACCTCGATTCTACCAAGGCATAACAATCTCCAACAAACTCATTTTCTTTAACAATTGAGTGTGTGATCTTCACCTTCACTTTGATATTTGACATTACATGCCATTTGCACAACAAATGCTTCACGGTCGGGAACACTTCTTTGATGGCATTGATTACTGCTAACTCTCGGTCTGTGACAACCACATCTAGCATTCTATGTCTACAAAGATCTCAAAGCCTCTTCATCACCAAGCTATAGTGATCCGTAGTCTCCTTCTCCATGAATGCAAACGCTATCGCAAATGTTTTCTCCGTGCTAGTGATCCCAACGATTTCCAACAATGGCATCTTATACCTACATTAAAGGAAGATGATCAATAAATCATCTGTGACAAGATCAACAAATTTAAATCTATTTGTACATCTATAAAAAAACAGAAAAAAGGGATAAACATACTCATTTATCTTGTAAGTTGCATCCATCACGATGATGTAAGGAAATAGCCTGTAGAAGTGTTAGGAATCTGGGTGAGAAAACATCAGATCAGTCAGTTGATTAGACTCATGCACTTTACGTACGAATACATCATACTATTTCCCTTCAAGTGAATGCAATGCTTGTTGTAAATCCCCACGACCCTCTGCATCTTCCCTCTTCATCTTTCCAACAAAGTTGTACACTTGTCAGATACTTGTCATCCATTTGGAATCTTCATCTTGAAGGATACTCAACAAATGTCGAGGTTTTAACCCAATCATGGCACCTCGGTGTACTTTACGATGCTGCTTATCAATCAACCTTCCAGCAAAGACATGTCCATACAAGTTATTCGGAAGATTATGGTTGTGAGAACCATATACAACAAAAAATCTCCATTTGCACCTCTCGTACTCACGACCCTCGAGCTCAAATGCAAATCCTCGTTACTTTGACTTTTTTTTTCCTGTTTGATGACGGTGGAAAATCCTTATCCACATCAGTCGTGCCTCTAGGATAGTCGTAGTACTCTCAAACCAAATGAAAGACACCTAACCCGTTTCGCTTGTTCTTCCAAGACCTATGAGTTATTAACACCATATTTCTAATTCTATCCATAAAACTAGCCCACTCCTTAATTTGCATTTTTTGAGTCAAAGAAATATCTATCTATCCAAAACATAGCTGAAAAATTGGTACCCTCTTCTAGAGGAAGGTCGGGGAGATCCTAGAATTCAAAACATATTGATGGTATATACATAAATATTACTATAAACACACATTGGAAACATACACATTCAAAACATATAGATGTGAAATAAATCTCCCTAATATTGTCGTATATACTATATATTCAAACATATTTCAAACATGGAGGATAAATACATGAATTTCCAGAATATTGATGGTATATACATAAATATTACTATACACACACATGAGAAACAAACACATTCAAAACATATAGATGTGAAATAAATTTCTCGAATATTGTCATATATACTATATATTCAAACATATTTGAAACATGGAAGATAAATAGATGAGATTTTTCTAGAATCGTGATTAGACTTACATCGACGTGAGTTAGAAGTTCTTGTGGATTGCTGTAACTATATGGGTTGAATGATAGATCATCTTCACTTGACGACGACATAGGGAGAAATTTAGGATATTGGAAATATTCGCTACACAAGAACCATAAAATTGTTGATAATTGTGCTCTAAACATGCAAGGTATATATCGAGATCGTCGGCGATTATTTTAGGAAGGTGCGATGACTAGTGTTACCACCTCTGTAGGGTTCGGCTCTTAGTCCTTTCCTTTTCACTTTGGCCATGGATGTAGTGTTAGGACTTATCCAGGAGGACGTTCCATGGTGTATGCTCTTTGCGGATGACATTGTGTTAGTGGATGAGACGAGAGCTGGGGTGACTAGGAAGTTAGAGAGGTGGAGAGAGACATTGGAAGGCAAGGGCTTCAGATTGAGTAGATCAAAGACAGAATATGTGGAGTTCAGCTTGGGAGGAGAAGAAGACGTGGAGCAAGATGTGATGTTTGGTGAGGATGTTGTCCCGAGAAAGGATAGCTTCAAGTACTTAGGGTCGGAAATGCAGAGTGACAGTGGTGTGGATATGGATATCAGACATCGAATTCAAAGGGGATGGCAGAAATGGAGGGCTGCGTCAGGGGTCTTATGTGATAGGAAAGTGCCCCCAAAGCTCAAGGGTAAATTCTACAAAGTGGTAGTTAGGCCTGCTATATTATATGGGGCTGAGTGTTGGGCGACTACGAAGGCACAGGAGCAGAGGCTAATGGTAGCAGAGATGAGGATGATCAGATAGATGAGTGGATTTACTAGACTAGACAGGATCAGAAATGAAGTTATCCGCGACAGAGTGGGAGTATGCAGTATCCGAGATAAGTTATGGGAGTCTAGGCTTCGTTGGTTTGGTCATGTGCAGAGAAGAGAGCTGAGCGCGCCAGTTCGTAGGTGTGACAGTTTGGAGATCGATAGAGTACGACGGAGCATAGGGAGACCGAAGAAGAGTTATAGGGAGGTGATTAGACAAGATTGTGCCCTTCTGAACATTAACGAGAGCATGGTTATGGATAGATCGCATTGGAGGAGAGTCATCCATGTCAGAGAGGGTTAAACTGGGCCTCAAATGAGTGGTAGAGACCATATCCCCCGTTCGCACACCTTGTCATCATCTTCTTTAGTTTTCATTTGTTACATTTGTCCTTTTGTTTTTCTTATGAGTTTATATTTGTTGGTGTCTGGTCCACTAGTAAACACTCTCTCGATGTCGTCATCGGGGAAATAGTGTGTACAATTTGGCCCCCTAGACCTTGCTCCGACGGGACAAACTGGGAATGTTGTTGTTGTGTATATATATAACCAATACACAGCACCTGTTGCAGGATGTGCACTCTTTCTTCCTTTTTTTTTAATGAACCAAGGGTGGATCCATAAATCATTACAAGTTGTTGCATGATCCGCCCTTGTTGTGGCTTTTTTTATTTTATTTTTTGCTTTTAATCTCTTTTTTTTGTCATTTTCTTTTATTTTTTGTTTGCTTTTTATTTTATATAGGACGGATCCTAGATCTGTCTTATATATTTTTTTCTATAACAGATGAATTTAGGATTCGTCCGTTTAATTTTTTTAAAGTAATAATTATTGCTCCGAGGCATATAGCACTATCCATTCTAAACATGTGAATTATACTCACAGTCATGGCGTGGGAGGATAGGACAAATTATGTTAGTATTTTTCAAGCTAGAGCTGCAACTTGCCCTCAATTTATTCATGAAATCTCGTACAGTGTTTTATGAGACTTCCCACACCAACTCCTTCTAAGTCAACAAATGTGCACGCCGGTAAAGGATTCTTCTCTCCAAAGCTTGATAAAACATAGGAAATTTCCGGGCGTAAAATCCACCCATTATTATACTTATTATTTTAAAAGAATGCTCTTTGTAAAAGAATGAGCCACGTGTCCTCTTTAAGCAAAATTAAAAACAAAAACTTTCAACTTCTCTTTCCCACGTTCTCTCTGTAAGAACTGCTCCCCTCCGTTCGCTCTCACCAGTACAGGTATGCTCTTCTCTTCTCCCCTTCTTCCCTCCTCTTTCTTTGATCATCTTCCTTTCCTCGCCAGTACATCACGTTTGTACATAAATTGTCTACCTACTTTAAATTTGGTGGGATGCGGTTTTTGTTTGGGTTCTATTGTTTGAATTGCTGTTTGGGTGCTAAATTGGGCGTGGTTTTGCGGTTTTGTTGTGCATCACAACAATCGGTTCCCACACAGGGACCTCCATCGCTTCTCTGGAAGAACGGATGAAGGAGATTATTCATGAGAGAGAGCATAGGAGTTGAAGATCGATTTCGTCGGTAGAGCCACATATGCCAAGATGGAGTCCGAGGCCTGTAAATTCCGACCTAGAAGACTGCGACTGCTCTATTGGTAAGTTCTCCGTTTCGATTTTGGCTATCAATTTAGGGTTTGGAGATTTAGGGATTTTTGGACAAATTTTGTGAAAATTTTAGGGGATTTTGGAAAAAATTTGTGAAAAGGAAAGGGGTTTAGGGTTATTGGGATACAATTGTACTGAGATAATCCTTTAATGGTATTCGGATACAATTATGTTAAGGATTCGACTACCAAAGACTCAAGCAAGTAGGTGGTGGCGTAGTGCAATGCTATACAAATGCTATACTTTGTGATTTGTTGTCAGTCTCTTTGAGAGAAGCTGCAGCGTCTTCTTTCTGTGGAGGAGACGGAAGCGATGAAGTTGGGCTGCAGATTGGAGTAGTTGCTCCTACAGGAGTGCCTGTTCTTGAGGGTTCTTGGCTCGGAATTGGCTTCATTTCGGTTCCCATGTGTCGCATCGAAACCTCTCTGATGGATGGAGTACCTGCAACTTTACAGCAAGTTTTTCAGTCAATACATTAAATGCTATAATTTTGATGGGAGTGTTCTCACAAAGACGAAACGAAAACTCACCTGATGGATCATTTGCCGGAGGATTAGTATGAACAACTTCCTTCAAATCTATGGTCCGAGGATATAGGTTTGCTAACGAATTTGAAGGAGGCCTAGGATGAGCGTATGTAAATCTTTCCAGGTTGATCAGGTTCGGGTTCTGACAAAGATCAATGCTCTTCGTATGCATCAATCTAGGCTGCTGCAGCCATTAATGCTAGCTGTTGGAATATCTTAAAATATTTTGGCTATAGATGATCTAATTTAGTCTCTGCTAAAGTATTTCATAGTAGTTGACTACCATGAAATAATTTAGACAGCCGTTTGGGATGTTTTGCATGTAGCATAAGTTCCTTCTAAGCCTGAAAACCTACTGGTTCTATTACATGATAGCGGTGTTAGGTTCTTCAAATTCAAGCTTTCATTATTCTTTTACATGCTATGATCATCCTAGGACTGGAAATGGCAACGAGACTCTGGTCTTGATATTATTTGTTTGTTTTTTTTTTTCTTGCTCAACATCTCATGCTTTTTAACTTTTGTTTTTAAAGAACCTCATCTTACGGAAATAATCAGGCTTGCCTGATGTTGATAGACCAAACATTTACATGGAAGCTGACGGTGATGTAGTTGAGGGTCAAAAGTGGAAATGTGTTCACATACTTGGGGGTATGTTAATGTTCAATTGTTATATTGCTTATTTATATTTCCATGTGTAATTTGTTAACATTATTATGCTAACTCTCTACCTCTCTATTGTTTATTGTTCAGGTATCAGGATCTTTGAAGATGTTGCTGACTCTAAGGTGTTAATCTTATCATTCTTTTGCTTGTCTCATCTTTTTAAAATTTTCATTTTATTCTTGTGAATCAGTGGTTTATAATGGGGTTATATTTCCTATAAGTGACTTTGACAATTAGGACAAAAAGGGGAGAGTAGATGTTGTTACTTAATCATTCATTAAGGAAAAGGCTTATACCCCATTTGCTTTCATTAATATAAATTATTTGTGCATCATGATAACAACGTCAATGGAAGGCACATAGACACTACCTCTTCTTGTCAGTAAAAAAAAAATCATAAGACATAACGTACAGAGGGAGGCCCAGTTCTGTAATCGTTTTAGAAGATTTACAACGTGTACGTACATAAGAATGTAAGAAGAGATCTTGACACTTTAGTTTGTAATTTCGAGAGGTTTGAAGTCACCCTGAAATTGAAACGAATGAAGATGTAACCTATTTTCTAAGGTCTTTGCAAAGAATATAAAAGGTAGACTTGATAAAATTTTGTCTTCTTTGTTTTGTATAGGGTGGTAAAGGTGTTCTTGTGAAGTGTGTTGCAATGATCAATGCAACTGCAGACACTGTTTTTGAAGTCCTGATGAGTCTTGAACCATCTAAAAGATATGAGTAACTGGATGGGATCTTTTTATAGCGGCACAAGCCTGTCTTTTTGTTTCTTAGTAATTCCTTTATGGTTGGATAATAATATGTTTCATCTTTTAACTACATCTACATTTGCTGTCATAGTCAAGATTTTCATCTTCCATGTACTTCATCGGGTATACCACACTCGAATTCGTGCTTGAATTAGACTCCTTCAACACTGTTACAAAAACTTGCAGTTTCAACTGCATTTGATTGATTTGTGATACCCAAAGTTAATATACTTTTTTTGAGCACCCATAATTAATGTATATGATATGTCCTAAATACAATAATTTATATAATAAATAAAAACTATAAATTTATTGGTTGCGATTTTGCCCTCTTTATGTGCGATTTTTTGGCTGAGATTTGGCTGCGATTTTTGCCCTGATTCTGTGCGATTTTAGGCTACAATTTGGCTGCAATTTTTGCCATCTGTATATGCGATTTTTGGCTGCAATTTGGCTGAAATTTATGCCCTGATACGGACAATTGGGCTGTAAACGTGGAGATAACGAACGACCTGGAATCGCACCAGGTTTTGTAGGTGCACTGCAAGGACAGGGGCACCGATTTCGGGATCCATCAAGTCGGGGCGGGCCAGACATACTGCCACGGGCGACTACTATTGCGGCTTCGTGTTCGACGGGGCGCTCCACTGGTTCGACATCTACATCAACAAGAGGGACTGGAAGCGATGCGGCGTCGATGGCAACTGCCCTTGGATCGTCAAGGAGGCCGGCCCTTGCCTCTGTCGCCCCAATTTTGCCGACGTTTGCTATCCTTGGAATGCCGACATGGTTCGTCGTCGTTGATTAGTTTCATCCATCTTACGCAATAAAACATTTTTATGAATTGAATTTTTATTTATTGTCATTATTTTTAGTGAAAATATGAGAGAGTATACCGTTTTCATATTTTTGTTGGGTAACTATACCCTTTAACTTTTCTTTTTACTAATTACGGAGTATATCTTTTTATGGTGGATTTTACCTAAATATCCAAAGTATAATTTTTATCATTTTCAAATTAAAAACAATAAATAGATGTGGATAAGAATCATAAGATTGTTTACTATAGATAAGATTTGTTTACAAGTTTACCAAATTTGTTTACAAATTGAGAGGTACGTAATTTCAATTCAAACAAATTCTCAATCCCAACTAACTCTCAGTTTCAATTCACGTATCTAATCTCAACCCATAACAATATATAATCAATTAAAACAACTAAATTTCAATATTCAACAAATCAAAACTCTAATTCATCAAAATCAAGTCAAATATCAAAGGCCAAAAGACTCCATTTGACCAATAAACCGATTGTAATCGGCGGTAAGCACCTACATGGATGTCTCACGGTAAAGTGAGTAATTAATTGAAAGGCAAAGTGATTCGCGACTGGGAATTGGGGTATCCATTTCGAGTTTCGACACCAAACTGTCAAATTATTGAAGGGTATGAAAAACCTCGAGATAGGAGCGTCAAAAATGTTGTGCTTTTCTTGTAGTGATTGTAACCTATTGTAAGTTATTTTGGTTCACAATGCGTTTATCATTAGTTTTTTGTATTGACATCCCTAACAGATTCGGTAACCATTATTCTTGAAACCTTCTTGAACCCTGTTTTGCTTACTTGACATAGCATTCTTGAGACCTAATTTATCCTACAAGAAGCCTAATTATTGTAACCATTATTTCTTGAAACCTTATTATTCTTGAAACCTACCTTACTTACATGAAACAACATATTCTATATTATTGAGACTTAATTTATCCTACAAGAAACTTAATTATTGTAACCATAATTTCTTGAAACCTTAGTATTTTTAAACCCTATTTTGCTTACTTGAAACTTGAAACAATATTCTTGAGACCTAATTTATCCTACAAGAAACCTAATTAACTACTAGCAGAAGCTTCAAAATAAATTGATGGATGGGAAGAAGCTGATGTATTGAGCGATTCATTTCAATTTGGGATTTTAATCGAGCGATTCATTTTAATCAATTTGGGATTTTAATCGATTTAGGATGATGGAGATTGACAGTTACAATATACGTGATTTAAGGAAGATATTTTCTTATTTTTTTCTCTATGGGCAAATCAGTCATTAATAACAAAAAAAGGTACAATTAGCAAACAAAAAACTTCATGAGTATAATTACTCATAAAATAACTGAAAAAGGTATATTCACCTAATTATCCCTTATTTTTATAATTATAAGGTCATCCTTGGTAAAACACCAGGCAAATGTTTGCAGAAAAATTCACAAGGGTGTCATAAAATGCAACACAGTAGTGAAAATAAGTGAAATAAAAATATATTCATTTGAATGTGATAGTGTCATTGGACTTCGATGAATGTAAATATTGTCTTTAAATGGTTCATAACACACAACTTAAGAGGTATAACACGATGTATAACATAGAAACTATCATAGATTATCTGAACTCAATTTATTATGACAAGAATTACAAGACTTTTCTTTTAATAGGGCGAATAAGTAGAAGAAGTGTGATCACAATCAATATATTATTCTTTGTCAAATTCTAGGTATCAATCATCTCGATAAAAAGACTTCTTCACGACAACTGAAAACTTCAAATAACAGCATGTTGAGGAGAATAGACAAAATAGCATGTTAGTAAAAAAAAATAACGTGGATCGAGTATTTTGCATGGTGTGTCATACTTGGTCGATAAATATAATGAAAAATCTATCATATATTTATGCCTAGAGCTTTGATAAGGGTTTCAAGATATTTTCGTTGGAATATTTTTTGGGCAAAATATTTAGATAACAATGCATAAATTGTTTACTCCATTGATGAAATTTGTGAAAATGAATATTATAAATTATTGATCAAATTTATCAAAAGATATTGGTGCTATTCAAGTAAAATAGAAGGTTATAAATTATGACTTGATGGGTTTAATCATCGTCCGTGAGGGGTTCGATGAAATGCATCTAAGTATTTAATATTTCAAATATAGAAATGAATTTAAAATTAATTTTTAAAGTGGGTCGTATTGAAATTGATTTATAATTTACACTAATTTGAGAGGTATAATGTTTTTTTTTAATATTTTGGCCTCTTAGGGTTCATACTTAAACATAGAGTACCTCTTTCTAATTAAAGGTCTAAGACATTATAAAAAAACACACACTAAATATCATTTTTTTTAATTTATTCTTTACTAAATATAGGGTTTATACATTTCAACTTAAGATATCTTTATCAAATCGGTTTATAATTTTGACCAATTTAAAAGGTGTGACATGATGTATGTAATAGATAAAGTATAGTAAGATGATCCAAACTTAATTTTCTTAAACAAAAAACTATAAGGTTTCTTTTATTTGTCTTCAATTAGGACTGATGTAAGGAGAAACGTGAAATCGACTGATTTACCATTCTTTGTCAAATTTGAAGTATCGATTATCTCAAGAAAAGAAAATTTCGAAGAACATCATGACAAAAAAGCATGGACAATATGTTAGTAGAAAATTGACGTTTCGAATATTTTGTTTTATACGTCAAATTGACGTTTAGAGCAGCCACGTCCAGGAACCCTAATCCCCTTACCGTCGCCCCAGAAAGAGAACCCAAAATCAACCCCTACTCACCAACTTCTTGAAGTCCCTCACCTGTGAAACCAAAGATTTTCGCAAGAGATCTCACAAAAAACTCACCTCTCAAGCTCAAAGGCACAACGTTTCTAGCTTCAACTTTCACAAAACTCGGAAAAAAAGCTAGATCTAAAAGAAAGGAAAAGAGCAGAAGCAAATCTGAATATGAAGATGGGATAAAGCTCAAGAAAGATGGTGTTTCCCCAAATCCAAAGTTATTCGACAACAGATCAACGCAAAAAACCCCTGTGGGGCGAAGCGGCGATCTCAGTCAGCCATTTTCCTTCCGTCGGAGGTTGCGTGGGGAATGGTGCTATGTGTCGTCCCTTCGGTGGTTCCTCTTTCTAGGCCGGTGCTGGGGGTGGTGGCCTCTTCTCTCGTTAGTTGTACCCTTTGGTGGTCCTGTCATCTGCAAATCACTCCAAGGTGCTCGCTGTCATTCTTTCTTGAACCTATTGTTTTACCCTTGAAATTGATCCTCTTAATCCTGAAAATGGCTGTGAAATGGATTGAAACCTCTGATATCGACGCCCCTAGTATTGATGAATTAAGGGATGGAAATTTTACCAAAAATGAGAAACCAAGAAAGAATAAGAACTCAGTTTTTGACCCGAAATTGCTAGAATGGAATCTGTTGTTGTCTTGGTTTTTGTCTCCTTATACAGGTAGATTGTAATGGAGGCATAACTATTTCAAAATGGAGAGCTCAATCTCTCTATTTCTCTAGCATCGAAATCCCAACTTTGACAAATGGAAAAAAAGCCCCAAAGAAAAAAGAAATGATGAGCCCAAGCAAGTATTGAACAATGAAAACAAGAAGATCCCATATCCGAATCTAGATGCTAAACCCTTGGAGGCAGATACGACATCAACAAAAGGAAATGGACGATAAGAGAGCAAGAAACCGATAACAACACAATATCCTTGAAGGTCGAAAAAGGTATGAATGAACTCAATACCCTCTGTTCGTTATCACCCTTCTCAAGACATATTTGCTAGAACTCTTAGTGTATTGCACCTGGTTTGTCTGATCAATGTTTTTGAATTCTTTTGGGAGCGCCTGTGGACACCATGTATAGCAATCTATCACTGTAGGCTTGATCTCGATCATGGACTCCATTGACAAAATAGAACAACAAAAGGAACACTACAACTCCGCACTTAATTCCCGCTCTTGGATCCTCCTTCTTTGGGAATTCAGTCGAGTTGTATGTCTTCAGAATTACCCAACCTCTTTCTGCAATCCGGCGAGTCACTTGACCAAGTTGAGTCCCATGTTCTTTCTGCTACTTATGAGCTTTCATGATTTCTACAACTTTGAAAAATGGAACATAATGAATATATGTTGTACTTGTATGGCCATTGTGACTATATTGAAAAACTATTCCTTGAATCCATTTATGAATGCTCCCCTGACTGGTGCTGAAAATGGGAAAGATGAAGCTTATATTTGTGAGCATGAACCCCAAATCCCTATTTTGAAACCCTACTTTTCTATGGTTTTTATATGCGTGTATTCAATTTGAAACCTTGCTGGTCCATTGGCATCATATATGATAAATTTTCTCTTGAACAAACTATCAGCTCTGGAAATGACCCTTCACTTGAAATGAAGAAGAACCCATGACCAATTTCATGACTGAAACCACTGATGGGAGTATCTCTTATTACATGAAATCAATAAGCAATGATGAAACTAAAGATCAATACCTTGCTTTGTTGATCTTTGTTGATGCGAAGCCTCGACCAAATGAGAATGCACAAGATCGACACACAAAAATGAAAAAGAAATAAATGAATACGGTAAATGCAAAAGAAACAAACATAATGGAACACGAGAAAACTTCAGGAAAAACCCGAACAATGGGAAACTGGCTGCTACAGCTAGAAAAAACCACCCAAATATGAACCCTTTAAACCTAGGCTTGCTCAGCGAGAACAAATGATACTTGAAAACGAAGAAAGTACCCACGTCAGGAGAATAGCGAGCTTCCGAGAGATGAATAATTTTCCATTTGTCCATGAACCTAATATCGACAAAATAATAGTGGGACATAGTCTTAGAACAAGGAAATCGAAATTCATTTGCTATGACAATATCTTCTTAACACAAGCCAGAATAAGCTTGAAACTAAAAGGATTTATTCATCTTAATATTAACCAAATTGAAACTCTTCAGGGGTGCAACTTTACGATCCCTTCGAAGACTCTAAGCCAAGTCCCGGACAAAATCAACACAATAAATGAAAACACGAAAAAAAGGAATCGATAAATTAACAAACATTGAGAACAAGAAAACAGGAACCATGACCACACTATAAATTGCATCCAGGATGAAAATATGCTCATGGAATTGTTGCGGAATTGGAAAAAGAAATAGATGGCCGGACATTGAAACCCTCTGCAAAATTGAAAATATCCAAATTCTAGCTCTTTTGGAAACCAAAATTGATGTCCAGCCCCTTGATGCAATTTGGAAAAAAGCTGGTTTTGATTGTATCTGTTTTGCCCTGGCGGTCAGTAGGACTGGGGGATTTGCGTGTTATAGAAAAACTACCAGATGACTGATGATGCAATTACTGTCATGCACAAAGACGAACACTTTTTCACATTAAAAATTGAAAACAAAGACGGAGGAATAACCTTTGCGGTTTATTTTGTTTACAACCCTCCTCATGAGAGAGATAAAGGTCTCTTTCCGGCCTTCTTTTACATTCTACATTCATAACCAAATGATACCGGTCATTTTGATGGGTGATTTCAATGAGATTCAATGCTCCAGTGAAAAGGCGAGCGATATTCATCCTCACCCCTCTCGTTTTGATAGAATGATTTCCTTCAAGGATCAATGCAACTTGTTGGATATCCCCTCCCGTGGAAATGATTTCACATAGAGAAAGAACAAGTCGAATGCAAACAATATTTATGAAAAGTTGGATAGAAAATTGATACAAGATCAAATACTTCAATGGTACACGCTTTCTCAACCTCAGACCATTGCCCAATTTCTATACAACTCTAGACAAATGATAGAAGAAAGGCTAGTCCTTTTAAGTTTGAGAAAATGTGGCTTTCCAGGAAAGATTTACGAAAGAAACTGTGAGGGATCCATATGTTCAACGTAATGAAAAAAACTCAGTTACTGAAAAGACTTACGAAAGAATGGAATAAGAACACTTTCGGCAATATCTTTATATAGCTAAGGGAGGCAGAAGAAAAAATTATTAGAACTACAAAAGCAAAATAGACAAGGACAAAAAAAATGAGAACAATAGACATCAACAACAACTAATAAAGAAAAAGGAACAACTGCTAAGTTATCACAAACAATACTGGAGCCAATGAGAAAATAAGACATTTAAAACTCTCGGACTAAAACACCGGAAACCACCATAGAGTAGCCTCGGGTAGACCAAACAAGAAGATTATAAAGGAAATTAGAACATAAGAGGGCACAGAAATAATTGGGGAAGAAAACATTCGAAGAAAATTTAAAGATGATTTCAAAAAAAAATTCAAGAAAGAGAATATTAATGACAGATTACTTCAAGACTATTTAACCTTGACAGATAAAGAGATAACTACGGATGACAACAAAGAACTAACCAAACTGGTATCCAATTATGAAATAAAAATAGCATTCTTTTCCATTGGTAAAGACAAATCCCCGGGGCCCGATGGGATGACAGCAGAATTCTACAAAAAGTATTGGGACATTGTGGGGCCATCGATGACCAAGGCCATTAAAGGATTCTTCACATCTGGGAAAATGTTGCGCCAAATGAATGAGACATTTATCACCTTAATCTCAAAATGCGAAAACCCATCCATGACTTGCAACTATAAACCAATTAGCCTGTGTTCAACTATTTACAAAGCAATTGCAAAAATTCTTGTGGAATGAATGAAAAAAGTTCTATGGAGAATTATTCACCCGCTTCAAGGAGCTTTCGTGGCAGATTGAGCAATTTAGGATAATGTGCTTATAGCTCCCAAAATTTTTCATTCATTTAGAACAAGAAAAGGAAATGAATGATGGATTACAATAAAACTTGACATGGAAAAAGCCTACAATAGAGTGGAATGACAATTCCTCTTTGCAGTCTTGGAGAAATTTGGTTTCTCTTCTAGATTCGTGGGGTGGATTAGCTAATGTATTCAAGACGTATCTTTTTCAGTATTAGTGAACGATGAACCCACTGAGACCGTCCGCCTACAGAGAGGGATTCGACAAGGTGACCCGATATCCCCCTACCTGTTTATCATTGATGCGAAAATCCTCGCCAGAAAATTACAACAACAATGTCATGAATCGACAGACTCGACTGGGTTTAAAATGACCCCAATTGGATCACAAATTCCGTTCCTATCCTTTGTATATGATATTATGATCTTTGCCAAGGCATCTCAGGAATCATGTGTGAAGGTGAAAAAGATAATTGACAAATATTGTTTCAAATTTCGGGGCAAAAGGTAAATTTTAACAAATCAGCTTTCCAAGTGACTAAGGGAGTTTCTGCAAGTCAAAAACTGCAATTCCAGAGTACCCTTCATATAATGAACCAAGTAGCCTTGGACAAATACCTAGGATGCCCCATAATAAATGGTAGGGTCAACAAAGAAACCTTCAATGATGTTATTGGAAAAACAAAGATGAAGTTGACAAAATGGAAATGGAACTCCCTCTCCCAACAAGGAATAGCAGTTCTTATAAAAGAAAACCTTTTGGCTAAACCCAACTACTTTATGCAAAACTCCATGCTTCCAACAAGTGTGCACAACGAATTAGACAAAATAAATAGATGTTTCTTCTTGAATAAGGAAAAAAAATACAAACCATTGTTAGGTTGGGACAAAATATGTAAATCGAAGAGACGATGAGGTCTTGGAATTAGCAAAACAAAAAAAATGAATAAAGCCCTTCAAATGAAACTTTTATGGAAAATCCTTGCAGAACCCCACAACTAATGGGTCAAAATAATTCAAGAAAAATATTTGAAAGAAGACCAGATTTGGGATTACAAAAGGAAGAAAAATTTATCATGGGAATGGGCCAAGTTAATTGACCTAAAGGATGAGGTCTGTGGTGGGATCATCTGGCAAATTGGAATTGAGAAGACGGTAAAATTCTGGAAGGACAAATGACTAAATGATGATAGAAAGCTTAAGGATCATAGACTAATCCATCAGATTGATGATCAAGAAAGAGTTGAAAACTATATCCTGTTGAATAAGACATGGAATGAACAAAAGATGCGAGAAATCCTACCCACATACCATGTTGAGAAAATTACAAGTACCCCCCTTCCTTAGCAGGAGATTGACGATAGACTCTATTGGAAACCTAGCCCCGACGGCTGGTTTTCAACATCTAGCACTTTAAAATTAATCACGAACTCTGATGACAATGAGATAGAGTTATTCGCGGGAATATTGAAAATTGATTGCCCACTAAAGGTGAGAAATTTCCTATGGAAAATGGGATTGGATGGTTTACCTACTAAAGCTAGACTACGAAACAAAGGAATACATACACCCATGGATTGCATCTTATGTAACATTGGGATAGAAGAAGCTATCCATCTCCTTATGGAGTCATTACAAAAAAAATTTTAAATTTGCTTCGGCAAAAAGCCGTGGCAAAAGGCCATTTTGTGGTGGGAAAAGGCATGTAGCTTCGGCTCTACGACAGCAAATGGGGGCGTAGCGAATAGGGCGGTGGCAAAATTTGGGAGCTTCGGCTACTAGTCTTGGCAAGATAGTTAGCCACGACTAAGCAACGGCAAAGCAACCCCAGATGAAAGACACGACACATTTGTCACGGCAACCTGCCGTAGCTAAAGTGTGGGTGAAAATTTGAAAAAAAAACCTACTTTTTAGCCCGGATTATTCTGACCCAAGCTAAAAAGTCCAATATTTTTTTTAAAAAAATTAAAATAATAAACACATTTTACATTTATAATAAAACTTCATTAATTATCAGAAGATCCAGGGAGCGTACCTGATGGTTTGGGGACTGATGTTGCTAGTTGACCAATCTGGGTTTCTATATTTTTCCTCCAAACATCGATCTCTTCCAATCGCGAATTGATGCCATGCAGTTGAGTATGGATGGAGTTATTGGCATTTTTTAATTCAGCATGATTCCGTCGCATCTCGTCGAGGATGATGTGCATGTCATCTTTCTTACCTTCTCTATCAGGGTGTCCAAGAGCTCTGTAGGGCGGGGGGTCTCTCTGGTGTTGTCCTGAGTAGTTTCCTCCCACATAGCGCGCCTCCTCGTGTGTTTCTGCAAGCTGCACTTGGTTGGCGTGGGGGCACGCAGTAGTATTGTGCCTCACAGACCCACACTCCAAACAAGGTTGGTTATTAAAAAGAAATTTGACTTGTTTGGTAAGGCGACGTATCTGCTCCCTATGGAATTGATCTTGTACATCGGAATTAATCTCCTTTGACGGTTCATATATCGGCATAGATGGGGCAGGCCTATCGTCGAGGGCCTCAGCAATCCCATAGGTATTGTCGAAGTTGGCTAATGTCTCAAAGGTATCCCAAGCACGCTCTGGTGTGTACTCGAGATACCTATAAGTCGTATAGGTGTTGATTCGCTCTTTTTTAGGCACATCCAGGGAGTTGAAGATGATCTCCTGGATCACATAGGGTGATTGCCCGTGCGTAGGAAAAGACTTCAACATGCGTTTGTAGCGTTCCCAGACTTGTGCTAGTGTCTCCCCTGGTATTTGCTTGAAATCCGTGATTTGTTGCCTAAGTTGCGCTGTCTTGGTTGGAGGAAAGAACTTGTTAAGAAACAAGTCCTTGAGCTCGGTCCACGTGTGGATGGATTGTGGAGCCAAACCCTCGAACCAATGTAGAGCCTTCCCTGCAAGAGACCAACGAAAAGCCTTTAGTTTAAGATATTCTAGATTGGCATCATCAGCAATAGTTTCGCATAAATCTAAAAATATGGTAATATGCTCTAAAGGACATTCTTTGGGTTTCCCCTCGAATTGATTCCTCCTAATCTCAAAAATAAAAGAAGGACGAATTTCAAAAGAAACGCGAGGAAGAATGATAGGAGATTTTGGCACTGCCAGAGTGGGGTGCAGATATTCTTTCGCGTTTGCAGGGATGTGCTGAAGTTGTTCCTCTAGTGCTCTTCTAGCTTAGGCTTCGCAATCTACCCTTGCCTCCCACCTTTGCTGATTCCGTTCAAATTCTGCCTCTCGCTGGGCGTACTTTGTCTGCCTGGTGGTGAGTTCTTCCACTTGCCTCCGGAGCCTCTCAAGCTCCTGCGCCGGAGTGAGTTGTACCTCATTCTCGTTGCTAGTCGACATTAGTCTTCTCCTTAGCCTTTGCTGGAGATGAAAGAAGTGTTCTGGTTGGAGAAGAGGATCGAATGTGGGTGTGCGATCAGTTCTTCGCATGCACCTGTAAAACAAAAAACAAAAAGAAAGGAGTAAAAAGGAGCTAAAAAGGGCGCTATTGATTGCTTTCCCGGCAACGACACCAAAATTCTGTTAGGAGGGAAACTAGTCAAATAAATATGAATATAAATTAAACCAACTCCCTGTCCAAGAAAATAAAATACAAGAATCCCTCTTGCTGTAGTGGTAGGGTTTCAGGATCGTATCCACGAGGAAGCGTGTCAGCACTCGCCTTTTTCGTTCCAAAATCCGCCCTGATGTCGACTCCAGAAGACCACTCGATATCGACTAAGGTAGGTCTATATCAACTGATATAGTCGATTTCCTTCTTCATACCTGCACACAGAAAAACAAGCACAGTCAAAATCGAGTATAGAGCACTCGATATCGACCTTAGACAACTCGATATCGACCAGTGTTGGACGAAATTGACTGGTGTGTAGAAAACTCAAAACTTGCAGAAAAATAATAAAAAGTTTCGGAAAAGTACGTTCGAAGAATGTAGGATGAATAAGAAGATAATGAACAGAAATAACACATATTTGAGGTTTGGATAAATCAATTAATTAAAATCTTCCAAGATCGGGGTTTCAACACCACAACAATAACCATGTAAAAATTATGCCAAAGTATAAAAGATTATGCCTTTTCATCAAATAACTTTCGTCATTAGCAATTAAGAATATAGAGGCTTTCGCATAAACCCTAATTGTTACTACCCTTTTCACATAATTAATCCAAATTTATATTAAGATCACTTTCACTTCAATAATACAAATAAGGATCACCTACTACTGTCGTAGAAGAATCATGCAAATATGGATAGAAGATGAAATCGCAATAAAAGTCATACCTTTGAAGCATAAACTCACATGGCTATCGTCGGGCTCACCCCGACCCTAGAAGTAGGGTGACTACTCGCTTCTTATCATAGTAACAAACATCAAATATATAAAGGAAATAACTAATTGCATTAAAATAAATGAAAGCTTACAACCGAACAAAGCCAAAACGTCTCGTCTCGCTCCCACTCTACTCGGCTCTAACTCTATGGAAACACAATTGTTTGTGTGCTTGGATGATTCAAATCTCAACCCCTAGGGCTTTATTTATAGTGCTCAACCCTAGTTATCCTAGGATAGAACAACTCTATCTCCTTTCTAAGATAAAAAGATCTACTTGCTTAAGATAAAATGTTCCTAAAAAAATAATAAAACAAATTAAAATTCCCCTAAGTAAAAGTGGAAATTACTAAATAGGATAAAGCCTTCCAAGTGATGATAAAAGGTCCTTCCTTCCATTGCAAGTAATCAACACTCGGACTCATACTCAGATGGGCTCGAAATCAGCTCTAGATGGTCACTCGATATCGACCAAAGTGGTCGATATCGACCTGTCTTCACTGCTTCACTCGATCTCGGCCCCTGAAGTAGATGTCGACCTAGCCTTCACTCAATATCAACCATGCTTAGTCGATATTGACCTCTTTCTTCTACTATTCGATTTCTGGTCTTTGCGCACTCGATTTTTGGGGCTCTGCTCTACTCGATATCGATTGCTCCAGATAGCTTTCTCCTCTTCTCCAAATTGCTCGTGAAACGTCTCGATTTTTGCAAAATTAAACAAGAACTAATGTAGATCTCCATAATTGGCAAATAGGCACAAACTACACCATTCTTGCATTATTCTATCCCAAAAATATAAAATGTAGACAGAAATCGATATAAGAGTAAGTATAAAACATGGCAAATTAAGCGCACATCACGAGCCGATTCGAAAAAATCCGAGAAAAGAGCTACAAGAAGAAGATGCCTTAATCGCCGAACTTGTGCACTATGATGAAGACCTAGATGATCCAGAAGAAGGGCCTAGCACTAAGGAGCCCTACCTTGAAGGGACGTGAACTTAATTGAAGATGTCGGCCTAGCGACTCTAGAGTCTAGAGCATGTACATAGACTATTAGTTAGGATTTTTGGTTTTTGGATATTTGGTGTGGTTTTGAACTTTGTTTTGGAACTTTTGGTTTCTTTTTTAACTAACAAGTTGTAGGTGCCAAGTGCAATAAGAACCAAGGAAGTCGAGGTTCTGAGAAGCACTCGACGTCGATGAGACCCCGTCAACGTCGAGCGTGCCTAAGCCGAATCGAGTAGTTGTGATCAATGTCGATCACCCTGAAGCTGCAGGTACTAATTGCAGTCGATATTGACGAAGGCCAAGTCGATATTGACCATATATGAAGTCCATACATACCTCGACTACGACTTGGAGAGAAAGATTGCTGTCGACGTCGACCACCCTAAGGTCGATGTCGACCACTGAGCAACAGATCACCGACACCTATTTCGAGTTCTGCGCTTATTTCTAGTAAGTTTCTTCCTTTACCCCTTGTTTTATTTCTTTTATACAGTGGGGACATTGTATGTTTTAAGTATGGGGTAGGGAAAGGCTTCCTTGATTTTATGATTATTTGATTTTGCTCCTACATGGTATATATTGGTTATTATTCGCTACTATTGTGCTTAATTGCTTAATCCAAAGGTTTTTTTTATGAGAGTTGTGAGGACATCACCCAACTTGATAAATGTTCAACGAATAGAGTCATGGAAGCTTTGACAGGACTCGACGATGCAAAAGTGGATTCATTAGAGATTTGCATGAGATTGCCACGTAAAGGGAATCTCAATGATGTGGAGATTTTTCTTGAGAAAACCACAAAAGTGAGGTAAATTGAATTTGCTTTTGACATATGCATAATAAGAGGATGGAGGACTTTATATTTTTCCATATGAGCTTATTCTTACATATCCTAGCCTTACCTATGCTTATTTGCATCACAAAAGGCCATATTATGAGCCATATATCATTACCTTATATTAGCTCCACATGCTATACATATTATCCATTCTTATACCTTATTACCTATCCCGGGATTTTGTTGAGAATGGGAGTCGTATTTGGAGATGTTATATAGCTGTTTGTGTTGTTATCATTATTATTATTGGAGTTTGATGGCAGGGTGAAGAAATTTATGGAAAATTTAATGAGTGAAAGAAAATCCGATCTCCTAGCAGTTAAGGATGATCGACCCTGCTTGCTTGAGATGTTAGTTCGAGTGAGATGGGACACTAAGGTGAGGAGTCCAAAGCACTAAGTATCTGGGGCCATTCATGACACCCATGTTTGCGACTCGCGAGAATGCAGTGCTAAGGTTAGAGAGGTAAAAGCATTATAGTGAAAAAAACAAAGAGTGAATAGAGAAAGGTGAAGAAAATCTAAAGAAGAATGAATGTGGTATGAATTTATTGGAAAAGTACTCCATTTCCCCGGATTAAACACCACATGGCCAAAACTAGCCCACCGTAAGCCTTTTACCTTAATACTTCTCCATAAGCTTGCATAAAGTCCTCTTGATTATTGTTGCTTTTTCGCAGGAAAATTGTTTTGCATAACCTCCTTTTGTGTGAGATGTTGCTTTTTATTCACATGCATGAATTTCAAGACATTATTACCTTTACAAGGATGACAATTGAGTATTGTGGTAATATGAGAATAGATCCATAATGTTGAGAGTTTTTGTTCGTTTCCCCTGTATGATCATCCAAGTTATTGCTTGGGGACAAGCAAGCTTAAGTATGGGGTGATTTGATGTTCATGTTTTAGACCATGTTTTTGTGCTTATTTTCGCTCTTTATTCTAGTTATTTTATATATTCTGGGTTGGGAATAAAGTGAATTTGTGTAGTTTGAGCTTATTTGCAAGAAATAGAGTCTACACAAGCTTTGGTTTAATTTTGCAGGATTTGGAGCCATTCCGAAGCAAAACCAAGAAGAGGAATCGACTTCAGAGAATCACTCGACGTCGACAGGATCCACTCGACGTCGACTGGAGATGAAGTGAAAATGGCTAAGTGTTAGACAAGCAGGCTACTATAATCGAGCCCTGAGTAGTCGATATTTGTCCTTAAGCTCGACTAGCTGCTCAACATCGACTGGAGCTGGAAAGTACTCGACATCGAGTGGGAGCACTCGACGTCGACTGAAGATTTACAACACTTAGAAGCCAGGAAAAGATACCCGAGATTGATCACAACACCTGAGGTCGAGTGCACACATCGAGTGGTCGATTTCGACTGCTTCTGGTCGACATCGACTGCTTCTATCCTTTTGGGTGAATATCTATTTACCCTAGGGAGATTTATATTTAGATTTTATCTTAGTTTATTTAGTTTTATCTTTTAGTTTAGATAGAATTACTTTTCCTTGGCTAGCAAGGATTGGTATGCTATAAATAAAGACCTAGAGGTTGAGTTTTAGGGGGGAAGTAATTCAATTTAAGAGCAAACAATTCTCATAGAGTTTTAGGGTTTCGAAGCTTAGGGTTTTGGTGTTCTTGCGAAAGTTGGAGCGCTACGATTGTGAAGACTTCGAGGTTTTTATTTCTAATGCAATTTAGTTTCTTTTATGTTGTTATCATCTCTTTTACTAACATGAGCGAGTAGTCTCCCTTCTTCTAGGGTCGGGGTGAGCCCAACGTTAGCCATGCATGCTTGATATGTGATAATGCATATTTCATATAGGCATTATAGGTATTTCTTATTGCATTTAGATAGGAGTTTTGCATATGTTTTGGTCTAGTTTCATATCTTGCTTGTGAAGTATTCGAGTTCGGAATCTACGCCTTTTTAGTGTTTATTTTACAGAGTTATATTCCGACCTTGGAAGGGATCTTGGAAGAGTTTAAGAGACATGTTTTGGAGCATACGAAGGCTAAGGAAGAGGATATGGAGGAGCAAGGAAGCACAACATTGAAGAAAGAATGAAAAACCGTCACTGCGTAGGTCGGCGCCTGCCGTTACCGCGTGCTCAGCGATTGCGATTTGGATCCGAAGATTCTATTTCCTATTAAGTTATTATTATTTTCTAGGGTTTTCCCACAACTATATATAAGGTTATTTTCATCATTTGAGGATATTGCATTAGAAGTTAATTAGGGTTTCATAGAGAGATTATGAACGCTTTTAGAGAGAAGAGAGGTTTTTGGCCTATGAGTTGCTAAACTCATAGTTTCGCCTGTGATTTCAAGACATGGTTGAATAGATTGTGAGGATTTGATTCTATTTAGTTATTTATAATTATATTTATCACCTTGTGCCTATTGATTATATTTGTGTTCCTTTCTATGATTGATCACCATGTTAGGAATTGCATCTTAGCTATGAATTCGTTATTGTGTTCTTGATAGCAAACGAAGGTATTAAAGTAGTGATATTTCTTTGTCTTTGTAGTGGATGATTTCGATTGATCTATATTGCTAGATTCGATTAGGGCCGATTTAGGGTTTGCGCCTATTTGTCTTAATTGCATTGAATCAATATGCCAATTGGTCTAATTACTTGAGTCCTTAATGCTATTCCTTAGTAATATTGAATAAGATGATTGTACCCCTGCGGGTCCTTCAACTTTAGTCAAGTAGACATATGTTTATGAATAATTAATTAATCAATCATAGGACCATGAATCTCAACCATTGTCAAAGAATTACAGGTGAAATGTCTTCTCTACTTTATTATCAATCACTTTGCAATCATACAATTGGTTACTTTATTTTCTTATTACTTTGTCACAAGTCATTGCTTTTGTCATAAGAGTCTTTGTTAAGAGTTATTGAGTGGTGAATTGCTTCTCCCTTTGTGTTCGACTCCGGACTTCATCGCTATACTAGTAGTTGTTTGGTTTATCAATTCATTGATTTGCTAATCTATTGGTTTTGAGCTTTGATTTAGAATTTTATTACTATTTGGCAAAGGGAGAAAGTGCCAACGATGTTCGTCCCTCACCAAATTCTTGGCGCCATTGCCGAGGAGAAGAAAGGAGTTTGCTTTTCTTTATCTCTTTCATCGATTCTTCTTTTGTTTTTGTTTTTGTCTTTCTTTAAGCCTTTTGTGTCCTTGTATGGTTCAAACTAGATCTTCTAATTCATTGCCTTTGTCTTTTTATTCTAAGATTGAGAGATCTCTTAGGTTGAAAAGGAGGCTCGAGTTTGACACAAATAAGGAGATGGGAGATGAAGTTGCTAATCCGCCAAGAAGGACCCAGAGAAACCTAAAGGAACCTAATTTGAATGCTCAACCACTTGCAATTAGACTTCCTTATCTCCTTGAGGGTTCAAGATTTGATTACAACTCGAATTGATCTACTATTTTGAGTTACTTTTATGGATTGCCTGGGGAGGAACCAAACAAACACCTTGCTACCTTTGTGAGTGTGTGTGATAGACTTAGACCCCAAGGCCTTACCGATGACCAATTGATGTTGAGAGTGTTCCCCTTTACTTTGAAGGAGTCTGCAAGCGATTGGCTTTACTACCTACCCCCAGAAAGCATTACAACTTGTGTTGAATTGAAGAAAGCTTTCCTGCAATAGTACTTTCCTGCGACCCGCCTCAACAAACTCAAGGAGTTATCCAGTATTGAGCAATCACCTACGAAGAGTCTGTATTAGTATGTTGAGCGGTTCAAGAAGCTTAAGGGTAGTTGTCCACAACATGGTATACTTGAGGATGATCTAGTGCTATATCTTTATGAGGGCTTGCTCGACACCGACAAGAGTTTCATCAATGCTACTAGTAGAGAAGATATTTTGGATAAGACACCTCAGGAAGCAATGCAGATTTTCGAAGGGTTGACTAATGCATTGTAACAATATGGGAAACACCAAGGAGTTAGAGGAGTTCATAATTTGGATAATTCTAGAGATGGTCGCAAGGATGATTTAGATAGGCTCACGAAGATAGTGAACAAGATGGCTATGCAAATGAATCAATCTCAGTAGCCTAGACCTTGTGGTGTCTGTGAAGATCCAACTTATCCAAATGATAAGTGTCCTTTGGTTCAAGAGGATGTCGCTGATTTGAGTGCTATGGATTATGGACCTCGTCGTAACTTTGGTAACAATGGTTACAATCAGGGCTACAATTCGAATTATCAAAGTGGATTCAACGGTAGGGGTCAGCAGCAACAAGTTCCTTATCAGAGAGGAGAATTTGAGAATCGTCAAAGAAACACTCAACAAGAGGACAGGGATGATACATTGAGGTTGTTATTGGACAAGATGAGTGTTCAAGAGAAGTTGTTGAGTCAAATGGCTAAGGAGATTGGAGAATTGAAAGCAAAAGATTCGGGGAAGTTGCAATCACAAGTAGTAGTTAATCCGAAGGAGAATGTAAGTGCCATGATCCTTAGAGGAGGAAAATAAGTGAATGTGCCCACTAGAAATGTTGAAGAGAGGCCTAAGGAAGTGACTGGCATGGGAGAGGAAGATAACAAAGAGTCGGAATCGCACACTATTGTTGACGGCGCCCGCCGCCTATCACCACCGCGCCCGCCGTCCCTTTCTGTTTCAGATCCGATTTTTGATGTTGTTCAATCCCCAAGGAAATCATCCAAGGAGTGGTCTTCTGAGATCCCAAGACCTGCACCACCCTTTCCTCATGCCTTAAGACCTGATCGTAAGTGGGAAGATGAACAAATTCTTTACGACACCTTTGCTCATTATGAGGTAAATATTCCACTTTTCAATTTAATTAAAACTGTGCCTCGCTATGCAAATTTTTTGAAAGAATTATGCACAATGAAACGCAAGCAAAGGATGCGAAGGATAAAAAAGGTAAGTTTAAGTGAAAATGTTTCTGCTTTGCTACAAAAAAGATTGCCTGAAAAGTGCGGAGATCCAGGTATGTTTACTATCCCATGTGCAATAGGTAATGCTAACTTCAAAAAAGCTATGTTAGACCTCGATGCTTCAATTAATGTGATGTCATATAATTTATACATGTTTTTGGGTCTCAATGCATTGTCTGAAATCGATGTTACTATACAACTCGCTGATCGTTCTAGTATTAAGCCTAGAGGAGTTGTTGAGGATGTTTTGGTTAAGGTAAATGATTTGATATTTCCAGCTGATTTCTTTATTTTGGATATGGAACAAGGTACGCCTGAAACCCCAATTATCTCGGGAAGGCCATTCTTGCGAACGGCTAAGACTAAGATTGATTGTTTTAAAGGTTCTCTAACTACGGAGTTTGATGGTAGAAAGATTGAGTTTTCTATATTTGAGCCTATTCCTCTTTCTACTAATGATTCTGTAGATGTTCTTGACTCTAATGAAAGTGATCATAAGAATGAATCAAATAATTTGTTAGATGCTTCTATTGAGAATGAACCATTTCATATTGAGTCTTCTAACAAATAGAAAGTTGATTTAGGGAAAGATGACATTGAAAAGAAAATTGAGAATTTGTTTAAGTCACATGAGATTGTGTCTAATTCAAATGATTCTATTTCTATTCCCTATGAGAATTCGATTCCTAACAATGTTGAGGTTTTTGCAATTTCAGGGCAACCTCTAGGAGAAACTCATTTCAATAAGGAATTGATTAGTGCAATTGATGGATATATTGGAGAAATTCCTAAGGTTCCCCCTCTTGTCAAGAAAAGGACAAGTGTGGAGGATCTTGATGGGATAACTTAATCAAGAAATGCATCACATCGAGCCAAAGACATGAAACAAAGGCGCTTCTTGGGAGGCAACCCAGGGTATATTAGGTAATATTATTTCAATTTCGCATTTAGTTTTTTCAATTCAATAAAGTAGGACAAGTCTTTTTGATGAACATTGGAATAGTGTAGTGTTAAAACCTTTTGGTAGAGGAAATTTGCTTGATTTGAATACGGAATATCGTTCTTGACATCATGGTGCCCGCCGCCCCATCCACGGTGCCCGCCGCCTGCCCTGTTCACAGACGCGTCCGGATTGTTGGTAAAATTGGAAGGGAGTATTTCTATCTTTTTATTTTTGTTAATTCCGGTTATTTTAGGTTAGTATATATATTTTCTTATCTTTCTAGGATTAGTTTATTTCATTTTAGGATTAGATTTATTTTATCTATCTTTAGGATTAGATTCTTTTCTATCTTAGGTTAGTTTTATCTATCTTAGGGTTAGATTAATCTATATAGGATTAGTGTCTATTTATCATTAGGAGTAGATTTTTATCTTTTATTTTTTTAATTTTTTTTAATTATTTCTATCTATTTCTAATTTATCTCTTTCTTTTTGATAGATTAATTCCTTTTCAACTCACCATAAATTCCCATTCCCTATTATAAATTAATCAACGCTTTTCTCCAAAGAAAACCATAAACCCCAAAGATCCTACTTGAATCCATTCCAAAAAACCTAAAGAGCATTGTGTTTCAATTGATTTCTTACCCATCAAATACTTTTCATCACTACCTTTCACCCATCGAATTCAATCTTTTTCCATACCATTCCCATACCTATCACCAAAGAAGGCTTTTGAAACCAAGTTGGTCGTCAAGTTTCGAGTTTGGAGGAGTTTGAACATTGATTTCTCAACGTTTTTGCTCGGATTCGTGTACTGTTGTACACGGCGCCCGCCGCCCCACACACGGCGCCCACCGTCGTCTGCAGAAAGGTTGTTTTTGATCGGTTTGTGGAGTTCTTTTGTGTTCTTCTTTCTCTTTATCAATCATGAGTGGATATGTTATGAGAGATGTGCCGGCCTACTTCAATGACACTGAGGTAAAGTGTTGGAATGCACATGGAAAGCATGGTTAAGTGTCGACTAAGTTCTTTGATGGGGATGCATTGAAGAGGTTGGGCTTGCTTGATTCGGTGATGACTTTGTTTGCACATGGAGGGCAGCGTGATTTTGTTTGTAGAAAGGCTCCCACCTACCCATACTTGGTCAATGAATTCCTTACTACTTTGGAGGTAATTTCGTTTAAGGATGTCCGTTTCAAATTAAAGGGAAAAAGTTTCTATACATCGTATGCCTCGATTGGTGCTGCTTTTGGTATTACAAAGAGGTGCTCTAGGAAGTGGGAGCAGGCTATGCTCACTCTCGACTCTGCAGCAAATTGGAGGAAGCTGTCAGGGATGCCTGAGGCTTGGGGTCCTTACTAACCTCAAGATATGATTACGCATCCCGCTCTCCGTCTTTGTCTGCGGATTCTGGGTACTACCTTCTATGGTACTGCAGATACTGTTGTTGTCAGTCCTGGAATGGTCGATCTCATGTATTACTTGACTCCTGATTCTACTATAGTGCCAGATTGGGTGCTTCTATTTTTGAGGGGGTGTGACATGGCTCGTACTCGTCGCCATGGGAATCTTCCTACGATAATTTCTTTTAGTAGCATGATCACACTTTTTGCAATCTATCATGGCATTGATTTGGATTCCCTACAGCCTGTGAGTAATTCATATACTTGGGATATTGATTCACTTGTGTATGCTGATGATGGAGGATTTCGAGTATGAAAATAAATATAAAATGTAAATAACAAATCGATCTCCAAGCATTCTCAAATAAATTACAAGAAACCCTCTCAATGTAGTGGTAGGGTATTCAGGATCGATCCACGAGGAGATGTGTCAGTGGATCCTAAGCTCTTCAATCACGTTCTGTTTCGACTCAAGGAATCACTCGATATTGAGTGAGTTCAGTCGATATCGACTCAGTAAGTCAATTTCCAGCAAACCTTTCTGCAAAACAAACAAAACAACCAAAGTCGAGTGGAGTTCACTCGATGTCGATTCAGTCACTCGATATCGACCAGTGCAGTTGAAATCGAGTATTCAATAGAAAGCTTAAAAACGTACTTAGTTGTCGAAAAAGCATCCGAAGAATATAAGAATGATAATGGAATGATGAACAAAAATAATTCACAAATTTGAATGTAAATAAACTCAATAAACTAAAAACCTCCAAGATCGGGGATCTCATGCCACAACGATAACCACATAAACATATGCCAAAGTTACGAAAGATTATGCTTTTTTTTATCAAATAACTATCGTTATTAACAAATAGGTGGATAGAGGCTCTAGCATAAACCCTAATTGTTATTACCCTTTTCGAATGATTAATCCAAATTCATATTAAGTTCGCTTTCGCTTCAATAATGCAAATAAGGATCACCGCTACTCGAATAGACGAATCACACAAATAGGGATAGAAGATGAAATCGCATAAAAATCGTACCTTTGATGCATAAACTTACATGGCTACCGTCGGGCTCACCCCGACCCTAAAAGTAGGGTAACTACTCGCGCTTTATAGCCATCATCATCGCAAAAGAGATAAAGAAGTAAACTTGAATTGAATTGCAAACGTCGAAAGTACAACCAAAACAAACTCCATTCTCTCTTTGCTTCTCTCGACCCTCTCTCTCTCTCTAGCTAAAATCGAAAATTACCTTGTAAGCCGAATGCTTGCTGTTCTGGAATACCTAAAATCAGCCCCCTAGGGCTCTATTTATAATGGTTCAATCCTCGCTACCCAAGGAAAGAAAATCTTATCTATTTCCTAAGATATAAATTGCTTAAAGTAAATAAATAAAAACCCTTTAGGCAAATATGGAATTCACCATAAAGGATAGATAGTCTCAAAATATGGAATTCACCATAGAGGATAGATTCCCAACTTAACGTGGAAGCAATTCGCCTCGGATAAGACTTCGTAAATCCGCGTCAGATCTTCTGCAGCTTTACTCGATATCGAGTAGACCACTCGATATCGACTCATGTCCTTTAGCTTTCGAGCCACTCACTCGATCTCGGCTCTTTTTGTTGATCTTCACTCGATATTGAGTACATCATTCGATATCGACTCACTTTGTATGTCGAGTGACTCCTTCCCTCCTACTCGATTTCTAGTCTCCTTATCACTCGATTTTGAGTCACTTCAGCCGATGTCGAGTGACTCCTTAGTAGACTTTGAGTGATTTTCCAGCTTCTCTCCTCTTCTCTGAATCGCTCTGAAATTGCCTTGATTTTTGTGAAATAACACAAGAACTCGTGTAGACCTCCATAATTGGCAAATAAACATAAACTACACAAATCTTATGCTTTCCCAACCAATATGCATGAAATATAGACAGAAATCGAGATTGATGTAAGCGTAAATCATGGTAAATTGAGCGCTCATCAACACCCCATACTAAAGCTTGCTTGTCCTCAAGCAATATTTTTAGCGGTCATACAAGGGAAGAAACTAAACCCTCAACATCATAGATTCATTGTTATATGTCCCCACGGTCAATTTCCATCCTCGCAAAGGTACTAATGTCACCAAATCCATGCCTATGAATAAAAGAAACATCATACGCACAAAAGGAGGATATGCAAAATAAATTCATATGTAACATAGCATTAATAATCAAGAGGACCTTATGCAAGCTCAAAGAGGAATATATTGGTAAAAGGCTAAAGGTAGGCAAATTTTGGCCATGTGGTGTTAAATCCGGGGAAATAAAATTTCACTTCCAAACATTCATCCACATTCCTTCTTCTTTTGATATTCTCACCTTTCTCTCATGGCTCAATGCTTTTTTCAAAATTGTGATTTTACCTCTCTAACCTTAGCACTGCCTTCTCACGAGTCGCAAACATGGGTGTCATGAATGGCCCCGGATACTTAGTGCTTCGAACTCCTCACCTTGTGTCCCATCTCGCTGAACTATTATCTCAACGAGCAGGGTCGATCTACCTTTATCTCCTGAGGTGATCAGCTTTTTTCTCGCTTATTAAATTTTCCATAATTCATATTTTTCTTTCATCCTGCCAACAACTTCAATAATAATAATGCAACACCATATCACCATATAACAACTCCAAAGATAACTTCCATTCTCAACAAAATCCCCGGATAGGGCATAAGGTAAAAAATGGGCAATTTATGGTATATGTGGAGCAAAAATTATGTAAGGCATAATATATGGCTTTTGTGATGCAAATAGGTATAGGTATGGCTAGGAATATAAATTTGAGCATTTGTATGGAAAATATAAAGTCCTCCATCCTCCATCCTCTTATCATACGTATGTCAAAAGAAATATCAAATTTTACCATCTTTCATGGTTTTCTCTAAAAATCGCATTTCATTGTGACTTCCCTTTACTAGGCAATCTCATGTTATATTTCTAATTAATCCAATTTTGCATCATCGAGTTTTATTAAACTTCCATGACACTAATCAAAATTTTCAATTGGGGTGTTTTTTCTAAACTTCAGATAAAAATATTAATGCATATATCCAAAGTTACCATGTATAGCAATTGGAGAAATATGCATAAATATTAAAAAGTATTAAGAATATGCACAAAAATGCATAAAACATGAAAGTAAGCCTTTCCCCCACCCCATACTTAAAGGTTACAGTGTCCTCACTGTATAGGAACCAGGGTTAAGAAAGAAACTTACTAGAAATAGCGTAGCATCACGAAATCAGGTGCTAAAGATGTCTGCAGGGTCAGTCGACGTCGAGTGCATCAGTCGATATCGACCTAAGCAACTTGATTTCTAGTGATACAAAGCTTCAGGGTGATCCGACCGCAACCACAAGCTTTTCACTCGATAAATCCAGTCGACGTCGAGTCAGTGACTCGATATCGAGTCCCATTGCAGTTCCTTTGCTCCTGAAATTTGTTAGACAATAAAACAAAACCACAAAATTATAAAGTTTCAAAACCAAACCAAAAATATCCAAACCCCAAAAACTATTTGTCTCAATACAAGATCTAGACTTTATAGTCGCTAAGCCGACTTCTTTTTTTTCGCTCTCAAGGCGGCATCTACAGAGCCCACATAGCCTGGGCTTCAAATAATACTCCGTTCTTGTCTCGCAGCTGCATCCCGCCTGGATGGATCTTGTTCACAGTAAATGGACCCATCTTCTTCGTTTTGAACTTGCTCGGAAACCAATGATCTTTTGATTTGGAAACATACACCTTATCTCCTACTTCGTAGTTGCTTAGATCATTATTGGATATCCTGCACAAGCACACATACCAAGGCAAACCTCTCCCATGTATAGATAAATCTTTAATCGAAATCGAGGAAGAGAGATCCATACCTCGGCTTACCTTATCGGAGCTTTCCTTTTCTTTCTACGAGTTCAGTTGATATCGAGTCAGTTTCTGCTCCTGATGGTTCACTCGATTTTGGAGAAGTCGACTCGATAGTGTTGACTCAACATCGAGTCAGATGACTCGATATCGAGTGATTCTTTTCTCCTTTTGGCTTAGTCAATGGAGGCTCTGGATTTGGGTCGATTTCGAGTGAGGCACTCAATTTTGAGTGGTGTAATCCGACATCGACCCCATACTTAAAACCTGGCACAAAATCTAGAAAAATGTTAGTCGATATCGACTTACCTGGGTCGACGTCGAGTGGAATTTCCGTCTCTTTATTCCAGATTGCCATGATTTCCTCCACTTGCGCTTCTATAGCCCTCTTCTCTAACTCTTCGGGGGTCATAGTTCTTACCTTAGGTTCCTTGCATGCGATGTAGCCAACTTTGATTGATTTCACCTCCATAGGACCGTCATGCCTCTTTATCGTCTTGTCGAAGGAATACTCTATAACTTCTTCGCTAATGGTGAATGAGAGCAATCATTTCCTTACACTTATATTGGCATCAACGGTTGCTAAGAAAGGCCTACCTAAAATAATGGGACAAGCAGGGTCCTCTGCCATATAAACAACTAGAAAATCAGCAGGGACAAAAAATTTACCTACTTGCACTAGTACATCGTCCACCAAGCCTGTTGGAATGACCACAGTGTTATTCGCCATATACAATTTTGCATCGACAGGCTCTAGGGCACCAATCTTTACCTTTGACCATATTGTTAGGGGCATAATACTTACACTCACCCCCAAATCACATAGAGCATTGAATTGGTGTTGACCTAAGCCTATAGTGATAGCGAACTTACCTGGATCTGGCCGCTTTTCTGGTAGCTCCATCTTGCTGCATTCCTCTGCGATCTCAGCAATCGATCGCTTTTTACCCAGTATATCTTTAAGGAACCTTACATAAGATGGCATCTCATGAAGAGCTTTAGTGAATGGAATTGTAATGTTTAGCCCTTGAAGCATCTTCACAAAGCGCTAGAACTTCTTCTCCACTGGGTCCTTCGAAGTTTTCCTTGGGAATGGCAGCATCTTCTTCATTACTGCTTCTGGAGTTGGGTTGATATCGAGTGGAATTGACTTGACGTCGACTGCATCTCGGTTGATATCGACTGGGTGAGTCGATATCGAGTCATCTCCAGTAGCTTCTTCCTCCTTGTTTTTCTCGAGCGTTCACACCTGACGCCCACTCCTCAGATTCATCGCTGATACATGACCAGCAGATTTTCCCTTAGGGTTGGGCACAGTAGATCCTGGCAGCAACTCGGACGCCTTCGGGATTTGTTCAGCCAATTGACCTATTTGGGTCTCCATGCTCTTCCTCCAGACATCTATCTCCCCGAGCCTTGAGTTGATGCCATGCAGCTGAGTATGAACGGAGTTGTTGGATTGTTTGAATTCAGCATGGTTCCTCCGCAACTCATCAAGTATGATATGTAGGTCATCTTTCTTTGTTTCTCGCTCGGGATGTCCAGGTGCTCTATAAGGTGGGGGATCCCTCTGTTGGTGTTGAGGTTGGAAGAATCTTTGATCCCCCCAATACTGTTGGTTGTCCCCATAGGGGCCTCTCATCCATTTGTCTTCCTCATGTGTCTCTGCAGCACTGGCTTGCTCAAGATGTGGGCAGGCGTTGGTGTTATACCTAGTAGACCCACATTCCTGGCAAGTTTGATTGTTGATGAGGAACCTTACTTGCTTTTGTAGGTGGCGTGTCTAATCATTATTGAATTGTTGCCTTAAGTCTGGATCAATCTCTCTTGGAGGCTCATAAAGTGGTATAGATGGGGAAAGCCTTGAGTCGTAGGCCCCAACAGTACCATATGTATTATTGAAGTTGACAAGCCTCTCAATTGTATCCCAGGCCTCCGTTGGGGTGAGCTCAATGTACCGATAGGAGGTGTAAGAGTTGATTCTCTCCTTATTCGGTGCATCAAGGGAGTTGTAGAAGATCTTCTGGATGACATAAGGTAGATGCCCATGCGTAGGGCATGATCTCAGTAGGTTCTTGAAGCGCTCCCATGCCTGCGCCAATGTCTCACCGGGCTTTTGTTTAAAAGTCGTGATCTTTTGTCGCAGCATCGCCATTTTTTATGGCGGAAAGAACTTGTTGAGGAATGCATCCTTCACCTCCGCCCATGTTCTTAACGAGCGTGGAGCCAAGCTTTCAAGCCATTGTAATGCCTTCCATGCAAGAGACCATCAAAAAGATTTTAGTCTAACATATTCTAAATTAGCTCCATCAGCGACAGTCTCACACAAATCCATGAAAGTAGTAATATGTTGCAAGGGGCATTAATTAGTTCTTCCTTCAAAAGTATTGTGTTTAATTTTAGAAAGAAAGTTTATTTTAATCTCATAATCAGAATGAGGTATGACGATTGCAGATTCGGGAACGATGAGTGTAGGGTGCATGTGTTGCATCGCCGTCTGCGGATACTAATTGCGCCTCTCTTGGGCTTGTCTATGAGCTTTCGCTTCTCGATCGGCGCGTGCCCTCTCCGCAGTGACTCGTGCCCTTTCATTAGTGATTGTAGTATTGTGGTCCTCAATCTCCTTTCTCAGTCACTCAATAGTTTGAGCCTGTGTCTCGTTCTCCCCCATGATCCGGATTGCTTTCTTTTGGATATGGAGGAAACGTTCGGGCTCGTCAAGACTTTCTATGATAGGTACGCGATCAGAGCGTCGCATAAACCTACAAAATCAGCACTAGAAAAGAATGTGAGAAAAAAAAAAAACTTAGGGCGCGAATGATTGCCTCCCCGGCAACGGCGCTAAATTTTGATGACGGAGGATTTTGAGTATGAAAATAAATATAAAATATAAATAACAAACAGATCTCCAAGCCTTCTCAAATAAATTACAAGAAACCCTCCCGATGTAGTGGTAGGGTATTCAGGATCGATCCACGAGGAGGTGTGTCAGCGAATCCTAAGCTCTTCAATCACGTTCTATTTCGACTCAGGGAATCACTCGATATCAAGTGAGTTCAGTCGATATCAACTCAGTCAGTCAATTTCCAACAAACCTTTCTGCAAAACAGACAAAACAGCCGACGTTGAGTGGAGTTCACTAGATGTCGATTCAGTCACTCGATATCGACCAATGCAGTCGAAATCGAGTCTTCAATAGAAAGCTTAAAAACGTACTTAGTTGTCGGAAAAGCGTCCGAAGAATATAAGAATGATGATGGAAGGATGAACAGAAATAATTCGCAGATTTGAATGTAAATAAACCCAATAAACTAAAAACCTCCAAGATCGGGGATCTCATGCCACAGCGATAACCACATAAACATATGCCAAAGTTACGAAAGATTATGCCTTTTTATCAAATAACTATCGTTATTAACAAATAGGTGGATAGAGGCTCTCGCATAAACCCTAATTGTTATTACCCTTTTCGAATGATTAATCCAAATTCATATTAAGATCGCTTTCGCTTCAATAATGCAAATAAGGATCACCGCTACTCGCATAGACGAATCACACAAATAGAGATAGAAGACGAAACCGCATAAAAATCGTACCTTTGATGCATAAACTTACATGGCTACCATCGGGCTCAACCCGACCCTAAAAGTAGGGGAACTACTCGTGCTTCATAGCCATCATCATCGCAAAAGACATAAAGATGTAAACTTGAATTGAATTGCAAACGTCGAAAGTACAACCGAAACAAACTCCATTCTCTCTTTGCTTCTCTCGGCCCTTTCTCTCTCTAGCTAAAACCGAAAATTACCTTGTAAGCCAAATGTTTGCTGTTCTGGAATACCTAAAATCAGCCCCCTAGGGCTCTATTTATAGTGGTTCAATCCTCGCTACCCAAGGAAAGAAAATCTTATCTATTTCCTAAGATATAAATTGCTTAAAGTAAATAAATAAAAACCCTTAGGCAAATATGGAATTCACCATAAAGGATAGATAGTCTCAGAATATGATAGAAGATTCCCGACTTAACTTGGAAGCAATTTGCCTCGGATAAGACTTCGTAAATCCGCGTCAGATCTTCTGCAGCTTCACTCGATATCGAGTAGACCACTTGATATTGACTCATGTCCTTTAGCTTTCAAGCCACTCACTCGATCTTGGCTCTTTTTGTTGATCTTCACTCGATATCGAGTACATCACTCGATATCGACTCACTTTGTGTGTCGATTGATTCCTTCCCTCTTGCTCGATTTCTGGTCTCCTTCTCACTCGATGTCGAGTCACTTCAGTCGATGTCGAGTGACTCCTCAGTAGACTTCGAGTGATTCCAGCTTCTCTCCTCTTCTTCGAATCGATCTGAAATTGCCTCGATTTATGCAAAATAACACAAGAACTAGTGTAGACCTCCATAATTGGCAAATAAACATAAATTACACAAATCTTATGCTTTCCCAACCAATATGCATGAAATATAGACAGAAATCGAGATTGATGTAAGCATAAATCATGGTAAATTGAGCGCACATCATCTGCCTAGATGGTTGAGAGGTTGCAAGTGTCGTACGCTATTGAGAGATTTCGCTGAATTTCTGGGCCTATGCAGTCTCATCATCAGTATCTGTCTACTATTTTACCTATGTGTCACACTTTAGCCAACTTCCACCGAAGCCATGTTCCTGTTGACACTGAATTGTGGGAGTCGGATGTTTCTATGACCCTTGCGAGCGACACCAAAGAGATGCAGATTGAGATGACACCATCGGTGGCGAATGACACCTTGCACATAGCCGGTCTGGGAAAGAGTTTGCCGGATGTTGAGATGCGCCAGGCGGCTGAAGAAGAAGTAGATTAATAAGCTCCATCACATTTGTTTGAGTCTACTGGATATGTCTAGATCCCAGACCCCGCCGTCACAGTAATTGGTCAGTCTATTTGCTTCCTTCAACCCTTTATTTTATTTTTCATTGTTTCTTTTTATGTATGTTTATGCATTGAGGACAATGCAACATGTAAGTGTGGGGGGGGGGGGGGGGGGAAGTGAGGTGAATTAGTTAGTTAGATTAGTTCATGTTTAATTTTTTGCTTCAGGTTTAGATTTTTAGTTCTTTTATTTATCATGTTTATGTTATTTGTTCTATAAAATGTCAAAAATGGAAAAAAAAAGAAGGAAAATTTCAAAAAATTCAAAAAATATAGTCTCATGCATTGCATATGTGTATTGTTAAAGATACCCATCTAATTTGAGTTTGTCCTATTTAACTTTATACGGGCATGATCTTATAAATCCCATGGAATTTTGGAATGATTTGACCTTATCTTTAAAATTGGTTTTTATGTGAAGTATGATTAGGCATAAGTAATTGAGCATGTATGATCTAAGTTCTTCGGCATGCTTGATATTCATCAAAAATTAGTCCCGGTGAGATATTTTTGGCCTTATAAATATACATCTATATTCCTTTTGCTTTTCTTGTGTGATTTACTCTTCCTATGCAATTTATCATTGAGTATTGCCATGGTTATCTATTTTTGAGACCGATTATATACATGATCTTTGCTTGGTAAGTTCAAATGACAGAGGCAACCTTTTAGCCACATTTTATCCATGTCTACCTTATGTTATATCTTGCTTTGAAGCCAATTTGAGCCTTTAGCCTATTTTATTTGTAGCTCCACAAAATTGCATTATTCTTAGCCTATTTTATTTATGCATTTTATTGTATTGTCGGCTCACTAAAAAAATGCCGAAAAAAAAAAAAGGAATAAGAGCCAAGTTTGTTTATTTTTGCATAATGAGGAAGAATTGGAACTATGTGGGTTGGAAGTTAGACTGGTTGGGTGTTGAAGATTGCATGGGTATGTGATGATGAGATGATGAGTTGAGATTATTATGATGAGATGATTATGAGTTTGTTGATATATTTAGAGATGTTGTGTTTATGAGAGCTTGATGTATTATTGAGTTGGTTTGAGTTATGTTGGGAGTTTTTGGAATCTTATTTTCCCGGAATTATTAGCACCACATGACCAAGTACAATTCCTTTCCCTTATGTTTCTTTACCAGGCTCCATTACAACCCCGCCGAATGGAATCTTCTATGAAGGTTTTCATTGAGCGAAAGTCTTCTTGATGTTCTTATTTTTGCATTGTTGTATCCGATGGAGATTTTGTGATATAAATGTCAATATTTGAGTTGATGCTTGTATATGGAATTGAGGTGAGTATATGCTTAAAGCCTAAACACATGAGAGGGAGAGAAACACATTATCCTTTGTGAGGATAAATTGTTGAGCATGCAAGCTACTTGATCTCATATATACATGTGGTGACGTTTATATGCCTTGATTATATTTGCACTATTGATGATGTTGCTTTTGATGAGTAAAATTGTGAAAGAATCTCATGTGGGATGCATAGATGATGTTTTTGTCTTATGATTGTTTGAGGACAAGCAAGAGTTAAGTGTAGGGGGATTTGATAATGCATATTTCATATAGGCATTATACGTATTTCTTATTTCATTTAGATAGGAGTTTTGCATATGTTTTGGTCTAGTTTCATACATTGATTGTGAAGTATTCGAGTTCGGAATCTACGCATTTTTAGTGTTTATTTTGCAAAGTTACATTCCGACCTTGGAAGGGATCTTGAAAGAGTTTAAGAGACATGTTTTGGAGCATATGAAGGCTAAGGAAGAGGCTATGGAGGATCAAGGGAGCACAACATTGAAGAAAGAAGAAAAAACCATCACTGCATAGGGCGGCACCTGCCGTGCCTTAGGCGGCGCCCGCCGTTACCACATGCTCAGTGATTGCAATTTGGATCCAAAGATTCTATTTCCTATTAAGTTATTATTATTTTCTAGGGTTTTCCCACAACTATATATAAGGTTATTTTCATCATTTGAGGATATTGCATCAGAAATTAATTAAGGTTTCATAGAGAGATTATGAACGCTTTTAGAGAGAAGAGAGGTTTTTGGCCTATGAGTTGCTAAACTCATAGTTTCGCCTGTGATTCCAAGACATGGTTGAATAGATTGTGAGGATTTGATTCTATTTAGTTATTTATAATTATGTTTATCATCTTGTGCCTATTGATTATATTTGTGTTCTTTTCTATGATTGATCACCATGTTAGGAATTGCATCTTAGGTATGAATTCGTTATTGTGTTCTTGATAGCAAACCAAGGTATTGAAGTAGTGATATTTCTTTGTCTTTGTAGTGGATGATTTCGATTGATCTATATTGCTAGATTCGATTAGGGCCGATTTAGGGTTTGCGCCTATTTGTCTTAATTGCATTGAATCAATATGCCAATTGGTCTAATTACTTGAGTCCTTAATGCTATTCCTTAGTGATATTCAATAAGATGATTGTATCCCTGCGGATCCTTCAACTTTAGTCAAGTAGACATATGTTTATGAATAATTAATGAATCAATCATAGGACCATGAATCTCAACCATTGTCAGAGAATTACAGGTGAAATGTCTTCTCTACTTTATTATCAATCACTTTGCAATCATACAATTGGTTACTTTATTTCCTTATTACTTTGTCACAAGTCATTGCAGATGGAGTAGGAGACACATCACATGTAACATCATGTGTCGACTCATGAGATTCCAAGTCATGAAGCACTAGACCCTCTTCTCCATCGTCGAAGACACTATCGTTGTCTGCAACCAATTCCTCCTCATTCGGCATGTCATTGTCATGTTGAAACCACATAGGAGGGAATGAACTAAGTGTAATGACTTCGATAGGATCTTCCACTCCTACATCCTTTAAAGCCTCAAGTGGTGGTGGGGTGGGTATCTCAAAATCAAGAGAAGAAGAAGTCGATGGGGGCTCATTAGTAGCAGTGCGGCGGTCGCCACCCTCCTGCGGCGGTTGCCGCTCCTCATAATTTTCACCATCCGTTACGACTTCAACTCCTTCCTCTAAGCCCCTTTCCTTCTCACCTTTTGCACTTAAAATTTGAATGAGTTTGTTCATCTGATTCTCTAAGTTCTTACTGCTCTCAGCTTGCTCTTGCAACACTTGTGTAAGGCTATGGAATGGATCCTCCAGGTATGTGACAGAGTCCTCCATTGGCGGAGGAGACGTTGCGAGCAATTCTTCTTGTGCAACATGGTAATCCATGTAACAGAAGAAATCCCACAACCCCGACAATCCTCCTAACCGCTTCAGGCCTCCGTTACTCATGTACTCAGCAAGCGCTCGCGTCTCAACAGTCATCCCATCAATTATGCAAATAATCATATCTCGGATGCTGAATTGATAACCCCATAAACCAAGGTCGTCAACATACTCATGCAATCTACTGAAGTATTGGTGAAAGTTCTCACCTTCAAACTGCGCTAATCTCAACATCTTGAAAAAGTTAGTAGCAAGGGTGTTGTGAACCGTAAGATAGGTTCACAAGAAAGTTAGATATATAAACAAAAATTAATAAATACACAAAACAAAGAATTAAACTTGATTCCCCGGCAACGGCGCCAATTTGATAGACGGTTTTTAGTCGCGTAAACCGTATCAAAATAAAACTCAAACCTACAAACTAGTATAGCAAGTAAGTAAGAGGTCGATCCCACAGAGAATCAAGTATTTCTCAGCAATGTGTATTTATCAATTAGTAGAAAGGGGGGTTTTAGTTGATTGAAATAAGAAAGAAAACAAAATAAACTATAAACAGATTGATGCAAAACAATTTAGAGAAGATCGCTCTACCTACAACCATCCACTTTATTTGGTTGAATTGATATTGTAACTTCCTCTTGTCCTTTCAGATTTCCTATGAATGCCCTTGTCCCAACCTAATATAGTTACTAGTCCAACCAGTCCTAGAAACCCTTATCAATCAAACAGTCCCTAAAAGAAGGATTTAACCCAATTGATAGCTTTAAGTTCAGAGATTAACCAAGGTATTTGCAGTCCTTAAAGAGGGATTTAACAACACATTCAACTTCCTACTCATTCAATTAGTTCAACCAGCCCTAAAAGAACAAGTTTGCTACTTAGATTAAGGTTCACAACCAGGAATCTACAAAACCTTAGCAATTGAATTAATTCTAACTAGTTGCGCGGGCTAGATAGAATAAAACAATCAAACATGCACGCACAAAGAAGTTGAAACATTCAATATAGGAAATAAGAAACAAGATTCCGAAACTCACAATCAATCCAAATAAAGCTTCAAATTGCAAGTAGAATGAAGAGAGTTTAGCCGTCCATGGCGAACATCGCTCTCTCTCTCTAATTGTCTGATGGAACGTGGAATAGAATAGAAGTGTTGGAAAAATAACTAAAAGTCGACCTTATAATACCCAAGTCGGCCATGAAACAAAATAAGAACATCTAGGGTTTTAATTAAATTAAACGCTGCGAATTAACGCTGACGACCAATGCTGCGCCCGCCGCACACTGTTTCTTCGTACCCTGTTGCAAATTGATTGGCGGCGGCCGCGACATGCTTGTTGCGGCCGCAGCCAGAGGCCTTTCACGGAAAATCTGTTTCCAATTTGCTTATCTTGTCAACATGAAAGTTGTAGCTCTTTGAAAGAGCTTTCCAACGCATGGTCATAATAGTCAATCGGACAACCGAGGCCTCCAGAAAGTACAAAACAAGTTCAGCATGTCTGGCGACAACTTCTGCAGACTTGTTCTTCGTTTAGATTCACTTCTTCTTCTCAGGACCTTTTGAGATCTTCATGTAAGCCTCTCCGATCAACTAGACATTCTCATCTAATGCGTTATCAACTCATGTCTCCTCCTTGGATCCACAGTTATCTGAAATAATCAATAAAAGCATGTAGATTCCGACTCCACCAACATAGAGAGCAAATATGCAAATGCTACTTAAATCATGCATGATATGCATCTTAACTAAGCTAAATGCAACCTATTATGCCTACCTAAATGCACGCTATCAGGTGTAATAGGAGTATTAACTCCGAGAAATTTAATGGATTTTGCTCTCCGTCGACCACCCCTTGCCACTATCTCCACCGTCGCTGGAACCATTATCGGCCTCATCGTACCTTCTTGAAGTTGTATCCGTCTGCCGACTCGTCGCCCTCTCAAAAATCAAGCTTGTCTAATCTCGAATCTTTATATATATATATATATATATATATATATATATATATATATATATATATATATATATATATATATATATATATATATATACACCATCTTTGAGGGAAAACACTTGAAGATATCTTTTAGTGGAAATGCTTCTCCGAAATTGTAGCAGATGGTTTTGTTTTTTTATTAAGTGAAGATTCGAGATAAGGCAAGCCTGAATCTCGAGAGGCCGATGAATTGGCAGATGAAAACTGCCTAAACATACAATACAAATATAAAACAGGTCTAACAAAGCAAGCAGAAATAAACCCTACGACAAGACGAACTAAGAAGAACTACTCCCAAAATTTTGAGAACGCCAGCGAAAAACGAAGCCAAGCACCACCGAACAGTAGCACTGCAGGCCAGCAGTACTGTAGGAATCTATCTTATGTGGGTAGTGCAGACGAAACTCATTCTCGGATACGGAGACGCCCTGAACGCACTACCACGAACCCAGCCAGTTCCGACTCCGAGCTCCACGACCTCAACCAAGCAGAAGAACTCCTGAAGACACTGAATGCAGAGCCACACCACGCTCGTTCAACAGCGCCAATAACATTATATTCTAGACCCATAAGGGATTTGTTCGACCCTTTCGGGACTTTAAATCAAATCCTTTCGGAATTTTGTTCAAGACCTTATAAAGACCATAAATTTATTATATTAATATTAACAAATTTTCAGGCCTTTTCCGGATTTTTTTTCTTTGTTTTTTTGGACACCACCAAAGAAATAATTTTTTTGCCCCTACTCTAAGCACGTGGCTTTCCCAGGACTTTTGATCAAACATTGTACACTGCAATTAGGAAGCATTCTTTGAACACTAAAGGGGATACAAGAGGAGAATGGGTCTCAGCTCCCAAGTGCAACCAGGCGGCAAGCCATGACGCCGAAGGCAGGTCAGCAGCCAAACCGACAAAGGGATAAGGCAGGTGGCGGTGCCGAAACAGGCAAGCATCATGGATTGAAACGAAGGGGTACGGGATAGGGTAGCAGTCAAGGAGAGAGGGGGAGGGTGGCGCCGATAGCACAAGAGCGCAACCGAGGGCCAAGACAGAGGGTGGACACGGTGAATCGAGGTAACCGAAGAGCAAGGACGAGCCCCACCCTTGGCTTGCAAACGGACGAAGCGAGCGGATTGATGGTTGCAACGTATATACGAGATCCGCAAGAGTTTGTCGCCCCCTATTGGAAATCCGAAGAGATTGAATACGAATTTTCCAAAAAGCCCCAAAGAAATTGATCTAAGTGTAGCCATGAATGAGCCATAGGTGCGATTGGGGGTGAGATCCCAAATTGGGATTAGGGCTCCCTCGAGAGAGAGGTTTGGCAAGCCTCGGATATCAGACGGTGGTGTCGAGAAGGAGCTTTGGAGGTGGTCTACAACCGCCAAGGCGGAGCTGAGATCCCAAAACAGGGATGTAGCCATGGATGAGCCATAGGTGCGATTGCGGGTGAGAACCCAAATCGGGGTTGGGGCTCCCTCAAGAGAGAGGTTTGGCAAGCCTTGGAAACCAGACGGTGACGCCGAGGAGGAGCTTTGGAGGTGGTCTACAACCGCCAGGGCGGAAGTGAGATCCCAAAACGGGAGTTGGGACTTGGGACTCCCTCAAGAGAGAGAGCGTTTTCTCGCTCTAAATTGTTGGGTTAGTCCAACCAGACCTTTTGTAGCAGATGGTACTAGGACTATAGGGTGAAGAAATAAAATATATTCCAAAGTAAAATTAAAATTGAAAATTAAAAAATTTATGGTCAAGTGGTTGCTTTGTTGGTGGGGATTTTTATCGTTAAGTGGTTGCTGGTGTGCCTCGTCGGCTGTCTTTATCTTTTTTCTCCCCAACCCCATCTTTTTTACCTTTGAAATTTCCTTGCTGTCCATCTATGTTTGCTGTCATACTCCTCCCATCTATTTTTGCTGTCATGCATCCTCTCGTTCGTTGTGCCTCTCTCCTAGCTGACATACTATCTTGCATCTCACCCGGCACAGCCCCAACCGCTGTATTTACTATTTTCAGCTTGCCCCCGATAACATCTCAATCACAGGCAGTATTATTTTCCTTTTCTTCCTGTAATGTTTGCTGTCATACACTGATACACTTGGACACCCATTGGGGTTACCTAGCTGCAGTTTTCCCTCTTGTTTTGCTATTCAATTGTATGCCCAAACTTGCAGCATTCTGTGCAGATTACTGGCAGTCATTCGAAGACAATTCTCTTGACTGTAGCCATCAATATTTTCAATTTACATGTGCTTCACCGTACCTTCATCGACAGAAACTTGTACTAGCATTCGATCTCAAGAGAGCCTCTCCCCTCTCGGTTTTCTATAATCCATGCATACTGGCCTACCGATGGATCAACCAATCCGACTCAACAGTGTTGTTGAAGAAGGTTGGGTCCAGGCCCTGAATACAGACCCATATTTGCACTCACTCCAATGCACTCCAAGAGATAGGCCACCCAACAGGTTCCAGGGGTCCATTGTTTTGGAACCTGAAAACAAGGCCTCCGTTGTTCTTCTGGAAACAACACAAAGACAGGGTAGAAAATTGCACTGCAATGGGGACACAGTCAATGTCATTTTCCCTCGACCTCAGTAGGTCACCCGATTAAGCAAACCCTAAACCATATTGAACATAATCATCATAGAGGTAGCATAATACAATCAGCACACATGATCATCCCCAACAAGCAAATACAACCATCATAGGTGGCATACTACAATCAAGGTACAAAAGCAATTCCCTGAGACAATAAACCTGAAACACAAACCCAAGAAACATGTTTTTTACGGAACCAAGTTGAAACTTGAAACTATCCAGTGTGTTTTTCATGCCACAGCTACCTCCCCTACACGAACAAGTCTAAATATTGAAAGGGGCAGAAACCGAAATTAAACTGGCTGATCTTTGTGCACCCAAAGTTTTAGAGCATTGTCCCCGCCACCCGATGCAACTACCCTGCCATCAGGACTCCAATCCAAGGCAAAAACCTGACAAAATTGAGAACACATGTGCCGATTAAAGAAAGCAAAGCATCAACACTTTAAAAGAAATTTAAAAAAAAAAAACAAGAATAAAGGGTCAAATGTCACCTCGTCACCATGACTTCCGAGATCCTTCTCCATTTCTCCATCGTTACTCCAAACCTATACCCACAAGCAAATTGAAATATAAAAACACTGCAAGCAAAAATCCTGTTGTGGGGGTTTAGGTCCGTACCATCCAATTTTCATTTCTCCTTTTCAAGTATCATAAATCATTTAATTAAATTATTTACCTTAAGTGTGTTTCCTTTACCCCCGCTTATGAGTAACCTGCTGTCAGGAGACCAACTGCCATGCAAACAAAAAAAGAAAAAGAAAAGTGGAAGAGCAAGAGGAAGTTTATCAAGTATGATTGAGATAGGGCCTCATCTCATTTATAAGCAAAGCATTCCCTCTCAAAGTGCGAAGAAGATGTCCTGTGATTCCATTAAACAATTTGATGTCGATTGAAGCACTTGCTATCCATTGACCATCGGGAGAAAAGCAAACACAACTTATTTTCTGCAAAAACAAAATGTCCATCCAATTTGTTAGTCTGCCCCAACCCACACAAAAATTATATATATATATATATATAGGGGTGCGCTCCGGTAAAAACCAAAATTGCGGTAAAAACCTGTGAGGACCGACTTTTTAGCCCGATTCACTTGCTTTATAGCCCGGTTCTAAATAGAACCGATCTATAAAGTCATAAATTTTAGCCTGGTTGTGAATAAAACCGAGCTATAAAGTCACCATGTAATTTTAAAAGATAGGTTTTTAGCACATTTTTTAGGCTTGACCGAACTATAAAGTCGTGTGTTATTTTAAAACTGGAGTTTTTAGCACGGTTTTTAGGTTGAACCGAGTTGTAAAGTCACCGTGTGATTGAGATTTTTAGCACAGGTTTCAAATAAACAAGCTATAAAGTAGTCCTCACGGTTTTTACCACAATTTGAGGTTTTCACCAGAGTCAATCCATATATATATATATAGCGCTATAGCACACTATTTACTGGTTTTCCATTTTCAGTGCAGATTATAATTTCATTGGGTTATCCAGATCAATGACATTCCATTTGTTTTAAATATAAAATCTTTTCATATCTTTTTAGTTTTGGAAAATATATTTCAACAAAATTTGAAGATTTTATTTTCTATATTCATTGTTTATCATTTCCCTTTTTCAATAAATCTGATCCCTCCTCAATTCCTCAACACGTCTAAATCCCCCCTTCTTCACCCACACCCACGTCTAATTCCTCCCTTCTTCACCCACACCTCTCATTCTACTTCTCTCCATTGGTTATATTATATTATTAGGTTTTCAATTTGGTTTTATTTCATCATGAACATTTGTTGTATAACGGAATAAATTCATAAATGTCTTTCATACTTGATTATGACGAGACATGATACTGTGAGATCATGAGATTGATTGTAATGTCCTCCTTAGGGTTTCCATTCATTGATATAACATATATATAGGTTACAAAGGTATTGGGCCTTAATGGGCTTTTAGCCCACTATACAATATTAAGACCTATGTAATCTATCAAACCCCCGCAGTCGAAACGGGAGGGGTCCTTACAGTGAGACTGGAACGAAAATCAATGAATAACTGTCGAGGTAAACCCTTGGTGAAGATATTAGCGTACTGATAAGAGGACGGGACATGGAGAACGCGGACATGTCCAATGGCAACCTTGTCCCTGACGAAGTGGAGATCAAGCTCAATGTGCTTCGTGCGTTGATGCTGGACTGGGTTGCTAGCCATGTAGACGGCGAAGACGTTGTCCGTATAGACCAGAGTGGCCTTCTGAAGGGGACAACGGAGCTCAAGGAGGAGGTTCCGGAGCCAAGAGCACTCGGACACAACGTTGGCAACACCTCTGTATTCGGCCTCAGCATTGGAGCGAGATACGACGGACTGACACTTGGTTGACCATGACACAAGGGTGTCGTTGAGGAAGACGCAGTACCCAGACGTGGAACAACGTGTGTCAGGACAACCACCCCAATCCGCATCAGTGTAAGCAACAAGATCGAGCTTAGAGGAAGGAGTGATCGTGGTACCAAGCTCAAGAGTGCCGCTGATGTACCGAATGATCCGTTTCAAAGCCTGAAAGTGAGGTTCCCTAGGGGCATGCATGAACAAGCAGACCTGCTGAACGGCGTAACTAATGTCAGGCCTGGTGAAAGTGAGATACTGAAGAGCACCAGCGAGGCTCCTGTACAATGTAGGGTCATCAACCAAAGGACCAGAATGAGCACTGAGCTTGTTGGATGTATCGACAGGGGTGGCGACTGGATTACAGTTGACCATCTTAGCCCGAGCAACAATCTCTGCAGCATACTTACTCTGTGAGAGAAACAGACCTGACGCATGACGCTGAACAGCAACTCCCAAAAAGTAAGACAACTGACCCAGATCAGACATGGCGAATTCCGCACTCAACTGCGAAATAATAGACGTCCGAAGAGCATCAGAAGAGGCGGTGAGAATGATGTCGTCGACATATAGCAGCAGGAATGCCAAGTCTGAGCCTCGGCGATAGATAAACAGAGACGAATCGGAACGGCTGCCAGTGAAACCCAAACGGAGCAGATGAGAGGCAAAACGCTGGAACCACGCCCGCGGAGCCTGTTTCAGACCATATAGAGAGCGCTTGAGGAGACAGACATGCTTTGGACGCTCAGCATCAGTAAACCCCGGCGGCTGAAACATGTAAACTGTCTCGTTCAGATGACCATGCAGAAAGGCGTTCTTGACATCTAACTGATGGATGACCCAGTTGCGCGACAGAGCCAGACTCAGGACCACTCGGATAGTGGCAAGCTTGACCACAGGGCTAAAGGTCTCATCACAATCGATACCTACCTGCTGAGATCGACCGTTGACCACGAGACGTGCTTTGTAGCGCTCCAACGTCCCATCAGAGCGGAACTTGTGACGAAAAAGCCACATACAACGAATGGTGTTCGCCGTAGGAGGGCGAGGAACAAGAACCCAAGTAACATTCTTCATAAGGGCCCTGTATTCGTCGAGCATAGCCGCTTGCCAATTCGGGTCTAGAAGGGCTGTTTTGTGGGAGGTGGGAACGGGGGAGAGGGAGGTCTGGGTTGGGGCAGAGGGTGAATGAGAGTCGGGAAGGATGGGGGCAAGAGGGGCTAAGCAAGGGGGAGAGTCGGTGGGCGGAACGAAGGCGGCGACGATTGCGGCGGGCGCCGCAGAACTTGCGGCGGGCGCCGCCAGGGAAGGGTGTGAAGCTGCGGGCGCCGCATGACCTGCGGCGGGCGCCGTCAGGGAGTGGTTTAAGGCTGCGGGCGCCGCAATTGGACATGCGGCGGGCGCCGCACGTTGGTGACAGGAAGCTGTTTGGCGGGGTGATGGGAGGTGGATAGCGGGTTGATGGGCGGTGGTCATGGAGACGATCTGACGGGGTCGGAAGACACCGGAGACGCTGCGGGTGTGTGGTCTGGTGGTGGGGGGTGGTGGTGGTGGTGTTGTTGGGGGAGAAGCAGGAGCACCGAGAGAGCTCTGGGGAAAAGGAAGTGAGGGAATAGTGACTCAGACTCTGACGGAGAAACAGGGAGTATGGGAGACGCAAAGGGAAATCGCGACTCATTAAAGGTGACATGACGTGAGAGAATGATCTTGTGGGTCTTGATATCGAGGCAGAGGTAACCGCGATGATCAGACGGGTAGCCAAGAGACACAGGGGGTGGAGCGTGGGTGAAGCTTGTGTGGGGCGGTGGATAATTGATTAGGGAAGCACAAGCACCCAAAGGTACGAAGGTGATTATACTTGGGCAACGTGCAATATAGTGCCTGAAAAGGTGAGCGATGGTGGAGGGTGGTGGAAGGGATAATGTTGAGCAGGTAGCAAGTTGTGGCTAAGGCATAAGGCCAAAAGTGAGGGGGAATGGATGCGTGGAATAGGAGAGTGCGCATCATATTGGTAATGGTTCGGATGATTCGTTCGGCCTTGCCATTTTGTTGGGAGGTGTAGGGGCAAGACAAGCGATAGGAGATCCCATTGGTATTGAAGAAAGTGTGAAAATCTTTGTTGTCAAATTCACGACCATTGTCACATTGAAAGCACTTGATAGAGGTGTGAAATTGTGTTTTGATGTAAGCATGGAATTTGGCAAAGATAGGAAACACTTGAGATTTAAAGTGAAAAGGGAAAACCCATAAGAAATGTGTATAATCATCCAGAAACAACAGGTAATACTTATGACCCTCCTTGCTAGGCACAGGAGATGTCCAAATATCACTATGAATAATATCAAAAGGTGCAAATGTAGTGTTTAAGGACCGCTGAAAAGGAAGTCTGGCATGCTTGCCTAACTGACAGGAAGAACATAAACTAGAGCGAGGCTCTTTATTACATTGAACAAAACTCTTAGAACGAAGTAAATCTAAAACTGCAGGACTGGGATGACCAAGGCGTGCATGCCAAAGACAGGATGATGATGCCAAGAGGGCAACTGGACTTGACGGGCTGGATGGTGAGGGCGACGACACAGGATAGAGCTCCCCGGTGCTATTACATCTCAGACGAGTAACCCCCGTAGTAAGATCCTTCACAGAGAAACCAAACGGATCAAACACAAGAGAAACATTATTGTCAGTGGTGAACCGACGAACAGATATAAGGTTTTTGACAAGTTTGGGGGCAACAAGGACGTTGTTGAGGTGTAATGGGTTGGTAGGGGTTGGTAGTGTGGCGTGGCCAATGCCCGAAGTAGCAAGGCGACCACCGTTTCCGACGATAATAGAATGAGCAGGACCCTTAAAAGAAAGAGAAGAGAGAGTACCTGAGGAGTTCGTCATATGAGAGGTGGCGCCAGTGTCCATGTACCAAGAGGCGTCAGGAGGTGCCAGCTGCATTGAAGAGAAGGCGTGATGCACATCATTCGGAGGAGGGTATGCCTGATCAGACGACGACGGGTAGGCCCGATGACCGACGGGGCGAGGAGCAGGACCCAACAAGCCCTGCTGACGGTTAGGATACGGGGATGGTCCGCGATACGTCGAACCGGGGTAGCCAAAGGGCATCCAAGGTGGGTAGCCAGGGTTGGGGTACCAAGAGGGGTTGCGGGACTCGTACCGCTGCGACCGCCGACCATTGCTGCGGCCGCCGCATCCCCTGCCGCGACCGCCGCCTCTCGGTCCCTGCTGATCGTTGTTTCGGTTGGGCTGGGGGGCAAACTGCTCGTCGATGTCGCTGGACGAGACTAATGCCGTCTTGTCCTTGGCGGATTCGGTGTTCTGACGGTGAAGGCGAGTCTCCTCCAAGATCAATTGAGATCTGGTCTTTTCGAATGTAGGGAGAGGTTCCGTCTGCTGGATATGAGTAGCAGCAACGTTGTATTCAGAAGGGAGACCAGAGAGTACCTGGAGAACAAGGCGGGTGGCACTGGGTTTGGAGTCGACGACTTCGAGTTGATCAGCCACGGTTTTGATGTGCTGACAATAGGCAGATATTGACGGAAAAGAGGAAAGCTTACAACTTGAAAATTCATGCTCGAGATAGACAGCACGGGTGGACTTGTTGTCTTGAAAGAGATTCTGAAGTTTCTTCCAAGCATCCAAGGCGGTGTCTTTGGGGTTGAGGATGGTGGTTAAGAGATCTTTGGAGATGGTGTTGAAGATCTATTGAAGGACAATGGTGTCAAGTTGAGCGAAGAGATCGTTGTCTTCACTTTCAGGGCGATTGACGGAGGAGTCAATATGGTGGAGGACTTTGTGAGCCTTAACATGGGTCGTGAAGAGGTGCGACCACATGGTGTAGGTACTGGACTCATGATCAAGGATGATGGGGATGCAATTCTTGATGTTTGAGATGGTGAGGGCGGAATGGAAGGGTGGCTTTGTGGTGGTGGTTTCGTTGGCCATTGAGACGAGTAGGAGAGAGAGAGGGTCGGCGGCTAGGGGTTGCCGAGAGGGGTGCTGGGCGGCGCCGGTGGGGTGGCGGCAAGGGGGAGGGGCGGCGGCAAGGGGGTGGGGTGGCGGCTAGGGTTTAGATTTAGAAGAAAAATAAGAAATAAGGTGTGAGGATTTTAGGCTGTGATACCATGTGAGATTATGAGATTGATTGTAATGTCCTCCTTAGGGTTTCCATTCATTGATATAACATATATATAGGTTACAAAGATATTGGGCCTTAATGGGCTTTTAGCCCACTATACAATATTAAGACCTATGTAATCTATCAGATACGTCTTGGATTATCCATTACTCCAGGTTCCCATAGAACCGTTTTGTTGTCAGCATGACTTGAAATGAGCCTCTCAGGAGCATTGCCTAACATCCTCTTGTACCTAGCCAAAGCAACCTATAAATAAAGAAAACAGAGGAAAATCAACTTCTCTTGCGAAGCATAAAAGAGAAACATATCCCTATTAACTACAAACTACCTCCTTCATCTCCTCTGGAATAGAAAATTCCATTCCCGTATGACCAAATCCTCCGGTACGTATTGCAAAGTCGGTGTTCAGTGCAAAGAGTTTAACCGGTTGTGGATATTCCTTAAATCAATGAATAGATGTGTTAAATATATTTGTGCCATAAACTACACACAAGACACATTACAAAAGTATCAAGTAATGTTATAAGAACTTAGCGCACCGTTAACTCTTTGATCCGGTTCCCTTGTTTAGTTTCCCATACTATTATAGTACGGTCTTCCGAACTATACACAAATTTGAACATGACATTGAATTAGCAAATACTCCCTCCATTTGAAATTATTTGACGTTTACAAACAAAACACACAAATTAAGGCAAATTAATTTCTTGTACTCACCCATCAATTTAAGAGCTCCCATCTTTGATCCTGGAGGCTATGCAACTCTCATGTTAATCATTACACTTGATACTAACCAATCCAAATTGCTCCGTATAGAAAACTTTCTTTGAATTTCATTTTCTAGATTTTAAATTACTCACAATACCAGGGAAAAAAATTGAAAGAGTGGTGGGATGCAGTAGTAAAAGACTACACAAAGAATGATTGTAATCTCTGTTGAGAATCTCAATCAGAGGAGAATATATTTATATGAGACTTTTCATAATAAAATATACATAAGAAATCAAGAGAGATAAATACAAATCTTTACAAATATATATCCTTTCCTATTACCCCCTGCAAGCTCATGGAGGGGCAGTGACATGAAGCTTGAAACGCAGTAGCTCAAAACGACGATTGCTAAGAGCCTTGGTGAAGATGTCAGCCATTTGATGATGAGAGTCGATGTGATGAACTAGCAGCTCACCGGCTTCAACCTTCTCACGAACGAAATGAAAGTCAACAGGGATATGCTTAGACCGGATTGTAAGAATAGGATTCCGAGTCATGAAGGTTACACTGAGGCTGTCACAGAGAACGGTTGGACGACTGGAAAGGCGTAGGCGGAGATCAGCTGACCTCCGCGACAGTCTCTGCAATAGCCCGATATTCAGCCTCTGTGCTAGAGCGAGCAACCACACGCTGCTTCTTAGAGGTCCAATTGATGAGAGAGTTGCCCATGTAGATGGCGAATCCATACTGCGAGCGGCAATCATCGGAGTCAGACACCCAACCAGCATCGGTGTAGGCAGTGATGCAGAGTTGGGAGCAGGGCCGAAGCAGAAATGAGTAGGAGAGGGTGCCCTTGAGATAGCGCAGAATACGCTTGACGGCGGCCCAATGATCCTCTGTCGGACGCTGCATATACTGACACACTCGGTTGACTGCATAAGCAATCTCAGGGTGAGTGATAACAACATACTGGAGGGCACCGACGACGCTTCGATAGAGAGACGGGTCGGCCATGGGATCCCCATCAAGGCGAAGGAGGGAATGAGGCTCAGCAGGACTACAAATTGGCTTAGCTTCATCCATCTTGGAGCGAGTGCGAAGATCCCTGATGTACTGCTGCTGAGAGAGGACAAGTCCATCAGAGGAGCGAGGGATATCACCACCTAGGAAGAAGCGAAGCGGCCCTAGATCCTTGAGGGAGAATTCCTCATGCAGACGGGTGATGAAGTGAGAGATAGCAGAAGACATGTTTCCTATGATAATATGTCATCAACATAAATAAGGAGATAGATAAGAGTCGAGTGCGACTGCAGGACAAACAGAGAGCAATCTGACTAGCAAGCATGAAAGTCGGAGCGTATGAGGAACGATTTGAGCTTGCTGAACTAGGCGCGAGGGGCCTGCTTGAGACTGTACAAGGCCTTGCGTAGACGGCAGACATGGCTGGGTCGAGAGGGATCAACAAATCCTGGGGGCTGATCCATGTAGACCTCTTTTGATAGATCTCCATTCAGAAAGGCGTTGTTGATGTCGAGTTGACGAATAGGCCAGTTTCTGGATAGGGCGATGCAGAGCACAAGGCGAATGGTTGCAGGACGAACCACAGGACTGAAGGTGTCAAAGCAGTCTACACCTTCCTCCTGGTATAGCCTTTTGCGACGAGTCTGGCCTTGTAGCGATCTATGGAGTCATCCGATGTCCGTTTGATTCTGTAAACCCATTTGAAGCCAACAATATTCATGGATGGATGCCGAAGGACAAGTGACCACGTACCTGATTTGGCAAGAGCATCAATCTCAGAGTGCATGGCAGAAACCCAGTGAGGACTCCTCTCGGCTTGGCGATGGGTTTTGGGTTCGGTATCGGTGAATAAGGGCGGAGGTAAAGGGTGTTTTGAGGTGATGAGGGCCTTGGGTTTGAGGGTACCTTTCTGATCCCGGGTAGTCATAGGATGGACTGATGTGTCCGAAGGACGAAAATGAGGAAGATGGGGAGGAGGGGTGGGTAAGGGGCGGTCTGAGGAAGAGGCAAACGTGTCAGTGGCTAGGGATGGGGTCGGCGTGACCGGATCTGTAGAGGGAGCAGGAGACGACAGTGGGGTGGATGGTGGGGAGAGGCCGGTAGTGTTGGATGACTCGGATGAAGCTGGTGATGATGGTGTTGCCGAGGAACCTACAGGGAGAGGGGAAGGGGGTGCAGCACCAACGGTGACAATGAGCTCTCGATCAGCGGTCATCGATGACGGAGGATGGGAGGTGGCGACTAGCATGTCAACAAGGAGACTATGCATTGGAGAGGGGGGAGGTGGCGACACGGGTGCAGAAGTGACAGACGGGAAGACAGACTCGTGGAAGACAACATGACGGCTAATGTAGACTTGTTTGGCCGTGGAATCATAGCATAAATAACCTTTGTGACTCGAGCTGTATCCCAAGAAGATGCAAGCCTTGGTTTTAAATTCAAGTTTATTTGCTCGATAGGGGCCAAGAAAGGGGAAACAGAGACACCCAAACGAACGAAGGATAGAATAGTCTGGTGTGCGGCGAAAGAGGCGGTGATAGGGAGATTGATTCTGAAGAACTGGGGTAGGAGTGCGGTTGTGGAGGTAAATGGCTGTGTGGAAGGCATGTTCCCAGAACTCAGGAGGAAGCTTGGAATGGGCAAGGAGAGTGAGACCCTTCTCCTGAATTGTCCAATTCCGTCGTTCAACCATTCCATTCCGAGTAGGGGTATAGGGACAGGATATGCGATGAGCAATTCCTTGAGATTGGAGGAGAGAGGAGACATTGCGATATTCTCCTCCCCAGTCTATCTGAAGGGCTTTGATGGTGCGGCCAAATTGGGTATGGACCTTGGCTTGGAAAAGCTTGAAGTAATGGAGAACCTGAGACTTGTGGGTCATAAAATAGATCCAAGTAAATCGAGTGCAATCATCCACAAATAAAACAAAGTAGCGGCAACCATTTATTGACAATGACGGGGCAGAGCCCTAAACATCCGAATAAACAAGCTCAAAATGAGTAGTTTTTGACACATGTGTAGATAAGATAGGTAAACGATGACTCTTGCCTAAAGAACACGACTGACACTTAGATAAAGAACTAGGACTTGAAAGTGGTAATTTAAATGAGTTGCATAATAAACGAAAAATCTGAGGACTTAGATGACCCAGACGATGGTGCCACCAACTCGGACTGGTGCACTCGCCAACAAGAGCACGGGGTGGGACCAGTGACCGGAGACGAGAGAGACTATAGAGCCCATTGTCAACAATTCCTTTGAGGAGCACCCTTCCCTGCACATTCTTCAACAAACAAAATAAGGGATGAAGTTCAAGATAGGCATTATTATCTCTCGTTAAACGGGAGATACTGATAAGGTTCTTTTTCATGTTAGGAACAACAAGAACATTTGAAAGTTTAACTTGGGAAGGGGTAGCGGAAAACGCAGTATGGCCAATATGAGAAATAAGAAGTGGTACCATTGCCAAGGGATAACTGGTCACCTCCACCATACGTCGAGTCGGTTGACACCTTGCTTAGATCACCAGTGATGTGGTCGGTAGCGCCAGTGATGAGGCCATGTATGCAGCGGGATTGGATGGGGGCTGACGTTGTAGACGCTCGGGCGGATGGCGCGACGGGAAGGCTTGCATATCAAGCCTTTTGAAGCAGTCCTTCGCAGCATGACCCATCCTGTCACAAATCTGACAAGGAATCTTCGGACATGAGCGAGAACCTTGGCCGGTGGAATCCGACTGAGAGGCGGGCGACGGAGCAGATGACCGACGACCTTGACCCGAGCGACCAGGAGTGCTGTCGGAGGAGCACTGCTGTGAGCCAACGGAGGAGCGAGACTGCCCGTAGTGAGCAGCAGGCTGATTGACCGCAGCAGTTGTCTGAGCTTCGTCGTGGAGTCGCCGTTCCTCACGCAGCAGGGGGCCGAGAAGTGCAGCGGAAGTCATAGATTCGGAGCGAATCTGAATAGCAGCCCGGAAGGGACCATAATTAATTATGTGTTGGAATGACAATTAATTTGATATACAACATATTATGTAAAACGTCATTCAAAAGAGAACGGAGGGAGGAGGGAGTAGGTTTTAAGACATAACAAAACTCTTGACATAGATTAAGATATACCAAGTGGAGTAAAGCTCATTGCTAACGGGATCCAATTTACTGGCCCTTTGTGTCCACTCAAACAAACACTTTTCTTGAGGCTAGTGTCCCATATTCGTGCAGTCCAATCACTACTACCACTTACAAAGTACCGAATGAAGAATCAACTAGATATAACCACATAATGATATTCATCGTGCTATTTAACAAAAAAGATAAAGCAAGAAGGAAGAGAATATATCATTAGTACAATGCATAACTATTGTCCATTTTAAAGAACCACAAATGAAGAATCAACTAGATATATCAACCATTAAATTCACATAAATACAAATAAATGGGGATTTATAACTTACTATAAGTATGCTGCCTACTGCCTTCCCTTTATGTGGATCCCAACGCTGAAGGTTGCCAGATTTGTTTCCGGTAACTAGATTTTTGCAATCTGGGGACCAGGCCATGCAAAGAACTGAATCTTTGACCACTGCGATGATTAACAAAAAGAAAATCAACATCCAATGTAAAAGTATAATAATTTAAACTCAAACACTCAAATCAAATCATGCATTTAACAATGGAAACATTTATAACCACATAAAGTTAACTTACGTTTTTTAGAGTCAAATTGAGGATCTGGGATAGGTCATCAGGGACAGTGGTCGGAGATAGGGTGAATAGACTTCCCACACCAACTCCTTAGTCAACAAATGTGCACGCCGGTAAAGGATTCATTTCTCTCCCGAGCTTGATAAAAACATAGGAAATTTCAGGTTTTCACCCTGTTTGGCTGGTGGGTTTTTTAGGGTAAGGAAGGGGTGAGAAATTGAGGAAAGGAAAGGGAGTGAAGGGAAGGGAAAGAAATTTCACTTTCCCACCAAATTCCAGTGTTTTGATGGGTTGTGAAATCTCATGAAATTCAGCAGTTACCTAATCGTGTGTTTCCTTCCCTTCCTCTTAATTATCCACCTAAACACCAATTTTATTTTCCCTTTTCACTTCTCTTCCTAAAAATCCCTTCAAATCCCATCGTTCAAACGGAGAGTTCAAGTCAATGCTTTCCCTCTCATTGATGATGGACTGCTTTCTTTTCTTTCACCTTTATGATCTGGACATGAGAGCATTTATCCTTTCCCTTTCAGATGTTGCCTTTGACTAATTGTTGCACATCAGAAAGCTTTCCTGTACTTTTCCACCTTTGAAACCATGTACTTAGTTTTGTTTGATTTGTAATTTTGATTGGTGACTTTTAAGTGAGGATTATTTGTACATTTTTACTGAAGGAAAGAAGATAATGGCTGAAGCGTTAATGGTATTGATTTTGGAATTTTTACTTGCTTTAGGTTTTCAAATGAAAAGTGTGCACCCAAAAGGAAGAGACCGGAGTCATGAGACACCTGTTCCTGGTTGTTTGGGAAGAGTGGTTAACCTCTTTGATTTGACCTCCGGCATAGCTAGAAACAAGCTTCTTACCGATAAGCCACATCATGATGGTGATCTTCTTCCCCTATTCCCATTTCTTGTTTTGTGTTTGTAGTGACAGCGTAACTGTTGTTCTTATTGTTATAGTTTTTGAAATTAATTGTCAGTGCTATCCATTTGTGAATAGCTTTAACTTACAGAACACCTCTTGGTTTTCAGTTTCTCCTCTATCCAGAAGTCGATCTGATATCTCAAGGATGGCAAGTCCCATTGCCGAGGAGATGGAGGTTAAAATGGTAATGTATTGAAGACCTTGTGAGGGTTTGATACAGATATGCCTCTTTCACGGAGAATGGTGTGGGAGTTGTAATATTAAAAGCTGAAGCACTCTTTATATTGGTTGACTGTGCAGATAGATTCTGATACGAGGTCCTCTTCTGCCAAAAAGTTGGAAGGAACCCCGGTGAAGAAGCTAATAGCTCAAGAGATGTCAAATAGTTTAGAATCTAGGCATAGTTCACCTAATGTAGTTGCCAAGTTGATGGGTCTTGATACTCTTCCGCAATGATCTCCCCAACGAGGAAAAGATGGCTCTTGTCCGCCAAAAGTTCATGGAAGCCAAACGCCTTTCCACTGCTGAAAAGCTCCGTCGAACAAAGGAATTCCAGGATGCTTTAGAAGTTTTGAGTTCAAATCAAGATTTATTCCTTAAGGTCCATCAAGAGCCAGATTCCTTACTTTCAGGTCATTTTGCTGGACTGCAGCAAATTACTCCACCGTCAGAAGCAAAGCGTATAACTGTCCTTAAACCTTCTAAACTGATGTCCAGGAGTGAGAAACAGTTTAGGCAATCACCTGCAATGGAGCAAGCTAATGGGAAGGTCAACCACCATTATAGGGTTCCTCCTTGTGATGCTAATTTGAAAGTTGAAGAGTGTCCTACTCAGCCAACACGAATTGTGGTATTGAAGCCTAGCCCTGGGAGGATTCAGGATGTGAAGGCATTAGTTTCTTCTACTTCACCGATAAACTTAAGACAAGCTAACATCATTGGGGAACTGGGAGGCGATGAGACAAGAGAAGCAAGGGAAGTTGCAAAGGAGATTACACAAAAGATGCGTGAAAACCTGGCTGGTCATCGAAGAGATGAAACATTACTTTCTTCAGTGTTCTCCAATGGCTACACGGGTGATGAGAGTTCATTTAACAAGTCAGAGGCTGAATTTTTAGTGGGCAACCTTAGTGATTCAGAAGTTATGTCACCCACCTCTAGACACTCCTGGGATTATGTTAATCAACACGGTAGCCCATATTCTTGTTCCTTATTCAGCCATGCATCCTATTCTCCTGACTCATCAGTTTGTCGAGAGGCAAAGAAGAGGCTTTCTGAGAGATGGGCCATGGTGGCATCAAATGGGACCAGTGGAGAGCATAGGCATGTCCGCAGAAGCTCTAGTACACTAGGTAAAATGCTCGCCCTTTCTGATGTTAAAAAATCGGAAATATTTAATAGAGAGGGTTTTAATAAAGACCAAGAATCCAGGGCATCAACTTCATGTTTTACTGGTAATACTAGAGATGGGGAGATTGAGTCTCCTCGAAGTCTTACGAGGTCAAAATCCCTTCCTGTTTCTTCTAGCCATCGGTTAAATGCTGAAGCTTTAGATCAAGAGATCTCCAAAACAGATGGGCTGAAAGAGACACTAAAACAGACGACAAGATCTTCATTCCGGGGAAAGCTTACAAGCTTCTTTTTCTCAGGGATTAAGAAATCGAGTAAAACGAAGATTGGTAGAACTCCAAATCATGATTCAGCGCAACTAGACTCTTTGCAAACTTCACCATCCTCTGCACAATTTGAAGTACCTTTTGATCACAGCTCAAAGTGCAGCTTATCTGAAGAAAATCATTCTCCCAAAAAATCCTGGCAGGGGGCATCTTCTATGCAGGTAGCTTAATCATTTTCAACGACTTTGATGTATCATCTCTCCTGCAGTTTTTTAAATTGGTCTTTAAGATTTAAGAATCACAATATTGATGATGAATTGAGGAAGATAGATGTGATGATTGAGCGAGAGAGATGATCAGGCAATGGATGCCATGAGAGAGGGACTCAAGCTCAACAAATGGACTGTGTTTCTTGTTCTATTTTTGAGTACAGCTCTCCTATTTATAGGAGGTGAGAGTTCGTTACAAGAGGATGAATCCTCTGAATTTCACCACACACTTAGCAGTGTGTTCTACACCCTTTTATTACATCACTCCCCCTCAAGCTAAGAGGTGGAGAAGTTATTCTCTACTCCTAGCTTGCACAGTAGTTTGCTCATCCTATCTATTGAAAGGATCTTGGTGAAGAGGTCGGCCGGTTGCTCTGTGGTGGACACATAGCTGGTGCTGATCTCTTGTCGTTGAAGCATGTCTCGGACCAGGTGACAGTCTGCCTCTATGTGCTTGGTTCTCTCGTGAAAGACGGGGTTCCGAGCAATATGTAAGGCAGCCTGATTGTCATAAAAGAGCTCTACAGGATTGGACATTGAGATTGTGAGATCATGAAAAAGTCGGACAAGCCATGTGATTTCGCAACACGTAGCTGCCATGGCACGATATTCGGATTCGGCAGTTGACATAGCAACAAAGGATTGCTTCTTTGTGCGCTAGGAAATCAAGGACGAAACCAGAAATATGCAGAACCTAGTTAATGATCGACGGGACAGTGGGCATGACTGCCAATCAGCATCACAAAATGCCCTGAGTTGGAGAGAGGAAGAGCTGCTCAAGACAATTCCTTGACCTGGAGTAGCTTTCAGATAGCGCAGGAGATGCTTGACTCCTTGCCAATGATCAGTAGTTGGTGTCTGCACAAATTGGCTAAGAACTTGAACAGAGTAGACTATATCCGGCCTAGTGATTGTAAGATATATCAATTTCACAACCACTCTTCTATATTGCACTGCATCTGGCAATAGCTCCCCCTCGTTTCTGAATTTCTGGTGAACATCAAGGGGTGTGAGCAGTGGTTTAGAATTTTTCATACCGGCATCATTGAGCAGATCCAGGGTGTATTTCCTTTGATTGAGGTGGAAACCAGCTTCAGTTCTGTCGACCTCAATTCCCAGAAAGTAACGAAGTGGCCCCAGATCTTTGATGAGGAAATGCTGATGAAGATGCTCTTTGAGGGCAGTGATAGCAGTAGGATCATTGCCAGTTATAATCATATCATCAACATAGACTAGCAAGGCTGTAAATGAGCCCTTGTGGCGCCTTGTAAACAAAGAGTAGTCACTGTAGGATTGAACATATCCAGCTTTCAACACAACTTGGGAGAATTTTAGGAACCACTGCCTTGGGGCTTGTTTTAATCCGTAGAGAGATTTCTTGAGCTTACACATAAGAGGTGATGAAGCTGCATTCTCAGAGATGCCTGAATTCTGTAGCTGCTTAAGGTGATGGTATTCCGGAGGTAGTGTCATAAAGACTTCTTCTTCTAAATCTCCATGAAGAAAAGCGTTTGTGACATCCATCTGGCTGACAAACCATCCCTTTGCTGCTGCAACAGCCAATAGAGCCCGAACTGTAATCATACGAGCAACTGGGGCGAATGTCTCGTTGTAGTCAATTCCTTCAAGGTGTGTAAAGCCACGAGCTACCAACCTGGCTTTGTACCGATCCAGTGTACCATCAGATTTGAGCTTAATTTTGAAAAGCCGCTTACACGTGACTAATGACTTATGCTCAGGTAAGGCCACAAGATCCCATGTGCCATTGCGTTCAAGAGCATCAAGCTCCATGATCATTGCATCACACCACGCTGGATCCTGAACAGCTTTCTTAACAGATTTGGGTTCAGAATAGGGGGCAGCATTAGCAACAAAGGTCTTGTAGGTGGGTGAGCAGTTGTGATAAGATAGAAAGGCTGAAATTGGGTAGGGGTGTACCTGAGCAATGGCGTCAGATGTTGCAATAGTAAGCTTAGTGGCAGCTGTGGCGACATACTCCTTTAACCAGTGTGGGGGATTGTGAGCTCTGGTGGATTGGCGCACAGGTGTTGGGCCAATCTCAAATGTCTGAGACACAGGTGATGGTGAGTAGTCAGCAAGAGACTGATTTAGAGCATCAGACAAAGAAGGTTCTGGTATAGATTGCACAGGTGATGGTGTAGGAGAGGGTGGGGGCTCATGTGTCACTGGTACATGTTGGTTGTTAATTGCAGGTGGGGATAGGTAGTCAAAAGGGAAGTTGAGATCCTCAGTGGAAGGATTCCCTGGTGCTGAAGGTAGGGGCTCTTGTGTGACAGATGAAGTTTTGAATGGGAAGATATGCTCATGGAAGACAATGTCTATACTGATCATGCATTTTTGAGTTGTAAGATTGTACACTTTATACCCCTTTTTCCCATATGAATGAAAGAAGCTAGATGATCATACACCTCACTCTTGTGTTTAATAAGAAATGCCCAAACCCCACGACTCTTGTCATCCACAATAGTGAGAAAGAAACGAAAGTTATCAGTAGTTGGGGTTGCATAGGGTCCCCACACATCACAATGTAAAATTTCAAACACATGATCAGCATTAGACAAGCTGCCAGAAAAAGAGGTTCGAGTTTGTTTAGCTAAAGGGCAAATTGAGCATATCTGAGACTGAGGGGTGGTCAGTTGATCTTGCAAGGCTGTAATGTGTTTGAGCTTTGCCACAGGTGCATGACCAAGTCTGAGATGCCATAAAGCAGCAGCATCAGGAATGACGGATGGAAGGAACAAGGGAAGCAATGATGTAGATGTATGGGCTATGGTTGGTGAAGAAAACACCTGTTGACAGGCTTGTATGGAGTCACAACTGGAGGGATCCATGTAGAACAGCCTGCCACAAAGCTTACCAACTGCAATCATCTTCTTCCTTGCTTGGTCCTGGACAATGCAAAACTCATCATCTAAGCCAATCTTGCATTTATTTTCAAGTATTAGCTGAGTGAGAGAAAGGAGATTGAAATGAAAAGCTGGTATACACAGAACATTAGTGAATGTAAAGTGAGGTAGTTTCAGATTGCCAATATGGGTAATAGGGTGCATATTACCATCAGGTAGGTGAATGAAAGTATTTGGGGTGGGTTTAGGTTGATCAAGGAGTGACAGATCACAAGTAATGTGATCTGTTGCCCCACTATCCATGATCCACAAGTTTCCAGTTCTGAAGGTATTTAAACACAAGGTACCTGCTAGATGAGACTCATGACTAGGACTAGATTGCTCAAGGAAATTGATAAAATTGGCCACCAATTTGTGGTGATCTGCAGACAGAGATCCTTTGTTGGAGCTTTGTGACAAAAGGAAGTCCTGAACAGATGACTTTCCTGCAGAGTTTGCCTTAGAGGTGTTGGGCCTCACATCCCCTTTCCTCTTATCAGTGCTCCTATCTGACCTCTTCTGATCATCAGTTCTTGGTGCTTGTGGCTTGTCCTTACTCTTAGGATGCCAGCTAGGATAGCCGACTAGCTCCCAGCACCTTTCATACTTGTGGTTCCCACCACAGTGAGCACATTTCTCCCTTTTCCTTTCCTCAGAAGAAGAAGAAGTGGTCCCTTGCTTAGCCATCATAGCAGTGATATCATACATGGATGTGGACGGCTTTGACCCCATTTCTCCTTGCATAAGAAGAGAGTATGCAGTGCTGACGTTTGGCAAGGGAGTGCTCATCAGAATTTGTCGACGAGCAATATCATAGCTTTCATTAAGCCCCATGAGAAATCTCATTAGCTTATCCTCCTGATCTGATTCCTCGATAAGCTTCTGCAAATTGCACTCACACTTGCCACATTTGCACACCAAAGGAGTGGCAATAGCATTCAATTGCTGCCACAACCCCTTCATCTTGGTGAAGAAATCAGTCAGAGATGAAGCTTTTTGATCACAGTTTTGTATGTCTTTCTTGATTTGGAAGATCAGAGGAGCATTTTTCTGGCCATAGCTCTCCTCAAGATCCTTCCACATCTCACGAGCAGTATCATACTCATCTAAGGTGTTGTAGATTTCTCTAGACACAGTATTAAGAATCCAAGAACAGACCATGTCGTTGCATCTAATCCACTGTAATCCATTCTCATTATTTCGCAGATCTAAGCCTTCAACTAACCACAATTTATTCTTTACAGACAAAGCTTTGATCATCGATTTCTTCCAGAGACGATAATTGTCGCCTGTCAATTTGATTGTAGAGACAATCATACCTGAGTTGTCCGATGGATGTATGAATAGAGGATTCTGAAGATCCGAAGCAGTGATCTGATCACGTCGTCGCTCTACAGTCCGATCTGCCATTTTCTTGATCGGAAGATCTCTGAGCAGCAATCAACGATGACGATGAAGATGCGAGAAGATGCGGAAGCTTTTAGCAGAGATGCAGGAGCTTTCCCTGCTCTGATACCATGATGATGAATTGAGGAAGATAGATGTGATGATTGAGCGAGAGAGATGATCAGGCAATGGATGCCATGAGAGAGGGACTCAAGCTCAACAAATGGACTGTGTTTCTTGTTCTATTTCTGAGTACAGCACTCCTATTTATAGGAGGTGAGAGTTCGTTACAAGAGGATGAATCCTCTGAATTTCACCACACACTTAGCAGTGTGTTCTACACCCTTTTATTACATCAAATATCAACAAGGCTTTCCAAGTTCCACTTTGATTGTTGATAGAAAATGTGTGTTGCTATTTTTGCACAACCTACTCATCATTGGTATATTTACCTAATAAGCTTGTTTAATACCCTGATAGTTGATTCATACGATTGTTCTGTCAATAAAGAAGTGTTGTTTGTTAAGTTTAGGAGTTCTGCAGTCTTTTTTGCGTCATACAATCTCTCTATTTTTTCCCTTGTGGAAACATTTTCCATTTTTCGCAATACCATCAATTGAGACTCTTTTATGCTATTCGGGTCGTCATTCATAACTGAACCTGATCCTGTGCAGGGAGCATCTGTATCAAATCCAGCTTTAGCCCTAAAACTAGGGGACAACAAAGATCAACCTAGTCCATTCTTAGTCCTGGAACAACCAACATTAGCGGATGATGGCAAGGCCATCAAGGGATCGTCCAGCTTCATGTTACCAAATGAGCTTGGTAAATGCGGCTTATATAAATACCAGTATCATATTCTTCTAGGCTTCTTCATTTTAAGTGGTTATTTATTTGTTGCCTTTTGATAAAGCAGGCAAGCACTTCCTCGGGAAATCAAATTTGATCGACAAATCACCACCCATAGGATCAATTCCTCGGACATTGTCATGGGAAGAGCCCTGCACTGAGACATCCACCTCGAATCCACCGAAGGCTTCTATCCTGTCACCAGGAAGAGGAGCCGAGGAAGAAGAGGAATGGCTTCTCTTGGTCCAATCACTACTATCAGCTGCTTCTCTAGAGAATGTACCCGAGCTGAGCTGGCATTCACCTGAGAGCCTTTTGGACCCATCATTGAGGGACAAGTTTGCCAACCTCACTGCGAATGAACCACCATCACACGAGGGAAAGTGGAGGCATTTGACATCAATCCGCCTGCTCGTATTTGACTGTGTGAATGCAGCTCTAGTAGACATAACGAGTCCAAATTCGAATGCCAGGCATACACAAACAATGCTGGCCGATAGAGTGTGGGCCCGAATGGATGAGTGGTTGCACGCGGGCAGTTTGAAGGGGGAGCGGAGTTGGGTTTCACTGGAGGAAGATGACGGTGGAGATGAGAGCTGCCTGGTGGCAGAGAGGGTGACGAGAAACGAGGTGATGGGGAAAGGGTGGGAGGAGGAGAGGAGCTGGGAGGTTGAGATGATGGTGAAAGAAATTGAAGGGAAGTTGGTGGAGGACATGGTTGAGGAACTTGTAGTTGGTGAATGCCTGAATGGACACAGGTAACAGGGCCGGTGTTGCTGACTGCTGAGACACTGTAATTTATAGGCGGGAAGAGGAACAAGAAAGTGAATAGCCGATGTTAACCCCTTGAATCAGTAAATTATTAGTATTACTATTGCTTTGTAATGCTGATTATTGGGTCAGTTTGTGTTTTTTTAAGTTACAATTTATTGGCCAATCTGTATGTAGTTTTCTGGTATCGTCTGTGTGCTGATTATTGGGTCAGTTTGTGTTCATCTTTCCCCATAGCACAACATAAGAGTCCAAGAATGATAAGCACACCCCCTAGGCCCTAGCACACTATGTGAAAACAACTGATAAATCGAGTCTATTTAGCCACAAATGAACTATGAATGTATTCTAAATCAAAAGTCAACTGAAATGAATAATAATATATAAATCCACCATCCACCTTCCTTCTTCCACTTCAAAGGAGTTCCATTTGAAGCTTTGATAGCCTTCAGTGATCATCGCACAAAATTTTTAGGAATGTGTGAGATGAGATTCCAGGCTTCTCCTGTTTCTCTTCCGCACCTCGACCTCATAATAGGGCTCATACCAATCATACATAGTACTTGCAGGCTCTTGAGAGTTTCAATTCCTCTCGAAAGAGTAGATATATTTATGGTTTGAATACATCCTAATCAACCTTGTTACTTCCGCCTTCAATTTCATCTGTTTGGGTCGCCGCTCCCCACCACTCGCCGTTGTATTTTGGCCTTCGACCCAATCTCAATCCGTACTTCTGTCTCGATGCCTTTTTATTGTTGTTTGTTTTCTCTCCGTTTGCCTATTTCATCCGCCTCTATTTTGACTACTTGGTAGTCGCGCACGATCTTGTTATCGTCTTTGAGGGTTTGAGTTGGGTTTTGGGTTTGTAATGGTCAATGGTTTGGCTTTGAGTTGGGTTTGCGGGTTGGAGTGTTGTGCTGTTCTTGCTTTTTTTGCAGACTTCTCTTGAGCGGTGTTTGTTTTGTCATGTTCGATGATGTCGTGATGCGCGTTGACATCTAATGGTTCTTTTGAGTCCATAATCTGAGGTGCCCGCTGTTCCCCAGAGTTCTCTGTGTGCGTCGTCCCTTTGACCGATCGTTTCGTTTGTCTCTTTAGCTTGTATTTTAGTGTAGGAAGGCTTGTACGTTTCTTTTGTAATTTTATTTATGTCATTTGCTTCTTTAATTTCCTTTTTGTCATTTGCTTCTTTCATTTGCTTCCAGTTGTACATGATGGTTATGTAAGATCATGAGATTGATTGTAAAGTCCTCCTTGAGGGTTTCATTCATTGATTAAACATATATATAAGTTACAATGGATACCAATCACAAGTTGGTGTAGTGGTTATGGGGCTACATCCCATGCCTCGAGATTCGAAGTTCGAATCCTCGTGGAAACATGGAGACGCTTGTGAGTGGGAGGGTCAACCCCTTAAATGGGCCTATAGTAACCCGATCCAGATGTCCGAAAATCAAGGAACAACTGACGAGGTAAACCATTGGTGAATATATCAGCGTACTGATAGGAGGACAGAACATGTAGAACACGGACATGTCCAATAGCAACCTTGTCCCGGACGAAGTGGAGATCGAGCTCAATGTGCTTCGTGCGTTGATGCTAGACTGGGTTGCTAGCCAGATAGACGGCGGAAACGTTGTCGGTGTACACCAGGGTGGCCTTCTAAAGAGGGCATCGGAGCTCAAGAAGGAGATTGCGGAGCCAAGAGCACTCGGAGACAACGTTGGCAACACCCCTGTACTCAGCCTCGGTGCTAGAGCGAGATACCACAGACTGTCGCTTCGCGGACCACGACACACGGGTGTCGTTGTGGAAGACACAGTAGCCAGACGTGGGGCGACGTGTGTCAGGACAACCACCCCAATCCGCATTAGTGTAAGCGACGAGGTCATGCCGAGAGGAAGGGATGATTGTGGTGCCCAGCTCGAGGGTGCCGCTGATGTACCGGATGATCCGCTTCAAGGCCTGAAAGTGGGGTTCCCTGGGCGCATGCATGAACAGGCAGATCTGCTGAACGGCGTAACTGATATCTGGCCCGGTGAACGTAAGATACTGCAATGCACCAACGAGGCTCCTGTACAACGTCGGATCATCAAACAGAGGACCAGAGTGAGCACTAAGCTTTTTGGAAGAATCCACAGGGGTGACTACTGGCTTGCAGTTACTCATCTTGTCCCGAGCAACAATCTCAGCAGCATACTTACTCTGAGAGAGAAACAGTCCAGACGCAAGACGCTGAACAACGACTCCGAAGAAGTAAGACAACGGACCCAGATCTGACATGGTGAACTCGACACTCAACTGCGAAATAATAGACGTCCGAAGAGCATTAGAAGAGGCGGTGAGGATGATGTCGTCGACATAAAGTAACAGAAAGACCATGTCTGAGCCTCTGCGATAGATAAATAGAGACGTATCTGAGCGGCTGCCAACGAAGCCCAAGCGTAGCAGATGAGAAGCAAAGCGCTGGAACCAAGCCCGCAGAGCCTGTTTCAAACCATACAGAGAGCGCTTCAGGAGACACACGTGCTTGGGACGATTAGCATCAGCAAACCCCGACTGCTGAAACATGTAAACTGTCTCATTCAGATGGCCATGCAGAAAGGCGTTCTTGACATCCAGCTGATGAATAGCCCAATGTCATGACAACACTAAGCTCAACACCACTCGGATAGTGGCAGACTTGACCACAGGGCTGAACGTCTCATCACAATCAATACCTGTCTGCTGAGATCGACCGTTGACCACAAGACGGGCTTTGTAGCGCTTCAACGTCCCATCGGAGCGGAACTTGTGGCGGAAGAGCCACATGCAGCGAATGACGTTCGCCTTAGGAGGGCGAGGAACTAGAACCCAAGTACCATTCCTTGTAAGAGCCCTGTATTCATCGAGCATAGCCGCCTGCCAATTCGGGCCGAGGAGGGCTGTTTTGTGGGAGGTGGGGATGGGGGAAAGGGAGGTCGGGTTTGAGGCGGGAGGGGAGTGGGATTCGGTGGGGACGGCAGGAGAGGCTGCGGCGGGGGGCTGCGGCCGCGGCAAAGAGCCTGCGACTTGTTGATGTGCGGCGTGTTGTAAGGAGGAAATCGAGTATGAAATATAATAAAATAGATCAAACCAGATTCGTGCCCCAGCAAATAATTACAAGACCTCTTCCCTATGCAGTAGTGGGAAGTTAGGATCGATCCACGAGGAAGCGTGTCAGCGGATCCTAGGTAGCTGTAAATCTCACAGAAAAGCAAACAGAAAAACAGAAACAAAGAAACAAAGACAGAAATAACAAACGAAAGCAAGAACGAAAGCAAAGACACAGACTTACTCGATCACGACAAAGCAGTACTCGAGATTGACAACAGACACCGACGACAGAAACTCAAAATCGATCAACAGAAGCAGAAACTCAGACACTGTACTCGATCTAGACTAACCCTACTCGATCTCGACTACAACCCTACTCTAGATCGACTACAACTGCTCTAGATCGACAACAAAATAGAAACTATAAATTTGCAACTTCGAACACAGAATTGCAGATTTCGGAAGAAATAAACTCAATATATAAAGAACTTCCAAAGCCAGGGTATCAACGCCACAACGATAACCATGCAAAGTAACACATAAAGGCATAAAAGATCTTGCTTTCCATCAAAATAACTTTCGTTATTAACAAATATGAATATAGAGGCTTTCGCATAAACCCTAATTGTTACTAACTCTTTTCACGTAATTAATCCAAGTTGCATTAAGATCACTTTCGCTTCAATAACACAAACAATGATCAACTTCAACTTTCGCAAAAGAATCATGCTCATAGGGATAGAAGATGAATTGCGTAAAAAGATCGTACCTTTACCGCATCACCTTACATGGCCACCGTCGGGCTCACCCCAGCCCCAGAAGTGGGTGGACTACTCACTCTTCATCGCAATAGCAGACATTGATGTATGAAAAGAAACTTGCATTAAACTAAATTCAAAGCCTTTACAATCCCGGCACTCCAACTTTCGTTGAACGCCAAAACCCTAAAATCTTTGAACTCCTAAACAGTCTCTGTGGAACTACTTCTCTAACTTGTGAATTGAATGATTCCTAAAATCATCCCCAAGGGCTTTATTTATAGCCTTCTACTCCTTGCTATTCAAGGATAGAATATCTCTATCTATATCTACTTCTAATTATCTAAAGACTTAAAGACAAATAAATGCAATAAAGGAATTAAATCTATAAGGAAAATTATATCTAAAATAGGTAAGTCTTCTTATGTGTTGATAGGTCTTCTCTCCATAGATAGATGTTGATAGATCTCGGCCAAACTCGGATTCCTTCGGCTCCAAGGACTCCCAAACCGAGTAGGACAGCAAAAACGCGTAACGCGGCTCCGGGACACGGCTCCTCGAGATCGAGTAGCTCTACTCGAGATCGAGTAACTCTGGCGTCGACTACGGCTTGGCAGGGCGTCTCGTGTTACTACTACTCGATCAAGCTCAGTCATGTGGTTCTGGTGTCCTCGAGATCGAGTAATGTCCTCGAGATCGAGTAGGCTGGTGTCGACTTCCGCGCTCCTGGTCTTGGTCGAGGACTCTTTCCCGACACTGGCTCGGATTGGCGCAGACGATCTTGTCGATATTGAGTTGTGTACTCGAGATCGAGTACAGTGGTGCTCGGCGTCTTCAGTCCTCGGCTTCTCGACTTGGTACAGCTCTTCGACTCCGGACATGGCATCAGGAAGTTGTCGATCTCGACCAGGTTACTCGGGATCGAGTAAGGCCTCCGGATTCGGGTTGCTTCGTCTTCATATTCCTCGATCAAGCTCTGCTCGACTAGGTGTGCTCAGATATTCTTTGTCGAGATCGAGTAAGTTAACTCGAGATCGAGTAAAGCTGGGCTCCGGCTTGATTCGTCCTGGTTCCGCTGCTTCTTAACCTTGGACTTCTGTAGCTGATTTTCGACAACCTTTCTCAGAACTGCTGTAAATTGCCTCGAATTCTGCGATTTTAAACAGAAACTGGTGTAGATTCCATAATTTGGCAAATAAACATAAACTACATAGATTATGTACTATTCTATCCCGAATGCATGAAATGTATGCAGAAAACGATATAAAAGTTACTGTAAAACATGGCAGATTCAGCTCACAACAAACACCCCATACTTAAGCTTGCTTGTCCTCAAGCAATACTTTTATTTGTCATTCAGGGGAAGAAATCAAAACTCTCAACATTTTAGATTCATTCTCATATGTTTCTGCAGTTAATTACCATCCTCGAAAAGGTACTAGTGTCACAAATCCATGCATGTGCAAATATACAAAAGCAACATCTACTCATAAAAGGAGGGTTATGCAAAACATTCATTTGTGACAAAGCATTAATAATCAAGAGGACTTTAATTTAAGCTCAATAAGAAGTAGATTGGTAAAAGGCTAGAGGTGGGCAATTTTTGGCCATGTGGTGCTAATGATCCGGGGAAATGGAGTATTTCCAAACTTTCTCAACCACATTTCTGCTCCATAAGATTCATCACCTTTCTTAATGCTTTTTATCAATAATAATGTTTTTACCTCTCTAACCCCAACACTGCCTTCTCGCGAGTCGCAAACATGGGTGTCATGAATGGCCCCGGATACTTAGTGCTTTGGACTCTTCACAATGTGTCCCATCTTGCCAAACTATTATCTTAGCGAGTAGGGTCAATCTACCTTTATCTCCCGAGGTGATTGGATTTTCTTTCACTCATTAAATTTTCCATAATTTTAAACATTTTCCTACCAAACTCCAATAATGATAAACACAACACAAACACCATATAACATCTCCATAATGTAACATCATTCTCAACATAATCCCCGGATAAGGTAAAGAATGGCAATATTTAGAACATGTGGAGCAATAATTAAAATAAGGCATAATATGGCTTTTGTGTAATGCATAAGCATAGGTAAGACTTAGGATTATAACAATATGAGCATTATATGGAAATATAAAGTCCTCCATCATCTTATCATGCAACATGTCAAAATCAACTTCAAATTTTACCTCCTTTCATGGTTTTCACGAAAATATGCATTCCATTGTGACTTCCCTTTACTATTCAATTTCATGCTATATCTCTAATGAATCCAATTTTGCATCGTCGAGTTCAATTAAAGCTTCCATGGCATTATTCAAAATTTTCAAATGGGGGTTATTTTTTTCAAACTTTTGGAAACATCCATGTAAGCACATAAATCAATAATGAATTCCAAAATAGCCATGTATAAGCAATTCAAGAAATAAACCTTAAAAATGCACACATAATGTCAAATAAAATCAAATATGCATAAAGTAAGCCCTTCCCCCACCCCATACTTAAACATTACAGTGTCCTCACTGTATAAAAACAAGGGTAAAGAAAGAAACTCACTAGACATGTGTGCAGGGCCTCTTAATCTCGAGTGTAAATGCTTGGGCCGAGTCTGAATATAGCTTGCTTCTATCCATGGACCTGAAAAGTGTAGAAGAGAAATACCCACAATAGAAAAACTAAAAGTTCAAAACCAAAAACAAACAAAAGCAACAATGTCCAAAAGTCCAAAAATAAATGTCTATTTGCAAGCTCTAGATTTTATAGTCGCTAGGCCGACTTCTCCATTAAGCTCAAGGTGGCATTTGCAGGGCCCATGTAGCTTGGGCTTCAAATAGGACTCCATTCTTGTCCATCAGCTGTAATCCTCCAGAATGGATCTTGTTCACCACAAAAGGTCCCATCCTCTTCTTGTTGAATTTGTTAGGAAACCAATGATCCTTTGATTTGGAAACATAGAGCTTGTCTCCAACTTCATATTCTTTGGGCTCATCATTGGAGATCCTACATAAGCGCACATACCAAGGCAAACCTCTCCCATGTATAGATAAATCTTTAATGGAAATAGGAGAAGAAAGATCCATACCTTGGCTTACCTTCGCAGAAACGGAATCGGGGACCACGGTGTTTGGTCGATCTCGAGTAGGAGTACTCGATCTCTAGTAACCTTCAGGTTCTGGAGGTGGGCTGCTCGCGATTGCTGGAGTCGAGGAGGGTGAGGCTTGGTCGATCTCGACAAGGTTAGTCGATCTCGAGGAGTCTGACCCGTCTGGTGGAATCAGCGTCGAGGAAGGCAAAGTCGAGTCAGCAGAGTTTTGATCGATCTCGAGTAGTCTACTCGATCTCGAGGAATGCTCGACTTCTGCTTGGCTGCTCGACGACGCTGGTGCTGGTGGAGGTTTCTGATTCTGGTCGATATCGACCAAATTTCTCGAGATCAAGGAACTCTGGTCGATATTGACCTCATACTTGCTTCATGTCAAGGCATTCGAAAAATAGTTAGTCCATATCGACGTACCTTGGTTTGTGTCGAGTGGATTCTCTGTTTCCTCGTTTAGGATGGCCATGATCTTCTCCACCTGGGCCTCCATATCCCTCTTTTCCAGCTCTTCGGGAGTCATATTTCTTACCTTAGGCTCCCCACAAGTAATGTAGCCAGCTGATATAGATTTTACCTCTTCCATTGGACATGTATGTCTTTCAGTTTTATTAAAGCAATACTCAATTACCTCATCGCTGATGTTGAAAGTGAGCACTCCCTTCCTTACGCTTATGTTGGCATCCACTGTCGCCAAGAAGGGCCTGTTGATAGAAGGAAAACGAGACTTGCAATAATAAAATAGAAATAAATCACAGCAAACCAGATTCCGTCCCTTGCAAATAATTACAAGACCTCCTCTTGATGCAGCAGCGGGAAGTCAGGATCGATCCACGAAGAAGCGTGTCAGCGGATCCTAGGCAGCGGTGAAATCTCACGGTCAGCAGTCGACAACAGGGTCCTCGATCTCGACTAGGATAGTCGACAGAAGATCGAACAGTCGAACACAGCGCAGCAGCAAGCACCGGGTGTAGTCGATATCGACTAGAGGCTACTCGATATCGAGTAGAGTCCTCGTCGACTTCGGCTTGTCTTGTCGAGTACCTGCACAATTAAGCTACAGCGATGCTAGATCGAGAATCAGTAACTCGAGATCGACCAGGCTTGGTCGAGATCGAGTAGACAGAGAATAAAACGAAACAAAGAAATAAAGTAAAGGCAAATGCTTTGGGACTTTCGAAATAAATTGTATGTAAAAGGCTTCTAAGATTGGGGTTTGCAACAACGATAACCAAGCATGCATAAGGCAGAGATAAACAGATAATCATGTGAATTGCATCAAAGGACAAGCTTTCGCCTTTTCCAACAATTAGACAACTCTTTCAAGAAACCCTAATTGTCTCTACCGATTTTATGTTTACAATCCAAGTTGTTAGCATGGATCTCCATTAGATGGGTAATAAACACATAAACAAGTAGTAGATGCTCAAAACATGATAAAGGTCGGATCTTTACCTCAAACACGCATGGCTATCGTCGGGCTCGCCCCAACCCTAGAAGTGGGTGGACTACTCGCGCTTCATCGCAATCGCAGACATTGAATTAAAAGAAATAACTTGCATTAACTAAATTCAAAGACTTTACAATCCCGACGATCCAACTCTCGTTAAACGCCAAAACCCTAAAACCTCTGAACTCCCTAAACTGTCTCTTTGAACTACTTCTCTAACTGGAATTGAATGATTAAAACTCAGCCCCATGGGCTTTATTTATAGCCTTCTAATCCTTGCTACTCAAGTATAGAATATCTATATCTATATCTAAGACTTTTAAAAGCTATAATGAAATTAAATCTAAAATAGGGAAATATATCTAAAGTCTTCAATGGATAGATCTCTCTTCTTCATGATATATGATGATAGATTGGATAGACTTTGGCAAACTTCGAGCCCAAGGAATCCCAATCCGAGTAGAATTGCGTCGACGCGTCACACAGCTTCTGGAATCGTCGTCAATCTCGACAAGGGTCTTGTCGATCTCGAGTAGGAGTGTTGTCGACTGGGCGTGGCTCATCATCTCGGCTAACTAATGCTCGACAGGCTCGGTCATGGTTCACGGGTCTAGTCGATCTCGAGTACCTCTCGTCGATCTCGACTAGACCGGCCTGGTCGACTAGTTCTTCTCGGGTGACTCTGCTCGACATGCTCGGACACGGCTTCCGGGCTCCTCGATCTCGAGTAGGTCTACTCGATCTCGAGTAGAGTGTAACCCGGCATGTCCTCGTCTTCGTCTTCTCGATCAGCTCTTCCTCGACCAGGCTCTCCTCGGACACTTTTGGTCGATCTCGAGTAGAGTGTACTCGATCTCGAGTAATGTTTTCTCAGCTTTCTGCTCTGTTCTTGAAACGCACTTTCCCGAGTCTTCGTTCGTCGGATTGACGCATATGACCATGCGTTGGAAAGCTCTTTTCGAGGGCTACAACTCTCATGAAGACATAAAAGCTTGATTCAGAACGAAGAATGGTGAAAAATGGCCTCTTCTCCTGCTGCACCATTCTTAGTTTCTCCATTAGTTTCCTTTAAGCTCCAAAGTGCGTCCGATTTCTGCCAAATATAACAAAAACTTGTGTAGACCTCCATATATTGCAAATAAACATAACTTACACAGATTCTATATTATTTTAGCCCAAATGCATGCAGAAATCGATATAACAGTAGATATAAACATGGCATAAAACATGGACATCAGGGCCTTCCTAGAATAATTGGACAAGTAGGGTCTTCCGCCATATCAATAACTAAGAAATCAGCAGGGACGAAAAACTTACCCACTTGTACTGGCACATTGTCCACCATGCCTGTTGGAATGACCACAGTGTTGTTGGCCATATACAGCTTAGTATCCATAGGCTCTAGGGCACCTATCTTAATCTTGGACCAAATTGTTAAAGGCATTATACTCACACTAGCTCCAAGATCACATAAAGCATTAAATTTATATTGACCAAATCCAATGGTTATAGCAAACTTACCTGGATCTGGCCTCTTCTCAAGTATGTCCAAATGGCTGCATTCCTCTGTAATTTCCGCCATTGACCTCTTTTTGCTCAGAATCTACTTTAGGAATTTGAAATAGGATGACATTTCATTAAGAGCTTATGTGAAGGGGATGGTAACATTGAGTTTCTGAAGCATCTTGATGAAGCGCTGAAATTTCTTTTCTGCTGGGTCCTTTGGAGATTTTGTTGGGAAGAGCAGCTTCTTTTTCTGATTCGGAGCCAGAAAAGATGTCGGAGGTGTAGCAGTCTTCTTGATCTCGACTTGATCTTCCTCGATATCGACTACTGTAGTCGATTTCGAGTTGCTGTGCAGTGCAGAAGAAGGATTTCCCAGTTGTTCCTCGAGATCGAGTTGACCTTGCTCGAGATCGACTAAGTGCTGGTCGACGTTGACTTGCTGCTGGTCGATGTCGAGTTGTTTCTCAGCTTCTCCGCTCTGCTGCTTTCCGACCTCTGGCTCTTGCAGTTGATGGCCCCTTGGGATTTGGTTATGAAGATCTTGGGAGTGAACCTGACTGTCTTGGGACTCCTGCTGCTAGCTAACCAATCTGTGTATCAACTGATTTCCGCCATATATCAATCTCCCCAAGCCTAGAGTTGACACCCTGAATATGAGTGTAGACAGAGTTGAAGGATTGCCTGGTTTCTGTATGATTTCTCCGTATTTCCTCTAAGACAGTCTGTAGATCATCCTTTTTCTGGTCCCTTTCCGGATGTCCTGGAGCTCTGTAGGGTGGGGGGTTCCTAGGGGCACCTTGGTTCCATTGTGGTTGCTGAAACCTTTGGTCCCCCATATAGCGACTGGGACCCCCTGTGTAAGCTACCTCTTCGTGGTGTTCTGCTAGCCTGACTTGCTCTGTGTGTGGGCACTTAGTAGTGGTGTGCCACTGTGATCCGCATTCAATGCAAGGCTGGTTGACAGAAAGATACTTTACTTGCTTGAGGAGCTTCCTATTCTGATCTCTGTAGTACTGCTCCCTAATATCTGGATCAATCTCCTTAGGGGGCTGATATAGGGGCATGGATGGTGCTGGCCTGGCGTAGGGATTCTTTTCATAGTTGACTGGAGTCCCATACTTGTTGTCATAGTTGGTCAGCTTGTCGAGAGCAGTCCATGCGTCAGCAGGCGGCATTGTCAGATACTCATAGTGAGTATATGTGTTGATTCTGTCCTTTGCAGCTAAGTCCAAAGAATTGAAGAAGATCTCTTGAACTATGCAGGGTTGCTGTCCATGTGTAGGGCAGGATCGCAGTAAATCCTTATAGCGTTCCCAAGCCTTTGCCAGCAGCTCCCCAGGCTGCTGTTTGAAAGATGTGATCTTCTGGCGAAGGAGCGCTGTCTTAGCAGGAGGAAAGAATTTGTTCAGAAATTCCTGCTTCACTTGAGCCCATGTCGTGAGAGATCGTGGTCTCAGTCCTTCCAGCCACTTTAATGCAGGACCAACCAGAGACCAACGGAACGCTTTCATCAGGATGTACTCCAAGGTGGTACCTTCAGCAAGAGTACGACACATGTCAGTAAAGTTGGTAATATGCCGCAGAGGGCATTCATTAAATCTACCATGAAAAGCATGATTTTTAATTTCAATAAGGAATTGAGTGCGAATTTCATAGTTATTTTCAGGGATTAGAATGGCCGATTCAGGCACGACGAGAGTCGGGTGCATATAATCCTCTGCAGTAGTTGGGTATAGGGAAAGCTCAGCTTCTGCTTGTTCCCTTCCTGCTTTCTCAGCGGCGATAGCAGCATCTTTAGCGGCCAATTCCCTTGTAAGCCTCGCAATCAGCTGTTCCTGTATTTTTGCGGCTGCCATGGCTCTTTTTAGCTTAGCTTGGATGTGTAAGAGGCGTTCCGGATCGTCTAAGACGTCAAACTCAGGGTGTTGACCAGAACGGCGCGAATGATTGCTTCCCCGGCAATGGCGCCAATTTGTTGTAAGGAGGAAATCGAGTATTGTTGTGAGCCTAATTTGACATGTTTTACATTACCTTTTATATCGATTTCTGTATGCATTTCATGCATTTGGGTTAGAATAGTACAGAATTTGTGTAGTTTACACTTATTTGGCAATATATGGAGGTCTACACAAGTTTTTGTTATATTTGACAGAAATCGGACGCACTTTGGAGCTTAAAGGAAACTCATGGAGAAGCTAAGGATGATGCAGCTGGAGAAAAGGCTATGTTTCGATATTCATCATTCTGAATCAATCTTTGATATCTTCGTGAGAGTTGTAGCCCTCAAAAAGAGCTTTCCAACGCATGGTCATATGCGTCAATCCGACAAACGAGGACTCGGGAAAGTGCATTTTAAGAACAGCGCAGAATGCTGAAAGCGACAGAGTTGCTCGAGATCGACCAAATTGGTCGACATCGAGGAAACCTTGCTCAACATTTGCTCCAGAGGACAAGATCGAGCACGAGATGAAGGCAAAAGTTGGTCTACGTCGAAAAAATTTACTTGACATCGAGGAATTTTGTCGATGTCGAGGAAATACCAATGGCCGACGTCGAGTAATCCGAATCTTGTTAAGTTTCTATCCCGAATCCGATGGTGATATTTTCGAGACCGAATTCTATCCGATTCTATCAAGATACATCATGGAAGAAGAAGATTTATCCACTTGAAGACCTTAGATATAATTCCCTTATTTAGATTTAATTATGTTGTCGCTTTTATTTATCATTAAGCTTTTAGATATAGTTTTAGATATAGATAGATATTTCTATCCTTGAATAGCAAGGTTTAGAAGCCTATAAATAAAGCCCATGGGGCTGATTTCTAAGCATTCAATTTCAGAGAGAACAAGTATGTAGGAGAGAGAGAGAAAGTTTGTCGCGAGTAAGGTGGAAAGGCGAAAGCGGATTTGGCTTGTTCGGTTGTAAGCTCTCTTTGGTTTATTTTAATGCAAGTTAGTTTATTTTGTTTATTGATGTCTTTCTTGATGATGAAGAGCGAGTAGTCCACCCACTTCTGGGGCTGGGGTGAGCCTGACGGTGGCCATGTGAGGTGATGCGATAAAGGTTTGATCTTTTTATGCGATTCGTCTTCTATCCCTATGAGCGTGATTCTTTTGCGAGAGTTGAAGGTGATCCTTGTTTGTATTATTGAAGCAAAAGTGATCTTAATACAACTTGGGTTAATTATGTGAAAAGGGTTAGTAACAATTAGGGTTTATGCGAAAGCCTCTATATTCCTATTTGTTAATAACGAAAGTTATTTGATGAAAAGCATGATCTTTTATGTCTTTATGTGTTACTTTGCATGGTTATAGTTGTGGTGTTGATACCCTGACCTTGGAAGTCTTTAGTTTATTGAATTAATTTCGTGTTATATTCGTGTTCGGCGTTCGAAAAGCTTTGCATTTTAGTTTATGCACAAGTCGATCTCGAGGAAATCTTCTCTACGTCGAGGAAATCTTGTCTACGTCGAGGAAAGTTGGTCGAGATCGAGTTGAGTTCTGTTGGTTTTCATTTTTTGTTTCGTTTTGCTTTCTGTTTTTACTCGATAGTGTTGGTCGATTTCGAGTACTTTACTCGAGATCGAGGAACTCTTCTGGTCGACTTCGCTGAGATCTATCTGCTACCTGAGATCCGCTGACGTGCTTCCTCGTGGATCGATCCTGACAACCTTCTACTACAACGGGAGGAAGTCTTGTATTTATTTGCTGAGACAGGGAAGTCAGTCTGAACTTTATTTTATATTTATTTCATACTTGACCATCCTCCTGCAACAACAAATTGGCGCCGTTGCCGGGGAAGCTATCATTCGCGCCTTAGGTAGTCAGTTCTCACTTTTTCTTTGAGTTACTTTACAGGTGTATGCGCCGTTCTGGTCAACCACCTGAGTTTGACGGCTTAGACGAACCAGAGTGCCTTCTACACATCAGAGCTAAACTACAAAGAGCCATGGCAGCTGCGGAGACACAGGAACAGCTGATCGAGAGGCTCACAAGGGATCTAGCTGCCAGAGATGCTGCTCTCGCTGCTGAGAGAGCGTGAAGGGAACAAGAAGCTGAACGTGCAAGGCAGCTGGCAGATGAGCTTGGCCTCTACCCAACCACTGCAGAGGATTATATGCACCCGACTCTCGTCGTGCCTGAATCAGCCATTCTAATCCTTGAAAACAACTATGAAATTCGCACTCAATTCCTTATTGAAATTAAAAATCATGCATTTCATGGTAGATTTAATGAATGCCCGTTGCGCCATATTACCAACTTTACTGACATCTGTCGTACTCTTTCTGAAGGTACCAACTTGGAGTACATCCTGATGAAAGCTTTCCGTTGGTCTCTGGCTGGGCCTGCACTGAAATGGTTGGAATGGCTGAAACCATGATCTCTCACGACATGGGCTCAGGTGAAGCAGGAATTTCTGAATAAGTTCTTTCCTCCTGCAAAGACAGCACTCCTGCGCCAAAAGATCACATCTTTCAAACAATAGCCTGGGGAGACACTAGCAAAGGCATGAGAACGCTATAAGGATTTGCTGCGATCCTGCCCTACACATGGACAGCAACCCTGCATAGTTTAAGAGATCTTCTTCAATTCTCTGGACTTGGCTGCAAAGGACAGAATCAACACATATACTCACTATGAGTATCTGACAATGCCGCCTCCTGGCGCATGGGCTGCTCTAGACAAGCTGACCAACTATGACAACAAGTATGTCAACTATGAGGAGAACCCCTACGCCAGGCCAACACCATCCATGCCCCTATATGAGCCCGCTAAGGAGATTGATCCAGATGTTAGGGAGCAGTACCACGGAGACCAGAATAAGAAGCTCCTCAAACAAGTAAAGTATCTCTCTGTCAACCAGTCTTGTATTGAATGCGGATCACAGAGGCACACCACTACTGAGTGCCCACATACTGAGCAAGTCAGGCTGGCAGAATACCATGAAGAGGCAGCTTACGCAGGGGGTTCCAATCGCTACATGGGGGACCAAAGGTTTCAGCAACCACAATGGAACCAATGTGCCCCTAGGAACCCCCCGCCCTACAGAGCTCCAGGACATCCAGAAAGGGATCAGAAAAAGGATAATCTACAGACTGTCTTGGAGGAAATAAGGAGGAATCATACAGAAACCAGGCAATCCTTCAACTCAGTCTACACTCAGATTCAGGGCGTCAACTCAAGGCTTGGGGAGATTGATATATGGAGGAAAACAGTTGATACACAGATTGGTCAGCTAGCAGCAGGAATCCCTAGACAGACAGGGTCACTCCCAGGATCTTCAGAACCAAATCCCAAAGGAAAGACCGGACATATCGCTGCTGTAAAACTCAGAAGCAGCCATCAACTGCAAGAGCCAGAGGTCGAAAAGCAGCAGGACGGCGCTTATCAGCAACTCGACATCGACGAACAGCAAGTCGATGTCGACAAAAACTTAGTCGATGTCGACAAAAACTTGGTCGATGTCGACAAAAACTTGGTCGATGTCGACAAAAGACAACTCGATGTCGAGGAAAAACTGGGTCAACCATCGTCTGCACAGCACAACAACTCGACATCGAGGAATCTGGTCGATATCGAGGACACCCAACCTGAGATCGAGAAAACTGCAGCACCTCCGACGTCTGTTCTGGCTCCAAATCAGAAAAAGAAGCTGCCTTTTCCCACAAAATCTCCAAAGGACCCGGCAGAAAAGAAATTTCAGCGCTTCATCAAGATGCTTCAGAAGCTCAGCGTCACCATCCCCTTCACAGAAGCTCTCAATGAAATGCCATCCTATGTCGAATTCCTGAAGGAGATTCTGAGCAAAAAGCGATCAATGGCTGAGATTACAGAGGAATGCAGCCATTTGGACATACTGGAGAAGAGGCCAGATCCAGGTAAGTTTGCTATAACTATTGGATTTGGTCCATATAAAATTAATGCTTTATGTGATCTTGGAGCTAGTGTAAGTATAAAGCCTTTAACAATTTGGTCCAAGATTAAGATAGGTGCCCTAAAGCCTGTGGATGCTAGACTTTACATGGCCAACAACACAGTGGTCATTCCAACAGGCATGGTGGACAATGTGCCAGTACAAGTAGATAAATTCTTTGTCCCTGCTGATTTCTTAGTTATTGATATGCAAGAAGATCCTACTTGTCCAATTATTCTAGGAAGACCCTTCTTGGCGACGGTGGATGCCAACATAAGCGTAAGGAAAGGAGTGCTCACCTTCAACATCAGCGATGAGGTAATTGAGTATTCCTTTAATAAAACTGAAAGGCATACAGGTCCAATGGAAGAGGTAAAATCTATCTCAGCTGGCTACATCACCTGCGGGGAACCCAAGGTAAGAAATATGACCCCTAAGGAGCTGGAAAAGAGGGATATGGAAGCCCAGGTGGAGGAGATCATGGCAATCCTAAAGGAGGACACAGAAAATCCAATCGACACAGACCAAGGTACGTCGTTATGGACTAACTATTTTTCGGATGCCTTGACAGAAACCAAGTATGGGGTCAAAATCGACCAAGATTCCTCGACATCGAGGACCCTAGTCGATCTCGACCAAAATCAGCAACCTCCACCAGCACCAGCATCGTCGACCAGCCAGACAGAAGTCGAGCCCTACTCGAGATTGAGTACCCTACTCGAGATCGAGTACCCTACTCGAGATCGACCAAGAACCCGCTGCCTCGACTTCACCTTCCTCGACGCTGAAGCCACCAGAAGAGAAAGTCTACTCGAGATCGACTACGCTAGTCGAGATCGACCAAGCTCCCCTGGCACCTGCATCCTCGACCAGCACCCAACCAGATGGGCCACCCTACTCGAGATCGACCAGGCTTGTCGATGTCGTCCAACCTTCACCAGCTTCTGCATCCTCGAGCAGCTCACCACCAAAACCAGAAAGATCGTCGAGATCGAGTACTCCTACTCGAGATCGACAAAACATTATTGTCCCCGATTCCGTCTCCGCAAAGGTAAGCCAAGGTATGGATCTTTCTTCCCCCATTTCCATTAAAGATCTATCTATACATGGGAGAGTTTTGCCTTGGTATGTGCGCTTATGTAGGATTTCCAATGATGAGCCCAAAGAGTATGAAGTTGGAGACAAGCTCTATGTCTCTAAATCAAAGGATCATTGGTTCCCTAACAAATTCAACAAGAAACGGATGGGGCCTTTTGTGGTAAACAAGATCCATTCTAGAGGATTACAGCTAATGGACAAGAATGGAGTCCTATTTGAAGCCCAAGCTACATGGGTGTTGTGAGCTGAATTTGCCATATTTTACAGTAACTTTAATATCGTTTTCTACATACTTTGCATACATTTGGGTTAGATAGTACAGAATCTATGTAGTTTATGCTTATTTGCCAAATTTTGGAATCTACACCAGTTTCTGTTTAAATTCGCAGAATTCGAGACATTTTACAGCAACTCTAAGGAAGGTCAGAAAAGCTCGGAAAACCACTACAGAAGTCCAAGGTCAAAGAAGCAGCGGAACCAGTCAAATCAAGCTAAGAGCCCAGGCTACTCGATCTCGAGTAGGCCCTACTCGATCTAGAAGAGCATGTCCGAGCACAGGCCTTGTCAACTAGGAGCCAGACCAACCAAGCTCCGGAGCTCTACTCGATCTCGACAAGCCCTAGTCGAGGTCGACGACGCCTCAGCGTCACACCCGAAGTCGATAAGCCGAGGACGAGGACGACCAAGCAGCATTCGCTGCCAGCGACTCGACTCGCTGCAGCGGAACGCTCGCTGCCGCGGAAATCTTCGCTGCCAGCGGGATGCACCAAGACGACGGAGCTCGCCATCTCGCTCCAGCGGAAATGGGTTCTCGCACCCGCGGATCAACGCTCTCGCTGCAGCGGAAGAGGCAACTTGCTCCAGCGGAAGGGAATACCCAACTCGATGTCGACGAGCCTTGTTGATGTCGACGAGACCCGTGAGCCAAGTCCGAGCCACATCGAGCACCAGCTAACCGAGACGACGAACCCGAGGAGCCAGTCGACAACACTCCTACTCGATGTCGAGGAGACCCTAGTCGACATCGACGACGAATCCAGAAGCTGTTGACGTGGCTTGACGAATCCTACTCGGAGTTGGAATCCTTGGAAGCCGAGAAGACCGAGAATCTATCCGATTTCATCAACATCTATCATGAAGAAGAGAGTTTTATCCACTTGGAACATTTAGATATATTTAGATTTAATTTCTTTATCGCTTTTATTTATCATTAAGCATTTTAGATATAGTTTTAGATATAGATATAGATATTCTATCCTTGAGTAGCAAGGAATATAAGGCTATAAATAAAGCCCTAGGGGCTGAGCATTAGGCATCTTATCTTACATTCAATTTCAGTTAGAGAAGTAGTTCCACAGAGACAGTTTAGGTAGTTCGAAGGTTTTAAGGTTTTGGCAGTTTACGAGAGTTGATTGCCAGGATTGTAAAGGCTTTGAAATTAGTTAATGCAAGTTATTTCTTTTCATCAATCAATGTCTGAGTTTGCGATGAGGCGTGAGTAGTCCACCCACTTCTAGGGTTGGGGCGAGCCCGACGATAACCATGCGCATTTGAGGTAAAGATCCGACCTTTATCATGTTTTGAGCATTTTCCTACTTGTTGATGTGTTTATTACCCGTCTAATGGAGATCCATGCTAACAACTTGGATTATAAACATAAAATCAGTAGAGACAATTAGGGTTTCTTGAGAGAGTTGTCTAATTGTTGGAAAAGGCGAAAGCTTAGTCCTTTGATGCGATTTACATGATAATTCGTTTGGTTCTACTTTATGCATACTTGGTTATCGTTGTTGCAAACCCCAATCCCGGAAGCCTTTTACATACAGTTTATTTCGAAAGTCCCAAAGCATTTGTCTTTACTTTATTTCTTTATTTCGTTTTAATTTCTGCCCTCGTCGACCTCGACCAAGCCTGGTCGATCTCGACTACAGATCTTCGATCTAGCATCGTTGTAGCTTAACTGTGCAGGTACTCGACGAGACGAAGCGAAGTCGACAAAGACTCTACTCGACATCGAGTAGGCCTCATCGACATCGACAAGCCTCTGCCTGCGACTGCTACACTATTCGACTGTCCGATCTTCTGTCGACTACCCTTAGTCGAGATCGAGGACCCTGTTATCGACGTTCGTGAGATTTCACTGCTGCCTAGGATCCGCTGACACGCTTCCTCGTGGATTCGATCCTGACAACCTTCTACTACAACGGGAGGAAGTCTTGTAATTATTTGCTGAGACAGGGAAGTCAGTCTGATCTTGATTTTATATTTATTTCATACTTGACCATCCTCCTGCAACAACAAATTGGCGCCGTTGCCGGGGAAGCTATCATTCGCGCCTTAGGTAGTTAAGTCTCACGTTTCTTTTGAGTTACTTCGCAGGTGTATGCGTCGCTCTGGTCTACCACCTGAGTTTGACGCCTTAAACGAACCGGAGCGCTACCTACACATCCACTCTAAACTCAAAAGGATAATGGCGGCCGTTGAAACACAAGAGCAAATGATCGAAAGGCTTACAAGGGAAATAGCCGCCAAAGATGCTGCTCTCGCCACTGAGAGAGTAGCCAGGGAACAACAAGCTGAGCGTGCAAGGCAAGCAGAAGCTGAGCTTGCCCAATATCCAACCACTGCTGAGGATTATATGCATCCAACTCTCGTCGTGCCTGAATCGGCGATTCTAATCCCTGATAACTCTTTTGAAATTCGCACTCAATTTTTGATAGAGCTTAAAAATAATGCTTTTTATGGCAAATTTAATGAGTGCCCTCTTGAACATATTACTAACTTTCATGATATGTGTCGTACTCTTGCAGAAGGCACAACTCTGGAATATGTCAAGATGAAATCTTTTCGTTGGTCGCTCGCTGGACCTGCACTAAAATGGCTTGAAGGGCTGAAGCCGAGATCTCTCACCACCTGGGCCCAAGTAGAGCAAGAGTTCTTGAACAAATACTTCCCACCCGCCAAAACAGCACTCCTCCATCAGAAAATCACCGCCTTCAAACAGAAGCAAGGGGAACCACTGGCAAGGGCATGGGAACGCTACAAGGAACTGCTGCGATCTTGCCCTACTCATGGACAGCCACCCTACGTCATCCAGGAGATCTTCTTCAACTCTCTGGATCAAATCACTAAGGATAGGATCAATCACTATACTCGCTATGAGTATCTGACGATGCCACCAAGCGACGCATGGGGTGTGCTAGAAAAGCTCACTAACTACGACAACAAATATGGGGCTCCTACAAACTATGAGGAGAGCTCTTACGCCAGGTCAACACCATCAATGCCACTATATGAGCCAGCAAAAGAAATTGACCCAGATGTCAGGGAGCAGTTCTACAGAGACCAGAATCACAAGCTCCTCAAGCAAGTCAAATATCTATCTGTCAACCAGCCTTGCATCGAATGCGGATCACAGAGGCACACCACTACTGAGTGCCCACGCACCGAGAAAGTCAGAATGGCAGAAACACATGAGCAGGCAGCCTACGCTGGGGGTCCAAATCGCTACATAGGAGACCAACGATCCTACCAACCACAGTGGAACCAAGGCCCCCCTAGGAATCCCCCACCCTACAGAGCTCTAGGACATCCAGAAAGGGATCAAAAGAAGGATGATCTGCAGCTGATCCTAGAAGAGATGCGTCGTAATCAGGGCACCATCAACAACCAATTCCATAATATCACTACAAAGTTTGGGGAATTGGACATCTGGAAAAGGGGAATAGAGACGCAAATGGGTCAAATCGCTGCACAAATCCCACGACCGTCCGGACAACTCCCTGGGCAAACTGAACCAAATCCTAAAGGGAAAACCGGACACGTCGCAGCTATCAAAATCAGGAGTGGACATCAATTACACGAGCCAGAGGTCGAAAAACAGCAAAGCAAGGCAGAGCAGCAACTCGACGTAGAGCACGGACGACTCGATCTCGAGGAAGGTGTACTCGACATCGACGAGACTCTACTCGATCAAAGACCAGAAGCTGAGCTCGAACTCCGCTGTGCAGACCAGCAACTCCAGGTCGACCACTGTACTCGATGTCGACGAGCCCGTTGTCGAGATTGACGAGCAGCGTCTGGCCGACGTCGACGACTCTGCAGCACCTCCGACAGCTAATCAGGCTCCGAAACTGAAAAAGCCACGGCCTTTCCCTTCAAAGGCACAGAAAGATCCCACTACAGGTAGGTTTACCAGATTTGTTAATATGCTGCAAGAACTTAATGTTTCTATTCCTTATACAGAAGCCCTGCAAGAGATGCCTGGATATGTCAAATTTCTCAAGGAAATCCTAAGCAAGAAGCTATCCATCTCAGAGATCGCAGGCGAATGCAAAGTACTCCACTTCCCTGAAAAGAGACCTGACCCTGGTAAGTTTTCTGTTACTGTGGGTTTTGGTCAATATAAATATGATTCTCTATGCGATTTAGGGGCAAGTGTGAGCATCATGCCTTTATCAATCTGGCGGAAAGTAAAGATAGGATGCATAGAACCTGTGGATGCTAAGCTATACATGGCAAACAATACAGTAGTCATCTCTACAGGTATAGTTGAGAACGTCCCTGTCCAGGTTGGTAAATTCTTTGTTCCAGCTGATTTCCTTATCATTGACTGTGCTGAAGATCCTACTAGCCCTATTATTCTTGGTAGACCATTCTTCGCTACTACAGATGCCAGAATTAGTGTCAAGAATAGATCGCTCACCTTCACCATAGGCGATGAGGTGTTGGATTTCTCTTTTGGCCCTGCAAAAGAGGAAATTTCATGGCTGGAGGTGAAAAGCATCAGCAACCACGGGACCAAGCAAACAGCGGGGGAAGGTGCTGACGCTGTACTCGAGATCGACAAGACCAACCCGATCTCGACAAGGGACCTACTCGACTTCGACAAGCCTTCGTCGATATCGACAACCACTGAAGAGTCAGAAACTTGCCAGGAGTTTAAGTATGGGGTCCCTGTACTCGAAGTCGACAAGTCTTCATCGATGTCGACTAGCCCCGAGCCAAAAAATTCCTGTTTTGGGTCCGAAAAGGCAAGTTCAGGTATGAATCCTACTCCCCCTCAGTCCATAAAGAAAATTTTAAATGATTTAAGGGGAGATAAGACGCCGTGGCAAGAGAATCTGCGAAAACTGAGAGCTGGAAGGAAAAGGGAGAAGGCAAGAGGAGATGATGCAAGCAACAACCTATCTGCTGAGCTTGCATACTACCAGCAGGACCTAGATGATCCAGGAGAAGGGCCAAGCATGAGCGGGCCCCACAATAATGGTCCTTGAGCGCAAAAGGAGAAGTCGGCCTAGCGACTCTAAAATCTAGAGCATGTATATAAACTTTATGAATTTTTGGGACTTTTGAACTTTTTGTTTTGTTTTTTGTTTTTGGTTTTTTTTATGTCTTTTAGAATGTTTTATGTGGATAGTCTTGTTTTTATGGCCAATCTAACACTTTTAGGTCGGCGAAGCACAAAAGGATCGCAAAAAGTGGAATAAGAAGTCCTTGAAAAACAGTCAAAATCGACAAAGGCCAAGTCGATGGCGACAAGGAGGAGCAACCCAGACACAACTCGACCTCGAGTAGACGTACTCGACATGGACCAGCCAGACGCTCCTCGACTTCAGATTCCACCAGACGCAGACGAAGCTCCTCGAGATCGACTACCCTATACTCGATGTCGACAAGCCTATCTCTACTCGACATGCACTGATCTGCCTTCCTCGATGTTTTATCTTGTGAGTTCCTTCCTTTACTCTTGTTTCTATTTGATTCTATACAGTGAGGACACTGTAAATTTTAAGTATGGGGTGGGGGAAGGATTTACATTATGCATATTTACTTTATTTGACATCACATGTGCATTATTTCTTTGAATTGTTGTTGTGCTTATTTTGGGAATACATTATTGATTTATGTGCTTATATGCATGACTTCCAAAAGTAAGAAAAATGACCCCCATTGAAAATTTGAAAATTTTGATTAATGTCATGGAAGCTTATGGATTTGTGACACTAGTACCTTTTCAATAATGGTAATTGACTGCTGGGTTATATAAAAATGAATCTGATATGTTGAGAGTTTTGATTTCTTCCCCTGAATGACAGATAAAAGTATTGCTTGAGGACAAGCAAGCTTAAGTATGGGGTGTTTGTTGTGAGCTGAATTTGCCATATTTTACAGTAACTTTAATATCATTTTCTGCATACTTTGCATACATTTGGGTTAGATAGTACAGAGTCTATGTAGTTTATGCTTATTTGCCAAATTTTGGAATCTACACCAGTTTCTGTTTAAATTCGCAGAATTCGAGACATTTTACAGCAACTCTAAGGAAGGTCAGAAAAGCTCGGAAAACCACTACAGAAGTCCAAGGTCAAAGAAGCAGCGGAACCAGTCAAATCAAGCTAAGAGCCCAAGCTACTCGATCTCGAGTAGGCCCTAATCGATCTAGACGAGCATGTCTGAGCACAGGCCTTGTCGACTAGGAGCCAGACCAACCCAGCTCCGAAGCTCTACTCGATCTCGACAAGCCCTAGTCGAGGTCGACGACGCCTCAGCGCCACACCCGGAGTCGATAAGCCGAGGACGAGGACGACCAGGCAGCATTCGCTGCCAGCGACTCGACTCGCTGCAGCGGAACGCTCGCTGCCGCGGAAATCTTCGCTGCCAGCGGGATGCACCAAGACGACGGAGCTCGCCATCTCGCTCCAGCGGAAATGGGTTCTCGCACCCGCAGATCAACGCTCTCGCTGCAACGGAAGAGGCAACTCGCTCCAGCGGAAGGGAATACCCAACTCGATGTCGACGAGCCTTGTCGATGTCGACGAGACCCGTGAGCCAAGTCCGAGCCACATCGAGCACCAGCTAAGTAGTTCCACAGAGACAGTTTAGGTAGTTCGAAGGTTTTAAGGTTTTGGCAGTTTACGAGAGTTGATTGCCAGGATTGTAAAGGCTTTGAAATTATTTAATGCAAGTTATTTCTTTTCATCAATCAATGTCTGAGTTTGCGATGAGGCGTGAGTAGTCCACCCACTTCTAGGGTTGGGGCGAGCCCGACGATAACCATGCGCATTTGAGGTAAAGATCCGACCTTTATCATGTTTTGAGCATTTTCCTACTTGTTGATGTGTTTATTACCCATCTAATGGAGATCCATGCTAACAACTTGGATTATAAACATAAAATCAGTAGAGACAATTAGGGTTTCTTGAGAGAGTTGTCTAATTGTTGGAAAAGGCGAAAGCTTAGTCCTTTGATGCGATTTACATGATAATTCGTTTGGTTCTACTTTATGCATACTTGGTTATCGTTGTTGCAAACCCCAATCCCGGAAGCCTTTTACATACAGTTTATTTCGAAAGTCCCAAAGCATTTGCCTTTACTTTATTTCTTTATTTCGTTTTAATTTCTGCCCTCGTCGACCTCGACCAAGCCTGGTCGATCTCGATTACTGATCTTCGATCTAGCATCGTTGTAGCTTAACTGTGCAGGTACTCGACGAGACGAAGCGAAGTCGACAAAGACTCTACTCGACATCGAGTAGGCCTCATCGACATCGATAAGCCTCTGCCTGCGACTGCTACACTATTCGACTGTCCGATCTTCTGTCGACTACCCTTAGTCGAGATCGAGGACCCTGTTGTCGACGTTCGTGAGATTTCACTGCTGCCTAGGATCCGCTGACACGCTTCCTCGTGGATTCGATCCTGACAACCTTCTACTACAACGGGAGGAAGTCTTGTAATTATTTGCTGAGACAGGGAAGTCAGTCTGATCTTGATTTTATATTTATTTCATACTTGACCATCCTCCTGCAACAACAATGGGCCCTGCAGATGCCACCTTGAGCATAAATGAAAAGTCGGCCTAGCGACTATAAAATCTAGAGCTTGTACATAGACATTTAGTTTTGGACATTGTTTTGTTTGTTTTTGGTTTTGAACATTTTTAGTTTTTCTATTGTGGGTATATGTCTTCTGCACTTTTCAGGTCCATGGATAGAAGCAAGCAATATTCAGACTCGGCCCAGGCGATTCTTTTATTCAACATTTTGAGGACCTGCACACCTGTCTAGTGAGTTTCTTTCTTTACCCTTGTTTTTATACAGTGAGGACACTGTAATGTTTAAGTATGGGGTGGGGGAAGGGCTTACTTTATGCATATTTTCCATATTTTGACATTATGTGTGCATATTTAGAATTTATTTCTTTGAATTGCTACATGGCTATTTTGGAATGCATTATTGATTTATGTGCTTACATGCATGTTTTCCAAAAGTTTGAAAAATGACCCCCATTGAAAATTTTGAATAATGTCATGGAAGCTTTATTGAACTCGACGATGCAAAATTGGATTCATTAGAGATATAGCATGAAATTGCCTAGTAAAGGGAAGTCACAATGAAGTGCATATTTTCTTGAAAACCATAAAAGGAGGTAAAATTTGAAGTTGCTTTTGACATGTTGCATGATAAGATGATGGAGGACTTTATATTTCCATATAATGCTCATATTGTTTATATCCTAGATTTACCTATGCTTACACATCACAAAAGCCATAATATGCCTTATTTCATATATTTGCTCCACATGATCTAAATATTGCCATTCTTTACCTTATCTGGGGATTATGTTGAGAATGATGTTACATTATGGAGATTATCATGTGGTGTTTTTGTTATTATCATTATTGGAGTTTGGCAGGAAAATGTTTGAAAAATATGGAAAATTTAATGAGTGAAAGAAAATCCAATCATCTCATGAGATAAAGGTAGATTGACCCTGCTCTCTAAGATAATAGTTTGGAGAGATGGGACACATTGTGAGGAGTCCAAAGCACTAAGTATCCGGGGGCATTCATGACACCCATGTTTGCGACTCGCGAGAAGGCAGTGCTGAGGTCAGAGAGGTAAAAGCATTATTATGAATCAAAGCAATATGAAAGGTGATGAATCTTATGACAAGGAATGTGGAAACTCAAGTTTGGAAATACTCCATTTCCCCGGATCAAAAGCCCCACATTGCCAAAAATTGCCCACTTTTAGCCTTTTACCAATTCTACTCCCTATTTGAGCTTAAATTAAAGTCCTCTTGATTATCAATGCCTTGTCACATGAATTGTTTTTGCATAACCCTCCTTTTATGAGTAGATGTTGCTTTTGTATATTTGCACATGCATGGATCTATGACACTAGTGCCTTTTCGAGGATGGTAATTGATAGCAGGGGACATATGAGAATGAATCTAAGATGTTGAGAGTTTGAATTCTTCCCCTGAATGACAATTAAAAGTATTGCTTGAGGACAAGCAAGCTTAAGTATGAGGTGTTTGTTGTGAGCCTAATTTGCCATGTTTTACATTACCTTTTATATCGATTTCTGTATGCATTTCATGCATTTGGGTTAGAATAGTACAGAATTTGTATAGTTTACACTTATTTGGCAATATATGGAGGTCTACACAAGTTTTTGTTATATTTGACAGAAATCGAACGCACTTTAGAGCTTAAAGGAAACTCATGGAGAAGCTAAGGATGATGCAGCTGGATAAAAGGCTATTTTTCGGTATTCATCATTCTGAATCAAGCTTTGATGTCTTCATGAGAGTTGTATCCCTCAAAAAGATCTTTCTAACGCATGGTCATATGCGTCAATCCGACGAACGAGGACTCGGGAAAGTGCATTTTAAGAACAGCGCAGAATGCTGAAAGCGACAGAGTTGCTCGAGATCGACCAAATTGGTCGACATCGAGGAAACCTTGCTCGACATTTGCTCCAGAGGACGAGATCGAGCACGAGATGAAGGCAAAATTTGGTCTACGTCGAAGAAATTTACTCGACATCGAGGAATTTTGTCGATGTCGAGGAAATCCCAGTGGCCGACGTCGAGTAATCCGAATCTTGTTAAGTTTCTATCCCGAATCCGATGGTGATATTTTCGTGACCGAATTCTATCCGATTCTATCAAGATACATCATGGAAGAAGAAGATTTATCCACTTGAAGACTTTAGATACAATTCCCTTATTTAGATTTAATTATGTTGTCGCTTTTATTTATCATTAAGCTTTTAGATATAGTTTTAGATATAGATAGATATTTCTATCCTTGAATAGCAAGGTTTAGAAGCCTATAAATAAAGCCCATGGGGCTGATTTCTAAGCATTCAATTTCATAGAGAACAAGTAAGTAGGAGAGAGAGAGAAAGTTTGTGGCGAGCAAGGTGGAAAGGCGAAAGCGGATTTGGCTTGTTCGGTTGTAAGCTCTCTTTGGTTTATTTTAATGCAAGTTAGTTTATTTTGTTTATTGATGTCTTTCTTGATGATGAAGAGCGAGTAGTCCACCCACTTCTGGGGCTGGGGTGAGCCTGACGGTGGCCATGTGAGGTGATGCGATAAAGGTTTGATCTTTTTATGCGATTCGTCTTCTATCCCTATGAGCGTGATTCTTTTGCGAGAGTTGAAGGTGATCCTTGTTTGTATTATTGAAGCAAAAGTGATCTTAATACAACTTGGGTTAATTATGTGAAAAGGGTTAGTAACAATTAGGGTTTATGCGAAAGCCTCTATATTCCTATTTGTTAATAACGAAAGTTATTTGATGAAAAGCATGATCTTTTATGTCTTTATGTGTTACTTTGCATGGTTATAGTTGTGGTGTTGATACCCTGACCTTGGAAGTCTTTAGTTTATTGAATTAATTTCGTGTTATATTCGTGTTCGGCGTTCGAAAAGCTTTGCATTTTAGTTTATGCACAAGTCGATCTCGAGGAAATCTTCTCTACGTCGAGGAAATCTTGTCTACGTCGAGGAAAGTTGGTCGAGATCGAGTTGAGTTCTGTTGGTTTTCGTTTTTTGTTTCGTTTTGCTTTCTGTTTTTACTCGACAGTGTTGGTCGATTTCGAATACTTTACTCGAGATCGAGGAACTCTTCTGGTCGACTTCGCTGAGATCTATCTGCTACCTGAGATCCGCTGACGTGCTTCCTCGTGGATCGATCCTGACAACCTTCTACTACAACGGGAGGAAGTCTTGTATTTATTTGCTGAGACAGGGAAGTCAGTCTGAACTTTATTTTATATTTATTTCATACTTGACCATCCTCCTGCAATAACAAGTATGAAATATAATAAAATAGATCAAACCAGATTCGTGCCCCAGCAAATAATTACAACACCTCCTCCCTATGCAGTAGTGGGAAGTCAGGATCGATCCACGAGGAAGCGTATCAGCGGATCCTAGGTAGATGTAAATCTCACAGAAAAGCAAACAGAAAAACAGAAACAAAGAAACAAAGACAGAAATAACAAATGAAAGCAAGAACGAAAGCAAAGACACAGACTTACTCGATCTCGACAAAGCAGTACTCGAGATCGACAACAGACAGCGACGACAGAAACTCAAAATCGATCAACAGAAGCAGAAACTCAGACACTGTACTCGATCTAGACTAACCTTACTCGATCTCGACTACAACCTTACTCTAGATCGACTACAACTGCTCTAGATCGACCACAAAACAGAAACTGTAAATTTGCAACTTCGAACACAGAATCGAAGATTTCGGAAGAAATAAACTCAATATATAAAGAACTTCCAAAGCCAGGGTATCAACGCCACAACGATAACCATCCAAAGTAACACATAAAGGCATAAAAGATCATGCTTTCCATCAAAATAACTTTCGTTATTAACAAATAGGAATATAGAGACTTTCGCATAAACCCTAATTGTTACTAACCCTTTTCACGTAATTAATCCAAGTTGCATTAAGATCACTTTCGCTTCAATAACACAAACAATGATCACCTTCAACTTTCGCAAAAGAATCATGCTCATAGGGATAGAAGATGAATTGCGTAAAAAGATCGTACCTTTACCGCATCACCTTACATGGCCACCGTCGGGCTCACCCCAGCCCCAAAAGTGGGTGGACTACTCGCTCTTCATCGCAATAGCAGACATTGATGAATGAAAAGAAACTTGCATTAAACTAAATTCAAAGCCTTTACAATCCCGGCACTCCAACTTTCGTTGAACGCCAAAACCCTAAAACCTTTGAACTCCTAAACTGTCTCTGTGGAACTACTTCTCTAACTTGTGAATTGAATGATTCCTAAAATCAGCCCCATGGGCTTTATTTATAGCCTTCTACTCCTTGCTATTCAATGATAGAATATCTCTATCTATATCTACTTCTAATTATCTAAAGACTTAAAGATAAATAAATGCAATAAAGGAATTAAATCTATAAGGAAAATTATATCTAAAATAGGTAAGTCTTCTCATGTGTTGATAGGTCTTCTCTCCATAGATAGATGTTGATAGATCTCGGCCAAACTCGGATTCCTTCGGCTCTAAGGACTCCCAAACCGAGTAGGACAGCAAAAACGCGTAACGCGGCTCCGGGATTCGGCTCCTCGAGATCGAGTAGCTCTACTCGAGATCGAGTAACACTGGCGTCGACTACGGCTTGGCAGGGCGTCTCGTGTTGCTGCTACTCGATCAAGCTCAGTCATGTGGTTCTGGTGTCCTCGAGATCGAGTAATGTCCTCGAGATCGAGTAGGCTGGTGTCGACTTCCGCGCTCCTGGTCTTGGTCGAGGACTCTTTCCCGACACTGGCTCGGATTGGCGCAGACGATCTTGTCGATATCGAGTTGTGTACTCGAGATCGAGTACAGTGGTGCTCGGCGTCTTCAGTCCTCAGCTTCTCAACTTGGTACAGCTCTTCGACTCCGGACATGGCATCAGGAAGTTGTCGATCTCGACCAAGTTACTCGGGATCGAGTAAGGCTTCCGGAGTCGGGTTGCTTCGTCTTCATATTCCTCGATCAAGCTCTGCTCGACTAGGTGTGCTCAGATATTCTTTGTCAAGATCGAGTAAAGTTGGGCTCCGGCTTGAATCATCCTGGTTCCGCTGCTTCTTGACCCTGGACTTCTGTAGCAGATTTCCGACAACCTTTCTCATAACTTCTGTAAATTGCCTCGAATTCTGCGATTTTAAACAGAAACTGGTGTAGATTCCATAATTTGGCAAATAAACATAAACTACATAGATTATGTACTATTCTAGCCCGAATGCATGAAATGTATGCAGAAAACGATATAAAAGTTACTGTAAAACATGGCAGATTCAGCTCACAACACGGCGGCCGCAACATCATGCTGCGGCCGCGGCATCGGGCGTGGGGGGCATCTGGTGGGGGGTGTTGATGTGCGGCGGTCTGGCGGGGGGGGGGGCAAACCGAGAGGATGTAGGGAAAAGGGGGGGGGGGGTGGGGTGATGTGTGGTGTTCATGGAGACGATCTGACGAGGTCGATAGACACCAGAGATGTTGCGGGTGTGCGGTCTGGTGGTAGGAGGTGGTGGTGTAGGGGGTGAGGCAGGAGCACCGGGAGAGTTCTGGGGAAGAAGAAAGGGAGGGAATGAAGACTCTGACTTAGACGGAGACACATAAGGTGTAGAAGAGGGGAGAGGAGGAGAAGAAAAGGGAAAGCGAGATTCATCAAATGTGACATGACGGGACAAAATGAGCCTATGGGTCTTTACATCGAGGCAAAGGTAACCGCGATGTTCAGACGGATAGCCAAGGAAGACACAAGGAGTGGAGCACGGGTAAAGCTTGTGAGGGGCGGTGAAGGACTGATTTGGGAAGCACAAGCACCCACAGGTACGAAGGTGATCATACCTAGGCAAGGTACAATAAAGTGCCTGAGTTGGTGAACGATGGTGTAGGGTAGTAGATGAGAGAATGTTTAGGAGATAGCATGTGGTGGATAAGGCGTGAGGCCAATAGAGAAGGAGAATAGATGCGTGGAAGAGGAGAGAGCGCATTATGTTGGTAATGGTTCTGATGATTCGTTCAGCCTTGCCATTCTCCTGGGAAGTATAGGGGCAAGAAAAGCGATAGGAGATCCCATTTGTGTTGAAGAAAGTGTGAAAGTCTTTGTTATCAAATTCGCGGCCACTGTAAAGTCCTCATTGAGAGTTTCATTCATTGATTAAACATATATATAAGTTACAATGGATTTGAGCCTTTTGGCCCACTATACAATATAAATCCCATGTAATCTATCAATAGTGGGTCAAAAGGCCCAAATCCATTGTAATCTATCAGGTTAGTCCATCTACCGGCTTGTCCGGTCTCTCGATTTCTCTAGGTCTGTCTAGATAAGCGAATTCTTATCTTGCTTAAAAAAAAATATTTTTTAAAAAAATTGGGGTAAAATTGTTGTTTCAAATATCGACTTTATCTCACTTTGGCTAAATCGCTAAATACTTTCATATTTTAAACATTTTCCTAATTTGTTTTGGATTTTTGGCTAATCTAAAAAAAAAATTCATTTTTTGTTATGTTGGATCGGATATATTTATGGTTTGAATACATCCATACATATGTGTATCCATGTAAAAATCCTTTGTCGATCACATTATCTGCAATCTCTTTTATCCCAACTCACCAAAAGGAAAGGCGTACGTAGAATACAACAAAAGGACAGAGAAAGGCATATATAGCTATATAGGTATGAACTTGGATGATCCAAAAATATTAATATAATATATTAATTCATTGATAATTAGGTATGACGAGTACAAATATGAGAGTAAGAAATTCAGGAATTTAGAAAAGTTTCAAGCAACAAATTATCGTAGAAAATTCAAGAAATCTCTTCGTTTCCTTAGTAGCCGTATTTAGGCGATGGAGTGTAAACAGGAGAAGGAGTGTAAACTGGTGCCTTGTAAACTGGGGATGGTGTGTAAACGGGTACCTTGTAGACCGGTGATGGAGTGTAAACGGGTGCCTTGTAGACCGGTGATGGAGTATAAACGGGGGTCTTGTAGACAGGTGATGGTTTGTAGGCGGGCTTCTTGTAGTATGGCTTAGGAGTGTAGATTGGCTTGTGGTACTCCTCAGATGGAGTGTAAACGGGTTTCTTGTAGTACACTGGGGATGGTGTGTACACTGGAGATTTGTAGTACACTGGTGATGGGGTGTACACGGGAGGAGGGGTGTACATAGGCTTCTTGTAGTACACTGGGGAAGGGGTATACACGGGCTTCTTATAGTACACTGGAGAGGGAGTGTACACCGGAGACTTGTAGTATTCAGGTGAAGGGGTGTACACGGGCTTCTTGTAATACACTGGAGAAGGAGGTTACACCGGCTTCATGTAATAAACCGGTGAAGGAGTGTACACAGGCTTCTTGTAGTACACCGGGGAAGGAGTATAGACCGGAGATGATTTGTAAACCGGAGATAGAGTATAGACGGGAGATGATTTGTAAACCGGAGAAGGAGAACTGTATCCGTAGTAATCGGCGGATGCAACAAACGCAAGAGCCAAGAAAAGCAAAGAGTACAAGAGGGAGCTCTTGAAAGCCATATTGGATGTTTAGGCAATACAACTTACAAGAGGAAGAGGAGCTGATGAGATGTAGAATGCGTCATTTCTTGGGCTTTTTATAGGTGTTTTTGAAGCCTCAGCAAATGTTTTGAATAATTCCTTTTTGGGGAAATTAATTGGCTGCACGTCAGGCATGTCTTATACTCTTATAGAGCTGAGAGGAACCTTTTATCCAACGTGTGTGCTTGTATGTTAAGACCATTTCTTCCTTGCCTTGTTAATTTATTTGTTTCCACTGTTGGCAGATCAAAGCCAATCCATTAGTGCAGTTTGAAGATGTGATTAACTAAACAAGAGTCTTCATGAAGAGTTCCACGTACTTGCTTATAGAAAAAATTTACAAATATACGATAAATATAATCTCCATAGATTTAGCTTGTAAAAAAATCTCCATATAGATAAAACTTTCCAAACAAGTAGATTACATTATGTGATAAAATAAAATCACATACTTGCTTCCTAAATAAAAATATACTCTTTAACAAAAATAAAATTTCACATAAGTTTTTGGGGGATTTTGCAAAATAGCTACGAAAATGGGCTTATTTTGCAAAATATTCACGTTTTGGGACATTTTTATCAAATGTCCCCAATATAAGCCTTTCTCTCTCTCCCGTCCTAATTCTATCCCCTCTCTCCCCGGACCTCTCTCGCTCTCTCGATCTCTTCTCCCCCGGACCTCTCTCGCTCTCCCGTCCTAATTCGACTGCCTCCAACGGAAACAAATTCCGACGACGATGTTGTTGGAAGAGGCCTCGCCATTGGAGATTTGGAGGCGCAGTTGGACGACGACGACGATGTTTCTCCAACGCCGGAGGCGGTGGCGAGTGAGCGGCGGAGCGAACGAGGGAGCGAGCGCCGGAGCGAGGTCAGTGCATATATTTTAGAAAATTTTTTTGAAGTGTTGGAGACGATTTTGATTGAGGATGATTCCAATTTGGCTACCAAGGGAGCGGAGGAGAAAGATTCGAGCTTCGAATCAACTCCAATGGTAAACTCTTATGCGTCGATTATGATATTTATGATGTTATTATTGGAAATTGATCAATGAAGTTGTTTGATTGCTTTGATTGGGATCAGGAATTAGTGGAAGTGAGATTGAGTTGAGGTGATTTATGCTTCGAAATGAAGTTCACTTCACTGTATCTTGATCAATTTACACTCCCTACATGTATTTTGAACTTGATCTTTGCAGATATTTATGGCTGATTTGGCGTTTTCGATTTTTTAAGTGTTGGAGTCGATTTTGAAGTCTCAAGGTGTTTGTGTTTATGTTTCTTTGTCAAATTGCACTGTGAAGGCTTCGAAATTGAGCATACATGTGACAGATTTTGCTTCCGACTAAGCGATCTTTGCTTCTGACTGTTTTCCTTATCAATCGATCTTGTTTGTGATGGATTGCAATTGCTGAACGAAATCTGAAATCTTGTTGCAATTATAAATGAAAAGGTCCAAAATCCTGCAATTATGTTCATTGAAGCATCAATACATCCTTTGTTCTTGAAAGCAAATTCCTCGATCATGTGGCTGTTTAGTAGTACTCTTTTTTTAGTTCATCAGAAGTTCAGCAAAACATATTCCTGAATACAGAATTTTGTCTGGGATTTGCCTTAATGCCTTGCTTCTGGTTTGCTTCTGACTGATTTGGCGTTGAACGCTCATTTATCCGAATCGAGCATTTTTTGTATGCTATTGAAGTTTGCCATGAATTTTTTCATACAAATGCTCTATTTTACATTGGTGCTGAAATTACTTGCTTTTCTTTGATGCGTGTTTGCAGTGATTTGGATGCAACTGTACTGGCTTGCATTGCATTTTCTTGCCCAAATATGAAGTCAATGGAGATCTGTACCTCACAGACATCAACTAATCTGATCACAGGGTATTTTTCTCACTCTTGAAATGCAGTTGTTCCCTCATAGGCTTTGTGCTCCTTCGATTCGACTTTAGCACTTGTTTGTTAGGGAGCTTTGAATGTAACTGGAGGAATCTCGTCCAATCTTATCGCTCTTCAATGATTTGTCGGTTTTTTTAACAGGTTGTGATGTTGAGTGTGTACAGTGTAGAGGAAATTATAGAGTTATAGATGCTTTCTAGTTCTATTATATTGTGCTACTGTGCTAGGACTCACCCTCCCTGATGGCATTTATTCTGGTGGACCAGGCAACATCCTTACCAGCAGTTAGATGAGGTTCATAAGATGCTGTGTATTGAAGGGTTTTTTCTCTCATATTTTGGTGTTAATTGCGTCAGAGTGTAGTTCTGCTGAATACTAGGATGTGTATTGAAGGGTTTTTTCTCTCATATTTTGTATTCATTGATTCATATTTAATTTAATAATAATCACACTGTCGCTGGCAGCCTTCCCAATATTTTTCTGAATCTTGCAGAGTTACAAGTGGCATGTATGCATAGTAGATTGAATAATGGTCCTGTATGTAGCCCTTAACTACTCCTACATTGATTTTGAGAAGGGCATTCATTTCTTCAGTTTTAGGCAAGGGGAGTTGAGTTAATTCCTCTCTCTTCAGTTTAACATCGTCAACAACCTTGATTATAATAGTTTCATTTGTGTTGGCTGTTGTTCCTCTAAGTACTTCTCTATAACTTTTTCCTTAATTGGTAAACAGCTCTCTCGTAGTTGTTGGCTTGTTGCTCAACATTTCGTAGAATATACTGCACTTTGGTTATTAGATGTAAGAGGAAGTTGTCTCTCTGTTATTGAATTTGGAGGAGCATGCATTTGTAGCAGATCCTACTGCTCTCCAGAGCCAGGGTAATTTGTGCTTGTAGGATTATATCATCCCATTGATTCCTGGCAAAGCTGTAATTAAAACTGAGGTGAGTGTGCACAACCTGTAAGGAGCCAGGTGATTAGAATCTTGAAGAATTTGAGCTTCAATTTGAGACGAGCTAAATGATTAGCCTAAGTTCACAATTTGAGATGATTAAGTTGTAGAAAAGTGATAATCAACTATTATATATCAATCCTCCTCTCTGAATACTTATTCGGCTTTGTAGGCAAATGCTAGACAGCAAAGGGCACATATCTCATCTACTATAATTGAGGTGCAGCAATCACCATTGACATGGCAGCGAAGCTAGACACGGTTCAGGAGATAGCCAGCAGCAACAATGGTGTGGTGCCAGATACTTTCCTCTACAAAGTTGGGTTCCCACAGTCAGATGTTGCTTCTGTTCCTTACATGGACAGATCGGTGGTTGACCTATCTCTTCTCTCCACAACTACATCTACATCACCTGAAGCCACTAAGCAAGAACTGTTCAAGCTTCAAGAAGCACTCAGCAAATGGGGTTGCTTGCACGACTCTCTTGAAGTATGCAATGTGTAATAATACTCACGGAACTGCGTGATTGTGACCACTTTGTCCATGTATTTTTTTCTTATGTGTAAAAAATGGTTAATCAAAATGACCACTTTGTCACTTGATTATGTTCAATTCAATGAGTTCTCTCAAATAAAGATTCAGTCTTTTTCTCACTTTGGTTCATGAATTGTATCCTCTATTCACTTTGGTTCATGCAAATTAACCTATCAAGGTAGAGAGGCACATGAAATCTTAAAATATAGTGGTGCAACTCTTACAAGAGAGTCATGCAACTCTTAAAACAGAGTCGTGTAACTGTTACAAGAGAGTCGTGCAACTCTTACAACACGAGTCGTGCAACTCTTACAACAGAGTTCAAGAGAAGGATAAAACATTCAAAATAAGGCCGTCAACACAATTCTGTCATCGGTACTATATAAAAGTACTACTAGGAAAGATTATATCTTAGCCATTTATGTTCCATATTAAACATTAATTCAATATTTTAGAATAATATTTTAGGTTTTATCGTGTAATAAGAAAAGTTTGTGTATTCTTTTTTATATGTCAGCACAATTCTGTCATTGGTACTCATCAAATTTTAGATTTTATCATTATAGTTTACTTAAAAAAACAATACCATGTTGAGAAACAACATGGTATTGCTTCTCAACATGGTATTCTCAACATGGTATTTCTCAACATGTTGAGCAAATTTTCATCACTAATTGTAACTAATATCAGTGTCAGCACTAATTGTAACTAATATCAGTGTCAACACTAATTGTAACTAATATCAGTGTCAGTACTAATTTTCACTACTAGTTGTGCAAAAATAAAGTATTGATGAGCAAAAATAAGAGCATGTTGTGCAATAATTTATTGAGAAAATATGAAATTATATTGAGAGAAAATAAGATCATGTTGAGAACAAATTCACAAGTCTCGATTGTTGTGCAAAAATAACCTATAGTTGAGCAATAATAAGATGATGTTGAGCAAAATTTAACCAATCCCCCATGTTGTGCAATTATTGTCTATTGATGAGCAAAAATAAGATCATATTATACAATAATCTATTAAAAAAGTATAAAATTATATTTACAAAAAGTAAGATCATGTTGAGACACAATTTCACAAGTCTCAAATGTTGTGCAAAAATAAAGTATTAATGAGCAAAAATAAGAGCATGTTGTGCAATAATTTATTAAGAAAGTATGAAATTATATTGAGAGAAAATAAAATCATATTGAGAACAAATTCTCAAGTCTCGATTGTTGTGCAAAAATAACCTATTGTTGAGCAAAATAGAGTCGTGCAACTCTTACAAGAGAGTCGTGCAACTCTTAAAACAAGAGTCGTGCAACTCTTACAACAAGAGTCGTGCAACTCTTACAACAGAGTCGTGCAACTCTTATAACGGAGTCGTGCAACTCTTAAAACGGAGTCGTGCAACTCTGACAACAGAGTCGTGCAACTCTTAAAACAGAGTCGTGCAACTCTTACAACAGAGTCGTGCAACTCTATAAATCTAAATTATTATTCTTGCACCGTCATTTTATTATTATTCCAATATTTTTGCGCACAAATTAATATTATTCCGGAAAATAGTGCACAAATAAATACTATATGTGCATTTTATAATATGAGAAAATAAGTATAAAAACGATGTCAGCACTAAAAATACACATAAAAACAATGCAGCACTAATTTTTTTTGCAAATTACTAAAAATGTAAACTTTAGCCTTTGCGGGATTCGAACCCACGGATTTGTGCATAAAGCACATCACTCTACCATTGAGCTAAAAGACTTTTAAAACTCAATAAGTGATAGACTATAGAAACAAACTCATGAGCTTCGGACTGAGTATTTTCCTGTTCTCAGTTTCAACAATTTAAAGTGCTAAGCTTGAGAACAACTTTAGGCTTTTAGCTTGCTAGCAATGATATGCACTGTAATCTATTTGTGTTTTTAGCTTTATGTTCAGATCAACTACAAATAACAAATATTTCCATAGCTAGGACCAGGCAGATGTATCGAGCAGAAAATATTTATTATTATTCCAATCTGATTGTGCAATTTCTCTCCCTGATGGAATGCAACCCGTCATTGCCATATCTCAATTAGTTTCCATAACGAACAACAATCAAGATTAACTGAAAAAAGATAGGTTTATGAACCTAAGCGTACCTGTTTAGTTGTCACTGGCACCAGGCCTGGATGATCAGCCATGTAATGCAAAAATAAGATATACTAGCGCTGACACCATTAGGGCTGAAAGCGTTATTAGGGGACCTCATTATATTTGACAAAAAAACAGGTTTCGGCCTAGCACAAATCACCCTAATTAGGTAGAACTTTAATGATATCATGCGTGCAGCCTACATGTATCCATAATCAATTGTCTAAACTTGGGAGATTTAATATAATTGCACCCACTGTCTTTATATTTTCATGTAATACAATGTCCAATAACAGTTGAAAGTGGAAGAAAGAGTCAAGTGGAAACCAAACAGCACTAACGTTGGGCAATCTGTGCTCGACGTTTTTCTTTCGTAGAATCTTGATAAGCTTGTTCAACAGAAAACAAGTGCAAGTGATAAGCCTGTTCAACTCAGCCTTGGAGTTGCACAACGCAGCCTTAGAGTTGCACAACTCAGCCTTAGAGTTGCACAACATGGCGATCTAATTGTGGGTTAGGTTTAGTAATTTTAACATGGCGATCATTACTTAACTACTTAATCAGGTAAATCATGACATGAGGTTTAGTAGTTAAAATACCTTTGGTGGCTGCCTTATTGAGTAAAGCACTGTCTTCAATGACAAAAGAAACACATTTTCACTGTACTAGCTTGGTGGCTGCTGTGTCTCTTCCTTTGTTGAATGTTGTAGGAGGAAATCGAGTTCAAAATATTATAAAATAAATCAAACCAGATTATGCCCACGCAAATGATTACAAGACCTCCTCCTGATGCAGCAGCGGGAAGTCAGGATCGATCCACGAGGAAGCGTGTCAGCGGATCCTAGGCAGCGGAGAAATCTCATGGACAGACGTCGACCACAGGTTGTCGATCTCGACTAGGGTTAGTCGACAGAAGATCGGACAAGTCGAGCAGCGTAGCAGCAGCTCCTGGTTTGTTGTCGATATCGACCAAATCTACTCGATATCGAGTAAACAAGTCGATGTCGATGAAGCTCTTGTCGAGTACCTGCACAGGAGAAGCTACGACAATCTGGGATCGGAAATCAGTAACTCGATATCGACAAGAACTAGTCGATATCGAGGAAGACATAACTTAAAACGAAATAAAATAAAAACAAATGCTTTGGGATTCTCGAAATAAACTTTATAAAAGACAACTTCCAAGATTGGGGTTTGCGACAACGATAACCAAGCATGCATAAGACAAGAATAAAACAGATAATCATGTAACTTGCATCAAAGGATTAAGCTTTCGCCTTTTCCAACAGTTAGACAACTCTTTCAAGAAACCCTAATTGTCTCTACTGATTTTATGTTTACAATCCAAGTTGTTAGTATAGACCTCCATTAGATGGGTAATAAACACATAATAAGTAGTAGATGCTCAAAACACGATAAAAGTCGGATCTTTACCTCAAACATGCAGGGTTATCGTCGGGCTCACCCTAACCCTAGAAGTGGGTGGACTACTCGCTCTTCATCGCATTCGCAGACATCATTGATTGAAAGGAAATAACTACTTGCATTAAACCAAACTGAAGAAAGTACAAACCGAACAAAGCCAACTTGCGCTCGCTCCTTTGCTCCACTCGGCCTCTCTTTCTCTCTCTACTACTACTTCTCCTACTGAAATTGAATTGTTGTGTGACGGAATGACTGAAACTCAGCCCCCTAAGGCTTTATTTATAGGTTTCTAATCCTTGCTATTCAAGGATAGAAATCTCTATCTAATCTAAATCTCTATATCTAAAAGCTTAAAGATAAATAAATGGAATAACATAAATAAATCCAAAAAGGAAATTATATCTAAAAGGCTAAAATATCTTCAAGTGGATAAATCTTCTCTTCATTGGATGGATCTTGATCAACTTGGATAGAATCGGATAGACTCGGACAACCTTCGGCCTCAAGGAATCCAAAACCGCGTCGGACATCCCAAACCGCGTAACGCGGCTCAGGTTCCCTTTACTCGATATCGAGTAAAGTCCTCGATATCGAGGAGACTGGTTCGTCGACTAGGCTTCAGCGGCATGCTCAACTAGCTGGTCCTCGATCTGCTCGGACACTGGCTCTCAGGTTTTGTCGATATCGAGTAGATTACTCGATATCGAGGAAATTGGCTCCGTCGACTTGGTTGGCTTGGCTTAGTCGAGCAACTCTCTTCGACACTGCTCGGACATGTGATTCTGGGTTTGTCGATATCGAGGAGTTTCCTCGATATTGACGACTGGTGTTGCTCAGCATCGGTTGTCTGGTCAAGTCGAGTAGCTCTCCGCGGCTCCTCGATCAGGCTTCTTCCTCGACTCCAGGCTGGTCTTCAAGGCTTTGTCGATATCAAGTAAGTAACTCGATATCGATGAGTGTCCTGGAGTCGGGTTGCTTCGTTCCTCAGTCTTCTCGACATGGCTGTCCTCGATCAGTGTTGTGCCCGGACATCTTTAGTCGATATCGACAAAGACTCGTCGATATCGAGGAACTTTCAGCTTCCGTCTTCACTTCTTGGTTTTCTCCCAAAATGGCTCCATATTCTGTAATATTAAACCAAAACTTATGTAGATCTCCATTTCTTGCAAATAAGCACATATTACATAAATTCGACATATTCCCAACCCGAAATATGCAAATTGTATAGAATATGAAGCTAAACTGTGCATTTCAACATGGCTATTTTAATAAACATCACTAAAGCCTTTTCATGCTTGGGCTTTTTTTGTATTAATTTACCTGAGATTTTAGAACACTTATAAGCTTGACCTCTAGTAGAGCTATTCGCATTTCATGAGATATGATATAGAACGCATCCACTTCCCGATGATTTTAATGTTATAGCAACTTTCTAATGCAACTGGTACAAGTTATGCTTTTTAATGTGTTATAATCTGGAGAAAATCATTGGAAGTAAATGCTCCCCCACTTACCCTTTAGTGATTGAAACTTGCTAGAAATGTTCTGCTTGTTTATTGATGACATCACATTGAATCCCTTTGGCTTATCTTCTTCTTCATCATCGAAGTTGATGTCATCTATGAAATATCAGGAAACCAGAAAAATTAAAGTGCAGTTATGCACATTGATTGTCATATCCAGATCTAAAAAAAAAAGACATCGAAAAGAAGTTTCAAGACATACCAATATCCAACTCAGCCACGTCTTCTTCAGATGCAGCAGGTTTATCTATGGTTTCAGCCTCAACTGGGAAATTAGGAATTGAAAAGATTATCGGAATCTCTTCAAAGCTTGTTCGCGACCCATCACCTCCTAAATCAGCTCCAGTCTTCGTTTTACTGCCTTTCAAATCCTTGATCACAGAGCCAAATATACCCTAAAACACCAAATATCAGTTACTCGTATGACTCAAAACATATCTGAGAAACAATTGGTGTAACTAAACCTTTTTGCTTTCTTTCTTTTGGGCATTTGGCTCAAAACCTTCATGTGCATATCTGATTTCAGTTACTTTGCACTGGAGGCATGACCTAAAGAATGATTTCAGTTATCCTCATGTATAATCTAGAAGCCGAAATAGATTCAAGTCTTTGCCAGTTTAAAGATGCATCTGAAAGGCTAGACGCTTTAGAGGCTATGGTCACTGCAGCTCAGAGGGATGTCACACAGTGGAGGGATCAAGCAGTTGAAGCTGAAAGTGAGACCCAGAATCTCAAGCAAGAGCTTTCCAAATCCGAAACTGAGAAGCAATGTGCTCTTTCTCAATATCATGAGAGTTTGGGGGAAAATTTCTGAGCTGGAGGAGAAGCTTCGGCTTTCTAATGTAAATGCTGAAAGGATTGGTGAACAGAATGAACAGGCTAGATGTGAAATTAAGGACTTGAAGGAGGAGTTCTCTAGATTAAATGAAGAGAAAGAGGACGCATATCTGAAGTACCAGCAGTGCTTGGACATGATTTCAAAACTTCAAAATGACCTAATGGAAGCAAAAGAGGAAGTCAAGATGCTTAAAAGTGAGATGTTGCTTGGATCAGCCAATTTAAAGGGCGCTGACACAAGATGTAAATGATTGAGAAGATTACCCCGAAGATTCATCATACACATAGTCTGTTTGTCCAGCCTGAAAGCCTAGTAATCCACAAAACAATCTAGTCAATTATTGATCCATCATTCTATCAATATCACTTTAGAGTGGACAAAAAGCTACTTTTTTCAGCCAGCTCAACACAAAACAACATGCATTTTCAAGAATGTGGTCTCTCTCTTCCCAGCCATAGTACCACAGCTTTGTTCTTAGAATTCAGAGATTTCATAAATCTAATACCAAAAAGGCCAACCACTCATTTCATAAAGGAAAATAAATTAGAGAAAATGTGACTGGCCTATATACCTGGATCTTGGGTAGTGTTGCTAAGTGATGTTTCTTTGTTCATTTCATGAACATTTGAAGAACAAAAGTCGTTTTCCTTAGATGATGTATTAATAGACGCAATCGCATCATCATCATCGCCAAACATATCAAATGTGTCATCACGAGCTGATGGATTTTTTGTTGTAGATACATTTAGGCGGGAGGGACCAGCAGTTGCGGCTGCACTGGAAGAGAGGCCATTTTTCCTTGCTTGAACCAGACTTTCATATCCTTCTACAGCAATCAAGAGAAAAAGGGCACTGCTGATTAGCAAAGCTGAGGTTAAAATAGTTTACTCATTCGAGGTTATGCAAAGGCAGTATAAGCTAAAAAGGCAGCTGTTATATTCCAAATGCAGGCATAAATGTGTGCAGCAAGAGGTAACATTTCTCTCCAGGATATATTTTTTCCATCTCAATTTATCAGGAGAAAACTATAAAGAGCTTTCGAAATCCTAGGTAAACCACTTAATATAGTTTCAGTGAAAAGCCTAGGCAAAGATAAGAAATTAACATAGTTTTGTAAGGCCCCAGTCAATGAGTCACTAGCTCATACCAACCCAACTCTTCTGAATTCGCTGTCGGCAGACTCAAATAGCAAAAAAAATCATGTTCATATGACTATTACTCTCGTATGAAAATGTAAAGAGTGAAACAATTAAAAAACCACACAGGTTCTGCTTAATATGACATTCAGAATACAGCATAAATCAGATATACAAAATACTAGCATAAATTTGGAAGGGAGCAAGAACTCCACGCATCAACAAGGAAATCTGGAAGGAAACAGATTGAAGAAACAAGTACTGGAAGGGATCGAAGAAGGTGAGGTTCAGTGTATACCTAGGCGAGACGAGAAGCGAGACAGAGCGAAGGAGGAGAGACTCGGCGAGAGCTGCGACTCAACGAGATAGGTCTATTCCAGATCTATCGACAGTTACTCCAGCATCTGCAATTGAGAGATGAGAGATTAGAGCGGTGGCTGGAGGAGAGAGTCGGTGAGATTAGAGCTTGAGATCGAGAACCACTTACCAGAGGAGGAAGGTGCGCGAAGGCGGATAGACAGGGGGAATGCGGTGAGACGATGGATAGCGGCGAAGGCGGCAAAGGCGGCGAGACCGGCAGCGAGCGAGTGAGGGCGGCTGCGAGCGAGTGGAAGTCCGGCGAGGAAGATGGAGGTCCGGCGGAGAGAGAGAGAGAAAACAGATCGAGAGAGGCAGATGAGAAGGGTCCGGAGAGGAGAGAGATTCCAATTTGAGAATAAGTATATATTGTGGCAATTTTGCTAAATTGTCTAAATACGCGACCATTTTGCAAAAATGTCTAAATAAAGTGCCTATTTTGCAAATTTTTTCTAAGTTTTTTAAAAATAAATCAATAGGATTTGGAAATCTGATTTTAAAAAACTGTTCATTAAATTTTTTTAATTGACATTTCATTTATCGTATGGTTACTATATATATATAATTATTATTTTGGATACAACAGGGTCCAAATTATTCCTTTTTTTTTTCCAAAGGTGGGAGTCAATTACTTTGAGAAATTGTTTAAAACAAACTGAACACGCTTCCTGAATCGGCTTCACATGGTATCTCTGCGTTAGTGTCGGAAGAGGACAACTTTGAGCTCCTTCGGCCGTTCACCGGTAAAGAGGTAAAAGACGCCCTTTTCTCAATGCATCCCACAAAATCACCAGGCCTCGACGGTATGTCAGCATTGTTCTACCAGCGCTGCTGGCATATCGTTGGGCCTGAAATCACCACTTTCATTCTTGATGTACTTGCTGGAGCACCTTTTCCGGATGATCTTAACCATACGTACATAGCACTTTTCCCAAAGGTTTCTTCACCCTTTAGGATGAAGGATCTGAGGCCAATAAGTCTATGTAATGTACGTGTTGTACAAGATCATCTCAAAGATGCTTACTAACTGTTTGAGAGTGTGTTTGAGTAAGGTCATATCCCCTAGTCAGAGCGCTTTTGTCCCTGGTAGACTCATCATAGACAATGTTTTATCGGCCTTTGAGATTTTTCGTTACATGAAAAAGAAGAAGGAAAGAAAAAAAGGGTACATGGCTCTGAAGCTAGATACGGCAAAAGCCTATGACAGGGTGGAGTGGAGCTTTTTGGACCATTGTATGGACATAATGGGTTTTCATCAGGATTGGAGGAGGATTTTCATGAGATGTGTGATGTCAGTGACATTCTCTGCTCAAGTCGGAGGATCGCCAACTAGATCGTTTGTACCAGAAATGGGCCTAAGGCAAGGTGACCCTCTATCTCCCTACCTATTTCTGTTATGTGCGGAAGCTTTCTTGGGTTTGATCAGAAGGAGCGAAGATAATGGTAGGTGGCGTGGTATTAGAATTGCCCCGTCGGCTCCTTTGGTCTTGCATCTATTTTTTTTTTCTAGATGATAGTATTTTATTTGCAAGGGCTACTTGTCAACAGAGCGAAGAAATAGTGAATATCCTTCGTATTTATGGAGCAGCGTCGGGTCAATAGGTGAATTTTGCAAAGCCGGAACTATCATTCAAAAGGAATATAGAAGCGAATGTGAGGGAGGAGATTCAGGGGTTGTTAGGAGTGGCAGAGGTGGAGAAGCATGAGAGGTACTTGAGTCTCCCGACGATGATCGGTAGATCCAAGAAGGTCATTTTAATAGCATCCGCGAGAGAGTTTGGAAGAAGCTGAAGGGATGGAAGGCTAGAACCTTGTCACATACATGTAAGTAAGTGCTTTTGAAGTCGGTGTTGCAGGCAATTCCTCTATACACTATGTCGTGCTTTCTGCTGCCCACTTACATGTGTAGAGAACTTAAGCAATTAATGTGTGATTTCTGGTGGGGAGATGGGGATGGGAAGAAGAGAGTGCATTGGCTATCATGGAAGAGAATGAGCGTTGCAAAGGATAGGGGGGATGGGCTTCCGAGATTTGGAGGCTTTTAACCGGGCAATGCTAGCAAAGACTGGATGGAGAATTCTAAATGAGCCGGACACTCTTTTGGCTAGGCTACTGAAAGTGAGATATTTTCCCTAGACATCCTTCCTTAAGGCTACGGATGGGCATAACCCGAGCTATGCGTGGAGAAGCCTTATTAAGGCTAGAGAGGTGCTAGAGGAAGGGCTAATGTGGTCGGCCGGGAATGGTGCATCTCTATGGGCATGGGAAGATCGGTGGTTGCCTAGACCGACGACATATCGACCGGTGGCCAATACAGCTGGGTGTGATTTGACGGCTAGGGTGATCGATTTTATTGACTGTGGAAGGGGTTGTTGGGACGAAGAAGAGGTTATGTCCACTTTCCTTCTGTGTGATGCGGACTTAATCTTGAATATTCACCTTTTGGACCCTGAGGAAGAGGACTCCTTGATATATGGTTTTTTACAAAGGATGGCAATTTCACAGTAAGATCTGCTTACCACCACATCGTGTCTGCCAGGGAGAGGGAAGGAAGTCGAGGACAGTGTTCCTCTGACGATGGTGAAAGGAGGGTGTGGAAGCTGAAGACGGTGCCCAGAGTCCGGAATTTAATTTGGAGAGTCTGCCGAAACATCTTGCCTTGCAAGAGCAATCTGCAAAAGAGAGGGATGGAGATTGACTCAGGATGCGACTTTTGTGAGATGGAGGAGACCATCATGTATGGTTGTTTGAGTGTAAGCAGGCGAGGCAAGTTTGGGATGCACTATCGATTTTGAGAAAGGCAAGCAAAAGGGCAGGAGACGTTGTGTTTTGGATGGATAGGCTGAGGGCAATGGTGGATGATAGGAGATTGACACTTTGGGCTTACACAATCAGCATGATATGGTTTGCACGCAATAGGAGGGTGTTTGATGGTGAAGCCACGAAGCCTAGCGTTATCATCCAGGAAGCACAAGAGAGCGCAGCGAGACATGAGAAGGATACAGATGGGGTGCGACATGACGAGGATACATTAGGAGAGGGAGGCGATTATGCTCGATGGTACCACCGGATGTGGGCTTCTCAAAAATCAATTGTGATGCTACTGCTTCGGAAGGCAATGGTTGTGGGATAGGCACCATACCGAGAGGTTCCTATGGGGAGGTCATTTGGGCAGCTATGAGAACCATTCAAACGGGTTCTGAGGCACTTGTGGCGGAGCTGGAAGCGATGCTTTGGGGTCTGCAGCTGGCAAAGGCGAAGGGATTGCAAGCGATTGTTATCGAATCGGATTGTCTATAGGCCATACAGCAGGTCTAGAGCGCAGATGCTGGCTTGGGAGTTCCAAATATGTCGCTAGAATTTCTTGAGGAGGACAGACAACCAACCTGCTCATTTTCTTGCTAAAACTAAACCCAGTTCTTGTTTATTTGCTTATTCCGAGGGTGAACTTGACCCGGTGTTATTTGACATTATTTTTGATGATCTTATGATTTATGAGTAGGGAGCATGGTTTTCGATAAAAAAAAATAATTATTCCTTTTTTTCATTGTTGTAAAAAATCTTATTTCATAATTTAAAATTTTTATAGCTTTTAATTAGTTTATTATGTTATACAATTATATTTTTTATTTGACAAATATATTATTTATAAAAATTATTCTAATAGAGTGTTCGAAAAAACTATGCCACCATACTAATGAGAGATTTGTGAGGATTGTAGAGCAAGATAACGAGCAACAACAGGAGAGAGAACGAGAAAGAGGAAGAAAATGAAATGGAGGGAAAATGTGTATGTGTGTATTGCACCAGGAGAGAGATGTACAATTATATCTCTAGAAGAGATTGGGCATATTTTCTATACAATGCAACTAAGGCCCATTCAAACAAGCCCAAACAACACAACTAAGCTCGATGAGCTAGCTTCTCCCGCTCACACCCCTCTTCAAGCTACATGGAGCTCAACAACCCCAAGCTTGTCAAGCACATCGGGAAAGCTAGATCCATGCAAAGCCTTTGTAAGAGCATCTGATAATTGTCCTTTGGCTGACACATGATGCAACTTTATCATCCCTTCAAGAACCTTTTCTCTCACAAAATGGCAATCCAACTCAACGTGTTTGGTTCTCTCATGGAAAACCGGATTCCTGGCTATGTGAATCGCAGCTTGATTATCACATCTAACTGGAATCGGTTTAATGCTTGACACTCTCAATTCCGATAGAAGACGAGTTAACCAAGCTATCTCAGTGCAAACTCTCCTGATTGAACGATATTCTGCTTCTGTTGACGACAATGAGACTGTGGTTTGCTTCTTCGATTTCCAGGATATGAGGCTCCCCCCAAGGAAGATAACAAAGCCACTCACTGATTGTCGAGTAAGAGGACACGATGCCCAGTCTGCATCATAGTAAGCTTGCAGTTCGAAGCTTGAAGATCGTGAAAGAAACAGAGACATGTGTTGAGTTCCTTTCAAGTATCTCAATGTTCTGACGGCTACATCAAAGTGCAACTGTCGTGGAGCCTTCATAAATTGGCTCAAGAACTGCACTGCGAAGCTAATGTATGGTCTCGTGTGACTCATGAAATTAAGCTTCCCAACCAATTTCCTGTATTCTTTCGGGTGAGGCAGCAAATCTCCACCTTCAGCAATCATCTTGGTGTCTGTAACCAGGGGACGAATAGTGTCATGTGCATCTTCACAATTTAACTTCTTAAGAGTCTCATGAATGAACCTCTTTTGACTAACATATATCCCCTCTTCAGTGTGCACAAATTCCATCCCCAAAAACAAACTCAATTGGCCAAGATCTTTGATTTAAAACTCTAAGTCCAGGAAGGAACGAATAGCCACAATCTTAGATTGATCACTCCATGTGATAAGGAGATCAACAACATAGACAACTAGATAAATCACCAAATCACCATTGTGCTTTGAGAAGAGGGAGTAGTCATTTAGAGATTGAGTATAGCCTCTGAATTGCAGAGCATGAGACAACTTAGCATACCATTGTCTCGAAGCCTATTAAGGCCATAAAAATATTTCTTCAATCGACAAACATGACCAGGAGGTGCAACCATGCCCGGAGGAATGTGCATAAACACCTTTTCATGAAGATCATCATGAAGAAAGGTGTTGTTGACGTCGAGCTGCATCATTTGCCAACTGTTCTTAGCAACAACTGCTACCAAAGCCCTGACCGTTGTCATCTTAACCACATGTGAGAAGGTCTCTGTGTAATCAATACCTTCTCGCTGTGTGAATCCCTTGACCACAAGTCGTGCCTTATACCTTTCGATTGTTCCATCTACCTTATGCTTTACTTTATACACCCACCGGAAACCAATGGGTTGAGCCCCTCTTGGAAATGGAACCACCTCAGGTGTTGTTCATGTCTAAAGCATTGAACTCATCTCGCATAGCTTTGTCCCAAACCTCAAACTGACATGCGTCCTTGTAATTTATGGGCTCAGTTGCAGGTTGAATTAGGGAGAGATGAGAAGTTCCAAGGTCTACAGTAGTGGTGATGGTATGTCAACACAAATTCTCATCACACACAAAAGAATCGTGGACATGATGACACACATAGTCCATGAGGTATGTAGGAGGTGCAATAGATCGATTGGATCGACGAATTTCCTCAACAACTGGTTGTGGTGGTGTGGGAGAAGGGCACACTGGAATCTGGCTGTCGTGGTTATGTGTAGGTCCACTGCTCTCAACGTCATCTCCTAACCAATCAAAAGAGGGTCTTGCAGGAAACAACTTTTCTGAGCCTGTACTAGTGGCTTTATCTCTGTAAGGAAAGTATCCTTCATGAAAAACTACATCACGTGAAACCTGCACCTTGTGTGTGTCCAAGATGAGCACTTTATACCCTTTGTCCCCACTGGATATCCTAAGAACACACAGGGACTAGCTCTAGTCATGAACTTATGTCTTCTTTGCCTTAGAGTTGAGCTAAAGTAGAGGCAGCCAAAGCATCTCAAATCCTCATACTTAGGTTTCCTACCATACAACATCTCAAAGGGGCTCTTACCTCGCAGAGTATCACTTGGCACCCTATTGATGATGTGAGATGCACTAAGCATAGCTTCTCCCCAATACATAAGGGCCAATTTTAATTGAAACATCAAAGCACTGAAAACCTCCAAGAGGTGCTTATGCTTTCGTTCCACCACACCGTTTTGCTGAGGTGTACGTAACAACACATGATATGTGGTGTACAATTCCTTGGATTGAAAATACTTAGAAGACTCTCGATTGAGCCCCAATTCCTGAGCATTATCAACTCTGATTGTTTTCACTCGACAATCAAAATGTGTCTCTGCAAGCTCAACAAAAGATTTGATAACAGAGAAGGCATTGCCCTTAAAGCTAATCAAATTCAACCAAGTAGTATAACTATAATCATCAACAATAGTCACGAAATACTTGCAGCCATTGTAGGTTTGGACTTTAAAGGGTCCCCACACATCAATGTGAAGCAATTGAAAAGGTTTGACAAAGGAGATCAAGCTCATAGGAAATGAAAGTTTATGTTGTCTAGCTCTAGCACACACTTCACAGGGTGAGATGTGAGCATTACCAACAGCTAAAGGCATAATACCTTGCAACCTAACGCCAGGTAAGTGACCAAGTCTAATATGCAATGTCTGAGCACTTATTACAGCAGTATTAACCACAAAACTCCTAGGATTGTCCAAAGTGAAAGAAGCATCCAGCTCTGCAACTCCATTCTCCAGAAAGTAGAGGCTTCTACTACATCTTCCAAGAAGAAGAGGTCTCATCTGTTGTTTACCCTACATCACACACAATTGAGGTGTAAAAAGAACATAATGCCCAGTGTCCTTTACCAATCTCCCCACTGACAGTAGATGACATTTGAAGAATGGCACATACAACACTTCTTTCAAAAGTAATCCACCTGTTAGCTTGACACTCCCCATGGTATTCACCGTCAAAGCTAGACAAGTGGGAACCAAGGTGGAGAAAGGCTTTGGTATAGGAGCTTTATCAACAAACAAGGAAATATCAGCACACATGTGACTATTGGCGCCGGAGTCCAATATCCAAATGTGTCTCTGTTTGTGAGATAAGTGAGGACTACCTGCAAAACCAGCAAACTCTCCTAGTTCCTGCCATCATTTCTCCGCTCCTTTGATCCCTAACATTCAACAAATCAAGAAGTTGTGCGTACTGATCAACAGTCAACTCAGGTGCAGCAGGTCCTCCATTGCCGTCTTTAGCCTGAGCAGTCAACTCAGGTGCAGCAGGTCCTCCATTGCCGTCTTTAGCCTGAGCAGTAACTTTATTTCCTTTCCCATTCTTCTTGGGAAATCCATGAATAAAGAAACACTTATCAACCTTGTGATTAGTTTTCTTGCAATGAGTACAATACATGCCTGTCTTCTTATTTGATCCATCTCCTTTCTTCGCATTAACATTGAAAGAAGAGGTGAGATCAAAAGGTCATGTGCGACTGTGATTTAAGCTCCTGTTGAGCCGCATCTTGCGAGAGCATAGAGTAAGGAAGGCTAACACTAGGTAAGGGTTACATCATCGGCACCAATCCCCTAACAGTGGTGTATTTCTCATTCAATCCCATCAAGAATTGCATTAGTTTTTGTTCTTCATTGATTTTCATATTTGCTTTCGCAGATCCACAAGTGCAGGGAGGAAATTTCCTCAAACTATCTATCTCATCCCAAAGCGATTTCAGTTTTGTAAAATATGAAGAGATAGTAGACGAACCTTGCACAAGTGAATTCATGTCTCGCTGAAGCGCAAACATTTGAGCTCCATTTGCTTGACCATACTGGCCTCAAGTTCTTCCCAAATCTCCTTCGCGTTGTTGGCATAGATCACACTGCTACGAATCTTCGGACTGATGCCGTTGAGGATCCAGGAAATCACCATGTCGTTGCATCGTTCCCAAATCTGAGCTCATGGATCATCATCGTCCGGTTTTGGAAGATTCTCGTTGAAAAAACCGAATTTGTTCTTCGCGTTGAGAGCGATTTCGCAAATCTCTTCCATTCTCCAAAATTCATTCCATCGAACACTTCCATGACTATTGCGAGCCCAGGATGGTCAGTGGAATGGAGGAAGAGAGGATCAGTGGGATCAATCGTCAGCTTTGTTGGTGCATCTGCTGCCATTTGTACTGCTGAAATTGAGGAAGACGTCAATCGAGAAGGTCACGTACAGATCTGAGCTTGGTTACCAAAAATTGGAATAAGATCAATGAGATTGCTCTGATACCATGAGAGATTTGTGAGGATTGTGGAGCAAGAAAACGAACAACAACAAGAGAGAGAACGAGAAAGAGGAAGAAAATGAAATGGAGGGAAAATGTGTATGTGTGTATTACATAAGGAGAGAGATGTACATTTATATCTCTAGAAGAGATTGAGCCTATTTTCTATACAATGCAACTAAGACCCATTCAAACAAGCCCTAACAACACAACTAAGCTCGATGAGCTAGCTTCTCCCCCTCACAACTAATAAATAGTGTTTCATAAATTTATTTTAATCTTATTTAAGTTTTTTTATTGGGTTGAAAACTTAGCAAATTCTTATTATAACAGATTATTTTATAAAGATTTAATTGGAATATGTGTCTACAACTCTAATTTTATAAAGATTATTTCTCTTTTTTTATATAATTTTACTTTTATAAAAAAATAATAAACGAGAGGAATAAACTTTGTTAGATCTAACTTTTATTCAGAGATCAAGTGTGAAGCAAATATAACATAAATTAACTTAGAGGTAACGATGAAATATTCTAAAGTCTTGCACACCCGAATTATGTCATACATCAGAAATACTTGATCCAAATTGTATTACTGAATTGTGAACAACAGTTGAGTAATATCTTCTTCTTCTTTTTTTTGAGTAAAAGAACTACTTCTGTATTACTCTAAATCAGCCAGAAGAATAGAATTAGCATCCAAGCCCATAGGCAAACTAGTAATCAAATTAGAAATAAAACCCACAGGAGGGCGTAATTGAGCTAAATGGTGCGCTGCTCTATTTCCACTTCTCTTGATATGCCTCCAGCTGCATCCTTCAAAATTGGATGATTTCCTCCCTATATCATGTATGAGCTAGCACTCCCAACACTCCTCGAGGCCGGTCGTTACTGCTCAGCCTACCAATCAACACTTGGCAGTACGACTCAACAACGATCTTAACAGCTCCGAGCTCGGAGGCAGCTTGTAATGCCCACAGGATTGATTCCGCCTCCACCTCCTCGACCTCCATGGAAGGTTGTACTCTCTTCGACCCCATCAGCACCACCTCCCCTCCCGCATCTCTAGCAACGAACCCGATTCCACAACCCCTCGCCCTGTCCACTGAGTAATATCTTCATCTTCAAAGTCGAAGCATCAAACTTAACTCGCATGTCTCGATCGATGGATTGATGTATCTCGACCTTTAACTGGTAAGTATACGAAGTAGTTGTCATGGGCGTACGTAGAAGGTTGCACGGTCTGATCCCACAAGATCTTCCAATAGGCGCAACATCGACGACCTAGGATTCCATGGAGACAAGAAATCGGGTGCATTCCATCCGTCGACTATAGAAGCAAGCTCTAGTCCAAGGTTTTCGACGCGATCCTTTTGGAGTTTCGACTGCAGCCTCCGGAACTCGGTGTTCTCTTCGTATACGTTATCCTTATACGGATAAGCAGCCTTCTCCTCGCCGTCTTCATCTTGCAAGAACTGGTTCAGCAGCCATTGCCTCTCTTACAGTACTTCAAACCTAGATTGTAGTTCAACTATTAATTGAAAAATATATAGACTGATCTACCCTATCAATTACTTACCAAGTATGCACATTAAACATCCAAATCTTATCACAAACTGAACTCCCCTTTAAAGGATTTCCAATGAAAAGCAACACAATCACAGGTTATATGCACATTTTATTTGATTGCCCAAATATGGCACCAGCTAGATCAACCAAAATGATGTGCAGTTGCGACAATTTCTCAAGTCAGAAAATCTGATCAGTTTTTTCCCTTCACACAAATTAGCATAAATTATATATAAAGATCAACAAGTACATCGATTCCAAACCATACCATAGAAGCATGTCAAAAGTAAACATCAAAGACCTGCAATAAGGTACAGAACAAACAAACATCAACCCAACCTGCAAGAATGTCTCCAAGGGAACAACCTGCAATAGTTTCAACAAGAAAAGATCGAATACTAAACATGATTGTACCCAATTCTAGTAACTCAATGCAAGAATACGATGAACAATAGAAAGTACTTCATATTATCTCTTATTTGAGAATCAGTTCCTTAACTTTTAACAACTTAAAAGAGCTTATCACACAATTCGCAATATAAGCTCTACAAGAATTCGGGGGTTGCAAGAGCAGCATCCAAGGGAACAACCTGCAATAGTTTCACTGTTTTTTCAAACCCGAGAAACTGAAAAAAACGTACTAAACATGCAAATGACATTCTTTTTAGTTCAATGGGAAGAGTACCATATGAGAATTGGCAGGTCTTCACCAAGTAGGACGCCCTTTGTTTTGGATAAAACAATGATCAACTTGAATCTTTGGAATACGAGAGATGAGATGCCAGTCTTCTCCTACTTCTCTTTCACACCTCGGATTCAGCTTCGGGCAATCAACAATAGACAGCTGCTGCAGGTTTTTGAGAGCTTGAATGCCTTTTGGAAGTGAAAGCAGACTAGAGCACTTGAACAGTGTGAGGTTGAGTAAACAAGTGCAGTGTTGCAAGCACTCTGGCAACACTCTCAAATTTGCACAGTTAATAATCTTCAAATGCCGAAGAGATAACATGCTTTGGAGTCCATCAGGAAAATGCACTAAGAGAGGAAGCTGATGGAAGTGCAGTTCCTGAAGGCTCGTTAGCCCTCGCAATCCGTCCCATCCCACCAAATCCAGCTTTTGAAATTCTATAATTGCTAATAATTCGAGATTATTCAGGTTGGATATGCTGTCTGGAAGAGAAGACAAACAAGGACATCGGGCAATTTGCAAAATCCGAAGGGTGGTCAGGTTTCCTATCTGCTCTGGTAAGGATCTCAAGTGTAGACAGTCCATCATAACTAAGGTTTGTATAGAGGTCCAACCCCGGAAATTTCTCTCCGGAAATCTTGGGAGCTTTGATGTGAATAGAAAATACCTCAGGTTTACCAATCTATGCAAGTCTACCGGGAATAGCTCTAGTTGCTCACAAAAAAAGAGAAGCAAGCTTTGAAGGTTCACCAATTTGCATACCGAATCCGGAAGCCTTCTAAGTTTGCCATCAAGTGCCAAGCTAAGATATCTTAGATGTTTTAAATCCCCAATTGAGTTTGGCAAATCCCCAAGCTCAAAACCATAGAATGTTAGGCTACGTAAACACCGAAAGTTGGATACGAGACCTTGTAGGAAATATTTGCTCATAGGGTTGGACGTTCTACCATTCAATAAAAGTGGTCTTGCTATTTTCGGAAGGAGAAGAAGTGATCTTGCCTTGTTTTCTGTTTGAAGTTGGTGCGGAAGCTCTCTTTCTGACAACTGCCCTTCCACCTCCAACACCAAGTGTCTGACTCTCATTGAAAAATCATGTATGTTGCCGTTGATGAAAGTTGTCTCCTCGCCGACAACATATGTTGCTAAATCATGCAACAAATCATGCATTTTAACAAGAACCTTTCCATCTAACGTTTTGTAATCCATTTCTTGCCACATCTCAGTCACATTGTTCTGAACCGGCATCTCACTCACATTGCTAGTAGGCCAAATATCCGAGAAAGTATTCTTCAACTGATGGTCTAGATGAGCCACGACAGTGGAATTATCGACTGTTTCAAAGAAAGACCTTGACAACAGTTCATTAAAATACTTATGTCCAATGTCTTCAAAGGTTCCAATCATCCTTTCAGATTGCAGCAATCCTAGAGCCATCCATTGGTATATCAAATCAGCCTTAAACATGAAGGTGCCTCTAGGAAATGCAGAACAATAGGAAAAACGAGGTTTTAAATAGTACGGTAATTGATCAAAGCTCAATTTCAAAGACGGGAAGATGCCACCAGGTTCTTGTTCAATCTTCCACAAATCACTTTCCTCAATACTTCTCCAAGTAATCTCATCTCTAACTGTCCGTAACTGACATCCCAAGGTCTTCGCTGCCAAAGGAACTCCACAGCATTTTCGAATGATATCTTTTCCAATCTGCACCAGCAAAGGGTATGCTTCCTCCTCACCTTTTTTGAATGCACAATTCGCAAATATGAACCAGCAGTGATCATTGGAGAGGGGTTTTAGCTTGTATGATTCTGTCGTTCCGGTAATCAAGGCCACCCTATCTTCTCGGGTTGTGACTATGAGTATACCTCTTTTGGAACCTTGATCTAGAAGATCAATCAAGTCTAGCCACTCTTTTGAATCTTCAATATACACATTATCCAGCACAAGAAGAAATGTTTGATCATTTAGAATGTGACTCAACTTGCTCTTCAATGTCTCCATGTTCAAGTGTGAGCAACTCTCACCTGTAGCGGACTCAATAATATTCTCTATCACAGTTCTCATAACGAAAATGTTTGGAATAGAAACCCACACTCTCACCGCACAGTTTTGTATTCTGGGATCATTGAATATTAACTTTGCGAGTGTAGTTTTTCCTATACCTCCTACTCCAACAATTGGAAGAACTGAAATAGTTTGAAGTTCAAGGCTAAAAAAGCTTACTAGACGAGTTACAATCCAATCGGTGTCTTGATCTCTGCCCACGACATGTGCTTCTTGGATGGAGGAATGAGTCTCCCTTTCCCTGCTGGCGCCAACAGAAGAAAGCAAAGGTTGATGATATTCTTGAAAATTGTAGTTCCTCCGATTGGCAGCAATCTCATCCAATCTCTTGCACACAGCTTTGAGTTTCCGAGCTAGCCTGTATCGTGAAGGAATTTCACGAAGATTTTGAGCAAAGCTACTCCCTTGCACCTTTTTCTCCAAAGCTTGAGTTGAAATAAGATCGAGCAAGTCCTCAATATCATAAGCAACATCTTTTAGATTGTGGAGCCAATTTCTGACAAAATGTTGGGTCACCTGCTGCTTCTCTGCATCAAGAAGAACAGCTTTGATGTCGGACAGGGTGTTTTTGAGGCTTTTGAGTTCGTCTTTCACCCCAATGACTCGGCCGATTTCTTGAAAGGCAGGTGAGCCGAGTTTGTCAAAAATGACCTGAACAAGGCGAGATATGACTGCACTTGCCACAAGACTGGCCATTTTTGTGATGAAGAATCTCGATCTTAATGGGCATATATGTCTGTTTGTGGATGCTGAGAATGGAGAAAAAGGAGCAATTTGGATTGCAGTCATGCAATCAGTTACATTTTTGTAACATCTTGTCATCGGTGCTTATGAAATAATGTTTGCAGTCATGCAATCATTTACATTTTTTTTTCCCCAGTTGTCATTTTATATATATAAAAAAAAATGCCATATGTCCATGAAAAAAGTCCCTTTACCAACTTTGTGAAAATGTCTTGTAGTCCCTTAATGATAATGAGATTGCCTCCAGTCGGATGAACTACAGCTTCCTCCTCCTCTTCTGAATTTTCACATCAAGTGCATACATTTCTGTCAGAGAGTAACCAGATACTATGACATTAAAACATGTTCACTGAAGTAGCGTGCAGTTGTAGCAGTTACAATAGCTTCACAATGGCACAAAGTATATCCAAAACTAGGTATCTACTATGGTTGGTGCTTCTATTCATCCTGAAAGATAAACAAAAATACATCCCAATTGCAGTAGTTTAATTAAGGTCCTCACACATTGTTAGCTCTAAAATATAATACAAGCATCATTTCCATGCTCCAAGTTTAAGGTCTCATCACTAGATCACAGTTGTAAGAGCTGCCTCGATTTCGGATAATGGGGACACACCTCCAATAGTTTCCGGATAAGGTCCCATCATAAGGTGGGTGAATTTTGTCTGTCAACGTTTGCCTGCTACCGGCTTATGGGTCACCTCGCCGGTCTTCAACTTAACCAATAATTATTACTGTATTATCATTATAATACTTATAAAACTACATATCAATTAATGTCAGAAGTCGAAATTAAAAAAAATTGGTCATTTGTTGAACCGACCGTTCAGTGTTGACTTTTTTTATCTACAATTATTCACCTTGGACGTATGTCACAAGTTGAAATTTTAAATAAACGGAAATCATCATATTTTCAAAGCCGAGTTGGCTGACTTTGGAGAAGGTGGGCCTCAAATGGACGGTGTGACTTTTGGGAGAAATCATTGATTAAGCTACTGTATGAATTTTTTATTTTTTTTAAAGCAATGTGATTTTGGACTGTCAACGCTCTAGGGCTGAGAATAAGGTTCCCATGGTACCAGGTTTGATGATACCGATACCTGAAGAAGCCAAACATCAGGTATCATGTTAGTTCATTCCCAGCACAATACCTGGTAGTGGTACCCATTTTTCATGTATGTCAAACACGCACAGTTCTACCACAACCCTCGTCTTACACATCCCAACGATGTTTTCTCAACCGTACCCCACAAGCTACCAATATATGAAAAAACTATAGGATATGCAAAACATTTTAATCAGAGTATTAGACTATATATTAGCGACAGTTAAACATAACATGGCATCAAGTTCCATTTTCACACATATTTGTGGCAATTAACATCCACAAAATTGAAGAGGAAAAACCAGTAAAATTATGCCCAAAGCAACATGCCATTGTCTACAACATCATCATGTCATGTAGATCAAGTATAAGATAAGAAATGACCTAAAGTAGGAGAACTAAAAATGAATACAAGATATAGAGGGATAACTAACAGAAGGAAGGAAATTTCAACTACAAGGAGTTATCAACTCTATATCCCTGGTAAGCGAAAACACTCTCCTGACCTACAATATATCTAACAAGCTCTTCCTATCAACATAAGAATCGACATACCATTTCTTCCTAACAAAGAGAGGGGAACAACATATCCTATCAGATTTTTTTAATCTGTGCAACACAGCTTAAATCATTGCAGGAATATGTATAAAAACAAAAATTAGGGTAGTTGGAACACTATTTCAGAACCTAAGGTTATCAGTGTCTTGAAAACTGTAAGTGATATCAAATATGAATATATTGCAAATTCAACCTCCGCTCTCCCTATAACTTTCAAAAGATTAGTTGACTTAGACTAAAACAAATGGTGTTTTGTCCAAGTCTGTCTTGTTATCAGCAAATGAATCTAAGGTTAAAATGGAACAGTTTCTTTGCATCAATTATCACATTCCACTGTATGTTTTCTGCTCAATTCCTCATGGTTTTCTAATTAGGTACCGACAGCCTGCAGGGACAAGAACACAATTTTCAAGGCTTATGATGAATATCCACATCGATTAACAGAACAAATACAAGCAAGTAAGAAAATGTACCAAAACTGAACTCTCCTCCCATCAAGAACTGGATCTACAGGGTTAAGAACCCATTTCAGTTTCCAATTCCAAACCCATTACGTTCTTGTTTCAAGGAATTTTATGGACATTGCGTTTTTTTTTATTTTCAGGACAGGGAAACTATATTCCCGTTCTAGGACCATAAGACCACATTTACAGGACTTTCGTATCTAGTTTTTCAGAACTCACAAATTTCATTTCAAGACTGCACGGGACATAACTTTCCATTTTTAGTTTCCTTGGAACATCGTCTTTCTTTTCATGACTGGGCATTTCTGTTTCTATATTTCAAGATCAGAAACTCGAGGCTTTTGAAGTTCCTTTTTTGGAACAAAGACTCTCTTCCATTTCAAGGCAGCATTTATACTTCCGTTTTCTCTCAAGTGGAACACCTGTATTCATGCTCCATTTTAAAAACAAAAGGTAGTGAATAATATTACCTTCAGTAAAGAACCATTATGAATTCCAGGAGCTCTTTATATGTATGCTAGGTTTAGCCTTTAGCCTCACACTATTAGAATTCATGTCACCCAACTCACTTTCATACAAAGCCAGCTGAACCCAAATCAACAGTAACAGAAGTAACATATACATAGTTATTTTTGGGACAACTAGACTTCTCTTTTGGGACTAGAACTTTACAATTCTCTAGATTCCACTTTCATGTCTAGCAGTCAATGTAATTAGACTTTATGTATCAGAAAGATGACCTTTTGATTTCGGGACAAAGAAATTGACCGGACTTGTTTCCGGAAAAGAGACTTGCTAACGAGGCATTTGGGCTTTGGACTTGTTTCAAGAAAAGAGACTCCCTTTTCTACAACGGTGCATTTGGACTTGTTTCGGGACAAGAAGTTCCACTTTTGGGAGCATCGAAATCCCTTCTCTATCGAGGCATTTTATATTTCTGTTTCAAGAGAGATTTCAATTTCTTCTTTTTTTCCAAGTCATTTGGACTTTCTATTTTAGGACAGGGACATTATGCTTTTTAGGAAATTGAAATTTCATTTTCTATCAGGCATTAGGGCATTTGGACTTATTGTTCCGGACAACGACATTCCGCTTTTCAGGACATAAGAATTAACATATTTACATGGAAAACAGCATTTGGCTTTCCAGGACCATAAGACCACATTTACATTCTATTAGGACATGGGCATTCCCTTTTCCATGAAATAGAAATTTCATCGGAAATTTCGCAAAGTAACCCTGAGGTTTCGCGTAATTCGCGTGGTCAACAAAAGTTTCAGATATTTCGCCCGGTAACCCTGGGGTTTCGAAATTTTTTGCCTCGCGCCCACAAGTTTGTTTTTGTCCAAAACTTGTGTTTTAAAGTTATAGACAGGTGAGTATTGTAATATTAACAAATTTTGTGGTATATTTTCACAAATACCACCATTGAAATTTCGCGAGGAGAAGCCATTTGCAGAGACAGGCCGAGGACTTCAGGGCCGTGGCCGGCGACGAGTGTGAGAGGGCCGGCGGCAGGACAGGCGGCGGTGATATTTTCTTTCAATTTAGGCTGAATCGATTTTACTCACTACTCAGGGAAGAGGTGATTTGCGAAGGAGTGCCCAAGCGAAGGCGATTAGGTGTCCGGCTGCTCCGGAAGGTGATGCAAGCGGCGGCGGCGCGGGTAGCAGCTTTTTGTTGTTCGAATTCGATAACAGGTGAGATTTTTTTATATTTGAATTCTTGCTCTATTGGACAAGTGTGGTCGGTAGTGGTTGTGAATTTGTGCTCTTGCTTCAATTTGGGTCTCTGTTTTTTCCCCCAAATTTTGAGTGGATTTTGTGTGTTTTGGCTTTAAATTGTTGCTGATATGAACTTGTATGTGTGTGATTTTTGGTTTCAATTTGAGTTGTGTTCTCCGGAGGTCATATTCTCTCTAGCTCATCCAAATATCTCTCTGTGTTGGCAATGATTATTTAAAGATTTTCTACTTTTATCAATGGCAGAATCCAACTCTCCAAAGTGAACTGGTTTTGCCTTCTTTTTTTTGTTTCATTCATGTTATTAATTGAGCTCCATGCTTATCCAAGTGTTATATTAATCTATTCAAAACAAATTATCCAAAGCATTTGAAATTTTGAGTGTCAATTTCTCTGTATCTGCAACAAGCTTGGTGACAAGGGCTGCAAGTTGAGATATGGCTGTCATTCGATTAGATTTAATATGCAATTCAATGATTCATGCCATAATTCATCTATCTGGATTTAGCTTTGGCTAGTATTGCCAAATCAAAATCGACCTTGAAAAGCTACATTTTTTGATAGAAGAATAAGCTTCTTCTTGTCCAAGCTCTGAAGAAAAACGGCTATCATCATTTTGGATGATAATAATGTCAAATCAAAATCAAACTGAAGTTGCAAAAGAGAGCTCGGATATCATCATTTTGGATGATAATTTTGCATCAGTTGTGAATGTTGGTGTATATTTAAAAGAGAATGTTCACTTCAAAGTTATGATTATGTTTTTGCATGAATAATTGGGCATTGTCAACTGAACGAGTACTTGTAAACATTTTTTATCTTCAATACATATTTACATTTGGATAATAAAAAAACTATGACAATTATTTAATGCTCTGCATATTGCTTAGCCCTTGTGGAAAATAAAATTTTCATTCAGGTCCAACATAGCTGATGCTTCTTTCTGTTCATGTTTTTTGGAGATAGCCATAGTATGTTACTTGGGTTGCATTTTTTCCCCTGGAAGAACCCTGATTTTCTTGGCTTTTGTGTTTGGTAAGCTGAGCTTGAAGGGTCCTGTGGAGGCAAAACTAGAACTGTAGATTTTGTCTGGAAATTCTTTCGTTAAGGGGCCTGTGGAGGCAATATATCCAATCATATGGGTCTGAATCATTTTTCGCCCCATAATTGCTTTAGGTCTTTTAAATTTGTAATGCTAAGAATGATTTTGTTTGGAAATTCTTTCGTTATCATGTATACTTCATAGCAGGATTTATTGTATACCTGATGTGGATTCAGAGAGCTTGTTTCTTTTTAGATTATGACTTTTGATTCATCCTAGGATTTTTTTTAATTATTATGATGTTCTTCAGATTTTGATTCTAATCATGCGAATGGTTTATTAAATTCAGGTTGTTCGATGGGGTAGATCGGTTAATGCACATATTCAAAAATTTATCTAATTTCAGCTCACAGTCAATGTGGCTGCCGTTATTATCAATGTTGTAGCTGCATTTTCAACTGGGGAAGTCCCTTTGAATGCTGTACAGGTACTGTTCTTGATTTATCATTCAATTCAGTGGCATTTTACATGCTTTATTTGGATTGAGACTATTAGTTTTCAAGTAAGTCACTTATGTTAAAAACCAATTATAGTAAAACATATGCAAGAGTGCAAGACACAATACAAAACAAGCACCACACAATACACAACTAGATCCTTTGAATGACTTACTTAAAGAATGACTTACTGCAGCTTTCTCTTAAGAATGCATAGTAGTGCCCAATGTGAAGAAATTAAAATATATAGTAGCAATGTTAGATTTCAATCAGTAAAAAGGTGGAGATTTCAATATTTATGTATGAAAAGTAGACCAAAATGGCATCTCTTTACCTCTTAAACATTTCGATAAGGGAAGAGATAATATTACTTTGGCTAATTACATATGAGAAGTTCTGAATGGAATTCCCAAGTTAACTAAACTATAAGTTAGGTACTGATGCACTACTGATTAATTAGACTGGTTAATTTGCATTTTGGAATTTTCCATGCTCTCACCTTCCGAGTCATATATAACTTTGATTTTTTAACACAAATGCCCAAATTCTCAAGATCAAGCTTCCCATTTTGACTATTGACATGATTACCTCAATCTACAAGTTTCACACAGTTTGCAGATATATACCAAATCATAGGAGCATACTGAAACTGGATCCAAATCATAAATGCAGAAATCCTATGATCGAAGCCAAAAAATTTCGGACCCCATTCCTGCACATTCGGACCCTAAACCAAAACCCCCAAATCTTCGGAACCCAAAACCCTAAAATTCATGATTCCAAATTCGAAGCTTCAAGCCATGATTTGAGATCAAATTCACACCCTAGATCACTAATCCCACCCAACAACAACTAAATTGATTGATAGAATGGAACTTTTGAGAGATACGATTGAAAAATTCGAACTCTTAAAAGGAACCTGAAATCGCAACCCTCCACGGCACCACCACCAGTCGAAGCCACCGCCAGCGACTGTCTGCGCCGCCGCCCCTCTGACACCGGTCGCCGGCCACCAACCATCGTTCCTCCGCCTTGGCTCAGGTCGATTCCTCCCCCACTGTCAGGTCGATACCATAAAATTTATTAATATTACAATACTCACCTGTCAATAACTTTAAAACACGATTTTTGGACAAAGACAAACTTGTACGCGCGAGACAAAAAATTTTGAAACCCCAGAGTTACCAGACGAAATATCTGAAACTTTTGTTTATCACGTAAATTACGCGAAACCCCAAGGTTACCAGGCGAAATTTCCGAAATTTCATTTACACTAGACCAAGAAAATAGAAATTCCATTTACATGTCTAGGCAATTCGACAGAATGTTCAAATTTCCATTCAAATATTGTGCCAGGATTGAGAGTAGGATTTATGGGGTGACTGATGAGAATTCTTGAAATTTCGACTCGTCAAGTATAGACTTTCGACTTTCACGATTACAGACTTAATACAGAGCAATTATAGAGAGTGAGATGAGACTAGAGGAGATGGTTGAGGTGTGAGTGAAATGGGAGGGAGATGAGGCTTATTTATAGCCAAAATCGCGAGGGAAATTGCGAAAATCGACTATTGGGCAAAGTTCGACCCGACGGGTCCAGCGGCCCGTCGGGTCGACCGTTGGCAATTCGAACGTTGTCCCTATTTTTTTTTACCAAGGTTGAGCATTTGAGCTTGGTTGGGTGCTGATTTTTTACCAGGTTTTACGAATGTTCGGTTCGAAAACTGTTTTTTGTTTCAAATGTAATAATTTCTTCACGTGTTAATCATTATTTTACCAACTTCTCTTACTCAAAGTTGTGATAAACCAAATAATAGTACACAATTATAAACACACACAAGTTTATTTCAAGCCGAACAATGATTACAACCCGAACCAGACTCCTCAGCGGGAATTGATTTCCAACTTCTAAAACTTGAAATGACAATAAAATTAAAAACAACTTACACCCTACTTTATTTAATACTTCATCATATTTGAAACTTAACTACTTCATACAATTAACCCAATACAAGCTAATTACCGATCCCGATGCTTCGGCCTTGTCGGGATGTTTCTTCGAAAATGCACGTGTTTCTTCAAATTTCCGTAGCCCAAGTTATTCGTCACCTTGTATTTATGAGCACAATATTGACAAAATGATTCGAATTTGCCCGGATCTAACACGACCTTGTCGAAATGATGCGTAAACAACGAACTCGTAGGAACTTCAACTTCACTTCCGGAATCCGCCATTGTGATGAAATGAAAAAAATTAGTTTTTTCGGATGCTTAAAATTTGATAAAATGTATGAAATGAATTATGGAGATTGGAGAGGAGAGGAGATGAGGATTGGGGAGGTGTATGTGTGATTGTGTGAATTTATAGGCTCAGAGGAGTCAGAACTAGGTGTTGTTGATGTTTGGAGTGAAAGGACCGGTGAGTTCAAAGTAAATGGTCAAAGGTTGAAGAAGTATTTCGCCGGACATCCGATCGAGAGGGTCATTTCCGTCGACCGTCTTGATCCAAGCACTTGAAGGTGATGGAAGGTCGGCTTCAGACCTTAAACCAGCGCTTCTCGGGAGGCAACCCGAGGTAAGTAGTAGGTAAATTTTCCTTTATTTTGTTTCTTTTGTCTAAAACAGGTCCCATGAGTCTTAGTATTGAGTCTAGGCCTTGGCTCAATTTTGTAGAGAAGTCTCACGAGTCGCGGGGACCGGCCTGGGTCTCAGCTGAGCCTACTGATGACTCCCACGAGTCGCGGGGAAGTCTCACGAGTCGTGGGGACTTGTTTATATGCTTATTTTATTTTTAAATTTTTTTTTTTTTTCATTTTCTTTTTCTTCCCTTTTCGGTTTATTATTTTCAAAAAAAAAAAAAATTAAAATTAAAACAAGGGGAACAACAGAACGCTTATGCGTTCTTCTCCAACCTCTCTTCTCTCGTCTGTGCCCAGCCACGCTCTCTCGCCTGTGCCCGCCACCACCAGCACCCAGCCGCACCGAAGCGCTCCTGCCACCGGCGCCCAGCCGGACCGGGCCGCCCCACTCCGTCTGCGTCACCGTCAGCCACCAACAGCCCCGCCCTTACGCAGCCCCTCTCGTGCCCACCTTAAACCCAATTTCTCAAATCCCAAATCTCGCTTTTTGCTCTTAATTTTCTCGAATCCTCTGGCTATCTAAGGTACCCTTATACTCTAAACTTGTTATTCATTCAATTTGTGATGCTAATTTGTGAGAATCATGCTAATTGTGAATACTAGGGTTTATGAGGAAGTGTTTGGGGATTTTGTGATTGAATTGTTACTTTGGGGGAACTATTTGTTTGAGATAAATTGGGGATTTTTGGATCAAGGCGCTGTACATTGGGGACAATGTAGGAGTTAAGTATGGGGTGGGGTGTACATACATTTGCATTGTATATATAGTCTTCATCGCATTGCATTTTCATTGCATTTCCACTTGCATTCTGCATTTTTATTTGTATATTCTCAGTTTTTGTTTTGTTTTTTCTTTTCCATCTATGTCTGGCTAGTGCGTGTGATAAATCCCCATGTTTTTAAAGAATTCACAATGATATGTTGATGATCTAGGAAGCTCAAAGTTGCTCTTGATTTATGTGTTAAACTCAGTTTGCATGGATGAATTGCCTAGCTTAGGAGTCATTGATGAGAATCATGCATAATTCAGCTTCCTAAGCAACCACCCTGATGGAAGGAGCCTAAAAGGACATAACTTGAGTCCTCTCATACCATATTGAGAGTCACTCACATGATTGCTTAATCTCTTGAACTTGCATTAGAATCTGGGTTGAAGGTATTCTGTGCATATGCATGACTTTGATGTGATAGAGGCATGATATTTGTTTCTGAGTCTATTTTGCCTTCTTTTTCGTTGTCCTAAACTAATCCTCTGCATGACAGCCCATTGAGCCTTTAATTGCCTATTTTTGGTAGCTCCTCAAAACATCCCGAGCCTTATTATTAAGCCTATTACCCATCCGAGAGTTAGGACCATGAGTAGTGATGGTTTGTAGAGTGTGCTGGTTGTTGAAAAAAAAACGAATGTTGAGTATGGATAAGAAATGGAAGAGTTTGCTTGATATTGATGTGTACTAGTGAAAGTGAAAGGAAAAAAAGAAAGAAAAAAAAAGCTTCTAAAGAAAAATGAAAGAAGAAGAAGTTCGAAATGAAAATTCTAGTTCATCACTAATGTGCAACAAAAGAATGCAAGTGTAGCACAATAAAGAGAGAAGAGACAAGAGTGAGCTTCATTGTCTAAGTTTTGGTGTGTCGATGTAAGATAAGAGGTGGAGTGTTTTCATATGAAAATGGTGCATGAATTTAGATTGTCTAAGTCCCGGATTTTAGCACCACAATTCCAAAAATACTACCTTTCCCTCTATGTCTTACCATGGCCCCATTACAACCGTATAAAGACCTATTGATTTTAGTCATATACATGTGTGGGTGGTGGATATCTAGAACGCTGTGCAAGTTTTTGGTTGATTAGCATCATCGTGAGACCGAGCGAAATTGATCCCTCTAAATACATTTGAGTGAGTGTGATTCACCGAAGATATTCCATGTGAGGTTTAGGGGTTGATGATTTCATTTTACTCGATCAATGATGATGAGTTAGCAAGGATGGCATGCGTTTATGTGAATTGAGCAAAAAGTTTGTATTTTCGAGCATCGAGTGAGCTGAGATTGTTGAACATGTCTTGCACTTGTGATTTTGAATACCGAATTTTGCTTGGGGACAAGCAAGGTTCAAGTATGGGGTATTTTGATAGCACCTAGTTTTATATATTATTCATGTGCATTTAGGTTAGTTTCATGCATCATTTTAGAGTATTTTTATTGTCTTATTGTGTGGTTTCTGTATTATTTATGATTCGGAGATCTACACAAGTTTTGTTTGTGTTTTGTAGGTTTGGGTCGGTGATTTGGACTAAATTTCATGCATCTAATGGAAAGGGATCGAAAGAAAAGCAAAAGAGACGGGTGATAGAGCAAGTGTATCAAGCGAAACACTCATAGGAGCTCAAGGTGGTATAGCACAACTCGCGGGACTTAGGCGTTTGTGCAATTTTCAGCTTCAACAAGCTGTCACGACTCGTGAGAGGCCTTCACGAGTCGTGACAAGTGAACTCATCTCTTTAAGGGCGTCTGCAGGCTGTCACGACCCGTGACAGACTCTTCACGAGTCGTGACAGTGCCAGATCAGCCCAACCTTTCACATTTCCCTTGTTAAAACAAATGTAATGGCCAGATTTCAAAGGGGGGGTTACGTTTTGTTTTTGGGGAAGAAAGCTCAAGCCGAAATTGGACATTGTGGTGGAGATTTTTGTGTGAACTTTGGAGACTAGGATTTTTGGAGAAGAAAACTCGTTCGATCTATCAAATTCCGGTAAATTTCATTTTCATCTCTATTGTTCTATGTTTGTCTTGCCGAATTTGATTGAATCAAGCATGTACTTTTCCATGAGTGGCTAGACTTCTTGTTCTAGGGTTGGGATTGTCCCGACAATGCGGAAATAGGCTTGTTCTTAGTATCTCTTGAATGATTCCTGAATTAGGTTGTGGTTTAATCATGTTGTGCTTATTCTAATTGATGTGAGTCGATTAGATCTGATTTAGGGTTTGAAATTGAAAGACTAAAACTCCTAAATTGGAATTTAGATGGTGAATCGAGACCGAAAGGCGATTAGGATCCATCAGAACTACATGATTAAACCCGAAGTTTATTGATCGAAAGTGAAACTAAACTTCTTGAGGATTCCTAGGTTATCATGGATGTTTTGGGCAATTTTGATATTATTCGGAGCCGAAAGGCGAAGTTAGTATGACTATTGCCTAAAACTCTATGAACTTAAAGGGCCTAAATCGGTTGCTTGAGCCCGAAAGGAGAATTGCTAACCGATTTAGACACATTCGCGCTAAACCCGAAAGGTGATGTGCGATTACCTTAGATAACCTACCTCCACAATTTGATTTTGAAATCACTCGAGCAAGAAAATATTTTATGCCTATTGACGATGCATTGTTGGTATATCCTTAATCCTAGAATGTTTTCCCCATATATATTTCATAATACTTAATTGATTTTCTTGGTTACTTTACTAGGTCCCAACGGCTAGTTTTTTTTTTTTTAAATCTCAGACATGCAAGTGGGACCCTGACTCTAACCCTAACCCGCAACCCGTATGACCAACCTGGTCACGGGTTGACCTGTGACCCGTGGCCATGTCTAGTAGTGACAAGGGTAATTCTTGCTTATCTTTGCCTACATTATAAACCAACTACCAAATGTGATGGAACTGCTCAAGCACAACAAGGCTCCTAAGACTTGGTTAGTGTCGAAGCTAATAGGAGAAGGTGGTGAGACAGGGTTGGGATGCAGATAGTCATAGAGATGAAAATCGATAGACCAGAGGTTGATCTCGAATCCTTTGTAGAAGCAGACAGGACCATTGCATCTACTATTCTAACCTTATTGTCACAAGAAACATACAATCCTAATTATTAGTTACATTAATGGAGATCGAGTGAAGCTGTTACACATCGACTTGATCTTAATTACCCGAAACAAACTGCGAGTAGAAAGGTGATTGAAGGAATAAGGTTGGCCCTGACACTTGCAAATGTGACCGATGTTAATTAACACTAGACCTTCACATAAGAGATTTTGGGAAATTGGTGCCTGGTGGCTATCGGTAAAGCAGGACTTCATCTTGCTAATGTACAAAATGAGTGTTACCTATGATGGGAAAAGAGTCAAAAGACTACACAAACACCAAGTGTATGTATAGGCCAATTTTTTTTCTTCCAAAATTTGTTTTTCTAGGGTTCCCCATTTAAAATTTAGTGTACAGTTAGTGATTAATGATATTTTTATGGTTTATTCTCTATAATAGCGGTATAAAAGAAAATTTTTGATTTTTACAATTTTAAAAGTAGTATATAAAATTTTCAAAATTTTACACATTAAAAAAGATAGGGAAATTTACAGAAAACCACCCTTTAAATATGTGTGTTTTCACTTAACCACTCCTTAAATTCAAAATTACAGAAAATCACTCTTTAAATGGTTTTTACTTACAACTCACCACCCCTTCATCTATTTTCATTAATTTGTTATTAAATATATTATATTTTAATATTTTTAACGGAAATTTCGTCTGGTACCCCTGTGTGTGGTATTGCGTATTTCACATGGTGTGCAGAAGTTTTGCTAAATTCGCACGGTACCCCTGAGGTTTGTGTCAATTTCGCATCGTACCCCTGGAGGGTTAATTCTAACAGATTTGGTTCTCCTCCGTTAACCTATTTGCCATCTACGCTTATAGTGACACCAAAGGGAAGATAGGAGAGAAGGGGATCGGAGAGAGCGACGAGAGCCAAGACGATTACCGCCGAACCACCGTCGCCGCCGACATCAGCCAGGTCACCGCAAGAGAACCAAAACCCGACCTCGCCCTTTGGCACTGGAGAAGAAGGCTGGATCTGGAGGAGAAGACGATCCCGATGCCGTGCTTCGAAGCTTCTTACCGGAGGAGGCACGACCGGCCTAGAATCGCCGACAGCAGTGTCGGAGCCGTCACTAGGGGAGGCAGCGCTCAAATTAAAGGGTTGAAGGTATTTTCAACATATTTTTGCAATTCTAAACTGCGTTTTCTATAGATTAGGGATTTGAGTGTGAAACTTTGATTAGGTTGTCCTCTTTGTGAATTTTGTGGTTCGATTGTGAGAGGATTAGGTTTTTTCTTCTTTAGAATTTCATTGTATAACCATCAATCAGCTTATACTTTACTGCAAGTGCAAGCAATTTTTCAGAATTTCATTACTAATGTAGTTGAAAACAACCAACACAGTGGTAAGTAAACTTATTTTAAAAGCCATTTTTCACTTTCAATGAATAAAAAAATGCAAGAAAAGAGGGATCAACCATCTGATTAATGCTTAATACAGTAAACTTGTGCATTTGTCTCTACAATTGTTATTACAAGTTGAGTGGTAAGTTAGAGTTCAATTTGATAACAATGCACAAGAAGAAATATGCAGAAGCTAGGTTTCTCCAAATCCAGAGGTGATGATTGATGATTTGCTTAAATTTGAGCTGAACTCTAAGCATTGGGCATAGATAAACTATCATCTAGGTGTGGTACTGGTAAACTGCTCAACTGGCTCCACATTACTACATGTGATCTGTTATTAATGATAAAAGGAAAAAGCAGTAGGTTCGCATGTTAAATTTGAGCTGAACTATAAGCATTGGGCATAGATAAAAGGAAAGAATAATCTCTAAGTAATGCTGTTTTGATTTTCAATGATGATAATGTTATGTGCCTACTCCTAATGATAATAATGCACTTGTTTCAGCCTCTACTTATGAGTATGGTGGGACTGCTGACAGATGATTATATGGTATGACATTATCTGATTTCATCTTGCTCCTTGCATTCTATTTTTGTCACTTCATTTGTCTGGACAAGATCACCTTGGTGTTTTGTGTTCATCTATGAGAAGCTTTGGACATTATGGGGGCTTCCATTTTCTTAATTTAGTTTCTCTTTATATAAGTATTGTATTCCTCATCATACAAGCACGTATGGTTTACTTTCATGCATAGCTTCATATTTTCTCTGCAATACCATTCAACGGTATTATGGCCCTTGCAAGGAACACTAATGCAAGTAACCTATCTCTTCTTGTATTATTTGAGTTGCAAAAGACTCTTCCTTTTATCTCTTCTTCAAACCTTTGCTGTCATAGTTTATACAATTGCCATTTTCTTTGTTCAGTTTTCTGTTTATTTGAATTTGTTTTATAGTCTATTAGCTCAATTGGAAGAGCAATGTGCTTGGCACAAAGACGTGGGTTCGAATCCCACATAGGCTATCTAAATTAGCATTATAAATTTGAATGATTTGATACCAAAATTATTTCAAAGTTATAATAACAAAAAATTCATTATTTATCTTTTCCTCCTACTTCCTCTGAGCCCTCATTTTCCTTCTGTAATCAGTTTGACTACCAACTGAATCCAAACTTACTATCTAATAACTAATGTTTCATAATTAGCTTTTTTGAATATCTTGACTACTCTATTTGCTCATATTATTCAATTATTCTACAAGCTTCTTGATTAAGCCATTATTTTTTATGAAAGATGCAGTTACATTCCTTTGTAGCATAAATATTGAAGTATCTAAAGGCATATAGGGAACTTCATGTATTGCTGAATGCACATGATTGAAATTGGTAAAGTATCATATCCTCTAATCAATTGAAAAAGAGAAAACTTGCTCAAGAGCCTATGAGGGATTTGAACCCTCATCCATGTGTATTTTAACACATCGCTCTACCTTTTGAGCTAATAGGCTTGCAAATACAATAGTAAAGGAATAATTAAAACAACACTTATGAACATCAACTTCAACACTATATGTCAATGCATATGATTTGAGGCAAGATAAGTCCAGTGACTGTTAATAGCTTCAAATTTTCACAAAGGGGATACATTTCAAATCGAGATACAATGCTAAACTAAATAGGACCATATGCATATTCAAACTTCACAAGCAAATCGGTGTGTAAAATACCTAGGCTTTACAAACTGTGAAATTCAAACATAAAAAATCCAAGTGAAATTCAAAAGCCATTGATCCAATATTTATCAAAATATTTATCATTGTTATATATTTATAGCAGTACAAGTCTGGTTAAATACACAACTATGGAGGATGTTGATTCCTCGTCCTGTAGCATAGCTAAGCGTAAAATTTGTCATTCACAATCAATCCAAACCAAAAATCCCAAATCTCAATTCAACTGAAAAAAATCCCCAAATCCTAAATCTACAAACCCTAATTTTCGAAAAATCTCAGATTGAAACACATACTTATTGGTGCCACCGTTGTCCCTCGATCACCGGCGCCTCCGACGGCTGCCTTGACTGTAGCCGATTCAAGGTCGGGCTCTCCTTCTTCTTCTTCGGGTCGGGCATCGAGCTCTCCTTTCTCCAGTTTCCTTCTTTTTTTCGTTTCTCCGTTTTAATAAAAAATAAACAAACGGAGATGTGAGTGAGGGCTGTTAATTTTAACTGAGAAGGGCACGCTGCGAAATTGACACAAACCTCAGGGGTACCGTGTGAATTTAGTAAAACTTCTGTACACCATGCGAAATACGCAATACCACAGGGGTACCAGGCGAAATTTCCGTATTTTTAAACTTAAATTTGATTATAAATATATTCAAAATTTTAATTTAAGGGCTCGATTATATTTTAGGGATAATTTTTTTTTTTTTTAAAAAACAATAATAAATATAGCTTACAATTATTATCTTAATAATTATATTTAAGTTAGGAAATGCACAATCTAACCCAAATATCCGGATTTATTGCGAGGTTAACTCGATCCGGAACAAATTTGCAGAAAACTGTGTACCCGGTAACCTATGTACCCGGTAGCCCATTGCAAAGGAGAGAAAGGGAAGAGAGAAGGAAGGGGATCGGAGACGGGGGCAGGTGGATGCATCTCCCTCGAGGCGAGGCGCAGACGACTAGAAGGGGATCAGAGGCGGGCGAGAAAGGAGGGAGAAGGAGGGGGATCGAGGGAAGGCGCAGGCGGAAGCATCTCCCTCGACGGTGGATTGCTCGAGGCAAGGCGCAGGTGGAGGCATCTTGATGCGGGACCATCTTCTACAACTCCAGACACGCCAATTATACTTGGAGAAGGACCCATGACTCGAGTCCGAGCTAAGAAGCTTCAGAGAGACTCGTTCATGTTCGTGAGTCATGCATTGTTCTCGAGCATGGTTCAACTTCCAGAGCTTACATTGAAGACCTATATGTGCATAGGAATCAAAGAAGCCGAACCACCCTAGGCACATGTTAGGCCGAATTCTATTAAGTGTTGAACACCTATGATATTTCCTATTTTAGCAATTTTCTTTACTTAAGTTATTTTAGGAAACTTTAGGAGTATTTTATTTAATTCTTTTAAGTTGTTAGTTTTATTATTATTTCGGCCCATCAGCCTATGTTAAGACCTATATATGCCGAGTTCATCAATGTAGAACATCACGTTATTCAGAATTATAGAAATCTCTTTTTGTGTGAAGCACATGAGTGCAAGTCGATCGATTAGAAGCAGTGCTCATCGTTCGCAAATTGGTATTGATCTCAGCTTGGTTTGCCTTGAGTTCATCAACCTCGCTAGAGCTTGGTGATCCTGTTATCCACAAATCCCCTCCTTGTGCCTCCAAGTTGCCCGCTTAGTTGTGTAGGGTTGTAGAGGCGGGTTATACAGTCATTGGTGTTGGTTCCTACCCTCTACGAAGGCCTGGGGTCTTCATCTTGTTCTATATAGATCGACTCAGTCCTTATCGGTCGTGTCTTTGATTAAATTTCGGGTCTTTATTGATCTTTATCGAGTCTTGCTTAATCTTGTCGAGTCTTTCTTTGTTCTTGTTGACATCGAGTATCTTCTTGGTGTTTCTTGGTCGAGTTCTTGCGTTTCTTTATCATTCTTGCTGCGTTTCTTGCTTTCTTGATTGATTCTTTCTTGCTTCCGTTCTTTAGTTTCATGGTTGATTGTCAAAGATCGGGCCATCCTACAGCTAACCCCGTATCACATCTCCTTCGATCTCTATAGTTGATTGAAAGCAACGGGATTCGTTCCTTCTGTTGTTGGATATTATCGTCGGAGATCCGTGGCTTGGAGGCGCAGGTGGCGAGTATTTTAAAGCTGCTCTCTTGGGAGCATCTGGATCCCCATCGCTCGCCCTCGCAACCCTCAAGCTTGCCCCAATTTCTGCTGGTAAGGTCTCCGGCCTTTTCTTTCTCGAATTGGATTTATCTTTGTGATTTGAGCGGTTTGAATTGCAATTGGGTTTGATGATTGATCTGAATAGGGGAATGCTCAATGATTAGATAATGGTGGAAGGGTAGGAATGTAGAATGTAAAGCTTAGTTGAATTTCATTAAGAGAAGCCAATGAAATAGATAAATGATACTTGACAGGTGAAATATTGTCAAAGATTGCAATTGGGTAGATAAAAGCCAATGTAAAATTAGTGTTCCTTCGTAGCTATAGGAACTACTTTGAATTGATAAAAGCCAATGTAAAATAGATAAACTACTTTGAAAAAGAAATTACTATGCCACCAGGTTCTGATGATGAGCATTTGTCTAATAATGACAGCAAAACCCTAAGTAATAGTTTGTGAACTGCAATTTCTTGTTTGTTTGGTTTTTTAGTCATTCTTGTTAGTGTATTTTGAATTTTTAGGCCTTGATTTGTGGGAAGTTATTTTTGGTAGGTTTGGAAACAGTGGAGAAGGCAACGGAGATGGCAGAGGTTGTTAGCGGCAGGAGTTTCAGTGGGGTTGGCAGTGGATCGAATCAGTCGACGAGATCAGAGGAGGATGTGTTTTCTGATGCCGTGACAGATTTCAGGGATGCTTTGGATGGTTTGGCATTAGCTTATGTGAAGCTTGTCCAGCACCTTGCTGTTTTAACGGATACAAAGGTTAGCATGAGACATTTGTCAAGTAAACGATTCACGTGTTAAATAAAACAATCCACGTGTCAAGTAAAACAATTCACGTGTCAAGTAAAATACATTATGTGTCATGTCAATCCGATATGGATGACATGTAAATTCAGTATGGGTGACAGGTAAATATATAGATCATTCAATCTTTGGTGGTCTTTGGAAGAAAATATGCAATTCTCTATCAAAATCGAGCACTATTACCTCCCTTTTGTATGACAACAGCACCAAAATTACATTGGCTAGGGGTTTTACCATAAGAATTCATGGATTCTTGAATCATCTTTGAGAGACTTGATATTATGTAATCAGAAGTTCATAACTCATAATCAATTGATTGATTCTATAGTTGTCGGATGGAGCAAATTGCTTATATATAGGATTTGTTTGGTTTGTTCTTTTTTTTCCTACCTGATGGGGAATTTTTGAATTCTGTAGAGTGATTTTCTGCTTAAGCATTAGATGAACATCTTTCTTAATTCTTTTTCTTAAGCTCAATTGAACAATTTGCTGACCGAATTACTCGGAAAAAACATATCTAATTGATCTTAGAGTCATAGTTGTAGTCTTGGTATTCCCCATAGAATTCCTAGAATCGCTAGAGGAAAGTAGCCAAGTCCCAGAAGAACATCACAAAGAGGGGATTAGTTTTTAGAAGCTTCTTCAAAGAAGGGGAATTTGACTTTCTTACTTGTTTTAAGGAAAGAAAATTTCTCGTGTCATGTACATCGTATTTGAATGACATGTAAATAGCAATTAATGTCATGTACATCGTCTTTGAACGACAAGTTCAAATTTCCCATAATTACAAAGTGCGCGAACCACATACTCAATTACTCGTTATATAGCATAATCGTTTCCAAGTGCATCATACGTGACACAAAAACGCACCGATCAGTCGACCAAGACGCACATTGCGCACTGTCATGTCAAAACTATCAACTATCATGTGAAAGGTATTACCTGGCATGTTAATAGAGTTACATGTCATGTACATCTTCATTGGCTGACATGTTCGAATTTACCATAAGTACAAAATGCGCTAACTACATATTGAATTACAAAAGCTGGAGCATAAGCATCTCCAGGTGCATCATACTTGACACCAAGAAGCACTTTTTGAAGAAGTAAATATATAGATAGAGTAATGAAGTTACAAGGAAAGATGGAACCATATGATGAGTCCCATGTAAAATAAATATGATATGCACTTATTTTCGAACTACCCATACCAATCTTATATGCACCCAATTAAACAACTAACCTAGTCAGCTGCACTAAACAAGCGCAGCTCTTGAGGGGATGCCTCATATTCGGCTACCAAGTCTTCAGCTTTGGGATGGGATCACAACTTGAAAGCACAAGCTCGGGAAATTCAGAATCTAACCAATCAAAGCTTCTCAAAGAGAAACAATTCACATACAAATTGACTAATGGAGGTAATTTACAAATCCAAACACTTATATAAGTTCAAGCAAAAGACCCTTTACGAAATTTTCTTTCCTTAAAACAAGTAAGAAAATCAAAATCCCTAATTTATGTATCCCTAAATTAGTCGATCCTGCCTTCGACTCATCTTCCTCCTTAAATTCCAAAATCAAAATCCCTAATTTACACTATAGAAATCAAAACCCCAAATCAACAATTTCTATCTATGTATCCCTAAATTAAGTTTAATAGATGGAAAATCGATCAAGGAGATGTCAAAACCTTAACCTTAGAATTTTCACTTACAATCGATCAACAACTGCCTTCGACTAATAGCTGCCTCTATCGACCTTAGCAATTGTCTTCAATTTCGTCGGAGTCGTGCACCACTGGCCTCAAAATCTGCCAGATCTAGAGGAATTTCATAGCGACAGGATCGACCGCAGCAATGGCATCCAGGTTTGGAGCCGCCATTGGAGACGAATGGGAGGAAGAAGGACCAATATGACTGCGCTCAAGCCCTCCCATCGAGCCCGGAGGCCTGTCGCCTAGAGCCGCAAACCTCGCCTCCGACGACGACGTCTTCCCTGCTTCATCGAAACCCTCATCCTTCCCTTTCTTTCTCACTGTTGCACGCTTTTCTCTCTCCAACTAGCTGCAACATGTGAGAAACCGAGTAAATGAGGGTTACTTTACATTTTTTGGGGGGGGGGGGGGGGGTTCAAGCCCCGCAATCCAACCGGGTTTTTGGGTTAGTTTTGCAAAAGCCCATATGATTAATTGATAACCTAATTTTTAAAATTTTAGGTAAATTTAAAGAAAAAAGTTACATATAACAAATAAAATGGATCAAACTCATATTTTAAGTTGAAAATTATTAACTATTTATTATTATTTCCCTATGTCTTGCTTTCATATATGGTTGCATGTAATATTGTTATATGCTTGTATCATGTATGTGTGTATGATGAATGTACATATAACGTATATATCATATGCTAAGGTATACATGGATGCACGGTTGTAGTTAGACTCGACTGAGTTGTATTGAGTCGAGTTATCGACTTGATCCTCTAACGAGTCAAATTGACAATAGTGGTGTTATAGTGTATAACCTATAGTATAAATATATATGTATAATATGTATGATATGTGTATGGAAGAAGACCTTACCCGGATGTGTGGGCCTTCGGCCCATTACCAAGCCCAGATCTCTTCAGATGTTGTGGAAGCCCGGTGGCCTTGTCCAGTTCAAGTGAAGCGTTGCGTAGCCTTGGATTCTCTTGAGACCTGGTGACCTAGCTATTTAAGCTCGCTTCCTGCTTCTGGAGAACTCAGATCAGCTATCTCTCTATCCTCCGTCTCCTCACAAACGCTCTCAAAGGGTTTTCTAGGGTTTGTCTCTGGCTCCTCCCGGCGATTGTGAAGACGAAGATGTTGGTTGATCTTGGCGATCTCCTGGTGGTGGCGCAACTTAGCTTGCTGGCTTGGTTGCTGCTTCTCTCACGTCTGGAGATCTAGGGTTTGGGAGTATCGAAGCGTTCTTCGATCTCCGGTTATCCCACACAGGGGGATCTTCTTCTCTATATATCTCTGAGGCTCATACATGCTAGATCTAGGGTTTATCTTTGCATTGCTTGATTGTAACCCTCTATTGAACATTTACTTAGTGGATTCGGCCGATTCTTGAGGCACCGAGGACGTAGGCATATTTTGTTGAACCTCGTAAACTCTGGTGTTCGATTCTTGCATGTTCTGTTTGAGTTTCTCGTTCTTTATCACTCGCTTCCGCTCAATCGTTTTTTCGTTATCTCGAATCTCGGTTTTAACAAAGACGAACTAGCCAAGTGATTTCAGTAGCAGCATTTTCAATGGCTCTATACTCAGCTTCGGAGGAGCTACGAGACACCACAGATTGTTTCTTAGACTTCCAGCTGATAGGGAAGCTCCAAGAAAAAAAATGTAACCAGTGACAGACCTCCGAGTGACAGGACAAGCAGCCCAATCAGAGTCTGAGAAGGCCTTGAGAACAGGTGAAGAGTGAAGAGCAACCATCGAGTAAGATACCCTGACCAGCAGTGCCTTGAACATAACTCAAGGTGTGCAACAACGCATCATAATGAGGAGAACGTGGCCTTTGCATGAACTGACTAAGGGTCTGAACTACATAGCAAAGATCAGGGCGTGTGTTGGTCAAGAAATTGAGCTTGCCAACCAGGACACGATAACAAGTAGGATCCTCCAGGAGATGGCCATCAACATCATTGAGTTTAAGGTGTAAAGGCAAGGGTGTATCTGATGGCTTAGGATGAGAAGCAATGCCAGAATCCAGAAGAAGTTCCTTAGTGAAATTGGACTGAGTAACTGCATATCCATCAGGCAAAGAAGTGACCTCCATCCCCAAAAAATAATGAAGAAGACCAAGATCTTTGATGCTAAAGATGGTATGCAGAAAACTCTTGAGGAAGGCAATCTCAGTGTCACTATTACCAGTGATTAATATGTCATCAACATAGACAGCAAGAATGGTAATGTGGGATGCACAATGCTTGATGAAAACAGAATAATCATTCTTGGACTGGACAAATTTGAGAGACTGAAGAGTAGTGGTTAATTTATGAAACCACTGTCTAGAGGCCTATTTAAGACTGTATAAACTCTTCCTGAGCCTGCAGACATGGTGATTGGGATTGGGAACCCCCTCAGGCATCAACATATAAACTTCTTCATGAAGATCACCATGAAGAAAAGCATTGTTGACATCCAATTGATGAATAGGCCATTTCTTAGACGCAACAACAACAATAAGGGCTCTAATGGTGGTCATTTTGAGCACAGGAGAAAAAGTTTCATGAAAATCAATGCCCTCTTTTTGAGTGAAACCCTTGGCCACCAACCGAGCCTCACTACTACAATTAGGACATATTGTTGCACTTAGTTGCAGCGGTTCATGTATTGCATCGGTTTATGCAACGGATTAGTCTATTGTGGCGGTTAAAGTGGCGGATTTAACATGTCTTATTATAGTACCTATGGTAGCAGTTTTAAAGACACTATTGTGGCGGTTTTTGAGCTATTGTAATGGTTTTTTTAGCTATTGTGGCGGTTTTAAAAAACACTTTTTTCCCACCTAATGAAGCGGTTTCTAATACCTAATGAAGCGGCTCCAAACTTTCGTATTGGCGCCTTCCAAACGCGCCATAATTTATTCCCTTTAAGCTAAATTCATTTTGAAAATTTATTAAAGGAAAAAGGAAATATGTTTTAAATTAGGGAATACATTTTTAATAAAAATAAAATAAGACTAGCGGTGCAAAGTGCAATTGATCAGTTCGATCAAGTTCGGGGTGGGAGGGTTAGGTCACATCTCTCGAACAAACCCTTTGCGGAACCAGTAAAACGAGGAAATCGATCACCTGAAGGGACGATTGGGTGGCGCTGCGGCTGATTGGGTGATCGGCGAAGTGGGCGGACAACTTGTTTGGCCGAATCGACCACCCGGAGGGCTAGTTGGGTGATTGACTGCTTGCGGAAAGGGCTTGTTTGACCGAATCGATCACCTGGAAGACTGGTTGAGGGATCGGCGAGGCTTCATCAAAGAGGGAGACCAACCTAGGGGAATCGAACAGCTCGTGTTGGTTGGCAATCGAAACGTGTCACTTTGAAGCGGGCCAGTGATTCGAACTCGAGCGACTTTCGGTTCAAATAGGGCGAGCGTTAACACTTTCAGTGGCCTGGTAAGTTAGGTCATCACATTTTTTTTAATTGGTTGTTATTTTTGTTTGAATTTGATGTTTCAAACAGAAGTGAAGAATCAATTCCTCTAGGGCTGAAATAGGAATGACCTTTAAAATCTAGATTTGTTTAAGAACTTTAGGTCTCCTTAGTTAAGATGTGTTTTTGTATTTGTACAAATGGATGCCAAATGTGAAAAATTGATATGATTTCATCTTCTGGCTTCTAAAATTGATATGGAATGATTAAAAGAACCGATAGATTAAAGAGGCCATTTATGATGCTTGGAAATAGAGAATGATGAACAAGTAGTGCTACATGACCCTCTATTTCTTCCTCCATGATATGCCAATCTGTTTATGTACTGAATGACATTAAACCCATGAGTGACCATTCTTTTTTGCCCCTTTTTTGGCATTTGATGGGTCTCAAATGTACCTATATCTAATTTGGGTCATTTGATAATCAATAAATTCTTCATATATTCCTACCCATAAATGCAGATGCAATGAAATTTATATTATATATAAATTCATGACCCATTGAGTATATAAAAGTGATGTTTAGTGAAGTATATTATAGAGCATATATTAGGGAAAACCTTTTTTTTTTTTAAGAAAGGCAAGCCAGAACCATTCATGTTCACGTTTATTATTTTAAGTGGGTTATTTAACTTATTATTCTTTAGATGATTTCTTTAAATCGGGCTCTTCTCATTTTTCTTGGTTTGCCTATTCTATTGACATCTCTTTCTTTAATCATTTTTCTTTTGGCATCTTAGGTATTCACCAATTTGAGTGTCTCCCATTTTCTGGCATGTGAACAAGGGACCTCCTTGATCTTGTTTGTTGAAGTCTTAGAAGTAGTGAGGTATGTTCATTAGCACTCCTATATGAAATTTCTTGGAAATTAAAACATTTTGACCATCCATAAGCATAAAACTTTTTGTATACTTCGTATAATTATGTTCATTAGCACTCCTATATGAAATTTCTTGGGTAGTGTCATTTATTGTATCATAAGGGTAGAATTATTTTCCTCGAATATTTGATTTGCCATGGGTGTTACAAAATATTATTAGCACATTGTTAGCTTTAATTTTTTATAAAGGAGAAAAATATTTTAATAAATAATGGTATTGTAGTTTTGCCCTTATTCTTAAATATTATACACTTGAGAGAAAATAATACGAATTTTTTACAAACTGAGAGCTTAATTAAATTTATATATCTTCCTCTCAACAAATATTTACAAACGGTATCATAACATAAACATCAACAGTAAGGTTGGAATGTGCTTATTGTTGGTGCAAGTTATAATAATAACAGTAAAAGGGTAGTTATAGTTCTTGTCATGATTGTTCTTTTGTCAAATCATTTTTAGCCATGGATAAAAGTAACTTGAAATGGTGGATGTTATCTCGATGGAGTAAAGAGTATGAAAAGGGAGTAGATGACTACATAGAAAAGATATTTGTAGCTGAAGGTGAAGGAGATGAAATATGTTGCCCTTGTAAAGAATGTCATTTTCGGCATTGGTTACCTAGAAATGTAGTGAAAGATCATATGATTGCCAAGGGTTTAAGTCCATTGTGGAAGGAACCAATGGATTCAGTTAGTCACGAGGGGGAAGCTTTGGATGGTATGGTTAATACCTTTGATGATAATGTAGATGATCTATTGCATGACACATTTAGAAATGGGCAAAATGAAGAGACAAAGAATTTTTACAAGCTAGTGGAAGATGGACAAGAAGAATTATTTCCTGGATGCAAGAGTTTTTCTAAGCTTTCCTTCACTATTCGATTATTTCTTTTTAAGAGGGATCATCATTTGAGCAATGCCGCATTTAGTGATTTGTTGAAAATTTTAAAAGCTATGCAACCCGATGCGAAGTTACCCAATTCTTTCAATGAAGCCAAGAATGTTCTTAAGGTTTTGGGTCTTGATTATTGCAAGATAGATGCATGCCCCAATGATTGTATGCTATATTGGGAGGAGAACGCTGATGCAAAATGTTGTCATTTTTGTAAGACTTCTCGGTGGAAATTAGATGAAAAAGATGAGATATCAGGCAAGGTTCGTCAAGTTCCAACAAAAGTTCTTAGATACTTCCCTATCAAGAAGAGGTTGCAAAGGTTGTTTTTGTGCTAAAAAACAGCTGGTCAGATGAGATGGCATGCAGACGGACGTCCTAAGGATGGACTTTTGAGACATCCAGCCGATGGTAATGCTTGGAAGAAATTTGATCTCAAATATCCATCGTTTAGTGCAGAGGAACGCAATGTGAGACTGGGTTTAGCTACTGATGGGTTTAACCCAATCAACACATTGAGTATAGTGCATAGTACCTGGCCAGTTATACTAAGCAATTACAACATACCGTCGTGGCTGTCTATGAAGTCTGAGTTCTTAATGCTAGCGTTGCTGATTCCAGGCCCTTCGTCACCAGGAAACAACATTGATGTGTACATGCAACCTTTAGTGAAGGATTTGAAAGATTTATGGGAGATTGGTATAGACACATATGATGCTTATAGTAACCAAATGTTTAAGATGCACGCAGCATTGTTATTCACTATAAGTGACTATCCAGCTTATGCAATGTTATCCGGATGGAGCACAAAAGGGAAGTAGGCATGCCCTTGTTGTCATTACGAGACTTGCTCGCAATGGTTGAGGTATAGTGGGAAGTTCTGCTACATGGGCCATCGTACGTTTTTGCGAAGGAATCACCCATATCGACGTAATAAGAGGCAATTCAATGGGAAGAATGAGACTCGAAGTGCACCAGTCCGCTTGACGGGGCATGATTGTTTGGAGTTGCTGATGGGTTTTAAAAATAAGTTTGGAAAGGAGACACGGCTGGACAAGAAGCTAACGGACATTTGCCCATGGAGAAAAAAGTCAATTTTTTTTTATTTACCTTACTGGGCAGATGTTGATTGTCGTCATTATTTAGATGTGATGCACATAGAGAAGAATGTATGTGATAATGTGATTGGGACATTGTTAGAGATCAGTGGCAAGAATAAAGATCATTTGAATGCACGATATGATCTTCTAGAACTCGGTGTAATGCAAGAGCTTCAACCTAAGCTTTTAGATGGTGGTCAACAGGTTGAAATTGCAAAGTCGTGCTTTTGGATGACATTGGATGAGAAACGCAGATTTTGTAATGTCATTAGGAATGCAAAGTTACCACAAGTATGTGATTCTAATATTGCACGTTGTGTCCAAGATAGGAAAATTACAGGCTATAAGAGTCATGATGGTCACTTTTTAATGCATTACTTGCTTCCTCTCGCTGCTAAGGAAACTCTGCGTATGGATGTTGCTATTCTTTTGATCAGATTGAGTGCTTATTTCAAGGGTATATGCCGTAAAACTATTGACCCTCAAGATCTCGATTATCTAGAATCTGAGATTGTTGATATTCTCTGTCAGTTTGAAAGAATTTTTCCATGGGCCTTCTTTGACATTATGGTTCACTTGCATACTTGGCAGATGAATGTGTTACATTCTGCAGTAGATATTTGCAACAGCAACCTCCCATTATGGATGAGCATGTTGAGACTAATGAGTTCTATTCCATGTTTCCAAAGATGGGTCATCCTATATTGGGAAAGGGCAAGAGAAAAAAGAAAGGACGTGAACATTTCAAGATTGATCAGAAATAGTGGGCCCAAATGCATCGATATGTGTTGTTCAATTGCCAAAATGAAGAAGTTGAGAGATACATTTGGTACTATGAAACATCCTCTATTACTTAGTCTAATATGTATTTGATTGCGTATTTTTCTTTGTATTTTATTATGACTTATATTTGGTTGTATTTAAACACAGTGATCATGAGAAATGTGTTGGTAGCAAAAATAAAAGAAAGTGGCAGACTGCACAAAGCCACAGCAATGACTTCATTGATTGGTTAAGAGAGCGTGTCAAGGTTGAGCTTCAACAAGGTTTACATTTGCCCGATGTTATTAAATGGTTATCAGTTGGACCCTCTTTTTTCCCCAAAAGGTATAGTGGATATTTTATCAATGGATATAAGTTTCACACTATGAAGCGTGATAGGATGAGTGTGACTGAGAATAGTGGAGTTAGTGTAACAGCTTTAACTCCAAGCTTTGCTAGCAGCAAGGATCAGCGTCCTGTCATAGGAAATGTCACTTACTATGGTTCAATTCAAGATATTCTTGAGATATTATATGAAGATCATTGCAGTGTAATCTTGTTTGGGTGTGTTTGGTATCACTCAGAAGAAGACAACTTCGGATTTGCACGAGTTAATCATAAGAAGCTTTTTTGTCAAGATGACCCATTCATCTTAGCTTCTCAATCACACCAAGTTTTTTATGTTGAAGACCCATCATCAACTAATTGGTGGTATGTTGTGCAAGATCTTCCAAGATATCACTTTGACGCAAAGGATGAAAGTGCTGATACATTTGCTCACACATATTGGAATGAACCGCATTGTTCAAGTCGGAAAAGATTTGCTGATATAGATGGGGATGGCGAAATGAGTCATACACGTGAAAATGTACCTCCAACAATAGTTGATGTGTCAACAAGTGTTGTCCAAGAAGAGATGGAAGAAATGTGATGATTATGTAATTTTGAAATATTTGATAGTGGATATAACAAGTTACTTTGGTAATTATTTGATATTCTCTGTCTTTTTAGCATAAATTGATATGGTTTATTATGATTTTCATATTATAAATGTGATAATACATGTTATGCATGATATTACTAAAACTAATGTCATTTTGTCTTGTATAGTTGTATAGATGGGGAAGAAAGTCAAGGCTTCTCAACAAGCTCATATCCCAGAAATTGAATAGCAGAGGATGATAACAATAGCAGCAAATTCTGCAAGAATGAAACTGGTTGGTTTGAATAGCTTGGTGAACAAGGAGTTGCAAGACAAGTATGAAAGACAAAGTAGGGGTATTGTGGATGAAGCTCAGGAAGAAGAAGACAAGAATTGCCAACCTGAGGTATCCAAACGTTACTACTTATACTACCATGATAAAGATGATTAAATCAGTACATTTTTTGTAATCGTACTCAAACCACCTTTACTGAAAATCATATAGAAATTTTTACTGCGTAAGTATGAGTATGTTTGCTGTAAAAAGTAATAGGCAGCTTTTCTAGTGAGTCAAGTATGGAAACTTAAGCGACTCTGCGAGGTTTTTGAATTGGTAATTCTCATTGATATTTTTCATTGTCAGGTTCAAACGAATACTCATAATGCAAGAGGTAAGAAAGAACGAAAACCACTAGTCCAAACATTACCCATGGATGAATTTTCAAGATTCAAATCTCAAGAGCGCCAACAACACCACAAGAAAGGTCAGCATAAGCCACCTGTCCTGAGCGAAGACAGTACAAGAAGTAAACGCCAACCACCACAGAATCTGGTGGAAAAGGAGCAAAGAAAAAAGCAGCCATCTCATGCAAGTGTGAACCAACAAGATAATTCGAAAAATTATTGTCCATCGGGTTCTCTTGCAAAATTTCTAAGCTTGAGAAAAAGAAAGGAGTCAAGAGGAGAACAAAGCAAGGATACAAGAGTGCAGGATCTAGATGAGGAATTGTCAATGGATGAGGAAGATTTGAGCTTAAGGACAGACCAAGAATCAAGAGGACAACAAAGCAACGATATGGGTCCCCGTATTCTACATGATGATGTGTCTTTGGATGATGAAGATTTCAACTCACAATTGCCATCAACTGGGAAAGAGGTCGAGGGGAATGATGCTCAAGAAGTGGAAGAAAGCTACAGAAATGAAGAGGCAATTGTACCGGTTGTGGTGGCGGGAAAAGAAAGTGCAGGTAATTTATGATCAAATTTCTTCAAATTATTATTTATTCTTGTGTTAGCTTCTAATCAAATTGATCTAATGTTAACAAGTCACTCAAGAGAAGAGGCATCGAGGGAGAACCATTTTGGCTGAGGTCCATGCGCGTACAATGGAAAATCGTCTTCCTATCATTTTGAATTCTGATTGCCAGCCAGTGGGGCCTACCATAGCTGTTGTTAATGAGCTTAGACTCTTCCTCGGAACTGTGGCTAAAAAGTCTACCTTAGCGCCGTTGAATTTTATAAGTTGGAAGTATGTTCCTACAAAAGAAAATATTTGGGAGTATGTGAAGGTAATGTGTGAAGCTTTGCACTTTTTTTTATAGTTATGTTATATTATATGTGCATATACTTACTCCACTTTATATTCTTATGTCATCAGAAACGATATATTATTCTAGAAGAGGGAAAGAAATGGGTGCTTCAGACGGTTAATGATATTTGGCGGACTCACAAATTGAGAGTGAATGCAGATTACTATACTCCATATGTAGGAGCAACCACACAGGAAAGGTTGGCCCAGCGACCTGATATTATACCAGTTTCTCACTTTAAAGAACTGATGAAGTTTTGGGACTCTGAACACGCAAAGGTATGCATTTTTTATTCAACTTATGAGTTGTTAGATCACATAAAAAATGACAGCACGCTGTTATTTATATGGACTGTTGTGCAAATTTAACGAAGTGTGGTGCAACGGTCAATTACTTACACATGTAAACTCAGCAGGAAATCAGTACTAAAAACAAAGAAAACCGTCAAAAGCAAGGTGACATGCATACCATGGGGCCAAAATCATATGCTATGTTACGTCATGAGATGGTACCTTTATTTTTTCCTTAACTAGTTATATCAGCAACCATATTGCAAATCAAATGCTTATAATTTGGTTTAATCTTTGGGAGTTTTTCTCTATTTTATATAGCAACAAAAAGACCCGGAGAAGCGGGTACCATCACAAGCAGATGTCTACATAGAATCTAGAAAGCGAAAAGTGGGACGGACATACCTTACCCAAAATGAGGAGACTCTAGAGAACATTGTAAGTTTTTATTTTATTGTATTTGATGTAGCCTTTTATCCGAAGTTAGATTGTAAATAAATTAAAAGCACAAAACTTATAATGTCCAGCTAACACAAACAACACAAAAATGTAATGGTATCTTCTTGAATCTTGACATAAAAGAATAACCATCTTGGCTAATCACCTTGTTGGAATAAACTAATATCATAAGAATTCTATCTAACATAAATTATAATGTCCAGCAGCTGACATAAACTTTCAGAAGTTAGATTGATTTTATGGTGCTTTGAATCTACTCAAGATGGAATATTTAGATCTCTATCTCTTATCAGAAGTTAGATTATCTTGAATATATATATATAGTTCAATCGTTCTTAGATGTGTTGTGGTGGCCTTAAAATCGATTTATCTTTTGCATTATTAGGAGAAAATGAAAGAAAGACAAGCAACCTTGGATGGTACAAATAGAAATAGTGATCCATATTATGATGTTCTCACCAAGAAGGAGCATTGTGGGCGTTTGCGCTTACATGGGCGTAGTGTCTCAAGGTCGACTCGGGTTAGAAAGGATATGAAAAACCCATTTATACTCCCCCCTGTATTCTTGGAGAGCATCACTCAACATTTTTAGCAAAAGATAATGGAACAAGTGGATCAACAAGTACAAGTAAGTGTAGAGGAAAAAGTCTCACATCTATTATCAAAGATACGAGAAGCCAATCCTGGAATTGAACTTGTGGTACCACATTCACCTACGTCTGAAGGAGATGAACTTACTTCCAATGACAGTTTAGCTGGACAATCTAAGTCACCATAAAGGTATTCTATTTTTTTTTACTTCAACAAATATATACATTCTCATTGGTTCCTACCGTAAGCCTATAATTATGATTGTATATATTCTTGTTGTGCTTAGTTATTCATGTTGTGTGTGAATATTTTTGGTGGTGGATGTTGATAGGAGGAAATCGAGAATGCAAATTAAAATATAAATAAATCACAGCAAACCAGATTCCGTCCCTTGCAAATAATTACAAGACTTCCTCCCGTTGTAGTAGAAGGTTGTCAGGATCGAATCCACGAGGAAGCGTGTCAGCGGATCCTAGGCAGCAGTGAAATCTCACGAACGTCGACAACAGGGTCCTCGATCTCGACTAAGGGTGGTCGACAGAAGATCGGACAGTCGAACACAGCGCAGCAGCAAGCACAGGGTGTAGTCGATATCGACAAAGGGCTACTCGATGTCGAGTAGAGTCCTCGTCGACTTCGCTTCGTCTCGTCGAGTACCTGCACAGTTAAGCTACAGCGATGCTAGATCGAAGATCAGTAGTCGAGATCGACCAGGCTTGGTCGAGGTCGACGAGGGCAGAAATTAAAACGAAATAAAGAAATAAAGTAAAGACAAATGCTTTGGGACTTTCGAAATAAACTGTATGTAAAAGGCTTCCGGGATTGGGGTTTGCAACAACGATAACCAAGCATGCATAAGGCGGAACCAAACAAATTATCATGTAAATCGCATCAAAGGACTAAGCTTTCGCCTTTTCCAACAATTAGACGACTCTTTCAAGAAACTCTAATTGTCTCTACTAATTTTATGTTTATAATCCAAGTTGTTAACATGGATCTCCATTAGACGGGTAATAAACACATAAACAAGTAGGAAAATGCTCAAAACATGATAAAGGTCGGATCTTTACCTCAAGCACGCATGGCTATCGTCGGGCTCGCCCCAACCCTAGAACTGGGTGGACTACTCGCGCTTCATCGCGACCTCAGACATTGATTGATGAAAAGAAATAACTTGCATTAACTAAATTCAAAGCCTTTACAATCCTGGCAATCAACTCTCGTAAACTGCCAAAACCTTAAAACCTCTGAACTACCTAAACTGTCTCTGTGGGACTGCCCCTCTAAAATTGAATTGTATGTAAGATAAGATGCCTAATGCTCAGCCCCTAGGGCTTTATTTATAGCCTTCTATTCCTTGCTACTCAAGGATAGAATATCTATATCTATATCTAAAACTATATCTAAAATGCTTAATGATAAATAAAAGCGATAAAGAAATTAAATCTAAATATATCTAAATGTTCCAAGTGGATAAAACTCTCTTCTTCATGATAGATGTTGATGAAATCGGATAGATTCTCGGTCTTCTCGGCTTCCAAGGATTCCAAATCCGAGTAGGATTCGTCAAGCCACGTCAACAGCTTCTGGATTCGTCGTCGATGTCGACTAGGGTCTTGTCGACATCGAGTAGGAGTGTTGTCGACTGGCTCCTCGGGTGGCTCTGCTCGACAAGCTGGTGCTCGATGTGGCTCGGACTTGGCTCACGGGTCTCGTCGACGTCGACAAGGCTCGTCGACATCGAGTTGGGTCTTCCCTTCCGCTTCCGCGAGTTGGCTTCTTCGTCGGCTTGGTGCATCCCGCTGGCAGCGAGATTTTCCGCGGCAGCGAGAGGTCCGCTGCAGCGAGTGGAATCGCTGGCCGCGAGTGTCGTCAGGTCATCCTCGTCCTCGGCTTGTCGACTCCGGGTGTGGCACTGAGGTGTCGTCGACCTCGACTAGGGCTTGTCGAGATCGAGTAGAGCTCCGGAGCTGGGTTGGTCTGGCTCTCGACATTGCTCCTAGTCGACAAGGCCTGTGCTCGGACATGCTCGTCTAGATCGAGTAAGGCCTACTCGAGATCGAGTAGCCTGGGCTCTTAGCTTGATTTGACTGGTTCCGCTGCTTCTTTGACCTTGGACTTCTGTAGTGGTTTTCCGAGCTTTTCTGACCTTCCTTAGAGTTGCTGTAAAATGTCTCGAATTCTGCGAATTTAAACAGAAACTGGTGTAGATTCCAAAATTTGGCAAATAAGCATAAACTACATAGATTCTGTACTATCTAACCCAAATGTATGCAAAGTATGCAGAAAACGATATTAAAGTTACTGTAAAATATGGCAGATTTAGCTCACAATAGTGGACTTGGTGTTAAGAAGTGGGAAAGAAGACACCGTGTGTTAGGATGAGGTGGGGTTCTTGGTTTAGACTTGACACTTCATAAGAAAGGTATATGTATAGTGATCGATTCGGTTAAGAAAACCCCTAACTGCAGCTCATCATTCTAATATGATAAACATACCAATATATGGTTTCATGGAAATCGAACTCTTGCTTTAATGACAACAACACTTTCCAAATGAATTTCACCGTGTGCTACCTAGCTAAGGAACTTAACTTTCTTAATCAATAACACATCAATGATTTTTTTCTATAGCTAGCTGAACGTTTTATCATATATGTATATATTCATCTATATTGTACGTACGTTATATATATATTGTGTATATATAGCTGTGAAAGGTTGTGTGGTTGTGAACTGGGAATGCCCTCTTTGTGCATTTTTTTGTTGTTGTTCTTAACGGCATCTGGACATGCAGTAGTTTGTGCAGGTTGTGAATGGATGTGTTTGTGCAGTTCTTTGTGCATCTTTTGGTTTGTGTGCATTTGGTGTGGCAGTTTTTTTGGCCTCTCTTGTGTGGATCTTGATATGAGGTTGTGTGCATTTGGTATATATGGCAAAAAACTGTGGTAGGAAATTTGACATCTAATTTCTGCCTGCATAGGTATGCTATGATGTTGCTGAATATGGATTCACCTGCTACAAGGTTATGTTTTTTTTTTATGATTCAAGTTTCCAGTTTATGAATAGCTTGAATACCACTATGATGCGGTTACTTATCAAAATTTTGTTTTCATTTCAGCTTGCCATTAATTTGATTCCATTACCCAAGCAGTGATGCTGATCAAATCTAGATGATGCAAATGATTGCTCGATCGCCTATATCGTATCTACTTTCTGGTGGGGTTGATACTTCGGACTCTAACTAGTTTATTATGCTTTTGAAGCATAGACACAGTACACTTAAATGTGTCTTTTGATAATGAATTTTGGATATACTTGAATTTTATATGTTCAAATATTAGCGGAAATATATTTAGCACGTAATGAATATGATACTATGGTTATATATAATGTCTATTTTGTTAAGTAATTTCTTATGTATACATATAACATTTTCATTTATCTATTATATCTATTATGTAATTACTATATATTCATAAATCACATTACAGGGAAATTAATTGCAAATATAAACCGCTTCAATAGAGTTTAGTAAATAGATTAATAAATCGCCACAACAAAGCCATTTATATGTCACAATAGAATAAATAAACCGCCACAATAGAGCTACAAACCATTGCAATAAGTATAAAAACCGCTTCTATAGCTTGATAAACCGTTGCTTTAGCTTAAATATGACAATACAATACCTTAAAAAACCGCCACAGTAGACCTTTTAACCGCTGCAAAAGATTGATAGAAACCGCCACATTAGCTTCTTCTAGTGCAACGGTTTTCAGCTCTATTGTGGCAGCTCATCCTCTTGGTAATAAACCGCCACAATAGATTCTAAAACCGCCACAATAGGGCAAATGCAACGCGACCTAATAACACGGTAAAATTCCGCCACAATAGGCTTTATGTGGCGGTTTTCATGCCTATTGTGGCGGTTTTGAGCCGCCACAATAGGCCTTAATTGTTGTAGTGCCTTATACCTCTCCAAGCTACCATCAGACTTGAACTTAACCTTAAACACCCATCGACACCCAATGGGGGTTTTACCAGGTGGAAAAGGAACAATGTCCCAAGTAGCATTGGCAGTCAAAACATCAATTTCCTTATTCATAGCAGAAATCCAATTTGGATCATTGGAGGCTTGTTTGTAAGAGGAAGGCTCAGTATAAGAAGAAATATGATTGAACAAGGCAATATGAGAGTCAGAAAGAGAAACCACATCAAAGACTGATGAAGGATCCTCTGTAGGGGGTGAAGGAGCTGTAGGGGGTGAAGGATCTGTAGGGGGTGAAGGATCAGCAGGAGCAGGAGTTGGAGGATAATGAATAGGGGTAAAAATAAGATCAAAATCAACATCATAGACTGTGGGCAGCAAAACATCAGAAGATGGAGGTGTATGGTGTAAAGGAAAATGAGATTCATGGAGAACAATGTCTCTAGTGTGATAAATTTGCAGATCAAGTGTTTTATAACCTTTTTTCCCAAAAGAATATCCAATGAAAACACAAAGTTTAGAACGAGGAGAGAATTTATCAGGAGTATGGGGATATGTAGAAACAAAACAAAGGCAACCAAAGGTCTTAAGATGGTGATAGTCAGGATCTTTGTGGAAGAGAAGAAAGTAGGGAGATTGAAAGTTCAATGAGGGTAATGGTGTTCTGTTGATGAGATAAGTAGCTGTAAGAATACAATCTCCCCAATAAGACAATGGTAAATTGGATTGGAAACGAAGGGCACGGGCAAACTCCAAGAGGTGTTTGTGCTTCCTTTCCACAATTCCATTTTGCTGCGGAGTATAAGGACAGCTGGTCTGATGGATTATTCCTTTGGAAGAAAAAAATTGTGAAGCACTTGATCCACAAAACTCAGCAGCATTATCAAAACGAATAGTTTTAATTTTGGTGTGAAACTGGGTAACAACCAACTCCTGAAAAGTATAGAGAATGGATAAGGCACTGCTTTTGGTTGGCATAAGAAAGGTCCAGGTGGATCGGGTATGATCATCAACCAAGGTAAGAAAATACTTGTGACCATCATGTGTTGGGGTATGAAATGGTCCCCAAGTATCAAGATGGATGAGGTCAAAAGGGGCAGAAGCTCGTGTGGTGGACACAGGAAAGGAATTCCTGTGTTGTTTAGCCTGTGGACAGATCTTGCATAAATGTGCAGGTTTAATATTGCAATCAACAACACTGATATGTTTTAATTGAGAAAAAGGAACGTGTCCCAAACGACAATGCCACAATTCAAGTAAGTGTGAAGAAAGTGTAGCAGAACAAGCAAACTTATTAAAAGAAACAGAAGATACATCAGTCATAATAGAAGGACTAGATCCAGGCTTACTAATATAGGACATATTCGCAATATAAAGACCTTTAACCTCACTGCCAATTACAAGGGGAATCTTCATCGAAGGGGCCAGAAGGAAACACAAATGATCAGTGAAAAGGACATTAGCAAGAGTGTCTTTGATGAGTTTCTTAACAGACAAAAGATTGAAACAGAAATCTGGAACATGAAGAACATTGGATATGGTAAGAGTTGGTGAAAGACAGATGGAGCCAGAATGAGAGACAGCAGCAGTTTTTCCATTAGGCATAGTAATGGATATAGGTTTGGACAAAGCAATCAAGGTTGCGAAAAGGTTTTGGTTGGGAGTGATGTGGTCCGTGGCACCACTATCTATGATCCAAGTTGGAAATGAACTAGAAGTAAGGAAACTGAAGTTTGTACCTGCTAGGAATGCCGCTGTGTCCGAAGATGGAACATGAGGCTTCCTCAACAAAGCAAGCAACTGGTTGTACTGCTCAGACGTCAAAGAATGAGAGGAATCAGCAGCTGTAGCAGCAGTAGGGCCTTTGCCAGGAGGATAACCATGCTTTTTCCAACATTTTTCCACTATGTGTCCTCCAAGTTTACAAAAATCATAGAAAATAGTATGTCCATGGAGCTTCCAACAAGACTCCATGACATGGCCACCGATCTTACAGTGATCACAAAAAAGAGTACCACGACCAGCAACAGACTGACCTCTTCCAGCAGACGAAGAACCTCGACCACGAGAGGAGGAAGATTGTTGAGACTGGCCTCTTCCAGAAGCCGGTTTAGTGGAATCAGAAGAGTGCTGAGAAGCAAGAGCTGTAGTAACCTCAGAGTTAGAAGCAAGCTTAGATCCAAGCTCGCGTTGTTCCTCATCCTGTAAAACGAGCTGATACACTTCATTCAAAGAAGGAGGAGGCTGCATCAGAAGAATCTGAGCACGAGCTGGAATGTATGGCTCGTTAAGGCCAACGAGAAATTGAATAACCTGTTGGTCATCAAGTAATTTCTGAATAATAGTGAAAGATCCGGGATTAGACAATCGACAAGGTGTATTCGTCCCATAGCTTCTTCAATTTGGTAAAATAAGACTAGATCGACATAGATCCTTGAGAGATTGAGAAGAATTCGCGCTGGATCTGAAAAACTCGAGTACGATTGGATCGGGAAAAACGAGTTGCAAGATTTTTCCAAATCAGAGCAGCGGTGTGGAAGTGTAAAACCGATTCAGCAATGTCTTTCTCAACCGAATGCAGAAGCCAGGAGATGACCATATTGTTGCATCTCTCCCATTGAATGAGGAGAGGAGAAGAAGCTGGAGGACGAGAAGAGGTGTCGGTAACAAAACCGAATTTGTTTTTGGCAAACAAAGAAACTTCAACAGATCGACGCCATGAAACGTAATTCCGATCATTGAGGAGGCCAGTGGACAAAACGTAGTTCGGATGATCAGAGTGATGAAGGTATAATTCATCATTCGGATCAAGCGAAGCAGCAGCAGAACGAATGGTTTGATCATCCGAACTAGCAACGGAATGAATGGTTTGATCATCCGCCATTGGAGAACCTAGGCTGATACCATGTAATGATGAAAGGGAGAAATTGTGTACTGTTTCATTGAGTTGAATTCCAATTACAAGCTAATAAGCTCTATTTATACAAGGTGGTTTTCATCTTATTGCACACGCTAGGTGGTTATAACAACCAAGTAACTAATGCTGCTAAACACAATCAATTAACCCCAATAATCTGCTGCTTCCCTGCATCAAGAAGCACACCTTTGATGTCAGACAAGGTGTGAGTGAGTCTTTTGAGTTCTCTTTTCACCCCAATGACTCGGCCGATTTCTTGAAAGGCAGGTGAACCGAGTTTGTCAAACCCCAATCACAGTTCTCATAACAAAAAACGCTGCCATGAGGTCTATTTAACTTCAGATTCCCACAATGGCACAATCTCACATGTTTATGTCAAAGAATCCACTTGTATAGAAAGTTACAAGAATGCAGCATGTGTTCATATATATATATATATATATATATATATATATGCGTGTTTGTGATGGACCGCATCTTCCATGTACTACATTCAGTGAATGCTATTTTCTTCATATTCATCAAAGATTCATTTATCTATCATTACTTACTGTACAAATGCTTCCAAGTAATTTAGCTCCCAACTTTTTTCTGTTTTTCCAATGTTCTAGGAATCGGTTGCTGTGCAAAATTAGAATTCATTATATCTGGTTGTTCGCAAAATTAAAATTCACCAAAATCTTTTGTAGGAGAGGTTTACAGCAGCATCTACAGCTTATGGAGAAGGGCTAAGGGGTTGAATTGGTCCAACCCATTATGTTCATCGGATTAACTTTAGCCCCTCTAAGATGTATGCTCCCCTTATCTTAAGGTTTTAGATCGGTGACATCCAGTGGTGACATTATCAGAGGGGCGAGGACACATATATACTAGACACCACATTTTTGTTGGCTAAACCCTAAATCCTAAACCATAAATCATAAACCATGCATACTGAACATTGATTTTCGTCGACTTAGTTGTAGCCCCCTCTGGAGTTTATGCTTCTCTTGTTCTAGGGTTTTAGTTTGGTGACACATATTTTATTAAGGTGACACCACCTTTTTGTTGGCTTAGGATTAGCTCATCTAGGTTTATGCTCTCCTTATCCTAGAGTTTTAGTTAAGTTGTCACCAATATATATTCGAAACAACAACCGATAAAGAAACAACAACCAAACTTAATTCCTCAACTATACAACGAAACATGCATAATGTATATTCAAAATGAAGAGACAAATAAGTATGCACATACATCCCCCAAGCTACATATCACACAGCTTTGATAAATCAAAAGTCAACTGAAATGAATAATATATAATGAACATACAATAAAGTGTTATTTTGTCATTAATCAATCAAACACACACCTTTGCCAAAAGCCAAACGCCTATATATGGAAAGACAATGTGGTGTCCACCTTCCTTCTTCAACTTCAAAGGAATTCTATTTGAAGCGTTGATAGCCTTCACTTTGTTGTTGGATACAACTTGCAATGATCACCGTACAAAGACTGTACGAATGTGTGAGATGAGATTCCAGTCTTCTCCTATTTCTCTTTCGCACCTCGACCTCATAATAGGGTTGTTACCCTCAATCCATAGTACTTGTAGGCTGTTGAGAGCTTTGATGCCTCTCGGAAGAGTAGAGAAACTAACACAGGAAATTATTAATAGCTTCAATAGAGAAGTGCAGTGTTGCAAGCCATCAGGAAAATGCTCCAAGAGAGGAAGGTTCTGGATGAACAAAATCCGAAGGTTTCTTAACCCATTCAAACCTTCCCATCCACTCAAGTTTAGCTTTTCACAATTCTGAATACATAACTCCTCAAGAGCAGTCAGGAGTTGAATGTTATTTGGAAGGGAGGCCAAATTAGGACAATCAGCAATGAATAGGACACGAAGGGTGGTTAGGGTCCCAATTTTCTCTGACAAGGATGTTAAATATGCACAGTCACGGATTCCTATCTTGAGTATGGAGGTCCAACCATGATAACATGTCTCCAGACAACTATCAAGTTTTGATGTAAAATACAATTGCCTCAAGCTTATCCATCTGTGAATGTTCCTTGGAAACACTTGTAGCTGCCTACACTCCTCAACAATCAACGTTTGCAAATTGACTAATTTGGACATTGAATCAGGGAGCCTCTTAAGTTTGCTGTTCCTAAACAAGTTAAGAAGCCTGAGATGCTTCAAATCCCCAATTGAGTTTGGCAACTCCTCAAACTCAAAACCACCAAGTGATAAGATGCGTAGACACCTAAATTTAGAGATGAGATTATGTAGAAAAGATGTGCTCATATGAACCCCTTTTTTGCTATCAAACAAGAGTGATCTTGCCTTCTTTGCTTTTAGGAGTTGGTAGGGAAATTCTCTTTCGAAGAAGTTATCTTCGGTCCATACTAAATACTTGACCCTCGTCGAGACTTCATGTTTGTCAAAGCTCACAAAAGCCGTCTCCTCCCCAGCAACATATCTTCCTAATTCATGAACCAAGTCATGCATTTGGAATGCATTCCCAATTTTAAAAATTTTACTCGAATCCATTAAATCAAACATCTCTGAGAACCTGGCGGGATCTGTTGCATCTTTCAATTTCTCTTGGTAATATTGAGCGGCATGAATCACTTCAATGAAAGACCTCGACACAAGTTCATTCAAATATCTAGTTCCAATCTCTGCATGGGTTTCATTCATCTCCCTAGATTCTATCAGTCCTAGTGCCATCCAATAAGTTACCATCTCGTCCCTATAAATGCAGTCATTTGTGGTTCTTATAGAACAAAAGGAAAAGCAGGATTTTAAAATAAAGGGCAACTGATCAAAGCTCAATTTCAAAGCAAGGAGGATGTCATCAGGTGCTTGCTTCATCTCCCACAACTTGCTTTCTTCAATCCTCTTCCAATGCAATTCATCTCTGTCATTCCACAATTGACTTCCCAAGGTCCTTGCTGCCAAAGGAACCCCGTGACATTTCCTAACGATTTCTTTCCCAATCTTCACTAATGAACGACATTCTTTCTCTTCACCATCTCGGAATGCATATTTCACAAACACTGACCAACAAGCATCTTCAGAGAGGGGCTCTAACTTGTAAGCTTCCATGGTTCTGGCAATGGAGACCACCGTATCCTCACGGGTCGTAGCTATAATTCTGCTACTCTTGGAACCTACTGCAAGAAACTCCATTAAGTCTGACCACTCTTTCACAAATGTTTGACCGGAAAGAATGCTCAGCGTAGAAGCCCACACATTATCCAACACAAGAAGAAATGTTTTCCCTGCAAGAATATCATGTACTGTCTTCTCTATTGTCTGCATATTAGAGTCCGAGGCTTTCTCCCTGGTAGCACACTCGAAAATTTTCTCTATTGCAGTTTTCTTAGAAAACTCATTCGGCATAGAAGCCCACAGTTTGATCTTAAAGTTTTCTTCTATTCTAGGATCATTGAAAACCAATTTGGCTAATGTGGTTTTACCCATCCCTCCGATGCCAACAATTGGAAGAACTGGAATTTTTGAATTTTCATGGTCAGAGGAGGAGCTTACCAGACGAGACACCATCCAATCTTGGTCTTGCTTTCTGCCAAAAGCGCTTGATTCATGAATGAAGGGAGATTGGTCTCTTTCCCCATGGGTGTGAGCTACAGACACCTGACGCTCTTGGAAGTTGAAGTCTCTTCGGTTGGCTGAGATCTCTTCCAGTCTCCCACAAATAGCCCTGAGCTTCCGAGCCAAGCCGAACTGTGGAAAGAGTTTGCGAACCATTGGAAGCAAAGTTCTTTGACGGACCTTATCATCCAAAGCTTGAGTTGAAATGAGATCGAGCACATCCTCGATGTCATGAGCTACATCTTTGAGATTGAGAAGCCAATCTCTGACGGAGCGCAAGGTGGTCTGCTGCTCTTCAGCATCAAGAAGCACAGCATCGATGGCGGACAAGATGCCACCGAGTCTTTTGAGCTCAGTTTTCACACCAAAGCTCCCTTCGATTTCTTTGAAGAGAGGTGAACCGAGTTTATCAAAAATAAGCTTCAAAAGGCCAGATACAGCCGCACCTGTAATAGGATCAGCCATTTGTAGGTGGAGAAGACAAGGTTTGATTAACAGATAGGAAGGAATTGGAGAAGATGAGATTTGATTTAACAGATACAAAGTAGATGGGAGTGGATGCATCTCACTGCCAGGAAGTGTGATCTGGAAATCATGTTGTTGGGTTGACTTTTGGGAAAATACGCAGACGCTTCCATTCAAGTGAAGATGGTTAGATGGGGCGGCTTTCAATGACCTACTTTCCCAGAAACTCTACCAGTGTTACTTGTTAGTCTAACCAGGGTAATTTTTAACTACTCTGCATTTTTTTTTTTTGGGTTCCATGCATTTATTTATTTTATTATTATTATTTTTTTGATCAAGAAAGATTTTGGGTGAGAAAGTCTATCTGAGAGCATCAACCGATTCAACCTTGTGCGTCACTTAATTGCTCATGTGGGGAATGTGAAAGAAAAAGACTTGTTTCACAGCCCACAATAGGGTTTTGATATCAGTCATGATCAATTCAATTTCTCAAATACAGTTATGCTTGTTTTTCAAATGATTTATTATTATTAGAGAATCTCCTTCAATTTGTACTTTGTCTATATGCAACTGTCTAATTTTTTGTATCCCTAGTTTAATGGCAAGGGTTTCAATTTAAGAGGAGTTTGGGAACCAAGTTGCTAAAACCCAATGTGAAGCGGATTCCCCAACCAGTCCCTAATAATTATGTCAGCAGAGCTATTCGAGTTAGACAATGTTGAACCATCAAAATTAAGCTTATAAAAACCTATTTTTTTGTTACTTTGTTGGTACTTTACAGCATAAAAGTTGTTGTATATATGAGAAAGTGTGAATCACTGTTGTTCTGTTATAAAAGTTGTTGGTAAGAGAAGTTGCAAATAATGTTGAGTCATCAAGCAAAGATTTGATGCCAGACAAAGATTTGATGACCTCCAGAAGGTCAGATATGACTGCACGTCCCACGAGATTGGCCATTTTGTTGACTAGGCCGGAAAGTCGGAAACAGCTGCAGCTGCTACAAGATCAGTCATTTGCAAGAGCATCAGCAAAACCTTTGTTCTATCTACAAATTAATCAATCATGTGCAGCTATATATGCCATTTTATTTGTTACTAAAATCTCATGTTTCTCTTGTGCTTTTTGTAGCAAACATAATGTATATACTGAACTTTGAAAGTACATAACAGATCAGCTGCAACGGAAAACAAGGTGTGAGTGAGCCTTTTGAGTTCAGTTATTTATGACAGCATTTCCCACAAGATTGGCCATTTTTGTGTTGGGAGATCTTGATTAATAATTGACTGAAAAAAAATCAGATTCAAAAAGATAATGTTATTGTGAATCTTTGAATCTAATTAAGAAATTGTAAGGAATTTAACTGCCTGTTGTCTTTATAAGTGAATTAAGTTAAGCTACATTTGTCTCTTTCCCGTCCACAAAGAAGGAGGAGCACCGACGACACTCTGGTTGAACACAAAGCTGAGCAAGGAACAATGAAGAGTGCTGAAGCTGCGAGAGTTTCCTCTCCACCTGTCTGTCAATGGTTGCGATGGAGCTGCTATTTGAGATACTGGGCTGCAAGGAAAGAGCAATGATACAGTTGGGACAAAGAATATGGGTTCAAGCCAACAATACTTACCTACCACTGAAAGAGCAATGATACAGTAGGGATTGGTGTGAATGTTGTTAGCGAAGCTGCAGCTACACAGGAGACATTTAAGGGGGATGAGCTGCCACTGAAAGCAAAGAGTACAGGCAACAATATTGGACAAACAGGAGGATAAATCTATGACAGATAAGGTTGATCTGTGTTGAGCAATGATAGGGCATATGACAGCAGCTCAACAAAAAGGAAATCAGTGTGTTGTTGGAGGAAATTATGCGAAGGAGACTCTAGTCAAGCAATAAGAAATAGAAATAAAAAAAACAAAATCAGAGAGTATGTTGCAGCAGTGAGATACAACGGATGATGAGTAAACGGTGAGCATAAGGAGAATAAGCAACAGGTGGCTGCTGGACAGAATGTAAGTGACAATGAGAAGAGGAAGAACAAAGCCATGGCAGCTAGTCTCAATCAGTAAGTTAAGTTAAGCTTGTCTCAATCAGTTAAGCTAAGCTTTGTCTCAATCACTGAATTTGTACATATTGAAGAAGAAAGAGCTATAATGTCAATTGGAAGCGCATTCAAACAGCAAATTTGAGCTCGATATCATTCAGTTTATGTAAGCTCTTTGGAAGAGAAGACAATAAGGACAGTAAGTGATCTGCTCTGGTAAGGATATCAAATGCAAACAGTTGAAAATATTTATTTCTATAAAATTTTCTTTTGCCACCCACCCTATACAGATTACACTAAATTGATTACACACAAGCTTAGATCAACCAAAATGATGTGCAGTCGCATCAATTTCTCGAGTCAGAAACGCTATGTTTTTATGTTTTTTTCCCTTCACTCAAATTAGCATAAAGTATATATAAACTTTAAAGATCAACTCTCTTCAATGTCTCCGTGTTCAAGTGTGAGCAACTCTCACCTGTAGCAGACTCAATAATATTCTCTATCACAGTTCTCATAATAAACATGTTTTGAATATAAACCCATACTTTCACCTCAAATCTTTCTATTATGGGATCATTGAACACCAACTTTGCGAGTGTAGTTTTTCCCATCCCTCCTACACCAACGATTGGGAGAACTGAAATTCTTTGAGCTTCGTGACTAGAAAAGCTTACCAGAAGAGTGACGATCCAATCTTTGTCCTGTTCTCTGCCAAAAACATGTGTTTCTTGGATGGATGAATGAGTCTCTCCTCATTGATGATATTCTTGGAGACTGTAGTTCCTCCATTTTGGGTAATCTGTTGCTTCTCTGAATAAGGAAGCACAGCTTTGATGTCCGACAAGGTGTATGTTAGTCTTTTGAGTTCAGTTGTGACTGCATTTCCCAAAAGATTGGACATTTTTATGTTGGAAGATCTTGATTGAAAATTGATTGAAAAAATCATATTAAAAAAGATGTTACTGTGAATATTTGAATCTAGTTAAGAAATCGAAAGGCATATGCTGAAGAAGAAACACCAATTTGTATTGGAATTTAACTGCATGTTTCCTCTATAAGTGAATTAAGTTAAGCTTGTCTCAATCAGTGAATTTGTATGGAAGAAGAAAGAGCTATAATGTCTTTTGGAGGTGCATTCAAACAGAAAATGTATCACAGACCGTTGTAAGCCCTCTGGCAATTAATTGTATCAAATTCTTTACAGTTTGTGATGTTCAAAAGTCGTAGAGATCCACCGATGCCTTCGAGTCCAACGGCAAACGGTGCCAGCTCAGCGCAGAAGCTGCCAGCTTTGCAAATCTTGAAGCCCTCTGGCAATTAATTGCATCAAATTGCATCAAATCCTATACCCATACCCAATACCCATAGATTGATATCTATATCTCATACCCATAGCCTATATCCTATATCTATATATCCTTTCCAAACGGGCCCTAAATGTTCTTTTGTCAAAGTTCTTCAAAACACAAAACGTTAGCATAAATTATATATCACCTTTAAAGATCAACAAGTACATTGATGCCAAACCATACAAGAGAAGCATGTCAAAAGTAACACAACAATCACAGGCTATATGCACATTCACAGACTGAACTCCCCTTTAAATGATTTCCGATGAAAAGCAACACAACAATCACAGGCTATATGCACATTTTATTTGATGGCCCAAATATGGCACAAGCTAGATCAACCAAAATGATGTGCAGTTGCGACAATTTCTCGAGTCAGAAAATCTCAGTTTTTTCCTTCACACAAATTAGCATAAATTATGTATCACCTTTAAAGATCAATAAGTACATTGATGCCAAACCATACAAGAGAAGCATGTCAAAAGTAAACATCAACAACCTGCAATAAGGTACAGAACAAACAAACATCAACCCGACCAGCAAGGATGTCTCCAAATCCAACAAGAAAAGATCGAATACTAAACATGATTGAACCCAACTCTAGTAACTCAAGGGAACAACCTGCAATAGTTTCACTGTTTTTTTTCAAACCTGAGAAACTGAAAAAACGTACTAAACATGCAAATGACATTTTTTTTGTTCAATGGGAAGAGTATCATATGAGAATTGGCAGTCTTCACCAACTAGGAAGCCCGTTGTTTTGGATAAAACAATGATCAAGTTGAATCTTTGGAATATGAGAGATGAGATGCCAGTCTTCTCCTACTTTTCTTTCACACCTCGGATTCAGCTTCGGGCAATCAACAATAGACAGCTTCTGCAGGTTTTTGAGAGCTTGAATGCCTTTTGGAAGTGAAAGCAGACTAGGGCAGTTGAAGAGTGTGAGGTTGAGTAAACAAGTGCAGTTTTGCAAGCACTCTGGCAAGACTCTCAAATTTGCACAGTTAATAATCTTCAAATGCCGAAGAGATAACATGCTTTGGAGTCCGTCAGGAAAATGCACTAAGAGAGGAAGCCGATGGAAGTGCAGTTCCTGAAGGCTCGTTAGCCCTCGTAATCCATTCCATCCCACCAAATCCAGCTTCTGACAGTATAGAATTGCTAATAATTCGAGATTATTCAGGTTGGATATGCTGTCTGGAAGAGAAGAAACACAAGGACATCGGATAATTTCCAAAATCCGAAGGGTGGTCAGGTTTCCTATCTGCTCTGGTAAGGATCTCAGCTGCATACAATTTACTATAATTATTGTATGTATGGAGGTCCAACCCCGAAAATCTCTCTCCGAAAATCTTGGGAGCTTTGATGTGAATACAAAATACCTCAGGTTTACCAATCTATGCAAGTCTCTCGGGAATAGCTCTAGTTGCACACAATCAAAGAGAATCAAGCTTTGAAGGTTCACCAATTTGCATACCGAATCTGGAAGCCTTCTAAGTTTGCCATCAAGTGCCAAGCTAAGATACCTTAGATGCTTTAAATCCCCAATTGAGTTTGGCAAATCCCCAAGCTCAAAACCATACAAAGCTAGGATACGTAAACACTGAAAGTTGGAAACGAGACCTTGTAGGAAAGATTTGCTCATAGGGTTGGACGTTCTACCATTCATTAAAAGTGGCCTTGCTATTTTCGAAAGGAGAAGAAGTGATCTTGCCTTGTTTGCTGTTTGAAGTTGGTGTGGAAGCTCTCTTTCTGACAACTGCCCTTCCACCTCCAACACCAAGTGTCTCACTCTCATTGAAAGATCGTGTATGTTGCAGTTGATGAAAGCTGTCTCCTCGCCGACAACATATGCCGCTAAATCATGCACCAAATCATGCATTTTAACAAAAACCTTTCCATCCAATGTTTTGTAATCTATTTCTTGCCACATCTCTGTTACATTGTTCTGAACCGGCATCTCAAGCACATTGTTAGTAGGCCAAATATCTGAGAAACTATTCTTGAGCTGATTGTCTAGATGAGCCACGATAGTGGAATTATCAACTGTTTCAAAGAAAGACCTTGACAACAGTTCATTAAAATACTTATTTCCAATGTCTTCAAAGCTTCCAATCATCCTTTCAGAATGAAGCAGTCCTAGCGCCATCCATTGGTATATCAAATCAACCTTTAACAAGAAGACGCCTTTAGGTAATGCAGAACAATAGGAAAAACAGGGCCTTAAGTAGTACGGTAATTGATCAAAGCTCAATTTCAAAGACGGGAAGATGCCACCAGGTTCTTGTTCAATCTTCCACAAATCACTTTCCTCAATACTTCTCCAAGTAATCTCATCTCTAACTGTCCGTAACTGACATCCCAAGGTCTTCGCTGCCAAAGGAACTCCACAGCATTTTCGAATGATATCTTTTCCAATCTGCACCAGCAAAGGATATGCTTCCTCTTCACCTTTTTTGAATGCACAGTTCGCAAATATGGTCCAGCAGTGATCATTGGAGAGGGGTTTTAGCTTGTATGATTCCATAGTTCCGGTAATCAAGGCCACCCTATCTTCTCGGGTTGTGACTATGAGTATACCTCTTTTGGAACCTTGCTCTAAAAGATCCATCAAGTCTATCCACTCTTTCGAATCTTCAATATACACATTATCCAGCACAAGAAGAAATGTTTGATCATTTAGAATGTGACTCAACTTGCTCTTCAATGTCTCTGTGTTCAAGTGCGAGCAACTCTCACCTGTAGCGGACTCAATAATATTCTCTATCACAGTTCTCATAACAAAAATGTTTGGAATAGAAACCCACACTCTCACCACACAGTTTTGTATTCTGGGATCATTGAATATTAACTTTGCGAGTGTAGTTTTTCCTATACCTCCTACCCCAACAATTGGAAGAACTGAAATAGTCTGAAGTTGATGGCTAGAAAAGCTTACTAGACGAGTCACAATCCAATCAGTGTCTTGATCTCTGCCCACAACATGTGCTTCTTGGATCGAGGAATGGGTCTCCCTTTCCCTGCTGGTGCCAACAGAAGAAAGCAAAGGTTGATGATATTCTTGAAAATTGTAGTTCCTCCGATTGGCAGCAATCTCATCCAATCTCTTGCACATAGCTTTGAGTTTCCGAGCTAGACTGTATCGTGAAGGAATTTCACGAAGATTTTGAGCAAAGCTACTCCCTTGCACCTCTTTCTCCAAAGCTTGGGTTGAAATAAGATCTAGCAAGTCCTCAATATCATAAGCAGCATCTTTGAGATTCTGGAGCCAATTTCTGACAACATGTTGGGTCACCTGCTGCTTCTCTGCATCAAGAAGAACAGCTTTGATGTCGGACAGGGTGTTTTTGAGTCTTTTGAGTTCGTCTTTCACCCCAATGACTCGTCCTATTTCTTGAAAGGCAGGTGAGCCGAGTTTGTCAAAAATGACCTCAACAAGGCCAGATATGACTGCACTTCCCACAAGATTTGCCATTTTTGTGATGAAGAATCTCGATCTTAATGGATTCAAAAAAAAAAAAGAGAGAGATTCTTGGGCATATATGTCTGTTTGTGGATGCTGAGAATGGAGAAAAAGGACCAATTTGGACTTTGAGGTTGAATTTTGGGGAAAGATGATAAAGATAGAGGAAGAAGAAGACTATGGGACATTGTAGGCCATATGCTAAGATGGTCCTTTGCGTTTGGATAGCCGACATCATAACTTTATACTATCATTATAACTTATGGGAGTTTTTTTTTTTTTTTTTAGGTAAAGATTTGAGTTCAGGCATACCTGAAACTCGATGGCATAACTTATGAAACTTATGAGAGTTTATTTTTAAGAATGTTTTACGAGGATGAAAAGTGATACGGAGTTTTTTTTTTTTTTTGGTAAGCAAAAGTGATACAGTAATTTATAGCATACACATTATTTATAAGGCCGATTTGCTAAACTAGACCAAAAAATGGGCCTAATTGCATAATTAGACCACTAGCTCAAAAATTGGCGTAAAATAACCTCTTTACCCCCATGCAAATTTAACAACAGGTTATTTTGCACTATTCATTACCGGGATTAGCAGGTGAGGAAGGGGAAAGGAAAACGAGTGGGAGGGCCGGCCCGGAGACTGAGAAGGAAGGCGGAGCGCCACCGGAGGAGAAAGGAGGCCGCCGGGAAGGAGGAGAAGGCGTCGGAGGCCTCCGGCGTTTGGCTGGCAGCCCACTCTTGCTCGTCTCTCATCCTCGCTGTCTCGCTTTCGCTGCTCAAACTCCCTCCCTCCATGGTCCTCCTCTCTTCCTCGCGCGAGCAGCAGGCCTCTCGAGCACCGTTCGCCTCGCCCGAGTAGCTAGCAGCACCGCAACAATCGATGCCAACTCAGCGGCAGGTCCGAGCAGTGCCTCCGACCACCTTTCTCTCCTCACTCCTCCATTGAAGCCCGTGAGTTTCTCAAAAATCCCCAATTTCTAGGGCTTTTCTAATTTGTTAAATTTGAGAATTTTGAGAATGTTTGCATGAATTTGGGGTTTAATTGAAGGAATTTGGGGTTTAATTGAGAGTTGTCTCTGTTGATTCGGAGGGGGAAGATGAAGAGAGAGGTTCCGATTTCGACGACGATGAAGATTCAGGTGAGTTTGGGGGTAAGGTTAACTCCAAATCTGATCCATTTGGTTCTGATTTCAGTCTCGATTTCGACGCATTCGGTAAACCTAAAGTTAGAATTGGTGATTTATTGAACCTGATTTGATTTTTGCTTAATTTTGATTGGTTTTGTGGAATTGATGTGTGGATATTTATTGCTGAATCAGGGTAGATGATTGATTTTGTATGTCTTGATTTCGCACTCGCCAACATGTGCTTCTTTGTTTCGTGATTGCAACTTGGTTGTTCTTTGGTTGATTTCGTGATTGCAACATGTGCTTCTTTGTTTCGTGATTGCATGGCTAATCGTTAGAGAATACATGTAGAAAACTAGGAATTCATTCAAGGTGCTGTGCTTCAATTAGTTTAAGTATCTGAATTCCGGGGTGCATTGGGTATATATATCAGATATATAGTTTTCCGGGATGCAATGGAGGAAGCTCTTGATGTATTGTGTTGCTCCACTCTCTCTGTTGTTATGTCATTTTACTTTCTCCTTCATTTATGCCTTGTATAAATTTGCAAAATTCACAGGAGAAAGACAAGAACGATTGTTTGAGGGCTGAAGAGGAACTGAAAGAAGCTGCTAAAAATGTTTCTAAGAAACCAGTAGCGAAAAAACCACCATGTAAGGCTGCCCCCAAAAATATCAGTTCCGAATCACCTGGTGAGAGCTCTATAGCTACAGCTGATTCTGTGATGGATATAGGTAAATTATAACATGGTCATAATTCATAAAAGTGATCTCCTATTAGCTCAATTGGTAGAGCGTTGTGTTTGCACACAAAGATGTGAGTTCGACTCTCACATAGGCTAATACGGAGTATGCGTTCATATCTCTATGGACTTATACGATTTAATATGGTAGGAAATATATACACTAATGGCAGGACAAATTTATAAATCTGGTACGACAAATTTATGAATTATGAATATCTCTGAACTTATAAAATTATGAACTTGGTAGGAAATATATAGACTAGTGGTAGGACAAATTTGTAAACCTGGTAGGATAAATATACGATATTGGTATGATAAAATGTAATCACCGAAATTCCTAAGTGTATAACTTGACACTAATGGTAGGATAGATGTACACGAATGGTAAGATATATTTGTACTATTGGCAAAGAAGTATAATTAATATTGACCAATCCACAAATCCCAGACTAGTAATCATTGAGGCGTGAATCGACCCTAATCTCAATCTCAATTACAAATCCATAAATCCCAATCTCAATCCAATTTCTATCAATCAAAATTCATGAATCCAATCTAATTCAATGCTAGAACGACTGAATTAGAGCATCTACCTTGGATATAATGTTACTTAGGTTTCCTTCATCTTCTATTGTACACTTGAAACCCTCTACCCTTGCTTGTTTTTCTGAAAAATGTGGAACATAATTTGCTACGGTTTCTAGCTTTATTTTCCTTGAAAGCTATTTAAATTGGTAGGATAGATGCACAACAATGGTAGGATAGATGAAAACTAATGGTAGGAGAAAACAACGTTATTGGTAGGATCAGAATGGTAGGATTGATGGAAACTAATGGTAGGAGAAAACGACGATATTGGTAGAATCGGAATGGAAACTCAGTAATTCATGTATAACTTGACACTAATGGTAGGATAGATGCACACTAATGGTAAGATATATTTATACTATTGGAAATATGTAAATGCATAATTGACTTTACCACAACACAATATATTGGAGACTTATGAACACACACTCCGTATTAGCCCATGTGAGAGTCGAACTCACATCTTTGTGTGCAAACACAACGCTCTACCAATTGAGTTAATAGGCTATTTATCATCGTAATAGTAAAGACCAAGTATTTGATGAGTTACGAGGTAGTCCACCACCACCATAGCTGCAGTACGTGCCTCTCCCTTGAACACCAAGCTCCCACTCCCGGGAGCCCACCAACCGCCGCACACGACATTGATACATACCCTACCACCTGGGGTACGCCACAGGAATAGAGGATCAGCATGGGGGGTAGTTCTGATATAGGAAAGAGGAACATAGAAGTCCTCGACAGTAACTGGTACCAGCGATGGCAGTGGCAGCGATGGGTAAGTCATCATGTGTGGCTTTTCCCAGCGATGGGTAAGATAACATAACAGTACATGATGACTTACCCATCGCTGCCACTGCCACCAACAAGCTTGTTGCACTTTTCCTGGAATGGATAGACAGTTAAACACTATTGGCAGGCCAGAACTGTACTATTGGTAGGATGACAACTATATCGTTTCCTCGGATGCACGTGTGGCTTTCCCCCCGTTCTTTCAACCTATCTCCTGCTTTGCCTCACTTTTTGCAGGGCATGTTGGGATGTTTGAGATCATCCTCTCAAGCTTATATATGTGCTTGGGGAACACCCATCAATGTAATGATTGTATTTTTTCCCTCATAAATGCTCCCCCCTTCCCCCCCAATGAAGAACCCCGTTTTGGCGCCAAAATTACACTAACAACCCGTCAAAATAGCTACGGTCAATCCGTTCCAAATTTCTCCAAATTTTCAGGTATGGTATGGTATTTAAAGCCTATTGGTAAGATAACTATATGCTATTGGTTAGATAACTGTACCATATTGGTCAGACAGATGCTCTCCCTCTTCCCCCAATGAAGAACTCTGTTTTGGCGCCAAAATTTCACGGACATCCCGCCAAAATCGCTACGGACAATCCCCTCCATATTATCTCCAAAATTTTCATGTATGGTATGACAAGTTTGGCCTATTGGTAAGACAGATATCTTCTATTTGTAAGACAGATGTGTTCTCTTGGTAAGCCAAACGTGTCCGGTTCCCAGAAATGAAGGTGATGTTTTACCCTCACCTTTCCACGCGTCTCTTATATTGGCTCCCTTTTTTGCAGAGCATTTAATAAGGAATGACACCCATCAATCAAGATTTTCTAAGAGTTGATTGACACCCTTAATTCAATCATTGAAATTTCCCCTCATAAATGCCCCATTTTTTCCTACTTTATTGGATCCACACCCCATGTCCAGCACCCCCTCCTGATTTCTCTTTTTTCAAAAGATGTTGTATTTGCAAAAATACATCACTTTCTACCCCTAGTCAATTTTTTAGGTACATGTCTAGTTTAGCCAATAGGCCCATTTTTTGGTTTAATCACTACCATTTCCTCTATTTATAATGTGTTTGCCACAACCGGCTTAAAAATTCCTCCCCCAAACTCTTCGGGTCTCCATCAAGCCTTACATCTCCATCTTCCCTGCCTCCCCGGTTCAGTCACTGCCTCCCATGAGGTCTTCATTATCTACCCACAGCAAACGCCCACCCAGATCAACCATTGCACTTTATTCGAACAAAAACCCTAACCTAAAGTTCCAATGACTGTCGGCTTTCTGTGAGCCATAGTGAGTCAATTACGCAGATAAATGAAGCCAATCGAGAGAGATTATAGGAGAATATTGCACGAATTGCCCAAAATCACTAACCGATACATCATCAATAGTCAGACGGTGGTGGCGGATCCGGAGAGGAAGCGGCCGTCGACGAGGATGATGCCGAAGACCAATCGATAGCTCCAACAGAGATCTACAGATCTGAATTGGAGAATTTCCCATTCAGAGATGGATAGGTTTGGAAATCGAACTGCAGAGACGAGAGTTTGTTTCCTTGGGGATTGGAAATCTGTTTCTGTAGAGGTATTCAAGTACAAGTCCAAATGGCAAAGCTACCGATCGAACCGGAACAAACCGGGTTTAGTAAAATGTTTTAATGAACCATCTTAAGCTAGATAAAATGGCAACAAGTGCCTTATTACAGTAAGTGAAACTATGAAAGTATGACAGTAAATGCCTTCTGATAGCAACCGACCAAAAATATAAAGGGAGCATAGGTGAATCCTGCATCACAGGAGGACGAGGTTTGCGACTTTGAAGATGCGATTGACTAGGGTTTCACTGTCATTCCTTTTTTGAAGATTGATTAATTGAAGTGGAAATTTCTAAACCAAAGATCAGATTGATTCTGTTGGCTTGGTATCTCCATTTGTTGAGATGAATCTGACATGTGGTGGAGATGAATCTGACATGTGGTGGGAGTGGAAACCGCATTCAAACTTTACAGTAAGTCGGGAGAGGGGTGGAAGTTGGAAGATTGTGGAACTTCGTAGATTATACTCCTCCGTGATACATTAATATGGATAAAATGTTTGTTTTACAATCCAAACGTTATTTTGAAACAGTGTAATTTAAAAAACAAAAGACAATGTTTATAAATGATAATATTCCTCCAATCTTACAGCTAAATGCATTTTCACTGCCTGTTGTCACAAACCATCAACTTCCCCAACTAAACTAATAATTTTCAGTATTTCAAAGCCAATGAACCACTGATACAGCTATGTTTGCTTCTTTTTCAACCATGTACTACTTCTGAGGAATGGTCCAAGTCCTAGAAGGGTTATGTGTTCGCTGCACCTGCAACAACAGCAACAATGAATTTTATCTAATTCTTTTGTCATGATACAAACTATACAGCAAATTTAACCTGCAAGATCAAGAACTACCTGCATCACCCGTCATGATACAAACTATACATCATTTATCCAACAGAATAGAATATTGCTGATCTGTATTTTCCCAATATAGAACAAACTACTTGTAAAATTGCAACAGCAACATCATAAGTCTCCTTGTAAATTTGCAACTTTGCATATGAAGCAAACAAAAATGTATATACTGAACTTACGTATCATACAACAGTAGAATACCAAACACAACTAAAAATAAAGTTACTGACCCATTATTGCCTCTAATTTGAGTATCATTCACCCATCTACCTGTTTCTTGGTTCCATAAGATTGCAGGAACAACCACCCTGCAACAGTTTAAATGATTCAAATTTGAGAACCCCACAAAACAAAAACAAGAAAATGACTTGCTTTTCCTAATCAACAGAAAAATTACGAAGCTATATAACAGGGGAGTACCACATGAAGCTTGATAGTCTTCAAAAAATAGGACATCCTTTGTTTTGGATAAAACAATGATCAACTTCAATCTTAGGAATGTGAGAGATGAGATGCCAGTCGTCTCCAATTTCTCTTTCACACCTTGGATTCAGTTTGGGGCATTCAGCAATGTACAGTTGTTGCAAGCTCCTAAGAGCTTGAATGCCATTAGGAAGCGCGGACAAACCAGGGCACTTGACCAGTGTAAGGTATAGTAGAGAAGTGCAGTGTTGCAGATGCTCGGGCAATGCTATCAAATTCTGACAGTTTACGATGTTCAAATGTTGTAGAGATCCGCTGATGCTCTGGAGACCATCAGGAAAATGTATGAGTCGAGGAAGTCGCTGCAGAAGCAGATACTTAAGGCAACTTAGCCCACACAATCCTTCCCATCCCATCAAATCCATGTTTTGACAGTCTTGAATTACTAACTGCTCAAGATGATTCAGATGCCGTAAACTCTTTGGAAGGTAAGACAAGCAAGGACAATAAACGATACACAAAATCTGAAGGGTGGTTAGGCTCCCAATCTGCTTTCGTAACGAAGGTTTGATTAATAGATAGGAAGGAATTGGAGAAGAAGAGCTTGATTAAAACTCCGATGAAATCACTATTGTTACTTTGTTGGAACTTTACAGCATAAAAGTTGGCTGTATATGTGAGTAAAGTGTGAACCGCTGTTGTTCTCTGTTACAAAAGTTGCTGTTAAGAGAAATTGCAAATATTCTCTATTACAGTTGTCGAAGCTTTTGAGCATAACAAGGTCTCTACCAAATAGGACCTTTTGATCCAAATCTTCGGTTGAAATGAGATCGAGCAAGTCCTTGAGCACAATCTTTATGATTCACAAGTCAATATTTCTTACAAAAGAATGTTGGGTCATCAAGCACTGCTTTGATGCCAGACAAAGGTGAGACCGAGTGTTTAGCGTTGTCAAAAATGACCTCCAGAAGGTCAGATAAGATAGCAGTTCCAACGAGATTGGCCATTTTTGTCGACTAGGCCGGAAACAGCTGCAGCTGCTACAGGATCATTCATTTGCAACAGCATCAGCAAAACCTTTGTTCTATTTACAAATTAATCAACCATGTGCAGCTACACAAATTAATTTGTTACAAAATCTCATGCTTCTCTTATGCTTTTTGTAGCAAATATAATGTATATACTCAACTTTGAAAGTACATCACAAATAATCTGCGCATCTGAAAACAGATGGATAACAAACAGGATCATGTGCAACTTCAGCTGATAACCAACATAAGAAGACAATTCAAAGTACAAGCTTGCACGGGGGTGAAAAAACTTATAGCGTTCACAAAAATCTATCAGTTTCAACTATCAACACAAGTACAGTCGCCATACATACTCCTAATGTTGTAAGTAAGCGTCTTTGTTTGGTTGGTTCAAATCAATGGTTTCTGATTGTGTTTTTTCATCCACATTCAGTAGTTAAAATAATGCATATAAATTGATCATTGATGGAGGCAACAACTGTACGTTATCAGCTTCCTCAATTGTGCACATGATCACACAACATAAGAATCTCAAACATAATCACACTACTTTGATAACCCAACAGTGAACTAAAATGAAGAATATTGAACATACTGTTATTTTCTAATCAAACCAGCCTTTGAAAGAGCAGCATCCACCGTTGATCTTGAAGTTAAAAGAGTTCCATTTGAAGCTTGATAGCCTTCAGTGGGTAGGAAACACTTTGTTTTTGGATATAAAAGTGATCACACTACCTGAATGATAGGAATGTGTGAGATGAGATTCCAGTCTTCTCCCTTTTCTCTTTCGCACCTCAATGTCAGAATAGGACAGTTACCAATCCATAGTAATTGCAGGCTCTTGATATCTTCAATGCCCCTAGGAAGAGTAGATAAATTAAAACAGGCATTTATTATTAGCTTCAACACTGAAGTGCTATCCTGCAAGCCATCAGGAAAGTGCACCAGGAGAGGAAGTCCTTTGATCACCAAAACCCAAAGGTTTCTTAACCCATTCAATACTTGCCTTTTATTCAGGTCTAGCTTTTCACAATTCCGAATTTCTAAACGCTCAAGAGCAATCAGGAGTGGAATGCTATTTGGAAGAGAAACCAAATTAGGACAATCATTGATTTGCAGAACTCGAAGAGTGGATAGGCTCCCAATTTTCTCTGGCAAGGATGTCAAATGTGCACATTCAGATATTCTTATCTTCAGTATGGAGGTCCAACCATGAAAACATGTCTCTAGAAAACTATCAAGTTTTGATGTAAAATACAAATGCCTCAAGCTTAGCAATCTATGCAAGTTCCTTGGAAATAGTTCTAGCTGCGTGCACCGTGAAACGCTCAATGTTTGCAGATTGACTAGTTTGGATATTGAATCAGGAAGCCTCTTTAGTTTGTTATTCACTGCCAGGCTAAGATACCTTAAATGCTTCGAATCCCCAATCGAGTTTGGCAAATCCTCAAACTCAAAACCAGCAAGTGATAAGATGCGTAGACACCTAAAGTTAGAGATGAGACTATGCAGAAAAGTTGTGCTCATATGGCCCCCTTTTTTACTATCCAATTGTAGTGATCTGGCCTTCTTTGCTGTTAGGAGTTGGCAAGGAAACTCTCTTTCAAAGCAGTTCTCTTCCGTCCATACTAAATGCTTGACTCTTGTGGAGGCTTCTTGTTTGTCAAAGCTCACAAAAGCTGTCTCCTCCCCAGTAACATATCTTTCTAATCCATGCATCAAATCATGCATTTGGAATATACCCCTAATTTCATAAATTTTACAAGAATCAATGCAATCTATATAACTTGAGAGAAAGGTGGGATCTACATTTTTAAAGACAGTTTGATTTTGCAGAAACTGAGCTGAATGAACCACTTCAAAGAAACACCTTGACACAAGTTCATTGAAATATCTTGTTCCAATTTCTTCAATAGTTTCATTCATCTCTCCAGATTCTATCAGTCCTAGTGCCATCCAGCAATTCACCATGCCTCCCCTAGTAAAGCTGCCATTTGTTGTTCTTGTAGAACAAAAGGAAAAGCAGGCTTTTAAAAAATATGGTAACTGATCGAAGCTCAATTTCAAAGCAGGAAGTATGTCATCATGGGCTTGTCCAATCTTCCACAACTTGCTTTCTTCAATCCTCCTCCAATAAGATTCATCTCTAACATTCCATAATTGGCTTCCCAAGGTCCTAGCTGCCAAAGGAACCCCGCAGCATTTCCTAACAATTTCTTTTCCAATACTCACTAATGAAGGATATTCTTTATGTTTACCGTCTCTGAATGCATATTTCACAAATATTGACCAACATTCATCGTTTGAGAGGGCCTTTAACTTGTAAGCTTCCATGGTTCCGGCAATTAAGACCACCCTATCCTCACGGGTTGTTACTATAATTCTGCTATTCTTCAAACCTACCTCGAGAAACTCCTTTAAATCTAACCACTCCTTCGGATCTTCAAGCCACACATTATCCAGCACAAGAAGGAATCTTTGCCCGGCAAGAATGTGATGTAACGTCTTTTCTGTTGCCTGCATATTAGAGTTTGAGGCGTTCTCCCCAGTAGCACACTGGAAAATTTTATCTATTGCAGTTTTCTTGGAAAACTTATTCGGCAAAGAAGCCCACAGTTTGATCTGAAAGTTTTCTTCTACTGTAGGATCATTGAATACCAATTTGGCTAATGTGGTTTTTCCCATCCCTCCGATGCCGACAATTGGAAGAACTGGAATTTCTGAAATTTCATTGCTAGAGGAGCTTACCAGTCGAGAGACAAGCCAATCTTGGTCTTGTTTTCTGCCAAAAACGCTCGATTCTTGGATGAAGGAAGATTGGTCTCTTTCCCCATCGGTGAGAGCAGGAGGAGGTATAGACAGGGGACGCTCTTGGAGATGGAAGTCCCTGCGGTTGGCTGAGATCTCTTCCAATCTATCACGTATATCCTTGAGCTTCCGAGCCAAGCTGAACTGTGGAAATAGTTTGCGAGCCCTTCGAGCCAAAGTTCTTTTACGGACCTTGTTCTCCAAAGCTTGAGTGGAAATGAGATCGAGCACATCCTCGATGTCATGAGCGACATCTTTGAGATTCAGAAGCCAATCTCTGACGGAATGCAGTGGAGGCTGCTTCTCTTCAGAATCAAGAAGAACAGAATCAATGGTGGACAAGGTGCGACGGAGTCTTTCAAGTTCAGTTTTCACACCAAAGCTTCCTCCAATTTCTGTGAAGACAGGTGAGCTGAGTTTATCAAAAATGAGCTTCACAAGGCCAGATACAACCGCACCTGTAATAGGATCAGCCATTTTGTATGTGGAGATCAGAAGATGATCAGGTTTGATGGATAGATAGATCGGACTAAATTGGAGATTCAATTCAAGAGGGTATATGGGAGTGATCTTGAAGTCATTGTTGTTAGGTTGACTTTTGGGAAAATATGCACAAGTTGAACTACTTGCCTTGAATTTTTTTTTTTTTTTTTTTTCCGATTAAGTAAGAATTCGACTCCCGGACAAGCCCAGGTCGATAGGCCGAATAACTCGGCGATGGATAAACCGTCAAAATAAGCTAAAGACATAAACTAACAATAAGACAGAACCAACAAATTACAAGAGTGCAAATAAAGGTAAAGACTAGCAAATGATGAAAGAACCAAAGCAGTGTGCGGCAACTCATCCATCAGTTGGTAGAGGCAATGTAGGGGATCCCTGGAGAACTAAGTGGAAACCTCAGATTTGGACTCTGTCAAGGAGCCATCAGGTCTCAATCACGTCCACGACCTCTCGCACGTCGACAAATAAGAAGAAACACCGCTCAGAAACTGCTAGCATCGAAAGCCCCACCATCGCACCGCCAAGCAATTCAGCAACCTGCCAAACACTGCAGATCCAATTCGGAATTTCCTCACCTACAAAAATATCGTCAAGCCCTTACGGGATTTACTCAAATCTTTTCGGGTGGATTTACTCAATCCCTTTCGGGTGGAATTTTAATTATATATATATAAATATAAAAAGTTGGGTTTTATATTTATATATAAATATAATTTATTTTTTTTGGATTATTGATGTGCTTCTAGTCTTGCACGCCAAGGCAAACCAGTTGTCCAAAGATCGGCGCCAACCAGGAGCGGCGACGACGGAGACGGGGAAGCCAGATGGAGACCAACGCAAGCACACCGGCGGCGACGGAGAAGCAGGCCGACAGTGGCGGCGATGGTGCTGGACACCAAGAAGAATCGGGTTGCACACAGATGGAATCGACGATTAAAGGTTGAAGCGTGGTTTTGACTCAAGAGGGAGTTTATGCCCTAGAGGGAGTTTCAATGAGAGGTGAAGCGAACCCAAAATCGAGACGAGACAACTCCAATCGGAATTGAATCGAGTCGAAACCAGCCAAGCCATGATCGGAAGAGATTCAGACAGGGGGAAAGTAGTCCAAGAACTCCGATCCTTGAATTTGATTGGGAAAATAAGGTGACAATTGACATTTTTTTTTTGATCAGGTAATAATTCGATAGCCAGACAGACCTGGCTCATCGAGAGACCGACAGAGTCGACAGACGGCGAACCGTCAAACATACAATCATAATAATAAAATGGTGCAACACAAAGACGACAAACAGACAGTCAGTAGAAGAACAAACGAGCCTAATCCATAAAAGCTGAGGACGACGAAGACGAAACGGAGCCAAGCGCCATCAAGAGATAACACCGCTGGCCGCGTTACATCAGGAGTTCCCTGTGGGCGATGAGACAAACCTCCGAGAAAATTTCCGGAATACGGAGTCACAATGATGCACACCGCCACGACCCCAGCCAGACCCGACACCGGACACACGAGCCCCAACTCAAATCAAACCCGTCAAGAACAACCACCAGCTGCCGTGAACCACCTTCGTAGAGAGCGCACCTGCAAGCCCTTTTGGAAATTTGTCAAGATCCTGTCGGATTTAGACTCCCCTTTCGGGCGGGTTTACACCAAATTACTATAAATATATAAAAATATAAATATATTCTTATTAATTTTGACAAAATCTCAACCTTGGGCCCAAAGGACCCAAAGCTTGGGCCCGAAGGACCCGAAGCAAAGGCCCGCAGGACCAAGGGAGAGAGGAGGTGTGCAGCCAGGAGTGAGCAATCAGGCGGCGATTTCAAGCCGGAGACGACCGGAAACCAGGCAAACCGCCAGAAAAGGAGGAGGAAGGCCAAAAGGGGGGGAGGGAGACGCAAGCAGCGGCTAGGAGGTGGCGGCGATGACACCAACAACCCAGGGCCGTAACAACGACGCAGAGAAACCGAATCGAAGGGAGAGGCAATATTGAGGAGCAGCGAAAACGCCACAATCAAGCCAACGAGCCCCGATTAGACAAACCGACATGGCAATCGTCGGTCGGGGAGCCCAATTTCACCAAAAAAACAGGCTGAGCCTCAGCCTGTTTTTTAATAATTCAAACACAAGTTTATTGTAAACCGAAAGACGAATACACATTCACAAATCACGACTCACATTCACTGATTCACATAACGTAAAAACTTAAAAACATAAAACATAAACTTACTACATTACTACAATACTCACTACTTAGGATTAAGAGTTAGACTTAGGAATAATAGACTAGTTTTTACCACCACTCGTCCCACTCGAGCCCGAAGCGTCATCGTTCTTCATCTTTTTGGGGTGCTTGTTGGTGATGTGAAGCTTCAAATTACCATATCCAAGGTTATTTTTCATCTTGTACCTTTTAGCACAATGACGACAAACGGCTACGAATGATCGATCGGCTTGCTCATCCACCTTCTCGTAATGATCTCGGAACAACGCCTCCCGAAGGTTGTCACCGGACATGATTACGACTTACGAGCTTATGATGGATTGGATGAGATTTTTGACATGAAGGAGTCGGGTATTTATAGCCCCGAGCACTCAACTAGCCGTTACAAGTTACAACGGCTACATTTAAAAAAAAAAAATCCTCCGACCTGTGGGCCCCACGGCAACGGATCTATTTTTCAAAATAGGTCGACCCGGCGGGTCACGGGTTGAGGATTCCCCGACCCTAACCCGCTACCCGCTACCCGTCCCCACCCGCCAACCCGTCAACCCGGACCCGGCGGGTCACGGGTTGACCCGTAACCCGTGGCTACGCCTAGGCTGAGGCGGAAAAGGGTGGAGGGCTCAAAGTTAGGGTTACACACCCACTCCAAATCGAGCCCGAAACTCGTCGGGAGAAGGTCAATCGACCACCACAAGGCCAGAATCGAGACCGAGGAGGGGCGGAAAGGTACAGGAGGAGAGTTGTTGCGGAGGATTTACACCGACAGGGGTTGGGGATGATGAAATTGGGGGCGCGTGGCCCCAAGGGGCCAGCGCGTTCTTTTTTCTCAAATTTCTGTCAGTATGAAATCAAGCTTCCAATGTGACTTTTCGGACTGAGAATTGTTTTATCTAAAAATCTCTTCCAAGGTGGAGTACTGATTGGGTTGACGTGCAGCCAAGTCAGTTTAATTGCAGGTTAAGAAAAGTTCTAAATTTTCTACATTCTAATAACAAGCTTGTTTGATTGGAATATAAACTCACAATTTTCTTAGCTATCATAGTTATCAAAGCTTTTGTGCATAACGTTGGACCTTTTTGTCAAAATCAGGTTGTTGAAAAAGGAGATCAAGCACATCCTTAATATTGATCATAAGCTCTATCTTTAAGATTTCTATGCCAATTTCTTACAAAATGTTGGGTCCTCAAGCACAACTTTGATTGTCAGACAACCCCCTAAATTTTTTTAAAACAAATGAATCATTACCCAACAATCAGAGCTCAGCAACCCAGTCCTCTTTGCAACAATCACCAACAAACAACATAAATTCTTGAAGAGGTAAATATATAGATATGGTGAGAACATCGGAATACAAAAGATGAGACCAAACTGAGGGTCTCATGTAAAAGGGAACCGTATACCCAAAATGACCCCTCTATGCCCTCCAACAAACTCAAAAACCTACTTGCTCTACTTACACCATCTCCTCCTAACTATCCTCTAAATCTCTAGGAGCTATCTAGTATTCTCCTTTTCCGACTAGTATCAGTGAGTGACTTGCACTTTCACTTCGCGAATATCCTAGACTTACAACTTTCAATAATGAGCTGGGCACATACTCCAGAATTAAAGTTCTCATTACAAAAGATTACCTTGTTTCTAGTGAAGTACACAATGGATTCAAAAGCTAGAAGCTTCGCTTGGAACATAGGGGATCTCTGTCTAGCAACTGGCTCGCTAGCAAACCATCCTAACCATGCAGTAATGTTGGGGAACCTGCATCCAATTCCCACCCATCTCATTACCAGATTCTGCACTTCAAGTAAAAAATCAGTGGAAACATTAGCAAAAAAAACCCAAACAACAACAGAAAAATAGACAAACCAAAATGAAATTCCTTCAAGTAAAAAATCAAATTAAAAATAGTGGAGCAAACAGGAGATGGGAGGAGAAAGAGAATGAATCATACGGTGAGAACAAGCATATCAAATATGCAGGAATAGGCATAGAAACTTTAAATGGCAAAAAGCATGTCCCAGGAAAGAAAAATAGTGCACCTCTGTTGGATACTTTATTTCCTGAGAATGGGGCATTAATAATGCACACACTATAGTCAAGCCCATTACCACAGCCTATGGATCAAGTCCAACTCATACAGAACAATCGACTCACAGACAACAAGAGGAAGAAACCTCCTGATGCACTGTCTATTCCTTTTGTCTGTATTCACCTTGCAACTTCTATAAAGATTATGTAATCTTCACATTTAATATTAATGAAACAGTATGCCAAGAGTGGTGGTGCATGACCTCTGATAGCAGGCATCCATCCGCAAGTGCTCTGGTTAAAGCAAAATCCGTTGACAGGATACAATTTTGAGGACAATTTTGAGGGTTGATAAGAGTGGAGTGGGGAGAGAGGCTGAAAGAGGGAGAAAGAGTTGTGATCAGGATATGTACCTATCCTGCGGCTCTTGAAGAATATACTCATATGGATGGACTTACGACCGAGATCGCTCCATGTATGTCCAACAAATTGAAGGTCATACCTCCCAAAAATGTACTAGATTCACAAATTCAAGATTCATAAGCAACTTTGTTCCTCAGCTTGAAGTCAAACTCCCAAAAAATTATGAGAAATTTCTTGTAGAGATACAGCTACCCATTACCACCCCCTATCCTCTCTAAAGCTGTGAAATTAATCTCCATTTCCATATTCATCTCAGACAAACAAGGGGCATTCATCATAGAAAAAATGCAGCACAATTTGCCAAAGCAATTCTATTCAGACAATCCAAGAATATTCATCGAGAATGTAAGTGCTGATTTCATTTAATCACAAGGATATAGTATAAACAACAAAAAACTAACAAAAAACTAATAAAATACAACTAAAAGCAAACATTGGAAAAAAAATGATTAAAAAAATTCAAATTGACTAGATTCTGCTTCATCTCAAAATTGTCAAATAGACAAGAAACAACAAACTGCTATTAGTTGAAAATAACTACTTTTCCTTATCATCTCAAAATAAGTATAATGATAATAGTAATAAAAAAATAAACAAATAAATAAGCATACCACATCAATTCAACTGCACTAGATCATTCAGGGGTAGCTCAAACCTCAAACCTATTCGCCTCGTAGCAGCAAAAGCAACAGCAAATTGTTATTTTTTTACAACTTTATGTTTTTTACTGCTTCATTTGTTTAAATATAGCAGCACCGAATTGTGCTTTTTTCTTTTCTTTTTTTTACTGTTTTCTGTTTTACAGATTTCTATTTTTTTAAATATAGAAGAAATAAATTTATTGTTCTTATACTTCTAATTCTTACAGCTTTTAGTTTTCTTACAGCTTCATAGCAGTAAACTTGAAGTTTGAATGCTTGCAGTATTTATTCAAGTATTCCTTCCTCATGCCTTAGAATTTACTTACATTGGAAAAAATGCAAGTTAAATTTTCATTGAAACCGAAAAAATGCAAGTTGAGTTTTTATTTAAGTTGAGTTTAAATCAATTGGAAAAAAATGCAAGTTGAGTTTAAACCTCATAACCAGAAAATGCAAGGTTCTCAAATTCAGATAATGAAGTTGAGTTTAAACCGAAGGATGACAGCAAGTCGATAACGGAAATATTTCAATTTAAATTTCAATCCTTACAGCAAGTTGAAAAGAAAATAAAAAAGAATAGCCACCAACAATTTCAGTCTAAATTTTACTTGCCTTACAGATCCTACGAAGATCACAAGTTGAAAAGAAAATAAGAGGCTAGACTATGCCAAAATTAGGGTGGTAAAATTAATAAATGTGTAAGAGGCTAAGTGCACACAGTTAACTAGTTTAGGAAAAGAGACTTATTTTTCACCTTATTTTTAGTCTAGACTATGCCAAAATCTGTTTTTTCAGATTTCTGTAAAAATGTGTTTTTCAACTTATTTTTTAAGATTTCTATAAAAATCTGTTTTTCAACTTATTTTTCAGCTGATTTTTAGTCTAGACTATGTCAAAAAATTTTTTTTTGTCAGATTTCTATAAAAATCTTGAAGCTGTTTTTTACAGATTTCATGTTGCTAGCATTCACATACCGAACAATTAAAAAAGTATTAGCTACTGATTTTTTTAAAATATAGCAGAAAAACATTTTAATTCAAATGGAAATCAGAAAAAAATGCAAGTTTCTCAAAATGAATAGCCACTGCAGCAATTGAAATCGACTGCAGCAAGTTGATTTCAAAATTCAGATTCCTAAGTCTGGAAACACTGCAGCTAGTTGAGTTCAAATTCAGATTCAATACATCAGTGTGTAAATAAGTCAAGCTAAATGTGCCTTCTCTTCTTTTCTGAATTGAAAAATACACCAGTTGGGATGTGTATCTATTTGGAATCACTGAATAATATTAGCATAAGCAAACATTTTTATTGACTGCAATTATAAATATAGCTTAGCATATAACACAAACCTGTCCACTTTATTCAACAACCGGTTTTGGTAAAAATACCCTTAAACCGGGATTAGTGCCCACCCTACTAGAAATTTAGAGATCAAATTTCAGGCCCTTCAATAAAAAAAATTAGGGTTGTTGCAAATCAAAATTGCATAGAAAAAAGTGGACAACAAAGAGGTGAAAGTGAAATTGCATAGATCGAAACCGATCTCTTACCTGAAGGCCGTGAAAGTGAAAGCGAGGAAACCCTGCCAATAAAAGCAAGTGGCCATTAGTGATTTTCAAAAGCAAATTCGGAGATTGAATCGATTCCAAAAGTTGCAAACCTTACCATGAGATCAAAGTTTGTCGTCACCAAGAAGGAAGCCCTTTGTTTCGGATAAAACAGCGATCAACTTGAATCATAGGAATATGAGAGATGAGATGCCAGTCTTCTCCCATTTCTCTTTCACACCTCGGTTTCAGCTTCGGGCAATAATCAATAGACAACTGCTGCAAGTTCTTGAGAGCCTGAATGCCTTTTGGAAGGGAAGGCAGACTATAGCACTTGAACAGTATGAGAATGAGTAAACAAGTGCAGTGTTGCAAGTGCTCTGGCAATGCTATCAAGTTCTGACAGTTGAGAATCATCAAACGTCGAAGAGATCCACCAATGCTTTGGAGTCCGTCAGGAAGATCAACTAAGAGAGGAAGTCGATGGAAATGCAGCTCCTGAAGGCTCCTTAGCCCAAGCAATCCCTCCCATCCCATCAAATCCAGCTTTTGACAGTCTGCAATTACTAATTTTGCAAGATTAGTCAGCTTGGATATTCCATTTGGAAGAGGACGCAAACCAGGACAATTAATAATTTGCAAAATCCGAAGCGTGGTCAGGCTTCCAATCTGCCCTGGTAAGTACCTCAAGTTTACACAGTCAATGATAACTACGTCTTGTATGGAGGTCCAACCCTCAAAAACTGTCTCCAAAAATCCCAGAAGCTTTGATGTGAACACAAAATATCTAAGGCTTACCAGTCTATGCAAGTCTCTTGGGAATAGCTCGAGTTGCACACAATCAAAGAGAGTCAAGGTTTGAAGATTCACCAATTTGCATATTGAATCTGGAAGCCTTGTAAGTTTGCCATTGAGTGCCAAGCTCAGATACCTTAGATGCTTCAAATCGCCAATTGAGTCTGGCAAATCCCCAAACTCAAAACCATAGAATGATAGCATACGTAAACTCCGAAAGTTAGATATGAGACCTTCTAGAAAAGATCTGCTCAGAGAGTTGGACCTTCTACCATTTAGTAAGAGTGATGTTGCTTTCGGAAAGAGGATAACTGATCTTGCCTTCTTTGCCGTTTGAAGTTGGCGTGGAAACTCTCTTTCTAACAATTGCCCTTTCTCCTCCCACACCAAGTGCTTGACTCTGATTGAAAAATCATGCATGTTGCTATTGATGAAAGCTGTCTCCTCCCCAACAACATATTTTGCTAAATCATGCAACAAATCATGGATTTTAACAGGAATAAGCCCATCATGTACTTTGTACTCTAAATCTTGCCACATCTCAATCACATTGTTAGTAATCCAAAAATCCAAGAAAGCATTCTTGAGCTGATGGTTTACATAAGCCATGATAGAGGAGTCATCGACCTTCTCAAAGAAAGACCTCGACAACAGTTCATTAAAATACATACTTCCAATGTCTTCAACGGTTCTATCCATCCTTTCAGTTTGCAGCAATCCTTGCGCCATCCAGTAGTTTATCAAATAATTCTTAAACACGAAGGCACCTTTAGGGAGTGCAGCACAATAGGAAAAACATGGTTTTAAATAGTACGGTAATTGATCAAAGCTCAATTTCAAAGACGGGAGGATGCCACCGGGCTCTTGTTCAATCTTCCACAAATCACTTTCCTCAATACTTCTCCAAGTCAGCTCATCTCTAACTGTTCGTAACTGACATCCCAAGGTCTTTGCTGCCAAAGGAACTCCACAACATTTTCGAACGATATCTTTTCCAATCTGCACCAGCAAAGGATATGCTTCCTCTTCACCTTTTTTGAATGCACAATTTACAAATATGGACCAACAGTGATCATTGGAGAGGGGTTTTAGCCTGTATGATTCCGTAGTTCCGGTAATCAAGGCCACCCTATCTTCTCGGGTTGTGACTATGAGTATACCTCTTTTGGAATCTTCCTCTAGAAGATCAATCAAGTCTAGCCACTCTTTTGGATCTTCAATATACACATTATCCAGCACAAGAAGAAATGTTTGATCATTTAGAATGTGACTCAACTTGCTCTTCAATATCTCCGTGTTCAAGTGTGAGCATCTCTCACCTGTAGCGGACTCAACAATATTCTCTATCACAGTTCTCATAACAAAAATGTTTGGAATAGAAACCCACACTTTCATCGCACAGTTTTGCATTCTGGGATCATTGAATATTAACTTTGCGAGTGTAGTTTTTCCCATCCCTCCTATCCCAACAATTGGAAGAACTGAAATTGTTTCAAGTTCATGGCTAGAAAAGCTTACTAGATGAGTCACAATCCAATCAGTGTCTTGATCTCTGCCCACGACACGTGCTTCTTGGATGGAGGAATGAGTCTCCCTTTCCCTGCCGGTGCCAACTGAAGAAAGAAAAGGTTGATAATATTCTTGGAAATTGTAGTTCCTCCGATTGGCGGCAATCTCATCCAATCTCTTGCACATAGCGTTGAGTTTCCGAGCTAACCTGTATCGTGAAGGAATTTCACGAAGATTTTGAGCAAAGCTAGTCCCTTGCACCTTTTTCTCCAAAGCTTGAGTTGAAATAAGATCGAGCAAGTCCTCAATATCATAAGCAGCATCTTTGAGATTGTGGAGCCAATTTCTGACAAAATGTTGGGTCACCTGCTGCTTCTCTGCATCAAGAAGCACAGCTTTGATGTCGAACAAGGTGTTTTTGAGTCTTTTGAGTTCTCCTTTTACCCCAATGACTCGTCCGATTTCTTGAAAGGCAGGTGAGCCGAGTTTGTCAAAAATGACCTCAACAAGGCCAGATATGGCTGCACTTCCCACAACATTGGCCATTTTTGTGAAGGATCTTGATTAATGGATTAAAAGAGAGAGATTCAAGGAGATACATACATGTGTGTATTGATTTTAGGAATGAAGAAAAAGGAGCAATTTGGACTATAATTTCACTGCCTTTAGTCTCTCAATAGGTGAATTTAGTCAAGCTTGTTATGGAGTGAGGAGTGGGTTGTTATTAAGTCAAGCTCCGCCCTCTTAGAATTTGGACTTTGAGGTTGAATTTTCGGGGAAGATGATAATGATAGAGGAAGAAGAAGACTATGGGACTTTGTAAGCCATATGTTAAGATGGTCCTTGCCTGTGTTTGGATAGCCGACATTAATGTCATTCTAACTTATGGGAGTTTATTTTTAAGAATGTGTGTTTGTTACATCTCCATCATCCCTGCCTCCATCTGAGATCCTCCCCGGTTCAATCACTGGAACCGCCGCCGACTCGACTACCTCTCCTCCCTCGCCCATGAGGTCTTCATTCTCTAACCCACAGCAAACGCCCACCCAGATCAACCATTGCACCTCATTCTAACAAAAACCCTAACCTAAAGTTCCAATGACCGTCGGCTTTCTGTGAGCCATAGTGTAGTCAATTACGCAGATAAATCAAGCCAATCGAGAGAGAGTATAGGAGAATATTGCACGAATTGCCCAAAATCGCTAACCAAAACATCATCAATAGTCAGACGGTGGTGACGGATCCGAAGGGGAAGCGGCCGCCCGACGAGGATGATGCCGGAGACCAATCGATAGCTCCAACAGAGATCTACATACCTGCATTGGAGAATTTCCCGTTCAGAGATCGATAGTTGGAAATCGATCTGGAGAGACAAAAGATGGACGAGTATTTGAGTGTTTGTTTCTTTGGGGATTGGAAATCTGTAATTGATTGCCTCTCACAAGTCACAAGTGAGGTGGAGGTATTTTAGTACAAGTCAAAATGGCAAAGCTACCGATCGAACCGGAACAAACCGGGTTTAGTAAAATGCTTTAATGAACCATCTTAAGCTAGATAAAATGGCAACAAGTGCCTTATTACAGTAAGTGAAACTATGAAAGTATGACAGTAAATACCTTATGATAGCAACCAACCAAAAATATAAAGGGAGCATAGGTGAATCCTGCATCAGAGGAGGACGACGTTTGCGACTTTGAAGATGCAATTGCCAATTGACGAGGGATGAGCCTGCAAAGAGGTGCTACATCTGGTGGTCTGGGTCCCTAGTCTAGGGTGTCACTGTTATTCCTTTTTTTGACAATTGATTTAATTGAAGTGGAAATCGTTTTGGTGAAATTGGGCACCTAATTTCTAAACACCAGATCAGATTGATTGTGTTGGTTTGGTATCTCCATTTGTTGAGATGAATCTGACATGTGGTGGGCGTGAAAACCACATTCAACCTTTACAGGTGGGTAGAGGGGTGGAAGTTGGAAGATGATGGAACTTCGTAGATGATACTCCTCCGTAATACATGAACATGGATAAAAGGTTTGTTTTAATTCAAAATAAGACAACAGTTGATTTAATTTTTGCAATTCAAACGTTATTTTGAAACAGTGTAATTTATAGAACAAAGGACAATGTTTATCAATGATAATATTCCTCCAATCTTACAGCTAAATACATTTTCACTGCCTTTTGTTTCAAACCATCAACTTCCCAACTAAACTAATAATTTTCAGTATTTCAAAGCCAATGGGCCACTGATACAGCTATGTATGCTTCCTTTTCAACCATGTAATACTTTTGAGGAATGGTCCATGCCCTCCAAGGGTTATGTGTTCGCTGCAGCTACAACAACAGCAACAAAGAATTTTGTCAAATTCTTTTCTCATGATACAAACTATACAACAGATTTAACCTGCAAGATCAAGAGACACCTGCATCACCCATCACATACGACACACATCGTTTATCCAAAAGAATTTGATAAAATTGCAACTTTGCATCTGAAACAAACATAAATGTATATACTGAACTTACGTATCATACAACAGTAGAATGGCAAACAAGATCATACCGAACACAACTAAAAATAAAGTTACTCACCCATCTACTTGTTTCTTGGTTCCATAAGATTGTAGGAACTAGCACCCTGCACTAGTTTAAAATTGTTTTTAAAACAAAAAGTAAGCAAATGACTTGTTTTTCCCAATCAGCAGAAAAATTATGAAGCTATATACCAGGGGAGTACCACATGAAGCTTGATGGTCTTCAAAAAGTGGGAGATCCTTTGTTTTGGATAAAACAATGGTCGTCTCCAATTTCTCTTTCACACCTTGGATTCATTTGGGGCAATCAGCAATATACAGTTGGGATTTTCTGCAAATCTTGAGTTAAAATCAAGCATGCCGTCAATATCATAGGCAACATCTTTGAGATTTTGGAGCCAATTGCTTACAAAATGTTGGGTGACCTGCTGCTTCTCTGCATCAAGGACAGCTTTGATGTCAGACAAGGTGTTTTTTAGTCTTTCGCCCCAAAGACCAGTTCGGTTTCTTTGAAGGGAACTGAGGCGAGTTTGTGTAAAATGACCTCCACAAGGCCAGATATGACTGCACCTTCCACAGGATCAGCCATTTCTGCAAGGAAAAAGATTGAGTTATGGATAGAAAATTGGAGATTCAAGAAGATAGATGTGGGTGTGGATGCAGAATACAGGGAGCAAGATATATGCGAGTATGAGGACGAGGATTGTTGTGATGTGTTGGAGTCTTTGTCCAATTGGTTTTAGGATGGAACCCCGCTGGTCTTGTGTGCTCGGCTCGGGTACGCATATGCGCTCGGACGTGTGGACCCCCACGTTATATGACCCGCCGGGATTTATCATGGTATCAGAGCGGTGCGGTCCGGGACCCCTGGTCTACTACTGGGCTAGCCGGCCTTAAGGCAAGACGTCAAGTGCAACTGACATATATTGCGGGGCCAGGCAGTTGCACTTGAGGGGGCGTGTTGAACCCCGCTGGTCTTGTGTGCTCGGCTCGGATGCGCATATGCGCTCGGACGTGTGGACCCCCACGTTATATGACCCGCCGGAATTTCACAAGGACGTACCCTGAATATGATGAATGATTTTCAAGCTTGATATTTTCTACTTCTCCCTTGATAGTGACGTTTCATCCGTTTGTGTTAATAGTCTTCAAACATACTCATAAATTCAGCAAACATGACACACCTTTGAATATTAAAAAGTGAACAAACAACAAAGCAAGGCAATGTTATAATTTTGGTTTTAACAGAATTTTTTTTGAAGAGCCTTTAGATGGACAGCCAGACAGGTTCTCATAATTTCTTTGATTTAGTTTAAATCCATACAATTATCAGCAAGGAAGGCTTTCTTTGGTTTAACACAATGTATGAACAAATACTATGAAGTTATTGACTAAAGAAAAGGACTATTGACAGGATGATATTTTTGTAAATTGCAGAAACCTCTTCTTTTGGATCTAGCATGGTCAATGCTCTGAATTAATTTGTGGAAAATAAATAGGTTTTTCTTTTGGTTTTTTAATTGATAATCACCATCATCTATTCAATTTACTACTTGTTTGAAGAGTTGGAAATTGATTTTTTTTTTGGGATCAATTCACATCCAAATCAGCTTCTTCTACATGAGTCTAGATGATCTTCTGTGTGCTATTAAGTTCTTAAAGTCTAGAGAACCTAAGCACATTCATTAGCTGGTAATAATTTCCCACTAGAGGTTTAGAGCACTGAGATATATATTGGTTTGTTCTTTAGGAACACAAGGAAATCAGTGTGAGAATTTCTTAAGCGAGTATTCTGGTATTCTACTTTCAACTCCAATTTTCTTCAATCTTTCTTTGAATCGCGTATTCTCCCCATAGAATTGCAAATTCATAGTTTTAGTTGTGTTGTGTGTCAACTTTTCAGAGATTCCTTTATACAGTAAGAGAGTTCCAAGGTGCTTTAATTGTGGCATCAAGTGTGCAGATCATTTTGTGGCTCCAGGTTCAAATTCATATATACACACAACTTAGCACAATGTGTCACCAACAGTGATTGATAATGATATTGTATGCTGGTTTTTTCCTGCCAAATTTGATAGACATGGCCCACATGGGCTGGTTTCTATTAAAGTTTCTAGTTTTTCAGTCTACTAGGAATTGTTCCTGTGATAGTTTGGGCTATTGCCAAAACAAAAACTGCATCAGAAACATCTACAGATTCAAACTGATGTGAAACTACATCAACTTGTTGGGTAAGAAACATCCAATTAATACTTCTGTTTTTTTTCCCAGAAAGCAAACATAATATATGCATTCAAATTAAAAGATCAAAGCACCCACACCTCAGAATGCTCAGATCAGTCCACAGAATTATTCAAACTTGATTAAAAAGACTTTCCAAGCATGAACTGAACAATAACAAACACAATATCCCATATATATCATACAACATATAAGAATATCATACACAATCATAAATGCAGAGGGCCCAAATAATAGTATTGGCTTTAAATTTGGGAATTCTGGCCCTAGCATCCCATTTTTGGCCTTTGCGGATGACATTATTATTTTCTCAAAAGGAAGCATCTCTGCATGTACAAAAGTAAAAGAAATAATCGAGGACTACTGTAGATTCTCGGGACAGAAGGTAAACTACCACAAGTCATCCTTCCAAACCACGTCTGGAATCCCGAGGACAAGAGCACGAGATCTAGAAGGAGTACTTAATATACCCTTAGAACGAAGTTTGGAGAAATATCTGGGCTGCCCAATTGTCAACGGGCGGGTAACGAAGGAAACCTTTGGCGAGATTATATGTAAATCAAGAGAGCAACTCAGTAAATGGCGGGCAAACACCCTATCTCAGCAGGGAAGAGCCACTTTAATTGCATCTAATCTATCATCAAAACCTCTGTATTCTATGCAAAGCTTCTTGCTCCCTGCATCAATACACAAGCAACTTGACCAAATTAACAGAACTTTTTTCTGGAACAAAGATGTGCAACACATTCCATTGATAAGCTGAGACAAAATATGTAAATCCAAAGCAGTTGGCGGACTGGGAATACGGAAAGTAAGAAACATGAACGAAACCCTCCAACTAAAACTGTTGTGGAAAATTTTAGCGGAACCCGAGAATAACTGGGTTAAGATTATACAATACAAATACCTAAAAGAAAAACACATCCTTAACTACACTAGGAGGGGGAATGCGTCGTGGCAATGGTCAAAACTTAGCTCCCTGATTACAAAATTTAAATCAGGACTTATCTGGTCAGTAGGAGACGGAAAATCTATCAATTTCTGGAAAGACAACTGGGTAACAACAGAGCCTCTTTTGGCTAAAATTGATCCCCATCCCAATATGGACCAAAAAGAAATTGTAAGCGATTATATAATGGGAGGAAAATGGTGGAGTGAAAAACTTGATTCCATTCTCCCTGAGGCTATAACAAAAGAAATTATCAAAATCCCGCTACCCATTAGTCCCCTTGCTGATAGGCTATACTGGTGGCCGGACAAAAAGGGCTGGTTCACAACGTCATCCGCCTATAACCTTATTTCATCCAACACACGCATAATATCTGATGAATTCACCTGGATTTGGAAAATTGACGCTCCACCAAAAGTCCAAAATTTTATGTGGAGAATCAAACAAAAAGGATTACCCACTGCTACGCGATTAGCCCAGAAGGGGGTTGCTGTTCCCACTACATGCATCTTGTGTAACCAATCATCGGAGGATGATATTCATATCTTCATAGAATGCCCTTTCAACAACAATTTCCCACAGAAATATCCCAGAAAGTCAACACAATTATATCAGAAAACAGAGATATAGATCAAATTCTTCAGCTCCTGAGCACCACCCTTTCAAAGGACAGCAAACAGAATATAGCATTTAGATGGTGGACACTGTGGTTTGTGAAGAATCAAATAATCTTCAGGAATGCCAAGATCCCTTCTATAGAGGGAATTAGAAAAACTGTTATGGAAAATATCAATAATTGGAAAAGAAACATCAAACTGAACCTTGAAGACGACGAGGATATTACAATCCAAAATAGGGTAAAAGTCCACCCTAAAAATGTCAAAAAGTCCACCCGATGGAAAAGGCCACCCATGAGCAAATACAAACTAAACTTTGATGGATCATATATATCAGATTCAAAGAGCTCTATTGGCTACATTATACGGGACTGGAATGGTAATCCAATCAGAATGGATGGTGGGGTAATTGGGGGACACTCTCCTGTTATGGCAGAGGCATTGGCACTACGACTTGGGGTAAAAAAAGGCAAAGGAACTAAACATCGATAACCTAATCATTGAAGGGGATTCAAAAGTAATTACGGATTTCTTAGAAACACACACGAACTGTCCTTGGGAAATAGATTTAGTAATGTCAGATATTCAAACCATTCTCCGAGGTGTAAGGAATATAGGAATTTCCCACATTTCCCGTATTGGTAATCGGGTAGCGGATAAGGTTGCACACCTTAGCTACTCTACCAGGGGATCTAATTTATACAATCACTCAGGTCTACTTGACCTCATCCTGCAGGATGCTTTCGGGTAGAGTATTCTCACCCGAATTCTTACCTAATCAAAAAAATAAAAATAAAATAAAATAAAATAAACATGATGTTCAGAAGCTGATTGAAGTCATTATCCCTGATGGGAGTGTCATTTCATTGTACCAAGCGGAAGATCTTATGAAATGGTATTCATGACCTTATCTCCATAACACTGCAAGAGTAGGGGTGTTATTCGAGCCGAACGAGCCGAGCTTGACATGTTCAAGCTTGTTCGTTTGTTAAACGAGCTCGAGCCGAGCCGAGCCTAATTTTTAAATGAGCTTTTTATTTTGTTCAAGCTCGGCTTGTTTAGGGAAATGAACGAGCTCGAGCCGAGCTTTTTTCGAGCTTTAAGTAGTTCTACTTGGTTATAACATGCTAACTTAAAGGAAATTTTAGAAATTTCATAGAATTCGAGCTATTCGAGCTTTATTTGAACGAGCCGAGCTTTCAACCGAGCTTAAAATTTTGTTCAAGCTCGGCTTGTTTAAATAAGTGAGCGAGCTCGAGTCGAGTTTTTTCGAGCCGATCCCGAGCCGAGTTCGAGTTGTTCAGTTCATATAACAACCCTATGCAAGAGTAGCCTCCCTTGAATGAGGATAAGCCTGTTATAGTTTTCAGAGTTAAAAAGCCTGACAAGTGACGATGAAAATCAAGAGGAAGATTTTGAAAGCTAAAAGAGTACGTACATACTACATGAAATTTGCTGGTCTTTACAAAGTAGGAAATCCTTCTTCCTGGATAAAATGCCTGTCGACTTCAATTGTAGGAATGTGAGAGATGATATGCCAGTCTTCTCCGGTTTCTCTTTCACACCTCGGACTCAACTCAGGGCAGCCATCAATCCATAGTTTTTGCAGGTACTTCGCACTTTGAATGCCCGGTGGAAGAGCAGGTAAACTAGAGCATTTGTATAATGTTAGCCTCAGTAGTGAAGTGCAATGCTCTAAGCATTATGGCAATGCTATCAAATTTACACAGACCTTGATGATCAAATACTTGAGAGATCCGCCGATGTCTTGGAGTCCATCGGGAAAATGCACGAGCAGAGGAAGCCCTTGCAAATTCAGTTGTTGAAGGCTCCTTAGCCCACGCAGTCCTTCCCATCCCATCAAATCCAGCTTTTTGCAGCCCCAAATTTGTAACTCCTTAAGAGCAGTCAAATGGGATATACTGTTTGGGAGAGAGGTCAGAAGGACAGTAACCGATTTGGAAATTCCTCAGTGTGATTAAGGTCCCTATCTGTTCTGGTAAGAACGCCAAATTTGCGCACTCATGGATTCTCATCTGTTGCATAGAGATCCACCCTTGCAAACCCATATCTGGGAAAATAGTGAGTTTCGACGTGAAGAGTAAAAACCTCAAGCTTAACAATCTGTGCATCTCCCTTGGAAGTCTTTCTAGCTGCACACACTTAAAGACCTTCAACGTTTGCAGATTCACTAATTTGCATATTGAATCAGGAAGACTCTTAAGCTTGATGTTCCATGACAGGTCAAGTAACCTTAGATGCTTTAAATCTCCTACTGAGTTTGGCAAATCCTCAAACACCAAACCGCCAAGTGATATGATACGCAAACACCTAAAGTGTGAGAAGAGATTCTGCAGAAAAGATTTGCTGATCATACAACCTGGTTTGTTGGGGCGAAATAGTAGCGCTCTCGCCTTATTTGCTACAAGGAGTTGTTGCGGAAACTCTCTTTCCGACAAGTCTTCTCCAGTCTTCCACACTATAAACCTGACTCGTGCTGAAACATCATGTTTGTCATCGCTTACAAAAGCGGTCTCCTCAGCAGCAATATAGGTTGCTAAATCATACATCAGATCATGTATTTGGACAGATTCTCCTATTATTTGAGCTCGACCATAACTCCGTGCTTGATCCGTCAAATGACTCAATCTCATCCCCACATTAGCTTGAGAAGTTTTGCATTGCATAGCTATAAATCAGACTGCTTCAGCAAAATGATCGACCACGTCAAAGAAGGACCTGGACATGAGGTCATCAATTCGTGTCTTTCCAATATCTTCAAGCTCTCCGTTCATCTCTTTTGATTCTAGCAAGCCTAATGCCATCCACATCAATATCATCCCTTCCCTACCAAGGTGATCGCCTTTCAGAGATGTGGAGTTAAAGGTAAAACAAGGTCTTAAATTGAATGGCAATTGATTAAAGCTCAATTTCAAAGCTGGGAGTATGCCATTAGGTTCTTGATTGATCCTCCATAGCTCAATCTCCTCAATCCTCCTCCATGTTGAATCATCTCTCGTAGTTCGTAACTGACTTCCTAGGGTCTTAGCTGCTAGAGGAACTCCACAACATTTTTGAACCATATCCTTCCCGATTTGCACAAGTGACGGATACGCTTTCTCTTCACCTTCTCTAAATGCAAATTTGGCAAATATGGACCAACAGTGATCATCAGAGAGCGGCTTTAACTTGTATGACTCCATGGTTCCGACAAAGAAGGCCACCCTTTCCTCCCTTGTTGTTATTATGATCCTGCTTCCAATGGAACCAACCTCTAGAAGCTCCTTCAACTCTAACCACGCTTTCAAATCTTCAATCCACACATTATCCAACACAAGTAGAAATATTCGAGCAGTCAAAATGCGATGCAACCTATCCTTTATCGCCTCCATATTCAAGCTTGAACAGCTCTCACCTGTAGCAGACTGAATAATGTTGTGTAGTACAGTTTTGGCAACAAATTTGTTTGGGACATACACCCATAGTTTCAGCTCAAAGTTTTCAATTACCCGAGGATCATTACATACCAACTTTGCTAGTGTTGTTTTTCCCATTCATCCTATCCCAACAATCGAGAGAACCGGAATTTCTTTCATTTCTTGGCTAGAAGAGCTTACCAGACGAGTGACGATCCACACTCTCTGTCTTCGTCTCTCCCAAAAACATGTGATTCTTGAAGGAACGAGCAAGTCTCTCGTTCTCTATCGGTAAGAACCGGAAGAAGCAAAGGCCGTGGGCGTTCTTGGAAACTGTACCTGCTCCTGTTGGCCGCGATCTCATCCAATCTGCAAGAAACAGCCTTGAGCTTCCGAGGTAAGCTGTAGTATCGAAAAGTTCTTCCAGCAACTTTTTGAACCAGACTTTCCCCAGGAGCCTTGTGCTCCAAATCATGAGTTGAAATCAAATCTAGCACATCCTCGATATCGTAAGCAACATCTGTGAGATTCCGAACCCAATTCCTTACCGAGTGGAGGGTGATCTGCTGCTCCTCTGCATCAAGAAGCACACCGTTGATGGCAGACAAGGTATCATTGAGTCTTTGAAGCTCCTCCTTCACCCCAATTACTCGCCCGATTTCTTGGAAGGAAGGCATGCCGAGCTTATCAAGAATGAACTCGACGATGGCAGAAGCAGTGGCTCCTACTACCTGATCAGCCATTTATATTGGAAGGGAAGAGCTTGATCAATAGATAGAAGATCAAAATAAAAGAATTTAAGAATGAGTTTACTATAGGTCCATCTTAGAAGGTCCTGTACATTCTAAAAATGCAGCAATCAGTTTCCAAACCACATCATAATCCACCCACTAGTCCAGCCACAATGCAATAAGCAATTAGTCTCCAAATGATATCATAATTCATCCCACTAATTCAGGAAATTTTTTCCAATAATACCTATAAAGTTTCAACATCGATGTAAAAAAATCTTTAAAATATTAATGAATATTGAACCAAATCCATAAAAAAAAAAGTCGAATATTGATTGTTGATATTCGCCTCATATAAAAAATAAGTCGAGTGTAAATTTTAACTCAAACCTAAAAATCTGCTTATACTCTTCTCAGTTATCAATCGAGTTGAGTTTAAATTTGGCCTCAGGCTTAAAATATGTGCTTAGATTCTTCTCGTTTAGTAAATGAGCGAGTTTGAGATAAGCTTTATTCGAGTATAAAACATCTTTACTTACTCATAATATGGAGAAATTTTATAAATTCCTCCATAGAATTCACGCCTTGGCCAAATTGAACCTTAACTTGAATCGAGCTTTCAAACATTCTCATACTCAACTCGAAAGTAGGTGACATGAGATTTAATCCCAACTAAATGCTCTAATTATGTTAAAGTCGGCTGGGCTTGGTGGGGTTAACAAGCTGGAGGAAGGTTGTGTACGAGTCCACCATCTTCCTTCTAAGCACACAGCTTATATGTTGACAGTGAGAGGAGTAGTCTGCCAAGCTTACCATCCTAGCATATCATCTCAAAACCAATTGACAGTGAGAGGAGTAGTCTGCCAAGCTTATGTGTTGTTTAAGACACCCCAATATTCCAACAAATTACCTTGCCTAATTTATTCAATTTTACACCAAATCTGCTGGCACAGGCTAAACCCAAGTCGGGTTTATATCTTGAGTTTGATGGTTGGATCAACAGTTCACCATCTTCCTTCTAAGCACACAGCAGTATGGACATATATTCAAAGCTTATGTATATTCAACTTGAAAGATTGATGATCATGCATCCATGGCTTTGCAACTGTCCTGGGCGGGTCTCATCATCAATAATGGAGATGAGCCTGCAAAAGAATTTCCAAGGCTTTCAAAACCGAAAAAACAAAAATATAAGGAAAAGGAATGACATATTCTTGCTATCTGCAAAATTAATCCAAAAAGTAGAAGGTACTCAGTACTCACTCGCGCATTGATTGACTACTCCGTTTTGAGTATCAGTTTCTTTGATACTTGATAGTCTTCACCCTCATAACATAGGAAATCCTTTGTTTTGGATAAAACAATGATCTACTTGAATCTTCGGAATGTGAGATATGAGGTGCCAGTCGTCTCCTGTTTCTCTTTCACACCTCGGATTCAGCTTTGGGCAATCAGCAATAATAGACAACTGCTGCAGGCTCTTAAGAGCTTGAATGCCTTCTGGAAGCGCCAACAAACGAGAGCACTTGAGCACTCTAAGCTGTAGCAAAGAAGTGCAGTATTGCAAGCTCCCTGGCAATGCTATTAGATTTTGACAGTTTATGATGTCCAAATGTCTTAGAGAACCATCAGTGCTTTGGAGTCCGTCAGGAAAACGTACCAGCAGAGGAAGTCGTTGCATACACAATTCCTGTAGGCTCCTTAGTCCTTGCAAACCTTCCCACCCCATCAGGTCCATCTTTTGACAGTCTAGGATCATTAACTGCTCAAGACGATTCAGGTAGCGTAAACTCATTGGAAGGGAAGACAAGCAGTGACAATGCATGATTCGCAAAATCCGAAGGGTGGTTAGGCTCCCAATCTGATCTGGTAAGGATCTCAACTGTGTACAGTCAACAATATTTATCTCTTGTATGGAGGTCCAACCATGAAAATGTATCCCTACAAAATTCGCAAGCTTTGATGTGAACACCAAATACCTTAGGCTTACCAGTCTATGCAAGTCCCTAGGGAATAGCAATAGTTCGACGCAATACATGACACTCAATGTTTGAAGATTCACCAATTTACATATTGAATTCGGAAGCTTGGTAAGCTTGCGGTTATTTGCCAACTGAAGATACCTGAGATGCTTTAAATCCCCAACTGAGTTCGGCAACTCCTCAAACTCAAAGTAAGGGAGTGACAGGATACGTAAACACTGAAAGTTTGAGATGAGACCTCTTAGAAAAGACTTGCTCATACAACCAAGTTTCCTGCGATGAAGTAAAAGTGATCTTGAATTGCCTTCTTTGTTGTCTGAAGTTGCCGAGGAAACCCTCTTTTCGACAAGCCCTCTTCATCCTCCAACACCAAATGCTTGGCTCTTGCCGAAACACTAAGAGTGTCGTTGCTCATGAAAGTTATCTCCTCCCCAACAACATATGTTGCTAAATCATGTATCAAATCATGCATTCGGACACATCTTTTTTCATAAAATAATGTGTACTTCGCTTCCTCCCATATCTCAAGCTTATAGCTAGGATGGTAAGCTTTCATGTCAAAATTCCTGTGCTCTCCTATACGGTCCCCAAAAGTAGAATGATTAACCGTTTCGAAGAAAGACCTCGACAAGAGTTCACTAAAATACTTATTTCCGATGTCTTCAGGGGCTCCATTCATCCTTTCTGATACAAGCAATCCCAGTGCCATCCAATGGTTTATCAAATCATCCTTCAATAAAAATTCGCCTTTCGGGAGTGCAGAACAATAGGAAAAACACGGTCTTAAGTAGGATGGTAACTGATCAAAGCTCAACTTCAACGAAGGGAGGATATCACTAGGTCCTTGCTCCAGCTTCCACAGTTGGCTTCTCTCGATACTCCTCCAAGAAAACTCATCTCTAACTGTTAGTAATTGACATCCCAAGGTCTTTGCTGCAAGAGGAACTCCGCAGCATTTCCGAACTATATCTTTCCCAATCTTCACCAACGAAGGATATGCCTTCTCTTCGCCTTCTTTGAATGCACATTTGGCAAATATCGACCAGCTGTGTTCTTCAGAGAGTGGTTTTAACTTGTATGCTTCCATAGTCCCAACAATGAAGGCCACTCTATCTTCTCGTGTTGTTACCATAAGTACACCCCTTTCGCCTTCCTCTAGAATCTCCATTAAGTCGAACCACTCATTTGAATCTTCAATACAAACATTATCCAGCACGAGGAAAAATGTTCGAGAATTTAGAATCCGGCACAACTTGCTCTTCAATGTCTCCATATTCAAGTGGGCGAGGCTCTCACCGGTAGCAGACTGAACAATAGCCTCTATCACAGTTCTCATAGCAAACCTGTTTGGAATACAAACCCACAATTTCACATCAAAGATTTGAGTCCCGGGATCATTGAACACCAGCTTTGCTAGTGTTGTCTTCCCCATCCCGCCTACCCCGACAATTGGGAGAACTGAAACTCTTTGAACTCGATTGCTAGAAAAGCTTACCAGACGAGTGACAATCCAATCTCTGTCTTGCTCTCTACCAACGACGCGTGTTTCTTTAATGGTGGAATGAGTCTCCCTTACCGCGTTGATGGCAACAGGAAGCAAAGCAGCTTGATGACATTGTTGGAAATGGTAGTTCCTCCGGTTGGCTGCGATCTCATCCAATCTCTTGCAAATGGCCTTGAGCTCCCGAGTTAAGCTGTAACGCGAAGGGATTTCACAAAGCTTTTGAAAATAAGTGGAACCATGGATCTTTTTCTCCAAATTTTGAGTTGAGATGAGATCGAGCAAATCCTCGATATCGTAAGCAACATCTTTGAGATTTAGGAGCCAGTTTGTTACAAAGGTTTGGGTGAGCTGCTGCTTCTCTGCATCAAGAAGCACGGCTTTGATGTCGGACAAGGTGCTTTTGAGTGTTTTGAGTTCGTCTTTCAACCCAAAGACCCGTCCGATATCTTGAAAGGCAGGTGAGGCTAATTTTTGGAAAATGGCCTCCACAAGGCCAGATATGAGTGCACCAGTCACAGGATCAGCCATTTGTGCAAGGTAAAAGATTGAATTATAGAGAGAAAATAGAGATTCAGGATGATATACAAGTGATGGATTGAGGAAGATACATGTACTATGAAGGCGAGGTCCACAAATGAATTAGGTAAATTAGGTAATATAGATTTATCAATTTAAATTTGATAATATAGGTTCATTAGTTGTAATTTTAACTAAAAAAAAGGTTATAAATTAGGTAATATAAAAATGATTTAAAAAATGAAAATCATGATGAAGAGATGAATAATAAATAAAAATAATCAATTTATAATACTAAAGGAGAAGTCGCCTAACCCATGTGGCGGCTTCTCCTTTAAAGTAGGATTTTAAGTTACAAATTAATTCTTTAAATAATTAATTAATTAATGATTTTAAGTAAGATTTTTCTATATTTAAATAAATTATTATTTATTATAAATCAAATTAATTCTTTAAATAAGTAATTAATTAATTCATTTTTTTTCTAAATCTTAACCGATTGACTTTCTTATTAAATTGTTTTTTGAATAAAAACATATAATTTTTTTTTGTAGTGTTGATTCGTATGATAATATATAAATAACAATAAGATATAGATCCATTTAATAAATTACTTTATAATTATTTTATTATATATTTACTTTTTAATCAATTATTCTCATTTCAACAATAACAATGAAGGTTATATATAATTAATCAATATCTATGTCTATAAACTATAAATATTACTAAAGAAGAAGTACATGACACATGTGGCCTCTCTCCTCGATTTACGGTCACATGTGACGTTTTAGAATTTCAGCAATATGATATGTCATTTTGTGGAATTTTTGGATTTTTTTTTTAATTTCATATAAATATGAAATCAGTTTGGATATTCAAGATATTATGGTTAGTTGGTTTAGGTATTCACTAGATAAGATCAAAATAAAATAATATTTATTTGTGTGATATAAATAAATAGTTATGGGTTTATCTATTTTGATTTTTAGGGTTTTAGCTTCATCCAAACACTATCTCTCTATATAGATATATGTTCATTTACATTGCTCGACAAGATAATTCAAAGATGATAGATGCATTCAAACATAAAAAATGCATTCAACTATTCAAGGAGAAGAAGAATAAAGAAAAATCATTTTAACTCTAAATAACGGTACATTGCATGGATTTGGGTACATATATTAATTAACAATGGGATAAATTTTTTTCTTTAATTACAAATATTTAAAGTTCTTTTTATCGTTAATTATATAATAATTAATAGTATTTAGATGTGAAGGATATTTGAAGTTTAAAGTTTAGTTACAAAATTTTTCTATATATTTTTTAATATTAAATGTATTAATTAAAAAAATAGACCGCACAAAAGTGCGGGTACTAAACTAGTTATCATCTAAAAAACAATACTTCCTCCGTTCGGCAAAGCATGTCGTTTACTATTCACGCAAGCTTATTTATAAAGATAAAAACTATATAAAATATTAATTTTTTTTAGTATTTTTTTAACAAGTTTGTACTTATTAATAATAACTACGAAATTGTTAAAAAAAATTATTGAAAAAACTAGATATTTTACATAGTTTTTATCTCCTAAAAAAACGTGCATGAATAATAAAGTAACATGTTTTGTCGAATGGAGGGAGTAATAACAGGGGGATTTTGCAAAATAGCCACGAAAATGGACTTATTTTGCGAAATAGTCACGTTTTGGGACATTTTTGTAAAATGGCCGCAATATAAACCCCTTCCCTTTGTTTTACGCGCCTTTCTCTCTCCTCCGCCCTCTCCCTCTCCGCACGCTCCCTCTGCCGCTCTTCTCTCCGATTCGTCTGGTCCTGCCGCAGAGGAGCACCGAGCGAGTTAGCAAGCGAGGCCGAGCAAGCGAGCGGTGGTGGTTTCGGATCTGAGAGAGGCGGTGACTGGTGGAAAGAGCGAGCGAGCGCCGGAGGCGGTCGCTAGATCCGTGTTCTTCATCTGAAGCAAGGCCGAGATCTATGGCGAATCTGTGTTCCTCATTCGCCTTCTCCCTCTCCCGCTGCAGAATCTGTGTTCCTCATTCAGCCATTCTATGTCGCTCGAGTTCTTCGGATTCCAACTCCAATCGAGTTCGGCAACTACATTGATTTGACAACTACATCGAGATCTGCTCGATTTCGGCTTTCTGTGCTTAATTTCTGCTCAAGTTCTCCAACTCGACATGTATTCTCTCCCTTTCTCTTGCTCTGGATTTTATTTATTTTGTTCCTTATAATATTATTTCTTGCTCTGGATTCTTAATTTTGGATCACAGAAGAATTAGAATTTGATGCATAGGTTAGGGAAACCATATCAGTAGTAGAGCAATTTATCCAGTTGTTTCAGTATTCTGACAAGAGACGGATGATTTTTAATGCAGTGCAGTTCAATGGGCTCACAAAGTGTTTGCGGAGATAAATGAACATCCTGATGCTGGAAGTGTATGTTTCGGTTCTTAGTTTTGCACACTTATCTCAAAGTATTTAAGAACAAATTCTTTGACTGCCTTGCTCGTTCTATTCCTGGTAGGGATGAATTGGAATTGGCTAGGTATATATTGTTCTGTCTTATAGGTGTCTTGATCGTTCTATTCCTTACGAAACCATGCAATTGTAAGTGTGATGTCCTACTGATTTGTGAATGAGCAAGAATTCTGCCTGACAACCAGGATCAAGACTTATGGAGGACTGTTTAGTTGCTACCGCATATGAGTTTATGTAGTTAGCTGTAATAGTTGGAATCTTTGCATCCTTTTGGTATGTCTGCGTTGTGGAGATTAAGGGAACTCTTGAGCTGTGTTGTACATAAAGGGATGCCTTCCATTTAAGCTTCTGTTTGTCTTTTTATCTTCTTGAATTCCTGTTTGTCTTGGTGAATTTCATTCATCACATAAGCTTCTATTTGTGTTTTTTGACAGCTTGTTAATGTAAATTATCGTACTCTTCATGTTTCACTGAATCACTGCTGTGTCTGTTGCTGATCAAGGTTAAATTACTTGTTCCATGACTTCCATCCCCTGTCATCTCACTTTCCCTGTTTACATGTTTAGTATTTATTGTCATTGTAATCACTATCAGTTTAGTTTTATGGCTAAAGATGATGATGCTTGATTCTGAATCAGAAAAGGAGCTGATGAAACTGAGATTAATAAGTTGCATTGATGGTTTCTTTTGTTGCTGTCATGTTCTGTTAGGAATGGGATTCAGCAAAGGAGGAATTCCTTTGAAGATGGTGTGTTGCAACTGCACTTCTCGCCCTCATACTTCCAAGTACTCTTTCTTTTGTCGATGCTCTTTTGATTGTAAAGGGATAAATGAATGCTTGATAATTGTTGAGCATTGATTCTGACAAGCATATTAGTTAATTTAGTTTACGACGATTCCCAGTGCGATCTCTTGTTTCTCTAGTATGGACTGCTAATGTAAGAGAGATATTTGACAAGACTCGTCAATCAGCTGCCTGTGTCCTATTCTTTGATGGCAATGAAAGGAACGAGATTGGCATGGTGGTGAGAGTTTCCTCCTTTGACTAGATTTCTCATCCCTATTAAGCATTTACAATCATTTATATGTCAAGATTAAAACTTTGCAAAATCTCTTATCTAAAGCTTTCGAATTGTTACTATTATACATCACTTGTATTGCTACTTACCCACATGAATTTCTTTTTGGCATTTGTAGATTATTAGAGGAAATAGCGTGGTCACTGTCGAAGCTCTGTCGAAGCTCTGGAGCTTGTAAACAGATCCTAATATTCCCAGTCTTGTATTAGTTGGCCTATGTTCTATGCCTGGAGAAAACATCATGTAGCAATCTTAACTCTTGGAAGTCTCTCTTTGAACCTTGTTTTGTTTGTGAACAGATCATAGACCCATGGGATTTAAATACAATTGATTTTACTATGTTGTATCTCTCTTTCCTCCATTTGCATCTCAGCACCTTGTAGATGGTAATGAAATGTGATTTTGCACTTGCTCTTGCATCCACTTTGAACTCTGCACACAAGCCGTTGCATTAAAGTTTCGATTTAGCTGTTGGAAAAATAAAAGAAAGTGCAAAGCAAGAGCATATATACACAAAAAGAGTGTCACGATAGAATTAGGCGTTTCAAAGCTTGGGAAGTTGGGGGACTACTGAGGCTTTTGGGTCTCAAAAAAGGTAACCTAGAGTCGTACAACTCTTAAAACAGAGTCGTGCAACTCTTAAAACAAGAGTCGTGCAACTCTTAAAACAAGAGTCGTGCAACTCTTAAAACAAGAGTCGTGCAACTCTTAAAACAAGAGTCGTGCAACTCTTAAAACAAGAGTCGTGCAACTCTTAAAACAGAGTCGTGCAACTCTTAAAACAAGAGTCGTGCAACTCTTAAAACAAGAGTCGTGCAACTCTTAAAACAGAGTCGTGCAACTCTTAAAACAAGAGTCGTGCAACTCTTAAAACAGAGTCGTGCAACTCTTAAAACAGAGTCGTGCAACTCTTAAAACAAGAGTCGTGCAACTCTTAAAACAAGAGTCGTGCAACTCTTACAAGAGAGTCGTGCAACTCTTAAAACAAGAGTCGTGCAACTCTTAAAACAGAGTCGTGCAACTCTTAAAACAGAGTCGTGCAACTCTTAAAACAAGAGTCGTGCAACTCTTAAAACAAGAGTCGTGCAACTCTTAAAAATAAGATGATGTTGTGCAATAATTTATTGAGAAAGTATGAAATTATATTAAGAGAAAATAAAATCATGTTGAGAACAATTTCACAAGTCTCGATTGTTGTGCAAAAAATAACCTAATGTTGAGCAAAAATAACATGACGTTGAGCAAAATTTCACCAATCCCCCATGTTGTGCAATTTTACTCTATTGATGAGCAAAAATAAGACCGTGTTGTGCAATAATCTATTAAAAAGTATAGAATTATATTTACAAAAAATAAGATTATGTGAAGACACAATTTCACAAGTCTCGATTGTTGTGCAAAAATAAAGAATTGTTGAGAAAAAATAAGAGCATGTTGTGCAAATATAATCGTAAGTTATGCAAATATGAATCAAATCTAATTTTTTTATTTTTTATTTTTTAACATTTTATCGTGCAAATATAAGAATACGATGTGCAAATATAACTGTAAATTATGCAAATATGATCCAAGTCTAGTTTAGAGTTGCACTTTTTTCCGTGTCGGCACTTTTTTCTCCCATGTCAGCACTTTTTTTAGAGTTGCACAAGCATATACGACCCAAAAACATCTTGCATATACGACTAGAGCAAATGGCCTTCTACTTGGATACAAACTAGGCAGATAGAGGTTGTAATCACATATGCTAAAAAATCTTGCAAGAAGCCCTCATTGTTAGTGTGAAAAGATTACTAACACCTCCTAAGAGACTCGACTACTGTTGAGTGTCCTGTAATCTTGGTTTACAGGCTTCGGCATGAGACTTGAACTTTCGAAGCTCTGCCAGCACCTCGTCTTGCGGCTTGTACAACAGGTTGGTTATCCTCCAAAGCTGCCATGGATGATCATGATGAAATAGAAAAATATTAAAGAGAAAAAGAGAGAGCATTAGTCTTGGGTCAGAATGTGAAGTGATCTTAGAAGTACTCGTCTTTATTCACGAGCATGTCGAATACAAGATAAAAGTTGAGACAAATGGGGAGATACAGATGCATATACATTAGTTTTTGACAAAAGAAATGGAGGAAAAGGATTGAAAAAGCATCTAGAATCACTCTCCTACATAAATATTTACATTAGCTTCACTCAAATCTAGCTTTGTGGATCCTAGTTTTTTCTTTATTTTTCGAGTTGATTGAATGGTGACATGGTGTGTATGTTAGCAAAGTATATACAATAATAAGAGGCGTGCAACTCTTCAAACAGAATCGTGCAACTCTTCAAACAGATTCGTGCAACTCTTACAAAAGAGTCATGCGAATCTTAAAACAACTAGTGTCAACGATGTTTGCAATTTTAGTGATGAAAATGTATTGATCAATTTTATTTCTTTATAACTCTGTCAGCACTAAAATTGCAAACACCGCTGACACAACTAGTGTCAACGATGTCAGCACTAAAAATACGCATAAAAAGATGTCAGCACTACTCTGTTTCGGTACGTTTTAACTTTCAAGAGGTGAAACCCATTGGTTTTGATATCCTTGTAATGCAAATGCAACTTTTTGAAAATGGAAAATATACGCCTCCTACACTCGTACTCTAGTAAAAGTAGCTCGTTCCTAAATCAACTTTTTGAAAACATGTTCCTAAAATGTACAATATAGTCACAAACAAACTTGCTCTTTCAGTTTTGAGTCCGTTCCTGATTCAATCAATGCTTCCTGACTGGTCGATTGTATCCCATAGCTCTAGAGTTTGATCACTGCTCTCACTGTTGCTATAACCACATTTTCTCTTCTTTCGATGCGATGAGGGCTCCAATGTCTAATCAAGCATGATATCCTTCATGACAAGCTCACCTTCAGCTTCACGAGGATCAGACGTCTTCTTCATATGCTTGATACCATTTTGTTGATGCTCGTCCTGAGAATGTTCTTCCACGATTTCAGAAGAGAAGCGCCTACTGGATCTGCCACTTCCACGGCATGACCTGCTGTTTTGAGATTTTAGTGCTCTGAGACTCCTCTCTTCAGCAAGCTTCTTTGTTTCTACCACCTTGTTTTCAATAGCTTTGAGCCTCCCTGATATATCCTGCAAGTCGGAAAATCCATCTGACATTGCAGCTGTGACTACTTCTCCATTGCTCAATATGTTTGAGCTGGAAGCATCCTGTGAAGACACATTGGTAAGATAAGAGATCAAATATCCAAACATATTTTGTGAATGCAAGGAATCAAAATACCAGACAAAGATCGACACACTTAAAATTCAGCAAATGTGGGCATAAATCACTCGTGCCACTGTCATAAGCAAGCAACTAAAAATTCAAATAATTCTATCGAGAAATAGAAAAAAAAAAATACTTGATCACCACTGTCATCATCTTCGGTGTAAATAGCGTGCTTTTCAAGAGATGCAACTGACTCCCTCAAAGATGCCATGGCTGGGACGTATCTAGCCCATTGAGCTTTTATTTCACTATTTTCACCTTCCAATGACCCAACTCTTTCTCTTAGTTGCACAGCCTCCAAATGGTTAGCATTGGCTTTATCTTCAAGGCACTCGTATTCTTTGGTAAGTTCAGAAAACTTCTCTTTGTATAATGCTTCACGTACAGATGATGATTGCTGCTCAATAAAAAATGTCCCAGCAACGGTTTCCCACAGTTCAACTTCATCTTTTCCCTTTTCCAGTTCTGAAGGCAAAACTTCCACCATTTTGTTAGCTTCTTCGTCTTTCTCATGCATTCTGCATATTTCAGCATCAAGAATTTGAAACTTGATACGGATGCAGAAGAGTCTAAAATAGGAAGCAATAACGTGCTAACAATCAAGCATAAAATTTTCAGACCGAGGAACATCTTAAGCTAGAATATAAAACCGCTGACATAGAACTATAGTCTATATAAGGAACCAAAAAATAACAAATGCAAACCTACCTTGGCAAGCACTTTGGACTTTCCCATCACTTTAACAACCTCTCCAACATATGATCCTGTTTCTTGGAGTAGTTGTAGTTCTTCTTTAAGTGCTCTTACTGAGAAACAACACATATCATGCTGTAAGCCATTGATTATGGATCAGAAAATTATATTTATAGAAGATGAAGTTATAGCTAGAAATATGGAAAATACATTATAAAAGTCCTATCCCAAACCATACTGCATATTAAAGAATAAATTGCTGAAACATATCAAACTGCTTAAGGTCTGGAACCAGATATACACCTATGTTCATTAACTTCATTTCATGTCTCTACTCCCTAACTTTGACTTAGCAGGACAAAGAGACAGAGAACTTTGGAATGGAAAGCATCACCCTAAGAAGCATCAGAACTAACTGCAGATGAAATTCAAGAAGCCGAAAAAATAGAATTTGTGCAATCTCAATCAGCCTAACTCAGATTGATAGCCAAAATATTCTTTTCAATGGGAATCAAATTAGCCAATTTCAAAGCCATCCACTAAAGTCAATTTTTATTCCAGAAACAGTGAAGTGATGCATTGTGATAGGAAGATTCAAAAGATAAGCTTATTACAATTGATTAGCTGCTACTGACCTAACCTTGAGCATCAAAGACTTTCCACCGCAGTCCTTCCAAATTAATGCGTCGGATACCAGATGCTGCTTTCTACGTGAAGATTGAAGATGCAATCAATGTTTATTAAGTGGAAACTGAATGATAGATTCTACCAGGTTATCAATCAATCATATAGGAAATGAACAATAATCACTTATGAAACTCAAATTCGGGAAGACTATGAGTCTGGATGACAAAGAACACATTGAGAACGACGTTGCAAGGGTGAGCTACATGAGAAGAGAAGCCAGGAACAACTAGTACTCCTCGATTCGATATTTCTAAGTAAGTTCAAAGCAATCGGACTTACCTCGATTCGAAACACAAGGCAGCAACAACAAGTACTCCTCCACGCCAGGTCTGCACAGACAGAACGTTACACGACTGAAATCATAGACAGTTCGACATTCAATATCCAAACATCAAGCAATAGAGAAATAGAGCGACTAACTTAGACGTAGAGAGACGATGTCTGGCCTCGAAAGGGTTAAACGACGACGGCGAACTAACTTAGAAGTAGAGAGACGATGTCTTCCTCCTCTTCTTCTTCGATTCGATGGCGAACAGGAGGAGAGCGCGGCGGCGGCGAACAGGAGGAGAGGAGGAATATGGACGGAGATGGAGGAGAATCGAATCCGCGCTGGAGATGGAGGAAGATCCCCGATTCCATGTTCTCCGTTGAGCGATCGGAGGTGGACGATTGGAGGCGGTCGGAAGTGGAGAGAGGGATTGGAGAGGCGATCGGATTGGGGGCAAATCTAAAAAAAATTGAGAATTAGTATATATATGGGACATTTTCCTAAATTGTCCAAAAACGAGGGCATTTTGCAAATACGTCCAAAAAAACGTTCTATTTTGCAAATTTTTTCGTAATAAAATATGGAGTAGCGTTTGTACAATAATTGGGTGATTAATGGGATAGTGGGGTCGTGGAAAAAAAGAGTTGGTGATAACATGGAGTAACTTAGATGTTTTTTATTGGTTCATTTAATGATATGAAATTAAATAGTTGATGTGGCATATCCTAAACTCCCCCGATTTTGTTAAATAGAGACATTCGAGTATTACCATGAGATCTTCTCCGGCTTGCCCACCCCGACATGGTTGACATATATCGCCAAGTGGAACAAAGGCTTTTAATGATGGCAGATAAAGATGTTGGTGCGATTGCGAATGTAGGCCTCAATTTCTGTGAAAAACCGCAAGAAGAAATCTGAAAAAACCTGTGTTTAAAAGTGTTTGAAGGTTGTGGCGTGGTATAAAGGGAACCACTGCCTTAGAAGCGAAATCGTCCCCGATACCGTGGTGCAGGTCGGCTACAGGCGTCGCCCCTCAAGGATACACAGCAGACTTCTCAGGCGTGCATTCGCCGTCGAAGCTATGGAACCACCCAGGACTCAGAATGGATTTACAGAAGAAGAGAGGAGAGGCCATTGAGAGAACGTGTTGTCCGTGTGTTGAAAACTGAAGGGAAAGTTGGTTTTTAAAACAAAAAGAAGACACTCCACTTGCTGAAATCTCGGAAAGAATATCAAACAGTTTTTCAAAACGTGTGACATAATTGAATTAGTCAAAAATTAAAAACCCGACGTAACGCGTCACGAGCACGGACCGGCGGTGGTGGTGGTGCGCGCATGTGAGACTCCTATCCCAACTCTTTAATTGCCCCTTTAAAACCCTCTTAAAAACAACCCCTCAACTCTTTTTACAATCTGGAACTTAAAAAAGTTCAAAAGACACTTTGAAAAACCCCACATTAACATTTCTTCAGGTTTAATATACTAGTACGATGCTCCATAGATAGGTGAATAAAGTTAATTAATCAATGTTGTAACAGTTGGAAGATTTTTCAAAGATAGAATTGTCTCAATCATATCAGTGATTTTGTGTTGAAAATTGATTGGTTTCCTTTCTACGTTTTTCATAAAATTCAAACCCCATTTTGTACGAAAAGACCGAAGAGATTCAATTGAAGAAAGCAATTTGTGAGAGGGTGGGAGTTGTAAGATTATAGAATTGATGTAAAGTCCTCCTTAGGGTTTCCATTCATTGATATAACATATATATATATATATGTTACAAAGGTATTGGGTCTTAATGGGCTTTTAGCCCACTATACAATATTAAGACCTATGTAATCTATTAAACCACTGCAGTCGAAACTGGAGGGGGTCGTACAGTGAGACTGGAGCGAAAATCAATGAACAACTGTCTAGGTAAACCCTTGGTGAATATATCAGCGTACTGATACGAGGACGGGACATGTAGAACGCGGACATGTCCTATGACAACCTTGTCCCTGACGAAGTGGAGATCAAGCTCAATGTGCTTCGTGCGTTGATGCTGGACCGGGTTGCTAGCCAGATAGACGGCAGAGATGTTATCAGTGTAGACCAGAGTGGTCTTCATAAGAGGGCAACGGAGCTCAAGCAGGAGATTGCGGAGCCAAGAGCACTCGGAGACAACGTTGGCAACGCCCCTGTATTCGGCCTCAGCGCTGGAGCGAGACACGACAGACTGACGCTTGGCCGACCACGACACAAGGGTGTCGTTGAGGAAGACACAGTAACCAGACGTGGAGCGACGTGTGTCAGGACAACCACCCTAATCCGCATCAGTGTAAGCAACAAGGTCAAGCTTAGAGGAAGGAGTGATCGTGGTGCCGAGCTCGAGTGTGCCGCTGATGTACCGAATGATCCGCTTTAAGGCATGAAAGTGGGGTTCCCTGGGTGCATGCATGAACAAGCAGATCTGCTGAACGGCGTAACTGATATCAGGTCTGGTGAAGGTGAGATACTGAAGAGCACCAGCAAGGCTCCTGTACAATGTCGGATCATCAACCAAAGGACCAGAGTGAGCGCTGAGCTTGTTGGATGTATCGACAGGGGTGGCGACAGGATTGCAGTTACTCATCTTAGCCCGAGCAACAATTTCAGCAGCATACTTACTCTGTGAGAGGAATAGCCCAGACGCATGCCGCTGAACAGCAACTCCCAAGAAGTAAGACAACTGACCCAAATCTGACATAGCGAATTCAGCACTCAGCTGTGAAATAATCGACGTCCGAAGAGCATCAGAAGAGGCGGTGAGAATGATGTCGTCAACATATAGTAACAGAAATGCCATGTCGGAGCCTCTGCGATAGATGAACAGGGACGAATCCGAGCGGCTGCCAATGAAACCCAAGCGGAGCAGATGAGAAGCAAAGCGCTGGAACCAACCTCGCGGAGCCTGTTTCAGACCATACAGAGAGCGCTTCAGGAGACAGACGTGCTTGGTACGATCAGCATCAGTAAATCCCGGCGGCTGAAACATGTAGACTGTCTCATTCAGGTGACCATGCAGAAAAGCGTTCTTGACATCCAGCTGATGAATGGCCCATTTGCGCGACAGAGCTAAGCTCAATACCACTCGGATAGTGGCAGGCTTGACCACGAGGCTGAAGGTCTCATCACAATCAATACCTACCTGCTGAGATCGACCGTTGACGACAAGACGTTCTTTATAGCGCTCCAACGTCCCATCAGAGCAGAACTTGTGACGGAAGAGCCACATACAGCGAACGACGTTCGCCGCTGGAGGGCGAGGGACAAGAACCCAAGTACCATTCTTTGTAAGGGCCCTGTATTCGTCGAGCATAGCCGCCTGCCAATTCGGGTCGAGGAGGGCTGTTTTGTGGGAGGTGGGGATGGGGGACAGGGAGGTCGAGCGGGGTTGATTTGCGGCGGGCGCCGCAAGGGGTGTGGCGGGCGCCGCCAGTGTGTGGGACGGAGGGTAGGGATGGTTTAGGTGACTGGCGGCGGGCGCCGCAAGGGGTGCTGCGGGCGCCGCAAGGTGTGCTGCGGGCGCCGCCAGTGTGTGGGATGGAGGGTAAGGACGGTTTAGTTGATTGGCTGCGGGCGCCGCATTTTGCGGCGGGCGCAGCATTACAATATGGCGATCCGACGGAGGGATGTAGGCATGGTGTTGAGCGGCGGGGTGATGTGTGGTGGTCATCGAGACGATTTGACGGGGTCGGAAGACACCAGAGACGCTGCGGGTGTGTGGTCTGGTGGGTGGTGGTGGTGGGGGGGGGGAGGGGGAGAGGCAGGAGCACCGGGAGAGCTCTGGGGAAGAAGAAAATGTGGGAATGGTGACTCAAACTCTGACGGAGACACGGTGGGTGTGGGAGACGCAAAGGGGAATCGCGACTCATCAAAGGTGACATGGCGAGAGAGAATGATCTTGTGGGTCTTGATATCGAGGCAGATGTAACTGCGATGATCAGACGGGTAGCCAAGAAAGACACAAGGGGTGGAGCGTGGGTGAAGCTTGTGAGGGGCGGTGGATGATTGATTTGGAAAACACAAGCATCCAAAGGTACGAAGGTGATCATACCTGGGTAAAGTGAAATACAGTGCCTGAAATGGGGAGCGATGGTGGAGGGTGGTGGAAGGTAGGATGTTTAGGAGGTAGCACGTGGTGGCTAAGACATACGGCCAAAAGTGAGGGGGAATGGATGCGTGGAAGAGGAGAGTGCGCATCATATTGGTAATGGTTCGGATGATTCGTTCGGCCTTGCCATTTTGTTGGGAGGTGTAGGGGCAGGACAAGCGATAGGAGATCTCATTGGTATTGAAGAAAGTGTGAAAATCTTTGTTGTTAAATTCACGACTATTGTCACATTGAAAGCACTTGATAGAGGTGTGAAACTGTGTTTTGATGTAAGCGTGGAATTTGGCAAAGATAGGAAACACTTGAGATTTAAAGTGCAAAGGGAAAACCCATAAGAAATGTGTATAATCATCCAGAAACAACAGGTAATACTTATGACCCTCCTTACTAGGCACAGGAGATGTCCAAATATCACTATGAATAATATCAAAAGGTGCAAAAGTAGTGTTTAAAGAACGCTGAAAAGGAAGTCTGGCATGCTTGCCTAACTGACAAGAAGAACATAAACTAGAGCGATGCTCTTTATGACATTGGACAAGACTCTTAGAACGAAGTAAATCTAAAACTGCAGGACTGGGATGACCAAGGCGTGCATGCCAAAGGCTGGATGATGATGCCGAGAGGGCGACCGGACACGACTGACTGGACGCGGGAGGTGGTGTGACAGGGTAGAGCTCCCCGATGCTGTTACATCTCATTCGAGTAACCCCCGTAGTAAGATCAGTTCACAGAAAAACCATAGGGATCAAACTTAAGGAAAACGTTGTTGTCAGGAGTGAACCGACGGACAAAGATAAGGTTTTTGACAATCTTTGGGGCAATGAGGACATCGTTAAGGTGTAGTGGGTGGGTTGGGGTCTGTAATGCGGTGTGACCAATCCCCGAAGTAGCAAGACGACCACCATTTCCGACGATAATAGAGTGTGCATGACCCTTAAAAGAAAGAGATGAGAGGTTACCTGAGGAATTCGTCATGTGGGAGGTGGCACCAGTGTCCATGTACCAAGAAGAGTCTGAAGGTGTCGGCTGCATAGAGGAGAAGGCGTGATGCCCATCCGGCGGAACAACGCGATGATCATACGATGTCAGATAGGCCCGAGGTCGCGGGGCAGGAGAGCCGGAGTGTAGCCAATGAGGGTTGAAACCAGGCACAGGGGACCATCGAGGGGCGGCGGTCAAAGGAGGAGGGCCGCGAGTGACGCGGTGGCCGCTGCGGATGTGGATGCCGCGGGCGCAGCAGAAAAGGTCGGACATTTTTTATTTTTTATTTTTTATTTTTTTTTTTACGCGGAAGGAAGCGAGAGCGAGAGGCGGCGAGAGGGAGAGAGCCGGGCTCGAGAGCGAGAGCGAGGGGAGAGAGATAGGACGGCGGCGAGGAGGAGCCGTGAGGCGAGGGGGAGAGAGAGAGGCGGCGAGGAGACGACGCCGGCGACGGTAATAGGAGGGGTGGGGCGGGAGGATCAAACTAGGGTTCCGTGAGGAAGAAAAGGCTGTGATACCATGTAAGATTATAGAATTGATGTAAAGTCCTCCTTAGGGTTTCCATTCATTGATATAACATATATATATAGGTTATAAATGTATTGGGCCTTAATGGGCTTTTAGCCCACTATACAATATTAAGACCTATGTAATCTATCAGGAGTAGCTCATCGGGACCGTTCTTACTATATAGCTAGTCAATGCCAGAAAACGTGATCTTGAAATCATTGTTGCTGGTCTGTCGACATTAATTAATTAAATTGGGAGAATATGTTGAAGCTAACAAATAATCCCATAAGCTTGATATTTTTTACTTCTAACCTTTGAAAGTTTGATGGGAATCAGTAGTGTATACGGAGTATCTTGTAATAAATTTTCTTTGTTTTTTGATGAAATGTAATAAATTTTCTTATTATTATCAATTGATTTTGAGATAAAAATTTATTGAGCTTATCTGTTACGTTTATTGCGCATGTGTCAAACATAATTTTGTGGGCTATAAAACTTTGATGTGTATGCAAATGAATGTGGTTAATTTGTTTGTTTTCCTATTAAGGAAAGTCCTGGTGTTCTTCATTGTGTTCTTCAGTGTGGGTGCTGTCCTGGATCGGTTCTGCAATGGCTGCCGCTGGCTATCCTTTGCAAAACCTGATCTAAACTACCCCAGACCCCCAAACAAACATCATCTCAGCCTTGTTATTTTCATTAAACCTTATGCTAAATACTTCCCAAACCTTCCTCTGTTCCATGGCTCTTTGAAGTCATTGAAACATGAGACAAACAACTATAAAGGCCGAAGCATTAATCAACACCAAGGATTAATTGCATGTTGTCAATTCCAAGTGAATCTGGCTCATCGGCATCCAAACCTTTTATCTCAAATCTTTATCAAAACAAATAACTTACCAAAATTTACTCTGAACAAGTTCCTATTATCATTCTGTATTACTTGTACTAATCATATCCCTAATCCTAGTTTAGATAGCAATTATTATCTTGCAGGCTTCAGGGTTGGCCAGTTGAAGGCGGTTGAGCAGCTCAGTGAGCCTCAAGCTCTCAATTACTCTTGGGTAATCACACTGGCAACAATCTCCATGGTAGAAAGAAAATTCTTTCTCCTTCCCAACAAGCAATCAACTGGGGATGAATTGAATCTAGTCCGAGTGAGCTACAAATTCAAGGAATGGAACACTGCCCAGCGGATATCAGGTATGATTAACTCTATAATTTTTTATTTTGCCTATGCTGTAGAATCCCCTATCTCTGAGATCTTTGCTTCTGGGTGTCATAGTAGATCTCTTGCATGCATCCCCAGTATAAATAGAAACTTGGGGTCAATCTTTTCTACTCGCCTTCATCACCTTCTTTCTCTTCATTACCCTCTCTGTCTCCATTCTGAATTCATGGATGCCCAACAATCCTTCATGGAAGCTCTGATCAACAATGCTAGGCATGGGATCCCTATGGAAAACATGCCTATCCCTCCTCAGATGCTTACCATGCCCATCTCCTCCCAAATGGCCGAACCTACTCTCTCTCTGGCACCTGATAACCAAGCCATTGTCACTCAAAATGGTGAGTCCCATCCTATTCAGGCCATACCTTTGAACTCTGCTCCTCCTATGGAAGCCAATCCCCATGCTGTCACACACATTACAGACCCTTACACTGTCCCTGGTGTTAAGGATCTTCATAATAAGCTCTCGGAATTCAGCTTGGTGGGCCGCTTTGTCCAATCATCGATTGATCTCAAACAAGTGCAAGGGAAGATGAAGGTTGAGTGGAAATCTCTCAAAGGGAGCTGGGGGATAGACACAATCGAAAACGATTGGTTTATCTTCAGATTCGCAAACAAGGAAGTTAGAGTTGTGGTCTGGAGCAATAGGCCTTACCATGTCCAAGGTTCGCTCATGGTGATTTACCCATGGCCTGATGCTTTCAACCCTATGGAAGAGGACACCACCAATGCGGATGTTTGGGTAAGAATTCCTGGCCTTCCACATCAATTCTACACCGCTGAAGCCATTGCTTTTATCCTTGCTTCTAGTGGTGTTGGTTCCTTGATCAGAATTGATCAGGTCTCTAACATCCGAAACAAACTGAGATTCACTAGAGCTTGTGTGAATGTTTCCCTCCTCTCCAACCTTGTCACCTTTGTCCACATTAGGAAGAACGAAAATGAAACTGTGAAGCTTAGAATTTGGTATGAGGATTTTTCGAATGGTTGTGGGTGTTGTGGTGGTTATGACCACTCATACGACGACTGTCCGCTAAATGCCCCTAGACCCCGAAAATTTAATCTGGTCCTTGAAGAAAACCCAAATGTTGATCTTTTGGCCTTGCCTCCCACTCTCAACCCCGCCAGAATTGACCCCAGGCTGTTCAATATGCCCAGCGCTCTTCCTCCTCCACCTCAAGCTGATACTGATATCTCTCTACCTCAGGTTATGCAGCCGAGACAGGGAGATTTTGGTCTCCTACCCACCTCCACCCACAACCACCCTCAAGCCAGGTTCAACATCAACCAACTAGCTAGTCCTTCTTATCCTAATGAGCTCATCAATCACCTTATCGCTCTCAATAATGCTCATGTCTCCAAACCAACTGTTGAAACTTCCTCTTCCCCCTTTGTGATTGCCCCTTCTGTCTTACATTCTATCATGGCTTCTGGTGTCCACACTCTCCCCTCCATCCCTAACCTGAATGCTGAGAATGCATATGAGGATCTCATCAGAACCCAGTTGAAGGGGAAAATGATTGAGACTGGTGTTGAGTCTGAAGAATCCCACCTCTACCTCAGATCTGACTGCTCAATGGTGAAGAAGATGGGAGGCATCATCATAAGATCCCCAGAAGAGACTGACACAAACACCACCCCGGAGCAGGGCAAGAGAAAGGAGGAAGAAGACCAGAATTAAACCACCTCTCCAGTCACCAAGAAGTCGAAGAAGAAGAAGAATTGATGAAGATGCTCTACATGAATCAGGGTGCCCTGGTTGATCCTCTTATGGATCAATCTAATTTAAATAATTTTAGGCTTTACAAAGCTATTATCTCCCTGAATATTTCCCTTGCTTTTTATCATGTTAGTTATGTTGTGACTGCTGTTTGGACAAGGTTTTGGTGGCTTCTCCCAATTTTTATAATTGGCGGGAGCCATATGGTTTGGTTTTCTATTAGCATAAACCACCTTTATCTCCACTATTAGCTGATCTCTATCTATACTATTACATATATGCACTGCTCTGGCTATATCAATTGCATTAAGGTGCCACCTTCTTGGATGAAGCTTTGCGTGAACATGTTGATTGTCTATCAATCATCTGTTCCAAGAACATGGAGGATTGGTCACTCCACGGATACAAAAAAGAAAGGTATGTTTATTCTTAACAATCCTTATCAAACCTCGGTTGTATTCCCCATCAATCTATCTTTGTTTAGCTTGGTGGAGGAAAGCCACCCCAAAACTTCAACCCAACAAGTCTTAGACAAAAATTGTACCAACTATTATACAACTAGCAGACTTACCTGATATCAGAATCACATGTCTCAAACAGTGGTGCTTCCACAAGAGAACAAGGACACAACCGAGTTCGAAAATGCACAGCTAAATGGCAAATCCCCAGGTATCATATTATGTAAACTATGCATCTATATCTTCAACTCTTGTAAGTTCCAACTGTTTAGTAAACTATACCCACAGTGTGCCAACCTCTTGCAAGGAAAATCTGATCACAGTAGAAATTCCCCAAGGGGTAAAAATGTGTATTCTCAGCTATGTAGCATAGCTTCAAAACTCTTTTATGATTAGAATTGGATACTGGAACATTAGGGGTTCGAGGAGACCACTTCTGTGGCAAGAGATTAATCAAATCAGATACAACAACAAGATTGAAATTTTTGCCTTAATTGAAACAAAATCAAGAGATCCTCCAAAGGATGAACAAATCAAGACTTCGGGTTTTCATAAAGCTTTAACCATTCCTTCTACAGGGTCCAAAGGTGGCATTTGGCTCATTATTAGAAACAATAATATTCTAAACAATATGGTAATCCTAGAACAAACACCAAGATTCTTTATGATCAAAATAAAGGTTGATCAGATCGACTTGGCTATCCTCTTCATCTATGCCCCTTCCGTGGAGGTTGAAAAGGATGGATTCTGGGATGATCTCATCACCACTGTCAACATTCATAAACTTCCTATCTTAATTATCGGAGACCTCAATGATATTGAACATGCCAATGAGAAGATCGGGGGAAACAAACCATCTCTTTCCAGAAAGAGGAGCTCAATCTCCATACAGTGCCATTCACAGGCTCTCCCTTCACTTGGAGAAGGAGCACAAACAACCCTGTTAATACTTATGAGCGACTAGATAGAGCCCTTGCTCACCAAGATCTCATGACACACTTCAAAACTCTAAAAGTTCATCACTATCCCTTCTCCTCATCTGACCAGTACCCTATCACTCTTCATCTAGGATCCTCGAATAATATCAAAGGAACCCCCTTTCGTTTTGAAATGGCTTGGTCTACTAAACCTGAGCTTGAGCACTTAGTCACCAATGTTTGGAAGAACAAAATGTGTGGATCATTTGGCTATGTTTTTATGCAGAAGCAGAAACTTCTTAAAAAGAATATCAAAAAGTGGTGCAAATCTAATGGCAACAACGTTCTTAAACAACTTGCTATGGTAGACAATAGCATTCAGAAACTTCAAATTCAACTACCCTGGGGTACCTTATCCTTGTATGAAAACCGGAAATTAGCTACACTAGAGAAGAAGAAAGTTGTTCTTCTTGAGTATAACCACATATTCTGGAAGCAGAGATCTAAACTAAATCATTTGCATCTAGGAGACAGAAACACGAGGTATTTTCAATCTGCTGTCAAAATAAGAAACTTCAAAAACGCTACATCTTCCTTCACTACCAAGAATGGCAACCAACTGACAGATGATCAAGATATTTCGAACCAGATCACTAAGGAAATGAAGGAGAGGTTTATAGCTCAACAGAGGCCACTCATTTCACACGAGCACATTAAGTTAATACAAAATCAAATTTCTCCCAGAGACAATGCTAATCTGCTAACTCCTCCCACCAACAAGGAAATAAAGGATGTGTTGAGAGGCATGACGGAAGACAAAACTCCGGGTCCCGATGGATTCCCTCCGGAATTTTACATCAAATACTAGTCAACGGTGGGTCTCTCTCTGTGCAAAACAGTCAAAGCCTTCTTCCATTCAGGGAGCTTACTTTCTGAAATTAACCAAAATTTCATTGCTCTTATTCCAAAAATTGACAACCCCTTGAACATTAATCATTTTAGACCGATCAGTTTATGTAATACCATCTATAAACTAATAACTAAAATCATAGCTAACAAACTCAAAGCAATCTTAAATAAACTAATCAACCCGTTTCAAGGTGCTTTCATAGAAGGAAGATTTATTCATGACAACACTTTGATAGCACATGAAATCTTTCATACTTTTCACAAACAAAAAGGGAAAAAAGGCTGGATGGCGATTAAATTGGATTTAGAGAAAGCCTACAATAGAATCAGCTGGGACTACATCAGAGCTACCCTCACCAAATTTGGTTTTGACCCACAATGGATCACATGGGTTATGAACTATATTACTACTACCACTTTTTCAGTTTGAGTCAATAATCGTCCGGGAACCCAATTCAAACCTGAAAGGGGTATAAGACAAGGTGACCCTCTTGCCCCTTACATTTTCATCCTAGTCATGGAGAATCTAGCCAGGGAACTAATTCAGGAAGCTTCTTTCGAAGATAACCTTATAGGAATACAACTGACAAAAAATGGAACCACAATCCCATTCTTAATTAACTTTTGCGGATGACACAATCATTTTTTCTAACGCTTCTCATAAGAGTCTCCATACTGTTCGTAACATACTCAATAATTTTTCAAACCTTTCTAGTTTTACAATTAACTTTAATAAGAGGTCCATTCAGTTCTCGGAGAATGTTGGAGCTAATCTTGTCAATTCCCTTGCCCATGACATGAACATCCCGGTCTCAAAAACACTTGAGAAATATTTGGGAATATCGCTTGTAAGGGGCAGAGTCAAAAATGAAGTTTTCGATGATGCTATCATCAGCCTAAAAAAGCAACTTTCCAAATGGAAAGCTTCGTCGCTCTCTCAAGCAAGCCATATGACGTTAATCCAAGCGAACTTAAGCTCCAAAACCAATTACCTGATGCAAAACTTCCTTTTACCAAAAGGCATCCTAAATCAAATTGACCAAATTCAAAAAAAATTCTTTTGGAATAAATTAAACTCTGAGAGATATACCCCTCTGATCAGTTGGGACAAAATCTGCAAACCCAAGGATCAAGGAGGACTAAGCTTAAAACTTGCTGAAGATATGAATATAAGTCTTCAGCTGAAACTCCTCTGGAAGATCTATTCTGAACCCGACAACATCTGGGTAAAGATAATAAAAGAAAAGTATTTACAACAAGAGGGTCTTTTGGAAAGATCAACTCAACATACTTCCTGGCAATTTGGTAGACTGCTTCACTTAAGAGAAAAATTTGTTAAAGGGCTACAATGGATAATAGGAAATGGAGAATTGATCAATGTTTGGAAAGATCCTTGGCTCCCCAATCATGACCTCTCGAGCTTTCAAGCTCATCTAGACCCTGAACTACGAGTAAAACAACTTTTCGATTCTGGTAAACAATGGGATATTTCTATTCTACATGAGATCTTCCCGGATAATATTTCTCGAGAAATTTCCAAGCTTAAAATCCCCTTCTGGGAAACTCCAGATAAGTTAATTTGGAAGCTTAACTCAGACGGGCAGTTTACTACGAAATCTGCCAGACAAATGGATCATCAAAATGGCAACAATACAAGGGACTATAAATGGATCTGGAAACTTAATCTACCACCTAGAACCAAAAACCTTCTCTGGAAAATCATCACTGATAGCTTGGCCACTACAGAACGACTGAATAGATACTACAATAGAGTGCCTTCTACATGTTGCCTTTGTGAAAGCAATAAGGAAGACAACAACCACTTACTCATTCAATGCCCTTTCACCAAGACTATAATTGCGGCCTACGAACAGTTGACTACGAAAAATGTACCCTTATTACCCATAGATTGCAATAATATCTACGATATTCTTAACCTGAATGGTGACAAAAAAGTAATCGAGGAACTTTGCTTCATATGGCAAAAGATATGGGAAGTTAGAAATGATGTGATTTTTAGGAACAAAAAGCTTGACACTTCTCACCAAATAGCCATTAGGATATTTGGTGATCTCAAGGACTAGACAAATGTAAATCCTACTAATGCTAAGACTATTAACCATATATCAATGTAGATGGCTCTTTTAAACCCACGGGCGTTGGCCAGTGGGGGGGGGGGGGGGGGGCTGATTAGGGATCATTATGGTGTTGTGGTAGATATTTTTCAGTTAGAAACGAATGGTACCTCTCCTCTACAAACGGAGGTTTTAGCTTTCTGTGGAGGTTTGAATTTAGCTCTATCCAAAGGGCTACCAAGAGTAATAGTCGAAGAAGACTGTTTGGAAGTTGTCAAGGCAATCAACGACAGCTCATATGTCAGATGGGAAATAATGAGGGAAGTGGAATTTATCAGGAATCTTAAATCAAGCTTCATCAGCATAGATTTCCGACACTTGTACGTACTTGAATCTCCCTAATATTAGAGATCTTTGTAACATCATCCGGTGGGATGATCATGGTGGTACATTACCTTAGTAAGGTCCACCTACTTTTGGCCTACTATAAAAAAAAATTGTTTGTTTTCCTGCATTTATGACGGAAAAAAATTAAGAGAGAATAACGGGTTTATATGACTGCCTCACACAAGTAACCATAATGATGAGGGTTATTAATTAACCTCATCAAATCAACTGTAAGGAAAAAGCAAACCCCCTTGGAAAGTTTAGTCGGTTTCACAACGCCATAGAGAAAAGGAAAGCCGGTGAGAGAGAAGAATAAAGAAGCACCATTTTTTAATGTCATACATTTTTTTGTCACGCATTTTTTCTTTGAATTCACATATTTTTTCTTTATTGGCACGGATTTTGTAATTACTGGCATGTGTTTTAGCAACATGTAACCTTTAGTGTACATACTTGTATATCAGGTATAAAAATAAGTGGGCCATAGTTAGAACGAGGTACAAAATGACTAGCCTGCATACTCCTCTATCAACATTGCTCTGTACGAATTTCACCCTTCAAACACCCGACCACCTCGTCCACGTTCCCACCGGTCATCGAACACGAGAGTGAAAAAGATCGGCTCTTTCTCCCCTGCTCGAATGTAAGAAGAGAACATGGTCTTATCACTTTCGGTGGGGATATGAAGATGATGGGGAGTAGTAATGGCCATAAAACGAATACCCGCAAGCTTACTTACCCATGGCCAATCTCATGCACTTTGCTTGTCACCTTTGGTTGATCCGTTATCGTGGCTGTGTAGGTTTCAACCGCTGCAATGTCTATGACAGAGGTTAGAAACTCTGTGCCAACTTCTCTGTTTTCTATGCCAGACATGGCTTTCTGTATGACAGAATCTTTACGGTCCATGTTCATCGAGTCGTTCAGAAACTCAGAAGGGACTGCACCTCTGGATGAGTTGGTTTTTGGAGACAAGTCTATCACCGCAGACTAGAGGCCTACCTGGGTGCCAATTTCTTTGAATGACACATACAGCGGAGAGGGCCACGCTCGTTCTCCCGTGGTCAAGTTGAGAAACTTGAACGCATCTCAGTCGGACTCGTCGTACACATGAAAGATTTGCATCCCTCCTTTAGTGTGTGGGGAAGGTACGTCAACTCCAACTCGAACCGGGAGGCATGCACCCCAAACTTGTCGATGATCATCCTCCTGACATCCCCAAATTGCAAGGTCTCGTCCATCAACATTGGTCTATTCGAACTTGGGCCTTCGAACACCCAACCACCTCCTCCCCTTTGGCACCGCCCATAGGCCACAATAGTAAGAAATACGAGCTCTTTCTTCCCTGCACTTGTAAAAGCATAATATGGTTTTAGCACTTTCGTTGGGGATATGAAGAGGAGTGGAAATAGTGATAGCCATAAAAAGAAACCCACAAGCTTACTTACCTTTTTTTTTTTTAAATATACACTGTATGATGTTGGCACGTGTCACTCTTCCTCTAGCACATAATAGTCACTTGTTGTCCCGTATTCTTTAATAATCGGCATATAACTGGTAATTGAGTCCACATTGGCTTCCTGATCAACTTTAGGGGTGTGCATGATTCGGCCCAAACCGAATTTTTGGGCCGAACCAACACAAACCGAACCAAACCGAACCGAACCGATGTTTTTCGGTTTGAAAATTTTCATTTTTCGGTTTCGGTTCGGTTTGTATTCGGTTTCGGTTTGGTTTGTGTTAAACCGATTTTTTTAAAAATATTCCAATATATATATATAGAGAGAGAATAGGTACTTTGTGCACACCCCTTAGGGTGTATCTTGTGCACAGATCCGGACCATTCAACACAATCAAATCAATGGTGTAGATTTAATTTTAATTTTAGATTTTTTTATTAAAAAAAAAGTGGAACCCATTTAAAAAACAAATCACTCTCACCCATTTTCAACATGTGATACACTCTCCCCCTTCTATACAATTAGCCCCAAATCCCAACCTCTCTCTAACCCTACAAAACAAATCTCCGTCAACGGAAAACAACCACACACGATGATCCTCCTCCGCTGCACTGACTGTGTTCATCGTAATCTCATTGCCGTCGATTGAGGGCGAAGAGGAAGACGGCTTCGCTTGTGAAGGCCGATGGCGGCGATTGGGAGGGAAGATTGTCGAAACAATCGGTGGCGGCGGCGAGATTGGGAAGGCGGCTTTGCCTCCGCTTTGATCGATAGTCGGAAACCTCCTTCCCTCACTCTCCATGTTGCGGTTGAGTACATCGGCGGCGACGATGTCCAGTGGGAGGTCGGGCGGAGTTTGCTTACCACCAAAATCCTCACAATAAAACAATTCACCAAGGTATGAAAGAGACGATGGGGTGGGGCTTTTTTGATTTGAATCAAATTTGATTTTTCAAATGGGAAATCTCGGTTGAAATTGTTGATCGGCGGCAAAGAACATTCTTCTATTGAACCCTTGAGGTAATTTCCCCTAAATCTCTCATTTTCTAGGGTTTTTCAAATTTGATAAATTTGATTTTTAGTATTTCGACATAGATTCCAGCACGGAGCGAGGAAGCTCGTCGAGAAGATGCTCGTTCAGATTTGCTCCGACAGTCGATGCTATAGTTGCGAATTCGACTATAATTACATTTATTGTAATTTTACGATGGTTAAAATTGGAGATTATTCGTGTGCATATATTTGATTATTCGGTTAAATTTGAGAGATTATTTAGTTAAATTAAATAGATTATCGTTGTTACTCAGAAAATTGTGTTGAAATTACATTATTCAATTAAATTAAAAAACTTATTCATATGTAATCGAATGATTATTCGGTTAAATTTGATACATTATTCGGTTTGATTTGAGAGATTATTCGATTATATTATAAAGATTATTCGTATGCAAAAGATGGAATAGAGTAGAAAACATATAAATTTAATTGAATAAAGCCCTCGTCTCAATGTTCAACCTACTATAATACCAACTATTTCACCGAATAATGTCTCTGATTTTATTCGGTTTTATATGTTCTCCGAAAAATATAAGTATTCTACCGAATAATGTTTCAAACGTGAGTGATTAAACATTACCCAGAGTCTTAATTCATAACTTTCTTAATTGCCAGCTTATTAATTGGTGCAATTGAGCGGCAAAATATATATATTTCACCGAATAAAGTCATACCTCGGTTCTCAATCTAATAGTGAATACCACCTATTCCACCGAATAATATTGTTTCGGTATTGAGAAAAATATAAACGCTCCACTGAATAAACACCCAAAATGATCCAACGAACAATAAAAATAAAATAAAAAATCCCCCAAAAAACCTACTCCATGTAGAAATATAGCACCAATGTTACAAATTACGGATTAAAAAAAACGTTACAATTAAAAAAAAGGATGGAAGGAGCGAAATCCAAATTTGGGCCCATTTATTCACCGTATCAGTTGATTTAGTGATTCCAAATCCAAAAAAATATTGTATATTTAAAAAAGGTAAGATTTGAAAGGGGATTGTCAGTGATTCCAAATCCAAAAAAATATTGTATATTTAAGAAAGGTAAGATTTGAAAGGGGATTGGATGCACTACACGCGCAGGAGGAGTGGGTGAATGATGATTTCAGCGGGTCCCACTATAATTTACACCAAGTTTTAAAACAAAATACTTTTAATCATCACCCTCCATTTTTCCTCCATCAATGGTTCAGATGTGTGCACAAGATACACCCTAAGGGGTGTGCACAAGGGAACCATTCCCTATATATATATATATATATATATATATATATATATATATATATATAGGGATTACTTCAAATGTAAAAACTCCTTAACGTGTAAAATTTGCTTATCGCGTAAAATTAGCTAATGGGTCTAATTTAATTACTAATGGGCCTAATTTAATTACTAATGGACCTAATTTAATTAGTAGAATGTCTGCCCCCCCCCCCCCTTGCCCATGCGTGTGCCCCCCTTGCCCCCCTTCTCGGACCAGTTTTTTTTTTTTTTTTTTTTTTGTGCAGAAATTTTTTTTTAGTGTTAACACTTTCTGCTGTGCAAGTATAACTTGCTTTTGTGCACATATAACATCTTATTGTGCAAATATAAGTTTATTTTGTGCAGACAAATAATTCATTATGGGGTAAATAGGTAAATGTGCCTATTTCAATTATAAAAATTTATAATTGAAATATGTTTAATTTATGGGTAAATTGGTAAATATGTCTAATTTTATGGGTAAATGCACTTTTTCCCGTTTTCGATACCTTTAGTGCAACTGTGAAATGCATTTGTGGAACTGTGAAGTGCATTTGTGCAACTGTGAAGTGCATTTGTGCAACTTTAAAGTGCAAATATAAGAACATAAAGTGTGAAAATAAAATTGCAATGTGCAAATTTAGAATACAAGTGTGCAAAAATAGGATACAATTGTGCAAATTTAAACTACAATTGTGCAAAAGTAAGATACAATTGTGCAGATTTAGAATACAATTGTGCAAATGTAAGATCATAATGTGCAGTAATAAGACAAAAGATGTGCTTTTGAAATCGATGTTTTAATTTTGTTTTTTCTTACTTTTGAGAGTTTGGGTTCACCTCTCGGATAATTTGGGTTGATAGATGTACGTTTGAAATCGATTTTTTTACGTATAATCTTTTAAAATTAAAGTGCATAAATAAGATTAAAATGTGCATAATTAAGGTTAAAAAGTGCATAACTTAGATTATAATGTGCATGAGTAACAATTTGCGATTGTTACGCTCTTGTCTATTATGTAACCTATGTGGGATTTGAACCCACATCTTTTGTGCAAACGCACATTGCTCTACCAATTGAGCTAATAGGCTAAATTATGATTGTTATGCTAAAATAGAAGAACCTAATAGACCTAAAGCATATTGCAATAAAATTCTAAAATGCAATTAACTCATGATTCACAAACAATTTGACAATGCTATAAACATGAAATTAGCTCCAAATCAACCCAACAACACAACCATATCATGAATTTCAGTCAATTTGGCCGTTGGCAAAAAACCCCAAATTCTAAAGCATATCGCAATATAAAATTTCAAAATTCAATTAGATCATGATCCATAAACAATTTGACAATGCTATGAACACGAAATTAGCTCCAAATCAACCCAACAACACAACCATATCATCAATTTAAGTCAATTTTGCTTTTGGCAAAAAGCCCCAAATTCTAAAACATATCGCAATCTAAAATTCTAAAATTCAATTAGCTCATGATCCATAAACAATTTGACAATGATATGAACATGAAATTAGCTCAAAATCAACCCAAAAACACAACCATATCATCAATTTCAATCAATTTGGCTTTTGGCAAAAAGCCCCAAATTCTAAAAACAAATCGCAATCTAAAATTCTAAAATTCAATTAGCTCATGATCCATAAACAATTTGACAATGATATGAACATGAAATTAGCTCAAAATCAACCCAACAACACAACCATATCATCAATTTCAATCAATTTGGCTTTTGGCAAAAAGCCCCAAATTCCGCTCCTAAATCAAACCCTAGATTTTCAATCTCAACCTAAATCATTCAAACAATCTAAATAGTTGTAATAAACAAGTTTAGGGTTAGAAATCATACCAAATTCGAGTGGAAACAAGGAGCAAAATCGGGATTTCGAAGGTATTCCGAGCCAAAAACGTCGAACAGGTCTGTCGGGAGAGATGGGCTCGGTGTGAGCTCGGATGGGCTCGAACCATGGGGGTTCCGGGCTCGGGGGGTGCGCCTGAGGGAGGGGGTTCGATCTGGTCGGGGCTGGTGGCCGGAGGTGGCTCGTGGGTGGCGTGGGAGGCCGAAAACCGAGGTTGCTGGTGGCTCCATGGTGCTGCGATGAGGTGGGCGCGTCGGGGCAGCAGATGGCTCGAACCAGGCCAGTCCAGGGCTCGGGGGTTGCGCACCGGGGTGGGCTCAAGGGCGGCTGGTCGCTGGTGGCCGGAGGTAGCTTGACAACGTGGCCGGAGGTGGGTGCGGGGCAGCGGGAGGCCGAGAGAGAAAGTGAGCGCGCGTTTTAATTAATTAAAAAAAAAAATTTTACACGTTAAGCGGATTTTACACGTTAAGGAGTTTTTACATTTTAAAGCTTCCCTATATATATATATATATATTACTTTTTATACACTACATAAATTATATACATATATTGTATACTTTATATATACACATATATAAAGTGTATAAATACATATATATATATACACACTAGTACACTACATAGTGTATATATACACTAATACACATATTTTTTTGTGTGTGTATACACATGTATTAATATATACAGTGTATACACACGTATATATATACTAATACATTTATTTATTTTTTGTTCGGTTTGTGTTAAATCGATTTTTTTAAAGAATTTTTTTATAAAAATTTCTTTTTATGGAAATTCGGTTCAACTATGTTAAAACCGAACCGAACACAAACCGAACCGACAAATAACCGAACCGAACCTAATGCTTTCGGTTCGGCTTTCGGTTTTGAAATTTTAGGGTTTTCGGTTTCGGTTCGGTTCGGTTCGGCCCGGTTCGGCTCGGTTTTAGACCGATGCACACCCCTAATCAACTTCAATGGAGAAGAAGCTTTTACTTTCCCCCCTAACCTTGAGCTGAGATGGAATGGTGGTGGGATCCCTAGACAATGGAGAAGCTTTAAAAAGCCAATCATTTCTCATCCCTTCTTCCTTTTTTTTTAGCGCCAAAATAGGGAGTGCATTAAATGCTTTTAATGTGCATGACATCACTCCCTCTCTCTTTTACCTCACAAACCGATTGATTAATTTGTTTCATTTTTCCTACCCTCTCCCACGGTGACACCTGTCCTCTCCACGACCATCCTCTGCCCGGGTGCAATTTCCTTCTTTTTTTTTTTACCTTCAACCTGTTAAAGATGTTCCCCAAGTAATTGCATAAATAGCAATTAACTCCCCCCTTGCAATTTTTACAGTAGCACTGCTACTTTTGCCAAACCTTTTTACTTTTGGTATATTCTTGCAATTTTGCCAAAAATTGACCTCCTACAGTGATAGTGTATAAGGATTAAACCGGGTTTCATTTAAGTATTTTTCATAAAACCCGGTTTCCTCTGTGTATTGGTTAAGGAAGTCACGTGTCTAGCACGTGATCCTGACGGCTATATAAGGTCTTCTCTCTCCTTTGATTGAATCAACTGATTCTGCTGTAAACTGAAATCAAAAGCTCCGATTATTGTCTTCCATGGCTTCTTGTCTCAATTGATCGATTTTGTGTTTTCCTAATCAAAGAATTCAATCTTTGAATTCTGAAATTGTATTAGAGCTTTCAAAGCTCGTATAGATCCAGGTTTTTTTTTCTCTGATCTTTCTTCTGTTTGTGTTCTTCTGCGAATTGTGTGAATTTCTTGATCAATTATGGAAGGTCAAGATGTGAATCAGATAGATGCAGACGATGTCTTATATCTTCATCATTCAGATCACCCGAGTTATAATTTGTCAACTAATTTGCTAAACGAAACTAACTACAACCATTGGAGGCGCGCCGTAGAGATATCCTTGGTTGCTAAGAACAAGATTAGTCTTGTTGAGGGTACTTTTCAGGTTTCGGCCGAGACGACATACACCTCGGTATGCTCAGTGGCGTTGCATCTACGGAATGGTTGTTGCGTGGCTCCTACACTCGGTGGAGAAGGAGATCGCTGAGAGATTACTGTATTTTCGAGCTGCTAGAGAGATCTGGGAGGAGTTGAATATGCGCTTTGGCTCCCCGAACAGCACTCGTTTATACCAGGTACATAAAGAGATCGATGTTTAACATTTCTTTGAATGGCTCATCTATCACTTCTTATATCTAAAGATTCAAGAAATTGTGAGATGAGTATATGGATTTGGTGGATGCACCAGTGTGTATTGCTCATGGATAAGTGAATCCGGTTTCTAGATCGTTTGCTAACCAACAGATTATTCAATTTCTTGTTGGGTTGCCTGACACTTATAATGGGGTTTGGACAAACATCTTGCTAATGAAATCGACTCTGAACATTGCTGATGTCTATCGAATGTTGATTGATGAAGAAGCTCGGAGAGGGTTAAACAATTCAAGTGTTATTAGTGACAGTACTGCTGCCTTTATTGCATTTCAAAGATCAGGGAATCAGAATGGTAATCAATTTGGTGGTACTCAACAATCTCAGTATGGCAAGTTCAATGGACAGAAAGGCAATTCAGGCAATAAAAAATCTCATAGTGGTCCGAAAGGAAAGGGGGCGTATTTCTGTGAGCATTGCAAAGTTTCTGGTCATTCAACTAGTAGGTGTTTCAAGATTTATGGGTATCCTCCCAATTTCAAAGGAGATAAGTCAAAGAGATTTGGTTCAAATGTGACAGTTGGGGGAGATACTCAGGAGCCTACTCATGCTTTGACTAAAGGACAGTATGATCAAATTATCCTTGCTTTTCTGAGCAAGCAAAGTGATGGAGAAGACAACAACATGGTGGCAGGTACAACATTTTGTTTTAGTGCGTTTGGTAGTGAATATAGTTGGGTTATAGATAGTGAATCAACTCATCATATTTGCCCTACATTATCTATGTTTCATTCCTATAAACCTTTTACTTTGCCCAACTATATCACTATACCAAATGGTCAATAGTCTAAGATCTATCATATTGGGTCTATTATCTTACAAAATCAGATTATATTACATGATGTGTTGCATGCTCCTGAGTTTCCATATAATCTGTTATCTGTTAGAAAGTTTGTTCATGATTTGAATGCCTATAAGTTGTTTACTCCATCTCAATGTTTGATACAGGACCTTCAATGAACAAGCCACATGTGCTTGGTGAAGTGTCAAAAGGCTTGTATCTCACATCTCTGAGGAGCAGTGTTGATATTCATGATAAAGATGCCTCTGATATTCTATCTTCTGCTATAATCGTTGATAATTCTGTGCAATGTAACAGTGCTCGTGCTATCTCTTTAGAACTATGGCATTGTAGACTTGGGCATGTGCCTTTTGATCAGTTGTTTCATTTCCAGTTTTTGCAAAATCTTGTAACGAGTAAGAAACATCATGTTTGTAAGGTCTGTCCTAAAGCCAGACAACAAAGGTGTTCATTTATTGACAGTTCAATAAAATCTTTGGCTTGTTTTGAGTTGATTCATGTGGATATATGGGGACCTTATAGAGTTCCTACTCATAATGGATTCAAGTATTTTTTTTTTGACTATTGTGGATGATTTTTCTCGAGCCACTTTGACTCGTCTTATTGCTGCCAAGAATAATGCCTTTGTTGTATTGAAATCTTTTATTGCTTTTGTCACTAATCAATTCAGAACTCCTTATGAGATACTTTTTCATAAGAATCCTGATTATAGCATCCTAAGGTCATTTGGTTGTTTATGTTTTGTTAGCACTGATAAGCATAACAGGTCCAAGTTTGATTCCAGGAGTGCTCCTTGCATTTTTGTGAGCTATCCTCATGGAACAAAAGGTTACAAAGTATTGGATCTCAATTTTCACAGGATTTTTGTGTCAAGAGATGTTCAGTTTCATGAGCTTTAATTTCCTTTACATAAACTTGATTTTGATAAAGGAATTCCATTACCTAATGTCATGCCTAATTGTCCTGATTCTATATTTTTTCCTGATAGTGAAATTATTGCAGAAAATGTCAGTGACGGTAATGATAGTAATGGCAACAATGACACCAAAAGTGTTAGTAACTCTTATGACAGCTCCACACAAAGTCATTCATCTAGTAGCAATTTTGAAGAGCCTAACCAGCCTATGATCAGAAGATCATCAAGAGTGCATAGGCAACCTCATCACCTACAAGATTACATTTGTAACTTTGGTTCAAATTTTGAGCTTTTTCCATTATTATCTGGTTTTACTGATTCCTTTTTAACTAATAACCAATCTCATTTTAGGTGCAATTCAGTTTCTGTACAAAATTCAGTTGATCTTGTTGAGCCTAAATCTTTTGCTAAAGCTTCCAAAAATCCACAATGGGCTGAAGCAATAAACAAGGAGATAGATGCTTTATAGTCTAACCATACATGGATTCTAGCTAATCTCCTTACAGGTAAGAAGGCAATATGATGCAAGTGAGTAGGGTTGCTCGAAATCAAGCCCGGCCCGAAAACAGACCCGAAACCGAATCGAAAAAATTGGTTTCGGGCCGACCCGACATTTAACGGTTTGGACTTCGGTTCTTGAAAAATAAAATTTCGATTTCGGGCCGAAAACCGTAACCGAACCGAAAGTTTCGATTTCGGCCCGAATAACCGAATTTTTAGCTTACGGGGGTGGGTGGTGTTCAAGTTCAGTGGGTGCGTACTGCATAATCAATTCATCATTCATTAATTGTGAATCACTCATGAATTCATACTCTTCATGTTAGGTATTTTTAGTTTAATTTAATTATTTATTTTTGGGACAAGTTTAAAGTTTGCAACTTACATGTTTTTTTTTTCCGGTCAAATATACACTTTGGCAATTCGGTTTGTTTCGGTTTTTTCGGGCCAAAAACTGAAAAAACTGTAACCGAATATTCGGTTTTCGGGCCGCCTCTCCAAAAAAAATCGGGTCGTCGGTTTTGGCCCGAGACGTTTGGGTCGGTTCGGGCCCGACCCGTTGAGCCACTTTACAAGTGGGTATACAAGATCAAATTAAAGGCAGATGGATCAATTGAGAGATTCAAAGCAAGACTAGTTGCAAAGGGATATACTCAGCAATATGGAATCGATTATGATGAGACATTCTAACCTGTTGTCAAAATGTCCACTGTAAGAGTTATTCTTTCCCTTTCTTTGAATAAATGATGGGATATTTACCAATTAGATGTAAACAATGCATTTTTGCATGGATATTTACATGAAGAGGTATATATGACCATGCCTCAAGGAGTACCTAATCCTGATAATAAGGTTTGTTTGTTGAAAAAATCATTATATGGTTTAAAACAAGCATCAAGGCAATGGTTCAACAAACTTTACACTACTTTAATTGAGTTTCATTTTATGCAGTCAAAATATGATCCTTCTTTGTTCATCTCTCATAAAGATAATCATCTAACAGTGTTGGAGTATATGTAGATGATATTATTATTACAGGATCCGATTTGAGTCAAGTCACAAGTCTCAAACAGCATCTTCATTAGTTGTTCAACATCAAGGATTTGGGGAAATTGAATTACTTCTTAGGCATAGAAGTAATTCATTTCAATAACTCCTTAATCTTAATCCAGAAGAAGTTCTGTCAAGAGATTATCAAAAAAGCAAGAATTGATGATCAGAAATCATGTGTTACACCTTTGCCTTTAAATTTTAAGCTTCATTCTTCTAAGATGATCAATTTATTATCTGATCCTACAAAATACAGATCCCTTGTTGGTAAACTGAGTTACTTAATAAATAATCGACCAGATATCTCTTTTTATGTCCAGGTTTTGAGTCAATTTCTAAAGGATCCTGATATCAAGCATCTAGAAGCTTTGCATCATTTGCTTAGATATGTTGAAGGGATGATGCATTATGGGATTCGATTACAAAGAGGATCTTCTATAAAGTTACACGTCTTCTCTGATTCTGACTGGGCTTCATGTCCTATTTCAAGGAAGTCGGTCATTGGATATGTGGTGCTATTTGGTGAAAATCCTATCACTTGGAAATCAAAGAAGCAACCGACAGTATCCAAAAGCTCTTCTGAAGCAGAATATAGATCAATGAGCCAAACCGCTGTAGAAGTTACTTGGCTTGTTAACATCTTATAAGAGCTTGGAGAAACAGATTTAGTTGTCAAAATATCAAATGGAGAATCACACATGAGCATCCACATAAACTAATGCAACAGTAAAATGACAATTGAAGGACTTCACAAACAGAGAATGATCTTGCGAAGACTGAGAAAACCCCAAACTAATGAGCAACCGGGCGACTAGCTTGCTTCAAACTAGACCTGGGCAAACGCGGGCCGACCCACTCGGCCCGCCCTGCCCGTCCGCTTTTTTAGACGGGCTTGGGTAGAGAGAAAAGCCCAAGAGGGCCGCTAAGCCCGGCCCCCGCCCGCAGCGGGTACGGGATTGGGTACCCGCTGTTTTTTATAGACTTTAAAATATATAAGTAATATATATAATATAAATTATTAATTATAAGAAGAAAAAAAATATCTATACAATATACGGTATTCTTTAGGTGAAGAAATTAGAGTGCAATTATGAAATACTAATAGTTAACAATTACAGTAATACATTGTAGACTTGGTGGACATGAAGAATATCGTATACTGTATAAATAACAATACCAAAGGTATTGGTGGACATTACAGTGTAATTCTTCGTGAAAAGAAAATTAACTGTTGCTCGCCTCCTCAAACAGTCACTCAAGTATGAAATTTTGCGGGTATTCGCGGGCCGCCTGTGCCCGCAATAGTGGTCGGGCTCGGACAATATTTTCAACCCGTTAAGCGGGCTTATCCCGGCCCGTGTCCTCAACACCTGGATAAAATTTAGGCTAAAGCCCGCCCCAAGCCCGGCCCGCACCCGCGTTTGCCCGGGTCTACTTCAAACCATATAGAGACTTGAGGAGGTGACATATCTGGCCTTGTTTTTGCAAAGGAAAGCCAAAAAGAGGGAGCATATAGACTTCCTTATCCAAATATCCATGGAGGAAAGCATTATAAATATTGAGTTGGTGCAAGGGTCAATCTCTAGCAACTGCAATAGCAAGGAGGACACGAACAGTAGTGAACTTTGCAATCGAGGAGAAGGTATGTTTGTAGTCTTTTTTTTTAACTTGATTGCCTTTAGTTACTAACCGGGCCTTGAATCGATCAACTAAACCATCATCCTTATACTTCACTCTATAGATTCATTTGCAATAGCTTGTTTCCCTGGAGGAAGATCAGTCACCTGCCAAGTGTGATTGGTGTCAAGAGCATGAAGCTCCTGCTTCATTGCCTCAATCCACTAGGGATTATTCTTTGCTTGAGAATAGCAGCTGGGCTCAAGAATAGAGAAGACATTGAATAAGGAGGCTCTATAAGCATATGTGAGATGATCAAGGTCAGAGAGTTGGAAGAGCTAAAAGACAAAATAGGAAGAATTTGTGGAGGAGGAGTGGTATTTGGTAGGAATGTTGTTGCATATAAAATCCTATAGCTTGGAAGGTAAATGTGTCTGGCGAGTGGAGTGTCTATTGACAGGTGAGGAGGATGAGAATCAATGGAAGTATTTGTGGTTGTAGGGGAAGAGGTGGAATCAATCGAGGTAGAGTTAGGGGCAAACAAATTGTTAGAGGGAGGAAATGTGGACTCTTGAGATATGTGAGATCCTGAAAGAGGAGGAGACTCTTGTGGAAACATAAGAGGTAACTGTGAGTGAGGAATGGAGGAATCATAATCAAAACCAGAGACAAAAAGAAAAGGATCGTGATGAAGAGAGGATTTAGGAGGGACAGAAGTTTTAAATGGGAAAATATCTTCATTGAAGATAACATCACGACTAATAAACACAGAATGAGTATCAAGATCATAGAGTTTGTAACCTTTTGATCAGGGGATAGCTAAAAAATATGCATTTCCTAGCAGAGGATTGAAACTTATCTCTGTGAACCTTCGACTTTAGAGCAAAACATAAAGATCCCACAATTCGGAGCTCATCATAAGAAGGAGACTTGTTGTAAAGCATCTCAAATGGGGTCTTCCAATGAAGAATAGAAGAAGGTAATTTGCTGATAATATAAGTAGCAACTAACACACACTCACCCCAAAACTTAAGTGGGAGATTGGCATGGAGCCTCAAGGCTCGAGTTGTTTCAACAATGTGACAATGCTTTCTTTCTACTCTCCCATTTTATTAGGGAACCCCTGTAATAGAAGTTTGCTGGATAATCCCATGCTTAGCAAAATAAATCTCAGCATCTGACTAAGACAAACTCAGTCCCATTATTAGATCTAAAACACTTAATTACAGTCTGAAATTGAGTTTTCACATAAGTAATAAAGTATTCAAGGATCTTGAACACCTGCAATTTATTCTGCAAAAGAAAGGTCCATGTATTGAGAGAGAAATCATCCACAAGAGTGAGAAAATAGCGAGCCCCACACATAGCTTGGACTTTATAAGGTCCCCAAAAATCAGCATGAATTAAGGCAAACACAATTGTAGCAGAAGATAATCTCTTTTGAAATGGCAACTTGTGATGTTTAGCCATGATACAAGTTTCACAAAAGTATGTGTCCAGATTGGAACAATCACTAAAATGTAAATGTTTCATTTTAGAGAGGGATGAATGAACCAAACGAGCATGTAACACAATCAATTTATTTGAACTAACAACTTCATTACAAGAGCGAATAACATCTTTGAAATCAGAGCATCCATTATGAGCTTTAGCAGAAGATCCAGCTCTCAACACATATAGGCCTTTTGTCTCGAGAGCAGTAAGCAACATGTGCTTGGCTAAACGGTCCTGGAAGACATAGAATGTTTCAAAGAAACTGATGAGCAACTGCTTATCTTTCAAAAGCTTAGAGGTTGTGTTGAGAGAATGAAAGATGTGAAGAGACCAAAAGAGTCCCACATCGACAATATGAACAAAGAAGCCTTAGTATATAAGCTAGTGGGTTACTCCTCCTATTGCCAATTGGTTTTAGGATGGAACCCCGCTCGACTTATGTACTAGGCTATTAGCGCAAGGGCGCACGTATGCACACGACCCCCGATCCCGAGTCCCAACGGACTTCAGTATGGTATCAGAGCGGAAAAGCCAAACGACCCGACTCTCGATCCCGGGCTATCTAAAAAGATAATGAGATGCTAGACCCGTTGTCCAAGTGCAACTAGAGGCAAAAAACGACCCTAGTTGCACTTGTGGAGGCGTGTTGAGAGAAGAAAAGATGTGAAGAGACCAAAAGAGTTCCACATCGACAATATGAACAAAGAAGTCTTAGTATATAAGCTAGTGGATTACTCCTCCTATTGCCAATTGGTTTTAGGATGGAACTCCGCTCGACTTATGTGCTAGGTTATTAGAGCAAGGGCGCACGTGTGCACACGACCCCCGATCCCGTGTCCCAACGGACTTCAGTAGGTTGACATCAAATTGTGCTGAAACACAGGAACATATAGAACATTGGCCAAAGTAAATCTGGAGGGGATAAAAAATACTACGTACCAATATATGAAACAGAGATTGCACAACCATTTGGCAATCCTAAGATAATAGGCATGGGTAACTTAATAAGAGAGGTGAATAATTTGGATGAAAAAGCAATGTGATATGTAGCTCCTCATGAATCCACTATCCATTGAAAACAATTAGAAGGACGAATATGTTTATTAGAAAGAAACTCCATATTACCTGCAAAGTTAAAAATCCGGTGTCAGTTGCAGAAGGGACCGAAGGTAGTTATCCCTTACTTTTCATGAGTTTCACAACCTCATTGTAGACAACATTGACCATGGAAGGATCAACACCTGCACCCAAGAACTGAGAAGGACCGTCTCTAGAGGATTGTTTGTCATCAACACCATCAATTGGAGTATCAAACTCTACATTCTCCTGCACATTAGCAACAATTTTACCCGAGTACTTATCACGAGGGCCAGTAAACCACTCTGGATACCCAATTAGCTTGAAACAACTTTCCTTGAGATGTCCCCTTTCATTACAATAGCTACAATACCTTTCGAGTTTCGAATATATCTTTCTTGTAATCCTTTCGACCTGGATAATTAGGCTTCGAAGAGGAATTAAAAGACATATTATGTTGTGAATTACGATTCATGGCAAACAAAGAATTCTCATCACCCTTTGTTTAAGTGGAAGTAGAACCTTCCAAGCCCCTTTCCACTTGAAAATTCATATGATAAGCTTTACCAATAGTAGGCAAAGGATCAGCGGCTAAAATACTACTTCGGACATTATCAAAACCATCATTTAAGCTAGCAAGAAAGTGCATTAACTGATTCTGAGACTCCCTATCAACTATCTTTTTCAGCACACTGAAACCACAACGACTCAGAGCACCAAATGTGCAGGTTGGTCTACCTTCAAGAGTTAAGATTTCATCCAATAAACGTTTCATTTTGCTGAAATAAATCGCAACAAATTGATTTTCTTGCAATATATTACTAACATCTTTCTTAAGCTGATAGATGAGAGGGGATGAATTACATTTTTGGTCCCTAACCTTTATCACTTGTTTTACTTTAGTCCCCAACCTTTGAAACGTTTCAAAATAGTCCTTAACCTTTCTATTTCGTTTTATTTTAGTCCCTAACCTTTCAAATGTTGTAAAATAGTCTCTAACTTTACATTTTTTATTCGTTTTAGTCCCTGATATTAAAACATTATTTGAAATAATTATAAGGGAAATTCCGTTTGGTACCCCCGAGTTTTTGACAATTCCGGATGGTGTCCCACACTTTTTTTTTGTTCGGATGGTACCCCTGAGTTTTGTCAAAAGTCCGGCCCATGCCCAAAACTCATAGTTTCTTCTTTTTAATGAATAAAACCACCCATTATTTTTATTTTTTCATAAATATGCCCATTTACTTTTAACATTGAACAAAACTACATATTAATTAACAAAATTCAACACAAAAGTGACAAAACCAACTTTATTTTTTAAAATTTTACAAAATCACATATTATTTCCAAATTTTTTATTGCAATATTTGTAAATGTGATTGATCAATATTTCCAAAATTTTTATTGCAATATTTCCAAAACTTTTTATTGCAATATTTTTAACACGTATTATTTTTCAAAACAATATTTAACTTATATCTCATTAACTTTAAACATTTGTAAATGTGATTGATCAATTTAACCAAATGCTTGATTATAATTTTTTTGAAAAAGAAAAGAAAATTTTATTTATTTATTTTTCTTCTTGTAAAAGAAAAATATAATAAGAGATTAATCATTCTTATTTTATTAGGTTTTATGTATTCCAAATAAAAGAAATGAATAACACCTTCTTTTATTACACAAGAAATGATTTTGTGCATTTTTTAAAGCATAAAGGGTGGTTTTACACAAAGTATGGTTTTACAAAGTATTTTTTTATAATGTATAGGTTAACTATTTTTGTTCACATAATAAGATAGTGGATTTGTGCAAAATTTTGTAAATAATGGGTGATTATGTACATGCAATATTTGACAAATAATGAGATTTATTTTTTATAAAATATGAAAAATATGTAACGGATCTTTTGTGTAATGTCAAAAATAATAGTTTATTTTCTTCAAAAAAAAAATTTGGAAAGAATGGGTATTTTTTGCTACAACTTTGGCAATAATGTGTGATCTTATTAATTTTAAAAAATAAAGGTGATTTTGTCAATTTTGTTTTGAATTTAGTTAAATGATAAGTAGTTTTGTTTAATGTTAAAAGTAAATGGGCATATTTATGAAAAAATAAAAATAATGGGTGGTTTTATTCATTAAAAAGAAGAAACTATGAGTTTTAGGCATGAGCCGGACTTTTGACAAAACTCAGGGGTACTTGTTTGGTTTACTTGTTAAACATTTAATCGTTTCCACCTTTTGGATGACTTGTATTTGATGACTGATAAGTTATGTTGTGGACACTTTTTTATATTCATTATGGATGGTTGTTGTGAATGTTGCGTTATAACGCATTTCATTTGGGTTTAATGACCGATATTCTTAGGTTGGGAAGTTTCTGAGATAGATAAAATATATCAGGTGTTATTCTTTTATCGGCTAAGACATCATTGTCACTGGCTAGATAATAGTATTTACTGGCTAGTAAGCATACAACGCAATGGGTTATACTTATACATCGTTGTAAATTTCTTTCTATGTGTTGAAGTATGTTGTGATTGAAACCATTAATGTTACAATGGACGATGTCATTTGAGAGTAATGTAGGTTTGTTTCTAGGGTCAGTTATGTACATTCAAAACCACCAAAACCCCAAAATGTCAGTGAGTTAGAAGCAAACTTACAAAATACTACATTCGACTATGCAAAAGAAGAGTTATCCCACTAGACATCGATTTCTTCACCTTACAACCACACGCTTGCTTATGTCCTCCGACGCTTCCGGTGAAGGAACTATCCTCGAGACGGGTACCTGCTTGTCTATATTATCTTGCTCCTAACGGACCCAAACGACATGCTCTCCTCTATGAGCATTGCCCCCTCCTCCATATCCACGTCGGCAGCTTTACCTTTCATCTCCGGAGCAATGATTGTCGGTTTTGCCCAGATTTTCTGGTTTATCTTGCCAGTTGTGTGAATTTCCGTGCCAGCTAAATTGTTATCTTTGCCATCCGAATGGTTATCCATGCCATAATCCAAATTGAGATCAAGATACGATATACACCTAACTTTAGTTCGAAATATTTTTTTTCATAAACATATATAAAGTGAGTGTCTATAGATAGATAAAATTAAATTAAGTTCAAAAATTAATTTATTTTTTAATTTTAACAAATCAAAATTGCTGAAATTTAGTTTAAAACAATTAAAATTGGTCTCTTTCTCCCCTCCCCCCCCCTCCTCTCTCCCTCCGTAGCCTTTACCTTCCACCGGCTGTGAAGGTGCCCAATTTATTTGCAAAAATAACATTTTGCTACCCCCTTGTAAATTCTACACCCAATGGTTATTTTTGCAAAGTTGAATTTTTTTTGTATATCCATGCAAATTGTCCATTTATTTTTGCAAATGCAATTTTCGACATTTAAAATGTTAAAAATAATAATAAAAAAATACCACAATACAAGTTTCATTTTTCTCTACACATAGACATGCATATTGAATATGTTTTACCATATTATGAAAAAAATTATTTTTAGTTGAAAACAATTATGTATAATAAATAATAATTCCAAAAAAAATACTTGTAATTATTTTTCTTTGAAAAAAATTATTTTTCATTATTTTATATCAATTTATGAATAATATTTTTAAACCAAAAATGAATATTATAAATTTACCTAGATTGGAGAAAATGAATCGAGAGGGGTATAATCGTAAATTGATTTGCTAGTAAAGAATGGAAATAATTATGAAAGAGGGGTATAATTGTAAATTGAATTGATATGAAAAGATGAGTTTTGGGATACTAAAGGTAAGAATGTTGTTGATAAAGTAGGAAAAATGATAATGGGATGCTATGATGATGTGACGAAAAGAGAAGAACAAAATATTAATATTCCTTGTATTCCTAATACTCCTTGATAAACCTGACCTAATATACTTAGGTTATTATATATGGTTACAAAAAAAAAATCAAGGAAACATGAATCCCTTTACCAACCAGTTTGGTTTTGTTAGGGATTCCATCAAGTGCAATTTTCCATCTGAGGTTCTTTATCTGTAGGATTGTGTTGAGTGTTCTCGGCAGAAAAGAAGACCGAGATTGGATGGTCTCTTGTATGGTATGCCGAACAATTCTACTATAAGACGACCAAGGGCGGCCCCAGGGTGGGGCGCGTGTACGCGGCCGCCCCACCCTTCGACCCACGAACCCCAGAGTTTAGAAGAAAAAAATATTTTATTTATATATATTGTATTTTTGTAATAAGTAAAATTAGAATGGATATTGAATCAATTAATCCAGTTAGCTCAGTTGGTAAATGGAAAAGTAAGAAAATTAAAAGATATCAAAGGGTCTGGCCTCCAAAATCGATTGAACGACCCTGCAAAATTCCGCCCCACCTTTCAGAGAGTCCTGCGGCCGCCACTGAAGACGACAGAGAAAATCTTTTAGTATGCTACGACAGCAAAAGTTCGGTTTTTATGGTACCCAATTGAAGTTGGTAAATCCTCTAACTCAAAATTATATAATGACAGATCTTTGCTTCTTTGCTTCCTCAGCTAGAAGCCTGTCTTTGCTTGGATCCAATGTGATGGGCCTATCTTCCACCCATCCAAGCCATCGACAAATCTCATAAACTGCTAGATCGAGTATAAACTGGCAGACTTTGTTCAAGGAGTGAGCAATGTCAGTACGAGTGAATTGAAGGCATTCATTGAAGCGCCTAAGACCCTCCAACAACGCAGATTTCTGATTACTCCAAGCTGAAGCCAAAGGTGCAAATATTTTGTACACCTCAATGATGCCCTTGTGTTTTTCCTAACGTGCTTTTACAATGCAATATATACAAGGCATGAGCGTCTCTGGTACGGTCGATCTCCATATAATTACAAAAGAGCGTCTCTAGGTTTGAAGTTTCTGAGGCATTTGAATTGAAAATGAAAGCCCTCCAAAAACAAACAAATGAACATGCCTATCAAGCTAGCTAGAGATTTATTTGTGTGTGGTGGAAGTCACCCGTTTCTGGATAACAATTCCTGGCATTTAGTAGTAGTAAGAGAGGTCCCTAATTCCCAATGATCGAGATGCACCCTCTACCATATACTTTCTTCAATTGAATCTCCAGTTCAATTCGATCTATATGTTAATCAAACCTTCTCCACCTACAAATTAAATGGCTGATCCTATAACAGGTGCAATTGTATCTGGCCTTGTGAAGCTCATTTGTGATAAACTCGGCTCACATATCTTCACTGAAATCGGACGAGGCTTTGGTGTGACAACTGAACTCGAAAGACTCGAACAAACCTTGAAATTCATCAGTGCTGTGCTTCTTGATGCCGAAGAGCAGCAGGCCACCCTGCATTCTGTCAGAGTTTGGCTTCAGAATCTTAAAGATGTCGCTCATGATATCGAGGACGTGCTCGATCTCATTTCAACTCATGCTTTGGAGGATAAGGTCCGTCAAACAACTTTGGCGGGAAGGGCTCGCGAACTATTACCGCACCTTCCACAGTTCCACTTGGCTCAAAAGCTCAAGGCCGTTTGTGGTAGATTGGAACAGATCTCAACCAACCAAAGGAACTTCAACTTCCAATTGCGTCAGGTGCCTGTAGCTCCTCCTGTTCACACCAACATAGAAAGAGACCAATCTCCCATTATTCATGAATCCAGCGCTTTTGGCAGAAAAAAAGACCAAGATCGTATTGTCTCTCATCTGGTAAGCTCCTCCTCTAGCCATGAAATTCAAGTTCTTCCAATTGTTGGCATCGGAGGGATGGGTAAAACCACATTAGCCAAATTGGTATTCAATGATCCTACAGTAGACCAAAAGTTTGAGATCAAACTGTGGGCTTCTATGCCGAACGAGTTTTCTAAGAAAACTGCAATAGAGAAAATTTTCGAGTGTGGTACCATGGAGAAAGCCTCGGACTCCAATATGCAGGCGATAGAGAACAGGTTACATGCCATTCTTGCCGGGAAAACATTTCTTCTTGTGTTGGATAATGTGTGGGCTTCTACGCCCAGCAATCTTTCCGGTGAAACATTTGTGAAGGAGTGGTCAGATTTAATGGAGTTTCTGGCGGTAAGTTCCAAGAGTAGCAGAATTATAGTAACAACACGTGAGGATACGGTGGTCTCAAATGCCGGAACCATGGGAGCTTTCAAGTTAGAGCCCCTCTCCGACGATGCTTGTTGGTCAATATTTGTGAAATATGCATTCAGAGACGGTAAAGAGAAAGAATGTGGTTCGTTAGTGAAGATTGGGAAAGAAATCGTTAGGAAATGTCACGGGGTTCCTTTGGCAGCTAGGACCTTGGGAAGTCAATTGTGGAAGGTTAAAGAGAAATCTGAATGGAAGAGGATTGAAGAAAGCAAGTTGTGGAAGATAAAGCAAGGACCTGATGACATTCTCCCTGCTTTGAAATTGAGCTTTGATCAGTTACCCCATATTTTAAAGGCATGCTTTTCCTTCTGTTCTACATATCCCGCAAATCGCCGCTTTTTTAGGGAAGAGATGGTAGATTACTGGATGGCACTAGGACTGACAGAATCTACAGAGATGGATGGAACCATTGAAGAGATTGGAACTATATATTTTAATGAACTTGTGTCCAGGTCTTTCTTTGAAGCGGTTACTGCTGCTCAACACTACCAAGCTCAATTGAAAGATGCAATAGATCCCGCCAGGTACTCAGAAATGTTAGATTTAATGGATTCGAGTAAAATTTTTGACATTGGGGATGTATTCCAAATGCATGACTTGGTGCATGAATTAGGAAGATATGTTGCTGGTGAGGAAACAACTTTCATGACCTTTGATAGGCATGAAGTCTCAGTGAGAGTCAAGCATTTAGTATGGGAGGAAGAGAACTTCGTTGAAAGAGAGTTTCCTCGCCAACTCCAAACAGCAAAGAAGGCTAGATCACTCCGGTTGGAGAGCAAAAATGGAGGCTGTATGAGCACATCTTTTCTGCATAATCTCATCTCTAACTTTATGTGCCTGCGCATCTTATCACTTGCTGGTTTTGAGTTTGAGGAATTGCCAAACTCGATTGGGGATTCGAAGCATCTGAGATGTCTTATCTTGACTAGGAACGGAAAACTTAAGAGGCTCCCTGATTCAATATGCAAACTAGTCAATCTGCAAACATTGAGGGTTTCAGGGTGCACACAGCTTGAACGATTTCCTAGGAACTTGCATAGATGGATAAGTTTGAGGCAATTGTATTTTACATCAAAACATGATAGTTGTCTGGAGACATGTTATCATGGTTGGACCTCCATACTGAAGATGCAAATCCGTGAATGTGCATATTTAACATCCTTGTCGGATGAAGTTGGGAAGCTAACCACCCTTCGAGTCCTAAAAATCATCGAGTGTCCTAATTTGGCTTCTCTTCCAAACAGCATTAGACTCCTGATTTCTCTTGATCATTTAGAAATTCATAGTTGTGAAAAGCTGAACTTGAGTGGATGGGAAGGCTTGAACGGGTTAAGTAACCTTCGGGTTTTGAACATCCAGGGACTTCCTCTCCTGGAGCGTTTTCCCGATGGCTTGGAACACTGCACTTCTCTGTTGAAGTTAATCATAAATTTTTGTGTCAATCTATCTACTCTTCCGGGAAGCATTGGAGCTCTCAACAACCTACAAGTACTATGTATGATTGGTATCAACTCTGTTATGAAGTCGAGGTGCGAAAGAGAAACAGGAGAAGACTGGAATCTCATCTCACACATTCCTGGACGCTTTGTATGGTGATCACTATATGCAAAAACAAAGTGCTTCAAATGGAACTCCTTTCAAGTTGAAGAAGGAAGGTGGATGATGCTCAGATCTTTCAATCTGTAAGGTGTGTGTTTGAATGTTTGATTCATAAATTACAAATAAGACTTCATCGTATGTTCAATATATTATATTCATTTCAGTTGAGTGTTAATTTATCAAAGTTGTAAAATATGTTTAAGATTCTTAAGATGTGTGATATATATGCATGAAGGATATGCGTGAGTACTTGTTTTATCTTTCATTTCGAATATACATTATGCATGTGTACTTGTTTATCTTACCTTATCAAAAATAAATTAAATCAATAAAAAAAGGGTAAATTGCATAAAATAGCACGAACTTTAGGCATAGTTGCACTCAGTGGCACGAACTTAAAAAAATACAAAAATAATCACCAACTTTGGGGTTTAGTTGCGGTTGGTGGCACGTACCCCCTATCTCGCTAATTTGTACTAGTGGGGGTGCTTACATGGAATTTTTTTTAATTAAAAAGGCATATAGTGAGATATGGATTAGTGAGAATGTTTACATGATTTTTTTAAAATTAAAAGACATAAAAGATGTGTCCAAATTATAAAACTAACTAGGTTCCAATTATATTTTTTTTTATTTCATGTAATTCCAAATCAAAGATAATTGTGACAAATATAACATTTGGAAATTAAAATTTGGTACTAGTTATTTGACACAATTATCTTTGATTTGGAAGTACATGAAATAAAAAATAAAAATGGAACCTAACTAGTTTTATAATTTGGGCACATCTTTTATGTCTTATAATTTAAAAAAAAATATGTAAGCATTCTCACTAATTCATATCTCGCTATATACTTTTTTAATTAAAAAAATTTCATGTAAGCACCCCCACTAGTCCACATTAGCGAGATATGGGGTATGTGCCACTGACCACAACTAAACCCCAAAGTTGGTGATTATTTTTGAATTTTTATAAGTTTGTGCCACTGAGTGCAACCACCCCTAAAGTTCGTGCTATTTTATGCAATTTGCCCATAAAAAAATTAACATTTTATAATTTATAGGTCAATTTGCAAAAGAGTGAGGTTATTGACAAGATGATGAAATGATTAACAAAACTAAATCCGCTAAATTGTGTAACTAAGTCCTCATTTTATAAAATATTTATGAATCAGATCGAGAGCAAAATGAAAATATAAAAGATTTCATCCTAGTTCGAACCTATAGTTTCAGCTGAATTTCTTTCATTTCTTGGGACATAGAACAACATAGTTTTAGCTCAAAGCTTTCATTTCTTGTCAGATTCCAAACCCAATGTGCTAAAGTTGGCTGGGCCCGGTGGTGGGGTCATAGACAACATAGTTTTAGCTCAAAGTTTTCATTTCTTGTGAGAGGTCAAAAGACAAGCAAGTTTTCATTTCTTGTGAGAGGTCGTGCGTGCGGGCCCAGAGACTCGAACAACACATAAACTCGAATGAGGTTTCATCTCAAAACCAATTGGTAATGAGAGGAGTAATCCTTCAACCTTATATGTTGTTCAAATATTCTCTATATAACCGATGTGGGACAACCACGTTCCATCACAATGCCTCACCGAGTTTAGGGTGACCTGCTGCTCCTGTTCATCAAGAAGCACACCATTGATGGCAGACTACAAGGTATCATTGAGTCTTTCAAGCTCCTCCTTCACCCCAATTACTCGTCCGGTTTCTTGGAAGGAAGGCCTACCTGATCACCCTTTTATATTGGAAAGGAAGAGCTTGATCAATAGATAGAAGATCATATATCGAAGAATCTAGTTCAATCTTAGGAGGTCCGATCCTGCAAATAAATCAAACTACCAAATGTTATTTCGAAATGACAAAGGCTGATGGAGAAATGTAGAATCTGTTCTTGCCCCCCTCATACTCGTCAAACCAAGCAAATCGAGATAAGAAGCAATTAGTGGCGTCACTTCGTCAATTCTACAACTGCATCAATCAGGTTCCAAACCACATCATAATTCAGCCACTAGTTTAGCCACCAGGCCGTCCAATCGAATTCGGGACCTTGTGTTAAATTAAAAATAGGCCCTAACAACAATTCAACATCTTCCTCCTAAACACACAACAGTATGGATATATATTCAAAGCTTATGTATATTCAACTTGAAGCCTTGGTGATCAACAAGTTGCATCATGCATCCATGGCTTTGCTGACTGTCCAAGGCTTTCAAAACTGAAAACCCAAAAATAAAAGGAAAATATTCTTGCTATCTGCAAAATTAATCCAAAGACCAGGATTCACAACATATGAAATCCTTTGTTTTGGATAAAACAGTGATCTACCTGAATCTTCGGAATGTGAAATATGAGGGGCCAGTCGTCTCCTGTTTCTCTTTCACACCTCGGATTCAGCTTCGGGCAATCAGCAATAGACAGCTGCTGCAGGCTCTTAAGAGCTTGAATGCCTTCTGGAAGCGCCGACAAACGAGAGCACTTGAACACTCTAAGCTGTAGTAAACAAGTGCAGTATTGCAAGCACCTTGGCAATGCTACCAGATTCTGACAGTTTATGATGTTCAAATGTCTTAGAGAACCACCGGCGCCTTGGAGTCCGTCAGGAAAACGTACCAGCAGAGGAAGTCTTTGCATACTCAATTCCTGGAGGCTCCTGAGTCCTTGCAATCCTTCCCATCCCATGAGGTCCATCTTTTGACAGTCTAGGATCAATAACCGCTCAAGACGATTCAAGTAACGTAAACTGTTTGGAAAGGACGACAAGCAGTGGCAATGCATGATTCGCAAAATCCGAAGGGTGGTTAGGCTCCCAATCTGATCTGGTAAGGATCTCAACTGTGTACAGTCAACAATACTTATCTCCTGTATAGAGGTCCAACCATGAAAACGTATCCCAAAATTTGCAAGCTTTGATGTGAACACCAAATACCTTAGGCTTACCAATCTATGCAAGTCCCTCGGGAATAGCTCTAGTTCAACACAATACATGACACTCAGTGTTTGAAGATTCACCAATTTACATATTGAATTAGGAAGCCTGGTAAGCTTGCGATTACCTCCCAAGTTAAGATACTTGAGATGCTTTAAATCCCCAAGTGAGTTCGGCAACTCCTCAAACTCAAAATGAGTGAGTGACAAGATACGTAAACACTGAAAGTTTGAGATGAGATCTCTAAGAAAAGACTTGCTCATACAGCCAAGTTTCCTACGATGAAGTAAAAGTGATCTTGCCTTCTTTGTTGTCTGAAGTTGCCGGGGAAATCCTGTTTTCGACAAGCCCTCTACATCCTCCAACACCAAATGTCTCACTCTTGCGGAAACACTGAGAGTGTCGTAGCTCATGAAAGTTGTCTCCTCCCCAACAACATATGTCGCTAAATCATGTAACAAATCATGCATTCGTACACATCTTTTTTCATAACATATTTTGTAGATGACTTCCTCCCATATCTCAAGCTTATAGCTAGTAATGTCAAAATCTCTGTGCTCCCCTATATGGTCCACAAAAGTCGAAGGATCAAACGTCTCAAAGAAAGACCTCGACAAGAGTTCATTAAAATACTTATTTCCAATGTCTTCAGGGGCTCCGTCTCCATTCATCCTTTCTGATTCAAGCAATCCAAGTGCCATCCAACGGTTTATCAAATCATCCTTGAATAAAAATTCGCCTTTCGGGAGTGCAGAACAATAGGAAAAACACAGTCTTAAGTAGTACGGTAACTGATCAAAGCTCAACTTCAACGAAGGGAGGATATCACTAGGTCCTTGCTCCAGCTTCCACAGTTGGCTTCCCTCGATACTCCTCCAAGAAAACTCGTCTCTAACCGTTCGTAATTGACATCCCAAGGTCTTTGCTGCAAGAGGAACCCCGCAGCATTTCCGAACTATATCTCTCCCAATCCGCACCAGCAAAGGATATGCCTTCTCTTCGCCTTCTTTGAATGCACATTTGACAAATATCGACCAACTGTGTTCTTCAGAGAGCGGTTTTAGCTTGTATGCTTCCACAGTCCCAACAATGAAGGCCACCCTATCTTCTCTTGTCGTTACCATAAGTACTCCGCTTTCGGAACCTTCCTCTAGAATCTCCATCAAGTCGAACCACTCATTTGAATCTTCAATACAAACATTATCCAGCACGAGGAAAAATGTTTGAGCATTTAGAATCTGACACAACTTGCTCTTCAATGTCTCCATATTCAAGTGGGCGAGGCTCTCACCGGTAGCAGACTGAACAATAGCCTCTATCACAGTTCTCATAGCAAACTTGTTTGGAATACAAACCCACAATTTCACATCAAAGATTTGAGTTCTGGGATTATTGAACACCAGCTTTGCTAGTGTTGTCTTCCCCATCCCGCCTACCCCGACAATTGGAAGAACTGAAACTCTTTGAACTCGATTGATAGAAAAGCTTACCAGACGAGTGACAATCCAATCTCTGTCTTGCTCTCTACCAACGACACGTGCTTCTTGAATGGCGGAATGAGTCTCCCTTTCGGCTTTGACGGTACCAGAAGGAAGAAAAGCAGCTTGATGGCATTCTTGGAAGTGGTAGTTCCTCCGGTTGGCTGCGATCTCATCCAATCGCTTGCAGATGGTCCTGAGCTTCCGAGATAAGCTGCAACACGAAGGGATTGCACGAAGCTTTTGAACATAGGTGAAACCATGGATCTTTTTCTCCAAATCTTGAGTTGAGATGAGATCGAGCAAGTCGTCGATATCGTAAGCAACATCTTTGAGATTTAGGAGCCAGTTTGTTACAAAGGTTTGGGTCAGCTGCTGCTTCTCTGCATCAAGAAGCACGGCTTTTATGTCGGACAAGGTGCTTTTGAGTGTTTGCAGTTCATCTTTCACCCCAAAGGCTCGTCCGATGTGTTGGAAGGTAGGTGAGCCTAATTTTTCGAAAATGACCTCCACAAGGCCAGATATGAGTGCACCAGCCACTGGATCGGCCATTTGTGCAAGGTAAAAGATTGAATTATAGAAAGAAAATGGAGATTCAGGATGATATGTACATGTGCTGAATTAAGAGAGCAAGATACATTACCATGGAAGACGAGGACCACACATGATGAATGATATACTTGACTTCTCCATGGAACTGACGTTTAATTTGGGTAAATATTTCTGGCTTTTTTTTTTTTTTTTTTTTTCTGATTTTGGGATGTTTAAATATATTGATGTTCAGATTTGATAAACACTCCCCCACCCCATTAATTAAAACACTTCGTTTTAACAAGTAAAAAATACCAAAAAATGGTGCGAAAAAACAAGGGAGGCCACTTTGCCTCCTTCCGTCATTATTTAGACTTATCAAAACACAACCCGATCCGGTGACCCGATCCGAACGCCCGGAAAATTTCTGACCCGAACCCGAAAATTTTGACCTGTAAATTTTTTTTGACCCGAACCCAAAAAACCGGAAATTTTCCAGGTAATCTGGGTTTCGACCCGGTTGATTTATAATTATATATAATTAATTTTTTATATATACAATTACAATTTATCGCAAAATTATCAAATCATGACTTTTTTTATTTAAAAAAGAAAAAATTGACAAACTCGAAATCGATCCGAAACCCGGGTTCGAGTCAACCCGAAACCCGTTTTACCCAGGACCCATTTTACCCAAGAGCCGAAGTGACCCGATTCGAACCCGACCCAAATGACCCGTTTGACGGATCTATTTAGAGTCAAGGTTTTTTGTGTATAATTGATGTGGGATACAATTGGTTCATTAAATCTGAACAATACTCTTCAAAACAATAGCATAAATTCAATCCACTTGGCTATCAAATTATTCACACTATATATCCGAATATGGAGATGGAAGATTTGAGCTTCTGTGGAGACATGACATACCAGTTAAACAAATAATAAAGCAAATTAAAGCACTTAGACAGGAATCACTGATACTGACTTACTAAATCATAACCAAACTTTGACATGTTCATGTTCTTAGAATTTGCCTTGGTTTTATGTTATTGGGAGAAATCACTTTAGCAAAGCTATGAACTCGTACAAAGATGAACTTCGAGTGAAAGATCGTTGGAGGGATGGTTAAAACTGGATTAGGCGAAATCGGTATTCAACGATCCTCCTAGAGCATTACAGATTTACAGATCCAAATGAGTAATCAGCTTGTCGTTGTGTACCAGCAGACCTTTAATGGGTTATTAATCGGCCCATTAAGGTAAAGCCCAACTAGAATTTCCCTCTAATTTAGGCCCAATAAAATATCTCGTCCAACCAAAAAAATATCATTGCCATCTCATTATCAGAGACATGTAATTTCGGCTTCTTACACAATTTTTAGTAAAACTAACAAATATAGTCTTTAGTCTCTACCCAAATATAGTCTTAGTATATCCTAATTTATTTATGTCTAAAATCCCTAAAAAAGACATATTTTTCCCTCCAAAGTATAGCACTCGATCTAAAACTACTTATTTGATCTTTTTCATTTTTTATTTTTCTTCCCCAAAATTCCTGAATATGAAGTGATATTTACACCAACTTTTTTTTTTTACTATTTACAACATATATTCTATTTTAAAATTTTTACAAAAATAGACCTTTAATCCTCTTAAATCATATACATGTGACTAAAGAAGTATAGGGTCCTTGACATTTCACTCTTCCTAATCCATGCTTGACGTAGAACGGAAGCCTAAAATCCCGCAAGCACGAGATTCGTAAGGGAGGTTTCGCAAGCGACGAAACCCTAAAACCGGTAAACTGTAATCCACCAGAAAGAGAAGAGATTTCTCTGAATAATTGGAAAATAGAATAACTGAATAATCATCCTCAGGGCTACAGGTTATTAAATAGGAAAGACGGAAATAAACCCTAATTACCAAACAAATAAAATAAAATAACAGAAATTACTGAAATTGCCGAAAAAATATAAAAGTCTAATTTTAAGCCCTAAAACGATCTCGGATGTCCTAAAAAGGTCATACTTTATAGCGAAGTGGCGCGATTCCCTATTCGGAAAAGTATTATGATAAGGAATCCAACACCGAACGCTCGAAATCACTTCTGCCGATACCGCACCTTCTTCCGATCAAGGTTTTCCTTTATTTGCACAGCCAGGCGATCTACATCAATGCTTGAAGACTCTACTTTCAAAACTGGACTATGCAATAAGAGTATAAGACCGAGCAATTATGTGACCAGTTTATATTAAAATGACAAGAAAAATAAGCCAAAAGGCATGTTTTTTACTTCCACGACAGATAATGGAAAAGCATCTAAATATATAGATCGAAGATGAGTACTTGAAACCGACCAGACTCAATTGATTGATGCATGTTGGCTTCAATTATTAAGAAATCAACGAAGGGAAAGGGTTAAAGCGGAAGTGTAGCCCCATAAAAAGGGAGTCGACCCAGTCCCTCACTCCCTCCTTTGGTAGGCCATTGACCAAATTGGTCAAACACGGTCCAACCCCCAATTAATATATGCAATTAAGTTACCAATTGGGAGTATGGACGAATTAATAGTGAGGGTTTAATCCAAGTACTATTTGAATTGAGTAAATTAAGCGATAAGCTACTTAATTAAACATTTAAACAAGGGTGTCAAACCATGACAAATTGATTAATTTAGGTTTGATTTAACAATGAAGCAACAGGAAAAAAAGATATGTAGCATATATATATATAATGCAGATTTGCAGGTAGGGTGGGGAGATTTTCTGATGATTTGCAATTTGCCCAACAAAAGGACAAAGCTCACCCAGGCCTACTGCAATATTATTCGAAAATCATGCAATTCAGATGCTGGTCGTTCCGTGTTGATTAAAAATTAATGCTTAATTATTTTTCCAAACTAAAACAAGCAAATTTAATTTAATTTCCGCTGTATTGTATGGATTTTAATCTGTTTATATATGATTTAGAAAAAAGCAAAGTATGAAATCTCAAAGTCTGATTAACTAATGGCCAAGGCCGCGGCCGTGTACGTATATACATACGAGAGCGAGCTAGCAGGTGTACAGGCAGTAGAGTTACGTATTAGTACAAGACATAAACTATCATCGTCTCAACTCTCTAACTTAACACAAAGTGATGGCGGGGTGGTGGGTGTGCATTGGAGACCGAGATGGCCATTTAAAAGCGCTGGGAGGAGCGACTGGTGGTTGCATGCGTACGAAGAGCATCCTGCAGCTGGCCTGGAGTTGCTTTTTTTTTAAAAAAAAATAAAATAATGTATTTTAATATGGGAAAACAATATATCGACACATTTGGAGTAATAAAGATTCAAGAATCAGACCAAATGGAAAAATCATGATGCAACCATTTCGAAATGGCTCACTAGAAAGGACTTGTGAGTAGTACTCATAGATCCCCGGTTCGATCTCTGAAATGACCGTTCTTTATTTACTTATTCAAGGAAAAATCATGATGCAGCAACATTAAAGAAGACTAATAAGGGACAAACAAATTGACATGAATAGGATATATAAAACCAGAGCCATGAATGTAATTATGGGAGGAAGGCTGTGATTGTGAATGTGAATGTGAATGTGATACTAGGGTACTGTAAATAAATACTTGTATGATGATGATATATGAATATATGATGAAGTATGTTGAATGTGTGTGGATGAATGGGGGTCCCACCCCATGTGATGTGCTCATTTCCTTCTTTCCACCTCTTTCTCCTCTCCTCTCCTCTCCTCTCTTCTTTTTTCTTTTCATATCTTACATTATTATGCAATTCTCTTTTTTTTTTTTAAAAAAAAAAAAACCACCTAGGATATTTATAGCTTAATTAATTCTAGTGTTAGTTGGTTTTTGAGATTCCTTATTTATGTGTGGGAAATATAGGAGACGATCCTGTTTCTCTGGTGTCAAGAAGTGCAACACTAATCTATAATTTTTTCTATATTCTCGACATTCACTTTCCGTCCTGGCATCGGCATCTTCCACACGACTGACTTCCTTGGTGCCTTATTTTTATTTTCTTTGGATTTTCTCTCCGTTGTTGGTGTATGTTTGCCCTTGTTTTATGATGGTCTAATCGTCAGCAATAATTCGATCTCTTAATTTACCAAACAGATCAAACAGATGTGATATGTATTTAGTATATTTTGAATCATTACCTAATATAAAATATCACCCCGACAACCAAAAGAACAAAATCTTCAATTTTTTTTTTTAAAAAAGAGACTAACGTACAAAAGCTAAAGAATATTTATAGCTAAGTTTAAAAACACTATAAATTGTTAATCGCTTATGTTGAAATTATGTGTGTGCATGTGTCAAATCATGTTTCTTCTATGTATATATAATTTTTATGTAATTTACCCAAACTTTATACTATTAAAACTTGCATAAGCTTTATTATTTTGGACTATATATATAGCATGATCTATATATAGGTCACAGCCCATTTGGCAATTCGAAACAAGCATATTTAGACAAATTCCAGTCGTACCCAAACCAATTCAACTTCAACTCGTTTGGTAATATATATAGGTGCATTGTATACATGCATGCCAATATAGATCACTAAGAAATCCACTATCATATATATATTCATATATATCATTCTCATTGACTATATATACCTATATATTTTTTGGTATATTTTTATAGATCTCATTCACTCACTATAATCTGACTGATGGATCCATTTAAATTTCAAATTAAATAAATACATAATTTTAAATCCATTAATATTACCATAAATAAATGGTTAAACTATTATTTTAATCAGGGTATAGTTAATTAGATTAAAAATTCTGTTTAAAATGTTGAAATGATAGTGTAGTGTTTAGATGTAAACAGGGTTTGTTTGTATATGTTTTAGATGTAAACCCGGTTTCTTTAGAGAGGCACGTGCCTAGCACGTGATCCCACCGGCTATATAAGCCATCTCCTTCCTCCTAACAGATGAGTACTTCTTCAGTTTGTTACATTCAACCGAAAAGATCAAAAGCTTATTTCATTATTTTCATGGCTTCCTTCATCTAGTTTGTTCTATTTTCTGCTAAACAAAGGAATTCGATCTTTGAATTCTGAAATGGTATCAGAGCTTGCGAAGAAGTTCGTCGCGTAGATCTGCATTCTGTGGAAAAAGAAATCGTTGAAACCTTGTTGTACTTCATGACTGCTAAAGAGGTATGGGATGAGTTGAAAATGCGAGTTAGATCCCCGAATAATAGTTACATAAGGAGAAACTTTGGGATGAATATCTGTATCAGGTACATAAGGAGATGTTCAATATATATTTCTTTAAGTGGTTCTTAATTACTTCGTATTTTTCAAAGTTCAAGAAACTTTGGGATGAATATATGGATCTTGTTGAAACTCCTGCTTGCACTGCTTGTGGATCTATGAATCCAATATTAAGATCTTTTGCCAATCAGCAAGTTATTCAGTTTCTGGTTGGGTTGCCTAATTCATATAATGGGGTTAGGATTAGCATTTTGTTGATGAAGCCAATTCCTAATATTGTTGATGTCTATCGAATGATCCTTGATGAGGAGAGTCAAATAGGTTTGAGTAATTCTAGTTCAATCAATGATAGCACTGCTGTTTTCAATGCTTTCCAGAGGTCGGGGGAATCAATCTTCAAATGGTTCTTAGTATGGAAAATTCAATTCAATGGTCAGAGAGGTCCTAATCAGGTTGGTTCTCAAAATGGCAATCAAAATAACTCTCAAAATGGTTCTCAGAATGGCCCTAAAGGAAAGGGAAATTACTATTGTGAGCATTGCAAGGTTTCAGGTCATTCGATTAGTAGGTGTTTTAAGCTTCATGGTTATCCTCCTAACTTCAAGGGAGATAAATCAAAGAAATTTGCTTCAAATGTGACGGTTGAAGGGAATAATCAAGATTTTGCTCATGCATTGACAAAAGGACAGTATGAGCAAATATTGGCATTCTTGAGCAAGCAAAAGTGCTGGAGAGGATAACAACATGGTAGCAAGTACAAAATTTTGCTTTAGTACATTTGGCAATGATCATAGTTGGGTAATAGATAGTGGAGCAACTCATCACACTTGTCCTGTTTTGTCTATGTTTCATTCATATAAGCATTTTACATTGCCCAGCTATATCACTGTGCCAAATGGACAGGAATCTAAGATATGTCAAGTTGGTTCTATCATTTTACATAATCAAATTGTGCTACCTGGTGTATTACATGTTCCTGAATTTGCATATAACAACTTGCTATTTGTTAGGAAGTTTGTACATGATCTAAATGCCTATATGTTGTTTACTCATTCTCAATGTTTGATACATGACCCTTCAATGAACAAGCCACATGTGCTTGGTGAAATGTAAGGGATTGTATCTTACATCTATGAGGAATACTGTTGACATTCTTGACAAAGATGCTTCTACTATATTGTCTTCTACTGTGAATATTGATAAATCTGTGCATTGCAATAGTGCTCATTTGTATCTCTTGAACTTTGGCATTGCAGACTTGAGCATGTACCTTCTGATCAATTGTTTCATTTCAATTTTTTGCAAAATCTTGTAAAGACTAAGAAGCACCATGTCTGTAAGGTTTGTCCTAAGGCCAGATAGCACGGGTGTTCTTTTCCTGACAGTTCAATAAAAAATTTGGCATGTTTTGAGCTACTTCATGTTGATATATGGGGACCTTATAACTTCCTACTCATAATGGTTTCAAATATTTCTTGACTATCGTGGATGATTTTTCTAGAGCTACATGGACTCGTTTAATTGCTGCTAAGAGCAATGCTTTTACTGTTTTGAGATCTTTATGGTGTTTGTAACTAACCAGTTTAATGCAAAGGTAAAGATTATTAGATCTGATAATGGTATGGAGTTTTGTAACATATTAGTGAAGCTCAACAGTTCTACCTTCAAAATGGTTTGCTACATCAAACTACTTGTGCTCATACTCCTCAACATAATGGAGTCGTGGAGAGAAAGCATAAACATTTATTGGAGACTGCTCGAGCTCGATCTCCTATTTCAGTCTAATCTTCCAATTCAATATTGGAGATAATGTATCTTGACTGCGACTTATTTGATAAACAATTAGTTTCCTCTATCATCTATTCAATTCAGAACTCCTTATGAAATTTTATTTCATAAGAATCATGATTATGATATGCTAAGATCTTTTGGTTTCTTGTGTTTTGTAAGTATGTACTGATAAAGGCAACATGTCTAAGTTTGATTCAAGGAGCTCGATCTCCTTGCATTTTTGTGGGATATCCTCATGGTACAAAAGGCTATAAAGTCTTGGATCTGAAATCTCACAGGATGTTTATATATAGAGAGAGAGATGGTCAGTTTCATGAGCTTCAATTTCCTTTGCATAAAATCGGATTTGATCAAGGCATTCCTCTTCCTAATGTTATGTCTGACAGTCTTGAATCCATATTTTTTTCCTGATAGTGAGATTATTGAAGAAAATGTTGCTGATAATGATTCTTCTGATAACATTGACAACCTTGTGTCTAATGATTCTTCTTCTAGCAGTGGAATTCATCACACAATCACTCCTTGAACAACAATCACAGTTCTGACAGTGTGGAGTATGTTCAACCCATGGTTAGAAGATCTTCCAGAGTTCCTAGACAACCACCTCATTTACAAGACTACATATGTAACTTTGGTTCAAATTGTGAACTATTTCCTTTATTATCTAGTTTTACAGATTCCTTCTTAACTATTCATAATTCTCAATTTATGTGCAATTCAGTTTCTGTTCAAAGTTCAAATGATTTGGTTGAACCTAAAACTTTTTCTAAAGCTTCTAATAATCCAAAATGGATTGAAGCTATGGATAAGGAGATAGATGCAAGCTATGGATAATTAAGGAGATAGTGTAGTGTACGTTTAGATGTAAATTGGATTTGTTTGTATGTTTTATATGTAAACCCGATTTCTTTATATGTTTGTTAGAGAGGCACGTGGCTAGCACGTGATCCCACCGGCTATATAAGCCATCTCCTTCCTCCTAACAGAGCACTTCTTCAATTTATTATATTAAACTGCAAAAATCAAAAGCTTAATTCATTGTTTTCATAACTTCCTTCATCTAGCCAACAAAGGAATTCAATCTTTAAATTCTGAAAGAAATTGTGATCTGTAATATTTTTGCAGGTGGGCTCTAAACTATATCCAAACTTAATTTGATATTTTTTTAATCTCATTAAATAAGCCAATAGTAGTGTATATGGGAACCCTACGACTTTTTTTAACATTAGTAAATATTACATTTCAACATACACCACACAAAAATTTCTTATTTTTAGCCCCTTTTCCCTCACATGGAGGGAAAAAGATGGATGTTAATTAATAAGTAGTAGAGGGTGATGCTATGAAATGGACAGGAGGACTTTAATTGTTTGTTGTATCACATTCTTATGAATGAATAAGTATATCCATTAAATCTTATATAGTTTCTCTCATTTATTAACTGCAACATGTTATATCCATCTCCCAACTATATTCCATCAGAGGAAATTAAATTTAACTAGATAGAAAAAATAGTCTCAAGTTATGCATATATATATCTCCGGTCCATATTGAGTTTATTAATTACCTATTTTACATATAATATATGACACAAATACTCACTTATCAAAATGTTAATACTCCCTCTATTTAAAAAAAAATATAAGTTACAAATAAGTTATTATTATTTTTAATGAATTAAAAACTATATAATACATATACTATTTGCAATGCCGTCAAACACTCTGGGTTAGACTCAATTGATCGATTTGCATCACATAACTATTTATACTATAATCAGGGGCGGAGTCGGCCCGACTTTGTTATTAGAATTTTTTAAAATATATATATGTGTGTGGGTGTGATATAATTTTTTGTGAAAATATAACACATAAAATATTTTATTTAAAAATATATTTTAAGTTTAAAAAGCTACGAGGGAAAAGTTACATTAAATGAAGCTATAGGGACTTTGAACTCAAGACCTCATGATTCAAATTCTCACTATATACAACCTAAGCTAAAAACACTTTATAATTTATTACTCTTTTTTTAAAAAAAATTAACCCTTAAATTATCAAAAATTGCAAAAAAAAAAATACATCTTTTAAAACTCTTTTCCTCCGAGACGGACGGGGCTCGACTACTGCTTGAGCCATCTCATGCCCCCCTCTCCCTCCGCTCCAGACTATAATTATATATTGATTTTAAAAAAAAAATTACAATTTGAATATTTAAATTGATATGTTAAAAAAATTCTCAAAAATCACGTTTTTGAAAAATATAGTTGACTACAAAATTAATTATCTATTTTTGATAAAAAAAAATTACAAATATAAAAATACAAGTGTGTATAAATTAAAATTTTATAAACATAACAATAACAAATGAAATAATTTGATTAGAAAAGATTCTCTATCAAATAAAAAATACACTCTAAAAAGACGATTTTATAATTTAAAACAGCCAAAATAAATATTTTTCTAATTAGGCCTATTTCTTAAGGTTTAAAAAACTGATATTATTCTGCAATGCAGCTAATATAATTAGGGAATTTGATGGACATTACTTTGCAAATGTGGCTACCGCAAATGATTAAAGATGTTCATTATTGTAAGTTGTAACCACCCAAGATTATTTTTTTCAAGTTATTAATAGGCAAATTATAAAATATTATTACTTTGGGGCAAGAAGGGAAAATATTATAAGTAGACTAATTATAGATGGTGAAAACTTTAATAATGAGGATAACACCAAAATGATGGTAATTAACAACGTAACAATGATGAAAAGTAGAATTCCATTTGTACCTACCGTTTCCTTCCCCGCCACACACGCAGCTTCCAACGACCACCAATACCAAGAGCCTCGTTTAGCGCCCAACGGGAAATGGAATAATCTGTTGAACTAGCCGTTATAACTAACGGAGAGACGTTGGATGCCTATTCCTAACCAGCCTGCCGTTCCGATGTGGGTCCATTTGCCACCTGTCCATGTAAGCAGGACGCATATTTTGATGTCTTTTGTTTATTTATTTTTTAATCAGTTTTTAAAAAATATAGGCCAAATTGCAGAAAATCACCCTTTAAATAGGCTGTTTTGCGTAAAACCACCCCTTAAAACGAAAATTGCAGAAAATCACCCTTTAAAACTGTTTTCTTTGCAAAGTCACACCCATCACCCAATTTTTGTTAATTAAATGTTAAAGTGCATGAAAATCAATTATATCCCTTGTTTTTATTATTATTTCACTTTACCCAATCGGTATTAATTAATTTTTACCTTTTAACATGTTTTTCAAAAGTAATTTTTGTAATAAAATATCATTTTTTAAATATAATTTCACACTTATTAGTAAAAACACTCTATAAAAAAATAGATATGATTGATGTTTCTATATTTTAAAAAGTTTATATTACTAAAGGGTTACTCAAAGAAAATACATTTTTAAAAAAATGATATGTTATATAGTTTTAATTATTCTAAAAATATGTTCACTATTCCAGATATATTTTTAGAATAATAAAAACTATATGAAATATTATTTTTTTAAAAATATATATTTTCTTCAAGTAGGATAAGTATTACACATTTTTTTATATGTATAAAACATTAAAACATAAATTACACATTAATTTTTTATAGAGGTTTTTGTAAGTATGAAATTATTTTTAAAAAAAAACATTTTTTTTATATTTATAGTGTTTTTTGCTTTTGAAAAATATGTCAAAAAGTTAAATATCAACTAATATCAATTGAAATGAGTAAAATAATAATAATAAGGGGTATAAATAAATTTCCACACACTTTAACATTTAATTAACAAAAATTGGGGGATGGGTGTGACTTTGCAAAGAAAACGGTTTTAAAGAGTGGTTTTCTGCAATTTTCGTTTTAAGGGGTGGTTTCACGCAAAACAGCCTATTTAAAGGGTGGTTTTCTACAATTTGGCCAAAAATATATGTAGTTGAAAGATTTATTATATTATAAAATAATTTTATATTTTCCAAAATGTAAATTTATATGAATATATGTAATATAAATATATTTTAAGAATAATAAAATTATATCGAAAATAATTAATATCCTTCGTTTTGAAAAATATTCTGTTTATTATTCTTTTATGTTTTTTAGGATGATAAAAATTGTATAAGATAACAATTTTTTAAAAAGAAATTGATAAATTTGTACTTATTAAAAAAAAGTTAATATTTTATATATATTTTATTATTATTTTTATAATTAAAAAAGCATATATGATTATATGAATAATACACGCCTTCTCTATATACATCACAAACCTTGCACGTCAAGGGTTAAAGTGGGTTAATTAATTTTTAAAAAGTGCTAATTAGTGATGGCCGCTCTTTATTTACCAATTCAAGGCTTGCACGTCGAAAGCAACGTGCATTTTTAAAGGTGGATTTGCGGTGTATTTAAAAACAATCATGATATACTTCAGGTAAGTTTTAGCTAATGAATAGAGTAATTAAGTAAAACATTGAAGATTACACCCGTGGTGAATTCGAAGATCTTGACTGCAGTTGGAATCCTAAGCCAAAATTTCAAGCTAGTCATGAGTCATGACAATTTGATTCCCTTGAGTGCCTTCACTAATTGTCTAATTGGATCACATTAATTATCACACCACATGTGACATAGTAAACCTCAAATATGCAACTAAATTTGAGTGATGGCCGGGTACGTACCTAGTTAGTTGTATTAAATTTTTTTTATAAAGGAATGTTCAGGATTTGTTGAGAGAGTTTCCTCTCTCCTCTCTCCGTACTGGTGTTCCGCCTGCTTCGCCTTCTCCGATCGGTTAGCCATGGCGTGGCGTCGCCGTTGCCTGTGGCCCTCTACCTGAGATCTACTCTTGAAACCCCAATCACCAAACCTCATTCCTCAAACATACATCATAACCCTAACTTTTCTAGATCTAAACCTCCCCTCAAATCTCATCAAACAATTGTATGCAACCTCCAATTTATCAAACTTCTTTCTGAATCTGCCACATGCAACCGGGCTGGTGGATGGGATTGCCCGATTTTGGCCTTTACAAGGGTTGAGGGCTCCGTTTTGGGCAACCCCCTCTCCAATTTGTCCGACAGCACTAACCCTAGAGGACGAATTCCAACCTCTGTGTTCCGCCTGCTTGACCACTCCCTTCTCAAGAACTCAAACCATCAACAACACCAATAGTACCGCCCTACTCCGGTGCGTTTGGCTCCCCTTCTGTGTGACCCACGCTTGGGAACTGAACGTTGATGTTGTGCGTTGTGGCTGCTGTCAACACCGGCTGAGATCTAACCCGTCAATAGTAACCTTCAGTCTGCTTGTCAGGCTATTCACAACTCTCTCCAATTCTGGAGAAACAACACATGCAAACCCAAATCTTTAAACAAAAAAATTCAGCACAAAACTTTTAAGTTACTCTACTGCTTTTGCAATTTTTTTTTGTCAATTTCTACTCTTTTCAGGCTCAAGTGTGCGGAAGCTACGGGCTGTTGCAGACTACCAACCCTCTAGTTCTGCAGATTAGGATTAAGAAGGGCGTCATCTCAACTATCAATACCATACCAAGGACATATAAGTTTAATCATAAGCCTTTGTTCTCCTTAAAAATTGATTTATGCACAGTCTCTTATGCTTTTAGTAATTGCATGAATCAGATTCCTTTGTACGATTTGATTCTGTTGATGGAAAGCCTTTACCTTGACTATATTGCTATGTTTTGTAAGGTTATTGTTGTTTGTTAGAACGGTTGCAACTTGAGCTATTTCAGTGTTTCTTGGGTCGAAGTTTCTCCATGGTTTTCTTTTGGTGACCTTTCTACACAAGATCAAACTAGCTACTATCAGTATGATTATTGTTGTCCAGTACTTATTATTTCCAAGAATCAGGTTTCTGGAGCCTTGGGGCATGAAAGCAATATAGTGCAGTCTGAAGTTTACTTGCTCTGGGGGATGACTCTCGAAAACTTGGACCCAAGTAGCAAGATTACAGACTGCCAGTATCTAGGTATGTTTCCATCTCTTCTCTTCAAAACAAGCCAGCGGATCCCCATCGATGTTCTTCTGCGAACTGTTTTGGGGAGATGCACAACCAACCTTTATACCAACAACAATTTTCATAACAACCATTATAACCATTCAAAAAATATTCTTGCTACAAGCAACAACTGCAGTTCAATGAGTATGAAAGAAAGCAAAAATTGGATTTGGTGCAAAAGCATGTATAAGTTCAACATTCCCGGAAGTACAATCAGAAGCATCTGGACAGGTAAGCATTGTCCCTTGCTGATTCAATTACATTACAAAAACAAAAACAATATGTATTCTTATGCTATCAATTATCAACATTACAACTATTACAACATCCCTGGAGAACATATCAATGAGCTACCTAGCATAGCTCCCCACAAGATTACATGATTAATATAGGCTATTGGAACATAAGGGGCTCTAGGAAGCCTCTCCTTTGGCAAGAACTAAATCATGTTAGGCATAACAACAATCTTGATATCTTAACTCTAGTTGAAACCAAAGCTACTGAACCACTAATTGATAGCCAACTCCGCTCAGCTGGGTTCCAAAAGAACATTTTCATCACGTCGATAGGTGCCAAAGGTGGTCTCTGGATCCTGATTAAAAATTCAAAGGCCAACCAAAACACTACAATCCTAGAACAGAGTAGCAGATTTTGTATGCTAAAAGCCACCATAGGCTGTCTAGATATTGCAATCCTTTTTATCTATGCTCCTTCGATTGAGCAAGAGAAGACAAGATTCTAGAACAACATAATAGAAATAGCAAACAAACATTCTCTACCGGTTCTCATCATAGGAGATTTAAATGATATTGAGAATGATACTGAAAAAGTGGGTGGCAACACCCCTACTCTTGCTAGATTTCGTAGAATTAGACACCTCAAGGAGGAACTCAACCTTCATACCCTTCCTCATGCTGGATCCCCTTTTACTTGGAGAAAACACAGTGGCGACAGAAATAACACCTATGAACGACTTGATAGAGCTCTTGCTCATCAGGATATCATCACAACTTTCATGAACCTTCATGTCCAACATCATCCTTTCTCTTTGTCAGATCATTGCCCAATTACACTACAAATAGGTAACAGAGACGATCATAAAGGTGCCCCTTTCTGCTTTGAGATGGCCTAGACCACTAATCCTATCTATGAGACTACAGTGAAGCAAGTTTGGGGAAACAAGTTCACTGGCTCCCAGGCGTACAAACTCATGAAAAAATAAAAACTACTCAAGAACAACACAAAAAAACTTGTGCAAAACTCAAACTAACAACATCTTAAGACAGCTCTCAGATGTGGATAAAAGAATCTCAACTCTTCAAGCAAAACTTCCTTGGGGCAGCCTTTCTAGCTGGGATAACAAGAAGCTTTTGAATCTAGAATCTCAGCTCTCAGATGTGGATAAAAGATGTTGTAATCAAGAAATTAGCTCTCCTTGATTACAACTACAAATTCTGGAAGCAGCAGGCTAAGACCAAACATCTACAACTAGGTGATAAGAATACTAACTACTATCAGACAGTAGTGAAAATTAAAAACTTTAAAAACTATACCTCTTCTTTCACCTCTAAGGATGGGGAGATCTTAACAAATCCAAGGGATATAGCCAACAGTATAACCTTGGAAATGGCTGAGAGATTTGTTAAGCCTGCTTCCCCATCCATAACCCCTGAACAGCTCTCTCATGAACTCCCTAGAATCACTGATGAAGAAAACACCACCTTACTCTCAAATCCCTCAAATCGGGAAATAAAAAATATAGTCACCAGCATGGCTACGGACAAAACCCCTGGTCCTGATGGCTATCCACCAGAGTTCTTTAGCAAGTATTGGCATATAGTTGGACAATCTGTCTGCAGAACTGTCAAAGCCTTTTTTCATTCTGGGACTCTCCTCTCAGAAATTAACCAAACATTCATAGCTCTCATACCTAAAATAGATAATCCGGAAAATATAAATCATTATAGACCAATTAGCTTGTGAAATACCATTTATAAGATCATCTCTAAACTAATAGCAAACAAAATGAAAAACATTCTACCGAGACTAATCAATCCTTTCCAGGGAGCTTTTGTAGAAGGACGATCTATTCAGGGTAATACTCTAATTGCACATGAAATATTTCACAGTTTCCATAGACAGAAAGGAGCAAAAGGTTGGATGGCACTAAAGCTCGATATGGAGAAAGCTTATGACAAGATCAGTTGGGACTATATTAAAGCTACACTCATTAAATTTGGTTTTGATTCACGTTGGGTTAGATGGGTCATGAGCTGCTTAACCACTACAACCTTTTCGGTTCTGGTAAACAATCGACCAGGTCCTCAATTTAATCCTGAGAGGGGCATTAGACAAGGTGATCCTCTAGCACCTTATATATTCATCCTAGTGATGGAAAATCTAGCAGCAGAACTTCAGGAGGAAGCAAGATTAGATGATGCATTAATAGGTATTAAGATAACGAAACAAGGTACATCTATTCCCTTCTTAACTTTTTCCGATGATACTATAATATTTGCACCAGCTTCACACAAGAGTATCCATACTATCCGGAACATGCTCAATAAATTTTCTAATCTTTCTGGCCTCACAATAAACTACAACAAAAGCTATCTTCAAGTCTCTGAGAACATTAATCCCTCATTAGCAAATTCTCTAGCGAATGAAATGCATATTCCAGTTTCCAGAACTATGGAAAAATATCTGGGCATTCCTCTAATATGTGGTCGTATTAAGAATGAGATGTTCCAAGATGCTACACAAAATCTTAAAAAACAACTAACTATATGGAAAGCCTCGTCCTTAACACAGGCTAGACGTGCCACCCTAATTACGGCAAATCTTAGCTCAAAAACAAATTACCTCATGCAAAATTTCCTTCTTTCCAAAGGGGTTCTCCATCAGATTGATCAAGTTAATAAGAATTTCTTCTAGAACAAATTAGAATCGCAAAGATACAACCCCCTAATTAGTTGGGAAAAAATCTGTAAACCGAAAGACCAAGGTGGACTAGGCATAAGACTAGCTGAAGACTTTAACATTAGCCTTCAAATGAAACTTTTATGGAAACTGTATACCAATGATAACAATATATGGGTTAAACTAATAAAAGAAAAATATTTTAAAGACCAAAATGTAATGGAAGCAATCCCTACAAATCCCTCATGGCAATTTGGCCACCTTCTACAACTTCGTGACAAATTTCAGCAAGGTTTACATTGGATAGTTGGAAATGGGGAGACCATAAATGTTTGGAAAGATCCTTGGGTTATAGGATTAAACCTTAAACAATATCAACTCTCACATGATCCTAATCTGAAAGTAAATCAACTCATCAACCAAAATAAACAATAGAACATACAAATCCTTCAATTTCTCTTCCCTAGTAGTATTGTTGACCAGATCATAAAGATCAAAATACCCTCCTGGGGGGCAAGTGATAGGCTCATCTGGAAGCTAAACGCTGACGGTTACTTTACAACCAAATCAGTCAAACATATTATAAACAACCACGACCGATATGAGGAAAAAGGTAAGTGGATCTGGAATCTTAATCTCCCACCCCGAATTAAGAATCTCATTTGGAAAATAGCACAAGATGGACTCGCCACAAAGGAAAGGCTTAACCGTTACTTTAATCGAGTTCCATCCCAATGCTGTCTTTGCAATGACAAAGATGAAGACAATGATCATCTTTTTCAACATTGCACTATTACCAAAAGAATTATCGCGGCTTACGAACAACTAAGAGGTAAAACAATAAGCTACAATAATAACCAGAACACAAGTGTCACAGAAATACTACAATCTAAACCGATTATCCCGAATTTTGAAGACCTTTGTTTCATTTGGCAATCAATTTGGGAATCTAGAAATAATAAAATTTTCAAAAACAAATATCTTGACTCTATCTTACAAATTGCGGCTTGGTCTTATTTGCAGGTTAGAGATTGGTTGTGTGCCAATCCCAACAAAAGTCCGACACAAAACACACGGAGACATGCGATCAAATGGAAAAAACCTCCCGGAGCCACTTACAAAGTTAATGTAGATGGCTCAAATAAACCTACCGGTTTTTGCCAGGTAGGTGGGATCCTTAGGGATTGTGAGGAAATTGTGATGGATATTATTCAGCAGCAGGTAGATAGCGGTTCTGCTATCCAAACCGAAGCAGCTGCATTTTGTGCAGGTACAAAACTGGCTTTGGAAAGAGGATTACGAAGAGTTGTAATAGAAGGTGACTATTTAGAGGTAGTCAAGGCCATAAATGATAATGCAAGGCCAAGATGGGAGATTTGGTGGCAAATTGAGCAAGTCAAGAAGATGCGACCCGAATTCGAGCATATAGAGTTCAAACATTGCTTTCGTGAAGCTAATGGTACACCCGACTTCATATCTAGAACTAATGATATTTGTAATATGGATACTCTCCCTTTGAATAGGGAATTCTGTAACATCATCCACAAGGATGATCAGGGTTGTGTTCTGTTTTAAGAACCGCCCCCTTTTTGCCTACTAAAAAAAAATTATTTTATTTTTTTATGATCCATGTTGAGTGGAATCTATTTTGTTTCGAAGTGGTAGAAAATATTTTGTGACATGTTCAAATATATATCATATGTCCTATAACCTATTTACCGATATAAACTTAAAATGGTGGGCTTCGGAATGAATATTGGCTCCTGCTCGATGGATAAGGCTGAGATGTGGGCGATTGTGAAAGGTTTGGAGGTGGCCTGGTCAAGCGGATTCAAGAAAACGGATTCAAGAAAATCATTTGCGAGACTGTTTCGGAGATGGCAGTGAAGATGCTGAAGGATGGGGTGTTACCCTCACATCCTTGTGCTAGCCTTGCGCACTTGTGCCAAGGCCTCCTAAGTAGGGATTGGCTCGTCCAAATCCGACATACGAGACGCGAAGCCAATGGCCTAGCGAACTTCCTGGCCAAGCTGGTCTTCTCTTTGCCTTTAGGTGTTGCGGTTTTTAAGGAGGCTCCGTTTAGGGCTGATGTTATGTGTTTGAAAGACTCGGGTTCCATGGACAATGAGGACGGCCTGTAGTTCTGTTTTTCGTTTCAATAAAGGGCTCTCTGGAGCTGAGGCTGTTGAGCTACATGTTGCAGCTCTCAAGTGATCATCACCAGCATTTGACAGTCGGCAAATGCAACTTCACCAGAAGACATTAGACTTGTGTTGTATAAGATCATTTCTTATGTAACAACCAAGCTCTTCTTCCATTGTCTATAATTAGCTGAACAGAGTCTGTAACCGAATCAATTTCAATGAAACAAACAATTCACTCTCTTCCTTCATGTTCCCGCACTCTCTCTTTCTCAATTGCTTCACTTGATGCGTTCTGTTTCTCCAGCTGAGGAATCGAGTCAATTGATCAACAATTGACATGGTATCAGAGCGAGTTGAAGATTCTGAGATATAGAACATCAACGCCGGAGATTCAGAGGTCTGGAGCGTCAATGTCGGAGGGATTGATCCAATGGATCAGCTCTACCTGCACCATTCAAACAATCTGAACTCTGTGCTCTCAACTCGTCTTCTCGATGGAAGGAATTATAGTCATTGGAGCCGATCTGTGGAGGTTTCGTTAATGGCGAAAAAAAAAAATGGATTCGTCACCGGAACTTGCAGACGGCCGGCCGCCGATCATCTTCTCCAACAGCACCAGGATAGGTGCAACTATATGGTACTCTCCTGGCTCTTACACTCCGTAAACAAAGACATAGCTGAATCTGTAGTTTACTGTCGAACTGCTTCTCAAATTAGGAAAAATCTGGAAAGTCGATTTGGTGTGGCTAATCGAACTTGTTTATATCAAATTCAGAAAGATATAATCTCTTTTGAGCAAGGAAATCTTAGTGTTCCAGATTATTTCACCAAATTTAAGAAATCTTGGGATGAATACATGACGTTTGTTGAGTGTGAATCATGTGAATGTGGATCAACTCTTGCTATGTCAAAGATGATTCAAGACCAGCAGGTGATCTTCTTCCTGATGGGGCTTAATGAATCTTATAGCAGCGTGAGAGGAAATATACTCATGATGACACCTCCTCCCAGCATTGATGATGCGTACCGGTTCTTGATCCAGGATGAGCAATAAAGAGGTTTAAACAAGAGTGCTCCTGAAACTGATGCTTCTGCTTTTGCTTCTCAGTCTAAAGGAGGTTTCAAGAAACCTTTATTTTGTGAGCATTGCAAGGTTTCTGGCCATTCTGTGGAGAAATGTTGGAAGGTGCATGGACACCCTCCCAATTCAGGTGGTTCCTTTTGTGATCACTGCAAAGTTGCAGGACACACCATGGATAAATGTTGGAAGCTCCACGGGTATCCAACCAGTTCACATAGTTCAGGCAATGGCACCTCACAACCTCCTGTTGGTTCTCGCCCTTTCTGCACTCACTGCAAGTCCATTGGACATGTGGTTGACAAATGCTGGAAGTTACATGGATATCCTGCCGATCATCCATCAAAGAAAGTTGCTGCCACTGCTGCTTCCTCACCCTCAATCACTCAAGAGCAATACCAACAGCTACTCTCTCTTCTTCAACACCATGAGATCAAAGAACCCACTGCTATGTTGGCAGGTATGAGATCTTGCCTCTTTTCTTCATTGCTGAATTCTTCTTGGATCTTGGACAGTGGAGCCACTGACCACATGACCCCCAACCTTAGCCTTTTTCATTCTTTTGAAACATCTACCAAACCTTCTTCCATTACCTTACCTAACAATATGAAAGCCAACATCTTTAATGTTTGGCACAGTCAACATTGATCCCCACATTTCCCTAAAAAATGTCCTTCATGTGCCAGATTTTCATTTCAATCTTTTGTCAATTCACAAACTCACAAATGACATACAATCTAATGTGCTTTTTACTCCAAATTCATGTATAATCCAGGGCCCTTTGATGAGGAATCCTCTGGTAATTGGAAGTGAAGATCGTGGACTATACATTGCACACAAACCCTATGAGCTGCAAAACTTTCCTGAATTGTCTTCTCTTTTACAGTTTGATTTTTCCAAGTGTAAAACTGTGTCTTCAAACTCTATGAGCACTGGTGATATTGCTTTTTCTGCCAATTGTAAAGCTGAATTGCTACATTTCCGAATGGGGCATTTACCTTTTTCACAAATAAAATTCATAGATGATTCCTTGCATATTTCATCTCCCCATTCTATATGTCAGATTTGTCCTAAAGCCAAATTACACAGGCAACCATTTTTGTTGAGATCTACTAGGTCTGCAGCTCCATTTGACTTGGTATATTTTGATACTTGTGGACCATACCAATACAGTACTCACAATGGCTTCAAATACTTCTTGACATTGGTGGATGATTTTTCCAAGTGTACTTGGACATACCTTATGGCATCCAAAACAAACACCCTCACCATTTTGTCCAAATTTGTTTTGCTGGTCAAGAATCAGTTCCAAATTTCTATTAAGTCCATGAGATCTGATAATGCTGCTGAGTTTCTTGATCAATCCTTATCCAATTTCTTTGCTGCTCATGGCATAGCCCACCAAACCAGCTGTGTTGAATCACCCCAACAAAATGGAGTTGTTGAAAGAAAACACAAACATTTATTGGAGGTTGCTAGGGCCTTAAAATTCCAATCTAAGGTGCCTATACAGTATTGGGGTGAGTGCATTTTGACAGCCACATACTTGATAAACAGAAGCCCTTTGTCAGTTTTGTCCAATAAAAGCCCTTATGAGTTACTTTACCACAAACCACCCTCATATGATCACCTTAAAGTGTTTGGATGCCTCTGCTTTGTGAGTACCTTGAAAAGGGGAAGGGATAAGTTCCAACCCCGGGCCAAGCCATGTGTTTTCTTGGGTTACAGTTATGGCAAGTGTGCTTAGTGCTTACACAGTGCTTGACATCAGCTCACAAGTGGTTTCTCATACCAGAGATGTTATCTTTTATGAAACGCATTTCCCTTTTCACTCTACTTCTTTACCTGATGTCACTCTCCCTCCTCCTGCTACAGAATTTCCTTCTCAAAGTTTCTTACCACTAAACACAATTCCATCTAATTCTTCAAGCACAGATGAGTCTGTTCCTTCTTCTAGTGATTCAGTTCATGGATCACCATCTCCAGTTTTGCCTGTTCATGATCACATTCCCTCTCCTCAAAATTCTTCATCATCCCCATCATCACAAATTGCTCCTCCTCATGTGGCCCCTCTCCTCAAGAGATCTTCAAGGAATCCCCATCCTCCTGCTCACCTTAGAGACTTTGTGTGCAATGTGTGTTGCACATCCTCAGTTCTTCATTACCCTCAAGCTCTATTTGCATCATCTATGCCTCCCACTTCTTTCTCCTTTTTGTCCAAAATCACAGCCTATGTTGAACCCACTACCTATAAAGAAGTTGCCGAGGATTCCAATTGGATTTTAGCAATGAAAAAGGAGATAGATGCTTTGACTGCCAACTGCACTTGGGTTCTTGTTCCTCTTCCTGCAGGCAAGAAGGCCATTGGATGCAAATGGGTCTTCAAAGTTAAGTTGAAGGCAGATGGGAGCCTTGAGCGTCACAAGGCTCGTCTTGTTGCTAAAGGTTTTACACAAACTTAGGGACTTGATTACCATGAGACATTCTCTCCTATTGTCAAAATGACAACCATCATAACTGTCATTGCATTAGCTGCTGCAAATCAGTGGTCACTTCATCAAATGGATGTCAACAATGCCTTCTTACACGGGGATTTGTATGAAGAAGTCTATATGAAACCTCCAGAAGGGTTTCCTACTGTTGGCAACCTTGTGTGCAAGCTCCAGAAATCCTTGTATGGGCTCAAGCAAGCTAGCCGCCAGTGGTTCCGCAAGCTCACATCTGCTTTGCTTGCCTTTCAGTTTGTGCAATCCAAACTTGATTACTCTCTCTTCACTAAGAAGGAAAATGGCCATCTTACTATTGTTGCTGTCTATGTGGATGACTTGTTGGTTACAGGATCTGATCCCATTCAAATTTCTAAGCTCAAAGCTTACTTGGACAACCAGTTCAGCATCAAAGATCTGGGCATTTTACACTACTTTTTGGGACTTGAGATTTCCTACGGCTCCAAAGGTGTTCACCTTTCTCAGCATAAGTTCAGTAAAGAGGTTATTCTCGATTCAGGGTTACCTGACATTCGACCAGTTTGCACTCATTTGCCATTGAATCTCAAGTTGGATCCTCTCAAAGGTGATCTTCTACATGATGCTTCCTATTATATACGTATGGTTGGAAAGTTAAACTTTCTTACTCATACTCGACCAGACTTGTGTTTTGCTACACAGTCATTGAGTCAATTTCTTTAGTCTCCTCGGACCTCTCATCTAGAGGCTCTTCACCACACCATCAAATATCTTGCTGGCACTTTGCATCATGGTATTATCCTCAATGGTTTTGACACACCTAGAATTGCTGCTTATACAGATTCTGACTCGGCCTCTTGCTCCTTCACAAGACGCTCAGTCACTGGTTTTGTCGTCCTCCTAGGCCCTTCTCCCATCAGTTGGAAGTCCAAAAAGCAGGGTGTAGTGTATCGCAGCTTCACTGAAGCTGAGTACCGAGCAATGGCTCAAACTGCAGCTGAGGTTACTTGGCTTGTTCGTCTACTTGAGGAGTTAGGTGTTGCTCTAATCAAGCCTATCACTCTCTATTGTGATAATCAGTCGGCTCTTCACCTTGCCCGGAATCCAGTATACCATGAGAGAACAAAACCTATCGAAATAGATTGTCATTTTACTCATGAAAAATGGTTGAAGGGCTCATTGATTTGTGTCACATCCCAACCGATTCCCATCTTGCAGACGTTTTAACTAAGGTACTTCCCTCTTACCAACAGAATGAGTTGTTGGGCAAACTTGGGTTGTCTCCACCCCAAGTTTGAGGGGGGGGGGGGGGGGGGGGGGGGGTGTTGAGCTACATGTTGCAGCTCTCAAGTGATCATCACCAGCATTTGACAGTCGGCAAATGCAGCTCCACCAGAAGACATTAAACTTGTGTTGTATAGGATCATTTCTTATGTAACAACCAAACTCTTCTTCCATTGTCTATAAATAGATGAACAAAGCCTGTAACCGAATCAATTTCAATGAAACAAACAATTCACTCTCTTCCTTCATGTTCCCGCACTCTCTCTTTCTCAATTGCTTCGATCACTTGATGCGTTCTGTTTCTCCAGCTGAGGAATCGAGTCAATTGATCAACAATTGACAGAGGCCTTGGCCTTTTTCACCAAAAAAAGAAAGAAAGCCGAGTCTCTTGCTAATACACTTTTTTTTTTCTCGTAATTGCTTTTATTTTAAGTCACATCATATCTTACCTTGGAAAAAATGAGTTATCAATTTATCATATAACCGATTTAAAAGTTAATAGTATTGTACCATAATTTTTAAAAGGTCGAAAAGATAGATAGTGATTTTAGATGAACTCCTTTAGAACTCTTTCGTCAATTATTAATTCACCTATTTATTCATAACAACTATTTTAATTAATAAATATATTTATCTATAAAGTCTTTTAGCTCTGTGTATTTTATAAAAAAATCATTTAATTAGTTTATTTCTCTTTTTAGCTATTTTTAAAATATTGGTAGAACACTTACTATAACTACTGATAAAATTAGTGATACGAAGCCATGAAGGACGATTTGAACCTTATTTTGTCACAAAGGAATGAAGGATTGCTAATTTTCATTTTATTTTATTTCGTAAAATAAAAATAAAATTATTTATAAAAAAAAAAGGTTAAAAGGGAAAACGGGTCCACGTCGACCGTTCCATTCTAATTTTGCATATAACTACCGAAAAATACGGCGCGCCAAACAAGTCTTCAAATGGTGGCTAACTGGCAATTGCACCTTTTCAGCTTTTCCAAACCCCCAACCAACTTTACCTTTTACCCCTATTTAACTTAATTTAATTACGGAGTATTTGACCCTTTTGTTTTTGTTTATTGAGTAGAAAACTTATGGGGCGTTTGGTATTTTACTGAGAATCAAAAAGGGAATATGAATGATTCATTCTCGGTTTCGTTGTTTGGTATGTTGAAATCGGGAATGGGAATGATTAGAAGGAATGGGAGAATTTCTAATTTCTAGCTAAATTCATTCCCTAAAAAAAAACCAGGGAATCATTCATTCTAACACGGCCACAAATTGAACATGTTGAAGTAAATGCTTGAAGGTTTATGGAAGGTGAAATGTTTTTTGTCCTACATTGATTTATGGGGAAATGAGGATTTGTTTTAAAATGGTCTGTTATCCACCCATGGTTTGAGTGATGGAATAGGAGTCTGAGTATCACACGCACGCACCACCGTTGTCAGTCTGTGTTCGTGACACGTACGCAGTTTAATCTTCCGGATTTCTCGCCCTCGCTGATTTGCACGATTTGAGGAGTGCTCTTTCCCCTTCGTTTTGAGCGCAAGGCTTTCGTGCAGTAGCGGACTTGCACCTACGGTCGGGGCGAAATCGCTTCTAAGGCAGTGGGTTCGACATATATCATTACGCCACAACCTTTTCTGGTTTTCTAAACACGCTGTTTTCGTCGGGTTTTCCATCTCTATTTTTCGACGGCCCTACATTTTGCACTGACAATTTTGAAGCGAATTTTATAGTTTGTTGGTGCGATGTCCTTCTAGTTCTTCAAGCCGTTGTTGGATTTGTCGAAGTTGGACCCGCTCGATGGGACCAACTACAAGCGTTGGTCGCAGAAGATGCCCATCTTCTTTGAGCAATTGGAGGTGGAGTACCTCCTGCTAGAAGCCGCCCCTCGTTCTGAGCAAGACTTTCGTGATTCCAAACCTTTGTTTTTTAGTGCACGATTACGAGGGTGTGTTGTGTAACGTTGGGGGGCGAAGCCAATAGCCGACTTGCACCTACGGTTGGGGCGAATTCGCTTCTAAGGCAGTGGGTTCGACATATACCACGCCACAACCTTTTCTGGTTTTCTAAACACGTTGTTTTCGTCGGGTTTTCCATCTTGGTTTTTCGACGACCCTACATTTTGCACTAACAATTTAGAAGCGAATTTTACTGTTTGTTGGTGCAATGGCCTTCCATTTCTTAAAGCCAATGTTGGATTTGTCGAAGTTGGACCCGCTCGATGGGACCAACTACAAGCGCTCATCGCAGAAGATGCTCATCTTCTTTGAGCAATTGGAGGTGGACTACGTCCTGCTAGAAGCCGCCCTTGTTGTTTCCACCGCTGCTGCAGAGGAGAAGGTGGAGGCCAAGGCAGTTCCTGATGCGGTTGTTGATGCCTCCGTTGTCGTCGACAAGGGCAAGAAGGTCGATGAGGAGACTGACCCGGCGTTGTTGAAGAAGTATGAGCAGGACAACAAAACAATGTGTGATCATATCCTCAACCATGTTTCAAACCCTATCTTTGATTTAATTTCCATTCAGAAATCTGCAAAGTTGATTTGGAATTTATTGGAGAAAAAGTATGGTGTTGGCGATGCAAGAGAGAAAAAATATGTTTGTGGAAAATTTATGCAGTTCAAAATGGTGGATGAAAAGCCAATCATGGAGCAAGTCCACGAGTACGAGAACCTGGTGGCCAATATCATCTCTGAGGGTATGAAGATGTGTGAGGTGCTGCAGTTCTCATTGAAAAGTTGTCTGAGTCGTGGGCTGGCTACATGAACCATCTGAAGCACAAGAAGAAGGATCTGGCCTTGGAGGAGCTTGTCGGCCACATGAAGATAGAGGAGACAAATTGGTTGAAAGACAAGCCTAAGTCGAAACCTATAGATTATGTAAAAGCTAATCTGGTTGAATCTTTTGTGAAATCTGAAAGGTCCAAGCAGGGAAACCAATCCAGAGGCTCCAAACAAAACATGAAGCCTAAGAAGGGTAAAAAATTCAAGAAGTCTGGCAAGAAGCAGAAGCAGGGAGGGACTGGGATCGGCTGATATGTTTGTGGCAAGTCAGGGCACAAGACTTGGCAGTGTCGTAATCAAACTGATCTCCAAAACCAAGGACAACAGCAGCACAAGCCCGCAGCTCCAGCCCAGCAGCAAGCCAATGTTATCTAGGACAACAACCAACTGATAGCTATGATCACTAAAGTCAACCATGTGGGTGGCCAGGTCGATTGGCTCATGGAAAGCGGAGCTACTCGACACTTCTGCGCCAAAAAGGACCTGTTTGCTAAGTTCGAGGATGCTACAGACATCGACCAGGTCTACATGGGCAACTCGAGTATCTCTCGAGTGCTTGGCAAAGGGAAGGTGACACTCAAGCTCACCTCAGGGAAGTCTCTTACCCTAGTGAATGTGCTTTATATTCCTTCAATTCTCTGCGTCGAAACTTGATTTCATGTGGTTTGCTTGAGTTCGCTGGAATTAAGCAAGTGATTGATGCTGACAAAATGGTTTTGACCAAAAATGGATAATTTATAGGAAATGCTTATAGGGATGATTTTCTATATGTGCTTGAAACCATGATTGAGAATAATGAGAATGCATCTACTTCTGCTTATATTGCTGAGTTTGTTGATTTATGGCATTCTAGACTAGGACATGTGAATGCGAAATCTATATGTCGATTGCATGATATGAGTTTGATTTCTAGCCTATCCAAACATGACCATAGCAAATGTGAAGTATGTGTAGAGGCCAAATTTCATAAACAACATTTTAAAACGGTAAATGAAAGGACAACTGAATTGTCAGAGTTAGTCCATATAGAATAATTGAAATTTAGTGAACGCTAGCTAGCACAAACAGTTTCGATATAGAATAATTGAAATTTAGTGAATGCTAGCTAGAACAAACAGTTTCGATAAAATAATTAAATCTTTCTATAAGGGTTGCATAATTGTTTTTAAACAAAACTTACAAAAGTGATTTTGTGAAAATAGCTTAAATTAGGAATTGAAGTGGTTTGAAAATCACCAAAATTTAGTGTACTTGCATACATACATTAATCGTCAATGTTTTAGATTAATAATGATACTTTTGCAAGTGATATTGGCATCCTAAATGGTGTGACCCCAACGATTAATTGTAAGATTTAATTATATTAACATGCTTTAGTTACTTTACACAATAAAGTAGTAATTACATGTCAAATTTATAAGAATGTTATATGTTATATTCTATAGTTATTATTCACACACACATATTGGTTTACGTTTATCTCAACGTACGGAATCTAATTAACACCGCTAATTACTAATGGTGTTAGAAAAGGTAAAAGAAAACCGTCAAGTATTGACTTATGGTTAAAAAGGATTAATTAGTGATGATAATTAAACTCCTATTTCCCAACTATTTATTTGTTCACATTCACACGTAACATTTGCAAATTGTCACACCAACCCCAATAAAAAAAGAAGAAGATGAAGAAGAAGCAAAGTCATCAAAAGATTCCAAAAGCCATTAGGTGATAAGCACACAAACATGAGTGGGAAAAAAACAACTTCATGCCTTAAAATATACAAGGGGAAATAATCTATGTAATTCAAAACACTATATATATGTGCAACTTTTCCTAACTAATTGAATAATATCATCACTTAGTTAATTGGATTTAGATATGTGAAAAAAAATATAAAAAAAGGGTATCTTGTCGCTTAGTAGTTAGTACTCCCTAATAGAAAGCTTCCGTGACTTGCATAGTAACACAATTACCTTATCCTATACGGAAGATTCCTTATACCAAAGGGCAAAAATAAATGTTGTAAAAATAAGTAGTTAGTTGATATGACAATTTTTTAAGAAATTTTGAGGAATTTCGATCGGATAGTGTGAAATGAGATTTAGGTCGAGTTTATTTTATTTTGGGTGGTAAGGTTATGATTCATTTTTTATCCCAAAAGTTTGAGTAATTGTGTAAGGTTTCACTATTTTTTATATTTTGAGTATTTTTGTCAATTTCAATTGACGTGGAACAATGTTTTTATCCCAACACATTTAACATAGTGTTGAGAGGTAGATTGTGATTTGTGGATGGTTAAAAAGTCATTCTATACAATCATTTAAATACATTGATTATTTTAAGTTTTTTGGTTAAAAAATGGATTTTGACCTCAATTACAAACATGGCGCGTAAGCCATGACACTTGCTCATAGACGGAGTTGAGAGATCGATAAGGGGAGCATTTGCCCCTCCTTTTTTTCGACGAATTACCTACATATGTTCTTCTCATTGATAGTTTCATTTTGATATATCATACACCTTAATCTAATATCTGAATAAAAAATTATGAAACATTTCGGAATGGCTCAAGCGTAAAGGACTTGCGGGTAGTACCCAAAGGACTCTGATTCGAACCCCGGATGATCGCTCTTTATTTACCAAATTCAAGAGTAAAAAATTATGAGCATTTATTGGACGCACTATAATTGCTTTAATTGTATATCAATAAACTAAAATGTCTTTATATTTTACTTACATTGATGATATTCTCCTACTATAATTCGGTTCAAGGGCTTCGAAAAAGAAAAGTTATATTGCTTACATTTTTTTGCGAAACATATGATTATTTCAAAGCACAATGTTCATTATATTGTTTTTACTATTCTTGTTTTGTTAGTTTTTTATTAGATTATTTTATTTATTTATTTTCGGTCTCTTACCATAAAAGCAATATATTGTCTTAATATTCTAAAACATTAAAGCAATACTATCGCAGTATTCTAGTGAAAAATCAATACTTTCCTCTACATGCAGAGGCAGGGCTAGAATGGGTCATATAGGGGGTCACGTGACCCTCTCCCCTCATCCGATAAATTACCTAGGTGTGTTCTCCTCGCTGATAGCTTCGTTTTGATATATAATACGTGCTAATCCGATATCTGAGTAAAAAGTTATGAATGTTTGAAAATTATAGGTGTATTAATCACTCTAACTTTATTTCAATATATTATAATACTTTATATTTTACTTAAATTGACATTCACATATTATAATTCATCTCGCAAGCTTCGAAACCATAGGTTATATTACTTATTTTGAGAATATGGTAAGAAGTTACACAAGTTTAATTTTTTTTATATCTAGTTATATATATACATTATTACATTTTAAGAATACAATGTTTATTTATTGCGTTTGATATCATTATTTTCATTTTATATCTTTGTAGTAGTTCGTAATATCGTTTGACACTAGTTAGTAATATATCTCGTTTGACACTAGTTTGTATTATAAAACACGTTGTGTATTTTACGACTTTTTTCTCGATCTTATTGTCTACTACTATGGTGACCCTCACTCAAAACTCTATGGCTCCGTCCCTATCTACATTCAACATACTAGCTCATTAAACTTCACATGTTTTATTATAAAGTGACATAATTATTGTCATAGTAATATTTTTTCCTAAGTAAACAAATAAAGCGATATCATTTTAGTCCAAAACGACATCACATATGATTTCACTCGACCCTTCTCCTTTGAAAGATTCCAGACTACATTACTGCACTTGCTCATAACTACAATCTACATATACTGTTTATGACAAAATATAATCCTCACACTTACTCATACTCTCATAGTTGTAATTTAGACAGAGAAAAACTATTTACCTTATAATTTATGATGCTTCATGACTCATGAGTAATCACTAGTAAGAAAAAATTGTTTATGGAATGAGTCATCTCTTAATTTATTCATAATCCAAACATCAAATTCAGGAAAATGTTTCCAACATCGAGTTATGAAAGGCAAAATGCAAGACATAGAGAAACGGTAAGATAATACAGTGGGCCCACGTGGGTCACCACCACGGCTACGACTCGCGTGACAGAGCGTGGAGAGGTCAGTCTCTGAATACTTTTTTCACTGCTCATAGCGAAAGCCTTTTGCTTTCTTCCTCTTTTATACCCGTTTAGACAGACCATCATCGATTCAGTACTCCCACCCCCCCCTCTCCTTTATTTTAATGGCTGCTTTTTCTAAAGCACCCATTTGCTTCCCCTTCTCCTTCCCCCGCCTGTTGATTCCTTTCTTCTTTCCTCTCCGGTCCCCTTCCTCTCAATGCCAGTGACCGAATCTTCTCCTTCCCCCTCCTCCGATTTGCTCTTCTTCCCTCTTGATTGATTCATCTCTTATGTAAGTTTTTTCTCCTCCTCTGTTTCTTCCCCCTTCTGGGGTTGTTTCTTTCACCTGTGTAGTCAATTGAAAACGGAAAAGATTTTTTTTTTTTTTTTTTTTGCTTGGGTCTGTGATTGATCATTGAACCTTGCAAAGTTGCAATTGCTTCCCCTCCTCTCTCTTTCCTTTCTGGGCTGCTTAGAGTCTTTAGCCTTGTTTACTCCTTCAGGGTGGGCTTTGGATTTCTGCTTTTTTGTCCCCCCGTCGCCTGTTTATGTCAATTGAGTAGGAAAAAGATTTGATCTTGCTTTTTTTTTTTATGGTATTTGATTGATCATTGCCCCTTGCAATTTGCTTCTCTTGCTCTCTCTTTCATTTCCGGGCTGCTTAGAATTTTCAGCCTTGTTTACTTATCCAGGGTGGGCTTTGGATTCTTTTTTTTGGTTGAATTTTTTTTCTTTGGAGTTTTTATGTTTTTTTGTCCAGTTCTACTTATTTGCCATTCCATGTTTCCAGATGAATGGTTGATTGGTTGGTGTAACAGTTTTATGCCTTTTCTTCTGTTCTCTCATATGGGTTACCTGTTCTTGCCCCATTGCAAAATTCAGATATTTCTGAAAAATTGTCAGTGGCTGCATGAATGCAATTTTTATACTAATTGGTTAAAAATTAATTCCCTCCCATCATGGTTTTGGTTGATTGGAACATTTTCACTTATAACTTGGTTGATCTGCTATTAAGATAGAAAAAAAAGTTTGATTTGATGTTTAATTTTCTGTCAATTTGATCCATATAGGTTCTTTTTCCTTTAGAGATGGGTGTTGTGCTGAATTTGATTGGACAATTCACCAAATTATAGAGGTTTGTTAAAGCAAACAACTTACATCTGGTGTCACAGTGGTGTACTATGCAACCAATGTAGTTTTCCATGTCTTTTTCCCTTTGTTTGTTTTGCTGAGGGAGGAATCTGGTGGGGGGTTTGTCCATAATGCCTGGCCTTGTTCTTTGCTCCCCACTCACCAAACAACCTTCAGTTGTATATAGCCCATGATGAAGGTCTTGCTCAAGTAAGCCTGTCAAGAGAGTCATTATAGTGTTGGAAAGGGAGTATCTCCTTTTGTATGTTTGAAGTTTTTTCATGCTTTGTCTATAAATCCATTAATACCTTCTTGCTTTTCGATCCACGAGAGAGAACACAATCAGACCGGGAATGGAATGTTATCTATAAATTCCATGTACATACACTCTTATTGTCTAATCCTTTCTGTAGAAGCTTGTCTTCTTGTTGATTGGATTCTATAGAAACAGTTGAGGGGCTCATTCGGAGCTGTCATCTCAACACTCCTCTGTGAAATTATGAGCAATGGTGTATGCTTTGCTCTCTTTGTGTAATTGCATAACATATGGGTAAATCATTGTTGGCAAATCGTCATTAATGATACATTCGATTGGTGATCTGACAAGGTACCATGTGTTTCCAGCTTTAAATGTGGGAGCTAGATTCTGTCATGTTATGTCTGATTGTTATGCTGTAAAATAACAGTTTGTGTTAAATGTGTTCTCCATCTTTTAGTTTCTTTCTCCTCCTTTCGGGACCAGATCTAGAACAAGGAAATTTGTTATGCTGCATAGTTGAATGTGTTAAATGTGATGTCTGATATGCTTTTGTGTTTATTGTGTGCAGACATACGGTACAATGACAAAGGTGAATCCCGAGACTGAACATGAGGTGCACAATGAGGCACTTCAATCAGTCTCAGCCGATGTGAGCTTTTCTTCCAACCATTTTCCGAAGTACAAAATTGGACCTGATAATCAGATAGTGGAAGAGCCGAGGCTCGATCCAAATGCTCTATCCTTGAAGGAAGTTGTTGCTAAGGAGACCGCTCAGTTAACAGAGCAGCATAAACGTCTCTCTGTTCGAGACCTTGCTAGTAAATTTGACAAAAATCTGTCTGCTGCGGCCAAGTTAACTGAAGAGGTTTCTGAACTCTAATCCTTTATTTGCTTGAAACCACTTAGTTATATCTGAATTCTGTTCAGATAGCTGGATACTGTGCATATAAAACTGTAGTTTTGTCTCTTTTTTTTTCCCTTTAAAGTTTCTAATATATGTTTTGTATGTCTTTGTCACTTTGTTTATTCATGGATGACTTCAGGCAAAAATCAGGGATGTTGCCTCTCTTGAGGGACATGTCCTTTTGAAGAAGCTCCGAGATGCACTGGAGTCCTTGAGGGGCCGCTTGACGGGTCGTAACAAGGAGGATGTAGAGAAAGCTATCTCATTGGTGAGCCTAATGGTTTCCTACTCGAGGGATTTCCTATCCATGCATCTGCTGTTTTCTGCTTCCAGTGCCATAATACTTGAATGGTCTAATATTCATTTCATATGGACAATGTTTATCCTGCATTTCTATGCATTCCATTTGAACTTGTACCTTTAATTTCAATGGTTAAGCCTTTCCTCCCATCTGGTAAAGTTTGCCGCCCATCTCAATACATGAAGTTGTACCAACCGTCTTTCTGATGCACAAATCAATTAAAACTATGGCTTTTGTTCTGAAATCATACCAAACGAAGAAGTGACAGCAAGTTGAATTATATAACACATCAATGGATGCTGTTGTATAAGGCAGATCAATTCTATTCCGCGTGTTTTCAGTAGGATAATTTCATCCTTTTACTCTGAAGGTGTTCCATAATATGAAGCTTCTTGTCTTGATCATAGTCATATTGGTGATTCAACAACTCTACTTCCCTTACAATTCTTTCGTGTTTTCATGGCTTCTATTACTTAATGTGTACAGTGTTTCGATATGGTCCTTGGATCAATTATCTTAGCTTTTGATGCAATTAAGATGATCATGTATGTTATTTATACAAAAATGTAAGTGTGCCTTACTTTACACATTTATGTTGCAGGTTGAGGCTTTGGCAGTCAAGCTAACTCAGAATGAAGGAGAATTAATACAGGAGAAGTTTGAAGTGAAAAAGCTAGCAAGCTTTCTCAAGCAGGTAGTTGTTAGTTGTAAACTTGTGGATGCATTTGTGGAACATACTACCTGTCACATGATTTAGAACATTGTTTTTTTGTGGCTTATTAGCAATGAGGGGGAAGATAATCTAGAACATTTGTCACAGGATTTATAATATAGATGAAATAGAAAAATGAGTTTGTATCTTTAATTGTTGAGTGTATTTTTCTCGGGAACACAAAGAAACCCCAAAATAACCTCAGCCTTGCTTTCATAATTGCATGGAACAGTAAGTCATTTTTTCTTGATAGAAAGTAGGAGTCTTATCAAATCGGATGATATGGAAATGATATTGTGATATAGTCTTTCTTTCAGTGCAATGTATTAATCGCATGATCAGTTTTCCAGTCATAGATAGCTTAACTAAGAATGTTCGTTTGCTTATTTATTTTCTGTAGTGCTTAAGCTGGTTATAGGCCTCGATTTCAAACTTACTAGTCTCTACACACTTCTCATTGAGTGGTGCAACTAGTTTGGGATTTAATTGCCCTCTTCAATCAGTTGATTTGTTACTCTTGGTTCGACCTGTAGGCGTCTGAAGATGCTAAGAGACTGGTGAGCCAAGAAAGGTCGTTTGCATGCGCAGAAATTGAGAGCGCAAGAACAGTTGTACAGAGATTCGGAGAGGCTCTTGAGGAAGAAGAAAAAATTGCCCAAAGTTCAGGGAAGCAGGTGTGTGGAATGACTTTGAATCATTTGGAATGCAAATGTATTGTTGGATAAACCATTTTCTCAATTCTTGTTTCCTGATTAGTCAATCTTGGTCTTCATTGTTGTCATATGAGTTAACTGTACAAAATTAATCTCTGAATTCATGTCTTGTTTTTGATACTTAGATTGTCTAATTTGATTTTTTTTTTTTACTTCATCTAAGGATGTTAAGGAATTGATAGAAGAGATTCAAGAAGCCAGACGAATCAGAATGTTGCACCAGCCCAGCAAGGTGCACGAGATGAAACAGATTTCCCTTTATAATTTTATTTAGGCTATATAGAAGTGCATCTCCGCGAGCACTAACTTTCTCCCAGAGTTGATTTTCTATTTTTCTATGGCTTCTGCTTACTCTTACTTTCTCCCAGACCTGAAAAACTAACCCATCTCCATAAATTTGGACTTTTTTTTCAAGGTCATGGAAATGGAGCATGAGCTTCGAGAACTCAGAATACGAATTAGAGAAAAGGCCATATTCTCGGTTAAGCTTCAGAAAGAGGTATGCTTTCTGATGACGTGATATCAGTTTAAGAACTTCATTTGATATCTAAACAAGAAGCCCTCCTTTTACAGCTGGTGATTACCAAGAGGGTGGAGGAAAACCGACTTTGTGTGTACAGACTTGATGGTGCTTCAATCCTTGGATCTCGTTTACGTATTCAACCGCGTTCAAATGATGCTCCTGACCTTGCAGCTTGTTCAATTCAATGGTGCCGTGTATCTGCAGATGGTAACCAGAAGGAAATCATATCAGGTGATTATAAATTAGCTTATCTTGAATGTTTTAATGCCATGAGTTATCATTGGTTTCACTAACTGCTTATTGTTTATCAGGCGCCAATAGACCAATGTACGCTCCTGAACCATTAGACGTAGGGAAGTTTTTGCAAGCCGACATTGTGTCAAATAGCCAAAGAATCTCAGTCTCGACAACTGCTCCCGTTGAACTTGGTTCGTGTTATTTCTAATCCTAATTTTTCCTTTAATCCTTTGTGATACTCAACTCTCAAGCTGACATGGATATCTAATTACAGCTGCAGGGTTGTCAAACTACGTGGAGTGCCTTCTGCGGAAGGCCAATTCCGAATTCAATGTATGATAAAACCATTCAAACTCCTCCCATTTTCCAATCTCTTGTGATTGAATTCAATAAATCTGAGGAACTTGTATATTGATTTTTAGATGTCCTCGTTCTGTAGGTGGTGATCTCTCAGATGAATGGACAGGATCATTCATCACGCTCTGTTCACGTACTTCATGTCGGAAGGACAAGGATGAAGCTCAGTAGAGGATGGATGTCGAAGTCCAGGGAGTCGTACTCTACATCCATGCAGGTATGTGTAAACAATTTTTTTCCTAGCCTGTTCGGTAAAATACGAGATGAAAGCGACAATTTCACCATACTTCATGGTATTTTCAGCTATACGGTGTAAGAGCAGGCGGTAATGCTGCGCCCAAGGCCTTGTTCTGGCAAGGCAGAAAGGGGCTCTCGTTCATCCTGACATTCGAATCCGAGAAGGAGAGGAACGCAGCTATCATTCTTGCAAGAAAATATGCTCTTGATTGCAATGTAAGTTACTGTTCTTCGTTTCTTCGGACTATTTTTTCCCTCTTTCAATCCTACATTGCCTGAAATAACGATTATTTATCATGTTACGGACAGGTTGTTCTGGCCGCGGACCAGATGACAGCGCCTAACACGAAATGCTAACTTATGCCTACGATTTAATCCCCTACTGTCATCAAACCCGACGAGTTACATGTTGTGATTGCAAGTCTTTCTTGTACATTTTGTGTGTGTGGTTTTTTATTTTTACAATTTTTTTGCTCTTTTAAGGCCAAAAAGAAAAGAGTTAAGAGAGTGGTTTGTGTGATTGCAATTAATATTTTTGGTCAGCTAATTGGGTGTTTTTGATCTCATGTTTTAGGCATTTGTTTTTGTTTGCCTAATCAAAAACTGATTGTAATCTCTCTGGGGGTGTATCTTGTGATATGAAGTCGAATCTCAATCCCTTGATGCTTTGCGTTTGGCTTTCTTTTTTGGTGTTTCTGGTAGAGCTTGATTCAAATTGTGTTTCATTGCTCTGCATATTTCATAGAAGACGAGCAAAAACTAAAAAAAAAAAACTGAATTTCTGTGGAATGTAATCAGCCAATTTTTTTATTTTTTTTTTATAAGGAAATAATTCGAGGCCGGACAGGCCCGGACCTCGAGAGGCCGACAAAGTCGGCAGACAGCAAGCCGTCTAAACATACAACAAAGAAATAGAAAATATAACATAAAATACATCAAAAGAGCACCCAAAGTAAATCCGGAAAAAACCCAAGACCTAAGCAAACTAGTGGACACAACATCGAGAGGAAGGAAGTCGTCGCGGAGAAGTGGATAGCGAGCGCATGGGAGAGCACTAGCTGACACGATGTCTCGCCGCCGGAAAGACGGAAAGCAGAAATCCTCGTTAGGCAAAGGCGACACCTGAGGAAGTGTGGATCACACGACGTTCCCCCCACCTGGATGAGGGATCTTCGGAGACCACAAACACCACCAATACGATCACGTCGATCAACCAGGGCCGCAGAACTGCTCCTCAACCGAAACTAACCACGAACCAACAGACGGACACCAAACCACACGAGCAAATGAAGCGTAACCGCAAGTAGGACGAAGAGGGCGGGAAGAATCCGGAATTAATTAATTATATGTTTTATTATTATTTTTATTTTTAATTTATTTCCAATTTCTTAGGGCCAGCTTTAAAGACAAGGAAGTCGGGCTGGCCCAAGAAAATCCACACAATCACGCAGCAAAGGGAAAACCCTCGCCACAGAAGCGAAGAAGCAGATCCACGACAGAGAAGGGAGGAATCGAGGCGGCGGAATGAAGCCGACTCGCCGGGATCTGGGGTGGGGGATGAAGGGGTCGTCAACAACCAGGACACCGGCGGAGGAGGTTAAAGGCCGGCACCGAGAGCAGCTGAACGACGGCGACCAAAACAACAGAGACCAAACCACAACCGGGAGGAAGCCCCGACCGAAAGAACGGTCAACTCAGGTCGAGATGGAGAAGATTAGAAGCCAATCAGCGGCGAGAGGCTCACCGGAAACCACAAATCAGGACCGGAAAGAGGAGACCAGCGATTTTACGGGAGCCGAAGCCCCACAAAACAATGCTCAACGCCGCAGCGGGAGTACGACGAAACGGAGATGAAACCCGAAGCCCCAAATCGGAACACAAATTGACGACTTGGGGGACAAATGAGACGTATATGTAGAAATTGGGCATGTATGAAGATGGATTTGGGGACACAAAACCGAAATCAGAGAGAGCCCCAACTTGATTTTGGTTCCGAGGCGGCCGAAGCCGGAGTTGAGCGGCCAAGGCCGAGACTCTCCGAAGAGAGATTTAGGCTCTCCGATGAGAGATTTGGACTCTCCGAAGAGAGATAGAGTCGGAAGTGTTGATTGGAGCTCACCTGCGCACCGCCATAGGAGGAGGAGGGAGTTGTATCAAAAGAGAGCGTTTTGTGGCGTCCTTGTATATGTTTAAAGTCTACGAATCAGCCAATTTGTGAATGACAGCTAATTCAATTTGTTTTTTTTGTATTTTTGATAAGGAAATAATTCGAGGCCGGACAGACCCGGACCTCGAGAGGCCGACAAAGTCGGCAAACGGCAAGCCGTCTAAACATACAACATAGAAAAAGAAATACAACATACAACAACTACCTAATACAACAAACGAACTACAAGAAACAAACCCTGAAAACCCCAAACCCTAAGCACACAAACGGACACAGCAACGAGAAGATGGAGACCCGACGTGGGGAAGTGGTTAGCGAGCGCATGGGACAGCACAACTGACACGATGTCTCGCCGCCGGAAAGACGGAAAGCAGCAATCCACGTAGGGCAAAGACGACACCTGGGGAAGTGTGGATCACACGACGTTCCCTTCACCTAGATGAAGGATCTTCGGAGACCACGAACACCACCAACACGATCACTTCGATCAACCAGGGCCGCAAAACTGCTTCTCAACCGAAACTAACCACGAACCCACAAACAGAACTCCAACCAACTCGAGAAAATGAAGCACGACCGCGAGAGGGCAAAGAACGCAAGAGTAATCCGGATTTAATAATATACGTTGATATTTATAGTAATTTAATATGAATTACTACAGGTTAAATTTTTTTATAGAAATGATTTAATTTTAACATTATTTTTTATTTTATTTTTATTTATTTTATGTTTCCTCCTTAGGGCCAGCTTTGGGCCCAAGGCTTTTGCCTTGGGCCCAAAGCACTTGATTCGGGCCCAACACAAGAGGCAGTAGGGCAAGGTGCCTGGTGAATTGCGACGACGAGGCTCCAGAGCTGCTGCGACGTGAAGACCCGGTGACTGACGCCAGCAGCGCCTTGACGAAGCCCCCTCGCTCAACCGCGCACCGTCACCTACCTCTCCTGTCGGCGGAAGATCCCTCCCCCGAGAGACCCGTGGCGCTCGTCGGCGTTTCCCATGTACGAGAACTCTGACATTTGTGTGTGTTCATGAATTTGTAAGTTGGTATGGGCATGTTGATGAGTTTGTTTGTTGCCATGAAAGGCGAAAATACGAAATTGAATTGGGGATGCTTAGTTCCTTGCCAGGGCCGCTAAGGCGACAACTGTCATGACGAGGAACATCCATTTCTGGGTTTCCATCTAGGACCTTGCGCCAAGTAGCTCCCCCCAGACTAGGACGGATTGGGTGGAGAGGGTAGCAAGGCGATCAATCAGCTCTTCGTTCAGTGCGTTCACCCTCTCCGGCTCCTCCGCAGTCCTCTGAGCCGTTGCCTCAGCTGCAAAGACCCTGGTTGTGAGGTCCATGGCGATGTCCTCCAGCTACCGAATCCTGGGGTCCTCTGGAGCGGGGGGGATTTCCTGAGGAATCTCCTTAAGTGGGGGCATGTTCTCGTCGCCAGACGGTACATGACTAGAGCTTCGCTCATCGTACAAGTCCCTCTCCTGCACATTACAATCACCACACATAAGCCTCTTTTGCACAAGACAACTACCTAGGTTTGTACTCTAATTTTTTTAGAAAGTGGCATGTATTATATATATATGTTGAATTCAAGTAGTTATACGACACATGTGAACTATGATCATAGCGTCAGTAAGGTTCATTTTAGCTTTAACTGATTCTTGTTATTGTTTACTGAGATGAAAACTGAATCAATGCAAAACCTTTATTCTGTCTTCAATTCCATTGAATAGCTGAATTTTTTTTTGTTATTATGTATTAAAAAACATAAACAGGTTTATAAGGACCAATATTGGATGTTCAATTCCTGGACAAGGAGAATTCAAACATCATTCGAAGTGGATGTACATATCTGAATTTTTGTTTTTTTATACATACCTGCTCGTACCACGGGGGAATCCTCCCCCCCCCCCCCCCCCCCCCAATCCAAGGGTATTTCTCAGGACATCCGCTTGGCCAGCTGCCAGAAGAAGACATGATGTATCTACAGGGGAACCATTTGCAGTCATTAGTACTTGACAACAAAGTGTAAAACGTAAGAAACAATCACGAGGAAGTAATGAACCTAGCATGGTCTCAAGAAACACGTAGCAACTGAAAACATAGAATTGATCACACACTACAGATTGGAGCATGTGATGAGCAATGAAGTCTGAAATCATGAAAATGCCTACATGTAAACACAATCCTATCTACCCAATCCTATCAACACAAACCTATAAGGCATGAGCAGTTTCACAACACAAACCTATCACCGAAGGTCTTCATGACAACACAATTCTATGAACACAAACCTATAAGGTAGCATCAGTTAAGAGACAACCAAGTTGACATCCCAAACCCATTTCACAACACAAACTTATCAACATCTCCACTTCGAGCTGCCTTTTCCAAAATTTGTGTTCATAGGATTGTGTTGTCATCCCAAACCAATTTCATTCATGCTACTGTATGCAATTGGAGCCAAATCCATACTGTCATTCATTTCACAACACAGGTTTCCGACTGTTTTGTATGAGACTCCGTAATTGGTGGTACGCTATCGTCAAACAAACAACATTTTCAACTAATTCAGCACCAAGATTAACCACCCAAAAACAAAAAAAAATTCACCAAACAAACGAAATTTCTACTGCTGCTTTTGACCCAAAGTGTCGTTAGCAGCGAAACGGCTATAATCTATCCCACAGTGCCCATCTTGGGACCGATTATCGATCGTCGTCGGTGGGAGGTGGCCACCCGGTGCTTCTCAGGCGTGGACACGACCCAAAAGAGGCCGCCGGTATGAGAATAGGGCGGTCCTCAGTTTCCCATCCCCAAATCCCACCTCGCCCTTGGAGAACCGCCTCCCCTGGAGGAGATCTCCGCCACCGGCCCCCAAACCCCACCACGCCGACGCCGAGAAGACAATGAAAGAGATGAGAGGGGAGGATTGTAGCTTACCTTGGTGGGGGGAGTGGCGAAATCGCGATTTCTCAGGCGTCGTTTGTCTCTCTCTTCTTGCGAGGCTCTCATATCTGAAATTGGGAAGCGTGGAGGCGAAGGGGCAAATTTGGATCTCAAATACCATAATCCCTCCACAATCTCCACAATCTTGGGGGAGGAGATTGCAAAATAATCTGATGAAATCTCAACAATCTCCATCCCCAAATCCCCTGGAGTGTGCTGCCGAACACCATTACCATGGCTCAAAGCTTTTTTGTATTTTGTAAAAATCTCCACAATCTCCCACAATCACTCCACAATCTCCCACAATCACTTGCCGAACACAGCCTAAGTTGCAAGAGATATTTACAAGCTAAAGCAAGGCAGAGCACAAAAACTACCAACTTATGGAACCTCAAAATCGAGCTACACGAAAGAGAAGAGAGTAAAAGGAAGGGATGCCCCCTGAATGGGCAACTGCGAGAAACTTCATTAGTTGAAGTTTCTAACAGAGATGGAGCCTCTCAACCACCGTACCGTGGAAGCTCATTGGATCGTTGTCACTCACATCGGAGCTCTCTCTTTTTCTATGTGGCTAGGGTTTCCTAAATGAGACTCAAAGAGACACTGTAGCTGAGAGATGGCTTATATAGCCCAGCAATTAGGGTTACACAAGTATCTCCCAACGACTCCAAACAAGCAGACCAACATTAGTTGAGAGACAGGCTCAACACATTGGGCCTGATCTATCTCATCACCAAGAAAGGCCCAACACAAATAGACCCAAACAATCTATGCTCGAAATTGAGCTATTTCCTAAGTGTTGTATTATTTACTTAAACACTTATGCTTTAATGTGGTGTCCTTATAAATAAGTCAACCCAACTTAGACATATACAAGTATATATATCCAAGGGCAACTTCAATCTATAAGGTATCCAACATTAGTATAGTGTATATAATCGAATCACTTAGAAAATACATAAGGTCACCAAGTTTAAATGCTCATACCACAATTACAAGTTTAGCTTTACATGACAAGATTAATAATACTCTCTCCGTTTAGAATTATTTGGCGTTCAAAGTTAGTGCACACAAATTAAGGAGAAGCAGCAACTGCGAATTTTTATGTGTATTAATGACTCTATAAATTCTTACTCAATGGTAATACAATATTTTAATCTCAAAAAACCCATATGCTACTATCCGGAGCCAAATTTAAAAATTAAACATGTCATGATTACAGTACTATTGGAAATTGAATGACCACTAATTTGTTTTAATTTTAGAAATTTGAAATGAAACAAATTAAAAAAACGATACTATAGATGATAGTGGGACAATGTGATGTACAAACGATAATTAATTTTCACAACTCATGAAAACCATTTCGGAATGGCTCATTGGAAAGGACTTGCGGGTAGTAGTACCCAAAGGTCCAGTTCGAACTCTGGTCTAGATATGACCGCTAAACATTTTATAGCTCTCTCAACTTACGAAGGTCCTTTGAAATCAAGCATTTTTCGCTCACTCAACTTATGAAGGACTTATTCCGATATATGTATCCGATCTCAAATTCTTACTTAATATTTTTTTTTTAAAAATGACAAATATAGTACAGTACAAAAATCTGACATAAACCCCTAACGCCGTCGCCGACGAGGGTTTAGCTTCAACCACACCAAATTACTTCCTCCCTCTCCGTCCGAACAATCAAATAAGGATGCCGTCGAAGTCGAACAACAAATCCAAATCCAAATCACGCCTTTCCAAATCCGACCCCTCTCCTTCTCCTCTCACTCATTCCGCCACCAATCTGAACCCTAGCTCCGATGCTGGAGAAGATGAATTACTGTCATTCATCGAAGAAGCCTCCGGAAAGTTCCCTTCTTTCATCGGAAAATCGGCTCTCGTCGGCCGCGTCTCCGACGTCCTATCCCGCCCCAAAGGCTGTACAATTTGGCTCTCCGAGCCCTCCATGGTCGCCTCTTCCATTTCTCCTGGTTCCATTGTCTCGGTAAATTCTTCATCTCTTTCTATTTGTGCAATAAGCCCTGCAATTCGTATCTGGTAGCTATACGAATTTAATAGGGTTCGCATCCTACTTCCTGCTGTTGATTTTCCCCTCTTTTTTACTTACATTTGTTAGGTGTCACTTCCTCGGTCCGGTGTACCATCGTTGAGTAATTTCCCTCTGAGCTCCTTGGCGGCTGAGTGCAGTGCACACTTTGGAATTCATGGCGGAGAGGAAGCAGTCAATGCAGCAGGGAACTATTTCGTGCTTGCAACTGTGTTTCCTTCCTGTAAGGTTTGAATTGCTCATGTGCTACTGCTTTATGGATTTGTTATGATTGTTATTGATTTAGGTTGTGTAGGATTGTTTGAAGGGAAAATGACAGTAATTTTCTATATGATGATGTTGAGTGCTTGAAGATTCTGAAACTGCCATGAAGTGTGTGTTTTTGGATTTTGTATCTATTACTGAATGGCCTTGTAGTGTTGGTGTTAGTCCTTTCGAGCTTCAACCTAAACCATGCTTTGGTGATTGAACATCTATTGAAGGTGATTTCTTCCTAGTTCCTTTGATAATACTTTTTATGTGCAGGTTTTGAAGGATGCAGTACGATTATCGTCAAACCTGTCAAACTCCCTGGGCTGCCCTGCCTCAGGAAGAGCCGTGTTTGTTTACCCTGTTCAGACTGAAACCCTGAGGAATCGTCTATTCGGCGATCACAAGCCTTCTAGATTTAATGAAAATTCACTCTTGTCATATAATTGCAAGCAGCTATACTTAGAACCGCTACCCTTTCAAAGAGTTTCAAAAATGAATGGTTCAATTAATGCTTCACCTAAAGCCTCTTCTTGTGCAACTGTTGATCAATTTGAAAATAGTGATGTTTCATCCCCTAAAACACCATCTCGTGGTCGGTCAATTGCATCTTCCCCTCATATCAAGGAATTAAGTTTGTCTCAAGATTTAGTAGGCCTGGCTGGCTCTTCAGGAGTTGATTCTGGTTCACCTGACGTCACAGAGATGCTTGGGAATGAAACAGTGAAGAAATTGCTTGAGGATTGTGCTGCCTCATGGCTTTCTAATCGTAGTTTACTGTGTAGAAATATTGTAACCTTCTCCTCCCTTGCCAAACTTTATACTTTTCGAGTATTGTGTGCTGAAAGGCTATCAAGTGATAGTGTTGAATCTGTTGACTCTACTGAAGATGCTGATGTTGCTTTTATTATAGATGAAAAGTCAAAAGTTTCTATATGCTTACCAGATGATTCAGTATCCAACGCTGTAGGGGAAAGAATTTTACATCCTGTAAAAATTGATTATACAGAGATAACACCCAGCACAAGTGATGTTCAAAAGTTAGGTGGTTTGTGGAAGGAGTATGGAGAATTGAAGGATATTATTTCCTCCCCAGTTGGGAAAGCTTTGTCAGCGTAAGATATAACATGTTTTCTCAAGCAGAGTTTTCATCTTCTGAACCTTTCTACTTGAGTCTTGAGTCCTTGACAAGCCTTGCAATTTTTTGTGTGTAGTGTGTGCCTAGAACCAACAAAGGGAGTGCTGCTTTATGGCCCGACAGGTACTGGGAAGACATCTTTGGTTCAGTTATGTGCATCTGATGCTGGTGTGAATTTTTTTAAAGTAAATGGACCAGAAATCATCAAGCAATTTAATGGAGAAAGTGAGCAGGAACTACATAAAGTTTTTGAAGTAGCAAGTAAAGTTGTCCCTGCTGTGGTAGATCTCTTTGATTAAAACTTGATTTTAGATTCTATATTTCTCAAATACTTAGCTAATAAAATGCCTCTTTATTATCTGAAATACTAAATGATTAAACTCTCTTTCATAGATTTTCATTGATGAGCTAGATGCTATTGCACCAGCAAGAAAAGAAGGTGGTGATGAGCTTTCTCAGAGTATAGTTGCCACTTTGTTGAATCTGATGGATGGGATGAGTAGAATGGAGGGATTGCTTATCATTGCTGCTACCAACAGGATTGAGAGTATTGATCCTGCACTCAGGCGTTCTGGAAGATTCGACAGAGAAATTGAAATAGGTGCGGAGTTTATTCTGAACAGTTGTGAGAAGTTAACAACCTTCATGTGTATGAATTATACGACTGTGTATATGATTAGTCTTTTGCATTAGGAAAGAGTACATATACTGTTCAATCAAATTGAGCAATTTTGAAATTTATGGATTAATGCACGTGAAACCCAAACCACACAACTGTGGTGTCATTTTTCTGGTGACATATCATTTGGTACATCATTTTCTTAGTTAATCAAATGAACATGCAGGTGTGCCATCTCCAGATCAACGTTCAGATATATTGAAGTATCTTCTTAATAACATGGACCATTCTCTTCCACAAGCTCAAATTGAGCATCTTGCCACAGTGACACATGGTTTTGTTGGGGCAGACCTTGCTGCTCTTTGCAATGAGGCAGCAATGGCTTGTCTCAGGAGGTATATAGCGCATAAAAGATCATTTCATAATGTTGATCTGAAAGGAACATCCCAGGGTTGCAACAATAACTCCTATGTGTCAGTGGATAATCCCCATTGCTTAAAGACTTCAGAAGAACAATGCTTAGAAGACCATGCAGATTCAGAATCTTCAACATTGAGGGATCATATGAAGTCCCCTGATTCTGTTTTATCTAGTTGCTCATCAGAAATAGCAACAGAGAATGAATGTGATGTGGAGGATGCGTCTATAAATTGCACCAGCTGCACCACAGATACTGGAGAAGTTGACCTGAAAGTCTCTTTTGAGGATTTTGAAAAGGCTAAAATGAGAGTGCGACCTAGTGCTATGCGAGAGGTACAACTGATCTATTTCTTGTATTCTGCAACTTGCTATTGCATATATTCGTTGTATATATATGGTTTATTTTTATTATACGAACTCTGGTATCCATGCTCAGCCAACATGATTAATAGCGCTATGACAAAAATTTACCTCAAATGGCTCTAAATATAATTGTAAGTGTAAAATTTATTTTTTCTTTCTTTTGCTAGGTAATGCTTGAAGTTCCTAAGGTCAAATGGGAAGATGTTGGGGGTCAAGAAGAGATTAAGCAACAACTCATGGAAGCTGTTGTGTGGCCCCAAAAGCACCATGATGCATTTAAGCGTATCAAAACCAGGCCACCAACAGGAGTATTATTGTTTGGCCCCCCTGGATGTAGTAAGACCCTCATGGCTCGTGCGGTAGCTTCAGAAGCAGGATTGAATTTTCTTGCTGTGAAAGGTCCAGAGTTGTTCAGCAAGTGGGTTGGTGAAACTGAGAAGGCTGTAAGATCTCTATTTGCAAAAGCAAGGGCCAATGCCCCTTCAGTTATATTCTTTGATGAAATAGACAGTCTTGCCGTTATCCGGGGAAGAGACAGTGATGGAACTTCTGTTGACGATAGAGTTATGAGTCAACTCCTTGTCGAATTGGACGGTAAATCTTAAGAGCATTCTACCTACATGATTTTTTTCCTTTTTTTCACACAGTAGTAGTAATATTCTGAGGACCTTTTGCTTTTTATACAGTTTGATAAGGGCTTCCTTTTGCTTCTATCTATGATTTTCCTTTTGTCCCTCGTATTGTTGGAGTGAGTAAAAATATGTTCTTGTTTGAATTGTTGAATGAATTTTTCAATTTTTCAAATGATTAGAACATTCCAACTCGTAAAAAAGTTCTTTGAACAGAACTTCTGTAGTTATATTATGTAGTGCATGAACTGGTACAATAAGCTCATAAAGTTACTGTATCAAACTGACAAGCACTTTGATTTAGGTTTGCATGAGAGGGTTAATGTCACTGTTGTTGCGGCAACGAATCGCCCTGATAAAATTGATCCAGCTCTTCTTCGGCCAGGTGCTTTCGATGTGCTGATCCACTTTCCGGTTTATATCTGCATAACCAGTTCTTGCTGTTATTCTGACACGACACAATCTTCTGACAGGGCGTTTTGATCGGATGCTATATGTGGGTCCACCAAATGAAAAGGACAGAGCAACTATATTCGATATTCATTTGCATAAAATGCCATGCTGTTCAGACGTTGATACAAGGGTGCTGGCTCGTCTAACTGAAGGCTTCACTGGGGCTGACATATCCTTGATATGCAGAGAAGCAGCTATGAAGGCCCTTGAAGTGTGTTTCTTTCTTTCATTTTTCTGGTGTTGGTAATATAGGTTTTTGTCATTAAATCTGTTTGGCGGCCGTTCATTTATGTATGTGATCAGGAAAACATTTTTGCTGATGAGATAAAAATGGAACATCTTACGGCCGCAATTGAGCATGTCCCACGATCAGAGGTTGAGCCATATCAAAACTTATCCGAAACATTTCAAAGGCTTGTTCGTACAGAGGCTAATTCAGAAGGATCAAGCCTTGCAACTCAGTCAACAAGTTCAATGAGAATTCCATTCTGGTAAAACTGTCCCGCCTTTAGCATTTTGTTTATATTCAAGTAATTGGATAAAAAGTAGCGAGCGGTTATTGTAAACATCGTTTGGCATAATTCTCCTTTTGTAAGCCCTAGCACAGCATATGACCATCCTAGAAAAAATGTGTGCATTAGGAAGGTGCAAAAAGCTGACATGTATTGTTTGTTTTGGTCGTACCAGGAACCCTTTCAGATGGATTTTTCGGATTGTTAATGGTTTCTTATCTGCACCTTCTTAGTGTTGGAGATTCTGAACTGGAAAATAGTTTCATATTGTCATGACTTCATCGGGTACCTCAAGTCCTATTTACCTTCTCTGGAAATGAATCAAATTTCTAGGTACCCTATCCTCATCGTCTTTCTTGTAATCATGGGCAGGCTTGTATATGTGCTCTCACAGACTAACAGGTAGATAAGCATGTGAAGAGGTGAAGGTTTTGGACTTTTGGGGGGTGGTTCGCAGATGAAATCTTGTTTTACCGAAGTTATGGGGGGAAGGTTGTGTTCTGTTGCAGCATATACAAATTTCCAAAGTGGTTAGCTCATCCGAAGGGTTGATATTTGCAGAAGCATCAAATAGCAATGTGTTGTTCCAACAAAAGAAAGGGCAGTTTTTCTTTTCACTTGAATTATAAAGTTTGATGGAATCATGTTCAATTTTGATATTTGGTACTCAGAAACCCTTTGAATGGGAAGGTACACGGTTAGTGAAACAAATTCATTGATTTTAGAGAAGATATATATAAACTTGTATTGGTCTTGTTAGTTTCTGTGGTGGTTGTGAAGATCTAAATCCATGAAGTTGGAGCCTGAAATCTTTTCATCCATGCCCATGCTTTCATACTCTGGACATTAATTAATATCAGAATTTAAGAATCTTGAGAAGAGCATCAAGTATGTCAGTACCTTCAAGCTCTCCGTGATTCAGTGCAGCAACCCTTAAATCGATGATAGTGTTAAGGGCATTCAAGAGCTATCCCATATGTGTCATCATTCGTTTCCTGCACCCTCGGGGATGAAGCCCTTCAAGACCGGGAAAAAATCTGCAAGGTTGAGTTTTCTGGCGTCCCTTTGGATGGCGCTACTGACTTACTGAGCTGCTTGAACTCACGAGCCAGCTCTCGCAGTATTGATCAGCAAGATCCCTGGAGAAGAGGGTGTTGGAGATTGTGGGTATTGTACAAGGCAACCTGGCTTGAATCAAGATCCTTTATCTCATTCTCAAGTCTTGATTCTCATTTAGTCATTTCTGATTTCTCCATTGGTCAATTTCTCAAGCTTTTGCAAAACAATCAGAAAACGAGGAGAAATAAATCCAGTAAAACTCACATTAATATCAAATTTAAAATAATACTGTTACTGCTTTGTTTGTTGAGATCCCAATGGTGCTGTGAAATAGTGCTGCTAATAATCGATGATGAAGCATTATAATTTTAGCTTTTAAAGAATCCAAACAGACCCTAGTACAGTAAATAGATACAGTTCAGCAGTTTCAGTTATGAATAAAAGAACGGTCACAACTCACAACTGAGATCAACCATAAACTCCATTTCCAGGTGTGAGAAGGAAAAGATCAAGGAAGATTATAATTTAGAAGTTCTGTAAAGCCCATAGGGCCATGGAGCTATGCTGTACAAAACTGTGTCGGAGGCGACAGTACCAGAAACCCATCTGATGTTTAAGGAAAATTTAAGCAGTCACCAGGTGAGGGCTAGATCCCATCCGCGGAAGCATGCATGAATAGGTGACATACTTGACACTGTCGATTAGCACCACCACAAAGATCCGTGATAGGGACTTGGGTCTCAATATGTCTTCGCTTTCAATATCAATGGCTTCTCTTGGGTCAACAAGCACCGAGACAACGATGGATGAGCTAGACTTGTTCCCTTGGAGGCCAACTTCCTCTGTATTCTGCCCACCCTGTTTGTCTGTAAGATTATAAGAATGACCTTTTAGGGGTATTGATTGTCCACGAAGGATCCTTCGGCTTAATCTGTTAGCCTTGGTAGAATTCTGCCTATATTCTGAAGTAATGTTGGTCACAGATGTAGCAGGCACTATGGATCCAGGAGAAGGTGTGACCTCAAACTGGAAAACTTCGGTGCATACCCCGGAACTTAGCACAGGCCCTACACAGGAACAAACATGAGCACGAGGAAAATAGGCACCAAGATCAGTCAACACAATATAGCAAAGATGTTTATGATACTGATGCACTTTTACATGAAACAGATTGATGAATGAAGCCAAAAGCAATTGGTAAGGTTTTATTTTAAGTCATGCAGCAGAAACCTACAAAAACTAGAGAAAAGCAAAACAGTCTCGGCTGGACTGCAACAACATCACTCATCAACCATACTCAGTGCAACTGTAGGGTCAATTACAATTCAACTCCAATAAAGATCTCATCTTATACCTAATCGAAGTCAAATAAGTCAATGCTTAACTTGGCTACTATACTGTCTTTCCTAAGGCTCTGCAGGGATTAATGAATTTAGATAGCAGTAACTGCATTGTGTTATGAGTGGAGGGTGGCAATTTCACAAGAAATTGGGCTGTATAGCCACAAGTGCCAATTAAAACAGAAATACCACAAGCAGAATTTGCTAAAGAGATACCATGAACCATTTTAACTTCCCAAACCATTAAGACAAAGGTCAATCCTATTCCATATTAAAACAATCCATTCTTCCCACAAAAGAGGTTGTTGATATTCAGTTTCAGTAGAAGTTGACCAAGAGAGAGTAATTGGGTTATGCTATCTAGACATAAGATATTTTGAATTTAACTATTGTTGATCAGAAGGCAAAACATCAAGCTTTCACGAGAATAAATAATTTATAGCCAGCTCCTAGCAATAGCAAAATACCTGCAAGGTCTTCGAGGAACCACTGCTGCAACCTGCCATCCAAAGCAGGAGTCTCCGAATCATCAGCAGAGCTGGAACCAAGAGCCTTTGGCCTCCCTGTGTGTTCTCTATCAAGGTTGGCGTTTCTACTATTGCTCTGTCCAACACCATCATCATGATAAGCAGGAATGTAGTTTCTGGCAATGGCCAGACGGGTCTCCTCACTAGTCTTCATTTGGCCCGCTGTACGAGATGCCCCTGTTGCTTTCTCACTGGCTAATACAGAGTGAATGATCAAGTTGCCATCAATTCGAACAAGCTTATCATTCCTCGGAACATACAAGGAGGCAGCAAGAGGCTCACTGGAATTACCCACGACTAACGACCCATTACTACCAGTGCTTAATCGAAGCAATTGCTCCTCCTCCAATTGAGTTCTCCCAAAATGTTTTTCTTGATAGCGACCATGTTCATGACCACATCTTCCATCTGAATAACACTTCCCCCCATCACCAATCATCAATGTCTTCCCTCTGTGTACATCACTTAGCCTATCAACAACACTAACTCCACCCGCGATACCTCCATATCTGTCATTTACAATGGGCACCAGCCCTCCGAATAACAACATAAAAAACAGCAACCCCAGGAAGCTGATACTTGCCAACTTTTTAGTCTTCCCCTCGCTCTTCTTCTTCTCTGTCTTCTCCGGTTTCTTACTAACCTTAGGAGCAGGAGCCGGCCGATGCGGTTTCAATCTAGGAATCGGAACCAAAGGAACTTGTGAACCTTGCTTCATAGCATACGGTGGACAAGGCATCCATGGATAACCCATTGGTGCCATGGGATACATTCCATGAGGAGGAAAAGGTGGGCACACTCCACCTCCGCTCAATTGTTGTTTCAAAGTGGCGTTCTCAGCCATAACATAAGATATTTTATTATTCAGTGCAGCAATGGTAGAATTCATTGATTTCAACTTATCCTCGAGCTCCTCCACATATTGCTTCTTCCGCTGTCTGGAAAGTTGAGCACTTTCACGGTTCCTCATCAATCTCGCCTTCTTCTTATCGTTATCTTCATTCTCCAAACTACCATTCATGCTCATATTTGTGTTCTCAAAGGCTGTGGAGGATTTCCTGAACTTGATGGTCCTGGTCTCGGCAGTCCCTTCTTCCTGTTGTTCTTTCTTTCTCTTGGAATTACACTTACTTCCAGCCCCTTCAAACTTCCCCTTGCTCTTCTCAGCGTTCAGAGTTGAATTGCCGAGAGAACTTGAGAAGGCTCGAGCGCCTTCGAATGAATCTGGAGAAGGAGGAATCTCCACTGGCGAGACACCGGAACCGTGAGAGCCAATTTGATCACAGCTTCCCGAATCCGGCGAGGGATAACTCAATTTCTGATCCAAATCAGACACCGAAGATTGATAACCAGAAGCCTTTGCGAAGCCACAGCCCCCGTCATGAGAATCATGAGAGGAAACCTGACCTGACGAGTCCCGATCGTTCTGGCCATTTTCAACAACAGAAACCCTAGGATCGTCGAAACTCCTATCTGTGCCACGATTGGAAGCAACATCAACAATCAAGCCTTGACCAGCGAACCCTGAGTTGAAACCCTCCGCATCCGGCGGCCAAAAGAAGGAATTCTGATCGGAATTCACAAAGGGAGGTTGAGAGGGGGAGGAATGGTGATCAGTTAACTCGGAGTTGGATCCAGCACCCGGAACCAAGGGAAGATCGTCAAAATTGAAGTCGAAGTCGTCGATATTGAACTCCGGATCGATGTCGGAGTCGAGAAAGTTGTCGGGGAAGGCGAGATCGCCGCTAAACATAGCGTGGTCGAGGGGAGGGATGGCGAGCGGGTCGGCATCGCCGGGGAAGAAATCGTCACAGTTGTAGGTGGAAAGAGGTGGATCGAACAACACCGGATTCTCCATTCATTCAATTCGGATTCCAAGCAATTCTAGGGTTTGGGACGAAGAAATTGGGGGTGGGAATTGGAGACGGTACGGAGTTGGGAGAGTTGGAAAATACGCCGCGAATTCAAAGTCAAGTGTTGGATATCAGCATCTGGAAACTTCCCGGGCCGCGTCAAAATCGGTGTATCTTTTTGGGAATTTACATAAAATCACCCCTTAAATATGGATATTTTAACTTAATCACCCCTTAAATTCAAAATTATAGAAACCCACTCTTTAAATGGTTTTTACTTACAACTCATCACCCCTTCATCTATTTTCATGTTGAATCTGGATTTCACAGTGTCCAAAGTTCAGATGTGTTTCTGATTATTCTATGAATTATGTTAGGAGCTAAATGGATTGGAGAGTAGATAAATTACAAAGGCGTGTTTGATTAGAAAATAACAGTATGTTCAATATTCTTCATTTTAGTTCACTGTTGGGTTATCAAAGTAGTGTGATTATGTTTGAGATTCTTATTTTGTGTGATATGGAGGATGTAACATACTTGTTTATCATTCAATTTGAATATATAGATTATGTTTGGGCACGTTCCTTAATTGTGAGCAATTAAGGAAGCTGATCGACAACGTACTGTTGTTGCCTCCATCAATGATCAATTTATATGCATTATTTTAACTACTGAATGTGGATGAAAAAAACACAATCAGAAACCATTGATCTGAACCAACCAAACAAAGACGCTTACTTACAGCATTAGGAGTATGTTTGGCGAATGCGAATGTACTTGCGTTCATAGTTAAAACAACTAGACTTCTACGAAGCATTCTACAAGTTTTTCCATCCCCGTGCAAGCTTGTACTTTGAATGGTGTTCTTAGGTTGGTTATCAGCTGAAGTTGCACATGATCCTATTTGCTATCCATCTGTTTTCAGATGCATATGCATCTGTTTTAACATTGGGGATGCATTCCAAATGTATGACTTGGTTCATGAATTAGGAAGATATGTTGCTGGGGAGGAGAGAGCTTGTGTGAGCTTTGACAAACATGAAGTCTCGCCGAGGGTCAAGAATTTAGTATGGACCGAAGATAAGCTTTCGAGGATTTATATATTTCTTGATTTTGTTAAATAGAGAGCAGTCATCCGGGGTTTGAACCAGGGACCTTTGAGTACTATCTGCAAGCCTTTTCTAGCTGAACCATTCTGGAATGGTTAGGTTTATATATATTCCCAGTAGACCGAAAAACCAGAAATTTTAAGGTAGAAATCAACTGCCCATGTGGGCCATGTCTAATTTGGCAGGAAAAAACCAATATACAATATGATTATCATTGTTGGTGACATTTTGGTATATATAGTTGTGTGTATATATGAATTTGAACCTGGAGCCCTAGAATGATCTGCACACTTGATGCCACAATTAAAGCGCCTTGGAACTCTCTTACTGTATAAAGGAATCTCTGAAAAGTTGACACACAACACAACTAAAACCAAGAATTTTTAATCCTATGGGGAGATCGAATATGCAATTCAAAGAGAGATTGAAGAAAATTGGAGTTGAAAGTAGAATACCGGAATACTCACTTAAGAAATTCCCACACTGATTTCCTTGTGTTCCTAAAGAACAAACCAACACAAGCATAAGAATACACATACCAAAGATCAGCTAATGAATGTGCTTAGGTTCTCTAGACTTTAAACTTAATACTAGTAGCACACAAAAGATCATCAAATAAATAATACTCCAACCAATCACAAGTTGGTGTAGTGGTTATAGGGCTACATCTCATGCCTCGAGATTCGAAGTTCGAACCCCCGTGAAAACATGGAGACGCTTGTGAGTGGGAGGGTCAACCCCTTAATGGGCCTACAGTAACCCGATCCAGATGTAGAGTGGGCTAAGCCCACTTGAACTGGTAAGGAATAAAAAAAAATAAAAAATTACAAACTTATTTTAATATTTTATATGATTTTTACTTCTTTAAAAAAGCGTGCGTGAATAGTAAAGTCCATGTATTTTTGGACGGAGGTAGTACTGTTTATAAATTTGTACTTATTATGATAAGGAGAATCGAAAAGAGCACACACATACCAAAGACCATTGAAAAATATCAAATACTTAAAGATATGTTCAACAGATGCATATTTCTCAAATGTTTTCTAAGAGAAGCCCAACAGCTTCTCTAAAAAAATCTCTAAAATACAGATGAAAATGTCAAAATTTCTAAAAATAAATCACTCAAACTCCAACAACTTCTCTATTTTACAAATTTTTACATTTATTATACATTATAATAAATAAATTCATTTATTAAGGATATCTAAGATACATTTATTATTATGCAATATAATTTTTTCATGCTATGCATAGTTATCTACTTCAGTTAGGGAGCTGCTGAGATATTTGATGCCCGGATAGTGTACAACTGACTGGGTTCTTGTCAACCAGCGTAACCCTAGTGAATTGCATAATCGTTTAGGCTGGCTTTCATTTCTTTGACGTATTCGGATTCAGCATGCTCAAACCGCTTCTGAAATATCTTCCATTCACGTTTACATCTATCCCTCACCTGCCAAACCATCCGACAATTCACATCAATTGAACCTCCAAATAATTTCTTATAAAACATCAGAGGATTGTGATTTCTCATATGGAAGCTTACCCCTTGCCATGGAGCTTCCCCTTCTTTTTGTTAACCCTGCGAAACACAACATTTAAAATACAATAAAAAAAAATACTAACTGTGGAACTTCTCTTGACAAGAAGAGATGCTATAACAGAGAAATTTGGGATTCTCTTATGCATTGTTTATTTTGTGCTTAATTACCTGGTTTCCAAGTGAAGGAATGCGTTGATGAACAACCCATTGTGCATCCACAACTCCTATTTTCTCGTGTGCATGCTGTTTTCAGCACCAATCAGCTTGATCAGTAGTCATTCTACAATCCCAATTGGTTGGTTAATGCAGAATTTAGACAACTAAGCAACACTTGGTATAGAAACAATATCCGGAAGTTTGAAACTAGTGATAAAGTCAAAGTACCTGAATCATATGCCACACACAACGCTGAGCCATGATCTCTACAAATCTGCAATTAGGAAACTAGCCTCATTGGTTTTTGCAGACGCAGTCAATCAAATACAAAATGCAAGGAATGCAAGCAAGGAAGAGAAGAGGAAAAACTAAACAATCCATGACAGACTTGAAATATTTCCCTGCACATGGTGGTTTGAATGGGTCTTTGCACCAGCCGGGTTTCTCCTCGGTTTGTCTGAAACAGTGTAAGACAAATAGAAATATAATTTGTTTAGTATCTGAATAGAAAAGCTCGGAAGAATGATATCTTAGTGGATGTGTCACTGCTCTTACTTGTGAACTTCACCCTCACTTCTTCTCTTTGTCATTTGCCACACAAGTTCATTGTTAGGCTCCAAGCCCGGCTGTGAAATCTCCAAGCCATGCTTTCTAACTAGTTTAATGTATCTGGATTTGGAAACCATATGAAGTAATTATCAGTTATCACAGAAAAATGGAAATCATATGCATATCGATTGTAGTTCAGCAATCAAAAGATTACTTCTAGTTCATAGCCACTGAAAAAAATTCAGATTCTAGTTCAGCAAGAAAACATTCATTGATGAAAAAAATCATATTCAATACAGCATTCCTAAAATTCAGATTCTAGTTCATAGCCACTGAAAAAATTCATATTCAATCCAGCTGCCCTAAAACCCCACTCGAACGGCAACAAGATCCTTTAATTCTGGGACGCAAGCACCAGAAATTGATATCACATTATGGGACACAAGCACCAGAAATTGAAATCCTTTAATTCAACATCAGATTCTGAAATCACATATATACTTGGCAATAAGAAGTGGCGGTAGAGAAGAAATCGAAATCAGAAATCAAACAGCCCTAAAATCACATACCTGGAAACAAACCCTACATATGAAATTGAAATCACAATCACATACCTGGAAATATCCCCTATAGTAGAGAAGAAGAATCACCGTGAGTAGAGAAGAAGGGCGGTGGCAATAAATTAACCTGGAAACAAAACCTACAGTAGAGAAGAAGAAGTGGCTAGCGGCAATAAATTAACCATGGGAGGAGTGCACACATTCAATTATGCAGATGAAATTCCTTCCCCCAAATTTACAGATTTTTCTTCACTTTTCATCTCTTTATCTATTTTGCAGATGTGTTTGCAAAATCTGTTGGGGAGAAAAAAGGGGCATTTTTCTCTAAAATCCCTCTTTTCTCTATTTTAGCACATCTGTTAGGGTTGCTCTAAGACAGCTATGGTAACGCAATGGTCAAGCAAGGCATATCATGAACATTAATCACCAACTGATGTGCATATGGTTCTCTTGAATCTCATTCAAAACTGAAAGCAAAGTTGTAGGCTTCACACTTTATAATATTTCCATAGAAAAGCTTAAGATCAGTTAATGTAAGCCCATGTACATTAGCGAGCCCGGAGGCCCTTATCAATGGACAGATCAGATAATTTATTTATTTTTAAAAGTAAAAGCTAAAGGACCATGCTCTGGGGCTCAACTGCAAGTGACCCAAAAGGCGGGCTCATGGCGCATCTCCCAAAGTCACATGTGAGGCGCATGCACACTGCGGCAAAATGCCGAGCCAAAACGTAGCAGTAAAAGTCATTTGCATCTGTTAGAGCAAGTCCAACAACTTCTCTAAAATAGAGAGAATGTGAGATTTTATAGAAAAAAACCATTTTTTCTCCCCAACAGCTTCTCTAAACCCATCTCTAAAATAGAGAAATGGATAGAGAGAGGGAAAAAATATCTAAATTTAGAAAAAGGGTTATAATCTGTAAAATTTATTGCGTTCCCCACTTTCAATGCCTATCTATGCGTTCATTAGTTGTTGCCTATTAATTTAATGAAGTTATTGAAATTTTATTTATTAAATTATGCATTTATTCATCTATTATAATGTATAATAAATGTAGCAGTTTATATAATAGTGAATCTGTTGGAGTTGTGGTGTAAAATTCAGCGTGTTTTGGCCCTAATTCGATCGAAGAAGGATCAGATTACAGATCAAGAGGATTATAAACTTCTAAATGGATAACGGAGTAAGGGGAATCGAGACGAGTAAAAAGAGAAGATATTATGCCTCATTTAGTATCCATTTCCGGTAATCAAAATCGGTAATCGGAATGGATTGTTTCAATTTTAGATGCTTGGTACAGTATATCAAAACTTTGAATTAAAATCATTCCCTTTACATTTTCCACAAAAACCAGAGGATCGACAAGGGTTTGCTTGCAAAAATTTGGGGGCTTCCCAACCCAGAAAGGGTTTCAAGTCCCACTTGTTTGTTTTGTTCTCATTATCAAAACTTGGAGTACTTTTTTCTTGAATTCAATCTCCGATCCCTTTCTTTCTATTAATCAAACCTCATCTTCTCCAATTCAATTCTACCTGCTAATCGAATCTCATCTTCTCCACATACAAAATGGCTGATCCTATTACAGGTGCGGCTGTATCTGGCCTTGTGAAGCTCATTTTTGATAAACTCGGTTCACCTCTCTTCAAAGAGATCGAACGGAGCTTTGGTGTGGAAACTGAGCTACAAAAACTCAGTCGCACCTTTTCCGCCATCGATGCTGTGCTTCTTGATGCTGAAGAGCAGCAGACCACCCTGCGCTCCGTCAGAGATTGGCTTCTCAATCTCAAAGATGTCGCTCATGACATTGAGGATGTGCTCGATCTCATTTCAACTCAAGCTTTGGAGGATAAGGTCCGTCAAACAACTTTGCTTCCAATGGTTCGCAGACTCCTTCCACACTTCGGCTTGGCTCGGAAGCTCAAGGCTATTTGTGGGAGACTGGAAGAGATCTCAGCCAACCGAAGGGACTTCAATTTCCAAGAGCGTCAGGTGTCTGTAGCTCACACCAATGGGGAAAGAGACCAATCTCCCTTCATTCAAGAATCAAGCGCTTTTGGCAGAAAACCAGACCAAGATTGGATTGTGTCTCGTCTGGTAAGCTCCTCCTCTGATCATCAAATTTCAGCAATTCCAGTTCTTCCAATTGTTGGCATCGGAGGGATGGGTAAAACCACATTAGCCAAATTGGTATTCAATGATCCCAGAGTAAAGGAAAACTTTAGGATCAAACTGTGGGCTTCTATGCCGAGCGAATTTTCTAAGAAAACTGCCATAGAGAAAATTTTTGAGTGCGTAACCAGGGAGAATGCCTCAGACTCTAATATGCAGGCGATAGAAAACAGGTTACATGACATTCTTGCCGGGCAAACATTTCTTCTTTTGTTGGATAATGTGTGGGCTTCTACGCCGAGCATTCTTTCTGGTCAAACATTTGTGAAGGAGTGGTCAGATTTAATCGAGTTTCTGGTAGTAGGTTCCAAGAGTAGCAGAATTGTAGTAACAACCCGTGAGGATACGGTGGTTTCCATTGCCGGAACCATGGAAGCTTACAAGTTAGAGCCCCTCTCCGAAGATGCTTGTTGGCCAGTATTTGTGAAATATGCCTTTAGAGACGGTGAAGAGAAAGAATGTCATTCATTAGTGAAGATTGGGAAAGAAATCGTCAGGAAATGTTGCGGGGTTCCTTTGGCAGCTAGGACCTTGGGAAGTCAATTATGGAATGTCAGAGATGAATCGAATTGGAAGAGGATTGAAGAAAGCAAATTGTGGAAGATGAAGCAAGCACCGGATGACATCCTCCCTGCTTTGAAATTGAGCTTTGATCAGTTGCCCTCTATTTTAAAAACATGTTTTTCCTTTTGTTCTACAAGACCCTCAAATTACCGCTTTTATAGGGAAGAAATGGTAGATTACTGGATGGCACTAGGACTGACAGAATCTAGGGAGATGAATGGAACCTTCGAAGAGATAGGAACTACATATTTTAATGAACTTGTGTTGAGGTGTTTCTATGAAGTGGTCCATGCTGCTCAATTTTTCTTCAAAGATGCAACAGTTCCAGCCAGTGTTTCAGAAATCTTCAATTTAATCGATTCGAGTAAAATTTTTAACATTGGGGATGCATTCCAAATGCATGACTTGTTTCATGAATTAGGAAGATATGTCGCAGGGGAGGAGACGGCTTTTGTGAACTTTGACAAACATGAAGTCTCGCCAAGGGTCAAGCATTTAGTATGGACGGAAGATAACTGCTTCAAAAGAGAGTTTCCTTGCCAACTCCTAACAGCAAAGAAGGCTAGATCATTCCAGGTTGATAACTTGTTCGAAAGAGAGGTTCATATGAGCACATCTTTCTTACATAATCTCATCTCTAAATTTAGGTGTCTACGCATCTTATCCCTTACTGGTTTTGAGCTTGAGGAGTTGCCAAACTCAATTGGGGATTCAAAGCATCTCAGGTTTCTTAACTTGTTTGGAAACAGCAAACTTAAGAGGCTTCCTGATTCAATGTCCAAATTAGTCAATTTGCAAACGTTGAATGTTGTGGGGTGTACGCAGCTAGAAGAGTTTCCAAGGAATTTGCACAGATGGATAAGCTTGAGGCATTTGTATTTTACATCAAAACTTGATAGTTGTTTGGAGGCATGTTATCATGGTTGGACCTCCGTACTGAAGATAACAATCCGTGGCTGTGCATATTTAACATCCTTGTCGGAGGAAATTGGGACCCTAACCACCCTTCGTGTCCTATTTATCAGTGATTGTTCTAATTTGGCCTCCCTTCCAAATAACATTCAACTCCTGACTGCTCTTGAGGAATTACGTATTCAGAATTGTGAAAAGCTAAACTTGAGCCGATGGGAAGGTTTGAATGGGTTAAGAAACCTTCGGATTTTGATCATCCACAAACTTCCTCTCATGGAGCATTTTCCTGATGGTTTGCAACACTGCACTTCTCTATTGAAGCTATTAATAAATTTCTGTGTTAATTTATCTACTCTTCCCAGAGGCATCGAAGCTCTCAACAGCCTGCAAGTATTATGGATTGAGGGTAACAACCCTATTTTGAGGTCGAGGTGCGAAAGAGAAATAGGAGAAGACTGGAATCTCATCTCACACGTTCGTACAATCTATGTAGGGTGAACACTAGTTGTATCCAACAACAAAGTGAAGGCTATCAAAGCTTCAAATGGAACTCCTTTCAAATGGAAGAAGGAAGGTGAATGGTGCTCAGCTCTTTCAATCTGTGAGGGAACTCTCTATTGCCTTTCCATACATTGGCGTTTGGCATTTGGCAAAGATATGTACGGTCTATCAAATGTGAGCCATGTCGGTTTGCCCATGTGGGCTATGTGTAGGGCTGTTATTCTAGCTGAACGAGACGAGTATTGCTTGTTCTTATTCAGTTCATTTCATTTAGAATATGAACGACTAATTAAAACTATGAATTTGAAATATTATGGGGGAGAATATGCGATTCAAGAAAATTGGAGTTGAAAGTAGAATACCGGAATACTCGCTTAAGAGATTCTCACACTGATTTCCTTGTGTTTGCAGGAACGAAAAAAAAAACATTCATACAGTAGCTTAATCAATGATTTCTACCGTCCATTTGAGCCCACCTTCTCCAAAGTCAACCAACTCGGCTTTGAAAATATGATACTCCGTATGTCAGTTGTATAGTACTACTTTCCAATCTTGATTTAGAACCACATCCACTTAACATACCATCTCTTCTTCAATCTCCATTTTCTATACATTAATCAATCAAGCTCATTCTCCATTTGAAATGGCTGATCCAGTGGTGGGTGCATTTGTTTCTGGCCTTGTAAAAGCCATTCTTCACAAGCTCAGCTCACCCGCCTTCCTACAAATCGGACAAGTCTTTGGGGTCAAAAATGAGCTCAAGAGACTCACCAACACATTGTCCGCCATCAACTCTGTGCTGCTTGATGCCGAGGAGCAACAAACCGCCCTACATTCCGTAAGAAGCTGGCTTCGGAATCTCAAGGATGTCGCTTATGATATTGAGGACGTTCTCGACCTGGTTTCAACTCAAGATTTGGAGAAAAGGGTCGGTGGAAGAAGCTTGGCTCAAAAGGTATGTGCACCGTTATCGTCCTATAACTTGGCTCGAAAGCTCAAGTCTATTTGTGATAAGCTTGATGAGATTGAAACCAACCAGAGAAACTTTAGCTTCAAAGAATGTCAACGACAATGTGTTGATACCGATAAGGAAAGGGATACTCATTCTTTTGTACAAGAATCACATGTTTTTGGTAGAGAGGAAGACAAAGAGTTGATTGTCTCTCGCTTGTTAAGCTCCTCTAGCCGAGAAGTTGAGGGAATTCCGATTCTTCCTATCGTTGGGATAGGAGGAATCGGAAAAACCACCTTAGCGAAGTTGGTGTTCAATGATTCCCGAATACAGGCTACTGAAAACTTTGAATTGAAAATGTGGGCTTATGTTCCAAACAAGTATGATATGAAGACTACAATAGAGAACATTATTCAGTCTGCTACCGGCGAGATCAGCTCCTCAAACTTGACTATGGAGGCAATAAGGAGTAAGCTGCATCGCATTCTAGCAGCTAGAGCCTTTCTTCTTGTGTTGGACAATGTGTTGATTGAGGATTCGAAGGAGTGGTTGGAATTGAAGGGGCTTCTGGAGGTAGGTTCCAAGAGAAGTAGGCTTGTAATAACTACTCGTGAGGATAGGGTGGCATCCATGGCGGGAACCATGGAAGCATACAAGTTAAAGCCCCTCTCTGATGATCAGTGTTGGTCCATATTTGTGAAATATGCCTTTAGAGAAGGTGAAGAGAGAGCATATCCATCATTGGTGCGGATTGGGAAAGATATTGTTAGGAAATGCCGCGGGATTCCTTTGGCAGCTAGGACCTTGGGAAGTCAGTTGTGGACTACAAGAAATGAGTCTACATGGAGGGAGATTGAGGAAAGCGAGTTGTGGAAGATCAAACAAGCGCCTAGTGACATACTCCCGGCTTTGACAATGAGTTTCGATAAGCTACCTTACCATATGAAGCCTTGCTTTGCCTTTTGTTCAGCATATCAAAAAGGTCAGTTCATGAGTAGGCAGGTTGTTGTTTTGCTTTGGATGGCACTTGGGTTATTGCAACCGAATGAGATTAATGGAGCCCTTGAAGACATTGGAAATAGACATTTTGATGAGCTCGTCGCGAGGTCTTTCTTTGAAGCGCTCCATCCCTTTACTTACACTGTCCGAGTGCTAGCTTGGAACAGCAACATGTCTGAGGCAGATATGGCTATACAGTTGAAGGAGATTGACCCAGCATTGTGTTATGAGCCTTCCTCCGAAAAGATAATAGGAGTCCAAATGCATGATTTGATACATGATGTAGCAATGCACGTTGCAGCGGAGGAGACAGCGTTCATAGGTGGTGGCAAATATGATGTTTCAACAAGAGTAAGGTATCTAGTGTGGAAGGAAGAAGACTTGTCAGGAAGAAAGTTTCCTCGACAACTCTTGACAGCAACGAAGGCAAGATCACTTATGTTTCGTCGTGGGAAATCAGGTTGTGTGAGCAAATCTTTTCTACAGGAGGTCATTTCAAACTTCAGATGTTTACGAATCCTGTCACTCTTTGGCTTTGAGTTTGAGGAGTTGCCAAACTCGATTGGGAGCTTAAAGCATTTAAGGTATCTTTGCCTGGCTGAGAACCCCACACTTAAGGGGCTTCCTGATTCAATATGCAATCTCGTGAATCTACAAATGTTGGATGTCTTACACTGCGAGCAGCTTGTACAATGTCCAAGTGACTTGCACAGACTGCTAAGCTTGAGACATTTGTTTTTCACGTCAAACCTCGCGAGTCTGCAGGAGATCAGTTTTCATGGTTGGACATCTATACAGCAGATATTGATCAACAGCTGTCTACATTTGACATCATTACCGGAGCAAATTGGGAGCCTAACCACCCTTAGGATTTTGAGAATCAGTAATTGTCCTAAGCTGGCTTCTCTCCCGAACAGAATACGTCATTTGACTGGCCTTGAGGAGTTAAAAGTTGATGCTTGCGAGAAGCTGAATTTGATGGGATGGGAAGGACTGCGTGGGCTAAGGAGCCTTCGGTATCTGCATTTCCAAAAGCTTCCTCTGTTGGTGCATCTTCCTGATGGACTCCGGTACATCAGTGGATCTTTACAGCATTTGATCATCAAATACTGCCAAAATTTGACAGCATTGCCAGATTGTTTGCAACACTGCACTTGTTTGCTGAAGCTAACGCTGTGCGAGTGCTCTAGTTTGTCTACTCTTCCGACAGGCATTCAAACTATCAAGAACATGCGACAACTGTGGATTTCAAACTGTCCTAAGTTGAATTCGAGGTGTGAGAGAAACAAAGGAGACCACTGGCATCTCATCTCTCACATTCCTATCATTCAAATCGATCACCGTTACATTCAAAACCAATGATTTGTTACTTTGTTAATTTGTCAAGTTTCTTTAGTTACTCCCTTTTTTTAAAAAAAATCTCTAGGCTTTGCAGTTTTAAAAAACTTATTGACAGTTCACCTTATTATTTGTAGGGACTATAACGGTACAATGTTCAATCTTGCAGAGTTGTATTGGTTCTTGTAATAACTAATAAGATACCCTCCTTGAAGCAAAAGAAATGTTTATATGCTTTATATTAGGCTTTTTAAAATAATGCAGGACTATATGCTCGTTTATTCGCTATTCTTTGTCTGTATACATGTTTATATTCTTCTATTCACTATTGGTTATATATATGTAAAATTAAGCAATGTAAATTCAAATCAGTAGTGAAATAGGGAAGTATACCAGAAATTAAAGAGGAAGAAGAGAGAATTTTCAAGATGAACAGGGTAATATTTATACATGAAAAAGACTATATTGTACGAGTTAAGGACTCCAAAAAATCTGTTTCAAATAAAGGAAAGCCTTCCTTGCTGATAATTGTATGGAGATAAACTAAATCAAAGAAATTATGAGAACCTGTCTGGCTGTCCAGCTAAAGGCTCTTCAAAAAAATTTCTTTTTAATATTCAGAGGTGAGTCAAGTTTGAAGACTATTAACACAAACGTAGGAAACATCACTATCATCAAGGGAGAAGTAGAAAATATCAAGCTTGAAAATCATTCATCCTATTTTCAGCATCCACACCCACATCTATCTTCTTGAATCTCCAATTTTCTATCCATAACTCAATCTTTTTCCTTGCAGAAATGGCTGATCCTGTGGCTGGTGCAGTCATATCTGGCCTTGTGGAGGTCATTTTTGACAAACTCGCTTCAATTGCCTTCAAAGAAACTGAACTGTTCTTTGGGAAGAAAGACAAACTCAAAAGACTCAAAAACACCTTTTCCGACATCAAAGCTGTCCTTCTTGATGCAGAGAAGCAGCAGGTCACCCAACATTTTGTAAGACATTGGCTCCAAAATCTCAAAGATGTTGCCTATGATATTGACGATGTGCTTGATCTGATTTTAACTCAAGATTTGGAGAAAAAGGTCCATGGGACAAAGTTTGCTCAAAAGCTTCGTGGATTGCCTTCGCGTTATAACTTAGCTCTGAAGCTCAAGGCTATCTGCAACAGATTAGATGAGATTGCAGCTAACCGGAGGAATTACAATTTCCAAGAATGTCAGCAACCTTCACTTCTATCTGTTGACACCTGCAGGGAAAGGGAGACTCATTCCTCTATCCAAGAAGCATGTGTTGTTGGTAGAGAAGAAGACACTGATCAGATTGTCACTCGTCTGGTAAGCTTTTCTAGCCATGAACTTCAGAAAATTTCAGTTCTCCCAATTGTTGGGTTAGGAGGGATGGGAAAAACTACTGTAGCGAAGTTGGTATTCAATGATTTCAGGGCAAAAATCTTTGAGGTGAAATTGTGGGTTTATATTCCAAACAAGTTTGCTATGAGAACTGTCATAGGAAATATTATTCAGTCTGCTACTGGTGAGAGCTATTCACAGTTGAATATGGAGACATTAAAGAGTAAACTGTGTCAGATTCTAAATGCTCAAAGATTTATTCTTGTGCTGGATAATGTGCTTATTGAAGATCCAAATGAATGGTTAGATTTAATGGATCTCTTAGAGAAAGTTTCCAGAATTGATGTAATTGTTGCAACAACCCGGGAAGATCGAGTGGCTGTCATTACCGGTAATATGGATGCACACAAGATAAAACCCCTCTCAGAAGACCATTGTTGGTCCATATTTGAGAAATGAGCATTTAGAGAAGGTGAAGAAAAGCCATATCCTTTGCTGGTGCGGATTGGGAAAGATATCATCCGAAAGTGTTGTGGCGTTCCTTTGGCAGCTAAGACCTTGGGATGTCAGTTACGAACCGTTAGAGATGAGTCTACTTGGAGGAGCATTGAGGAAAGCGAGCTGTGGAAGATTGAACAAGAACCTAGTGGTATCCTCCCGTCTTTGAAATTGAGTTATGATCAGCTGCCATACTATTTAAGGCCTTGTTTTACCTGTTGTTTTGCACTGCTGAAAGGTGCCTTCTTGAGTAAGGATGATATGATAAACCGGTGGATGGCACTTGGACTATTGCAATCAGAAAAGATAAATGGAGCCCTGTAAGACATTGGAAATAGGTATTTTTAATGAGCTAGAGTCGAGGTCTATCTTTGAAACGGTCCATCCTTCAGTTTTTTTTTTTGCTTATATAGATCAGCAGAAGGATAAGCTCTTCAAAGATTGGCCTAAAAATATGTTGCACTATGGCATGAATCGATGTACATACCATTCTATGAAAAAAAGATTTGTCCAAATGCATGATTTGGAGCACGATTTAGCAAAATATGTAGCTCTTCAGGATACAACTTTCATGGATGGCAATAGCCATAATGTTTCAGAGGGAGTCAGGCATTTGGTGTGGGAGGAAGAAGAGCACTTGTCAGAAAGAGAGTTCCCTCATCAAATCGAGACAACAAAGAAGGCAAGGTCACTTATATTTCACTGTAGGAAATCCAACTGTATGAGCAGATCTTTTCTACAAGGTCCAGGGCCGTCCAATGAATTTTGGAGGCTCGAGTCATAAGGTTACTAATAACTATTTTTTAAAAAATTAAAAATTTGATATCATGGTATATCATCATATTAAATTATTTGTATTCTATTTTTGTCTTTTAAGTAAACTTTAAGTTATTAAAAAATTTGTTTTAAGTTTGTGGATGCTTATTTTGAATAAAGGATTTTTTATCTTCTTTTTTTTTAGAAAAGAGGAGTTTTAGTTTTGAAAAATATAAATTAGAGGCAATTTTGAGTAATCTATATCTATATCTATATTTCTATATTATAATACTAAAGGAGAAGTCGCCTAACCCATGTGGCGGCTTCTCCTTTAAAGTAGGTTTTATATATATATATATATATTAATCAATTAATTAATTAGTAGGATATAATCTTAAAGTAAGGATTTTTTAATTAGTAGGGTTTTTTTTATTTGTTAAGATTTGTTAGTTAGAAACTTCTGATTTGATCTCATCGATGATCTGGGAGCGTACTTGCAATCTCATATATATATATATATATATATATTGATTTGGTGTCAGGTAAGTCTTCCCTCATCTGGGTCTCTGCAGAAGAAATTTCTGTCTTACGAAAATAGTCGGTTCAAAGTTTAGATCTTATCCAACGCGATGTCAATGAAGAAAGACAAGACGTCCATCGACAACAACAATAGTATGGTGAAAAGGAGAGGTATGTTAGGTATTTAATTTATACGTGTGTTTTTCGTATATGATATTTTTATTATGGGATATTACAAGTATTGATCATATGTAAAATATTTTGATCTACATTGCCATTTGATCTCCAAAAAAGAAATATTGCCATTATATACTCTACTGTTCTCATCTCATATATATATTTAGAGCAGCAATATTATAACGTGATAACAAATGAGCAAGTCAATTATAAAGTGATTGATTATTAACCGATTAAACATGATGAAACATGATTTCCTCTTTCCAATATATATTTCAAATATGTCGTTGTTTCTAAAAATAATTCATATATATTATATTCTTAATAACCATTTGGATATATAATTGACGTTTAATATGTTTCTATAGGATGCTGATATCAATTCTTGACCATCCGAATGTGCTCATAAACAAGAAATTTTTGTTTAAAGTCAAGATCACCAAGAAATCCATCGAAAATAACCATAGTGGTTTCCATGTTTTAAAGCTTAGCGATGATTCATCATTTATTCAAAAGTACGTACGAAGATCGTTGCTAAACAAAAGGTAAACATTAATGCTTATATAAATTATTCAATTGCATACACTTTCTTAGAGTAATTCACATGTTATTATCTCAAAGATGAGGGACATACCGATAATCTATCGAATCTAAGTGATGCAATCTCTATTTCAATGATTACGGATGATTCAGTTCTAATTGATAAGTCAATATCTAAATGTTCTGGTACAAAAGGTATCTATTTTATCCTTGAGTACATATATATACAATAATCATTAATTTGGTTCTCTTTATATCTTATCATTACATGATTGTTTCCCCTAGATCATGCGTACTTCAGATGATCGAGATGCACGTTAAAGAGGAAAAGGAGGTGGTTAAGTTGTTCCCATAAAACATAAACTTCGCTATGTGGTTATCTCAGATAATGAGGAGGACAAAGAAAAGGAGGGTGTGGATGACACATCTGAGAAGAATGACATGATAGCAAGAGAAGAAGAAACTTCATATAATGAAGGAAGCACATCAAAAGGTCGTTCGAGTGGAGATTTAGAATTAACATGTTTTATCATTAATAATTTTAGATTATCAATAGGTTGCACTTATTTTATGCTTTTGGGCAAGTGAAATATTTCATAAATATTTGTGGGTTTCATTTGTTATTGCTTATATTAGTTAGTGGGTTAAATACAATATATTATTCAATGATTATTAGTTAATGGTTGTTTTTACTATCATTTTATTAAATACAATAATTTTATTCAACGTGGTGTTCATGCATTATATATTTTTACCTATTCAATTATTTGATGGATTATACATTTTTACCTATTCAATTACTCTATTGTTACTATTTATTTGAACTTCAAAAAAATAATTAGTTACGATACCAAGTGGAAAAAGTGTACCAAAATAGAGATAAGATCAAATATATATATTGTAGATCGGACTTTGATGTGCTTATCAATCAGAACTGAACCACCCGTAATCTTTAAAATATAGATTGCATCACTTAGATTCGATAGATTATCGGATCCTAGATAACAACTAAGGATAAATGCAAATCTACATATATGATTACAAATGATTTTCAATTAATTATTATTAAGTACGTGGTATGTCGAATCTTTTTCTTTTGGTGGAAAGTTTATTTGATTTCAAATGAGTTTTCATTATTTAAATAATTAACTCAGGATATAAGCAAATCTCCATAATTAATTTCAGATCCAATTAACTAACTAACTAACTACTAATTACTAACCAATTCTCTTATATATATTCTTATTAATTAACTCATGATCGATATAACTATATCTAATTAATTAACCAACTAACCAAATCAAATTAATTGCATATCTTATTGTTTGGATTCTATATATTGCAATTTGTTACAATTGAGACTAGATCAGATTGCGCGCTCACGATGAGGTGTTCATAGAGAACAACAGAAGGGTTAAAAAGAGAGGTACGTTAAATATTTAATTTATGCGTGTGTTATACATATATGATCTTTTTGTTATAGGAAACATTATAATGATTCATCTTTTCATTTTATTTTTCTTCAAGCGATGAAAACATTGATGATAGCTAGCAACCGAAAATTTCATTATCCGGATGAGTTACTACCACAAAAACTAAACATCACACGAATCTGATGGAATATTATTGCTCGTGTATTAAGAATATCGAGATCACTAATCTACAACGATCTTGACTAAGTTCATTCAATTGACATGATTTTAATAGATGAAAAGGTAATTGTGTTTAACGATTGATTAGTTTGTTTACACTATAAATTTATTTGCACGCGTAAACATTTGAATTTACAACTTATGTGCAGGGTTCGAAGATACAAACGTCCATTACAAAAAACTATTTAAACAAAGTCGAGCACATGAAAGAATGGCTTACATTTTTTTAATTTTTGCTTATTTTTTAACTACTTAGTAATACTTATAATATTTTTTAATTATCTCAATTTGATTCCAATTATTAAAGTTTCTATTTAGCCTTTTTATTTTTATTTTTATTTTCATTATTCAATATGTTAGGAAATGCTTATTCGTTTACTATACTTATAATATTTATGTCAGAAATAATGAATGAAATTATATAAACATATCTTTTTAAACAAAAGTTCGTGCAATGCACGGGATATTGAGCTAGTTATAATACTAAAGGAGAAGTCGCCTAAGCCATGTGGCGGCTTCTCCTTTAAAGTAGGATTTAAGTTACAAATTAATTCTTTAATTAATTAATTAATTAATGATTTTAAGTATGATTTTTCTATATTTAAATAAATTATTATTTATTATAAATCAAATTAATTCTTTAAATAAGTAATTCATTCATTCATTTTTTTTTTCTAAATCTTAACCGATTGATTTTCTTATTAAATTATTTTTTGAATAAAAACGTATAATTTTTTTTTTGTAGTTTTGATTTGTATGATAATATATAAATAACGATAAGATATAGATCCGTTTAATAAATTACTTTGTAATTATTTGATTATATATTTACTTTTTAATCAATTATTCTCATTTCAATGATAACAATGAAGGTTATATATAATTGATCAATATATAATCAATATCTATAATCTATAATCTATATCTATAAATATTACTAAAGAAGAAGTACATGACACATGTGACCTCTCTCCTCGATTTTCGGTCATATGTGGCGTTTTTGAATTTGAGCAATATGACGTGTCATTTTGTGGAATTTTTTATTTTTTTTAATTCCCTATAAATATGAAATCAGTTTGGATATTTTGGATATTATGGTTAGTTGAATTGGTTTAGATATTCACTAGATAAGATCAAAATAAAATAATATTTATTTTTACAATATAAATAAATAGTTATGGATTTATCTATTTTGCCTTTTAGGGTTTTAGCTTCCTCCACACACTATATATCTCTCTATATAATCTTTGTTTTTCTTTTCTTCCTGTCAATTTTTTTCATCTTTTTATGATATGACTTTTTAAGTTTGTTGTGTTTGTTTTGTAATTGCAGGATAAAGATTCATCATAGCAATGTAAATGATATACGTTGAAAGTAAAGAGGATGTGGATTCTTGCTTCCTTCTACTTCGATTTTACTAAAGAAGAAGTACATGACACATGTGGCCTCTCTTCTCGATTTTTGGTCATATTTGATGTTTTAGAATTTCAGCAATATGACATGTCATTTTTTGAAAATTTTGGATTTTCTTTTAATCTCCTATAAATACGAAATCAGTTTAGATATTCTAGATATTACGGTTAGTTGATTTAGATATTCACAAGATAAGATCAAAATGAAATAATATTTATTTTTGTAATATAAATAAATAGTTATGGATTTATCTATTTTGGTTTTTACGGTTTTAGCTTCCTTCACACACTATCTCTTTCTATATAACCTCTGCATGTTTTTCTTTTCTTCCTCTCAATTTTTCATCTTTTTATGATAATTTGTTGTGTTTGTTTTGTAATTGCAAGATAAAGATTCACCATAACAATGTAAATGATACGTTAAAAGCCAAGAGGATTCTTGCTTCCTTCTACTTCGATTTTTTTTAGGAATCTTACTTCCTTCTACTTTGATTTTTTAATTTTAATCCCTTTAATAGGTTTCTCTCATATGAAAATGATTGAATAAAGTGAGGCTTTTATATTCTATAATTAACCATGTCGTTTATACTTCAAGTTAATCTTCTTATATGCCTACCAATTATTATACCTATTTTCCGTAGCATGTCGAAACTGTTGATTTTCGGGTTTTGTCAAGATTCCAATAATGGATCTTCTTTTCACGAGCAATGTATTCAATCTAAGAGGTTAGTGAACGAATTTTGCATCATTCTCTCCATTTGTCTAAATGAATATGGGATTTTTCCTGATTGCCTCTAATATTCCAACCTGACCACCATGCAAACTTGTAGACAATTGTAGTAGTCGATGTTAGAGAGGTTCGGAGTGTACTAGGCCAATGCATACACCATTTGGAACGATCATTTAGCCTCTCTTACGATGTCTCGAACTTGAGCATCGCGCTGCCCCCGTCTGCATTTCATCGAACACCTTCTGCATCACACAACCATCCGCATTTCGCATGCATATTCACCAATTTCATCTCCAAAAACCGTCTGCAACCTATCAACTATACCTATTCTAGCATGAAGCACGTGCCCAACTTCAATCGAATTGGAATCAATGTAGTAATTCAACCACTTTATATAAGTATTGACCATTATCTTCAAACCATGCACACTGAGCAACCTCATCCAGTGTGACAACTGTCTCACTAAAGCGACCAAATATCAAGAGAAAGCTCAATTAGGAACCGGTGATTTCGATCTCTGGACACTTCCTGGTCAACCTCATCCAGTGTGACATTTTTTTTTTATTTTATTTTTTTATTTTCTTTCAAATAAATTAGTTAGGATATGATTTGTTTGTTTGTTTGTTTGTTTGTTTGGATATTCATTTGATAAGATCAAAATAAAATAAAATCTTATCTTAACAAGCCATATCTATTTTGTTATTGAGATCCTCATCGATCTTCATTGGATAAGAATTAAAAATATAATATTAGATTTATTTAAAAATATTTTACGGAGATACTGCAGATGATTTGGATAAATATATCAATTCATTTAATTAAAAAAATATGCCAATATCCATTCTTTTTTTTTCATTCACCTTAATATTAGAGCACATTAATTGTTAATCAAATGATTAATTAAATTAAATATCTTGATCCGGAAAAAAAATCAAACAAAAAAATCTTCACGAAATCATAACTGGTTGTAAAATCTCAAAATTTCCCCATAAAAGTTACTCCATATTGATATTCAATTATGAAGTTCTCTCTGCATTTGATTAATCAACCACATGTCTTATATTCAATAAAGAATGAACAAAATGTGGAAGTAAATAACAATTAAATTATGGGCGAAAGTCTATTGCCTATTCAATCTATATATTAGTTAATTTGTTAATCCATTAAAATAACAATTTTTAGATTATGACCAAAATGTGATTAAACGCACATAGGAGCTAACTCAAGAGCTCATGAGTTGTACATGGAGCCATATGAAGAGGGAAAGAAATAATGAATGTGACTCATTAAGACATGTAGAGGAGTGTTTCTTTTACCTAAATGCTAGATCTTTTTTATTTTAGAACTCGTGTATGTTTTGTTAAGTTGATGTCGAACGATTGTGACGAGTAATGAATGTATGGTACGTTTAATTTCGATAATAATAATAATAAATGAATAGTAGCCATATATGTTTTTTTTATGGACATCACTTTATCTCATACAATTTGTTTTATAATTTTGAGGTGTTCTTAAGACATAAGAATTAGGGGTGGGCACAAATCCCGTCCCGTCCCGCATCCCGTCCCAATCCCGTCCCGATCCCGGTGGGATTTTGAAAAAAAAATTCAATCCCGTCCCGCAAAATATACGAGGGACGGGACGCGGGACGGATAGTTCTTATCCCGCAAATCCCGTCCCGTCCCGCATATATATAAAACTATATATATTTTATATAAAAAATATTAAAACTAAATATACATAACACCCATTGTATGTATATATATGTTGTATTTATTAAAACCTACTGTATTTGGATTTGGAGTAGTATTCACCTTCTGAATTTGATGTGAATGTTGTGCATGTATCTCAGTAGCAAATGTTGTGTGTATTATATACACCTCAGTAGCATTTTTTTTTTAATTATCCTCAGTAGCATATATATATATATAATATGCCTCAGTACGTAGCATACTACAAAATTTTATTTTTAATTCAGTTTTATTGGATTATTTTAGATTTTTTTTTACGAGGGACCAATCCCGTCCCATCCCGATCCCGTCCCGTCCCGTGAGAGATAAGACGCGGTGGGATTCAATTTTTTTTAATCCCGTCCCGTAAAACATACGCGGGACGGGACGCGGGATTACCCCAATCCCGTCCCGTCCCATGTCCACCCCTAATAAGAATTGAAAGCTAGAACATTTTCCAAATTTTTTTTCTAATTTTGAGATATTATAGATTTGGTTGTTGGTTGATTTAGATATTTATGAGATTCCATCCTTAATAATTATCTTTACCAATTAATTTAATTATCTTATCTTATTTTTATTTAAACATTTATAAATTTAAAGTGAAATTCTCGAGTTTTTAAATTAAAAGTGAAATAATAATTTAACAATTAGTTGAGATATTATAGATTTGGTTGTTGGTTGGTTTAGATATTTATTGAATCATAACCTTAATCACTATCTTTACCTATTAATTTAATTATCTTATCTTATTTATCTTTAAACATTTATAAATTAAAAGTAAAATTCTCAACATTTATAAATTAAAAGTGAAATTAGAATTTAACAATCAGTTGATAATTGAGATATTATAGATTTAGTTGCACGGTATGTTTTCTAAATATCTGTCGAGTAATATTTAATTTATTTTTGTGCTTTAATGAGTTAAATCTTACGAATATATACTAGATATTAATATTTTTGGATGGTGGGAAAGGGAATAAAATTAAAAAAGACAATAGATAAATTGATAGAATTGGAATTTATTTAGATGAACTGATAAAATTAAAAGAGATAATAGATAAATTGATAGAACTAATTTATTTAGATAAACTAATAAAGTTTCATATTAAGAATCAATGATTTAATAGAATTAAGATTAGTAAAAGAGGAACACTATATGAAAATAGCATGTTAAATACTTAACAGACCTAAAATTTGATGATTTGATTTACTCAATCGATCCATCTAAAATTCATGATTTGATTTAATTGTCAATAAAAAAATTCAATAAATTATAAATAATAAATAAAAGATTCATTTTAGTTGGAACCTATATCATAATATACAAAAATCAATGAGTAAATAAACCTATGGTTTTATATAACACACTAATTTTCCAATATATGGATTTTCTTAATAATTAGTATTAAACATATTTATATTGGTTAAAGATTATCTAATAAAGTTTTCACCATGATACACAAAATAATTATTTTACTTGTCAAACAATATCATAATATAATTAAAATTATATGAATACGATCCGTTAGTTATACAGAACTATCCATATAAAAACATGCACATCTAAATAATATAAATTTATATGACACTCTAAAAAATCTATTAAAAATATAACTATAATTAATTCATTTCTCCCATATAGGTGATGATTTTATAATTACGGGTGGTGAAGTGGATGTTCACCATGAATTACAATAAATTATCAACATTATATTATTATATATTTCTCATATTCAATGTTTTTTAAATTATTTCAATTGTTTCTCAAATATTTCGTCAGTTTCAGTTTTTCCATATATTCTCTTATTCATGCATTTTGATTGAAGTCATTATATTTATTGGAATTATATTGACAATATCTTTGATTGTAATGCTTTAATTTTCTTATTATTTAACATTTGATTTTCTGTATCATTCTATATATTAGAAAATGCTAACTTTTTAATTCATACATTACTAATATTTTTATATTGTAAATAATAAATGATATTATATACAATATAATTTGAAAGTAGTGTCCGTGCAATGCACGGGTACTGAACTAGTTATTCTGAAATTGAATATATGGATGAAGGCATTGAAGGGTACTTTGATCAAAATTACATATTTTTTTTAAAAAAAAATATAGTATCAGTCTAGGTGGTTCAATTTATCTCAAAATCTTATATAATACGTAGTATGGTTTTACAAAAGAAAATTTATAAAAGATGGTTTATTAAAAAACAATAGTCTCGTTTAAAAAGGGATTTTTGGAAAATAACACTAAATTTCATATATAAAATTTTCAATTTAATCAACTCTAATGTTAGGAAATTTACATTAATTTTATTAAAATTTAAGTAATTTAGTACAGTTTCTAGGATCAGAAAAAAATTGACTACATTTTATTTTATTTTTGGTGGGGGAATTTATTAAAGATTCAACATTAATGACTAATACTCGTAATGTTTAATTAAAAGGAGGGCCTATCAAAAACTGAACAATTAATAAATCAAGAGAGTAAAAAAGTGGACAGAAGGAAATAACGAGATTCGAACTCACTCCCAACTAATTGCCACACGCTCCGCTACATCTTGTCCAACCAGTTTGGCAAGAAAGAACATTTGTTATTTCATGAAACATTTTAACATATATAATAAAATTATTAAAATGAAACCCCATAAAATCAGAGGTTCTGGGCGAGCACCCACTTTTCTCATGCCCAGGGCCGGACCTGACAAGGTCTGATCTCAAATTTTCAGTGTTTACGTATCCTATCACTCTCAGATTGAGTTTGAAAATTTGCCCCACTCAATTGGGGATTTAAAGTATCTTAGGTATCTTAGCTTGGCTAGTAACAACAAACTCAGGAGACTTCCGGATTCAATATGCAAACTTGTGAACCTTTAAACACTGAATATCCTTTATTGTGTCCAACTAGAGCTAATCCCAAGGGATTTGCATAGATTGGTAAGCCAGATGGGATGGGAAGGATTGTGTGGGATAAGTTGTGTTGAGTCTATCTTGATGTTATATTATATGTATGATGGAAGACAAAGAAAGGTAGTATTTATTTTATACAAATATCAATTAGATTATTTATTGGGATTTATATTTAATTATTTGTTGGATATTTTGTGCATGATTTGATTTGGTTATTGAAGATTTGAGGTTGAGTTTTTAGAAGCTTCTTTGAAGATCTTGTGGAGCAATCTTCAAATTCAAAAGGTTGTTGGTTTGTTGAGATCTTCAAGAGATTTGTTTGGTTGAACCAATCTCTTGATTCAATGTTAATAGGCTTGTTTTTAATGTGCCTATTTTATTGAGTGTACATCCTGATTTTTAGGACCAATATGCTATTGGGCCTAATTGTTTGGGCCAATTTTTGGAATCATGCTTATATAGATTTGGATTAAAATCTATCTTTCTAACTAAATATATATCAACTTGTTTGTTGAGATTTGTCAGGGATTTGGTTGAACAAAGTCTCAGCTCCTCCAACGTTTCAAATTAAAATCAAATCTCATGCGTAGGTTCTGGAACACTTTTCATAAAGCTGTTGCTCCTCCCAGGCGGATATCTTGCAACGTTCCTCAACAACCGAGAAGCCAAAGTTCAAGCGTTCAAATCAATTCAAACTCGAACGGGCGGCCTTTATAAAGAGATCAAGAGGATCGCAATACACAGGCTTCAACCCCCAGCGCATACAAGTTCTCATGCAATCCTTTGTCTCCTACAATACCGATCTCACATCTCTCCAAGCTTGAGCGTTTTATTTCTTTGAGTGTGTGAGATGTACATTGAGCTTTATCGTACAATTCATTTAGGGTTATACTAAGGGTTCTTTACCCAAACGTATAGGGTACTCCGGTACTCGTAGAACTTTGTTTCACTAGTGTGCTTGGGTTGATAGATAGGAAGTTAGTCTAGAAGAGGGAAGGTCTTCTAGAGGTTGTATCTATGGCTCATAAGATAAAGTGAAATAAAGTTGTGTTGAATCCTACGGGTTGGATAACCCTAGGTGGGGGCGTAGGCAAGGTTGTGCCGAACCTCGTTAACAATTCTCGTGTCCTTTACTTACTGCGTTTTATCTTTATTGTTTACGTTTGCCTTGCCTATTATTCGTTATTTCGTTCTTAACTTGTTTCTACGTTTCAGATAAGGTCTTATCTCTGGCAGTAAGGTCTTACAATTTCCTGTATTTGCGAAAAGTTGTCATACTCTATTCTTCCCCCCCTTCTAGAGTATTTGTTAGCCTTTTATCTGTCTATTCTGCACTTCAAGTTGCCTTAAGTATCTGCATCTGCAGCGACTTCCTCGACTCATACATTTTCCTGATCCAAAGCATCAGTGGATCTCTACAACATTTGAATATCGTAAACTGTCAGAATTTGATAGCATTGCCCAAGCATCTGCAACACTTCACTCCTCTCCTATACCTTGCACTGGTCAAGTGCCCTGGATTGTCCGCGCTTCCTAATTGCATTCGAGCTCTTGGGAACTTGCAACAACTGTACATTGCTGATTGCCCCAAATTGAATCCAAGGTGTCAAAGAGAAATTGGAAACGACTGGCATCTCATCTCTCACGTTCCTAAGATTGAAGTTGATCAATAAAGACACAAGCAATGGCGAGAGGTGTAAATGCGACGAGTTATAGGGTCGAGGCATTGGTAAGCGCTTTGGGTGAGTGAGTGACCAATAAAGACACAAGCAATAGACCGAGGTTCGAGTTTGTGGGCATTATACGGCAATAACCATGGGTAACACGTACAAGCAACCAAAATTTTTAAACTTTTTGTAATCTGGTTGAATATTAAGTAAGCATGAAAACGGGGACTCATTACGAAGAAGAGGAGTAGGGAGCCTATTGATCAAATAACAAATAGTGAGGAAGGCATGAGGCCAATGATCTAATGACATACCCGAGTGTGTAAGTAAGGAGAGACCCGTTTGAACAATATGGCGATGCTTTCGCTACAACATACCATTGTGTTCTGGGGTATGTGAGAGGGAGGTGAGATGGGAAATTCCGTCGAATTCAAAGAATTGACGGAGAGCAACATACTCTCCACCGTTATCAGAATAGAGAATTTTTATTTTGTGTTTGAAATAATTTTCAACCAAGGCTCTATATTTTATGAAGGAGGCTTCTGTATCATAATTCTTTTTGAGAGGAAACAACCATGTGTAACGAGTGAAATGATCCACAAAGATAATGAAGTATCAAAAACCTTCATATGAAGGGACATGCGATAGTAGAAGTGTAAATTAAACGGCAATTTGTGACTCTTATTGATGTTGCACGACTTACAATCAGAGAGACGAAAAACTGAATGACCTAAATTAAATTTCTTAATTAAAAATTGAAAAACAGCATTGGATGGATGGCCGAGGTTGTGATGAAAGTACTCTGGGCTCGCATTTTGAATGGAGTTGACACTAGGACTTGGTGATGGCCACAAGTACATGTCGTTCACACAAGGGCCTCTAACCAGAATTTTGCCGGACCTGATGTTCTGTACAAAAAAGAAATCCAATAAGAAAACATAGGGAGTGTGTTTGGTTAATTTAAAAACGGAGATTATATTTTTTGACATTTGTGGAACACATAGAACCTTTTCCAAAGGGAAATTTGTAGAAAAAGCAGCTAAATCAAAAGTGCCAGTGTGAGTAATTAGTAACCCTTAACCGTTGCCCACAACCATCTCATCTAGACCATTGTAAGGATAATGAATAGCTAGGTTGTCCAAGTCATTCGTAACATAATGGGTGGCGCCGCTGTCGACGATCCACGAGGGCTGATTATGAGTGGTAGTGGAAGCGACGTTCATTTGGGGCGGTGTTGCTGGCCTGGGAAGCGGGCTGAGGTCGGGAGAGCGAGATTCGGGTGTTGTTGACAAATAACATGGCATTGAGTGAGGACATGAACGACCTCTTTGCACCACTGACAGCACCCCCGAAAGGGTTTACGACCCGCAGAAGAGGTCGGAGCAGGGTTGCGCGAGGGCTGATTATTCCAGGAAGTAGGGCGGTGCATATCCGGGTATCCGACACGACACGGATATCCGTGTCGGATACCCGGAACCGATAAGCCCAAAAGGCCTGACACGAACACGATCCGATAACTGTCGGATATCCGACACGGATACCCAAAACGGTTTCGGGTATCCGAGTCGGATACACGACACGATCCGGTTAGCTTTTCCTTCGCGCAACTCGTTAAACCATTACAGTTGAATATTAGATTCAATTCCTTATACTGATGCAAAAAATCATCCATAGCAATTACAAACTCTAATGAATACATTGTAATCAAGCAAAAGAAGAAACAAATTAACCAGTTCATGTTCAAAAGCCAAATAGGTAATCAATTTCACTTAAATTTTACAAAAACCTAAGAGAGAACAAGGGCGATTCGTAGTATTAAATGTTGAAAAATACCTCATGGACGCCGGATCTGAGCGTGAGAGGCGAGAGCAGAGGATGAGCCGATGAGGATCTAACTACTAAGCGTGAGAGAAAGGCGGCTGAGCGGATCTGAGCGTGAGACACCTCATGGACGGCCGGATCTGAGCGTGAGAGACTGAGAAAGGCGAGAGAAGAGGATGAGCCGATGAGGATCTGAGCGTGATAGAGAGGCGGCTGAGCGGATCTGAGCGTAAGAAACTGAGAGAGGCGAGAGCAGAGGATGAGACGATGATGAATCGAGGATCTGAGCGTGAGAGAGAGGCAGCTGAGTATTAATTTTAGGGTTTGTTTATTTGGGCCGGATTTTAGGGTTTCTTTGTATGGGCCTACTACTGATGAGAGAGTAGCCCAAGGGAAAAAAGGAAGAAAGAAAAAACAAGCGGTGACTGGGAATCGAAATCCTAACCTCTTGCAGGAGGGGAATTTATACGCACCAGCACAACCAACTGGGCCAATCAATTTATGTGTAATTTTACGTCAGGTATTGTATTTGTATTATGCTTAGACTACTATATTTTAAAAAAATAAAAAATCAAACGGTTCGTGTTGGGTATCCGAAAAGAGGATATGCCCGATCCGAACACGAACCGTTTAATGTCGTATTTTACCGGTTCGTGTCATTTTCGTGTCGTATCTTTTCGGTTTCGTGTTTTTTCGTGTCGTGTCGTCGTGTTTTCGTGTCGTATCAGTCGTGTCGGGTTTTTCTGCACACCCCTACCAGGAAGGGGTTGGGGGGGTTGTTGGGGGGAGGAGTAGGAGTGCTGCCATGGAGCCTGAGGAAGAGCTTGCTTACCTTTGCCTTTGCCAGATCTGGTGTTGGCATTGAACGCAGCAATCGGGGCGCTAGCATCCTTTCTCTCCTGCTTCAGATCGAGCTCATGATTGATGAGTTTTTCGTGCAAGGCCTCAAAGGAAATCAGAGTATCTCCTGTGTTGACGGCATGAACCACTGGTTTGTAGGCCTCGTCCAGACCTCGAAGGATGTAATCCGTGAGATCCTTTTGTGAGACGGGGGCGTTCAGTGAAGCAAGAAGAGCCGAAGTCGCCTTCATCTTCTGCATATATGTCGTAGCAGTGAGGTTGCCTTTGACAGTGGAGCGGAGGCAAGCCTTAAGTTGCTTGATATGGCCCCTAGAGGGATTGACATAGGTCTGCTCCAGAAGTTCCCAAATCTGACGGGACGAAGATGCCGTTGTGATGAGAGTCGCCACATCTGCAAATAGGGTTCCAAGAACGGCATCATAGAGGATCCGATCCTGGCGGGTGTAAGTGAGATAAGCAGGGTTAGGTTTTGTGATTTCGTTGGTGGTGATGGTTGCGGCAGGGGCCACAAAGGAATCATCAAGATATTTGAATAGATCGTAACCTTCGAGGGTTGCTTGTGTCTAGACTTTCCATGTGAAATAGTTGGTTGGATCCAACTTGATGATGTTGGTGAGGGAGACTAGGGTGAATGGGGAAGACGACTCGTGAGGGTTGGGAAAGTGTTGTTTGAGACAATTAATTATTTAGATCTATCTTTAGAATGTCCATCTATAGATGATATTTATCTATAAAAGGATTATTGTGGATGGTTTATCTACAATAGGTTTTAGATAAGATAGTTTATTTATATCTAGGTTTATCTATAGGTTTATCTATAGGTTTATCTATAGGAGGTTCTCTATTATAAATAGAGGCATGTAGGGTTGAAATTATGTATCCATCAAAGCATCACAATATAACAAATTCTAGCTGCAGAGAGGTTTTTTTCTGAAGGGTGTTCTGCGCAGTTCTTGTCAGAACACGGAAATCTTTTGTGTTTTACTGTTCATTCTCCTTGTCTTTAACGATATTTCACTCGGGGGGAATTCACAACAAAAGGTGAGTGACGGATTCGGTGACCATGGAAACACGAGGTCCTGGATCGTTTGTTTGTTTGAAAAAGCGGATGATACCATATAAATCTAACCAAGAAGGCAGAATCAAATCATACCTTTCATTGATAAAGATAACAATATTTATACAAGTGTGAGAGGAGATTGTGACAGCTATACACTACCCTTGTAGCAACAACAAAATACAATAATATAAAAATAGCTTAACAAAAACTACCCAACTGCGGGCTAGAGAGAGGGCAGAGCCTCTCTCTCTAGAACCCATGAGAAACCTTATTTGATTACCCCTTTCCTATTTTCTAATCCCTAATCGTGGATAAAATTTGTTGAAATTGATTTGGGGGTTTTGTCTCCCTCACCCTCCTTTAAGCAATTTCCCTGGGATTTGGCCAATTCTCCCTCATGTCTACTCCAATCGGTGGGTTTTTGCTGTTTTTGCCCCCTGTGCTTGTTGGGGGTGAGTCGTTTGGGTACTACCGTGTCGTGGTATCCATTCGGTCGTGGTGGAGCCGGTGTTGGGCTTGGTTCTCGTCGTCGCCGGGACGCTCCTGCATCTCATCGCCTTCCTCTCCCCTGGGCTTGTTCTCATTCGGTGGCGCCGGTGGGGCTCGTCTCGGGCCTCCCTCCTCTTGTTTGAGTTTTGGCCGTCGTCCACTCCCGGTTCTGGTTTCAGCGTTGCGGCTCTCGGCGAGAGTCCGTCATCTCTGCCTCCGAGGCTCGGTTGACTACCCTAGTACTCTGCTCCCTTTGGCCGGTGTCGTGGTCGGCGGATCTTTGTGCTTGGCCGGCCGGTCGGGAGTCCAGTGCCTCAGCCTTGTTTCGCAGATCTGGATTGTGTCAGAAGTGCTTGGCGTGCAATCATCCTCTTTGGCCTTGCACGCCAAGTTTGAATATTTTAATGTGAAAATTTTTATGACATATATATATATATATATATATATATATATATATATATATATATATATATATATATATTCAAATCCGCCCGAGAGGGTTAAACTAAATCCCGGAAGGGTTCGATTCGGGTTCTTGATATTGTCCCAAAAGGGTTTTGAGTATAACCACCCGAAAGGGTTTGAGAAAATCCCGCAAGGGCTTGTCGATACTTTTGTAGGTGAAAGCTTGATGGCGTTTTGTTCGAGCAGTTTGCGGCTCTGCTTCCGATGTTTCTAGGAGATCTTCTACTTGGTTGGGGGGCGTGGAGTTTGTAGTCGGGTCTGGCTGGAGTCGAGGTGGCGCGCTCAAGGCGACTCCGTATTCGGGATAGAGTTTCCTTGGAGTTCGTCTGCACTACCCACAGGAGTTAGAGTCCTGCTGTACTACTGGCCCGCGGTGCTACTGTTCGGTGGTGCTTGGCTGCGTTCTTCGGTGGCTTCCTCAGCTTTTCGGGTGCTTGGTCTTCTTGGAACGTTTGTAGTAGAGTTTATTACTGTTTGGTTCACTACGCTTGTTATTTGTATTTCTGTTTTTAGGTTGCTCTGTTAGACGATTCGCCGTCTGCCGACTTCGGTCGGCCTCTCGATGAGTCAGGCCTAAAAAAAATAATGGAAAGATAATATATATATATATATATATAGAGTATGAGTTAATTGTGCACACCCCTTAGGGTGTACCTTGTGCACCATTGATCTAAATGGAATGAATAGACAAGATGATGCCACGTGTTTTGTGCATTTTAAAAAAAAAAACTGGAAATGTATTTTAAAACTCTACCCATGGTGCGTGTAGCGCGTAGCTTTGGGTAAATAAAAACCCTAAATCAGATTTTGTATCTTCTTCATTGGAGCCGAAGAGAGCGACGGCTCAGTCCGAAGAGGCGGAGGCGAATTCATCGTATGTAGGCGTTGAGGCAACCAACAAGGTGAAGGCGGGCGGGGGCGAGACGTAGGCGAGTCGAGGCGACGCGGAGGCGTGGCTATGGGGTGCTTGGTGCTGCTTTACGGGCGAGTCGAGCCTGGAGTTGCGGTGTCGGTGGTGGCGAAATGCGGTGGAGAGAGCTTTACGGTGAGTGACTTTCTTCATAACTTTACGGAGAGGGCTTTATGGAGACTAGAAGGCTTTTCATTGATTATTTTAATTTTAGGGATTTCCTTTCGATCGGAAACGTTTTTGTTGTAGGATTAGTTTGACGGGGGAGGAATTGGTTGGACCTCGGCTGCACAATTGCTCCAATGGCGGAGGATATCATTTCTAAGGTCGGCTTCACAATGAGGCTGCACAGTTGGACGTACCTCCCTTTCAATTATATCTTTTTTTTTTAATTATTATAGTGCTTCACGATGATATCATCTTTAAGGCTTTCTAGTTTACAGGGGATGTGGGTGAATTTATTTGTTGTTTGTTAAATATGTTTATTATTAGGTAGAATATAGGAAATTTTATTGCGAAAATATGAGATGAATAGTATTATTCGTGTACACATGAAATATTATTCAGTGGAATACTAGCATTATTCGGTGAATCTATAGTAATTATTCGTTTATAGAGACATTTTTTTTTTGGATCTCAACACATCGACTATGAAACATTATTCGGTGCAAGGTGAAACATTATTCTGTGAAATATGAAATATTATTAGTTTAAATTGTAAGTATTGTTTAGAGATTTGAGATTTCTTTTATCTGAAATTGATGAACAAAAAAACAAATTATTATTCGGTAGAATGTGATAAATTATTCGGTGGAATTAATAAATTTGGATACGACCTAGATGGAAAAAGATAACTTAATATTATTCGGTAGGATGTGACAAATTATTCAATGAAATTGGTGAATTTTTATCTAAACGTGATGCAACATAAAGTATAATATTATTCGGTAGCATGTGAAACATTATTTGGTGAAATTTTCAAATTTTAAAAACGAACGAAATTAGGTGATCCCATCGACGAATCACCCATAATAATTTATTTTTCTCAAATATTTTATATGTTTAAAAAAAACAAAACAAAATAAAAAAAGCTAAAAAAAAAAAGAATGGTTGTTGGGGGTGATTAACACAGTGCAAAGGAGAGGATGAGACTATAATCATTTATTTTTCTCAAATAGTTTTTTTTTTTTGGTAAATAGTTTATTCAGTATGTTTTAAAAAAACAGAACAAAATAAAAAAGCAAAAACAAAAAGAACGGGGATGGGATTAGGAGGTGATTAGCACGCATTGCATAGGAGAGAGTGGGTGGGTTTTTGACCTGTGGGTCCCACAATTGTATTAACAAAAAAATAAAAATCTTTTTAATCTTAGCCTTCCATTTCTTTAAATCAAAGGCCAAAGTCTATGCACTAGATACACTTTAAGAAGTGTGCACAAGGGAACTACTCCCTATATATATATATATTATTTTTTATTTATTGGAAAGATAATATATTAACACCTAATGCGTCCTTTCAATCTCAGCGTCATTTAACTCGGCAATTTTTACCGAGTCGGCTAAATTGGTCGAGGTTAGTTACGAAGCTCGACATTTAGAGTCGAGGTTAATCACGTAGCTTAGTAAAATATGCCAACCCGGCCTAGTTTCAACTTATTTTTAAATAAAAACTCACCGATAACCACCAAATGCAACCAAAACGGTGGAATAAATTATACTCCGTATCATTTTGTTCCTTGATGCATTTTAATTAATAAGTTTAGTGTGTTTTCGTGATTGTATTTGGATGAACTCATTTAAGTTTTTCCTTTTGGTCTCGGTCTAATTTATAAATATTTTTTGAAAAGAAAAATGACTCGGGTAATTTAGCAGATTTTATCTTGTCAATATCCCTATTATCATATTGGCAATAATTTCACTCAAAAAAAATGTAGAGTAGTTAAAAATTAACCCAGTTAGACTAACAAGAAAGACTGGTAGGTAGTGTTGGGCTTCGTTTCTAATCTATGTTGTCCCCAAATTGTGGGGTTTTGGTGGCTTCGTTTCGTCTCATGCTTGTGTGCTCGTCACCTTTTGTATTGCACATTTTTTTTCTCTGATGTATGTTCTGATCATTTGCCGTCTGTCATTTATTGACCTCTCGAAGAGCCAGATCTGTCTGAGTGTCTGAACCTCGAATCTTTACCTAATTATATATATATATATATATATATTTTAAAAAGTAACATTACTAGATTTCACATGATTTATGGAAGCGAAGGGAAAGCCCGCCGCCCCGCCTCATCTAAACATCTTCACATGATTTATGGAAGCGTCTGCCTATTTTCCAAAAAAGTCAACCCAACGACATGATTTCCAGATCACATTTCCTGGCAATGAGATGCACCCACTCCCATCTCCTTTGTATCTGTTAATTAAATCTCATCTTCTCCAATTCAGTTCCATCTCCCTGTTAAACAAAGCTCATCTTTTCCACATACAGAATTGAAAATGGCTACCAAACTGTAATTCTGTTTGTATTTTTTTTTAAACCCCTTGGCTACCTTCCGGTAGTCATCAAAGTTATCGAACGAAAAAATATGGTTACAAAAAATAATATGATTACCACCTATTAAAACTTCAAATAAATCAAGTTGATAACCTAAAGTACAAACCAATTCAAACCAACCAAGTTTAAAGTCTTGAAACAAACCAAGTTCAATTGTTCAAACATTCAAAATGTTCATGCAAGTTCAAATAAAACAAGTTTAAAGTCTTTAAACATTCAAAATGTTCCTACTGTTTCTAGTAGAAAATGTAGAAATGACCAATATAGGTCAAAATCAAAAAACTAAATATAAATTAAAAACTTAAAACTTAAAGGTAATAACAACAAAATATTAAATAAAAAAATTAATATATATACTTGGTAACCCTGGTAACCATGATATTAGGATTTCATTACCATTACCGTACCATCTTCACGTGGTTACCACCAAGATGGCTACCACCATGTTTGTTACCACAAGTGTGGTTACCAACATAGTCGGTTTGTGGTTGGTACGTAGTTGGTATGTGGTTGGTATGGTAATTTTCGTACCATTTGCCAGCCCTACTCACCCCCCTTCTGTTATAAGATTTCAGTATTATTTTTCTTTCTTTGGGCCCCACCCCCTCTCTTCCATTATTCACCTCCTACACACCTTGTTTTTTTGGTTAAATCCTCCTACCTTTTTTTTTTATTAGGAAATAATTCGAGCGCCAGGCATACCTGATGACTCGAGAGGCCGACAAAGTCGACAGACGGTGAAACCGTCACTACATATATAAAAAGGTGCAACAACAAAAAGTGGGAGGCAAAACCCCCGAACGAGCAAGCGAGCCAAACCCGTACACGCTGGAGACAACGTATACTAATCTCCAATGCCAAGCATCACCAGGCGGCAACACCGTTGGCTAGCGGTAAATCAGGAATCCAGTCCTGTGGGCAGTGAAGACGATCCTCCAAGGAATTTCCTGTATACGGAGTCGCCTCGATACACACCACCACGACCCCATCCAATCCCGACACCGGTTGCCAGAGCTCCAACACGGAAGAGGAACGCCAAGCACAACAGGGGTCACAACCAAGAACCACCCTTGCAGAAGCACCTAGAATCTCTTTCAGACGAAAGAGAATTTATTCAAATCCTTACGGGATTTTATTGAAACCCTTTCAGGATTTTATTGAAACCCTTTCGGGATTTAATCAAGCCCTTTCGGGATTTAATTTCACCCTAATCGGACGGGTTAGTTCAAAGAATGAATCAAAATATATAATTCCAATAAATAAAATCAGAATTATATAGAGAAATTCATTCCCCAGATTTCCTTTTTTCTTCCTTTTTTTTTTTTATTTAAAAAACCACCATCCCCAAAAGGGCAAAGGTGGAGAGAGCACCAGCACCGACCGGAGGAGCCCCAATTAGAGGTCGGAGGAGGGCGGCCATGACGACAACGGAGAGAGGGACCGTCGGACATGCGCCGACAACCCGCCACCGACCGACAGTCACCACGCCCAACCACCGGAGGAAGAGACGGGGGGCTACGCCGAGCGAAGATTCACAGCGGCGGCCATGAGTCTCCGGAGGGCAAAAACACCACCCCGATACGAGGAAACGGAGGAAAGAAAGCCCGAATCGCCCAAAGATCAAGCCGATTTGGATATGGAAAGGGGAAAACTAAACCTAGGGTTTGTACATGAGGCAACTCAAAGACACGGCCTCCCCGAAACCCCAAATTGAAGGTCCACTCATGGATAACGAGGGTCAAAATCCCGAAATCAGCCCGAAAAACAAGCCAATTTGAGGAGGAGGGAGATGATTGAAGGTCGGCGAACTCGCAATAAGGGTTTTCGAAAGGGATTAGTCGAAGGAGGGGTCGAGGCTACTCGAAGTTGAAAGAGACGACGAAGAAGATGAGACTGGATTTAGAAGCTGTTGAGGAAGGGTGGCCGGTGAGGCCGGACGACGAAGGTGGCGGATGGTGTACCGATGGTGTTGTATGGGTTGTTCAGATTTGGGGTTTTTTTTAGAGAGAGAGGCAGAGCCCCTCTCTCTTCAGGATTTCTTAAATCCTCCTACTTATTCTAGCTACAGAAATATTGTTCTTAATTTTTTTCCATTTATTACTTAAATTTAATTATTATATTATTATTGGATATAATAATTCATAAATTAAAAAATTAATACAGTTGATATTTATATAATTTTTAACTTTTAAAAATATTAATAAGATAACTCAAATTTTAATATATTGAGAGTATGTTATTGCTTTAATTATCCTTTTCCAAAAAAGCGGTCTAGTGACACTAAAAATTAAAAAGTATATATGTAACATTGTTTTCATGTAAATAAACGATAAATATTTTTTTATAACATTATTTATGTCATATACAATAAATATATGTAATTCACTACTACAAAATATAATTAGGATTGTAACAAGCATGAAAAAAATAAAAATAAAAGGGCCTAATTCTAATTATCGCACCGGGCCTCCGAAAACATCGGGACAGCCCTCGCTGAATAGGAAACATTTTTCAGACATTGCTAATAGAGTTAAGAGGGCTGAGGAAGAATATGAGAGACACTTCCAGGCTCTAAGAGAAGATTCTGAATCTGAAGAATTGCTACAGATCATGGAAACCTCTAAAAAGGAAGCCAGAAGACTTAGAGAAGCAGAATTTAAGTTCAACTCCCAACTAGCTAAGGCAAGACATACCTTTCAAGGAGATAAATGCAGCTCTTACTTCCATGGTTTAATGAAGAAAAACATGCGTAGAAACCATATCAGTTGTCTGGTTAAGGAGGATGGCTTGGAAACCATGTCTATAGATGAAGTTGCTCTGCAATTTGAAATTTTTTACAAAGGGCTGTTAGGAACTGCAAGGAATACAGGGAACATTGATTTGAGTTTTATTACTGATGGAGGGGCACTATTGAAGGCAGAAAGGCATGAGACCCTCATCAAGCCTGTTTCCCCCGATGAAATCAAGAGCGCTCTATGGGATATAGGTGATGAAAAGTCCCCTGGACCTGATGGGTATACCTCACAATTTTTCAAAGACACATGCGAGATAACTGGGGATCAAGTCAGCAAGGCTGTGAGAGAATTTTTCTGCACATGCAAGCTTCTAAAGCAGATAAACCATACTAGTATTGCACTTATAGCCAAATCTACAAACGCTAACACAGTTGGGGATTTTAGGCCAATTTCTTGCTGCAATGTTATTTATAAAGTCATCTCTAAGATTCTTGCAAGTAGACTTAAACCAGAACTGATATCTATTGTTTCTCCTACTCAAATTGGTTTCATTGAGGGTAGAGTAATGAATGAAAATATTTTTCTACTTCAAGAATTAATCAGGAAATACTCAAGGAAAAGGTAAGCCCTAGATGTATTCTTAACTTAGATCTAAGAAAGGCTTATGACTCTATCTCTTGGAAGTTTATTGAACAAATGCTGCATGTTTTAAATTTCCCCCATAGGTTTATCATGTGGATTTTAGAATGCATCTGCACAACTTCCTATTCTATTAATATTAATGGTAGTATGCATGGTTTCTTTAAGGGACAAAGAGGTTTGAGGCAGGGGGACCCAATTTCACCTCTTATATTTGTGCTTTCTGTGGATTACTTGTCTAGAGTTCTCAAATGCACAACAAGGCTTCCTTCTTTTAGCTTTCACCCAAAATGTGGTAATTGAAAATCTCTCATTTAGCATATGCAAATGATATCATCCTCTTATCCAGAGGAGATAAAGAATATTCCATCACAATTTTGCTTGACTCGTTGGAGCATTTCTCCCAAGTATCTGGTCTAGAGGTAAGTGCATCTAAGTCTTCCTTCTTTATAGCTGGAGCTAAATCTGAAGATAAGGATTACCTTGCCAGAAGAACAGGTTTTCCCCAAGGTACCTTTCCCTTTAGATATTTGGGCATACCCATCTCCTCAGGAAAGTTAACGGTATCTTAGTTTTCCCCTTTTCTAGATAAACTATTAGCTAACATCAGTTATTGGAATTCAAAGACGCTGTCATATGCAGGAAAAGTGGAGCTCATAAGGGCAGTACTGCAAGGGATCCAAGCTTTTTGGTTCTCAATCCTGCCATCACCCTCCACTCTAATAGACAAGGTTAATAGTTTGTGTGCCAAATTTTTATGGAATCACATCGTGTGAGATGGCAGGATGTGTGTCTTCCAAAGGCAGAAGGAGGATTAGGACTAAAGGATCTGAAGACATGGAACACAACTTTCTTATCCAGGATCCTCTGGGACATTTTAAGGAAGAAGGACAGTTTATGGATAAGATGGATACATCACCAGTACTTACAAGAAGGAAGCGTTTGGGGTTGGGAACCCCACAAAGTCAATGATTCGCCTCTAATAAAAAAAGTTTTATCTACCAAGAACGAGATACTAACAATTGCAGGTTCTGAAGAGCAAGCTCAACTGCTACAAAACTCGTGGTACATGGGTGGAAAATACAGGATCAGTGTTGCATATGACTTCTTTAGAAGGAAAGCCCCGAAACCTCCATGGTGCACTGTTGTTTGGGACATAGAAATCATAGCCAAACACTCTTTTATACTGTGGCTAGCAGCAAGAACAAGACTGGCTACCAAAGACAAGATCAAGACAAGGGAAGTTGACTTAAGATGCACATTCTGTAACCAAGCATCAGAAACTCATGATCATATATTTTTTGCTTGTAACTTTTCTTCTCAAATATGGTTTCAGGTGAAGCAATGGCTGGGAATTTGGAGAGGAATGAGTACACTAAAGGGAGTAGCTGAAAAAGGAAGCAAGAGGAAGAAGTTGGCAATCAAAAGCAAAAAGGGTTGGCCTAGCAGCTACTGTGTATTACATATGGAGAGCTAGAAATGAGAAGATTTTCGAAGAAACCATGAGGAGTCAAGATGAAATCATACATCTCATAAAGATCCACGTGTACAGGGTGCTAAGTCATAGGTTCTCATTGCACTTCAATGCAGCACCCCTACTACAAGATGGACTAATCAGTGAGAACCTACCCATGGAGGCGCTGTAACGATGAAGAATATGTGCACATGTATCACTTTTTGCTTGCTGTTGTGCACAACCATGGAAGGCCGCCAGAATATGACAAATACAAGACCTAAGCCCAGGATTCATGTGTGTAGGCAACCTTTTGGCCTTGTTGCTTCACCTTTGTAAATGGTCTTTGTGTTTGTACTGAAAAAGGGGTCATTTTGTATTGATAGGCTGAATGTAGAATCATGGTGCTCTATGTGTTATGGTGTAACCTCCTTGATGGCCGAGCCGAAGGGGAGGGTACCGCATAACATATATAGGTGTGTGTCCGACTTCGGATAGCCGTGGCTTGAAGAGACAGGATCCACACATGGACATTGTCCCCCACCCTTATGGTCATAGGCAGGATGTGAGCCTTACTCACTTTCAAGGCTACAATAGAGCTAGTCTCGGTTGTGCCTAAGGGTCGAACCTCAAAATTTGTACATATCTAATTTCTGCAATATATTTACCTTTAAAATTAAAAAAAAAAAAATCCCCCACTTGTAAGTTGTAACTGATGGTGAAACTAACACTAATTTATTTAAAATTTCAACTTGTGACATATGTCCAAGCCAAGGTGAATAATTGTAGATCAGAAAAGTCACACTGGAAGGTCGGTTTCATATGTCCAAGTTGACGTTCTATGGGAACAGCCAACTACTTTTTTTAATTTCGACTTCGGACATTAATTGATAGGTAGTTTTTTACGTACATAACTAATTAATATATATATTGAGGTCAAATATTTATATTAAAATGATGATAGAATTTAGAAATAATTAAGATATAAATTTGAATATTTATATTAAAAATGATAGACTTTATAACTAATTAATATATGAAAATGAATATTTATATTTAGAAATAATAGAGATCAACAATTAAGATAAACACGTTGGATGACATGCGGATAAAACAAGTACTGATGTGTTGGGTTATGAAATGTCTTACAACCTCAACATTCTCAGTTCTTGTTAACAACAATCCGGGAAAACCTTTTAAACCTGAACGAGGCCTTCGACAGGGTGACCCATTAGCTCCATATATCTTTATAATAGTCATGGAAAATTTGGCAAGACAACTGCAAAGAGAATCCCAGCTTGATGATGCACTAGTTGGCATAAAAATTTCTCCTACTAGTACCCCAATCCCCCTCCTTACTTTTGCAGATGACACCTTAATCTTTGCAAAAGCTTCTTATAAGAGTCTTGATACAATTAAAAATATCCTAAACCACTTCTCTAATCAGTCAGGATTAACTATAAACTACAATAAGAGTTCCATACAGTTCTCAAAGAATGTAAATCGAACTAAGGCCTTGCTTTTGGCTCAACAAATGAATATTTCCATGGCTACAGGGCTGGAAAAGTATCTGGGTATCCCGATTTTAAATGGGCGGGTAAAAAATGAGGTCTTTGAAGATGCTCTTCAAAATCTTAAAAAACAACTCCCAAAATGGAAATCTGGTTCAATATCTCAAGCAGGCAGGATGGCTTTAATCAAAGCCAATCTTAGTTCGAAAACAAACTACTTAATGCAAAGCTTCCTATTGCCAAAAGGGATATTAACTAAAATTGACCAAATAAATAAGGATTTTTTCTGGAACAAGACTCAATCACAAAATTACAGACCCCTAATAAGTTGGGATAAAATCTGTGAGCCAAAAAACAAGGGAGGCCTTGGCATCCGGAAAGCAGAGGAACAGAATATAGCCTTACAGATGAAGCTACTCTGGAAAATCTACACCAACCCGCAGAACATTTGGGTAAAAGTCATAACAGAGAAATACCTTCAAAATCGTAGCATAACGGATTTAAACATACATAACACGTCTTGGCAGTTTGGTCGCCTTTTACAGTTAAGAGACAGATTCCATAAGGGTCTCCTTTGGATCATTGGTGATGGCTCTAAAGTAAATTTGTGGTCTGATCCGTGGTTGAAGGGTGAAAACCTTGAACAATACAGAAGTAACCATAACCCGGACATGAAAGTATCAGATTTAATTACGATAGACAAGAAATGGAATATGGGTTTAATTACCTATCTATTTCCTCAGGTCATAGTGCAACAAATCAATCAAATTGTTATCCCTACGTGGGTAACCAAAGATAGGCTGATTTGGAAGTACAACAATGAAGGAGTATACACTACGAAATCAAGTATTGATAAAACTACAATTACATCCTCAACCGATGGAGACAGTTCTTGGATTTGGAAGCTACAATTGCCGCCAGGAACTCATAACTTTATATGGAAAATCATCTCAGGTAGCTTGGAAACAAATGAACGTCTAAATAGATACTTTAATAGAGTTCCCAGCTTGTGTTGTCTCTGCAATACAAAGGTTGAAGATACAGACCATTTGCTTCTTAAGTGCTCGATCACAAGAATGATAGTAGCAAAATATGAACAAAGTAGTGGTGATAGATTTCAAGGATTCCATGACCCTATAGCATCAACAACAAACATGCAATACATAAGGAAAAATAATACTCACTCCGAACACCTTTGTATGTTATGGCAACATATTTGGGAATTTCGTAACTCTGTCATCTTCAAAGGAAATAAACCGGACAAATTGGAAGATACAATACGGAAAGCTAACCATAGTATACAGGAATGGGCTAAACTCAAATGTCAAGATAAGAGACCAACAAGTAAAAGGAGTAGAAATGTAAAATGGAAAAAACCCCCAATGGTTGTCTACAAAATCAACGTAGATGGTTCGGTGAAACCATCGGGTGTTTGCCTCATTGGGGGCATTGTCAGAGATTGGAATGGACAGGTAATTGATATGTTCTATGAAGAAGTTCCTAAGGGATCTGTAATCCTAACAGAATCCCTTGCTTTCTGCAAAGGGTTAGAAATAGCCCGTACTAAAGGATGGAGTAAGGTTATCGTCGAAGGAGATAGTCTCGGAGTTGTCAAGGCAATTGAAGATCAGAACTCAAGTCCATGGGAGATACTGAGAGTAGTAGAGAAGATTCGAATGCTTCAAAAAGATTTCAGTTCAGCAAAAGCTCAGCACTGCTACAGAGAAGCCAACAAAGCTGCTGATTTTATAGCTAAGAATAGTGCCAATTGTAATGCTAGTTTTCCTTTTTATAGGGATCTCTGTAACATCATCCGTCAGGATGATCAAGAATGATCTTGTGTAAAGACATTCTACTGGTTTCCTACTGTAAAAAAAAAAAAAGTACTGATGTGAATGGTCCTAAAGGATGTGCTCTCGGTCTCACCTTGTCTGGCATCAGACTCGGTCTCGTGGGTAAGAATGTGCTCAATCTCATTTCAACTGAAGATTTCGATCGAAAGGTCCATATTTGGTAGACGTTATGCTCAAAAGCTTCGACAACTGTGATAGACAAAGAGACAGGGGCGGCCCCATGGTGGGGCGCGCGTACGCGGCCGCCCCACCTTTCGACTCATGAGCCCCCGGAGTTTAGAGGAAAAAAATTATTTATATATATGATTTTGTTGTAATAAGTAAAATTAGAATGGAAATTAAATAAATTAATTCATTTAGCTCAATTGGTAAATGGGAAGGAATGATCATTAAATGATACAAGAGGTCTTGGGTTCGATTCCTTGCATCCTTTTATTTATTGTTTCAATTTTTGTATCTTGTTTTTGTTATCCTTTTCTTTATTTCAATTTTTTTCTTCTTATCTTCATTTTGCATTTGATCGTAAATACTGTAATAATTATAGTGAATTTATACATATTACCTCTTCTATCTTATTAATTATGATGATGGTAAATAATTTATTTATATTAAAAAATCAATTATATCCTTTTATTTTGCATATCTTGAATGTTTTTTTTCCTAAAAGACTCAATTATAGGATGATGACATTTCAAATTATTTTTCTCCACTTTAGTAATATATAAGATTTCATAAATATTTTATACTTTAAAAAAAACATTCAAAATTTCAACATCCTATTAAACAAATTAAATTTACTTAAAATTCATTAGAACCCATAAAATAGGCGAATTAAAAAATTATAATGAAAAGAGACTTATAATTAATTGAAACCTTTGTAGAAAAAAGATAATTTATATTGTATAATGATCTATAATATTTGTACTATATCATATGACATAAATATAAACTTTTTATTGTAAAAAATCTTTACAATGAACTTTATAGTCGGACATATATTAAAGTTATGAGAACTAATTTAGTTTGTAAGAATTCGAACACTCTTACATACATAATAATATTAATTTGTATAGGAATCCAAGTGCCAAGAATGACTATAAGATCATAGGCCTCTTTTTAATAATTGTATAGGGCATTCAAAATTGATTAAACGCTCCTCCAAATCTTAAGTCTGTAATTTCGTCTGTAATTTCGTCCCACCTTTCAGAGATTTCTGCAGCCGCCACTGCAAAGAGAGGATTGCAGACTTCTATTATAAAATACTAATAAAAGTTAAGAAAAAAAAAACTTTACCATAAATGTATCTTATAATTATGAAATAATTTTTTTTATATCTCGTCTAAAGTATAATACATAAATGTAGATATTTTAAATCACCTAGTAATAATAATATCAATATCATTGTAACTTTTTTAGAAATTTTGAAATCTGAATCATGCATTTAAATGTGATGTGTCACAACTAATAATTATATTCAATGTTTTGAATTAAGCTCAATAGTTAGTACATAAATGTGAGTTAAGCCTAATGGTTATATTAGATTGAATTCAATGTTTTGAATTAAGCTCAATTGGTAGTAAATATGTTAAGAATAAAAGAGAATAGAGGATTAAAAAAAAGGGTTATTTGCAAAACTAACCTAAAAACCCGGTTGGGTTGCACTCCCTATCCCCTATCAATATTATTTGCAAAAAGTTAGCCCAAACCCTTTAAAATTTGCAGCCCAGCCGGTTACAATAGGGAGAGAGACCGGTTGCATTGATGGAGGAGAGAGAGGGAGACGTGTGGGGGGAGTTAATTGACAAAAGCATGTCAATTCAACTGTCGATAGTTGCTCCATCTCTTTCTCTCACAGAAAATAAAAAACGGAAGGAAGAAGATGAAGGAGTTCGAAGAAGAACAAGAGCAAGTCTGCAAAGGAGAAGTAGAGGCGGACATCAAACAGGCCACACACCCCGAAAATGGATATATTGGTTGTAGTTAGATGGGGAAATTGGGGGAATGGGGGGATTGGCGAAATTGGAGGAATTGGGGATTTTGGGGGAATTGGAGAAATTTGGGAACGGCTATGTGGAATACGAAATACCAGGAGTAAGGCGACTTGGATATGTTTAATCTTGCGATACCTTTGAACATTTAATGGATTTGCCGACACTTTGATATTTCTGTCATGTTTGTAGTAGTCAGATGTCATGTTTATAACTCAACCTGTCATGTTTGTAGTAGTCAGGCGAGGTATGGTTTAATGTTTTCCTGGTTCTAGTGTAGCCCTCCCCCCTAAACCCAGGCGGTAAAAAGAGAGAGGATAGAGGGGATAAGATAGAGACAAAGATAGAGGGGGGGGGGGGGAGTGACGGTAAGAGGGAATTAATATAATTTGAATTAAATCTTAAGTTTCAGAGAAAAACCATCGAAGGAGAAGCAAGTGATCGAGCTGGGGTTTATTTGCAGTTTGACGTGTAAGCAGTTAGTTTTAACTGGACACCAAAAGCAAAACGACATGCCACATATTGGAACCGACTGGACAAGAGTTATCGGAGAAACATATTCACCATCGACTTCGGATAAAAAATGGATAAGTTTGCTTTCGATAAAAAAAATCAGAGAGAGAGAGAGAGAAAGTATGCAGAGGAGATAGAGGACATGAGAGAGAGAGAGGAGTGAAAAATAAAAGTAAAGTTGCAGATGAGAGAGAAAGAGAGAGATTGCTGAGGATAAGACAGAGAGAGAAAAGTAAAAGAAGGTCTGCAGTGGAAAGAGAAAGCCTGCAGAGGAGAGAGGGAGAGAGAGAGAGTGTGTGTGTGTATGTGAAAAAAGAAAAGTAAAGTTGCAGAAGAGAGAGAGAGAGATCAGTGGGGATAGGACAGAGAGAGATGGAAGGGTCCTCTCTCCTCTGCAACTTTACTGTTGCTGTTTCACTTCGAAGAAGAAGCAATTGGGTGGGGTTTATTTGCAGGTTGACATGTAAGCAGTTAGTTTTAACTGGACACCTAAAGCAAAACGACATGACACATATTGGAATCGACTGGACATGAGTTATTTGAGAAATAGATTCACCATCGACTTCAGATAGAAAATGGGTAAATTTGCTTGAGATTTGAGGGAGACACCTCTCGCATAACCTTTATCGAAAGCAAACTTGCCCATTTTCTATCCGAAGTCGATGGAGAATCTGTTTCTCCGATAAATCTTGTCCAGTTGATTCCAATATGTGTCATCACTGTTCTAAAAATCGCGCCTAGGCGCCGCCTGGGCACCGCCTAGGCGCTAGGCGACCCCCCTCCGCCTAGAGCTAAATGGCCGCCTAAGCACGCCTAGGCGTCCGCCTTGACCGCCTGGGTGCCGCCTAGGCGCTAGGCGGTCTCTCACCGCCTAGGATCCGCCTAGCGCTTTTTAGAACACTGTGTGTCATGTGATTTTGCTTTGGGTGTCCAGTTAAAACTAACTGCTGACACATCAACATGCAAATAAACCCCCGCCCAAATGCTTCTTTGAAGTGAACGAGTAACCGTATCCTTTTATACCCCCTCACTGACACTCTACTGATCTCTCTCTCCTCTTATACTTCACTTTTCTTTTTCACCTCTCTCTCTCTCTCCCTCCCTCCTGTCATTTCTCAATTGCTTTTTCTCTCTCTCTGCCTCTCTCCTCTGCAGACGGGACTTGTTCCCTCTCTCTCTCTCTCTCTCTCTCTCTCTCTCTGGCCAGGTGTCACACATTGGAAGGTTGCACCCCCCCCTTACCTGCTACCGGCTCCAAGGGTTTCCCAATTATCCGGTTTCACCCAATTATAAACCGGGTTGGGTTAACCTTGCAACACTTTCGGGTTTTTGGGTTAGTATGTGCAATTCTCTCTAAAAAAAATTAATGGAAAAAAAAGAAAAGGAGAAATAAAAAAATCAAGGAAAAAAACATAATTGGTCAATATTCCTAAAACTCCTCTAAGATTGACACGTAAGCAAAGTCTTCTAAATTAAGGTTATATTATATATAGATGTTTTGAATTAAGCCCAATTGGTAGTAAATATGTTAAGAATAAAAGAGAATGGAGGATTAAAAAAAATTAATGGAAAAAAAGAGAAAAGGAGAAAGAAAAAAATCAAGGAAAAAAACATAATTGATCAATATTCCTAAAACTCCTCTAAGATTGACACGTAAGCAAAGTCTTCTAAATTGAGGTTATATATAGATTATAAATTTATAACAAAACAAAACAATTTAATAGATAAAGAAAACTATAAAAATATTTAGAAATTAGAAACAAATCTAATTCAAGCGAGAAAATAAGTATGCAATTAAATTGTCACTCTCCTAACATAAGATCAATTAGAACATAAAATTTAATAGATCAATCATGCAATTTCAAAATCTCTAGCCTCAGATACAACCTTCTTCAAAATAAAATTGAACACATTCCTCAAACGGGTTTTTATTTTTCAGATACGTGTGTGTGTTGGGGGCGGGGGGGGGGGGGGGGGGCAAATCATCATCTCATACCAATTGACAAAACATATAATATTGCATTCGCCTCTACTACATCTAAGGTACGATTGAGCTCATTTGAATAACTCTTATAGCCGTTATCAGCAATGTGTCCTTGACCCTCCTCATGCATCTAGAGCAATAATTTCAATACTACATTCATAGTGTTTATCAACCGAGGCATCATAACTGAATTTTATGAATCTTTTCATCGATTTGTGCCATTTGACAATATTTTCCTCTGACATTCAACGACAATGTATGACACATGAATCCCTTTAGACGATTGAATTTATGACTTAGCTCATAAGTATCATGCATGCATGACCCATTATAGCTCATGGTTCACCCATTAAAAAACGTCTTTGCTAGAAAAACATTGTAACTAATCCTGTATTTTTTTAACTTAACAATTTAAAGATTAAAATCGATAAGTGGTTCTTATAAAAAATACCACAATAATCATTTTAAGATTAAAATTAATTATATATATTTTGATATATATATATATATATATAATATTAGAAAAACTAAACTTCTAATATTGATTACATCTTTATTCACAATGCAGTAAATTAGATCAAATAAAGCATTAAAATATTTAGAAAATAATATAAATTGGATTAAAAATTATTGAAATGTTGTAAAATAAAAAAAGTTCCGATTTGATACTTATTTTAATATTTAAAAAGTACTTGATTTGTAAAACAAAAAAAAAACCAAATGAGTTAACAAATAGTTGTCATATTATGATATAATTTATTTTATTTAAAAGTGTGGGATACTACTTTCATGGTGGGATATAATGAATCTTGTCAAAATGGCAAAAAAAAAAAACAAAAAAAACTGAAACGTATATATATTGATACAAAACTGATACTTGATATAAAAAAAATTGAAGAAAAAAATTGAGATATTATATATAGATATTTTTATAAACTGTGTAAACAATATCATTTTGTAATATACACGTGGTATTATGATGAAATAAAGTAGACTATTATAAAGTATTGGCTAAAAATTTGAGCAGGGAAATGTTTTTTTTTTACCAAGAGTTTAGCATGTAGTAAATGAATTTCTATTTTCGTATTATGTAATATTGATCATTTAATCAAATAAAAAATAAAAAGTATTATAAAAAACAAGGGTGTCACTATATACACCGCAAATCCGGATTAAGGATTTGCACGTCCTTAAGGACGTGCTTGCACGTTCTTAAGGACGTGCAAGTCCCCAGACTTGCACGTCCACTATTTAAGTCTTGCACGTCCTTAACAACGTGCAAGCACGTCGCTAAGGACGTGCAATGCTTGCACGTTGTTAAGAACGTGCAAACCCTAGTTAGGGTTTTGCGTTTAGGGTTTAGGGTTTAGGTTTTCCGACGGTTTTATAATGTTAATGATAAAATTGAAGCGTTTAGCTAGTAGATTTGAAGGATTTAAGGTCAAATTAAACAGAACACAAGAATTGTTAAGGTTTTCATTCGGATAATATGCCAATAACGTTACAAGGAACGGAAAAAAGGGTTTACATTCATAAGTTTGATAAAGTTGTGGAATACAATCTACGAAAATAGTAAAGGACGGCCGCACTCGGCACGCAAGGCTCTAAATCTCTCAATCTGAGCTTGAAACGAAGCATCCCATCCTTCGACGCTCGGATGATGATGTTCGACCCATTCTAGTGGAGGCGGTGGAAGAGGAGCGTTAGGACGCAACCAGATCTATGAGAACAAAAATTTAGAGTTAGAGTATTGACATATGTATGAAAAGCATGAGTAGGTAATAAAAAAGACGTTTGAAGTCGTACCGCGGCAAAATGGTCTTGGTTTCCGATGCAGGCTACACCAAGAGTTGCTGATTGGGGAGGGTTGTTAGCAGGGATGGGCTCGGGCTCTACCTGTGGGCCCCCTGGCCCTGAGTCTGCCCCTCCTAACCGTCGTCAGCCTCCTCAACGACGTCAGGGATCACATCATCTGCAGACCCCAAGGAGATCGCCGCTGGTGTGGCGGAGGTCAAAGGCTCGGGCTCCTGTGTGCCGGATGTAGAAGCCCCTGGCACGGCTGAAGTAGATACCTCCGGGATGGTCGGTGGAACCCGAGTAGGCGGTCTACCCATGTCGGCCCGTCGCCCACCGACTACGTCGGTAATGCAGCTACTCAAAACCTCAGGGGGCTCTAAGGAAGGCTGCAACCCCATCGTCGCATCGCCGGAAGGATCCCAAGGTGGCATACCCGCCCAGAAGGTGTCGTTCTCGTCAACCGGGGACGTCCCCATCGACGGCTGTAAGCGCTCTGCAGACGCGAGCAGATCGTCGACTGTATGGTCGGGGGGTGCCGTAGACTCATGTACCTGGCTGACCGCTGCCCGGTCGCCAAACCTAATAGGCCGAAGGGTACCATCATCCCTCATGAGCCTCCCTGCCTGTTATTATGACCCAGTTGAATATTAATGTCTTTTCAGTATATTTTAATATATTGCAATGTATTTTAATGTCTTTTGATGTATTTTAATATATTTTCATATGTTTTATTGTCTTTTATTATATTACCCATGGTAATTAAGAATTACAATTATATTTTAATGTTTTTTATTGTATTCAATATAAATTTATTTTTATATATTTGAATATATTTAAATATATTTTAATGTTAATTAAATACTTTTGAAGTATTATAATATATTTTAATGTTTTTTATTGTCTTTCAATATACAATTATTTTTATGTATTTGAATATATTTTAAAATATTCAAATATATTTTAAGGTTAATTAAATACTTTTGAAGTATTATAATATATTTTAATGTTTTTTATTTTCTTTCAATATACATTTATTTTTATGTATTTGAATATATTCAAATATATTTTAATGTTAATTAAATACCTTTTATTCACTTGTAATTATTTTCTATGTATTTGAATATATACTATCTATTATATTCTATCAAATATTCTTTTTTATCACACTATCTATTATATTCTATCAAATTACAACTATATTCTTTTCTATCACACTATATACTATAAAAAACATTATAATATATAAATAAATAAAAAAATATAGTTTCAATTATATTCTATCAAACAATATATATTATCAATCATATATTCTATAAAATTCTATTATAAAACTATATTATATATCTAATTATATTTTAAAACTCTAAAAATAAATCAAACAAAAAGTAATTCAAATAACATACCGGTGGAGTCGGGACCGGGGACACCTCAATGGTCCGACGCTTCCGCGGCGGTAATAGACCGTCGTCCGCCACTGCTCCGCCTCCATCGCCGCCGCCAGTCGCCGCCCCACCACCACCGTCACCGCCGCCAGTCGCCGCCCAACCACCACCACCCTCCTCCGCCGCCATTGTCGCCAGCACCACTAGACCGGGAGCCACCGGCTCCACCGCCACCGCCTCCACCTCCATCGCCGTCGCCTCCGCCTCCAATGCCGCCACCGCCGCCTCGAGGTCTCCCTCTCTCTCTGTCTCCATCTCTATCTCTCTCTCTCTCTCTCTCTCTCTCTCTGGGTCGCTCTCTCTCTCGCTCCGTCTCCGGCACTCTCTCGCTCTCTGACGAAGAAGAACTCGATGAAGACGAAGAGGCACGTCCTCTTTCGTCTTTAAAGGACGGGCTTGCACGTCCTTAAGGACGTGCAACACGTCTTTAAGAACGTGCCCTAATGCACGTCCTTAAGGACGTGCAAGCCCGTCCCCAAGGACGTGCAAGCACGTTCGGGTTTGGGAAAAAAAAAAAAAGGTACACCCCACTTGCACATCCTCAAGGACGTGAGGATTTGCGGCGTATATAGCCGAAACGAAAAACAATGATTAAAAAAGTAAAATTATAAACCAAAACACACAATAAAACACCAAAGTAATCACTTTGATACACTTGCCAAAATTAAAATATAAGATCCTTCTAAAAATAAAAAGTCAATCAACATATGACCTAGGTTTTCTTTCTCAGCAGCAGTATTTATAGTTTATGTGACATTGTAGAAGAATTAACCATTTCAGAATGGCTCACTGGAAAGGGCTTGCGGGTAGTACCCAAAGGTCCCCAGTTCGAACCCCGGATATGGCCGCTCTTTATTTACAAATTCAAGACATTGTAGAAGAAATATGGCACAATACTATTTGTTGAAAATTTAGACGGGAAAATTTTTCACCAGAAGCTGCCTTGTGGCAAAACAGCTTCTGTATTAGTATTGTATAGGATATAGGATAAATTCAGTATAGAAGATCAAACATTTTGTTTTGCAAGGTTGAACAGCAGGGCTAATTAAATAAAATCTCAAAACCAAATTATGTAATGAAGTGACAATACTTATTAAATCTAGCTATTGTTCCATGAGAGAGAATATTACGACCTATTAAATAGAAAAAGAAAAGGAAAATATAAAATAACGTAAGTGCTGATCCACTAGTGAAGGAGAAGGTAGTCAAGTACAAATTGAAGCCTAGAGTTTACAGTATACCAAAGTTGAAGATGATGATGAATTTGCTGATTTACATTAATGAAGATTTTTTGGTCAATTGATTTGCTTGCAATTTCTTATCTTTTTAATCCCTCTTTAATTATTTACATAAACTTCTAGCACTATTATACTTTCTATATATCCATTATCTGCCCTGACTAATTGCTAATTAAATTGGAGTGCATGTGAGTTGATTATTTGTGAATCCGGATTAGAAAACTCGATGTTGTTTCCTGATTTGGATCTTACATATTGGTACTATTAAAGATTGAATTTAATATGTAAGCAACAGGTTCATGCTAATATATTTGCTGTTGAAATTGGAGTCTTTTAATGTCTTGATGGTTCATGGTGAAATCTATATTTCATTCTGTTTATATGTTTATTTGATTTTTTTTTTGTCAATTTAGTTAGTACGTACTCTATCTTTCTCAAAAAAAAAAAGCTCTCTATTACAAACCCAAAACCAACTACTAAACTGAAAGTTAAGAAGAAACTTCGAAAGTGAAAAAGGCAACTTCAAATACATTTTAGACGGATTTTGCAAATTATCCGATGTCCTTGTTTGTCCTCTCTTCCAAACAGCATATCCAACCTGAATAATCTCGAATTATTAGCAATTCTAGACTGTCAAAAGCTGGATTTGGTGGGATGGGACGGATTGCGAGGGCTAAGGAGCTTGCAGGAACTGCACTTCCATCGACTTCCTCTCTTAGTGCATTTTCCTGACAGGCCCCAAAGCATGTTATCTCTTCGGCATTTGAAGATTATTAACTGTGCAAATTTGAGAGCATTGCCAGAGTGCTTGCAACACTGCACTTGTTTACTCAACCTCACACTGTTCAAGTGCTCTAGTCTGCCTTCACTTCCAAAAGGCAGTCAAGCTCTCAAAAACATGCAGCAGCTGTCTATTGTTGATTGCCCGAAGCTGAATCTGAGGTGTGAAAGAGAAGTTGGAAAAGACTGGCAGCTCATCTCTCATATTCCGAAGATTCAAGTTGATCATTGTTTTATCCAAAACAAAGGGCTTCCTACTTGGTGAACTGAAGACTACCAGGTCTTATATGGTACTCTTCCCATTGAACAAAAAATTAAAAATCATTTGCATGTTTAGTACGTTTTTTCAGTTTCTCGACTTTGAAAAAAACCGTGAAACTGTTGCAGGTTGTTTCCTTGGATGATGCTCTTGCAACCTTATGGAGCCAAGAAACTCGAATTCATGTAGAGCTTATGTTGTGAATCGTGTGATAAGGTCTTTTAAGTTGGTACAAGTTAAGGAACTGATTCTCAAATAAGAGATACTATGTGAGTACTTTCTATTGTTCATCATATTCTTGCTTTGGTTTACGGATCATGTAAATATTCTTTTATTGTTGGATTTGGAGATAATCTTGCAGGATGCTGATGTTTGTTTGTTCTGTACCTTCTTGCAGGTCGTTGATGTTTGTTTGTTCTATACCTTCTTGCAGGTCGTTTGATGTTTAATTTTGACATACTTCCTGCAGGTCGTTGATGTTTAATACGATCATTTTGGAATGATTGCATGGGGCTGGGCTAAGGAGCCTTCAAGGTTTGCATAGCTTGCAGCTTCCGCTGATGGCACAGTTTACCGTTGGACTCCAAAGCATCGGCAGATGTCTACAACTTTTGAACACCACAAACTGTGAAGAATTTGGTACAATTGCCAGAGGGCTTACAACGGCTTGTGATACATTCTAGCTCTTTCTTCTTCAATATAAATTCACTGATGAGACAAGCTTTAGTTAATTCACTTAAGAGAGGAACACAGGCAGTGAAATTCCATTACAAATTGCTCTTTCTTCTTCAGCATATGCCTTACTGTATATTTCTTAATTAGATTCAAATATTCACAATAACATATCTCTTTGAATCTGATTTTTTTCAATCAATTATTAAGTAAGATCTTCCAACAAAAAAAATGGCCAATCTTGTGGGAAATGCAGTCATAACTGAACTCAAAAGGCTCACTCACATCTTGTCGGACATCAAAGCTGGGCTTCCTGCAGATGCAGAGAAGCAGCAGATTACCCAAAATGTTGTGACCCGAAGATTGTGGAGAAGTACGGATGTGAATCTATCCCTCTTAGAAGCAATGACACGGTTGATCCGGCTCTGCCATCAGTGATGAGGTACCTTATTCATCATTACTCCCAGTGGCGGATCCTGAACTTATTGACTGAGGGGGCGGAAATTTACGATAAAAAAAAATATTTTATGTAATGTATCCTGAATTTACATGATTTATTTTCTGGTTTTCAAATATTTCAATATAACCTCATAATTTGAAGTTATCGAATATAGTTATATTATTAAGATATAAAATTAAAAATTATAATTACAATAAAAATATATCGGTTTGGTAAATGAGGTAGGAAATATTGTAATTCAGTGCTGAAATTTGAAACGCTTATAACTTTTAGCTCAGATATCGGATTTGAGCTTATAATATATCAAATCGAAGCAATCGACGAGAGAAATATTTATGTTAAATTTCATTTTCAATTGGGGGGGCGACTGCCACTACTGGCCCTAAAGAGGATCCGCCCCTGATTACTCCGACTCTCCGAGTACATTACCGGCAACATTTACATAGTTGACGCAGGCGCCACCCTCCCCGGCGTTCCCATTTTTTCATCCCTCTAACAATGATCGAAAATACATTGTGCACACAACATTAAGATATTTTCTATTAATTTCATCACTTGTTACCACTAGCATTTTTCAACTCGAGTAATTTCTGTAGAAGAAATAAGGACATTGCAATGCAAGCTGTAGTTTGATTTCTTTTCATCTTTGTAACAGTCAATATCATGGGCCGTATTTTAAGGACATTGGAGTGTGCCCCCGGGAATATAGTGGAGTGGTAAGACTTGGACCAGATGACTAAATAGTCATAGGTTCGATTCTTGTTGCTGCATCCCGTGATTTACCTCCTCCACATGGTTCAGGGCAGGGTTTGTAGGGGCGCTTGGATGGAGCCACATTGAAGGTCTTTAAGTGCGTGCAGCTAGAAAGACTTCCAAGGGAGATGCACAGATTGTTAAGCTTGAGGTTTTTACTCTTCACTCTCTTCACATCGAAACTCACGAGTTTCCTAGATATGGGTTTGCAAGGGTGGATCTCTAATCCATGAATGCGCAAATTTGGAGTTCTTACCAGAACAGATAGGGACCTTAACCACACTTAGGAATTTCCAAATCGGTTACTGTCCTAATCTGACCTCTCTCCCAAACAGTATATCCCGCTTGACTGCTCTTAAGGAGTTACAAATTTGGGGCTACAAAAGGCTGGATTTGATGGGATGGGAAGGACTGCGTGGGCTAAGTGATAGATTACATAGGTCTTAATATTGTATAGTGGGTTAAAAGCCCATTAAGGCCCAATACCTTTGTAACATATATATATATATATATATATATATATATATATATATATATATATATGTTATATCAATGAATGGAAACCCTAAGGAGGACATTACAATCAATCTCATGATCTCACATGGTATCACAACCTAAGATCCAAAGACTCTAAATTTTTTTCTCTAAACCCTAGCCGCCACTTCTCTCTCTCTCCTCGCCGCCCTCTCTCTCTCTCCTCGCCGCTCCCCAGCCTCGGCCACCTCTCGCCGCTAGCCTCTCGTCTCTCTCTCCTCGCCGTCATCTCACCCACCCGCCTCGGCCACCCCTCCTACCGTCGGCCTTCCCATCCCCTTGCCGCCGCCCACTCTCTCTCCTATCTCTCTCTATCATCCTCGTCACAATGACTACCGAGCCCACTGTTACCAAATCACCATTTCATTCCGCCCTAACCATCTCCAATATCAAAAATTGTATCCCTATCATTCTTGATCATGAATCCAGTACCTACACCATGTGGTCGCACCTCTTCACGACCAATGTTAAGGCTCACAAAGTCCTCCACCACATTGACTCCTCCGCCAAACGCCCTGAAAGCGAAGACGGCGATCTCTTCGCTCAACTTGACATCATTGTCCTTCAATGAATCTTCAACACCATCTCAAAAGATCTATTAACCACCATACTCGACCCCAAAGACTCCGCCTTGAATGCTTGGAAGAAACTTCAGGATATCTTTCAAGACAACAAGTCTACCCGTGCTGTCTATCTCGAGCACGAATTCTCAAGTTGCAAGCTTTCTTCTTTTCCGTCGATATCTGCCTACTGTCAGCACATCAAGACCCTGGCCGATCAGCTCGACGCCGTCGACTCCAAACCCAGCGCCACCCGTCTCGTCCTCCAGGTACTCTCGGGCCTCCCTTCTGAATACAATGCTGCTGCTACTCATATACAGCAAACAGAACCTCTCCCTACGTTCGAGAAGACCCGGTCTCAACTGATCCTGGAGGAGACTCGCCTTCAACGTCAGACAACCGACGCCGCCAAAGACAAGACGACGTTGGTCTCATCCAGTGACATCATCGAGCAGCTTGCCCTCCAGCTCGGCCGCAGCAACGACCAGTAGGGACCAAGGGGCGGCGGCGGCGGCAGGGGCCGCGGCGGCCGGAACAATGGTCGCCCGCAGCACTACGATCCCCGCCACCCCTCTTGGTACCCCAACCCTGGCTACCCTCCTTGGATGCCCTATGGCTACCCCGGTGCGTCGTTTCGTAGACCAGCCCCGTATCCCAACCGTCAGCAGGGCTTGTTGGGTCCTGCTCCCCGCCCGTCGTTTGATCAGGCATACCCGACTGATGTGCATAACGCCTTCTCTTCCATGCAGCTGACACCCCCTGACGGCGCTTGGTACATGGACACTGGCGCTACCTCTCATATGACGAACTCCTCAGGTACTCTCTCATCTCTTTCTTTTAAGGGTCCTGCTCATTCTATTATCGTCGGCAACGGTGGTCGCCTTGCTACTTCGGGCATGGGCCACACCACACTACCATCCCCAACCAACCCTTTGCACCTCAACAATGTCCTTGTTGCCCCCAAACTTGTCAAAAACCTTATCTCTGTCCGTCAATTCACCACTGACAATAATGTTTCTCTTGTGTTTGATCCGTTTGGTTTCTCTGTGAAGGATCTTACTACGGGGGTTACTCGCCTGAGATGTAATAGCACCGGGGAGCTTTATCCTGTGTCGTCGCCCTCACCATCCAGCCCGTCAAGTCCAGTCGCCCTCTCGGCATCATCATCCAGTCTTTGGCATGCACGCCTTGGTCATCCCAGTCCTGCAGTTTTAGATATACTTCGTTCTAAGAGTCTTGTCCAATGTAATAAAGAGCATCGCTCTAGTTTATGTTCGTCTTGTCAGTTAGGCAAGCATATCAGACTCCCTTTTCAGCGATCTTTAAACACTACATTTGCACCTTTTGATATTATTCATAGTGATATTTGGACATCTCCTGTGCCTAGCAAGGAGGGTCATAAGTATTACCTTTTGTTTCTGGATGATTATACACATTTCTTATGGGTTTTCCCTTTGCACTTTAAATCTCAAGTGTTCCCTATCTTTGCCAAATTCCACGCTTACATCAAAACACAGTTTCACACCTCTGTCAAGTGTTTCCAATGCGACAATGGCCGCGAATTTGACAACAAAGATTTTCACACTTTCTTTAATACCAATGGGATCTCCTATCGCTTGTCCTGCCCCTACACCTCTCAACAAAATGGAAAAGCCGAACGAATCATCCGAACCATTACTAATATGATGCGCACTCTTCTTTTCCACGCATCCATTCCCCTCCTTTATTGGCCTTACGCCTTGGCCACCACATGCTACCTCCTCAACATTCTCCCTTCCACCACCCTCAACCATCACTCACCGTTTCAGGCACTGTATTGCACTTTGCCCATATATGATCACCTTCGTACCTTTGGTTGCTTGTGTTTCCCTAACCAGGCATCCACCTCCCCCCACAAGCTTCACCCACGCTCCACCTCTTGTGTCTTTCTTGGCTACCCGTCTGATCATCGCAGTTACATTTGCATCAATATCAAGACTCACATGATCATTCTCTCTCGTCATGTCACCTTTGATGAGTCGCGATTTCCCTTCGCGTCTCCCACACCCCCTGTGTCGTCGACAGAGTCTGAGTCACCATTCCCTCACTTCATTCTTCCCCAGAGCTCTCCCGGTGCTCCTGCGTCTCCCCCTCCCCCACCCCCACCACCCCCCACCACCAGACCACACACCCGCAGCGTCTCCGGTGTCTTCCGACCCCGTCAGATCGTATCCATGACGACCACCCATCGCCCCACCATCCAACCTCATAGCCTAGCAAAGCAGTCCCCCCGCCAAACACCAATGCCGCGGGCGCCGCACACTGCTGCGCCCGCAGCCTATCAATTGCCCATGCCCCCAGCATCGCATCACCTACTGGCGCCGCCCGCCGCAACACATGTTGCGCCCACCGCATCCCTCCCCGTCTCGCATCACCTACTGGCGGCGCCCGCCGCAGGGTATGCTGCGCCCGCCGCATCCCACACCGCCTCTGCACCCCTTACCCGCAGCTCTGCTGCGCCCGCCGCCTCATCCCCATGCTTAGCCCCTCTTGCTCCCATCCGTCCCGACACCCAATCACCCTCTGCCTCCACCCAGACCTCCCTCTCCCCCATTCCCACCTCCCACAAAACAACCCTCCAAGACCCGAATTGGCAGGCGGCTATGCTCGATGAATACAGGGCCCTTACGAAGAATGGTACTTGGATTCTTGTTCCTCGCCCTCCTGAGGCGAACGTCATTCGTTGTATGTGGCTCTTTCGTCACAAGTTCCGATCTGATGGGACTTTGGAGCGCTATAAGGCCCGTCTTGTGGTGAACGGTAGATCTCAGCAGGCAGGTATTGATTGTGATGAGACGTTCAGCCCTGTGGTCAAGCCTGCCACTATCCGAGTGGTCCTGAGTCTAGCTCTGTCGCGCAACTGGGCCACCCATCAGTTAGATGTCAAGAACGCATTTCTTCATGGCCATCTGAATGAGACTGTCTACATGTTTCAGCCGTCGGGGTTTGCTGATGCTGACCGTCCGAAGCATGTCTGTCTCCTCAAGCGCTCTCTGTATGGTCTGAAACAGGCTCCGCGGGCTTGGTTCCAGCGTTTTGCCTCTCATCTGCTCCGTTTGGGTTTCACTGGCAGTCGTTCCGATTCGTCTTTATTTATCTATCGCCGAGGCTCAGACTTGGCATTCCTGTTGCTATATGTCGACGACATCATTCTCACCCCCTCTTCTGATGCTCTTCGGACGTCTATTATTTCGTAGTTGAATGCAGAATTTGCCATGTCTGATCTGGGTCAGTTGTCTTATTTTTTGGGAGTTGCTGTTCAGCGTCATGCGTCAGGTCTGTTTCTCTCACAGAGTAAGTATGCTGTAGAGATTGTTGCTCGAGCTAAGATGGTCAACTGTAATCCAGTCGCCACCCCTGTCGACAAATCAAACAAGCTCAGTGCTCATTCTGGTCCTTTGGTTGATGACCCGACATTGTATAGGAGCCTCGTTGGTGCTCTTCAGTATCTCACTTTCACCAGGCCTGACATTAGTTACGCCGTTCAGCAGGTCTGCTTGTTCATGCATGCACCTAGGGAACCTCACTTTCAGGCTTTGAAGCGGATCATTCGGTACATCAGCGGCACTCTTGAGCTCGGCACCACGATCACTCCTTCCTCTAAGCTTGATCTTGTTGCTTACACTGATGCAGATTGGGGTGGTTGTCCTGACACACGTCGCTCCACGTCTGGGTACTGCGTCTTCCTCAACGACACCCTTGTGTCATGGTCTGCCAAGCGTCAGTCCGTCGTATCTCGCTCCAGCGCTGAGGCCGAATACAGGGGTGTTGCCAACGTTGTGTCCGAGTGCTCTTGGCTCCGGAACCTTCTCCTTGAGCTCCGTTGTCCCCTTCAGAAGGCCACTCTGGTCTATACGGACAACGTCTCCGCCGTCTACCTGGCTAGCAACCTAGTCCAGCATCAACGCACGAAGCACATTGAGCTTGATCTCCCCTTTGTAAGGGACAAGGTTGCCATTGGACATGTCCGCGTTCTCCATGTCCCGTCCTCTTATCAGTACGCTGATATATTCACCAAGGGTTTACCTCGATAGTTATTCATTGATTTTCGTTCCAGTCTCGCTGTAAGGACCCCTCCCGTTTCGACTGCGGGGGTTTGATAGATTACATAGGTCTTAATATTGTATAGTGGGCTAAAAGCCCATTAAGGCCCAATACCTTTGTAACTTATATATATATATATGTTATATCAATGAATGGAAACCCTAAGGAGGACATTACAATCAATCTCATGATCTCACGCTAAGGAGCCTTCAACAGCTGAATTTGCAAGGGCTTCCTCTGCTCGTGCATTTTCCCGATGGACTCGAAGACATCAGCAGATCTCTCAAGTATCTGATCATCAAGGTCTGCCAAAATTTGATAGCATTGCCAGAATGCTTAGAGCACTGCACTTCACTACCGAGGCTAACATTATACAAATGCTCTAGTTTATCTGCTCTTCCATTGGGCATTCAAAGTGCCAAGTGCCTGCAAAAACTATGGATTGATGGCTGTCCTGAGTTGAGTCCGAGGTGTGAAAGAGAAACTGGAGAAGACTGGCATCTCATCTCTGACATTCCTACAATTGAAGTCGACAGGCATTTTATCCAGGAAGAAGGATTTCCTACTTTGTAAAGACCATCAAATTTCATGTAGCACGTACGTACTCTTTTAGCTTCAATATCTTCCTCTTGATTTTCATCGTCATTTGTCAGGCTTTTTAACTTTGAAAACTATAATAACAGGCTTATCTTCATACAAGGGAGGCTAGTCTTGCAGTGTTATGGAAATAAGGACATGAATACCATTTCATAAGATCTTCTGCTTGAATTGGTACAATGAAATGACACTCTCATCAGGGATAATAATGACTTCAGTCAGCTTCTGAACATGTTTATGATTATGTATGATATTCTTATATGTTTTATGATATATATGGGATATTATGTTTGTTATTGTTCAGTTCATGGTTGGAAAGTCTTATTAATCAAGTTTGAATAATTCTGTGGAATGATCTGAGCATTATGAGGTGTGGGTGCTTTGATCCCACCTTCTCCAAAGTCAACCAACTTGGCTTTGAAAATATGATATGTTAGTTGTATTGTACTTTCCAATCTTGATTTAGAACCACATCCAATTAACATACCATCTCTTCTTCAATCTCCATTTTCTATACATTATTAATCAATCAAGCTCATTCTCTATTTGAAATGGCTGATCCAGTGGTGGGTGCATTTGTTTCTGGCCTTGTAAAATCCATTCTTCACAAGCTCACCTCACCTGCCTTCCTACAAATCAGACAAATCTTTGGGGTAAAAAATGAGCTCAAGAGACTCGCCAACACATTGGAATAGCAACATGTCTGAGGGAGATATGGCTATACAAAGGAGATTGACCCAACATGTGAGGTCCAGATGCATGATTTGATACATGATGTAGCAATGCACGTTGCAGCGGAGGAGACAACGTTCATAGGTGGTGGCAAATATGAACAAGAGTAAGGTATCTAGTGTGGAAGGAAGAAGACTTGTCAGAAAGAAAGTTTCCTCGACAACTCTTGGCTGCAACAAAAGCAAGATCACTTATGTTTCGTCGTGGGAAATCAGGTTGTGTGAGCAAATCTTTTCTACAGGAGGTCATTTCAAACTTCAAATGTTTACGAATCCTATCACTCTTTGGCTTTGAGTTTGAGGAGTTGCCAAACTCGATTGGAAGCTTAAAGCATTTAAGGTATCTTTGTCTGGCTGAGAACCCCACACTCGAGGGGCCTCCCGATTCAGTATGCAATCTCGTGAACCTACAAATGTTGGATGTCTTACACTGCGAGCAGCTTGTACAATGTCCAAGTGACTTGCACAGACTGCTAAGCTTGAAACATTTGATTTTCACGTCAAACCTCGCGAGTCTGCAGCAGATAAGTTGAATCCGAGGTGTGAGAGAAACAAAGGAGACCACTGGCATCTCATCTCTCACATTCCTATCATTCAAATCGATCACCGCTACATTCAAAACCAATGTTTTGTTACTTTGTTAATTTGTCAAGTTTCTTTAGTTACTCCCTTTTTAAAAAAAAAATCTTTAGGCTTTGCAGTTTTAAAAAACTTATTTGACAGTTCACCTCATTATTCACCATTGGTTATAACATAAATAAAAGAGGAAGAAGATAGAATTTTCAAGACGACAGCGGAACAGGGTAATATTTATACATGAAAAAGACTATATTGTACGAGTTAAGGACTCCAAAAAATCTGTTTCAAAAAGACTATATTGTACCATTCTCTGAAAAAAGATTTAGCAAAATATGTAGCTGTTCAGGAGACAACTTTCATGGGCGGCAACAGTCATAATGTTTCAGAGGGAGTCAGACATTTGGTGTGGGAGGAGGAAGAGCACTTGCCAGAAAGAGAGTTCCCTCAACAAATCGAGACAACAAAGAACGCGAGATCACTTACATTTCTTTTTAGGAAATCCAACTGTATGAGCAGATCTTTTCTACAAGGTCTGATCTCAAATTTTCAGTGTTTACGTATCCTATCACTCTCGGATTTTGAGTTTGAAAATTTGTCCCACTCAATTGGGGATTTAAGGCATCTTAGGTATCTTAGCTTGGCTAGTAATAACAAACTTAGGAGGCTTCCGGATTCTATATGCAAATTGGTGAACCTTCAAACACTGAATCCCAAGGGACTTGCATAGATTGGTAAGCCTGAGGTATTTGATGTTCACATCAAAAGTTGCAATTTTGTTGGAGAAATGTGTTCATTGGGCCTCCATACAGGAGATAGTTATCTTTAACTGTACGCAACTGAGATCCTTATCAAAGAAGATTGGGAGCCTAACCACCCTTCGGATTTTGCGTATCATTTATTGTCCTTGCTTGTCTTCCCTTCCAAACAGTATACGTTACCTGAATCATCTTGAGCGGTTAGTAATTCAAGACTGTCAAAACATGGATTTGATGGGATGGGAAGGATTGTGTGGGCTAATCTGCCTTAATTATCTGCTTCTGCAGCGACTTCCTCAGCTCATACATTTTCCTGATGGTCTCCAAAGCATCAGTGGATCTCTACGACATTTGAACAACGTAAACTGTCAGAATTTGATAGCTTTGCCAGAGCATCTGAAACACTGCACTTCTCTACTATACCTTACATTGGTCAAGTGCCCTGGTTTGTCCGCGCTCCCCAATGGCATTCAAGCTCTTAAGAGCTTGCAACAGTTGTACATTGTTGATTGCCCCAAACTGAATCCAAGGTGTGAAAGAGAAATTGGAGACGACTGGAATCTCATCTCTCACATTCCTAAGATTGAAGTTGATCATTGTTTTATCCAAAACAAAGGATGTCCTATTTTTTGAAGACTATCAAGCTTCATGCGGTACTCCCTGATATATAGCTTCATTCTTTTTCTGTTGCTTGGGAAAAGCAAGTCATTTGCTTGTTTTTGTTTTGTGGGGTTCTCAATTTTGAATCATTTAAACTTTTGCAGGGTGGTTGTTCCTGCAATCTTATGGAACCAAGAAACAAGTAGATGGTTGAATCATACTCAAATTAGAGGTAATAATGGGTGAGTAACTGTTGGGAAAAATCAGGTTTTCCCTCTTCGTAGGATTAAGATGGGTAAGACTGACTTTGTATAAAAGTGGAACTTGTATTATATAGTGGAACACTTACAAATTACAACTCTCACTATATAATTTTGTGGCTCACTACTCACTCTTACTAGGCTAACTTGACCACTCTACAATTGCTCTCACTTGGATTTGCTTTGCTTGGATTGGATGCAAAGCCAAGACACCCATGGGCTATTTATAGCCCCCACTACACCCACCTTCACCATTTACAAAGTGGAGATTATTCACTAATTCTCTAGAATTTTCTAGCTTAGGAATGTCACTAGAAATTTCTAGGCTTTGTCTCTCTTGATGACTCGAGAGGCTTCTAGATTTGGTTTTGTTGGCCCAATGTAATCAGCCCAATTAAGGAAGGGAGCCCAACAATCTCCCCCTTCCCGACTTAATCATGGGCGTGTTACGATGTCGGATCCTTGACAATAGTCTTCAAACTTCTTTGTCGGGATTACCTTGGTCATCATGTCGGACCAGTTCTTCTCCGTATGCACCTTGTCAAGTTGTAGGAGCTTCTCTTCGAGGATGTCTCGGATCCAATGATATCGGATATCGATGTGCTTCGAGCGAGAGTGATAGGTCGGGTTCTTTGCTAGGTGAATAGCGCTTTGATTATCACACTGCAAGACATATCTGTCTTGCTCTACTCCTAGCTCGAGTAAGAAGCTCTTCATCTATAGCATCTCCTTGCAGGTCTCCGTGGCTGCGATGTACTCTGCTTCAGTAGTGGACAAGGCAACGGTCTTCTGTAACTTTGATTGCCAGGAAACAGCTCCCCCTGCAAAGGTAGCTAGATAACCTGACGTTGATTTCCTAGAATCATTGTCTATGGCCCAATCTGCATCTGTGTATCCTTCTAGCACAGGCTTCCCATTGCCGAAGCATAAGCACCGTTTAGAAGTACCCCGTAGATACTGGAGGATCCATTTCACTGCAGCCCAGTGTTCCTTCCCCGGATTTGCCAAGAAGCGGCTTACGACTCCGACAGCGTAGGCGATATCAGGCCTCGTACAGACCATTGCGTACATGAGACTGCCTACCGCGGATGAATATGGGGTGTTCTTCATCTCTTGCTTCTCCTTCTCACTTGTTGGACTTTGCTTCGAGCTCAGCTTGAAGTGTCCAGCAAGTGGTGTGCTCACCGGCTTGGCTTTGTGCATGTTGAATCTCTCCAACACCTTCTCGATGTATCTCTCTTGGGATATCCAAAGAAGCTTACTCGTTCTATCACGAGTGATTGTCATCCCAAGGATTTGCCTTGCCGGTCCCAAGTCTTTCATGGCAAAGCATTTGCTCAAGTCTTTCTTTAGAGCAGCTATTTTGTTGCTGTCCTGCCCTACTATTAAGATATCATCAACATAGAGCAAAAGTATGAGAAAGTCGCCGCTTGCGTACCTCTTCATGAAGACACAATGGTCATTCATGGTTTTCTTGAAGTTGTGATCCGCCATGAAAGAGTCGAACTTCTTGTACCACTGTCTTGGTGTTTGCTTTAGGCCGTAGAGACTCTTCGTGAGTCTGCACACCAGATTCTCCTTGCCTGGAACTTTGAATCCTTCAGGCTGCTCCATGTATATCTCCTCTTCAAGGTCACCATGGAGGAATGCTGTCTTGACGTCGAGTTGTTCAATCTCCAAGTCTAGGCTTGCTGCTAAGCCCAGAACAACTCGGATAGATGACATCTTCACAACTGGAGAGAATATTTCTTCAAAGTCGATGCCCTTCTTTTGGTTAAATCCTTTCACGACTAGTCGAGCCTTGTATCGGAGCTTCGAGTTGTTGTCCTCGGTTTTCAACCGATACACCCATTTGTTCTTCAAGGCCCGTCTCCCTTTTGGTAGCTTCACCAGCTCGTAGGTGTGGTTCTCATGCAGGGATTGCATCTCCTCCTGCATGGCTCTTAGCCACTCAGCCTTGTGGATATCATCCATAGCCTCCTTATAGCTTTGAGGCTCCCCCTCATCCATGAGGGTCACATACTCATCTGAGCTGTATCGGTTGGACGGTCGCTTGTCTCTAGAGGACCGCCTCAGCTCAGGCTCTACCGGAGTGCTTGATTCTGCTTCCGGCTCAACTGGGGCATCTTCTTGATCATTCTGCTCTTGAGAATGATCTTCATCGTCAGCTTCGTCATTGCTCTCGATCGGAGCTTCTTCTGAATCGTCCTTCTGTGCCTTTGAAGGACTTGGCTCTTCCCTCCTTTGTCTTCGCGTTGGCTTTGTTGATCTTCGGATGTCTTCAATCGTCTGATCTTCGAAGAACACAACATCTCGGCTTCTAATCACCTTTCTGGTGGTTGGATCCCATAGTCGATAACCGAACTCATCTTTGGGTGAACCAAGATAGATGCACTCCTTTGTCTTAGCATCAAGTTTGGCCCGCTCGTCCCTTGGAATGTGAACGAACGCCCTGCACCCGAACACCTTCAAGTGCTTGTAGGAGACCTTCTTCCCTGACCAGACTTCTTCTGGGATATCTCCCTTTAGAGGGACAGAAGGTGTGAGGTTGATGATGTCGACGGCGGTCATCAAGGCTTATCCCCAGAACGACTTGGGTAATTTGGCATGAGAGAGCATGCATCGGACTCTCTCTGTGAGAGTACGGTTCAACCTCTCAGCAACCCCGTTCAGTTGTGGCGTCTTAGGCGGTGTCTTCTCAAGCCTGATCCCATAGGAGCTACAATACGCCTCAAAGGGTCCTCGGTACTCACCACCATTGTCTGATCGGACACACTTGAGTTTCCGACCAGTGTCCCGTTCCACCTTGGGATGGAACTCCTTGAATGCTTCGAGGACTTGATCCTTTGATTTCAACAAGCGCACCCAGACCTTTCTTGAGTGATCATCAATGAAGGTCACAAAATACAGTGCCCCTCCATTGGATTTTTCTGTCATTGAACACACATCTGTGTGTACAAGGTCTAGGACATGCTTCCTCCTCGTGGGTGGAGATGATCTCTAGAAGGCTACTCTATGTTGTTTACCGACTAAACAATCAGAGCATGGGTCGAGGGAATTACCTTTCAGGTTAGGGAGGAGCTGCCTTCGAGCGAGGATTTGAATGCCCTTCTCGCTCATGTGTCCAAGTCTCCGATGCCAGATCTCCATGTCAGTGCTGGCAACGTTCACCTCTCCCTTGCAAACCTTTGCTTCTGTCCAATATAATGTTCCTTCTTTTCTTCCTCGAGCCACGGTTAGGTTACCTTTAGTCAGCTTCCATTTGCCTCCGCCATTTTGACTAAAGTAACCATCATCGTCTAGCCTTCCAGTTGATATGAGGTTACGTCTCATATCAGGGACATGCCTCACATCTTTTAGGATGAGCTTGCATCTTGTGTTGGATGTGAGGATAATATCTCCTCTCCCCACGATCTTGCTCCATCCATGATTTCCCATCAGGACGGTACCGAAGTCTCCACTTCGGTAGGATGAGAAGAAGCTTTTGTGTGGGGTAACATGAAAGGAGGCACCAGAATCGACAATCCAGGAGATATCATTACATTCAATGTTTAGAATGTTACCTCCTTCAACGAGATATGAATCCTCGCCTTCATCGGCCATGGCGGTAGTACTCTTTTCTTCTCGCCGCCTCATAGGATTGATCTGGTCTGGCTTCACATTTCCGGCCTTCTGATCTCTCTTGAGGATGCGGCATTCTTGCCTCTTGTGGCCTGGTTTGCCACAGTAGTAGCACGTGACCCTGGTGCGTGACTTGGACCGCCCTCGAGACTGATCTCGGTCTCAACTTTGCTTCCGTCCACGGGCATCATTATTCCCACGGTTGTCAAGGATATTGGCCTCGGAATGATTGGTTATTCCTCTCTCCTTCCTCCTAGCTTCTTCATTGAGAAGACTATCGCAGACGGTATCCATGGTAAGCTTCCCGTCCGGTGATGAGTTACTTAGAGTAACTACAAGAGTATCCCAACTCTCTGGCAGAGAGGTGAGGAGTAGGATGGCTTGTAACTTATCATCAAGCACCATATCCACCTTACTTAGCTGATTGACAAGCCCCTTGAAATTATTCAAGTGCTCAATCATGCTTTGGCCATCCTTATACTCCATCTTCACCAACCGTCTAGCTAGGAGGGCCATATTACGAGGCGATTTCTTTTGAATCATGGACTCAAGCTTGGTCCACAATTCAAAAGCATTTGTATAATTAGAAACATGCTCAAAGAGAGTTTTATCGATGTACTTACGGATCATGGCGACCGCCTTTCGATTAAGGAGATCCCACTCCTTATCGTTCTTTCCTTGAGGCTTGTCCTTGTTGAAGACGGGTTCGTACATGTCCTTGCAGTAGAGATGATCCTCCATCATCGGCTTCCAATAAGAGTAGTTGTCTGCCGTGAGCTTGAACATGTCACCCTCGTAAGTGACGCTAGCCTCCATCTTGATCCACACGAGCTAACACGTTCCGAAAATGAACCTGGCTCTGATACCACTGTTGGGAAAAATCGGGTTTTCCCTCTTCGTAGGATTAAGATGGGTAAGACTCACTTTGTATAAAAGTGGAACTTGTATTATATAGTGGAACACTTACAAATTACAACTCTCGCTATATAATTTTGTGGCTCACTACTCACTCTTACTAGGCTAACTTGACCACTCTACAATTGCTCTCACTTGGATTTGCTTTACTTGGATTGGATGCAAAGCCAAGACACCCATGGGCTATTTATAGCCCCCACTACACCCACCTTCACCATTTACAAAGTGGAGATTATTCACTAATTCTCTAGAAATTTCTAGTGACATAGGCTTTGTCTCTCTTGATGACTTAAGAGGCTTCTAGATTTGGTTTTGTTGGCCCAATGTAATCAGCCCAAATAAGGAAGGGAGCCCAACAGTAACTTTATTTTAGTTGTGTTCGGTAAGATCTTGTTTGGTATTCTACTGTTGTATGATACGTAAGTTCAGTCTATACATCTATGTTTGTTTCAGATGCAAAGTTGCAATTTTACAGGAGACTGAGAATGTTGTTTGTTGCAATTTTACAAGTAGTTTGTTCTATATTGGGTCAATGCAGATCAACGATATTCTATTCTGGTGGATAAACGAAGTCTGTATCAGGGGCCCTTTGGCTTTGAAATACTGAAACTTATTAGTTTGGTTGGGAAGTTGATGGTTTGCTACAAAAGCTGGTTTGAATTTTATAATAAATGTAGAAAGTCTGAATGGAATTTTATGATGATGGTTTAGCTGTAAGATTGGAGGAATAATGGAATTCCGAGATGGTTGTTCTACATATTTTTTTTTTAAGTGGTAAATATATGGATGTGTAAAAGAAATTTACAAAAACTCGACTCAGAAGTCGAGCCAAAATGGCCATGGCCTCTCCACACCCTACTAAAACAAAAAGGGAGGGAGGATAGAACACTACCCACTCTAATCCGCCAAACATACCAAGACCCCTATGCACCCGCTCATCTTCTATATCAACACTTCAAGATGCTTCTAATCCATGATCTTGCAAACCCTCATAGCATCTTCCAGCTCCTCAAAACAGTCCTGACTCGCACTTATAGGAGGCCATTTGTCTTCCAGCTGTAGAATACAATTCAAATCACCAAACAGCGTCCACGGGTCATCAATTCTTTCCACAATCTGCTCCAGATAAGCTCTTCTTGCTGCTGTCATGATTTCGTTTGTTTCTTTTCTTTGTTTTGCTGCCTTTTCCACGCTGCCTTCACTTCACCTCCAACAGATCCCAAGGGACAGTCAATCAGTCATGCTCTACACCAACAGAATAAGCACTCATACCTTCACCTGCTGTGTCCTCCTCTTTCTCTGTCTCCACTCTGTACTCTGTCGTGTATCCAAAGCTAGCTGGGCGGGAGATGTCAGATGATCTTGATCCAACACCAGCTGCATCAAAAGCAGACACAGGGCTGCTAGCTATCCGGGAAGCACTCGCTTCTTAACCTTGCTCAGCCAAACTTAATTTCCTCATGTCCAAAAATTCAACACAGAAATTGCACACTTGAAATAGATCGGCATTCCAGGGGCCAAAATTTAACACACAAATGGCTTAGCTGGGCGGTATCTTCAGCCAAAGTGTTCTATCATCCACACAAACGGGTCTCCCAATAGCACAAGCAATTCTACTCAAAGCGCTGTTCTAGAAATAGATCGGATCAAGGTCAAATGAGCACCACGCTATCGGCATTCCAGGGGCCATTCCTGAGCACCCAATCACGATCCTCCACACTCCGAAACACTTGAAAACGAAAACACCGTTGTGCTTCTGAAATAGTTTTGGAGGATGAATACGCCATTCCGCTGCTATGTATTCCCTCATCCCACCATAGGAGACGGTGACACAATCCCAATTAGAACAGCACTCCTCTTCCCGGAGCTTCACTTTTCCTTTCTCTACATCTGGCTGAAAACACAGCTTTTCTGCTCCACCAGAACGGAGCCTTCCCTCGCCTTGCTATTCCGAGCTCCATAGCTTCCTTTCTGAGCTTTCCCCATACCGGAAACCACCCCCAGGGACCATGGCAGCGCCGCCGGGAAGGACCATCTTCTTCTTCCCGAAAATTCAACTTCAAAGTCAAAATTCTAGGGCAGAGCTTGTCAAAATTCCCTTTTCTTCATTCCTAAAATCAACACACATATGATGTTTCTCCTTGAATCTCTCTCTTCCACTAATCAAGATCCTTCATCACAAAAATGTCCTTGAATCTCTCTCTTCCACTAATCAAGATCCTTCATCACAAAAATGGCCAATCTTGTGGGAAGTGCAGTCATATCTGGCCTTGTTGAAGTCATTTTTGACAAACTTGGCTCACCTGCCTTTCAAGAAATCGGACGAGTCATTGGGGTGAAAGGAGAACTCAAAAGACTCACTCACACCTTGTCAGACATCAAAGCTGTGCTTCTTGATGCAGAGAAGCAGCAGGTCACCCAACATTTTGTCAGAAATTGGCTCCACAATCTCAAAGATGCTGCTTATGATATTGAGGACTTGCTCGATCTTATTTCAACTCAAGCTTTGGAGAAAAAGGTGCAAGGGAGTAGCTTCACTCAAAATCTTCGTGAAATTCCTTTGCGATACAGGTTAGCTCGGAAACTCAAAGCTATGTGCAAGAAATTGGATGATATTGCTGCCAATCGGAGGAACTACAGTCTCCAAGAATATCATCAACCTTTGCTTTCTTCTGTCAGCAGCAGCAGGGAAAGGGAGACTCATTCCTCCATCCAAGAAACACTTGTTTTCGGCAGAGAACAAGACAAAGATTGGATCGTCAGTCGTCTGGTAAGCTTTTCTAGTCATGAAGCTCAAAGAATTTCAGTTCTCCCAATTGTTGGTGTAGGAGGGATGGGAAAAACCACACTAGCAAAGTTGGTATTTAATGATTTCAGGACAAAGAATTTTGAGCTGAAATTGTGGGTTTATATTCCAAACAAGTTTGCTATGCGAACTGTCATAGTAAATATTATTCAGTCTGCTACAGGTGAGAGCCTTGCACACTTTAGTATGGAGACATTAAAGAATAAGCTTTGTCACATTCTTGACGCTCAAAGATTTCTTCTTGTGTTGGATAATGTGTATATTGAAGATTCAATTGAGTGGTTAGATTTAATGGATCTCTTAGAGAGAGTTTCAAAAAGCAGTGTACTTCTGGTAACAACCCGGGAAGATAGAGTGTCCTTGATTACTGGAACTATGGATTCATACAAGTTAATGCCCCTCTCTGATGATCACTGCTGGTCCATATTTGTGAATTGTGCATTCAGAGAAGGTGAAGGAGAAGCATATCCTTTGTTGGTGCAGATTGGAAAAGATATCATTCGAAAATGTTGCGGAGTTCCTTTGGCAGCGAAGACCTTGGGATGCCAGTTACGAACAGTTAGAGATGAGCTGACTTGGAGGAGTATTGAGGAAAGTGATTTGTGGAAGATTGAACAAGAGCCCGGTGGCATCCTCCCATCTTTGAAATTGAGCTTTGATCAGTTACCTTACTATTTAAGATCCTGTTTTTCCTATTGTGCTGCATTCCCTAAAGGTGCATTCTTTTATAAGATTGATTTGATAAGCCGGTGGATGGCGTTAGGATTGCTGCGATCTGAAAGGATGAATGGAACCGTTGAAGACATTGGAAATAAGTATTTTAATGAGCTGTTGTCGAGGTCTTTCTTTGAAACGGTCAATAATTCCACTATCGTGGCCGATCTAGACCATCAGCTCAAGAATGTTTTCTTCGAATTTTGGCTTACTAACAATACGATTGAGATGTGGCAAGAAATAGATTGCAACACAGATGATGTTTTTAAAATGCATGATTTGTTGCATGATTTAGCAGCATATGTTATTGGGGAGGAGAAAGCTTTCATCAATCGCAACGTACATGATTTTTCAATGAGAGCCAAGCACTTGGTGTTGGAGGAGGAAGGGCAGTTGTCAAAGAGAGAGTTTCCGCGCCAACTTCAAATGGCAAAGAAGGCAAGATCCCTTCTTCTCTTTCCGAAACCAGCAACATCACTTTTACATGATGGCAGAACATCCAACCCTTTGAGCAAATGTTTTCTACAAGGTCTGATATCTAACTTCCGGTGTTTACGTATCTTACTGTTGTATGGTTTTCAGTTTGGGGATTTGCCAGACTCAATTGGGGATTTAAAGCATCTGAGGTATCTTAACTTGGCACTTAATGACAAACTTACAAGGCTTCCAGATTCAATATGCAATTTGGTGAATCTTCAAAGCTTGAGTCTGTTTGATTGTGCGCAACTGGAACTATTCCCGAGAGACTTGCATAGATTGGTAAGCCTTAGGCATTTGGTGTTCACATCAAAACTCCCTAGATTTTTGGAGATAGGTTTTCAGAGTTGGACCTCCATACAAAGCCTATTTATCGTCAACTGTGTTCACTTGATATCCTTACCAGAGGCAATCGGAAACCTGACCACCCTTCGGATTTTGCATATTATGAATTGTCCTTGTTTGTGTTCTCTTTCAAACAGCATATCCAACCTGAATAATCTTGAAACATTAGAAATTCTGGACTGTCAAAAGCTGGATTTGGTGGGATGGGAGGGATTACATGGGCTAAGGAGCCTTCAGGAGCTGCACTTGCATCGACTTCCTCTCTTAGAGCATTTTCCTGATGGAGTTGAAAGCATTGGTGGATCTCTTCGACAGTTGAAGATTATTAACTGCCAGAAGTTGAGAGCGTTGCCAGAGTGCTTGCAACACTGCACTTGTTTACTCCACCTCACATTGTTCAAGTGCTCTAGCCTGACTTCGCTTCCAAAAGGAATTCAAGCTCTCAACAACCTACAGCAGCTGTCTATTGCAGATTGTCCAGAACTGAATCCGAGGTGTGAAAGAGAAGTAGGAGAAGACTGGCATCTCATCTCTCATATTCCTATGATTCATGTTGATTGCTGTTTTATCAAAAACAAAGTATTCCCTACTTGTTGAAGATTATCGTTTCATACGGTACTCCTCCTCCTTTTAGCTTCAAGATCTTCCCACCGAGTAAAAAAAGTCATTTTCTTGTTTACTTTATTGGTGTAAGAACTTTGAAAATAAAACGGAATTATTTTGTTTACTTTTTTCGGCTGCCCAACATCATAAGAAAAACAGTGGAACTATGCAGGTTGTCCCCGCTATCTGGAAAGTGGAAACCCGGGATGCTTCTCTTCCAAAGAGCTTACATAAACTGAATGATCTCGAGCTCACATCATTTTGGATTGCCTGCATAGGGCTGGGCTAAGGATCGAGCCTTCAAGATTTGCAGAGCTAGCAGCCTCAGCGCTACTGGCACAGTTTGCCATTGGACTCCAAAGCATCGGTGGATCTCTACGACTTTTGAACATCACAAACTGTAAAGAATTTGATGCATTTGCTGTGATACATTTGACGTTTGAATGCGCTTATACAACAGGTTGTGATACATTTGCTGTTTGAATGCGCTTACAACAGTTTGCCAGAGGGCTTAAAACAGGTTGTGATACATTTGCTGTTTGAATGCACTTCCAATTGACATTACATCTCTTTCTTCTTCAATACAAATTCAGTGATTGAGACAAAGCTTAGCTTAACTGATTGAGACAAGCTTAACTTAATTCACTGATTGAGACTACCTGTCATGGCTTTGTTCTTCCTCTTCTCTTTGCCACTTACATTCTGTCCGGCAGCCACCTGTTGCTTATTCTCCTTGTGCTCACCGTTTACTCGTCATCCGTTGTATCTCACCGCTGCACATACTCTCGCATCAATCACTCCTCCTTGCCGTGTGTCCATAGCAGCAGCTGGAGATTCTCAGTGAGCGATTGTGATATATAAAGAGAGAATTGCAGACTTCTATTAACCGGCAACTTTTATTACAGAGAGTAACTTTTATACTGTTAAGTTCCATCAAAGTAACGACAGTGATTTCATGATAACATTTCCTGGCCATTCAAACTGTCGGCGGTTTATCCATTCACACTTTCCTCAAATATACACTACTTTCTTGTATTGAATCTCCAATTCCATTCCATCGGAGCATTAATCAACCTCTTCTTCTCCAATTCCTTTCTATCTGTGGTGAGGTATCTTATCCATGATTCCTCCGAGTACATTACCGGCAACATTTACAGTGGAACTATGCAGGTTGTCCCCATTATCTGGAAAGTGGAAACCGGGGATGCTTCTTTTGCAATCTTACAGAGAAAAGGAGGAACTGATACTCAAGACTCGAGAGGAATTAGTATTCTTTTGTTGTTTGTTCTTTTTCCTGCACACTGTAGCTTGCAGGTTGTTGACCAACTGTGAAGAATGTTTCCCAATTCCCACAGAATATTTCCACAGAAGATTTTGAAAGCACCAGGTATTTGTATTTCCATTTTATATGTCAAAAAAGAGGATGAAAGTGTAAATTGTGATTTGTCCCATAGATAGGGATCCGGTTTTCATATATAGAGTTCTTGAATTCATACAAACTACAGAATATTTGTGAAGGGATTGGAAAACTCTACGAGAGGCATTGAAGCACTTAAGAGCCTACAACTACCATGTATTGTTTTTCACAGTCCTATTCTGAGGTCGAGGTGCGAAAGAGAAATAGGAGAAGACTGGAAACTCATCTCACACATCCCTATCATTCATCTATGGTGATCACTGTTGTAGTATGAAAATAATAGTATATGTTCATTTCAGTTCACTGTTGAGGAATTTCCCAAAGGTCAACCAACCAAACACCAGTGATTTCAAGAATCGAGATAGAGATTTGTGTGTGTGTGTGTGTGGTGGAAGTCACCCGTTTCTGGATAACAATTCCTGGCATTTAGTAGTAGTAAGAGAGGTCCCTAACTCCCATCTACTTTCTTGAATTCAATTCTATCTGATAATCAAACCTCATCTTCTCCACCTACAACAGTGATTTCCTCAAATATACATTGCTTTCCTGAATTGAATCTCCAAATTCCATTCAATCGGAGTTTTAATCAATCCTTATCTTCTCCACCTACAGATGGCTGATACTATCACAGGTGCGGCTGTATCTGGCCTTGTGGAGCTCATTTTTGATAAACTCTGTTCACCTCTCTTCAAAGAGATCGAACGGAGCTTTGATGGGAAAACAGAACTCAAAAGACTCAGTCGCACCTTATCCGCCATTGATGTTGTGCTTCTTGATGCTGAAGAGCAGCAGACCACCTTGCATTCCGTCAGAGATTGGCTTCTGAATCTCAAAGATGTCGCTCGTGACATCGAGGATGTGCTCGATCTCATTTCAACTCAAGCTTTGGAGGATAAGGTCCGTCAAAGAACTTTGCTTCCAGTGGTTCGCAAACTCCTTCCACATTTCGGCTTGGCTCGGAAGCTCAGGGCTATTTGTGGGAGACTGGAAGAGATCTCAGCCAACCGAAGAGACTTCAACTTCCAAGAGCGTCAGGTGTCTGTAGCTCACACCCATGGGGAAAGAGACCAATCTCCCTTCATTCAAGAATCAAGCGCTTTTGGCAGAAAACAAGACCAAGATTCGACTGTGTCTCGTCTGGTAAGCTCCTCCTCTGAACATGAAATTTCAGCAATTCCAGTTCTTCCAATTGTTGGCATCGGAGGGATGGGTAAAACCACACTAGCCAAATTGGTATTCAATGATCCTAGAGTAACGAAAAGCTTTAGGATCAAACTGTGGGCTTCTATGCCGAACGAGTTTTCTAAGAAAACAGCAATAGAGAAAATTTTCGAGTGTGCTACCATGGAGAAAGCCTCGGGCTCTAATATGCAGGCAATAGAGAAGAGATTACATGACATTCTTGTCGGGCAAACATTTATTCTTGTGTTGGATAATGTGTGGGCTTCTACGCCGAGCATTCTTTCCAGTCAAACATTTGTGAAGGAGTGGTCAGATTTAATGGAGTTTATGGCGGTAGGTTCCAGGAGTAGCAGAATTGTAGTAACGACCCGTGAGGATACGGTGGTCTCTATTGCCGGAACCATGGAAGTTTACAAGTTAGAGCCCCTCTCCGAAGATGCTCGTTGGTCAGTATTTGTGAAGTATGCATTCCGAGATGGTGAAGAGAAAGAATGCCCCTCGTTAGTGAAGATTGGGAAAGAAATCGTTAGGAAATGTGGCGGGGTTCCTTTAGCAGCAAGGACCTTGGGAAGTCAATTGTGGAATGTCAGAGATGAATCACATTGGAAGAGGATTGAAGAAAGCAAGTTGTGGAAGATTAAGCAAGCAGCTGATGACATCCTCCCTGCTTTGAAATTGAGCTTTGATCAGTTGCCCTCTTTTTTAAAAGCCTGTTTTTCCTTGTGTTCTACAAGAACCACAAATGACCACTTTTATAGGGAAGAGATGGTAGATTACTGGATGGCACTAGGACTGACAGAAACTAGAGAGATGAATGGAACTATTGAAGAGATTGGAACTACATATTTTAATGAACTTGTGTCCAGGTCTTTCTTTGAACCGGTCACTGCTGCTCAACATTACCAATGTCAATTGAAAGATGTAACAGACCCCGCCAGGTTATCAGAAATGTTAGATTTAATGGATTCGAGTAAAAATTTTAACATTGGGGAGGCGTTCCAAATGCATGACTTGGTTCATGAATTAGGAAGATATGTTGCTGGGGAGGAGACGGCTTTTGTAAGCTTTGACAAACATCAAGTCTCGCCGAGGGTCAAGCATTTAGTATGGACCGAAGATAACTGCTTCGAAAGAGAGTTTCCTTGCCAACTGCTAACAGCAAACAAGGCTAGATCGCTCCAGTTTCATTGCAAAAAGGGGGTTCATATGAGCACATCTTTTCTACATAATCTCATCACGAATTTTAGATGTCTACGCATCTTATCACTTGGTGGTTTTGAGTTTGAGGAGTTGCCAAACTCAATTGGGGATTTGAAGCATCTCAGGCTTCTTAACTTGTTTAGGAACAGAAGGCTTAAGAGGCTCCCTCATTCAATGTCCAAATTAGTCAATCTGCAAACGTTGAGTGTTGTGGGGTGTACGCAGCTAGAAGCGTTTCCAAGGAACTTGCACAGATGGATAAGCTTGAGGCATTTGTATTTTACAACAAAACTTGATAGTTGTCTGGAGACATGTTATCATGGTTGGACCTCCATACTGAAGATAGGAATCCGTGACTGTGCATATTTAACATCCTTGTCAGAGAAAATTGGGACCGTAACCACCCTTCGTGTCCTATGGATCACTAATTGTCCTAATTTGGCCTCCCTTCCAAATAGCATTCAACTCCTGACTGCTCTCGAGAATTTAAGTATTCGGGATTGTGAAAAGCTAACCTTGAGTGGATGGAAAGGACTGAATGGCTTAAGAAACCTCAAGTATTTGGTCATTCTGAACCTTCCTCTCATGGAGCATTTTCCTGATGGCTTGCAACACTGCACTTCTCTATTGAAACTAATAATAAGTTTCTGTGTTAATTTATCTACTCTTCCGAGAGGCATCGAAGCTCTCAACAGCCTGCAAGTACTATGGATTGAGGGTAACAACCCTCTTCTGAGGTCGAGGTGTGAAAAAGAAATAGGAGAAGACTGGAATCTCATCTCACACATTCGTACAATCTATGTATGGTGATCACAGCTGGTTATATCCAACAACAAAGTGAAGGTTGTCAGCGCTTCAAATGGAACTCCTTCCAAGTTGAAGAAGGAATTGAATTAAGGTGGATGGTTCATCTCTATTGCCTTTCCATATATTGGCGTTTGGCATTTGGCAAAGGTGTGTGTTTGATTGATTAATTACAAAATAAGACTTCATCGTATGTTCATTATATATTATTCATTTCAGTTCAATTTTAATTTGTCGAAGCTGTGTAATTATATACTCCCTCCGTCTAAAAATACATTGTCTTTTAGGCTTGTACACGCAAATTAAGGAACCTATTTTACTTCTTAATTTTCCTCATTATTAGTATTAAAGGTTAAAAGTTAAAACCTTTGATTATCCATATTAAGGTAAATTATAGGGTAAATTTTAGAGTTACATGTACTTTATAGGTAAGAGGAAATTGTACTAAATAGCCAAAAAACGGGCCTATTTGAACAAATAGCCAAGGGGTTGAAAAAATGGACCAAAATGGCCAGGCCGTTTCTTGCAAATAAAAAGGCCGGTCATTTGGAACTGTTTGTAACCGGTTGCAGAAGGTCACCAGTGCGGGAGTGGTTCACAGGCAATTTGAAGCGAGAGAGACGGACGAAAACCAGAGCATCGCCTCTTCCTGTTCGGAAGCCGTCGGAGCCTCCTTGTTCTCCGATGCTGAAGTCCGGCCGAACCCGACACGAGCCTCCTCTCTCTCGCTTGCCTTCCCTCTCTTTCTCCTCCCTCCGTCGCCCCCTTAAAACCGCAACACTCACAGAAACTGCTGACAACGCAAGTCGCCATTGCTGCTTCCAAGCTCCTCTGCAACAACTCCCCCACAGCCATATAGAGATGGATATGCCGTCTCAAGTCGAGATGATCACATTTTTCCAACTCATTTGCAAGTCCGCCGAGGCTGCCTACGCTAGAGATCCTTTGGATGCCGATGTAAGTGAATCGCAAACCCTAATTCCCCCTTTCCGACTTCCGATTAACGCTCGATTTCGTCCTTTTTCTTTTTCTTTTTTGCTTTTGCGAAATTTCTTGTGATGATTATGTTTGGTTTTGCTGTTGCGGGGTTGTTTCCTTGCAGAATTTGACGCGGTGGGGTAGCGCGTTGCTCGAGCTGTCCAATATCGAGCCACCTAACACTGCAAAGAAAATGCTTAAAGGTTCTAACTAGATGTCTTTATCTGATTTGGATTTATTCATTCCTCTGTTCTTGTTAAACCAGTGCCGCAATTTAGGCTTTTTTGGTTCAGTATTTGAGCTCTAGACGTTCATCGTTTTTGTGATAAAAGATTAGGAAATAGGTGATGTATAAGTTTATACTCAATTATTAGCTTCTGAGTTCTGTATTCAATCTCTTGAAATTTTCATTTTAAAGAAGTTAATGAAATAGCTATGTGATCTCCTATTGTTGCTGCCTTGCTGGTATTTGAATGTATAACTGAATCGCTTTGGTGGCTTGGTGATGATGTAGATGCAATATTAAAGTTTGAGGAGGCATTGGAGATCAATTCCGAGAAACCTGCAACTATGTGGTTATTGGGAAACACCCTTATAGCTTTAGCATTCTTGATTCCTGATGCTGAAGAAGCTGGAGAATACATCTCGAAGGCTACTGTCCACTTTGCAGCAGCATGAGAGATGGTAAGCATTGCAGTATCTGTATTGTGTATTGGTGATTTTATTGAGTGTATTATATATATTGTCAGTATTTAAAACAATGGGTATTTTTGTGCCATGTAGGAGCCTCGTAATCAGAAATATGCCAAGTCCCTTGAGAATGTTGGCGAGGTATAGGATTCACTTCAATTTCCGTCCAAGTATTTATCCTGGTTTATTCATTGAGTCTTTATGTTAAAACAAATATTTATTCTCCATTGATGCTAAAGCGATGTTCATTTTCTTGAATTTGTGGGAGGGATGAGGAAATTCAAACAGCCAACTGTATGAGCCGAGATTACAAGTTCCTGAAAGAGTGTTTAAGGAGGAGGAAACTGAGATACGCCGAGTAATGGATTCATTCAGAGTTAACAAGATCACTGTATATTGTATAGTCATTAGTTATTACAGTGTCAATGATTTTTTCTTCTATTTCTTGACTGCTTATTCACTTTGAGTTAACAAGATCGAGTATATATGTCGTGTTTGCTATAGCATTGTATTTCATCAAAAAATTCGACCTCACAAATGAGTTGATTTTCTAGGCAAAGCTTCAGTCATTAGGCTGTAAGAACCTTCCTGATTTTTGTGAGGATGTATAACCCTATGATCCTTTTTAAGGTTTTGCAAAGAAAGACCAACTACTATTTACAGTTACTTTGTAGATATAAAAGCTAGCCCTACTGTGAGTTTATATAGTGGAAACTAAATGATTTTTTTATGTTAATATTCATAGTTTTCTAATGCAATTTTTTTCATATTTATGTATGCATGTATGGCTATTGCAGTGCTTTGTCCAAGTTTGTCAATAAGGGAGCCGATGGTGGTATCACTGCCCTACATATGGCTATTACAGTGCTTTATGTGTATCTATTTCTTTTCTTTTCTCGTCTTTGATAAACATATGGAATCCTTTTATGGATAATTTTGATGCTTGAATGGAAACTTGGTAGAGCATTGTGTATGCACAAAGATGTGAGTTCGACTCTCACATAGGCTTATTGAACATGGTAGGAAATATATACACTAATGGCAGGACAAATTTATGAATCTGGTACGACAAATTTATGAATTATGAATATCTCTAAACTTATAAAATTATGAACTTGGTAGGAAATATATAGACTAGTGGTAGGACAAATTTGTGAAACTGATAGGATAAATATACGATATTGGTATGATATAAATGTAATCACCGAAATTCCTAAGTGTATAACTTGACACTAATTGTAGGATAGATGTACACGAATGGTAAGATATATTTGTACTATTGGGAAAGAAGTAGAATTAATATTGACCAATCCACAAATCTCAGACTAGTCATCATTGAGGCGTGAATTGACCATAATCTCAATCTCAATTACCAATCCGTAAATCTCAATCCAATTTCTATCAATCAAAATTCATGAATCCAATCTAATTCAATGCTAGAACGACTGAATTAGAGCTTCTACCCTTGGATATAGTGTTACTTAGGTTTCCTTCATCTTCTGTTGTACACTGGAAACCCTCTACCCTTGGTTGTTTTTCTGAAAAATGTGGAACATAATTTGCTACGGTTTCTAGCTTGATTTTCCTTGAAAGCTATTTAAATTGGTATGATAGATGCACAAAAATGGTAGGATAGATGAAAACTAATGGTAGGAGAAAACAACGTTATCGGTAGGATCAGAATGGTAGGATTAATGGAAACTAATGGTAGGAGAAAACAACGATATTGGTAGGATCATAATGGAAACCCAGTAATTCCTGTATAACTTGACACCAATGGTATGATAGATGCACACTTATGGTACGATATATTTATACTATTGGCAAAATGTAAATGCATAATTGACTTTACGAAAAAAATTTACTTCCACAAGAATCTCAGAAAAGCAAAAGGAGAAGGCAGGCTCCACAGGCAAAGACTGAAGTTATATGAACCACAAATGCAAAAGTTATACATAAATATATTATGTGTGATGATTAATCTCAAGCTATGGTCCCTATCCTGGATAAAGTTAGTGCTGCCCTGAAAGACAAGATCCAAGTAGTGAATATTGACACTCAGAAGTACCCAGTCATCGCTGACAAGTTCATGATCATCATGTGGAGAAAGAAAATTGAGTAAAACCTAGTCTGGAGAAATTTATTAATTTGTCTTACCATGTTCACAGATTTGTCCTACCACCATTGTATATATTTCCTATCATGTTTATAATCGTATAAGTTCAGAGAGATTTATGAATTTGTCCTAACATGTTCGTAAATTTGTCCTACCATTAGTATATATATTTTCTGCCAGGTTAATAATTGTATAAGTTGAGAGAGATTCATGAACACATACTCCGCATTAGCCTATGTGAGAGTCGAACTCACATCTTTGTGTGCAAACACAACGCTCTACCAATTGAGCTAATAGACTATTTTCAATGGGTCCTTATGATCGTCTAGACATCAAGAAGTGATAATTTCACAGGAAGCAAAAATAGCGTTTGAATTTGTAATCTTAATTTGCAAGTTATGCAATTGATTAAAACGAGAGTATAAATTACGAACTCTCTGCAACTGGTCTCGTGAAACCGTCACCTTGGGGTAGTTCTGTTATAAGAAAAAAGAACAACTACAAATGATAGGTACAAGATCACTTACCCATCGCTACCACTGTCATCGGACAAACTTCTTGCACTTTTTCAGGTATGAAAGGACAGTTGGACACTATTGGTAGGACATAAATACTCTATTGGTAGGATGAGGACTGTATCGTTTCCTAGAATGAACGGGTAACTTTTTTCCCGTCCTTTCCGCTTCTCTCCTATTCTGCCTCACTTTTTGCAGAGCATGTTATGGTGTTTCAGATTTTCTTCTCAAGCTTATATATGTTATTGGGGGACACCCATCAATGCAATCATTGCATTTTCCCCTCATAAATGCTCCCCCTTTTTCCCAAAGGAGGAACCATGTTTTGGCGCCAAAAATGCACTGACAGCCCGCCAAATCAGCTACAGTGAATCCCCTCCAGATTCTTTCCAAAATATCTTCACGTGTGGAAAGACAGGTTTAACCTATTGGTAGGATAAATTAATTCTATTGGTAAGATGGGCAGTGCACTGTTTTCTGAAATGAACGGAGGATGCCTTTTGGTGCCACGTGTCACTGACAACTACTGGCCGCTACAGTGTACCACCCCTTTACCTGCAACTTCCTCTCCCGGTTACCTTTTTTATTTGCAAAAAATGACCACTTTCTACCCCATGCAAATAATTGAGGCACATGGCTATTTGTGCAAAGTTTTTTTTTTTATGGCTAGTTATGCAAATTGGCCTTAGAGGTAATAATTACTACCTACACATCTAAAAGTCTATGTATTTCCGACAAAATTTCGAGGCTTAAAAGGCAATGTATTTTTGGACGGAGAGAGTATGTTTGAAATTCTTAAGTTGTGTGATATGTATGCGTGGGCTTACTTGTTTATCTTTCATTTTGGATATACATTAGACACGTTTGGTTGTATAGGTTGAACTTTGAATTTGGAGTCTCTTTAGATATATCTTTAATCCCCAGTTTAAGAGTTTGACATATCCCTTGGTAAGTCAATAGACTGGAAAAGTACAACATCAAAAAAAAAACTTGTCCTTTTGTATCTCATTTCACTAGTACAAAAGTGTTGGTTAATACCGATAATTTAACACCGGTTATTTAAAACCGGTAATAATGTGTTCTCGGTTACCGGTTATTTCATATAACCGATATTAAATCAATTTCCAAAATGTTAAAACCGTTTTTTTAAAAGATGGGTGGTGTTAAGTAATATCCGCGTAAATTTAAAATCGGTTATTTAAAGAAACCGGTACTAATTAAAAAAAAATAAAAAAGACGGTAACCGGTTTCAAGGAATAAACCGGTAATAAGATTAGGGATATACAGTAGACAGATATCGCTCTCAAACCAAACCTAGCCTTCATCCTCAGATCGATCTAACCCTAGCCGCTCGAACCCTTGAAGCCGCCGGCGACTCGCTCCACCTCTCCCCCTCCTCCTCGCCGGCGACTTGCTCCTCCTCTCCACCTTCTCCTTGCCTCGTCTGCTTCACTGCATCGGCAGCCTCCCCCGATTGTTTTGTGCGCGCTTGTTGTCTGCTCCCTCTTCTCCGGCGACTCGCACCTCCTCTCCATCTCCTCCTCGCCTTGTCTCCGTCACCGCATCGCTCCTCCTCTCCACCTCCTCCTCGCCTCGTCTCCGGCGATCGAGCGTAAGGTAAGGTGTTTCTTGTGAGTTGATGATTTTCCTGGAATTTGGTCGCCTTGCTGGTGAATTCGATCAAATTTGTGTTCTCTCTCTTTGGTAGTGCGTGCTGTGGATTGTATTATGAAACCACCAAGGTGATGCATAGAATTTCTCCAATTGACAATTGTACATTGGTTTTATTATTAAATTATTTTGTTGTGGATTGTATATTAGTGTTGTCAGACTCTCATAGTTAGAACTTAGAAGGTTGAGTTTGTGATATCAGTATGGAAGGAGTTCTTTGGTGCTTACATACATCCTTGAATCAGTCTTATACATCTTCCATTTTGCCTTTGTTCTTCTAATGAAACTTTTATGATTCAACTTGCCTCACTTGTTTTTTATTCCTACAGTTGACTGACTTGGAACTCGTTTATCTGGACAGAATGGTAAACTCAAGCTTGTGCATATAGTTGATGTTCTTGGGCAGTCACACCTTCAACCGAAACTTGATGAACACTTACCCCAGGCAGCTAGTCTAATTTTTGTGGTGGATGCTTTAGAATTCATGCATAGCTACCGCCAAGTTGCTGAGTATACACACCACCACCTTACTTCCCAGATAAAAAGCTCTTCCTTCTTTATTATAATGTAGAAATTATAATTTCAGACAGAGATTACTCTTTCCCTTGCAAGGTACTTATTCTTACCAAAGCTAGCGCCGTGAAGAGGAAAATTCCCATTCTCATCCTCTGTAACAAAACAGAGAAAGTGAGCGCACACTCCAAGGATTTCGTCCGAAAACAACCGGAGAAAGAGATGTAAGATTTCATTAATAGCTTCCTCTACCTTGTTTTAGATTTTTCACATAATCAAGCTTATATCATCAGTTCTTTCCATATATGGAATTGAAACCTGGATTGGCTTGATTTCGGGCATCACCATCATCATATTCACTTTTGACCCTACTAGAATATATGCAGTAGTGCACCAACCTGGACTTTATCCACTTGATGGTCTTGAGTAACGGATGCCTGGACAATAGCTTGTTGTTCATGTGCCTTCCCCTTTCCAAACCCACCATGGTTCATTTCTTCAGACTCGCGTTTAGTTATTAGATTTGTAGTCCAACCGATAAAACATGGGAAAGCCCTTGGAACTTCACGTTTGTTGTAGAGTACGACTCGATCAAGATACACCAACTGAAAGAATGTATACATAACTATAAAATCACATGAGCAAATATATATTAACGATGATATAGTATGGAAGACTATAATACTAATAATTAGAAGTTTAAACAAAACGTACCACTGGTAGTATAGAGCCTCTGAATATGCTTTTTGGTTTCTCATCAAGCTGCCTCTTTGATTCAACCAAACGATCTATCAAAAAACCACACCAATTGAAGTCTTTGACTTGATCAACTTTAGCAAAAAAATTTACCAGGTTTTGGTTTGCAACCCCGCTCCGATGGCTTTCAACTATAAGACTATGGAAAAGCACAATGAAGTTCTGTATAAACATGTCCCCACCATGAATGCATGACAACATCTTCATTTCAACATCTGATGGCCTTATTTAATTTTTACCTTTATCCCGAAATTGTTCTCTCCATCTTGTCAACACTTCATCATCTTCGGAATGTATTGTCTTGGTAGTCTGAACTCGTCCCAATGGAATACCAAGACATATGTGCACATCCATTTCACTTATATCTATAGAATGGCCGTCTTCCATAGTATGACAACATTTTTTTGCATCAAAGTGGTTAACCAGCCAATGACATAGATACATAGGCATCTCAGAAATATCCAAATTCAGCAACTCCCCGAACCCAATAGATCGTACAGTACTTCGTTGAGCATCATTCAGCCTCCTCATTGCATGCACAAACTGTTTAGGCGATGATCTTGAGCTTAGTTTGGGATAATAAGGAAGTTCCCCATGGTGTCCTCGTGACCCTTTCTCATTGATGCTCTGTGCAGGTTTTGATGTCGCCTTTTCTGGAATTACTTTTTCTTGAGGCCCAACTTTGGATTCCTTCGCATCGTGTGGCTTTTGAATTTCTTTTCCTTGTGCGACCCTTCGAGGATCCTTAACAAAGTCATCTTGCTCCGCATCACTATCTTCATCACTATCCGTTGAGTCTTCGTCCATACGTCTTGGCTGGTTGATTGGGTATCTATCCAATACGAGGACCTTTTATGAAGATTTTCTTCATTGGCTTGGGTATACAAAATCTTGAATTTTTTTTTTTACATAAATCTTGATTTTTCCAAACCGAAATTTCGATTCTTTACCATATCAAATCATAATATATCTACAGGGAGATTTCAATCTTGAAAATAATAGTTTATTACCTTCTCATATTCAAAATATTCATTCATATTCATTAATATTCTACGCGTTTCTAGTTAAAACTACCGTCATTTTGTCATTGTAAATGGATATATAAAAGGCAATTTATTTTTTAATCTTTTGATTTTCCTAAAATTTCTCTTTTTAGTTTTACCCTTTAAACTTCTAATCCTAACCCTTAATTCAATTTTAATCTAGTGGCTTAGGATTGTTCTCACGGATGCATTATAAGAGGCAAATGCACTGGATAGTTATTCATATATAATATACTATAATACATAATGTATAAATAATATGGCTTTTTTGTTAACGGGCCATTTTGGAAACAAATATTAAGTCATAGGACACAAGAGTTGCAATATTAGGTAAATGTCCACTTTTTCCAATTTTACCCCTACCCTTATTTCATCCCCTTCTCCCCCAAATTAAAACAGATCTGAACAAAATTTGGAGCGCTCGCTGCATACCGTCTCCCAGCTCCGGCCTTCTGCCTCCTCGCTGCACACCTCCGTCGACCGCCCCTCTCTCTCCGCCGCCGACGAGCTCTTCCACTGCAGCCAAATCTGACCCCTCAAACCCCCTCCTGCCCGTCTCCAACTACATTGATAATACTCGACGTCGGTGGCAGCCATGGCTGCGACGTCGGTGCAGGAATTCAAAGGGAAAAACGTCGAAGCGAGATCTGGACATGGATGCTCGAAGCGAGATCTGGCCATGAGAACCGCTTAGCAGCCCCTGTTCAAGCACTCGTCTCGGTGTTTCAGATCATTCTTCGACAAAATAAACACAACGATGCTGAAGTAGAGATTGCACTCGTCAGTTTGATAGGTCATACGCGTCAAACGGAGCTCTGTGTAAGAAGAACGAGCCGTCGGAAGATCAGCGAAAATCACTGTTAAGGCTGCGTGAGATGCTGTCGAGATGGGGGAAGAAGAAGACTAATTACGCAAAACCTCCCAGAATTTCTGTTTTTATAAAATATGCCCCTGTGTTAGTTTCTAAAATTTCAGAAATTATCCCACAGTTTTAGAAGTTGTTCTAACTCGCGTAATCTCCGTTAAAAAATTAAAAATGTAACTACTATTGTCATCATAATAAAAATAAAGTCATAGATATTGTCACCACTATAAAAAAGTGGTCACAAACACTGTAATCAAAGGGAAATCATATGATAAAGGAAGCACAACCCCTATAGAGGCTAATGAGAAGCCAAAATAAATAGAGGAAATTGCACAAAATAGGCCAAAAAATGGGCCTATTTGCACAAATAGCCAACAAGGTCCAAAAATTGCGAAAGTAGACAAGTCCACTTTTTTTGCTAAAATTAACCGGTTGCGATCAACTGTAGATGACCGGCAAAAATAGGTTGAGGGAGGGACTCTTGGCGAGGGACGGACGAACGAGGAACAACCTTTCCCCAATTCCGCCGATCTTGAGCGGGCTCACCTCCGAAGTCGCAGACATGGCGGTTCCAGTCGAAGAAGTCATCGCCGCAGCCCCACCTGCACTCCTCCCGGTCTCACAGCAAGCCCGCAGCAGCAGCCCAATGCCCCCTTTTCTCATCTTCACAGATTCGCACCAAACGCCCACATCCCCTCTATTTTCGATTTCAATCCCTCGTTTTGCAACTTTCCTGGTATGGATCTTCTCCCTAAACTCTTTATTTAAGGATTTAGATTCGATTTTGATGATTTAGGGTTAAGATTTGATATTGAGTTGGAATTTGATAGTTCAGGCCGGATCTTGAAGACATGCATGGCGTCCCGGCAGTCAGCGAGGGTTAAGATTACGCTCCATTTTCACGCCAATTTCTTCCTCTTCTCTTCGCATAATCTCTTCCGCAATTTCCCCTTTCTTTCGGAGATTTCTCTTTTTCTTCGAGCGGACGCGATCATGGCGGACAAAGATTCCCCGTCCGAGTACAGTTCTGATCCCTACCTTTCGTCGTATGTCTTCTCCTCCGGCTCCGTCCATGGTACCGACTGCTGCGACTGCTCTGGATCCGAATGCTACGACGGCTCTCTGGAGGTCGATGTCAAGCTCACCGGTGAAGACGGCAATGTCGATGAGGTCGGCGATGGTTCGTCGTCAATAGAGGCTCCAAGCAGTTCCGAAGTTTCTGGTTTGTTCAGATTTCTCCTTGTTCTTCTTACAAATCGATTTATTCTCCTGAAGTTAGTGTCGATTTCTCCTTGCGGAATTGCGTGTGCAAGAGAAGAAACGGATTTTTGTTTGCCTGCTACTTCGTACGATTCGATGTGTTCTGCCTGTATCATTGCTCTATGTTTCAATCAGTTTGGACTTATGCTTCATTATCTGCTATTACTCAGAGATTTCCGAGGGTGATTCGTCTAGAGAAAACAGTGTGACCGGTGAGGCTAATGAAAGTGAATCATATCATGAAACTTTGTGATGGAAGAGGTGAAATTTGAGCATGGTTGATTACTTGATTATATCAAATGATTTGTCCTTCACTACTTGGTATGCTACGAGACTCGTGATGTATCATGGGGCTAAGGGCGGTATCGCCTTTGCTGTTGGTGTCTGCATCAATTTAGTAGGATAATTATGGTTAGTTGGCATGATATATTTGTTCTGTTGGTAAGATAGGGTTATTAATTTTAGGGTGGATAGGTTTTTTCAGTTGGTAGGATAGGCTTGATCAGTTGGTAGAATGGGCTTGGATTAACTGGAAATAAAGGGCTATGTGTTTTAGAGGCAGCGATCAAAATTGTTGGTACATGTCCCTCATAAATAGCCTCCTACTAGTTTGTCTTAAGGATTCCATCAAAAGTGAAAGTTTTGAATCTCTTTATTCTTAAGTGTATTATTGCCTTTCAACTATACTTATGCAGTTTACTATGATCAAGTTTCTAAATCAGCTACAATATTGAACTATAAGGTCAGTGGAAATTCTTAGTAGTATATGGAAAGAATCTCTTTATTCTTAAGTGGAAATAAGTATAGCAAAGTAAACAATTATTTAGCATAGCTAACTTTTGGAGACAATTTGATGTTTTATTTGTAGAGAAGCACTCATATGATTATGGAGAGCCCTGCAGAAGATATTGGATTATTGACCATGTGACTAGGGGTAGTTATTTTTATGGTTGCTTTATGGGCATTGGGTTGTGCGTGCGTGGCCACGAGTTCTTGGGACTAAATGCAGAATTTTTTTTTCCAGGAAATACTTCTCCAGCAGTGGCTCACAAGTGCTTGTGATTTGTAAAATGTTAGCTGATCACCTTTAGATAAAACAATGTTAGCTGATCAAAACAAATTTGATAAACAATCAGCTTAAAGCTTAGTGATTTGTACGATTGAACATGGTAGGAAATAGCCTATTAGCTCAATTGGTAGAGCATTATGTATACACACAAAGATGTGAGTTCGACTCTCACATAGGCTAATGCGAAGTATGTGTTCATATCTCTCTAGACTTATACGATTGAACATGGTAGGAAATATATACACTAGTGGTAGGATAAATTTGTGAATCTGGTAGGACACATTTATGAATATCTCTGAACTTATAAAATTATGATCTTGGTAGGAAATATATAGACTAGTGGTAGGACAAATTTGTGAACCTAGTAGGATAAATATACAATATTGGTATGATAAAAATGTAATCACCGAAATTCCTATTGTATAACTTGACACTAATGGTAAGATAGATGTACACGAATGGTAAGATATATTTGTACTATTGACAAAGAAGTAGAATTAATATTGACCAATCCACAAATCCCGGACTAGTAATCATTGAGGCGTGAATTCCCTAATCTCAATCTCAATTACCAATCCATAAATCCTAATCTCAATCCAATTTCTATCAATCAAAATTCATGAATCCAATCTAATTCAATGCTAGAACGACAGAATTAGAGCCTCTACCCTTGAATATAATGTTACTTAGGTTTCCTTCATCTTCTGTTATAGACTGGAAACCCTCTACCATTGGTTGTTTTTATGAAAATTGTGGAACATAATTTACAGATTCTTTCTAGCTTGATTTTCCTTGAAAGCTATTTAAATTGGTAGGATAGATGCAGAAACATGGTAGGATAAAACAACGATATAGGTAGGATCAGAATGGTAGGATTGATGGAAACTAATGGTAGGAGAAAACAACGATATTGGTAGGATCATAATGGAAACCCAGTAATTCCTGTATAACTTAACACTAATGGTAGGATAGATGCACACTGATGGTACGATATAAGTTCAAAGAGATTTATGAATTTGTCCTAACATGTTCGTAAATGTGGCCTACCATTAGTATATATATTTTCTGTCAGGTTCATAATTGTATAAGTTTAGAGAGATTCATGAACACACATACTCCGTATTAGCCTATGTGAGAGTCGAACTCATATCTTTGTGTGCAAACACAACACTCTACCAATTGAGCTAATAGACTATTTTCAATGGGTCCTTATGATCGTCTAGGTATCAAGAAATGATAATTTCGCAGGAAGCAAAAATAGCGCTTGGATTTGTAATCTTAATTTGCAAGTTATGCAATTGATCAAAAAGAGTGTATAAATTACGAACTCTCTGCAACTCGTCTCGTGAAACCGTCACCTTGGGGTAGTTCTGTTATAAGAAAAAGGAACAACTATAAAGGATAGGTACAAGATCACTTACCCATCGCTGCCACTGTCATCGGACAAACTTCTTGCACTTTTTTAGGTATGAAAGGACAGTTGTACACTATTGGTAGGACGGAAATATTCTATTGGTAGGATGGGGACTGTATCGTTTCCTGGAATGAACGGGTAACTTTTTCCCCGTCCTTTCCGCTTCTCTCGTATTCTACCTCACTTTTTGTAGAGCATGTTATAGTATTTCAGATCCTCCTCTCAAGCTTATATATGTTCTTGGGGGACACACATCAATGCAATCATTGCTTTTTCCCCTCATAAATGCTCCCCCCTTTCCTCAAAGGAGGAACCCTGTTTTGGCGCCAAAACTACACTGACAGCCCGCCAAATCAGCTACAGTGAATCTTTCCAAAATATCTCCAGGTATGGAAAGACAGGTTTAGCCTATTGGTAGGACAAATTAATTCTATTGGTAAGATGGACAGTCTACAGTTTTCTGAAATGAACGGATGATGCCTTTTGGTGCCACATGTCACTGACAGCTACTGACAGCTACAGTGTAGCTACAGTGTCCCTCGCCTTCACCTGCAACTTCCTCTCTCGGTTGCTATTTTTATTTGCAAAAAATGGCCACTTTCTACCCCATGCAAATAATCAAGGCACATGGCTAGTTGTGCAAAGTTTTTTTTTTGGTCTAGTTATGCAAAATGCCCAAATAAATATGGTGACGGTTCTTCTCTAATATATGAATGAGTAAGAGGGTCATAAACGTTGTAAGCAAAATAAAAATAGGATCATAGACACTGTAACCAAAGGAAAACCCTAGGACGAGGGAAGTATAAACCTTATAGGGGCTAATGAGAAACCAAAATGCATGTGGTGATAGTTTTCCTATAACATATGAATGGTTAAGAGGGTCATAGATGCTGTAAGCAAAATAAAAATAGGATCATAGACACTGTAACCACTATAAAAACACGGACAAATAAACTGTAATCAAAAGGAAAACCCTATAGACGATGTAACGAAAATAAAAACAGCTTTATAAACATTGTCTCCACTATGAAAAAAGGTTCATAAACACTGTAATCAAAAGAAAATCCTAGGAAAAGGGAAGCACAAACCCTATAAGGGCTAATGAGAAGCCAAAATACATGTGGTGACAGTTGTTCTCTAATTTCTAATCTCTAGTTTTTTAGATTTTTTTAAATTAGTGTCACCAAAATAAAAATAAATAAAAATGTAACTACTATTGTAACCACTATAAAAAAAAACAGTGTCATAGCCACTGTCACCACTATAAAAAACCAAGTCATAGACACTGTAATCAAAGGAAAACCCTAGGACAAGGGAAGCACAAACCCTATAGGGGCAAATGAGAAGCCAAAATACATGTGGTGACAGTTCTCCTCTAATACATGAATGGGTAAGAGGGTCTTAGACACTGTCACCACTATAAAAAACAGGGTCATAGACACTGTAACCAAAGGAAAACTCTAGGGCAAGGGAAGCACAAACCCTATAGGGCCTACTGAGAAGCCAAAATACATGTGATGACAGTTCTTCGCTAATTTCTAATTTCTAGTTTTCTAGATTTTTTTAAAGTAGTGTCACCACAATAAAAAAATTAAAAATATAAAAGTTGTTGTCACCACTATAAAAATAAAGTTATAGACACTGTAATCAATGAGAAATCATATGATAATAGAAACAAAAACCCTATAGGAGCTAATGAGAAGTCATAGACGTTGTAAGCAAAATAAAAATAGAGTCATAGACACTGTCACCACTATAAAAACAGGGTCATAGACACTGTAATCAAAAGAAAAACCATATAGACGTTGTAACCAAAATAAAAACAACTTTATAGACACTTTCACCACTATGAAAAAAGGGTCATAGACACTGTAATCAAAGGAAAACCCTAGGAAATGTGAAGCGCAAACCCTAAAGGGGCTAATGAGAAGTCGATATTCATGTGGTGACAATTCTTTTCTAATTTCTAGTTTTTTAGATTTTTTAAAAGCAGTGTCACCACAATAAAAAAAAATTAAAAATGTAACTACTATTGTAACCACTATAAAAAAAAGTCATAGATACTGTCACCACTATAAAAACATGGTCATAGACACTATAATCAAAGAGAAATCATATCATAAAGGAAGAACAAACCCTATAGTGACTAATGAGAAGCCAAAATAAATGTGATGACAGTTCTCCTCTAATACATGAATGGGTAAGAGGGTCATAGACACTGTAATAAAAATAAAAACAATGTCATAGCCACTGTCACCACTATAAAAACAAACCCATAGACATTGTAATCAAAAGGAAAACCCTATAGACGTTGTAACAAAAATAAAAACAACTTTATAGACACTGTCACCACTATGAAAAAAGGTTCATAGACACTGTAATCAAAGGAAAAACCCTAGGAAAAGGGAAGCAAAAACCCTAAAGGGGCTAATGAGAAGCCAAAAGAACATATGATGTACAGTATGGTTTAGGGTTTAGGGTTAAGTCTTTAGGGTTTAGGGCGTACAGTACGTCGTTAAGAGATGATTACTGTCATCAAATGGAAAACCCTAGGACAAGGTAAGCACAAACCCTAAAGGGGCTAATGAGAAGCTAAAAGACATTAGGTGGACAGTTCTTCAATATATGAATGGGTAAGAGAGTCATAGGCACTGTCACCACTATGAAAACAAACCCATAAACATTGTAATCAAAAGGAAAACCCTATAAACGCTGTAACAAAAATAAAAACAACTTTATAGACACTGTCACCACTATGAAAAAAGGTTCATAGACACTGTAATCAAAGGAAAAACCCTAGGAAAAGGGAAGCATAAACCCTAAAGGGACTAATGAGAAGCCAAAAGAACATGTGATGTACAGTATGGTTTAGGGTTTAGGGTTAAGTCTTTAGGGTTTAGGGCCTTGGCCCTAAACCCTAAACCCTAAAATGTTAAGTACAGTACGTCGTTAAGAGATGATTACTGTCATCAAATGGAAAACCCTAGGACAAGGTAATGACAAACCCTAAATGGGCTAATGAGAAGCCAAAAGACATTAGGTGGACAGTTCTTCAATATATGAATGGGTAAGAGAGTCATAGGCACTGTCACCACTATGAAAACAAGGTAATAGACACTGTAATCAAAGGTCATAGACACTTTCACTCAAAATAAATGTGGTTTCAAGGTCATAGACACTGTCACCACTGTGAAAAAAGGGGCTTAGGCACTGTCGCCACTATGAAAAAAAGATCATAGACATTGTAATCAAAGGAAACCCTATAGACGTTGTAACCAAAATAAAAACAGAGTTATAGACACTGTCAGTCTGTCACCACTATGAAAAAGGGGCGTATGCATTGCCACCACTATGAAAAAAAGATCATAGACACTGTAATGAAAGGAAATCCTATAGACGTTGTAACCAAAATAAAAATAGGGTTATAGACACTGTCACCACTATGAAAACAGGATAATAGACACTGTTACCACGTTAAAAACAGGAAAGATAGTAACCGAACTTGGATTGATCTATTTGTCGAACATAATACTTGGAAACTCAAAATATCATGCAAAATAAGAATCAAACAATAGCAGTCGTTGCATTAAACCCATTAAACAACCAGGACTTCAGGAGTACAACTAATGCATATTTTTACAAACTAGAACTATACTGTGTACATCACTAACAGAATGAGTTAATGTGCTGAGATTTTGTGCATCAAATGTGCAACAGAATGAAAAGCTATTGTTACTATTCTTGACTTTATTTGCCCTCTCTTTGGTGGCAGGCTCCGTCTTTCTCCGAATCTTTTAGCTGCAACCACTACTGAAGTATCACAGATCTTGAATTTGTCCATGACGAAAACCTCAAGTAGCTTAATGAAGGGCCCTCATGCCTTGTATGGATGGCATTCAAATCTACCAGTGTCAGTTAGGCACAGGCATGCCTGATGCCAGATACCTAATGATCTAATCAAAACCCAACTTCTTACTTACCTTCACAGATCATCAAATTCAAAGTTGGCTAATCCCAGACACCTTTGTTTTGCAGTTGACAGCCCTGTTGTTGGTGAGGCATCTCTTAGCTGTTCTTGCAAGAGACGCCAGAAGCTACCCATTTTCACTTGTAACAGTAAGCACTCTTCTTCATCTGGATTGTGGGAACTAGAAAGAAACACATGACTTGTTTGTGCTAACCAACATAAGCTGAATCAATTTTGCAGATAATAGCTCTGAAATCATGTGGAATCATCATCCCAATGTACATAATTATCCAGACAATAACTGGAGTTCAAAACAGCATCAGAAGGTATAACAATCTCCAACATGTCAAAACTCAAAAACTCAAAAGCATCTGTGAGGAGGATGCAAGCAATCTCGCCATTATTTGAGAAAGCATAGGCAAATGTCAAAACCAAAAAACAATAGAACTAGCTATTTCAAACCCTATAGGGGCAAAGAAGCGGAGTTGGCAGCGACTAATCTAGGGTTTCTGGATTCGGCGGAGGACGGCGGCGCCGAGACAACTGCGCCGGCTGGGCGTAGACGGGCTTGGAAGGCCGGGAAGAGGAAGGGGGCAGCGCTAGTTGAGATCTCGCTCAATCGGACTGCTCTTTCAAATCGATCTGGAGGAGCTCGTCTTCATGGAGCTCGATCTGGAGGAGAGGGCGACAATGGAGAATTGAAGAGGCCAACAACGAAGAGGCCAACGACAGTTCATGGAAGCCAGCGACGAAGCAAGGGGATTTGGCATCTAAGCACAAATATGAGCGAGGAGGAAGAGGACGGAGCAAGAGAGACGCGAAAGGGGGAATATAAGGGCAAGGGTAGATGGGGGATTATGAAAAAATAATGGACATTTACTAGCAAAGAAAAGCCTTTAGGACATTGGCCTTTGGACCAAATTACTTCTAAATAATATTATATATAATATACTATAATAGATAATGTATAAATAATAGTATATATATTATATATGCGAGACGGGACGAGATTTGTGGGATTAGGACGGGTCGTCCTACGTCCCGCATAATTTTTGCGGGACGGGATTTACTATTTTTTTTTCGAAATCCCACTGGGACGGGTCTGGGACGAGACCGAGATTTACGGGATTTGTGCCCACCCCTATTAATAACATTTCTCGTGTCATATAGTAATGTTAAAAGGTCCACATAATTCACGTTAGCATTTCTCAACTCCACTTAAATCATAATGTCGACGTCCAATGTCTACTTGATCGAGCCTTTTTTCCAATTTAGTTAATTAGGCAGTCACAACGCGTCAATATCCATCATACGTTAATTAAGTCGTACACACAAAATCAATGGGATTCTATCATAAAAACCATTTGCAAATTAATAGAAAGAATAGTCCACCGACTTATATATTAGGCTTAGATTTTACGTAATTCAAATGTGGGATATATTTTGTATCTTCCACACACCTCCTAAAGTGAACTGTCTGATCACACAATATTATTTATTAGTTGCACTTAATGACAGAGTATCTTAAGGCCGGCTAGCCATTACCCGGTGGAGAAAACTCTTACGCAATATCAAAACCCTAAAAAATGTAACAACACCAATTCAAATATGAAAATTAGGTTAGAACAAATGAATTAAGAGGGTAAGAAATTGTTGAATCCATGGAGTTTATGCTTTGTCTGCGGAGGAGATTAGATGATAGAAGACAATGCTGACATTACGCGGTGGTGGAGATTTGCGGTGAGGAGACAACCGTCAAGGCGGAGGCTCCCTGATTCAATGTCCAAATTAGTCAATCTGCAAAGTTATCCCCGTTATCTGGAAAGTGGAAACCAGGGATCCTTCTCTTGTAATCTTACAGAGCGAAGGAACAGATACTCACTCAAGAAAAACAGTGGAACTATGCAGGTTGTTGGTCATCATATTCTTGTTGCTGGTTTGTCAGAGAAGATTGACACCCTAACCACTCTTTGAGTACTAAAAATCATTGTGTCCCAATTTGGCCTCGCTTCCAAATAGCATTCAATTCCTTACCACACTTGAGGGTTTAAAAAAATTCAGAATTGTGAAAAGCTAAGAAACCTTCAGGTTTTGACCATCTTGGAACTTCCTCTCCTGGAGCATTTTCATGACGGCTTGCAACACTGCACTTCTCTATTGAAGCTACTAATAACTACTTGTGATAATTTATCTACTCTTCCGAGTGGCATTGAAGCTGTCATGAGTCTGCAAGTACTATGGATTCATGCTAACAACCCTATTCTGAAGTGGAGGTGTGAAAGAGAAATAGGAGAAGACTGGAACCTCATTGCACACATTCCTAAAATACATATACAGTGTATACAACAACACAGTGTATCCTAGCCAGTGAAGGCTATCAAAACTTCAAAGGAACTCCTTTCAAGTTGAAGATGGATGGTGGATGCAGTGTCTCCAGCTGTAGGAATCTAAATTTTGAACTCAACTTGCTGTAATAGATTTCAAGTGCTGCAGTGGCTATTCATTTTCAGAAACTTGCATTTTTTCTGATTTCCGTTTGAATTGAAATATTTTTCTGCTATATTTTAAAAAATTCAGAAGTTATGGTGATTCTTAGATAGCTTTCAATTCAATCTGCTATATTCTTATGCTATACTTAAAACATGCAATGAACTGCTAATAGTTTGGTTGAAGCAATCTGCTGTATTTATAACTTACAATGAGCTGCTATCAATCTGAATTCAAAATCAAATTCAGAAGTTGTAAAAATTCAGAATCTGAATAGGTTTATTGTATATGCTAAGTTATATTTATAATTACAGTCAATACAAATGTTTGCTTATGCTTATATTATTTAGTGATTCCAAACAGATACACATCCCAACTGATGTATTTTTCAATTTAGAAAAGACGTGGAGGCACATTTAGTAGCTTGACTTGTTTACACACTGATGTATTGAATCTGAATTTGAACTCAACTAGCTGCAGTGTCTCCAGCTTTAGGAATCTGAATTTTGAACTCAACTTGGTGCAATCGATTTAAATTGCTGCAGTGGTTATTCATTTTCAGAAACTTACATTTTTTTCAGATTTCCAACAACAACAACAACAACTACCCAGTAAATCCCGCAATTAAGCAGGGTCTGGGGGGTCAGGATGTACGCACTCTTTCCCCGAGTACATCGAGAGAGTGTTTCCGATAGACCCAAAATAGTAGGCATATCAATCCCATCAAAGCACGCTAAACAGTAGAAAAAGAGGCACGAAGAAGCAAAGAGGGAGGCGGAATAAAAGCAACCACAATAGAACAAAACCCCAGCCTAGTACTGCTACACATCCGAAGCCCGAATAGCCCTCCTCCAACGGTCTCTGTCCAAAGTCAATTCTTCCGATAAGTTGAGCAGATTAAGATCCTGCCTAATAACCTCCATCCAACTCTTTTTCGGTCTACCTCTACCCCTACAAATAGCTCCAAACTCCAAACTCTCACACCTACGAACAGGCGCCGATCCAGGTCTCCGCCGAACGTGCCCAAACCACCGCAATCTGGACTCTCTCAGCTTGTCCACAATACTTGCAACTCCAACTTTACTCCTAATGTCTTCATTTCTGATTCTGTCAAGTCTCGTATGCCCACACATCCATCGCAACATCCTTATCTCAGCCACTGCCAACTTCTGTTCTTGAGCTTTGGTGACGGGCCAGCACTCTGAACCATACAATAAGGTCGGCCTAACAGCAACCTTTTTTCAGATTTCCATCAGAATTAAAATATTTTTCTGCTATATTTAAAAAAAAAATCGGAAGCTAACACTTTTTTAATTGTTTGGTAGGTGAATGCTTGCAACATGAAAGCTGTAAAAAAAAGCTTCAAGATTTTTATAGAAATCTGGAAAAAAAAAAAAAAAGATTTTGGCATAGTCTATAGACTAAAAATACGCTGAAAAATAAGTTGAAAAATAGATTTTTACAGAAATCTAAAAAAAAACAGATTTCGGCATAGTCTAGACTAAAAATAAGCTGAAAAACAGATTTTTACAAAAATCTGAAAAAAAAAAAAGATTTTATACAGAAACCTGAAAAAGAATTGATTTTGGCATGGTCTGGACTAAAAATAAGTTGAAAAACAGATTTTGAGAGAAATCTGAAGAAAAAAAAAAAAAAAACAGATTTTGGCATAGTCTAGACTAAAAATAAGCTGAAAAATAAGTCTCTCTTTTCCTAAACTAGTTAACTGTGTGTACTTAGCCTCTTACACATTTATTAATTTTACCACTCTAATTTTGGCATAGTCTAGCCTCTTATTTTCCTTTCAACTTGTGATCTTGTAGGATCTTTTAAGGCAAGTAAAATATAGACTGAAATTGTTGCTGGCTAGCTGTTCTTTTTTATTTTCTTTTCAACTTGCTGTAAGGATTGAAATTTAAATTGAAATATTTTTGTTATCAACTTGCTGTCATGCTTCGGTTTAAACTCAACTTAATAATCTGAATTTGAGAAACTTCCATTTTCTGGATACGAGGTTTAAACTCAACTTGCATTTTTTCCAATTGGTTTAACAACTTAATTAAAAACTGAACTTGCATTTTTTCGGTTTCAATGAAAACTTAACTTGCATTTTTTTCCAATGAAAGTAAATTCTAAGGCATGAGGAAGGGATACTTAAATAAAAACTGCAAGCTGACAAACTTGAAGTTTGCTGCTATTAAGCTGTAAGAAATTAGAAGTATAAGCACAATAAAAAAAATTCTGCTATATTTAAAAATATAGAAATCTGTAAAACAGAAAACAATAACAAAATAAGCACAATTCGCTGCTGCTATATTTAAACAAATGAAGGTGTAAAAAACAGAAAGTTGTAATAAAAAAAACAATTTGCTGTTGCTTTTGTTGCCATGAGGCTCACAAGTTTGAGGTTTGAGCTACCCTGATCTAGTGCAGTTGAATTGATGTGGTATGCTTATTTTCTTTTTCATTATTATTATCATTATACTTATTTTGGGGGTGGAAAATGGATTGTTCACCAAAAGTAAAAAACTTCATGTGGAAACTACTCATGAATGGATTCCCAACGAAAATTAGACTAACGAATAAAGGAATAAACATTCCACTCACATATGCAATATGCAATCAAACCGATGAAGACTCGATACACCTATTAGCAATATGATTTGGGGAAGTAGGGGAAACTAATATGATTTGTTTATTGACTGATAATCCATAAAAGTTGTTGATGTGTTGTTTGGAGAAGCTTGCATTAGAATAACAATCAATAAATCCGGACATCAACTTAGACAACCTTAAAAACATTTATATTAGAAAAATTCAACATTTAGCATTTTGTAGCATAAAATGAGATCAATGGGGAGGTATGTAACAATTGAACCTCAAAAACAACATATGATTATTATGGTCAACATGTTCTTTGAGTTTCGTTACTCTCGTATATTGAATTACAAAAACGAAGATCCTGAAACCATTTGTGTGGTGTTGTGATTTGTTGATGTTTTTTTCCTTACTCTTGTATATTGAATAACAAAAACAACATATGATTCTTAAAGCAATCATATTCAGTTGTTGATGGTTTTTCCAAGCAATTGTGTGGTGTTGTCATTTGGATAATGTTAAAATTTCTGGCAGAATCATTATTTCTACTGGCTAGGCATTCGTATGTACTGGCAATGATTATTGCTGAAATGGTTGTTATCTGAATGACAGATTAAGGACACAATGACAAAAGCGAAAGGAAAAAAAGGTCACGACGCCGTCGAGCAAGAAGGTATCAGTTGTTATCACTTCTGAGAGACATTTGGTGCGTTCTTTTTTTTTTTTTGTTCGTGATGTCCACTTCGTTACTCTCTTGTGATATTTGTGCAGGCAACTCTAGCCCTTCCTTCGGAAAAATATTTTAGAGGGAGGTCGAACCAGTTCTCCAAGATGGGCGTGCTGATGTTATTTCGTAGTGAACGATATTTGGACTTTTGTTTGTTAGGACATTTTGTTGTTCGTTGTGTTTGGTTGACTTGAAAAAACTTCTAAGCATTTCCACATTTGGAAACTTGTGTTGTTGACTACATATGTATTGTTTTGGAGACTTTGTTATATTTGTTGTAGATGGCTATGGTTAATGTTGCCTCATTGTCGACGATTTTCTTACGGTTCACAGTTTCTGAGACATGTAAAATGTGGTCAGGGATTCCCAGTTATTGGCTTAGTAATTAATGAGAATGGCTAGGGAAAATATTATATTGGCTAGATAGTAAAAAACCCCGTACATATGTGACACCGAATGCCAAGTTATGCACAAAAGAAACGACCAAAACCCCAAAGTTTCCCTGATTGACACGCAGTGTGATTTTCCTAGCTGTCTGGATGACCTTGCCAGTAGTGTGATTTTCCTTGCCAGATGAAGTATTTTCCTTGCTATCAATAGTGTTATCTGAGCCGTTATCCGAATTCAGAAGAAGATGCGAGTTGGACCCATCGACTGTCATATCAACCAAACCACCCTCTTCCACCACGAGTGTTTTGTTGTCTCCGCCTGGTGATTTCAAATTTGATAGAGGTTTTTTAGTCGCCTTAAATCCTATCAAATAAATCCGACTAACCTAACTAATGTAGTTTGACAAGTACGGGTCGATCCCACAAAGAGTCAATGATTTGTGTGCAAGCCAAGTGTGTCAGCAAAAACAAGAAACAAAGAGGGGGGATTTTGATGGTTTGAACTAACTAAATTAAGAAATAAAAGTAAACAAAGGTAGCAAACTAAACAACTTGAGGAAATTAATATGAGAAAAATAGCTTAGGTCAACCAATCTCGGCAATCAGGTTTGTTCATTGATCATCGAAATCGAATAGATAACTTCCTTTTGAATACTTTGTTGTGGAAAGACTAGGTCTTTTGAATCCAATTCCTTATCAAATCTAGTTAACAGGACAACCAGACCCTGAAAACCCTAATTATCAAACAATCTTGAAACTATCAAGATTCAATTCAATAATCGATTAACCTTAAAGGAAATCAACAAAGACAATCGACACGCACAACCAGTTATTGCATCAATTGCAAATCAATTCTTTATATAAATCCCTAAATCAACCAGTTTCAGAGATTCATACTTTGCTACTCAAGACTATAGATAATTCAACCAGAAATTACCTATATCTAGCTATAGATTATCATGAAAAGGCATCAGTTGATCAGACTAACGGAAATTCACGAGAACCCTAAACAATCTAAGCAAAGAATTGATAATATTCAAAGAAGAGTATTAAGAACGGAAATCTCACAATGAAATAGAAAATCTGAAGCTTCGATTAATTTCCCCAAGCAAAGGAGTTTAGATGTTCATAGTTGGAGAGAAATCACAAAAGTCTCCCATGGTTGCTATATACAAAAACCTCTCTGTTCGTCGTTTTCAATTGAAACTAAAACAAGACCCTCTTTAGTGTTCTCGGCCAGCCACCGTTTCCTGTGCTTCTAATTAATTAAAATCATCAAATGAAAAATTACATTCTCTGTGAATTGAATAACATAACAGCTTTTTCTTGAATGCACAATAAAACTCGGGCTCACCACCACATAACTCGGGCGAGTTCTTTTTTGCTCCACCCGAGTTCCTGTTCAACAGCCAACTTGATGTCCAGATTTCGCTATTTTCAAGGCTGAATTTGGAAAAGTCGTAAACACGAAAGTTGTAGGTCTTCGAATCCTCTTTCCAACAAGTATAAGTACGCCCCGATCCGATAACTACAGCCTTCGAACGACTCATTTTAGTGCAGCGTCGCCAGTTTGGACAGCTCCAATCAATTCTTCATGCTTAGCTCATCTCCTCGACTCTTGTGTTCTTCTATTCTTGTCCAATCTTCCAACATTGGCTCGAGCTTAACTTCACCTCTTTACAATCACCTGAAATCATGCACAAATCTCGTAGATTCCGACTCTAACTGAAATATAATGAAAACATGAAAACTACTCTAACTCATGCATATTATTATACCTAAATCTATCTAAATGAATATGTTAACACTACCTAAATGTGTCCGATCAAACTCCCCCACACTTGAACCTTTCTTGTCCTCAAGAAAACAAAACCAATCCAATCAAACATCCCACAAATACACTCTTCATGCATTCACCTCGTCAAAACACAATCCAAATCAAGTAGAAAGCACAAGACAATAGTCAACATCCTCACATGTATTTGAGCAACTCAAAGGCTTAGGCACATTTCAATCCAACCTCACCGGGCATATAAAATGTTTCATTCATCGCTCTTGTGTTTAGGCTAAGTTAATTCCGCTCAAACTCAATCCAATGCAACTAAGCTCCATGAAAATTGAAATCCACATCACAATCTCCACCGGGAGTGACATTACAAGCAATAATCATCATGAGGTCTTGTAAGGGTTGTAATGGGGCTCGGGTAAGAACATCAAGGTATGGAAACATTTAGGCTTTGTGGTGCGAAAATTCCGGGAAAAAGAGATCTCAACTACAACCGGAAAAAGCACTCACAACCAAACATTTCTTCAACCAAAATAATTCAAACTTTAACTCCATCCACAAACGAAAACTTAAGCACAACTCTTGTTAACCAACTCACACTTTGTTACTTCTTTTTCCCTCTTGATTTTTCAATGATTTTTCTTCTCTTTTCTTGAATTTTTTCTTTTTATGATTTTTTTCTCGACTTTTACTCCTAAGTGAATTTTATCCTCCTTAGGCCCCGAGTGTTAAGCACAATAATCATCCATATGAAGCTCAAAAAGAATAAACCACCCATACATAACATCCGAATGCTCAAAATACTCCACTAATACACATTTTCACCAATCTTCTCCCTAATTCCGGGATAGGGTAAGGCTAAAATCGGCTAAAAAACATTTTGTGGGGCTAACAAAAATGGGCTAAAAGGCTCAAATTTGGCTTCAAGCAAGGATACTATGTAAGGTGGAAAGGGAATAACATGGCTAACAAAAGATTAATGCCTCAATCACATGAAAATCACAAGTAATAATCAAAATATACGACCTTGACATAGATATCAATCTCAATTCTCAGAGGTAGTCACATTGGAGAGTATCACACACAAGAAGCAAAAGGACATCAATAAAGCATAGTTCCAATAAGGCCAAAATAAACTCACAAAGTAAATTTTGTTGGATTTCAATGTCACATAAAACGTAAGAGTTATACATGCTCAATCAATCCATTATCTCATGCTCCCTTAGACTAAACAAACTAGACGAGGATCAACAATTTAAGCATATTATGGGACTTATAGTTAGATTAAGAAGACAAGTGGTACAGATGGGGTTATTTGAAAGATCATACATCTAAAATGTCATGCATGCTGATTTTTTCTTTTTATATGATTTTTCTGTTTTTTTTTTTTTTAAATAATATGCAAGACTATGAATAATAAACATGAAATGCAAAAACATGAAAGAGATATATACAATGCAACCTAAATGCAAACATGTAAATGTTCCCTCCCCACACTTAATTCACACATTGTCCTCAATGTGGAAAAAAAAGAAAGAAAAGGAAGAAAACACTTACAGAGTCATCTACAGGTAGAGGTGATGAATTCAAGCACAAGAGTGTGATGAACCATTGTTCTTTCTCGTCTCGACCTCAAGGATACACCACAACCTAATCTCTACAAACAAGAGACAAGGCAACACCAACAAGAAAATATTTGTTGTCCCGACAAGGACAACTCACAATAACAATCGATGGTGTTAAACCACTTACAATAATACACAACAAAGCCACAAGCATCAACAATTTGCAAATCAATAACAATTAAGCATAAATTGATCAAAACTATAATCGATAAACTCAACAAGAGACTCTTATCAAGTTTAATATCAAAAAGCAAGATCAATTCAAATGCTCAAGACTCATGATTCCCAAATTTGCAATTCAACAATTAAGCACAAGAATCCCAATCCAATTCACAAACCTCAATCAATCTAATTCACCCCCGAATTTCTCTATCAACAAGTTTCTAATTCACCCAATTTGGCATCCCAAACTACAAATTCAATCCAAGTCCTAATTCAATCACTCTCCAATAACAAATCTAGCACAAATAAGGTGTAATCTCACCCAAACAACCCCTAAATCACACAAATTTATTCAATTTGAGAAAACCTAGAAATTGGGGGTTTTTGAAAACTTACCTCAACACTTCAATGGAGGAGAGAAAGAGGAGTGAGGCTGACAGGCTGGTGGTCGGTGTTGGGGCCGGCGATGGCTGAACGAGGGCGGCAGAGGGCGGCTCTATGGGGGATGGTTGCTGGCGGCTTGGTGGCTGGAGACGAAGAACTCGGGCGCTGGGGAACTCGGGAGAGAGAGACGGGCGCTGAGGGCTGTGTTGGAGGGCGGCTTGAGGGCTCCGGGACTCACCGGGAGGGCCACTGGTCGGAGCTAGGCTCGCGCCGGCGTCTGCTGGTGAGGTCGGCGATGGGATCCTCGGGAGTGCGGCAGTGGCTGGAGAACTCGGTAGTGGCGGCAGTGGCCAGAGGGAGGACAAGACGTGTTCCTTTTTCTTTTTTTTTTTCTTTTTTTTTTTTTAACACAGTGATACAATATAGCTCGGGTGAGCTTTTGGAAACTCGACCGATTTCTATTGCCCCACCCGAGTTCTATTTTGAATACCTGTTTCTCACTCGGGTTTGGCTTAAAACTCGACCGAGTTTACTACCCGAGTTTGCTACTGTAATTCTCATGCTTTTTGGCCCTTTTTTTTTTTTTTTTTGCAAAAATACTAGAAAAATAATAACAACTACCTAATAAAATTATGAAAAACATGATAATATGAAATACTAACATTGGGTTACCTCCCAAGAAGTGTCCTTGGTTAACGTCATAGACTCGACGTTTTGGTTGTCTATTTAGGACTCACTCGGACATCGTCAGTGCCCTCAGCAGCAAATCAAACTCTTGTGCACACCATCTAGGTACTCGGAGATTACATACGAATAAGTTGATACGTCCAAGCTTGACTCCCCGCCGCGGATATGTAGAACCACCAATTCAGTTCCATTGGTGGTATGTCAAAATAATGAGCCCAAGGGTCGACATAATCACCGAACTTCTCACCGTTGCAGAGGATATCAATTCTTTGTTCAGGAGCCACAGAAATCAGCTCCGGACTTAGTTCCTTGATAGGCGAGATCGGGAAAATACCATCAAACGAAGGAGACAACAAATCACATGGAATCTCATGCGTCGACTCATGACACTCCATGTCAGCAAATAGTGTACTCTCCTCTTCATCGCTGAAGAAACTGTCATCGTCTGCGAACATTTCATCCTCCGCCAAAACATTATCATGCTCATAGCTCAGGGGTAGGGGCGGTGGCAGAGAAGACTCGGATGAACTCAATGAGAGAGGAATAGGGAGCACGCACTCACCTTCATCTTCATGACTTTCTAAGCTTCCATTGGGTGTGACAAACAGGTCCTTGCCGCTCCCTAGGATGTTTGTGGTGAGGCTCTCTGTCGGGTTAATCACCGATTGAGACGGTAGTTCACCCACTTCACATGCTAGTATATCATTCCCCACTTGGACCATTCGGTGCACTTGTTCATCTAGTTCAATGATCTGCTAACACAATTGCTCATTCTCCTCGTACGATGCCTTGAATAGCTCCTCCGAAGGTGCGTCAAAGTAATCCATTGGTTGAGGTTCTTGGGCAAAGGACACTTCCTGCAAGGCCTGATGACCCATGTAGCAGATAAGATCCCAAATTCCCACCAAATCTAACCGTGCTAGATTTCCGCCACTCATGTATATAGCATGCGCCTTTGTCTCAGCAGTCATTCCCTCTATAACGCAGACAACCATATCTCGCAAACTATCGTGGAAACCCCGCACATTGCGGATGTCCACACACCTCTGCAACCTAGTGAGATATAGGTGAAAGTTTTCACCTTCGAACTGCGATAATCTCAACATGTTAAACTGTTAGTAGCATATGTGTTGTGAACCGTAAGACAGGTTCACAACAAAAGTTAGTAGCTAAACTAACACACAAGACAAACACACAAATAACAATTTGACTCCCCGGCAACGGCGCCAAATTTGATAGAGGTTTTTTAGTCGCCTTAAATCCTATCAAATAAATCCGACTAACCTAACTAATGTAGTTTGACAAGTACGGGTCGATCCCACAAAGAGTCAATGATTTGTGTGCAAGCCAAGTGTGTCAGCAAAAACAAGAAACAAAGAGGGGGGATTTTGATGGTTTGAACTAACTAAATTAAGAAATAAAAGTAAACAAAGGTAGCAAACTAAACAACTTGAGGAAATTAATATGAGAAAAATAGCTTAGGTCAACCAATCTCGGCAATCAGGTTTGTTCATTGATCATCGAAATCGAATAGATAACTTCCTTTTGAATACTTTGTTGTGGAAAGACTAGGTCTTTTGAATCCAATTCCTTATCAAATCTAGTTAACAGGACAACCAGACCCTGAAAACCCTAATTATCAAACAATCTTGAAACTATCAAGATTCAATTCAATAATCGATTAACCTTAAAGGAAATCAACAAAGACAATCGACACGCACAACCAGTTATTGCATCAATTGCAAATCAATTCTTTATATAAATCTCTAAATCAACCAGTTTCAGAGATTCATACTTTGCTACTCAAGACTATAGATAATTCAACCAGAAATTACCTATATCTAGCTATAGATTATCATGAAAAGGCATCAGTTGATCAGACTAACGGAAATTCACGAGAACCCTAAACAATCTAAGCAAAGAATTGATAATATTCAAAGAAGAGTATTAAGAACGGAAATCTCACAATGAAATAGAAAACCTGAAGCTTCGATTAATTTCCCCAAGCAAAGGAGTTTAGATGTTCATAGTTGGAGAGAAATCACAAAAGTCTCCCATGGTTGCTATATACAAAAACCTCTCTGTTCGTCGTTTTCAATTGAAACTAAAACAAGACCCTCTTTAGTGTTCTCGGCCAGCCACCGTTTCCTGTGCTTCTAATTAATTAAAATCATCAAATGAAAAATTACATTCTCTGTGAATTGAATAACATAACAGCTTTTTCTTGAATGCACAATAAAACTCGGGCTCGCCACCACATAACTCGGGCGAGTTCTTTTTTGCTTCACCCGAGTTCCTGTTCAACAGCCAACTTGATGTCCAGATTTCGCTATTTTCAAGGCTGAATTTGGAAAAGTCGTAAACACGAAAGTTATAGGTCTTCGAATCCTCTTTCCAACAAGTATAAGTACGCCCCGATCCGATAACTACAGCCTTCGAACGACTCATTTTAGTGCAGCGTCGCCAGTTTGGACAGCTCCAATCAATTCTTCATGCTTAGCTCATCTCCTCGACCCTTGTGTTCTTCTATTCTTGTCCAATCTTCCAACATTGGCTCGAGCTTAGCTTCACCTCTTTACAATCACCTGAAATCATGCACAAATCTCGTAGATTCCGACTCTAATTGAAATATAATGAAAACATGAAAACTACTCTAACTCATGCATATTATTATACCTAAATCTATCTAAATGAATATGTTAACACTACCTAAATGTGTCCGATCAGCTGCGTTGTTCCATGTTCCCAACCATGGAGCGACTTCCATGTTGGCTTTGACCTTCGTTCACCGATGCGTACAAAGGAAGGGGCTATGTGACATCGTCACCCCTTGAGTTGCAGTACTTGAAAGCATCCCAATCACTTTCATCATCCACTTGAATCGGATAACATCCCTCCGTCTTCGTATCGAGTAGATATTTCAACTCCAACTCAGAGCACCTTGGGTCAACCGCGAGCTTCTCCATTATCTTACTCTTGACGGACCCAAATGACATGGTCTCCTCTATGAGCATTATTTTGTGGGCGTTTTGACCTTGATACACCCATCCTCATTCGAGATGCTCCCATCGACCATTGCAAACGAGAGTAAGTAATACCACCCCTTTCTCCCCTGCGAAATTATGAGGTTAAGATGGTCCTCTCAGTATCTGTTAGAGGTAAGGGAATGATGGGGAAAATTTACTACATGTGAATACAAAACACAAACCGTACTTACCCATATTCGTTGAGGTCTGGATTTTGTAGATGTCACGTGTATCCATGTCTATGGCTACATATATTCTGTTGATGACTAGGATTTCCTTTTGCCTGGCTAGTAACAGAATTTCTGGGTTTTATCCTTCCAACTAGACGTTAATGTCAGACATAGAGAAGAAGCAGATGTTTTGCACTTTTTGTGTCCACCTGGCGAGCTCCCCTATCTCCTTTTATACTCCCTCTGAAATTCCCCCTGTGTTTTCTCTCCATGTGGTTTTGGCGGGAATTGTTTTTGTGAAAAGGTGACACCCTCTCTCCTAGAATTTAATGCTTGTCATTCCATGCTTCCACACCCTCTCTCCTCCCTCTCTCACATACATCACTGTAGCTCTGCAGCCATTCCTTTTTTTTTTTTTGGCCAAAATGATTACCTCCCTCCCTCTATACAATCGACACCTGTCCAATTTTTTCCCTCCTTTTCCAATGTGTAACCGGCAACCCATTCTAACCTTTGCCCAATAATTTGCAATAATGACATAATGTCATTCCTTTGCAAAATTTTTAGGCCGGGGTCATTTTTGCAAAGTTGGCAAGGTTTTGGTATATCCATGCAAAATGTCCTAAATGAAATCAGGACTTGCATCCTCTATGAATATTCTTGAATTGTTTGAATAGAATTTCTTTGGCAAGCTATGCTGCATTTTTTCTATGATGAATACCCCTTGTTTATCTGAAATGAATATGTAAATGGAGATTAATTTCACAGCTTTAGAGAGGATAGGGGGTGGTAATGGGTAGCGCGCTGTATCTCTACAAGAAATTTCTAATAATTTTTTGAGAGTTTGACTTCAAGCTTAGAACAAAGTTGCTTATGAATCTTGAATTTGTGAATCTAGTACAATTTTGGGAGGTATGACCTTCAATTTGTTGGACATACATGGGGCGATCTCAGTCGTAAGTCCATCCATATGAGTATATTCTTCAAGAGCAGCAGGATAGGTACATTGTACATATCCTGATCACAACTCTTTCTCCCTCTTTCAGCCTCTCTCCCCCCTCCACTCTCATCAACTCCTCAAAATTGTCTCCTGTCAGCGGATTGTGCTTTAAGCAGAGCGCTTGCAGATGGATGCTTGCTATCAGAGGTCATGCACCACCATTCTTGGCATACTTACTGTTTCATTAATATTAAATGTGAAGATTACATATTCTATATAGAAGTTGCAAGGGAAATACAGACAAAAGGAACAGACAGTGCATCAGGAATTTTCTTCCTCTTGTTCAGTATGAGTTGGACTTGATCCATCGGCTGTGGTAATGGGCTTGACTACAGTGTGTGCATTATTAATGCCCCATTCTCAGGAAATAAAGTATCCGACAGAGGTGCGCTATTTCTTCTTAAAGGGACTTTATAGCCTAGGACAAATATGACCGGGCTGTAAAGTCATGCATCAAATGAAATAGTCATTGTTTTCTTTCTTCAATTGTCAGAAGAAACATGTTTTGTACGTTCTTGTTCTTGCTCTTGCGGTGGAATTTCAGCATATAATTAAGCTGATGTTCCACCCAGAATTCCAATTTTCTGCAATCTTATAGAGCGAAGGAAGCATGCATAGCTGTATCAGTGGCCCATTGGCTTTGAAATACTGAAAATTATTAGTTTAGTTGGGAAGTTGATGGTTTGGTACAAAAGGTGGTTTGAATTTTATGATAAACGTAGAAAGGGGAAACCGCTCAATTTTCAACACACAATCACTAATTGAGACAATTCAAGCTTTGAAAAACCTTCCAACTGTCTCTTCACTCCATTACAAAGCTTTAGCTTCTTATTGAGACAACAAGCAGTTAGAATGCATTTAGCTATAAGATTGGAGAAAATTCAACTTTATAGTCAAAATGGCCAATCTTGACTTAATAACAACCCCCTCCTCACACCATAACAAAGTTTGACTAAATTAATTCACCTATTGAGACTAAAAGCAGTGAAATTATCATCCAAATTGCTCCTTTTTCTTCATTCCTAAAATCAACACACACATATGTATGTATCTCCTTGAATCTCTCTCTTTTTAATCCATTAATCAAGATCCTTCATCACAAAAATGGCCAATCTTGTGGGAAGTGCAGTCATATCTGGCCTTGTTGAAGCCATTTTTGACAAACTTGGCTCACCTGCCTTCCAAGAAATCGGACGTATCATTGGGGTGAGAGGAGAACTCAAAAGACTCACTCACACCTTGTCAGACATCAAAGCTGTGCTTCTTGATGCAGAGAAGCAGCAGGTGACCCAACATTTTGTCAGAAATTGGCTCCACAATCTCAAAGATGCTGCTTACGATATTGAGGACTTGCTCGATCTTATTTCAACTCAAGCCTTGGAGAAAAAGGTGCAAGGGAGTAGCTTTGCTCCAAAACTTCATGAAATTCCTTCACGATACAGGTTAGCTCGGAAACTCAAAGCTATGTGCAAGAGATTGGATCATCTTGCCGCCAATCGAAGGAACTATAGTCTCCAAGAATATCATCAACCTTTGCTTTCTTCTGTCGGCAGCAGCAGGGAAAGAGAGACTCATTCGTCCATCCAAGAAACACGTGTTTTCGGTAGAGAACAAGACAAAGATTGGATCGTCACTCATCTGGTAAACTTTTCTAGTCATGAAGCTCAAAGAATTTCAATTCTCCCAATTGTTGGTGTAGGAGGGATGGGAAAAACTACACTGGCAAAGTTGGTGTTCAATGATCCCATAATAGAAAGATTTGAGGTGAAATTATGGGTTTATATTCAAAACATGTTTGCTATGAGAACTGTGATAGAAAATATTATTGAGTCCGCTACAGGTGAGAGTTGCTCACACTTGAACACAGAGACATTGAAGAGCAAGTTGAGTCGCATTCTAAAAGGTCAAACATTTCTTCTTGTGCTGGATAATGTATATATTGAAGATTCAAAAGAGTGGATAGACTTAATGGAGCTTCTTGAGAAAGGTTCCAGAAGAGGTGTACTCATAGTCACAACTCGAGAAGATAGGGTGGCCTTGATTACCGGAACTACAGAATCATACAAGCTAAAACCCCTCTCCAATGATCACTGCTGGTCCATATTTGTGAACTGTGCATTCAAAAGAGGTGAAGAGGAAGCATATCCTTTGCTGGTGCAGATTGGAAAAGATATCATTCGAAAATGCTGTGGAGTTCCTTTGGCAGCAAAGACCTTGGGATGTCAGTTACGAACTGTTAGAGATGAATTTACATGGAGAAGTATTGAAGAAAGTGATTTGTGGAAGATTGAGCAAGAGCCCGGTGGCATCCTCCCGTCTTTGAAATTGAGCTTTGATCAATTACCGTACTATTTAAGACCCTGTTTCTCCTATTGTTCTGCATTTCCTAAAGGTGCCTTCATGTTTAAGGCTGATTTGATATACCAATGGATGGCGCTAGGATTGCTGCAATCTGAAAGGATGATTGGAACCTTTGAAGACATTGGAAATAAGTATTTTAATGAACTGTTGTCAAGATCTTTCCTTGAAACAGTCGATAATTCCACTATCGTGGCTCATCTTGACCACCAGTTGAAGAATACTTTCTCGGATATTTGGCCTACTAGCAATGTGATTGAGATGCCGGTTCAGAACAATGTGACTGAGATGTGGCAAGAAATGGATTACAAAACGTTAGATGGAAAGGTTCTTCTTAAAATGCATGATTTGCTGCATGATTTAGCAGCATATGTTGTCGGCGAGGAGACAGCTTTCATCAGTTGCAACGTACATGATTTTTCATTGAGAGTCAGGCACATGGTGTGGGAGGACGAAGGGCAGTTGTCAGAAAGAGAGCTTCCACACCAACTTCAAACAGCAAACAAGGCAAGATCACTTCGTCTCCTTCCGAAAATAGCAAGCCCACTTTTAATGAATGGTAGAACGTCCAACCCTTTGAGCAAACCTTTTCTACAAGGTCTCATATCCAACTTTCGGTGTTTACGTATCCTAACATTCTATGGTTTTGAGCTTGGAAATTTGCCAAACTCAATTGGGGATTTAAAACATCTAAGGTATCTTAGCTTGTCACATGATGGAAAACTTAGAAGGCTTCCGGATTCGGTATGCAAATTGGTGAATCTTCAAAGCTTGATTCTCGGAGACTTGCAACTAGAGCTGTTCCCGAAAGACTTGCATAAATTGGTAAGCCTGAGGTATTTTCTATTCACATCAAAGCTCCCAAGATTCTCGGAGAGAGATTTTCAGGGTTGGACCTCCATACAAAACATAGTTATCATTAACTGTATACACTTAAGATCCTTACCAGAGCAGATAGGAACCCTGACCACTCTTCGGATTCTGCAAATTATCCGATGTCCTTGTTTGTCTTCTCTTCCAAACAGCATATCCAACCTGAATAATCTCAAATTATTAGCAATTCTGTACTGTCAAAAGCTGGATTTGGTGGGATGGGACGGATTGCGAGGGCTAAGGAGCCTTCAGGAACTGCACTTCCATCGACTTCCTCTCTTAGTGCATTTTCCTGACAGACCCCAAAGCATGTTATCTCTTCGGCATTTGAAGATTATTAACTGTGCAAATTTGAGAGCATTGCCAGAGTGCTTGCAACACTGCACTTGTTTACTCAACCTCACATTGTTCAAGTGCTCTAGTCTGCCTTCACTTCCAAAAGGCATTCAAGCTCTCAAAAACCTGCAGCAGCTGTCTATTGTTGATTGCCCGAAGCTGAATCCGAGGTGTGAAAGAGAAGGTGGAAAAGACTGGCACCTCATCTCTCATATTCCGAAGATTCAAGTTGATCATTGTTTTATCCAAAACAAAGGGCTGCCTACTTGGTGAACTGAAGACTACCAAGTCTCACATGGTACTCTTCCCATTATTGAACAAAAAAAAAAAAAAGTCATTTGCATGTTTAGTATGTTTTTTCAGTTTCTCGACTTTGAAAAAAATAGTGAAACTGTTGCAGGTTGTTCCCTTGGATGCTGCTCTTGCAAACTTATGGAGCCAAGAAACTCGAATTCTCAAATAAGAGATACTATGTGTGAGTACTTTCTACTGTTCATCGTATTCTTGCGTTGGTTTACTGGAGTTGGGTACGATCATGTAAATATTCTTTTATTGCTGGATTTGGAGATATTCTTGCAGGATGCTGATGTTTGTTTGTTCTGTACTTTCTTGCAGGTCGTTAATTTGAATGAGCTTCCAGAAGACATTATAGCTCTTTCTTCTTCCACTAGATTTCAGTTAATTCACTTAAGAGAGGAAACAGGCAGTGAAATTCCATTACAAATTGCTCTTTCTTCTTCAGCATATGCCTTACTGTATATTTCTTAATTAGATTCAAATATTCACAATAACATCTCTCTTTGAATCTGATTTTTTTCAATCAATTATTACGCAAGATCTTCCAACACAAAAATGGCCAATCTTGAGGGAAATGCAGTCATAACTGAACTCAAAAGGCTCACTCACATCTTGTCGGACATCAAAGCTGGGCTTCCTGATGCAGAGAAACAGCAGATTACGATTTTTTCATCCCTCTCTAACCATGATCTACAATAAACTGTGCACACAACATAAAAAAAAATGAGGAAATGGTAATAAATACCACAATTTCTAAAATCTTTGCAAAAATGCCATCATTTTGGGAAATTTTGCAAGAATGCCATTTTTTCCCAAATTTTGCAAAAATGTCAAGGTAAACCCTCCCCCAAAACATGCTATCCTAGGTTATTATGCCCAAAAAAAAAATAAAAAATTACAGGCATTGTCAAAGTTCCCGGATCTGAGTGGTTGCCGATGGTGTTCGCCGGGGGGCTTGGTGGAGGGGGTGTGTGGTGGTCGGTCTCGGCCTGGATCTGGCCGGAGGTGGGCTCTGGCGCTCTGGGCTGTTGCTGTTCTCTCTCCTCTCCCTCACTCTTGCCTTTTTCTCAGATCTGGGCGTTGGTAAGGGTTTCTCCGCCGCCGCTTGTCCGAGGTTGGTTGTCAGGCTGATAGGGGGTGGTCTTAGGTGTGAGCCAGGCGAGATGGGGCTAGTAATGTCGGCCTTCCTGGTTCGACGGATCGCTGCAGCGGGATGGCTATTCCTCAACGGTGGTGTGGTGGGTAGAAGGCCGGCCCCAGGGTGAGGCCGGCGGCGGTGGAAGGCGTGGGCACCGCTTGCTCTCTCGGTCTCTACTTCGTCTTCTTCGTCCCTGTTCTCTCTCACCTGCCGCTTGCTCTCTCTCTAAATCTTTCTTCGTCCCTGGTTTGAGGTTCGAATTGGGTGACAGGGGTTTCCATTTTGTAGAGAAGGGTTCCGAAATGGGGTGACAGAGGTTTGACATTGGGTGACAAGGGTTTACATTTTGTAGAGAAGGGTTCCAAAATGGGGTGACAGGGGTTTGACATTGGGTGACAGGGGTTTACATTTTGTAGAGAAGGGTTCCGAAATGGGGTGACAGGGGTTTGACATTGGATGACAGGGGTTTCCATTTTGGAGAGAAGGGTTCCGAAACTGGGTGACAGGGGTTTGAAATTGGGTGACAGGGGTTTTCATTATGAAATTGGGTGACGAGGTGTGGAAATTGAGATATGTGGATGTCGTAGGTGGCCGATTGAAGGAGGTTTGAGGTATAGGGTTTCACGTTGAGTGACAGAGGTACAGTGACATGGGTTGATCTGTTAGGTGACAGAGGGAGATGAATATAATTTGTAAACTGACTCTGTTCGTCTGATGGAAATTGCATTAAACAAATGGTGAGGACAAAATACACAGAGGAAAGAGAGTGGCTGAGAGAGAGAAGATGAGTCAAATCGTGAGGAAGAAGAAAGGCAGGCCGTGAAGATAGATCTGGCAGCTAGGGCGGCGGCTGAGTCGAACTCTGGCCACCGCAGCCATCATCGGCGGGATACTGAGGAGGAGGAGCGGCGAGAAGCTTGTCGGAGCCTCCGGCGACGGAGTTTTGTCAGGTACGACCTCATCGACTACGACGACGAAGACTACTTAGATGACGACGATGACGAGTTCGACGAGGATGACAATACCGACGCGGAGGACGGCGGCCGGAAGAGAGAGAAGAAGCTCAAGTTTGTGCTCAAGCTTCCGAATTGTTCCAGACTCTGAAGGTGAAGGGGACGAAGAAGATGAAGAAGAGGAGGAAGAAATTAGGGTTGTGAAAATCCCCCACCAAAACTCTCTCTTTCCTTTCTCTCTCTCCTTGTGACAACCTGTAACCGGTTTAACCCTTCCCTAGTTTTATTTGTAAAAATATCACCAATGGTAGTTGTGCAAATTTTCCAAAAAAATGGTATTTTTGCAAACCCACAAACAAAAAGTGATATTTGTGCAAATAGCCCTTAAAGAATTTGCTATTAACTTCATCACTAGCATTTTTCAACTCGAGTAATTTCTGAAGAAGAAATAAGGACATTGCAATGCAAGCTGTAGGTTGATTTCTTTTCATCTTTGTAACAGTCAATATCATGGGCCGTATTTGGGCCATTAGAGAACAGGGGGATGGGCCAGTGGGGCCTTTTTAAAGCCCAGTTGTAAGATATCTGAGACTGAAGAGAGATTGTGATGGATTTTAAAGATGTTTTAGTGTGCCCCAAGGAATACAGTGTGGTGGTAAGACTTGGACCAGATGACTAAATGGTTATAGGTTCGATTCTTGTTGCTGCATCCCGTGATTTACCTCCTCCACATGGTTCAGGGCAGGGTCTGTGGGGGCTCCTGGATGGAGCGTTATCCATCTTTTGGGGAGAGGCTTCTTCCATGTGTTCTTCATCAAAATCAGTGGGAGCTCCTATGTGTTCAGTTCTTACATGGGTCTTTATCTGGTGAACAATCTCATCTGTACTGCTTGTCTTGTTTTCAATTTCTTTCTCATTTCTAGCCTTCCAAATAGAATAGGTTGTAGCTGCCAAGCCCATCCTCTTTGCCTTTGTCCTCCATCCTTTTCCCCTGGCCTCTTTCTTCATCCATTTCAAGGCACTTTGCATTGTAGATATCCTTCTTCTGAGTTGGAGCCAGTGTTGTATCTGAATCCATCTAGAGGAAGAAAAATCACAAGCGAAGAAAATGTGATTGTGGGTTTCATTTACTTGGTTACAAAATGAGCATAAATTGTTAACTTCCTTCCCGGGGATAAGGATGGAGCCTTCAAGATTTGCATAGCTAGCAGCTTCTGCTGCTGGCACAGTTTGCCGTTGGACTCCAGAGCATCAGTGGGCATCTGCGACATTTGAACATCACAAACTGTAAAGAATTTGATACAATTGCCAGAGGGGTTACAGTGGCTTGTGGTACATTTCTTGTTTGTATGCGCTTCCAAAAGACATTCTAGCTCTTAAGAGTACAAATGCTATGTTGCTGTTGTTCGACATCAAAGCTGTGGTTCTTGAAATTATTTATAAATAGCACTAAGTCCATGTAAGAAATTGGCTCCAGAATCTCAAAGATGCTGTTCTTTCAAGCCTCTGCCTTTTTTTTTTTATTGAAAACAAGTGAGATTAACTTTCATTTAAGTCAAATTGAGCTAACAATAATGTAAAAAAAAATCATCACAGATTTTGAAAGCACCAGGTATTTATCTATGTAAATCACAAACAAAAACAACTAACCCATCCTATTTATGCTACAAGGCAGATGGGAATTAACAGCACGTACAAACTGTAATACAGTTTTCATATATAGAGTTGTTGAATTCCTACAAACTACAGAATATTTGTGAAGGGATCAGAAAACTCTATGAGAGGCATTGAAGCTCTCAAGAGCCTGCAACTACAATGTATTGTTTGTCACAGTCCTATTCTGAGGTCGAGGTGCAAAAGAGAAATAGGACAAGACTGGAAACTCATCTCACACATTCCTATCATTCATGTACGGTGATCACTGTTGTATCCAACAACAAAGATTGACGATGGATGTGTTTGATACACTAGAAAATAATAGTATATGTTCATTTCAGTTCACTGTTGGAATTCTGAAAGTTTTAGCTTAAATCATTTTTGTTTTTCTTTAGAAATCAATCCTTAGCAATGCAATACTTCCAAGGCTTGAGCGTCTCTGGGTTTGAAGTTTCTGAGGCATTTTAATTGAAAATTCAAGCCGCCAAATACAAACAAATTACAATTCCTATCAATTGAGATAGAGATTTTTTTTTTTTTGTGTGTGTGGTTGAATCTCCAATTCGACAACTTAAGATTTGGATCAAAAGCTCCTATTTGGTGGAGACATCGTTATGCTCAAAAGCTTCTTTTACCAGCAACTTTTATAACAGAGAACACACTTTCCTCACATATACACCCAACTTTTATGCTGTAAAGTAACAACAATGATTTCAACACAACACTTTCCTCTATTATACACTGTTTTCATGAATTCAATCTCCATTTCATTTCCATCGGAGTTTTAATCAAGCTCTCTTCTTCTCCAATTCATTTCCATCTTCTCCACCTACAAATGGCTGATCCTATTACAGGTGCGGCTGTATCTGGTCTTGTGAAACTCATTTTTGATAAACTCGGTTCACCTCTCTTCAAAGAAATCGAACTGAGCTTTGGTGTGAAAACTGAACTCAAAAGACTAAGTAGCACCTTGCCCGCCATCGATGCTGTGCTTCTTGATGCTGAAGAACAACAGACCACCCTGCGCTCCGTCAGAGATTGGCTTCTCAATCTCAAAGAAGTCGCTCATGACATCGAGGATGTGCTCGATCTCATTTCAACTCAAGCTTTGGAGGATAAGGTCTGTCAAAGAACTTTGCTTCCAAAGGTTCGCAAACTCCTTCCACACTTCGGCTTGGCTCGGAAGCTCAAGGCTATTTGTGGGAGACTGGATGAGATCTCAGCCAACCGAAGGAACTTCAATTTCCAAGAGCGTCCACTGCTTTCTGTAGCTCCTCCTGCTCACACCAATCGGGAAAGAGACCAATCTCCCTTCATTCAAGAATCGAGCGCTTTTGGCAGAAAACAAGACCAAGAACGCATTGTCTGTCGTCTGGTAAGCTCCTCCTCTAGCCATGAAATTTCAGAAATTCCAGTTCTTCCAATTGTTAGCATCGGAGGGATGGGTAAAACCACATTAGCCAAATTGGTATTCAATGATCCTACAGTAGACCAACACTTTAACATCAAACTGTGGGCTTCTATGCCGAGCGAGTTTTCTAAGAAAACTGCGATAGAGAAAATTTTCGAGTGTGCTACCGAGGAGAACCCCTCAGGCTCTAATATGCAGGCAATCGTGAAAAGGCTTCATACCATTCTTGCCGAGCAAACATTTCTTCTTGTGTTGGATAATGTGTGGGCTTCTACGCCGAGCATTCTTTCCGGTCAAACATTTGTTAAGGAGTGGCCAGCTTTAATGGAGTTTCTGGCGGTAGGTTCCAGGAGTAGCAGAATTATAGTAACAACCCGTGAGAATACGGTGGTCTCCATTGCCGGAACCATGGAAGCTTACAAGTTAGAGCCCCTCTCTGAAGATGCTTGTTGGTCAGTATTTGAGAAATATGCATTTAGAGATGGTAAAATGGAAGAATTTCCTTCGTTGGTGAAGATTGGGGAAGAAATCGTCAGGAAATGTGGCGGGGTTCCATTGGCAGCAAGGACCTTGGGAAGTCAATTGTGGAATGTCAGAGAAGAATCGCATTGGAAGAGGATTGAAGAAAGCAAGTTGTGGGAGATGAAGCAAGCAGCGGATGACATCCTCCCTGCTTTGAAATTGAGCTTTGATCAGTTGCCCTCTTTTTTAAAAGCCTGCTTTTCCTTTTATTCTACAAGACCCAAAAATATCCACTTTAGTAGGGACTGGATGGTAGAATGCTGGGTGGCACTAGGACTGACAGAATCTAGGGAGATGAATGGAACCATTGAAGAGATTGGAACTATATATTTTAACGAACTTGTGTCGAGGTCTTTCTTTGAAGTGGTCCGTGCTGCTGAATATTACCAAGCTATATTGAAACAAGCAAAAGATCCCACCAGGTTATCAAAAGAGTTCGATTTATTGGATTCAAGTAAAATTTTTAACATTGGGAATGCATTCCAAATGCATGACTTGGTTCATGAATTAGGAAGATATGTTGCTGGGGAGGAGACGGCTTTTGTGAGCTTTGACAAACATGAAGTCTCGACGAGGGTCAAGTATTTAGTATGGACCGAAGATAACTTCTTCGAAAGAGAATTTCCCTACCAACTCCTAAAAGCAAAGAAGGCAAGATCACTCTTGTTTGATAGCAAAAAAGGGGTTCATATGAGCACATCTTTTCTACATAATCTCATCTCTAAATTTAGGTGTCTACGCATCTTATCACTTGGTGGTTTTGAGTTTGAGGAGTTGCCAAACTCAATTGGGGATTTGAAGCATCTCAGGCTTCTTAACTTGTTTAGGAACAGCAAACTTAAGAGGCTCCCTGATTCAATGTCCAAATTAGTCAATTTGCAAACGTTGATTGTTGAGGAGTGTAGGCAGCTACAAGTGTTTCCAAGGAACATTCACAGATGGATAAGCTTGAGGCAATTGTATTTTACATCAAAACTTGATAGTTGTCTGGAGACATGTTATCATGGTTGGACCTCCATACTCAAGATAGGAATCCGTGACTGTGCATATTTAACATCCTTGTCAGAGAAAATTGGGACCCTAACCACCCTTCGTGTCCTATTCATTGCTGATTGTCCTAATTTGGCCTCCCTTCCAAATAACATTCAACTCCTGACTGCTCTTGAGGAGTTATGTATTCAGAATTGTGAAAAGCTAAACTTGAGTGGATGGGAAGGTTTGAATGGGTTAAGAAACCTTCGGATTTTGTTCATCCAGAACCTTCCTCTCTTGGAGCATTTTCCTGATGGCTTGCAACACTGCACTTCTCTATTGAAGCTATTAATAATTTCCTGTGTTAGTTTCTCTACTCTTCCGAGAGGCATCAAAGCTCTCAACAGCCTACAAGTACTATGGATTGAGGGTAACAACCCTATTATGAGGTCGAGGTGCGAAAGAGAAATAGGAGAAGACTGGAATCTCATCTCACACATTCGTACAGTCTTTGTACGGTGATCATTGCAAGTTGTATCCAACAACAAAGTGAAGCTAGGCTGTCAACGCTTCAAATGGAACTCCAGCTTCCAAGTTGAAGAAGGAATTGAAGGTGTGGATGCTGCTCTCTATTGCCTTTCCATATATTGGCGATTGGCGTTTGGCATTTGGAAAAGGTGTGTGTTTGATTGATTAATTACAAAATAAGACTTCATCGTATGACGTATGTTCATTATATATTATTCATTTCAGTTCAATTTTGATTTATCAAAGCTGTGTGATTATATATGTTTGAGATTATTATGCACGTTTGGATGTATAATTGTGAGGAATTAAGCTTCCATGTTTGTACTTCTTTATCAGTTGTTGTTTCTGTGTTGGTTGTTCCTTGTTTCATGATAGTTAATTTGTCATCGGCTGATTTTTTTGGCCTCTCAAATTACTTGACAATAGGTTTGGTAATACAAATTCTTACCCATTCCATTATCTCCACATGTCATCTCTTCATGTGCCGATACATAGATATAAAGATAGTCATATACTCATATATCTATATTTGTTATGTTATTAATATGTTATTTAAAAAGTTATTGCAAGCAAGCATGTGAGGTATAAATTGGATCCGAAGAAGTTATCAAAATAGCAGTAAAATCCCAAACGGAGATTTCATGGCCTAACAGGTAAATGCCCAAACATGGTTATTGGGCTCTTGTGCTCCACCATCGTAGCTGCCAATTGGCTAAGGATAATCTTTTTCCAAATTGAAAATTTTAACATTTAGGAAGTTTAGAATACTCTTTTCAAATGTATAAATTAGAAAGACTAAAGAGTTTGACATATCTCTTGGTAAGTTTTTTTTTTTTTTTTTTTTATTAGGTAATGATTCAGGTGAGGCAAGGTCCCTACCCGAAGGCATCCTGTCGGATGAGGTCAAGAAGACCTGAGTGAGTATATAGATTAGCTCCCCTGGTAGAGTAGCAAAGGTGTGCAACCTTATCCGCCACTCGATTACCATTGCGGGGAATATGAGAGATTTTGACATTTTTAGTTTCCATAAGTAAGGTCCTAATGTCTGCTAGTACAAGCTCTATTTCCCATGGACACTTACTGTTTGTCTGAAGAGCATCAATGATTATCTTGGAGTCACCCTCAATGATTAAGTTCGGTATTTTTAAATCTTTAGCTTTCTCTATCCCTTGTCTTAAGACAATGGCTTCAGCCATGATAGGAGAAAGACCACCCATGAGTTTCCCATCCAAGTAGATTGGTGTCCCATTCCAGTCTCGACAGATAAAGCCTGTAGAGCTCTTAGTACTCGATATAGAAGATTCGTCAAAGTTTAGCTTGTACCAATTTAACGGTGGTTTTTTCCATGAAATGGTCATTTCCCCTTTTTTTATTTGGGCTCTCTTCTTTTCTTCATGATGAGTTATGGTAGTATTTTTATTTGGGTATATTTTATTTGCTATTTTCCATTTGTCCATGTTTTCTAAGATGGTTTTCTTGATTCCTATGGCCGATGAGATATGAGAATTCCTAAAAATGATTTGGTTTCTAGTATACCATATTGTCCACCATCGGAAAGCTAAGTACTGTTTGTTTTCCTTTGATAGGCTAGATCCAATGAGGTTCATTATTTTATCCATATCCCTATCATGTGAGATGATAATGCTGATTGCTTATGATATTTTCTGAGAAAATTGTTGTTGGAAGTTATTATACGGACATTCCAGGAACAAATGAATATCATCTTCCTGCCCATGGTTGCACAATGTGCACGTTGTAGGTACAGCCACACCCTTCAGGGCTAAACGCGAGGCTGTTGGTAGTCCGTTTTGTTTTATTTTCCAAAGAAAGTTTTTTATTTTTGGGGGTACATCTAGTTTCCAAAGCCATTTATAGTCTTTAGTCGTAGGACTTATAGGCGTTGTAATTAGGTTATATGCACTTGATGTTGTGAAGCACCCTTTTTTATCGGGCCACCAGTAGAGTCTGTCTTCAAACGCGTTAATCGGGAGGGGGATTTTGGTAATTTCCTAAACAATCTTCTTTGGTAGAGCTGAATCTAATTTTTCTTGCCACCATTCCCCCCCCCCCCCCCCCAATAATATATTCACTAACAGATTCATTTACGTCTTTATGGTCGTTCATTATGTCATTAATAGATGATGTGGTTACCCAGTTATCTTTCCAGAATTTGATAGATTTTTCGTTCCCCACCGACCAGATGAGCCCTGATTTGAATTTTGTTATCAATGTGCAGAGTTTTGTCCACTGCCATGAAGAATTTCCTTTTTTTACTGTAATTCAAAATATGTTCATTCTGGAGATATTTATGTTGAATAATCTTGACCCAGAAATTGTCTGGTTCGGCTAATATTTTCCACAACAGTTTTAATTGGAGAGCTTCATTCATTTCTCTAGATTTGCGTATGCCTAATCCACCGGCTGTTTTTTATTTGCATATTTTATCCCATCCAATTAGTGGACTATATTGAGCATCTTTATTCCAGAAGAAGGTTCTATTTATTTGATCTAGTTGCTTATGCATAGATGCGGGAAGCATGAAACTTTGCATGGAATAAAGTGGTTTTGAAGACAAATTGGCGGCAATGAGAGTTGCTCTCCCTTGGTGTGACAACGCATTGACCCGCCATTTGCTTAGTTGGTCTTTTGATTTACAATTTATTTCACCAAAAGTATCTTTTGTAACGCGTCCATTTATAATTGGGCACCCAAGATACTTTTCCATACAGCGTTCAAAGGGAATATTTAGAACTCCTTCCATCTCTCGTATTCTTGTTCTAATAATGCCTGGGGAGGTTTGAAATGATGATTTATGGTAATTAACTTTTTGCCCCGAATACTTACAGTAGTCTTCAATAATTTCTTTAATTTTTACGCACGCCGAGTTGTTTCCTTTACTGAACATGATGATGTCATCTGCGAAAGCCAGAAAAGGAATTCGCAAATCGGATTGCCCGAAATTGAATCCCACCCCGCTGTTATTGATGTTGGCTTCCATGGATAGTTTTCGGGCCAGAACTTCCGCTCCAAGGAGGAAGAGGAAGGGAGATAGGGGATCTCCTTGACGTATTCCTCTTGAAGGTTTAAAAGGATCTGTAGGGCCATTGTTGACAAGTACAGAAAAAGAAACTGTAGTTACGCATTCCATGATCATGTTTACTACGTGCTGGTGAAAGCCAAAATTTTGAAGTACAAGTTTTGTGAAATTCCAATCTACTCTATCATAGGCTTTTTCCATATCTAGTTTTATAGCAATCCACCCCTTAGATCCCTTTCTGGATCGGAAGGAATGGAAAATTTCATGCGCTATGAGGATGTTGTCTTGGATTGCCCTGTCAGATACAAATGCCCCTTGAAGGGGATGAATGAGTTTACCCATAATGGATTTCAGTCGTTCAGTGATTATCTTAGATATGATTTTGTATATTGTTGAGCATAAGCTGATTGGTCTATAGTGAGTCGTTGTAGTTGGGTTTTCGTTTTTAGGGATTAGTGAGATGAATGTGTGATTTACTTGTCTAAGGAGTTTTTCGGTGTGGAAGAAAGCTTTGACGGCTCGGATGATTGCTTTCCCGACAATGTCCCAATATTTTTTATAGAATTCCGCAGTCATCCCCTCTGGGCCAGGGGATTTGTTGCTGCCCAAATTGAAGACTGCCATTTTTATTTCACTATTTGTGGGTTGTTGGATTAGCATTTCATTATCTTCTTCTGAGATAGTTGGAGTTATTATGGAGGTATATTCTTGTAGTTGATGAGGAGAATATGTTTGTTCCTGGGTAAACCTCTTTTCGAAGTCGTGTTTTATTTCGTTTTTGACATTGTCATCCCCAATGATTTGAGTTCCTTCTGCAGAAGTAATGGATCTAATAATTTTCCGGTTTCTTCTCCCAGAAGCTACTCTATGAAAGTATGAGGAGTTGGTATCTGCTAGTTTCAGGTGCTTCGATTTTGCTCTCTGGAGCCAATAAGTCTTATGGAAGAGGAGCAAATTTTCTTTCTTTTGGATCAGATTGTGTTCTTTTAGTTTCGCTCTATCATTTTGAATTTGGTTATGGTCTGATTGTATTTCCACAAGTGCCTCCTCAACATCTTTTAATTGGCAAAAAATATTTCTAAAGGTTTTATTGTTCCAAATTTTAGCTTTTTGCTTGACAATTTTAGTTTTGTGAACTAGTTGAAACATAGCTGAGCCAACACACGAGGATCGCCATGCCTGACGGACAATGTTTCGAAAATCCTTTCTCTCAAGCCAGATGTTTTCGAACTTAAAAGGGGGGGCTTTGAAGTTGTTATTTTGTGATAAGCGAATCGTAATCAGACAATGATCCGAGGATGAGAAGGCACCGTTGTGAGTTGCTAGATCTGGATACGCTTGGATTATTTCATGGTGGACTAAGACTCGGTCGATTTTTTCGTGAATATTATCTGGTCCAGAGACTTTCTTCCTCCAAGTGAATGGATTGCCAAAGGAGGGAATATCATTGAGAGAGCAAGCATTTTTGAAGTCTTAGAGTCACTAGAATCTACTTGGAAGGGTCTCAGCTCCTCCGATTTTGTCCGAAAGTTGAGTTATTTCGTTTAGATCGCCCATGACCAAACAAGGTCGGTCTTGTTGGATAATGAGGAGTGAAAGATCCTTCCAAAAGGATTCTTTGTCGGTAGGATTGGGAGGTGCATATACAAAAAACATTGCACAATCGAAGTTCGTTTTCAAATTTGAGTACTGGATCCCAATTATTCTAGGTATGTGAATAATGATTTTGATTGTCTCATTATTTAGATAATTTTCATTCCAAAGAAGGCCAATTCCTCCATAGCGTCCGGAGGCCGGAGACCAACAAGCATTTGTGTATCCCACAGTTTTCCATAGCGATTCATCTGACTCCTTTTCTGTTTTTGTTTCTGCCAGTATAGTCATTTTGACATGCTCCATTTTACACCATGCGGTGATGTTCGTCCAGAGAGTTTTCTTACCGATACCTCTGCAGTTCCAGTATCGTATTAACATGTCCACTTTATGATAACATGAGAAAGCATAGGGTGATCTCTCCCATGTTGAGCATTTTCCTTATGAATTTGATAAATATTCTTTAGTGGTATTATGAATGATAATTCCTCTATGCAATATTTGTAGATGAGTCTGTTTAGTACTTGTTTTGTTATGATAGGCCGGTAGGTTATCCTCAAGTATTTGCTCATGTATTTCATTAACAATGATGTTACAATTTGCCCCTCTAAGACTTTGAACAGATCGTTACTTTTCTGCCTCAAGAAATGAGACAAGATGAGACACCCTTTATTGATCCACCAAATCCATTTAATACTAAGGGATTTTTTCATAGGTTTTTGGTAGTCCGAAGGTTGGTAATCCATTCCAAGGAGAGTGCCTTTTCCTAAATCGATTGGTTTGAGTGATGGATGTTTTTTAAAAGGTTGGAAAGCAAACAACTTGTAGTACCAGTAGTATTTGATTTTCCTAATATTCATGGTTGAGTTTGATTTTGGATATATTTGATGTTTTTTTAATGGAAGGTTGCCCAAGAAGTTGCACATGAAGATTTTGATTAGAGGTGTGGGGTGCCAGTAGAATGTAGCTAGAATAGATAGATTTTCATTACATACTACCTTTATTGCATACATGGTCCTAGAGACCTTGATTTGCCTAGCCGGTGCAGGAGTAAGGCTACAACGGCTTGCTAAAGAGCAATAATACATGAAAGGATTCGTGAACCTTAGTGGAACAAACATCTCAAAAGCCACCAAGGACAACCATTTAAGTTCATGAACTACTACAGCAACACAAACGGGTAGATTTTGATCATAACATGACATGGGTAGTTTGCCTAGAGCAGGCGATCGACTCGCATTCCAATTATCAAAGACATAAGAAGGGGGGTACCATGAGAGTTTACTTACCATTTTTTCGGCGCTTGTTGTCAACCCAATTTGCTTCTTCCTCCCAGCAGATGAATTCAGTGGGTTTTGACAAAAGATTATATATAGAGAGGTTAGTCTATGAGAGTGAAAACAAGTTTTACTCATAGAACAACGAGTCGTCTTGACGAAGACTCTTCTAAACAAGGCTACATCAAATTCGTTTCCACACATGGTGAACAACAATATATGTATAATATGTTTAAGTGATACATTCCATTGAAGACTAATTTTGGTAGATGCCAACAAGGAGAAGAGGTTAACAATTGATATGATTTTATAGCAATATATTGGCAGCCAGTAGTACCAAATCATCATTTTTGTTTCATAGACAGTATTCATGTGCATAGAATGAGATGGCCATTCATAACGAGTCTGATCCAATACCCAAATATATACATCAACCAAACTACAAATGGTTAGGCTATATAGCAAGACAAGTGCGATGATAAGGCTATTCAACACAAGATTCCAATTAAGATTGACTTTGGAAGATACCAACCGGTACAAGTGGCAATCAAACCAAATACCCTTAATAAAAATGCAGGTTGTTGTGAATTTTTTGCACATTCCCTTCAGCTGGGACGATGTTATCCATTCAAGAGAATCAATAAAGCGATACCAGTGGGAAGATGGACAGAGGTCATATAAACCTAGCTGCTCAAACCCATATAACTTAGCAAAAGAAACATGGGGAGCAACGATAGGCCTATAAGACGAATCAACTAAACAAGATTGAGCACTACACATTAATTCCCCATAGAATGTTTTACCACAAAGTTTAACAAGGCTAATCTGTTTAACATCATATTCAAACCTAATACCATCCTCCCAGGCATCGCCTAAATTGATGATCAAGAATCTAAGCAATATAGTACCCAGATTATCATCACAAGGGGTATAATCCTGAAACATTCGTGTTCTAGTCAAGCAACAGTAATACATAAGACAACCGAAAACACCAATTTTTGTAGAGAATATTTTTTCATCATAACTGGAGAGAGGGACGATCCAAGTTCCACATACCACAGTTTGTTCGAAGCCCTTTCGGGGAGTATATGGCGAAGAGGAATACACCTCTAACGCAGATTTTTCAAAGCCCTTTCGGGGGGTATAAGGCGAAGAGGAATACACCTCTAACGCAGATTTTTCAAAGCCCTTTCGGGGGGTATAAGGCGAAGAGGAATACACCTCAAGCGCAGATTTTTCAAAGCCCTTTCGGGAGGTAAGCGGTGAAGAGACATACGCCTCTAACACCAGGTTTTCTAAGCACGAGTAGAGGGTGATATTCTGTACTAAAAGCAGCCAGTTTGTTAGATCAACGGTAAGCCCAAGAGCTTTTATGAGTATTATAGGCCAAGTGAGTAAACTCAAATATAAGGATATGTAGATCATGAAGATTGTGTGCCACATCAATAGACTCAAGTAGGAAGGTAAGTAAGCAAACCTGAACATGAGCAAAGAAACCTCAGTTGTAGACATGTGGGAAGGATCCTCAATTTGTCCACGGCTTGAGAAGCAAGATTTGTAATCCTCCGACCAGTCGCGACCAATCGCCAGACCAAGTCGGCCATCCCACGGAACACACATCCTGGACCAAGCGGGGCAGTCCCACATCCCCCCAATGCGAGATTTCTTCCACCCCTTTAAGGGATAAACCCTTGTTAGGTCAGATCTTGACCAATCCTTCACCGCCTCGCTTGATATTCTGCCAAGAAGCCTCTTCTTCCTCGAACCCTTCTTCTTTCTGACCCTTTTCTTCGGAAATTTTGAGCTACTTTGGTCAAAGGAGATCCAATCGAAAATGCTTTCCTCGTGAGCAAAAAGGCCGAGATTAGGATATGAGGCAGCAGTACCACCTCTCGATTCATCATCCGGGGAAAGAAACCAGCACCAAAGTGCCCGGATCTTGCCAGAGGAGAGATTTGGATGAAGTTTTGGCCGAGAAATCTGAAGATTTCGGATTTTTAGAGCTAGGGTTTGAAAGGGTGTTTTGGGGGTGGAGTTGGGGGCGCGTAGAGCGCGTTCTTCGCAAGCGATTCTACTTTTGTTGTTTATATCTCTTGGTAAGTCAATAGGCTGGAAAAATACAACATAAAAAAAAAACAAATACCTTTTGTATCGATCTCATTTTCAATATTTTGTTAATGGATTTGAAATGTTTGCAATGTGTCCCAATTAAGTGTCCACCAACCTCCACCACTGAGTCTGAGACGCACCAACAACAACAACAAATAATACTATGGATTAGTTTCACATAACATTGTGTCAAAAGTGTCAAATTAATACGGAGTCACATTTTTAAAGTGTTTTTGAATCAAAAGAAATAAGTTTATTTATTTTGATTAAATACGTAATTTTAGACATTTTTATAGATAAGTCCAATCTAAATCCTGTATAAACTCGTACAAGATCATCGGTTATGTTCGAATTGATAAATTAATAACAAGTATTTCAGTTCCTCGTGTCATATAGTAATGTTAAAAGGTCCACGTTAACATTTTTCAACTCCACTTAAATCATAATGTCGACATCCAACATCTACTTGATTGGCGTAATTCACGTAATTTAGTTAATAGGGAGTTACACGCGCATCAATGTCCATCCTACGCTAATCAAGTCGAACTCACAAAATCAATGGGTTCCTATCATAAAAACCAACTAGTATGATCCCCGCGCCATGAAGCGATTAAAATAGTATATATAGATATAGATGTAAATTACTAATATTAATTTTATATTTTCTTATTATTAATTTTATATTTTGAATTAATCACATTGTTTTTTTAGAGAAAAAAAAAACTACTAAAATTATAATTTAGGCTAAGATCAATGTTTTGAATTAAGCTTAATAGTTAGTAAAATTAAAGAAAAAAGTGAATTAAGGGAAAAAGAAGAAAAAAAATAGAATTAAAGAAAATCAAAGAAAAATGGCAAAAATAATGATTGGTCGAGACTCCTAAAATTCCTCTAAGCTTGACACATTATCCTAAACTCTTATAAATTAAAAGTTTATATAGATATAGATAGTTAGTAAAATTAAAGAAAAAAGAGAATTAAAGGAAAAAGAAGAAAAAAAAATAGAATTAAAGAAAATCAAAGAAAAATGGCGAAAATAATGATTGGTCGAGAGTCGAGACTCCTAAAATTCCTCTAAGCTTGACACATCATCCTAAACTCTTCTAAATTAAGAGTTTGTATAGATATATAGATGGGAAAACTAATTAAAATACTCTCACCTTTGGGGGTATGGTAAAAATATATCCTCAACTTTCAAAAGTAATAAAAATATCCCGACCTTTGATAGTAGTGGTAATATATTACCACGATTTTTCTCACTGGTCAAAAATTCTGACAAGACATCCTACGCTGATTTTTTACAATGATTTTTTGAACGGTTTCCTTACGAAAAAAATAAAGAGTTGGACCGGGTTCATACACCACGCATTTTCCTCTCTCCTACCTTCTTTCATGATCGCCTCTTGAGTTGTCTTCCGGTCTTCCAGAAAGCTCATAGTTCCTCTTCAATGACAGTGTCCCTCCCTCGTGGTCGGCTATCTTGAGCTGTCTCTCTCACATCTTCTTCCTCTTTGATTCGTTCACAGACTTAGCTGAATAAGTTTTTTTTCCCTCTTTGTTGTTGCTGTTGTTTTCGGTTTAGTTTTGTAGTTGTCAGTTTGGTGTTAGGAATAGTCGTGTTGTGTTAATTTGAGGCAATTTTGGCCGGATTAGTTGCTTGGTTTAATCAATTTCATTTTTTTGGGTTTAGTTTTATTGTCGGTGCATTTTTCCCTAAGGAGACCGTTTAAGAAAACCTGATTTTATTACTAATTTGTAAAAAGGCCTCCACGCAGGCTGCATTGTCAAAAACAAAATCAACATAGGCTGCCTTGTCAGCATTTTTGACCCATGAGAAAACTCGTGGTAATATGTTACCACTACATTCAAAGGTCGGGATATTTTAATTACATTTGAAAGTTAAGGATATATTTTTACCATACCCCCAAAGGTGGGGGTATTTTAATTAGTTTTTCCTATATAGATATATAGATAGTTAGTAAAATTAAAGAAAAAAAAGAATTAAAGGAAAAATAAGAAAAAAAAATTAGAATTAAAGAAAATCAAAGAAAAATGGCAAAAATAATAATTGGCCGATACTCCTAAAATTTCTCTAAGTTTGACACATCATCCTAAACTCTTCTAAATTAAGAGTTTATATAGATATAGATTGCAAATTAATAGAAAAAATTGTCCACCGACTTATATATTAGGCTTAGATTTTACATAATTCAATTGTGGGATACATTTTGTATCTTCCACACACTCCTAAAGTGCAATTGTCTGCTCACACAATATTATTTATTAGTTGCACTTGACGAAGTAATATATTAAGACCGACTAGCCATTACCCGGTGGAGAAAACCCTCACGCAATATCAAAACCCTCACAAATGTAACAACGCCAATTCAAATATGAAAATTAGGTTAGAACAAATAAATTAAGAGGATAAGAAATTGTTGAATCCATGGAGTTTATGCTTTGTCTGCAGAGGAGATTAGATGATAGAAGACAACGCTGACATTACGCGATGGTGGAGATTTGCGGTGAGGAGACAACCGTCAAGGCGGAGGCAGTCTCTGACTGAGCAACAGACGACAACACGTGAAAGGTGAGATTAGCCACCCTCATCTGCCCCAACATCGAACGATCAACAACCAAATTGAGTCGATTTGTTCTCTTCCCGCCGTACCCGACTGAATCTACCTCCCCCGACTTGACCTCCTCTACCCTCCACCCGATTGCCGCTTCCCGTTACTCACTGACAACGGCGCCGCCCACCGACAACCCTCCGGCCACTCCCCGATCGCGCCAATCCTCCAAACCAAAAACCCCAATCAATTATGAGGAAGAACTTACCTTTGGGGAAGAACATGGAAGAGAAATTCATGGTAACTTCAAATTTAGCTTCTACAGAGTGAACGAATGGTTGAAGAGAGAACGCGATGCAAGATTGGAATTTTTAGAGTTACGTTGCTCAAGGATAGACACGTGATGTAAATTTTAATAAAAGGGTTGCTTTTGAATTAATAAGTATTATGGGTGGATGTATCGACCAGACTGACTAGTCACATTATAAAAATGTCTATAGAAATATCTTTTTATTAATATTAATAACTTGTTAACCTATAACTTTAAGATATAGATTGTGTTAGAAAATCCGATTATAAAATAATAGTAGTAAATTATTTGATCAATATAATAGAATAATTTAATTATTTCATGATTTATTAAGAGCATAGTTATTACTTATTAGGATTGTAATTCAGATCGATAGTATTTTACAATCTTACGATTCTAGCCAGTTCCTGATTCAGATTGTAGGTAAATGCTTGTTAGTCTTAGGTTCGGGCTAGGATCGTAAGATTCTATGTAGTGATGATTTAAGGGTATAATTTAAGCTCAACAACGAAACTCATGCTCGGATAACCCTTATTTTTTCCCTAGCTCATTTCCCTATTTAGTGTGAGTTGTGAGTTTGTGAATATTAAGGGTTTAATTTATTTATTTTCCTCATTCATTGCCTCCTTGGAGAGATTGAGAATCAGTCGGCCATCAAACCCTAAAATTCAATTTCTTTATATATTGTGTTTATAATCACCTTGATATGGTCAATGTTCTAAAAGGCGCTAGACGGCACCTAGGCGAACTTAGAACAAACTTGATTATTTTCTTATCTTTTAACGTTGTATAACACATGTCAATAATTCATATAATGTCATAATAATCCATAATATCACTCATAAACCCAAATTTACGGTACTTAACTAACATTAAAGTAAATAAACGCAAAAGTACGCGCTTGACTATTGACTCTAAACACTAAAATCCAAACTCATAGGTTTGACTCAAAAGCATGCATATATATCTCGACATGGGGGATAAAAAAAAACCTAAGTCGACTAATCACATGTCTAAAAGCTAAAATTGAATAATCGTCGGTCTATGCGGGACTAGACGGCGTCTAGGTGATGTCGAGGGGGATTGTTGTCTAGAGACCCGCCTAGTCTTAAAAATTCCTAGGTCCCCTCTCGCTAAGCGTCGAGGCGGCGCTTAGGTGTGTTTTTTAGAACTGGATATGGTAATTGAAGAATTGTATGATTTGTCTCTTTTAACTATGTATTATATTGTAATATCAATATGAACATATTAGTTTATTCAATGGATATATGTTATGTGCTCTATTTAATCTATTATACCTTTTTGAGACATTAACCTTGAATTAGTATGAAATATATAAATGATATTATTTCAAGTTTTTTACTTTTTTTATTTTTAAATCTAAATATTTGCTTGGTATGATTTGTTTTTATTATACTCTATTCTATATTTTATTTTACCTTATTTGTAAGATCTCGATCCTAATAACATTGATAGGCTATGTTTACTTTTTTTTTTGGTAAAAATAGGCTATGTTTACTATGGATAATTATTGATGGTGCAAAAGAATTAATATAAGGGAAAACTAATTAAAATACCCCCACCTTTGGGGGTATGGTAAAAATATATATCTTCAACTTTCAAATGTAATAAAAATATCCCGACCTTTGAGGGTAGTGGTAATATATTACCACAAGTTTTTTCATGAGTAAAAAATGCTGACAAGGTAGCCTACGTTACAAGGGTTTTCTTGAACAGTGTCCTTAGGAAAAAAAATAAAGAGCTGGACCGGATTCATACCCAACGTCTTTTCCTCCCTCATATCTTCTTCTGTGATCACCTCTTGAATTGTCTTGCAGGTATTCCAGGTAGCTCATGGTTCTTCTTCAATGTCAGTCATCTTCCCTCGTGGTCGACTATCTTGAGCTGTCTCTCTCACATCTTCTTCCCCTTTGATTCGTTCACGGACTTGGATGGGTAAGTTTTATTTTTTCCCCTCTTCATCGTTGTTGTTGTTCTTGTTGTCGGTTTATTTTTGTTGTCGGTTTAGTGTTGGGAATAGTCGTGTTGTGTTAATTTGAGGCAATTTTGACCAGATTAGTTGCTTGATTGAATCAATTTCGTTTTTCGAGTTTAATTTGTTATCGTTTTATTTTTTTCTATAAGAAAACCGTTCAAGAAAACTCAATTTTAGTGCTAATTTATAAAAAAGGCTTCCACGTATAAGAGTCAAAAAAAAAAATGTAAGCTGTCTTGCCAGCATTTTTGACCCGTGAAAAAACACATGGTAGTATATTACCACCACTCTCAAAGATCGGGATATTTTTATTACATTTCAAAGTTGAGGATATATTTTTACCATACCTCCAAAGGTGGGGGTATTTTAATTAGTTTTCCCTTAATATAAGTAAGAACATGAAGAGTGAGGCTAGAGACAAGAGATCGAAACGACTATTGACAAGTAATCTCCTCACAATTGCAAAAGTCCTTTTCAATTTTAGAAAATATTTATGAATCCGACCGAGAGCAAAGAAAAATCCTAATTTTGTTCATCATGTCGCTGCCGAGCTCGGTTTCATGGGGAAGGTTGCGCAGGTTGACCCTCCAATCCTCCGACCCTTGTTGGACAATAACTACATCCCGGTTATCACATCCGTTTCTACAGCCGATTTGTTTGATTTTAGCTTCAACTGGGTTTTTTTGTTTTTCGAATTTAATGATATGCGTATAGCATTATTTGTTTCTCGAAATTGAAGGGGAATCGAGCGAGTGTAGATCTACTTCAACTAGATTAATTATTTCACTATTTCAGCGAGTATTATGTATCTAATATATCTAGTTTAAATTGCCAATTCAAACTTTGTTAATTATTTGGTGTAGAATTGACAGAGTATGACTCATGTTTTATTCAAAAAATTGTCATTATTTAGATTATGGAAATATGGAATTGTTGTTCACTGTGATTGATGTTGTTTCTTATTATACAGTTGGACGATAGGAGTAAAAAGGAGGGTAACTTGCACTTGTTTCCTCTTGCTGACAGACATACACTTGTGATGCATATCTGCACAATGATGCAAAGATATATATTGTTGCCTCACTGAGTCACTGGTGATGGAATTTAAGTGGGTGCTTCGGGCTGAATCTGCTAGAACTATTGTGAAAACACCTCTTGATTCTCAAGCCAGTCTGAGCCTAGAGGAGGTTTATGCATGGTTTAGATGTCATGTGAATTAGATTTAGTAGCTTTTTAACTATTTTCTCTTTTTCTTTCCATGTCCACGTGAGTTTCATTTCTTCTAACAGTGCAGTTTCACAAGCATGGGTATTTAGAACACTTTTGGGAGAGGAGAAGCATTAAGCTCGACAACATTGGGCGAGCCTCACATGTCACCTCGGTGAATTTGTTCACGCCTTACCTATCACCTCGGTGATTCTAGGCGAGCCTCATATGTCACCTTGGTCAGACGCACCGAGCTTCATTCATCTCCTCGTCCAACAAACTCGAGCCCTTCCCCGACCGTTTCGAAAAGAGAACACAAATCGCAAAACATCTATCCATTTCCTTCCTTTCAATTGAAGTTTTTACTCAACATTTGACACCCATAACAAATGGACAAACAAACAATAATCACTTGAAAATCACAAACATCCACCAATTTAATCAATTTCAATTTCAAAAAATTAAAAAAAAAACCTAAATTTCTATCCAAGAAGCTTAATGATAATGCAAATTCTTGCAGGGCAATCACTTGATAGATTGAACGAAACTCTCATAAATCATCCAAGAACCACAATAAATGGTTGATGATACAAGTCCTCACATAGATTGGTCGAGTGCGCGTGTACCTGCGATCTTGTAAGGAGAAGGATTTGGGGGTTTAAAATTTTTCCCTCCAACAAATGTGTAAAAGACCGAGTGTGCAATTTAGTTGAAATTATCTTGTCAATAGTCGTTTTGTGATCTTGCCAGTAGCCCTTATGGAACATGAATGGCAATTAGCAAAGGAAACACGTGCGCCGTGGGGGAAAATACTTGGCTTACCCAAATTTTGGGTTACCCAAGGATAGTTATATAAATTCCACAAAAAAATGAAATAAAGAAAAGGAAAATGAAATCTAAAAAGCAAGTAATGAGTACCCTACTTCTAGCCTAGGTTAATGATTATGTTTTTACGTTTATTTCTCTTATAAAGGGTTTGAATTACAAATTTACATTTTATTCAATCTAATTCACAAGTTACTTTTACTTTTCCTATATATTTTTTACGTTATCATATGCGTATATCTCATTTACTTGTATGAAGTTGAATAATTTGATTCAATCTAATTGTATCTAAAATTCCCTATAATACAAATAATATATGCTTCCTTTTATATGATAGATTAAATATCATAAAATAATGTTATAAACCACGTCCTAAATCAAACTATGTGAACTCGATGTTTAACGTAAATTTTATATGGAACATGTCGGGTTGGATTTTACATCAACAATTGTAATATCGATTAGTGTTATTAAAAATAAAATTTTAATAATATAACAAATTAAAATTTTAAAAGCACAAAAGAAAATATACTTTATGTCCAACTTACATGCATATAATATAAAGTTGGGAATGTATATGGGAAACGGATTTATTTACTACAGCATTAAGTATATTTATTGGGGATCAATTAAATCAATAAACATTTCGTATAATTTATTTTATAAAGCATATTTTGGTAAAGTTGTTAAAATTTGAAATAAAAAATACCGTTATTAAAAAAAATGAATAGTGAGTTTTTTTTTCTGAATAGTAACCGTTTTAAATTAGAGCATAATTTTAGATTTATTAGTTTATTTTTTTTTTAAATCTTCTAAAAACTAAGAGTCGAACCAATGACCGCAAGCCGGATAGTGTCATTGTCTTATTTTTCAGTGTTTTTTTTTTCAAATGCTATTACTATGGCTTTGGACCAATGCCCGCATGCCGATCGGCAAGCCGCTGCCAATTATTCTATCCAATTGGGATGTACGGAGTATATATTAAAGGGAGCAGCAGGCTGCCCGACTATCAGCCAGCCTTAGATTGGAATTTGAAAAATGGTTTTTTTTTTTTTAAAAAAACTACAAAAATTGGTATTGGTGGAGAGTAGTCACATGGATTCCGAATGTGGACCGTTAGATCAATGTAAACGGACGATCAAGATCTTTTCACATTTAAGGATACTCCACACACATCAAATTTAGTTGGGTGAGTAACCACTGGATGCACATACCCCAATGGTCACAACATCTCCTATGCACCCCATCAACCCGATTTCGAATCCCGGTAGCGGTATAAATCCCCCCCTTTTTCTCTAATTTCCTTTCTTTCATTCATTTTATTTTTTTTCTACATTCTTCTATATTCATTCTTTTTGTCTTTAACTTCCAAGGAAGTTTTGGCGGTATTTTTTTTCCACATATATAAAAGTATATATTTAAAGTAGAAAAAGGGATTGAACCAATGACTTTAATTTTTTTCGGTTCACCTGAACCGGACCCATCAAAAACAAATAAAATGTTGAACTAGGATGGGTTGGACCCGTCATCTTCTTCCTTTGCACTGTAAAATACGGTTGAACAAGTGAAAATTTCACCTCCTTAAATCTCGCTCAAATCTTAACGTTGTTGTTTCTGAAATGATACCCACGTTTTATTATATCTACATCTTCAACCAATTTGTGATTTAGAATCCAAACGAAGTCAAACGGGTTTATCCTCAATTTCAAAGTTTTATCAAAACCGGCCATTTCGGGATAGATTTTATCCAATTAAGCAACTAGATAGCTTCTTGAAATATTTGTAGTTATCGATATGGATTCGATTCAATCCAATCCGCCCCCGGTTGACGTCGACTATAAATATAGGGATTAGGTGTTCGTCGAAATCCATCCATTAGAGAACAAAACCAAGCATCTAGACTATCCCATTACGTTCCAAGTACCTCCAGAAATAATCCTCTTCCCAAAAATTTCCCGAAAACATTCCGAACTCAAAACCCCCAATTTCCAATTCAACCTCGCCGGAGCTGCCCTTGTCTGCCACCATTAGTCGTGGTCGAAGCTACAATCTACCACCGGGAGATGCATCTCATTGCCACGAAGTTGTAGCCATCGGTCGTGTGTCATTCCGAGTACTAACGAAGCCGCTACGCCTCGCCGAAGCATCGCCGGAATGACGTCGGAAAGTTTCTGGGCAGAAGTAAGTGCTTTTACTCAGATTAAGTGTTCAATTTGACTTGATGAGTGTTAAGCTGCACTAGATGATTCAGCTGTCTGATTGTTTAAATCTTTTCCTTTATGCAGTATTCTTATGTAGGTTAGGGTTGTGAATTTTATATCTTACATATGTTAGGACTCTTGGTAAGTGGTAATGCTTAAGAGGCAGTGTGCTTTGTTAATATTTCAGAAGAATCCGAGGATTGCTATGAAAAATGTCTAAACAAAATGCACACAACAAGAGCTAACTAAAAAGAAAATGATAGGATTCAATATGTTTCTTCGCCAATGACTATTTTTGTTTTTAACGAGTCCCAACTCGTCATCATGTGAGATGAGATTTTTTTTTTGAGCACATGTGAGATGAGAAATGAGTGAGTGCAAGAAGCGCTATTAAAGTCTTAATCTTGTGGAGTGTAGATAGATGTATATAGTTTTCTTAGTTTAGACACACTAAGTATCAATAATACATCCAAGCTAGGGATGTGTTGCAGGACTAAGGCTAGCATTAGTTAGGAATCCCACATTGACTAACTGGGTCCATCCTCATGAGTTAGCTTCTGGGCTTTTCAGCCTTGTAGGATTTGTGTGCTTGTTCAATTCAGTTTACAGGAACATGGTCTTGCATTTATTTAGAGCCACCTTTTGTGTGCTGTAACCAGTGGCATTGGATTTTTGTTGAGTTTATTTTTTCTTTTCCCTTATATGGAGGATGTGTTCATAAAAAAACACGAGTTCCCTATCAACTAAATTTCAAATCCTAGTTTGTGATCATGTATGTTTTTATCTTAGTATTCTAAGTTTTCTACTGCATACTGATTTGCAAATTGGTGGTTGTCCAACACAGCTCATTATATTAACTCAGTTTGCTTGTTAAATTGAGAACTGTCAGTTTCATGGGGATTTGTAGTATCCTTTTTGTAGTATCCTTTTTATGCTTTCACATTGTGTTTGATTACTGCTAGAACGATGGATGGGACCAAAACCTGTTTAGCCTGGGACTTGGTTAGTCGGTTACTTGGGTGTGTATTGACATATTTTATGTAAACTTAGAAACCTTATAATTGCTTGCCTCAAGCCCATCTACCGGTATAGAAGTGTTAAATGAAAATGCATGTAGTGGATTCTCGGTGATTAAAACATCAATAATACAGGGATTCAATGTGTTTCTTCACCAATGGCTATTTTTATTCCACGAGTCCCGACTCGTCATCATGTGAGATGAGAAATGAGTGAGTGCAAGAAGCACTATTAAAGTCTTAATCATGTGGAGTGTGGATCTGTACAAGAGTTGTATATAGTTTTCTTAGTTTAGACACACTAAGTATCACATCCAAGAGATGTGTTGCAGGACTAAGGCTAGCATTAGTTAGGAATTCTAGATTGACTAACTTAGTCCATCCTCGTGAGTTAGCTTTTGGGCTTTCCAGCCTTGTAGGATTTGTGTTCTTGTTTGATTAACATGGTCTTGCATTTGTTTAGAGCCAACTTTTGTGTGTTGTAACTAGTGGCATTGGAATTTCGTTGAGTTTTTTTTTTCTTTTCCCTTATATGGAGGATGTGTTCATAAAAAAACCCTGCAGGTGGTGGTGGATTGGTACAACAACTTTGCTCTTTGAAGACATTGAGAAGTGAAGCTATTGAGAAGTGAAAATTGAAGGGGGTTGTGGGTAAGAAATTGAGAACTGAAACTGGGAAGTAAAATTGAGAGGTACAGTTCTGACAGCAAAGAAACATGTTCACAATGACAGCTTTTAGTTCAATGGAAGAGTTATGGGTTTATGAGTATCTTTTAAAGTCTATTAGCTCAATGGAAGAGCAATGTGTACATTATTATACACTTGATGTCGGTTCGAATCCCATATAGGCTTTCTCTAATTTTAAACTTTATGTTTTTTCATGGAGAAATGATAGATTAGCATAGATAATTTTGTCATATAGATCAATAATGAATATATACCTCAAATGACTTTTTTTTTTCCTCAACTATCATTTTAGTTTCAAGACCTTTTTGAGTCTGTTTGCTTCATATTGTTGCTTCTGATTGTTTGTTTCTCACGTTCTCAGGTATTGTTGCTTCAGTAGATTGTTTGTGTTTCAAATTGCTTCCATTACATGTTATCTCATATTTCAGCTACTGTCATATTTCCACCGCATATTATAACCACTGCCTGTCATTATAATTGCCCGCAGGCTTATCAGCAGGCCGCTGCCTATTATTTTCGTATTAAAAATAAATATATAATATACATTTGTTCAGAAAATAATGTCTTTCTATCATTATAATTGCCCGCAGGCTTATCGGCAGGTCGCTGCCTATTATTTTCGTATTAAAAATAAATATATAATATACATTTGTTCAAAAAATAATTTCTTTTTCACGAAACTAAAAGTCGAACACATGACCTGAGAGTAGTGTGGATGAGAATAATACCAATGGGCCAGATAGTGCTATTGCTTTATTCTTCAGTTTTTTATTTTCAAATTCTATTGTTATGGCTTCGGAACAATACCCGCAGGCCTATCGGCAAGCCGCTGCCAGGCATATAAAAAAATCTTTTAAATAGAAATACAAGTTTGTTTCTTAAATGTTTTCTTATTTAAAAGAAATATATAAGCCGACGCCTGTTATTTTATTTTTTTTTAAAATGTTTTCGTATTAAAACTAAAAATATATATTATACATTTGTGGAAAAAGCTTTTTAGTAAGTTTAGTTATTATAAAAAAGCGGACCATTAACGAGAGTTTAAATTATTATTTTTAGGCGAACTCGAAATTGTATGATAATTCGATCCCGTTTAAATAAAGGTCAAATAAATAACTTACACTGTGTTAAAAAACGCGAATTATATTACCGACTTTTATAATATAAGTGAAATAAACATAATTATAAAAAAAACGTGAATATACTTATGTTCATTAATTACACCAAGTTAAAAAATAAAGAATTATAAAAAAAATAAGTTGAATTATAACTTGGTCTTACCTGAACAGAAAATAATAAATAAATTAGAGGGGGAGTCTAGTCCTAGGGTGTAGCTTTTTTATAGGAGAAAAAGAAAAAACTGATTTATCTTTTCTTATTTTTCTTTTATTTTTTAACATATTTTTAAAATGATCAAAAAATACCCTTGGATAACCCAAATTTTGGATAAGAGAATTAGGGTCTCCGTGGGTCCAACACGCGTTGTTCTTTGACTTGTTTTTTCCCTTCATTTTCCCGGTAAAAAAAGGAGAGAGAGAAAGCAAGGCCAAGTAATTGGTCATTGTAAAGCCACATGTTGTTGCATTTTCTCCATCAAAAAAATGTGGACTTGCATTTCATATTCCAAATATTACGTACGGGTAATAAGTAATTTTGGGTGTAGATATTTGTATCTTTAAATTTTATTATTTACATTCATAATTAAAATAATTTTAAAAATTAAATCTTACGTCTCTTGAGTCACAAACGTGTAACTCAAGAGGGACGAGATATATATATATCTATAAAAAATAGTTGTCTGTTAAGTCATACATTTCTGAATGAAAAGGCTTAAGGTTTATTTAAAAAACATAAAAAAAAATGTGATTTTAGAGTGTAGATAGTAAAAATTATGGAGGCAAATATCAGCCCCCTGTAATTTTTTTTATTCACCGAAGATTTGTTAGTAATAATAAATAAAGCTCTCACCAATTGTGGGAACAAATACAACTTATATTTTATTTTAAATCTTTTGATTTACAACAACGGGCAATAAACCATTATAGTGGGAGAAAGGGTTCCAAAATTAAACATCCTTACTTACCAACTAAATTAAAAATTAAGGCTTTAATTAAGTTAGACTTAATTTGATAGTTATACTTAAGGTTTCAAGAAAATGGTAAAATGTAGTCAGATTCGTATGTAATCTTATAGAGCCAAAAAGGTATATATTCTTATCAAATCAAAGCTAAAAAAACAAATCTAGAATATCACCCAATGTCTATTATATTCTTTTATACCTATTCTAAAAAAATTCGAATAAAATATTAGGACTTTTATTCACAATTTTTTTTTAAAAAAAAATAATCAAGATGTGGATCCAAAACACTTGCTCAAAAAAATCTTATAATTAATAGAGCTAAACGTAGTGGATCAACGTATAATTCCACATATACTATGCATAAGTTTCAATGGATAAGCATTAAGCACAAAAAAGAGTTTGGTGAGTGATTGCAATCACTCCCCTTAATCATTTATCCCCTTTTTCAACATTACATTTAAATACTTTTCTCCATTGTTACAAAAAAATGAGTTTAAATTCTCTTAACTTGCACCTTTAAAACTTATACGAAAGTATTTTTATCTTTTATTAGACCAATTCGATACGAAATTGAAATGTAATGGATAGATAATTGATGCTCAACAGATTTCCTTGAAAAGTAATTCAGCATCTTCAAGAGGATCTTTCTTGGATGTTGCCTACCCTTCATTTCAACAACCACCCCTCCAAAAGGCCACAAATATTAAAATAACATAATTTAATGTAATAAAGATTCCAAGAAGGGCTGCTCAACCCACTGATCTGATTAGGTCAAAAGAATGTATATCATTCCAAATTGGCCTTTGGAGATCTGCAGGACTCCAACTTTCAATCTAAAGGCAAATTGAAAATGTAATTTTATTTTTATTTCATTTCAGGTTATTATGTATATATACATACAACTAACTTCTTAGATGCTATTCTCTGTGCAAAGCAATTGTTAAAAGCTACAACAGCTGCTAAGTTACAGGGGTGAAAAAACCCTTATCTAACAATGTTAATACTTCAAGACTCAGGCAGATCAGGACTCTCCATATAGCAAATCTCTAAAGGGTTATATGGGATTGTGTTTAGCCAGCGTCACGAACCTTTAACTTTGGACTTTGTGGAGAGCTGAAGGCGTGCTCTATGGTGAAAGTGAACCTCTATCGGGTAAACAGGGGGAGGAGGCCGAGAAATAGTCTCCAAAATGGTGAATCAGCTTAGCCTGAGGTCGCGGTAGTGTAATGAAAGGGGGGCAGGAAAACAGCTCAAGAGGATTCATTTCCGCGTGTTTGCCCAGTTCCTGTTAAAATTTCCGAACTTTTGGAAATTTCTTTGAGCAAGGGACTGCTTGGGAAGATCATGTAGCTCCATAACTTGTATCGTCCTCTGCTTCTTGGCTGTTACACATAACAAAGATCACTTCCATGAGACACTGCACTACAAATGCACTTCTGAATGTACCAAAGATGGCTTCAGAATGTTGCATAAACAATGTTTCGAGCTTATAATAAAACTAAACATACCTTTCTCCGCTTCTTGATATCGTTCTTGCAGCTTCCTTTTTGTGGCCTCTAGCTTGACTTGGACAGGATCTTCATTTGAACACCTTGTTCTCTGATCAAGCAAGAATTAAGGAACGACAATATCATAATCCGAGTTCATCAATCCTTTTACACTAAAGCTTTCTGATTTTAATGATGGTACCTCTTGTTGAAGGACAGGCCTCCTTGGGATATTGGGTTTGTCGGATCCTTGTTGAAGCTTATGCACGGAATTAATCCTTTGATCCCCATTGGGTTTTACGGGTCTGCCAGGTCCAGATGCACTGTTCAATGGCCTATTGCTCGGCTTGGTGAGGGATTCTTGTTTCATCTGCTGAATCTTGTGTTCCTTGGGTAGGATAGCTTGCTCCTTAGCAGGATGTTCCTTATGCTTCGGAACATCTGGCTTGACTGTAGGAGGCCTCCTTCCATAATTCTCTCGGTTCTTGTTCAATTCGCCACTATTTCGCGGATCTGAAAAAACATACACCAATCAAAATCATTATTACCGAATATCATAAAGACAACATAGGAGTGCAAAGAATCGGAAGTTCCACTCACTTCCATCATCATCCATGCCATCAAAGAACTTCATGTCATTGGACAACGCATCCCGGAAGAGAAGGCAAAGTGAAGTCAATCTTCAAGCATCAAATGAACTTTCGAAGTAACTTAAAGTTTCCAATATATGTACCTGTGCAAAATCTATGTTCTGTGTGGTGAAGAAGGCGCAATCGTCCATTGGAGGAGAGGGAAACCCGTCTTCATAGTCAATAGACGGATGGACAGAATCCGGCGTCCCTTCTTCTGATTCTATCACACAAGATCATCATTAAACCAAATTGAGTTTCATATCAAGTGAAAGTATAAAGAATTACATATTTCCAGTACAATGTAAACCTGAAAACAACTATCCCTACCTGCAGGCTGTGGTCTGGTCTCTTGTGTGGCTTGCACCCACTCGTCTACGATGGCTTTCCATTCACTATCGCCAACAAAACAACACAAAATCATTACCAAACAAAATTGAATGATCATGGCTTAAGATTGCAGCTTCAGTCCAAATCAACCAAGCAAATTGCTTCTTCATAGCAAGCAGCAGCTTGTTTAGTCCATTTCTATAACTAAATTCCTTATCAGTAAGAGCACAAGTTAGTTCCTTACTCAATCAGTTCACGAGCAAGATGACGAATCTGTTTCGCGCCATGTCTCCTAATACCATTTACAGTCTTGCCAATCTCTGTAGCCTGAAAAAACAATCCCCCAATGTTAACAAACCCCAACCCATTTACATCCTCTAAGCATTTTGATCCTCAACTGAAACTGAATCAAACCTTCAAAATATCAACTGTCAATTGCATCAACTGCAGCCGCCTCAGCGATTCATACAGCACCGAATCAGACTGCCATTCAATACAAAATGAAGTAAGATTCAATTCAATTTATGCAGATTGCAGAGTTCAGCTCTACAGCTTCCATGAATCAGAAACAGGAAACTATGCAATTTCTGAGAACAAGAAGGGGGAAAGAGCAAACCTCATCCTGAAAATTCTTCAGAACCTCCTTGATCCTCAGAACCTCATCCAACACCAATCCCTCTTCTTCGATCTCATCTGTGAGGGCTTCTGCTTCTCCGAAGCTGTAATTGCTCACTTGGTTCAACTTCACATCCAGCTGGTCATCTCTGATACTGTTAGCCTTGCTCTCTTTGCTGCCGCCGGTGCCGTCGACCTCGGACCGCGCCGCTCTCCCGCTCTCCGCGAATTCCGGCACCGTTAGCTCGACCTTGTCGCACTGCGTGCAGCGAGTTAGCCGAGTCGTGAAGAGGATCTCCGCAATTCGATCTCTCCTCAATTTGAACTCCTTGGGGCAATCAGAAGCGGCCACCATTATCCCCTTCTCGATTATCTCGAAGATATCAGAGTTCGCCGTCCGGAAATACTCCCTCCATTGCTCGATCCCGACCGATTCGGCCGACATGATTTCCCCTTTTTTCTGAAGGAAATCTCTCAATTCCACCAACCTCTTCTCTCAATCAGATTTGCTTTACTAACCAGAGCGGGAGATCTTCGTAGAAATTTAGCGGGAGATTATTCGATTGATCAGAAAATTTTCGAAAATCGGATTTGATTGTGACCACTAATTTATTCCCAAAAAAAACAAAGAGTTCGTTTGACAATTGCAATTGGGTTTAGCGAAATCAATTACGTCAGAGAGATAAGATTGAACAACAGAGCCGGCGGAACGCGGAATAACACAGAGAAGGTGAGTAGGTTTCGTGCGAAATGCTCTGATTGGATAACGACTCTGGAAAAGAAAACTTTCTACGAAAAATCAACCTAACTTTCTTGGAGCGAAATCAACCAAAACTTCTGCGGCAAGGGACTCAAATCGGGTTTAGGAAGCGACTGAAATTGGCAACTTATGAATTCTCCCTCTGTCCTCTAAACCGCCATGAAAGAGGGTGAGGAAGTAAGTAAGATGACTGGTTTGCGATGAACGAAAACAGAAAGAGTTAGTTGCAACTTGCAAGGGAGAAAACGAGGCAGGTGACCCAACAAATGCAAGCAAGAGACTTTGCTTTTTTCCTTTGTGGAAAAATTAAAATTAAAATTAAAAGGAAAATGCTACAGAAACTCAGAAAGTGGTTTTCGATTCAGAATTCAATGGAAGGGAATTGAAAAGGGGAATTAAAATCAGATTCTTGAGATAATTCACAACACAATTGCCCCCACACTTGACTTGATCACCTCTCTCTTTGTCTCTCTCTCTCTCTCTCACACACAGTCTCTATCTACCCACTTTGAATGCAATGCATTAATTTAGTGATATCGGATGCTTGTGAGTGGCGTTGCTGTAAAGACGATAAAATGGTGGGAAGAGAGGAAAGTGGGTTACAGAGATGGTGGAGATGAAAAACAATTCCAGAATAATTATTAATTAATATTATGATTATGATATATAATTAATGGAATTCATTTTTGGGGGTAAAATAAATAAATAAAATAAAAACTCCACATGTGTGAGAGAAATCTTCATTGGGAGGTAAGTGGTTTTGGTTTTGGTCACTGTCAGCGATGAAGAGATATCCACCCTTTTCAGTTTTCACCCCATGGTTCATATTCATTACCCTTTTATTGTTATTTTTATTCACAAAAAAATATTATTATAAGTATTGTAGTTTCTTTTTTAATTGAAAATGCCCTCATTATTAATTATTAATTACTCCTATTGTTTTCTAGGATGTGAAAAATATAATAAAAATATAATAATATATTTATAATTTATTGATTTTCTAAAAAATGTATTAATAAACTAAAATGATATGTTTTTTTAAATTTTTAGAAATTGATATATTCACGTTTGACCGGCCTTTGAATTTCAGATATACCTAAACTCGAATTCTTATCTAATAAAAATAAAGTCACGCTTATATGTGTGCATATCATATACTATATTGATGAAAAGGCAATGTAAGAATTGGAAACTGACATTGGATGATGATAGTTTTTAGTTGCTATTTGTGGAACATTTTGAGTTTACTTGCCCCATAAGCTCTTGATGGAAATGACAAAGCTTTATAAGATGGGAACAATTATACACAAACTTAAAAAAGGAAACCTGGTCAATGTAATTGTTTGGATTTCTTTGGAAAAGCAAATCTTTATTAGAAATAAGAAATTGCACATAATGTGATTTCACTTACCTTTGGTTTACCTTCTAAATTTGATAACCTCCTCACAAACCTTTAGGGTGTGCCGCATGGTATCAATGTAAGAGCAAGCTCAACAACTTTGATAAAAAAATCTCTAAAATAGAGATTAAAATATCAAAATCTCTAAAAAAAATTAACTCCAACTCCAACAACTTCTCTATTTTACAGATTTTTATATTTATTAAAGACTATAATAAATAATTGCATTTATTAAAGATATTTAATTCTACATTTCTAAAAACTTAATTTAAACTTAATTCTAACATTTAGCCTCACATTTGTTAGTGAACTATTATATGTTACCCATCCTCTTGCACGACATATTAATTTTTTTTATTATTATATTCTCATGTGATATTTAAAAAAAAAATATAGTGATAAATTTTAATATTAAATTTAGATTGTTACTATAAAAGTTATCATAAAATTCCGTTTCAAAAAAAAAAGTTATCATAAAATTGGATAAAATATTATTCAAACTTAATCTTATTATTTTAAATTAGTTAATATATATTTTATTATAAATGAGATTGGTGATTGATCATATATAATTAATTAATTAAGTTAATTAACTAATAAGGCCTAATTTATAATTTATAAAAATAAATCATTCCAATATGAGTTATGAGTTCAAGAGAATTTTTTTTAAGTGAAAATTTTATAGATTGATTTTTTAATGTGAATTTTATAACATTAAATTGGATGAAATTCGTTGTGCTGTTTTATTTATAAAAGTTAAGATAGAATTATGATGTTTTGTTCTAGATTTAAAATAATTAATTTATATATTATATCAAATCATATCATTTTTTTTAATTAATTCTTAAAAATAATTATATTTTTATTTCTAGTAATTAAGTATGAATTTTTTTTTCTATATTATGGGTGAAAATTTGAAGTTGTATCATTAAATTCTATATAGGAACGAGTGAACATTAAATTATAGAGATTAACTTCTCTTTCTCCAAATTTAGAGATTATTTCCCTCTCTCTATCCATTTCTCTATTTTAGAGATGAGTTTAGAGAAGCTGTTGGGGAGAAAAAATGATCATTTTCTCTAAAATCTCCATTTTTCTCTATTTTAGTGAAGCTGTTGAACTTGCTCTAAGAGCTTGGTTCCGGTTTGTAAATATGAGTGATTTGGACCAATATCAAGTTGACCCTTCTTGTTCTCTATTTTTAGATTTATGTGATTTCACTTATATATGTAGATAGAGGTTGATTTCGGTATATACAATACACAGTCTTATCGTGTATGTATATTATTTATCTGTTTTCTCATAATTATTTATTTGTTTACATGTGATTATTATTAGTCCATAATAATGTAATTATTCGTCTATAAAAAAAAAGTGTAAAAAAGTGCACATTTTATTGTAACGAATAATCGCCCAGTACTACCGAATAATTTTATTTAACAAATAATTATACAGTATTACCGAATAATCACAAGTTACTTTTAATCTTATTTGTTGATCTTCTTAATTTAATGGCTCAAATTTATTAACGTAATATATAATAAAGAGTAAGAGTTATGTATGTATGATCTATTCTCTGTATATATCTCGACTAATTGTGTGATTTTGAAGTTGGTGGACTTGGTTGGTACTTGGTACTGTTGGTAGTAAGTAGCAACTTTGGAGAGTGGAGGTAACTATACCGTCTACACTGGTGATTGGTGAAGCACGCGCATGTGAAGAGTTTGTCACTTTGTTGATGGTTGGTTTATTGTTGATTTTTTTTTTATGATATCTTTTAGGAATATATGAATGATTCCTTAGTGTAGTGGTAAGAAGTTTTTTTTTTAAATCGTAGGCATATACGAATTATATTAGTTTTTACAAAAGAAAAGTTCTAGTAAAGATGTTATCTAAAATAAGATTGTTATCTAGCTCAAGTGATAAAGGAAAGAAGGTGGGGTGGCCTAGTGATAAGGAGTAAGGGGAGGGGTAAGGAGGTTCCGGGTTTGATCCCTTCTTTCGCCTCTTCCCTTGGTGAAAATCCAATGTTTACCTTGCTCCCTACCAGTGGGTCGAATCGGTCGGCACAAGCTAGTTTACCTAGTACGTGGCTCTTACCGGCTGGATCACGTGCTCGGGGTTTGTCACCGAAGGTGGGTTCCCCGTCATCAAAAAAAAAGGGAAGAAATGAAAAAAATGAGAATAAAAAAGTCTTAGGTTCAAATCTCAACTTTTTTCACTTTTTATTTGTTTTTTTTATACCGTTAATTCTTCTTGATTTCTCTTTATATATTTTTTGTTTCTATCAACTATTTCATTAAAAATGTCATATTTATATTTAAATTATACATTTAACATTTTCTTTCAATAAGGTTTTAAAGTAATTCTTCGTAATTTTTTCTATATTTTTTGTTTCTCTTCTATTTTTTTGGTTACTCTCAATTATTTAAAGAGAAAATTTGCGTCGAATCCGCAAATTTTAGACCAAATTAATGGAGTGCCCACCAAGTGTGGCAAATTGGGTTTTTGTCCACGTAAAATTTTATGGACAAAATCACCCCATGATCTAAACCCTGATCTCAAATCCCTTCTAGGCCGCCCCCCTCCTCTCTCCCTTCTTCCAGGTCGTCGCCTTCTCCTCCCACTGCCGATGTCGCCTTCCAAATCTTCCTGCCACCTTCTCCGATCCTCCTTTTCCGCCAGATCTAGTTGCTCCTCCCACTGCTGGCGTCGTCCCCGTAGAACGCCGTTCCTCATCACTACGGCGGCAGAGGCGGCGAGGTGCTGGACAGGTTCTCCCTCTCTCCGTTTTTCCACCTCCAGCCTCCTCGCTCGACGTCTCCTTTCAGATTGGTTGTCTCGTGCCAGATCCGGTTCCGGTGAAGCCAAGCGTGCTCCTCTACCATTTCGTCATCGTCGTCGATCTGAACCGAACGAGAAGCATGGGCGAAGGAAGACGACGAGCCACCTCGAAGCCAGATCTATCCGACGACGATTCGGTGATTCGATCTCCAGGTTCTGTTGCTGAAAATGGTGGAGTTGGTGGACCGGAGATTGGATCTCCAGGTTCCGATCTCCGACGACGATTGGAGTTGCTGAAATTGGTGGACATCCAATCTCCGGTCTCCAGGTTCTGTTGTTGTTGCTTCTGCTATGCAATTCAATTCAATTTTTGCTCGATCCTAATCGATTCATGCAACTCGTTCGAATTTTCGATTCCTACCTCCACATTCATGGAGTCGAACACAACCCCCCTCGTCTGCCGCACTGCTTGCTGCTATTGCTTGGGTGTGAGTTAGTATGCATAGGTGATTGATTGGTTGTTGGTGCAAGCTCAAGACCCCTACTGTCGCCTACAGCAAGTGTACAAGCCAAGAGATCACACAACACAACAAGGGAAAATCGTCATTTTACCCGCAATGTACAGCTGCCTTTATAAGGCGGGAATTGTTGTTGTGGGAGTTGTAACAAACTCATTTTCTTCTTCTGATATTCGATCTAGATTGCTCCAATGGAGTTTGTTCAAATTCTCGAATCTAAAGCTTGATTTACACCTTTGATTTCTCGATTTCATAAGTTTCAAATGGTATCAGAGCGAGTGAGTTACGATCTGTAGTTTTGCTGGTGTTCGATTGGTTTACTGGCGTTTTTTCGAAGGCTTGGAGTTGCCTTCGGAATTCGTGTTCGTATTTTGCTGAGAATCCGGTGAGATCTGGAGTTGCTGCAACGAGAATGGTTGGAAGAGGAGCTGGACAACTATCAGGTGGTGGAGGCGACCAAAATGGACAAGGAAAGGGAACGTTTCTTACTCCTCCAGCACCTGGATCTGGCTTCGGCAGAGGCTGGAATATTCCGAATCCAGGGATTCAATTTGGAGACATGATGCAAGGTATGTCAAATGCTCATGTGAATCCTTTATTCATATCAAATTCCGATCATCCAGGAATGGTTTTAGTATCGAAATTGTTCAATGGAGCCAACTTTACAAGTTGGAGTAGAAGTGTTAAAATGGCACTAGGAGCTAAAGTCAAGCTCGGATTCATAACCGGGAGCTGTGTGAAGCCAGCAGAAGGAAGTGATGATTTCGAAAACTGGATGCGAGCAGATCAAATGGTGATGTGTTGGTTGTTCAACTCTATGACTAGAGAGGTAGCAGAAAGTCTTATGTATGTTGAAACAGCAAGAGAACTGTGGCATGAGGTGAAGGAAAGGTTTTTTGAGAGTAATGATCCATTAGTATACCAGCTGCGTAGAGATTTGGCTAATCTCAGGCAAGAAAATATGTCCGTGGGAGCTTATTTTGGGAAATTGAGCAAGATTTGGGATGAATTGAAATCACTGGATGCAGTTCCTGTATGCAACTGTGGAGGAATAAATGGTTGCAGTTGTGGTTTACTGAAAAGGATAGTTGAAAGGGAGGAGAAAGCAAAGGTCATGCAATTTCTGATGGGGCTGAATGATGTTTATGAGAATCTAAGGAGAAATATCTTGTCTAAGGATCCTATGCCAGGGATCAACAAAGCCTTTCAAATGGCTACACAAATTCAAAGATCCAAGGGAGTTACCAATGCAATTCAAGGTGAACAAAGTGCTTTGAATGTGACTAGGCAGTTTGACAGGTTCTCACAAGACATATTTGGCCAAATGGATAGAAGCTATCAACTGGATAGTGAAGCTAATGCAGCTAAGGGATACAGAGATTTTAGAAATGGTGAACAGACCAGATACTATGACAAGAACAATTAGCAGAGCTATAGAGACTACAAGAAGGCCAAACTGGAAACAAAATGTGATCATTGTGGTGAGAGAGGCCATATCAAAGAGTACTGCTTCAAATTGATAGGATATCCTGAGTGGTTTAGGGGACCTAAGGAGGATGGGAAACCTAGACCTAGTGGGAAGTTTGCTGCTCAGTTTGAGTCCACCCAACAGGAGAGTCCTTTTGAGGAGGATGGATACAACACCAGCAAGCCTGACCAAGCTGTAGTACATGCTGTGTTTCAGGAAGTATTGAAACTGATGAAAGGGAAATCTCAGGTGGAAAGTGTAGATAGCACTACAAATCAGGCCATGGTGCATTTTGCAGGTACCCTAAGTTCTTTCTTTCTTATTGGGGTAAACAAATCACAACATGATCTGTGGATAGTGGATTCTGGAGCCACAGATCATATTGCCTTTGATTACCAGATTTTCTCAGAAATCTATGACTTCCAAAGAGCAATCAAACTTGGATTGCCTGATGGAAAGTGTATTACAGTTGCTCAATTTGGTACTGTCAGATTAAACTCTGATTTGGTATTGAATAGAGTGTTGTTGGTGCCACAGTTTAGGCACAATTTGTTGATTGTTTCAAAGTGTCTTGCTGAGAAGCACTTGAGGTTCAAATTTGACAGTGTAGGATGTTGGTTACAGGACCTTACAACTAAGAGGATCATTGCTAAAGGTCATGAGGACAAGGGGCTGTATGTGCTGAGAACTGGAGTGAAGATACAGCATCAGTCTCAGTATTTTGCCTCTTTGAATAATGTGAGTTGCAATAATATGCTATTGATGCATGCCAGATTGGGACATATTTCAATTTCTAAACTCCAACATGTGCCTGGTTACACTGATGTTGACTCTCAGAATTTACATTGTGATGTATGTGCTATGACCAAAGCACACAAGTTACAGTTTGATAGAAGTTCATCTATAGCTGATAATGTGTTTCATCTGTTGCATATTGATGTCTGGGGACCATATAAAGTCCCAGCTTTGTGTGGAGCAAAATATTTCCATACTATCTTGGATGACTGCTCTAGATGCACTTGGGTTTATCTAATGCAAGATAAGATGCAAGTGCTAAGGTTGATTACAACCTTCATTAATATGGTAGAAAATCAGTTCAAGGTATCTGTCAAGATAGTTAGAACAGATAATGGAACTGAGTTTACTCAGAGAGGGTGTAGAGAATTGTTTGAATCGAGAGGCATTATTCACCAGAGAGCTGCTCCAGGTGTGCATGAACAAAATGGTAGGGTAGAAAGAAAGCATAGGCACCTTTTGGAAACTGCTAGAGCTATCAGAATGCAGGCTGGCCTACCATTGAGATTTTGGGGAGATTGTGTTCTTGGTGCCACTCATCTAGTTAACAAAATGCCTACTCCCATCTTGAAATGGAAATCTCCTTCTGAAGTTCTCTATCACACTGCACCTAGTTATGATCAGCTAAGAATAATTGGTTGCCTTTGCTATGCTGTGCAACCAAATGATTATAGAGACAAGCTGGGAAATGTGGCCAGAATATGTGTTTTTCTTGGCTATCCACCAAATTAGAAGGCCTACAAGCTGTATGATCTTGACAAAAGAGCTGTTATTATCAGTAGACATGTCACATTCGAAGAGGAGGTCTTTCCCTTCAAAGAAACTGCTAGACCACAACACCATCTTCAAACCATGGAGCCTTCTGCTGTAGATGATGACTGGATACCTTTCCATAATAGATCTCATTCCAACTCACCTTCTCAGTCACCTCCACACTCAACTGAGTCACCTTCAAACATTTCTCCTCCCTTACCTTACCCCTTAGATGGCATACAGATTTCAGATTCTCCATCTTCATCACAGTCAACTCCTTCTGTTCATCAACCTGTTTCATCCCCATCTCCTATCCCTCATGTCAACCTAAGAAAACATATCACTAGACCTGCTAGACTTAATGACTTTGCCTATTCTCATCTTCCTTTCAAAGGTAGCCCAGATTCCTCTCAATCAGAATCCTTTGCTGTGTTCTCCACATCAAATCTATCCCACCTTTCCCAGAAATATGTTCATTCCCTGGTAAATGCATGTTCTATATTTGAACCTAAAACATACTCTCAAGCTAAGGGAATTCCTGAATGGGAGGCAGCTCTGGAGAAGGAATTGGTGGCTCTCACAGATAACCACACTTGGGAGATCACTGATCTTCCAACAGGGAAGAAACCTATAGGCTGCAAATGGATTTTCAAGGTCAAGTATAAGGCTGATGGAACAGTTGAGAGGTATAAGGCCAGGTTAGTAGCAAATGGGTATAATCAGGTGAAGGATAGAGATTACAAAGAGACATTCTCACCTGTTGCCAAACTATCCACAGTGAGAATCTTGCTAGCTATTGCTGCTTGTAAAGGATGGATGCTACATCAATTGGATGTCAACAATGCCTTTTTGCATGGGTATTTAGAGGAAGAGGTCTACATGAATCCCCCTCCTGGATACAAGGTGGCAAATGGGAGTGTATGTAGATTGACTAGATCCTTATATGGTCTAAAGCAAGCCAGCCGTCAGTGGAATCATCAACTCACAAAATTCATGATCACTTTGGGTTATGCTCAGTCCTCACATGATTTCTCTCTGTTTGTAAAAAGGTCAGAGAACCACCTAACCATAGCCCTGGTTTATGTTGATGATATGCTGATCATGGGGAGCTCCATCACTGAGATTGAGAGCACAAAATCTGCCTTGCACACACAGTTCACCATCAAGGATCTTGGAGCAGCCAGATATTTCCTTGGCATGAAAATCTCAAGATCTTCTGCAGGTATCCTATTGAACCAAAGAAAGTATGTTCTAGATATACTTACTGATGCCCAGATGGATGGATGTAGAGAAGCTCCATTTCCTATGCAACATGGCATTAAACTATCTGCAAGCATAGGTGAAGCCATCCCTAATCCTGAAGATTATAGAAGGTTAGTTGGGAGGCTGCTCTACCTTACCCTCACCAGACCAGACATATCCTACACTGTCCAACAACTTAGTCAGTTCATTCAAAATCCATTGAAACCTCACTGGGATGTCCTCACATATCTTCTCAGATATCTTAAAGGGACTTTTAATTTTGCTCTCTCTTACTCATCTCAGTCATCCCTCACAGATCAAGCATTGACTGATGCTGATAGGGGCAACTGCTTAGACACTGGACGATCTCTCTCTGGCTATTGTGTCTATCTTGGTTCATCTTTGGTGTCCTGGAAGACCAAGAAACAGAAAGTGGTGTCAAAATCATCAACAGAGAGTGAGTACAGGGCTATGTCTTATGTGGCCAGTGAACTGGTGTGGGTGCAAGGGGTTTTAGCTGATATTGGCATACACATCTCACTTCCCATATTCCATGAACGCACTAAACATGTTAGGATTGATGCTCATTTTATTCGAGAAATGGTGGCTGCTGGCTTCCTTAACACAGTACATGTCCCAACATCTCTCCAGGTTGCTGACATTTTCACTAAAGCTCTAGGAGCTAGACAACATGAGTTTTTTCGAGCAAAGTTTGGCCTAGTTCTCCCTGCTCCAGGCTCAGCTTGAGGGGGGTATGTGAGTTAGTATGCATAGGTGATTGATTGGTTGTTGGTGCAAGCTCAAGACCCCTACTGTTGCCTACAGCAAGTGTACAAGCCAAGAGATCACACAACACAACAAGGGCAAAATCGTCATTTTACCCACAATGTACAGCTGCCTTTATAAGGCGGGAATTGTTGTTGTGGGAGTTGTAACAAACTCATTTTCTTCTTCTGATATTCGATCTAGATTGCTCCAATAATGTTTGTTCAAATTCTCGAATCTAAAGTTTGATTTACACCTTTGATTTCTCGATTTCATAAGTTTCAAATTGGGGATTGTCATGCTTGCTGCTATTGCTGTCATACATGGTCTGGATTAGAGGTGTAGTTTGGCTGAGCAATTGAAGGTGGAAAATGGAAAACCCCGGGCTCCTCATCCCGTGGAAGTGGTTCAGTTCAGCCGTCGTTCCCAAGTTTTCTGACTTCCAGTAAGACTATGATAGCATTTCATCCTTTCAACATTTCAACATTTCATTATTGGTGGTTGAATTACCAAAAAAAATTATTTTTATTATATCTCTATATTTGTTGTTCGCATTTTTTTTAATGTATTTTTGGGTTGTTCTATTTGGTGAATTTGTTGTCTGCGTAATTTTTATTGCGTAATTTATTTGTCTTGTTGAAATTTTTGTAGAACGCTGAAATGCTTAAATTAATTCTTTATTAGCAAAATTCGTATGCTGAAATGTTGAAATTAATTCTTATAAAATTGTATGAGCTACTATATATTACACACACCATATATTTCAGCATTTCATCATTATAACATTTCAGTAGCGTCAGCAATAACAATTTCAGCATCAACAACGTTGTTGAAACCGGGGTTTCAGCATCAACAACAGTGCTGAAACCGTGGTTTAGGCATCGGCAAAAAAACCACTCATGCCCGGTAACAACAATGCTGAAACCGGGGTTTCAGAATCAACAAAAGTGCTGAAATTGGGATTTCAGCAACGCGGAAAAAAAAACCTCAATTTCAACAACTTTGGTTTCAGTAGTTTCAGCAACGCGGAAAAAAACTAAATCTCGCGGAAAAAAAAAACTCAATTTCAGCAACTTTGGTTTCAGCAGTTTTAGCACTGCGGAAAAAAAAAAACTCAATTTCGAAAAAAAAAAAACTCAATTTCATCAATTTTGTTTCAGCAGTGGGTGGATGTTTTGCTAATATGGAGAGGGTCGGGGACATTTTCCTAATAAAGCCAAAAAATTTGGACATCCTAGTAATCTACAAAAAAAATCATTAAAAATCACAATTTTAGTGTTTTTTTCTATATTTTTTTTAAAAAAATCTTCTTAGTAAGCATACAAAAAGAAAATATTTCACAAAAAAATTTTAGTACCCGTTGATCGAAAATCCTAACTCCGCCACTGGATGAAAGCTAAAACTAATCAACTAAAAAATATGGATGAAAGCCAAAACTAATCAAATAGATGTTTCTGTGCTTTTTCGTCTAAAAAGGTTAAGAGTGCAAATCTCACTAGGTCAGATTGACGTTCTAGACACAAACAGCTTTTTTGTCGTCTCTTGAATGCACTTCAAGGGACGAACAAAGCCTGGGTTGTCACTTACAATAGGACCGGATGTATACCCATCCAAGGGAGCCTTTCAGGAGACGAACAATTACTAAGTTCGTCGCCTGAATACTAAGTGGAGGTTGACCAAGCCGTTGACCATCGATAAACATGGTGAATCAACCAGGATTGTCAGGGGTCAGTCGTACCATCATCATTCAAGGGACGAACATATATATGTTCGTCCCTTGATTCAACTGTACTTTAAAAAAAACATGTGACTCCGTACGTGTTTGGCATATCGTCTTCTCCGGACAGTTGGGTTATTTGGCATCGTCTATTCCACATAGTGAGGGCTATTTGGCATCTCATCCTCGATCTCCTATCTTGTTCTTCACTCGCCCTCACGCTCAGGTACCTCTCTTCTCCTTCCTTGTTCGATTGATCTCCTTGATTCATAGCCTATTTGTTTTCCGTCGCCTTCAATTCCAGATATGTGATTCATGGGCCTTTAAATTTGTAAAGATCAATGAAATAAATTCAGTCCAATTCAACATACTCAAGTTTTAGTATTTGACCAAACGTTGACCACATCATTCAAGGGATGAACATTGTCCATAGTTTGTGGCTTGAGTGATTTTCACTTGTGGTGGGATTTTTCCCGCCAATTTTTTTGGTTATTTGAGTACATATTAACTAGTGCTATATATATTTGTACAAACGCATATATGTTATATGTATATACTATAATGCTATGAAACCATAATTTATAATGCTATATTTATATAAAACCATATGTTAGAAGTGCAATTTGACCACATCATTCAAGGGACGAACATTGTCCATAGTCTGTGGCTTGAGTGATTTTCACTTGTGGCGGGATTTTTCCCACCAATTTTTTTGGTTTTTTGAGTACATATTAACTAGTGCTAATAATATTTGTACAAACGCATATATGTTATATTTATATGTTATATATGAATTTTCAATTTCCAATTTCGGGTCGTTTGAGATTTTCCATTGTGGAGATGGAGATTGAGATCGAAAATCAAGATTGTGATTGATATTGAGATTGAGATCCATAGTGATATTGAGATTTTTGTTGTTAAATATAGATTTTGCGATAGATGTTACTCCATCCGTTTTCTTTTAAGTGACTTTTTCAAGTCATGCACTTAGTTTTAGAATGATAAAAACTATATTAAATATTAATATTTTAATAATATTTTTTTAATCATATTATACTTATCACCAATAAGTATGAGATTATTGAAAAAAATATTTTAAAAAATTATTATTTCATATAGTTTTTTACACCTTAAAAAACGTGGATGAATAGTAAAAAGTTAATTAAAAGGAAACGGATGGAGTATATATGTATTTTCAGTTTCCGATTGAGATTGATATAGAGAATGAGATCGAGATCGAGATCAAGATTGTGACTGTGATTGAGATTAAGATAGAGATCAAAAGATTGAGATTTTGGTTAATAAATATAGATTTCATGATAGATGTTATATACGGAGTATGAATTTCCAACTATCATTTGAGATTGAGATCAAGATTGTGATTGAGATTGAGATCAAGATCAAGACTGAGATTGACAATGAGATTTTGATTAATATATGAATATAGATTTTGTGATAGATTTTATATATGAATTTTCAATTTATGTTTGAGATTGAGATTGATATCGAGATGAAGATTGTGATTGAGATTGAGATCAAGATTGTGATTAAGATTTTGGTTTTTATTTATAGATTTTGTGATATCTGTTATATATGAATTTTCAATGTCAATTTGATATTGAGATTGATATGGAGATTGAGATTGAGATTGAGATCGAGATTGTGATTGTGATTGTGATTAAGATTGAGATAGAGATCAAAAGATTGAGATTTTGGTTGTTAAATACAATATAGATTTTGTGATAGATATTATATATGAATTTCAAACTTTCATTTGAGATTAGAATCAAGATTGTGATTGCCATTAAGATCAATTCAAGATCAAGATTGAGATTGAGATTTTGGTTAATATTTAAAAATAGATTTTGTGATAGATTTTATATATGAATTTCCAATTTCCATTTGAGATTGAGATTGAGATTGAGTTCGAGATTGAGATTTTGGTTATTATTTATAGATTATGTGATATATGTTATATATAAATTTTCAATTGATTAGTTTTTTAATGTGAGCATTGATATATACCAAGGTATTCTACGAGTTGTATAATATGAATTTCCAGTTTCTGTTTGAGATTGAGACTGAGATCGAGATTGGAATTGAGATTGAGATCGAGACTAAGATTGTGATAGATGTTATATATATGAGTTTCTAATTTTCGTTCGAGATTGAGATTTTGGTTATTAAATACTACCTCCGTTGCAAAATATAAGGCCTTTTGCTTTTTGGCACGTTTTTTAATGAGCTAAAAACTCCATGAAATATTAAATTTTTATTAAATTTTTTACATAGTATAATACTATGTAAAAAATTTAATAAAAATTTAATATTTCATGGAGTTTTTAGCTCATTAAAAAACGTGCCAAAAAGCAAAAGGCCTTATATTTAGCAACGGAGGTAGTATAAATTTTGTGATAGATGTAATATATGAATTTTCAATTTCCATTTGAGATTGAGATCGAGACTAAGATTGTGATAGATGTTATATATATGAGTTTCTAATTTTCGTTCGAGATTGAGATTTTGGTTATTAAATATAGATTTTGTGATAGATGTAATATATGAATTTTCAATTTCCATTTGAGATTGAGATCGAGACTAAGATTGTGATAGATGTTATATATATGAGTTTCTAATTTTCGTTCGAGATTGAGATTTTGGTTATTAAATAAAGATTTTGTGATAGATGTTATGTATGGATTTCCAACTTTCATTTGAGATTGTGATCAAGATATTGATTGAGATTGAGGTTGAGATGAAGACTGAGATTGAGATTTTGGTTAATATATAAATATAGAATTTCTGAAAGATGTTATATACTCCATTTGAGATAGAGATAGAGATTGAGATGTTATATATGAATTTTCAGTTTTTGTTTGAGATTGAGATGTGGATTGAGATTGAGACTGAGATACCAAGATTGAGATTTTGGTTTCATAAATACAATATAGATTTCGTGATAGATGTTATATATGAATTTCCAACTATATATCATTTGATATTGGGATTGAGATCAAGATCAAGACCGAGATTGATAATGAGATTTTGGTTAATATATAAATATAGATTTTGTGATAGATTTTATATATGAATTTTCAATTTCCGTTTGATATTGAGATGAAGATTGAGATTGATATCGAGATCAAGATTTTGATTTTAATTGGGATTGAGATTGAGATTGAGATCAAGATTGAGATTGAGATTTTGATTGTTAAATATATATTTTGTGATAGATGTTATATATGAATTTTCAATTTCCATTTTAGATTGAGATTGATATGGATATTTAGATTGAGATTGAGATTGAGATCGAGACCGAGATTGGAGTTGAGATAGATGTTATACCAAGGGATTTCAAATTTGAGGTTAAGATAAAGCTTTGAGATGGAGATTGAAATTGAGATTGTGATCAAGTTAAGATCAATGTTTGAGACTGAGATCAAGTTCGAGATTCGATATTGAGATTGAGATTAAAATCAAGCTTTGAAATTGAGTTAAAAGCTTAGATCAAGATTTGAGATTGTGATTGAGAATATGATTTGAGATTTGAGATCAAGATTTCAGATTGAGACCAAGATTGAGATTCGATATTGAGATTGAGATTAGAATATGAGATTAAGATTGATATTTGATATTGAGATCAAGATTAAGATCAAGATTGAGGCTTGAGATTTAGATTGAAACCAAGATTGAGATTTGAGATACAAGTTGAGATCGAGATCTAGAATTGAGATTTGAGATTCAGATTCAGATCAAGATATATTAGTTATAATTTTATAGAATATATTGGTTCTAATTTTATAGATAACCGAGTTATCAAAATATTTTTTTTATTTAAATATATAAGTGGCATAAAAAAAAATCATACCAATAAATGTATAAACAAATCAATTATTTTTCAAAATATATAAAATTTTATATTTAAATATATTACATAATTTTTTTAAAATGTATAAATAAATTATTGATCTTAATGTAAGTGAAATTAATTTTTTAGGCGGTATAATTCTCGCTTGTTATTTTTTTGGAGGCGACTTGTGAAAATTGAGCGGGATAATTCCCGCTTTTCATTTTCTTTGGGCGGTACCACTAACCCTAGAAGAGTAGAAGGGTAGAACCACTGCCTCTCTCTTCGAGTCTCTCTCTTCCTCTCAAACCCAGATCTCCCTCTCAAGATCCCTCTTCCCCGAATCCGGCCACCTCTCGCTGCTCTCCTCCGAGAAGCCCCCAATCCGACCATCTCCCGACCACCCTCTTCGGCCACCCTATGCCGGCGCCTCTCGATGCTCTCCTCTGAGCAGCCCGCGTTCCGGCCGGCGCATACAGAGAGCAAACATCTAGGGATTCACCCTCCGTTCGCCTCTCTCGCCTCTCGATGGTAATTGCTGGCATGGTGAGAGTCTAACGCCGTCGCTGGTAACAGCCAGGCGCCTCTCGATGCTCTCCTCCAAATCCCTCTTTCGCCTCTCTCGCCTCAAGCCTGACGCCGTCGCTGGTAAGAGCCAGGCGCCGCCCCTCCGTTCCACTCTCTCCATCTCGTCCCTCGGTTCCCAAATCTCAGATTCACCCTCCAAATCCCTCTTTCGTCTCTCTTCTAAGCAGCCCCCATTCCGCCTGGTGCACACAAAGAGCACAATGTGGTGAGTATCTGGTTCAACCCATCACTACATTTATGTCTTTTAATCAACACCGAATCTCCTTAAGTTATTCTGTTTTTTTTTTCCATTGATTAAAGGTCACTAGGCATGACATTAAAGACAGAAAGGCTATTGGAACAATGGCAGAGGCTTATCCTCATCTCATTATCAACAATTTTACAACCGAGGCATGTCAAATGTCCCATCTTTTCCCTCTCTTTTCGCTTGATTTTTCACCTGCTTTGTTCTATTGGGTGACTTTGTTGATGTAATTTGTTCCTCGCAGAGGGAAAACCTATTCTGACGGGGCTTAGAAACGAGGAGGCAACTCTTCATAAAGAAATCGACCTCGAAGACAAAGATACTGCTGGTATGCATTCATTGTTTTCTTTAATTGAATTTTAGGTTGATAATGATACTTTGCAAGTTCATGATAAATTTGGCCGGGGGCGTTTAAAGTTCAAGATAATATGCTAAATAGTTGAATTTGTGAGATATATCATGTTCCATGCTTAATTTTTACAAGGGCTGGTACAATGAGTTTGAAGTCTCAATCTGTTCTGAGATATCGTGTTCCATGCTTAACTGGCATCGATAGTTGCCTGTACTAGCTGCCTGAATTTGTGACTGATGATGAGCTCTTCAATTGTTTATGTAGTTCCCAAGTCTCACATTGATGATGAATATGCAAATGCGGCTCAAAGTGATCCTAAAATTTTCCTGACAACATCTAGGGATCCTAGTCAACCTTTGATACAGTTTACAAAGGTTCGTTGTTCGGCTTTGTTTCATTTTTATTTTGCATCAGTCATCTTGGTTATGCTTCACCCTGTTTTGACCCTTAAGATGCTTGATGATAGGGTTTATTTTAGTCATGTAATTACATATTATATTAGCTTATTTTCATGCATATTTTACATATTTTATAGTTAGTTTGTATTATTTAATTTTCGGAGTCTACACCAATATTTTTATATATTTCAGGTAATTTCAAGATTATATGGATTTGAAGATGGATCAAATACAAATTGAAAGACAAGGTGGACCGGGGCCGGCTTGGGTATTACGTAGGCGGGGATGCGGCTCCAGTACGTGGGTTCAACAAGTGCGCTTCATCTTATTTAGACTTGAATTAGATATTAGTTACATAGATACAGTAGAATGGAATATATTATTATATTAATATAGATTAGATAGATAGATTATAGTTTAGAATCTTAGCTAGATTATATATAGACATTCATACGGCAGGGACCGTACACCGTAGCCGACTAACACTTGCAACCCTAAACCTCTATTATGTTTTGTCTTATTTTTATGGAGATCTAAACTCTTCCGTTTTGTCTATTGATTGAAGCTTTGGTTTGATAAAGTTGTGAGATTTCTATTCTTGTTCTATTCCTATTGATTCGTATTGATTCTTTTGCGAATATTGTTGATTTCTTCTAGTTCGTACAACTAGTTGAGATTATTGCTAGGATTTTGTAGATTTCTGGTAGCGAACCTTAATCCATAGTAGCAATCATGCCTTTTTAGGACTCGTAGGACTAAACTGGTGTGTAGAGAATCAATTACATGTTGAATGCTGACGCGTGCACTCATTAGTAGGGCAATGCTTTATTCCTCAAGTTGATGAAAGTCAAGACACAAATAATGATGGCTTGATCGATGAGAGCCCGATGCTTCCTTACATGGAGTCTCATGAGTGCACGCGTGAGGATCCATGTGTTTTGGCTCCTATTTCATCCGAAGAAATCATCCCCGACTTGCCTATCAAGGAATCATTTACCGAGCCCATTTCTGTGGCTCCCGAAGAAGGTATTGATATTTCTTACACTTTTGTGAATTTTGGTGAATATACAGACTCTTGGGAGCATTATTTTGAGAGGTCACCAGCGGAACTGTGTTGGTGGTATCACAATCCCTCAGTAGAGAGTAGTGATAAATTGAAAAGGATTTTAACTTTTATAATATATAATTTCAGTTTATCATTATATTATATATGCTTAATTGATATGTGTGCACAAGAGTTTGATAAATTACTGAGGGCTTTAACAATGTTTGATCTTAAAAAGGTTGGGTAGAAACCAAGGTATGTTTTTTTTTTTTTTTTTCACCGTTAGATCAGAATAATTTTACTTTTTTTTTTCACTGTTAGATCATAATAATTTGATAAATTTCATTTTTTTTAAGAAAAGAAAAAAAAAAATTCAGAAAAGGAAAGCGACTCTCTTACTCGGTCTCTCCTATTCTCGCGCACCGCCCCGTCTCCCTCTTTCTCGCTGCTACCCAACCACCGCCGTCTCGTTCTTCTACCTGGCCGACCACCACGCCGCCGTCCGCCTCTTATCACCAGATTCCCCTCGTCGGGATCTCCTGCACCGGCTTCCCTACCTCCCCGATGTTGCCAATCACCATCAGCAATCCACCGCCACTGCTCGTCCCGATGCTTTCTCCGACCTTCTTCCTCGCCCAATCTCTCACCACTACCGGCAACACCACCGTTCCCCGAAGCTGCTGCTGGCCATCGTTAGCCTCTCCACCAGTCTGTCTCCGGCGCGGTTCTCACACTAGCATCGTCGGAGGATGCAGCCAAAGTCACTCCTGCTCTTGACTTAGGGAGGGATTCACTCCAATTAACCCCGATTCTTCTCAACTGGACTCCAATATCGGTTAGGTAAGCGCCGGGTATTCTCTCCCTCTCCCTGAGCTAAGCGTGTATCGATTTCGATTTTGGGATCTTCCGGACTGATTGTGTGCTTAATTAATGTTGAACTGATTGAGTCGTCGATTGATTCTGCACTTCATCACATTATAGGTTGCATTATAGATATTTATAAGCATGGGGCGGGGGAATTCAAGTGTAGCTCCGTATTCATATATATGTTTTTTTGTTTAAATTTTTGTTATGCACTTCATCACATTATAGGTTGCATTATAGATATTTATATTTCATAATTATCCCATGGTCGTAGTAAGCTATTGAGTCCTTGTTTTTTTTTATTTGTTAGTTTTTCATTTTAGTTGTGTTATAGGAGATATATTTCTATGATTGGTATGACCTCGATGATGATATATGGTTTTTCATGGCTTAAGAGTTAATAAAATTGAATCTTTAATTGAATAACGACACTTGTGGGATTCCCATAGATAATCTGGATTATGAGCTTTAGTTATAACTTGATTATTGGTTGGATGTTCAGTTTAGAGCAATCTTTAAAAAAAATTATATGATTTCTATTGTTTATGTCTAAACCCCTGATGAAAAGCACTAGTAAATTCGGTATGATATGATTTTTGACGTGATTTGATATATGTCTTGGGTTGATGAGTGTAAGGAGGATAAAATTCACTTACACCGCTCGAGGAGGATAAAATTCACTCGAGTGAAAAGAATCACCAATAAACCAAGCTTGATAGAAATGTTCGAGGAGGATAAAATTCACTCGATACTCATAAGAATTGAAAAAAAAAATTACGGTTAGTAACCGATCCTGTTTGTGGAGGATAAAATTCATGCAAGGAGGAAGAAAAAGTGTTTAGAAACAAAGAGAAAGAAATAAGAGCTTTAACGAAAATACGAAGTAGAAAAGGCCTAGTAATCTATGGGTGTTTATGACGATTTTTATGTGCTTAATGAATTTGATTGCTCAATACATTCTGAATGCAAACATCCTCTGAACCTAATTTGAGTTTAAAGCAATGAGTATGAACAGTTTGATTTGGGTCTCATAGTGTCATAACTATTTTGAGCTTAACATAATATACACTTCTGAAGCCATGATAACCATACTGATGAGTGATCATTCGTAGAAATCTCTTTGAGTCGTTGTCTTTCATTTTGAGTCTGTCTTTGTTTTGAGTTAGTTTGCTTGGGGACAAGCAAAAGTCTAAGCATGGGGTAGTTTGATAGGGTCTATTTTAGTCATGTAATTACATATTATATTAGCTTATTTTCATGCATATTTTACATATTTTATAGTTAGTTTGTATTATTTAATTTTCGGAGTCTACACCAGTATTTTTATATATTTCAGGTAATTTCAAGATTATATGGATTTGAAGATGGATCAAATACAAATTGAAAGACAAGGTGGACCGAGGCCGGCTTGGGTATTACGTAGGCGGGGATGCGGCTCCAGTACGTGGGTTCAACAAGTGCGCTTCATCTTATTTAGACTTGAATTAGATATTAGTTAGATAGATACAGTAGAATGGAATATATTATTATATTAATATAGATTAGATAGATAGATTATAGTTTAGAATCTTAGCTAGATTATATATAGACATTCATACGGCAGGGACCGTACACCGTAGCCGACTAACACTTGCAACCCTAAACCTCTATTATGTTTTGTCTTATTTTTATGGGGATCTAAACTCTTCCGTTTCGTCTATTGATTGAAGCTTTGGTTTGATAAAGTTGTGAGATTTCTATTCTTGTTCTATTCCTATTGATTCGTATTGATTCTTTTGCGAATATTGTTGATTTCTTCTAGTACGTACAACTAGTTGAGATTATTGCTAGGATTTTGTAGATTCCTGGTAGCGAACCTTAATCCATAGTAGCAATCATGCCTTTTTAGGACTCGTAGGACTAAACTGGTGTGTAGAGAATCAATTACATGTTGAATGCTGACTCGTAGCTTGGTGTTGCATGTATCCTGGTTAATCCTTAATCTTAATGCTACTATTAGGTTGAATCTTGACCGTGTTAGGATTATCTAATTAGTAAGGGTTACTAGGACTCGTAGGACTAGCAATTTACACAAGATCAGGACAGGAACAATAATAGGATGAAAAGAGAACATGAAGAAGAATCAAGGATCAACTAACCAAACTAAAGTGGATATTTGTAGATGAAACTATTTTCTCAATTGTTATCTCCGTTATTTGTTTATAGTTTAGGTTATTTTATTTTTTATTCTCATCTCACCAAAACCCCCTTTTCCATTAATTGGTAAATAAACTTAACTTAGGAATAACTTGAATCTCTGTGGGATCGACTCGTGCTTACCACACTACATTAGTTAGTAAGTTCGGATTTATTTTGATACGGTTTAGGCGACTAAAAACCGTCAATCACTTGACTAATCAGGAGCTGAAGTTCGTTTTCCCCAATGCTGAGAGAGTGTCGTGGTTTTCAGGTTGGTTTTTCTCACTTGATTTTCTAGCTTGTTGCTCCCCTATATTCTGAAGGCTACTTGGCTTTTATGATAATTAAATGTTAATTGGTGGATTATGTTCCTGCTATGGTTATTAGATGGTAATTGCTGGTGAGAGTGGGCATAACTTGTAGTTGTAACCCACGGGGATATGTACCCTCTTGATTTGTTCAAATGAAAGTTCATTTGCTATATATATATTTGAAAAAATGAATTTTATTATGCAGGCATAAGCCAACTTCTTTTCCATTTTAACTTTGTGGGTTATTGCTGAAATTATTGAGAGTTGCCGAGCTCATGATTTTACATATGTTATTTTAGTTCATGAGCATCGTGGTGTCCCCGATGGTCTTATCATAAGTCATCTTCCATTCGGCATGAGTATCTGGTTCAATCTTTCACTACATTTATATCTTTCAATCAACACTGAATCACCTCAAGTTATTCTGTTTATGTTTCATTGAAGGTCACCAGGCATGACATTAAAGACAGGAAGGCTATTAGAACAATGCCAGAGGCTTATCCTCATCTCATTATCAACAATTTTACAACCGAGGCATGTCAAATGTCCCATTTTATCTTAGCTAAACAAAGGTGCGCATAATCTAGTTTTCTTCTCTCAAGTGTTCGTTTCCGTGACTCTTTCTACCAGTCAGTTATGTGTTTCTAATATTGACTCCTTGTGAAGGGATGGCGTAATTGCCACTGGCGCTGCTGGTGATTTTATAAGATTGTTTGTTGAGAACAACAATGGTGGGGTAAGACCGTAAGAATGTTGTCTTGTTTTCGTTCTTAATTGTATTCTTATATGCAATTTTTTGTGATTTTAAATTGCCTATTACTCAAAATATGCCATTACTAGAGAGTAGATGTTATAGAGGTAAAAATATTCCCAATTTGGTCCCTAGTGCTGTTTGTTTTAATACTAGAGAGAAACTTGTCATTTCTTTTTACCGAGAGCACCTACATTAGCAAGAGTGCATGGTTGTGTTTTGGGCTTGTTTTACGTGGTCTGGCCATATTTCTTGCATTGTACTTCTGTAGTAAAACAATATCATATGCTCAATTATGACCCTGAGGAAACAGGATCTACGCATCACCAAATGATGAGAAGTTACGTTAACAGGGACTTGGGGTGTGCTTCTGGTCCCTTTCTCACATGGCAGCGGGGCCGTAATCCGAGCACCTGCATCCGGGAGCGCCTAGACATATTTCTAGCTTCGTCGGCTTGGACCAATGCTCATCCTTCTGCAAGGGTCACGCACTTTGCAAGGTATTGCTCTGATCACTCCCTTATCTCCCTCCAAACCTCCACTGCGCGCCCAGTTTCGACCAGACGGCTCAAGAAGGTATTCCGGTTCGAACCCTTATGGCTCTCTCATGAGGATTGCCATAGTACTGTTGAATCAAATTGGAAGCATAGTTGGGGACAACCGCTAGATAAGATTTTAGCTTGCGTTGAGGCTCTTTCTGATTGGTCTCGGAAGGTTTTTAAGGGGAGACTTGATCGAATTCACACCCTGGAATCAGAGTTGAAAGCTCTTCAATCACAACATCCGACACTCATGGTCCTTGAGCGAGGTGTGGCAATCTCTATAGAGCTTGACAGTCTGCACAACGAACTGGAAAGGTATTGACACGTTCGCGCCCAAACCAATGAGCTTAGGGAGGGCGATATGAACACGGCTTATTTCCATCATAAGGCCAATCAACGCCGCTCAACCAATACCATCCGGGAGCTGGTCAGGGACTCTGGGAAACAAGTAAGACTCATGATAAGATCACAGGGACTGTTACAGAGTTTTTCTCCGATCTTTTCACGACTTCGGTGCCCAGTTGTGCTGATATAGATGCTGCAATCTCAGACATTCGCCCCACTGTCACTAGGGAGATGAATGAGTCCCTTCTCCGTCAACCGAGTGGTGATGAGATTCATAGGGCGCTCAAGCAAATGCACCCTAGCAAAGCTCCCGGCCCCGACGGACTCCACGCAATCTTCTTTCAGCGCTTCTGGAGCGTTGTGGGGCATGATGTTGTCTCCTACATCATCGACTGGTGGCATACAGGTTTCTCTTTGGATGCCATCAATTCAACCATTGTCACTCTTATTCCAAAGATCAAGAACCCGAATAAAGTTGCTAACTTTCGGCCGATTAGTTTATGCAATGTCATCTACAAACTAATAACAAAAGTGCTCGTCAATAGGCTCAAGCCCTTGCTCGACCAGATCATCTCTCCCTCTCAGAGTGCTTTCATTGTTGGACGCTCAAGCCCCACTGCTTCCCTGAGTTTTGATTTCCATTACATGAAAATCAAAACTCAGGGAAGCAGTGGGGCTATGGCGTTAAAACTCGATATGAGTGAAGACTCCACCTTGATTGTAAGATCTTGAGACCTAACGTGCAGGTGATCTAAAGGATAATGAAAGACAAAAGGCTGGGTTTCAAGGTCTTGAAACCCAGACTAAAATGTGTTGGAACATCACGTATATATTTTTATTCGAATTGTTCTCTCACAGGAAAGAATCCGAGGCCAACCTTGTTGGGCCTAAATTATCATGGGCTGTTTATTGGGATATGAGATGAGATTTGATCTTTATCGATTTATATATGTGTTTCTTATCTAACCCACTTTATGTACTAGATACATTATGGATGTTCTTTTAGGATTTCATTTTTCATACAAGGGAAGAACCGATCCTTAGTTGATCATACTTGATCATGAAGAAAGTCGAAGGAACTTCTTGGAAGGCACACAAAGGATCAATTTTGGAAGGAATTCAAATGTCTTGGAAAGAATTTGAAATTCAAACGGTTCTCCCTCCAAGAAACTCTACAAGTGTTTCGACTATAAAAAGACGAAGGCTAAGAAGGATGGGGACTAACTAAGCAAGCACTCAAGCAATCTTAAGCATCCTAAAGCATTCGTCAAGTTTCTCTTACATTCTCAAAGAGCCTAGTTGTTGATCATTGTTTAAGAGTTGAGAGAAACACTAGCAATTATTGTACAAGTCATTCTTTTTACACTTAGAGTTTTCATACTCGATCAAAGCACACTTGGTGTGTGGTGTGAGCTTTTATTTCACTTGTAAGGTTGAGAGCTAAAATAAGCGGTGAGGCTTTGTATAGAGAAAGGGAAGTTTCTCTAGGTAGTTCTAGGCTCAAGTGAAGTGAAATAAGAAGTGTTTGAATCCTACGGGTTGGATAACCCTAGGCGGGGACGTAGGTCAGTTGGTGCTCAACCTCGTTAACAATTCGTGTGTTCATCTTTTATATTCCGCACTTACATTATCTTATTCGATTTTACTTTGTCAAGTCCTTATAGCCTATATCAAGGTCTTGACAAGTTGCACTAAATTTCTATTGTTGCGAAAATCGTCCATACTCTATTCATCCCCACCCCCCCCCTTCTAGAGTATTATTCATCGCCTTATAGACTCTTCAATTAGTATCAGAGCTTGGCTCACTGTTTTGATTTAACAATCTTGTGAGTTTTCAGCATGTCTACCATAGGTGATGGAGGTTTTGCTCAAGGAAGGTCAACCAATAGACCTCCACTTTTCTGTGGCAATAACTTTGTCCACTGGAGATCACTGATGCAAATGTTCATCATTGATCAAGACCTTGAGCTATGGGGCCTGGTCAAGAATGGACCACACGTTCCTAAAAAGACTGTCGATGGAAAGCAAGTTGATAAAACTGAGTCTGATTACGATCAGACTGATCTTGAGAACATTGCTAAGAACTACAAAGCTATGAATCTACTATATTGCGCTCTTGACGCTAATGAGTTTAACCGTGTCTCAGGTTGCAAAAGTGCCAAGGAAATTTGGGACAAGCTTATAGTTACTTATAAGGGCATAAGTCAAGTCAAAGAGAGTAAGATTAATATCTTTCTCATGCAATACGAACTATTCAAGATGAATCCTGATGAGACAGTAAAGGAGATGTTTACGAGATTCACTCAAATTGTAAACAACCTCGACTCACTTGGAAAAACCTTCTCCAACCCAGAAAAGGTTCGAAAGGTTCTAAGGAGCCTTCCAAAAATCAAGTGGGGTCCCAAGGTTACTGCAATTGAGGAAGCACACTTGGTGTGTGGTGTGAGCTTTTATTTCACTTGTAAGGTTGAGAGCTAGAATAGAAGCGGTGAGGCTTTGTATAGAAAAAGGGAAGTTTCTCTAGGTAGTTCTAGGCTCAAGTGAAGTGAAATAAGAAGTGTTTGAATCCTACGGGTTGGATAACCCTAAGCGGGGACGTAGGCCAGTTGGTGCCGAACCTCGTTAACAATTCGTGTGTTCATCTTTTATATTCCGCATTTACATTATCTTATTCGATTTTACTTTGTCAAGTCCTTATAGCCTATATCAAGGTCTTGACAAGTTGCACTAAATTTCTATTGTTGCGAAAATCATCCATACTCTATTCATCCCCCCCCCCCTTCTAGAGTATTATTCATCGCCTTATAGACTCTTCAATGGGCAAGGCTTTGGATCGCATGGAGTGGTCTTACTTACGGCGGATAATGTATCAGCTTGGCTTTGCCGGGGAATGGATATCTAGGATTATGAGTTGTGTTCAGGGCGCTCGTTATTCCTTCAAGATCAACGGCGCTATTGATGGGCTTGTTGTTCCTTCTCGCGACCTTCGACAGGGAGATCCTTTGTCTCCTATCCTCTTCATCATTGGGACCGAAGGATTCTCTTCTTTGATCAGCAAAGCAGTCCGCTCGTCCTGCCTTCATGGGGTACCAGTTTGCAGGGGCTCGCCGGCTACATCCCACTTATTCTTTGTAGATGACAGTCTCTTATTTGCTAAGGCTACTTTGGAGGAATGCTCTAAGATAACTGAGATTCTCAGTCAGTACGAGAGAGCTTCGGGTAAGAAAATCAACTTGCAAAAGTCGGAAGTATGCTTTAGCACGAATCTGTCAGTAGCCACTGCTTTGGGGGTCAAATTGGTGGATAAACACGCCAAGTACTTAGGCATGCCGGCCATTATTGGGTGCTATAAGAAGTCTGTCTTTTCTTTCATTAAGGACAGAATCTGGAAGAAGGTTCAGGGTTGGAAGGAAAAGCTCCTATCGTCGGCCGAAAAGGAGACGTTGATTAAGTCGGTGCTTCAAAGCATCCCTACTTATGTAATGAGTGTCTATCGGCTCCCGGATGGGCTCATTGATGACATACATAGCCTACTGGCTCGCTTCTGGTGGGGGTCCTCGGATGCTAAGCGCAAGATTCATTGGCGCTCTTGGCGTGATCTCTGCTCTCCCAAGAGTCATGAAGGGATGGGTTTTCGCGATCTTCGCGTCTTCAACCAGGCTTTGCTAGCCAAACAAGGGTGGCGCCTCCTGCAGTACCCTACCTCCCCTCTTCACGCCCTTTACAAGGCGAAATACTTTCGACACTCATCCTTTCTGTAGTCATACCGTGGTCTTCGGCCAAGCTATTCTTGGAGCAGCATATGGGGTGCCAAGCCCTTGCTCAAGGAAGGCATGGGATGGAGGATTGGAGATGGCCATTCAATCTCAGCCTCTACAAAAGCTTGGGTGCCTACCGAATCTGGAATGGAATCGCCAAGCCTCATGCCGGGCATGAGTCCTGATGTGATGGTGTCCAAGTTTATTGATGACTCCACCCATTCATGGGATATTGCGGCTCTCCATGCAGCTTTCTTGTCCCTTGATGTGCATCGCATCATTACAATCCCCCTTAGCCCTCGCTCTCCCGGAGATGTGCGAGTCTCGTTCCCACACAAATCAGGAGTTTTCACTGTGAAGTCGGCATACTGGCTCAGCTATATGGGTTTCCGGACTGTGCAGTCAGGAGGGGATTAGCGCTGTCTCTGGCGCTTACGTCTCCCTCCAAAGGTCCTAAATTTCGCTTGGCGTATGTGCTCCAACTTCTTGAGTGTGGCTTCAAACCTTTATGCTAAACGGGTGGTGGCATCTCCTATATGGGCTCGTTGTGAATCGGATGAAGAAATTGTATGGCATGCTCTCTTTGCCTGTTCTTTCTCAGCGGTTGTCTGGAAGAGCTCCTCCGCCGCCGCCCTTGTCGCCACTGTGCTCGATCAAGAGCCACTGCAAGTGCTGGGTCAAGTGGATGCTTCGTTAGGTGATTTAGGAGTGTGTGATCTCCTTACTAATGCTTGGATAGCATGGACGCTCTGCAACAAAGGCTTGTTTTCAGAGGATGAATGCAATGCAGAGGTCCTTCGGGACGGATTCAGGAGGCTTGTCTCCGACTACTGGTGTCGTGATGCCACTGTTCCACATCACCCTCCTTCAAGGACAAGCCCCTCAGTGTGGACAGCGCCCCCATTGGGCACTCTGAAGCTCAATACGGATGTTGCGCTTCTGCATGGATCAGTTTGCCTAGGTGTTGTACTTCACGACCACTCTGGGGCAATTGTTATGGTTGCTTCGAAGCGCTTCCGGGGCTCCGTATAAGTGGCCTTAGCAGAGGCTTGGGCCCTTCTGTTTAGGGTACAATCCATGGCCGGCATTGCTTGTGATCAAGTGCAGATTGAGTCCGATGATTGCAATCTAGTCCAGCGGCTGCATTGTTCATCCCTTAGTCACTCTTATGTAGACCTTGTGTGCGAGGATACCTTAGATCTTTTACTTATTCGTGCTAATGCTTCGTTCCTACATGTTCGTAGGGCGGCTAACATTGTTGCTCATCTTGCGGCTAGGCTTTTATCAGCCGATGACTCCTCTTGTATTTGGTTTGATCACTTTCTGCAGGGTCTCGTCGACCTTGCGGAACTTGACCTCCTTTGATTTATAGAAGGCTTTTGATTTCAAAAAAAATAAAATAAGGAGTGGACAAAATTTCGAAAGTCTTTTGGTTTTTAGGTGGTCCTGGTGGAGCCAAACGATTTATATTTGGTTCATTACTTCACTTTATAGACAAGTTTCAAATGCAAATGATTGCGTCCCTTTCAATTATCCTGTAACATTTTCTATGATAACGTGAAAGGAAATGATTTTTCTAGTGAAGAGTGAATGAGAAGAATTATTTTTAGCATGATGAAAAGAGCAATGACCAAAATTTGTGCTAATTGGTTTTCAGCTCAAGATAAATCACTAAATTAAGAAGTGTGCAGCTTCTGCAAACCCATTCCTTTATACAAGGCTTTCCCTCTGGATTTGTTACAAATACTCCTGTCTAGAAATCAAATAAAAATGCTTTGGTGTTGCTTTCCGTGTCCCTTTATGTAGATCGGGTTTCTAATTCTGTATCATTAGTATGAAAGTATATAACTGCATTCAGAGAACACGGAGATGACTCATTGTATCCTTTTTCTTCTCTTGTTTGAATTTTACTTTGTTTTCCCTTTTTTTTTGACCTTCTGTATTTTGGCTCTTAGTAACATTCGTTCAGCAATGCACTTAATCAAGTGTCCTTGAACTGCTAGTTTCTATGTTTAGAATTCTTAACAATTGTGTTGAAGCTTAAGCCAACAGTTAAAATCATCATCAATGATTAAATCCTTATAGTAGAATGAGTTGCATTGATTTTGGTTTTTGAAAAGGCTTTGTTATTGTGTTCCTACTTTTGAGCTTTCTTTGATTTATCCTTCATGTTGCTATTTGTTTGCTTTTGGTGGAAAAAAGAGAAATCTAATAATCAACTGTTTGTATTGGAATTCAATCTCTTGGAAGGGAGTATGTCTCAAAGCCAGATTCAAAATGTTGTGAGGAAGTCTCCAAGGAAGTGATGGGTTGATTGGTCCACTTTAGGTGCGGCAAAAAGCAAGAGCTGGAAGACCAAGCTAAGGAGGCTAATGAGCGAGCAAGGAAGGCTGAGGAGGACGCCAAGCTAGCCAATGACAAATATGATGAGATGAGGGAACACATGGAACACTTTGAGAGGCTGATGGCTCAACACTTCCCTACCGAAGTGCAGGTTTGAGCACTTGGCGATCTAGGTAGGTGACAACACGAACTTGATTGCAGCTTCTGTTGGGTTTTGCACAGCTTCTTTGCTTCACTTATGGGTTAGTTTGTGCAACTTTTGGGTCACAATTCTAGATGCACATGGTATTTCTAAACTGAAGTGCAATTGGTATCTACTTGGTACATGGTGTTGAACCCAAAGTACATTGGTAGGTTTATGGTGAATGGTTGTTTGGTTTGGTTGATGAACTAGCTAGATGGACGTGGTATTGCAGGTTTGTATGAAGTTTGTTTGTTTGGACATGGTATTACATGGTGAATGGTTTGTATGGAATAAATGCGTGTTTGCTTGCAGGTCAACTCTATTTTGTATGCAGTTTTTGTGGGTTACATTTGGTTTCAGACAAGGAGCATCACAAAATGCAGCGTATATGCTTTTAATTTTTAATAAACTCATGCCACAAACCTAAAACGACTAAACTCCTATTAACTGAAGCCACAAACATTTTGAACCCAAAGTTGATCCATAAAACTCTCAGGGCACCACAAACGCTGTTCGTTGAATGGTCTGAAGGAGGTTCAATAACCAAATGTTCGTCACGTAAAACTTTGAGAGACAACATGACTAACCAAATGTTCGTCAAGACACAACATTAGTTCACCTTATGGTCGTCCCCTCAGTTATCAAGACACAAACTTTAGTGGTGGCCTCAACAATATAATCTCTTACAATGGCCTCGTGGGCCGGTGACTTGGATGTCAACCAAGGAATGAAGGTTCAATTGGTCCGTGCTTTAAGTGCTCTAGGTGCGCTCTACAAGGGACGAACCTCAGGGGACGAATGTACGCGCCTAGAGTTATTAGGCGTCCAAAACCCTCTTCAGGAGACGAAATTTGTCCGTGTCTAGAACGTCAAACTGGCCTAGTGTCTAATTACTAGTATTTATATATAAAGTTATATAAAGGGTGGATTCTTATTCTTTATGCTATGGGTTTGAATCTATTTGTCGAGGGCTTTGTGATTTAATCTTCAACCCATGAAAATTATTCGATAACCTCATCTCTATATATAATGTCTTCTTTCAAAAGTTTTGTTGATACTCCCCCTCCATTCCCTTAATTTTTTGGATTCTTAATCTAGATGTATGGTGATTAATCTAATCGAATTTGATAAAGTCTAAAAAATCCATTAAATAATACTTAATTTCAAAACAATATAAAATATTGCTTTCTCAGTTTGGTAAATTAACATGTTATTTTATGGTGTTAATATTATTTTTAAAAATATGACATTTTTTTGTATATTAGGCTTTATTTTAAGAAAATACTCTTATAATAATTAAACGATTGTTAGTTATAATTTTTGATAAAGTAAAAAAGTCATCTAATAAATAAGAATAAATTAGTGTATATATATATATGTTATTTTTCTTATAAATTAAGCATAAAAATAAAATGACATATTTTGATGAATAGATAAAACAACTTTTTAAAGTGGCGTGTACTACATGCACCACAATCATCATGAAAGTAAATATAGTTCATGAGTCTGAGTTGATGTGTCCGCTAGTGATCCCTAGAGTTTTCTGTGAGGGTCTTCCATGGCTGGTTGATTTTGGTTCTGCTAGCTTGTAGTTTACACGTGGGATGGTGTGTACTTTATTTATGTATTTTCCTTTCCGTCATTTGCTTCTTGTTATTTTTTTTATGTCATTTGCTTATATTATTGCTTCTCTTATTTGATTTTTGGCTGTACATGATAGTTAGTCCATTTACCCACGTGTCCAATCTCTCGGTTTCCCCATAATTGTCTAGAGAATCGAATTTTTTTCCTTCTATAAAAAAATACATAATAAATGATAAAGAAACTCGAAGAAACATTTGCAAAACATTGGGTCTCAAAATCTAGTTTAGACCGCTTGTATAACACCAAGTGTTACATTCGATATTACACTTACTTATTTTGGGTATAAAATCATATTAAAAAAAATTAAAAATTATATGTATATTATATACGCCTATATTAAAATATTTATAAAATTTTATCATCAAAAATTATTATTGAAAATTATAGATAATTACAATTATTTTAGAAAATATATTTTTTATTTTTATAAAATATATAATTTCAAAACAAAAAATTACAAACATGCTCAAAATCATTTTGTCCGAGTCTCAGGTAGGGGGCGAGGAAACGACGGCGTTTATGCTTTACTCCGTTACGAATCAACGGGAACGCAGGGGGCTCGGATTGGACGGGGGAGCTTAACGTGACGGGCGGGTGACAAAAGGGCATAACGAGGAGCGAGGATGCCGTGACACGTGGGGGACAGGGGTAAAAGTGTCATTCCACCACTGGCGTTGGCGTTGGCGTTGGCGTTTGCGGGCGGGTGACGTGTTCCGTGACGAATGACGATAGTACAACACCGGATGGAGGGATGTCCAGATGCAACAGATCAAACCCGCGGCGGTCAGTATGGGTGGATGGGCCCACCACCCACTCCCTTTGAATACTTCTTTTTCTTTTTAACCCAAACTTTTTACCAAAGATGAAAATTTGGGTTCGATTGTTATGAAATGTTTAGGTCAATGCCGACATTTGTCCAAATACTCCGTTTTGCTTCCTTCAATTATACGAACCGCTTTGAAATTTGACTCCCAAAAATAAAGTTCTACAGTAGTATTTAAAAAAAAAAACCCACAAATGAGAAAAATGTAACAAAATCCTAATTAATCACCGTCAAGAAGTGTCATAATCGCAAGCAATAACCCGTCTCAATTTCTGTGTTCGTGGTCCAAATTGTTTTATTTCTAATAACAAAATTAAAAGTTGTACGATTAGCTTAGATTGTACCCCTCCTAATGTTTTAACATGTCGTTTACTATTTATACGCGTTTTTTTAGAATGATAAAAATTATATAAAATATTAATTTTGTTTTTATAAATTCAAAATTAATAATAATAAGTATGAAATTGTTTAAAAAATATTATTAAAAAAGTTACTCCCTCCGTCCAAAAATACAAAGTCTTTTAGGCCTTAAACTTTTGTCAAAAATACATGGATTTTTAGGTTTGTAGGGTAATTATTACTCTTAAAAAAATACAATAGTAGGTAAAATTGAAGAGCTCCCCCTCTATAATAATAATGATATTTAAATATAAATAGGTTTCCTTAATTAATGTGCAAGTGTTTAAAAGACCATGTATTTTTGGACGGATGGAGTAATATTTTATATAGTTTTTAATACCTAAAAAAACGTGCGTTAATAGTAAAATGTCAAGTTTTAATTAACGGATGGAGTAGTTTTTTTAAAAAAAATATTTTTTCATATATATTTCTCAACTTAATTCACTATATCTGATATCCTTTAATTAATGAGCACATATGACTGATTGCGCCGTAAGAAACAAAAACGAACCAGATTCCAAATGGCAATGTATGGAAAAGTGCGAGTTTTGATAATATAATCTGGTCTGTGGGAACCGAAAAGGCGGACGATCTAGACGTTCTTTGGAAATCTCATCATCTAGCCCACGAGACGATATCACTAGATATAAAACGGCCAAAAATAATTGTCAATCGGATATAAGAATATCAATATAGATATTGTTGAAACCTTTCGTCGCGAATAATCGTGTTCGAAAACGTTGATAAAGAACAAAAGAAATTTCCTATGGAAGTATTCGCGGATAATTATGTGTGTCACGGACGCAATATAAAGAATGACAAAGACATCTGTCATACATGCCCTCTGTCCACGGAGATCACACGTGTCAACGCCGATTTGACAAGTGTCACAACCCGGTCCAGTCCATGCAGTCGGACTACTATAAAAGAACGAAGAAGGGAATGAGAATGAGACTTTTCATAAATCTAAGAAGGGCAAGATAGAGAAAGAGAGAGAAGAAGTGGAATAGAGTCGAGATCAAGAATTAGGAATTAATCAGTCAAGAAGAAGGATCGTAATCCTCAGAACCTCCGCGGAGAAAGTCGTAAACACCGATCTCCAGCATCAACAAGGCGACAGACTTTTGAATGGCTCTCATAGAGAAGGTAAATACTGACCGCGGCGAATCAATATCGCGCCTCTCATCAGTGTTTGAGGTATTTATCCCCCACCCTAGGCGTGGCCACGGGTCGAACCCGTCGGGTCGACGGGTTCGTCCCGCCGGGTCAAGGGTCAGGGTTGGTCGACCCGAACCCCAAAATTCACGGGTTGACGGGTTCGGGTCAATCCGTTGACCAGTCGGGTTACCATATTAAAAAAAAAATATTTTTTATAATATTTTTAACTAATAAAATTTAAGAAAAATGATATATAAAGAATTTTTTTACATAACACTTTTTATATCAATTTTCATTTTAATATGAAGTGGAAAAAAACATGAGAAATTTTATATATTTATAAAACTTCCTTCATCCTTGAATAGGTAAATAAAGAGCGACCATTCCGAGGTTCGAACCGGGGACCTATGGGTACTACCCACAAGTCCTTTCCGGTGAGTCATTCCGGTAAAAACTTCCTTCATCCACGACAATATAAATGCAGAGATATAAAACTTTTCAAAATTTTACTTCATTTCAATATAGGAAATAAAGCTTAAAGTAAAGAGTGAGAGTTTATGGAAGATGAGGCACACATATATATATATACTTCAATCCCTTCTCATTCTAACCCTCAACTTTCAATGTGGGACAAGAGCCACATTGGAAATGAGAGAACAGAGGAAGTCTTCCAAAGTTATAAAAAAGGAAGGGTGATAGTGTTTTTGACCCACATTGCATATTGCAAATTAGTTTATGTTTATATATTATTAATTATTCTAAGAATAATATACATAATAATTATTATAAACATTAAAAAAATATTTTTTTCCAAAAAAAATTTTGGGATGGTGGGTTGACCTGTCGGGTTCAACTTGCCCGGTCAGCGGGTTCAAAACCCCTGACCCCAACCCTAACCCACAACCCGCCCCCACCCGTTTACCCGTTGACCTACCGGGTCACTAACCCGTACGACCCGTCGAGTCACGGGTCGACCCGTGGCCACGCCTACCCCACCCTATGAGTTTCATGACGTAGCTCCTCAAGGTTGGAGAGGTTTAAAACCGTTCACGTCATCGGCAGTGGCGGAGCCAGGGCGTGCTTGGGGGTGCTCGAGCACCCCCTGGCGGAAAAAATATACAAAAATAATAATAATTTTTTTGCATATATTTAGTATTTTTAAGGTAATATAAGTTATTTAAATGGTATTTGAGACAAGAGTGCTAAATAGCTTAAGTGGTAAAGGAAGGAAGGAAGAAAATCTAAAATCAAAAGGTCTTGGTTCAAATCTCAACCCTTTCACTTTTTATTTATTTTACCATATCATTAATTCTTCTTGATTTCTCTATTTTTTTTCCTATATTTTTATGCTTCTCTTCTATTTTTTTTTTTTTGTTATTACTCTCAACTTTTTGAATACAAAAAAACCTTTTAAATAATCAAAATTTTAGTAATTTTTGAATATTTTCTTTCAAAAAATATTCTTAATTTAGTATACACCAAAAAAAAATTCACGAAAATTTTTTAGCACCCCCTGGCCGAGAATCCTGGCTCCACCACTGGTCATCGGGGTACAGGTTGGGTCGTGCGCCAATGAAACGCGCGGGTCAAGTAACTCGTGGTGGCCGCACCAAACCTCCCCAGTTTTCCCTAGGCCCCACTTAAAAATGGGATTTTATAGGTGGAGTTTCGTCACCTTCAACCTCGATGTGAAGAAAACCTAACTAGCTCCTTTGCTGATGAAAGTCTCTTGTGCAGGCTAAGAATCTTTGTCATCATTGCCAAAGAGAAACCGATTTGTCAAGCATCGCATGCCAATATGCCATCAACGAACTTGTATGGTCATGAATCACAAAACCCGACACGTACATAACCTCCATATGGTGACAAATGCTCCCTCATCTCGCAATACATGTTGTTAACCTTATACACGTTTATTAATAAAATCTATATTTCTTTTATTTTTATAGGCTAAAATAATTAAAATTGTAATTATTACATATAAAGATAATAATCCTAGCTAAGAAAACAAGTTTTTTTATACACCTATCTGTTAGGCTCTTGATCGGTTAGTTAGTACTGTTGGTAGCCTAAGAGAGCATATTAGGAGTAAGCATATGAATTTGATTATGAATGAGAGTTTGATCATACAATTCATGCTTATATACACTCCTAACACCACTCCCTCCTTAAGGAGACCTTGTCCTCAAGGTCTTATGGAGAAGAAAAGTCGGGAAATTGGTGCAAAATGTGCCTAGCAGGCTCCCAGGTGGCCTCTTCTGCTGGTCGATTGACCCATTTTACAAGCCACTCAACGACGGGGTCACCATTAGACAGCTGATGTACTCTACAATCAAGTACAGCTTCAGGAGCCACCACGACTTGGCCTGAATCCTCCATTGCTAGGAGCTCTGGTTGTGCTGTCAAGGATGCTCCTATCCTCTTCTTAAGTTGAGATACATGGAAGACTGGGTGCAACTTTGAAGAAGCTGGAAGCTGTAGGTGAAATGCAGTCTCTCCAATCCTTTTGATGATTTCGAATGGGCCATAGAACTTAGCACTCAATTTCAGGCATTTCCTTAATGCCAATGAGGTGTGTCTGTAAGGTTGGAGCTTGAGGTACACCCAATCTCCTACCTGCAATGTTCTCTCAGATCTTCTAACATTGGCAAAGAACTTCATTCTTTCTTGAGCTGAGCTCAATCCTTCCTTTAGCACTTGCAAAGCCTCGTCCCTTTCCTGGAACCAGTCCTCCACTGATGCAGTTGTGACATGACTTGCTCTTGCTCCCAACTGAGGTGGTTGGTATCCATACAAGGCCTGGAACGGGGATGTCTTTAAGGCTGTATGGTAGGTGGTGTTGTACCACCACTCTGCCAGTGCTACCCACCTTGCCCATTGCATAGGCATAACTGATGTCATGCACCTCAAATAGGATTCTAGGCACTGGTTTACTCTCTCAGTTTTTCCATCAGTTTGTGGATGATAAGCTGTTGACATGCTGAGAGATGTTCCTAGGCTAGAGAAGAGCTCCTTCCATAGATGGCTAGTGAATACCTTATCCCTGTCTGATACAATATCTCATGGTAGACCGTGGAGCTTGTACACATTGTCCATGAACAGCTGAGCAACCTGGCTTGTTGAGAATGGATGGCTGAGCAACAGAAAATGACCATATTTTGTTAACCTGTCCACCACTACTAGGATTACATCGAATCCTTTAGATTTAGGCAACCCTTCCACAAAATCCATGCTGATGGAGTGCCAAGGTCCTTCAAGAATAGGTAATTGTTGCAATAATCCAGGATAGGCTACTGTCTCGTGCTTATGTCTTTGACAGACGTCACATTCCTTGATGAATGTCTCCACAAATGCCTTCAGTTTGGCCCAATAGAACAAGGCTTTGATCCTATGATAGGTAGCTCTGCCACCTGAATGCCCACCAGTAGACTCAGCATGAAATGCAGTAGTGATCTTAGATCTCAACTCTTGGTTGTTCCCAATCACCACTCTGCCTTTGTACCTCAGTATATCCCCTTGCCAAGTAAACTTTGAGTGTGGGTCTATAGCAGCCTCAGCCTTGATCTTGTCAATTTCTTCATCACCCACATAGCTGGCACTTACGTCTTGCATCCAGGATGGTGTGATCACCACCATAGCTTGGCATTGCTCCTTGAGTATCTCTGGTGCATACAACCCTCTTCTTGATAAAGCATCAGCCACTGGATTGCACCTTCACATCCTGTATTGAATGGAATAAGATAATCCAAGCAATTTTCTCACTGCCTTCTTCTGTAGGTGAGTTGTCACTTGTTGATCTAGCAAATGTCTGAGACTTTGATGATCTGTAACAATCACAAAGGGTCGGGGCTCTAAGTAATGGCGCCACCTATCAACTACATAAAGGATTGCCAATAATTTATTCTCATATGTGGACAAGAGTAGATGTTGGCCATGTAAAGCTTTGCTAATGAACACCAATGGTCTTCCTTGCTGCATTAACACTGCCCCAATGCCTACTTCACAGGCGTCTGCTTCAATTTGAAATGGAAGAGAGAAGTTGGGAAGAGCCAGTACTGGTGGGGAAGCAAGCAATTTTTGTATCTGTTGGAATGCAGCTGTACTGCCAGTGGTCCACACAAAACCTTCCTTTTTCAAGAGCTCAGTTAGGGGCCTGCAGATGCTTCCAAAGTTCTTGATGAACCGCCTATAATAGCCTGCCAATCCCAAAAAGCTTCTCAGCTCTTTCTCAGTCTTAGGTGTAGGCCAGTTTACAATAGCCTCAATTTTGGAGTTATCAGTAGCTACTCTCTCCTTTGAGATCACATGTCCCAAATACTCCACCTGAGCTACTCCAAAATTGCATTTAGATCTCTTAGCAAAAAGCTGACGACTCTCCATTTTTCCTAAGACTGAATTCAGATGGTTCACATGCTCATCCATAGACCTACTGTAAACCAATATATCATCAAAGAAAACTAGAACAAATTTTCTTAGAAATTCAGCAAATACCACATTCATGAGTGACTGGAATGTAGCTGGGGCATTGGTTAACCCGAAGGGCATCACATTGAACTCAAAGTGTCCATTGTGAGTTCTGAAGGCAGTCTTTGCTATATCATTTTCAGCTACTCTTACTTGGTGATATCCAGCTCTGAGGTCCAGTTTGGAGAATACCACTACTCCTTGCAGTTCATCCAACAACTCTTCAATATTAGGAATGGGAAACTTGTCCTTAATTGTTGCCTCATTCAACCTCCTATAGTCCACACAGAAGAGCCATGTGCCATATTTTTTCTTCACTAGCAGTGTTAGTGATGCAAAAGGGCTTTGGCTTGGCCTGATGAGGCCTGTTGCTAGCATTTCCTTCACTTGCCTTTCTATCTCATCTTTTTTACCATGTGGATAACGATAAGGCCCGGAGCATATGGCTTCTGTGCCTGGCTTTAAGGGAATGTTGTGCTTACACCCGCGTTCAGGAGGGAGGTGTGTGGGTTCCTCAAAGATTCCCTTGAACTGGTCTAGCACCTCCCCAATTCTCTTTGAAACTGACTCTTCTGCAGCACATAGATGAAAGACTTGAGCCACCTGGACTATAGTCTCATGGTCTTTACTTCTCACTAATGACTGTAACTCCTTCCCTGTAAGGTGTTTGATTGCAGCTCCCTTTCTTGACTCCACAATCCCTTGTAATTCCACCTGCTTCCCATCCTTAGAGAAAGCTATGGTGATTCTATTATAATCGAAATGTACTGGGCTATAATTCTTCATCCAATTTACTCCTAACACCAATTCAAATTCGCCTACCTTCAATGCTCGAATATAAAAGGAGTAGCTACCCCCTTGCATACTCCATTTGAAGGCCTTACACTCATGTCTACAGAAAAGCTTCCCTTTATTCAGGCCTTCCACTATCATCAGTGTAGCTGGTTAGAGCCTGAAACCTGCTTCCGTAGCCACCATAGGATCAACGAAACTGTGAGTTGATCCGCTGTCAATGAGGATGTTGATCATTCTATCCCCAATGCAGCCTTTGACCATGATTGAGGTGTCCAAATCGTTCCCAGTCAATGCTCTCAGAAAACTCTCCTGTTCCTCATCAATCTGATCCCCACCTGTTGTTCCCATTTCTCCAGGTTCCATTTCCTCCTCCGATTTAGTGCCCTGAGATGTCAGAAACTTGATTGAAGAAGTTTTGCAGCGATGGCCAACAAAATACTTCTTCCCGCATCTAAAGCACAGTCCCGGGGTTCTTTTGAAGTCAGATGGGTTCTTTGTGCTCATCAGATTTGCTCGCACATTTTCTTGCGATCTGAACATGGAATTTCCCCCTTTCCATGGATTTTTACTCATCTTTACCAATGCCTGGACTGCATCGTTATGCAATCGGGCGAGTTCCAATCCCTCCGCGAGATCTCTCGATCTTCCCAGTTTAACTAATGTTTTGATCTCAGATTTCAAACCACTAATATAGCTTGTTACGAAGTAGCTTTCTGGAAGATGTGGATTATACGACAACATACCTGCTCTCAGATCTTTAAATTTCTCGTTATACTCTTCGAGATTGTCCTCCTGAGCCAATTTGTTGAATTCCTCAACTATCTCGACTCCCTGCTTCTCTCCGAATCTGCTGCACAGGGCGTCGCTCATTTCCTTCCAACGAACGCCCCTTCGTTGCATCAGGTATCCTTGAATCCATGTATCGGCGCGATCTTGCATATACATGGCCGCCAATTCCACCTTCTGGTGTTCTTGGACGCTGAAGATGGAGAAGTACTTCTCGCACTTGCGCATCCAGCTACAAGGTTTCTTCCCGTCGAATGATGGAAACTCGATTTTTGGGAATCGATTATGACCGGCCAAGAATCCATCGTTCCTCATCAGTGGTAGCCTATAAGGTCCTGAATCCTGTGCGAATTCTCGATTCGCACCAGGTGGTGTCTTGTCCTGTTGATCGCCTCCGACATTGAATTGTGGTGGTGGTGCTTTCTGGCTTTGGATTCGAAGCCATTCCGCGATTTGAGCCACATTCTGATCCGTTCGTAGCTGCATCTGGTGGAATTCCTCCGTCGACTTCTGGAGGTCTGCAATGGCTTGCTGCTGTGCTTGAAGAATCTTGCATTGATCGTCCTGTTTCTGAACCGCTTCCGCCAATCTCTCCTGCGTTGAGGTTGCAAATTACTGAAGGTGCTGGAGCTGGCCATCTACTTTCTCCGTCGTCTTCAAGCGCGTGCCTTCCGCCATAGCCAAGAATCGCAAGTCTGATACCAATCTGTTAGGCTCTTGATCGGTTAGTTAGTACTATTGGTAGCCTAAGAGAGCATATTAGGAGTAAGCATATGAATTTGATTATGAATGAGAGTTTGATCATACAATTCATGCTTATATACACTCCTAACACTATCCTACTCTTTTTTGATAAAACATCTATACTACTCTAAAACAACATATATTACGAGACAATGTATTACGAGACAGAAGGAGTATATACAACGGACCTTCAATGGGTGGAAAGATTATTCACCATCATTTAAAATGTTTACATTATTAAAAAAAAATGTATAAATCGCTGTTAGAATGAGAAATATATTATGCGAAGGTGGAAATCATTAGAGAAGGTGACCAGAACAAGGAAAATCTCTTGATTTAGGATAGGAAGTTTTAAAATATGCTTTTTCTATCCCATGGCCATTTGGCCATGTCCAAATAATATAATGAAAGAATCTAAATTAAAAAAGATTTCTTAATAAAAATAAATAAAAGACCATAAAAATCTAATTAAAAAACTAAATAAACTAAAAATTGAAATATAATTCCAAATTAGAATTCTTAACCCTCTACGTTTGGGGTATACGATTAAAAAATTGTTTAAAATATAGAATATTTAATTTAAAATATAGACTATTTATTTTTTGAAACTTCTAAGTAAAAATTTATAAAATATTTTTTTTTTAAAATTATAATTATTATTAATAAGTACTCCGTATGAAATTATTTATAAATTTCATATTTTATATAGATTTTAAAATTTTAAAAATTATATCGAAAAATAAGTTGAACGATCTATACTTTCATATATATTTTTTTATCAGACGATCTATATTTTCATTGGAAGGGAATACTCTGTAAGATCCGATTTGGTATGACACAATCAAGGCGAATTTGCGGATATACCCTACCCAGTAAAAAGGGTTACAAAAGTACTCCTATTTCTGCAAAATTACAGAGGATGCCTATTTGGGCAAATTTGCAATAAAAGTATTGTGAAGTTATATATTTTTTAATTAATATAAATATATAAAAATAGGATTTTAGGAAATTTAAAAAAAAAAACAGATTTTTAGAAATTGGAAAAATAGGATTTTTGGATATTAAAAAACATATATTTTTGGAAATTAGGATTTTCTGATTTTTTTTTAAAAAAAAAACTAGATTTTCATAAATTGCAAAAAATAGGATTTTCGGAATAAAAAAAAACAGATTTTTAAAATTTGGAAAAAAAATATGATTTTCGTAAATTTAAAAAAAATAGATTTATGGAAATTGAAAAAAACATAATTTTCGAAAACGTATCCAGACATGTGTATAACACTATCATGTCAGTATGTAAATGTCTTCCTGTCAACATTTGTTTTTTTATCCTGTCATACTGAGAAGGATATCCTGTCAATATCTTATTTTTATCCTGTTAGGTTATAAATTTGTTCCTGTCAAGTGTCGTACAAGGAAACTTTGCATCTTATTCCTTTTATGGAGCGTTGGGAAATTCATGCAATAGTTGCTACTATCACCTGTCACCCACCACAAGTGAGAAGGCCTGCTGGAAGACCGGAGACGAATAAGTTATGATCACGTTGGGAGAAGAACTGGTCGAAGGCTTATGAACGGAGTAAGACAGATCGGGTCTAGTGATTGTGAGATAGATGAGACGACCAATTACCCGACGATAATTATCCGGCTTCTGAAGAAGAGGACTGGTGTCTAGAGCGAGCGTGTGGTTCTGTTCCATAGGAAAGGTCGTCGGTTTGGATCCAAGAAGGCCGACCTCGCCCAAGATGTCTAGAGTATATTTGCGCTGAGACAGAACAATGCCAGAAGAGGTTCGAGAGACATCTATGCCGAGGAAGTACTTGAGATGACTAAGATCTTTCATATGAAAGCAAGAGTGAAGATAGGTTTTGAACCGATTGATAGAGGCAGAGTTGTTGCCCGTACTGATCAAGTCATCGATCAACATAGATGAGCACATGCAAAATAACACCAGACCGAGCATAGGAGAATAGAGAGTAGTCAGCATAAGACTGAGAGAAACCGACCTGACGAAGAGCAGAGGCCAACTTAACGAACCAGTTTCGAAGTGCTTGCCGAAGGCCATAGAGCGATTATCGGAGTCTACACACCTTGGATGAGCCGGTTGCAGAAAATCCTAGGGGCAAGGACATGTATACCTCTTCATGAAGATCACCATAAAGAAATCCATTGTGAACGTCCATCTGATGGAGCTCCCAATTCTGGATAGAAGCTACCGCAAGAACAACTTTGACAGACACCAATTTAGCAACATGAGTGAATGTCTCAGAGAAATCAATGCCCTCAATCTGTCTGTTTTCAAGAACCACAAGACGAGCTTTGTACCGCTCAATACTTCTGTCTAAATTGTACTTCACCCGAAAGACCCACTTATAGCCGATAGCCTTCTTGTGAGGAGGTAAGTCAGTGACCTCCCAGGTTCCATTGCGATGATGAGCGTCAATTTCAGAGCGCATAGCATCTGGCCAATGCTGATGACGGAATGCCTCCTAGAAGGATGATGGCTCTAGAGTGGCGACAATGGTGGCTAAGAAGTGGTTGTGCTGAGGAGTAACAAAATGTGTATTGACATAATTAGCTAAGGGATAAGGAGTACCTGACGCCGTGACAGAAGCAGATGAGGCCGAAATAGGATCAACCTTGCGAAGAGTATGACAGAGATAATCTCGCAGCAGCACCGAAGGGTTATGGGGGCGAGTAGAGCGACGAGGAGGGGGCGGCTGAGGGTCTGCAGGTTGAGTGTATAGAGGTGGCAGAACCTCGTCATGAGTAGTAGGAGAAGGGTGGACGGGTGGCGTAGGGGCAGGTGACGCAAGTTGCGCGTACGGGAATACATCCTCATGAAACGAAACATCCCGAGAGACAAAAATTCGATGTGTAGTGAGATCATAGAGGCGTCACCCCTTCTGACCAAAGGGATAACCGATGAACAGATCACTTACGACTACGGGGAGAGAATTTGTTTGTAGAGCGAGGGATGATGGATGCATAGCAAAGACATCCGAAAACCCAAAGATGAGTGTAAGTAGGAGGTTTATTGAAGAGACATTCATAGGGTGTTTTACCTTTGAGAACAGAGGAGGGGGTGCGGTTTATGAGATAGCAAGCAGTGAGTGTGCACTCCCCCCAAAACTGAACAGGAAGGTGGGCTTGAAACATGAGAGCGCGAGCAACATTGAGGATATTGCGATGTTTATGCTCGACACGACCATTCTGTTGAGGTGTGGTGATACAGGAGGACTCAAAGAGTATGCCATGATCGGCAAGGTAGGGAAGAAGGGCAAGAAACTCAGACCCGTTATCCCTTCGAATACACTTTATGGTTTTGTGAAATTGGGTAACTGTAAAGCTTCAAAATTGCTTTAATAAATGGGAGACCTCTTATTTGTGAGTTATAAGATAGACCCAAGTGGAGCGGGAAAAATCATCAACAATTGTGAGGAAATAAGAGGCGCCAGATGAAGAGGGAACACGATAAGGACCCCAAATATCGCAGTGAATTAAATCAAAACATGTTGAAGCATTCGACATACTAGCGGGAAAAGAAAGGGGAGTTTGTTTTGATTTGTAGCAGACATCACAAGGTAAAATATTGTTTTGTAGACTATAACTAGAAGGTTTTGAAAATGAAGAAAGCAATGAAAAAGAAGGGTGCCCGAGTCTTCGATGCCAAAGGGAAAGGGATTCGGCCTGGGTAGTGTAGCAAGCGGGGCTGCTGACCTCAAGAAGGTTGATCGACGAAGCCCAGTAGAGCCAATAGATCCTATTTTGAGACTCATCCGCTCCAATCAGCATCTTCAAAGTGCGGCCCTGAATCACACAAAGCTTGTCAGTGAATATGACAATACATCGTAAATCAGCAGTCAAACAACCAAGATAGATAAGATGACATTGAAGGCCGGGAACATAAAGAGAAGTGATATAAAAAGAATCACATAGAGTGATTAAGCCAGCCTGATTGACGGAGATAGTGTCGCCGTCTGGATACTTGACTTGCCATTCATCGACGGTGTGGAAATTCCGGAGAAACCGGCAATCACCAGTCATATGAATAGAGGCGCCACTGTCAAGAATCCAAGGGGTGGAGGCAAAACCTGCTAAAGTGTCATTCCCGGACTTAGTATTGAACTGCCGAAACATGGAGAGCATGCGATCCCACTGTTCGTTGGTGAGGGTGATGCCGGCTCGATCAGAAGCGGAGAGATTGTGAGAGCCAGAAGATGACGGAGAAGGGGTGAGAACGGAGTTGACATTGGCGGTGGTGACCTTCCCACGACCCCGTCCAGCACCCGAATCAAAAGCTGATGCAGAGGGCTTCGGTTTAGGCGGAGGCGCGCCCGTAACCGGGTCAGCGACGCCGCGTCCATTGTTCCACCAGTCCTGGTATCCCACAATCTTGAAGCAGGAGGCGGAGTCATGACCGGTTTTGTTGCAGTGAACACAAAACAGGGAGCTTTTGTCGATTGGGGCGGAAGACGGGAGAGATAGACGACGCTGGGCAGCGAAGGCGAGAGCGTTCGGAGATGGCTGCTGAGTGGTCCGCGTAGACAGCATCCGTTCTTCTTGAACGGCGAGTGAATGCACTTTTTTGAGGTCGGGCAGAGTATTTTGAGTGACAACGGTGGAACGAAGAGTGTCGTAGCCGAGATCATCAAGACCCATGAGGAACTGATGAATCTGCTCTTCATCCCGTTCTTTGACATGGTTGCCGCATGTACAAGAATGAGGAGCCAGGTGAGAATCAAGTTCCTTCCATAGTTTGGTAAGACGGTCGAAATAGGTCGAGATTGACTGACCATCCTGTCCGCAGCGGGTGATTTCAGATCGCAACTGCAGAATTCGAGGGTCGTTGCCGATACAGAAACGTTGAGAGAGATCGTCCCAGAGCTCTTTGACGGTGGAGAAATAAGTGACTGTAGAGCGAAGAGAAGGCTCAATTGACTGAGCAATCCATCCTATCAGCATTGCATTAATTGACAGGCCTCCAGTATTGATGATCGGAGGAAGTGGCGACCGACTGGGTAATGGATAAGTCGATGAAACCATCTTTGCGTTTTGTAGAGATGACGTTTTTCATACCGTCAGTCCATTCTTGATAGTTCTCCCCCTTGAGAATCACTGGGCAAATAGAGAGATCCGGATGATCAGAGGGATGAAGATAATAGGGAGAGGCAGGGGGTAGAGTCGCTGGCGGTTGAGCCATGAGATCGGCGGTGGTGGTGGCGGAAGAAGGTGGTGGCGGCAGTGTATAGGGTCGACGGTAGGGTTAGGTTTTAGAGGATCGTGACTTAGCCTGATATCATGAACAATTTTAATAGGGAAAAATATGTGTTTTCTCATTTATTGAACTTGATTAAATAATACATGTAGGAGAGAAATTATATCCTAATTAGAAAAGATATGATAAAGATATATCTAATAACAAAATATGGAAATATCCTAATTTATCTCAACATAATCTTTAAATAGTACTATTTTCATATTAAAATTTAAGTCATTTTAATTTTTAAAAAGACAAAATGTCAAAATTTTAAAAAGAATTTGATTTTTATTTCTGTATAAATTTTAAAAAATAATACAAAATCAATATTTTATAAAAGCTTTTACTAACTTGCTAAAAAAAACTTAGTAATGGGTGGGGGTGTTTATGTGCTTGTGTGACAGTATTTTGTGTTGGTACAATTCATGCATGAAGCCAAAACCCATTAATGGCGGTAAAAAGTTGAAAAAAAGAGAGTATTTTTTTCAATTGTTGGCTTGCATTAATAACACGTGTGAGAAATTGATGGATAATGTGATAATGATAATATGCTTTTTTTTTTATCAGTGATAATGATAATATGCTGATTCAAAGTGTTCACGTTACGCGTTGGGCGGCAGTGGGGATTCCCTCTACCAAAGTCCAAAACTAGTGCCGCGCTACGGGTCCGGACCAGAACTGATCAGGGCCGGATTTTTTAAAAAAAATCGAACTAGTTTCGATCTTGGACCAGAACCCAAATTTTCAATTTTCATCAACGGTAAATCGGACTGTTATATTTTATTAGAAAAATAGTTAAAGTTTTAGCAAATAAATAATGTGAAAAAAAAATAGGATGAGAAGTTAGAGCATTAATAAAATATCTTGAAAATCAAATATAGTTAATGAGAAGAATTGTTAAAATTATAACTTGCTCGTGTAATTATGGTTAATTATGGAACATTAACCTATTGTAATTAGGAGTATGTTAATTTCATTTCAGTAGTTAGCGTATGATAGATGAGATTGAGCGGTCCACCAACTCATAGGAAGCTTTAGTTTGACTCAATCGCGAGCAATTAGAGATTAGTGGCGGTTAGCTCAATTAATGTTTATCAATCTGTTTCTTTTCAAGTACGCAACTGTTTTTTTTTTGATAATGTCAACTAAGCCTTCAGTAATTAGTTGGTGATTTAAATATAATTAAATTCAAAAGTCAAACTGAAATGTTAAACATCTCGCCATAAGACCTTTGACTCCGACGCGGCTTTGTGATTTCAACCAAGAAAATTGACTTGTTCATTGGAAGACCTTTGCAAATTTGCAAATATCAATTTCAACCTGTTTTTATGTATGAGCTGTTTTCCTTTCCGAATTGAAGTTGACACATCTTTTTTGTGGAATGTTATTTCATTAACCAAATTTTATACCGTCAATTATAAAAGACATTGATTCGTTTCATATATATAAAAAAAAGAGATTAAAATATTATATTTTAAAAAAAAATAATAAAAATAAAATTTAGGATCAAATATGAATAAAGATGATTGATTAAAATTATTTTGGTTTGAAGTAATTATGCTTTAATATAGTAGAATGAGAAGAACAAAAGAAAAAGACGGTAGTAGAGGTGGCCCGGCCCAAAATAGATCAGCTAGATCTACTTTTGGGCCTGTCAGCCCAAATTTTTTATATCATATGGGTGGGTGTAGAAATTTGATGGATCTATTTATATGTTGGAATAGGTATTATTATAACTAATTAGATAGACCGATAGAGGCATAGAGCTAATTATATATCCTACTTTTGATTTCCTCTCAATATTTTTAGGTGATCGATAACAAAGAATAAAACAAAATTAATCAAATTTCAGTGCGTACTGGGTTTGATTTTAAAGATACTGAGATTCTTTTTGATCAATTGGCTAACTGAGATTCTGTTTAGTGTTTAATGAGGTATCTCCATTTTTCCCTCTACCAACCACATGGAATACATTGTAGTAAAAATACTTATTTATGTGATTGGTATAAGTGCCTTGACCGGGTTTTTGTATCAATTCTCTTATCGATCGAAAAAACAGAGATAGCCAATTTTAGCTTGGAGTTTCAATTTGCATCATAATTAAGTATTTTTCTCTGTAATTTTATTATTTAACATAATATAAGTACATAACAAAATAGAACTCCAAATTGGCTATATTTAACAAGTACATTCGCAGTAACATATTTTATTGCAGTTTCTTTTATGATGCCTGGGGTAATATATAGTTTTAATTAAAATAACTACAGTACAAGATTCTTAATTGTACTGTTCCATGAACAAGAAAATTGTACAGCATTCAAATTCACAAGCTTATATGTTCAGATTATAAGTATGAGAAAACAGTTAATCAAGTTTAGACAATGATGGGATGTGCAACCAAGGAAAGGAGAAAGAGTTCAATATCCAAATGATGTTATTTTGTACCCCTTTGACTGCCACAAGATCAAATCAATCCAAAAAGGAAGAGTAAGATAAGGGAGTAGAGTAGATCAGTAGAGTAGATGATGTAAACGTGTATACATGAAACTAAATAAAATTCCCAATTCCAAATTCACCTAACTTCATCTAATTATGTACATATATACTAAACCTATAATACAAATTGAAGGTCACATGTGTATAGTGTATTTGTCTTTTACGTTGTTAAATGTTTTGTTTTAACAGTGAGAGTGTATTTGACATGTCATGAATAACCGTTAGTTCAGGTATACTATGTGAAAATAAGATATTACTATTAAATAAATGAAAATATCATTAATTACTAAAATTCGTTGGGTTTTGTATGAATAGACTCGTATGATTTTAGATTGTTAGTATCTAACTGACTTATATACAAAAATTTTAATTTACAGTTTCAGTATATGAGATTCTTTTGATTCGTTCACATCTCAATAGATACAAACCATATATGACATCTAAGTATGATAAAAATTAAATGTCAATTATGAAATTACAAAACTTACAAATAATTTAAGCCAAGTTTGTAACTTGATTTAAAAGATTTAGGAATCCAATTCTTATTGTTTGAAAGGCAAATTAAGTAACATATCTTTACCCTAGTGATTTTAATTTGTTCCATCTCATCAAATTTCTTTTTTTTTTTCCTCAATCCCAAAAATTTCATAAAATAACGTACTCCTAAGTATGATATTTCTTGGGGCATATGGTAAGATTTAAGAAGTTTGATTGAGAAAGATTTTATGCCAAATATAACATCGAAAAACAATTTTAAAAAGATGAAACTAATTAAACTACTCAACAATTGTAAGAGTGTTAAAAAAAATATCCCCACATTTAAACTCGAAGAAAATAACTCAACCTTTGAAGGTGGTAACAAAGTATTCAGACTCATTTTTCTGGCCATAAATCAGGTCAAAACAATTATATGAAATTGATCAAATGATATTATTCTTATTAAAATAAGTCAATATTATTGAAAATTCACCAAAATCTTGATTTCGCCAATCATATGTCATTGTTTTTGTTCGGATTTATAGTCAGAATAAAAATGGGGATATTTTGTCACCACATATCAAAAAATTGGGTTATATTTCTCACCGATAAAAGGTGGAGATATTTTTTTCAACATCCATAAAAAAATTGTGTTATTTTAATTAATTTTGCTTAAAAAAAACTAAAATAATTTAATTTGGGATAGTCTTTCCCAATCCAACTCCCTATCGGATAGGGCCAATTAAACTAAAATAATTTAATTTGGGATAGTCTTTCCCAATCCAAATCAGTGAAATCAATATCGCACAAAAAACGCAATTTGCCCTTGAAAAATAACCTTCTTTAATTTTGTGCGATATTGATTTCACTGATTTGTCTTGTCATGAAAGCAAGAAAGTATAAGCATAAAAACACCATCATTTCTCTCTTAGAAACAAACTATTCACTTTTGTTAATTTCATTTCATTTCACATTCTATCTGTCTGAGATTACCAGCTCTTGCTTTGCTGGACCTGCTGCAACTATATAGTAGAATGAGAAGAACAAAAGATAAAGACAGCCTACAAACAAACCAAAGATGTGAAGGCTGAAAAAAACAAGCAAGAAAAGGCAAAAAAATAGAGAGTTTAGGTTTTGTTTGGTTTGCAGATTTAGAGAGTAGCTGATCTTGTCTGGACTCTGGAGAATATGTATGTTAGTATCTTGGAAGAATGAGGATTCCTTGTGCTTGAATTGCAGATATCCAAACAAACCCTTAAACTGGTTGTTAGTTCAGCTCTTTCATAATGCAGCAATGTTCCTATCAGGAAGACCTGATCTTGATTCTTGAGCAACTTTTCAGCAGAAAGGATATGCTCTTTTTGGGTGTTCTACCCAATAAATAATTTCTTACCATTAGTGATTGGGCAAAATGAAAGAAAGTAAACCCATGATTTATAATCAAATTAAGGCAACAAACAGGGTGGTTTTAGCAAAATTGTCAACATGGATCACTCAAATTACAATTTGGTCTAAACACTTTGTTTTAGATATAAAAAAAAAGTCCTAATTGTTATTTTTATCATCCCATTGTGGAGATGCAGTCTAGCAAAAAAGCCCAATACATAAAGTCTAGCTCTTTTCAAAACACAAAAAGGTAAGGAAGAAAAAACCCAAAAAATGAATGATCTCACATGACCCAAGTTGATGATGAAACATATATTTTGGCCAAAAAAATTCATCACCCTTTTTTGAGAGGTAATCAACAAGGCACCCCTTACTACTAGCCTTTCTCTCCCACATTGGGTTTTGGGTACCTTTTAGTTGTTTTACAACAGCAAATAGGAGGAGAGGCTCTGAAATCAGAAGGTCTACATAGTTGTTTATTCAGAGACAAGGGAAGTTTCCAACACCAGAAATACATAGAACCCAAAAAAAATAAGGGGCTAGTAAAGTATAGAGTAAAAACAAACCCAAACATCAACCCCTATGCTTACTGTCCCTCAAACCCCATTTGACCACTTCTCCTTCCCACCCCAAACTCCAAAGCTTCTCCCCTTAAACAAATCCCTCCCCACATTCCACTCCCCAACCCTCCACACCAAACACCAAACAAGAATCCTTCTTAGCTAGATTTGCAAATTAAGCAAAAGAGGGCAAAGGGGAATTCATCTCATATGGTGGTGAAAAAGAGATCTCTCAAACCCCTCTCTTATGATGAAGAAGACTGCTGTTGGAAGAAAGCAAGTGGCTTGTTTGTCTCTCCTTCTGCTACTCATAATGTCTCCATTGATGGAGACTGTTGAAGGAAGTGGGAGATTCAAGAATGGCCTCTCTACTTCTTCATTTGAGTTTAGGCACAAGGCAAGAAGAGGCCATCAAAGAGGAGCTCCTGATGATCAAGATGGTGGTGATGATGAGTTGTTTGGTGGTCAAAAGAGGAGAGTCCACACAGGCCCAAACCCACTTCATAATAGAAGAAGATGAAGTTTTAAGATAAGCCATATATGCCTGTTTCTTCTCTCTCCAAAATGTATATGAATTTTTTTGGGTATTGTTGAGAGATTGTTATTTTATTTTATTTTATTTTATTTTCCCTTCCATTTATTTCTTGCTCCTACTACTACTTGGATTGAACTTGTCTTGAATATGCCTGCAGAAATTGAGATATTTTGCAAAAATAAAAGAAAAACTGTGCTCTCAAGAAATATTCATGCCATTATAATCAGATTGTTGGTGTAATGAATAGTTTTTGAGTTTTTGCGCCTAATTTTTTGGTGCTTGTTGGAAGATTTCTTCATAGCCACTCCAGTGATAGTTAATTTCTCAGTCCACTGACATAGTAAAACTTGCAAGAAAACATTATTTTCATACAATTTAATTGTGTTTGCGTTGTTTTTTCCTAGAGTAATTAAGCCACAACAATCATATATAATCTACACATGTGGCTTAAAAAATATCATATAAATGCTTCAATTTTCAGCAAAATAGACTAGATGATTGAAAAAGATGATTTCTTGTGACATAATTCTTGAATTTTAATCTATTTTTTAACCAAAAAATAAATCTTGTGGGTGAATCTGCTCATAATTACTGTCTATTTAGCATAACAAAAATGGAGGAATAATGCATCAATGACATGACATATTAGTTATAATTATGAGCATGACCCATTTGGGCACAGATTTAATGGCCTTCCATCAAAAAAAAAAAAAAAGTCAAAGTGAAAAAGATGTCTATTAAATTGCTGGAAATTCAAGTAGTTGTAGTTGAGCTGACCACCACAGTAAAAATTAAAAAAAAAAAAAGTAAAAATAGAATCATTACCACTTGATTATGAGGAGTATTGCATTAGTGTTTACTCCACAAGAGCTGATATAATTCTCTTTTAACTTTTTCCATAACCAACAATGCAGTGATGATTACCTTTCATTATCACTTAGTACCACTGTTCACTACTGAAATGAGGTAAACATAGATTTTTTCCCTGTTTTTAAACTCTTCAAATTTTGTAAGGATATATGAGAGAGGATTGCTGTTTTGAAAGCTTTTGCCAGAAAGATGAACTGAAGGAATCAGTAGTTCTGCAAGTACATGCAGTGGAGAGAGTGATTGTGAAATTTCCAGAGAGATATGATAAAGATCATATTAATGAGGAGCCTAGAAGCAAAAGACAACATTATTGGTTACCTAGAAGAAAATGGTAAATATATCATTCAACTTTTGAAAACTTTATGGCCTAATTGGGAAAGAAACAGCCCTAACTTTGTGTGTAATTGCAAGAAATACCCTCAACTATGGGGTAAGTAGCACAAATTAGCCCAAGGCCGAGCCTTGTCGATAACGATTTTTTCGGTCATAACTGCACGTGGATGTGTGATCGATGTTAATGATTTGTCGAATCCACATGAGGGTAGCGCCAACGAGAGCCGAAAAAACTTGCCTTGAATCATCTGAAGCCAGACCCGACTCGGAATTTTATAAAAAGTCTTGACCCCAAAACTGACTCGGCCTAAATCGAGTCAATTTCTTTAAAGTATAATTTTTAACTCTACTCGATTAGGACTCAACCTGAACCCAAACCCGATTTGACTTGGTCCAACCCGATTGGCCGATTGAGCCAGTTTATTCAAATCATCCAATAGTTGGGGAAGTTTACTGCAATTTTGAAAGTTTAGGCTATTTCTCCCAACTATCCATAATAAAATCAAAAAAATTTGGGTTCAGTGCTTATAAATGGAAGTTATTTGTGGTTTTGTATAGTATTAAACAAGCTTGATCATCACTTCTGTTTTACTATCTTGTTTTCACATTGGTTTAAGCCTCCTTTAAAAGGCAGGGAATTTCAGCACACAGGTAGCACACAGAGCTATGGACCACCAATTTTAACTGTAATAAGCCCAAATTTCTGGTCCATCTTTGTCCTCTTAGTGTGCTTGTATATTCTAGCTTGTGAGTCTCCAAAAACTTCCAAAACCCACTCCCCTTTCAAGAAGTAACTTGCACAATCACAATGCCTTATCATGGGGGCTATTTTTGCAGTGAAGGATATCAATGATTGACACATCAAAGCCAATGTCGACGACATAAGGCCAAAAGTACCCGCTACCACGGCCCCCAATGGCGGTGGCAAGGGTGGCTTTCACGGCCTTGGCGGTGGTGGAGGCTTTGTGGCAAGAAAGTGGTGCATAAACCAAAAGGCACTCTCCTAGCAAGAAATTGCACACTAGCAAAGTCCAACTCTGTTGAATGGACTACTCCAAGTAATGATTTTTCAAGTGGCTTGTTGGAGGCAGATGTTGACTATCATACCAAAAGGAGTGGCTAAGTGGTTCAACAGGGTAAACAAATATGATGGCAAAGGTTTAATTTTCCCCTTTTTTATTGTCAATTTTTTTACATCTATTTAAGTAGGTAAGTGGCATCAGTAGGTAGGCACCAAGGTGACAAAATCTGCAAGGGCATGGGGTTAGATTTTGTAGACAGATGTAGGAATGACACTAACAAACTCTATTTTGAGCAAAAGTGACACACAAATAGTAATTCAAGGTTAGTTTTGTAACACAAGATTTTTGTAACTTCTAAAATTACACCGACTAACTCTTGAATTTGGTAAATAAAGAACGGTCATCCGGTGTTCGAACCGGGGATCTTTGAGTACTACTCGCAAGTCATTTTCGGTTAAACCATTCCGGAATGGTTATACCGAGTGATTCTGATACAACGAAATAGGCATGTTGCATAAGAAAACGTCGTGTACCCATCCTAAAAGATTTAAATGTCACATGTATTGGAAGTTATTTTTTTCAAATCGACACACGAAAAATTGTTAGTTTTGCAAATACCCTTTGGAATAAATGAAATGAAAAGCTACGTACCATGGTGGTAGGAGTTGCACATAAGAAGACCACATGAAAACTGATCAGATAGGTCAAAAGATGAACTTTAGGAGGAAATGCAAGATGCTGTTTCCAAATTCATGATTCAACAAAATGTATTTAGCCTTTGTATGTTACTCAAAACATCAGGTTGTTCAGGTCACTGAGAGAGAGTTTACAAACTCATGCTAATTTAGAAAGTTTGACATAGAAAAGATGTCATGAATTAGACCCCATTAAAGATACTTTGTGAGCTACAAAAGATCTTAAAAATGGGTCAAACCCTTACAGCAACCACCCCAGGAGATCTAACAATAGCTTATGCCTTTGAAGAGCTAAGCTCAATTGTCAAGATTCCAGGTGATAGCGACTACTGAGATTTAATAAAAACTGGAAAAGCAAATTACAGTAAACATACACAATAGAGATCAATGGGGGAGATGGGTCAGAAAGTACCAGCAGGAATCAACTACCATTAGGGATAGATTCTGAAAAGGCATTGTTAGATCTTCAAGAATTTAATAGAAAGGGGAAAGCTTACAAAACCTTGTGATTTTAACGCTTCTGATGCAAGGTCAATTTAAGATTTCTGCAAGTGGGTCGCATCTTCGATCAAATTAGGGTTTCTCTTTCAAAGTAGTAGACCATGAAACAGAGCCAATTTGATTTGCACAACACAAAGTGTGCTTACCTGTCAAATCCAATGCTTGAGAGGTGGTTTGAAGGTGTAATTTAGGCGCTAACTGTTGAGAGATGTGAATGAGACCATGAAAAGAGCCCACCTCGAAAGTTGAACTTAATAAGCGTTATTATTGGTTAATAAGCGTTATTATTGGTTATCATCAAGTTTGGGTTATTATTGAGTTAAGCAATTTCAGATCCATGTCATTATCAGATTGGGTACGTTTAAGTTGGGTCGATAAATTTAAAGTAGAACAAGTGTAAACAATCAAAAAATCATTTTGAGTTTTTGTTTTGGATTCGGGGCATTGGGTTGAAGTTGTTTAGGGTTCGTGGCATTTCGGTTATTGGGTGATCAACTCGAGTTTACTCTAGATTTGGGCGAGGCGGTTGGATCAGGTCAGGTATTGTCAACTCTCACTCAGCCTTGACAATCAGGATTTCCAGGCATAAAAAAGAAGAATGCATAGCAAAGCTAATAATACAAAGTGTACGTAATTCATAAGATAACACTGGCTTCAAAAACATCATCACTATTCACAACAATGTGGTGTTCAAATCAAAGACCTGTAGTCATCGAGAGCCTATAGGTACAAACCATACCAAAATAGAGTGTAATTTGAAAGAGACCTTTGAATTGATACCAAATTTGAAAGCTCAGTCAAAAGTGTAAGTGTATATATGCATGAACAAATTGGAAAAATCAGTACACTTGACACTATACAATGGATGAGTAAATTACTGGGACAGGCACAGAGGGTGCAATAACTATTCACATAAGATGCTAAGCTGGCTGGGTAGTGACTTGACCTGTTCTTATCCTACTTAATGCAGTTGCAGCCCTTGACCCGGAAGGTCGGTCCAGGTGCTAATGCCTAACACTGATGAACTCACCAGCTACAACAAGCTTTTCAAGGTCCACATTGGTCTCATCTCCTACACCATGAAGCATATAAACAAATTGACCAAATCAACAGTTCCTTCCTATTCAAGTTCATATCAATATATATTGCCATATTGCAAGTTTAGGACATCTTCCAAGAGAGTGTGGTCCTTGGTCTGGGTGCAATCATTTGCACAAGTAGGTGAGGCAAAGAGGGAATTAGGGAGTCGGAGGAGTCAACAGTGTTTGTGTGACCATAAAGCAAAGATTATAGGTGGTCCTATCTTCCAATTTCATCAAAAATGGTTTAAATGAGGGATAGTTGTTATATGAGTCGAGTAGCTCGAACTTCGCTTCAGATTACACATTTATAAGCTGGATTCAAATTGATGCTCTTAGTTAAGGCCCATTAACAAACGATTTTTTTCCTCTTGGGCCAGCCCGGCCCAAGATAAATTATAACAGAAGCCCATCGATCTTTGCATTTTGCTGACGTCGATGGAAGGAGTACAGAGAGGGAGCAACTCAGTTGATCCACTGTAAAACCGTCCCACGGCCATGGCGATTCCGAGGTACCCGAAGGCGAAGCCATGGCAGGGCCGAACGCCGATCTTGCTCCTATCTGTTGCATTCACCGCTGTTGCTATTCTCTTCCTCCTATCCGCGATGTCCTCCACCCCGGTCTCCTCCTTGCCTTCATCCTCCAGATTCCTTGACAACGTCGGTGGATCTGCGCATTTTCACGGCGTTGGCGGAGGGGGAGGTGAGAAGTACCTGTATTGGGGATACGGGATTGATTGTCCGGGAAAGCACTGTGATAGCTGTGCTGGCTTGGGCCATCAGGAGTCTAGCCTTCGCTGTGCCCTCGAAGAGGCCTTGGTTCTTCAGAGGTAATACTTTTCCTCCCTTTTTGTGTGGTTGAATTCATTTGATTCATTCTTTCTGCTGTTTGTTTGTTGCTGAATTATGTGATTTTGGATTTAGGTTTGTTTTGATGGATTTTCAGTTGTGATGTTTTCGGTTGCTGTTCTTGTTTATTGATGATGTTAAGCTGTTGAACTTCGATTTGATCCTGTTTTATTCCAAGCATTAGATGCACTTGCGTACGTTTAGTTCGTGTTCGTTAGCTGCTTTATCAGCTATTCCATTGGCAGTTGGATTGATTTAAATGACCACGTTTTCAGAAAATGTGGATTTGTAGTGATTCGACTGTGATGAATCAGGAACAGTAATTCAATTCCATAAGCCGAATTTATAAAGCAAAATTGATTTTTTTTTTTGTGTGTTTAAAATTTTCTAGTAAATATGCTGCTGGTATAATGGCTGAATTTACAATGCTGCTGCAGAACATTTGTGATGCCTTCGCGAATGTGTATTAATCCTACCCACAACAACAAAGGACTTTTAAATCAGGCCGGTAATTCAAGTTCAGAGGCTGAGTGAGTTTCTTACCCATTATTTTGATACCTTATATGGCAATTTCAACACGTGTTTAGTGTCGATGGGCTGCTTGTGTGGATTGATTTATCGTGGGGATAATCTTGAAGAGCAATAAATTTCTTTCTTTGATTTTTATAATAAGTTAGTTGTGTTTCCACCAAAAAAAAAAAGAGAATAAGTTAGTTGGGCAGTGCCTGCAGTTATATAATTCACTTGCTGAAGGGCTGCTGATATTTTTATGTCACTTGGTGAATGTGATATGTGATAATTTGCTATCTGAAGCATCTCTGGGATGTTTGTTAGGTGGATGGCTGCCTCTTGTCCTATGGAGTCATTGTACGATCTGGAACTTATATCTGAAAGGGTTTCAATAATCTTAGACAACTCCAAAATGTGGCATCGGGTTTTGTCAACTAGTATGAAGCTTGGTCCCAGAGGTGTTGCCCATGTAAATGGAGTCACCAGAGCTAACCTAAAGGAGAACAGTGACTACACTAATCTATTGCTTATAAATCGAACTGCAAGTCCTCTAGCATGGTGAGTGATTTTCTTACAGTACGGTTCACCATTTTTTTTGTTGTGTTGGATTTTATTATTACACAAGAAACAGCTTTTCTAGCTTTCTTTGCCTCTATTTTGCTAAGGTCTGTTTCTGGCATGCTGGAGAACCTGTCTAATAGATTCTATGGCAATTAATCCAGGTTTGCAGAATGCAAAGATCGAAAAGATCATAGTGCCATCTTATTGTCGCACTCTTTTCTACCATCGATGGCAGCTAAGAAACTAAGATATACAGCAGATAAGGTACATGCTCAGCTTGTGAATCTTCTGTCTTGGTGAAACTATTATTGTATCTGATGCAAAGAATTTCTAGTTAAAAGTTATGTCTCAAGTTGCATGGTAGCCAGCAGTGTACCTGACTTGCTTGAACCTTAATTGACAATAGTTCTCTTGATGGATTTGGCATGACCAGATAGAATTTATCCCTTTAAGAGAGGGGAGGGAATCGATCATAAAACAGTGGCTACAATATTGAGCTATCTAATATAACATGCAGGCAACATTGTTTTTATGTTGAAGGAAATACAAAATGAGCAAGTATTTGGGCAATCATTTGTATAGTAATCTTCTCAAATCTCCTTGTTTGTGTTTGACATAGCTTTCTGGATATGCTTGAACAGAGGGCAGAATCCGTGAACTTGTGTTCTGGAATTGGAAAAGACCTTTAGGTTATTGAATCAATTATTGGTTTTCAACCTTGTGTCTTGGAATGGGTATTTTTAGTACTCTTTTGAGTTTTACACTCAAACCTCTAAAAGTTGCCTTTTCAACCAAAATTGTGGATTACAGCATGAGTTTAGATCCCACGATTTTGGAGATATAAATCTATCCTACTACATCTCGAATAAAGATATGCAAAACAAAGTTATAACCTCTTGTCTTGGGCTAGAGAAGAAGGTGAGTAGGCTCAAATAGGTTGGCTCCCTGTGGCCTAAAAGCGAGAAAATGATCCATTTTGCTCCCTCATAAGGCTATAATATACTTGAATAGAAGGTTATATCACAATTAGTTTTTCTTATTTGAATATACAGGTTTTACTTTCCCGCCTTCTTAATTTTTAGTAGATGCAAATATGCTTTACTTAATGCAGAGCATTGTGTTTTGTTTTCTCTTCTTCCTTTCTTGAAACAATTACTGTTGATCATGCACTGATCTAAATTCGCCTGCTTCCAAAATGCACAGATAAAGGCCTTGCTTGGTGGTGACTATGATGCAATTCATGTACGAAGAGGTGATATACTCAAAACCAGAAAGGACAGGTTTGGTGTCGAGAGGAGCCTCCATCCACATGCCGACAGGGACACACGACCAGAGTTCATCCTCCGTAGAATCGCCAAGTGGGTCCCAGCAGGTCGGACCCTTTACATTGGTTCGAATGAGAGAACACCAGGTTTCTTTTCACCTCTTGGTGTCAGGTAATCCTATAATTCCTACTCACATCTCTTAAATGACTCCATTTTCCATTTCTTCAGCTGGAAATGAATTTTGATGTGTGCTCAAATAACATTTTGCACAGGTACAAGTTAGCATATTCATCAAACTATAGTGAGATCTTGGATCCCGTGGTTGAGAACAACTACCAGTTATTCATGATAGAAAGGCTCATTATGATGGGAGCAAAAACATTCATCAACACATTCAAGAGCGAAGATTCGGAGTATAGCCTATCGGATGATCCTAAGAAAGCCCCAAAGGAATGGCAAAAAGTTGTTCACACCATGGAAGAAGAAGGAAGCTGATGGATCATGTCATTCTCTTTTCTCATTGTTGTTCCCCTTTATCCGCCACCGGGTTCTGACCCTCGGTTATTGTACATTTCATAGGAAGAGTTCAAAGATGACGGAGGCAAAATATCCTGCTTGTTTTTGAGTTACAGTGTTGTATATTTTTTCCCCACGAGTGTTGTAACCTCGCCACTAGTTCATAGAAATTGTAACCATTTTTTACAGCCTAAATGCACAACTATAGAAGCCGGTAGGACTGTTCAAAACCCGGTTTCGAATTTTTTTTGGATCGAACTGACCCTATCAAATCTGAGAGATTAGGTTTAGTTTTTGGTTTGCAATTTTTAGGTTTTTGGTTTGGTTCGTGTTTGGTTGGGTTCACACTTCCAACATATTTTTCTACTAAATTAAATAAAAATGTTATTAGATACCAGTTTACCCAGCAAATTCCGTAATAAAAAGTTATAAACCATCAGAGTATATTGTTTGTTATTTTTTATAGGGAAAATGACCAAAAACATAAGTATCAATGTATCGACTTAAAATAAAAAATAATACGAACTTTAAAGTTGATATTTTCATATACAAACTATCACTCTATTAACCAAAAATGAAACAGATGTGTTTTTCGGACAAACTTCTAGTCAAATTTGCCACTCCCTCGAGTCTGTATTATTTTCGACATGTAGTGAGCCGGAGAAAAAAAAAACCTATATCGCATGTATTTCCGACGTACACGTGAAAAATTTATTCTCTCTCCTCTCAAACTCAGGTGGATACCCTGAGCTTGAAACTCACTGACTCAGTGTCTTAGCAGCTAAGGAGTTGAGGATTCCGAAAATTATTATTGAAGGGGACTGTCTGTCGATCATCAATGCCCTAAAGAGGGTTTGGAAGAGTCCCTAAGAGAGTAAGAGGTGGAAATGTTGATTATAGAAGTGCTCGTTCTTCTGCAGACTTTTGACTTGGTCGACTACTCACATGTTTAAAGAGGCGAATTCTATTGTGAATTTGGTGACTCGTCTTCGCAATAGTGCTGATTCTGCGTCTCTTCACTCTCACCGTATGCTTTGTGCTCTTATCCGTAAAGACACTCTCAGTTGGTGGTCTAGCAAGATCTGACATCACCCGAATTTGAGCCTTTAAAAAAAAAAAAAAAGTCAAATTGTCCAGTTTTGATCCATGGTTCTGTTTCCGGATGCAGCCCAATCCCATTATGTTAGATGATGGCGTACCCAAATAGATTGCGCAGCCCATCATCCATAAGAATAACTCGTTTCCCCCTTTTTGTTTTGCCGTGAGTTGTTTAGCAGAACTTGTTAAATTTTGGTCACTCTCCCACTTGGAGCGGAGCACCACTAGGGTTTAACACCTTCGCCATTTCTCCTTATACCCTACCTCGCCTTTAGGGTTTACCCTTCATCTCTTTCCACCCTTTCTGCAATTGTTTGAAGCATTTGCTGGAACTACGATCATGTGGACTCGAACTTCTTCAAATTACGTCAAGTATTATCTCTATTTCCTTCTCTCTCTCCCCTTCCTCGTTCGCAGCACTCGCTGTTGAATTTATGTGCTAGTTTTCAATTTCGTGGCAGTTTTTCTTGTATACTGATATGAATTGATGTTCTTCCAGTCCATTTTTATCTTCTATTGTCACGTCTTGTGCTTAAGTTAGGGATTGATTTGATGATGAGAAATGGAAAAAACTTGGTATGATTATGTGGCATATGTCAGAGTGATGGTGACTGATATTTTTGCATACCAAATTGATTGAGTCATGTTGTTCTATCTTCAGGGCACAAGGTCTAAGACTGGGAGCCATTCACACAGGTGCTAGGCTAGAACCACTTGGGAAGCATGTGCAGCATAAATTGATCAATGTGGAGGCTCCAAAGTTTGTAGCTGATCCATGGTTAAGATCTAATAAGTTCTACTCTAGTGCACAGATTCCGTCATTTGCCTCTCTCGGTAGTCGTTATCTTTCCTCTCAGGCTGGTGCGAAAAGCGGGGGTGAGGAAGATGAGGAACTGGATGAGGGGTTTTCTGAACTTGAAGTTACTGAAGACAAGAATGAGCACCCGGGAGATGATAGTGAATTAGTTTCTGAACCAGAGTTATCTGACGAGGAAGACGTTGTCCCCACTCCTGAAAGTGAGCTGAGCCTAGATACCGAGCTTGATGATGAGCAATCCCCGTCACAGAAGAAATCCAGTCTCTCGGATTTGGCCTGGTTATTACTGAATGAGCCAGGAAATGTAGAAACCGCATTGGACAATTATGTATCAGAGGGAAAGACCATGAGTGAATCTGAAATCACAAGTGCTATGTTTAATCTTCGGAAACGGAAGCTGTTTTGGAAGGCCTTACAGGTACGCTTGCTTTGACCATTTTAGTTGAGATTTTATTCACATGCTACTTGAGTTGAGTGATGAATTTGCCCATGATAATTGATGAAACTCATAAGATTCTCTTGCTCCCCTCTAGCATTTCAGGATGTTTTGCAGCCTTATAATCCTTTGAATACCACCACAGTTCAAAGGAAAAAAAATGTTTAATTGCTCGAGGGGGTTGATAACTTCTTTTAAATACGATATCAGTTACTATTTGGTCACCCAGAAGTTAGTTATTGTCTAATGATCATGAATTCCACATTCTTAAATTTTGGTTTTGCAGTTTTCAGAGTGGCTGGAAGCAAAAAATAAAGTTGAGCGCACTGAGCGTTTTTATGCTGCACGACTTGATTTGATTAGCAAAACACACGGCTTTCAGAGGGCAGAGCGCTACATTGGGACGATTCCAGGGTCCGCTAGAGGAGAAGCTGTATACAGAACCCTGATGGCAAACTGTGTTTCCCTAAATAACATGAAGAAAGCTGAGGAGATATTTAATAAAATGAAGCAATTGAACATTGCTACCTCGGCTTTCACGTGCAATCAAATGATCATAATATACAAGAAGACTGACAAGAAGAAAATAGCTGATGTACTCCTTTATATGGAGAAAGAAAATATTAAGCCCACTCAGTCAACATACAGGCTATTGATTGATACCAAAGGCATGTCTGGTGACATAGCTGGAATGGATCAGATAGTGGAGACAATGAAGGCTGATAATGTTGAGCTAGATGAGAAAACAAAAGCCGTTCTGGCCAAGCACTATATTGCAGGTGGGCTCAAGGAGAAGGCCGAGTCACTTTTGAAGGAGATGGAAGGTAAAAACTCCAATGAAACACGTGCTATGTGTAAGTATCTCATTCCACTTTATGCAAGCCTTGGAAAGGATGATGAAGTGGAAAGAATTTGGAAGATGTGTGCGCCAAACCCTCAATTCTTTGAATACTTGGCTGCTATTGAGGCTTGGGGCAAGCTGAAGCAGGTTGAGAAGGCTGAGGCTGTCTTTGAGCAATTGGAAAAGCGAAAGAAGCTCTCTTCAAGGCATTACTCTACCATGTTAAAGGTGTATGCAAATCATAAGATGCTAAGCAAGGGGAAGGATCTTATGAAGAGGATGGGAGAGAGTGGATGCCGAATTGGCCCTTTGACCTGGGATGCGCTTATTAAGCTCTATTTGGAAGCCGGAGAGTTGGAGAAAGCAGATACTATACTACAGAAGGCAGCATCACAATCGAATAGTAAAGTGAAACCAATGTTCAGTTCTTACATGAACGTTATGGAGCATTATTCGAGGAGAGGAGATGTCCATAATTCAGAGAAGATGTTCCACAGGATGAAACTGGCTGGCTATACTAATCGGATGCGTCCATTTCAAGTCTTACTCCAATCTTACTTAAAATCAAGAACTCCTGCTTATGGGTTGAGAGAGAGAATGATGGCTGAAAATATATACCCGAACAGAGCCGTAGCAAATCAGCTGGCTCTAGCTGATCCATTCAAGAAGACGGCAGTCTCAGAGTTGCTTGATTGAAGGTAAATCAAGACAGATGTTTCTGATCTGTTTATTTGTTAGCTGTTGAATTGCCTAAACTTGCATCAGCGTTTTTACCTGTCTTACGACAGAGGCCCTTAGTTTATCATAGTTGTTTGTAGGGAACTTTAACTAGATATCTTCTTGTGCTACAAATCTCTGTATAAACGTTTTATTGGTGAGATCATGGCATTTTGTTGCTTAACTTTGATTAGTTAAACCCCTTTAGATTATGCAAGCTTGCTGTCATTAGGGTTGTACTTATCAGCAGCTCGAACAAGCAAGGTGGACTTCCCCGATTTGAAGATATATTATTTGAGTACTAGAGAGATCTTAAGTTTGTTTCTCCTCTCTCCAATTGCATCAGCTATTTTAATTACTTACTAGTGTAAATCCCGTCCCGTGTACGGGGAATGCGTTAATCTAACTATAAATTATTTTTTCCTCTAAAAAATAATATAAATATAAATAAAATTAGTTCGACAGGTTATATATAATCTGGATATCTTTTAATTAGATTCTCTCAAAATATAAATAAAATTCACATTTATAAGGTACTACGTAAAAGTTTTTTTTTCTAATCTATGGTTAATTAAATCTCATGTAATTTAATTAGATAGTTGATTGTTAAAAATATTTTAATATTCTTGTTTATTAAATATGTAGTATATATTTATTACATTAGTTTACTAAAATATCTATGTACGGATGAATTGTGGCTACATATATGGTTATATAATGTTTTAATTATTTATTTTGTCCTCAAAAAATAATATAGATAGATATAAAATAACAATTGTTAAATGATTGATTTTGATATAAATAATTCTTTTCATCAAAAAATAATCTAAATATAAATAAAATAGCACCTATCAAATATTACATATTTATCTATTAATATTTTTGGTAACTATGACTATAAAAATTAGTTTTATTAATTATTTTTATTATTACTACTATTATGTTTAATTATATTGATATAGTTTTTTCCTTATATAATATCTTCTCTTTTATAAGATATTCCATCTATCCAATTTTATGTGTTAATGGTAAAATAAAATAATTATTTTTATTAGATTTCCTTTTTGACGGGAGAAAGTTCTGTGAGACGCGCTGCCACGTATGCAAATTCACTCACATGCCGCCACCCAGGCACCAATGCATCGGTTTTAGTATATGTACTAGTGTAATACCCGTGCCTTGAAGGCACGGGAGCTTGATCCATTTTAATTTGAACATCATTATATATATATATATATATATATATATATATATATATATATATATATATATATATATATATATATATATATATATATATATATAATGATTTAATAAGGTAAAGTAGTAATAATATTCAAACACACCAATGCATAGATCTAAAAAAGGTAAAGTATATAATGATCTAATATAATTTGAAATAAATATATAATTATTATCATTAGCATAGATCTAAAAAAGTAAAATATAAGGTCCCGTACAAATATTAAAAAATCATAAGCACATGATTGTGTGAATAATTTTGAAGTTAAATATGTAGATGTACATAACTTATTCATTATTTTCCTGAGAAAGATGGTTAGAAAGATAGAGAAATTAATAGTGAAAATAAAGGTAAGATGGTAAAAAAAAATATCCTTAAAGGTAGAAAAGTGATCTAAGAAGCCTCATCCAAGATGTAAAATAAGCATTAGTAATGCTTGTGAGTCTTAAAATATTATTTATTTTTCGATAGTCATTTAAAATGTCTAAAATAATTAAATTATAAAATACCACTTATTTGGCTCTAATTGATTTTTATAATTAATTTTTGAAATTGAATATTTACAAATTGATTATTACATGTTCGTTGTATGTAGACATTGTGGGGAATATTGCAATCGGTTAAAAATGATAAATCAACAATTTCAATATCCAAGAATAAAATCAGCCAAGAATTGACGAATGTTCAATGTACGTAGACGATTAAAATAGATCACAAATTGACATACACCATATCAAATTAAATAATATTTTAGTATAAAAATAGGAAACAAATATGTTTAAAATAGGAAACAGATATTTTAAAATTTCAGCAATAATATTGACCGATAAGAAAATACCATTTGAATAAAAAATTCAAGTTTAATTGTGAGCGTGACACATCAGCAATATAACCGAAAATAGATTGCAATCGGGACAAAAATGGAAACATGTCTCAATATTTACGACAATATAACCGAAAATAAAAAAAGGGAATGAATTCAAATCATATTTAAAATAGGAAACAAATATTTTAAAGTTTCCATAATAATATTGACTAATAAGAAAATCTCATTTGAATAAAAAATTCAACTTTAATTGTGGGCGTGACACGTCAGCAAAATGCTAGCAGAATTGGTGATATTAATAGATAATAGATAGATATATTGAAATCGGAAAAAAAATGGAAACATGACTCAATATTTACGGCAATATAACCGAAAATAAAAAAAAAAAGAATGGATTCAAATCATATTTAAAATAGGAAACAAATATTTTAAAGTTTCCATAATAATATTGAACAATAAGAAAATCTCATTTGAATAAAAAATTCAACTTTAATTGTGTGCGTGACACGTCAGCAAAATGCTAGCAGAATGGGTAATATTAATAGATAATAGATAGATATATTGCAATCGGAAAAAAAAATGGAAACATGTCACAATATTTACGGCAATATAACCGATAATAAAAAAAAAAGGAATGGATTCAAATCATATTTAAAATAGGAAATACATATTTTAAAGTTTCCATAATAATATTGACCAATAAGAAAATCTCATTTGAATAAAAAATTCAACTTTAATTGTGGGCGTGACACGTCAGCAAAATGTTAGCAGAATTAGTAATATTAATAGATAGATATATTGCAATCGGAAAAAAAAAATGGAAACATGTCTCAATATTTACGGCAATATAACCAAAAATAAAAAAAAAAGAATGGATTCAAATCATATTTAAAATAGGAAACAAATATTTCCAAGTTTTCATAATAATATTGACCAATAAGAAAATCTCATTTGAATAAAAAATTCAAGTTTATTTGTGGGCGTGACACGTCAGCAAAATGTTAGCAGAATTAGTAATATTAATAGATATAGATAGATAGTTGTTTTATAGATCAATAGTCATTAGTAGTGCTATTTCATTCCATATCCTCCATTACAGTGTAACCTTAGTTACGTGGAACCCTAATCTCTTGAAAAATTGCGCAGGATTCATACACAGTTCTAATTTGAATTATTTGTTGATGATTCTTGCAATTCCCTTTCTGTTGTATTTTGACTCAATGAATCATTGTACGTCATGTGCTATGATTCATTTTTTTTTAATACTAGTAAAGTGACGCGTTTTTATAGAGATGTCAGATTACAATCTTAAAACCCTGAGATTAGTACAAATAATGTTATGGATACAAAGCATATACAAGAGTTTGAAGACTTCCCATATCCCTTCAGATGACAGTTTCCTTTACAAATGAATTTGTTGATTAGACACACTCAAAAACCGTGCACCACTTTTTTTTTTCAAGTCATTCAGAGAGAGAGAGAGAGGCCCTAAATATTGAAACCAATCCCTCTGAGCCTACAAGTTCCTCGCCGTCCTAAAGACAAACAAAAAGAAACCCCATCTGTAAATATAAGTATCCTCAGTACCTCGTCAAAGATGAAAAACATAAATGCGAGCCAAACAATTATGGAGTAATACTTCTGTGGAATTTACCTTATAGTGTGTGACGGAGAGCCACTCATGCCTCTGGCGGTGCTTAACCGGCGTGCCCTTTGATCGTTCTCCTTGCTGGTTCGTATAGCAGTGACTTCTTTTTCCATTGCCTGCACTTGTCTTCTCATTTTTTTGCCTTCTACATCCATTGCTTTGCTCAGGGTGTCCACCTTCTTCGATAACATCTGGTTGATTTCACAGAAGAAAGGCAAAGCATGTCACGCTGAACTTCTTCGATACTTACTTTGTTCGGATAAAAGAAAAGGAATTGTTTCTTTCAAATTGTCCCAATTTGCAAAAATTAGGTAGTATAATGCTTCCTCAATTTGTGGATTGCACATTGCAGCAGATAGAAAGAAAACAGTAAATACTAACCTCTACAGCATCATCCTTGTCCTTCAGGCTCTGATCCTTCTCACGACATGCTTTTCTCAGCGTTATAACCTCTTTCTGTAGCATGTCATATAAAGCTCCAGAGATCATGTCTTCGCCTTCTACCTTTGTCCTTTCAATTGATTTTGCTTCTTCATTGTCTATCTGGGCGAAATTTATATCAGCACGTTGTCTCTGGTCAGCAATATTCCTTTTAGGTGCATTGCCATTTGCAGCACTGTTGACTTCTGCTGGTTTATCACCTCCATCAAAAGAACTAGATGATATCTTGGCATTCTTTAATAACACAGCTGTGCTGTTTGATTTGAGCACGCGAGATGGTGAATTTGTTACTCTCTTGGATAGATATCCATTAGAGGCCAACCTAGAGAAACTCTCCACTCCACCAAGAGATTGCCGTCTAGCACGACCACTGCTGGCGCTTCTTGCTTCAGACATAATTCGAGAGGAGTTACTGCTAGAGGAGGTCTTCAGCCTTTCTTCAAGTACCTTGAATCTTAGTTGATACTTTTCCTATTTGTAAAGGGCCAAACAAACGATAGGAAAAGATGAAAAAAGAATTCAAAGGAACATTACAAATTGACAATGACTAATTGACCAGTATTCTCACTTTTAACTGCGCTTCTGCCTTTGCTGTACGCTCTGCTACTGCGAGCTTATCACGAAGTAGCTGCATTTCTCCCTGCAAAGACACAACGAGTCATATAAGATCCTGCAATATTACCAGTAATTCAGATTTCTACAAGTGCTAAGATTGTTAAAATCTATGCAAGTAATGCACCAATCATGAAGAGCAGGACAGTGATGAAGAAGTTTTGGATGAACTTTTTGATAAATCATTGTGCAGATTTTTGTGACATGCCTGATAATGCTTTCGCTCTTCAAGCCATTGCTTTACAGGCATAGCCTTGTCACTAGCATCTTTCCACTCATTTGCAACCACGACAGCGACACGATTTGCGGTGACTTTTGCACGAGCAAGCTCTCTGTCAAGTGTTTTTCTCTCCTCCTAACCAAACAAGTAATCAATAATCAGTTTATGTCATATAACTAGCTTAATAACTACTGGACCATAAATTGAATATAATCCAAACATATTAGCATTACATTCATCTCTTGTACTTTCCGTTGGTAATCACGCACAGCATTAGCAGCGGCTCCACCAGCCAGAACTGCTTCCTCAAGCTCCCGAACAGTTTGGGTAAGCTTTTCAACTTCTGCAACCTTTAGCCTGTGCATTTTGTCAAGAATTCTGTTTTCCTCCTGTTGGAATTTATGTACCATCATTAATCCATCACATAATGCTGGAGCTTTGTCTCATGACGATGACGCTGAAAAAAATCACAAAATGACATACCTGACATATCTCTATTTGCTTCATTAACTCCTGGTTTTTATTCTGAAGATCATCTACCAAGGAAGCCTTAGCTAGAGCGATCTGAACTGTCTTTTCAGCCTCCAACAGGGCAGCTTCCTTGGACTTAGTAAGACGATCCAATGCTCTATTGTCATCTTGCAACTTGGAAACCTGAGAGCCAGGCGTAATATGTGAGTATGCAGTGTTTTGGTACAAAATGTCACAAGAGACAACAAATAAAGACCTGGCAGTGGTTTCGGTAAGTCCCCAATTACATAATGTCTAAAGGTGATTACTGATGAGGGGTGTAATGAATCGCAAAATAGTAATGCAAGCATGGGAATTGGGAAGAAACTTGAAAATTTGGAAGAATACCTCGTGCCTAGCAAGCTTCAGCTCTGCCTCCAGTGGAGCAATGATGGCCTCAATTGGAGGCATATCATCATCCTTTTGAGCAGCATGGACTCTACGAAGTGTGGCTTCTGCAGCAAATTGTGCAGCAAGAGCAGATTTTTTCTCTTCATTTATCTTTCTAATCTCAAGATTCTACAAAAGCACAACGGCGGGCGGACATCATGACTTCAGGCCTATATTTTGAAGTAGATACCAACAGAAAAATTTAATTGAGAACAAGCAATAGCTATAGTTATTACCTTGCTTTCCAGACTAGCTTCAGTCGCTTTCAGCTTCCCATCTACTTTGTTCAGCTCATCAGTAAGCTAAAATGAAAAAAGAATATTCAATGAGTTAAGTAGGAAATCAGGATGGCATTAACATGGAGAGAACATCAGAAGACTTTACAGCAAGCGAAAACTTTAAATTGTTCAAAAAAGAACATCAGAAAGATAATGATTCATGTATTTATATCTTCTGCCATAGAAAATCAGAAGTCCAAGGTCAATAAATATCAAAGTAAGGATTTCTTTCCCCTGCAAAGGATTATTACCATTAGGCATATTGCATGATCTATGAAGAGAACAATCCAAACACTTTGCAGGAATTATGCTGAAAAATATAAGAAGTAAACTGGCTCCATGAATGCAAAGGAAAGAATGAGAAAAGTACCTCTTCAACTGCCTTCTCCTTAAGGCGTTCTGAATACTTTAGCCCCTTGATCTCTGCATAAGCATCTCCCAACTCCCTTTCTTTATCTGCATGAAACATAAAACCCAACATGAAGTTCTTTGGCCCTGCCTATGAGCTACCATCAGACAGCACAATGGTACTTCACAGAGAGCCCCAACTCATGCATCGCTTTTTGGGATAATCATTTATATCATCTCAAAGTTTAAGCATATTAGAGGTTGCTATAAGGAGCAAGTACAAGGCATGCATGTAAGGAGTGTACATTCTAAATATCTAACAAAGATTCTAAATATGCCACTTCTGCCTGAAGCATAGAATCAGAGGATTGCCTCTTCACTTTAGCTATTAACTCTCCTTCCAATAGATGAGCTAATTACGCTACAATTATTCACAGTACTCCGCTCAAACCTCTTAATCAAAAAGCAATCACAATGTCTGCACTAGACTACAAATCCTATCTCATTCACCCATCCCTTGTCACAATGTCTGCAATATAGTACAAATCCTGTCTCATTCAGCCCTACCTAAACTAAATTCTAATTGTCCGGAAAAGCAAACAACAACTTGTTATGCTCGACAAACAGAATTTGATCTCCAAAATTCGCCTCACACTTGGATCAAGCGGGGAGATTTCGAACATTTTGCAAAATTAAACCTCTCAATATCGGCAACTAAACAACAAAGCCAAAAAGGAAATGAAAACAACCACCATCGGTTTCGCTTTTCGTGAACGCAACACAACAACCATCAGAATTGTACACAAACTAAAAAAGTGTGAAGTGAATTCAAACATAAGCAACCGAAATTCCAAATCGCTCGGGAAATTGAAGTGCTCGAGCAGAAAGCCTGCAACTCTCCAAGGATATACAACGGAACAAATACCTCGAACTTCATTCTCGAGGCGGGTGAGCTCGAGCCTGACCGGATCCGAGCCGTGCAACATGTGGATGAAATCATCGACCTCAGAGCCGACACGAGAGTGCGAGATGCTGTTCTTCCTCCGAACCTTGGCAGACGCCGACGACGTCAACGCCACCGGCTTCGGCGGCTCCGATTCTCCGTTAGACACGTGGTGGGAGCCGCTCATCGTGCGAGATCTGAGAGGAAACGATCCAACCACCACCTCTTGGGTTTCACCACGTTCAAAATCCGAACCCTAGAAATCCAGGGGACACAATGAGAGAGAGAGGAGAAGAAGAAGAAGGAAAGGGGAAGGAGAGAACTCTTTGAAGGGAACTCTGTGAAATGGGGAGACAGAAAGGCGCCTTGGCCTTCAAGTAGACACTGTAGCTTTTTCCCCCACTTTTTATTTTTATTTTAAAACGAATTCATTACTCCCTAGTTAGAACAGTGATTACTCCGTTTTTATTACTGTTACCTGACACACTGTAAATTGGTTACTGATTACTCCATAGTTAGAACAGTGATTAATGTGAATTCTAAAGTACTTGCTCGCCTGATTACGCCCCTCATTGTGTTAAGTGCGGGGATTCACTGCCCGTAATTCCTCCGTCTCTCTATCCCATCTCACAAAATCTCACATTTTAGGTCATTTTTATCGGTAACGCCCATTCCCGTCTCTCTATCCAGACTATCCTTTAGCGCAAAATCTCACCATTTTTATCGTTAGTATTTTTTTTATCTTAGGGGTGAGGGGAGGTGAATACAGCGAACTGTCCCCTTTGGAACAGCTGATCTCATTCGCATTGTGTTGGGTTCGGATTCTCCTTCATTTGGCAAAAATTCGTAGTTACTATTTATTAGATTTTTTTAATAAAAATATGGATATTTTATATAATTTTATTATCCTAAAGACGTGTACATGGATAGTAAGCGAGATGTTTTATTGAACGAATGGAGTAAGATATTAGAGGCAATACTGTAACTCTTATGGGTGTATTTGATAATTACATAGATTTTTAATATATCTATTTATTTGATCATTTTCATAATACAAATCGAGTGTGAATAGGAATGAAAATAACGAGTTAGTGAAATATTTTATCCGTTTAAAAATGTAAGTCTTTTATCACGTTTTTATGAGTTATTGAAAAGTCAAATGACTTATATTTTTTAACGGAAAAAATATGTTAGGTTATGTATGGAATAAAATAATTTTATATTATTTTAAAATTTATTAATATTCATGAAAAATAAACTTATATTTTAAAAAAATCAGTTACATTATAAACTTATTTCGTATGCATTATTAATGTTCCCACATCCCACACATCGAAAAAAAAAACGCATGAATGCAATAAACGGCAAACCAATATTGGAAATAAGATTAGTAATTAATGAGTGGAGATGTTTTTGTTGGGAATAGTTAATGAGTGGTTGATCAAAGCAATAGGAGAGGGCAATGTTACTCAATATAAATGATACTCCTATGTATGTAATAATTTGTGACTGAATAAATAATTCGTATAACTTTTTACCAAATTTTCGAAGTCTTAGTTTTATTTCGATACTAAGCTCTCAATAAAAAGAAGATACTATTTACATTCGATAAAACATATCATTTTAACTGTATATACAATTTATAAAAAATTCTACAAATATACTATTTCACCCTTATTTATTATACAATTTTTTTACAATATCGAAAATTATAATTAAAAACTTACTAATCATTAAACTATAAAATGACCTGTTTTGTCGAATAGAGCGAGTATTTCAGTATCTCACCGAATGACAAGACATCGAACCCAAGGGCAGTCGTAGCTCCGAATCCTCCGATAACGCGTCCTTGTTTGTGGGGAAATGTCTATTTTTTAAACCCATTTTATGGGCAATATGCTCTATTATAAATTTATAATACTCCGTAGGAATGATGATGAAAATAGAAACAGAGAGGCGTGATGATAAAAGTACAGTAAAATAAATAGTAAAAGGAGGGTCCAGCGAGAATGATGATGGAAGCAGCCGGAATGCCGGCACGTGATCACGAGGACAATCAATCTCTGATCACTCTCATCCGACGGCTGTAAATCACCCATCATCTTACACCCACAACCACAACCACCTGCAACTTCAACGAACCCACCTGACCTGACCGACTACCTGGATGGAACCATTTTTTAAATGGTTAGGTGGGCCCCGCCTCAGCAACCTTGTACATCGACCTTTTGTGGGTCCCACCTATTAGGTATGGAGTCCTTGTAAGGTTTCCCTTTTCTAACGGCTACATCAAAGCTCAAAACTCATAAGCTGTCACCTCAACGTTCTAATCTCTGAAATTAAAACTGGATTAGACGTTGGTTAATCTCGAATGTCATCCGTGATTCGGGACTCATGTGGTACAATATGCAGATTGCGGATACATAATGTGAGCGCGCCAAACAAGCCCTTAAAAAGGTAATGATTCCATGTATGAGTAGTTACAAAGATTATGATCAGTAAGTTTGGGACTCTAGTTTACTTGAGTCAAATCTTCTGTGGTACTGGATCAGTAGATCCTTTTGCCATGCCTGCTTCCCTCTCCAAGCGTCGGCGCTCCCTCTGAAAGAGGTTCAATGAAATGTGAAAGAATAAGTATGAACTGGAAAAAACAGTGTCCATCAAAGATGTATTTGCATTTGTAATCTGACTAAACGTACCATAAGAGTGCACAAACATTGCGTATTCATGGACAATTTACTGCGTGTGATACATGGAACAAAAAGGGAAAAAGAAACAAGAAAGAAAAAGGCAAAGAACATCTTTTTAAAAATACAGTGAAATCAATTTGTCAAAAAGCCAAATTTCACTTCAAAGAAAAGATACAAATATACAATGCTTAACTGTATGTATACAAATATATGATGCTGGATAGTGGTTGTATAATGAGTAATAATTGTAGTCTACTTATCTTCAGATGGAAGACAGAACATGGCTTAACCATATCCCTTTTATTGTACACCATATATCCTGGATACTCAAAGACAATACAGCAAGCAAAAACCTGATTCCAAGGGTTGGAGAAATGAGTAACAACTTCATTCACAAAGCTATCAGTGCCATCTCTAGTTAATTCGATTATGTATTCTAATGAGCCTCCTATCAAAATGAAGAAATGAATGCTTTTAAGTTTGCATTGTTTTTTTTACAGAATCACTTCAGTTTTGAACTACAGCAGACCTGAACCCATTCTCAAGAAACAAATTGGTGCTCAAAGCTCAAATTATCTGGTGCAATATTGATCTGGTTCAAACTGATTGGGACTCCCTTCGGTTTTTTAGGTTCAAACAGCGTTATGTGCCCCCCCCCCCCCCCCCCCTAATTTCTCCCTCCAAAACGGCAAGTTTATGACTTTATGTAGAATTAGAGGCCAGGCTGCATGATTACAATGCACAACTGGATTTGCTTATTTCATTGGTAAGAAATATATATTGGTTTTGATTGCTTTTTAAACATTCTAAATACATGCAACTTTGAATAGTCCGCAGTGTTACTTGCTCCACCAAACATGGCACAGATGTTTTGGACAGAGTGACACCTCTCTTAACAATCACCATCTTCCAAACTCATCATTCAACAATTCAATATGCTTTATTGATTGTTTTGTGTCATTGTTCCTTATTTTACACACAATTTTTGGCAACTAGATTAATTAAGTATATAATTGCAAACAAATTTTCTTGTGGTCGGTCTATGTGATATTAATTTTCTCTCCAAAATTTCCTACATTTTAACTTATAGCTATATCGATAAAACCACACATATTGAACCTTTGCAATAGTAAACTTGTGTCATCCTTTCACAAAGGAGCAAAAGTTGAAGTCTCACTCAGATTTGGATCAAAAATGATTCACCGATTCATGGGATTGAATCCATTGAAATTGGTGGGATGGTATAGCTATAAGGATACATAACACCACTTATAAGATGACTTAGTTGTTATACCATGTTATTAATTTATTCCCATGTCACAACACACAAAAATAAATTAACAATGGAAAAAACAACAAAGTCATCGTAATTTTACAAAGTATACAGATTATACTAATTGATCTTTTAATACGAGTGTTGCTATGCATTCATAGAGCTTTACAATGCCGCCTACTTTAATATTAGCAAGATTAAAATCTTTCTCCTTAGTGAAGGGGTTCCACACATTTGCATAGGTTCGTTGAATTTGTGTGGCCTCATCAGTATAGCAATAAGAAAAATACTAATGGAAGTAATATGGGAGAGCATACTAATATCAAATGAACCAATCATAAATTTAAGTTATTTTCAAACATATATGTTTATCAAGTAGCTAATTTTTTTTGTGAAAAGTCTCATTAAAATAGGCAAAACAAATTCATTCATTCATCATCATCAAGGCATAGGGGATTCACATTGTGTTCTTGTTTGTCACTGAATGGTGAGTTTGAACAGGGGTTATTGTTGAGACTTGAGAGATATCACTACTTCCATAACTTGAAAAACTAGCAAATGGCCAATAATGACTTCCACCATAGATCAGTGAAACTCGCATGATTTTGAACAATTGCCACTTGAAACACAACTGGACCAATAGAAAAAAATCTTAACATTAAAATAGGCAAAACAAATTCAAGACGCCTTAATTGTCTTTCTCTAAAACAAGAGTGCTACAGAAAACTCGGGCATCACAAACACCCAAACCTCCAATTTATTCTACATAAACTGGCTAATTTCGGAGGAAGAGATTAGGTGGACAAAATTCAACCAGTTTGGACCAGGCCAAGATCCCATCAGATTCTTTCCAACCCTTGGACCAGGAAAATTTGGCATTGGATTCAAGAATCAGGTCTGTCTATTCCAAAACAAGAATAATTTTTGTGAAAAATAGCAAAATCCTAATTTTCTCTATAAAAATAATATATGTTTATGCTGTCTTGAATATGATGATCACGAATATTATCTTAAAGAGAGTTTTTTGCATGACAAACTAATTGACATACATAATATATTTCATCCTCCAATGATGCAGAGTTAGATGATGATGAATGAATGATTTTCCTCAATATTTTACTACTACTTTCATATGTGTAAATGAGCCAAAAATGAGAAAAGCAATTTTGTCATATCATCCCAACCAAGGTAAGCTTATGTGAATTTCTAAACCTCGACAACTCACAGTGGAATTTCCCCAAAACAGAATTAGACATCAAAGTAACTTCTAAACAAAGACAGCAAATAAAACGTAAGCTGAAGAGGAGCATCATACCCTTCTTTCCCAGTAAGGTAGAAAGCATACAAAATCATAGACAGGTGTAATCGTGGACACCAGAACCACATTCAGTCCCGTAAACAATAGAAGAGCCGTCATAGGCCGTGTCTTGTGAGGCATTTTGTATTGGTACTCTACAAGCCCTGCATAGATAACACACTGACTGAGCAAGAAAATTATAGCATATATTCATATTAGGGAATAAAAACCCTTGAAGTACATCAAATCAACTAGTCAGAAGAAACATGTAGCACTAGTCAGAAGTACGCCACTGCAAATAGAAGCTCCCTATTTTTCTTCCTAACCAAATTCATCCGATCATAGCCAAGTACCAGTGTGCCAATGGCGGATCCAGAATTTTGTTTAGGGGGGGCTAATTTTTTTTTCGAGAAAGGAGTCTTTACACAGGTACACAACCATAAGAATACATAATTTCATAGGAAAAGAGAATACAAAAATTTTGAGTTCATTGAGATGAACAATAAAAAAAATACTTGGTTTTGGACAAAGTTAGCTTAGGGCTTTCTCTTTGGATTTTGGAAACAAGCTCCATTGTTCTTTCTTTTTTCTATATACAAATTAAATTAAATAAATTTTCAACCTTGCCTTTCCCCATCCCCTATTTTGTATGAAATATTCCTTCACTGCTCTCTTCCCCTTTCCATTGGATTGTACAGTTTCTTGGCTCCGGAAAGAACCCATTTGTAATCTCCTCGATTTGAGTTGATTATCAGTCTATTTTGTTGACACTTGTGAGGCAAAAACTGGGTTTTCATGGGTCTTAATGATTAACCACAAATTCCATATCACAAACCACAAATTCACATATTCCATATCACAAACCACAAATTCCATATCACAAATTCACAAATTTATTTCTCAAAACCATAAACCACAATTCCAAAGCCAAAAGCACAAATTTATTTATCAAAACCACAAATTCTAATCACAAACCCTAATCCAAATTTTCCCAAATTGATTCTCAAATCCACAAAGTCTAATCTAAATTGATTCTCATCTCAATCAATTAAACTTAAAAACAATTAAATTAAAAGGAAAAGGAATAAAACTAACTGACCGGTCTAGATCGAAGGAGTGATTCGAGTGAAGAAGAAGAAGTGATCGAAGGGGCCGGTGCGCCCGTGCGGGAGGGATCCAGAAGAGGCCGAGGGGCTGGGTGCGGTGCGCCGGTGCCAGGGCTGGCCGGAGGTGGAGGTGGCGGCTCGGGTTCGCTCTCGCTCAATCTCACTCTTCGCTCTGTCTGCCGCCCGGGTTTACTGGCTCAGCGAAGAGGAAGTGGAAAAAATAAAAGGGGAGGGCTTTTCAAGGTTTGGGAAAAAAAAAGGTAGAGTGTTGTATATGGGATTCGAAATCTCAACGTCAGGCCAATGGTAGCCCAATCTTACCCTTGTTCTCGATAGGTTTATGTGCCTCCATCGGTGTGTTGTGTTAAAGGGGAGAGAGTCTTAATTAACTTTTTAATTTGATTGTTGATGCTAATGAATGAGAGATTCAACACAACTAATCTGAGACTTTCTAGACTTATTCAATCGAATGGTTAACACAACACCAATAAAGATGGGAGATTCAACTGTAATTTGACAACGGCTATTGAAATTCAATCATTGAATGGCAACGGAGATTCAAGAACGGCAAACTATGTTGGTCAACACAAGTCGAATTGAGATTCAATTGAAGTAAATTGATTAATCCACAATTGTTGCACTAACGAGATTGAATATATTGAAGAAACCTGGTTAAGGGTTCTTCAATTTCAATCCAAAGCGTTTTGGGAGGATACAATTAAAGAAAATTATCTCTTCTTTTGGGTCCATACATGAGTGTTTATGCAAATCATCTTGCTAATAAAAAATCATTTTTATCAAAAGACTCTCTTATTTAAATCAACCTCTAAAGAGTAAAAATTCAAGATCAAACCTGTCTAATTCTCAAAAGGCGGGTAAAATCGATGGACGGAAACACTCTTACATACAAATACATGAAAGTGAAATAACTAGAACAAATCGCATTGAGCGGGCTAAACCCGCAACACTACAAGTGGAACCAGCAAAATAACCAAGAACAATAGCATTGAGCATGCTAAACCCGCAACACTACAAGTGGAATCAAGGCCAAACGAAAACCAACTAGTTGAAGAAACATATAAAGATCAAGCCAAGCAACACCACAGTAACATCGCTAGTCAGCGGTACATCAGGACTCAATCCAAGCACCACCTGCTTAGTCAGATCCACAAGAACATGTTGTCAAGTTTTGTTCACCGTGAAACTAGATTGAAGGTGCTCTCATACCAACGAAATGAGGAAACCGTCGATTGATAATTCAAATGGCAGTGATATGTAGGGATGACAATGGGTCGGGTGGTGGTGGTGGGGGGATGGACCCCATTTCACCCAACCCACCATGGGTGACCCATTTCCCTACCCATCACCCCACCCATATCTACTTCACCCATATCCACTTCGCCCATATCCATCGGGTGATCGGGTGAAATGGGTGAGATATGGGTGAAATGTGGGTGATTTTCCCTAAATGCATGTAATTGAATTCCAATCAATTTGGTACACAAAATAGTGTATAAGTCTTAAACAACACGAGTGAGGATGAGGCGCATCGTTGGCAGCAACTGCTTCGTCGGGCCCTCGCCGGCGAGTGCGAATGTAGTCTCTGAGGAGGGAGGATTGAGCGAGTGTATTACAACATAGAGAGACACACAAGAGGGGCTGGCGGAGTGACGGCCTGTGGATGAAGGGAAGCTGGGAAGGGAAATTAGGGTTTACAAAGTTTATATTTTTTTTATATAAAAAAATATATATTTTATATAAAAATATATATTTTATATGGATCGGATCGGGTGGCGGGTGATGGGTCAGGTGATGGATCGGGTGCGGGTGGAGAAAATCTTCACCCTACCCGACCCACCACCCATATTCACTTCACCCACATCCACTTTCTACCCGCTTTTTTTCGGGTTTTCACCCACTTTTTCGGGTCGGGTGCGGGTGAAATTGCCAACCCTAGTGATATGAGCTCGAAATCGAACTCAAAATTGGTGGATTGCCTTAGAAACTTTTTGGGAAAGAGAGAGTTTGAAATTTGGGGAAAATGGTTTTGAAATTGATTGAATAGTTTTCCAAAGGGACTTCGTGCCTTATAGACAGAAACAAATCGAAAGTGAATCAACAAAAATATACAGCTAGAAACGACCAACTATACCAAACATATATGAAAATCGCCCTAATAATTATTTAATTCTAAATAAGAGGATTATATTTAAATTAATTAATCATTTTTTAATTTATTTTTAGGTCGATCTACGGTAATCCTATTAACTCCGCGCAATTCATTTCTACGGGGTTCTCACCCATGAAAATATTATTATATAATCTCTTCATATCAGGCCCATATAAATATGCATCCATAGCTAAGGGTGTAGATATTTGAGTACCCGATTCGACACAAATATCTGTCTCAAATAACCGACCATGGATAGTCGTATCGAATTGCAGGTACCACCGTATCAATCGTCGCACTGGAGAGTTTATGAACAACAACTTACAACAATTTAAAAAAAAGTTCAAGAAGCGTTTGCAGTTTATGCAGGTATAAGATTCGCAACAGAGCTTGGAATTCAGAAAGCCATAGTTGAGAGTGATTGCTCAATTGTTATCAATGTCATTAATCAGGGGAACAATATATCATGGGAGGTGGTGCAAATAGTTCAAGAAATCAGATCTTTAAGTAGAGATTTTGAGTCCATCATATTCCAGCATTATTATAGAGAGGCGAATTACGCGGCTGGTTTTCTTGCGAGTCCATCAGATTCCAGCATTCCACAGGTTCAGTATAGGGCCGGATTTGAGATTTGAATGGCTTGAGGCGAACTATGAAAATGGGGCCCTAATTCACACAATCATCAATTTGTTTCCAAAAAAAAAAAGCTAAGTACGTTAAGAAATTAATGATCAATATAAGCCATCTTTTGCTCATAAACTGCAAACTCTTTATGAAGAACAACTAAACTTCGCCTAAACTACAAAATTTTCATCAAGAACAAATCGTATAGGCAACCTATGCTCCTAATTCCTAAACAGCAAATTATTCAAAATTTGCATGAGGAAACCAGTCAACCAGTTGAATTCAAGCATAAATTTAGGATTGCAAATCCCAAGAGAAGGAAAGCAATCAACCAGTTGCGATTTTGTCCATATTTTGCAAATTGGATTTGGAAATTGAAGGATATGGAAGAAATCAAGAGTAGCAAAAATACCTCGCTCCGCTGAGAGCTCTTCCCTAAACCGCTGAGAGCTCTGTCCAGTGACTATTGGGCCTGGTTCAGTATCAGCACCGCAATAAACCGTATCTAACTTATCTTTGATTTTTTAACATGTTATATATAGGCCAACTCATCGGGCCGAAAGAGATAGGCTTGGTCAAGGTCAAGGCCTTGTTAAAAAATAGGCCGAATTACATTTTTGGTCTCTAACCTTTATCACTTGTTTCACTTTAGTCCCTAACCTTTGAAACGTTTCAAAATAGTCCTTAACCTTTCTATTTCGTTTTATTTTAGTCCCTAACCTTTCAAAAGTTGTAAAATAGTCCCTAACTTTACATTTTTTTATTCGTTTTAGTCCCTGATATTAAAACATTATTTGAAATAATTATAAAATATCACCCTAATTAAAGTTATCATAATGTATATAAATGAGTAAATTACCCATATAAAGAATAATTATAAAACAAATATCCAACTTTATGATTTTTTTAAAAAGATCTCTTTTGTTATTCAAATTCATTATTTTAATGGATTAATACACATATATTGGATCTATGTATTGGTAAATAAGAAAAAAAACATATCCCACCATCTCTCAAATTAATCACAAGATCTATAAATTTTATGAGAGCTTTTGTGGAAAAAAAAAATTATGAATAATTTTATATAATATGCTCTTATGATAAATAGTAAAATAGTTCGAGTATTTTTCAAAATTAAAATTATAGAGTTAGATGATTTTTTATAATTTTTCTTTGTATGAATGATTTTATTTAAATTATGATAACTTTAGGGTGGTTTTTTATAATTATTTAAAATAATGTTTTAATATCAAGGATTAAAACAAATAAAAAAATGTAAGGTTAAAGACTATTTTACAACATTTAAAAGGTTATAGACTAAAATGAAACGAAATAGAAAGGTCAATGACTATTTTAAATCGGTTCAAATGTTAGAGACTAAAATGAAATAAGTGGTAAAAATTAGGGACAAAAAATGTAATTCAACCTACAAAATAGTACTGGAAACCACTTTCATATTGTCGGTGACTTTGTTCGTCTGGTTTGTCATGGGATCCACAAATTTACGAGCCTCGGAGCGTTGAGGTATTCTTGTAATTATTTGATAAAATCAAGGGCCTTTTTCAAATCAATAATACTACCGTTGGAACATGTGGTTTGAGTCTCTGACCTCCCCCGCTCCCTGTATAAATATTCCCAACGGGCACAATTTTGGAAACCACTTTCACATTTTTCAAAAGAAGTTCTGCGAAGAAAAATCAGTGGTGGATCGTTAGATCTCTGTGAGTTCGTATTCTTTCAGACCGTTAGATCTATGTAAGTTCGTTTTCCTTCAGATCGTTAGATCTATGTGAGTTCATTTTCTTTCGAATTGTTGGATCTCTGTGAGTTCGTTTTCTTTCAGATCGTTAGATCTCTGTGATTATTTTGATTATGTTATGAAGGATTATTGAAAGTTCGCAATGGATTTGTTATGAGATTTCCTGATTGTTTGAAATTTGACATCATAGATTAAGAGGAATCTTTTTTTGCCTAGCTTTACAGTTCAATCGAAGCGTTTCTCCGAACAGCTCTGGTGAATTAGGGTTGGTTTCAGTTTGTGATTTTTCATATCACTTAGCTTATTGTTCTTTTAATTAAATTGTCATCGAATTTCCTATGCATAAGAATTGGTTTATCAATGGCTGTAGAAATTGAGGACGGATTTTAGTTCAATTTTAGAGAAACATCTCTCTCAGCTCTTGATAAGTTTTGTGAAAAGTCAGACGGACCACTGTGGTTCTGGAGGCTTAGTCACCGTTTTTTCATCAGAGTTCCTTAAAGATAAGAAAAAATCATGTACGTGAATGTGATACAAAGTTTGAATGGTTTCCTTTTTTATTTCTCGATTCCGGACAAAAAGACCGAGACTTCGTTTGGGGAAATAATTAGCTAAATAATCAAAATTCCAAAACTATTTAGCTAGGGAAGTAGTCAAATTTTGAAACTATTTAGGGAAATTGCAAAAGTGTTGACTTTTTTTGACTTTTTAATTATAGAAAGTTATCTTTATTTAAGCTAAATTACGAATATTATCTGAAATTTCTTAGATTAATTTTAAAATATTACTACAGACTGATTGCTTATAAAATGACTTTTGGTGGTACTAACTACCATAATCTACTAACTATATTATGACTAATAAGTTTTCTGTGGTTTTAAGCCCACCACGCTCTGTAACTAAACTTCAAGCTAAAGAGGTTTTTTTATCAGCGTTCCTTAAAGATAAGCAAAAATCATGTACGTGAATGTGATGCAACGTTTGAATTGTTTCCTTTTTTTATTTCTCGATTCCGGACAAAAAGAGGCTTCGTTTTGGAAAATAATTAGCTAAATAATAAAAATTCTAAAACTATTAAGCTAAATTATGAATATTATCTGAAATTTCTTAGACTTTAAAATATTACTACGGACTTTAAACTATATTATGAATAATAAGTTTATGTGGTTTTAAGCCCACCACGCTCTACAACTAAACTTCAAGCTAAAGAGGTTTGACCCATACTTGAACGTAGTTACTCTGGACCACCGGCGTTCCTTAGCTTCCGACTTTCTAGAGGTGGCTAACCTTCAACCAAGCCTCCCTTAGTTCAGGCTGAGCACAGATCTATTTCGTTTCCTACCTCAGACCGTAGTCTCTAGCTTTTGGTTCTGATTTTGAGAGAGTGAAGGGATAAGAATCAAAACGGAGTATTCAGAACATAGTGTTCAATTAAGTAGCTTTTCCTTTCTTAAAAACAAACTTTATTGAATCTGGGAAATTTTACAACACACAAGCACTCCTAATTTAGAACTTAAACACACTTAACACTCATATCAGAAGATCCATTGAAGGGTTTTGAACTTTAGAGTGATGGAAACACCAATCTACTCAAATTTAAAACACTTCTACTTCTCTTTCTGATTTACAAGACTCTTTCTCCTGAGCATATATTTTTTCTCTCTGGAATTCGGTGTCCCTGAACTCCAAATGGATGTTCTATTTATAGAACAAGTCGAAGGGCATTGGATGCCTCTCCAACAGCTAAAACAGGCTGGCCTGATAAAGCAAACAGTAAAAGCACACAGTACACCCATTATTTTACAGGTTCACGTGGTAAAAGCAAAAACAAATCATAATTGTGCTGGTGCTTGATGATGTCTTTCAATTGTCTAGGTTCTGGACCCCTTCTTCTCCCATATTGGCTTCCAGGTCATCATCATTGTAGATCTTGATCGTTGTCTAAATCGAGATCAAGCATTAATCCTTAAGTGTATTCTCGATCCCATGCAATCAGCAAATTAATCATTCTCTCGTGACCTGTCTATGGCTTGCTGCATTAATAGAGCTCGATGGATTCAGACATGTCTATGGCTTGCTGCATTAATGACTTGAGTTGTGGGGTTACGATGAAGGTTGTATTTCCAACTTTGAATATCCAACAGTCAGTGTGTCGATACTTGGTGATGTGGTAGTAGATGTAAAAGAATCCTTTTGCTCTTGCCTCCCATGAATGCCTTACTACGTCGATTCTTCTCTTTACTATTGGATCTATCACGTACCAATATTCTTCAGTAAATAGCAGAAAGATCAAGTAATGTGGTAATCGGGTTTTTCCCTGGTTAACATCCATGCAGGCACTGATAACACGACAACCATTTATTTCCTCTATCTTCTCAAACTTTGTTGCTCTGATGAGGAAGACCTCCTTCTGGAATTTAGTGAAATATTTGTACAAGAAGCTCTGCTCCTCTTCTTTTGGCCATGGTCGCTTGTAATTGTAGAGTCCATTACACATTCCATATTTCCATGATTTTAAGTAATCTGCATCTTCAGATGGCATGATGGGTAATGATAATCCTCCTAATCCGACGCCATTGTTTATACAAAAATGGTCACACCACTCTCTCATCCTTGTTGTAGTATTGTGGTACCTCAGGGTTACTATCCAGTAGAAGTTTTCGAAATCTCTCATCCTCCGTCTTCTGCATATGTCTTCCTGGAGTTCAATAGGTTTGAGAAGATAGAGGAAATAAATGGTTGTTGTGTTATCAGTGCCTGCATGGATGTTAACCAGGGAAAAACCCGGTTACCACATTACTTGATCTTCCTGCTATTTACTGAAGAATATTGGTACGTGATAGATCCAGTAGTAGAGAGAAGAATCGACGTAGTAAGGCATTCATGGGAGGCAAGAGCAAAAGGATTCTTTTACATCTACTACCACATCACCAAGTATCGACACACTGACTGTGGGATATTCAAAGTTGGAAATACAACCTTTATCGTAACCCCACAACTCAAGTCATTAATGCAGCAAGCCATAGACAGCTTCGAATCCATCGAGCTCTATTTAGCACAAATAGAAGCCGGTCACTTTTTAGATAAAAGAGGTCACGAGAGAATGATTGATTTGCTGATTGCATGGGATCGAGAATACACCGAAGGATTAATGCTTGATCTCGATTTTAGACAACGATCAAGATCTAGAGTTTGATAATACTCTAGATTTAGTACAAGATTACAATGATGATGACCTGGAAGCCGCCAATATGGGAGAAGAAAGGTTCCAGAACCTAGACGATTGATATTCTGTTTTGTTTTTGCTTTTACCACGTGAACCTAGAGTTTGATAATATTCTGTTTGCTTTATAAGGCCAACCTGTTTTAGCCGTTGGAGAGACATCCAATGCCCTTCTACTTGTTCTATTCTATAAATAGAACATCCATTTGGAGTTCAGGGACACCGAATTCCAGAGAGAAAAAATATATGCTCAGGAGAAAGAGTCTTGTAAATCAGAAAGAGAAGTAGAAGTGTTTTGAATTTGAGTAGATTGGTGTTTCCATCACTCTAAAGTTCAAAACCCTTCAATGGATCTTCTGATATGAGTGTTAAGTGTGTTTAAGTTCTAAATTAGGAGTGCTTGTGTGTTGTAAAATTTCACAGATTCAATAAAGTTTGTTTTTAAGAAAGGAAAAGCTACTTAACGGAACACTATGTTCTGAATACTCCGTTTTCTTGATTCTTATCCCTTCACTCTCTCAAAATCAAAACCAAAAGCTAGAGACTACGGTCTGAGGTAGGAAACGAAACAAATCTGTGCTCAGCCTGAACTAAGGGAGGCCTGGTTGAAGGTTAGCCACCTCTAGAAAGTCGGAAGCTAAGGAATGCCGGTGGTCCAGAGTAACTACGTTCAGGTATCAAACCTCTTTAGCTTGAAGTTTAGTTGTAGAGCATGGTGGGCTTAAAACCACAGAAAACTTATTATTCATAATATAGTTAGTAGATTATGGTAGTTAGTACCACCAAAAGTCATTTTATAAGCAGTCAGTATTAAGTCCGTAGTAATATTTTAAAGTCTAAGAAATTTCAGATAATATTAGTAATTTAGCTTAAATAAAGATAACTTTCTATAATTAAAAAGTCAAAAAGTCAACACTTTGGCTATTTGACTATCTCTGGCTGTGTTATTATCTATCTAATTTCCGCTTTAATATTATTTAATATTATTTATCAATGGTGAAGACGCTTGGGTGAAAAAGATTAAGCAAGCCTATACACATCAAGCAATAGTGTTTACGCGCACTAAGCGTGGTAAGGAGTATATTTTTCCTACACAGAGAGCATTTACACTCTCTATATGTGAGGTGACATTAGAAGAAAAAATCCTTAAGCAGCAAGAAAAAATGTGTAAGGAGTTATATTATGAAAATCCTTTAAAAATGTGTAAGGAGTTATATTCTGAAAATCATTTGCTACCATAGAGTTAATAGATCCAAAAGCCGTCGTTAGGGTAAAACAAATGGTTTACACTTATAAAGATCAACAAGAATTTAAAGAACAAATTGATGAGTTATTGATCCCTTAAAAGGATAAGAACCTAGATTTACACCATGTCTGGCTGGTTCTCTTATAAATTTATTTTCTAACCTCTTGTTTAATGCTGCTATCATGCTTGCTATGTCTTCGTCTACTGACAAGAGGAAAACCTGTCGTTGTTCTTGCCAAAGAATACTCAAACTCACAACTAGTATACTGTGTAAGCAAGAGATCGATCCACAGGGAAATCTATTCAATTCGAGTGTCAATTCTAATCGCTAGTAAGAATATGAGGGGTTTTTGATGTTAAAAAGATCCGCCTTTTATCAAAGAGGAAGCAAGCAAACAAAGTAAATTGATCATAAAATGTAGTGGAGAGAAATAGGTTCACCTACAATTTATCACTTCGATTGATGAATTCGATCCTTGTTTCAGCCTCTAGTTCTTGCCTTTTCCTATCAATGTCCTTGTCCAGATCTTAGGTAAATTACTAGTCCTACGAGTCCTAGCAACCCTTATCTCTAAGTAACCCTAACACAGTTAAGATTTAACCTAGAGATAGCATTAAGAATATGAATTAACCAAGGTACATGCAATATCAAGCTACGAGTCGATATTTAACATATATTCAACTTCCTACACATCCAATTAGTCCTACGAGTCCTAAAGGGATATGATTGCCACTTGGGTTAAGGTTCGCTACGAGGAATCTACAAAACCCTAGCAATTGAATGAATCTACTCTAACTAGTTGATCAGCCAGAGAGAATAAAACACACTCAAGCAATTAAGCACAAAGAAGTCAAAACATTGGAATATGAATAAGAACTAGATTAAGAAACTCACAATTCAACAATCAAATATCCAAATCGTAGGCGAAACCTTGAGAGTTTAGTTGCTCATGCTCAACGGCGCTCTCAACAATGGAATAAAGTGCATAAGGTAATGAAATAATAAACTAGAAAAGTCTTAAATAGCTTCTAACAAGTCGACCAAGACATAAACAAAAAACCCTAATAAAAGTCCACTTCTAACAAGTCGGCGTGTTTCTGCGGGGCGGCCGGCGATTCTTCCGAGCTTCTTCTTCCTTGACTTTGCAGCTCCTATGCATCTTCCTTAGCTTGTTTTCGCTAAATGCAATCTATTATGCAACACTAAATATGCTCTATCAAATTCCACCACACTCGAACCTTTGCTTGTCCTCAAGCAATAGAAAAACTCAACTCTGCAGCCCCACATAATAGCAAATCATGTATCCACACCTCAATACTCTTTTAAGTGCATGAAAAACTAGCAAACACAATAGATTAACAACATCATAGCACATAATTGGAGTAATCACCGAAATCAGGCAACCATATCCATATACCTCACAAAGGATATGTGTTTCACTCTCGCTCAAGTGTTTAGGGTTAAATGTTTACGCTCAAAACTCCATCTTCAAAAACTTAGCTACAAGAGTCTTGCACCAGTGTTCTAATTCTCCACCGCTGGTGACTCTACACACAACAAAAATCATGAGGTCTTTTAATCATGAGCACCACAAGGTAGGCCTTGTGGTGCTCATAATCCGGGAACTAAGGAGGCAACCAAATCATAAAACCACTCATAAACTTCTCATACCATATCTCTATAATGCCAAACAACACAAATCTCAAGCATAAAACTTTACAAACCATACTCAACTCATTCCTTTATTCTTTTTTTTTTCTCTATAATGATTTTCATTGACTTTTGCCCCTAAGTGAATTTTATCCTCATTAGGTCCCAAGTAATGAATATGCTAGCAAGAATCAAACATCTCATAAATACACCTCAATCATACAATCCACCACTAAAAACCATCATCCATAATATAGATATTCACCAATTATTCCTAAATTCCCGGATGGGGTCAGGCTATCATTGGCTATGGAAAAATCTTGTGGAGCTATAAAAGAATAGACAATTAGGCTCAAACTGGCTTCAAGCAGAGGATAATGTAAGGTGGGAATAGAGTCAAATATGGTTAATAAAGGTGTCTCAATCATGTTTAAGTCATGTGCAGAAATCATAATATGCAGCCTTGAAAAAGATATCTAAATGCAAGCCACAGAGGAAGCAATTGAAGAGAGTACACACAACAAGCAAGAAAACTCAGTAAAGTTTAGTCCTGAATAGGCCAAAATAAGCTCACCAGGTCATGTCTAGAACTTCAAGATCACCCAAAATTCCAAGATTTTATGTGCTCAATCATTAATCAAACATGCTCACCAAATAGTGTAGAAAACATATATCGAAGGCTTCAACAATCCAAGCACGTCATGGGGCATAAATCTCAATAGATAGATTAGAGGACAAACGACATCCATATGGGGAAATAAGAACTACTCCTAATAATGCAAGAACTGAACTCTTTTTTCTTTTTTTTTTCATTTTTCATCTTTTTTTTTAATTAAATAACACTGGTAGAAACTAAACATGCATACAACCAATAGAAATAAACACATGCAAACTTAATAATCAAAATGCAGTGCAAACTTAGAACCAAAATACAAACGTGATATGCAATTCTTCTCCCCCACACTTAAATCTGACATTGTCCTCAATGCAGAAAAGAGAACAAAAACATCAAAAAAAAAGGGAAAAGAAAAAAAACGACTAACATGCTCACTGATGAGGTGGTGGCGGCGGTGGATAAGGTGGAAACTGGGGATATGCATATCGATAGAAGTCCTCCTGCCTTTGCCACATCTGCTCCTGCATCCGTCTGATCGCTGCCTGGCTCTCAGAGACATCCTCCAGGTGAGAAGTCAAGCCACGTACATCCCGATGAATGTCGCCAACATCCACGTACAGCTGCTGGTGCTCCCACATGGCGTCCTGACGACGCGACATCATCTGCTGATGCTCCCACATGGTGTCCTGACGGAGACACATATCTGCCATCCTCTGCTCCAGCACGTAGTAGTTCGGACCAGCACCAGTTGTGCTAGAAGGTCCAGCACCACTACCTCCGATATCCGTTTGAACTCCGTGAGTATCACCATCATCCTCCTGCTCAGCATCAGGAGCACCCTCATCATCATCATCATCATCATCAAAATCCTCATCCATCTCATCGCCCATGTAGAAATCAGTTGTATGTAGTAGGGCCAAAAGGGAGATGTCGGGGCAATCTCAGGTGAATCCTCCCAGGATGGCCTGTCCTCCAGACCCACATCGGCGACTTGCCCTCCAAGTGGCCAGCTTTTCTCAGCTGGGCTTCATCATATATAAATGAGCCATGCAGAACATCGGGGACAACGCTAACATCGATGCATGCTCGAGCTATGAGGGTGATAAGACCCCCAAAACTAATCGTCGCCTTGTTGCGCTTGTCAAGGATGTCCTTGCAGTTAATCAGAAATATATCCACCCAACCTGGAATCACTGGGCTCTCTGGCGTCAGACACCACAAAAATGACATATCCTTAAGCGAGATCTTGTTGACCTCAGCCTATGCAAAGAATGTGTTCGCCAGAACCTTGTGAATCAACCGTAATACAGGATGGCGAATGCTCGAATTGTACTGGCCCTTCTTGGCCTCAAAAGGCACCCTAGTAGACGTCATCCAAAAAGCCAAAGAGCCCTCTCCCTTACACACATCAAGCCAACCAGCAGTAGGCGCAACAGTAATGCAAAAAATCTGCCCCAATCTCTCATTCGATATCGTGAAATCCCTCCCAAGCAATCGAAAATCCATAGATGTACGCTCCACCCTCAAAGTCACTAAAAACTCCTTACATAAGCTCAAATATGTATGAGCATTCTTCCCTAAAAATTCTCCTAAGCCCCCATGCTCTAACAATTGCCTAGTACATACATCCATCTCTAACAATCGTAGCGTAGGCTTATGAAAAAATTTGGTTACAAAGAAATTTCGAGTGTTTAAACCATTCCACTTCTCCTTCTGACTTCGACTCATTCCATGAGGTTTAGACATTGTTGATTCGAGCTAAGAAAATCACCCAACAAGAACGAAAGTCAAGAAAAACTTACGAATTTAAGCTTCTGCAGAGGCCGCGAGGCAGCCGAGGGTGGCGACGGGGCGGCTGGCGATAGAGGTGGCCGCGGGGTGGCTTGTCTAGCGACGGGGCGGCCGGAGGTTTACCGGATCTGTGAACTCTGACATCGGATCTGCTCTCCGACGTCCTAAACTCTCTCACTCTGTTGTGGATCCGAAAGAAATCCCCTTGAAAATCCTCGGGATGGGCGATTTGTGTGTAGATCTAGGAGATAGAGGTGATTTGGTGAATTTTGTGTAGAAGAAAGATGGGAATAATGGGAAAGAGGGTGATTTTGTGGGGGTTAAAAGCTTGGAACGTGGGCTTCGATGGAGGTTTTGGGAGGTTGAAGAAGATAGAGGAGAGGAGGGAGTTTGGTGTGGCGGCTGATAGAGATAGGAAAAAGAAGAAAAGGGGTGGATAGGGTTAATTTAGTGTAGCAAGTGGGGGCCCACTCAGGCCCCTAAGAAATTTCTTATCCGGAAGAGGAGGGCGATGGGGCGGCCGGCGATTCTCGCGAAGAGACTTCGCTGTGACCTAGCCGCAGGGTGGCCTGGCTGGCGACGGGGCGACCACCTTCTTTTCCGTCCTTTTCCTCTGTTCTTTCTCCCTGCAGTGTTAGTATGCCGAATGAAACCAAAAATAAACTAAAAAAAAACTTAATGCAAAAGGGAAAATAATACCTAAACTATTACCTTGGGCTGCCTCCCAAGCAGCGCCTTTGGTTAATGTCGTTGGCTCGACGTTATGGCTCCCTAATGATCCTCAGCACTTGGTTCAGTAAGAACCAATTCATCACCGTCATGTTTGACAAAGCTTTCAAAATATGGTTTTACTCTATGACCATTTACCTTGAATATGTCTCCATTTCTCTCATTGAGTAGCTCTACTGCACCATGAGAAAAGACATTAGTGATCACATATGGCCCTGTCCATCTAGAACGAAGCTTACCTGGGAAGAGTTGTAGGCGCGATTGAAATAGAAGGACCTTTTCCCCAACTTTGAGGTCCTTTCGCAAGATATGTTTATCGTACCATGTCTTTGTCTTCTCCTTATAGGTGGCAGAGTTATCATAGGCATCCAATCTCAATTCTTCCAACTCCTGCAGCTGTGGTTTACTGAACTCCCCAACTTCATCAATCTGCATGTTGCCCTGCTTCATAGACTAATCGAAATGGAGACATCCCAATGGGAGTCTTGTAAGCCGTTCGATAAGCCCATAGAGCATCATCAAGTCTAACACTCTAATCCTTCCTGTTTGGGGCAACAATCTTCTCTAAGATAGTCTTTATCTTGCGATTAGACACCTCAGCTTGCCCATTGGTCTGGGGGTGGTATGCAGTAGACACCCTCTGAGTCACATGATATTTCTTTAATAGCGCACTCACAGTCTTGTTGCAGAAGTGGGTCCCTTTATCACTGATTAGTGCTTTCGGAACTCCAAATCTAGAGAATAGCTCCTTGAGGAAACCTGCAACTACCTTTGAATCGTCAAATCTGGTGGCCTTCGCCTCCACCCACTTGGAGACGTAGTCCACCGCAAGCAAAATATATAAGTTTCCAAAGGAGTTAGGGAATGGTCCCATGAAGTCAATGCCCCAAACATCAAAAATCTCACAAAATATCACGCGAGTTTGTGGCATCTCATTCCTCTTAGAAAGATTTCCAACTCTCTGACAACGATCACAGGATTTGCAAAAGGCATATGAATCACGAAATATATGTGGCCAAAAGAATCCTGCATCAAGTACCTTTCTAGCTGTCTTTTGTGGTCCAAAGTGTCCACCACATTCATGGTAATGACAAATTTTAGCCCCCACAAAATCACCCTCTTTCCCATTATTCCCATCTTCTTTCTATACAAAATCCACCAAATCACCTCTATCTCCTAGATCTACACACAAATCGCCCATCCCAAGGATTTTCAAGGGGATTTCTTTTGGATCCACAACGGAGTGAGAGAGTTTAGGACGTCGGAGAGCAGATCCGACGTCGGAGTTCACAAATCTGACAAATCTCCGGCCGCCCTGTCGCCAGACAAGCCGCCCCGCAGCTACCTCTGTCGCCAGCCGCCCCGTCGCCACCCTCGACTGCCTTGCGACCTCTGCAGAAGCTGAAATTCGTAAGTTTTTCTTGACTTTTGTTCTTGTTGGGTGATTTTCTTAGCTCGAATCTACAATGTCTAGACCCCATGGAATGAGTTGAAGTCAGAAGGAGAAGTGGAATGGTTTAAACACTCGAAATTTCTTTGTGACCAAATTTTTTCATGAGCCTACGCTATGATTGTTAGAGATGGATGTATGTACTAGACAATTGTTAGAGCATGGGGTATGTACTAGACAATTGTTAGAGCATGGGGGCTTAGGAGAATTTTTAGGGAAGAATGCTCATACATATTTGAGCTTATGTAAGGAGTTTTTAGTGACTTTGAGGGTGGAGCGTACATCTATTGATTTTCGATTGCTTGGGAGGGATTTCACGATATCGAAGGAGAGATTGGGGTAGATTTTTGGTATTATTGTTGCGCCTACTGCTGGTTGGCTTGATGTGTGTAAGGGAGAGGGCCCTTTGGCTTTTTGGATGGCGTCTACTAGGGTGCCTTTTGAGGCCAAGAAGAGCCAGTACAATTCGAGCATTCGCCATCCTGCATTACGGTTGATTCACAAGGTTCTGGCGAACACATTCTTTGCACATGCTGAGGTCAACAAGATCTCGCTTAAGGATATGTCATTTTTGTAGTGTCTGACGCCAGAGAGCCCAGTGATTCCAGGTTGGGTGGATATGTTTCTGATTAATTGCAAGGACATCCTTGACAAGCGTAACAAGGCGACGATTAGTTTTGGTGGTCTTATCACCCTCATAGCTCGAGCACGCATCGATGTTAGCGTTGTCCCCGGTGTTATGCATGGATCATTTCTATATGATGAAGCCTAGTTGAGAAAAGCTGGCCACTTGGAGGGCAAGTCGCCGATGTGGGTCTGGAGGACAACCCATCTTGGGAGGATTCACCTAAGATTGCCCCGACATCTCCCTTTTGGCCCTACTGCAGCTGATTTCTACATGGGCGATGAGATGGATGAGGATTATGATGATGATGATGAGGGTGCTCCTGATGCTGAGCAGGAGGATGATGGTGATACTCACGGAGTTCAGACGGATATCGGAGGTAGTGGTGTTGGACCTTCTAGCACAGCTGGTGCTGGTCCGAACTACTACACGCTGGAGCAGAGGATGGCAGATATGTGTCTCCGTCAGGACACCATGTGGGAGCATCAGCAGATGATGTCGCGTCGTCAGGACGCCATGTGGGAGCACTAGCAGCAGATGTCCCAGCGCCAGGACGTGATGTGGGAGCAGCAACAGTTGTACGTGGATGTCGGCGACATTCATCGGGATGTACGTGGCTTGACTTCTCACCTGGAGGATGTCTTTGAGAGCCCGGCAGCGATCAGACGGATGCAGGAGCAGATGTGGAAGAGGCAGGAGGACTTCTATCGATATGCATATCCCCAGTTTCCACCTTACCCGCCACCGCCACCACCTCATTAGTGAGCATGTCAGTCGTTTCTTTTCTTTTCCCTTTTCTTTTTATTTTGGTGTTTTTGTTCTCATTTCTGCATTAAGGACAATGTCAGATTTAAGTGTGGGGGAGAAGAATTGCATGTCACGTTTGTATTTTGGTTCTAAGTTTGCATTGCATTTTGATTATTGAGTTTGCATGTTTATTTCTATTGGTTGTATGCATGTTTAGGACAGATTGTACCTCATCGCCGGGAAGGCACCGACATATCACTTGATCTGCGCAATTCTTCCATAAGTAGGGGTCATCCCAAACGTAGAAGCGAGTATCGTGGCATATCTTGTCCTTCTGAGCCTTCGAAAAGCTGGGTGGAAACTCTTGCGACACTAAAAAGTTGACCAAGTTAGCGAACCAAGGGCGTGGGAGAGAACTTACCTTTAGGAATTGTTCAATTTCGGATTCTACAGGGGCCGTGGGGCGGCCGGCGATTGCGAAGAAATCATCCTCCGAAGACTCGGCCGCGGGGCGGCTTAGGGTGGCCGCGAGGCGGCTGGCGATTGCGAAGACTTGAAAAAGTTCTTCGTCAGGAAAACTCCCTAATATGCCTTCTTGTCCATTCTTCCCCTGCACAATACGACTTAGATGGTCAGCAACTAGGTTCTCAGCACCCTGTTTGTCTCTGATTTCGATGTCAAACTCGCTTAAAAGCAAGATTCGTCTAATCAGTCTTGGCTTGTCCTCTTTCTTCGTCAAAAGGTAACGAAGTGCTGCATGATCAGTATAAACAATAACTTTTGTACCAAGCAAATAGGATCTAAATTTCTCAAGTGCAAAAACTATAGCAAGAAGTTCCTTCTTTGTGGTTGAGTAATTCCGTTGAGCTCCATTCAGGGTCATAGATGCTTAGTATATGACATGAGAGCTTCTCCCTTCTTTTTGTCCAAGCACGACTCCCACAGCGTAGTCACTAGCGTCACACAACAATTCGAACGGTTGAGACCAATTTGGTGCTTGTATAATTGGTGGACTAGTAAACAAGTCTTTAACTCATCAAACGTCGTCCTGCACTTCTCATCAAAAGCAAATGTGACCTCCTTCTTCAGCAGCTCGCACAAGGGTGAGGTGATCTTTGAGAAATCCTTAATGAACCTGCAGTAGAATCCTGCATGGCCTAAAAAGGAACACACTTCACGCACATTAGTAGGATAAAGAAATGATTGAATGATGTCAATCTTTGCCTTATCAACCTCAATCCCTTTATGGGAGACAATGTGACCTAAAACAATGCCTTCCTCAACCATAAAGTGACACTTTTCGAAATTGAGCACTAAGTTAGTGTCAACACATCTTCTAAGCACAAGCGCCAAATGGTTGAGGCAAGCATCAAAACTATCACTATGGACTGTAAAATCATCCATAAAAACTTCAATGAATTGCTCTATATATTCAGAAAAGATACTTACCATACACCGTTGGAATGTCCCAGGAGCGTTGCACAAGCCAAAAGGCATTCTGCGATATGCAAAAGTGCCAAACGGACAAGTGAATGTTGTCTTTTCTTGATCCTCTGGAGCGATGACTATCTGAAAGTACCCTGAATATCCATCTAGAAAGCAATAATATGGACGACTAGCGAGTCTTTCAAGCATTTGATCAATGAATGGTAAGAGAAAGTGATCTTTTTGAGTTACCGCATTCAGCTTACGATAATCGATGCAAACTCTCCAGCCTGATTGGACTCTGGTAGGGACTAACTCACCTTCTTGATTCTCAATCACTGTTATGCCTCCGTTCTTTGGTACTACTTGCGTTGGACTAACCCATTGACTATCAGAGATGGGATAGATCATACCTGCCTGAAGGAGTTTGAGCACCCCCTTCTTTACTACATCCATCATAGGTGGGTTGAGTCTCCGTTGAGGTTGCCTGGAAGGTTTGGCTCCCTCTTCTAATAAGATTCTGTGCATGCAAGTAGGCTGATTCCCTTGATATCCGCTATGGTCCATCCCAGAGCTGTCTTATGCTCTTTGAGTACTCATACCAACCTATCTTCTTGTTCTTTGGTAAGCTTGTTAGAGAAAAGCAAGGTGTCACCTTCCCCCACAAATGCATACTTCAGATGCTCAGGAAGAGGCTTGAGCTCAACTTCAGGTGCTTGTACGATAGAAGGTAAGAGCTTTTCATTTGGAATGATTAGTGCCATAAAGGTATCTGCCTGTGAGTATATAGGTAGGGAAGACAAGTCTCTTATGGTCTCCTGCAAGTTAGTAGACAAAACATAATTCAATGAAAACTCATCAATAGGAGATTCTAAAGCTACCTGCAGGTCATCTACACAACTCATATCAAAGGTATCCTGCATACAAGTATCAATGGCATCCATAAATCATAAGGAATGATTATTAGAAGGGAATTTCATTGCATCATATATATTGTATTCAACCTTCTCACCATCGAATTCCATAGTCAAAGAACCAGAATACACATCGATTTTTGTCCTAGCAGTCTTTAAAAAGGGTCTTCCTAGGAGAATAGGGGCCTCTTGATTACCATGCTCCATGTCTAAGACAAAGAAATCAGCAGGAAAGATCAAGTTGTCAACCATGACTAAAACATCCTCAACTATGCCTCTAGGAAAAGCATTGGATCGGTCCGCTAGTTGGATCACCACTCTAGTCTCATGCAAAGGTCCTAAACCCAATGATTCATACAGAGAATAAGGTAAAACATTAATAGATGCACTCAAGTCTAACAAAGCTTTATCAAACTTAGTCTCACCTATCACACATGGGATTGTGAACATGCCAGGGTCGCTACATTTCTTAGGCATACGCTTTTGAAACACAACAGACACATGCTCGCTTACCTTAATTTTCTATTTCCCCTTCAACTTTTGATTCCTCTTTATTGTGCAAAGTTCCTTGAGAAATTTGGCATAATGAGGAATACTTTTAATCAGATTGAGTAAGGGGATGTTTACCTCGCACTTACTGAACGTCTCAAAGATCTCCTTGTCATTGTCTGGTCTTTTTGTGTCTCTAACATACCTGTCTGTGTGGTCACTGGAGGGGCCACGGGGCAGATGGGCTTGGCCGCGGGGCGGCCCGACGATTTCTACAGCGTCAGAATCGCCTTGGCCGCGGGGCGGCTCAGCGAAGATAGCTTCTTCTTCCTCCTCGTTCGTACCTATTTCAATATTTTCAATGTTAGCATCATTATGGGGAGTGGTAATCAGTTCCTTACTACTTCTTAGCGTCACGGCGCTGACGTTCTCCTTGGGGTTCACCACCGTTTGTGATGGTAGCTTTCCTGAGTCCTTAGCCTGCATTTCACTCATCGATTGAGCTAATTGGCTAATTTGCTTCTCCAAATTCTTTTGGTGCTCAGCTTGACTCAGGACGATTTTGTGAGAGCTTTGATAGGATCCTCATTGGATTGATTATCCGTTGGTGGAGGTCCTCTCTGTCTGGCATCAAATTGTTGTTGAGTTCTGAATTGGGGTCCTCCTTGTGGATTGAAAGGGGCTTGGTTATTACCATAGCCATACCTCTAGTAACCTGCATTATAGTTGTTATTGTAATGATTGGGATTAGCATAGTTACCATACCTGGGTCGCTGCGGAACAAAGTTCCCCATGGCATTCAACTCTACACTTGGCTCCTGCAGCATTGGACAAGTGTCCGTCGGGTGATAAAGATCAACGCAAATGCCACATGCCTTAAGTTGTTGTGGGGTTCCTTGTAGCATGAACCTTTTTATCATATCCTTCAATTCAGCCACATCACTATGTAATGCGGAAGTTGAGGAGTCAACGACGAGTACCCCTCTAGCATGAAGTCCCTTGCTGAATTGTCTAGAGCCATCAGTAAGCTCTGAAAACACCTCCCAAGCAGCATTGGGTGTTTTGTTCAAGATGTTGCCTCCATAGGCAGAGTTCACCGTCTTGCGCTCCTCGTCAAGCAATCCATTGAATAGAAAGAGCACCAAATCATTCTTTGAGAAACCATGGTGAGGGCAACTAGAGCAAATCTTCTTGAAGCGCTCAAAGTACTCATAGAGTGTCTCTGTAGCCTGCTGGTCAATGCTGTTGATTTCCTTTTTCAGACTGTTTAACTTGGTCGCAGGAAAGTACTTCTCCAGAAAGAGACGCTTCAACTGAATCCATGTTGTTGCACTACCTGGTGGCAAGTAGTAGAACCACTCATTGGCAGTGTCCTTAAGGGAGAAAGGGAATGCCCTCAACTTGATTTGCTCCTTTGTGGCATTGCCTGGTTTCATTCCCACCATGATAGTATGGAACTCAGACAAGTGCTTGTGGGGGTCCTCACCACTCAACCCATGGAATTTAGGTAAGAGATGAACCACGGACTTTAGCTCAAAATTGACACCTTCATCAAGTTCAGGGAACACGATAGCCAATGATTGTTGGGCTAAGTTTGGTGTTCTGAGCTCCTTCAACGTTCGATTATCATCGTTAGCAACCATCTCTATACTCTCTTCTTCTCCTTGATCGAAAGGTAACTCGCGAAAGTGATCACGAGCTTCTCGCCTCAATCTAGAGAGAGTCCTCTCAATCTCTGAATCCAAAGACAATAAAGATGAGTTAGTAGCATGAGTGTGGACCATATAGGTGGTCCACACCAAGATTAGCGATTAAAACAACACAAGAATTCAATAAGAACTCCCCGGCAACGGCGCCAAATTTGACAAGAGGAAAACCCGTCGTTGTTCTTGCCAAAGAATACTCAAACTCACAACTAGTATAGTGTGTAAGCAAGAGATCGATCCACAGGGAAATCTATTCAATCCGGGTGTCAATTCTAATCGCTAGTAAGAATATGGGGGGGTTTTGATGTGAAAAAGATCCGCCTTTTATCAAAGCGGAAGCAAGCAAAAAAAGTAAATTGATCGTAGAATGCAATGGAGAGAAATAGGTTCACCTGCATTAAGGAAGGTTTAGTACCCTCAAAATACTTTGAAAAAACTTCAGAAATGCTTCATACTGCTAGTGGGTCTCACATGAAAATAAACTATAAATTACCAAAAGCCTCGATTTGCAACCAAGGATATTGTTTCAAAAACTCTTTCATTCATGTCAAGGATTTAACCTATAAGTTATTTTAGGAACTCCCTTCCTCACTTATATATACCGATTCAGTGTTGATCCCACTTGTCTTCCTATCAATTTATAAACAGATGAACCTGATAAGTAGCAAAAAAATCATTTATAAATTTTCTTAAAGATGAAATATCGAATATTAAAACATAAGAAAAAATTGAGTAACCATCTATTAAAAAGAAAGTCCAAGAATTAGAACAACTGTTTAAATCTCAAGTTTGTTCTGATCTACCGAACGCATTTTGGGAAAGAAAGAAACATCAATTGTCCTAGCCTTTATGAAAAAGATTTCGATGAAAAGAATTTTCCCACTAAAGCTAGGCCAATATAGATAAACAAGGAGCTTTTAGACTTCTGTAAGCAAGAAATTGAGTCTTTATTATCTAAAGGACTTATTAGAAGGTCTAGATCTCCTTGGAGTTGTGTAGCCTTCTATGTTCTTATGAATTAGGCTAAAAAGGAGAGAGGATCCCCTAAATATAAGCCTTTAAACAAGGCTTTGCAATGGATTATGTATCCTTTACGTAATAAAAGAGATTTACTAAACATGCTCTATGATTCTCGAGCATTTTCAAAATTTGAGATGAAAACTGGTTTCTGGCAAATACAAATAAAGGAAGAAGATCGATACAAAACAACCTTTAATGTTCCTTTTGGTCATTACGAGTGGAATGTGATTACATTCGGTCTAAAAAATGCTCCTTCTGAATTTCAAAGAATAATGAATGATATTTTAAAAGCATTGATGAACACTTCAAACTCCTGAATACTTTCTTACATGTTGTTAAGAAAAATGGGTTAGTTGTTTTCTTTACTAAAATAATTTGTTTCAAACAAGAATAAGATTTCTTGGTCATGATATTCACCAACAAACAATAAAGCCAATAAATAGGAGTATTGAGTTTGCTGATAAATTCCCAGATGAAATCAAAGCCAAAACTCAGTTGTAAAGATTCATAGGATGTATTAATTATATTTCAAAGGTTACAAAAAGATCCACCGGCCTCATTAAGCATATTAAAGTAGTTCACATTATTAAAGAAAAGGTTAAATCATTTCCATGCATCAACATATCGCATCCTAGTGTATTCATGATTGTAGAAATAGATGCATCAGAATTAGGATATGGAGGTATTCTTAAACAAAGGCTACAAGATCTAAAGGAAGAACAATTGGTTAGATATCATTATGGAACATTGACAGGTCCTCAAAAGAATTATGGCAATGTTAAAAAGGAAATTTTATGTTATTATAAAAGATTTTTACTTCGTGTTGATTTGCGAGTCAGCAAAAGAGATTTTACAAAAAGATGTTCAAAAACAGATATTTGCAAAATAGCAAGCTATTCTTTCTTTTTTCTTTTTTCATTTTGATATAGAGTTTATTAAAGGAGAAAATAATTCATTGCCAGATTTTCTCACTAGAGAATTTCTACAGGGCAAAAATTAAAACTTTTCGGTTATGAGATTTATCTACAAATTTTGGAAAAAGAGAATCGAAAATCTTTGGATTCCTCCTATAAGGGATCTAATCTATACAACTATTCTTGACGAACAACCAGATTTGGAGTAAGAAGAGTTTCTCAAAGAATTAGAGAAAGAGGCTGAGATACGTCTCAAAATCATCCCATTTTAACAATTATTTTGTTTATATTAGAGCAATGGCCACATCCAACAAGGATCATTCAAGAAAGCCAATGAGGCCTCAAGATTACCTCATGACACATCTACAATCCACAAAGTCCACTCTCATACCAATTCTTACCACAACAAATCAGTTCCAACCTCTTGCCTAGTTACCTTACAAATAAGTCGTCCTTGCACCAAAAACCCCGGTAAAACCATCACAAAAAAGACCAGACACTGAAACTCCATTTTACAAATACTTATTCAAATCCCATATAGCACAAGAAATTTGCATGCTACCAGAATTTAAACCTTTCACACAAGATCAGATTGAACCTCTCCTGAGGTCTTTCCTTCTTCTTTCCATTGGTTCCCTGAAGATATTAACAAGACCCGGAAATTCTTTGAGTTGATACTCGTAGATTCTGGATAAATTGACCCGACCCATACAAAAGATTAAACCAAAATAGATCACATTATCTTATCCAAATGCAAAATCCTCAGAGTCCTCACAAGAAAAGATTTTGGGACAATCCAACCACCATTAAAACCTTTTCCATACCCCATTATCCTAATGGATATACCTTTTACGACTACAAAATGGCATGGTTTCAAGCCTTACTTAGAAGGTCATTCAACCATTCCTGGTTCTTTATCTTTTCAAGAAACTACAATGATCACTTACTCCAATGGTTCTATGAGTGGTGGAATATCTTTGGCAGCACTCACGAAATCTTTCCCGATGTTGCACAACTTGTCTATGATTACTACTATAATGCAACCACTCTCTAGCTGAAAAATACAAAAGTTCCCTACTATTTCACAAGAACAATGGAGTAACTTGGATCCTTTGATGGGTTAACGAGCTTGAACAGATACACCCAATTCCTTACCCATTATCACTTTGTCGAAAATATAAAGTTAGATGGTGGGAGAAATTTGATCGACTTAAATGTTCTTGCCATAGAAAGAGTTCAAGCTTCTATTCCAAACAAAAATCCTCCACAAAAAGACCAAATCCCTAAAACACAAGAGCCTATGGCCCTATATAGATTGAGTCGTCTTCATCCCGTTCATCCACAAAACCACAAAGTAAACTAACTGAATCTGAGACAAAACCAAATCCGGATCTTTGAAAGCAATTCCAAGAGTTCCAGAAATATCAAGAGTTTTTAAAATTACATAAAGACAAGAAAACTTCAATTGGTATGATGAAACAGAAAAGGAAAGCAAGCAAGAAAAGGGCAAAGATGCAAATCTTGATGATGATTATGATGACCCATTTGAATTGTAATCATCTTTTTTTAAAAAAAAAATTGTAGTGTAATATTTCATGTATTATTGTTATTGTATGCTAAGGCTCCTACTTTGTACGGGAGCATATTTCATCATTGAAGGCCAAGACAAAGTGAAGACCAAGGCAAAGTGCATTATGCAATACACCATCATGTACTACAAGAATTCAAGACCTTCATCATTCGAATGATGAATTCAACACTATTATGATGAGAAGCAAGAATCAATAGTATCCACAAATTCAAAAGCAAGAGCACGACAACATCACTATAAAAGCCCTTCATCCCCTGTGGAGAAGGCACCTCCAATTTTCACCTTAAAAAGCTATAAGCTTGAAAGCCAAAAGAACTTACTTTTATTCCGATTTGTTGTTGCAAAAGTACACTTAAGAAATCTTGTAAATAAGAAAGGAAAGTACAAAGAAATTCTTGAGAAAATTTCTAAAGGGCCTTTTAAGAATTTCTCAATAATTTCTTTGTACTTTCTTTTTTTATTTGCAAGATTTCTTAAGCTTACTCTTGCAACAACAAAACCAATAAAAGTAAGTTCATTTCTTTTGACTTTCAAGCTTATAGCTTTTTTAAGGTGAAAATTGAAGGTGCCTTCTTCATGGCCCATGGGGGATGAAGGGCTTTTATAATGATGCTGTCGTGCTTTTGCTTTTGAATTTGTGGATGCTAATGATTCTTGCTTCTCATCATAAGAGTGTTGAATTCATCCTTCGAATGATGAAGGTCTTGAATTCTTGTAGTACATGATGGTGTATAATGCACTTTGTCTTGGTCTTCACTTTGTCTTGCCCTTCAATGATGAAATATGCTCCCGTACAAAGTAGGATCCTTAGCATAAAATAACAATAAGACATAAAATATTACAATATAATTTTTTTTTAAAAAAAGATGATTAGTATTCAAATGGGTCATTATAATCATCATCAAGATTTGCATCTTTGCCCTTTTCTTGTTTGATTTCCTATTATGTTCCATTATACCAATTGAAGTTTTCTTGCCTTTCTGCAACTGTAAAAACTCTTGATATTTCTCGAACTCTTGGAATTGCTTCCAAAGATCTAGATTTGCTTTTGTCTCAGATTCAGCTAATTTACTTGGTGGTTTTGTGGATGAACGGGATGAAGACGACTCAATCTGTATAGGGCCATAGGCTCTTGTGTTTTAGGGATTGGGTCTTTTTTTGGAGGATTTTTGTTTGGAGTAGAAGCTTGAACTCTTTCTATGGCAAGAACATTCAAGTCGAATTTCTCCCACCGTCTAACTTTATATTTTCGACAAAGTGATAATGGGTAAGGAATTGGGTGTATCTGTTCAAAGCTCGTAGACCCAACAAAGGATCCAAGTTACTCCATTGTTCTTGTGAAATAGTAGGGAACTTTTGTATTTTTCAGCTGGAGAGTGGTTGTAGTAGTAATCATAGACAAGTTGCGCAGCATCGGGAAAGATTTCGTGAGTGCTGCCAAAGATATTCCACCACTCATAGAACCATTGCAGTAAGTCATCATTGTAGTTTCTTGAAAAGATAAGAACCAGGAATGGCTGAATGTCCTTATGAGAAAGGCTCGTAACCATGCCATTTTGTAGTCGTAAAAGGTATATCCCTTAGGATAATGGGGTATGGAAAAGGTTTTAATGGGGGTAGGATTGTCCCAAAATCTTTTCTTGTGAGGACTTTGAGGATTTTGCATTTGGATAAGATAATGTGACCTGTTTTGGTTTGATCTTTTGTATGGGTCAAGTCAATTGATCTAGAATCTATGAGTATCAACTTATATAATTTTCGGGTCTTGTTAATATGTTCAGGGAACCAATGGAAAGAAGGAGGAAAGGCCTCAGGAAGACGAGGTTCAATCTGATCTTGTGTGAGAGGTTTAAATTCTGGTAGCAGGCAAATTTCTTGTGCTATAATGGGATTTGAAGAAGTATTTATAAAATGGAGTTTCAGTATTTGGTCATTTTTGTGATGGTTTTACTGGGATTTTTGGTGCAAGGACTGCTTGTCTATAAGGTAACTGGGCAAGAGGTTGGAACTGATTTGTTGTGGTAAGGATTGGTATGTGAGTGGACTTTATGGACTATGGATATGTCATGAGGCAATCTTGAGGCCTCATTGGCTTTCTTAAAGTATCCTTGCTTGATGAGGCCATTTCTCCCGTATAAACAAAATAATTGTTAGAATAGGATGATTTTGAGGCGTCTCTCTGCCTCTTTCTTTAATATATTCTTTTAGAAACTTTTCTTACTCCAAGTTTGGTTGCCCTGTAGAAATTCTCTAGTGATAAAATCTGGTAACAAATTATTTTCTCCTTTAATAAACTCTATATTAAAATAAAAATTAGAAAGAATAGCTTGCCATTTTGCAAATATCTGTTTTGAACATCTTTTTGTAAAATCTCTTTTGCTGACTTGCAATCAACACGAAGTAAAAATCTTTTATAATAAAGATCATCTTGAAATTTTGATATGCATACAACAATAGATAAAATTTCTTTTCTTAAAAGTGTCGTAGTTCTTTTGAGGACCGGTCCATGTTCCAGAATGATATCTAACCAAATTGTTCTTCCTTTTGATCTTGTAGCCTTTGTTTAAGAATACCACCATATCATAATCCTGATGCATCTGTTTCTACAATCATGAATGCACTAGGATGCGATATGCTGATGCATGGAAATGATTTAACCTTTTCTTTAATAATGCGAACTACTTTAATATGCTCATTAGTCCAGATTGGTGGATCTTTTCGTAACCTTTGAAACAGAGGTTTGCACAATTGTCTAAGTTTGGGGAAGAAATCGGAAATGTAATTAAGACATCCTAGGAATCTTTACAATTGAGTTTTGTCCTTGATTTCATTTGGGAAACTCAATATTCCTATATATTGTCTTTATTGTTTGTTGGTAAATATCATGGCCAAGAAATCTTATTCTTGTTTGAAACAATTTCATTTTAGTAGAGGAAACAACTAGCCCATTTTCCTTAACAACATGTAAGAAAGTATTCAGATGTTTGAAGTGTTCATCAATGCTTTTGAAAAAGACTAGAACATCATCAATATATCTAATGGTGAACGAGGAATAGGGGTTTAAAATATCATTAATTATTCTTTGAAATTCCGAAGGAGCATTTTTTAGACTGAAGGGCATGACATTCCACTCGTAATGACCAAAAGGAACAGTAAAGGTTGTTTTGTATCGATCTTCTTCCTTTATTTGTATTTGCTAGAAACCACTTTTCATGTCAAATTTTGAAAATGCTCGAGAATCATAGAGTTTGTTTTGGAAATCACTTTTATTAGGTAAAGGATACATTATCCATTGCAAAACCTTGTTAAAAGGCTTATAGTTTATAACTAACCTAGGGGCTCCTCTCTCCTTTTGCCTGATTCATAACATAGAAGGTTGCACAACTCCAAGGAGATCTAGACCTTCTAATAAGTCCTTTCGATAATAAAGACTTAATTTCTTTCTTACAGCTGTCTAAAAGCTCTTTGTTCATTTGTATTGGGCTAGCCTTTGTGGCAAGGACACTTGATGTTTCTTTCTTTCCCAAAATGCGTTTGGTAGATCAGAACAAACTTGAGATTTAAACAATTGAATTCTTGGACTTTCTTCTAAATAAATGGTTACTCAATTTTTTATTCTATTTTAAGATTCAATATTTCATCTTTAAGAAAATTTAGAAATGATTTTTTGCTACTTATCAGGTTCACCTATTTATAAATTGATATGAAAACCAGTGGATCAACACTAAATGGGTATATTTGAGTGAGAAGGGTAGTTCATAAAAAAACTTATTGGGTTAAATCCTTGACAAGAAAGAAAGAGTTTTTGAAAAAATATCCTTGATTGCAAATCGAGGCTATTGGTAATTTATAGTTTATTTTCATGCGAGACCCACTAGTAGTATGAAGTCTTTCTGGAGTTTTTTCAAAGTATTTTAAGGGTACTAAACCTTCCTCAATGCAATTAAGATCTGCTCTACTATCAAGTAGTGCTATGGTTGTAAGAGCAAATGTGTCTATTTTTATGGTGATGGGAACATACCACTTCTGAAAACTAATTCTTTCAATTACAGAGATGAATAGATCATCATCATTACTATCTATGTTGTTTTCAGTAGTAAAACGTTCCTGATCTATAGGGGCTTTAGAGGAGGATGAAGCATTAGTTTTGCGAATAAACCTTTCTTCTATAACAGCTAATCTGGCTTCTAGTTCAAGGTCTTTGGTTTCTCCTGTCAAAACTATATCTTAAAGCTTCTTAACTTCCTTCTTTAATATATTTATTTCACCCTAAAGATCCTTAGTGGAAACTTGTGAGAAGACATTATAAGGGGGTTATTTATTGTATAATTTTGAAATACTAAAATGTTCTTGTAAAGCTGGTTCGTGTGCTTTAAAAATTAAATCTTTAAGCTTAAGAAAATACTTTTATTTCACTTGAGGATCTCCAATTTCATCAATGACTTGAAATAGAGCTTGTGTTTCACTTGGGGGGAACTAGGCTCTTCATCATCTAAAGTTGATGAGTCGAATTCCCCATTATCATCATATCCCTCTTCTTCATCCGAAGAACTCTCTCTATTTGGATAAAGATTTTCATAAGTTTATTCTTAAGCTCTTCATCTTCACCACAAACTTCATTGATCTTTTGTTGAATTCGACATTGATTTGCCTTATGGGCTGGTTTACCACATTTATAACAAATAATCTTCATCTTCCCAACTCTCTTATCCCCTCTTTCATTATAGTTTCGCTTCCCTCTCTTAGGATTTCTAGTGAATCTTCTCTTTTGCATTTGTGTTCTCTTCCTACTAGAAGGAGCTTGTATTTTTTGCATCCCAAAAGCTTTACAGAAATTTCCTAACTCTTTTCTAGTCCTTCCTTTATCTCCGTATTTAGCTTGTATTTTTAGTTCTGAATATAATGTTAATCCTTCTTTTTTTAATAAATGCTCCTAGTTGGCCATAAGTTATCGTGGCCCAAGGCATTTCATCAGATCCTATAGATTCTTTAATCTTAGTTACAATTCTTTGAGCAAATAAAGTGGGTAATCCAGAAACAAACCTCTCGTCGAGAAGGATTCATTGTAGTTTGATCTTTTGTAGACATATGTAAGGAAAACATCTTTGTACCATCTATAATCGCTTAATGTAGGACACCTGAGATTGATTAAGACAAACTTGCTAGATTGTAATTCTTCTTCGGGGTTTCCCACAAAATACATACTAATAGTGTATATTAGTTGCCCTACTACATCTTCCTTAGGGTAAATATTTATTTCCATCTTCATCCTCTATATCTATAGTGGCTTCAAAGATTGCACCCTTTTGTTCATTGGTTAAAGCATTATCCCACCTGTGAATCTAGTAACTAAGAGGATTGCTGTAGATTTATCTTGATCACCATTTACTTTGTAATCCATTTTGGCCATTCTTATTTCTTGTAAAGTGTTCATAATTTCTATTTCAGACTTTTCAACTATATTCCACCCGTAACCAGAATTTCCGTTATAATCAGTGGATCGAAATTTTGCTCTCTCTTCATATTGAGTATCAGGGGGAGTTAGCCTATGGTAATAATTTCTAGTATCTCCTTTTGGGACCCAATTAGTAGGGATATTACCATAATGCTGTTTTTATGTTTATCTTCTTCTGAGTTTGTTGATTTCTATATGGTTGTTTTCAAAAGCATTTTCAAGATCTTTAATATGTGAAGAGTCGGACTCAGTATCACTAGTAGAATAATGGGACTGTTCTTCACATTTTCTTTGACAATGATCAAGGCAATTTACAATGCTACTACTAGGTTGGGCTTGAATAGATTTTAATCGTCCTGTTATTTTGTCAACTAAGTCTGGAGGATTTAGAGTGAGGGATTCAGCAGTTTTTCTTGCTAGGCTTTCAATTTGAGAAGGAGGTCTTGAGACATCTCTAGGGAATCTAGGCATATACATAGAGGGATCAATTTTTGTACTATAGTGTGAATGATTTGATTGGAATAATTATTTTAAAAATAAACCTTCTTAATGTCTTCGACAATAGCAGGGCTACCTTCAGCCATGTTTCTACCCCTTTTAAATGGTTCTGTTGTGACTTCTCCGGCCGAGGTTGTAATTTTTATACTTGATAGAGGAGGGTGAACAGAATGGGTAACTCCATATAGGATGGTGTTCCAAGATTTTGTAATCCTAGTTTGAAATTAAATGAAGGGTAATAAAAATGGATCTTGGATCTCTAAGTTTGATAGAAATATGTAGAACCATGTGAAAAAAAAAGTATATTGGTTTTTAACCTTTCTATATCATAATACCAACTTTCTCTTATCTTATCTCTATAAGATCTATCTATTTTCATAAGTCACTCTTTTTTCTAGCTATTATGGGATGATTCAAAATTTCTACGAAGATAATATTTTTATCTTAAAAGAATATTCTAATGAGATCATGTTTATTGGGGAATACCCTTGCATATTATTTTCATATACTCACTATTATCCTGAGTCCTGATACCTTAATATTAGGATCATGTAATGTAGGAACTCATAAACAAAACTTCTTGCATGAAAAACATTGGAATATGAGGTGTGGGGAGAAAATTCTTTTCCTAAATTAAACCTTAGCAGAATTCTACCATCAGGTTCTTCTATAATTTGAGAGATTTTCTTCTATCAAAATCCCTAGGGGGATTATTGCTCTGAATTTTAAGTTTTTCAAGAACAATGATTTCATTTCATTTAATAGTTTTTGGAGTGAAAGAGCATGATCTGTTAGCCTCTAATTGTAATAAAATTGTCTTTCCATGTGGGATCGGAGGAACAACACATTTTGGATCAGATAAAGAGGTCATTTAAAATTTTTACATCTAAACTAAGAGATTGTATGACTCTTGGATTCGTTAGATCTACATAAAAATTTGGAGAACAATTGAAATAACTAGGACCATTGCATATATTGGATTGAATTATGGCAAGTATAGAATCCTTAACTTTTTAACCCATCGTCTCTTAAAGCGATAAACACAGGTGAATCTATTCATCATCGAGACAAAGTTTTATTGCCACTTGGACTAAACCAAAATGAATATATCTATATCCTTTTGCTAAATATTTTCTCAAAGAAAGAGCAAAAAGTAATTGTAATTGTTCTTGTTGAATACTTATGGTTTCCTCATGAGTTTTTTATGCTAAATGCAATCTTAAAATCTAATGCACCTATTCTGTAAATAGACCTATTGTCTTGTTCAGGCATAGTCCAATTAGGTAGGTCACTATTATCTTGTGAAAAATGCATCTCATTACTATGAATTATACGAGAACTACTAGAGCCTCTATAAAATAACCTCCTGAGATTTAATGCCATGACTTTAATTACTATCGTTCCTCTTTAATTTAATAATGGCATAATTCATGCATATAAACGGAACCTCAAATCCTTCACACTGTAGCTAAACATATCACATATCCTCATATCTCAGGATTTTATTTATACAATTACTCATATCATTACTTCTGATATCTCAGGATATGAGTAACATCCTGAGTAATATCCCGATATCTCAGGATATTACTCAGGATAATTATTGTTCTGCTATCGTGTCTTCATCCATAGAGTGTAATATATATAATATATAAATTATATTATATATAATATATAAATTATATTATATATAATATATATTATATGTATATGTTATATAATATATATATATACATATATATATATATATATGTATTATAATATATGTTATATAATACCCCCTCCATTAATTAAAACTTGCCATTTTAGAAAAGTACACACTTATTAAGAAAACAAACAAAAATAAACTTATACCTTAATTATTACTCTACTTTTTTACTTTCTAAAAAACTACAACTAACAACCATCTAATCATTATAAGGGTAATTTCGTAAAGTGGATGACAAAACACCTAAAATGACAAGTTTTTTCTTAACAATTTCACTCCTAACACGAAAAGTTTTAATTAACAGAGGGAGTGTAATATGTGTGTGTGTGTGTGTATTCAGCCCTTACGACGTATCATGTACGCAAATCCGGGTCGTTGAATACAATTAAATCGATGGTGTAGAATCTTAATTTTAGATTTTTGGACCATCTCAAAAACAAATCCCCCTCACCAAGATGGTGCACATGTTACAATCTCCAAAAAAAATCGGGGGGATTTGCACAACTAGACACATTTTTTTATGACTTGGCAAAAATGTCACCCCTTCTTGAAAAATGGCAAAAGTAGCATAGGGGTTAGTTTGTGCAAAATAAAAAATGGAAGGGAGCAGCCGGTTGAAGGTAAAAAAGAGAAAGAGATAGAATAGAGAGCATGAGAGAAAGGAGGTTTTGGTGGGGAGTTTTTGGCGCCAAACCTTGGTGACAAGACATCAATCATTACAAGGGAAAAGGGGGGATGTGATAGGGGGTTTTCCCTCCCATTTGCCGGGTATAAAAAGAGAGGAGGGGAGAAGACAATCAGTTTCTTCCTCCCCTGGACAAAAGGGCTAGAGAAGAAGGCCACCATTGAAGACAATCCGTCGACCTCAAGGTCCAGTTGCAGAGCACTTGTCAGTCTCATTCCATATTCGTGTCAGTGAGAAGAAACTTCCATGTCACGTTGGTTGCTGAGAAACCCTAATTCTCAGTTGCAATGGGTAGGCGTTTCCTTTAGTTCTCCTCATGTTTTGCGAAAAGTAGATACCCATGAACCATAGTGCTCATCCCTCTTTTCATTTTCAGGGGAAAACGCCAAAGTATGCGTCACTATCGTCTTCAACGGTCATTGGTTGTTCGAGGGTGCCGCATGGGTGTTTTCTGGTGAGACCGCGCGCAAGAATGTGATCATTGAAGAGGGCATCGACTTCATTTCTCTGAAAAAACTGATCAAGCTCAAGGTCGACCATGATTCTTCATATGAGAAGTGGCGGTTGTCTTACGTGCCAAAGACGGAAGAAGGGGGTCATCCGATCACGATAGCTGACGATGACGACCTTGAGGCTTTTAAGTTTCTGAACTCGAAGTATGGGGAACATATGGAGATATATTTTGGTCTATTGATGAAGGAGAGCGTTGAAGTACAACAACTCGGCGTCAGGGGAGAATGCTTGAGTGGGCCACGTACCTCCTAAAAAGTGGACGACCTGGATGAGATTGTCATTAGCGAGGCAGAAGGTAAGGCACAACCAAACCCTGTGTCTGTAGATGATGGGTTATATGGGGGAGGAGAGGTTAGCAAAGCCATAGGGAAGAGCAACGATCTGGGGGTGATAGACATGGTTGACACGAGGTTGAAAAGGGGTGACACAGATACATGTTCATGTGACAAGTGTAAGGGTCCGGATGTGAACCAATTGGATGAGGTGAGCGAGGCCATAGGAAACAACAAAGAGCTGGGTGTATTAGACATTACCGACACGGGGTTTAAAACGGGTGACACGCATATTTATGTAGGTGACAAGGGTGAGGGTTCGGATGTGATTCACTTGGGTAAGGTGATGGAGGCCATAGGGAAGAGCAAGGAGCTGGGTGTGATAGAGATTACTGACAGGGGGTGTGAAACATGTGACACGCTATGTATGTAGGTGACAAGGGTAAGGGTCTGGATGTGATCCAATTGGATGACACGAACAACTCCTCAGATGACACGGTAAACTATTAAGGTGACATGTATCAGGGGTTGGAGTTCATATCCATAAGCAGTCATGAGGAGGATGAGGACGAAGACGTTGAGTGAAGCGGGAAGAAGTCTGGGATGATTTGGAGTGGCATGGTGTCGAGGATGACCCGGGTATGAGGGTGTCGATGGAGGGGGATGAAGTTGAGGATGAGGTGATGAGGGAACTTGAAGATTGGGTTCTGAGGTCCTGTATATCCCCAACTACGATGGAGAACGTTGAAGCTATGGTGGAGAGAGCAACGCCTCGCACCCAGGATCCACGACGCAACATGATAGAACTTTCAGAGGGACAATTATTCGCATCGAAGGTCGATGTGCAGACTATATGTAAGTGGTTAAGAACTTCACTTTACTTTTGGGAACGGGTTACATACTCAACAAACCAGCCCCATGGGCTTTATTTATAGCCTTCTAGTCCTTGCTATTCAAGGATAGAAATCTCTATCTATATCTAAATCTATATCTAAAACATTAAAGATTAATAAATGCAACAACATAATTAAATCTAAAAAAAGGGAATTATATCTAAAAAGTCTTCAAGTGGATAAATCTTCTTCTCCATGATAGAACTTGATAAAATCGGATAGACTCGGCAATCTTCAGCTCCAAGGATTCCAAATCCAAGTAGGACAGCTCAAAAACGCGTTACGCGTCTCCGGAAGATTTCCTCGATCTCGAGTAACTTTGGTCATCGGCTTCAGTGGCTCGGCGTCTCGGGTTGCTGGTCCTCGACAGGGCTCGGATAGGTGACTTTTGGTCCTCGACATCGAGTAAATAACTCGAGATCGAGTAAGATGGGTTCGTCGACTTGTGTGCCTTGGGCTGGTCAGGCAACTCTTCTCGACATGCTCGGACATGGCTCCTGGAGTTGTCAATCTCGAGGACTTTCCTCGACATCGAGGAGTGCTGCTCAGCGTCAAGCATGCTCGACCAGGTCGGGTAGTTTCTCCTCGGCATCCTCGGGTGGGCTTCTCCTCGACTCTGGGCATGGTCTTCGGGACTTTGTCGACATCGAATTGAGTACTCGATCTCGAGGAAGGTGTTGGAGTCGGGTTGGCTCGTCTTCAGCTTCTCGACATGGGCTCCTTGATCAGTGTAGTGTCCGGGCTCTTTTGTCGATATCGAGGAAACAAAGTCGATATCGAGTAACTTTGGGCTCCCGTCCTTTCTTCTTGGTTTTCTCCCGAAATGGCTCCATGTTTCCCCTCATCCTCTCGACGGATATCTCTCATTGGTGTCTGCACTCCTCCTGCATTCCAATGGGCATCTCGCATCTCATTCACAAAATCTTCCATGACCTTCATCTGAACCACACAGTACATAAATAAGGGGTGGTTCGCCAATGTTATTCGTAATTGGGGAAAATTTACCCGTGTCACTTACTAAATATACCGTGTCGCTAGTCTATTTCCTCCTATCAGCAATGGTGTTCATAATTGGGGCAAATTTTTTTAGGCGAAACACGTACCTTGTCATACATGCTCCGCATCCATGTTGACATAGTTCCAAGCCTCTCCAACATGAATTCAAGTGTCTTCCCCACCTTATCTTCCCAGGCTTCCCTGGCCTCATCACGTTTTCCTGAACTCGGTCCGGCCTTGCCGGAGCCGTCACCATAATAACAGGGTGCCAATGCAGCCTCAATGTCATCGTAGTAGAGGTCAGACTTCTCATACTTGTAAAAGAACTTATGCATCAATTCAAACTCTGCATAAAACGAATATATGGGAATGAATTACGTACCTTCTCATCCATCTTCTCCATCCAACTTGACATTGTAGCGAGCAATTCCATCACTGCTTCAAGTGTCTTGGCCACGTGGTCCCCCCCTCCCTTCCCCGGTGTGCCAACTGGACAACCCCACTGAGCTAGTTGTCACGGAGCTTCTCCCAGTCGTAGGGGTCGATGTAGTTGTCAATGTTGGTTAGCATCGACAATTCGATCCTTGGTTCACACGTAACTGGAAGTGCTTATCTTCCGGGACTGCGTATCGGGGCTCCCACTTACTCGAGGATTCCTCTCCCCTCGGCCTTAGATTCCTAGTCCGCACTATTTGTTTCCTGCAATTTCGGTCAGACGAACAAAATCAGTTTTCCACTTAAATTCATATCCCCTTGTCACATAATGCTAAATCCACAGTCAACAAACGGACAAACCTATGTCATACACCCCTGCCACCTAATTTGTCTTTCAAACCAACAAATTTCAAATCAAACACACCCAAAACCTCAATTCGAAACCCATGTCAACCACAAATTCATATCACCACATTCGAAATCATGCCTAGGTTCCAACCGAACACTGCCCAGCGACACCCATTTCCCCAGCCCCTTTTATCTTTCAATCGCTCAGCCACACCCATGTCCCCAGCCCTTTATCTTTCAATCGCTCACCCACACCCATGTCCCCATCCCCTTTATCTTTCAATCGCTCAGCCACACAACCCCAATCCCCAAAACCACCCTCGCCACTGCCATAAACCGTCATCACAAGGCCAAGAGCATAAAAACATAATTCGACACCCTTGTCACCCAATTCGAATCCACTGTCACTCGATTCGAAACCCCTGTCTCCCAATTTCACTTTCAAACAATCAAATACCAAATCAAACACGGCTCAAACCTCAATCAATCATCTTCTACCTCTCTCATATCCCAATTTTCAGTCCAAACATTGCCACCCTCGTCATTCATCCCAAACCCTAACCGACAATTTCACATTCCACACTCGCACAAGGCCAAGAGCATAAAAACGTGAATCGACACCCTTGTCACCCAATTCAAAACCACTATCAGTCTATTCGAAACCCATGTCGCCCAATTTCACTTTCAAACAATCAAATACCAAATTAAACACGGCCCAAACCTCTATCAATCGTCTTCTACCTCTCTCATATCCCAATTTTCAGTCCAACCATTGTCACCCTCGTCATTCATCCCAAATCCTAATCGACAATTTCACATTTCACACTCGTAGAAAAGGGAGAAAAGGAATGAGGGTTTCAAAGAGATGGAAAGGGGGGCTTACCTCTTCACTTAGACACCGACGTGGGCTTCTTCTCTCCTCTCCAGCGACAACTTCGTCCCCAACCTCCTGTGTTTTCCGAATCGTTGGATTGTTCTCCTTCTTCTCTCCACAAATCGTCGCTTCTCCTCCCTGAAAAACAAAGCCTCCCCTCCCATCCTTTTATTTTCCTTTTTTTTAATAAAATAAGGGCAAAATCCGGTTAAAAGGGGAGGTTTTGACCTGCACTTTTATACAAATTTGGGGCAAAGGTGGTTATGTATGCTAAATTTCAAGGGCTAGTGACACTTTTGCAAAGTATTTTTTTTGTGCTATCTACTACCATTTCCTCTAAAATCAGCCCCAATTTCTTTGGTTTCTGAAATTCACTCATCGGCGAGGCGTGGGGGTGGCGATTTTTGCTTGTCGACGAAGGCGGGTGTGCGATTCGGGAGGCCTGACGATGAGGTGAGGTGGGAACATCTTGACAAAATACTGATATTCAATTACTCATGAAATCGGTTTTGTATGGATATCTAGGGTGAGGTAACATAGGTATATATAGCTCGATATGCCACAATAACTTACGGAACAGTTGGTCCGCGTGTTGTTGCGGAACTAGTTCAACATGATGTTGCAGATCTAGGACAATGCTTTAATGTTCTACAAATGGTTTGCAACCTCAATCGGTTGTTCCACAACTACTAGCTGATCAACAACTGGTCGAGGTTGTCTAATATAGTTTGATGTTGAACATACTAATAAATAAACATTTGTTCGCATGCACATGATTAATTCACAACAATGGTTGATTTTCAACCTTTATACACAATCTCGACAATTTGAAAATAATCATATAGATCTTCATACATAATAAAACTGAATATCTTTCTTCCAAACATTCTATAATTTTATTGTCGAAAGATTTCTAAAATAATACATTGATATTTATATTGTCGAATGTATTATGAAATAGTCAAGTTGTTTCCATGCTCTTCCGCTCATAATTGCAGTTGCTCCTACTCGAAAGTACTTGCAGTCGCTTGTGATATTACCAAGTTTTCCTCAGTCTCTTCAAGAACAATTGTTGCGAACCGTTGTACAAGTGTTCATTTCTGTTGCAATTGCAACTGTGACATTGCAGCAACGGATATCAAATCTTTCCATTGCCACCTATGTCGAAAATAAGTGGATGGAAGAAGCATACCAGGTGCTAAGAAAATCGGCCCCTGGTATGCTCTTCTTGCTATGTAGCAACTATATCAAGATGTTTACATGCTCCTTTGGCACAACTTTTGACAAACTACTAAAATAGTTCAAAAGATATATAGGTTCTGAGTGGGTTGAATTTGAAGGGAACATGTGTATGGTATGGGGTGCTTTGAATGTGTTGGATTGAGATATGTAGAGACAAAGTAGTGCGGTTGTAGTACTTATAGGGATTTGGTCTATAATATATTGCTGAAAACTCCAAGAAACCAAGCAAATGTTTGCAACATGTTGCAGACCCTTCCACAACATGAGGCAGATCATTTTGTAACCAGTTGCAGGGTGGTCCGTAACCATTTGTAGGACGATCCGTAACCATTTGGGGAATGGTCTTTAACTGTTGTTCCACAACATTATGCGAAACAGTTGTCTACGTTGTTGCGGAATTGTCCATATTTGAAAGTTGTTCTAGAACTTTGATTGTTACTTAAATCAAACTTTATGAAGGAACAAAACATTCAATATTAATTCGCTCATACACATGATCTCATAAAACTAAAAGACATACATATAAAATTGATTTTCATACACATGTAGGAATGAATATTTTTTCAAAATCATTATACAATATTATCGTCAAACGACTTCTAAAATAATACATCGACTTTTATAATGTCAAAGATAAATTAGTCAAGCTATATGACAGACCTTGAACCTAAGACCGGTGGGCTCATTGAGCAAACCACAAACCATTTGATTCGTGTTTGCAACTGTCATTGCTTTGAAAATACGTGTAGTCACTTCTTCTCGAAGCACCTATCCTTGGTCTTGCCGAGCTCTTAGATATACAAACTGGCAAGCATTCTTCCGTGTCGCAATCTCAGTTGTGATATTTTCAAGCAGAAAATGTAACGGTTATGAAGTACGTCCATTGTCGCCCCTATCAAGCAGACAATGGATGTTCCCTAGTGACAACACTATTAAGATGTTTCCATATGCTCTTTTGAAAATATTTATGACAAAAGGACAACTTGACTTGGTAGAAACATTCGTTCTAAGTAAGATGACTTTGAATGGAACATATGGGATATGGAGGTGTTTGTATGTGGTGGATTGAGAGTTGCGGGGAAGTAGAGTTTGTGTGGGTTGTAGTATTTATAGTGATTTGAACCGCAAAATCTTGCAGACATGTCATGAAAACGATTATTCCGCAACCTCGTGTGAACCTAATGCCGCAATAGAGTGACATAACATATTCGAATATTCCGCCACCTCCTGCGGGACAAAGGTTTGCATAGACACTGACATGCACTATACGTTTCTGCAACCGAATTATTAAGTGAATTGTGCTTAATTTATTAAAACCCGATTTTTTAAGGAAAATATATCATTTTTTTTGTTGATATGTGAAGAGACCAAAGAGTATCACATTGAAAATATAAATGATCAAGCGTGCCTTAGTATATAACCTAGTGGGCACTCCCCCATATTGCTAGGTTTTAGGATGGAACCCTACTTGGCTTATGCAAGCGTCGTACACACAACCCCCGGTCACGAGACAAAAGACCCTAGTTGCACTTGCGTCGTAACCAAACATCCTACTTGCACTTGCGAACGTGTTGAGATATGCCAACGGGCTTGGTAATTTTTCACATTTATACCATTTTTTATACATTTTTGTCTCTATAGACTTTTTTTTATGCCAACATGTCGTTTCATTCGTTGGGGGTTGGTTTTTTACACAAGTTGAACGTGTTGAGATATGCCAACGGACTTGGTAATTTTTCACATTGATGCCATTTTTTATACACTTTTTTCTCTCTAGGCTTTTTTTATACGAACATGTCGTTTCATTCGTTGGGGGTTGGTTTTTTACACAAATTTGGCAATTAGGCCATTTAAATATGTGCAGACTAAATACACCTCAAATTCTGCACGTCGGAATTGACGTGCAGGATTAAGGTGGGTTAATTAATTTTTTTAACGTGCTAATTAATTGGAAAGGTCTGCACGTTAATTCTAACGTGCACTTTTGATGAGGGGTTTGCGGTGTATCTAACAACACCCTTTAAATACCAAGTATTCAAACCAAAAAAAATACCTAATCTAATACCTTTTTTAAAATATATCAATTAGTTTTTTTCATACCTAATTTAATACCCCGTTTCAAATCTATTAATATTACTAATTCTGTTAGCATTTTGCTGACGTGTCACGCTCACAATTAAAGTTGAATTTTTTTATTCAAATGAGCTTTTCTTATTGGTCAATATTATTATGGAAACTTTAAAATATTTGTTTCCTATTTTAAATATGATTTGAATCAATTCCCTTTTTTTTATTTTCGGTTATATTGTCGTAAATATTGAGACATGTTTCCATTTTTTTTTTCCGATTGCAATATACTACGTATTATCTATCTATCTATCTATCTATCTATCTATTAATATTACTAATTCTGCTAGCATTTTGCTGACGTGTCACGCTCACAATTAAAGTTGAATTTTTTATTCAAATGAGCTTTTCTTATTGGTCAATATTATTATGGAAACTTTAAAATATTTATTACCTATTTTAAATATGATTTGAATCAATTCCCTTTTTTTTTATTTTCGGTTATATTGTCGTAAATATTGAGACATGTTTTCTTTTTTTTTTTCCGATTGCAATATATTATCTATCTATCTATCTATCTATCTATCTATTAATATTACTAATTCTGCTAGCATTTTGCTGACGTGTCACGCTCACAATTAAAGTTGAATTTTTTTATTCAAATGAGCTTTTCTTATTGGTCAATATTATTATGGAAACTTTAAAATATTTTTTTCCTATTTTAAATATGATTTGAATCCATTCCCTTTTTTTTTTATTTTCGGTTATATTGTCGTAAATATTGAGATATGTTTCCATTTTTTTTTCCGATTGCAATATATTATTATATTACTAATTTTGCTAGCATTTTGCTGACGTGTCACGCCCACAATTAAAGTTGAATTTTTTATTCAAATGAGATTTTCTTATTGGTCAATATTATTATGGAAACTTTAAAATATTTGTTTCCTATTTTAAATATAATTTGAATCCATTCCCTTTTTTTTTATTTTCGGTTATATTGCCGTAAATATTGAGACATGTTTCCATTTTTTTTTTTCCGATTGCAATATTCTCATAATTCGTCTACATACATTGAACTTAAATTTGAATCTTGGTATACTTTATTTTTGGAAATTTATACTCTACATGGACTCATATCCAATTGTCAGTTTATAAAATGCTACGGAGTATAAATTAACTTTCACATAGACCCATATCCAATTGTCGGTTTATAAAATTCTACTATCATTTTGTTGATGTGTCACGCTCACAATTAAACTTGATTTTTTTTATTCAAATGGTATTTTCTTATTGGTCAATATTATTGCTGAAATTTTAAAATATTTGTTTCTTATTTTAAACAAATTTGTTTCCTATTTTTATACTAAAATATTATTTAATTTGATATGTTGTATGTCAATTTGTGATCTATTTTAATCGTCTACGTACATTAAACATTCGTCAAGTCTTGGCTGATTTTATTCTTGGATATTGAAATTGTTGATTTATCATATTTAACCGATTGCAATATTCCCCACAATGTCTACATACAACGAACATGTAATAATCAATTTGTAAATATTCGATTTTAAAAATTAATTATAAAAATCAATTAGAGCAAAAAAAGTGTTTGTTTATAATTTAATTATTTTAGACATCTTAAATGACTATCGAAAAATAAATAATATTTGAAGACTCACAAGCATTACTAATGCTTATTTTACATCTTGGATGAGGCTTCTTAGATCACTTTTCTACCTTTAAGGATCTTTTTTTTTTACCATCTTACCTTTATTTTCACTATTTATTTCTCTCTCTTTCTAACCATCTTTCTCATGAAAATAATGAATAAGTTATTTACATCTACATAACTTCAAAATTATTCACACAATCATGTGCTTATGATTTTTTAATATTTGTACGGGAGCTTATATTTTACTTTTTAGATCTATGCTAATGATAATAATTATATATTTATTTCAAATTATATTAGGTGGTGTGTTTGAGTATTATTACTACTTTACCTTATTAAATCATTTTCAAAATTTGTATCGTATCTCTTTCCAACTAATTTATAAATTATAAAAAAAATACTTTATACATATTTTTGTTGTAAACACGTGTATATATATATATTAATATAGTATTATATAAATATATAAAATGATGTTCAAATTAAAATGGATCAAGCTCCCGTGCCTTCAAGGCACGGGTATTACACTAGTGGAATTCTATTTCATTTAACATTTCATTAAACTATAAGATATTATTATTTCTGGTATAATTATATTAAAATTTAAACATCAACATCATGAATCACCACCGATAATCATAAACATCAAAGTATATGTTGCGAAATTAAAGCTTAGTGTTTTTTTCAGACGAAAATTAAAATTTACTTAATTAAACTAATTACTAGAATATGTAGACGATCCTGGTTGGGCGAATAGAGAGATTCAAGGGCAAGCTTTTTGGCAGGTGATCCGATTCGTACCGGGTTGTACCCAACCCTGTACTAAACAACGACCAAATCAATTCTGCAAAGTACTATCTGCATTTAAATTATGCAAAGTACACATCTACAGCCCAAGAAAGCGCAGGTATAGTAGTAATACATGTAACCTTGACATAAATATTGTCAATTATGACACTACATTCATATCATACCCAAATGAAAGGAGGTAAAAAAAAGAAAAGAAAAGAAAATTAAAATCAAATTACAATTTTGACTATATATATATATCTAGGACTATTACACAAGTTCTGAACTGATATAGCATAGGGCCTGTCTTTCTAAGCTTGATCACCAGTGCAGCACCATTCAATCCTGATGCTTCTTGTCAACTTTACAGGGTAAAATACAGCATCCAAGCTCAGGGTTTTAAGGATTTGTGGCCAGAATTAGCCTCACTCCCGAGGCCGCGCGAGCCACAGAGAGCTGAGGGCTCGGAGACGCGAGAAGTAGTCATGTATGGCCAAAAGAGCCCGTGCGGACTGACGGGTTGTCAATATAAGGTGCAGCTGTTGGAGCGTCTGCTGCCGTAGATTGTCAGCCTGGCATGGATGGAAGTGGATGCGTGTTGGTGGATGCGTATATTGAGCATATAGATCGATGGAAAATATTTTTTGTGAAATTACCTGACGGAGGAAGCCCTCGAGGGTTCCTAACTTGCCCATGGCCATGGCCATTTGACCCATGTAATTTGCCACGTTGCCGGATGAGCCAGAAGATGAAGTGGGCGCGCTGCTGGCCAACGTCTCGGCCAGGGACTGTTGTAAGGCTTCCATCCCTTGAGACAGTGCGTCTTCAGCTTGTTGGGAGGACTGTTGCAAATTGCAGATCCCCAGCATCTGTTGCTCAGTCAAGGGCTCCAGTTGATTCACAAGAAGCTGCAAATGTAATAATATATTCACACATGAATACGGTTTAATTTTGAACACATGTCGAATCCATCCATCTAATAATGGTATTGCATGTCAACGAAACAGGAGACTGCAAAGATTTGTATTTGGGAAAGATTCTCGATGTTTTATTTACTTATTTGGAGATTCATAAATGCACATGAAATCAATAAGCGCATGCGTTCAAGGAGAAAGAGGAAGAGCTGAACCTTTAGGATTTCAGACGAGCGAAAGCCACCTATCCACATAAAACAGCGTTCTGCAGGTGTCTTCCACATTCCTGACAAGATATGGAAAACATCAGCCTTGGCGGCATTGACTTTCAGCCTGAAAATGTCGTCATGCTGCGACACTACATTGTCTACGATCATGCGAAGCTCAGTGTCACCAGCATGTGAATTCACAGCATTCCTCAGTTCGCCAACGCGTTTGTTATGCTCTTCAAGCCACCGTGCGTACTCTACATCAAAAGCCATGGCACCTGTGTACACAAAGAAAAGGGGTAAAAAAGGCGTGCTCTTCTGCTCAAACATATGGTTTCGACCCCTGCTGGCACATAAGAAATAAAGATGAGCGAATACCATTTCCACTCAGACTCTGAGATTGATCTCCTGAGTTTGATATAAATATACCCTGAACAAAAAAGGCAAGTGAATGAGTATTAATGAAGGGAATACAGAAAACAAGTTGAGCAGAATAATTGATGGAAAAACCTGTTGGCGTGCTCGCTGGAGCTCTTGTTCCAGTTGGGTCAGCTTCAATCGGCTGTTTTCCAGCTGTTGCACATATGCCTAAAGAATAAACAAGACAAACAAGTTACAAAATTCAGTGAATCAGTGAAGGGCAGCAACCTTTATAAGAGTGAAAGAAGCATCATGATTAGAATAAGGTGGAAGACTAATTGTACAAGTTTTATGACTGACATGAGCATAGCTTCAAAAATAGTAGAAACTATGAAGATTGATGCTCAGACAAGCATACAAGACAGGTCAGTGAAACCAATGCAACTGACCTTTTTGCGCAGTCTACTCTTTCTAGCAGCCTCGCGATTTTGAGCAAGTCGCCTCGTAGTCTGCCACATAACAAAAGAAGCAATAAGCATGCTCCTATACTAGCTGGAATAAGTTACTTCACACACACACACACACACACACACACACACACACACACACAGAGGTGAGATTTAGAGAGAGAACAAAGGAGTGGGTATTTCACTATCACATTTTATATCACCTTTTGATCCAAGACCTTCTCCTTTGATCTGTCACTGGATGCATTTGAATTATTCCCTCTTTCAGACTGCTCGATAAAAAGGTATTCAGATATCAATTAAATGTCAACATAAGCAAATAATAGAATCATTTGTAATAGAAATTTCCTTATTTTGCAAAATTTTGCTATCTGAAGCACTCGGTAAAAGATTGAGACATCACCTGTGGATCTCTGTCGTCATCTGTTGAAGTGTCAGTCCTAGGACTGCCATCGGCCATGTTGGATTCCAACAAGTTGTCACGACGACCAATTGATACAGGAACCAGTTTTGGCTGTGACTCCTTTTGTAGGAGTAAAGTTTGACATCCAAAAGAGATATTGATATTTCCATGAAAGAATCATGTAGCTAAATTAGAATCAAGCAGACAAAAATAAATATGGAAGTGATTTTGAGATAACATATGCACGAAATTCACCTTGCCAAAAGATCCGTATGGCAGATCAGCACCCACACCTGGAGCAGGGTTGTTCAGAGAACTAAATAGGGGATCTGAACATTCATGTCAGAGAGTCAGCCACAGAATGATAACTACACAAGAAGACACCAAATTCTAGCATAATACGGTCCAATAAAGTAATCCAGCCAATGAGGATTGAGGAGAATGAAACAGGTCAGCTACTTGCAATAAGCAATACACTACATCGTCCAAAAATAGCTCCTAATGTACTATGTACTATCTTATGACCAGGCTATAAATTATGATGCAAAGTCAGATTCATCAGTTCGTAGGAATATAAGAAAAATGGCTGAAGTTCATCCACGATTTGGTCGCAATCAACTGCACCTCCAGACACAAAAATTCATTCTTCATTCAGTAAAAACAAAATCCAACTGAAATCTAAATTACATACAAAATGCAATCTGAGCAATGTCAGTTACACCGAATCATACCTCTGCCGAGGCCAACAGGATCCATACGGAATCCAAGTGATTGATCCATATTCTCGAAGTTCGATATCCGATTGTTGCCCTCAGTGCCACTGAAATAAAGTTCAAAAGGAACAAGTAAGACATCTTATACAGATCATTACAAGCAGTGTCTGAAAGAACAGACAAATGCACAGTCAATGTGATTTAAGGAAGGAAAACACAATATACAATGAACAAATCTGACTAAACACAAACTATTCCAACCGTCAGGCTTTTGTCTTCTTACTTTGCACAAAAAGAGAAAACCCTTCTCAGTCACTACTCAAGTCTTCTCCAGTATAAATTAACACAACCTTACTAGCATAGAAGTAAAACATATTGGAAACGGATTATAAAAAGAAACGGATATTGGGATGCAATAAGAATGCAGCGCATCGAGTTGTAGATTCGATCAGAAGCTGGTAAAGACCATAAATGAGGTATCAACGTCAAGGATTGGCTATGGAGGTAGACAATCAACCAGTCTAACTGTCTGAGACCCAAAAGATTCTATCTTATAGGGTGATTGGATACCCATCAAAATTAAAAACCCTTGCCAATACCATAACTGGTAATAAAAATCCACATGAGGAAACACTAAAGCAGGAAACATAGAACAGGCAAACAGTACAACTGACATGTCATGATCAGAAATAACTGAAGTTGGGTGCAAAACAAAATCAATCAAAAAAAATTGGAAAAAACTGATAAAAACTCACATCTGATTATTAGAAATGAAGCTAGGCATCCCTGAAGTCACACTTGTACCTTTCTGTTTACCAACCCTGGCAGTTCTGCTATCCATGTAATGTAAACCGCACCATCAACCCTCAAAAAAAACCTCCAAACTCCCTCCCCCAACTCGGAAGCCCCAATTAACAAAACCCACAATCTAAAAACCCATCCCAAATCGACTTAAGTTTCAATTCAGAGCAGCTACCCCCAAATCAAACCAAACAAGACAAAAGAGGGGGGGCTCGGGAAGCAGAAATAAAGGGTGAGAGGATGGAGAGGTCAACATAAGACGAGTACCTGAAAAAAGCAAAGAAAGAACCGGAATTCAATTGAATTCAACACACAGCACAGCAACCGTGAATCACGATGATGTAGGAAGTGGGGATGGGAAAAAACCCTAGGTTGCTCGGAGCCTGTTCCTTCCGTTGGGGGGGATTGGTCTCTTTTGACTTTTGTTTGGGGAGTATGACTTGAGTTTTGTATATTAAACGAGCAAATGCGTTGGGATTTTTCATCCGTCTCTATCTCTATACAGTGTAAAATTCAACAACTCCGCATTTTTCCTCATCGAATCTCGAGCTTATACCAATCTCCTTCCATGAGCTTTCCTTTGAACCGATCTATGAAGTTCAATTCTACTGTATGGCTCTACGAATGATTGAATTAGGACAATGTATATGTAGTAACTTTTTTAGAGTATCATCCACATTGATTAGAAACAAAAAAGTCAAAAAAAAAAAAATGTGTTTTAGACTGTCAGATTGTGGCAGGAGAAGTAGGAGAAGTTTCTAGCACAGTCAGATTGTGGCAGGAGTAGTTTCTAGTAGTCAGTAGAAACTTATTGTTTTATTTTTAGTATTTTTTTAATAATGATAAAAAAAAATATTGTTTTATTTTTAGTGTTTTTAATTTCTTTAAAAATGTGTCAAAAAATCAAACAAATCTTTTTTGAGATTGGGGGAGTAATGGATAATTGCTGACTTTTTATATTCTTTTAAAAAATTAAAAATATATAAAATATTAATTTTTTAAATATAATTTAATACTCATTATAAAATTATATAAAAAATAATAAAATTTAATCTTTTATATGATTTTTAATTATTTAAAAAAACATGTCAAAAATAAATGACCTTCTATTAACAAACATATATATTGTGAATTTTCCTTAACTTCTAATGGAATATTTATTTTTTTTATAAAAATTATAGTACATGATATATTGATATTTATTTTAAATCAATATATATTATGCATTTATATTGATGGGTTTATAACTTCTATTATGAAAATTCATTTCTTAAAATAATTGATCTCTTAACTATTTACAGTACATTTTTAAAAACCTACCCATATGTTATTTTTAAAAAAATCAATTGATATGTTGATTTATCCTAAATATCATGACTTTTATGAATAGTTACGTTTAATATCTCGACCTTGTAAGATTTAGTGAAATATCATAAAATTTGGCAGTAATTGCACTCTCTACCTAAATGAGTTTCTTAAATTAATAAAATCACTAACATAATACAAAAATTACATAGAAGCACCCATATTTATAAAAATATTTTCAATAATCCCCCATTTTAATCAAAATAAAAAAGAAATTTATGCCAAACATGTAAAAGTGAGTGCTCTTAAAAAATCAAAATAAGATCTATTACTTAAAGATAAATGTATGCCTCGGCATATCTTCTATATATTGCTTTAAAATCTATTTTTTAAAGTCATAGTTATAATTAACGTAAGACCAATATGTAAGTATCATATTATTTTTAATAGATGTTTATCATATCTTTATTAATTAAATAGTTATGATATATGTTATTAAGAAAAATAATTAATTCTTTTGAGAATAGATGTACATGTCCACATGTATAGATAGGTATATATAAATTTATGTTTTTATAATATATGTTATCAAGGAAAATAATTAATTATTGGGTGATTTTGGTAAAGGGCATTTTTTGAATATTCAATTAGGCACTTAGCCCCTAAATCAATTTAATTAGTTTTGCCCTAGACCCCTTCCCAATAGGGTGGGTTGGTCAATGGTCAACCGTTTGACCATTGACCGGTCAACGTTGACCAACCCATTTTGATGCCAATTTTTATTTTATTTTAGTGATGCCATATTTTACCGTTTTGATGCCAAAATTTTACTATATTTTATTTTCACTTTGATGCCACTTTTCTAATGAAATGATTGGATGACACTTTTTTAATGTCACTTTTTTTAAACATTGATGACATTTTTTTGTTTACAGTAATGTCACGTTGATCATTGATGCCATTTTTTTTTTACTGTTAACGACATATGCCACTTTTTTTATGTCAATTTTTTGATGATATGTTTTTTACCGTGATGCCATATTTTTGATGATATTTTTTCAAAGTAGTATTTTGATGACATTTTTTTTCTTTAATGTGATACAAATTTTTCAAAATGGTATTTGATGTCATTTTTATAATGTAATTATTTGATGCCATTTTTTTTAATCAAATCGATTGATGCTACATGTTTTTAATTTAATCAATTGTATATCGATTTATTTTCATCGATTATACTTTCATTCACTGATGACACGTTTGTGATTACACTTCATTGATGCAATCACTTGTGGTGACATATTCATTAAATTTTTATTCATGGATGACATTTGTTATTGCGCTTCATTAATCACAATTATTTATGGTGACAATTTTATATAATTGATGACATAAGAGCTTAAAACGTGGAATCAAAATATTGTCACCTTATTGCACATATAAAAATACAACGTCTTTGAACTACTACGACATTAATATTGGGTGTATACGTAAAAACACCTATTATAACATATCATCAACTAAAAAAAATGCATCAATGTAAGTAATATAATGCGGAATCAATAAAATATAGGGTCAACCACTTCGGGGGTTACATATCATCTTCAGAATATGTGAATACTTCACAGGGGCAAAATATACATCCCTGAAAGTTTTGGGCCACTTTCTATAATTATATAAAATATAGGTCCAATCTGTAAATTAGCAATCACAACACAAACCCTTCTTCTTCCCCGTTGGAAAGTTGCAGAGATGGAGGCCACCCACACCACCGGCAGATCCCGAGTCCCAACAGCAGCCCTCGCCGACCGCCGCCACCCCAGATCCGAGTCCCTCCGGCCACCCACACCACAGATCCGGCCACCGAAAGCCCGGATCCGCCGCCACCGAGCCTCGCTACAAACCCAGCCGCCATGGGAGAGGAGTCGAAAAATCCAGATCCGGTGAGCTCCGAGGGCAGCTCCGGCTTCGTCAGCTCCAGATCCGGTGAGCTCCGAGGGCGGCTCCGACTTCGTCGGCTCCAGATCCGGTGAGCTCCGAGGAAGAAGATGGGAGGAAGGAAGGAATCACTGCTACCGCTAAAAAAAAATAATTAGAGGGGTGGTTGTGACTAATAAACAAATTAAGGGGGCTAACTACCTAATCAAATATGGTAAAAGATACCTTTCAACAAATTCCCTCTAAATTATTTTGAGTAATTATATTGATTTTTTTTTTATTTAGTAAAAATTCAAGATCGGGCAATTATATTGAGTATTTAAAGGAGTAGATGTAATTATATTCCCTCTTTTGTTATTGCTAGTAATTATATTGAGTATTTAAAGCCTTGCAGCAGCATGTCAAAGAAAGTGAGTAATGGCAAGAACTATATAAAAGCAAAATCCCCTAAGAAGACGTCAATGGCGACAGACAAAATGGCGTGAGGCACAAGCTTGATAATTTTCCTAGCAATAACAAAAGAGGAAGAACCATGTTCCTTCGAACCCTACGTGTCCACAGCCATTCACACTGGCACCTTTTCAATTCTAGAACCGTAAGGTTAGTTTTAATGAAAAAGTGAGCGAATTCAGATGGAAAGTTTGGCTTTGAGAAGGTATTTTTCTGCAGTGTGTATATTACTACTCTGCTGAGCCTGAGGACGTGGGCGACTCAACGTCTTCTCCGCCCTCTCCTGCGCTTTCGGTGATGCCAGTGGCCTGTATGGCATGCCATTTGACAAACCCTTCTTCTAGGGCTTTCCGCATCCAAGGGTGCCTACAGCATCCTAAGGCTTCAGGAATTGTCAGCCAACTTCTCTTCCGCGTGCTCTGCTCTGGCCAGGTTTGGAGCTCCTCCTTAACAAGCAGCGCAAACATTTCAGCCTTGCATAATCCTTCAGGGCAATATTCATCTTGGAGTGTCCTGCTCTTGAAATCGTACACACCCAAGGAAGCCTGAAATTAAACAAATCACTCCTCAGAATAAGCATTTAGGGTCATATGAGGGAGCTCTAGAAGAAAGCAAATGAGTGATTCTATGCTATGCACAAGCTACAATTAACTTTCAAGTAAGGTAATTTATTTTGAACAACTGCATCTAGCAAAAGAAAGCATCAACTCTCACCATAAGATCTCCTCTGACACCAGCCACATCCATAGCTTCGCGGACTGCTGCCTGCTGCACAGTCTCGTCGTCTTCCCAGCCGCCCTACATTTGAAGAGAAGTAAAAAGATGGTCACAAGGTACAACGATTTCCAGGAGACAGGTAAATTGCCTGAATATCCAATTTTTATGATAATTAATTAAATTATGGATCTTCTTGGTATTCTAATGGTTGGGGAATAATAATAAAAAAAAAATGGTTGGGGAATAAAGGTCTGCACTATACAGCCCTGTTCTTTTACCAATCTAGAAAGAATGACTCACTTCAACTATTTTTATTAGCAGAAGACACTGCAGCACCAAAATGACGAAGAAGTAAGAAAGAGCTACATCGACAACTGTCCATGAGTGCTATAGAAATACTTCCTAAAAAACATTGAACACTTTACAGGGTCCCAGTTAACAGAACCAACAACATGATTCAAGAATAGCTTATCAAACTAAATTTGCAGAAACAGGTAATAAGAGATAAATATGCCAAAATAAACTGATCTTCAGAAAAAAAAAATCTCAGAAAACAAATTTTCATAAATTCTGATTTCAAAGTGCATTAAGAGTTCCAAAATCAAAATTGGGGAGAACATAATTAGGTCCTATGCAAGTCCAGCATTCAACATAACAAGTTAAGGGCTGGACAAAGAAAGCTACAAATGATGCCAGTGGGATATGGATATCTTTTGAGTTTAAACTCCAAAGTTATGATGAATTGACCAGCATAAGTTATCGATCATCATGCTGCTGCTTAAATGAAGATATATCCCATTGGTAGATGTCATAATATCACAGACAAAACAGGCATGATTTTGCAGTGTGTAAACCATGGTTGCCGAATTCGTAGTTCGTTGAATTCGCAAACGTCATACGAATTCGAAATTCGCTCTTCGGAGAGAATTCAATTCGTTGGGGAATTCCACATGAGGAATTCGCGGAATTCAGTTCTAGTTCTTTCCCCCTTCCATCTCCCAAATATCTAGTCATATGTACAATTCGTAGTACCAATTCTGAAAAAATATAGCAATAATAGACTAAGATATGATTGGGGACTTCATTATAAAAAAAAGTTAGGGGTAAGTTTTGTATATTTTTTTTAAATCCCAACCCTAGTTGATGCAACTCTTCTTCTTCTTCCTCCGGCTCCTCCCTCCCGAACTCCCCTACCCCTGTAATTCTGTAAATGATCTGACAGCCCTATCTATTTCCACACTCGACCTCCCGAGCTCTATGCCTCAACGTTAAAGAATCATGGAAAAATCTAGCTCCTCTCTCTTCATTCTCGTGCTCTCTTTATGTGCAGCTTGATTCGCCCAATCCAATGAATTCCAGACGAATTCAGGCAAATTTGTTCGCGAACGAACTGCGAATTAGCTCGGGCGAACTAGTCACATCATAACTGGCAAAGCAAACGTATGATATATTGATATCCTGACTTTCATATAATCACTATCTAGTTGAGCACAATAAAACCATCAGGTCAGGTCCAACCAGTGTTTAAAATAGCTAGAGGCGACGAAAACATCACCCATTGTTGACTGCAACACCTTCAATACTGTAATTTTTTTTTTCATTTCCAGTTTTCCACTACACATCTTGGAAACAGAAAAATGATACCTAATGTAGACGCAATAGCTGATCATGGAATCAGCACAAGCCTAACAGCAATCTTTTTTATTGTTTTAAATTCTCCATTCTACATCCTTTATATATATATTTTATGTAACACAACTACCCACAAGGCCACAAAACAGCAATCATGACCATAGCTTTTAGCAGCCCATAACTCTGTCAACTGAAACTCAAACATTTGTAAAACGGCACAATATTACTATATTAGGCCAACAACAGCGTAGAGATAGGCTACAAATCTATGCCTCTCGCTACACTGTGAACGTCGTATCATGGCACCTAATACTCAGCTGGTCAGGCAATTTTTCAAACAATCCAAACTAGCCAATTTTCCTCTAACGTAATTTTGGAAAATGAAATTTTGGAAAATTTTGGGAACAAACAAAAAAAAAATTGGAAAATGAAATTTCTACAAAAATCTAAATTAAAAGTTTCCTCCACACAATCAAGAAATCCATGTCAATGAGACGGTAAGTCATTACTGCAGCAAGAGATACAAACATCACTAAATTAGACCACGCTTGCAAGAACTGCATAAACTAAAAAACGAAGAGAAAAGATGAAACACCAAATTAATAATTAATAGAAACTGGAATGAGATGTCTTTTACTTATTTCTAAGAGCAAGATATCCTATTGAGAAAGGCTTAAAGATGCAGCAAGTGATACAAACATCACAAAATTAGACCATATTCAGGCATATTTTCTCAAACCCACGTCTAAGATGAAGAGGTTTCATATAATTACCTTTGGAAACAAAAGACCTGGTCCACTAGCAGAGGTTATCATAAGAACTTCAACCATCTGATCTGATGCGACTCCATTACTATCAGAGGAACTTCTATACCTAAAGGGAATACACCTGTCCATAACTTCCCTGTTAGCACTGAATCAACTGAAATATGATAGATAGATAATAATTTAAAAAAAAAAGAATAAGAATGAATGGAAGAAGCAGTGAGAAAGTAATTCTTCAAACAGAGTGAATCATAAGTTCCCAAATCCATGCTTACAACAACTGTCACGAGACTAAATTCTGGTTCTACCTCTTATATGCACAAATGTACCTACAAATCTTATTTTTACCATCACAAAGACAGGCATGAAAAGGGCACACAAATGAAAAAACTATTCAAATGCTTCAATGCAGTCCCAATCCTTGCTAATATAGCAATATCAATCCTTTCAGGAACCAGTTTTGGCTGTGACTCCTTTTGTAGCAGTAATGTTTGACGTCCAAAAGAGAGATTGATATTTCCATGAAAGAATCATGTAGCTAAATTAGAATCAAGCAGACAAAAATAAATATGGAAGTGATTTTGAGATAACATGTTCAAGAAATTCACCTTGCCATAAGATCCGTATGGCAGATCAGTACCCACACCTGGAGCAGGGGAGTTCAGAGAACTAAATAGGGGATCTGAACATTCATGTCAGAGCAGTCAGCCACAGAATTATAACTATACAAGAAGACACCAAATTCTAGCATAATACGGTCCAATAAAGTAATCCAGCCAATGAGGATTGAGGAGAATGAAACAGGTCAGCTACTTGCAATAAGCAATACACTACATCGTCCAAAAATAGCTCCTAATGTACTATGTACTATCTTATGACAACAACAACAACAACAAACCCAGTGTCTCCCGCTTAGAGCAGGGTCTCGGGGGTCGAGATGTACGCACCCTTGCCCCGACTAGGTCGAGAGGGTGTTTCCGAGTGACCCATGACCAGACATCAAAGAAAAGAGGAAAACCACACCACAAGAAACTGGAACTAAGATAGGGACAAAGATGAAAAGTTGGATAGGATGCATGCAAGGAAAGTTGAGATAGAAGGGAAGCATGAGTGAGAAAACGTTGCCCCTGACACAAAAATTATGATGCAAAGTCAGATTCATCAGTTCGTAGGATTAGGAATATAAGAAAAATGGCTGAAGTTCATCCACGATTTGGTCGCAATCAACTGCACCTCCAGACACAAAAATTCATTCTTCATTCAGTAAAAACAAAATCCAACTGAAATCTAAATTACATACAAAATGCAATCTGAGCAATGTCAGTTACACCGAATCATACCTCTGCCGAGGCCAACAGGATCCATACGGAATCCAAGTGATTGATCCATATTCTCGAAGTTAGATATCCGATTGTTGCCCTCAGTGCCACTGAAATAAAGTTCAAAAGGAACAAGTAAGACATCTTATACAGATCATTACAAGCAGTGTCTGAAAGAACAGGCAATGTGATTTAAGGAAGGAAAACACAATATACAATGAACAAATCTGACTAAACACAAACTATTCCAACCGTCAGGCTTTTGTCTTCTTACTTTGCACAAAAACAGAAAACCCTTCTCAGTCACTACTCAAGTCATCTCCAGTATAAATTAACACAACCTTACTAGCATAGAAGAAAAACATATTGGAAACAGATGATAAAAAAAAATTCGGATATCGGGAGGCAATAAGAATCCAGCGCATCGAGTTGTAGACTCAATCAGAAGCTGGTAAAGACTAAAAATGGGGTATCAAGGTTCAAGGATTGGCTATGGAGGTAGACAATCAACCAGTCTAACTGTCTGATACCCAAAAGATTCTATCTTAAAGGGTGATTGGATACCCATCAAAATTAAAAACCCTTGCCAATACCATAACTGCTAATAAAAATCCACATGAGGAAACACTAAAGCAGGAAACATAGAACAGGCAAACAGTACAACTGACATGTCATGATCAGAAATAACTGAAGTTGGGTGCAAAACAAAATCAATCAAAAAAATTGGAAAAAACAGATAAAAACTCACATCTGATTATTAGAAATGAAGCTAGGCATCCCTGAAGTCACACTTGTGCCTTTCTGTTTACCAACCCTGGCAGTTCTGCTATTCATGTAATGTAAACCGCACCATCAACCCTCAAAAAAACCCTCCAGACTCCCTCCCCCAACTCGGAAGCCCCAATTAACAAAACCCACAATCTAAAAACCCATCCCAAATCGACTTAAGTTTCAATTCAGAGCAGCTACCCCCAAATCAAACCAAACAAGACAAAAGAGGGGGGCTCGGGAAGCAGAAATAAAGGGTGAGAAGATGGAGAGGTCAACATAAGACGAGTACCTGAAAAAAGCAAAGAAAGAGCCGGAATTCAATTGAATTCAACACACAGCACAGCAACCGTGAATCACGATGATGTAGGAAGTGGGGATGGGAAAAAACCCTTGGTTGCTCGGAGCCTGTTCCTTCCGGTGGGGGGGATTGGTCTCTTTTGACTTTTGTTTGGGGAGTTTTTTGTATATTAAAAGAGCAAATGGGTTGGAATTTTTCATCTGTCCGCTTTGCTCATGCCAATCTCCTTTAATGAGCTTTCCTTTGAACCGGCCTATCAAGTTCAATTCTACCGTATGGCTCTACGAATGATTGGTTTAGAACAATGTACATGTAGTAAGTGTTTTAGAGCATCATCTACATTGATTAGAAACAAAAAAAGTCAGAAAAAATAAAATTTGGTGTGTAGTGTGTTAAAGTGTGGCAGGCGTACGTCAGTCAGATTGTGGCAGGAGTATCTCAGTCAGATTGTGGCAGGAGTAGTTTCTAGCACTCTGTTAGTCAGATTGTAGCAGGAGTATCTCAGTCAGATTGTGGCAGGAGTAGTTTCTAGCACTATGTTAGTCAGATTGTAGCAGGAGTAGTTTCTAGCACTCTGTCAGTCAGATTGTGGCAGGAGTAGTTTCTAGCACTAGCCAGTAGAAACTTGTTGTTTTATTTTTAGTATTTTTTTTAATATTGATAAAAAAAATATTGTTTTATTTTTAGTGTTTTTAATTTCTTAAAAAATGTGCCAAAAAATCAAACAAATCTTTTTTGAGATTGGGGGAGTAATGGATAATTGCTGACTTTTTATATTCTTATAAAAAATTAAAAATGATATAAAATATTAATTTTTTAAATATAATTTAATACTCATTGTAAAATTATATAAAAAATAATAAAATTTAATATTTTATATGGTTTTTAATTATTTAAAAAAACATGTCAAAAATAAACGACCTTCTATTAACAAACAAATATATTGTGAATTTTCCTTAACTTCTAATGGAATATTTATTTTTTTTATAAAAATTATAGTACATGATATATTGATATTTATTTTAAATCCATATATATTATGCATTTATATTGATGGGTTTATAACTTCTATTATGAAAATTCATTTCTTAAAATAATTGATCTCTTAACTATTTATAGTACATTTTAAAAAACCTACCCATATGTTATTTTTTAAAAAATCAATTAATATGTTGATTTATCCTAAATATCATGACTTTTATGAATAGTTACCTTTAATATCTCGACCTTGTAAGATTTCGTGAAATATCATAAAATTTGGCAGTAATTGCACTCTCTACCTAAATGAGTTTCTTAAATTAATAAAATCACTATCATAATACAAAAATTACATACAAGCACCCATATTTATAAAAATATTTTCAATAATCCCCCATTTTAATCAAAATAAAAAAAGAAATTTATGCCAAACATGTAAAAGGGAGTGCTCTTAAAAAATCAAAATAAGATCTATTACTTAAAGATAAATGTATGCCTTGGCATATCTTCTATATATTGCTTTAAAAACTATTTTATAAAGTCATAGTTATAATTAACGTAAGACCAATATGTAAGTATCATATTATTTTTAATAGATGTTTATCATATCTTTATTAATTAAATAGTTATGATATATGTTATTAAGGAAAATAATTAATTATTTTGAGAATAGATGTACATATCCACATGTATAGATAGGTATATATAAATTTATGTTTTTATAATATATGTTATCAAGGAAAATATTTAATTATTTTGAGTAATTATATTGATTTTTTTATTTAGTAAAAATTCAAGATCGGGCAAGTTTGATTCTCGATAGGCCGGGTAATTATATCTATCTATATCTATATCTATATATTACTTAAAACCAAAGCCTTTTGGCCACGTGTCGCATCCTCGCGAGCCGATATTTTTGGCAACATCTATTTTATATATTTAATACATTTTTCAACCAATAGGATTAATTCAAAACTTTTTACATTTTTCAACCAATCTATATCTATATCTATCTATATATTACTTAAAACCAAAGCCTTTTGGCCACGTGTCGCATCCTCGCGAGCCGATATTTTTGGCAACATCTATTTTATATATTTAATACATTTTTCAACCAATCTATATATTACTTAAAACCAAAGCCTTTTGGCCACGTGTCGCATCCTCGCGAGCCGATATTTTTGGCAACATCTATTTTATATATTTAATACATTTTTCAACCAATAGGATTAATTCAAAACTTTTTACATTTTTCAACCAATCTATATCTATATCTATCTATATATTACTTAAAACCAAAGCCTTTTGGCCACGTGTCGCATCCTCGCGAGCCGATATTTTTGGCAACATCTATTTTATATATTTAATACATTTTTCAACCAATAGGATTAATTCAAAACTTTTTAAAATAAAGTTAATACTAACTATATAATATTATTTCATTATATATTTATTATACAATATCATTTCAAGCTATTTTTTTTAAACAATGGGATGAATTTAAAAAACTTTTTTAAAAAATATATATTGTACGTTCCAAATATATGACTTTTTTTTAGCAACCAATCTATATATATAATGAAAACTATTTTGGGTTTTATAATAACCTTATTTTTTGGAATTTCACCCACCAAGCCTAATCTATATAAAATGTCAAATGATAAATGATAAAATTTTCTAACATTTTTTTAACCAATGGGATTTATTTATTCTAACTAAAAATGATAATTATTTTTGCTTAGATGTCATAATCACCTTAATTTTACGATCGATTTCCTCCCAACCAATTGAACCTAGAAAAAAATCCAAAGTTTTTTTTTTGGTAACGTGGGGATTCCGAGGTTGTCGACTAATCCCTACGGGTCCGAGTCCTAGCCTACAAAGGTCGCGAACCGATAAGTCAATCGACAAGCTACCAGGTAGGCTCACCCAGGCCAATGAATGCTTGAGGACTCACTCATTACACAAATGTGTAAAGAATGTGATTTGATCCTTTGACCTCTTACAAGGGTTACCTCTCTCAAAGTTTATTTAATTAATCTATCTATCTATATACGTAGTATTACTTAAAACCAAAGCCTTTTGGCTACGTGTCGCATCCTCGCGAGCCGATATTTTTTGCAACATACATTTTATATATTTAATACATTTTTCAACCAATAGGATTAATTTAAAACTTTTTACATTTTTCAACCAATAGGATTAATTCAAAACTTTTTACATTTTTCAACCAGTAGGATTAATTCAAAACTTTTTAAAATAAAGTTAATACTAACTATATAATATTATTTCATTATATATTTATTATACAATATCATTTCAAGCTATTTTCTTTAAACAATGGGATGAATTTAAAAAACTTTTTAAAAAAATATATATTGTACGTTCCAAATATATGATTTTTTTTGGAGCAACCAATCTATATATATAACGAAAACTATTTTTGGTTTTATAATAATCTTAATTTTTGGAATTTCACCCACCAAGCCTAATCTATATAAAATGTCAAATGATAAAAATTTTAAACATTTTTTTAACCAATGGGATTTATTTATTCTAACTAAAACTGATAATTATTTTTGCTTATATGTCATAATCACCTTAATTTTACCATCAATTTCCTCCCAATCAATTGAACCTAGAAAAAAATCCAAAGTTTTTTTTTTGGTAACGTGGGGATTCCGAGGTTGTCGACTAATCCCCACAGGTCCGAGTCCTAGCCTACGAAGGACGTGAACCGATAAGTCAATCGACAAGCTACCTGGTAGGCTCACCCAGGTCAATGAATGCTTGAGAACTCACTCATTACACAAATATGTAAAGAATGCGATTTGAAATTTTGACCTCTTACAAGGGTTACCCTCTCAAAGTTTATTTAATTAATCTTTCTATATTTAACTAATAAACCGTAAACATTTTTTATTTAGGTGCTATAACTTATAAGCGCCTTTTGTTTTAGGATTTTCACTCAACCAACTTATTATACTTAAATCTTAAACTCATATAATCTTTACACATTTTTCATAAATATTAATTTTTTACTTACTTTATCAATTTTTTTTCTTCTATTTTAACAAAAAATAATATTGGTTAAATACGCGCCATGGCGCGGGGACTATACTAGTTGAGTATTTAAAGGAGTAGATGCTATCTATTACATTTTGGGGGAGATATATTAGTGGTTTATTGAAAATATTTTATGAATATGAGTAATTTTTTAATTTAAGAAATTCATTAATGGTGGGAAACGCAACTAACATCAAAGTTCAAAATATTTCACAAAATCTTATAAGTTCGGGGTATTAAACACAACTATCTATAAAGATTGGGATATTTAGTATAATTAACCTTTGATTAATCAATAATATATCCGCTAATATGTGGGAGATAGAGGTCCATCATTTTTATTTTTATTTTGTCGATTTTTTCCAAAGCCGCCAAGCACATATATTCTTGATTGCTCTAGATTGGGACTCTTTTGCCTTTTGAATGCAACAATGTCTTTTAGTTTTGAAGGCTCTAAATATGGATTTTGGTTTTGGTTATGTACCAAAACCTACACATAAATACATAATCCCATATAGCTGACCAAAAAACTACATAATAACATATATTCAAAATCCAACCGTTTACTAAAGATGAAAAGATTTATATAATCATTTTTTCTAACATTTCTCTAACTTATGCCACAAGGATATTCCGAACCAAATTTATTTTACTTATATATATTAAGGCTATTTCTTGAATTGGTAGATAAAGAGCGGCCATTCCGGGGTTCATAAGGTAATAACATTTGTACTTTAAGGAGAACAATTAAATGTAATACTGTAACTAATAACACCTCTAATTAGGAAAAATTTGCATTAAATATCACATTTTTTAAGGTAATAACATTTGTACTTTAAATATATATAAATTTCACAAAATATCATAATCTTTGAGATCATTTGCGAATGATACCCAGTTTCACATTTGAATAGTAGTCATAATGAGTGGTCATCCAAACAAATATTGGATCTCGCAGTCTAAAAGTATGATTCATCCAAACAACTTGTAATTGGTACTTAGTATTATTTTTTGTGAAATTTGCTGTAGTATTTTATATCAGTAAGAGGTTAGATGCGGAGATGCCTGATTGCCTGTGTTTGAAGGCTTGTCAGAGTTAATGGCAACCACTGTTTTCTACCTGAACGTAGAATACTAACATGCACATCGACGTTTTATTTATTGCATAACAGACACCAATCCTTGTTGCTCCCCTGACAGTGGAAGTACACATAGGATCTGCATTCAGATGAACTTAAACCCTGTACTAAATTCCAAAAGATGATCAGAAACAAAAATGTGATTCCCAATCACTCGTTCAAAAAATGTGCTGTAGTACATTTGTTTGTTTGTTTACAGATTCCCAACCACTCACAACGTTGCAACTCTGCAGAGACACAAATGAAACACATGAACAAACAGACACCAAAAATCCATGCTTTTGTACTCAGCTTTGCACTTCAATTTCTCTCACCCAAACAAGCAAATTGGAAAGGTGGAGAATAGAGTGTAAACTGTAAAATTCATATCTGTTCTGACTGTGACATGAAGAGAAGCTCTCCAATCTAAATGATCTAATCTGACTCAAATCTTCTTTATGCACATTGGAAAGTTGGGTTTTAAAGCCTTGCAGCAGCATGTCAAAGAAAGTGAGTAATGGCAAGAACTATATAAAAGCAAAATCCCCTAAGAAGACGTCAATGGCGACAGACAAAATGGCGCGAGGCACAAGCTTGATAATTTTCCTAGCAATAACAAAAGGGGAAGAACCATGTTCCTTCGAACTCTACATGTCCACAGCCATTCACACTTGCACCTTTTCAATTCTAGAACCGTAAGTAAGGTTAGTTTTAATGAAAAAGCGAGCGAATTCAGATGGAAAGGTTGGCTTTGAGATGGTGTTTTTCTGCAGGCTATAGAGATACTGTGTATATTACTACTCTGCTGAGCCTGAGGATGTGGGCGACTCAACGTCTTCTCTGCCCTCTCCTACACTTTCAGTGATGCCAGTGGCCTGTATTGCATGCCATTTGACAAACCCTTCTTCTAGGGCTTTCCGCATCCAAGGGTGCCTACAGCATCCTAAGGCTTCAGGAATTGACAGCCAACTTCTCTTTCGCGTGCTCTGCTCTGGCCAGGTTTGGAGCTCCTCCTTAACAAGCAGCGCAAACATTTCAGCCTTGCATAATCCTTCAGGGCAATATTCATCTTTGAGTGTCCTGCTCTTGAAATCATACACACCCAAGGAAGCCTGAAATAAAACAAATCACTCCTCCGAATAAGCATTTAGGGTCATATGAGGGAGCTGAGAAAGAACACGAATGAGTGATTCTATGGTGAACAACTGCATCTACCAAAAAGCATCAACTCTCACCATAAGATCTCCTCTGACACCAGCCTCTTCCATAGCTTCGCGGACTGCTGCCTGCTGCACAGTCTCGTCGTCTTCCCAGCCGCCCTACATTTTAAGAGAAGTAAAAAGATGGTCACAACGGTTTCCATGAGCCAGGTAAATTGCCTGAATATCCAATTTTTATGATGATTAATTAAATTATGGATTTTCTTGGTTTCTAATGGTTGGGGAATGAAGGTCTTAAATAGCCCTGTTCTTTTGCCAATCTAGAAAGAATGACTCATTTCACCTATTTTTATTAACGAAGACACTGCAGCACCAAAATGACAAAGAAGTAAGAAATAGCTTCATCGACAACTATCAATGAGTACTATAGAAATACTTCCTACAAAACATTGAACACTTTACAAGGCCATAGTTAACGGAATCCACAACATGATTCAAGAATAGCTTATCAAACTAAATTTGCAGAAACGAGTAATAAGAGATAAATATGCCAAAAAAACCTGATCTTCAGAAAACAAATTCTCATAAATACCGACGTCAAAGCACATTAAGAGTTCCAAAATCAAAATTGTGGGGAAGAATATAATTTGGTCCTATGCAAGTCCAGCATCCAACATAAAAAGCATAAGGGCTTGACAAAGAAAGCTACAAATGATGCCAGTGAGATATGGATATCGGTTGAGTTTAAACTCCAAAGTTATGATGAATTGACCAGCATAAGTTATCGATCATCATACTGCTGCTTAAATGAAGATATCTCCCACTGGTAGATGTCATAATATCACAGACAAAACAAGCATGATTTTGTGGTGTGTAAACCATCAATTAAACCAAACTCACACATATATCTACCATTAGTATAAACTTAGTACACGATATGTTGACCACATTGAAGATATGCGCATAGAAGACCTCAAAGAAGCCACCTAAGTTATAAGAGGAAGATAATAGAAATATTCACATCATAACTGGCAAAGCAAACGTATGATATATTGATATCCTGACTTTCATATAATCAATATCTAGTTAAGCACAATAAAACCATCAGATCAGGTCCAACTAGTGTTTAAAATAGCTAGAGGCAATGAAAACATCACCCATTGTCGACTGCAACACATTCAATACTGTATTTTATTTTTATTTTTCATTTCCAGTTTTCCACTACACGTCTTGGAAACAGAAAAATGATCTCTAATGTAGACGCAATAGCTGATCTTGGAATCAGCACAAGCCTAACAGCAATCTTTTTTTATTGTTTTATATTCTCCACTCTACATCCTTTATATATATTTTTATGTAACACAACTACCAACAAAACAGCAATCATGACCATAGCGGTTAGCAGCCCATAACTCTTTGTCAACTCAAACTCAAACATTTGTAATATCGACACAAGATTACTATATTAGGCCAACAACAGCGTAGAGATAGGCTACAAATCTATGCCTCTGGCTACACTGTGAACGTCGTATCATGGCACTAATACTCATCTGGCCAGGCAATTTTTCAAACAATCCAAACTAGCCAATTTTCATTTAAGGTAATTTTGGAAAATGAAATTTCTACAAAAATCTAAATTAAAAGTTTCCTCCACACAATCAAGAAATCCATGTCAATGAGACGGTAAGTCATTACAGCAGCAAGAGATACAAACATCACTAAATTAGACCACGCTTGCAAGAACTACATAAACTAAAAAACGAAGAGAAAAGATGTAACACCAAATTACCAATTAATAGAAACTGGAATGAGATGTCTTTCACTTGTTGCTAAGAGCAAGAAATCCTATGGAGAAAGGTTTAAAGATGCAGCAAGTGATACAAACATCACAAAATTAGACCATATTCAGGCACATTTTCTCAAACCCACGTCTAAGATGAAGAGGTTTCATATAATTACCTTTGGAAACAAAAGACCTGGTCCACTAGCAGAGGTTATCATAAGAACTTCAACCATCTGATCTGATGCGACTCCATTACTATTAGAGGAACTTCTATACCTAAAGGGAATACACCTGTCCATAACTTCTCTGTTAGCACTGAATCAACTGAACCATGATATATAGATAATAATAAGAACAAGAATAAGATTAAGAATGAATGAAAAACGCAGTATAAGAGAGTGAATCATAAGTTCCCAAATCCATAATTTCCAAACAAGTACAAGCTTACAACAAATATGATGAGTCTAAATCCTGGTTCTACCTCTGATATGCACAAATGCACCTACAAATCTCATTTGTACCATCACAAAGACATGCATGAAAAGGGCACACAAATGAAAAAAATATTCCAATGCTTCAATGCAGTCCCAATCCTTGCTAATATAGTAATATCAATGAAAAACATGACGCCTTCAAGCAAATGCAGCAGAAAAATGTTAATTAAATCACAGAGCCTTTTGAAACAGGGAAGAATGAAGAAGGAACAGTCAATAGTCATCACATGCCCTAACAAAATCAAATCTGGAATACCACGAATCTTCCCCAACCTATATGAATTGTCACCTGCTCTAGGGTTTCAGACATTCTATAAACTCAAGAGAGAACACAAAATCCAAACAGGTGGATTTCGCCGAAGATAATTAAGTAGGAAGTGGGAACTATCTGACGATTACAAATCCATTCAAACAGTTCCTCGGATTAAACCGGCAGAAAAGCAAACCAATCACAAAATTGAGAGAGAAACGAAGCAGATGAGAAAGAACGGCGCCGAAATTGCGAATGAGGAAAGAGGGAGAGACTAGAGAGAGAGAGAGAGAGTGTACCCCGCGACAAGGCGACAACCATTCAAATACCGCTGCCGGAGACGACCAGTTCGGGCAACCAATTCAGACATTTCACCTTCCTTATCAGAATCCACAGCTCCCATTCCCATTCTTAACCATTCTAATTGAGAACTCCTGCTCCTCTTTCCTGTTCCAAATCATTGCAAGATATCGTACAAAATCAAATCGACAACAACCGCCCACAGTAAAGAAAGAAACCAAAAACGAACAAAAAACCCGTATCGGGAGCAGCGCAAAACGCAAACAATGCGGTACAGGCACAAGACGCACCTAGAGAACAATCAGCAGAAAAATGACCGTCGGAGCAACGCAAAACGACAGCGGCGGGGAGGCTGAGCCATGTGATCCGGATTCATCCGTTTGGGGATCTCGTCTGTGTGTGTTTGTGTTTGTTTTGGTTTTCTTGTTTTCTGCGGACGAAAGCAAGAGGGGGAGATCAAGGCGTGGGGAAGGAGGGGTGATCGATGACGTCAGGGGGGTACCAAAGAGGCAAAGAGAGAGATAAAGCGGTTTCTTTTACGCCATTGATTTGGCTTTTATTTACATTTATGCCCTCCCTAAATAAAGAGGTGCAAAATTTGAACGATGGGTTTTGCCTCTACCTTCTTCTAGAAGCAGCGTTCACAATACTCCGTACTCCGTAGCAGTTTTGTATGCAGTTTTCTTGTTTGACATATTGTTATCGGTCTTCAAAGTCAAATATTGGGGGTAAGGTTAGGGTCTGTTTGGATCGCCTATGTTATTATCGGTTTGATATTTACATGGTTAAAACATGATTAAACGTATGATTATGATATTGACTTTTGAAAACATGTTGACACTTTATTTCGGAGTAGGTAGACATTATGTCAACTTGAGAAGTCGGTGTTAACAAGTTGTTTTCATACAAAAATACCTATCAACTTTGAAAATTAGGGTCATAATCGTGCATTTAAATATTGTTACTTTTGTTTGATTTAGTTTTCATTTGTATGCCTATGTTGCCTAGTCGTGCTTGTTGTCCAATAGTTTCTTTGTCTCTACTTTAGTTCCGTTTTTGTATGATATCTTTTTGGGCACATTTCGTTAGCTTCGATTCTGATTTGTCCTTGTAGTGACCTTTTCGAAATGTTTTAAAAGTCTCTAGGCGACGAGTGGTCGCCTTTCGTCACCTAGCGCCTAGGTGGACTTAGAACAAATTTGATTATTTCCTTATATTTTAACTTATAACACATGTCAATAATTCATATAATGTAATAATAGTCCATAATATTTACTCATAAATCCAAATTCGTGGTGCAACTAACACTAAAGTAAATAAACGCTAAAGTACACGTCCAATTGGTGACTCTAAACCTCGTAAAATTCAAAACCATAAGTTCGACTCAAAAGCAAATACATCTCGACGTAGAAGATAAAAAAAAACATAAGTCAACTAATCATCTTCTTAGAGCTAAAACTACATAATTGTCTGAATAGGCAGGCCTTAGGGCTGCTCATCGGCTCAAAACCGACCCGAATCTGGCCAAACCGAACCGAAAACCGAACCTAAACTAATAGGTTTGGTTCGGTTTTTTACCGGTTTGGTTTAGGTTCGGTTCGGTTATAAACCTAAGTGAACCGAAATACTTCTAACCAAAATTATCTTTCATTGATAAAGCCGCTAGTACAATTTTTTTGGCATCAAAATCAAACCTTCTAATTGCTTCCTTCTCTTGACCCGTTGCCACTTCAAAGTTCAAAACAAACAAAGTGCATTTTTCCTTTCATGAATTTAAAATCTTGTCACTGTTAGTCTAAAGACTCCAAACTATAAAATAAAAATATATGCAAACGCCCAAACCGAGCAAATCCGAAGATAGACGCGTGAGACTCAGTGACCTAAACTCAACCTCTAACTCTCTAAGACTAAATTATAACATTAAAAAAAATCGGTTTTTTCGGTTTAACCGAAACCGAGTACAAACCGAACCTAAAACCGAAAATTAAAATTATCTGAACCGAAAACCTAAACCTATGAATATTGGCGGTCGGCGGATTTGATTGTTTCCTAGCTTATACCGTGGATTTGTAATCGACATATGAAGGCTCTTAGGGAGTCCATAATCTGAGGTGTCCACAACTTCTTCCCTAGGTCCTCCCGGGTTGGTGGATAGTCTGTCAACCTGTTTCTTTTCTCTTTTTGGGCTGGTTGTTTGCCCTGCGTGACTAGTTTACTATTTCCTTTTTCATTTCAATTATGTTATTTGATTATGTATTTGCTTAAGTTGTACATGATTTTTAGTCTATCTACCAGCTTGTTCGGTCTCTCGTTTTCTCTATGCGTGTCTAGAGAAGTGAATTCCTATCCTGATATAAAAAAAATGATATTTTAGTCTTGTGTATAATAGCCTCCCATTATTATGTACTCCCTCCGTCCATTTTTATTTGTCGTTTTCTATTCATGCATGTTTTCTTAGAATGATAATAACTATATAAAATATTATTTTTTAATTTTTTTTTAATAACTCATAGTACTTTTTAGCAATAACCAATAAGTATAATACTCTCTCTGTTAATTAAAACTTGTCGTTTACTATTCATGCACGCTTTTTTAAAATGACAAAAACTATATAAAATATGAACTTTTTTTACATTTGTTTTTATAAATTCATGCTTAATAGTAATAAGTATGAAATTATTAAAAAAAATATTTAAAAAATTAATATATTTTATATAGTTTTTAACACCTCAAAAAGCGTGCATGAATAGTAAAACGGCAAGTTTTAATTAACGGATGGAGTATTATTTAAAAATAAATATTTTATATAATTTTTATCACCTTAAAAACGTATATAAATGGTAAAAAGATAATTAAAAGTAAACGAAGGGAGCATTTTTCGTGACACCACTCGAAAGAGCTTGGATTAAATCCCGTTTGGGTTTAACCGGTCCGTTGTGATCGGTCCTTTGCGATTTGCTTTGCTCGGGAGGCGTGCGTCTCTGCTTTGGTTCGGCTTGCGGTTCTTCTTCTATGTTGAGGTTCTAGCAGTCGGAGTCAAGTCTAGCTCGGATTGAGGTAGTGTGTACGGGGCGACTCCGTGTTCGGGAAGGAACTTTCTAGAGGTTCGTCTTCACTACCCACAGGGATTCTTGATGTATCACCGGCTAGCAGTGCTGTTTTAGGATGGTGCTTGACTTACATCCATAGTCTATGTCCCCTTCGTATTACAATTAGTTTTTCCTTGGCTCGTTTCGTCTAGGGTGCGTTTCCACTTGCTTTTTTGCACCGCTTTTTGTTTTCGCTTTCGCCTGTATGCTTTGACAGGTTTTCGTCTGTCGACTTGTCGGCCATCGAGATTCAGGTATATCTGATCTCGAATTATTACCTTATAAAAAAAAAGTGTGTAATTTATTTCTCTTGGAGTTTCCACCCCTTTTCCAAGTATTATCTCTTTCATTTCATACCACATACTCTATAAATAAAGACTTGTGTTTAGTGTTTTGGTTGATCCAATGCAGTCTCTTTTTTTTTTTGTTACAGTGGGCAAACAGTAGGATGTCTTGCCTTAGCAAGGTTCACCTTTGATCATCCCGAAGGATGATGTTAAGTAAGTCCCCATGCAAGGGGATATTTTACATGTTGGCATGTTGCAGACATTCCTATTCTTTGCAATATAGTCTGCTGCTGCGTTTGACTCTCTGAAACAATATCGGAATTCAATGTTGTCGAAGTTATCTTCATCTGCTTAATCTTCTCAATCATTCTGTAGATTTCCCAATCACTACAGATACCTTCATTAATTAATAGCTTTAACAACTTTCATATTATCACCTTCTATGATGACTTTCCAAATTTTCATGTTCATAGCAAGCTGAACCCCCGTCCAGAAGGTCGCAACTTCTATTTGGAGGACAGATGCCGCCTCTGTCCTTTGGTGAAAGATGTCAATTGTCTGACCCACACTGTCCCTAATAATGCTCCCAATTTGGCAATCATCAGGTACCCTGACTGAGCCATCTACATTAATTTTGTAAATGGCATATGGTGGCTTTTGCCACCTTGTCTTTCATCTCCTACTTTTGCTAGCACTATTTTTTCCATCGTTGTGGTATTGATTTCAATCCTTAATGTTGTTAATTATCTGTTGTGTAATAGACGCAAATGATCCTAATTTGGCACTGTTGAAAATATTCTTGTTCCTTAGTTCTTATATAGTTTGCCATATAAAGCAGGGATCCTCAAATTGGCTGTTATTATGCTTAATTGAGATTATATCTTCCGCTAACGATTGAATAGCTCTTAAGCCAATAAATGTCTTGCCTAGCTATTGTCTGTTCATAGTCTCATCTATACAAATCCGGCGACTCTTGTCATACGTGAGCTATTTTTTCCTAGTACTCAAGTTTCTTGCATTTTATTTGGCGTGTTTGTTGTCGTCATTGAGGTTGGGTTGTGCTTCATAGTCTTACAATTGTGCATGAAATTAATGGGCATTCAAAAGCTGGTGTTGGAGACTAGTTGCGCCTCTTTGTGCAATTGGCTACAACTGGAAGGAAGTTCAGGAAATACATGCTAACTTCAATTTGGTCGATCAGTGTCGTAGCATCATATATTTGAAGCACCGAATGGGAGATTCAAGTTCAGCAAGTGTGACGACAGACTAACTTAATGGCATATACAATTGCAAACTGGGCAATCCAATTAGATAAATTCCGGAGTGCATCCGTGATTCTATGTACTCTTCAGAAGGTTACAAACTAATTACTATTCTATGCAATAAAGTAGGGCTCTGCCCTCCCTTAGTACCAAAAAGAATCTCACATTTGTGTAGGAATGTCATTGGGGGCATGGGACAACTTGTCATTATCCCCATTTTTCAAAATACTCTATATCTCTTCTCCACCCCCACCCTGAGGAAGATTTTGAGTGTGTTTTCCTGCACCCTCATTTAAGGGGTGGAGGGAGGTGGAAGGGGGTAGAGGTGGTTGAAATTTTCTACTTTGGGAGGAGAAGGTGGAGGGGATGAAGTGGATTTCCCACCCCTTCCACCATTTCCACCCCTTAAATGAGGATGGAGTGGAAAACACACCTTATATTCTCCACCATCATAATCTCACCGGTTCTCCTTTTCCGTTAGTATTTTCTAGCATAGATTTTTGTGAGTTTCTTTACGGTTTTCCTCATTTTTACCTTCATGTCAGATTCTTTTCTTGTTTTATGGTTTATCGTTCAATTAAAAATCACAAATTAATACAAGCCCTAAAATATAATTTAAGAAAGTATTCCTTTTAGGCCACTAATCTTAGATTTCCTCACAAGCAATCCTATTGCAGGTAGAGCGAGTGACGGAGCTAGAAAATATATTATTATTGAATGCAAAGTTAGGCCAGAGTATGATATTTCGACCAATAGTGTGGGAGTAAAAATTGTCAAAGATATTTTATAAAAAAAAAAGAGTAAAAACTAATAAAAATATTGAGGAAAAAACCCTTAAATTGTGACAATTTTAATTTCTTTCACTACGATCTGTTAAGTATTGTTGGAAGATTTAGCTAGAAAAATCAAAATATATGTATAAGTGATGAGATGTCAGATCCGCAGATGAATCTATTGCACTTGAATGAAAAACTGCCTAAATATTGGTGCATATCATATAAGACGGCTCACTCCAAGGTTAATTCTATCTCTCAATCGATAGATGCACTCCCATCAATCAAGGTAGAACTCAAGGTCCTTTCGTATATTTGAAACCACGAAGGAGAGAAGAAAACGCGTTTTATGCTCCCTAAGACCATGTGCAACCATGGATTTTACCTACCTTATAGGTCTTAAAAGGTAAATCCATGGTTGCAGGCCAAACCTTATGAGAAGAGGTTGGAAGGGGTTAACCCTTCTCACTAAGGTAACCTCTTCCTTTTTTTTTTAAACATACATGTGGGCCACCACATGTTATTTTTATTTATTTAGTATGTTAATAACTCAAATGTATTAATAATATATATAGAGAGAATGGGTAACTTGTGCACAAGACTTAGGATGTGCATTGTGCACAAAATATTATTCGGTGAAATGTGAAACATTATTCAGTGAAATTTGAAGCATTATTCGGTGAAATGTGAGTATTGTTTAGGGGAATGTGAAACATCATTTGGTGAAATTTGAGGCATTTCATATAAATTGTAACTATTGTTTAGGGAATTGAGGTTTCTTTTCTTTGAAATGGATAAATAAAAAAACTAAACATTATTCGGTAGAATGTTATAAATTATTCAGTAGAATTGGGACGTTTTCATCTGAACTGAACGGAAAAAAAAACATAACAATATTCGGTAGAATGATTCACATTTCACCGAATAATGCTTCAAATTTCACCGAATAATGTTTCACATTTCACCGAATAATATTTGTGCACAATGCACACCCTAAGAGGTGTGCACACCCGAACCACACCCTATAGAGATATTTATTATTTTAATATATAAATTATACCATTAATTTTATTTTATTTTTCTTCATAATTTGAGTATAATTTTTTCCTATATATACCCTATCTTGATCTATTGTATTTTGCCCTTCTTTTTCCATCTTCTATTTTCATAAACTATGGATCACAATTATCCAAATACTCCACCCATCCCAAACATCCCTTTTGATCCAAATCTTGTCAATAATCCTCAATTTCAAATGATGTTACAGATGTTTAACAATCATCCAAGACCCAAATATACAAACTATTATCCAAATATACATCAATTTGCTATGGAAAATCCTACAAATATGTATAATCCTTTTTTATCCCAAATCAACAACCTATGGAACATTCTCCGGGTGTTCAAGAAAGTGGTAATAAAAGTCTTACCAAAGATGCAAGATGAGCCCATCAAATAGAAGATATTGAAGATGTTGAGTTGTTATTAATTAAGTTGTTATTTACCTATAATTAGACCTATCAAACGGATCATTCGGGTCGGGTCACTTCGGATTTCGGGTAAAACGGGTCCTGGGTAAAACGGGTTTCGGGTATTTTCGGGTTGACTCGAACCCGGGTTTGACCGGGTTTCAGGTCATTTCTGGTTGATTTCGGGTTTGTCAATTTTTTCGTTTTTAAATTAAAAAAATCAAGATTTGATAATTTTGTGATAATTTTTAATTATATATAAATTTTTTTAATTATATATAATAATAAATCAACCGGGTCAATCGGGTAAATCGGGTCGAAAAAAAATTTCGGGTCAAAATTTCCGGGTTCGGGTCGGAAATTTTTCAGGTCGTTCGGGTCGGTCACCGGGTCGAGTTGTGTTTTGACAGGTCTTCCTATAATGTAATGTTATTATTTTTGTTATTTTTCATCTATATGAAATAAAAAAATATTAATATCAAGTACTTATGAATTTTATTTATAATAAAAATAAATGAGGTAGAAAATGTAATGTTATTATTTTTGTTATTTTTCATCTATATGAAATAAAAAAATATTAATATCAAGTACTTATGAATTTTATTTATAATAAAAATAAATGAGGTAGAAAATGTAATGTCATTATTTTTGTTATTTTTCATCTATATGAAATAAAAAAATATTAATATCAAGTACTTATGAATTTTATTTATAATAAAAATAAATGAGGTAGAAAATGTAATGTTATTATTTTTGCTATTTTTCATCTATATGAAATAAAAAATATTAATATCAAGTACTTATGAATTTTATTTATAATAAAAATAAATGAGGTAGAAAATGTAATGTTATTATTTTTGTTATTTTTCATCTATATGAAATAAAAAATATTAATATCAAGTACTTATGAATTTTATTTGTAATAAAAATAAATGAGGAGGGTGGCGTTCTGTCTTAAGAACCACCCCATTTTTATTATCCGAAAGGATGTTACAGAGATTTCTGTAACATCATCTGAAAGGATGATCAGGGTGACGTTCTGTCTTAAGAACCACCCCCTTTTTTGCCTACTAAAAAAAAATGAGGAGGAAAAAGTGGGGAACAAGGTAACGCCATGGTTGCAAGGTTAACCTACTAACCTCTAAAGAAGAGGTAGAAAAAGTAGAAATTAATTTAGTGAAAAAAATATATTAGGTGGAAAAAGAAGAGGTAACCAACGGGGAAAAACTTAAGGATAAGTCATAAATGTAAGTAGTTGAGAAAATTGAGCCTTCAAAATAAAACAAACAAATTAATTTAAAATATTTTTCCTAACAGAAACTTGAAATAAGAAAATAAGAAACAAAATCCAAATGGAAATAAAATAATAAATGCCAAAATTGAGGGTAAATGCACCCCAAGAAATCGATATATTGATAAAATCCCACCTTTTCATCACCACTAAACCAACTTAACACATTTAGTTTGGGGTGGGCTTAAGCTGGGCTTTATGCTACCTGAGGATTAGTTAGAGCCGAAAAGAGGTGTATCATTTAACATTCGTTTTAGCTTTTTGTCTACGTTCTCGAGCCTTTTGTTTATCATCTTGCTTTGTTGTCAGTTTTGCCGTCTTTTGCATATTGTCACTTTGAAAATACCCTCTCGACATAGTTGATATAAACGGGTGTACAGTCAAACCCCAATGCACAAGGACAAATTAGAATGTGCACTTTTTATAACATACACACAGCAAGGTGATTCCTCCTAGTTTCACTGAATTTGAGCTGAAATCAGAACATCTTAAAATTGGCTGATAAAACTTCAGTCCTGTCGTAGTCCGATGAAGCTGTGTCGATCATCGTATTATTTCGTCTCAGTAATTCTCCAAGATACGCAGCACCGAAGAGTATGTTCCAAGGATCGCGCTGATCACACCTAACACGATAACTCCAGTGCACGCGACCACCTGAGAGCGCGACAAAAAGGATTACTTTCAGTGACTGTTTGTAAGTTCTTTAGACTGTTTGATCAAGAAGATCAGTGTGGTTACCTGCAACTGCGTGGCTTTCTTTCCGACAATTCTCAGGTAGCACAAAGCCGGCATTATCACTGCCTGCATTGAAAGCGGAAAGGTTTTGAGTTTCGAGTTCTAAGACGATATGATCATGGACCAAAATGGAAGAAGATCGTTACCACTAGTATGCACAGGACAGAGCCAATTAACGCCATCACAAGACCTGCACCAATGGCGAAGATGTGATGAATTCATGAAAACGGGAGATAGCATAGACAACTATACAAGTATCAAGGAGAGGTGAATTACCGAAAAAGGGAATCAGGAAAGCGACACAAACTGTTGACAAGACGAGAGACGTTCTAAGAAGAGCGAAGCACCACCACTGGTTAGCAATATGGGCAGGAAGTAGCTCTTCTATACTTCTTGCCAGCGGGTTCAACAGCAACGCATATTTGGTGAACGGGTTGATGACCTATGCATCGAGGAAAAATGGTTCAGAAAGTTTCCAAAGAGTGCAAACTACAACAAAGTAAAGCAGCTGTTAACTCACAGTTGTCCAAAGAGCTACATTGGATACGAACGAGTCCTTTGGCATGTTGAGAGTGATCTGGGAGAGGGTAGCCTGACCGAACATCAGATATCCCATGACCGCGACACTTCCATAGAGAATCATACACAAGACAAAGCTGCAATAGAAAGACAGATTAGGTGTTGTGAAAGCAGAAGAACTTGAGTTGAAGGAAGAATGCGAGTGCAGTGTTATCTAGACGAGTACCAAACTATCAATGCTGAGGTGAATTTGGTTTTATCAGCCATTGATTGATATATGTTTGGGAAGACTGAGTGGCCCGAATAGCAGAACCCATACACACCAATTACAAAGGGGATTCCGCTCCAATTGACAGCACTACCGGTGTGGTGGAAACCAATGTCATTCGTCGTTCCAAGAGTGAATACACAGATGACAATCAAGAATGTTGCTACAACTCCACCAGCTGCAAAGACGAGAAATGAAAATTAGAGAATGGGAAAACAAAGTGAAGGCGAATAGTAAGACATCCAAGAAAGTTAGATCACCTGAGAGGTAAGAAATGAGGCGTAAATCCCTCAGCCAGACGGTTGGTAGGACGATAAGGGCAGTTAGTAATGTAAACAAATGCATTGAGTCGAGATGAAAATAGCCCAGATCCAAGGTTGTTCCGGGAAATAGGCGGGTAAGATTGTCGCCCTCCAAGATGACGAATTCCACACAATATGACTACAATCATAGGAAAAAAGATGCAAATTTTAAGTATGTGTTTTTTTTATAAAAAAAAAATGTTTGTGCAACCTAAAGGGGAAGAGAAGGTGGACTTACATATAGCTCCATGTACAGAACAACCTGCAGTAACAAGACAATTAATTACATAAGAACTCAAAATTTCATACTTATACCCATGAAAGATCAACAGCACAATTATCAGCAAGACGACTTACAGATATGAAAAGGCGGCCATATTTGCCAAAGGCGGCTTCTCCAATGTCAGGGTAAGATAAGAGTCCTTCCTTGCTCTCGAAACAGGATTTCATTAGAGAGGCCGAATAGCAACATATGACAGCAAAAAGACCGAGGACTGCCAGAGCCATCCAACCGCCTTCCTTGACAGTGTAAGGAGTAGAAAGGAGGCCAATTCCGATCATGACATTTACAGCTGCATAAAAGCAAACAAAGCTCCATTAAAAACTGGTCACAGGCACACCCAATTGAACAATCCAGTTCATTAAAATGCACTCTTTTAGCAACTATTCGGAATTATCGCTTACTGTTGAAGACAGTTTGAGTCCAGCTGCAGCCTTGGCTGATTGGCAGCTCTGCAGTAAAATGCCGCGACAAATGAGATTTTTCGGACAATACTGAATGTGAACTAGGAAGCCTGTCCAAATCTGCCTTCTGAGGCCTCTCCTCATCTGATAGCAATGGAGAATTTTCATCGAGTTCTATTAAACCGCTCTTATTCTGAGCATCAAAAGCCAACGACTTGAGACTCGACGAGAGTCCAAGCGTCCCAAAGGCCGGAGAAACCGCCACCGTGTATGGAACCATTGTTTCTCTGCCAGTAAGATGGAACACAACTAAGTCAATCTACATATCAATCCATTAACAGTTCATCTCACATAATTTTGATCATGATACAACATCAAGATCACTCATATGATCAAAATTTGAACCTCATTCCTAATTCTAAACCAAGCATCCAAAATCAGGATGCCGAAACCTGGATCCTAATTTCATACAAATACCCAAATTTCAAACAAACGCTAACTCAAATTAAAAGGACAATTTTCTATTTCATCATAAACCCCAAGGGTTTATAAACGGTGGTATCATTAAATTGATTGCAACTACTTGAAAACAGCCTCGATTGAAGGCCAAAAAACAAAACAGTCAGAAACAAAACCAAATCAAATATCATAAAGTTTCAATCTTTTTTGCAGAAACAGTTAAATAGAGACCTGAAACTTTGGGGCCAATGCTGGGACATAAAAGGTTCGTCGTCGCCAGTTTCTTCACCTCCATCACTAACAGTAGACCTGTTGTCTTCAACATCGCCTTCGCCGTCGCCGTCCATTAGAAAGAAGGCGTCGTTCTCCTCTTTATCTGCCATCTTAAACTGACTATAGACAGTAGACAAATCCCAGAAAATGCAATACAGAACAAGGAAGAAAGCACTACAGAACTCTTTACAGATGTCAAAACCAAATTGGAATAGAAGACGGAGGTCTTTAGGTTTTCAGGTGGAAGAAGAAGATGGTGTGATTGCACAGAAAGAAACAAACAGAGAGTAGTGACTAGTGAGTATGAGAGACTATGATGATACAATAAATTTATATAAATTGAATTTTGTGAATGATCAGATTCAGAGGCGGTGCGGGGTGCCGGTAGGCGGTAGGGTAGTTTGTAGGCTAATCAGATTCAGAGGATCCGAATGAGTTGGCAATTATCATTATGAATTATCTTTAACATTTAAGGAATAATTTATTTGTACTAATGTTTTTTTAAAACCTCTAGATTTTTTAAAACAATTATTTTAGTTTTTAAAACATGTTTTAGCGATTTTTTTCCTTTTTTGGTTGTAACGTGTGTCCATTATTTATTTTTCTTTTATTATATGAAAAAATATATTTATTTTTACTATAGATTTACCTATTCTATTCTGAGGTGGATTAGTTATTGAATCGGAATGGCCGCGCTCTATTTACCAACTAGTATTCGGTGCCCGCCCGTTGTGCGGTTTCTTAATAAATTTTATTATATTATATAAACCATTAAATTAATATTCCATATAAGGCAAATATATAATTATCAATTACGTTTTAATGTAAATATGTGTTTGTTTCTTCTTTTTTTTTGTTCAAAGGTAGACACTTAAGCTATTACAATATTGGGGGAGGGGGGATTCGAACTCGTGACCTATTGGTCACTACATGTCATCCTTACCAGCTAAGCTAATAAAGCTTGACTATATGTTTGTTTCTTAATTAATTATGCATGTTGTCTTGTTTAAAAAAAGGTTTAAAATCTATTTGTATATGTGTGTATGTCAAAAAAAAACTTAGTACCCTATTTACTTTATTATTTATTAAAAAAGTTTCATAAATTAGAAAATATCACAATTGTACAATATTTGTTTGAAATATATATTACTCAATAAACGTACCAATTGACATTAATTACATTAACGACTCACTTCGTAACAACTTGAAGAATGAAAAGATATATCATCATATGACATGTATAAATAAAATAAAATGTGTTTTAAAAATAAGCATGTATATTAAAAAAATTACATTAATTTAAAATTACATTTCCTTCTTTCTAAAGATCTTTATTTATATGTAATATATAAAGATCATTTGTAAACACTTCTTAGTATAGAAAGTTATCATAATTCATAAGCCATAATCTCTCTATCAATATTTTAGTTAATTGAGTGATTGATAAAAATATAAATCAATATTATTTTATAGTCATCCTTACCAAAAATATTAATAGATAAATATTCGATAGGTATTATATTTATATATAGATTATTTTATGGTGAAAAATTATTTATATCGAAATTAATTATTTGATAGCTTTTACTTTATTTATATCTATATTTTTTGTAGAATGGATTATTTATATCTATATTAAATTTTATTTTATATTTTCATCACCTTGATTGTTACTAGTTTAATAAATAATCGATATAATTTTATAATATTTTGTTAATATGTTCTCGTACACGGAACCGAAGATACTTTAGAATTCAGATATACTACGCACCATCATGTAAGGTGTGTTGCAATATCTTTGTGGAAAATTCTACACATTGTTCATTATTTTACCTTGGATGATCAATTAATTCGTTTAGTTTACATGGCAGATATTTAACGTGATTTTTGTAACACATATGTTACTGTTTATTGTTATTTTCTATCCAATTGTTGAATTTTGTTATAAGATATTTATATAAATAGTTATCTAATTTCTCCCTAGCCGTGTTTTCAATTAGGAATATTTATCTAATTAAGATAGATTATTAGGTATGTGACCCAAAAATATAACCAATTTAATTCAAAATATGACATGTAAACAAAAATAATCCCGTTTTATTCCAGAAAATTCCATAAATGCGAAATCGCACCAGATGCCGTTTCAGACCTCTATTTTAGTATTATATATATAGATTATATGAATATATTTTGATTACATTTTTATTAAATTTTACGTGAAGATAAAATAATTTGTTTGAAATCTTGTAATAAAAACATTCTATCAATCATAAATTCAATTAAGATCATGATCGATGAAATTTAATATATAAACTAAGATACAAATCATTATTGTTTATAAAAAATCTTGTAATTATTTAAAATCCAACCTAGTATTTTTTTATTAACCAAACTTACATTTTTATTTATTTTCAATTAACTCTCGAGAACTTTTAAAACTAATATATCGATGACTTTTAATTAATTATATTTATATAGATACGGGCTCGTGAAATGGGATCAATAAAATTCATATTACATAGGGTTGTTTTAATATAAATATATTTGACAAAATTTATCATCCCTTCCAGTTTAATTTTCTTGGAACAAATCCATTTTTTCTTGTAGTTATTTAATATTTTCTTGGTACGTACAATTGTACAAATCCATTGTTTCAAGGAAAACTACACGGTATACGATGAATCAAATGTATTAATCAAAATTTTCCGTTTGGAATTCAAGATCGATGAATTCGATCAAGGTACATGATGAAACTCAAAGGAGATTTGGTAGGAGTTGCGAGCAAACTACACGGTGACTTAAATCTACATGATAGAATTTGTGTGTATACTGTAGAGCGTCGGCTCCCGATTTGTGCGTAGACGGCAAGCAAACTATACTCGGCAGGCTCCTAATTAAATCCATCATCCACTTCAAATATGTGTGTAGATTGTAGAGCGTCAGTAGTCCAATCTTCATCCACATGATACAATTTTAGATAAAACTATTTTAGGGATATATATATATATATATATATATACATATATATATATATATATATATATATATATATATATATATATATATATATATATATATATATATATATATATATATATACACATATATATATATATATACATACATCTTGAAGAGGCGCAACAAATCTACATACGATGAATAAAGCTATTTTAGGGACCTTTTTTTAAGAATATAAAACTATTATACACGTATTAGGATCTACACATGATGAATAAAAGTCAAAACTATACCTCTTGCAGCGACAAATCTTGATTTGCAACTATTAAAAGTTGTTGATCATTAGTGATAACTCATAGATTAGAATATATATATCAACTAAAATATTCTATTTTAAACCGTTAATTATTTATCTATTCAACACAAAATCTTATTAGATATATATCCATACAAATGTATTCAATTTCATCTAAAAAGATAAAATTTTCAACTAAGTATGATATAAGGTTGAATTTTTTTTATTTACATATATTCAATTTTATCTAAAAAGATAGAATATTTGACAAAGATTGGTTACATTGAATAGATTATTGATCCTTTTACTAATTATATTGGCTTATTAATTGGTGGGGCCTAGAAATATAATACCACTTTAATCCAGAAAATGTGACGCAGGCAAAAATAATCTCGTTTAATCCAGAAAATTCCGTGGCAGCGAGGTCGCGTCAGCGGCCTCTGTTTTAGTATTTTATATAGATTCAAGGATTAGTTATTGAATAAATTATAGAAAACCGCCCACTAAATATTGATTTTTTACTTAACCACCCACTAAATTTTAAATTATACAAAACCACTCACTAAATATGATTTGTTAATAAATCAAAACCCAAGCAAAAACATTAATACAAATGACTAATTTACCCCCATTTTAATCATATTTTATTTTCATATCCATTCAAACACCTCAGACTTGTAATTAACTGAAAATAAAAAGTATTTATTTATCCCATTACCACAATTCATATACCAATAATATCTTGAATTTGCAAAATTTCAGCAAATATGCATCTACTATGTAATGCGGATGTTCAATCTCTAAAAACAGGTTATATTGGTCATTTATAATATATTTTTTTAAAAAAAATTGAGATAATTTTATCATGGGTGGGAATTTGTTAACAAATTGTGTTTAATGGATGGTTTTGTGTAATTTCTAATTTAATAGGCGGATAAGTGAAAAACTTAATATTCAATGGGTGGTTTTTTTTTGTAATTTACCCTTAGTTGTTAGTTTATAATATCGATGGATTACTATTATTAATTTGGGTTTTCTACTCTATAGGGTATATGTTAGAATTTAATTAATTTTATATTTAAAAAGATAATTTAAATTTAAATTATTTTACCATTTTTAATAATGTGTTTTAGGGTTTAAATATTTAAATTCAAGGAATATTTTGTAATATGATTGTTTAATCTATGTTCAATAGTATAGATTAAAATATTGTAATTAATTTAACAACATATGTGTATAAATAGTTTAGAAGTTTATTTAGGTACCACTAATTCAAAGTATCTCTCATGTACAAGTGAATTTGATAACTTTGCAAATTATATGCCCTTTAGCCTACAACTATTTAATATTTATCTTTTTTATATAAAAAAAAAACAAATAGTGATCTCTTTGTTTTTTTTTTAATTAACTCAAAACAAGTTGACCAAAATATATAGAGATTAGGTGGTAATTCAATTTCTATATATTTTGTTTACATATTACAGTACCTTTTAAAATTAAATTACTTATAGATGATTTTATTATAATGTACTGAGTATATTTTATACGAGAAAATAGTTTATTTTTCTATGAATATATGATAGAAAATGTTTTAAAACTATATATGCATGTATATATCTCAATATTTTTTATTATATATATTGAGATATACATACTTTTCTCGGCCGGCTAAGATCAAGTGTAGTACGAGTTTGATTTTCTAATTATAACGAGGTTTAAATATCTTTATATGAATAAAAATTAAAATTATGTTTAACAAAAATAAAGTCACATAAATCGGCTTACGATACTCTCAAACAAAGGTTTATCGTAACAAAGAAAACAAGATTGCCAAATATTAGGGATTACAGTATAAACTAGTATAATCCCTGCATCATGGTGTGATTTTTTTAAACTAAAATTTTAGCAATATAAAAAAATATATTATGAAATATTAATAAAAGCTAAAAATATCCTCAACCTAGAAATAGAACTCCGGGATTTTTTTTTCTTCTTAATCACCCGAAGGCGAGAGCAAAATAAAAATCATTACCACAAATGTATTTTATAATTCTCTGGAATTTTTTTTATATAAAATCTCATCCAAAGTATAATACATAAATATAGATTGAATCACTCAGTAATAATAATAATAATATCGTTTATCAAAAAAAAAAATATCATTATAAATTTGTTTAAATGTGATGTGTCATAACCAATAGTTATATTCAATGCTTTGAATTAAGCCCAATTGTTACATTTTTTTTCTTTAATGTTTTAAATTAAGCCCAATTATTAGTAAATATGTTAAGAATAAAAGAAAAAAAATGTGATTAGTTTAAAGAGATAAAAAAAAGAATAAAAATAATAATTAAAGAAAATAAATAATTAAAAAAGGGATAAAAAACATGATTGGTGGAAAAGAGAGGATTAAGGTGAAGTTGACACATAAGCCTAAAGTGTTCTAAATTAAGAGTATATATAGATATAGATTAGTCAATTTTGGGGGTGGGTTTTCGGAGTTTTCCGTGTTTATCTAGCTGCAATCTTTATTTTTTTTAAATATTCAGATAATATAATTTATTCAGGAATCAGGATCCGAGGTATATATGGATGTGATATTTGTAAATTTTCAATAATATATTACTACCTCCGTTCCAAAATACATGGGCTTTTCTTTTTTGACACGTTTTTTAAGGAGCGAAAAACTCTATGAAATATTATTTTTTTAATCAAATTTTTTATATCATTTGATACTTATTACTAATAAGTATCAAATTATATAAAAAATTTAATTAAAAAAATAATATTTCATAGAGTTTTCCGCTCCTTAAAAAGCGTGCCGAAAACTAAAAACCCATGTATTTTGGAACGGAGGGAGTACAAACCAAAACAATTAATTGCATGCTTATATTCTGAAGTACAGTGGTATTTTCCATAACAAAAACAAAACAAAAAACAATAAAAACAAATACTGTAGTTCCATTCATGGATGGAGCACAATGGATGGAGGGTCACGCCACCTTTAGACGCCAACCACGTCAGCACCACGTTTCACATTCTTTGTGGATCCCCCAACTCGTAACGTTTTTGGTTTTTGTATATTATTCATTCAGTTATTTTCCCTCCTCGCTGTTTTCGGCTTTGTAGTTATTTTATTTTTATTTTTTTTGGTAAGAGCTTTGTGTAGTTATTAGTTACTTACTGTATTAGAGCATCTCCAATATTTTCTCCATTTTGGGGATTTTGGAGTTTTTAAGGAATTTTAATGGTTTTTTTGTTCAATAGATTCTCCATCACATCCTCCAAAACGGAGAAGCAGCAGAAAAAATGGAGAGGATTCCCTAAATCTGCAGCATTCTCCAAACTAAATAATTCTTCAAATTTTCGAAATGGGAAAGCTGTCGAATTTAAAGCAAAAATAATTTGAAAAATATATGTATTTTGTTTTCCCATTTTGGAAATTTTTTAGGAAAGCGGTTGGAGATGATCTTACTACGTATTAGATAATGTATTATTCGCTTATTTTCCCCTCTCACTCCAAATGTTTTTGACGTTTGTATAGTTACTATATTATTCACTTATTTTCCCTACGGTGTGTTTGAATAATGTATTATAACTATAAACAGTTAAGTTAATAGTGATTGGTTACACATAATGTGTTTAAAATAATATAAAATTTAAATAAAACTCATTTCATATAAATTATGTCAATTAAACACTCACTGCATAAATTAAGTATAATTACATATTATAAACTTAATATAATTAATTAACACAATTGATGATATTTTTGTTTTTAAAATTTACTTTATTTTAAACACATTGTAAAACATGAGAAACCTAATATTATTTAAGTGTTTATAATTATAATTGCATCCAAACACACCCTTAACTTTTTTTTTTGCTTTTGTAATACAAAATTATAATAATTTGTATTGTTTGTTAATGTATTATTCAGTTATTTTTCCATGCCGACCAAAATAATAATAATTTATTTTCCCCTCCTCACTCGGTTTTGGCTTTAATATAAGTAAATTCTATTGGCAACTCTGGATTTGTTTATTGACAAGACGATCTTTAAACAATTGCACTCGAATTCTTTTATTTTTTTATAAAATAATTACGGATTGGCCCGAGACACAACCATCCTCCTTCAATCTCATCAATTTTTTTTAGATCTACTTGTGTTTAGTGTTTTTTTTTTGCTGAAATCTACATCAATCTATCACTACAAAGGTTTGTTATCCCATAAAATTTCAAAACCTTATTGATTTCGGGTGGAATTGAATTGACATATAATTTTTTATTTTATTTTGGCTGAAATTTTTTAAATCCGAAATCTCAATCAATTTTAGGTTATTTTGAGAGGTTTAATTTGTTGTGTTTTGTAACTTTTGTTAATGTTATTATAATAAATAGTGTTGTATTTGCAAGTTTGGGTGTCGTTGTGAGTTGAAAATGTTTGATTTAGGTGGATTTGCAGGTCGAAAAACTATTCGGCAAATTGGGTCAAGCTTCATGCCTCAACTTGATGAATCTAGCCAAGCAAAAGACTTAGCTAGTTTGGCTAGTTAAAATGTGCAAAGATTGTGTCATAAACTCGACGAACTCTTTCGAGGTAATATTATAGTCTCGACAATGTTAAATGATTGTATCCTCACACTGAAAACACAAAAAAGTTGTCCAAATCCACCAAACGCAAAGGAAAAAAAAAACTCAAAACAGATCCAAACACTATTTTTTTCATCACATTCAACGGGATTGATAATATTTTCGGTATTTCGGTTCCTCATCATCTCTCGGGCCAAAATTGTAATTATTATTTTTTCAAATGAAAAGAACTACATTGCAATATATTAATTTTTGGTTTTGCAAATAGACAAAACATGCGTTGCAAATAGATCTAAAGAGGATGGAGGAGGGGGAAGGAAGGATGATTGTATCTCGGTTCAATATGTAATTATTTTATAAAAAAATGAAAATGACTTTGTGCAATTATTTAAAATTGAGGCAGCAATCGCCAAATAATTTGCCGACTACTTTTCTCTAACAGCTTTCCCAACCCATTCTCTAAAATGGAGATGGAACTTATCTTTGCAGCAATGACCAAATAATTTGTCGACTACTTTTATCATAGTGGTGTGGCTTCCAAAACCGTCCAATCTCCACGACGCTCTCTTCCTCCTCAATTTCTGACTCTCTCTTCTCTTTTCTCTCGCCGCCACATCTACTGGAAGGAGGGGCTTCGTCTCGGGTCAAACAGTATCCACGACCGGGTATTGCGATGTGATCGAGAAGAAGGCGATTACTGGGAAGAGTCACTGCCACGCCCGGAGAGGAATTCCCTTTGAGCGGCGGTGAATCAGCGGAGATGTTCGCCGGACTATGTGGTTTGCTGACAATTTTGCCCTCTTTATTTATTCCATTTTCCAGGTTTTCTGATCATCGCAATACCTCCAACTTCTAAAGGTATTTCGCATATCATGTGGAACAATTTTTGTCCTACGACTGTTGTGGTATTTGGAACTTGTTCTTTCGCAGTGAACATACCTTTTATATTATAATTTTTGGTGCTTATCGTTTTTGAAGAGGTTGTGTGCTTGCTCCTGGCTCTTTACTCTGTGCAATTTGAATTTTAGGTCTTTAATCGACTGATTAGGATCTGTATACACATACAGTTATGAGTCTTTTGGAACTAAGTTTTGAATGATTGAATTTTCATCAAGAATATGCATTAGGAAATTAGGGAACAACTTATGATTTTATTTGTTGGATAAAGGTTGAAGGAGCCCCTTTTGGACAAAAAAACAAATAAATCCATATCTGTTTTTCTTTGTTGTTGTTATTGTTGAGATGAGAGACACGACGATGGGATTATATGTTGGGTTGGTGCGAATGGAGATGAATTCTTGTGGAAAAAATTGATGTCTGTGCATTTTCTTGTGGCCTCACACATCTAATTAAATAGTTCATGTTGTATATGACTTGATTATTTTTAACAACTAATGCCTTTTATGGCTTCGTGTGATTTGAATGCTCTTAGATGACCCCTTATATCTTAAGGTTTCATTACAATTAGAATGGCCAAAACATGAAAATCAGTACATTTGACAATATGAATGCTTTGATGTTGATACATGAAAATCAGTACCTTTGGCAATTAGAAAAGGCCCAACTCCTACAAAGGTTTCTTTCACCAAACAAAGTGACAGTTAGGCCGCCTAACTAGTGTGGTAAATCAAATTTCAACAATAATGGCTCAATGGACAACGTTGAGGGTTCAGATCACAGGGATGAAGATGGTTCAACTTCAAGGGAGGACGCCGTTGCCAAGTACTCTGGTGATGACATGGATATATGTACGTACACCCGTTGGATATATGGTTATTTTTAGCCCTTTGAATTGAAACAATTGTAGTTAAGATATAATCCATCCAAGACATGTCATTTAGAAAGAGAATTTTGTTAAGATAACAAAATATCAATTTAGGTACTCATAGTATTTGTAATGTCATCTTTAGGGATTTTGTAATATCAATTTAAGGGCTTAATATGGATTATACTCACATATTATATACTCTCCCATATTATGTGTCACACGTTATAATTGCAAGGTTATACACTTGTGATCATGTGTAGAGCTGGCAAAACCCGAACCGAACCCGAAAATCCGACCCGGTCGACTCGAAAACGATTATTCCGAACACCGACACAACCCGTCTATTTTGGACTCGAAATCCGAATGAACCGAACCCGATTAACCCGAAACCCATTAAGACCCGAACCCGTTATAACCGAAACCCGAAATAACCGGAATTTTAAGCTACAATCTAGTAAATTTTTTTAAAATGAATATTGAAATAATGAAAACCTGATACAACTAAAACCCGAATAACCGAAACCCGAACCCGACCCAACCGATTGACTAAATTATTAGACATTACCCGAAACTCGAATGACCCGAAACCCGACTAACCGAACCCAAACCCGACCCGCCCGATTTCCACCTGTAATCATGTGTGATATATAATATATGGTTGTAGAGTTAATAAATGTGTGACATATGTGTGTGGGTATCGAATTTAGGCTAGACAGACCCATTACTCGGAAAAGCCCAATGGTTGCTTCCTCTTCTTGCCGAGGCTTGCCCTAGTGTTAAACGCTCCGTTTTGGCTAAAAGGAGCTCGCCTATATAAGCTTGTGAGTAGACATGAGCACGGGTCGGACCCGCCGGGTCAACGGGTCAAGGGTTGAGATACCCTTGACCCTAACCTTGACCCTTCCAAGCCAAGGGTCAACCGGTTGTGGTGACCCGCCGGGTCAAGGGTCGACCCTTTGACCCGTCGGGTCATGACATGTCATTTAATTTTTTGTTTAAAAGTTTTTTAAGTTTAAAAAAATAAAAAGAAAAAGGAAGAAGGGCATGAATATACTTTTTTCAATGTTAATATTTTTACATTTAAATATAAAAAAATATTATAATTTGACATTCTCTAATATTTTTGCATTAAATCCGTGCAAAGCACGGGGAATAGACTAGTTTTATATTACTAAACCAATCTAATAGGGAAAATACAGAGTATTTGAAATACCTAGACTATGTGGTCATTATTTTGAATTCGCATTTCCGCCCTCTTCCAATCATTTAGGCAAACTTGACCTATAGTCTTGGGCAACAATCTTGATCTCTTCTCATTTAATATTTGACCACATTGGCTAAAACGTTTCTCCACCGCTAGAGTTGAGCAAGGAGCGACGAATGTTTGACGAGTTATCGCCTCAAGAGTAGGAAATTGGGATCTCTCTAGATGGCTTTGTCATATAATGTTGAATTTCTCCTCCTTTTCACCTCAATTTTTTGAAAAAAAATAGATGACTCGGTGGGTTCACCCTACGGGTCGACCCCAACACCGGGTTCACGGGTCAAAATCAGCATGACCCTAACCCTAACCCTTGACCCGCCTCGACCCTGACCCTTGTCGACCCTAACCCGCCGGGTCGTCGACCCTTCGGGTTCCCGCCGGGTCCGGGTCGACCCATGACCCTTGCTCATGTCTACTTGTGAGGTCTCTAGGGTTTCTCACTTCGGCCGACGCATCAGGTAATCCACTTGGGAGAGAGAGAGAGAGAGAGAGAGAGAAACCAGAGCGGCGCTAGGGTTTTCACATGCGTTCCGAGCCCTTCCACGACGTTCTTGCTCAGATCTGAGGCGCATCTCCTCGAGAGACCTCCGAAGATCAACACTGCAGTCGTGTGCTTCTTGTCCGGTGTTGGTTGTCTTCTCCGACGACCTTCTCGGTGTAGATCTGGTCTCCGACACCAGATCCAGGGAGTTTCTTCGTCGCTTGACTACTTCTCCTCGTTTACTCTCTAGATACTTGCGATTCCCTGTTGTATTCTCTGTATTAGCCCTAGATCTAGCTTGTCGATCTCAAAACCTTGTAAACCTGATTTGATATAGTGGATTGAGCTTGAGTCTCCTCTTATGAAGCTCCGTGGATGTAGGGAAACCGAACCACGTAAAAATTCTATGTGTCCTTTCTTGCTTTTTGTGTTTTCATTTTCGCACCTTCGAATCTCAATCTTGAACTCCGGTCTGCAAGTCAAGAGAGCTTCGAACTACAGTATTTCGGTGTTCTTTATCTCAATTAATTTGTCCTTATAACGATTAAAGAAATAATAGTTACAATTTTGGAGAAAGTGAAAAAGTAGAGTAATAATTAGAGATATAGTTGTATTTTATTTGATTTTTAAAAAAATGTTCAAATATCTAAAATGACATATTTTAATTAATAGGTGAAGTATATATTTTAGCACACTGATGTTATACAACTAATTCAAATCTAACAATTGTATTGCATTATCTGATTTTTTTTATGAAGGTAAAAATTCAGCGTGGGAAAACCGTTAGCCGAGTGCATCCTTAATGATGAGATCCTGAAGACCAGAATGCTCATAGATTGAGACGTAATTCGGAGTGATATGGCTAATTAAGGTGTGCGATCTTGTCAACCACCGCATTCGGAGTGCATTATCTGATAATAATAACAATAATAATAATAATAATAATAATAATAATAATAATAATAATAGGGTATTGTTAGATACACCGCAAATGGTAGTTAAGGATTTGCACGTCGTTATTCACGTGCATGCACGTCATTATTAATGTGTAAATGTGGTGGGTGGGATCTAAGTGCACATCGGCCTGCACGTTGATAGAAACGTGCAACACTGCACGTCATTAACAACGTGCAACCCTACACGTCATTAACAACGTGCAATAATGCATGTCTTCAATGACGTGCAAATGGTACTTAGGGTTGAAGGCTTAGGGTTGGGTGGGTTTAGGGTTTAAGGTTTACCGTTTAGGGTTTATGGAATAAAAATGAAGGGTTTAGGGTTTAAGGTTTAGGGTTTAGGGTTTAGGGTTTAAGCCATTCCGAGCCTTGGTGAGTTTTATTGGCAAGTGAAAATTAAATGCTAAGCATTTATTTTTAACACTGACATCATTCAACGTGGAATAAAAATCAATAAGTGTTAAGGATATCATTCGGATAATGTGCAAATAATGTTACAAGGCACAGACAAAAAAAGGTTTACATCCATAATTGTAATAGACTCGTGGAATAAAATCTAGACAAAGTGTAAAGGGCAACCGAAATCGACATGTAAGGCTCGAAATCTGTCAAACTGAGCTTGAAAAGGAGCATCCCATTCTTCGACGCTTGGTTGATGATGTGCAACCCATTCTGGCGCAGGCGGCGGAATAGGAGCGTTAGGACGCAACCAGATCTATGAGAACGGAAAATTAGAGTTAGAGTATTGACATATAGATGAAAAGTAAGAATAGGTAATATAAGACGTTTGAAGTCGTACCGTGGCAAAATGGTATTGGTTTCCGAAGCAGGCTAAACCAAAGGTTGTTGATTGAGGGTTGTTACCAGGTGTCAGCGAGGACATGGGGAGACATGTGAACGGATGATGCCAAGCTAGGACGACGAGAGGAATCTGATATACCGTTGCCAATGTTGTTAGGATCGAGATTCTAGATCGGATCGATGGGGGTACAGTAGAATCGGATCGTAGGATCGGATCGTAGGATCGTAAGATCCTACTGCATGTGTAAATTTTTTGATAAACTAATTACAAAATATTGCATATCACTTATATGTAAAGTTAAATCAATGCTCAATAGTTATTAACCACTTTATTTGTCTATCCATATATGAAAAATCCAGACATGTGTATATAACAACCCAAAAAATTCGAGCAGTGAGTCATAATTCTAGATTTTTTTATATCCCTAAATAGATAGTGAATCAAAACATTATTTTAAATAATCAATATAACTATATCAATCAACATATTAATTCAAATTACCTAAAAAAAATTAAAAAAATCAAATTACCAAAAAAAAATATTTAAAAAATAAACATATTAGTTCCTGCTGTAGGATCTAGATTCTATTCCCGATCCTACTACGATCCTACGATCCTGTACGATTCTGCTACGATTCTGTACGATCCTGCTGCGATCCTGCTGCATCCGACTCTGTATGTGCGATCCAGATCGATTGGGCCACTTTGGATCGTAGAATCGTAAGATCCCACGATCCGGATCTAGATTTTAACAACCATGACCGTTGCAAATACTAAACAATGTGTACCCTCCCATATAACAACCGGCGTAGAGGTCGGCGTGATCCTCTAAGTGATTGCACAATAACGTTTTCAGTTCTGGGAAAGCAGACTCGCCGATCGGTGATGTCAATGACGCCAAAGCACTGTAGCCACAATGACCATCTTCAATAGTGTCCCTGACACCCTGAATATGTCCGAGCATGAAGTGATCAACGTTGTTTTGACACCAGTTAAACCATCCGAACACATCATCACGTCCACGTCGAGCTGTAGTCGCTTGTGGACGATGTCGAGCAGCACGTGTTTCTTCTCTCTCAAAATTTGCCCTGAACTCCTTGTATGGCAACGGGTTGGTTCTGCAGGCATTCCTCGACCCCCGAGGCCTCCCTTTCGATCGGACGCTTGCAGATGAGAGTCGGTGGAGATCATCGTCGCATACATTGTTGGAAGCCGTGTATGAAGATGACAGTTCATACGGGAGTGGGGTGTCATCGATGTCAATCCCTAACAAATTCATCCAGAACGGGTGGATGTCCTCAGCGGGTATCGGAGTACCGGAACTGATGTACGCCTGAATCTCATGGACACAAGGAATCCCGTAACAAACCCTCCAAGATGTGAATGGACAAAAAGTATCCCACATCGATAGTTTGAACAAATCAAGCCTAGTATATAAGTCAGTAAGCTACTCCTCCTATTATCAATTGGTTTTAGGATAGACCCTCAAGGTGCTTATATGTTGGGCTTAGAGCGCACATACATACAACCCCCAGGTCATTGGTCCAAGTCGGACTTTAATAACCTCTTCCATTCAATTTTACATCTCCACATAGACAAATTAAAATTGTCCACTTTGTTAGTTGTGTCATCATCCCACTACTTATTAAAGTATTTATTTTATATAATAAAAATAAAATAAAGAAAAATTACGCTCCACCACCCAAATACCCATCCATATTACTAACTACATACACAAAACCAACTGTATGAGTTTCATTATCTATTGATTACACATGGGAAGGTTTTTTGCACTAAGAAGCACCCAAATTGTAAGGCATGCCCACTACAAAATAGGTGTAAATACTATGCAAGTGCATCTGAATGGGCAAGACTGGCCCTTCCAAGCAAAGAGCATAAGAGTGGTAAAAAGGTTTCGACAAAAGCAACCAGGAATCCTTTTGACATCAAACTATCAACCTTGACCATACCCCCTATGAATAACTTGTTCACTTCGTCGAGTCTTGAGGCCCCAAACTGTGAGCCTATAATTGAAGAGCCACCTTCGCCGGAGCTAGAGCCTCTAGCACCAATTGAGAGAGATATTGAAGATCTATGCTATGAAGATACTGATGAAATTCCTTTTTTTAACCTCTGTGCTTCGAGGCTCATTGCCTACATGGATGAACATGAATAGAAAGAAGAGACAGAGCATGAAGAGAAAGAAATAGAAAAGGCCCTAGCTACTTTAACTCCAGAAGCTACGACTTTCCCCACCCCAAAACAAAAGGAAATTGCTCGGTTGAGAACGGAACATCAAGTGTATGAGCTTCCTGATGATCACCCTCTACTCAAAGAGCTAGAAAAATGGGAGAAGGATGACCCTTATCCTTACTTACTTGCCATATGGACACAAGATGTGGAAAAACTCAATTGCCATCATCAAGAAAAATCTGTTTGTGATTATGTAGAGCAAGATCATTTGACTGTCACGGGAACTCTATTGATACCATGTAAATCAGCGATGAGAGGTAGATTTCCACTCAACGGAACATATTTCCAAGTGAATGAGGTATTTGCTGATGATGAAACAAGTAGGCGCCCAATCAATGTTCCAAGGAAATGGATAGGGGAACGGAGCAAGCGAACTGTGTACTGTGAAAGCTCTACAACAACAATATCCAGAGATATCCCGGTTGAGCGTATACTGGACATGTTATGGAGAGGGTTTGTTTGCATAAGAGGATTTAACAGGAATACACGAGCGCCAAAACCATTACCATCAAGGTTTCATTGCCAATCCATTGCTAAGAATAAAACGGAGAAAAATGAAGAGTAATTCAGAAGGCACATTAAGATTTCATAGGACTTGAATTCAGAGAGTGACTTTAGCTATGTCATCAGTGTACATTTTATTTATTTTTTGAACAATTTGTTTGTAGTTAAAACTCATTAATTCACATCTGATAAGGTTGTCCATTTGTAGATCAATTTGGCCAATCATTTCAGATTTTGTGTTTCAACTGCATATGAAATTGTGTATCTAGCTTGCATAATATTTCAACACAGTACCAATCCTATCAATGTCGAGTGCAGTGATTCTGATTGCGAGGCATCCATGGGGAGTGTGCGTAAATAGGAACAAAGACGAAAAAGAGGCACTTTAACTGAACTTATTTCTCGCACGTACTATATTAGCATAAGTTTACCAAACGAGTCATTGTCGAGAAGGTGATCTTTCTTCTTCTTAATCTTGCTTTCTTAATCCTGCAATAAGCAAGTTTCTCTATCTCTTCGATTTTCATACTGTTCCGAAACTTTGAAAAAATGCCCAGGAGATAAATTATTTACATACAAGTTCAATTTTCTTTCTTGTATTTTAGATTAAAAAAAATTGGTCAAGTTCTTGTATTTTAGATATGAATGCATTTGAACTTGTGACAGTACAATCACTTATTTCAACTAATTTCTTGGATGTTAATGTTGATCCGCATTTTCTCTATATTCAGTGATGTGGGGACTAATAATTTGATAAAGTGTGTGTAAAAAAAATAGGGTCTTCTTAGGTACACCGCAAATGGTGGTTAAGGATTTGCACGTCGTTATTAACATGCATGCACGTCGTTATTAACGTGTAAATGTGGTGGGTGGGATCTAAGTGCATGTCGGCCTGCACGTTGACAGAAACGTGCAACACTGCACGTCATTAACAACGTGCAACCCTGCACGTCATTAACAATGTGCAATAATGCACGTCTTCAATGACGTGCAAATGGTACTGATGCGGGACGAATGTCGTTGGCAATTTCGCCCTTCCCAAACTAGTGATAAAAATCCAAACTTAAACACACAACCAATAGATTAGGCAATCAATCAATTGATAAACCAAATAACTACTAGTATAGCAAGAAAGTCCAGTGTCGAACCCACAGGGAGACGCGATTTCCTATTCAATAACTCTAGCCAAGACTTTTTAAAGCAAAAGCAATAACCTTTAGATAAATAGCAAATATAAAAGTAACCAAATTGCAAATCACAATGCAGATTGATATCAAGATAGAAAGAACATTTCACCTGTAATTCTCTGACAATGGTTGGATTTCATGGTTCTCGGATTGATTTATCAATTATTCATATTCTTAGGTTTACTTGACTAAAGTTGAGAGATCCGCAGAGATTCACTCATCTTATTCGATATCACTAAAGAATAGCATTAAGAACTCAAGTAATCAAGACCAATTGGCACATTGACTCTATTCAATCAAGACTAATAGGCGCATATCGAACTCAATCTCAATCAAATATCCTCAACATAGATCAACTGAAATTATCCACTACAAAGACAAAGAGACATCACTATCATCAATACCTTTGTTTGCTATCAAGAAAACAACAACGAATTCATAGCTAGATATGCAATTCCTAACATGTTGATCAGGCATAGAAAAGAACACAAATATAAATTAAACACAAGATGATAACTAAGAACATGAATAATCAAATAAACTCAAATCCTCACAATCTAAACAACCATGTCTTCAAATCACGGGCAAAACTATGAGTTTAGCAACTCATAGGCCAACTCTCTCTCTCTCTCTCTCTCTAATGGTGTTCATAGTTTCACACAATAACCACACACACGACTGAATAAACTCAAAACATCCTAAATAAGGTCCACAAGGGTCGGCAAAAACCCTAGGAGAAATAAAATAACATATAAACTATAAAACTATATTCCCCAACTATATTATAAAAATATATTATAAAAACTATAAACTATATTATAAACTATAAACTAACTTACCGGTGGGGTCGGGACGAGGGATACCTCCATACAACGCCGCTTCCGCGACGGTAATATATAGGTCCTGCGTCGCATCCGACACCACCACCTCCGCCAGCGACTGATCTCCGGCTGTCACCTCCGTTGCCACCTCTGCCACCGCCTGCGTCGGCTACTCCTCCGCCACCGCCTGCGCCTGCTCCTCCTCCGCCACCTCCTCCTGATCATCCTCCGCCACCACCTTCTGCACCTCCACCGCCCCCACCTCCTGCTCCTCCACCGCCCCACCACCACCACCCTCCACTGCCTCCACCGCCCCATCACCACCACCACCCTCCACTGCCTCCGCCGTCGGCACCACCACCTCCGTCTCCATCTCCGGCTCTCTCTCCATCTCTCTCTGTCTTCGAATCTCTCTCTCTCTCTCTCTCTCTCTCTCTCTCTCTCTCTCTCTCTCTCTCTCTCTCTCTCTCTCTCGGATCTGGGATGGGGGAAGTGGAGACGAAGGGCCACATTTTTTTTGTTTTTTAAAAAACGTGGTTGCATGTCCAAATAGACGTGCATTTTTGCACGTCCGCACGCTGGGTGTAGCCTTCAACCTGCACGTTAATTACGATGTGCAACCACGTTGTAATTAACGTGCTTGCACGTCGTAATTAATGTGCAAATTTGCGGTGTATATATCCGAAACTTAATAATACGAGTGATGAATTATGATACTCATTTGATGTATCAATTTTTTTAACACATGTCCCAAGAATATAGATTAAACATATATAATAATATGGGCAGACACGTAACTAGTGGTGGGCTGAGGCCTAGCGCATGCCCCATTTTTTTTAAAAAAAACAGGTTAATAAAAATTATGTATATTTTTCTTAGAATAATAGTTTTGCTAATCAAAATTATAAACATATGAAAAATTTAGTTTATTCAGATTAATTCAGCCTACCCAAATTTTATTTTTTGATTCTTTTTTTTTTTTTTACCCATGTACCTCAACTCGTATTGCAGTGCTTCCCTACTCGAAGGTATCTGTAAAACATAGGTGATCTTCCTTCCATTCCAACACAATTTCCTCAATTCACAAATAATTAAGATTCAAATTTAGATGTTAGTTAGGACTTAGGAGATCTCATACTTCATGTGATGGGTAAAAACCTACCCACTTGAATTATTTATTACACATATTAATTATGTGATCAAATGAAAAAGTATACAGAATTTATTCTAACTTGGTAAGATGAATTAAAAACCCTTCCAAACAAACTAGAAGACCCCCATATTCTTTGTAGATTGCTTGAAGCTCAGGAAATGAACTAATTCTCAACCCATTTCACAAGTTCCTTTCTCATCTTGGCAGCTGCAAAACCACACACATTTCTTTGTAACTTTGCCTTCTTTTAAGGGTCTTGCTCTACAACAAACATTGAAACAACACCCAATAGCCAAAAAACAAATATGGGTCAAGCTTTGAAGAAACTAACTCATGGTATTTAATTTATTACCCACATTGCCCTCTTCATTACTTTCTTGAATCTTGATCAACATAACCATAATCCAAGATTCACCCTTTGTTTCTTTTTTCTTTTATTTTCTTGCTATTTGATCTGCAGTTATATGATCAACTACTTTGAATGCAGGAAGCGACGAAAAGAAGGAACAAGAAATAGCTCAAATGGTCGCGAAGGACTTTGATTTACATTTCCACGCAAAAATTGAGTTTGCTGATTTCTATCAAGCAGTATGCGAGGCAGTAGAGTACTTACTCGCGCTACCCTCTTCGCCTTTTCATGAGTATTCTTGTTACCATGAATATATATTGACCAATGTTTGGTGTGCAGAGAAATGAACAAGAGTATGGGTAGCACCCAGATCAAGGTTCCGATGACTGAAACACTACGAAAAGCATTCGAAGTAAGTTTCCGAGTTGATGTTTTTGTTACAGTTGACAACCAGCTAGAAAAAACTACTGAAATTCCTTTGATGTAAAATGTGCAAAGAAACATCGTAGTGAGAGAGATAAGCCGATGACGAAGGAGGAGTTTGAGAAGATAATGAGAGATGTGATACTGGACACAAAAGGGGTTACGGGGATTGGAGCCAAAGACATGCTTATGTACATATTTGGAGTGCCTTTGACAGCTCTTTTGATCAAGCGACGCGTGATCCCGAGGGCTATCCCGGAGGAGTTTTTCATCCCTGGCGTCACCTCCGCCACTGTCTTTGGTCTCGCCGTGTTCAACAAGATTTAGAAGGGCCAGATTTCGATATATATATGTTGTGTTTGTTCTAAATGCAACTGTGTGAAATATTGCATTGTAACACAAGGAATGATGCAAACAAATGTTGTTTAATTTGGCTCAAACTCAAGTGTTCCAATTAATCACCACCTGTTTGCTTACCTTGTTTATGTATTGCCATTTATTTGAAATGAGTTTTACAATAAAACTTAATGTGACAACCCCATATTGCACATTTGGCAAAATGGTAGTTGTTGGAGTAGTTGTGTTGGGTAGCATAAAGTTGTTTGATTATTTATGTTAAATATAGGTTAATAAGCTAGTATATATGTTTGGTAATTAAACCTAGTTGTAAGGGTAGTTGTTGAAAACTTGTAAATAAAAAACCAAAAGCTCCGAAAAACTTGGGTGAATAGCAGTTGAAAAGCTTAGATTTCAAAAGCTAATTAAACTAAAATCTTATATTTATTTCATTTAAAACTATATAATGTCAAAACCATAAGCTCCGAAAAACTACTTGCTTTTGCCAGACAGAGCCAGAATGACTTTAGCTTCTGTGATAAAAGGTGGATCGGAGTTTATCGTGGATATGATTCAAGAAAACATATGTATGATATAAAATGAGACCAAGGTTATGTCTTAGTAATTCTGAAGCCAATTAACATGATTTTCCAAAATCTTGGAAAATAATAAAAATTGAGAGGGTTATGGTTTTCCATTCATTTCTCAACAAGCTTTGTAGGAATTAGAGGTTGTAAGATAAAATGGTTCCATGTTTTTAGAGGCAAAAACTAAGGCACAGAAAACTTTAGGGAGATAACAGATAATTAATCTATTTGATTAAAAAAAATTAAGGGAAATCATTTTCTTCCAACTTTGTACATGTGGCTCTTTAGCAGCCACTGTTCTATTGCAGAAGGTTGGCCCCAAAAAAATCCATTGCAGAAGGTGTCAAACAAAAAAACACAAAAAACTCAAACAATGACTAATCCAGGAAAAAAGAAAGCAACCCCTCCAAGAATCAAACAAGAACACAAAATTTGGCTATCTTTGTAGAAATTGGATGTTGTAAGATAGATTTGTCAATGTGGTTGTTGTAAAATTTCCACTTCCTTTCTCATTTTAAAGGGTTACAATCACATTACATGATAGATTGTTTATGTAAGATTTGACCAATTTTTTGTATGTAAGGTTAAAGACAACATTTGTGCATAGGTTGTTGAATGTCCAAATAATGGACAGAACAAAGCGATAGATCGGAGGGGGGTCGAGGTATGTACAAAGAGTCCTGTGGCATGGCAAAAGCATGGGAGGCAACATTGCGGAGAACACAAGCTGCAGCCAAGAAAAGAGCAAATAGCATATTCGGGTCCTTGTCGGTTGCACATGTGAACGAAGATTTTGAGGTAGAAGGCAGAAACCAATCGTTTAAAGAGAGCGAAGGGCAACAAGTAGAGAAGAACCTTCCGAATGGAGACTACTACAATGGACAATGGTGTGAGAATTGCCCACATGGACAAGGTAAGTACATATGGACCGACGGGTGCATGTATGTAGGAGAATGGTTTAGAGGACAGACCATAGGCAATGGTAGGTTTAGTTGGCCTTCGGGGGCTACCTACGATGGAGAGTTCAAGAGCGGATTCATGGACGGGACAGGCACGTACACAGGACCGAATGGCGACACATATAAAGGCCTTTGGGTGATGAACCTCAAGCATGGACAAGGGAGAATGAGCTATGAGACCGGGGACTATTATGAGGGCGAGTGGTGGCATGGCTTGCAAGAAGGCTTTGGGAAGCACCATTGGAGTAATGGGAATGAGTATGAAGGGGAATGGAAGAGTGGTGTCATGTGTGGCAAAGGCAAGATGACATGGGCTGGCGGGAACCTCTTTGAAGGCGATTGGATCGATGGTTTTCCGAGGGGAGAAGGCACCTATAGGTGGCCAAATGGGAGCTACTATGAAGGTCATTGGAGTAAAGATCCAAGTGAACACACTGGCTCCTTTTACCCATCAAAAGAAACAACAGATCAAGAATGGGATCCTCAGCTATTGTATGATGATATCGCGAGAGACGCCTTAGTTAGCCCATCCGAAACCATACCCATTTACCCATCACAGAAGAGGCTGGCAAGTTTGAGGTCTTCAAAGGCCATAGATCCTAGGATTAGGCCAGGGAGGATGTCGGTAGATTCGAGAATAAGTGCGAATGGAGGCAGGCACCATCATGGATGGGATGGCGAAGGGAGGTCCTCGAGTGAGGGAGGCCCAAGGCGTTCGGTTGGTGGCAAGGATGTGGACTTGGAAGGCCTAAATCTTGAGCAATTAGGTAACAAGATGATGTCTCCTAGCCCTGCGCGACCGCTCAAGATACCAAAAGCCGGGAGGAAGCAAGGAGAGACCATCATTAGAGGGCATAAGAACTTTGAACTTATGCTTAATCTACAATTAGGAATCAGGTATTCGAGTTTCGTCATCTCTTATATACATAGTTTATTGGTTTAGTTATACTATTGTTGATTAGTGTCATATCCAGACCCTGCTCTAAGCGAGACATACTGGGTTTGTTGTTGTTGATGATGATCAGTGTCATATGTTTTGAGACAGGCATGCAGTAGGGAAACAAGGTCCTACAACCCTTGATTTGAAGGCTTCAGCGTTCGATCCCAAAGAAAAGTATTGGACGAAGTTCCCTTCGGAAGGATCAAAGCAAACACCGCCACACAATTCGATAGAGTTCAAGTGGAAAGACTATTGCCCTTTAGTTTTCAGGTTGGTTTCATGATCTACAATGTTGACATTCGGATCATGAAATGTACATTGATCTACAAAGACTAACTAGATGGATATATGAACTTTTCATCAGAGCTTTGAGGAAGCTTTTCAAGGTGGATGCAGCTGATTACATGCTATCAATCTGTGGAAATGATGCACTTAGGGAGCTTTCTTCGCCCGGGAAAAGTGGTAGCTTCTTTTACTTGAGCAACGATGACCGATACATGATCAAGACAATGAAGAAGGCAGAAGCAAAAGTAAGTTCTTTGGCAACTTCTCTTCTTTCTTGGTTCTATTGTGCATCTTTTTGGTTCTTCAATAATCATTGTCAGGTTGAATGTCTCGTGACACGCGCGCTTTTAGGTGCTTATGCGAATGTTGTCGCCCTACTACAACCATGTCCGAGCATACGAGAACACCCTAGTCACCAAGTTCTTCGGTCTGCATTGTGTGAAGTTGACAGGATCCACGCAAAAGAAAGTAAGACCAATGGTAACAAGTATCATCTAAATGTTGGTTGAACCACAATTGTGTTAACAAGTATGTTTTAAACACGTAGGTGCGGTTTATAATCATGGGAAACCTGTTGTGCACCGAGTACACAATTCACAGGCGTTACGACTTGAAAGGTTCTTCCCTTGGCCGATCAACAGCTAAGCCGGAGGATGAGATAGACGCGAGCACAATACTCAAGGACCTTGATCTAAACTTCATTTTTCGGCTGCAAAAGTCATGGTTTCAAGACTTCTGCAGGTAAAATCTTCTTGCTATAAAGCACTTTTCATCGCCTGCACGTCGATACTAAACAAAGAACTTCTTTATAGACAAGTAGACAGAGATTGCGAGTTTCTTGAGAATGAGAGGATCATGGACTACAGCATGTTAGTAGGCATTCACTTCAGAGAATCATCAAATGGAGGAGATATTGTTCCATCCGGATCGACTCCTGTTGGTGAGGCTCTTATTCATGTTGGTAGTTCTTAGGCCTTAAACTCCACTTAACATAGAGGTCTCTTAGATGAGAAGTTAACTCTTGCAGGCAACGACGAGGGAGACAACGAAAGAGGGCCTCGTCTTTCAAGAGTAGACATGGATCAACTCCTTGTAGACCCGGCATGGTATGTTTAATTCCTTTAGACCATGTCATAACTTGCATTCAAGGCCTACACAGATGTGCTTTAACTTCTTACCAACAACTAAATATGGTCTATGATGCAGGTGGGCGAGCATCCGACTAGGGACCAACATGCCAGCTCGAGTAGAGAGGGCTATAAGGAGATATGATGGGGAATCGGTTCACGAAATGGAGCCAACAGGAGAGTACTACGAGGTTGTGATGTTCTTCGGTATCATTGACATCCTCCAAGATTACGACATCAGCAAGAAGCTTGAGCATGCTTACAAGTCAATGCAGTATGATCCAACCTCTATATCAGCAGTAGATCCAAAGCTGTACTCAAAGCGCTTTCGCGAGTTCATCTTCAGGATCTATGCAGAGGATGAATGAATTGACACGTACACATGTCTTGTAGCTAAGGAAATTTTGTGAGGACTTTGATTGACATGAAGATAATTTAGCCATCACAACCAACAGCAAAAGACGACGATAACTAACCTAGTCAGGCGCGTTGAATCATTCTAGCCCCTACGCATCAAATCCTTAGATAACTTGGTCTTGGAAGAGATGTGTAGTTGTTGTAGAAGTACATGGAAGATTGTTACACTATGAACAGATCATTTTATTAGAGAGTACTATCCAGTATCCGCTGTAGGGAGCGAAATCTTGTATCATGGATGTATCTTTTTTTCTGTATCGAGTAGTTCTTCGTGCAAGTAACTGAAGGCAGTTGTGTTAATGGACTTTTTCTTCTTAATTAATGCGTCGGTAAATCAATGAGCTTCGTCGAGTTTCGTACTCTACAACTGCCTTTCATAAGAGAGGGTGCAACACAAAGAGGTGTTGATGCAGAAAGGAATGCAATCTTCTTTAAACAAACAGAATATGAACAACCACACCTCAACTTGTTCGGCTCGAATCCCCGCCCTAGTTGGTGTGGCAATCTTGACCCCAAAATTCTTTGAATTTTGATATTCCTAAACCAATGGAGAATCAAAACCCTATTACCAATTTCAGCAAAAGAAAATTAGTTGATTTAGCAAAACAGATCTTTCAAAAATATTTTGTTTCACTCTGCAAACAAATACAAACTGACAAAGCAAGCAATGCTCCAATAGGAGCTCCATGATTCCATCAATAGATTCAGTTTTCCAGATCAACAACCACCAATTTGAGAACCATAACCAAGCTATTTAAGCATAATCAAGCTCTCGGCGTAGCCATATACATCTACGGCAAAATCATCTACAGGAAAATCGCGAAGCAGAATCTTCTGCCTTTTGGTTTCAAGGTTGTATGATGACAGCAGCTCCCACTGATCCATCAACTCGTCGTCAGTGAGTGTGATGGAGATGGACGTCTTAGCTTCTCCCAACCTCAATATTTCTCCATTCTTCTTGTGATATTTGAAAGCATAGAAATCAAGGAGATGGAAACAAAAGGAGTAGCGTCGACTCCAACACGCGGGCTTGGTTTCGGCGCTGGAGCTGTCCAAGACCCACAGGGTGCCACACCGAAAATCAAACAATGCCAGCGAACATCCATTATCGACCACAGTTACTGGCCCGCTCGGAAATTTGCTGTAACACACGCAATCAGGCAAGCTACTCCAAGAAAACACCTCGCTACATAGATCAATTGAAAGCAATCCCCAACCCCTCCTTATTTGATCATAAACAATGATGTATAAGCTGCCTTGGAAATATACTGGCGTATCCTCGACGGGGAAATTCACCCTACTATGCCTATTAAAACACCCTTGGAATTGAAATGGAGTTATCTTCCATAAACGAGCCCCAAGCGTATAAACTGCAGAACAACACAGAATCTCATCCCTGATCTTTGAGACGATGAGCTCGACATACTTGTAATCCTTACCTAATGGATCATAGCCAAGGACGATCATGTGTTCCTCCAGTACGGAACTCTTATCATATGGTCCGGTTTTAGGCAAGGGTGGAATATCATGGAACTTCCTAATTGATGGATTCCACACCCTTAATTTGTGGAATTCCGAGACTTCCCTTCTAACATTCATTAGCAAGACCAATCCATCAATCGATCGCTTAATGTACCAGCTTCGTCCAAGGGAGTGAAGTGCTTCTCCGTTGGTTTCAAAGGTGTCGCTGCAACGTAAAACACAATTTCTTTTTATACCTTGGACAACTAGGAGGTGGGTTTCATCGCGGTTGTCCTTGAAGTTTTCCAGATGTAAGCGACAAAAATCAGGATCGTTGATCATGCAGAGCCATGATTTTGAGATGCATCGGAAGCGGAGAAGGGATTTAACAGGGAGCCTAGAGAGTATTTCAGACCATAGATCCGCCGACAGATGGTGTTTTATCTCTTCTTCGGAAAGTACTATTTTGCTATTCTTCATGAAGACAATCTGCTTGGCGTTTCTCTGTTATCAGAAGGCAGAGAAGGTGCACAGTATGAATCCTAAGATACATGAATTCAAGATTATATAACTTGTTGATCTGAGCAAGGGTTAATTTACAATCTTTACAGCTCCTATAGGGTGCTCTATGTTAATGTGCCTAGTTTTTTGTTTCAAGACTCCAGGTTTGAGTATACCAAACAAGCTCAATTCATGAATAGCTAATTTCAGGATATCACAAATCACATTTAAATTCAAACCCACCCAAACTGATCTCTGTAATAAGTTCTTAATCACCCGAATCTAAAGTTTCTGAAAGTTTTGAAATAAGAAAGACATACAATTTGAAGTGAAACTAAACTTTTGATGATCGATTGAGAGGGAGAGACACTAGGAGAACTTGTCAGTTGTCAATTTGACTGCAGCAACCGCTAAAGATTAAAAAGAGATGGGAAGAGAGAATCTTACAAATGGTTTACCAGAGAACTGTTGAAAAAGCTTCAACCTTTATTCTTTATGGACGTGAGGACGACTATTGTTTGGCAATCACCAAAAAATTAGCTGTTAAATGTTCCTGCATCAGATTATCCCCAGTCAAGATCAAAAATTGGAATGATCGCCCGTCTAATGACCAAAACCTAAAGAGCACACTATGAATCACTTAATCAGTTGAATGTTTGAAGGAAAAATTTTAGAAATCCGAAAAATAACTAATTCGAAGGGAAACCTAGAACGGAGAGATCAAACCCTATCAACTAAGAGTTACAGGCCGACTGGTGGCCGGTTTTTGGATAGCTCCAGTGCAGGAAAAGTTGAGTGTGCAAAGGGAGAAACCGGAATTTCTTAAAACGAAGAACAAACGTACTCCTTAATTAGAAGGGCATGGAGATTGAGACCTACTTTAACATTTATAATACTCCCTCCGTTCAAACGTTTTTTTAAGAGATAAAAACTATATAAAATATCTAGTTTTTTTAATAATTTTATTAACAATTTTGTAGTTATTATTAATAAGTACAAACTTGTTCAAAAAAATTTATTAAAAAAATGAATATTTTATATAGTTTTTTTTTTTTTAAGCAAGATAAGAATTCGCTTCTCTAGACAAGCCTAGATAAAACGAGAGACCGGACAAGCCGGTAGATGAACTAGCCATCATGTACAACAAGAACCAAAACAACGAACAAAAACAAATGACAGAAAGGAAAATACACAAATAAAATCTTAATACAACCAGAATTTGAATAGAAAGACAAGCAAAACAAACAAACAATAATAAAAAGATGAGTTTTCACCAAAAAAAAAAAATAGAAAGATGAGAAGCCAGCACAAGAGGCAGAAACTCTCAAACTTGAACGAGCAAAGGCTGACTAGCAGAGCAGCAGTAACACCGAAACGTGTGAAACACATACGGTAAGGTGCTCACTCAAAGCAACGAAAGCCTGAGTGTTGGCCAAACGCGAATCATCCAAAACTTAACCAAGATAGTCACCAACATCACAAACCAACGCCACAACCCACCCACCAAACCGCCCCAAGAACACAATAAGCAACAGAAAAATGCAACTCAAAACCACACTCTTCCATCCCAGGATCTACTCCACCTCAACCAAAACTAGAAAAAAAAATCCAACCTGCCACCGATACACCCCTAAATCAAAACATAAAGAAGAAGGAGCGCACCGTACCCAACAGGGAAACTCTCGAAGCTGCGAAACAACGACCAAGCGAGTCCGACTACGAAAGGATAGACACCACCACCAATGGATCGACAGAGGGAAAATAACCAGAACAAGTGAAGCAACCAAAACACAACAAGAAAAAGAGGACCCGAGCTACAAAATTCAAAAGCAACAAAAGAGACCACGACGGTAAGGAAAAAGAGAGCAGCGAAGGAGAAGATACAGGACACCTAACCCACCAAGAGGCAGCTGCGTGGCTGGAGGACCGAGCCGAGGGAGACCCATCGGAGACCGGAAACCAAGGGCGGAGTAGAAAGAGGACCGTCGGAGATCCCGCAAGGCAAGGAGCCGAGGCAGACGACGGATGGCGATAGGGGCCAAGGCTATTGGCTTCGGATACAGGGCCCAGTTGGAGGCAACTGCGAAGAAGGCCAAAGCGGCGTTAGAAGGAGGAGGATAATGAAGCAACCACCCTCTGCCGGAGATGCTGCGGTAGAAGGACGACGATGGAGGCGGAGGACCAAGGGGTATGGTGATGTGTTTCAATCCCCGTAGGATACGACTTTGATGTCGCATTAATAAAGCATTCATTATTATAAAACATATTTCTATTTTAAGTATCATTATTAATAAGAGGTGTGGACTTTCTTTGCATAGGAAGTCCAACCCATTAGTTATTTAGGTCCATTAGTAATTAGGGTTTAGTTTAAATATTCAATTAGGTTTCATTTATTGTTACGTCAAAATTAGAGGATTGCAGAGCGTTGAGTTGAGACTCCCCTTTTCTCCCTGACATCAAACCCTAATTTCTCTTTACTGCTGAATTCAATTGGATCTTCAATCAAAGGTTCTTGCTGGAATTGATTGAAGATTGGAATCTCATCCTCATTTGGAAGAGATTCGCCTTGTTCCATCACCACACATCCACCTCTGCCCCGTCACATCGCCCACCGCTGCTAATCGAATCCACCGTCGGTGTGCTCTAGTTATTCGGTCTGCGCTTGGAAATTCATAATTAATTAGCTTTGCTAATTAGTGAAGTTTGAAAGCACTCACTGCCGTCATCTTCAACTTGCAATTCGAGGTCAACGGCAAAGGTAGCATTGCAAGTCTCGATCACCATTTCCATTACAAAAATACAAAGTACACATCGGCAAATAGGCATCAAAGTCAACGAGGATTCAATTGCTTTTGCGTAATAATTAATTATGCAATCGGTGATCGATCACTTGCTCCGGTTTCTGATTGGAATCGAAAGTACCGTGGGTTAGAGATTAAATCAATTGGGGGCCGAGCCTATTTACGAGCACGGGTGATCGATCGACTTATACCTTTGATAACCGGACGATTGAGAGTGGTACTCGCTCAACCCGAGTCGAGTACGTATCAACTGGCATCAGAGCCTAACCGGTTTGTAAGTCCTTCGATCTCAATTTATTTTTTCTCTTCCGGATATTTTAATACAATGGAGAAGCGTTATCGTTATGATCCATACTCTCAGCGAATGAAATCATATTTTTATGATCCTAAATATGGGTTAGAGTTGACTACTTTTGATGGAATTGTCGATCCGGATGAATATCTGGATTGAGAGACGAACACCGAGTATGTGCTTGATTATTATGGACTTTCGGAGACTGAGAAAGTAGAGTGGGCATTATCCCTCTTCCGCAGGCAGGTCGTGTACTGGTGGAACCGAATGGATGATGCCAGAGCTTCTGCTGGTCTTGCTCCGATCACCAAATGGAGGTATTTGAAATCCTTGATGAGAAAAAAATATTATGCTATTTCTCTTGATTCTTGTTTTATGAGAAAGAAAGTAGCACCTCCGGCACCATCATATGCAGCGGAAATAGTTAAGCTTGTGACAGAGGTTGATGTTGCAAAAGTTTGCGAGCCTGGAGAAAAGCTTGTTCCCGAATTCATTACCCAGGAGACTCAGTTGACCCAAGAGCAGAGTGAGATCCAGGCCCTGCGACAACTTGTCACTGAATTGCAATCCAAACTGGATGCCTCTTATACACTGTCAGACTCCCTGGGGAAGGCTTCCGAATTTGTGCTGCAACCAGACAGTGGGAATGTTCCCGACGCACAGATTGATTCTGTTGATGAGGAAAAGGTACTTGATGACGTGTTTGAAGAGTTAGCGATTGTACCTCTTGGGCATGCTCATGAAGTTCCGACGGCTGAGGTTTGGGTTGATGTTGGCTCTATGTTTATTGAAGAAAAGGGTGTTGTTTTTGAGGTTGCTAGACCTCAAATTCTTTTGTTACCTATCCCAACCGTTTCTCCGTCGTGTTGCTTCATGGATGATGCGCCTTCCTCACTGGTTATCGCTGATTTGGTGCAAGGAAAAGTGGAGGAGAATGATATCCTCCTCAAGTCCGACAAGAAGGCGCCACCGTGGATCCCACCATTGAAGATGCGATGGTATGTCTCGTCCCGTGTCACATTTCCATTTTATGACAACTCTCTATCACAGGACGAGGAAGCGGGGACGCTTCCCTCTGAAGGGGAGGAGAATGATGTGTTCCAGCCCCCGTAGGATATGACTTTGATGTCGCATTAATAAAACATTTATTATTATAAAACATATTTCTATTTTAAGTATTATTATTAATAAGAGGGGTGGACTTTCTTTGCATAGGAAGTCCAACCCATTAGTTATTTAGGTCCATTAGTAATTAGGGTTATTAGTATTTTCCTATAAATACTCTATTAGGATTAATTGTCATCGTTACGTCAAAATTAAAGGATTGCAGAGCGTTGAGTTGAGACCCCCCCTTTCCTCCCTGTCGTCAAACCCTAATTTCTCTTGCTACTTAATTTACTGCTGAATTCAATTGAGGTCTTCAATCAAAGGTTCTCGCTGGAATTGATTGAAGATCGGAATCTCATCCTCGTTTGGAAGAGATTCGTAGTTGCCGCTCCAATCACCGCTCCGCTTTCGCCCTACACACCGCACCACCATTGCCGAATGAGACCACCGCCGCCGCGCTTGAGTAGAGGAATTTCATGTGGGTTTCGATCTGCGCTTTGAAAGGCCTGATTAATTAGCAGTTGCTAATTAGGCCAATCGAAGACCACTCACCCGTTGCAATTGGTCTTCGATTGGCCTAATTAGCAACTGCTAATTAATCAGGCCTTTCAAAGCGCAGATCGAAACCCACATGAAATTCCTCTACTCAAGCGCGGCGGCGGCGTTCTCATTCAGCAATGGTGGTGCGGTGTGTAGGGCGAAAGCGGAGCGGTGATTGGAGCGGCAACTACGAATCTCTTCCAAACGAGGATGAGATTCCGATCTTCAATTAATTCCAGCGAGAACCTTTGATTGAAGACCTCAATTGAATTCAGCAGTAAATTAAGTAGCAAGAGAAATTAGGGTTTGACGTCAGGGATGAAAGGGGGAGTCTCAACTCAACGCTCTGCAATCCTCTAATTTTGACGTAACAATAAATGAAACCTAATTGAATATTTAAACTAAACCCTAATTACCAATGGACCTAAATAACTAATGGGTTGGACTTCCTATGCAAAGAAAGTCCACACCTCTTATTAATAATTAATAATGATACTTAAAATAGAAATATGTTTTATAATAATGAATGCTTTATTAATGCGACATCAAAGTCGTATCCTACGGGGATTGAAACACATCATTCTCCTCCCCTTGAGAGGGAAGCGTCCCCGCTTCCTCGTCCAGTGATAGAGAGTTGTCATAAAATGGAAATGTGACACGGGACGAGACATACCATCACATCTTCAATGGTGGGATCCACGGTGGCGCCTTCTTGTCGAACTTGAGGAGGATATCATTCTCCTCCACTTTTTCTTGCACCAAATCAGCGATAACCAGTGAGGAAGGCGCATCATCCATGAAGCAACACGACGGAGAAACGGTTGAAATATGTGACAGAAGAATTTGAGGTCTAGCAACCTCAAAAACAACACCCTTTTCTTCAATAAACATAGAGCCAGCATTCACTCAAACCTCATCGTCGGAACTTCATGAGCATGCCCAAGAGGTACAATCGCTAACTCTTCAAATACGTCATCAAGTACCTTCTCCTCATCAACAGAATCAATCTGTGCGTCTGGAACATTCCCACTGTCTGGTTGCAGCACAAATTCGGAAGCCTTCTCCAGGGAGTCTGGCAGTGTATAAGAGGCATCCAATTTGGATTGCAATCAGTGACAAGTTGTCGCATGGCCTGGATCTCACTCTGCTCTTGGGTCAACTGAGTCTCCTGGGTAATGAATTCGGGAACAAGCTTTTCTCCAGGCTCGCAAACTTTTGCAACATCTCTGTCACAAGCTTAACTATTTCCACTGCATATGATGGTGCCGGAGGTGCTACTTTCTTTCTCATCAAACAAGAATCAGGAGAAATAGCATAATATTTTTTTCTCATCAAGGATTTCAAATACCTCCATTTGGTGATCGAAGCATGACCAGCAGAAGCTCTGGCATCATCCATTCGCTTCCACCAGTACACGGCCTGCCTGCGGAAGAGGGATAATGCCCACTCTACTTTCTCAGTCTCCGAAAGTCCATAATAATCAAACACATACTCGGTGTTCGTCTCCCAATCCAGATATTCATCCGGATCGACAATTCCATCAAAAGTAGTCAACTCTAACCCATATTTAGGATCATAAAAATATGATTTCATTCGCCGAGAGTATGGATCATAACGATAACGCTTCTCCATTGCATTAAAATGTCCGAAAGAGAAAAAAAAATTGAGATCGAAGGACTTACAAACCGGCTAGGCTCTAATGCCAGTTGGTACGTACTCGACTCGGGTTGAGCGAGTACCACTCTCAATCGTCTGGTTGTTGATACGTAAGTCGATTCGATCACCTGTTCTCGGGACTAGGACTTGACTCGGTTTTGATTCCGAAGCGACGGCAGTGATCTCGGCTCGGACTTGTACTGATCGAACCCAACAAAACTGCCTACTTGAATGTGCGTTGACTTTTAATTTCCAAATTCCCTTGGTTGAATCCAAATTCCAATTGAAGCAGTGGAACAATTGCCGATTGATGATAGCTTAATTAATTAGCAAAGGCTAAATTAATTAAGCCACGTTCAGAACGAAAGCAACCAGAATTTTCAATCACTCAAGGGCCTTCGTGAGACGGGTGGGTCTCGATCGGCAGTGGTGGTGCGATGTGTAGGACGAAAGCGGAACGGTGGTGGTGAGCGGCAACTACGAATCTCTTCCAAACGAGAATGAGACTCCGATCTTCAATCAATTCAAGTGAGAACCTTTAATTGAAGATCTCAATTGAATTTCAGCAGCAATCAATCAAGTAACAAAGAGAACGATAGGGTTTGTGACGTCAAGGAGGAAAGGGGGAGTTTCAACTCAACACTCTTCAGTTACTCTAATTTTGACGTAACAATAAATGAAACCTAATTGAATATTTAAACTAAACCCTAATTACTAATGGACCTAAATAACTAATGGGTTGGACTTCCTGTGTAAAGAAAGTCCACACCTCTTATTAATAATGATACTTAAAATAGAAATATGTTTTATAATAATGAATGTTTTATTAATGCGACATCAAAGTCGTATCCTACGGGGATTGAAACACATCATATGGCAACGGTAGCCGGCACCGGTGGGTGTTGGCGACGAAACTGTTGAAGCTGGTAGGGGCGGCGGCGCACCAAGACACTCTAAATAAGAGAGCGTTTTTTATATAGTTTTTATCATTCTAAAGAAGCGTGCGTGAATAGTGAACGATATGTTTTGCCGAACGAAGAGTATATAATATAATATTCTAAATCTCAATCTCAAATTCACTTTATTGTCATTTCTAAAAAAATATTATTCTCAGATTTGAATTCACTTTATTATCACTTCTAAAGCTCAAGGTACCTTTCGCCCTCGTTAGTTTCGAACTTCGTTCTCTAGTTTTGTTTATGGTGGACTTGTCTTTGTTGTTTTGGTTATATTTTGATTCTTTCATAACGGTATGGCCGTTGTCGATCTTTCGGCCTCTCATCAGTGAGTTGAATTATTTCCGGTTCAAAAAAAAAAAAACTCACGTCACCTTTGCTACTCTGCTAGGGACCTCGATATTTACTCTGATTCAGGTCTTCAAGACCTCATTTGCAAGGATGCTCGGGTAGAATTATTCCTCCCGAATTATTACCTGATCAAAAAAATAAATAAAAAATCTAAAGCTCAAGGGTTTGAAGATAAAAAGTCATTGCGACTTGACCAAAATAGGAGAAGCACAATTTTATACTTGATTCTAAATTAGTTCAAGTTGATTTTAAATGACTCGAATAATACGGACTCGAGACTGCCAAACGGATCATAAACGACATTTTTAGGGGTGGGAGTCAATTATCTGATCTCTACAAGCAAAATAGTGCTGTACAGTGGTAAAGGACGAGCTCTGTGGAATAGAACACCTGTGCAAGCATACGGTTTCGAACCCTACAACAGGCCTAAAAATAACAATCACCAAAATATACACTGAAAAACAGACATAATGCATAGCAAAAATAACAAATACCAAAATATAAACCGAAAAACAGACATAATCATCAATATCAATCAATTCAATATATAATACTAAAACAGAGGCGTGGAAATCCTATGTGGCGGGCTCTGGTGCGATTCGCTCACGTGTCGTTCTGTGGTGCAATATGGCCCGAGTGTTTTTACACGTCAATTAATGATGGTCCAATAAATTTTAGCCATGTTAGACGATAACCTCATATATTTATACACATGTCATCCTAATTAATTTAATTTTTATTATAAATATTCAACCTCATATCTTGCAAATCTCATCATTTTACCTTAAGTTATTTTATAAATATTTTATCTAGAAAAAAAATCTAGATTAGATTAATTTATATGAAAAAAGGTAAGATTTATTTTATCACTACAAAAAGATAAATGCTATTCGATTACACAAATTAATTTAATATTTTGTGTATTTCCATTATTCCAATGACTATTGAAATAAGCTCAAGATCTATATACATTGTAGCTAGGTACGTACTACTAATATCATTAATTGATAAAATTTCTACTCCGTATCTATTTTATGTTTATCATACACCATTAAACTAAAATAATAATTACCACATTCCATGCTCAAAAAAAATTACCTCATGCCGTTGAATTGGCAAAGTTAATTATATCCACTGGTATGTTATTGTTTACCATATTTTTAATTAATATTTTCAATTCACTTTTTTTTAAAAGCATATCTTTGTAGCTTTGTATTATGTAGAAAATTAAAAAAAATGATTGTAAAATAATTTTATTTTTATTAATTTATATCATGAATCAAAGTAACTATGCATTAATTGTATAAAATGAGTATGAGAAAAATCTTCTCATTTTTTTAAGAACATAAAAGGCCAAAGACTACCCAAAAAATCCGGCTAAACATTTCATCATGATATTTTTTTTTAAAAAATCAAATTGTTAAATATCTTCATCATAATATTTTTTTAATAAGGCGGTATGTTAAAAGATTTGATATAAATCTTTAAGATAAATATTAATAGATATGGATAACTATATTTTTACTGGTGCATTCTGACCGAGTTTTTTTGACACGTCAATTAATGAGTGTCCAATCAATTTAATCAATGCCATACAACTGTCTAATCTATTTATATATCTACGTGTAATTTCAATCAATTTTATATATGTTTTGTTAAAAAGATCTTCAATTTAAGTGATTTTGCAGTAGGTTATATTAAAATTAGTTTAAAGATAGATTTTGCAGTAATCGAACCATATTATGTCAAATATATCGATCAATGCCGAATTGATTAGTTAAATAACCCATATGGATATGGGGAACTGATATTTGAGGCTATAGCCTATAGGTTATTTAGTTAAAGATAGATCAATTCAAATTGGTGTAAACTGATATAATTTATATTAGGACTTTTAGATCAAATAATCTTATAGATTTTACTTGAATTAATTACAAAACTTATATTGGAACTTCCGATCTCTTTTGCAAGCTTATGAATTTAGGTGGTTTGCTGGAACTCCGAATGGAACTTCATCAAGGCCGTGAAAATTAACATCTTCATATTTATCTCATATCTTAAATTGTTACAAAACCTATTATCGATAGAATAATTTATATTAAGTTATTTTGTATAATCTTTTTATACTACGGTGTATTAAAATATCCAATTTTTTTTTTGAGCTCCTAAAAAGATTTCAACAAAACTATTATAACCTTCAAATTTTAAAAAGAAGATATAAATTAAATATTATTTTGTTTATTAAGAAGCCGCACAACGGACGGGTAAAGTAAAACTAGTACATAACATATATAAGTAGAACAAACCAATACGTTTCGCAAACTGCAGTTATTCCAAACAACACAGCCCATTGTTATAGGACCAAAAACAAAAACAAAAACAGAAAACATAGCACCCGTGGATCGGCATAATACCCGATGTCAATCACTTATTGAAAGACAGCGAATTGTAGGTCACACCGAAGTTAAAAGGATTCGAAATAAGTGAACGTAACACAAGCCTCTGCAGACTCGAAATTCTCAAACTTTGTAGGGTGGCTCAATGCGCTTCCTAGATTTTTAACATCAGAACCCAGCAGCAGCCTAAGGACTGAACACCAGTGAAGTTGCAGAGAGAAAAATAGCTACCCTTGGGATGGAGTAGAGGAAGCTCAGTGACTTCATCTAGCATTTGGACGGACAAAGCAACCACCACAGCCAAATATCCTATATAGCCAACCCGTCCACATCCGAAACAACTGACCCTTCAAATTGCCTTGGCTGTGATCTGCAGACAAGAAGTCTGGGACTCTCCTCACAGCTGCTGCAACAAATCAGTTAGTTGGCTGGGTAAATTTCACAATTTTTTTGTAATCGACATAAAAGAGGAAAGAACACTTCTGACGTAGGGCAAAGTGTCTTCATCTGCACTATGAAATCCATGCTAAAACTGTTTAATTTGAAGCCCTTTCAATCTAATAAAACATGAGTTACTTGAGTTTGAGTGCTTACAGGTTAAGATATTTCAACATTAATTTGCGGTAAATCATAGACTTGGTTTTTAGAATATAAGTTCCATGGACTCAAAAGGAAAAAGGAACATTCCAAATGAGCGCCTAAGACTAGTTTAAAATCCATAGATAGGAGAAGCAATTATGTTCATAAAACAATCCTGATATGTTCATAAAAATCCCTAGAAAGAAAGTAGGAGAGTAAGTGCAATGAAGGGGAACAAAAACCTGGTCTAAAACCTGCTGCCTGCAGTACTCCAACACTTGAGCTCCAATAAAACATAATGCAGGACCAAAGAGGTTGAACCACTGGTGATGTCCATTGCCCCTTACATATTCATCTTGGTAGTTTTCTTCATAGATTTAAACAAAGAAATCTGATTAATGAAATAAAAAATAGATGCCTAATTCAGAAATTAAATCAATTGATACTGAAGCAGGAATAAATATCACCTACCATTGACCAGTTTACAGTGACCTCACACCAAGAAATGACCTTGAAACTGCCTCTGCATTGGCATAGCCTGTTGATTTCCTTTCTGCAGAAGGTGCTGGTTCTGTTCCTGGAAAAGGTTCTGGGGCTGAGAGAAGTGGTAGTCGGGCCACCTTTTAGAATTTTCAACTGGAACCTGAAAGGCCGAAACTTGTTTGCCAGGAAAAGGGAAGGTAACCATCCCAGTCATGCTGCTGCACTTGGTCATATCAGTATAAGTTTGCCTGCTTAAATTGCAGGAATTGTTGAACTCGGAGCTTAATTTAGTGGATGGCATTTGATATCCATCTAGCCAGCTATAGTCATCCATTAGACCAATGTCATCATCCTTCATGTTCATCTCAGCAGAATGTTTTGAGGGAGGAGTGAAACCGGGAGGAGGACCAACATACCTCAATGGCCTACTCACTGGGCTCTTTTTAGCACCAACAGGTAAAAGTGACACTGGCGTAATGAAAGCACCATTCTGTGTATATGCAGAGGACAGGTTCAACTGAGATTTCGATGGCATTACAGTTTCAGGGGCAGGTTGTATACCAGCACCATTCTTGACAGGGTACATAAACGGAAGTGAGAGTGAGGGAGGCTGCAAACCTCCATACTGCTGTTGAAGTTTCATATTCATAGAATGCCCATTATTCTCCATCAAGCTTAAATTGCTAAACCCATTTGTGATGGAAGTTTCTTGTTTCAATTGCCAATCTGAGGAGTTTGGTTGAATGGGTGATGCCTGCTGAGATACACCATTATAGAGAGGTGCAGAGGTTGTTGCACTTGTACCAAAGAAACTCTGTTCAAGTACAGCAACAGGAGAAGAGACTTCAGCAGCTGATCTTAGAACTTGGGTCAAGGCAGAAAATGTTGCATCAGAAATCTTCTCAGCTGCAGATGGCTTAAAAACAATCTCCTCCTCTTCATCCTCCCCATCAACAAATAATTGTGATGATGGTTTCATGACCGCGAAATCCATCCTCTTCTCAGCTGGGACATCTTTCCTGCCTCCGCTAAGCAGGGGTGCTTCCGGAATTTTCAGTGCAAAATCACATGAAACTTGAGGCTCTGCACCAATTACAAATTTCTTCAGCTTAGGATCGAAGTATACAATTTGCTCTCCCACCCAAACAACACTAGAGAAAGACTTGCCAGCAGCAAGTATCCTCTGGACACGGGCTTTTTTCTCTTGATTTCCACCCTCGATCCCAAACGTGAGTTTCCTTGAAAAATCAAGGAATTGCTGTGCAGGTTGAAGAGGCAGAAATCCTCTCAATTCAAAATCCTCCCAAAGAGCTGGTTGATTTGCAGCATCGCCTTCTTCATATCCACCCATGTTCAAAAACAAGGATTCATCTTCATCCATAAGGTCAGAGGATACAAGTTTGTTAAAGATGGAAACGCAATTCTTCCAGAAGGAGGCTCTAATTTTAGCAAATTTCTCTTCTTCACTGCCATTGATACCCTCTGCATGACAAGCGAGCCACTCAACAAATACTAAGACACCAGGGATTAAAAAGCTTGATAAAGGATCCTGCAGCTTTAAGCATCTCTCAATTATAAGCCCCATGAACTCATAAGCAGCAGCATATGCATTCTGAAGTAGAACAGATCGCTGTAAAATCTCAGCATGTGATTGATCCTCAGACTCTCTGCTAGCATTGTGCACAGAAAAGATTATAATAGCCACAAGCCTGACAATGAAAAGCTCACTTTCTGCACCACTAGAGCCAAAACATCGGTCATCTTCTGAACGAGAAGAGAGCAGCTCGAGAAAATCATTCTTAGCTATTGCTAAGACATCTGCAAAAGTCTCCATGCTGAAATTGGTTTTGTTCAATTAGGTCATTTCACAAAAGACATAAAAAGTCAAAGAACATATCAACATATCAAATATGAAAATGAAAAATACCTTGTGCGCGTAAAAAGAATGCCATTAAGTCTGATAAATTTAATGCTGAAGGTTTTTACAGTACCAACGGTGCTAGTGTCTCTTTCTTTAACAGGACTAGCTTCACCTTTACGATCCTTCCCAGAAAACCTAACTTCAGCTCTAGCTCTTCCCTTCCCATTCATCCGCACGGGTACAGGCTTGGATGCTGATGTTTTAGCACCCCCATTGAGCTGAGAATAACTGAGACGATTCTGCAAAGCAGTAACTTATCATCAACTATCTTATAAGACAAAGTCACAACCTCACACTTTGCACTAATTAGCAAGGAGACACTAAAATCTGCCCCAGTAAGTGAGTAGGACTTCAACAAGTTCATAAATTGAATACATGTGTCTGTGACTTAAGAACATTCCCCAGATACATTTGAAGGCAAGGAAAATGAAATCCTTCAATTCTTCATCTTGTGAAAAACAAATTGGCATCAATACATGCACCAACTCATAATACAGCAACTAAGAAGTCAAGGGTTCATATTACTTCCTTATCTCAATGCCACATCACACATCTGACATAAAACATTTGCAAAGAAACTAAAGCCCAAATACAAGAAGAATGTAATTATAGTTTGTCATTTGAAACAAGGAAACATACCTTCTCAAATGCAATAATCAAATTATCTCTTGCCATTGTAAAAGGATTCTCCACAGCCAAGCTCCGGAAATAGCGGTAAATTGCCATAAACTCATCAGCTGAATAAGAAGCCAGTATTGCAAGCTAAGACCATGGAGCAAAAAACAAAGTGCATTGGTTAAGTCACACAGAACCAAGTAATATAACACTGGACAGGGTAAGTTGACACCTGTGCTTAAGAGAAATTACCTGGTGATGGGGGTTGCCACTTGAAGGGCAAAAGGAAGATGCTTGTATGTAGTAGCCAGAGGCTGCTGCAAACTCTCTCAATTTTGATTCCTCTTCTGCATATATACCCTTGTACCGAGCAAGATCCCCCAAATAAATTAGACAACGATGGCATGAAATCAGACCTTCCTTCAACTCAGTAGATCTATTTCCCTCTTTTAACAGGGCTGCCTCATTATCTGTATCGTCTGAGAAATTACTCAGTGGCAAGCCGTATTTTGCTCTGATTTTCAACATCAGCTCATGATAAAACCCAGTTGCTTCAGAAAGAAAGGTTTTAAATTGTGAACGAATTTTTGATACACGATCAGGTCGCGCTGAGCCTGCTTTCCCACCTTGGCCAGAAGGAGAATTCACCGCAGCAATGGCTGCATTAAAATTTGTTCGAAGTTCCTCAATTTGCCTATAATGCGACTGCCATAATGCCAACTCAATCTCATATTGTTCAGCAAAAGCACGATCTTCTAGGATGATAGTCTCAAAGTTTTCACGCATTCTTTGCCACACATTAGGATCTGAGGGAATTCGAGCCTGCGCTGATTTACGTCGCTTAGTTTCCAACTCAACATTCTACATGATAATAAAAGATGATATATGTCAGAAATAGATAAATTTTATAAGGGACTTTAGAATAAAGAATGCAATTTTTAGCAAAGGTATTTCGGTCACAGTCGAACTAAAAAAGACTTGAGATGATAAACACCTACTCACAGACACTAACCATCAAAATACATGAATCCTGATAAACCTAAATGATATCGCACATTGCAGAGTGGAAGTGATTGTTACTACCTTGAAAAAGGCTAAGACCAAATATATATAAAATTAAAGAAAAGTTAAAGGAAATCAGAGAAGTCAATATACTAAGCAAGTACATGAGCCGCAACAAACTGAACCCAAATGATAAAGATGCTTAGCATCTGTAGTATTTTAGAAGTTTTACTTGAACATAGATGCTATAATCCTATATTTCGTTAATGGGAGGAAAAAAAAGATTTAATATGCAGTGACATGCCTTGTTGTAAAGGCGCTGGATACACTCTCTCGAAGAAACTTCTTCCATCAGGACAGCCATTATCCAACAAACACAGCTCGGGAGTTCGAAGGGTCAAAATTGTGCCTTCAATAGTGATGCACAACATTTAATCTGCAGACAACTGGATGGAAACGGGATAGCTTATTAACTTCACAACACAGAGTAAGGCATCTTAAAGGGAAAAAGAGAAAGTCTATTGGTATCATAACAAGCAACAATGTAAGTAGGAATGAATCAGAAAGTACAGAATACTTCAAAAAGATTGGATCACAACAAACCTTCCATGGGGACTGGGGAGGGGGGAGACATAGTATGCTAGATTTTAAATAAATATAAACAAATATAATTAAAAGCACCAATAAGTCACTCTTCTCCCATATAAACCTTCATCTTCACACATAAGAAAGGAAATGCTGTTTATGAAAGAGCACATTCCGTTCATGTTACAAACCGTCTATCTACCCATAAACGTATCATATACATGTATCCTCGATCTTAATGACGTCTGAAAAGACTCCACAATAGTATCAAGAAAATACCTAGCAATGAAGCTATATCAGAAAGAAAAACAGGCACAAAACTCACACTGATCAGGCGAACTATCACCTTCTACAAAAAAAAAGCTGAAATCCCTTCCCATCTCTCCAAGTCTCCAATTGTTTTACGATACCACATAAAAATAACAATTCAATTGTCAAACTGCAATAATGAAAATCCATCCTACTAACAACCAATTCAGTTCCATTCAACAGTCAGATTCACCATTAGAAGGCAAACCCCCCGTGAATAATGTTACGCTGTTAGCAAACAATATGATGCCACTAAATCCTTAAATCATATACCTACCATAAAGAAAATCTTATATCATCATAAAACATTTAACTTTCTGGACTCGGTCTCGGTGCTTCACAATTCGAATTCAGCACAGAAAATACATATCCCTTCGATCTTCTACTTTTATATCACAAGCATGTGAAATCCAATGGATATCATCAGCTGAACACAATCAGGAGACATCCTATAAAATTTTGACGGTGATACTATTAAAAAAAAACCTAAAACGATTACAAGTTCTAAAACCTGAATTCCTCGCGTACCGGCAACAAGATTCACGATCGTCAAAATAGGAACCAATTAGAACAGAAAAGATCGGAAAACTCCAACGTACAAGCAAGAAAATACAAAGATCGACGAGAGAGGGCACGAATTCGTCCGCAACAATGAAAGAAAACGATAAAGGGGAAAGTCACCTTAACGATCGACTTTCGGACGCATCGAATTCGGGATTAGGGACTCGCACCTCCTCCTTTGCACACAACGGAAATTGTATGAGGGGGAAATTAGCTAATAAGGGAGATCTTGTCGGCGGTGGCTCCAAAGGCGGTTGTTCAGGGCGTTGTCGTGGCGGTGACGAATTCACTCGAAGGCGCTGTTGGTTTTCGTCTTCATTAGGTTTTCTTAATTGCGTTTGTGTGGGCCTTCTGGATAATGACCCTTCCAGATGTTTGTTGTTCAAGATTCAGGTTTTAAGCTGTCCGTGATTAATTTGTTTCCTTTTTGGTGTCTCGGGGAATAAATAAATATTATATTCTCTCCATTTAAGTTTATTTGACATTTATTATCGATAAAAATATAGAAATTATACTTTATAAAATTATTAAATTTTTTATTAAAGAGAAAATAAGTTGAATTTAACTTTTATTATTTCACGTAAAATATACTCTCTCTGATCGAAAATATTTGATTATTTTTTTTGGTCTGAATGGAAATATTTGAGGTCTTGGAGATATGCAAAGAGATTAAAAAATGTCACTTCCACCTTTAAATATCTCATCAAATAATTTTTACTCCCACATCACATTTATTAAAAATTTCTTTCAAAATATTCAAGTTTTCTAAAATAATTACACAATATTCAAGCTTCTAAACTATTTATCAAAATATTTAAAGATTTCAGCTTTTTGCTTTTGAATTTTCAAAAGGTATCCGTACTTTATACTAAATTACAAACTTGGTCTTTAATTTTCTAGTTTTTGACAATAATACTCTAGATGTAATATAGAATACTTATAAACGACTTTTGGTGGTACTAACTACCATAATCTACTAACTATATTATGAATAATAAGCTTTCTATGGTTTTAAGCCCACCACGCTCTGCAACTAAAACTTCAAGCTAAAGAGGTTTGACCCATACCTAAACGTAGTTACACTGGACCACCAGCGTTCCTTAGCTTCCGACTTTCTAGAGGTGGCTAACCTTCAACCAGGCCTTCCTTAGTTCAGACTGAGCACATATCTGTTTCGTTTCCTACCTCAGATCGTAGTCGATAGCTTTTGGTTTTGATTTTGAAAGGGTGAAGGGATTTGAATCAAGAAAACAAAGTATTCAAAACATAGTGTTCAATTAGCTTTCCCTTTCTTAAAAATAAACTTTATTGAATATGGGAAATATTACAACACACAAGCACTCTTAATTTAAAACTTAAACACACTTAACACTCATATCAGAAGATCCATTGAAAGGTTTTGAACTTTAGAGTGATGGAAACACCAATCTACTCAAATTCAAAACGTTTCTACTTCTCTTTCTGATTTACAAACTCTCTTCTCTCTTCTCATATGGTTTCTCTCTCTCTCTCTCTCTCTCTCTCTCTCTCTCTCTCTGCAATTGTGTCTTGAGAAGTTGGAGAATGGCTCTATTTATAGAGCTGAGTAGAGAGCAATGGATGCCTTCCAACGTCTCTTTTACAAATGGCCGACATATGTGCCCCTACTCAGAAAGCAATAAAAAGCACTCATAAATAAAAGCACACAGTGCTGACTCAATAATACCACTCACATGCTGAACAGTAAAAAGAAAAAGACAAAGCCTGTAAAGGCTGACTAGATTCTTCAATAATTTAGCTGCATTCGTCCAGGTTCCAGACTCCTTCTTCACCCATGTTGGCTTCCATTCCAGGTCATCATTATTGTAATCTTGAACTAGATCTAGAGTATTATCAAACTCTAGATCTTGATCATTGTCTAGATCGAGATCAAGCATTAATCCTTCAGTGTATTCTCGATCCCATGCAATCAGTAAATTGATCATCCTCTCGTGTCCTCTTTTATCTAGAAAATGACCAGCTTCTATTTCTGCTAAGTAAAGATTGATGGATTCTATCCTGTTTATGCCTTGCTGCATTAATGGATTGAGTTGTGGGGTTACGATGAAAGTTGTATTTCCAACTTTGAATATCCCACAGTCTGTCTGTCTAAACTTGGTGATGTTGTAGTAGATGTAAAAGAATCCTTTTGCTATTGCCTCCCAAGTATGCCTTATTACGTCAATTCTTCCTTCAACTACTGGATCTGTCACGTACCAGTAGTCTTCCCTCATTAGTAGGAAGATTAGGTAATGTGGTAGCCGGGTTTTTCCCTGGCTAATATCCATGCAGGCACTGATAACACGACAACAATTTATGTCTTCTATTTTTTCGAATTTTGCTGCTCTGAGGAAGACCTCCTTCTAGAACTTAGTGAAATACTTATACAAGATGCTCTCTTCTTCTTTCTTTGGCCATGGTCGCCTGTAATTGTGGATTTCATTGCACATTCCATATTTCCACAATTTTAAGTAATCTGCATCTTATTTGGCATGATGGGTAATGATAATCCTCCCAATCCGGCGCCATTGGTTACACAAAAATGGTTACATCATTCTCTTATCCTTGCTGGAGTATCGTGATCTCTTAAGGTTACCATCCCGTAGAAGTTGTCGAAATCTCTCATTCTCCATCTTCTACAGATGTCTTCCTGGAGTTTAGTAGGTAGTTGGAGAACTTTTATAATTATCTCTAGAGTTAACATTCGTATAACCGCTCTATGTCTCGCTTGTAGAAGCCCACGACGGAATCTATTCTCAGTAAATCTTCCAAAATAAATAGAAATATGAAAACTTGGAGGGGAAACTCATCCTTGGTATCCTCGTATTTCTCCTAAGAGGTTAATATCCCATGGGTGGAACACCCATTGCGGATTTTCCTACCGCGTTTGATTTCTCTGATCCATCGGCTAACTCTCTTATTTAGCTGTCAGCTAGAGAATTTTTCGCCCTGCACATGTTCAATTGTAAAAGTGAATTGATTAAGGGCTAATTGCCAACGCATGAGTCTCCCATGCGCTTTCATATTATCAAGATTGTTATTTATGAAACCTAATATTCCTTTACAATCTGATCTGACTGTAAAAGGTTTAGGAGCTAGGAAGATTATAAACTTCTGGATTCCACGATAAATTGCAAGAATCTTCTTTTCCATGACAGTGTAATAAATACTCAGATTTGTTGAAGCTGCCACTGCTATACCTGCAAAGCTTGTTATCTTTCTTTATTTTTAAAACAGCTCCCCAATGATAATCACTAGCATCTGTTTCGAGAACTAACTCATCCTCTTCAGTAGGTAAAGTCAATATTGGAAGTTTTTCACATTTTCTTTTAAGTTCTTTGACTATTTTAGTATCTAATTGAGCCCAACTCCAAACTTGATCTTTCTTTAATTTAACCTGTAGAGGTTTTCTCAACTTGGCTAGATCTTTAATAAAATCAGAAGCATAAGTAAGACAACCTAGAAATCTTTCTAGTTGTTTTCTATCTTTGATTTCATCGGGAAATTTTTCTACCTTTTCTAGAATATGTTCCTGCAAAATAATTTGACATGCTTTAATCTTTAATCCTAAGAACTCAATTTCAGGCTCAGCATAAATGCATTTTTTTTGTCCTAAAATGATTCCGTGGTCAATACATTTTTGAGTTATAGCTTTCAAGTCATGCTTATGTTGTTCTATAAATTTAGAGAAGATTAAGATATCATCAATGTAAACAAGACAGCAATGTTTAAATTCTTTGAAGACATTGTCCATTCTTCTCTGAAATATATGTGGTGCATTTTTCAAACCAAATGGCATGACTACCCATTCATAGTGTCCTTGTGGAGCACTAAATGTAGTAAGTGGATTACTTTTTTCATCCATTCTTACCTGCCAATAACAACTTTTACAATCCATTTTAGAGAACCAAGTGGCTCCCTGTATTCTATTAAATAAAACCATCTTATTAGGGATATAATATCCATCAAAATAGTATTATAATTAAGCTTTTTATAATTGATAACCATTCTAGCTTTTCCTCTTTTTTCTTCAGCACGATTCCTGACCATAAAGGCAGGACTAGAATGAGGACTTTTACGTTCTCGAATTAAACCTTTCTTTAAGAGCTCATTAATTTGTTCTTTAAATTCTTGTTGATCCTTAGAGCATCCCTAACAACATCTCTATTATAGAGAAAAGTGGGAATTTAGCAAAATATTGGAGTTTTTTTCACCCAACAGCTCCTCTATTTCTTTCTCTAAAATAGAGAATAGATGAGAGAGAATGAAAAAATCTCTATATTTGTAGCATTTGAAAAAAATCTCTAAAATTAAATGTTCACTCTATCCCAAAACCCCATCACACATACATCACAAAAAAAAGAAAAGAAAAAGAATAAAAAGTGTTTCTCTAATTCAAATTGAATTAATGAATGATCAGAATAATAAATGTAAAATCTGTAAAATAGAGTAACTGTTGGAGTTGTAAGTTAAAACTTATAGAGATTTTTTAATTTTCTTCTCTATTTTAGAGATTTTTTACCAAATTTGTTGGGGATGCTCTTATAAGTGTAAACCATCTGTTTTACTCTAATGACAGCTTTTGGATCTATTAGCTCTATGATAGCAAATGATTTATCTTTTTCCCAAAATTTTAAAGGATTTTCATAATATAACTTCTTACACATTTTTTCTTGTTGTTTAAGGATTTTATCTTTTAATGTCACCTCACATATAGAGAGTGCAAATTCTCTTTGTGTAGGAAGAATATATTCCTCACCACGCTTAGTGCGCGTAAACTCTATTGCTTGGTGTGTATAAGCTTGTTTAATTTTTTTAACCCAAGCATCTTCTCCATTGATGCTGAAGACCATCATATCTAGGTGCTGAGTTACTGGAACATGGAGTCTTTGGAAATTATTTCCAATTAACATATCATGTGAGGGCTGATTAGTAGCCCAGAGTGTAGGAATTACACATTAGACTCCTTCTATCATGATAGGTACATCAGAAGCTAATTCTGAATGAACCATAATACTATCATCAGCTATTCTAACTTGAATTGGTCTACGAGACTTCTGCCAAATAAACTCAGGAAATAATGCCTTCTTTCCAAAGCATACTGAACACCCAGTATCTACAAAGGCACATAACTCATATTTATTGAACCCTTCTAAGCAAATACTTATCGGAATATAGATGCTATTAGGATTGGTAATCCTATATTTTTTCTTTAGTGATTCTCTACTGACATGTTCAAGACTTTCCTCTACCCTCATATTATCTCCATAGAGATGTCTAAGGTCTATTATTTCCATTCTCATTCCTATTTCGTCTTCAAATAAAGAATCTGTGAGAGATTCTTTTAAATCTTGAGCCCTTGGATTATTTTCATAAATAGGTTCACTAATGGTTTTAGTGGAATATTCTATTAGCTTTCCTTTGGGCTCGAAACTAGATGATCCTTGTTGATTTTCTCTAACCTTTTGTATTGATTCCCTAAATTGGTTAGAACCTAAATCTATACTATGTCTAGCTGGTTCTTTTATAATTTTATTTTCTAACCTCTTGTTTAATGTTGCTATCATGCTTTCTATATCTTCATCTACCACAAACGATTTATCTTTTCTGTTCGTAGTAGCTCCCTGATTCCTTGGATTAATACTAAGATTAGGATTGAACCTAAAACTAGTGTTTCTGGATAAACTTGGACATATAGAGAGACTGGCCGGTGGTTTAGCATTCGTATGGATTCTACCTTCTTCATCTATGGTTAAAACCTTATTACTGCTAGTACCCGTAGAATTTTCAAATGCGTTTATCCAAATGGTCTTAAGTCTTATTTGATCAGGTCTTAACTTAACAGGTACAACCTCTTTGCTTGGACCTACAACCTCGTGTTTCTTAGCTTTTATTATATGGCATTTTTTTGGAGGATTTGTAGTATTCTCAAGTTTATAAACTACCTTCCACTTTAATTGTAAAGGACAAGTTCTCTTATGCATACTAATACCTTCTGTTAACAATTTTATAGCTAAGATTCTAAGAACTTAGATGCATAATGATCTTCTAGACTAAGATAATAGTTAGGTTTACAGATCCAAGAAACTGCTCATTGACTCAAATTACAGACTATACCACTGATGCATTGATCACTAAACTTTTTATGCCTAATGTCACAAACAAAATTAATGCATTGCACATCTTTTCCATAGTCTTGTAATGGAGTTATAATTACTTGGATGCCACATATGAAAATATATTTAAATTTTTTATCTTTTTTTATGTTTCTAAATGTTTGCCCAATTGATTAAGTTTACTTCAGGTGCTTGATTTTCATTATTCTTGACTGTTACATCTCCACATTTCTTCGCAAACATATTTAGCATATTTAGAAAATAATGATTTTTTAACAAATTGTTCTTTCGCGATGATTGGGAAATCAACCCCTGATCTCGTCATTTCTTCAACTTGTTCCTCATCAATAGAGGTTTCAGCTTGCTGAAGTTGAGCTAAGGTGGTCATCTCATATTCATCAGAGAACTCACTAGCAACTTCTCCTTCCATCATTTCATTAATTTCTTCACCTTCTATAAACTCATTTTTAGATTCTATATCTCCTTCAAGCTTTTCTTCTATTATTTCTACTATCCCTTTGTTATTTCTTAGGGCTAGATCTACTGCTTCATCTTCAGATAGCTCGATATAATCCAAACTACCTAGGGCTTCTGCTAATCTATTGTTCTTCTTGTTTTTGCATTCATTAGCATAATTGCCGGATTCTCCGCATGCCCAACATTTACAGTTTTTTTTTTCTCAGGACAGAATGATGCTTTCTGGAAAAACCTTCCGTTTTTAGAGAATGGGTTTTTATAATGCTTCTTATAATATTTTTCACCTCTTTGTTTATTGAAAATTTTTCTCTTATAGTTTCTTTTTCCTTGGTAATCTCTATTGTTACATCCCCACTCTGTTGGCGTCTCCCAACAAGTTAAAAATTGTTTTTTCATCCTTTGGGTGCTTCTTACGTCTCGACATTTCTTCTCGACCCATTTCCTAAGATAGGAAATTCTGTTACCAAGAGTATCTTTATCTCCATTTTTAATTAACTCTCGATACTCTTCACTTATTTGTTCATTAATTGGGGCAGGAAGTTTATCAAAGAACATTTGCAGATTAGTGTTGTTTTCCCCTATCTTATAGTAATACTTCTCGAATTCTGTTATGTAATTGTCAACATATTTCATGTTACAGATTTCGAGATTGTTTAAAGTTCTTTGCCATTTTAAGGCTTCCTTATCTTCATCTTCCTTTTCTCCAATGAATTCGTCTTCTATTAATTCACATATTAATGTGAACATTGTCACTGGGCTTGGCAAATTTATAAGCTCTTGTTTTGGGTCATCACCAATAGCTCCATACCAGTCGGCAATACATCCATAGAAACTATGGTCTATGTAATTAAGGAATTGAGAAGAGTTCCAACCTACATTCATGTTTAATACACTCATCATACTTTTCTTTCAGAACTCTAAAATTTCACGCCTATTCCTCACACCATCTAGGTTTAATTTATAACATGTTTCACTTATGGGTTCTAGATTAATTTCTCTTTGATTTGGTCTATGGTTTGGTATAATGCTTAATCCAAATCTTTCCTTCTTTTCCAGAAATTCTTTAGGCTTTAACCTAGGTCTGTAATTGCTGGTAGAACCATGTTCATATCGTCTGTAATGTCTTCTAGCTTCATTTTGTTCTACAGGTTCATTCTCCCTCAGCCTTCTTTGTCTTAAAATTTCATTTAACCTTTTTTGGACTCTAGATATAGGAATGTTTTCCATATCTTTTAGGTTAATTAATCCCATTTGTTGATACATAGCCTCTTCATCCGAATTCTTTTCAGACTCGTCGTCGCTCATGACCTCTTGGTTCATAAAGTTGGTTTCAATGGTTTTTTGTTTCTGTAATTTCATCTTCCATTCCGGGTCATCTAACTTAGTGCTAAATCTCTTTATTTGTCGAATTGGATGTTGATTGATTTTTAGGGTTTTGATTTTCGTCTTGATCTTCTTCTACCGATGTTTTGTTCTTTATATTATCTAATTTAGTAGAAAACTTCTTTTTGGATTTCTTAAATTGATAACTATATTTAAAAGGATCTCATTTCTTGATTTCACCACCTGATGTTAAGCTTATCTGATGGCTAATTTCGTTAATGACTTTTAGATTTGTTGAGTGGTGTACTTCGCATGTTTCTTTTACAGTCTTAAATATTTTACTGCTAATCTCAATATATAATTGTTCTAATTTTTTAACTTCGAGTTTTAGATCTATAAGTTGGTCTGAAATGACATTTAAAATTGCTCCAAAAAGCTTATCGTTTATATCCAAATGTAAAGCACGAGGATAAGTCTTATGAGGGCAACTAGTAGACACCTCCAGATTGTCTAGATAAATACAGATTTATTTTTAATTAACTAGGCTCTGATACCAAATTGCAGGATCAATGTTCTAATTATAAATTTTTAATGCGGAATATAAACTAAACAAGTAACATACAAGGATATTAATGCAAATTATAAAAAAATATGGTGATTTTATATGATTTTTGCTTTTTATGGGAAATTATAAAAGACAAGTGAGACCTTAGTGAATATTTTGACAAATATTTTCAAACTCTAAATTTTTTGATAAATATTTTCCTCTTTGTGATTATTTTGACAAACACCTCAATTTATTAAGCACAAATGTAATTGGTTAAGATTATATTGATATTGACGCAAAAGTAAAAAAAACATATAATTATTACTTCTAAAACATAAAATATTGTTCTCTTCCTATGTAAAGTTTTAGAATAATTATATAGCTGGATAAGCAGTTCGCCATGTCTTCGGCGTCAAAGATCCCACCCCTTCCGATGCCCATCTCTTTCTCCTTATTCGTTCCCCTTTTTTCATATCCATTGTTTTCAAATTCCATTTCGGAATTTCTCCCTGAAGAGCAGGACGGCGTCTACATCCGACGGCTTCTACATCTTCACTTTCTCCCTCCCTCTTTCGGAGGAGAAGCCGATTCTCAAAGTTGGGGCTTGGGTTTGGACGCTCTTGGGAGGAGTAGGCCGCCAGAAAAAACACACTGTCACAACCACAAAGAGCTCGCTTCGGAGGAGAAGCGAATTCCCAAAGTCGGGGCTTGAGTTCGGACGCTCTTGCAATGCATAAGATTTTGTAGATACAGATTGATTTTGTATTTAGAAGCACGACTGAATGACTGATCTAGGTTTTTTTTTTTTTATTGTTCCTATTTTCCGTCAAATTCTTAACATCTAATTGGATTTCAATTTAATTTAATTTAATATATCATTTGAAACTCATTCTGTTAATTCTGTCAAAATCTTATCAGATCTAACATTTGAAAATCATTTTGTTAAGGTATCTTATTTGTTATTGATTTGTTTTTATCACAATACCAGTTTGTTAATTTTTTAATTTATTCATATTTTCTGGAAAAATCTTAACTTCTGATTTGGTGTTACAAATGGGAAAATTGCAGGAAAAAAAACCGAGGTCTAAATATATGGGTTTGTGCCTTTGGTAAGATTATTGTTGTTATCTATTCTCAATTTCAGATTTCTAAATTAGCTTACATTCTTCTCATTCTGTTTTCCATTTGTGTTATGTAAGATTACTACTGTCTTTGATTTATGTTGCTCTATTGAATGATGTCTCAATATATGGTTTTCTGCCTTTGGATATGTGTCTTTGGGATTCTTTTATTTTATTTTAATATGGTTCCTTATATCTTATGCATATTACAGGATTATAGCACAAAACCAGAACATCATGGACAGTCCTTGCCAGAATCTATTGGAGTCGAATGAAGATCATCAAAGCGTTACCTATGAAGCTGTCGTTGCACCTAGAAATGGAGCTACTATTCAGGGTTTAGAAAAATATATCCTTGATATAATTTCAAATTTGTACACCCAAAATTAGAATGCTTCGATCCTTGTGTTGATTCTAGCAAAAAAAAACTGTTGAAAATGGGCCATCCACCAGCCAGAAGACATTGGATTCAAGTTCAGTTTACAGTTGGAATTATTCGGACAACAAGTCTGGGGTTTTAAAGAAGATATTAGAATTGAAGATAACTCAAGTGATGTCTTCTTGAAGATGTAGAGATTAGTGAGGCACAAGCCAGATCAGAAGCATATGATTTTCACTTGTCAGTAGCATTCAATTGGGTCTAATTTATTTATTTATTTATTTTGGCTTTCTTTCATATCTATGCAACACGTTTGTTTCTATTCCTATTGGGGAACTGTGGAAGTGGAGTTTCATATATTCTACTTGAATTAGTGAATAACTTTGTTCAATAATGCAGTTTCTCCTTTGGCAGGAAGCACGAAAAGAGCTATATTGTGTGTTGGAACTGAAGAGATACATCGTTTAGATCTTCGCAAGTACTTGAGGTGAATCCAATGTCCTCCATTTCCCTTTCTTTCTATTTGGTTAAATGCAAACGAATCGATTGGGGAAATACCATATATCAATCTCTTCATAATTTATATTGATGATTTGTATTTTTAACTGATGAGTTGTTCAATTTGAAGAAAATGGATATTGTTGAAGAAAAATGGATACTGTTTTTTTCATTTTCATAATTTTGCAGATTTGGATAATACCATCTATCCATTGAGTTTGGGTATCAATTTGGCATAGGTAAAATTCAATTGAATGTTACTGCAAGAGAAATCAAATATATCCCGAAGCTCTTTTACTTGGTAGCTGCAGATACAACGGCACATCTCCCAAAATCCAAATGAAGGAAAAATCAACCGAGGAGGAAGAATAAAAGGATCGAGATATAAGCCCAATTTATTTAGACTATAATATTTTTTTAATTTGATCCAAGTGATTGTTGTCATGACCCGGAGTTCGGATAAGGAAGGCTTAGGCCTTCAATGGTGGATTTGGAGAGGGAAAGGGAAAAGAGAATAGTTCAGGGAGAGAGATTGAGAGAGAAGAAGGTAAGGAAGAGGTTCTGTAATTTCATCGATGCCTTTCAGTTTCAGGTACAAGCACAAGAGGTTATAAACCTCTCTTTACACAATTGGGCCTTCGGCCCATATCTCAGCCCGACCTATATCAACCTAATACATGACAATTGTACGATATATCAACCTAATACATGACAATCAGGAGTATTAATTGACTCAAATCTAGATCATATTCTATTTATCAAATTGTCATACTTATTGATTCTTTGATGCTTGAACTTAATTAACTACTTTTATAATTTTGCAATTGAAATTTTTTCTTTTTGAGTTTATTTTGAATTTAATTTACACATTGATATTTTTACAATCTCTCAAGACTAAGAACATTGAGACAAGTATAACGTAGCTACTATGATGTTCTTTAATTTTCAATTTCATTTATAATTAATTTTTTATATAAATGCATCATGGTGCGGCACTAGCTAGTAAGTAATTAACCTATGTTCAATGTTTTTTCCATGAAAATCAAGGATGATAAATTGATGCATTTTGAGATGTTAACTCTTAGAAAATTGATATGATTATATAAGACTCCCTGATTGGATTGAATTTAAATTCAATCTATATTTTACACTTATTCAAATAGATAAAGATGTGTAACTAATCAATTGACACACCCAAGCTATATATACCACTTACTTTCATTCTGACTCAACTATAAGTGCACATAATATAAAATCTAATATTCATAGCCTAAAGCCATTTTTCTATATATGTTGTACATAGTACTAACACTAGTCTTCAAAGGCCATACATAGGCGGTTGCTTTGAAGGATGGAAGTCAAGTCCTTTCAGACACAATAAAAATAAATGTTATATACAGAGTATATAGTATAATAATAATATTATTATTATATCAACAACAACAACATTTCCAGTTTGTTAAGTCGAAACATGGTTTGGGGGGCCAAATTGCACACACTCTTCCCCGACATCGTCAAGAGAGTGTTTCCTTGTGGCTCAGACACCAACAAATATAAACTCATAGAAAAACAAAATGACAAATGTAACATAAAAAACTAAAAAAGATGATGACATGGTGTGCGAACGGGTGATATGGTCTTTGTCACTCATATGAGGCCCAGTCTAACCATCTCTAACGAGGATGACTCTCCTCCAATGCGTTCTATCCATAACAATGCTCTCGGTAAGGTTCAGAAGGGCACAATCTTGTCTTATTACCTCCCTCCAACTCTTTTTTGATCTCCCTCTGCTCCTACGTACTCTATCGATCTCCAAGTTGTCACACCTACGAACTGGCGTGCTCGGCTCTTTTACACGACCAAATCAACGAAGCTTTGACTTATTATTATTATATCAAGTAATAAAATATTATTTAAATAAATAATTTATCTAATTTAAATAGTAAATAATAAATATTTCAATTTATATATCATAGGTATAAGTCAATTGGATCTCCATAGTAAACTTAATACATGAAAAAACAATCCTTGGAATTTTCTTAGATTGCCCGTATCGGACAACTTAGGAGATGTCATGTTTAGGGATGAGGCGAGAACTCCCCGATCCATGTTAGGAATCCCGATGCGGGGGATTTCAAACTACCTATAGGAGATCCCTGCGGGGTGCCCCCGCCTCGAACTTGTCCCATTGCCATTGTGTTGCAATATTGTTTGCTTTTAAAAGAGTTGTAATTTGTAAATATGTTACCGAGTCGTAACGATTCTTGGTCGAATCCAAATATAAGGATTCTACAATAATTATTCATCATCGATCACCTTTGCACTTCTTCTAACTAATGATTTTTCACCATAGCTCTTGACCCTAACCACCTATGCTTACCTTGTTCGATTAATCGAGATTCAAGTTGTTTGATACTTTACTTAATTTGTACGTTGTATTTTGTCTTTTGTTTTATACTATCTCCGTCCAAAAATACATGTCTCTTTACTATTTATGTACGTTTTTTTAGGAGTTAAAAATTATATAAAATATTAACTTTTTTATTAATTTTTTTTAATAATTATAAACTTATTATCAATAAGTTTATAATTATTAAAATAAATAAATAAATAAGTTAATATTTTATATAGTTTTTAGCTCTTAAGAAAACGTACTAAAAAGTAAATGGACATGTATTTTTGGACGGAGGGAGTATAGATTAGCCCATTCTATATTGTCATTCAAATTCATTAGATGATATATTGCTTGTAATGTCGAATCTTATTAAAAGGGAGAAATTTGTGGTTGATATAATTGTCCACACTTGACACTAGTAGAGTATATTTTAAAACAAGAAACAAAACTGCGACGTGTTTGGATGGACTTGCAAACCTGAAATTTGACTAAGCCAGTGCATGCACAGTTTCATTTTCTTCATGGATATTGCCTTCTACCCTACACTGAGACTCAACCCTATAGTAAGTAGGCCTATATATATATATAGTATTGATTTCATCATTTTATTCAAGTGGCCTTTCACATTATTATATATTTTTAGGGGAAATTGTTTTATTTACCAAGTTCTAGGCATACATTTGTTCTATGAAAATAATGAAAATTTTTAAAACCCACTTGTTTACCAAACAAGTTTCAGCACACAGCTTAATTAAAGGAGAAATAATATACTTTCATTTATTAGCTAGTATGAATTTTGACTTATTATTTTTGGAAATATTATGCAAGAATTTAATAAAAAGAAATTTGAGCTTTGTAGGTTCGAAATTTTCAAGTACTATATTATATTCAAGATATTAAAGATTTTATTTTGATGGAGACTTTAAAAATGTATAATATAAACATATTAGACAATATTATAATATAATTTAATGATACATGTTAGGAAATATAGAGTATATTATTAAAATAGTATATTTATAGATATTTTTCTACCCACTATTCAACTTGTATAGACAAGATTTTGATCACGTCCAATAAAATATATAAAATATATCAATATATGTAAATGATTGTTTGAAATTTCAAAATAATTTTAAATATTTACATCAAATAACAAAATAGCACAACTTATAAAAAGGGTTGATATTTACATGGCTAATTTTCCAATAAGTATACTATCATAACAACTATAACACCAGTTTTTCAAGTCAGTTAGAATTTCTTGCTTGAAAACGGTTTATTGAAAAGTCAGTATCAACCTATTAGTTTCATATAAAAATATCTATCAACTTAAAAGATCGGTATCATGACGATATATTTAACGATATTTTAACAATTGGTATAACAATATTTCACAAATAATATCCACCTAAAAGAGTAGAAATATAAACTTATAGAGATCAAGAATTGAGTCTCATCAACAACTGTGTGAGAGCAACCTTTCAAATGTGAGGGACGGGGTTGAGCTCCTTGTCAAAGTGAGCACTGATCTCAACCTCTGTTATCAGTTGAGTCAACATGATTTATCTCATCACACCATCCACGTCGAGCTTGAGGGTGAGGAATATCCGAGGGGAGCGATTTCACCTTTTAAAATAAGAAATATAAACGGATAAACTCATACACATAATTACTACCTAATTTTCCCTTTCCTTGTAAATGTACTCCGTATAACTTTATTTCCAATGCATATTTTAATACAGTACTATTCTTTTATCGAAAAATATATCCATCAATCACTTTTGCAGGTGAAATGGACGGGGCAACAGCAGCCAACAGCACTTGAGCACTTCCCTGAGAATACTCCCTCCGTTCAACAAAAATTGACGTTTTATTATTCATGCACGCTTTTTTAGGAGCTAAAAACTATATAAAATATCGACTTTTTAAATAATTTTTTTTAACAATTTCGTAGTTATTATTAATAAGTACAAACTTGTTAAAAAAAATGAATATTTTATATAGTTTTTATCATTCTAAAAAAGTGTGCGTGAATAGTAAACGACAAGTTTTGTTGAACGGAGGGAGTATCAAATATGCCTATCACACAACTCAAAACAAAACTATTAGCACACTCTTTTTTTTTTTTTAAGTCGTGTCATATCCTAATAAGTTGAGGCAGTAAAAAATTGAATTATACTAATTTTTTTCGAAAAAATTATCAATAGATTCATATGGTAGATTTCTAGATCGGCAGTGCGTAGGTATTAGGAGTGCAGATACAGAATTCCTAAGTCGGCAGTGGATAGGCAGTGGGCTGGAGTGCAGACACAGACTTCCTAAGTTGGCTTCGGATGGTTTTGACCGCAATGAAAGTGGGAGTGCAACCTTCCAGGGCATAGATTCAGTCGCTGAGAGATCCCATCTGAATGCCGACATAGGGAGTCGACTTCGGCTGTAGTCTTGTCGTCTCAAGCGAGTTGTGTCGTCAATATCTTCGTTGACTTTGAAGGTTAGCACTGGTGTCACTTACGAGAAATTGATTGTGTATATAACAACCCCTATTATAAATCTAATATAATACTAAAACACATGTTGGAGGATGCTACATGTCGCACAATCCTTAAAATTAGGCTTATGTAGAAGATTTTCATCAATTATGGGCCCACGTTCCTATTTAATTGACTTTTACTAATTAACTTATTTAATTACTCACCAAAAAGATCTGATTTCAAGTAGACATTTTTTTAATTTGTTTAACCTACTTTTATTATAAAAAAAAATAAAAATAAACCGGGCTTGCTAAGCGGGATTTTGATTCAAGGGTTGGATCTAAGGCAATTAAAATCATGCTCGCTCATTTTAAATCATGCTTTCTCATTTCATTTGTTTTTTTTTTAAATCATGCCCCACTTTTCATTAATTGATAAGTTAATTATTTCTTCTCCCTAATTGTTAAATATTCTTATTGGTTGAAAGTTATTTATGTGTTCATTTAAACTAATCTATTTTCGATATTAATTAAATATTAAAAAATTAAAAAATTTCTTTTCATTCTAATACGGAGTATTTGTTAAATTTGGCCAATCTTCCCTAAGAAGCTTTTCATCCAAATAGGTATTCTTACTTTTTTTTTATCAAATGATTTTTTTTGTGAGTGTATTTGACAAAAACAAAAATTGAAGTTACGTGATTGATATGATGATATCACTTACTTATAAGACTAATATTGATGCCTTAATTATTTTTTATGTTGCTAAAATATCATTTGAATATAAACATATTTTGAATATATATCAAGATATTTATTAATAAATTGCATATAAAATATACTTTCATTAGCAAATATATTTTGTTGAATCTTCAAATATAATAAAGGGTCCGACATAAAAAAAAAATGGAAGGAGATTTTACATTTGTATCTTTAACAAAAATTTAATATACACTAAATAAATCAAATATTAAAATGACTCATGTATAGCAATATAGGTGGATCTTTAACTGTCCTTCTTGAATATCCTTCGTAACTTTAAGTTATTAATTTCTCGCTTTTCAACTCTTTTTTTTCTTCCATATTTTAAAAAAATTATTTTACAGGTTTAATCTTGGTTCTTTAATGCATGTTATTGTTTTCTCTCGAATTTTTTCCAATTACGAATCTTTTTTTTTTATTGTGACACCATTCAGATTTGGTGAATCACACTAAAAAAAATGAAGGGGGTATATGTGAAGCTTTAACTCTTTTTCTTTTAACGTGGGAGGTTTCGAATTTAAAATTTATATAAAAAAAAGTGGATTAGGTTGGCAGTGCAAGCTTTTTGGGCAAAGTGTGTTAGTTTAGCAAATCGTCCAATTATTTAATCTCATATAATATTTTTCTGAATTCAAATTTTTTTAAAAAAATATGTCACAAGATCACAAGTTAGAAAAACCAATTATAACATATGCATATTGATTACAATGTGTTCATATACTCCCGTGCCTCGGGCACGGGTACTGTACTAATATATAACTAAAATAAAAATATAGATCATGCCTACTTTAATCAACGTTTCTCAAATATTTTAATATAAAATACTAATATGAAATTTTTGGGTTTAATTATATACGGAGTATAGAACTAAGTTACGAAATTTAACAAACGATAATTATAATAGAAGTATATCAATTTGGTAAACGATGTAGAAAATAATTTATATACGTTCAATCTTGAAACGCTTATAACTTTTAACTCGAGTGTCGAATTTGAGCTTATAATATATCAAATCGAAATTATGAACGAGAGAAACATGTATATTAAATTTAATTTTTAATTAGAGATGACTATCACCCCCGCTACAAAGAGAATCCACCTCTGCTTTCAAGTGTAGTAGGGTATTGATGTGTTTTTACATGAAAAATTATATGTTCATATCGATTATTGACTTTCTGTAGATTAATTTGTTTTGATGACGAGTAACCTATCTTTGATGGAAAACTTCGGGCACGTGATCCAGTCGGCAAGAGTCACGCACCAGGTAAACCGACTTGCACCGATCGACTCGACCCATTGAAAATGAGCAAAGCAAATCTTGGATTTTCATCCAAAGAGACCTCCTGACATCCCCTTTGCTCCCCACCAGTGAGCCACCCCGACTGAGTGTTATAGATTTTTAATTTGTTGACTTGAAAAATCAATATTCAATACCTCAATATTATTTTCATGCAAAAATGAATATCAATACCACCTTCTTGACTCAAAAATGGTTGGGTATAATATCCCCATTAAACCCCGTTCGACTCATGATTCCTCTATGTTTCCCGAATCCCAACCAAATTGGTTTTGGATAGCATCCAACAGGAAGAAGATCGAGATGATCGCGGGGAATCATTTTGTTGCGGTTGTCGTAATCATTTTGGTCGATCATCGATATCATATGAACTAGATAGATCGAGTTTCAGAATTGTGCAAAATCAAAATTCAAAATTGACAGCTAAAATCAGAAAGGGGAAAAAAGAGCCAAAATCGAAAAAATATTCCTATCACTCAAAGACTCAATTGATCGATCATGATTCACGAGTACTCCACCAGCTGCTACAACAGGCTACTGTCTTCGATTATCATCTAGCTACTCCACTACCTACTCCTTCCTATCCTAGTTCCTATCCATCATATCTCCGATCCTGAATTCACGCCTCTAATTAATTTCTTCTTTTTGGGATATTAATTTAGGAACAGCAAACTAAAAAAGAAAACTGTAAAATTGAAGAGAGAAATTCGAAATGCATCGTCGTTGAAGTTACTTGCAGGTGGAGAGAGAATCGGGCGATGGAAGCGGAGATCAAACAGAAGGGACGGAGGCGGCGAGGATGAAGAGGAGCGCCAGCAGCATCAGAGGCACGAACAAGAGGAAGGTCGGCGGCGGAGGGAGCGGCGGGAGTACGAGCGGCAAAATAAGCATCGCCACCGCCACCGCCACAATCAGCATTATGGATCCGCCGCTGAAGAACGTAACCGCCGATCCGTCCCTGCTGTTTCCGGTGCTCGCCGATCTCTTCATTATATCGATCGATCCTCACAGGGAAGAAGCTTTTAGAGAGAGAATTGAAGGAGAGAGGAGGAATCGGAGCGTTAGGGTTTGTTATAGAGAGAGAATGAGGCGTGGGATGTGTGAAGAGGGAAGAAGAAGAAGGCAAAGAGACCACATTGGCCATTTCCCGTTACTTATCAGCTTTGGAGGGAAAATATTCTTTTTTTATTTATTATGTATTCATTAATGTGCATGCATGTACTTATCCAAATTACTGTAGTATTCATCTTTCAATTTAAATAAAAAATACTACAATTTAATATTAACAAAATTTAGCATAAAATAAAAAAAAATTAAAATTGATAAAGTAAGTAAAACATTGTAAAAATATTTATGAGAATTATTTTAAAAATTCTTCTTATTCAAATTAGTACGTATATATAAATACTCCCTCCATGTCAAAATACATGTCTTTTTAACCGGAATACATGTATTTTTAGATTTAATCATTATACTTAACCTACTTGTTAGATACAATCATTACTCTAATTTTTATATCATCACTGCTTTCCTCCTTACAAATTGAAAAAAAAAGAAACAAATTGAAAAAAAATAAAAATTAATTTTAATTTATTACTATTTCACAGGTTGAGATCACCTAGTCCGGCATTATGATCCATTATATAGTCTCTATCGCTTGATTGGATGCGCTGAATTATTTTATTATTTGTCTTAATAAACGAGGTAGTTTTATAATTATTTTCAACCAATAAAATAAGGTGGACTATAAAAGGGACCATGATAGCGGACTAGAGGATCCTCAGCGCTATTTCACTAGTACTTACAAGATTTCTTAATTCTCGTGTATAGTCCTAAAATGACATGTATTTTGAGACGGCGAGAGTATATATTTTAAATTAATCTCATTGGGTGTTGAAATAAAACACTAATATCATTGGTTGAAAAATGTATGGATATCATAGTTGAATATAGATTAGGGGTGATTACCTCGATGTCCATAATTTTGGGTTTTATTAGGAAAATGTCCACCACCCTCTCCATATTAGCAAAATGTCCACCCCTAAAATAAAGTTGCTGAAACTCCTGTGCTAACCTCTGCTTCAGCAGTTTTTTTTTCCGCTTTTTTTTTCCGCATTTCCAGAGTTGCTGAAACTCTTGTGCTACCCTCTGTTTCAACAGTTTTTTTTTTCGCTTTTTTTTTTCATTTATTTTCCGCGTTTCCAGAGTTGCTGAAACCCCTGTGCCACCCTTTGTTTCAGCAGTTTTTTTTTTCGCATTACTGTTTTTTTTTTCACGTTATTGTTTTTTTTTTTCACGTTGCTGAAACCCCGATTTCAGCACTGTTGTTGATGCCGAAATCCCCATTTCAGCACTCTTGTTGATGCTGAAACCGGGGTTTCAGCAACGTTGTTGATGCTGAAACCCCGATTTCAGCAACATTGTTAATGCTGAAATTGTTGCTGAAACCGTGTTACGGGATATACAATTTAGCCTATGCGGGATTCGAACCCACGTATTTGTGCATAGCACATCGCTCTACCATTGAGCTAAGAGGCTTTTAAAGGAGATTTAAAGCAAGGAACATCAAAATTCATTGCAGTCCGCATTTCAACAATTGTTGGAACTACAATCCGCAGTTCAACAATTGCAGAAATTGCCAATATCCAAACTCAAACCATGTAAAAATCAAGATAATCCATTATTTTTGTGCAATTTGATAACAATTCAAAAAGAAAATATTATAAGATGCTGAAATTATAAGATGCTGAAATAAGCAATTAGCATGGAGTGAATAAACAATTATGAATCAATTTGCACAAATTTGCAATGCATTTCAGCAAAATAAAGCACGCATTCATATTTGAATCCTTGATTTCGATTTTCCACATGAATTCAACAAAATAAAGCACGCATTCATATTTCAGCAAAATAAAACACGCATTTCAGCAAGATAACTCATACTTGGAATCTAAATGTAACGAAAACATATAGATTCAAGATGTTAAGTTGCTCATTTGACGAATGTGAGCTGAAATCAGCTTGTATTTAAACTTATTCACGAGTGTTATCACTTGAATATTGGCTAAGGACTCGAATTCTAATCTCCATTTCACAACTCAAGGATAAATCACACAATCTATACTGGATTGAAAACCACTGCATCTTTAGTATCAAAAGATGCCATCTCCATCTGATCTTTGTTCTCCATTCAAGAAAGATTAATGCACGCTACATTTATGCAGAATAAAACTTGGGTATGGATGGAGCATAAAATAATGAAATATTAATTCTCTCAAAGACTATAACCCATTCCACTCAATTTGAGACATGCTATGTATGAAGTAATGCAACATTTAGCTCTCTACGCTGCCTCATTCATAATGATGTATAAATCTTAAGTGTATGAAGCCAAATCAAGTCAGATTGTAGCCTGATATCATGTGTTTGCTGAAAAACATGGAAACTTGTTATTTTCTATGGCCACATTATTTCTTCAATCAATACATTTTAGATTTCATACGTTAGATTATCACTCAGAAATGCAAACTGTTTTGTCATCATACCATGCCTTCACAAATCATGAAGGCACAAGCACAGTGATACAATAAACACTAAGATGGGAAATCAAATGCCATATTAAGCTCAATTCAAATCAAATTCATTTCAATTTGATTCCTTTATCTAACTTATTATTCATTCCAATTCGTTAAAATCCACAGACAAGATCACACTTAATCAATTCAGCAAGAGAGATTTCCGAAGTCAAGAACCGATTTACAGACAAAATCAGACTTATTCATTCCAATTCCGAAGTCAAGAACCGATTTACCTCAAAGTCGGGAAATAGAGAGTGGAGAGAGATTTCCGACGCCAAGAGCCCTGGATTTCAGCACATCTTCTTTCCATCTTCTCCCATCAGCAACGGTGAGTGTAAAGCTTAGAAGCAATGATGACAGAGGATGGCGAAAGTGTCGGAGTCGACTTCGGTCGATGCTTCCCCTGAACCAGATCTGAGATCCACCTTCGATCTGAGATCCATCGAGCCATGGAGGAGGCAGAATCGGAAATGGTGTCGGCGTAGGTGGACAGAGGCGATGAAAATCTGAGATCCACCGTCGATCCGAGATCCGCCATTGAAGGCAGGATCGGAAACGGCGCTCAGAGACCGCCACCGCCACCACCATCACTACTGACGCTCCACTGCCGACGGCGTAGGTAGATGTAGAAGAAAGGAAATGGCGCTCAGATCCACTTCCGACGGCGCTCAGATTGGAAACGGCGTAGGTAGATGTAGAAGAAAGGAGGCTTCAATGGTGTATAGAGGCAGCGAGAGAGAAGGATTTAGATCCACTGCCGACGTCGTTGGAGGCGCCGGAAGCGATCAGAAGAGGAGGATCGGAAGAGGAGATCTGGCGGAAGAGGAGATATGGCTGAAGAGGAGGAACCAGTTAGCAGTTTGAGGGAGAGAGGCGAACAAGAAAGACAATTGATATGTGAGATTAGGGGGTAATTTTGTCCAGAGAATTTTAGGTGGACAAAACTCTAATTTTACAAGGGTGGGAGACACTCTCCAAATAGAGGCCCAAAAATGGATCCGTTCGCCAAATTTTCTCTATAGATTAACAAATAACTTTTGAATTCATCTCATTGATTAAAAAATGTTAAAATTTTTCATTAGTTCAAAATTTATAACTCCAATGATTGAAAATCGTAAAATTGATGTTGTTATGTCGTCTAAGAAAAAATGTTTCTCTTTTAGAGATATAATTCTAAATACACCATCCGTTCGGCAAAATTTATCGTTTACTATTCACACACGCTTTTTTAGAATGATAAAAACTATATAAAATATTCATTTTATTTTCAAATTTTTTTAACAAGTTTGTACTTATTAATAATAACTACGAAATTGTTAAAAAAATTATTAAAAAAACTGAATATTTTATATAGTTTTTAGTTTCTTAGTATTTTCAAGAAATAAGATGATATTCTGTGCATATATAGGGGTCGATTGGGAGCATTGAGTGGCTCGAGCCTTCATGGCATGGAAGAGAAATTAAGAAAATTGTGTTTTTATATATATTTCTTGCTAATTATAGGGTTAAAAAAATTTAAAAGAGAAATAAATAATAAAGTGTGTTTAACACAGTGGGTATAGAGTGAGAATTTGAATTACAAGGTTTCGGATTCAAATCTTTATAACTTTATTTTGTGGAATTTATCAAGATATATCGGAGTAACCCATCACCCATGAGGTTATCTATATATACCTTTAAAAATGAGGAAATGGTAGTAAATACCACAATTTTTAAAATATTTGCAAAAATGCCATCATTTTGGGAAAATTTGCAAGAATGCCATTTTTTCCCAAAATTTGTAAAAATGCCAAGGTAAACCCTCCCCCAAAACCTGCTATCCTAGGTTATTATGCCCATAAAAAAAAAAATTACAGCCATTGTCAAGGTTCCCGGATCTGAGTGGTTGCCGATGGTGTTCATCGGGGGGCTTGGTGGAGGGGGTGTGTGGTGGTCGGTCTCGGCCTGGATCTGGCCGGAGGTGGGCTCTGGCGCTCCGGGCTGTTGCTGTTCTCTCTCCTCTCCCTCGCTCTTGCCTTTTTCTTAGATCTAGGCGTTGGTAAGGGTTTCTCCGCCGCCGCTTGTCCGAGGTTGGTTGTCAGGCTGATAGGGGGTGGTCTTGGGTGTGAGCCAGGCGAGATGGGGCTAGTAATGTCGGCCTTCCTGGTTCGACAGATCGCTGCAGCGGGATGGCTGTTCCTCGGCGGTGGTGTGGTGGGTGGAAGGCCGGCCCCAAGGTGAGGTCAGCGGCGGTGGAAGGCGTGGGCGCCGCTTGCTCTCTCGGTCTCTACTTCGTCTTCTTCGTTCCTGTTCTCTCTCACCTGCCGCTTGCTCTCTCTCTAAATCTTTCTTCGTCCCTGTTCGTCTTCTTCGTCCCTGGTTTGAGGTTCGAATTGGGTAACAGGGGTTTGACATTGGGTGATAGGGGTTTCCATTTTGTAGAGAAGGGTTCCAAAATGGGGTGACAGGGGTTTGACATTGGGTGACAGGGGTTTACATTTTGTAGAGAAGGGTTCCAAAATGGGGTGACAGGGGTTTGACATTGGGTGACAGGGGTTTACATTTTGTAGAGAAGGGTTCCGAAATGGGGTGACATGGGTTTGACATTGGGTGACAGGGGTTTCCATTTTGGAGAGAAGAGTTCCGAAATTGGGTGACAGGGGTTTGACATTGGGTGACAGGGGTTTCCATTTTGGAGAGAAGGGTTCCGAAATTGGGTGACAGGGGTTTGAAATTGGGTGACAGGGGTTTCCATTATGAAATTGGGTGACGAGGTGTGAAAATTGGGATATGTGGATGTCGTAGGTGGCCGATTGAAGGAGGTTTGAGGTATTGGTTATAGGCTTCCGATTCATAAGGGGTGACATGGGTTTCACGTGGAGTGATAGGGGTACAGTGACATGGGTTAGTCTGTTAGGTGACAGAGGGAGATGAATATAATTTGTAAACTGACTCTGTTCGTCTGATGGAAATTGCATGAAACAAATGGTGAGGACAAAATACATAGAGGAAAGAGAGTGGCTGAGAGAGAGAAGATGAGTCAAATCGTGAGGAAGAAGAAAGGCAGGCCATGAAGATAGATCTGGCAGCTAGGGCGGCGGCTGAGTCGAACTCCGGCCACCGCAGCCATCATCGGCGGGATACTGAGGAGAAGGAGCGGCGAGAAGCTTGTCGGAGCCTCCGACGACGGAGTTTTGTTAGGTACGACCTCATCGACTACGACGACGAAGACTAATTAGATGACGACGATGACGAGTTCGACGAGGATGACAATACCGACGCGGAGGACGGCGGCCGGAAGAGAGAGAATAAGCTCAAGTTTGTGCTCAAGCTTCCGAATTGTTCCAGACTCTGAAGGTGAAGGGGACGAAGAAGATGAAGAAGAGGAGGAAGAAATTAGGGTTGTGAAAATCCCCCACCAAAACTCTCTCTCTCCTTGTGACAACCTGTAACCGGTTTAGCCCTTCCCTAGTTTTATTTGCAAAAATACCACCAATGGTAGTTGTGCAAATTTTCCAAAAAAGTGGTATTTTTGCAAACCCACAAACAAAAAGTGGTATTTGTGCAAATAGCCCTTTAAAAATTGTGTCCCAATACTCCTTAATGGCTGTCATTAAAGACACTCTTATTTTTTAATCATTTTCTTTTTCTTTAATTTTATTAGTGTATTCATAAAAGGTTTATTATATACTCTTACTAACTTATGAAAATTTAATTATATTTTCATAAATTTCTATGCTCAATAATAATGACTTCATTCACATCATTTTAAACCCCAATATATTTATGAAATTCAAATAATCAGAATAACATATATTCATATAAAAATCAATTAATCCTTAATCTTTTATATCTATACCTTGAATAGGTAAATAAAGAGCATCCATTCCGGGGTTCGAACCGGGGACCTATGGGTACTACCCACAAGTCCTTTCCGATGAGCTATTCCGGAATGGTTTTTTTTATATCTATACCTATCAAAGCATCTTTACGATCCCAATTTATGGATTTTCTTTGTTGAAGCCGAATATTAAAAGTCTATTTTATCGATATATTTTGTTAGTTTTAGAATCCTTAATGGATTTTAACATAATTAATAAATTAATTTTAATTTTCGCCTAACAATTTCTAAAATGTAATTATATAAGTAATAAAACATATAAGTTAATCCAAATTTAGCATTGATAATAATTTATTACTTTTTTATGTCATTTTTTTTATACTCAGTATTTCTAATCTCCTAATTAAAACATGGTGAAAATTAATTAAAAAAATATTTTACTTTTTGTACCAATATACATCATGATTATCATCATTTATCATATATTATTATGGAGGACTATTATACATGGATGAATTAGGATTAATTACTTGCAACCATTAATATAAATTATTATCCATGCTAAATTCAATACTCCAATGACCACTAACTTGGACACTTTGAAGGGATATGAAATGATGGAAGAAAAAACAAACGGTTAATTAACTTCAATTTTATTGAATTGATTGCCATAAATTCAATGACTACCGTTATAAGCTCATCGGCTACTCAATATCTTTTTATGTATATATGATCAATGGAAAAGAGTATAGGGTCGAATCTTCCGTAAATTTCTTAAAAGTTAAAAACCAAAACAAAAAATAGAAGAACAAGAGGTCATAAAAAAAACCAGGGGAACTAGGATAGGAAAAACTCAAAGATCTTTTTTTGCTTTTTTGGAGTCCACGTACTTATTTATCTATACTTAATCAATTAGATTAGAGTGGGTCAATACTCGGTACGTATATACTCTCTTTTTCAATGAATTTATTTTACATGCCAACAAAATGCTTTGAAATTCATTTTTTATTGATATAATTAAGGTAAATTCCTTTAGTCTTTAATTTATTAAAAAAAGTCAAAAATGAAAAAATCAAAGGAGAGTTGAACAATAAATTAAAATTAAGAGTTTGGAATGAGAATCGTTGATTTTTTAAAAAGGCTATCAACACAATTACTTCAAATGGATATGAAATGTGATTTTAGCATTACTAGCTACTTTGACAAGTCTTCAAATTTTCAAACGCCAAAAGCTAGGAAAAGAGGTGAAGAAACTGACCACTAACACTAAACCGATGGTGAGCCCGAATCAGTCATCGTAAGCCTTGAAGATGAAGATCAAGACACTTAATGTAAAAACTCATAAATACATTGTATTGGCCGGCTCGATCCACTTCAACAATATTTAATTATTATTATATATATTTATATATATACTTTTGCAAGATTCATCTATATACAAAAAATAGGATGGTATAATAAAAGGTTTTAACAAGATTTCATTATTCGTTTTTTCAAAACAAAAAAAAAGTACAAGACTTTGTAGATTATAAAAAATGTTAGTTAAATACGGGCATTTCCATTATAGATTAAAAAATATCACTGAAAACTTGAAATTTTAGTTGTAAAATAAAAGTTGGTGCTTCAATTGATCGAATACCTTATATTATATAAGGTGTTTTTGTTTAAACAAAATTTAAAGGTATTTTTTTATTTAAAAAATTATTTTACAAGGTGTCTTCTTGAAAAAAAAACCCATATAAATATAAAGATTTAATAAATAACTTAAACCAAATTATCAAGTATATAAAACCAAGATTTACTATTGTATACATATACTGTTTAGATTAGTCAATGAGACGATATAAAATAAGCTCATAAAGAGGCTTATAAAATAGCAAAACTAATATTTACGTCCCGTGCGTAGCACAGGTATACCTTGGCTAGTTTATTTAGAAATTAGGATCAAGATCCAGTAGGAGAAATGAAGTGATGTTTAAATTAAAGGAAATAGTTGCCCACTTGATGTATGTTGAAATTTGATACACTGTGTTAATTAAAATTTGACATTTTAGTACTCCCTTCGTTCAACAAAACTTGACGTTTTACTATTCATGCACGTTTTTTTAGGAGCTAAAAACTATATAAAATATCGACTTTTTAAATAATTTTTTTTAGCATAAGCCAAATATTTGATTACTTCAAGTCATCATTTACAATGTCTTCAAGGCCAACCGGCCAAACATTATTTGAACAAAATATAAGAGCCGAACTTGGGCGCCAACTTGCCAGAAAATGGGCAGTTGCGTTCTTCGTCCACCGAGCATGGAGCCAAAAGCACTCAGCAAACACCTTGGACAACTGCTTTGCGTTCCTTATCAACATCCCCATCGCACTCCGAATTTCCCCATCCTTTCTCAATTTGCTAATAAGGGATAAGCAATCCAACTCAATCTCCACTCGCTCGAACTCTCTTGCTCGGACTGCTTGCAGCGCCCAGAGTACCGCCTCTACCTCCACCATCTCTACCTCTGTTGAAGCCCGAACGCATTTCGCTCCCAACAACAACACCTTCTCCTCGTCATCTCTTACAATGAATCTGATCCCAAAGCCCCTCGGTCTATCAACTGCAACATCACAGTTGACCTTGACGCGCCCTCGGGCTGGCATGCACCCCCCCTTCCTTTCATTTGATCTCTCAATCACCTCCCGACCCTTCTTTCCTCCATCCACCACCTCCCTATATTCGCCTAACATCAACATCGCCTTCTCCACCTCCCTCTGCGGTTCATGCCACCTCCCCTCAAAAATCCCTTCGTTCTGAGCCCTCTAGATGGCCTCCACTACAAAAGCCCATACCTGCACTCCCTCAGCTTTCTAGTAACAATTCACCAGTTCGAAGAAATCAAGGACCGAATGACACCCCTTCCCTCACCTCCCAATTTATGGGACTTGCTTCCAGAAAATCTTTGCAATCCTGCAACTATAGATGGCGTGGAAACCGTCCTCCTCCAGCCCACACACCTCACACCAATGATCAGCGAACACTCTCCTCTTACACAAGTTTGTCTTACACGGTAGCACCTCTTTGCACGCTCTCCACATGAGGTTCCGAATCTGAGGCGGTGTTTTGATCCCCCACACCTTTCTCCACAACCCGGCGACCCTAGAATCATCCGATTGGCCCGTTATCCCCACCCCCTTCCTTCCTTCCATGGCCACCCAATAAGCCGACTTACCACTGAAGTCGCCATGTTTTGAGTAATGCCAAAGCCTCTCATCCCCTGCATCAACCCTCACCAATCTCATCTGCATGACAATGTCAGCGTCCGGAGTCCAGAGAAGCCGCCTCACACTCTCCTCATCCCATTCCCCTCTCATTCAATCTATCATCTCTATCACTCTCATATCCTCCTGCCCCTCCGGTGCCCGGTTCAGCACCTTGAAACTCCTTGGCCTAGGGATCCACTTATCATCCCATATTCTTATACTACTCCCATTTCCCACACTCCATCTCAACCCCTTTTCCAGAAACTCTCTCCCTCGCAGCAAACTTCTCCAAGTGTAGATCGGATTTTGCCCCAACCTTGCACCCATAAAATCTGTCTGCGGGTGATATCTAGCTGCTAACATCCTAGCCAGTAAGGATGAGGGCTCTTGAAGAAGCCTCCACCCTTTCTTGGCTAGAATCGCTAAGTTGAAAGCCTCGAGGTCCCTAAATCCCAAGCCTCCCTTCTCCTAAAGAGCACACATCCTCTTCCAACTAAGCCAATGAACCCTTCTTCGTTCATCCCCATCCCCCACCAAAAGTTGCAGATAATTTGTTCAATTTCCCTACATAGTTCCACAGGAAAGAGAAAACAAGACATTGTGTACTAGTCTTTCACGCACAAAATGATAGTCAAGAGGAATATGTTTCGTACGTTGATGAAAGACGGGATTTGCAGCACGATAAGTAGCACCGATATTGTCACACCAAATGGTGGGTGGATCACGAAGGAAGAATCCAAGTTCAGCAAGCAGGGACTGAAGCCATAAGACTTCGCAGGTTGCAGTTGCCATAGAGCGATATTCTGCCTCTGCCGATGACCGGGAAACATTTGTTTGCTTCTTAGAGGACCATGAAATAAGGGAGGAACCAAGGTAGATACAGTAGGCACCAGTGGAGCATCTATCTAGGCTATCAGTTGCCCAATCCGAGTCAGAGAAGCCTGACAAAGTCATCGGTGAAGCAGCAGCCAGATGAAGAGCCAGAGAATGTGTGTCCTGTAGGTAGCGAAGGAACCGCTTGGTTGCCTGACAATGGAGAATGGTGGGTTTGTGCATAAGTTGGCACAATTTGTTGATAGGTAATGCAATGTCAGGGCGTGTGAAGGCTAAGTACTGGAGACTTCCAAAAATACGATAGAGGTAAATGTCATCGAAGGAAGGAGAAGGGGAATGGAAATCAAAGTGGGCAGTTGTTGGGGACTTGGGGTTGACACAGGTTTGCAAGATTGCATATTGAGTTTAGAAAGAAGATCAAGAATGTATTTGGATTGTGAAATAGAGAAACCCGACGGAGTCTGAGTAACCTCGATGCCTAGAAAGTAATGAAGAGAACCTGGGTCTTTGACAGGAAAGGTTTTAGCCAAGGATTGGGCAAATTGATCAACAAGCGAGTCAGAGGACCCGATGACAATGAAATCGTCAACATCAACCAGGACAAACATGATTTTAGTGCTATACCTGAATGAGAAAAGGGAAGAATCGGCCTTAGACGGGGAGAAACCCAAGGAGATAAGAGCGGAGCTGAGCTTGGCAAATCATGCGTGCGGAGCTTGCTTTAGACCATATAGGGACTTTCGGAGACGACATATGTAATGTGAAAATTGAGGGTGGGAAAAACCTGGGGGTTGTTTGACATAGACCACCTCTTCGAGATCCCCGTGGAGAAAGACGTTTTGGATATCCAATTGAGGCACTGACCAATTCGACATTGCCGCGAGGGTGAGCAAGAGTCTAATTTTCGAAGGCTTGACCACCGGGTTAAAGATTTTGTTAAAATCGAGCCTTTGCATCTGATGAAAACCCTTAGCCACGAGACGCGCTTTTCGCCTCTCGATGTCACCATTTGCACGATGTTTGGTCTTATAGACCCATTTAACCGCAAGGACATTAGCTTGGGGAGAAGGTGGGACTAAGTCCCAAGTCTTGGTAGTGAGGAGGGCACGAAATTCTGAGTCCGTGGCAAGACGCCATTCATGATGTTTATTTGCTTTGGTGAATGAGGAAGGCTCATCAGGGATTGATTGTGGGGAGATAGATGTTGAGTGAGCGTGGGGAGGCCAATTAATTGCACCATCTGTGCGATGAAGGGGCTTGTGGATATTATCTTTGGCTCTTGTGACCATGGTGTGAGTAGGTAATGGAGGTGGGGGATGAATGATTGGGGACTGCTCAGATTGTGTGGATGGTGGCGTTTGAGAGGATTGAAATTGCTCAGAGGAGGAGGGTGATTGTGTGGTTTGAGAATTTGGGTCATTTAGAGGTAATGGGCTGGTGGTGGTTGGCTAGGTGGGTTATAATGTGGGATAAAAGGAAAAAGGCCCAGTGAGGGTAATAAAGGAGGGAGTGAAGGGGTGTTTGGTGTTTGGTTTGAAAGAAGTCCAGTAAAGGGAAATGAGAGTTCATGAAATATTACGTCTCTAGAGATGTACATTCTATGACTATCCAGGGCCAAGAAGAGGTAGCCTTTGTGACTATTGCTATATCCCAAGAACACACATGGAGTGTAGCGATATGAAAGTTTGTGGGAATTTTAGGGGCGGAGGTTGGGATAGCAAAGACATCCGAAAACTTTGAGAAATTTGAAGTCGGGTGGCTTTTTCATGAGGATATCATATGGGGTATTGTAAGAAAGAACGGATGAGGGAATGCAATTGATTAAATATGCATCGGTTTCAAACACAAAATCCCAATATATGAGAGGGAGAGAGGAATGAGCAAGGAGGGCTTAGCCGGTATTGACAATTTGGCGGTGGCGATTTTCGATACTTCCGTTTTATCCGTTAAGTGATGAGAGATTCTAAGCTTATTTTCGTGGTGAGAGTAGGATTATTGGTTTAAATTCAGAGCCACCGTCGGTTTGAATCGACTTTATTTTTGTGGTGAAAAAGGTGGTTACAAAATTGATAAAATTGGCAATAACAGTTGTAACTAGATTTTTGGTAGCAAGTGGGAAAAGCCATAAGAACTTTGAATGATCATCTAAAATTGAGACGTAATACTTATAGCCTCTAGTAGATATAAGATATGCTGGGACCTAAACATCCACAAATAACAAATTAAAAGGTCCGGTGGATCGAGATGGAGAGGGTGGATGTGGGAGGTTATCGGCTTTATCTCGTTCACAAGGCGAACAATAAAACCGGGTAGGGTAATAATTACTAGGTATGAGAAGATGTAGCCGAGTAAACAACTTTCTAGTGGTGACGGCAGCCGGATGGCCAAAATGGTGATGCCAGAGAGAAACTGTAGTTGTGGTCGTTGCAGAAGCCTGAGGAGAAGTCAACGACAATGCTTTATTGGTCAGTGCATAAAGTCCCTTCTCAACGGGAGCCTGGAAAACAGTCCGATTTGTGGTCTGATCTTTCACAAGAAAGTGATGTTTATGAAACTGACAGTAAACATTGTTATTTAGGCAAAATTGATTAACGGAAATAAGATTTTTGGAGAGTGAAGGAGAATGCAAGAGAGTATTTAAACGAAACTGACAACTAGGAAGGGAAAGAAGGGCAGAACCATAGTGTTGAATTGGAAGTCCCGATCCGTTGCCTATCATCACCTCTTCAGTTCCACGATAAGGGGGACCACCGTTGGAGAAATTAGAAGCATCTGGAGTGAAATGATGAGTTGCTGTTGTGTCAAAGAACCATGGAGTCGATGTATAGTTCGCCTGAAAGTTACCAGGCGGGGGCTATTGGAAAGCATGGTTGAATCTGTTCCAGCACGAGAGGGCTTCATGACCTCTCTTTGAACACATGTGACACACTTGTCTTGTGTCTATATCACTAGAGAAGGTGAACTGATGACCACCTCGTGAATACATGCGACCACGACCGCGGTAGCCACCTCTGAAGTTGCCACAGTAAGCGCCCCTGTTACTATCAGAATTTGAGCGATTGCTGTTGTTGGTGTTGTCATAGGTGCGACCCCAGTTGTTGGTGGATTTGGTGGAAGTAGAATCAGTGGATGGCTGGGAGGGGTCTGAGATGTTGAGAGAGAGGTGTTTTGGATGAGAGTTTGTGTTTTATAGGCCAAATGTGATTCATGGTGGAGGAGATGTGAGATTACCAGACAAGGGGTAAGGGCAGTGGGTTGGGTGCACAGAGAGGTAACAACGGACTCATAACCCTGACGAAGGCCAGAGAGTAGGTAGCCAACAAATTCCTAGTCGGGGATGGTGCATCCGGCTTCAGTAAGGGAAGCAACAAGGGCCTTGACTTTGTTGAAGTAGGTGGTGACGCAATCGGAGCCTTTCTTCACGGATGTGAGCTGAAGACGGGTTTGCACCACATTGGCCGCTGAGGCTACGGAGAAAGTGTCGCTGAAATGACCCCAAATCTCGGAGGATGTGGTGCACTCAAGCACCTGAACTAGAATGGGAGGAGTGGGGGAGGCGGTAAGAATAACCATTGCAGTTTGATCCTTCTTGAGCCATATGCCGCATAAACATCGGCGTTGGGCTGAGGGGCTGGTATGGAGCCATCAACATAGCCATAGAGCTCCTGGGATTTAAGATATAGAATGATCTGAGCCTTCCACAAAGGGTAATTATCAGAGGATAGTTTCAATCAACATAGCCATAGAGAGCTCCTGGGATTTAAGATATGGAATGATCTGAGCCTTCCACAAAGGGTAATTATCAGAGGATAGTTTCAAAATGTTGGAGAAAGTAGGTAAGTGTGATGAGGAGGAAATTTGCAATGTGGAACTAGAATCCATGATAGAGGATAGAGAAATATGAAATAAAAAAAATAGAGAAGAGGAAAGGAGGATCTGGCTTGGACGATTCGTCCATGGAGGCGCTGATACCATAAACGATAATTTGATAAAACAGTAATTTATGATGAACATTCATTGTCATTCCTCCATATATTTTGCACACATTTACATGTACAGTATATATACTTTTGAAGCCCTAGGATCCGGTGATTAGAAAGAGCCAAGTGTCACAATCTTGTACCATATGGGATCCTTCTAGAATAGGCACAATACACAGCTGTGCACATACAGAAAAGCATGATTTAGTATGAGAGGTAACTGGGCTATCAGATGGGCTGAATGGGCCTTGCCTTAGTACAACCCTCAAAAGGACCGAGAAAGAGACCATCGTCACACACCTCATAATCAGCCTCACCCACCTATCCTCAAACCCCATCCTCCTCATGCAGTGTTCGAGGAAACCCCCCTCCACCCAATCGTACGCATTATTCATGTATAGCTTTAGCGCCATGAAACCCTTTCTCCCTCCCCTCTTAGTCTTCATATAATGAAAGATCTCGAAGGCGGCCAACACATTGTCCGTGATCAGCCTCCCAGGAACAAAAGCACTTTGACTCTGGGACACCACCTTCCCTAGGCATTTCTTCAATCTTTTTGCTAACACCTTCGAAATAATCTTATAAATAACATTACAAAGACTAATAGGTCTCAAATCTTTCATTCTGCATGGGTTAGTAACCTTCGGGATGAAAGAAATAAAAGTATAATTCAAATCCAACGAGATGTCACCCCCATTTAATATACCTATAACAAAACGACAAACCTCTGTCCCCGCAATATGCCAGTACCTTTGATAGAAAAGTGCTGACATACCGTCGGGCCCGAGAGATTTTGTGGGATGCATAGAAAACAAGGCCAATCTTACCTCCTCCCCAGTGAAGGGACGTAGCAGCTCTGAGTTATCTTCCGTCGACACTAAAGGCTCGATTCCTTGAGAAGCCGACTCTGGAGGGGCTTTCACATCAGACTCGAAGAGGTCTCAAAAATACTCAACAACCACCCTCGTTATTCCCTCATAACTTCTTCACTCTCTCCTTTCATCATCTACCAACTTTGTGACCCTATTCCTTTTCTGCCTCCCCGTCGCTTTTTTATGAAAAAAGCTTGTGTTCTTGTCTCCCCACTTGAACTCGTTCACTTTCGCTCTCTGAAACCAAAAGATCTCCTCCTTCCTCATAAGGTCTCTCTCCCTCTTTTCCAAGTCTCCCCTTTTTTCCACCCTCTGCCCTATCATACCCTCCTTCTGCATCTCCTCCAATTCCCACCTCACCTCTATAAGATCCCGCCTCACATTCCCGAAACTATGGAAGTCCCATTCCTTCAGATCCCCTGCGCACCTTTTGATTTTACCCATCACCCCAGCCTTTGCGCTTTGGCTTCCCAGGTTCAATCACCCGTTTCTAATCACCTCCTCACAATCATCCTTTTCAAGCCACATGGCTTCAAAGCGAAAAGGGAGAGGTTTCTTTCTCTCCCCTGTCGGCCGACCCTCCCCCTCCATGTCTACTAGAATCGGCACATGGTCCGAACCAACCCTAGGAAGGTGTTTAACAATCACCTTTGGGTACCTTTCTAGGAAATTCTCATTAGCCAGGCCCATATCAATTCGTTCTTTGATGAACGCATCACCCTTCATGTCGTTATCCCACGTAAACCTATCACCCTCAAAACTTATCTCCCTCAACTCACATTCCTCCAGTGTTTCATGGAAGCTCCTCAGACGATCAAAATTCACCTCCCTACCCCCACTTTTATCAGCCGAGTTCAATATGTGGTTGAAATCGCCTACACATAACCACCTCCCATAAGCATCCTCATTCAACCTCTTCAGTAAGTTCAGAGTAAAGTGTCGTTCTCTCACCTCTGTCCACCCGTACAACCCAGTAATCCGTCAAAACTCTCCTTCATTCCCTTTTATCCTTGCATCCAAGTGATGACTTGTATATGATTGAACTTGCAAATCTATCTCCTCCTCCCACATAAGGCACAAGCCACTCGACTTTCCAACACCTTCCACAGTAAAGTCGTTCTTAAAGCCCAATTTTCGTCTTATCCCCTCCATTATGTGCTTTGCACTATTTGTCTCCATCAAGAACACCACCTTCGGGGCCCACCTCCTCACCACATCGGTGATGTAATCAACCGCCGGGTCCTTCCCCAATCCCCGGCAGCTGACGCTGAGGATCCTCATGGTGACCGGTAAGGGAGGCTCAAGCTCTCCCCCGTTGATATATCAGTGGTCAAATCCTCATCACTCTTTCTCTTCTTCCTTACATCCAACTCATTAAGCATTTCAACATCCTCACCTCTCTCCCCCTCCTTCCTCTTCTTTCCCATTTCTAGTATCCCCTCCCCCACTGCTCCTTTTCCCGCCCCTCTAGCTATCCTTTTCCAATTTTTTGTTTTCTTCTTTAACTCTCTACTCTCCTTTGGATCCCCCAGACTCACCATCATTTCTTCAACCCTTTCCCCTCTCTCATTCTCAACTTGCTTGCCATGATTTCCTTTGCCGCAACTCCCTCGTCTTCCTTCTCCCCCTTCGCATTTTCTGAAGCCACTCCATCGATTCCCTCCGCTAGTCCCACCCTCGCAATACTTCTCACACCGTCCTCTTCCCTCAGCCCCTAACTCACCCTCGACCCTCTCCCTTTCTTGAATTCATCATACTCCATATTGATTAAAAACATTGGAAAATTTTCATTAGTTGGAAATTTATACAGAACAAAGTTCATTGAGTGAAAACCCTAAAATGGATGTAGTTATGACATCTAAGCAAAAATGTTTCTCTTTGATATATATGGCTAAAAATTGTAAAAAATACATTACTTAAAAATTTATGTACATTAAGTTACTTTGGTGATAATTTAAAATTAAAGTTGGTTATGACATATAAGCAAAAAAATACTTCTGATTTAACAGTTGGGTTATTTATTTATTTATTATTAACATTCAGTAGATTAAAGCTGGTCGGGTTGAATCAACAGATTAGGTATTTTCTTTGAATTACATAAAAAACATAGTTAAAAATGTTATGTCACAACCAATTGGGGAATGTTAATTGACGAAGCCCACTTTGAGAATCTTGTTGCTTGCAGGTTCCGAGATCGAGTAGAGCAGGGTTGACTTTGGATGATCGAGCTTACTTGAGATGCGCGACAAAAATACTGTCCGTGCATCAAAACCTAGACCGATTCGAGTTTGAACTAGTCGCAGACTCACTTCTTCCCTTGGACTCCATCAAGTGTCGGCTTCTGCTGAACGAGACAAATCTCGCTCAAAGAGGCTCTTAGAGCCATGAAACCCACTCCCCAACCTTTAGAGATTTCAATAAATGGCCCTATATTATGAGGATTAGAGCCTTATTTATAGGCAAAAGCTCAAGTGACTTGCCAGAAACTTGTAATGAAATTAGTGACACGTGCATTTGGGGCAAGACACATGTCCACCTTGATAAATTAGTGGGTTTTTCCACATTCAGACGAGTTTTTAGACCACATATGATTTTTAGGTATGTGGAGTACTGTTGATATGGGTTTCCATACTTTAGTGGATATGTTGTTCGTGTGCGACTAATCGTCACTACTCTTAACCTCGTTCACCTTATATTCACTATAATGGATATAAGCTATTTGCAGCCCGCGGGTGCTTTGTTTTATCACATTTGAAGAGGTTCTGCTTGTATAACGGGAAACCTCGTTTATGCTCATGTCTACTCATATTTACTCATCATATCGTAATACTAATATTTATGTTAGTGCATCTTGTAATCTCATATCTTATAGTGAAATAAAATGAATTATTGTTGGTGGGTAATATAATGTAATGGTTTATTGTAAACTCGTTTTCGAATGTTGACTTTTTCATTCATATTTTTTTTATTATGTTAGTAAATAATATGAGTGATTTGCCAAATAATAATTCTCATCTGCCCCGGACAACATTGTTTCGATTGTTTACATGAAATGATATAAGTATTGGTTTGTTTAAAAAATAAAAAATTCTCATCTGTTCAATTAAGGATTGATAACAATATTACTTTTTTCTTGTAATCTCTTATCTTATTTTTGAAGATTTTTAGAAAAAAATGAATGGGTACTAATCCTCCAATTCCCTCTTGAATGTTTATTATTATATATACTTAGTAAATAATTGGGTTTCAAATGGATTAGCAAATAGTTTGAAGATATCATTATTCAATAAGTCAACTAAATATAGATTGGATAGTTTGGCAGATTGGATAGTGTGTGTGTATAAAAACATAAATGTAAGGAGAGGGTGACATCTATATAAGGGTTCTAATTTAAAATATAAATAGTATTACTTGGAGCAGTTTCTTAATAATTTAATAGTACAGTTCCCGCGTCATTGCGCGATTTTTTAAATAAAATCATAATAAAATAAAAATTAATATTATAACATTAAATAAAATATTAATAAAAGTTAGCATAAGATTAAAAAGGTATGATTGATTGGTTGAAAAACATACAATTAATGTGGTGATAACATCTCATAAAAAATGGTTCTCATTTAAAAAAATATATGTATAAATATAGATATAGATGTTTTAAAATAATATTATTGGAAAAAAAAATACCATTGTAACAATATTTAAAACATTTAACTAAAGATAATTTTATGAAAATCACTTAGATGAAGGAGAGAAAATATAACATGTGATATTCTCATGCTTTTAATTTAAAATAGTATATAAAGATTTATATACGATTATATATTAATTCAATGTTTTGAATTAAACCTGTTGGTTAGAAAATGTAAAATATATTAAAGAAAAAATCTATAATTAATGTGATGATGCTACCCCATCAAAATTAAGGAGCACTTTCTATTTAAATTATATATTAATTTTAATATTAATATTAATTCAATATTTTGAATTGAACTCGTTGATTAAAAAGTGGAGTATGTAATGAACTTTGAAAAAACGACTAAAAATACATTTGCATATGTTAAGGTTATGTGGTATATATAGATTGAAAAATTAAAAAAATAGCTAAAATATCTAGGTATAATACGATGTCAAGTTACCATAAATAAAATGGGTTTAAGTAATTTATAGATTTTATAATATTATATATATATATATATATATATATATATATATATATATATATATATATATATATATATATATATTTAAAAAACTAGTATAGTTACCGCATTATGTTGCATCTTTAAAAAAAATATGAAACAAAATTATACATTGATAAATTAATAATCCTGAACCTCACTCAACTCAACCCAACCCAATCTAATCAATAATGATTCAAACCCGGCCGGAACGAGACATGGGTGACCAATGCCACCATATAGGTAGGTGCAGACAATGTTGATATTCCGAAATGGCTCACCGGAAAGGACTGATGGGTAGTATTCATAGGTCCCCGGTTCGAATCCCGAAATGACCGCTCTTTATTTACCTATTCAAGGTATGTATGAATCGATAATTTTTTAAAAAAAAACCATAATTGTCAAATTAATGACGTACTAATACAAAAGATGTAAACCGCATTTCAAATGAATGATGTGCTTCCCATTTTCACTTCATTTCAATACGGAGTATTTGTATTTCATAGATCACACACTCCAAACATTTATTGAACTTTTGTTTTGTTTTTAAGTACACCTACAAAGGGCATAATCACGGATCCAAAATACAAATCTCCCTCCTTTTCCTCCACTTCACTTACAAATTTCAAGCTACCACTTTGATCTTCCAATACCTCTACAATGTTACCTTCCTCACTCAACTTAAATCCCATCCCGGTGGCTTTCATCCTGGCCAAAGCTCGAGCTGCTCTCATCATTATAGGGCAACTAGCGAAGGCGTTTCCAACCCATGGTCTTGACAAAGCGAATTCCGATAGCCTCGTCTTCTTTGAGTAGACTCCAACCCAATACTCCCCATTCTCATTCCTCTTTATGTTGTCCGGAAACCCTGGAAGTTGGGCAATAGTTTCCAGGGTTCCGGCCTTTGAAGACCCTTCTAGCCAGTACCTCAAGACCTTGCAAGTAATACTCTCAATTAGAAGGACCGATTTCCCATCCTTGCTTAGACTGACCCCATTCGGGAATTTGAGGTTCTCGACTAGCACCGAGACTTGCTTGGTTTTTGGGTCGTATTTCATCAGCCTCCCCGTAGCATCCCCCGTGAGGAATGCTGCTAGATAATTCCTGCAATTTCGATTCGGGTAATGTCTTAAATCGGAATGCTTAGTAACATTTGATCAATGAATGTGAGACTGTGTAACATTACATTACATATTAAATTATACATGTACCTTCTTTTGTAACGGGTGCTGCTATCGGTGAAATAGATGACTCCACTCTGATCAATGTCTAGCCCATTAGTGAGCCCAAAAGGGGATATTCCATCCTCGTGGGCCCATACCTTAGTGGCGAGCCCACCATTTGGGCCCACAATGAGAAGGCCCATGTTTGCATCCGCAATGTACAGATCCCCAGAGCTCACGTGGAAGCGTAGGCCTAGTGGCCGTCCACACGTGTGTTCAGTCAGCTCGTGGTCACGTGATCCTTCGCACTCCTCCCTGCATAGGTTATCAATTATTATACCTAATATACACATATTATACCCAAAAAATACCTAATATACAGTTAATTAACCCAAACTCTCTATATTTTGAAATATTAAATTTATTATTATTATTATTTTAAATAGTTTATAGAACTTTTAACTTTTTAAAAAATGTATCGAAAAGTCTAAGTACTTATATTTTAAAACAAAGAGGGTATAGATGTATAAGTGTTTAATTTTTAGCCTCTAAATTTCATTCAGAAATATAAATCTTTTCAAATTTTCTAGAAGTTGAGATAAAAAGTTTATCCTTTTTTTTTTTAATCTATGAGATGTATTTTAAATGAGATAATTGCATTTAATGGAATGGTAACATATACCCTAAATACTATATCCGGCCAAAAATACACGTCCTTCTATTATTCATGCACTTTTTTTAAGAGCTAAAAACTATATAAAATACAATATCGACTTTTTATTGATTTTTTTAATAATTATAAACTTATTGATAATAAATTTTTAATTATTAAAAAAAATTATATACTTCTAAATTTGTAGTAGTTTTTAGCTCCTAAAAAACGTGCTAAAAATAAAAGGACGTGTATTTTGGGACAAGGGGGTATATAAATAGGGTAATTATGTAAGTTCATTCTGGATAAATAAGCTAATAGAAACTAGTCCGTATTATCTAAGCTCAAGTTACAAGTTACAAGTTCGGAAAAAATGCAGTATCGATCAATAGAAAAATCAGATATAGAGTGTGGTTTAGTTTGATTTGTTTGTATTTGGGTATGTGTGGATGAAGACATCCGTAACCCAACTCACGCAACTAACTCGATTCACCCACAATTTACATATAAACCACAAAAATGGCTTATTAATATACATACACGTTATAACCATATTGAATTAATCAAACTCGATTTTAAGCATTCTGAACCGGGTGGGCCACTTAGGCAGCAGTTATAGGTGAAGTCCGGTCCAGGTTCTACTTCCTACATGACTACATCCTACATGTGTACTATAAATTAATCAATTACTATTAATGAATTAATTAATTGCGAACTCGATCATCACAATTCACAACAATAAATGAAGCCAAAGTGTAGTAATTGAAAATGATGAGATGATTCATTCCTCCAACCCCTACAGCGATCGCGAGTCAACCATGTGCAGTCTCAGTCTGTCTTCATTTCTATCGGCGTACGTACCATTTTTATTTTTGTAGATACTCGTTCCGTTTTAAAATAAATGTCATTTGACTTTTGTGTACATTTTTAAGAAATTAAAAATTTTATAAAATATTTTTTTTAATTAATTTTTTTATATAAACTGATACTTATTACTAATAATTATAAAATTATAAAAAAAAATATTTTAATTTTTTTTTATCTCCTTACAAAGTATAAATCACGTTTTCTAAAATTTAGATAATTACCGAGTAAAATAATGATGAGTCAATATATGCAGGAAATTTTATATTTTATTAAGAAAGAAAGAATATTTAAATATCAAAGTGGTAGGTAGGGTGCTGGAAAATTTGTAGCCTAGTAAAATACGATAGTAAAATACAACAGTATTGCTTTGTTTGGAAGGAGGCGTTTTGTAACTTTCTGGAAAGCCATATATGATAGTATGATAGGACCATGTTTGGCATACCTGGGTGGTATACTACCACCCCTGCCATGTCATCAAATTAAAATGAGTCATCATCAAGAAAAAAAAACTTAATTAATAGTAATAAATTTACCCATGTAATTACTACCCACTTTATCTATAAACCCTTAATTAATTATTTTCTCATCTCCCAACTACTCTACACCATTTTCCTGTTTTTTATTTAATCAGTACTCAAATTTTGACTTCAAGCGAGTGATAAATGTGGTTCATAAGTACTGTACTCAATATGAAAAGTTTGGGCAGGTAAATAAGAATTATTATTTTTTTATAAAAAAGATTCAAAAAGAAAAATTATTATTATTGTTGTTGTTGTTGTTGTTGTTGTTGTTATTATTATTATTATTATTATTATTATTATTATTATTATTATAAGAATCTCAACTAGTAATTACATAAAGTTGGATGGGAGCCGGCTAACAAGCTGATCTCCGCAACCCTTCTGAATACTAAAGACAATTCTAGTCAAAACATGACACATATGAAGTATAAAACTCCCGAAGAAATTTGGTAAACAAATTAAAGAGAGTTAAAACTCCCGAAGAAATTTATTATTATTATTATTATTATTATTATTATTATTATTATTATTATTATTATTATTATTGGTAAGGATATTAACTAAGATATGAAGTATAAAAAGTTCGTGTAAAACAATTCAAGAAAAATACTTTTAATTGTGATAAACAAAAATTACTTGAAATAGTAAAAATTAAATATTTTAGATGAGATATAGAATATAATTACAAGTATGAGAACTTATGAACAACGTCTTTAATTTTACAATTTTAAAATTATCGCAAAATTATCAAATCATGATTTTTTTAATTTAAAAAGGAAAAAATTGACAAACCCGAAATGACCGAAACTCAGTCAAACCCGGATTCGAATCAACCCGAATATACTTAAAACCCGTTTTACCCGGGACCCGAAGTGATCTGACCCAAATCCAAACCGATTGACCTGTTTGACAAGTCTAGTCATAAGTACTCAATATTCACTGTCGATCAACTTGCATGTTGATGGAGGTATTATTGTTGTTGTAACTAAGATATGAAGTATAAAAAGATGGTGTAAAAGTAAAACAATTCAAGTAAAATACTTTTAATTTTAATACACAAAAATAATAGGTTTTTTTAACTACTCGTATTGAATATTTATATTAAAAATTATATTTAACAATCAATTAAATTAGTGTTCATATATGAGTTTATATAGGTAAGATTTATCAAATTTGATCTGATTTTATCGGATTGGACTCATTCGGATTTTCAATAAAATTGGGTCAGGCTCATTCGGGTTTCGGGACGTTCTCATTTGAACACCAGATGAGCGCTCTCTATTTACCAAAATCAAGGTATTTTGTCTTTGAAAAAGTGATTTAAAAAAAATGTATATGATTCAAGTCATAATATCCTCATTGTACTCATCTTTTATTAGTGAGAAATGAGAGTTTTGATTCAAATCGATCATTCATAATTCATTACATGAGTAAATGAGTAATGATTTACATCAATTTATATGAATATACTATGAGTTGATGACTTTTGGAGTTTTCAGTAATCTAGTAACTCGACTCCTTTGTGAGATAATCTTAAATATTAATAAAGTAAACCAATTATTGCCTATATGAAAATAACTAAACAAGATTACCCTAATCCTTGTATGTATAAATTCATCTTTGATTATTCGATGAATTAGAATATTCGATAGATTCAAATATTCGATGCATTTAAAGTATTCCTTTAATCCCTCGTCGAATTTTAGAAAATAAGGTAATACTACTATAAAATTATGAATATAACTTAGAGCAAATCCAACAGATTCCCCATCTCATTCTCAGAAAAAATAGACAGATTTCCTTAAATCTGCAATATTCTATTATTTGTATTTGATTATTAAGTATTTAACAGATGATACAAAATTCATTATAAACAAGTTATTATCTTTTATGACTAAAAAAGTTATGATTTTATATTTTATTCATTACAAATTATTTGATATAGCGGTTGTTCGCCGACACCGGCGAACAATCACTATATATACCTCCTCGCCAGGGTGCGTCCCAAAAAAAATCCAATTGAATTTTTTGAATACAAACTTAACGGGATCTGTTAAAAAGCAATGATAAGGGCACGAAATCAAGGGCACCACGTGAACTATGTAAAACAGTTGGTCACCGCGGGAATTAAGTTATATCTCATATATGGGTACCTCGTGAAATTTTCGTTTTTTTTAACTCACGGCTCATCCAATTTTAATATAGAAAATGATATTTTTTTCTCTCCATTAAATTATTTACTCACGACTCATCCAATTTTAATATAGAAAATGAGATTTTTTTTACATTAAAAATATAAAATGAAAAATGAAAAAAAAAACTTGCTATAATACTTATATTAGTTTTTATTTATTTATTTGCTTCAAAATTTTAACATTATATTTTTAACTTCTTCAAAATAATTATTTAAACTAAATTAATATATCCGTAAATTTCACTAGTTTTCGATCCGTAATTATTACGGAGTATTTGCAAAACATACTACCTACCGTATTAATTATATACCAATTGATAAATAAGGCAAGTAATAAAGGTATTTTCCCAATACAAATTAAGCAATTAATAAAAGGTAAAAGTAAAAAGAGGTGGACTACCACCCTGGTAAACTAAACATTTTCCTAGTATGATACTATCTCACATTCTCTCCTCACCAATCACCACATACAAAGACTCAGAAGCCTACATGTAGGACAAGTGGAATCTTTAATAATTGTAGGTATCATAATTTGCTTTTTGTCAATTCTCTCTCACCATCCTTATTTTAATATTTGGTACTCTACAACCATAATACTTGGCATTAGTATCTTATTTCACCTTTTACATTAAAATTGTTTTTTGCAATTTTTTTTGGTATGTAAAAATCAAATTGGACTCTCTATTAAGGTTTAATTGGGTAATATTCTATGATATTGTGTCATATTGAGTACCATATGTATGATACTTGAGCTCACTTTTTTGTCTGGGTTCTTTAAAAAATACTGTATGACTTTTTCTTACATTTCCTTTTATTTTTATTGTTATAGTATTTAGAGTATCACCATTAAAGATGTTCTAACGATTTGAAACTGAAAGCTGATTATTTTTTAATAGACACAAGTTAAACTTTCGGTTAGACTGTGTTTGGATTCCAATGTAACTTTTAATTATAAAATTAATATATACTTAAATAGAGTATTGGTTAAGTATATTTAAAATTATATAAAGTTTCAATAAAATATTTTTTAAATTATATCATTCAGTTATTTTAATTTTATAATGCAATTATAAAGTTTATAATTATAAATAATAAATAAATTATAATTAAAATACAATAAAATCCAAACACACTATATAAAAACAAAGAAATAAATCTGATAAAATTCTTATAATTGATATATGTGTGTGGTGGGGGGGGGGGGGGGTAGATAGATACTGTAGATTATAAATAGTCATATATCTGTATAATATCAAATGTACATAACGATGCATGATTAATTATAAAAATAGAGAAATAAATCCAATAAGATTCTCATAAGCAATTCTAGGAATCTAACGGTTTTGACATATATATTTTTTATTAGTAAATAATTCGAGGTCGGACTTACTCGGAACCTTAAAAGGCTGATATAGTCGGCAAACGGCTAACCATCAAAACATTAGTACCGAAAAAATACAATATAGAAACAGTTTTGACATATATGTATAACAGTATAAGCTACTGTGTGTATATAGATAGATAAATAGAGTTATATAGATATTAAATGTACCTGAGGATGCATGATTAATTAAAGTCTAGTGGTGTGTTAGATTCCAAATATACAATTGGATGGTAGGATGTGGAAATTGTGTAAGATATATTTTGTTTTTATATTCTTTTAACCTAATCTCTATTTCATATAAAAATAGAAAATTAATTTGAATATAATCCCTTTTTCTCTTTATTTATAGCAAATAAATAATCTCTAAATACTAATTATTTTGAAACCCTTTACTTTAAATAATGAGAGTATTTATAATTTATAATTAAATTAATTTTAAATAGAAAGTATTTATAATATAAAATAAATAAATAAATTGCTAAATTGGAGTATAAAAAAAATTAGAAATCTTGATGATTGTTTCTGATTTTGGAAATTAATTTCAATTTCAATGGTCAACGTACTGTAAACTACTTTGAGGGAGTTCCAGCGGTTACGCCGAGGCGGAGCTAGAAGTAGTCACCAGCACGTCAATTCCATTGCACAACGGAAATTGGGAAACGGAGCAACACAAAATGAATGAAATCGGCGATCGAGATCTTAATTAGCCGGAGAAAGCGGACGCACGGTACCTGTTTGGAGACGTAACCGCGAAATCATCCCACCGGCGATGTTGGCGGTTCCACTTGAGAATCCGGCCGTCCGATACGCCGACGTACGGGCCTCCGCCGTTGGGGTCGAAGGCTATGCTTTCTCCCCCAAATGCGCCGTCGATCGGCAGGGATTCGATTTCCGATGGATGCTTGATGAATACGGTGTTGGCGGCCGTCGGATAAGCTGGACCTGGTTGGTTGAGGATCCACCACCGCGTCGTCAGGATGGCGACCACCAGTGCGATTGCTGGCCCGGCTGTAGAGGATTTGGCTTTCATGGCTGTAGAGTGGAGAGGTTTGTAGGAAGGAAAAATATCGTACGTATATATATATAGATGGAGATAGGATCGGTAATAACAATGTCCCACTTAATTATTTCATATATATTTTATTTTATTTATTTTATTTTTATATTTGAAAAACATTTGAGTGTTAGATAAATTTGGCTTAGGTTCACAAAATTAAAAGAGTAAACCGTCAAATATATAAAGAAAAAAAAATGTGTAAAACAAACAATAGTAAGCATACTAATTCGGACGACCAAACGAACCTATTCCTAACACACTGAACCGAAGCCAAGTGCCACCGAACAGTGGCACCGCTGGTCAACGGTACATTAGGAGTCCCTGTGGGCAGTGAAAGAGGATCTTCCAAGGAAATTTTCGAATCACGGAGTCGCCTCGATACACACTGTCTCGATCGACCCTAGCCAAACCCGACTCCTAAAGCTAGCCAGAGCCCAAACTAAGAAGAGGATCACCAAGACCAGCCAAAAACATAGTCAAGAAGCACACACCCTAGTAAGACGCACTTGAAAACCACATCGAAATTTTGATCAAGTCCTTTCGGGATTTGGTTTCAACATTTTATGGCATCGGGAATTTGATTAATCTCTTTCGGGGTTTGATTTAACCCCCAAAGCACAAGTTTTTGGGCCAAACATACACCCACCGAAGGAAACCATGACAAACGTAATTCATCCAATTCAAGGAGGGCCGACAAAAAGGTAGAGTCGTCGAGGACAGTTGGAGAGGCCAACAGTGAAAGCCGGCGACTGCTCCGAGCAACCCAAGTAGAGGGAAGTAGCACCACGACCTTCCAAGAAGACGAGTGTCTGTTGATGGGTAACACGGTCCAGGACAAAACCACTCGGTACGGGGACGCCGTCGCCCGACATTGTCGGAGGTGAGAAAAGAGGACCATGCCTCACATCACCACCATCAAAGGGAGAAGGGTAGGCCATCGATTTTGAGCATATCGGAATGAAAGTTACACGAACAAACGACCCAGAGGGAAGAAAGAGGGATGGATTTGCACAAATCAGACCAAACGATTGCATATTTAGGAACAAGAGACTCAAATCAACAAAAAAATTACTTATGAAAAGTTATAATTTTTTTTTTATAAATTTATGTTTTAGATTGAAGCAACTGATATATTTTATATTATAAAAAGTTATAAAAAAAATATAATTTTATATTTTCTGTATTTATATTAACACATTTATAAATTTTTATTACAAAAAATTACTTTTTTATAAAAAAATTCAAAATTATTTTCTAAAATATTCATTTTTTATTATCAATATTCTTTTAAGTACAATTTTTCACAATAAAAGTTTATAAATATGTTAATATAAGTATATAAAGTATAAATATAATTTTTTTATAATGTGAAATATATTATAACTAAAATAATTAAGTATACATTCAGTGTGACATATTAATCTATCATCTATATAATATACTAAAGTCGAGATATAAAGTCTCATTTGTTTCAATTCGTTTTTCAGGATTGCACCTGATCGAGACTAATTTGGATTGAATCTGGGAAGTGAAGATGAATGGAGATGAGGAATCAGAGTTTAGAAGAGAGGAGAGATTGAGAGGATAGACCAAGGTAGAAGGAGTAATTGCAATTTGATATTGGATGCTTTCTCCAAAAGGGTTGCAAGGGCCTTTTATAGGCAATTGTACCTGAAGACGGACCTCGCTATCCTCGGATTTGTATCAAGACGGACCTGAAGAAGATTCCGGGCAAGACAATGTTTGTGCCTAATGAGAAAGGTGAATTTGAAGCTTTCCCACTCTGGTTTGAGGATTTTCCTGAGGGATGCGGTTGATGTGGTATGGCTGATCATTCATTCGAGAACTGTCCTAAGCGTCGAGTGTGTAGCAATCCTCCAGTGGGCATTATGGGGGAGAAACCTGAGGTTGTCGATGCCGCTCCTGGTGGAAGTGGCCCTTCTGATGATGGTGGAAAGTGGGAAAAGGTAGCTCCTAAAAAATCTCGTCCTCTTCCTCCCCCATCTTTCGGCCACTCTAAAGCAGAATTATGGAAAAGCTTTGGCATCAGTGTCAATGTTGGCTCGGGTTCATCGGCTTCTGAGTCGTCGGGGCAAACTGGTGAGGAATCCACCACCACTGCAATTGTGGTTGACAAAGCTTCTGCTGGAGATGAAAATTATGAGAAAGATGGTGATGGCGCAGGAACTCTTGAAAATAATGATGTTGTGGTTGAGGCTGTCATGGACGAGCCGATGATAGTGGAAATACTTGATAACGAGTCGGAAGTGGAGGAAATTGAGGTTGAGTGCTATACTGCTATGCTCCTGCTAACATGGTTGATGAGGCCCGTCTTGTGGAAATCCCAGGTGATGTTAATCACGAACTCATCGAAGCTGTCTTCCAAGACCCCGAGTATGACGGTGTCGACGATGAGGATTTCCTTCAAGGTGAGTATCTTGATGAAGAGGTTTGTTTTGAAAACTCTATGGATTTCTCTGGCTTCCCTGCTGATTTCACTCAAGCTGATTTCGATAAAATGCTTCGAGACATCCCTGCCTCGTCTGAATTTCTTTTGCCGAATCTGTGTAAGCATGTGTTCTCTAATGCTGATTGCTTGGACCCCCTTGTTGCTCCTTTGGGGTCGCCTTCGGTGACCTTGAGGTTTGAGCAGCTTGGGGTCGAAGGATCGGCTAAGTCCGAGTCGGGCAAACGTAAACTCGGGGTTGAGGATGGAGAAACTGTGAGTTCAAAACTGATGGGTGGAAGTTTCAAGAGGGGTAAGAATGTGTAGTCAACCACGATGGGTGCTATCTTCGCGTTTTCTCTAGGGGTGGAAAATGTGGAGGCAAGTATGGCAGGATATCCCTCATTCCGGAAAATTGATGAATGATAATATTTTTCAACAGCTTCTATGTAAGAGTCTAAGTAGGTCTGCAAATCTTTGTTATCAGTGTCAAGTAAACTGTTTTGTTTCAGAAGGATTATGTGTGTATGTTACTTACTCTGTTGCCCCGTTATGGGTTAAAATAAGTGCAGTTTGCAGTAGCTTCAAAAGGGTAGGTAAGAGGCAAGTTGTCTATGGCCTCATGAAGTTTGTAATTAAGTACTGGGTCGATTGTGTGTTTGTGAGCAGCTATAGCTGCGTCTATTATGAAATATTAGTTGTCTACTACTCATGTGTTGCTAAAGTCGTTCATGTTTCATTCATTAGCACAAGAAGTATCGGTTATAGCCAACAGTTTGAGGTAACTATGTCGAGTCTTGTAAGGGAATACTGCACTGACTTCCATTCGGTTAGTATGGGATTACTTACAGCTAGGAGGGAGATGAACTTAGTTCTTGGTAAATGCTGTGAGAAACAAGAAAACAAAATCAAGTATAGGTCAGTAAACAAGAGTAGATTAGGAAGTTGGGAACAATGGCGACCAAAAAGAAATGAGGAGGGCTCGGCTCTTATGACTAACAAAGAGGGTAGGGTAATTAGCTATTACCAAATTAATATCAGTAGGAGATCAGTTAGCGGAAATTTGTTCAACTTTGTATCCACAAATGTTGTATATACTCAATTCATGAGAAATGGGTTGATCAAAGTCATTAGGGGAAGTGATATAATTGGGTGGAAATGAAAATAGGCTCTTGGACTGTAAGGGGAATTGGAAGACCAAATTTCTGGGTAGAACTTGGAACTTTCTGTAGCATCAATAGAGTTAATATAATGACGGTTATGGAAACAAAGACGGACAAAATCCCGGACGAAAAATCATGGCGTGCTGCCGGGTTTGATGAAGCTATCTGGGTACCTGTTGTAGGAAAATCTGGTGGAATTGGATTGTTGTGGAAACCCCATTTCATGACCCATGAAACACTTTCAATTAAGCAGTATAGTAACCATTTCATAAGTGCAATCTATAATAATGCAAATATGAATGTTGAATGTCATATTTTGTTTGTATATGCTCCTGCTCAGGAGCGAGATAAAACAAACTTTTGGGAAGAAATAAAAGTGTTAATTTCCGCTTTTACAATCCCATCTATAATTATAGGAGACCTTAATGATATTGGTTCACAAGATGATAAAAAAGGAGGAGCAGATGTTTCCCTATCTAGATTGATTAGATTGAATGAGGTTAAAGATTGATGTGAGATGATTGAGATACCATTTTCCGGAAATAGGTTTAAATGGAGAAAGAAGAAAACTGGTCCAGATAATATTTACGAACGTCTTGATAGGGCATTAGTTCAACATGAAATCATAACCATGTTTCCTAATATACATTTAACTAACTTTGCATTCTCATCTTCTGATCACTGTCCTATAACGCTGTCTTTGGTTGAGGATTAGTCTACTCATGCTGCAACATTTAAGTTTGAGAATATATGGCTTAAAAGAAAAGATCTGAGAATAATAGTGAAACAAGCATGGAGGGCAAACTGTCCAGGTTCTGCTATGTACCAGCTGGCCTTTAAAACTAAAATTCTTAAAGGAAAAATTAAAGAATGGAATAAAAAGTCTTTTGGTAATATTTTTCGACAGCTGGAAGATATTGAGGAACGACTAAGAAATATTCAAGCAGATGTAAGTAATTTAGATGATTTGTCTATAGCCGACAAACAGAACAGATTAATCCGGAAAAAAGACTCGCTCATAAAGTTTCACAAAACTTTCTGGAATCAGAGAGTAAAATCAAAACATATAAAACTAGCCGATACCAATTCTAGGTACTTCCATAAAATTGCCATGGGAAGACGGAATAGAAAGGTTATACGGAACATTACGTCTGCAGAAGAAACCCTTATCTTGGGGGAGGACAACATCAAGAAGGAAATTCAATCTGATTTTGAAAAACAATTCAAGCAGGATAGTCTAATCAGTGCTGATTGGGAAAATGCTCTGGTCCCAATCAGGCAGGAAATTACAGAAGAGGAAAATGAGATGTTAATTAAACCAGTTCAAAATAGCGAAATAAAAAATGCGGTATTTAGTCTAGGACGAAATAAATCTCCGGGGCCAGATGGTTTCTCGGCGGAATTTTATAAAACCTTTTGGGATATTGTTGGTCCTGCGGTGATCAGAGCGGTTAAAGGATTTTTCCACTCTGGGAAACTCCTACGCCAAATTAATCACACATTCATAACTCTACTTCCAAAAGTGGATAATCCATCTTCAACTAACAACTACAGGCCAATCAGCTTGTGTTCTACAATATACAAAATAATATCAAAAATCCTTACGGAGCGGTTGAAGAAAGTAATGGGTAGGTTAGTTCATCCTCTACAAGGAGCCTTTGTTGCGGACAGAGCAATTCAAGATAATGTTTTAATTGCACATGAGATTTTCCACTCGTTTAAAACGCGTAAGGGTAAGGAGGGGTGGATGGCGATTAAACTTGACATGGAAAAAGCCTATGACAGACTCAATTGGGATTTTATTCTGGAAATTCTAAAGAGGTTTGGATTTCATCAAAGATTTGTTAGTTGGGTTAAAGAATGCATAACAACAGTTTCCTTTTCGGTTCTAGTGAATAGTTCGCCAACGAACCTATTTTTCCCAACAAGAGGTATTCGACAAGGCCGGTGATCCTATCTCACCATTCTTATTTATTCTTGGAGCAGAAGTTCTTGCAAGAAATCTCCAAAAGGAATCTATTGACCAGTCGAGTAAAATTGGTTTCACCTTTGGCCGTGATGGTCCGAAAATCCCTTTCCTAGCATTTGCCGATGACACGATTATTTTCGCCAAAGCTACTCTGGAGGCTACCCAAAATGTTAAATCTGTAATCGAGGAATACTGTAGGGTATCGGGCCAAAAAGTTAACTATCATAAATCCTCGTTCCAAACTACAAGGGGTGTTCCTGGGCTGAGAGTCCAACTGCTTGAAGGCTCGCTTCAGATGCCACACACAAGAGTAATGGAAAAATATCTAGGTTGCCCAATAATCAACGGGAGAGTAAATAAACATACTTTTGAAGAGATAATTACTAAAACAAGACAACAGATGTCCAAGTGGAAAGCCAACTCTCTGTCTCAACAGGGAAGATCAATTCTCATTAATTCAAATCTGTCCTCAAAACCTCTATATGCTATGCAAAGTTTTATGCTCCCAGTTTCTATCCATGATGAACTCGGTCGTATTAATCGAAATTTCTTCTGGAATAAAGATCTTCAGTATAAACCTCTAATTGGTTGGGATAAGATATGTAGGCCAAAAAGTAAGGGGGGTCAAAATATTAGGAGATCGCGCATAGTTAATGAGGCGCTATAGATGAAATTGTTATGGAAAACTTTAGCAGATCCGGATAACATATGGGTTCAAATTATTAGATATAAGTATTTAAAACAGTCGGATGTGCTAAATTACGTAAAGCCGAGGAACTCCTCTTGGCAATGGAGTCATGCTGCAAGGTTAATTAACAAATTCAAAGAAGGTTTAGTTTGGGCTATTGGGGATGGAGAAACGGTAAAATTCTGGACGGATTCCTGGATTTCGCAGAAGCCCCTGGCAGAGTGTATTAATAACAACATTCCTATTGAAAACAAAGAGGCCCGGGTGAGTGAATTTCTACATATTGGCGGTTGGAATAGGGTCAAGTTGTGCAATGTTGTTGGAAAGGAGTGGGCTGATAGAATCTCTAGTATACATCTTCCCATCCATAGAATGGCATATAGACTTTATTGGAAATATGATAAGCAAGGTTGGTACACTACAGCCAGCGCTGTTAGATTCCTTACTAATCAGGAGTCGTTCAGCGATGATCCGACTAATTGGATATGGAAAGTGAATACAATACCAAAGATTAAGAATTTCTTATGGAAAATAGGCCAGAATGGGCTACCAACTAGAGACCGATTGAGTAAAAGGGGGGTGCCTATTCCCAATGAATGTTGTTTCTGCGGAACGAATGGGGAGGATGAAGTCCATCTCTTTGCAAAGTGCCCCTTTGTGCAAAATAGTCTTTTACAGACTAGCAATTGTTCTAGGATTATAAATAGTCTCAATACTTCAGAGTGTAAGGGCAGTACTATTATGACGAAATTAGGAGAAGTATTAACAAATAAAGAAAAGGATGAAATGGCAATAAAGTGGTGGTCCATTTGGTTCTTTATAAACAAGAAAATTTTTAGGGAACCAGATACACCAACACACTCAGAAATAAGCGCATTTGTCAAATCTGTCAAAGAAGGATGGGAAAAGGCAGAAAAGGAAGTTCAAGAGGATGCAGATTGGGTAGCGCAGGGTAGGGGGGTAAAAAGGGGAAGGTGAGTAGGAAGAATGTAAAATGGAAAAAACCGGAGCCAGGATATATGAAACTCAATTTTGACGGTGCGGTTAATAATTTAGGGGACGCCACTATTGGCTATATAATTCGGGATTCGGATGGAAATATGGTGAGTATAGGGAGCAAAGAAATTGGAAAACAAAGTCCGATCATGGCTGAAACAATTTCTCTAAGAGAAGGCGTACTGAGTGCGAAATCCAACAATTATAGTAAGTTAATAATTGAGAGTGACTCTCAAACCATAGTGAATCACTTAAAGAACAACGGGATTTGTCCTTGGGAAATTGAGTTACTTTTGGGTGATGTCAGAGGGATTCTGCGGTCTTTTTTTGATATCTCCTATTCCTATGTGCCCCGTGAGGGTAATAGGACGGCTGAGTATAGGAAAATATGGTGAGTATAGAGAGCAAAGAAATTGGAAAACAAAGTCCGATCATGGCTGAAACAATTGCTCTAAGAGAAGGCGTACTGAGTGCGAAATCCAACAATTATAGTAAGTTAATAATTGAGAGTGACTCTCAAATCATAGTGAATCACTTAAAGAACAACGGGATTTGTCCTTGGGAAATTGAGTTACTTTTGGGTGATGTCAAAGAGATTCTGCGGTCTTTTTTTGATATCTCCTATTCCTATGTGCCCCGTGAGGGTAATAGGACGGCTGACAAGGTTGCACACCTTGGTCGTCCTATTAACGGGTTGGCACTGGAACAATACCCAGATCTTCTTGATCTCATCCGCTTGGATGCTATCGGTTAGGATTTCCAACCGAATTCTTACCTAATCAAAAAAAAAAAAATAGGCAATTGTACCTTCCGGTTACACTTCTTGCCTAATTCCCATCTAGCTCCCCTATTTCCATATTCTTCGTAATATGTCCTCCTATGGGTACCCTTAAATTACCTTTCCCTATGAAAGCCTTGTCTCAAGGCTTAAAATGAACACACTGAATCACACTTACCCTAGGAGACATGCTATAATACCTCAAGCTTTATAAGAGGGAAAAAAAAATTGAGCTAGAGCTCCAAAATAAGAAGCATGCTGCAACTCCTTTGCCCTGTATGTTCCAAAGTATGACAGCAAAAGTAACACACTTTGCTCAACCGATTCGTGCAACCCCCATCAACAAATCTGGAGTGGAAACCGCCCCTGCAGAACTACTCTCTTGCCTTCTTTCCTAGATGACAATTTAGGAGCTTTTCTTTTCCTTGCATGCTTGAATTACCCCGGTGTTGCTCCTTCTTCTACTGCCACCACTGCACTCAATCCGGCGATCTGGTTGTTCATCAAAGGTACCCTTTTTTTGCGGAGTGTCTGCAGGCCTAATCCCTTCCTCATATGTAGAGTTGCGTTCCCTGTTAGGCCTTGTAGTTCCACCTTTTTCCCATCTAGCTTGAAAGAGATGAGAACCTTCTCATAATCCAACATAATTTGTTTGAATGTCCTCATCCAATCACCACCAAGTACCAAATCACACCCTTCCATTTTGAGGAGTCGGATATCAAACATGAAGGTGTGCCCTTGTATGGACCACTCAAATCCTGTACAAATTTGCTTACTTTTCATAAATTCCCATTCATGACAAGTACAAACATTACTCTTGCATCCTTGATGTCAAAACCTGCCTCATGAGCAATCTTGGGGTCCAAGAAGCTATGGGTTGCCCCACTATCGATCAATGCAGTGATCAGCTTGCCTCTTACCTCGGCCTTTATCCTGATAGTATTCCCTAATTCACAACTCGTTAGAGCATGAACATAGGCCTCCGGTTCGCCATCTCCCGTATCCTCTGTCACTACTTGTTCATTAGTAAACCAGCCATCCCCGCCTAATGGATCGTCTCTTGTGCACTCCCTTATCTCAACAGACAAACAATTTAAGGAAGCATGTGTGGCATTTATGCCCTACAAAATATTTGTCACCTCACCTATAGCATAACCCATGACTCTTCCTAGACTCCATTCCGTGGATACCAGCGCTTTGAGAAGATGGATCGCCGAGGCTCTTGCTCGGCGGTCGTGGTCCTGTTAAGGTCATGCTACTCGCATGATTCAGGGTAGGACTGAACGAATTGTTCCTCCATGGAGGTTTGCTGAGCTTGACAATAGCCTGGACTGCATTGTTGTGCAACCTCGACAGCTCGAACGTCGTGGCCAAACAATCAGGTCTCCCCAATTTAACGAGAGACTTGATTTCTTCCTTCAATCCACTGATATAACTAGACACAAAGTAAGCTTCAGGCAGGGCGGGGTTATCCGACAACATACAAGCTCGGAGTTCCTCAAACCTTTCGTTGTATGTTTCTAGGTCGTCTTCTTGATTCAACTTATTGAACTCTTCCACGACCTCCATACCCTGTCTTTCCCCGAATTGGAGACACACGACGTCAACCAAATCCTTCCATTCGGCGGTAGGATCCTGGATTAGGAATCCCTGCAACCAAACATCAGTCCTATATGTCATATGCATAGAAACGATTTCAACCTTGCTGTCGTCTGCAATTGAGAAAACCTTGAAGTACTTTTCGCACTTCTGAGCCCAACTCTGGGGTTTCTTGCCGTCAAACGCCGGAAAGTCCAACTTAGGAAATCGATTACCCCCAATTCTTGAATCCGTAGACCAAGAAATGGAGTTATCGCCCGATCTTGGTGTGGTCTGGATCGATTCACCCTTCGAATGCCTGTTCTCGCCGCTAAGGTTCCGAGTTTCATGATCTTTACTGCCCAATCCCAAGATTTTAGTGAACGCATTGCTCCCACGATTCTCGGCCGATTCTGTTGAGTTCTAGCCTGACAGTGTCTCGTTAGAACGGGGCGTCAGTGCCTCAAGCCTTTTCCGTATCTCTCGCATCTTCTCGACGAACTATGTCCATCGTTCTTCGTTTCTTCTGTTCCATAGTTGCTTCTCATCGTTCTACTTTCCGAAATTGATTAGCAGCTGTTGAATCTACTCTAGCGGCGAATCGGTCTTTTGCGTTTGTAAATCGGTCTTCTATATCTGTGCCTCGAAGCAAATATTCATCTGTCTGATCGAGTCTTTGAGAGTCTTCAAACGTGTACCTTCTGTCATTGATGATGTTCGTAAAAAAAATCTGGGAATTTCGTCTGAAATTGGTATTACGGAAGTGAGGATCGATTGGCTCTAGATACCAATTTGTCAGGATTGCACCTGATCGAGACTACTTTGGATTGAATCTGGGAAGTGGAGATGAATAGGGATGAGGAATTAGAGTTTATAAGAGAGGAGAGACTGAGAGGATAGACCAAGGTAGACGGAGTAATTGCAATTTGATATTGGATATATGATTTCTCCAGAAGGGTTACAAGGGCCTTTTATAGGCAATTGTATCTTCCGGTTACACTTCTTGCCTAATTCCCATCTAGTTCCCCTATTTCCATATTCTTCCTAATATGTCCTCCTATGGGTACCCTTACATCATGTTTTCTGGTTCAATTTGACCTGATTTTTTTTTGACATGTCAATTAATGATCCAATATATTTAAGTCACGTTAGACAATGACTTGATCTATTTTATCCACGTGTCATTAGGAATGACAATGGGTCGGATGGTGGGTGGATGAACCCTCATTTCACCCGATCCACCAATCACCATGGGTGGACCATCACCCCATCCGACCTTCATTCATATATCCACTTGACCTATATCCACTTTACCCACCACCCATCGGGTGAGCGATTGAGATGGGTGAAATATGGATGATTTTTTGCCCATTTAATTTTGTCTATTTTCGTCTAAGTCGAAAGATAAATTGTTATTATATATACCACATACAACTATTATAAAAAAAAACCAAATTGTTGTAAAAACTACAAGTCTTAAATGACATTATGTCTTATAACATACATAAAAAGTCAATATTAGAAGATATAATCATTATTTCACTCGAGTTTGAATGTCAAATCGTATATGTAATATTAGAGATTTAGGGTTAGAAAATGAAAATAAATAAATTTATATATACCACATACAGCTATAATAAAAAAAAACAAATTGTTGTAAAAACTACAAGTCTTAAATGACATTATGTCTTATAACATACATAAAAAGTCAATATTAGAAGATATAATCATTATTTCACTCGAGTTTCAATGTCAAATCGTATGTAATATTAGAGATTTAGGGTTAGAAAACGAAAATAAATAAATTTATATATTTTTATTGATCAATAAATCATAATAATAAAATATAAAAAATAGTATATTATAGATTTTTTTTTGCTAAGTATCCATTTTTAATATGCCATTTTACAAGCCATTTTGCAAAATGTCCATTTTTATAAGCTATTTTGCAAAATGTCCATTATGACATTTTTGTCCTTCCTTTCCATTTTCAATATAACCTCCTTTCTTCCCATTTTTAATTTGATCATTTACCGATCAAGGTCAGTGACTTTGATGACACATGTATGATGATAAACAAATTTTTTGGTGACAAGTTTTTTTGTACGAGATTTGTGTCACCACTTTTATCAGAGGTGGCGATTTTTTTTTTGTAACAGGTTAGTTTTTAGTATTTTTTTTACGAGATTAGTGTCACCGCATTTATCAGTGGTGACAACTTAGTTTTTAGAGTTTTTTTTACGAGATTAGTGTCACTACCTTTATCCGTGGTGACATTTTTTTTTGACAACTTAGTTTTCAGATTATTTTTTTTTCGAGATTATAAGTATCACCACCTTTATCAGTGGTGACAACTTAGTTTTTAGAGTTTTTTTTTTAATTTACGATATTAGTGTCATCACTTTTATCAATGGTGACACATATGGTGACAATTTTTTTTTTGTGACAACTTAATTAGTTTTTAGATTTTTATACGAGATTAGTTTCATCACCTTTATCAATAGTGACACTTGTGGTGACAATTTTTTTTATGACATCTTAGTTTTTAAACATTTTCCGAGACGCGAGATAAGAAAATCATTTTTTGGTGACACCCTTATCAATGGTTATCACCTTTATCAACAGTGTCATCCTAAACCCTAGAGGAGCTTTTTTTTTTTACTAACACATGTGATGACTCTGATGGCGATGACAAACAAAATTGTATCCCCAATTAATTTTAAACATTTGTCGAGACACGAGATAAGAAAAACATATAATATCACTCAAATACAGTGTCTCCATGTTATTATTTCCACTTAAAATTATCATAAAAAATAAAAATACCACACATAATGTGGTGACTGATTGTAGAACGGTAAAAATAAAGATCACAACGAACAGTGTGACCAGTGTCACAACCTAATTAAATGTCCAAATATATATAGATTAGTACTTGGTCACCATTTGTTTAAAAAGCTGAAAAATAATTGAAAAAAAAAATCAAGCCAGCAAACTAAAATTACAAAACTCAGGGAGTGATTAATTAGAATTACAAAGCTCAGATGACAACTTGCCCCTGTTTGTTTTGATTTCAAAACAATCGTACAGGGTCATTGACACTCACCCGACCTATGCATCAATCAATCGTACAGGGGACCAAGCGAAGAACTTGCGAAAGTCAATGCTAGCTAGGCCACCGATTCAAAATTCAAACGCCATACCAGGCCGATCTTCACAAATCAATTCACCAAATTGATTGAACAAAGCAGTAGAACAAACCGTGCTCCATCAAGATCAAGCGATAACCGATCAAAGAAATTAAGGCGTTGACTGGAAATCGACGAAATCGCTCACAAACACAGAGAAACCAAGGCCGATCAATTGGTTATGCTTGTGAGGATACCTAGCCCCTGAATCTACGACGGAATTCTTGAGGAAGACCGCTGCCGGCGCTTGATTTCGTGGGGACGAAGGTGATCGCCGGTTCAAGTTCATTTGCGATGTTAGTGAATGAGCCAATGAGGTCGAGAACGAGAAAGAAGTTGTTAGGAAAACATACGATGGACTTCTTCAGCTAATATCAATTGAGCTTTCTGGTTTGGTCCAACGAGACTTTAAAAATCGACATTTGACAAAAAAAAATTCTTGATAATTGAAGTCAATGGTTCAAAATTACCTCTTTTTATTAAAGATTTTTTTGATGGAATTTTATTAAAGATTTGAATCATTATTTGATGATACTATCAAATTCAGTTATGTTAACGTCTAAAATACACCCATATAGTTAACGTCTAATACATGCACACACAAACGCTTGCTTACAAATTAACATCTTCATTTCGATTTTTTTTTTCCGCCAAATTTCATTAATCCATAGAAAGACTATACAAGTTATAGATAAATTCTAAATAGGATAAACACGTGTTTTTTTAGAAACAAATAAATTCTAAATATTTTAAAGTCATGAAAAATGATAACCAATTGCCTCTTCCAATTAAATTGTAAAAAAACCCTTATAAAGCACTTATTTTAGAATAAATTTTGGCCAAAGATATACTATAAAAGTATAAAGCCTTGAGATTAAATAGGGAAAAAAAAAATTCGGCTGCCCTTTGTGTTGTTTCTCCAATCCCATTATTCTGAGGGTTGTTGGGCCAGGTGCTTTCCTCCCTCTTTCTCCTTGATTTCCTATTATTCATGCATAATTAATCAAACTATTCTTGAAGATTATAATTTTGAACTTAGTAATATGATATCAAATATATATGGAGAAGGATATATTTCAAACAAGTATCTAGCTTTTGACAAGAAGGAGAAAAAAAACTAAGGCTTGTGGTGCTGTTTTATAATGTTGCTTGGCTTCGTTTGTATTTCACGTCCTTAACTTGTTTGATTTAGTTTTGACTAGATTTGTCTTTCGTCTGACGAATTATCGGCATATCGAGATTCAGATATATCTGACCTTGAATTCTTAATCAATCAAAAAAAAAAAAAAATCCTAAACAAACCCGATCTTCGAACAATGAATTTACAATTTCATTTGCATCTATTTGTCTATTGATATTGTACCTTGGATTCTTTGAATCTCTTCTATGAACCCATTTCGATTTTAAGAAATCTTTCAACAACAGCTATATACGGGTTACTGAATCTTTAAATCGGAGTTTGTACTCATGATCTTTGTTGTTGAATTTGATGTCTTTGATGGCTTTTTGGCATTTGATTTTCAGGTATGAATCAACTTTGTTTATGTGGTGCTCTTTTGATCACTTTATTTGTTGAGCAGACGAAATTGAACCCAATCATTTTTGACCTTATGAAGGGAAGATCCTTGTTACTAATCCCGACTCCATTAATCGAATCGAATCCCTCTCTTTCATTGGTTGTCGTTCTACTTTCACCTACCGTTGTTTTGGTTTGATCATGTATGAGCTATACTTGTTCATTTCCCACCAGGCGAGTGTATCCCGTTAATCTACATTCGACAATGCTGCTTTCGTCAATGCGTTAGTACTCCTTCCGTCGCTTGGAACTTTGCCTTTGTTGTGTTCTTGTCTTTTGACTCTCTTGATTTTGGTTTTGTATTTGCTGCTTTACGATGGCCAGTCCGTCTATCATTTTTTTACTAGTTCTCGATTGTTATTTTGAATTTTACTTTACTTTTTTTTTTTAAAAAAAAAAGCTGGATTAAGGCAGTGGACTAAAATGGGCTTTTTTTGGGCCCTATGGCCCATTCCATTGCCCATTGGATCAGTTGTTCGATAATATAGATTTATTGGATCACATGCTGGATCGAATACTTTATCCAATATGTACAGCTTGTTGCTCTTTTGGTTCGATGCGAGAAGCATTTTGTTACTGAAATTACCATTTCGGAATAGCTCATCGAAAAAGACTTGTGGGTAGTAATCATAGGTTTTCGATTCGAATCTCGGATGATCGCACTTTATTTACCAATTCAAAAGAAGCATTTTGTTAGGTGTTTCACTTAGGTGAGTATATTTATTTTGAAACAAAAATAAAGCACACGAAGCCTAAGTTATTGCATCGTTATATTATAAGAACAGTTCGGCTATATACACCCTAAATCATGCACGTCCTTAAGGACGTGCATGATTAAAAGGGGTTAATTTTTTTAAAAAAAATATTAATTAGACACAAGGCTTGCACGTCTTTAAGGACGTGCAATTTTAACCTTATGATTTGTGGTATATATAACCACACCCTATAAGAATTCATGAAATAATCTTATCGATTATTACTTATTATCCCTCCGTCTCAACTGTTTTTAGGACGGAGGGAGAATGTAAAGTTGATATTTCGATGATTTAATTTACCCATTCTTTATAAATGAAGGTACAAAAATAATGTGAAGGGAATCCAACTAAAAAACAAAGGCTAGTAGTATAAATTTTTACCAAATAAGCAGTCGCTATTGTGTGGATCTCTTTGTGGGCCTACGATGATCTAATCACGTGTTAATGATTTTAAAACAAGTTGAAACGACTTCAGGGGACGTCGTCTTGCTAACTTTTTTTTTTTTTTTTTTTTGATAAGGAAATAATTCGAGGCCGGACAGGCCCGAACCTCGAGAGGCCGACAAAGTCGGCAGACGGCAAGCCGTCTAAACATACAACATAGAAAAAGAAATACAACATACAACAACTACCTAATACAATAAAAGAACTACAAGAAACAAACCCGGAAAACCCCAAACCCTAAGCACATAAACGGACACAGCAACGAGAAGATGGAGACCCGACGTGGCGAAGTGGATAGCGAGCGCATGGGACAGCACAACTGACACGATGTCTCGCCGCTGGAAAGACGGAAAGCAGCAATCCACGTAGGGCAAAGACGACACCTGGGGAAGTGTGGATCACACGACGTTCCCTTCACCTAGATGAAGGATCTTCGGAGACCACGAACACTACCAACACGATCACTTCGATCAACCAGGGCCGCAAAACTACTCCTCAACCGAAACTAACCACGAACCCACAAACAGAACTCCAACCAACTCGAGAAAATGAAGCACGACCGCGAGAGGGCAAAGAGCGCAAGAGTAATCCGCGGGAAGGATCCGGAATTAATTAATTATATGTTTAAAATTTTAATTTTCAATTTTATTTAATTCTTATTCCATCGGGCCAGCTTTGGGCCCAAGGCAAAAGCCTTGGGCCCAAAGGAACACAGTCCAAGCCCATGAAGAGACAACATGGGCACCTGGCACGTCTAGGGCAGGAAAGGAGAGCGGTCGGCAAAGGAAGACGACAGCCAGGTGAAGAAACAATTCCACCAACGGCACACACCAAACCCCACCAGAGGAAGGGTGGAGAGAGACACCGGGGAGGGAAAAGGAGTGAGGAGGCGACCAGGAATGACCCCAAGACAACCGAACGAGAGCAGCCGAACGACGGCGACCAAGACAACCGAGACCAAACCACCACCGGGAGGAAGCTCCAGCCGAAAGAACGATCAGCGACGGCCGAGATGGAGGAGATTAGAAGCCAGTCAGCGGCGAGAGGCTCACTGGAAACCACAAACTAGGACCGGAAAGAGGAGACCGGCGATTTCACGGGAGCCGAAGCCCCACAAACCAGTGCTCAAAGCCGCAGCGGGAGCACGATGAATCGGAGGTGAAACCCGAAGCCCCAAATCGGAACACAAATTGACGACTTGGGGGACTATTGAGACGTATATGTACAATTGGGCATGTAAGAAGATTGATTTAGGGACACAAAACCGAAATCAGAGAGTGCCCCAACTTGATTTTGGATTTAATCAGACATCAAAGGAGGTGATTGAGGTGGGGATTAGCCTCGTTCATCAACACACCAAACAGGGCTTGTCGGGACAGCGATGGTTCTGAGGCGGCCAAAGCCGAGGTGAGGCCGACCGAAGTCGGAATTGAGCGGCCAAGGCCGAGACTCTCCGAAGAGAGGAGATTGGGCTCTCCGAAGAGAGATTTAGGCTCTCCGAGGAGAGATTTGGGCACTCCGAAGAGAGATAGAGTCGGAAGTGGTGGTCGGAGCTCACCTGCGCACAGCCATGGAAGGAGGAGTGTATTTGCCCCAATTTGGTAATTCTATCGTCTTGCTAACATTTGACCTGAGGCCGGCAACAATTGACTTTTCATTTATTAAAAATCTTTTTTTTCCCCGCTAATTTATTTATTTATTATTGAATTAATGCTTATGTTCGATTTCATTCAAATTCAACATTTTATTGGAAACAGGATCGCTCGTCTAACATACATACCAACGGAGGTTTTATCATCAATATAGAATTGAATGTTATCGGCCGAAAGGACGCTATAGAAAGAAGCTAGGCAATCACACTGGCAGTCATTTTCTTTCTAATTGCTTTCACTGCTTAAAAAAAACATTTTATTAGAAAATATATGCATTCATCTTCAAAATTTATGTTTTTGATTCATCTATTGTTCAAGTGTGTTGGTGATTGACTTGAAACGCATATTTGTTAAATCATACTCGGTAGTATCTAAGTTTTCGTCGGTTTGGTCCGTTTGGATAAGTATAGTTGGCAGCATGTTGTTTTCTTTTTTCAATACAACTGTTGAAGTTTTGATTCGTGAAAGATTAATCGTTTATCTCAAAACTATTGTCATTACAAAAGAAAAAAGAGGAATAAGAAGCAATAGTTTTTTTTTGAAAACAAGAAGTAATAGTTAGTTTTCCTTGGCTCGTTTCTTGTAGTGTGCGTTTCCACTTGCTGTATTACACTGCTTTTTTATTTTCGGTTGTATGTTTTAACGGGTTTTCGTCTGCCGACTTGTCGGCCATCGAGATTCAGGTATACCTGATCTCGAATTATTACCTTATCAAAAAAAATATGCTCACATTAGTTACAACATAATTGTAATAACAGAAACTTCACCAGGTACCCCTAAGGTATTGCGAATTTCGCGAGGTATACAACTCTTTTGCATATTTCGCTCTCTCTTTCTTTCTTCGATGGTGAGTTTTTTTTTGTTTAAAATCTAACGCCATTCAAAGCATCTGTTAGATTTTACCATTAAGGGCACGACGCAAAATGTTACAAAACCCTAGGGGTACCATGTGAAATTTGCAAAAAAGTTATATATCTCGCGAAAATTGCAATACGCATTGGTACCTGGCGAAATTTCCGTTGTAATAAATTTGTAAAAATGATATGGATTTTCTTATGCAAATCTAGCGCAAATGAGAAAGTCATAACTGATATTTGAAAACACAAAAATATTTGAGAAATGTTGAGGATGTTTATATATATATATATATAAGGAAAGAATTCGGGTGGGCTATCCCTACCCGGCAGCATCCTTGCGGATGAGGTCAAGGAGACCTGAGTCATTTTTAATATCGACTCCTCGGGCAGAGTGGCTAAGGTGTGCAACCTTATCCGCCACTCTATTGCCCATACGAGGAACATGAAAGAAAACTACTTCTTCCATAGTCGATAGCAGGACTTGAGCATCCGACAGAATTAATTCGATTTCCCAAGGGCAGTTGGATTTCCTATTCAAGTGATCGATGATTATCTTGTTGTCGCCTTCAATCTGGATTTTTCCTATATTTAGTTGCCGCACCTGTTGGATTCCTATTTTAAGAGCTAAGGCTTCCGCTGTGAGTGGATTTTGTTTGCCCAGTCGTTGGTGGTGTACTGAAATAGGGTGACCACCCCAATCCCTAACAATGACACCTGCTGAGCTATCACCATTAGAGAGAGTTGATCCATCGAAATTTAGCTTGAAAGTGCCTCGAGGAGGCTTTCACCAAGAAATTATTTTTTTATTCTTACTTTGTTTTTTAACAGAGCACCGGCAAATCGGACGAAAGTCATCCTCAAAGTCAATCTCCGCAACTGTCGTCTTGTTCCAGTTATCTATATGTGATTTGATCAGTCGTAAAGCTATTTCTTTTCGCGGGATTGCAGCCTGTTGAAACAGATGTTTGTTCCTGACACACCAAGTCGTCCACCACGAGAAGGCGAGGTTGGTCAGGGCGGACGGAGGAAGGCTCTTTCCAAGTGTGGATAGAATGGGCTTAATGTCCCGAGTTTGTGCAATCAGGCATGCAATTTTTGGCTGTTCTTGGGGCGGAAGCTGGTGGATCGCTTGGATGAAGGAACACTCTAGAAAAAGATGGACCTCATCTTCTGGAGCCGCATTACACAGAGAGCGGGTGGATGGGACCGCTGAACCCCTATTGGACAGCCTAGAGGCCGTGGGGAGGCCATCCTGAGCGATTTTCCAAAGAAAGTTTTTAACTTTCGGGGGTGTGTTAATCTTCCAAATCCAGGCATTGTGGTCTGTGAGTGATGTTGACTGAGTTGTAATCAATTTATATGCACTGGCAGTAGTGAACCATCCTTCCCTATCCGGCCACCAGTAAAGGCGATCTTGCATGGTCGAGGTAGGTAGAGGGATGTCTAGGATCTCATGCACTATATCAATAGGGGGAGCCTCTTGAAGCTTTTCTGTCCACCACTTTCCCCCCAAGATATAATCACTAACAATTTCGTCTTGATTGTAAGTTTGAGGGCATTCTTCTCTGTCTGATAGAGACGATGTTGTAATCTAATTGTCTGTCCAAAACTTAATAGCTCGCCCATCTCCAACGGACCAAATAAGACCTTCTTTGAACTTATCGATCAAAGCAGACAGCTTGGACCACTGCCAAGAGCTGGACCCTTTGTTTTTGTAGTCAAAAATACTGGCAGAACGCGGGTATTTATGTCTAATCACTGACACCCAAACATTACCGGGTTCGGCCAGAATTTTCCACAATAACTTCATCTAGAGAGCCACGTTCATGTCGCTAGATTTTCGAATTCCCAGCCCCCCAAAATGCTTTGGTTTACAGATCATGTCCCAGCTAATCAGCGGTCGGTACTGGAGATCTTTATTCCAGAAGAAAGAGCGGTTTATCTGGTCGAGTTCTTTGTGCAAAGCCGCGGGGAGCATAAAGTTTTGCATAACATATAACGGCTTAGCGGACAGGTTGGAGTTGATCAGAGTAGCACGACCTTGTTGGGAGAGGGCATTAGCCCTCCATTTTGTCAATTGTTGTTTCGATTTACAAATGATCTCTTCGAACGTACTTTTGGTAACTCTTCCATTGATAATGGGACAACCTAAATACTTTTCTATAGAATTTTCATTAGGGATGCTGAAGCAGGTGCGTAGCTCGAGGATCCTATGATTCGGAATTCCTTTCGTAGCTTGGAAACTAGATTTATGGTAGTTGACATTTTGGCCCGACACTTTGCAGTATGAATCAATAATCGTCTTCACTATGCGCCCTGCATCCAAACTGCTTTTTGAGAAGATTATGATATCATCAACAAAGAAGAGGAACGGTATTCGAGGGCCGTTGTGTCCAATCGGGAACCCAATGTGTGTTTTATCTAAGCTAGCTTCAGCAGCCAGTTTTCGAGCCAGAATCTCAGCCCCTAAAATAAAAAGGAAGGGAGATAGCGGATCCCCCTGGCGGAGGCCCCGAGATGGATAAATCAGATCTGTTGGGCCATTGTTGACTAATACCGAGAAAGAGACCGTCGTAATACATTCCATTACCCAGGAAATGAATGTAACGTGGAATCCAAACCGTTGAAGCACCTTTTGTATAAAGTTCCAGTCGACTATATCGTATGCTTTTTCCATATCTAGTTTTATTGCTAGCCATCCTTCCCGGCCCCTTCGGGTTTTGCAGGAGTGGAAGATTTCATGCGCAATCAGAACATTATCTTGAATAGCCCTGTCTGATACAAAGGCACCCTGAAGAGGATGTATGAGTTTACCAATGACTTTTTTCATTATGTCAGTTAAGATTTTGGAGATAATTTTGTAGATATTGGAACAAAAGCTGATAGGGCGGTAGTGACTGGTGGCCGTGGGATCGTCTCTTTTAGGGAGGAGGGAGATAAAGGTATGATTTATTTGTTTTAGCATTTTTCCGGAATGGAAAAACCCGTTGACCGCACAGATTACAGATTTACCGATAATATCCCAATATTTTTTATAGAATTCAACAGTGAAGCCATCGGGGCCCGAGAATTTTTTATAGAATTCAACATGTTGAGGATGTTATAGATGGTTTGGAACCATCTAAAAGAAGTGTTTAATGTAGAAAAATGAAAAACAAATACACCATGGGAAGGCAGGGCAGGAGGGATGGATGTAAGAATATATGATATATAATACATTTATGCCTAACCGTACCCTTTTATAGATTTTTTTAAATTTGATTTTTTTAAAATTTCTCAATATGTGAATTCAATAGTCAAATATAAATAAGTGAATAAGTTATTTTGAAAAGCAATTCATTGAAAGTATATAATGTAATATGGAAACTATTTTATTTGTTAATTTATTTTGTCAAATGCATCCATATAATTATAAATATTGACATACAATCAAATTTGACGTTTCTTTTTTTAATTTTTTTCCTTCATTAACTTATACAATATTAATGTCAATAGATAGTTAAAAAATATGAATTAAAAAATATTTAAAAATTAGGCTAAAAAACGAGCTAAAATATTTTAAAACCTACAAATTAATTTTAGTTGTATATGGCCACATGATTTTTTATTATTATTTTTACAGTAGACAAGAAGTAGTTTGACTTTGACTAGGCAAAGCTTAACCCTGATCACCCCGGGGATGATGTTACAATGCTCTTGAATCCTCGGAAGTGTATCCATATTACAAATCACATACATTGGCCTTTGCAATGAAATCAATACTATTATTTGATTTGATTTGATCTAAAATAAATTATCAACTTTTGAAAGGTGATCAGGAGGAAAAACACTCTCTTTTCTCTTCGTCTTTGTTTTCTGTACAAGGTGTTGTTGCTGTCCTTAGGTGCTCTTTCTGATCAATCTAGCACTTGCAATCTTCGATTGCATGTTGTTGGATCTGATCAAAACACAACCATAAACCTTTACCCAAACAAAAAATGTACAAATTACATAGTCCACCACAAAGTTATTACAGCAACCAAATTTAGTTTCCCAAACAGCAACAAGTATCACCCAAATGAAGAACATTCAGTACTCTGCCAAAGAGTAAATGCAATCACAAGTTCCTACAAAAAGGATTTTTATCTTAATGAAAAAACAGATACACATGTGGTTAGGCGGGTTTTTTCAGTTCGTTTTTGCCTTCCAAATACAAATCTGTATCCAAGATCTTACCCAAACCATTGGAAAAACTATCACTTTATCAAAAATCTCTTACCAGTAATATTTGCTACCCCTAATGATGATTATAGCATTAATCATGAGCATGCAGGACCAATCAGTGGTGGGATTATGGCGGTGGATTGGCTAATCCTTTTCACCCTCTTTGGAGTCCCTTTGGTTCTCGAGAAAACCCTTCAACAAGCAAGAAAAGCCAGATGCATGAATCTGAAACTTAACTCCTGGAGCTGGAAAGAGGAGGGGTGCAGTAGGCTGTTTGAACTTTCCAAGGAAAACTACACAACAACCGGAACAAAGAGCATGATTACTCCTATGGCTTGGTGGGCAGCTATCGGGTTAGATCCTCCCTCAGCTCTCTTGAATTGGAATCACAAGATTACTAAGTTCTCTGCTATAAATAATGATAATAATATGGTTTATTTCCTACACCTTTCCAATCTCTTCCTCTCTTCTGTGATCATTCTGTTATCTGTTACTGTCATGGATGCTCACAATTCCTTCATGGAAGCTCTCATCAATACCACCCAGCCGAGGATCCATTCTGAGGGCCTCACTCTTCCTATTGAAACCATTCACCCTGCTCCTCTTGCCAACACCACCTCTGCCATTGTTACTCTTCCCACTGTTATTCACCCCAACCATGCTACTCATACGACTGATCACCCTGAGGAGGATGCTACCACTGATGTGGGACGCAACTCCCTTCCTTTCACCATCCCAGAAGCTAGAGATCTTCACCACAGGTTGGCTGACTTTAGCCTGGTGGGAAGGTTTGTCCAAAACCACATTGACATCAAATAAGTAGCTGGCAAAATGAAGGCTGAATGGAAAGCACTCAAAGGAATCTGGAGTGTGGATTCAATTGGCAATGATTGGTTCCTCTTTAGATTCTCCAACAGGGAAGACAGAGAAAATGTGTGGAGCAACCGACCTTACCATGTGCAGGGCTCTCTCCTTGCCATATACCCATGGAACGAGAGCTTCAACCCCATGGAAGAGGATACCACTGATGCTGATATGTGGATCAAGATACCGGGGCTTCCTCATCAGTTTTATACTGTTGAGGCCATCTCCCACATTCTGCATGCTGGTGGTGTTGGTACTCTTATCAAAGTCGATCAAGCCTCCAATTTCAGAAATAAATTCAGGTTTGCTAGAGCTTGTGTGCATGTCTTCCTCCTTACCAAACTCACATCTTTTGTCCAATTTAGAAAGAATGAAAATGATATTGTGCGCCTCAGAATCTGGTATGAGGATTTTTCTGTGGGTTGTGAGTGTTGTGGAGCTTATGATCACTCTTATGAGGATTGTACTCTCAATGCTCCCAGGCCTAGGAAATTCAACCTAATTCTTGAGGAGAACCCCCAAGTTGATCTGCTTTCTCCTAACCCAAACCACAATCCTGCTAGAGTTAACCCTGAACCCAGGGCCCCTCCTCAACCAAGTGCTTTTGTTCCCTACAGCCTGAATGACACTGAACTTGCTCCTGCTACTACCATGCAACCTAGAATGGGGGACTTTGGCCTTCTCCCTACCAATGTCCAACTCCCCAATCAAAGAGCTTACCCCAATCCACCCCATTGTCTTAACTACCACTCGAAGCTCCTCAACCATCTTATCACCCTCAACAATGCCCATGCTTCTAGAGTTGCTGCTGAATGTGCCATTCCCCCTTTCACCATTGCCCCGTCTGTTCTTCACACTATCATGAACCCTGCCAACGCCAATGCTTCTTCCTCCTTCCAACCACCTGAGGGCTCTCTGGAAGCCTTGGTTAAAGCTCAAAACAAAGGCAAAGGTATAGACAATGGGGTTGAATCCCAAGGCTCGCAACTCTCTCTGAAGTCTGACCACTCAGTGGTTAGGAAGATGGGGGGTATAGTCATTAGACCCTGTGATGATCAGACCACAACTGGAACCCAGGACCCTGGCAAGCGTAGGGATGAAGAAGATCAGAATGAGATATCCTCACCGGCAACCAAGAAGCCAAAGAAGAAAAAATCTGGTTATTGATGATGAAGTTCCCTATAAATCTGAATGGTTGTATGCTGGCTACAACAATTATCCCCCTAAATAACCACAACTATGTCTTTGTTAGTTGCTATCCCTATCTGTTCTTTGCCCTTGCTTTTGAATTTGATCATCATGGTTATGCTGTTAGTACGGTTCTTTCTAGTCCTACTAAGTCTACTATCCTTTGTAATGCTATCAACTGGTCCTTGCATCCTAGTGAAAATTGCATTGACAGCTGCATCTATATTATCAATCTTAAGTTTCAGTACTCTCTTATGTTTGGTTACACTGGTTTGTGCTGTCTTTGGCTGGGTTTTGTCCGATTATTTACTTTGCAGTTGTGCTTTCCCTCTGTCTGGTGGTGCTGGTTTGCTAGGATCTCCTTGCTCCTGTCACCTACCAGGTTTGATTCTGTCTATCCTTCATCCAAACTGTGTCCCATCCATATTTCTAATATGTGTGTGGTGACCGGCAAGGAAACAAAAAACTACCAAATAACCGTTACCAACAAAGATTGTACACCCAAGCTCAGTTCCATCCATATTCTAAATATGTGTGTGGTGACTAGTGAGGGAACAATAAACTACCCAACAAATGTGGTACACAAACATTGTACAAATCCCTGTTTATCTTTCGATAGAGGATCCAAAACAAATGGCTTCTCCTCTATAGAATGCACAATTTGCAATTCTGATATGGTGCATCTCCACCAAAGTTTGGGTTGGTGCACAATCAGAGAGCAGAACAACACCAAAAAATCAAACAAGGAGGTGGAGCTACATAATATACACCAGTACTTATGCATAAGAGTTGTTTACTGGTTCTCACACCAATCAAAACAAATTACAAAATACCAACTCACTATACCAGCCAGAAGGCATAAATCCAAAGGAAGTTATGATTTATATCGGCTACTGGAATATAAGAGGTTCGAAGAGGCCTTTTCTTTGGCAAGAAATCAAGCAGATCAGAATCAGAAACAAACTAAACATACTAGCATTAACTGAAACTAAAACCACCTCCCACCTCTTGATAATCAACTAAAAACGGCGGGGTTCCATTACTGCTTCTCCATTCCAGCCTCTGGATCTAAAGGTGGTATGTTGATTCTTACAAAGGATGACAACCTTATCAGTCAAGAGGAGACTTTAGAACAAACCGATAGAATCTTTATGATCAAACTTACAATCCAAGATCTGGAGTTAGCCATCTTGTTTGTCTATGCTCCCAGTATTGAATCAGAAAAATCCAACTTTTGTGAGGATGTCTACACTAAAGTCTACAAACACATGCTTCCAATTCTTATCATTGGAGACTTAAACAACATAGAGAATGACACAGAAAAGGTGGGTGGTAATCTCCCCTCGATCAACAGATTTAGAAGAATTCAAGAGGTAAAGCAGGAATTAAACCTCCAAACAGTGCCTTTTACAGGCTCACCATTCACATGGAGAAAACATGCTGGGATTTTAAATAATACATATGAAAGATTGGATAGAGGCCTTGTTCATCAAGACATTCTGTCAAAATTTAAGGAATTAACAATGCACCATCATCCTTTTATGTCTTCCGATCACTGTCTGATTACCACTAGCATTGGTTCAGCAACTAAGGAAAAAGGTTCTCCCTTCCGCTTCGAGATGGCTTGGACTAGACATGGCCACGGGTCACGGGTCGGGCAGGTCGACCCGTGACCCGCCGGGTCGGTGACCCGCCGGGTCAGGGTCCACGGGTCCAAGGGTCAGCTCGGGTTGAGGGTTAGGGTTAGGGTCGGGGAAAAGATAACCCGTGACCCGGCGGGTCCGACCCGATTCGACCCGCCAGGTCAACCCTCCATTTTAAAAAAAAAAAAATTGAAAAAATTTATTTTTAATAAAATAAATTTATAATTATTATGTAAATTGTAAATTATATAAATTATTATTAGAATAATTCATAATATTACATGATGTAATATGCAATGGCAATGTGAGACTTAGCACCCCCATGCTTCTCTTTTTATAGACTTAGCACCCCCTTTTCCTCTAGTTTTCAATGTGGGACAAGAACAAGGGTAGAAACTAGAAACTACAACATGTCTTCAATCTCTACTATTCGGTTTTTAATGTCAATCCATACTTATAAATCATTCTATATCATTCTATATGATACTAAGTTAGGAGTCTTTATGATATAATTTCAAATAATACAAATATTGTTATTGATAAAGTCGTTACACTTGTATAGTATCCTTAATGTTGAGTTAGCTTCATAGGCGTGTATGATTCTTTTCGTAACCTGGCAGTTTTGAAAGAGGTGTAGAGAGTCTTCATTGTCTTGGTTGCACAAACAACACTGTGCGGGGACCCGGTTAAAATATCTATTTAATCGAGTCTTGGTGGACAGAGCATCCACCATTATTTTCCAGATGAAATTGCGATTTTTGGGAGGGGTTCCTAATTTCCAAACCCATTCATAGTTGTTATTTGTATTCGTAGAGGTCGAAGATCGGGTTTGGATTGTGTTAGATTTAAAGCTACCATTCTTGTTATATTTCCAAATTAATTTATCCTCAGCCTCCCAATTCGGAATATCAATTGCTAGGATTTGATTGGTTATATGCGTAGTGAATATTTGAGTAAGCAGTGGTTCATTCAACTTCTTTGTGGGTAAAATTAAATTGGCTACCTTCGTACAAGGGTCATGATTACTTTGAAATGGTTTTAGGGTTGTGTCCTCAATCCAGTTATCATCCCAGATGTTGATTTTATTTCCATTACCAACAATCCAAAGTAACCCTTTTTTAAATTGGGTGCTTAACTAGATCATTTTGCCAAATTGCCAAGAAGTGTTATATATGTTTAATTCCATATTGTTGCTTGTAAAGTCATATTTCTCGTTTATAATCTTAACCCATATGCTATCTGGTTGGGTGTTGAGTTTCCAGAGAAGCTTATGTTGGAGATTTATGTTTCTTTGTTCTGCTAGTGTTATACCTACCCCTCCTTGGCTTTTTGGAGTACAAATTTTCTCCCAGCTAATCAGAGGATTATATCGTTTAGTTCTCAGTTTATTCCAAAAGAAGTCTTTATGGATTTGGTCAATTTGTTGGAGAACCCCTTTTGGTAATAAGAAATTTTGCATTAGATAGTTTGTTTTGGAGCTGAGATTTGCTTGTATGAGTGTAGTTCTTCCTGGTTGTGATAGGGTCGATGCTTTCCATTTAGAAAGTGGTTTTTTTTAAGTTTTGCAATGCCTCGTTAAAAACGCAGTTTTTGACTCTTCCGTTAACAACGGGATGCCAAGATATTTCTCCACGCCTTGGGCAATGGGAATATTCATGATGTGTGCTAATGATCTAGCTAAGTTTTGATTGACATTTTTTGATAGTTGAATTGAGCTTTTTTGGTAGTTGATTGTTAGTCCTGAAAGATTTGAGAATCTGTTGAGCGTATTCTTAATTGTATCAAGACTCATATGTGAGACTGTCGCAAAAATTAGTGTATCATCTGCAAATGTCAAAAACGGTATTGGAGTACCTTGTTGTTTTAGTTTTATGCCAACAAGTGGATCATCCTGTTGTGCTTCTGCTATAAATTCTCTTGCCAATCCTTCCATTACAATAACGAAAATGTAAGGGGCTAGGGGGTCTCCTTGTCTAATGCCTCTCTCTGGTCTAAATTTGTCTCCTGGTGAATTGTTAACGAGTACCGAAAAAGTGGTTGTTGTCATGCATTTCATCACCCAAGAGATCCACTGTTCATGGAAGCCAAATTTTTCCAGAATAGCTTGAATGCAGCTCCAGTTAATTTTATCGTATGCTTTTTCCATGTCTAATTTTAGGGCCATCCAGCCTTTCTTTCCTTTCTGTCTATGAAAAGTGTGGAATACTTCGTGAGCTATAAGTGTGTTATCTTGGATAGATCTTCCTTCAACAAAAGCCCCTTGGAAAGGGTTAATAATATGAGGTAGAATACTTTTAAGTCTATTAGCTAGGATTTTTGCAATAATCTTGTAAATAGTATTACAGAGACTGATAGGTCTATAGTGGTTGATAGTTTCTGGATTTTCAGTTTTCGGAATTAAAGCAATAAATGTTTGGTTGATTTCAGTGAGCATTGAGCCTGAATGGAAAAAACTGGTGCAAATCACACAATAATAACTCTATTAGGCAACTGAATACTCTTGAAGACCAGATTAAGGATTTACAGCAATCTCTGCCTTGGGGTGCCCTGTCAGTGAGAGACTCACAGAAACTTCTGAGACTTCAAAACAAAAGAACCCAAATACTTGAATACACTCATAAATTCTGGAAGCAACGAGCTAAAATAAGACATACTCAGTTGGCTGACAGAAATTCCAAATACTATTCAAAATACTGGAAAATGATGATCAGATTATCACAAACAAGGAAGAAATCAAAATGAAAATTACCTTGGAAATGGAGGGAAGGTTCAAACAACCGAATAAATCAAAGATAAATCTCAATGATATTCGATTCATTAATCATGAGATAAATACCCACCAGTTTTTTCCATTCAGGCTCAATGCTCACTGAAATCAACCAAACATTTATTGCTTTAATTCCGAAAACTGAAAATCCAGAAACTATCAACCACTATAGACCTATCAGTCTCTGTAATACTATTTACAAGATTATTGCAAAAATCCTAGCTAATAGACTTAAAAGTATTCTACCTCATATTATTAACCCTTTCCAAGGGGCTTTTGTTGAAGGAAGATCTATCCAAGATAACACACTTATAGCTCACGAAGTATTCCACACTTTTCATAGACAGAAAGGAAAGAAAGGCTGGATGGCCCTAAAATTAGACATGGAAAAAGCATACGATAAAATTAACTGGAGCTGCATTCAAGCTATTCTGGAAAAATTTGGCTTCCATGAACAGTGGATCTCTTGGGTGATGAAATGCATGACAACAACCACTTTTTCGGTACTCGTTAACAATTCACCAGGAGACAAATTTAGACCAGAGAGAGGCATTAGACAAGGAGACCCCCTAGCCCCTTACATTTTCGTTATTGTAATGGAAGGATTGGCAAGAGAATTTATAGCAGAAGCACAACAGGATGATCCACTTGTTGGCATAAAACTAAAACAACAAGGTACTCCAATACCGTTTTTGACATTTGCAGATGATACACTAATTTTTGCGACAGTCTCACATATGAGTCTTGATACAATTAAGAATACGCTCAACAGATTCTCAAATCTTTCAGGACTAACAATCAACTACCAAAAAAGCTCAATTCAACTATCAAAAAATGTCAATCAAAACTTAGCTAGATCATTAGCACACATCATGAATATTCCCATTGCCCAAGGCGTGGAGAAATATCTTGGCATCCCGTTGTTAACGGAAGAGTCAAAAACTGCGTTTTTAACGAGGCATTGCAAAACTTAAAAAAAACCACTTTCTAAATGGAAAGCATCGACCCTATCACAACCAGGAAGAACTACACTCATACAAGCAAATCTCAGCTCCAAAACAAACTATCTAATGCAAAATTTCTTATTACCAAAAGGGGTTCTCCAACAAATTGACCAAATCCATAAAGACTTCTTTTGGAATAAACTGAGAACTAAACGATATAATCCTCTGATTAGCTGGGAGAAAATTTGTACTCCAAAAAGCCAAGGAGGGGTAGGTATAACACTAGCAGAACAAAGAAACATAAATCTCCAACATAAGCTTCTCTGGAAACTCAACACCCAACCAGATAGCATATGGGTTAAGATTATAAACGAGAAATATGACTTTACAAGCAACAATATGGAATTAAACATATATAACACTTCTTGGCAATTTGGCAAAATGATCCAGTTAAGCACCCAATTTAAAAAAGGGTTACTTTGGATTGTTGGTAATGGAAATAAAATCAACATCTGGGATGATAACTGGATTGAGGACACAACCCTAAAACCATTTCAAAGTAATCATGACCCTTGTACGAAGGTAGCCAATTTAATTTTACTCACAAAGAAGTTGAATGAACCACTGCTTACTCAAATATTCCCTACGCATATAACCAATCAAATCCTAGCAATTGATATTCCGAATTGGGAGGCTGAGGATAAATTAATTTGGAAATATAACAAGAATGGTAGCTTTAAATCTAACACAATCCAAACCCGATCTTCGACCTCTACGAATACAAATAACAACTATGAATGGGTTTGGAAATTAGGAACCCCTCCCAAAAATCGCAATTTCATCTGGAAAATAATGGTGGATGCTCTGTCCACCAAGACTCGATTAAATAGATATTTTAACCGGGTCCCCGCACAGTGTTGTTTGTGCAACCAAGACAATGAAGACTCTCTACACCTCTTTCAAAACTGCCAGGTTACGAAAAGAATCATACACGCCTATGAAGCTAAGACTGGTAAAACCCGGCCTTATTGGATACATGAGATCTGATCCTATTACTCTAGACGTCAAAGAATTAAAGAATAACAACCGCAATTTCAATGATTTATGTTTCCTATGGCAAAACATTTGGGAAACCAGGAACAACATCATCTTCAGAAACCATACTACAAACGACATAAGCAATATTACCCATCAAATAGTCCAGCAAACTATCGACAATATTAAGAACTGGATGGACGAGGAAGCAAGAACACCAGTACATAAGGTTAAAAGACAAGGAAAAAACATAAAATGGAAAAGACCGCCAAAGAATGTTTATAAAATCAATGTAGATGGTTCAGTTAATAAAAAGGGAGAATGTAAAGTAGGAGGCATAGTTAGGGATTGGAATGGAAAAGTAATTGAGATTTTCAACCAACAGGTACCTAAGGGATCAGTACTCTTAACTGAATCCCTGGCAGTTTGTCTGGGATTAGAATTAGCCCAGAGTAGAGGATGGACGCAAGTGATAATTGAAGGTGACAGTCTGACGGTGGCCAATGCAGTCAACAATCAAGACAATGCTCCATGGGAAATCCTTAGAATTGTTGAGAAGATTGGAAGATTACGTGAAGCTTTCACATCCACAACATTCAGCCATTGCTTTAGAGAGGCAAATTCAGCAGCTGACTTTATTGCTAGATGTGATCCGACTTGTAACTTATGTAACTTCCCTTTGAATAGGGAACTAGCTACCATCATTCGAAAGGATGATCAAGGTTGATCCTTCCTGTGAAGGACTTCCTTTATTTTGCCTACTGTACAAAAAAAAATACTATTATTTGATTTCCTATAACAATGCTTGAAGCTGATTTTACAGAAGTTCCTTCACTTCCTTGTAAGCGTGTGGATTTCTTCTATGACTCTGAAGTTCTCCCAAGGAATAGAAGTACTCTTGTGTATCACATCAAGACTGTCACCTTCCACAATTAGATTATTGATGCCCTTGCCAATAGCCGCCTTAACGCCCATACAGAAGGCTAATGCTTCTTTTCTGCTTGTAAAATTGATCCAGGCTTGATCACCTGCTGAAAAATCTCAATTGCCCTATTCTCTACTATCCCCAATTATACCATTGATACTGTAACCACTAGATGGTTTGACAGATCCATTTACATTTAGTTTATAAACGTTTCTTGGTGGTCTTACCCATTTTGATGGTCGGTTCTTGGTTCTACCTCGCAAACCACTTCATCAAAACATTGGAAGCAAAATTACAATATTAATGTTATTTTGCTCCCAATGTTTTGATGAAGTAGTCTGACGTTCTTTATTTGTATACCTATCTTTTCGTTCCATAATTATTATAAATTTTCTCCATTTCTCAAAATTTGTAATTAATTTGTCCGTATGATTGAATTGTTCAAAGTTTTTAGTAAAATGGTAAAATCACACACCAAGTAGATTTAAAGTAATATGTAGGGGAAAATCATTAGATGTATTTTCAATACCAAAATTACATTTGACCGGAAAAGGAAAACGATCAATAGCTAGTAGCACATTTTTTAACCCCACAATTTAGTAAAAGAAGAATTATATTAATATTAACAATTAAGTACGGTACATGTTGGTGGGGATACATTATACTATACATATACGAATGCTAATTAAATTAAGTCGTTTTTTACATTAAAAAAATCAGTTTATTCAAGAATCAAGATTACGTGTATAAAATAAGTACTAATACTATAGTTAATCTTTAATATTGGTACCACTGGTAAAAAGAAAAAAAAATTGGTGGAACCACTAGTAAATTTTCAAATGAATGTTAATAATGGGTCAATACTCAATACTGATCGAACAGCCTGCAATAATATCATTTTCAATAATTAGGTGTTATTATTACATTAAGGAGACAAGATCTGAGATAGATTTTTTGCTTCTTAAAACAATCGGGTGGACCGGGTCCAGCCCCAATCATCAACTATTTTAAGGGATAAAGGAATATTTTTAGAGGGGAAAAAAATTAATTGCAAGTTGCCGCAATGATCCTTTTGCTTTTTTAAACGGATAAAAGTCTTGGAAAATCTTCAGGAGACTCCGAAATAATTGTCTCTGTTAGGCGGTCGCTAGGCGGCGCCTAGACGGACTTAAAACAAACTTGATTATTTCCTTATGTTTTGACGAATAACACTTATCAATAATTTATATAATGTAATAAAAATCCATAATATAACTCACATAAACCCAAATTTGCGGTGCTTAACTAACACTAAAGTAAATAAACGCAAAAGTACAAGTCCGACTAACAACTCTAAACCTTTTAAAATCCAAAACTATAAGTTCGACTAAAAAGCAAATGCATCCCGATTTTGGGGGTAAAAAAACCCTAAGTCAACTAATCATATGCTTAAAAACTCAAATTGAATAATCGTTGGACTAGGTGGGGCCTAGGCGGGCCCAAGCAGGGTCTAGGCGGCGCCTAGGCGGGACTAGGCGGTTCCTAGACGAATTTCCGCCTAGAGGCCCGCCTAGGCTTAACAATTCCTAGGTCCCGTCCCGCCTAGCGCCTAGGCGGCGGCCAGGCGCGTTTTTAGAACACTGGTCTCGCTAGGTTTCTTCTCTTCTGTCGAGATTTGTCATGTCTATCACGAGGCAAACCAAGTTGCGGACCGCCTAACGCATCTGAACGTTGCCTTGCACAACCACATTAGCCCTGACGATTCCTTGCTTTGCTCTCTCATCCGTATGGATGCCCTTAGCTCTTAGGGTTTCCCTAAAGTCAAATTATTTCCGGTTAAAAAACAAAAGACGGATAAAAGTATTTTGATTTGAGAATTTTTTCGTGATAGATTAAGTTTATCCATTTTTTAAAATAAAATTTGGGGTATATTTATGTATATTTAGAAAAACAGTTTTGTAATTGATTCCTAAGATAAACAAAACATTTTATAAATTTAAGACAACCCTTCTCTAGCCGATCGTGTAATTTTAGGATGTAAAAATTCACTTTTAGTAACTTTTTAAATTCAGAATTTTTAAAATAATTTAGTTTCTAATTCATTTTACAAAATACTAATAAAGAATGATATGTACGGCTTGGCGGAGAGAGTTTTTTTTTTTTTGGGAAAACTGAGAGAGAAACTCCCTAAATAAAATCAGCAAAACACTTAAACATTACAGAGTCTAGCCTTAGAACCACCCTTGACATCAAGCAGCAGCTGGTGAGTGCAGTCAGGTGGCTCGAGAAGCTCGTGGAAACCAAACGGTAAAGAAAAAGTGAAGGAAACAATGCTGTCAGCGACAACATTCGCCTCACGGTAAACATGACGTAATTGGACAAGCCAATTTCTACAAAGGAAGCCATGGCAAGAGTCCGCTAGGCTGGACAGGGGGTGAGTAGGTTTGATCTTCTTGGACAACAGATTCACCACCACCATCGAATCTGTCTCCACCACCACATTCTTGAAGCCCAAGTTCCATGCCATCCCCCAAAAAAGAATGATATATTGAAAGAAAATTTTAGAAAATTCATTGGGCCAAAAAATACAAGAATCTTTTTTAATCGGAGATTTTCAATAATTTAAAGGAAATGTTTGAGATGTTCTAATAATTCCGATTTATATATATAAAAAAAATATATAAATGAGATTCTATTTTTCTACTTTAGGATAGAGTTTAACTTCAATTTGAATGGTTATTAATTTACAAAATTATGTGTACTAGTATAATCCCCGCGCCATGGCGCGATTTATAAAATATTAGTAAAAGTTATGATAAAATAATGAAGGTAGACTTGAAATCTTTAAGAAAATGGTAAAAATGTTTACCATAAATTCAGGCTTTATCAAAAAGGTTTTTAAATTAAGATATTATATTGATATTGTTAAGACTGTTTTATGTAGGGTATATGGTAGCTACTGTAGGGTACCATGTATGTAATAATCAAGGTTGTATATAAGCCTTTAGGTGTTCTGAAGACACTAAGACAACTTGGGGGATTCCCTCATTCCCTAGTTCATTTTTCGATTCAATGAAACAATAGCTGGAAGAGCTTTTGCAGAGCTTCTGTTCTTCTTCTTCTTTACCAAATTGATTCACAAATCATCATGGTATCAGAGCTTGATGATTGAATCACTCTTTCTCAGCTCCACTCACCTCAGATCTTAGCTCTTCGCATCTAGAAATCTCTTCTGGCGTCTGATTCAAATCTCTGCCATGGCGAATCTCGAAGATCGAACACCGAATGATGGAGGTCGTCGTCGTGGTGACTTCATCACTGCAACCGATCTCAACAATCCATTGTTTATTCATCCCTCTGAGAATTCAGGTATGATTCTCACCACAATTCAGCTCATTGGTGATAATTTTCTACGTTGAAGGAAAGCTATGTCTAAAGCTCTCTCAGTAAAGAACAAATTAGGCCTAGTGACTGGATCTCTTGCTGAAATTGATGAGAACTCTGTGATGTGGAATCGGTGTAATGATATGGTTTGCTCATGGATCTTAAACATTGTATCGAAAGAGATCTATGCTACTCTTGACGAATTTGACACAGCTCGTGAGATGTGGCTAGATCTAGAAGAAAGTTATGGCCAACGGAATAGTCCTCTTGTGTTTCAAATTAAGAAAGATGTTCAGGAGTATAGCCAAGGAAACTTGCCAATGACCGAGTATTTCACTAAACTCAATGGTCTATGGCAAAGACTATCTGACCTTGTTCCTCAGATCCGATGTAAATGTGGCAAGTGTGAGTGTGATCTCAATACTCAGCTGGAAGCTCATGATCATGAGGAGAAGCTGATGAAGTTTCTAATGGGCCTGAATGAAGGCTATGCGTCTGCACGTCGCCAGATACTTCTGAATACACCTCTTCCAACTGCCAGTATGGCTCATGCTCTATTGATTCAGGATGAGACAAGTGTTAAGGCTTCAAATCCTACTCCATCTGTGGATTCTACTGCTCTCAGTGCTTCCTCAACTCGCGACAAGCCTAAGAAGAAGAAGTGTGAGCACTGTAATGGGAATCACAAAGCTGATAGGTGTTGGGAAGTGTATGGATATCCTTCTTGGCATGTCAAGAGCAAAGAGAAGCCATAAATTCGTCGCTTTGGGTCTAGATCTGACTATAAATCCAGAGATAAGGAGGCTCTGGACAAGAAATATAGAGCTAACAGTGCTGCAGCTTCTTCACCATCCTCATCTGCCTCTGGTGAATCAAATCAAGCAGCTCAGTCTCCTTCCATAGACAATCAACTTCTTCAATCTATTCTCAAGCTTCTGGACCAGAAGAAGGATAAAGGTGCTGAGGTCAATATGGCAGGTATTGTTCATTGTTGCAATACTTCTATGTTCTCAAAGTTGTGGATTATTGACAGTGGAGCCACTGATCATATGACCTGTAATCAGTCATATCTCAAACACTCAAAGCCTATCACCACCTCTCTTGCTGTACATTTGCCAGATGACACTTCCAGGAGTGTCACTCTTACTGGTGATGTGCATATCACTCCTCTCTTTACTCTAAAAAATGTCTTGTATGTGCCTAAATTTCACTTCAATTTGATATCCATTAGTCGCCTAATTCATGACATGGATTGCTTTGTGTTCTTCTTTTCTGATAAATGTATTATCCAGGACCATGCCAGGAGGACAGTAATTGCAGCTGGTAAGGAGCTTGGAGGACTGTACTACCTGGTGCCTGATGTCAAACTGGAAGCTACCCTTCTTGAAGACCCCTCAGTTTTTGACCTTATACCACATAAGTCTCTCAAAAATGCTTTCTATTGTAGAGACAAACCAAAATTACCTATGTTTCTTCCTTCTATTGCAAACTCTGATATGAGTGCTATTTGGCATTTTAGACTTGGACATGCTCCATTTGATAAGCTCTTACATGTTCCTTCTATTTCATCTGATATAAATAAATTCAAACATGATTATACATGCTCCATTTGTCCTCTTGCTAGGCAAACTAGACACAGTTTTCATACTAGTGACTCTCATGCTTTGAATGCTTTTGCATTGCTTCATTGTGATTTGTAGGGGGCCTTTGATCATCAAACTTACCAAGGTCATAAGTATTTCTGACTGTTGTGGATGACTACAGCATGAGTGTTTGGGGATTCTTACTCAAACACAAGTCTGAGACTCCATCTGTCCTTCAAAACTTCATCACAATGATGGAAAATCAGTTGAGTGTGTATGTCAAAACACTGAGAAGTGATCAAGGTACATAGTTCTTTAACTCTGAAGTTAAATCTTTCCTCAATTCAAAAGGAATTGTCCATGAGAGTTCATGTAAAGCTACACCTCAACAAAATGGTCGAGTTGAAAGAAGGCACAGATACATCCTTGAAACTGCTAGGGCCCTGAGGATTCAAGCCTCTCTTCCTCTTCGTTTCTGGGGTGATTGTGTTCTCACTGCTACCTACATCATAAATCGTCTTCCTTCCCCTCTTATACATCACAAAACCCCATATGAAATGCTCTTTCACAAACCACCTGAGTATGACAGACTGAAAGTCTTTGGTTCTTTGTGTTTTCTGTCCACACACTCTACATACAGAGGGAAGTTTGATCCCAAATCTGCTACCTGTGTCTTCCTTGGGTATCCTTTTGGATTCAAAGGATACAAAGTCTTCAATCTATCTACACAAAAATGTGAGATTAGTATAGATCTCAGGTTTGTGGAAACTGTGTTCCCTTTTGCTAGCAATGAGGACCTCTTCTCATCCATTCAACCTGACCCACCTACCTCTACTGATGCTATACCTTTTGTGGATGATTTCCTTCCAGTGGAAGTGATCACATCTTCACCATCACCATCTCTCAACCCTCCCTCTCCTTATGAGTCTCATGCTGAGTACTCCCCTTCTCCTATTCCTCCTTCCTTTGATGAGGCTCCTCTAGTCTTTGATGAAGAATCACCACCACCACCACCACCTCCTCCTCGTCGTTCTTCCACGCCCACTCTTCCTTCAGTTTGGCAGAAGGACTATGTGTGCGCCTCTACTGCTTCTGACACTGCTCTTGCTACTCCATGTAAGTCCACTTCTCCTTACCCTATTCATTCTTTCCTCTCTTATACCCATTGTTCCCCATCCTATCTCTCCTTCATTCTCAATGTGGCTTCCTTCACTGAACCTGCAACTTTGCAAGATGCATTGAGTAAAGCTGAATGGATCAATGCTATGCTTCTTGAGCTCTCGGCACTAGAGGACAATCACACTTGGCCTCTTGTTCCAAGATCTGAAGCTCAGTCAGTGGTGAGCTGCAAATGGCTGTTTAAGCTCAAGTTTCATGTTGATGGTTCTCTGGAGAGGCACAAGGCTCGTCTGGTAGCTCGTGGATTTTCTCAGCTTGAAGGCATTGATTATAGTGAAACCTTTGCTCCAGTAGCTAAGATGATCATTGTAAGGATTGTACTTGATGTTGCCATTGCCAGAAATTGGTCCATTTCTCAAATGGATGTCACTAATGCATTCTTAAATGGAGATTTGGATGAGGATGTGTTCATGGAGCTGCCTCCTGCTTACTCTCTTCTCAAGAAGCACTCTTGTCCTCAGGGGAGTGTATGAATGAGAACAAAGTGTCTCATATGGTTTGCAAGTTGAACAAGTCTTTGTATGGACTTAAGCAAGCTCCAAGGCAGTGGTTCTTCAGGTTCTCACAAGTGGTGAAGGAGGCTGGTTATGAACAGTCCCAAGCAGACTACTCTCTGTTCTTTAAGGTCACAAAAGGCTCATACACTGCTCTTTTTCTGTATGTAGATGATATGATCATAACTGGAGATAGCACAGCTGAGATTGAGAAGCTAAAGGCACATCTAAATCAAAGATTCAAGATGAAAGACCTTGGAAAAATGAGGTACTTTTTGAGAATTGAATATGAGAATATTGATCAAGGCTTAATGATCAATCAAAGGAAATATGTATTGGAATTACTCAGAGACACAGGCATGGAAAATGCCAAACCTGCAGCTACTCCTCTTGATCCCAAAGTAAAGCTCTCTATGGAAGGAGAGAGATCTGAGGTGGATGTTGTCTCATACAGACGCTTAGTAGGCAAGCTCATTTATCTCACCATCACAAGGCCTGACATATGCTATGATGTACAAGTGTTAAGTCAGTTTATGCATAAGCCTAATGATGATAACTGGAGAGGTGCCAAACATGTGTTGAGGTATCTAAAAGGATCTCCAGGACAGGGATTGCTGCTATCAAACACATCAAATCTTCAGATCAATGCATTATGTGATGCTGATTGGCAAAGCTGCCCTATGACACGAAAATCTTTAACAGGATTTTGTGTGATGCTAGGAAATTCTCTTATCTTATGGAGGACAAAGAAGCAGAGTTATGTGGCTATGTCATCAGCTGAATCTGAATATAAGGCCATGGCAACTATGAGCTGTGAGATTACCTGGTTACTAAAGCTTCTCAAGGATCTGCAAGTTGAACAACTAAGGCATGTGAGGCTATTCTGTGACAACAAATCAGCTATGCACATTGCCAGAAATCATGTCTTCCATGAGAGGACGAAGCATATTGAAGGAAATTGTCACCTTGTGAGGAACAAAGTTCTAAGCAAGGAAATTGAGCTGGGATACATTCCAACTAAGGAGCAACCAGCTGATATCTTTACCAAGATTGTTACTTCTGATCAGCACTCTAAAATTCTCTTCAAGTTAGGAGTTTATAACTTGTTTGCTACCTAAACTCCTCATTTGAGGGGGAGTGTTAAGACTGTTTTATGTAGGGTATATGGTAGCTACTATAGGGTAGCATGTATGTAATAATCAAGGTTGTATATAAGCCTTTAGGTGTTCTGAAGACACTAAGACAATTTGGGGGATTCCCTCATTCCCTAGTTCATTTTTCGATTCAATGAAACAATAGCTGGAAGAGCTTCTGGTCTTCTTCTTCTTTACCAAATTGATTCACAAATCATCAGATGTAGATTATTATTATAATATATAAGATTTAAATATAGATTAATATTTAATTTAATTTAATGTTTTGAATTAAACCCAATAGTAATTAGTAATTAATGGGTAAAAAATAGAAAAAATTTGGTGAAATATCCATTTACAAAGTGTAATTAGGTAAATGTCAATATTTTTAATTAAGTAAATGTCCATAATAATTCTATAATATCCAAAATAACCCTGTTTTATTTTTCTCCCCTTAACCCACCCCTTTTCCCCATTTTCTTCAGATCTATAGCTTCCATCACCTTTCTCTCATCATCTTCGCCCAAACCTCTCTCGAGCTCAACCATGTCAGAAGATCACATGTTTTCGCCGTCAGCCGCCTAAACGGTTGCCCTCAGCATCAACTCTTGCTCCGACATTGTCCAGAAAGCCACCTTCTCTTAGCGCGTCCCCATCCGCTCCATCCTCACCCATCCCCAACGGCGGTTGCGAGCTCGCTGACCAGAAGGTTGTCGTTGGAGTCTGGGTGAAGACCGGACGGGAGCAAGGCAAAGGATCCTTTGCCTTCCTCGAGCTCAATGACGGATCCTGCCCGGCGAATCTCCAGGTCATTGTTGACTCCTCGGTGGCGCTGCTCGTCGAATTGGTTCACATCGGTACCTGCATCTCGATGTAAAGAGAGCTCAAGAATCCATCGGATGGCGCGAAACAGAAGGTTGAGATGAAGGTTGTGAAGGTACTAGAGGTCGACCAATCCGACGTGAGACGTAGATGAAGAGGGTGGTTGAACACGAAGAGGATGAAGAAGCTGGAGGGGGGAGAAAGAGCGTGAGGCGTGAACTATAGATGTGACGAGGGAACTATAGATATAGATGGTAACAATATTTACCATAAAGTTAGACTTCATCAAAAAGATTTTTAAATTAAGATATTATATTGATGTTTAATTTGATACTACTACAAAGTACAAACCTTATTTTATTTTGAGATATACTGATATGTTATAAATTTATAGAATATATAGTTAGTTAAATATATTAATGTCTCTAATACCAGGCATTGATAAGAATATATTTCTCTCATCAAATTATCTTACGACACACCAATAAATTTGTGTTTTTTCTAAATAAAAAAGAAAACCTAGTGGTTTTATGAAAATTATGTAGAGTATAAAAAATAATGTGAATTTTCAATTATTTAATGATTCAAATTTGATGGAAGGATCGTGTATGAAAATAATTTTCTTAGTAATGACCATAAATTATGAAATTCTCGGAGGTGAGCTGAAGCCAGCAATTTAGAAGAGGGGAATAAAGAGGTTACAATTGTATATATGAACTTATTATAACCAAAGTGCAAAACCCATTTATTTTATTTAGACTTGATCTACAATAAACTAGTTGTACAAAACATCTTTTTAATTAAAAAGACAATAATATGGAGAAGTTGGGATTTGGGATCTGCAAACCTGTAGATCGATCATATGATATGAGATGAGATGAAGGTCATGTACATTGAATTAGAACTGTGAACCAACCTGTATACTTAATTAATCAATACATTATTAAACTAATCCCCCCCATGGGTTCATTATTGGACCACATTAGTTTAATCACTGTATTATACAAACATTTTATTCTTAATAAATTAATAATTTTGAGCTCTCAAAACATGTTCCTAGTCTAAACAATTAAACCTCTGAGTGGGGGACTTACCTATGCTTCACATATCTTAATTTACCACTCCCATGAAGTTTTAAAACAAGGGGAAAAAACCCAATTTTATTATATCAAGGTTGAATTAAAGATATGAATCTAGGATGGTAGATGCATGTATGTAAAATGAATGCCATTTCATATATGTTCAATGTGACATTTTAATTTAGGCTCACTTTATTTATTTATTTTTCTCTCTTTTTTGAGACAAGTTCATAGATTTATCATATTACACAGGGATAAGGAGGTACTTATTAAAGTCAAAGTGTGTTGAGATCTACGGAGTCTCATATAAAAAAATAAGGTAATTTACATAAAATCATCCCTTCAAAATTAGACTATTAATGCAGATTTACCCATCATTTTTTTTGAAACAAGCAAGAATTTAGATGAGATCAGATCCTGCTAGACCACCACTCAAGAACGTCATTTCGAACAAGAACACGAAGTTCTAGATGAGACACTAATCTAACCACATTTACTAAATGTCGAAGATGGACCATCTTATCAGCAACCAGATATCTAGTTATGAATTGAAACGGACATCAATAGTGAGCTTCTGGCCATTAAAACATCGTGACCTTGAAAAATATGGCTAACGCAAATCAAAGGAGGAATCCAATTTGCATTGGGAAACCACAAACAGGGGACTTGATTGGCAAGAGATTTGAATAAGGAAAATCGATTTGTGCCGAGCGGCTCAACCCAAACCTGGCTGGGTCATCTGAATATCAGAACATGGATGTGTTCACTTTGTTGATGGGCATGGGGAGCAAATCTTTGAAAGAGGGAATAAAAAGAAATGGCCTTATCTTTGCACCACTTCCACTCCCCCCACCTGCTGTGCTCTATAAGATATGGTGAAAACTGCTCATGATTTCACAGATTGCACTTTTGGTGGGGCCCATCCACTCCTCTCTCTCTCCTTTCTACTTAAATTTCCTTCCATCTACAGCAACTACAACTACAAGGCCCTTTTCATACTTAAAACCCATTGGGGTATGAAAATAGAGAACCCACCTATAAAATCAGTAGCCAGCAATCACAGTTCTGGGTTACTTTATCAGGTTTTTGCTTTGCTGGGTTTGTTGCCATTGCTTGCCTGCTAATCCAAAACTCAACTTGTAGGAAAATTAGTGGGCTAGAGATCCTGTACCAGATCTGGTCAGATATCATTGCTTTGTGGGTCTTTTTTTTTGAGCTCATAGCTCTCCCTCTCTTTCTCTCAAACCTCCGCAATACATAGAAACAAGAAGGGAAAACTTCTCACTTCAAAGCTGAAAGCTTTCAAATTGGGAATTTTGCCATTCTGTATATAGGTAAAGGTTGGATTTTTCTTCTGGGATTTTGGTTGAGTGGAGATGGGCATGGCAGCTGCTGAGCAACAATTTCATATTTTAGCAGTTGATGATAGTTTTCTTGATAGGAAGCTCATTGAGAGACTCCTCAGGATCTCATCTTACCAAGGTACTTATAGAAATTGACCTGATTTATTTTAGGGTTTTGGAGGGGTTTTGAAGGGCATTTATTCAATCTGATTGCAGTTACAACAGTTGATTCTGGAAGTAAAGCTCTAGAATTTCTGGGTTTTCAAGAAGATGAAGAGGGTAACACAAATAGGCCCTCTGTTTCTCCCAAGAGCCAATTTGACCATGTTTCAGTCTCACCAAGGAAAAAGGTTTCTGCTTTTCCAATTGGGGATTTGAAATTTCATGTCAATTTCTCTTTTCTAATTTGCCTTTTCTTTTCTTTTTTTCATGTGGATGTTAGGGTGTGGAGGTGAATCTTATTATTACAGACTATTGCATGCCTGGAATGACTGGCTATGATTTGCTCAAGAAACTCAAGGTGTGTGTTTTTTGCCTATTTGATCTCTTCTTTGCCACAATAAATTTTGCTTTTAGGACTTTAATCCCTAGCTACATCACTTTAGTTTGGTTGAATTCATTAAATTTGGGGATTTGTATCCTCAGACTTCAGATTTGCTGATAAAATTAGCCTTATTTGATTGAGCAAAACTTTATTAGATTCCACAAAAGTCAGGTCAACTGCACTAAAAGCTTTTAGCTTCTATAAAAGGAAGTGGAGGATAATAAGAAAAAGTAAGCTGGATATGGGATGCTTTATCTTGCAGGGATTTCATTTTATGTGCTTTTCTTTGCTGCTGCTTTTTTTCCCCTCTAAAGGTGCAATGTGATATACTGATATGATCCAGGAAAAATGAAAAATTAGCTTTTTTTTTTTTTTTTAAATTGATAATTCAGGAATCTTCATCTTTGAGAATTAGAAACATACCAGTTGTGATAATGTCATCTGAAGATGTCCCTTCCAGGATCACCAGGTAAGTAATACATCAAAATTGAGGTTTTGTATCCAAATTTGTAAGGTGAGATTGGATAAGTCAATAATTAGTGCAATTCGCAATCGGTTATTTCAGTTGTTTGGAAGGAGGTGCGGAAGAGTTTTTCATTAAACCGGTGAGGTTGTCGGATGTAAATAAGCTGAAACCTCATATGCTCAAAGCCAAAAGTGATGTTCAAAAGGAGCAAGAAAACACAATACAAGATGTTAAAGATACTGATTTGCTCAAGGCTGAGAAACAACAACAATCACACCAACAAGAACCAGAACAACTAACAGAACCAAAACAAGAGCAACAACAGCCACAACAAAACAATAAAAGGAAGGCCATTGATGAGGGTATTTCACCAGACAGAACAAGACACAGATACAGTGGTCTTACTGTTTGGTTGAATTAGTGAAAGATTCTTCACTTTTTTTACCCTCTTGGTTGATTTCAACTTCATTTTCAGATAGATTTTCATTTGTTTTCCCCACTCATTTTCCCCTTTTGATTTTTCTTTTCCCACCCTTTTTTTTTTATCCTCTTCCAATTCTTCATGACAACTAGCACACAGTGAGTGTGTATACATAGAGGAGAGTTTGGTGGGTATAAAGGCTGATGGAGGATCTGAACACAATATATTGTTACTTCAAGTTTCATTCAAGTGTCCTACATTATATGCACCTGCATTGGGTTGTTTGCGCACTCCATCTGTTTTACCCGTGATAGAATTTTACAGATAAACCTTTACGCGTCCTAATAAAACTATGTGAAGGAAACATGGTGCAAATGGGTGGTCTAGTACGTAAATTCTTATTGAATTATTACATTTTGTACATGATTGTCTTCCTTATTTCTTTCCTTTAATTATTGTAATACCCATTTAGCCTGTCTAGATTCTGGAGTAGTGGCTTTCTGAAACAAAAGCTGTGGGTGCCATGAAAGCCAAATCTGTCACCTTGTTGGTATGTTTAGCAGATAAATTTGCTGGTACAGCTTTGTTTTTCTGTCTGCAAATTTGTGTGAAATCCTTAGTGGCTGTTTTGGCATTTTGCTTTTAGTTTTTTATTTAGCATCTCTTATATTCTTGTTGTCCTTTATTTAATTGGAATCATATCATACAAATGATGGGTGCAATAGGAAACCACAAAATTAAAATTCCATGCATCTCTTTCGATCAATTTATTTCAAATTTCTTGAGAATATTAAGCCCAAAAAGAAAAATAGCACTATCTATTGAGCTAAACCTTGTACTTTATGGAGTATCCAGCATGGATCACCCAATTCCTAGAGGGGTCCTGTTTTGAGTGCATGGTCCAAATCTGCGATTAGATCGTTGACATCTTCAATCCCGACTGAAATGCGAACGAGATCATCAGTCAGGCCTCTGGCCTCGCGGACTACTGCTGGTATGCTCGAATGAGACATGAAGCAGGGCATGCTTATCAGCCACACTCCCTGAGAATGAATAAAGAAGGCATATTTACATATTTTATGTCGATACTATGTAAGGAATGCGGGGAAAGGCGATGTTGAGCTCATACCGAAACTCACTGTGACAAAGAGAGTGCCATGGATCCTGTGACAAAGCTAAGTACAGATCCCGCACCTTCGGCCTGAAAGGAGGATTATCGCACTTAAAATAGGCTGAAATTTCGTTGTCTGGAAGCCGAAGGTTGGAATCAGATATCAGTACCTGGGAATAGTGCAGGGAGCATCCAGGATGATCATGAAGACCAGCATAGTTCACCTTCTTAACTCGAGGATGCGAAGCAAGGGATTCAGAGATCTTCTGTGCATTTTGCTGCAAAGAGAAAATGTTCACATCAGAAAACACCCACTCCTCTTTCAATCTTGATTGCAATGTAGATCAAACTTCTGCTGCTACTCCATAGTCGGAACCTGTTGCTTCTCAACACGGATGGCCATCAACAACCAAAGGGCGCCAATCCAGAGCCTTCGGCACGCTGTATGGGATGTAAGTCTTTTGCCAAACTGGTAAAAAAAAACACACTTATGTTCACAAATCAGCAAATGTCGATACCTATGGTAGTCGAAGCCAAATGGGTCCTCATTGTATGAGTTACCGTACCTTTCGCCTTTTAAAGCAAGCTCACCGCCCATAACATCGCTATGCCCGGAGATGAACTTGGTAGCAGAAAGCATCACAAGATGTGTCGAGCACAGAGAATCATATATATCATTAAGCAAACGGAACAGAGAGCGAGCGACTCAACTAAGGCTCTATATATGCATACGATCACACTGAGACTTCGAGTACCCGCTCAATGTTAGATGGACCTTGCACTACAGTTTATAGTTCAGTTTACTTACACGAATGTCGCAGATTTGTTGCCTAGGATTGATCCAATTTGGTCGGGGTCTCCAGCCAGACGAGCTTCATCCATGGTCCAATTGCGGATGCCGCTTTTTCGAGATTACTCATATTCACTCTCCTGCACATTGCTGGGTCAATCAGTAACACCGGCCTTAGGAACCACATCCGACAGTTAGCCTCAAAGGACAGGCTTTTATTGATCAGGACCGGTGATCGGAACCCTAAAATCGCCGGAGAGGATCCATTCGCAAAACCCTAGGAAAAATTCACATAGAATATATAAAAATTGAAACTTTCTCCTCCTCACACTACTTAAATTAGAGACAACGTACTAACGTGGAAGGTGCGATTGGAGGAGGTGGAGGTGACAGAAGGGCGGAAAGATAGGGAGGAGGTCGCCATTGATGAAACCAATTGGGAGAAGTGAGCAGAAATCCGAAGAGGAATCGTACACACACACAAGGTGAAGTGGAGAAGAAGATGGAGATAAAGAGTGACAGATTCACATCGCTATGATTTGACAGATTCGTAAATTCCAAATTTCTCTCTCGATCTAAAGGGACACAAAGGGATGTAATCACCCAAACGAGCAAAGCGGGAACAATTGAAATTATGCCTTATTTTCGATGTTAGAGGGTAATCCCGCCTCCAACCTGTAACACCAAGAACGAATCCATTATTTAGCAGAGTCCTGTCATCTTGCATTGAAGCTTTACAAATGCTATTCAAATACCGAGTACTCGAGGAGGGACGAAGTATCTAATTCAAGGCGTCAGCTAAGCTAGAATCTCAACTATCTTCACGACGGATGAATCCCCAACTTTTTGGAAGACTACCACCTTGTCATTCGGCTTGATCAGACCGACAGCCCGTCCATACTCGAGAGCAGGCTTCAAAGTGGACTCTTCCGTCAAACCCCCAGCCAACTGCACATTTAGCAAGTGTGTTATAACTACTGCAAGTTCAGTTTCTCATACTGTTTTATGTGATTGATGTGAAACTCTTCTTACTATATCAGGGCTTGCCATGATTGGGAGAACTCCGCGCACACTGAGCAACTGCGTAGCCTGTTTACCCAAGGATATAAAAGATGGTTATGATGTAAATCAGTTACCTTATCGCGTCTTATCAACTACCTGATAAGGCCATCCAAGGTAGGTTCTAACCTGCAATGAACTTGTGACAGTCCATTTCAATGAGTTTGAGTTGAGTCGGGGAATGATGATGGCTAACACCGGCACAGATGGTCTGTATTTCGCAATCAATCTGTGAAAACAAGTTTCGGTTTCAGAGATTTTGCCACACAGTTTGATCATATATACTGTAGTAAGCAACTTATACTGTAGTAACTAACCTTGCAGCTCCTCCAGACGACGTGAACACGACAATGGCTGCAGCTTTCACGTTTACAGCAGTGCGTACCTTCGTTAGACCATTGAGTTTTAGTCAGTTTTCGGTGTATATTGAGACACTAAATGTAACAAGAGTTCAATCTTCTATACCGCGGATGAAGCAACAGACTCTGGATGATTCACAGGCTCTTCAACATGTTTGGTAATCCTCTTGAAATTCGCCGCCTGGTTGTAAACAATCTCGGCCTGTAAGGAGAGGAAAAGACATTCCTTGAGCATAGCAAACTCTTGCAAATGGTGAATGTGGATTCGGAAAGTTATATATATTCGCTCACTTCGTAGCAAATCCTCTTAACCATTTGAACTGCTTCAACTGGGTAAATCCCTTGGAAGGTTTCAACACCTAGCAGTATGCCATCAGCTCCTGAAAGACAGCGAGTCAGCGAGTTGCGCCTAATAGTGGCTAAAAGTCCTCTTGAGTGAGGTTAAATACCATCAAGAACAGCGTTGGCGACATCAGTGGCTTCTGCACGAGTAGGTCGTAGATTAGTAGTCATACTGTCGACGACTCTGGTGATGATCACAGGCTTTCCAGCTAGGTTGCACCTATGTGCAGCAGACTTCTGAAACAGAAACACCTTCTCTGGAGGCAGGTCAATCCCGAGGTTCCCTCGAGATAGGATTACTCCATCCGCCTCCTTTAGGATCTCATCAAAATGCCTTAAACCCTCCACTGTTTCAACTTTAGCAAATATTTGAGTGCTAAGAAGATTTCGTGATTTCAGGAAAGTCCTGAGCTGAAAAGGAAGAATTCTTGTTATGGTACATCACCGATCTTCGTATGAGCATATGACAAAGCTAGACACGATGCTGACCTCTCGGACATCATCTGGATGGCGAGTACAATGAAGCGAGATAAAATCAACCTTGTTCCGAGACCCCCAAGTCGAAATGATCTGTAAATCCGACATACGAATAGCCAATTGTCTCCGAAGCATAACATCAATAGACAGTTCAAAAAACCAACTAGTACCTGTTTATCAATGTCGGTTAGAGTGGGCAAGTTGATTCGAGCTTGCGAAACATGCATGTTTAACACGGTCCCTGACAATGTAGCATTGTTCTTCACTTGACATACGATATCCGGACCTTCGGTTTCCACAACCTGACAGTCCAATCCGACACAAAATGACACTAAAAACCGCGACGAAAACAGCATTATTGCACTAGATCACAGCACTCACCTCAAGCCATACCGACGAGTTTTCACTTCCAGTGAAGAGGTACTCTCCAAGAAACACAGTATCACCCTTCTTGACTTCCTAATGTACATAAACAAAAGAGTCATTTCATCGGAATTGAAGTTGAATTGAGAGGAAGAACACTCACAGTCTCACACTAAGGATACTACCTCAGAGAGTCCAGCATATGTGATTGGCAAGATCCCGGAGGACGGTGCTTTTGTGGTGTCTGGAGTGATAACCACACGATCATCGGCTTTCAGATCAATCGGATTGCCGGTTTTGTTATGAACTTGGACCTCTGGACCCACTGTATCCAGCATAACCTGAAATTGGCTCAATGGTTGATTTCATTGACTGACTTAATGAACTGTTAAATTGAACAGATAAGAGGTGTGTGTGAAAATGGGAGTGAAGAACTTACAGAACATAGCTTTTTGGCCTTTCTCATAGCGATGTTCAAGTTGTCAAGCGTCTTTTGATGATAGTCGGCATCGAATGAGGAGAAATCGAATCGCGCAACTGTAATCAGTCATATAAAATAAAATCCCTATACATTGAAACTGTTTTAACTATAGCAGGAGATGCTTCAAGATTACAACAGAAGCATCTGGAAACTTACCGGACATTCCTGCATTCAGACAAGCCTCAATGGTGTCGACAGAGTTCGAACTCGGTCCAAGCGTGACCACGATTTTGGTCAGTGATGGACGATTGCTCTGCAACAATCGAAACTAAGTTAAATTATTTGTAGATAGAGCAAATTTGAGCTCAAACTGGTGACGATCCGCTTGTGATTTAAATTATTCAAGCAAATCGAAGTTTTGATCAGCGACACGCGTAAATTTTAGGAATTGATCTGTCTATCTGATGATTTTGATTTGTTGATCTTTTGATTTCGTTGCAGTAAACATATATAAAAACAAAGAAACTCGAATTGAATTCTCTTCAGTACAGACTCGAAACTTTGCACAAGTTGATCAATTAAAGTGATATTGAAAAATTGAAGCAGCGAGAAGAGAGAAGGATCAAAGGCAGGAAGAAGAAGAAGAATGGAGAGGGAGTTACAGATTTAGAAGGGACGAGAATGGAGGATAGGCGATAAGGCTCCTCGAGCACCATCTGACCTCCCTGCATTTCGCCTCTGCAAATTAGCACCGAGAGAGAGAGAGAGAGGGTGTGTGGAAACGAAGACTGAAATTTGACTGTAACGAATGAAAATGGCAGAGAAAAGGTTAGGTAGGTGGAGAGGACTTTGTTATACCGTTACGTGTTATAGGAGATTAGGTGGTGGAGTGGATTATTTAATTATTATACCGTTATATTTACGAGATTGCCCTTTTGGAAAATTCCAAATTTGAAGATTACATGATGAAGGAACTAGGATGGGTGTTGTTAGGTTATCCCGTAAATCACATCTCGTAAATCCATGTTTAATCTGATGTGGGAAATGTTCAATTAAACGTGAGGTAATATTCAATTAATCTAAGAATGTAATTAGTCAACATCCAAACCAACTTGGTCAATCCACGGAAACACTAATTTGTGGCGTATATAGTTTTCACGCAAGATGGAAGACGGGTTAAGTTCCTATTTTGAACCCTGAGTGACCTCGCCATTGGGACAATAGATGCTTATTTAAATTTTCAGTTGGAACCATCAAAATTTCGTAACCTCCAGGATCAGAATATATTAGGAAAATACAGACGCTGGTTAATTTATTCACTCTAATACATTAGTTCAATCACCAATACATCTTCCAAACCATCCGGAAATTTAAATCCTCACCCAAGTGACCAATGAAGAGCAGGTGTTTAGGGTGTTGTATAGTTTAGTATTTAGTAACTTTGAAATTCAGAAAAATCTACTCTTGATTAATTGATTTATTTGGATCCCTTCATATTGAGACGTGAAGAAATTAAAAGAGTTTGATATTGAAATTAAGTATATATTAAATAAGTTTAGTATATACTATATAGGTCGGTGAGATACTCTAACTCTAGTTTATTTGTTTAAATATGGAAACTCATCGAGTTTATATGCTGGACATTTAGAACATATGCACTCGTATACATTATCACAAATATGAATTATATATAAGTTGATGAGCTCCTTTTCTTATAACTAGTTGGTTTTGACAATCGAACATTACTTTGGTTTTCTGCCATCCTGAAATGCGAGTTCTCTAAAATGGATAACGATGGATGCTTCTTTCTTTTTAAAAAACAATAATAATAAACCATAAGAGTGAGTAGTGACCACTGACCAGCAGGTGGTTACTGGTTGGGGTGTTGGTTGATGGACTCAGTCACAGGGGACCATTCATCCCCATTTGCACATTCATCTGTATCCATCTTGACTTGGGGATCTAATAAAGAGAGAGACCTCAAATTGGACAAGTTTAAAGATGATTTGTTACAACAGGACGGGTGAAGTGTCTTTATTTCAAATTCTTCTTTGTTTTTATCCTCATTGGAGAAATCAGTCTGAAATCTGAATTATTGGAGATGGAAATGCATGAGAATATGTCAGTAAAACTTGTATTCTTTTTTTGGCAAAATTACAGAAAACCACCCTTTAAACATGTGTGTTTTTACTTAACCACCCCTTAAATTCAAAATTACATAAAATCACCCTTTAAATGGTATTTGTTTACAACTCACCACCCATTCAACTATTTTCGTTACTTTATCATTAAATATATTATATTTTAATATTTTTAAACTCAAATTTGATTGTAAATATATTCAAATTTTGAATTTAAGGGGTTGATCATATTTTAGGGATTATTTTATTTATTTTAAAAAAATAAAATAAATATAGCCTAGAATTTTTATCTTAATTTATGGTTGAAAATTTTATAGAATTTTAAAATATTATGGAAATTACTCTTATTTATTTATATTTTAAATAAGAGTAATTTACATAATGTTTTAAACATTTATAAACATTTTCAAACATAAATTAAGATAATAATTCTAGGCTTTATTGATTATTATTTTTAAAAATAAATGCAATGATCCCTAAAATATAATTGGACCCTTAAATTCAAAATTTGAATATATTTACAATCAAATTTGAGTTTAAAAATATTAAAATATAATATATTTAATGATAAAGTAACGAAAATAGTTGAATGGATGGTGAGTTGTAAACAAATACCATTTAAAGGGTGATTTTATGTAATTTTGAATTTAATTGGTGGTTAAGTGAAAACACCCATATTTAAAGGGTGGTTTTCTGTAATTTTGCCTTCTTTTTTTACCTTATCAGGATCAATTAAAATGGGTAAACCACCCTAATTTTGCCTTCCTTTTTTTACCTTATCAGGATCAATTAAAATGGTTAATTTATTCACTCTAATACATTTTGCCTTCTTTTTTTACCTTATCAGGATCAATTAAAAATAATTTTGTTAGAATTTTTCCTTAAATCTCAATATCTTTGTAATCGAACACTCTAAATGTCTTCCATGGGTTTACCCATTTAGGTTTGGAGATTAAATTTTACTCCAAACCTAAATGGGTAAACCCATGAAAGACATTTAGAGTGTTTGATTACAAAGATATTGAGATTTAAGGAAAAATTCTAACAAAATTATTTTTATGCAATAACATAATTATTCGTACTTAATTGATATGAATAATCATATGGTCATATGAAAATATTGTTAGTACATACATAACATAGCCAATTGTTTTTAGAACTCGACCTCGACCGCGACCGGTTTCGATCAAATTAGGCTGTATTTGATGATAATTTTGGGTTTAAATTTTAAATTGTATAATCTTGTTAGACAAGACTAGTTTCTACTACCAAATTGTCCTTCCAAAGTTCCACGTGGATGGGAGGCAACCTTATATTTCTTGGTTTCAATACAACCTCACAATCCAAAACTAGGGTAAAAAACACAACACCTTATCCTTTGTAGCTACCAATATTTTCAAAAAAAAAATAATGTAACATCAGGACTCTGCAACATTAATTTCTCCACCTAAACCTTCATGAGAGTGGATGATGGTGTTCCACTTCCACCTAACATCCACCCTTCAAAGAGTCCAATATCAGAAAAATACAACTTCCCTACATCAACAACAATCAAGACAAGTTTTTAAAATGAAGGGTAAATCTCCATCCACATTTCAGGAGTGGTAGTCTAAAACTAGACCTGGGCAAACGCGGGTAGGCCCGTTCGGCCTGCCCCGCCTGCCCGCATTAGCGGGAGGGCTTGGACATGGGAAAAAGCCCACGCGGGCTGCTAGGCCCGGCCTCCGTCCGCAGCGGGTGCGGGATTGGACAGGTCAATCAACCCGTTACGGGCCGCTAGCTTGTATCAGCCATCTTCAATATTACAGTAGCTTGTATCAGCCATCTTCAATATTTTTTTTTTTTGAAGGATTCAAAACATATTATTATTATTATTAATGTATTAATAATATATATATATATATATACATATGAATAGTATTAATTATTCATTTTAATAATTTTTCAATGCATATATATGTAATAAAAACCTAATTAGTATAGTTTTAAGCGGGTACCCGCGGGTTGCCCGCAACCACAATAGCGGACGGGATCGGACAAGGTTTTCAACCCGTTAAGCAGGCTTAGCCCAGCCCGCAACCGCAACAACGGGACAAATTTTCGGCCAAAGCTCGTCCCAAGCCCGGCCCGCGCCCGCGTTTGCCCAGGTCTATCTAAAACCTCCCAACTCTTTCATACACACCCATACGAATATGGCACCTTTCCAACATAGACGAACATTTGGCTTGATCAGTTGGGGATTCAGCTCAATAATGATTCATTCATATCACATTGTTAACATGATTCATACACTACAGCAACCACAATAAAAACAACCCCAAGTTGTTGAATGTGGTTCTTTGGCATACTAACACTAATGTTTGTTTTCTGAGTTGAAAACTACACGCAATAAAGAGGTTCGGTCTATGAAAACTAACTTACAATGTGAATGGAGGAGGAAGCGCCTTGCATCTGATATTGCCTTGTGGGTCAGCTAGTTCGCCCTAAACATGTTCATCATTCAACTGAGTAAGTGTAATGGAATAGCCTAGATAGCCATATAACATGCGCTTTTTTCACTACAGCGATTATATCTTTACAGTATATAGTTACCTTTGCCTTGACCTTGTGCTCCTGACGGAAGGGGGAACACTTCTTCCCCCTTGAGCCTTTCCGTTGGGCTTCCTCCTGGCCTTGGATCGTGAAATATCTGCAAATTTCCATTTTTTTTTTTAATGTAGTTCACAAAGTATAGGTCCTAAATAGGTAGCTGAACTGATTAGGCATGAAATAAGGATCTCCATATCTTAAGCTACCTCTTTGAGATTGCACTTCTTCAACATTATCTTCCAATTGTGATTCTCCACTAGATGTGCCAGATTGGTCTTTCGGTTTACTAGTGTTTAATTCTGAGATATCATCTGCTTCACCACTAGGATCAACGACCTCACTATCTGTCCCGTCTTCAGAAAGTTGAATGTCAAAGACCAATAACAACAGCATTTATCTTTAACATTCCAAAATACACAGAGATATCCAAAGCAAAGATGAACAAACATGAGTACCTTCAGTTGCCTCAGTATCCACAGCTTCTTCTACTACTTTGGAGCCTGCAATAACTCTGTCCAAGTTCCCTGTTTTATTTCTGTGGGCTTGAGCATTTCTAGCAGTGACCTCCTGCTCTTTTTTCTCAGCATGGAACTTGTTCAGCTTTTCCTCAAACTCCTCAACACATGCTTTCATTTCCGGCTTTGCAAATTTCTTACCCTAGAAAATCAAGAGAGAACAAAATGCTTATCTAAGATAGCACAACCCTTGCCTTTATAAATCCTATATTAATTTCAACCAAGATACCTTGCTTATTATGCTTTTGAAGTGTTCCAGGACAGACACTTCAGACAAAGCATGTTCGTATGTTTTGAATGATTCCATTAGTTTCTTCATTCCCTTCTCTGTGAATGTCAGCTGAGAAAGGCAATATGCAATACATTCCCACTGACTGCTCTCTGCAGTAAGAATGAAGATGCATTTTTCACTATATTGGTGATGATGTACAGATAAAATGACTATAAAAAAGCTGTATGCCCCAACTATGAAGAAAGCAAATTTGAAAGCATTAAGCCACAAACAAGAATAGAGAGACGCTATTAAGAAAAAAACCAGCGATATCACTCCAAGTACCCATCTGTATGATGATCCAAATTCCAAAGGCACATTTGGTTCATTCAGTATTAGGGCACATTTGGTTCACTCGTATTAGGGCACATTTGGTTTACTCAGCTTGGAGGCACAACCTCTAAAGTGCATCAAGGGGTCATTTGCAAGAAGAAATAGATGTGAAACACGGTTAGGAAATAATGAAAAGAAATTACTTAGCAGTAGAATTGGTTGTACTAACAAAAGAGAAATGTAACTACTACAGACTCAGAATATATCTACAACTGGAAAGAATCTACACAATAATTTTAAGCACGATGCCTAAACCAGGCAAGACAAGCGTTTACAATTAAGCTTAGTTAACAGAGTCAGGCATGCCTAGGAAATCATAGCTGTATCAAAGTATCTTCTTATCAATCACAAGGGTAATAGAGCACAGTGGCCATGAAAGTAACCCCTGAAGCAGCATTCTCAATCAGCTAATTTTGCACTAAGAATGTAAGATTAGTAAAATAATGAGTGAGATGTGTTTTTCACATTAAATATATACTACCTCCGTTCCATAATAGATGGGTTTTTAGATGTAAGTTTTTGTTTCAAAATAGATGGTCTTTTATATTTTCTAGGTAGGGGATTGTAATGATTTGTGTGTTGACTTTTTGAAATATTTTGATTAGTTAAAATGTGTATTGGGTATTAAAAAATAATAAAATTTATGAAAAAGTTAGTGGAATGATGATGTTTTTATAAAAGTGAAGTGTTTTATTTAAAACTCGTGCACAAAGCTAAAAACCCATGTAATTTGGAACGGAGGGAGTATAATACTGTAATAGTAAACAAATGGATAGAAAAAGAATAAATTGAAGGTGACCAACTGAGCATTGAAACATATACCTGTTATCCCACTGAACCTATTGCAGAGCTTTTCAACTAAACCTTCCATTTGTTTGTCCTAGAAAAGAGTTGGCAAAAGTAGAAAATGTTAAACTATTACACAAAATATAAAATTCAACAATAGAAGAGAATACAGTTTTGATACAATAACTTTATACCTTCTTAATAGAAGCAAGCAAGAACTGCATGATATTGCAAAAAGACTCCCTCTTCAAATTTTGATTGAACAATTTACCGAGAATATCAGGAAGTAGATTATAAATCGGATTGTTCCCTGCAGGCATAAAAATTAGAATTAATTGGATAAATAAAGGCAAGCAGCACGGTAGCAATAAAGTTGTCCTGAAGTCTACCAATAGTTGCAAACTACCTTTCTTAGACAATTCCGTAAAGAAAAGTTTGGCTAGATTTGAAATCCTTTCATCTTCATCCTCTAACCTTATAGCCATTTCATTGATGTGACCTTTGACCTGAACATAACAAGATACAGTTAGATATAGTTCCTCGGAATTTAGATAGCAAGGACAATATCAAAGGGGCAGACCTTCATCATGTCATTCAGTATAAGGTGAGAAAGGACCAGAACAGCATTCTTCCTAACTGATACAGAAGGATCCCGCAACCTGGTATACATGTTCTCCGTCCATGGTTCCAGCAGATTAGGAAAACGGACTGCCAAATCTCCAAGAGCAATAGTACAGTTTGAACGAACAGTATCTGAAGGTGAATTCTCCACAACTGTGAAGAGGAGCTGTAGGTTTGTTTCACTGGATAATTCGTTCAGATAAAACCCATGAGGTTTTTGTTCAGAACATAAATAAATTTGAAGATTGGGAAAAAGGGAAAATTATACTAACCAGAAGTCTGCATCAATTATCATAAATCGGCACAAAGCTAGCATTGCAGATGCTTGAAGATCCGGGTACTAAAAATTGGAAGGGTAAGAACGGTCATTTATAAAGTCCTTGGCAAAATAGAAGTAAATTATAATTTCAAAACTCAGCCAGATACAAACTGCAGTAGACTTACCTTCTGGAGTAACATGAAATTTCTACATAACTTTGACAAGAAAGGTGCACAATATCCAATTAAATTCTTTTCAGAAGAGTCCCCTGAAATGATTTCTTTCTCTGCCTTTGAAAAAAGCGAATCAAGTTTTGCATCTTCAGATGCAGCAATCCCTAGTTCAGCATTTATACCAGTATTCTGTAAACAAGCAACATTTCCATTCAGTACAGCTATGAAAATAAACACAGCTTAGGTCTGCATTTAAATAGCACGAGGTGTCCTACTCACCTTAGATACATCTGCCCGATCTGAACCATTATTATCTATATTTTGATTTTCAGCAGCCAATCTCTCCTTATCTGTCTTTTGTTTTTGGATCTTTTTAATGCAGCATTCTATATATAGTAACTGATTCATAGCAACATGACTTGTTACATACAGATATCTACTGAGCTTCCCAACCTGAGCTGATGTGGGAACATTGGCATCACCATTATCTGCCTCCTGCTGTAAATCATTGGTATCACCACAACTGAATACAGACAAGAGAGTCTTCTTAACCAACTTAACTCCTATAGCTTCTGGAGTTGGATGAAGCGTAAAAATGGCACTTATTGCTTTATCAGCAGCCCCATACCAAAGGCGATCTGGTAGCCAAAAACCCGTAGTTAAGCTTTCCAGTATCCCAAATACTCGACTGCCTGCACTTGTTAGGATTTTTTTCTTGTCCTCTTCTGGTAACCTCTGGAGAGCAATACATGCGGTCCTAGCGAGCAAAGGATCCACTTTTGCCCATCGGCCAAATCCAATATCAATAATATCCTGAAGATGAGAACTAAGAACCCTACTTGATGATTTTGCTGCCATGCAGAGAATAGCCAAGGCCCCACGGCTCTGCTCTGGGGTTGTTCTGCTTGTATTAAAGCAAAAGAAGTCCCATAGAGCTGAAATCTGTGATATATAAAAATAGTTCAGTTTACTTACAAGAAAATAAATATTGCTCAACATTTCAAACAACAAAAACAAATTGCAAGTTTCAGGAGTTATTGAGGTCGAATGGCCCTAGCACCTTCTCTAGCAAATGTCAATTAGTAACTTATGTTATAGGAGCTAAAAGCAGTTGAAAAGTGTACCAAAGATTAGTTCTGATTATTTTTTAGTTAAGAGTACTTGCAGTCTTGAAGTAAAATTCACCAAGCGATAGAAAAGAAAGCATTTATACGATGGTATAAAATGATAATTTCCATTACAACCTATAACACAACCCAAATCCCCCGTCTCTGATTAGAAAGGAAAATGGTGAATTTCAAATGAGATCTTTGGACAGCGATTTTTAAGCACATCAGTATTAGAAAATGAAAATAAAAAAGTGTATCTACTTCACAGTAACTGTTGACCTTAGATAAAAGATGCCCTCACAAAAAAAACTGTGTACCTAAAGAAAATCAACAGTGAAGACAAATTGGTAACGTACCACTCCAGTAGAAATATCACCTTTGGACACCAGTGCACTGATTATGAATTCCAATGCAGCAAGATCTCCAATATTTGAGGTTACTGCCAGATTCAAAAGATTTTTTGCTGTTTCGAGGTGGTTTTTGGTTATGTATATGGTAGTGAAAGCATTCTCCACAGCCTCATAAACGGATTTATCTTGAGAAAAAACCTGAAAAAAGAAGAAAGAGAGAGATGGATATTAGAAAATCATTTTTAAAAAACCATATCCAATGGTTTACTATTTTTGAAGCCCCAAATTTCTTAACCATTACCAGAGGGAGCATTTTCCGTAGGGAGGGGTCTGAGCCTTCGATTTGAAATTGTCGGCAACTCATAAGCAGAAGTATTGTATTCTCAACATCCGTAGCTGATGGTGAGGCCATCAATTGAACAAGGATAGGCATGATGGATGACACGCATTTTGAAAACCTTAACCCAGCTTCAAGCGAAGCAACCAAAACTTTGGTTTGCTCCAAATTCCCAATATCGGGAACAGAACTATCCTTTGGAGGAATTGTTTCTTCAGCTTGGGACAAATAACTATCAGTTACACTATCGGGGTGCTCTGGTCCAGTTGTTTCTAAGCTTACATGATCAACTTCACCATCCCCCTGACTAGGGTCAATATCAGATGTTAGTCCATCTGAATTACTCACTTCAGGACCCTCTGGCTGAAGATCATTCAATTTCTTTTTATATTCATTCAGTGTTGCCTCAAAAGAAGCCATCTGAAGTTGAGGTCCAAAGGGATTATGTTGCAACATTATGATGAGTAGATTTAGAGCAGATTTTCTGACTATAGCACTCTTGTCTTCCAACCTTCCAGCAGCAACAGCTGCCACTTCATTCCAAAAGCCAATTGAAATAGCATGCTGTTCACACAACTCAGACCACGCTTGAAGGACACGGCTTCTTGTATAAGCAGAAACATCCCGGCATCTCTCTAGTAAGATTTCCAACATAGCCTGCTTAGTCCTCAGACGATTTGAGTTGGAACTCACTTCACCTTCCACATCCTTAAATGCTTTGGCAACCAATTTCCCTAGGACCCCAATAAGAGCATTCCTAATCTTGTATGATTCTCCACCGAAATGAGGCACCAATAATCCAACATTCGCAGATATCAACTTTGGAAGACGATCAGCAATCTCAACAAGAAAGCGGCCTATATTTTCAGCCCCAACTGTATCCTTGACATAGTCTTTGGGGCTCGTCCTTCCAATCTCCCTGATAAGAGACGTGGTCAAGCTTCCACCGGCGAATTTCTTTTCACCCCATGCTACTGCATCCGCCATCGGGGCTACAGCAAAATCGTATTTGTGTAGTAAATGAAGGATGGAAGCACAAGATTGTGCTGTATAATGGTATTTCGTAGCACAGGTTGCAACAATGCGACATAAAGCATCCTTTATATTTGAATCCTTTAACAATGTTGCATTCTCAAATAAGCCTAAGGCATTCCTACAAGTAGAATGCAAATTCGCAGAGTTAAGAGGACAAAAGATTGCTTAAAAACAACCAGGAGGCAAATCAGATAGTAGAAATGAAATACTCAACTTACTTTGTAATAAAAGATAGGTAATTTTCATCAGGATCTGAAGCTCCAAAGAGCAACGAGAGGTTTATCTCTAGTGAGTTGGCTATCAGGCTTAGAATTCGGACTCTTTGAGTTTCCCAGTTCCATGAATTTATAGCCAATTTCTTTCTCCCACTGGCCAATACCTAAATACAATACCAAAAATCGTTCCTTAATAAAGATGATCAAGTAGGTAAACAAACTACAACACAGTTAGCCTGTATCATAAATCTAATGGCCAGAAACCAATATTCTCGAAACTTAAACGAAAAACCCTAATTGCCGAAGTACTGGGGTTTAAAAAGGCAATTGAAGTTTTACCTTGGAATTGTTGGTAGATTTGCAACCAGACTCCTCAACAAGAAAAATATGCACGAGGAAGAAAGTGTAGATTTTGAAAGCGTTCCGGTGAGAAACAACAGAGTCCATAGCCGGCGCATCACTGCCTTGTTCAGCATTCCCCAGTGAGTTCCGGCAGAGGGATTCGACATTGGGCAGAAGAACACTGAAATTAGACCGCAAACACTCGACAATGTTAAATTTACAAGGCGGTGGGAGGCTGGCGAAACCCTTGACCACGGAATACACACGATCAAACACATCTTGATCTTCGATGCAGAACAGCTCTCGATCCGAAAGGTCGAACGACACACCTGCGCCGGAATTAGGGCATCAATATCAGAGAAGTTAGAAATCATTAATTAGGGTTTAACAGTGGTGGATGGAGATAACACCTTTAACGAATTCCTCGACATCGGAGGAGCGGAGAGATGAGACGTCTACGGGGCGCTCGACGGAGAGAGAGTTGCCGTCGCCTTCAGCTTCGAGGGCGTGTAGATTCGAGGGGAAGACGAAGGTTGGAGCCATGAAATGTGAGTTCTCTGAGCTACGATGGGGATGGGGGAGAGCTCTGCAGGTTGAATTTGACTTTTTTCGAACTGAATTCGTGAAATTGAAAACGGAGATGGCAAAAAACAGGGCGGGAAAAGGTACAAATTGGGAGCGTTTGGAACTTTGGATGAAGATTCATGATTGAGGTTTGAGAGATGGAGAAGAGGACGTGTGGGGGCCCATTGGGCTCGAGTTGTTCTTTAGTAGGAAATGGGCCGCTTTGAATTCCTTGTAAACTGGGCCGGGATGGTTTTGGCCAATCGGGTCACTAGGATCCCAAATGAGTATTGTCCGGCGGGTTCGGGTCGAGTTTTAAGTTTTTCTATTTTCCGAACAAGACAAACAACTCATTACAGTGTGCTCTGTTTTTCTCCGGTAATCATGGTTCTATCATTGCATTGAAAAAGGCCCAATCTTTAACAATAAGGAATTGTAACCGATTTGTTTGTTTGCCGCTTAAAGTTCGAAGCTATCTTAAATTACAAGAAATCACTGTTCAGTAATTATCATTATCGTCTTCTTTCCCAATTTTTTTTTTGTTTAATTTAAGATACTTTCACACCTCCAATCACTACAAATCTACCCTGCATCGATCGCACTTATCAAGATTCAATAACACTCAACGCACCGATTTGATCTCCATTAGCAATCCAAATTCTACATTTTACTTTGCTTTTTATCTCTGTTTTCTTCTTTTCCGGTAATTAATCCGCCATTGTTGATGGGGTGCTCTGCTTCGCGCCCAGAGACCTTCCTCGGCAAAGCACTCGAGGGATGCGCCTGTAACTTCTTCACCTCCCGTTCACGTCCTCGTCCGCGTCCCCTTGGAGTTGGCTCACCGACGCTGTCGCCCTCGCTACCAGTGTCCAAGGCCCGCTCCCTCCCAGCGCCGGTCATCCACCACCCTCCGTCCGGGAAATGCGACTCCCACCATCTGGTTTCACTCATCTCCTCCACCTACGGATCCCTCATCCTCAACGACCACCGCCCGCCCTCCGCCGCCGATCAGTCTTACTCCCCGGACTCGGTGATCAACGCGTGGGAGCTCATGGAAGGCCTCGACGATGAAGAAGGCCAATCGGATTTCAGGCAAATTGGAAACCCTAACTTGAGGATGAATTTTGTTTCAGGCGAATCGATTGCGAAATTGCCCGATTTGTACCAATTCGTCGAAGCATCGCATGAAATCACAGAGGAATGGAGCTCAAATTCGGAGAATTCGATCTCCAAGCCTCTGTGGAAGCACTTATCTGAAGAATCACTCCTATCAAAATTGGATCCCAATTCGCCTGCAACCTACCCACGCGCATCATCCTCAAGGCACTTCAGAATCAATCGACCGAGAATCAACACTCGATCGGCGGATTCAACTCCAATCATCTCGAAATTCAGCAGCGTACCGTCAAGCCCGCAGCTTTCAGCTCCATCCAGCAACGATCTCCGCCAAATCCCTACCTCCGAAGACAAAATTGTGCTCTACTTCACGAGTCTGAGGGGGATCCGGAAAACCTACAACGATTGCTGCGCAGTCCGAATGATCTTGAGAGGACTCGGTGTCGTCGTAGACGAGAGGGACATTTCGATGGATTCGAGTTACAGGAAGGAGTTGAAGATCGCTTTAGGCGGGAATGCAGTGAGTCTGCCGCAAGTGTTCATCAAGGGGAAGCGCGTCGGAGGAGCGGAGGAGATCAAGCAGCTGAATGAAGATGGGGAGCTCATGAGGATGATAGACGGGTTTCCGGTATTGAAAGACTCCGGCTTCGTTTGCAGGAGCTGCGGCGATGCGAGATTCATTCCGTGCGGCAACTGCAATGGCAGCCGGAAGGTGTTCGAGGTGGATGGAGGACGGAGGCGGAGGTGCCCGGTGTGTAATGAGAATGGGCTGGTTCGGTGCCCTGCTTGCGTTTCATGAATGAGGGCTCATCGAGTTCAAATCTCTATAACTTTATTTTATGGAATTTTTATTTTATGGTAATGAATCGATCAATTACATCACGAATATGTGAGAATCGATTTCTTGGAAACAAGATCTCAACTTATATACCAAAATATAGGTATAAAATTCGATTATTTATTATTTAGCTTATACTGAAACACTAAAAAGGCTAAAACATTGATGAGGGAGAGATAAAAATGACGGATCGATGATGAAATATTAGGAGCCGGGGCATTGGGCAGTGCATTCGCCGAAACAAGCGTCGCGTCTGATACCCGAAAAATAAAGGCACCACTTGACACAGGCGGCCTTGCAAGGTAATATTTCCCTTTACGGTTACGAAGGGAAAAGTTGATCTAGACAGCAGATTTGTAGTTCCCTACAATCCAAACCTTCTCCTCAAATATCAAAGCACATATCAATGTAGAATGGTGCAATCAGTCAAGGTCAATAAAATATTCGTTCAAGTACATAAGCAAGGGAAATGATCAAATTAATGCAACAATTTCTAATGATGATCCAGATGGACAGGATGTTGATGAAATACAAAGGTTCTGTGATGCAAGGTAATATTTCCCTTTATAACTTTCTTAATTTGTCAACCATCGTAATATTTTTTATTATTATATATAACTTATCAATCATCTTATTATTTTTAGGTATCTCTCTCCAATCGAAGCACTTTGGCGAATATACGAGTATTCTATTCACTATAGGGTTCCATCAGTTGAGCGGTTGAATTTTCATTTGCCTAGTGAACAGAATGTTGTGTTTCGTGATGCTGAAGCCATCAATGATGTGATCAACAAAGTTGAGGGTCGACAAACTATGTTTTTGGCCTGGATGGAATGTAATAAGAAGTACGAACATGCTAGAGGATTGACTTATGCCGAGTTTCCAACTGAGTTTGTGTGGAAACAACAGCAGCGAGAATGGACTCCTAGAAAACGTGGTTTTGCTATTGGAAGGATGTTTCATGTAACTCCTGCCGCTAAGGAGTTGTACTACCTACGTATCTTATTAAATCGAAGTCGGGGTCCTAAATCCTATGAAGATATTCGAACTGTTGACGGAGTCTTATATTCTTCTTTCAAGGAAGCGTGTTATGCTTCGGGTTTGCTGGACGATGAAAAGGAGTATATCCATGCCATAGAAGAAGCTAGCTTTTCAGGACATCCATGTTATTTGCGGAGACTTTTCGCTATGTTATTACTAACTGGTACTTTGTCTAGGCCAGAGTCTATTTGGGAGAAAACATGGCATCTCCTAACAGATGATATTCTTCACCATTAAAGGAAATTACTTTGAATGAAAGGTATATATGTTTATTTTTATGTTATTAGTTTTATTTTATCAACCACTTTAATTATAATGTGCTCTACGTTCATAATAATATATGATTCATATTACCTGCTATTAATACCATTATATATATCCATACTGATTCCTGGTGTATATATAATTCATATTACATGCTATTAACGTGATCGTCGAATGAAAGGTATGTATGATTCATATTACATGCTATTAATACCATCATAAATGAATTGTAATTTAATTATAATATATTTGTAGACACTTAATTATTTTGATGATGTCGTAAATTTTCAGTTGTGATCTATATACACTTCTGTTGCATTTGTCATTTTTTCCCTATCAACTTACTATTTCGTTTATTCTAATATCTTAATTTTTTCAGATTTGCAGTTAAGTGAAGAACAACTAAAAAATTATGCTTTGGCTGAAATTGAGAAATCGTTGCAGTGCAATGGTAGCTCTCTCAGAGCCTACCCTCCAATGCCTCTTCCGAATGATATCCTCCTTACAGAAGGATGTAATAAGCTTATTCAGGATGAATTTAGTTACGATAGAACAGAGTTGGCTCTGGAGCACAATAGGCTAATGGCCACATTTACTAATGAGCAGCGTGGAGTTTATGAAGAAATCATGGCTGCTGTTTCTAGAAACTTATGAGGCCTCTTCTTCCTCTATGGATACGATGGCACAGAGAAGACATTTATATGGAGAGCTCTGTCTGCTGCTCTACGTTCTAAAGGTGACATTGTTCTCACAGTGGCTTCCAGCGGGATTGCTTCACTTCTAATCCCAGGAGGCAGGACAACACATTCCAGATTTGCGATTCCTATAGACATTGATGCACATTCAACTTGCTACATCAAACCAGGTACTTCTATATATTTTCAGTGCACTTTCTACACACATTAATTGTTTCTAATTCGACTATTGATCACATGACACCAGGTACACCGTTGTCTGAGCTTATATGTAAGGCAAAGCTTATTATTTGGGATGAAGCACCTGTCATGCACAAGTTTTGTTTTGAGGCATTGGATCGAAGTTTGAGAGATGTTCTTAAATTCTCGAATCCCCACAGCCATACCCAGCCATTCGGGGGTAAAGTAGTTGTCCTTGGTGGTGACTTTAGACAGATTTTACCGGTTATTCCACGAGGGACTAGACATGATATTGTTTCTGCATCAATACATTCTTCTTATTTATGGAAGTCATGTAAGGTCCTTACCCTTACAAGAAATATGAGGCTATCGACAGATTATGCAACCTCCAATTTGCAGGAACTACGAGAATTCTCTGAGTGGATACTTAAAGTGGGGGATGGTACATTGGGAGAACATAAAGATGGTGAGTCTACAGTAGAGATACCTGCAGATTTGCTTCTTACCTACACAGGGAATCCAGTTGCAGCAATTGGCAATTCTACTTACCCTTCTATACTGCAACACATTTCAGATTCCCGGTATTTCGAAGAGAGAGCCATCTTATCCCCGACTCATGAATTTGTGGAAGAAGTAAATGACTATATCCTTGCAAAGATGCCCGGTGATGATAAGGTGTACCTTAGTTCTGACAGTATTTTGAAAACTGATGGATTTATAAGTTTCGGACAACCTTTATATTCAACTGAATTTCTGAATACCATCAAAGCTTCAGGCATACCAAATCATGTTTTACGCCTTAAGGTTGGTGTTCCGATTATGTTGATGAGGAACATAGACCAGTCTGCTGGCTTATGTAATGGAACAAGGTTGATCATCACTCGGCTAAGTAATCACGTCATTGAGGCAAAGGTTATGTCAGGAAGAAATGTTGGGGACCAAGTCTTCATACCTCGAATGCTCATGTGTCCTTCAAAGACAGCATCTTTACCATTCATGTTCCAAAGAAGACAATTCCCCGTGTCCGTTTGTTTTGCCATGACTATTAACAAAAGTCAAGGGCAATCTCTTTCTCAAGTTGGGTTGTTCCTAAAGAGGCCAGTATTCAGTCATGGTCAATTATATGTTGCGATTTCAAGGGTTACCACCAAATCCGGCTTGAAAATTTTATGTTGTGATATAGAGGGCCACCCATTGAACACTACATCAAATGTGGTGTACAAGGAGGTGTTACAAGCATTGGCATAACAGGTGACATTCCTTAGATGATGTTTTCCATTTAACTTTTTATATACAATGTGTGCTTATCCTGGTCTCATTACTTTCTTATGCAGACAATTATGTGAGTCGGAAACTTGGTGGAGTTGGTGTTTACTGAATTCTTTATGTAAGTTTGCTCCCTATTTCTTTCATTACTTTGATTTCAATTTCGTATTTTTGTCTAATTGAATGTAGTCTTTATTGAATGACCGTAACTTCTTCTTTTTAATGTGTTTTTATGTGTGAAGACATTACAACTATGGACGTTGAATGTCGTAATGGTCTATCTGAAACTTTATGCTTCTTTTCCAGCACAATAGACGCTTCTTAGTTCTTGGTTTATCTCGATATCATGTCAAATTTATTTCCAATGTAAACATTTATTTACATTTAATAAATAATTTTTCTTTTATTGCTATTCGTTAATTATTATTATTATCCTCCTTTGTATTCATATCGTATTCTTATATTCTTATAATTCTTATAATAATATTTGTACATTTGTATATATCATTATAACTATAATATATACTTCTACTACACAAATAATACAATGTATCTTTTTTTTTTGGTCAAGAAGGGATAATACAATGTATCTACCAATATATTATTTTGCTTTTCGAATCCTCATTTTTTTAATGTAAACGCGCCATGGCGCGGGGATATGACTAGTTTAGCTTATACTGAAACACTAAAAAGGCTAAAACATTGATGAGGGAGAGATAAAAATGACGGATCGATGATGAAATATTAGGAGCCGGGGCATTGGGCAGTGCATTCGCCAAAACAAGCGTCGCGTCTGATACCCGAAAAATAAAGGCACCACTTGACACAGGCGGCCTTGCATTGCTCCCTCGTCTGTGTTATATGTTCTGTTACATCAATTTAACCACTTATAAATCACACATACATTTATAGTTTATATATGTATCGATCTCACAATAGGCTCATTTCATACATACCTCTAGATGCAGGGAGGGTGTTGGTCTCAGTTACACGCACCTCTACATCAATTTTACTTTAATCACTTATAAATCACTCTTTATATAGGTATAGATCGGATAATAACTCAGTTCACACCTTTGGCGGTGGCCAAATCCGAGGCGGTAGACATGAAAATCAGGCACATTAGAATCATGGAGACGGTTGTGTTCTTCAAGAGCTTGTTGTTTGCCATGGCTGATTGAATAGGATTGCTTGCTTTGCTGCGTGTTGATTTGCTTCGCTAATTTTGGGGCTTTTAATTCGTTTTATGGTTTTGATTTCTGATCAAACGGAAATTTATTTATATAGCAGTACTATACTCATAAAATGCATGCATGGTTAATTTGGTATCCTTGTTAAGATCATTGTGTAATGTGGGAATATTTGATGATCTTCAGCAATTAACCATTGTTAAATACTTAAATACAAAGATTTTCTGTAATTAAATAATAAATATTAATGGAAGGAATTAATTTTTTTCTTTGTTACTACTATAAAAGTAACTTTTGAAATGAATTACATTGTAAAATTTCAATGAAAGGAAAATATCTCTATTCATCCAAATAGAGAAGGACAACATCTCTGTTAAAGGGAATAAATTTTTTTTAAAAAAAATTATATGTATGTTCATGAAAAAAAATGTTTTTAGCAAAGTATAAATTAAGTTTTTAATTTCTTTGTCATAAAACTAGTTTTTGGAAATGAATTACATTGTAAAATTTCAAGGGAAGGAAAATATCTCTATTCATGCAAATAGAGAAGGACAATATTGATCTCTATTTAAAGTGAAGAATTTTTTTTAAAAAAATTATATGTATGTTCATGAAAAATTATGTTTTAGCAAAATATAAAAAAATTTATTTACTAATATAATCGATCTTTTAATTATATACGTATATAATTTAAAACATAATTTTTTCATTATAAAATTTTATAAATTTATAAACATAAAGAAATTAACATAAAAACAATTTTTTTAAAATATTTTAAACTAAAAATATAGATAAAAATAATTAAACAACACACCAAAAATTACTCTTGTTGACTAGTGTGCGCGGTGCGCCTGTGCGGTGACTTAACTGGGGGAGGGCGAATGACATCACTCCAGCCCACCCCATTTTTAAAAAAATTTTAAAATAAGTAAAAAAAAAACAAAATAATTATTAAAAATTGTGTATTTTTTTATTAAAATAAAAGTTTTGTTAATAAAAACATATGAAAATTTATTTTATCTAGCCTAATCAAATTTTATCTTTTACCTCCTTGCTTGCTAATGTGTACGAGGCGCAAGAATTCGGTTGAAATTTATCAATTTCAACTGGGTTGTGCATTTTTCACTTGTTTTCATTTAAACAACTTTCATTTTATTCCATAAATCCAGCTTAGCAGTTGTTTGAATATTAAAAACGAAAACGCATTGGATAAATATCTCTGCTGCCCGATTATAAATGGCAAAGTAAACAAACATACTTTTGAAGACATCGTCTGCAAATCTAAAGAACAACTAAGCAAATGACTTAGTTGTTCAAACCCGATTTGAATTTATCAATGAGAGTAGTTAATTTGGGCCAAACTAACTACTCTCATTGATAAATTCGAATCGGGGCTTATTTGGTCGGTTGGAAATGGAAAATCTATTAAATTTTGGACGGATAATTGGATTACAACCTCATCTATGCAGTCGATGGAAGATTGCCCCCAAATTGAAAATATAGAGGAAACGGTTAGTGAATACATTATGGGTGGTAGATGGTGGATGGAAAAACTTAACAGTAGGCTATCGGTTGACATAGTCAAAGAGATCTAGGACATTCCTCTTCCCGTCTCTACTTTTGAGGATAGACTATATTGGTGGCCTAATAGAGAGGGTTGGTTCACCACTTCGAGCACGTACAAATTAATCACATCTCAATCTGCTTTGACCGTAGATAATAACACATGGATATGGAATTTGGATATTCCACCTAAGTTTAATTTTTTTTTTTTTTTGTGGAAGGTCTGCAGCCAGGATGGTCTCCCAACTGCCTCTAGGCTGACCCATCATGGGTCATCTGTTCCTTCCATATGTAGCTAGCTTGTGCAATTGTGCGGCTGAAGATGATGTTCACTTCCTTTTAGAATGTCACTATGTGTGTTCTTTACTTCGATTTCCTTCTCGCATAAATTCAGCAATATCTAGTATGATAACTCGTTCACGAGATATTAAACCTATTATTTCCTTAATTGGGAACAATCTTGCTTCTGCGGCTAAGGTGGAACTTGCCTTTGCTTGGTGGTCAGTTTGGTACATTCGGAACCAACACGTGTTTAGACAGGCTCCTATCCCGTCTAGAAATACTGATACGAGGTTAGCCGTAGGATGGCCCGATCTTCGACAATCAAACACGAAATAACTAGAACAGAAGCGAGATTCAAGAACAAAGACAAAACGCAGCAATATCGACCCAAAACAGGAACTCGGAATCGACTAAGGGCGTGTTTGGGTGTAGTGTTTAGGGGGTTTGGAAGATGGGTTTTTCGCCTCAGGTTTCCCGCCGTATCGTTTGGGTGTATGTGTTTAAGGGGTTTGGAGGGTGGGAATTGGGGGATTTGGAGGATGGGAGTGGATGGGAAATGGATCCTCCTCATCCAAGGTTTGGTGGATGGGGATTCCATTTTCTCCCATTTTGCCCCTTCATTAAAATTCCCAATTTTTTCCCTCAAAAACCCATTTATATATCAATCAGTTTAATGATTCAGCTGCTTACTTGATTTCCTCTCTCGCCTGAAACTTTCGCCATTGAAACTCAATGGCGGAAACCGGGCGGTCAACTTGTCGGATTCAACGAACTCCCAGTCAAGCACAGAGAGAGACCGAAAAAGACGGCCTTGAAGCGCATGCCACCGCTTGCAGACAAGCGCATTTGAGGGGTGCTGCGAGGCTTGGAGCTTGGACAGGATAAGAGACAGAGTCTCGTCGGCGAGGAGAGAGAAAGGATCCCCGGTGACGCCATTGGCAACCTCAACAGCTAGGAGAGAGAAAGAACAAGACGGCCTTGAAGCGCATGCCACCGCTTGCAGACAAGCGCATTTGAGGGTGCTGCGAGGCTGGGAGCTTGGACAGGATAAGAGACAGAGTCTCGTTGGCGAGTTGAGAGAAAGGATCTCCGGTGAACCAGTCCGACAAGCTCGGTCGTCGCTTCCTCAGCGGAACTTCCTCGGAATGGACGCCCGGGGTGTTGCAATGTTCCTCCGGCATACCCGGTGGTGGATTTGGGGGCTAGTGTTAGGGTTTCGAATCTTAGAGGACGCTTGTATTTGGATTTGAATTGAATTTATTTTGTTTCCAAAATTTATCTTTTTTTTTAACGAGAAAATCACTCTTGAAATTCAATTCAAGAGGGGTATGAATTGGGGGCAATTTCGTCTTTTCCTGTGCGTAAGTGGGGGTAATTCGGTCTTTGTCCGTCACTCCATCCACTAAAAAATCAAAATACAACCAAACATAAAACCCCAAAATTTGAGTGTTGAGTTTTCATCTCTTACATTCCAAAAATCCATCCCCATTTACCACATCCCCTCAAATCCACCAAATCCCCAAAAATCCATCCCGTTCCCAAACACGCCCTAAGTGTAAGATCGATTGTAATGTCCTCCTTGAGGGTTTCCACTCATTGATAATCATATATATGGGTTACAAAGGTATTGGGCCTTATTGGGTCTTTGGGCCTACTATATATGAGGAGACCTATGTAATCTATCACTAAGGACAAGACAAAAGACTCGATCAAATTGATAACAAGACTCGACAAAAAGAATGAAACAAAGACCGATAGATTGGTGATTCGAACTAATATAGAACGAGATAAAGACCCCGGACCTCCTTAGAGGTTAGGAACCAAATACCAACGACTATAAAGCCCGCTTCTACAACCTTACACAGCCAATCGGACAACTTGGAGGCACAAGGAGGGGACTTGTGATTACCAGGATCACCAAACTCTCGCGAGGTTGATGAACGCAAAGCAAACCAAGGAAGATTTATACCAATTGTTGCAATCGATGAGCCACGCTACGAATCGATCGACTTTCTCTCATTGTGTTTCACACAAAGGAAATTTCATTCATGAAAAGAGATGTCTAATTGTTCTACAAGGAATTAAGTCACTTAAATAGAACCCTAGGGCTGATTTTTAATGAAAATAATAAATAAAATATAAATTAAAATAAATCCCTAAATTACCTAAAATAACATAAGTAAATAAGGTCTCTAAAAATAACAATGAAAACTAGGGTTACAACACTTAATAATTTCGGCCCACTTGGAAGAATTTCGGCCCATATGTGAAACTAGGCTCCAGGGTCTCGGCGCCGAGGGTTCTGGTGTCGGCGTCGATACCAACAGTCAACAAACATCCTCTTCAGGTCTCGGCGTCGATGCTCCTGGTGTTGGCGCCGAGGGCAACAGTAAGAGAATAATATAGGTGACTCCTCTTGAAGTTGAACCACACTTGAGAATAGGTATGTTCGGAGGTTCCGGAGGTATCCTTGATGGTCCCGCATCAGATACTTCAATATATATTATTAAATCTCACAAGGAGAATTGGAGTAAAACATCTCAAATGGAGTGTAGTCTAGATGAGGATTTCCCCCTACACACAAAATTCCAACCAGCCAAAGGGAAAAAAAAAAGCATAATAAGGTTGCATAACGTAAACCCCCGAGGGGTACTCTCAAGCTCAGTTTTGACGGATCCACAATTACAAACAATGATAGTTCAGCTGGAGTCATAATTCGGGATTGAAAAGGACACTCAATACAAATATGCTATCAAAAACTTGGTAAACAAAGTTCCCTAAAGGCAGAAGCTCTTGCTCTAAAACTAGGAATCCAACACGCTACTCGACTTCATATCGACAAAATATACATTGAAGGTGATTCTAGTATAATTATAAACCACCTCAGCCAAAAATCGAAATGTCCCTAGGAAATTGAACTAATCATGTCAGATGTTAAACTCCTTTTATCGACTTTAAAATAAGTTTCTTTCTTTCATATTCCTCGTTTAGGCAACAGAGTGGCTGACAAGGTTGCACATCTTTGCCACTCTGCTTAGGGTGTCGATATTCACAACGATTTAGGTCTTTTAATTAGACCTCATCCGAAAAGATGCTATCGGGTAGAGCTCGCTCGCCCAAATTCTTTCCAATTAAAAAAAACTTTCATTTTATTCCACGTTTGACATTTTTTTAAAACTTTAGTTATGATTTGTCTTCTTCTTTAATTCTATTAAATTCTCTGATAATAATTTTTTTTTAAAAATTGATGTTATTACATAACAAGCCTTTAAATGTGAGCCTAATATTGAATATTATAATTAAGCTAACTGAATTTATTAGGTAATCAGTAATTAAGATTTCGTAACATAACATAAATTATAAATTACACAATATATATAATAAATTAATAATAACCTCTTTAAACCTTCTCAGATATCATTAACTCATGAGGGAAAAAACACATGTTTGAATTATACCTTCATGAATTATACCTTATGGCGGAAATCTCACAAAAAAAAATCCATAAAAATATCATATGAATATTCCTTTTTGGTATATTGTAATCATAATAGTGTATCAAGGACCCGCTATTGGAAAGAAGACTTCCAAGACTTCTTTATTAACTATTCAATATCTCGCTCGATTATACCCAAATATGAATTGAACAAATCAAAAGCAAACAATTCCTTTACACAACCTCAAAAACAAAGCCTCTAGATAACATGAGGATGAAGAAAAAGATAAACAAACACTTTACCGACTTATGTTTTCTATGGTAGGTCATTTGGGAACTCATGAATAATGTCATTTTTAATAGAAGTAATATATATAACTGTGACATATACATGTCAATATACTAAAACAATGGTGGAAAACTGGTCTCACACTCAGCATAAAGAAATCCAGTAAAAAAAAAATTAAAAACAACGTAAAGCCCCCAACTAGACACGAGCACCAAGAGGCGTCTACAAAATAAATGTAGACGTCTCGGTCAAGTCGTCGGGGGATTACAATATAGGAGAGATAATTAGGGATAGTTAAGCTCAAGTCATTGATATTTTTCAGATGCAAACTTTGAAGGTCGGCTCAGTTCTACAAACTGAAGCTCAGGTCGTATTTACTAGTATTAAGCTGACAATTGAAAGAGGAATTAGGAATATCATCTTGGAAGGAGATAGCCTTGGAGTAGTAAATTCAAGATAAGACAATATTAAAGTGTCTTGTGAAATGCTCTGAACTATCGAGGAAATTCACCATCTGAATAGACAATTCAGCAACCTACTAATTTGAATTTATCGAGTTTAATTATAGTATTAAGGTATAAAGTGTAACAAGCGATGATTATGATAGAAGACTTAGAAGTAGCTCATTTTGGAAAATGATGTCGGAAATAATTTATGTTTGTACAGTTTTGAAACATTTATAACTTATTTCTCAGGTGTCGGATTTGAGCTTATAATATATCAAATCGAAGTTATCGACGAGAAGAACATGTATGTTAAATTTTATTTTAGATTGAGAGTGACTGCCACCCTTGGCCCCTGCCACCGACAACACTAGGATAATCTTGATTATCCTAGAGAGTGTAGTTTAATTATAGTATTAAGGTTATTAATGGTAATGAATCGATCAATTACATCACGAATATGACTATTAAACTCCAGTCATCTCGAAATTCAGCAGCGTACCGTCAAGCCCGCAGCTTTCAACTCCATTCTGATGCGGGACCATCTTCTACACCATCGTCTACACCTCCGGACACGCCATTCATCTTAGGATACGGACCAATGACTCGAGCCCGAGCTAAGAAGCTTCAACGCGACTCCTTCATGTTTGTGAGTCATGCCTTGTTCTCGAGCACGGTTCAACTCCCCGAGCCTACATTGAAGAGCTACATGTGTATAGGCCTTGACACCTTGTGGCCGAGCAACCTTAAGCCGAGTTGGAGCCGAGTTTCTCTAAGTCTTGAACCCTTGTTATATTTCCTATTTCGGTAACTTTTCTACTTAAGTTATTTTAGGAAACTTTTAGAGTATTTTCATTGATTCTTTTTAATTAATTAGTTTGGCCGAAATTCCCTTGATAGGGTTTTATATATTTGGCGTTCTCTTTTGTAGAACAATTGGTTGAATTTTTATGAAAGTTCTAAAGTCAATCGATTCGAAGCGTTTCTCATCGATTGCACAATTGGTTATTGATCCTGCTTGATTTGCTTTGAGTTCATCAACCTCGCGAGAGTTTGGTGATCCTGGTAATCACAAGTCCCCTCCTTGTGCCTCCAAGTTGTCCGCTTGGTTGTGTAAGGTTGTAGAGGCGGGCTTTATAGTCGTTGGTATTTGGTTCCTAACCTCTAAGGAGGTCCGGGGTCTTTATCTCGTTCTATATTAGTTCGAATCACCAATCTATCGGTCTTTGTTTCATTCTTTTTGTCGAGTCTTGTTATCAATTTGATCGAGTCTTTTGTCTTGTCCTTAGTCGATTCCGAGTTCCTGTTTTGGGTCGATATTGCTGCGTTTTGTCTTTGTTCTTGAGTCTTGCTTCCGTTCTAGTTATTTCGTGTTTGATTGTCGAAGATCGGGCCATCTTACGACTAACCCCGTATCAAATTGGCATCAGAGCTTTGGTTTCCGACATCAAAATTGTGTCTTTTGTTTCCCTAAACACAAAAGCTACAAAAAAAAATATAGAGTCTTTCTTTGTTCTTGGTTTTTACTTCTTGAATTCTTAATTTTGATTATACTAATCTATTGTTTGTGATTGTTGTGTTGCACCTAGCCCAAACACAACCTAAGTCGAGACCTTCAACAAGTGTGGTCGATCTCACCTTGGAGTAGTCGACATTGGTTGTCCAAGCTCCTAGTCGGCCGCCCTTTGCTTCACAAGAAAACCCTAGTTGTTGCTTTCTATCTTTACCTATCTGTTTTATCTATTTTATTGCCTTATTTAAATTGTTCAAATTTGTGGTAGATTTATTCATATTATCTATCATAGATTATCAAAAGGCTTAGATAGATATACTTACTATATTGGCCATAGTTTCATATAAGGGCTACATATTTTATGTCTTTCACCTTGTTACATATAATTTTCGAGTCCTTTGTCTCATAGATAGTTTCTTGCATTAGTTATAAAAAAAACAGTCCGAAAATTCAAAAAAAAAAAGTGACATTCAAGCTTTGACCTAGGAGGATAAAATTCACTAGGGTCAAAAGTAGCTTCAAAACAAAAAAAAATAAAAAAAGAAGAAGGATTGTCGAGTCCAGTGCAAGAAACTTCAAGGACCATTTTTGGTGAAAATTTCATAGCCCTACTCGAAAAGGCTTCAAACACATAACTCCTAAAACACAAATTTTTTTTAAGCCCTACCTTGCAACTACAACGTCCTTGCCAAGGGTTTGAATCAAGAAAGGTAAAAGTCCAAGTTCTTCTTTTCTTCTCCTTGTTTTTCTTTTGTTAGTTGTGTGTCGAATATTTGTTTGCCCATATCGAGTACTTTGGGCCACTGTCGAGTTGCTTTGATTGCTTATGTCGAGTTGTTTTTGTCCTGCCGAGTGCCTAAAAGCTCCTGTCGAGTGCTCTCTAGCCCTGTCGAGTGCTCTTGTGTGAATTGTTGAGTTGATTGTGCTTCTGTCGAGTGCTCTCTTACATTATCCACACATATCGAGTCGGTACTACCTCCTACCGAGTATATACCCCCTGGTTTCGAGTCGATAGTTGGCTTCTGTGAGTTTTTCTTTTGGTCGATTTCGAGGCCTTTAGTCGATATCGACCTCGCCTTGTCCAGCTTCCACATACCGAGTCGGTACCCCACCCTACCGAGTCGATACCCCCTAGTTTTGACTCAAAACTTTGCTTCTGTTGGATTTTTTTCGGTTGTTTTGTTTTGCCCTTTCTCATGTTCTCTTACCTTGCATTGTTAAGTCCTTGCTTGAGTGTTGATTTGCCCAAAGCGGATTGCCTTAACAAGCTTGTCATACCAATTAGAGAGAAGAGTGTTAATGATAGCATGCATTTAGGTAGGCATAATAGGTTGCATTTAGCTTAGTTAAGATGCATTTCATGGATGGATTAAGTACAATTTGCATATTTGCTCTCTACGTTGGTGGAGTCAGAATCTACACACTTTTATTGATTATTTCAGGTAACTGCGGATCCGAGGATGAGGCATGGGTTGATGACGCATTAGATGAGAATGTATAGTTGATCGGAGAAGCTTACATGAAGATCTAAAGATGTCATGAGAAGAAGAAGCGAGCCTAAACGAAGTACAAATCAGCAGAAGTTGTCGCCAGATATGCTGAACTTGTTTTGCATTTTCTGGAGGCCTCGGTTGTCCGATTGACTATTATGACCATGCGTTGGAAATCTCTTTCAGAGGACTACAACTTTTGTGTTGACAAGAAGAGCAAATTCGGGATAGATTTTCCGTGAAAGGCCTCTGGCTGCGGCCGCAACAACCATGCCGCGGCCGCATCCAATCAATTTGCAGCGGCCGCAGCATTTGACGTCTGCGCGCCGTTTTATTTACGAAAGCCCTAGTTTATGTTATTTTGTTTGGTGGCCGAATTAGACCCTTTAAAAGGCCGATTATTGTTAGTTTTTTAAGAACTTCTATTTTATTCTTTCATTAGACGCTTTAGAGATTTTGAGCGATGTCTTCAATGAGGAAGTAAACTCATCTATTCTGCCTGCAATTTGAAGCTTTATTCGGATTGATTGTGAGTTTCTAATTCTCGTTCCTTGTTTCCTATATTTGAATGCTTCAACTTCTTTGTGCTTGATTGTTTATTGATTTGTTCTATCTTGTCTGGCCAACTTGTTAGATCAATTCAATTGCTAAGGTTTTGTAGATTCCTGGTTGTGAACCTTAACCTAAGTGGCAAACTTGTTCCTTTAGGGATGGTTGAACTAATTTAATGAGTAGGAAGTTGAATGTGTTGTTAAATCCCTCTTTAGGGACTGCAAATACCTTGGCTAATCTCTGAACTTAAAGCTATCAATTAGGTTAAATCCTTCTTTAGGGACTGTTCTATTGATAAGGGTTGCTAGGACTGGTTGGACTAGTAACTATATTAGGTTGGGACAAGGGCATTCATAGGAAACTTAATAGGACGAGAAGAAGTTACAAGGATTGCTTCAATCCAATAAAGTGGAAACTTGTAGGTAGAATTGCTTTTCCTAATTGTCTAAAAACCAAATTCGTTGTTTTGCTTTCTTTACTTCGCTTTGATAAAATGCGAAACTTTCACACACAAAAACCCCCCAAACTGGTTACTTTGATTGACACCTGAATTACACTTGAGTTATAACTTTCCCTGTGGATTGACCTCTTGATTATTGCTATACTAGTTATAGGTTTGAGTTTACTTTGACGGATCAACGACATGTTTTCCCTTGAGCGAAACACTTGTGAGATTGTTTCTATTATGCTAATCTTGACATAGTTCCGTGTTTGTCTTTATTTACAATGTCTCAGTAGGTTAACAATGGGAATAATGCCAACAATGGCAATGATGACGACAATTCCGAAGCAGCTGTCTCCGCCGCGGTGTTCAACAACACCGAACACTTTTAACACCACCTTGGCGGCGATGATGGATAGGCTAACGGCCTTGGAGGCTAGACTAACGGGTTCTATTCTAATAACCTTGGTGGTCAAGGTAATCAAAGGCGTGACGATACGCCTAATGATGAAAGGGAAGTCCGAAATCCTAACCCTCCCCCTAACCCTAATTTGAATAATCCTGTATTTGAAGAGAACAACTATCCACGAGGGGAGAGATATGGTAGAAATAATGGATTTGTTAATGCGCATGGGCAAGGACGGGGAAGAGGAAGAGGTCCTGGCTTCCAGGAGGAGTTCTACTATTCGGAGCGTGACGATGACTTCCAAGAAAAGGACTATTGGGAGCAACGCCCGAGGCGGAACGACAGAGGAGGTCGATACCAATATTGTGAGCCTAGAGTTCCTGATAAGGACGGCATAGGTAAGGTAAAGGTAAAGATTCCTTCCTTTGATGGTAAGACAGATCCAGATGCATATATTGACTGGGAGACAAAAATGGATCAAATTTGGAATTGTCACAATTTTTCTGAAACTAAAAAGGTTCAATTGGCTTCTTTAGATTTTCAAGGGTTTGCTCTTATTTGGTTGGATAATTTGATTAAGGAAAGAAGAAGAGCCCTTGATGCGCCTATCGCTTCTTAGAACCAATTGAAAGCTTTAATGAGAAGTAGGTTTTTCCCTCAACATTATGCTAGAGAGCTTAGACAACACTTAGAAAACCTTAAACAAGGTAATAAATCTGTTGAGGAAACCTTTAATATTATGCAAGAAACCATGGCTCGAGCTAATGTTGTTGAACATTATGAGGATACAAATGCTAGGTTTCTTCGCATTTTGCATCCCGCCTTAGCTCATGAGATTGATTGTTTTCCTTACTCTACTCCTACCGAGTTGTTACATTTGGCTATTAAAGTTGAACGTAGAGCTAGATACAGGAACCAAGGCGGAAGGATGACGAGTGGGCAACCCCAACCATGGCGCCAAAGCCGTCCACAGCAGCCCCAGGGGCAGCCTGACGGAGGCTACACATCTCGGCCAAACCAATCCCAAGGCCGAGGAGATGGCTGAGCTACCCAACCGGCCCTCGACAAGGGTAAGGCGTCTTGGACTAGACGAGATTCGTCTGGGGTATCTACCGGCCCCAAATGGAGTAATCCTAACCCCTCTACTACTAGATCTAGGGACATTGTGTGCTTTAAATGTCAGGGTAGAGGTCATGTTATGAAGGATTGTCCCAATAAGAAAACTCTCATGATTAATCACTTAGGCGAATATGTTTCTGACAATTCTTGTGATGAAAATGAAGAGCATGCTAATGATAATGATCAAAACCTTAACCTACTTACTTATGATAAAGATGATGATGGCATTGATTATGAACATGGTGAATCATTGATTGTTAGGAGAGTCTTAAGTGTTGTTCCTGCACCTTGTGATGACAATCAACGTGAGAATCTGTTTCATACTAGATGCTTAGTGAAGGGTAAGGTGGTTAATGTGATCATTGATGGGGGAAGTTGTTGTAACTTAGCTAGTCAGGAAATGATTGATAAATTACAACTTGATAGAGCATGTTTAGTGTTGCATAATAGATTGCATTTAGCATTATTTAGGTGTGAATATTGCATTTATTTAGTTGAATTTGCATTATCACTTGTTGAGTTAGAAGAGGCGGAATCTACAGGATTTTATGGTTTATTTCAGGTAAAGTAGATTGGAGGTGAAATGGATTTGAAAAGAGCAAAAATAAGCTAAGGAGAATACTCAGGAGCTGCTGGAAACAAAGAAGGAGAACTCGGAAGAATCGCAGGCCGCCCCGCAGCATCTCTGGCCGCCCCGCGGCTCGAAGGAAGAAACGAGGAACTTCGCTGATCGCCGGCCGCCCCGCGGCCCGTACAGTAGCTGAACATTTAGTCCGAATTTTACTTAGGGTTTTCATTAAGCTATTTTGGGCCGACTTTCTCTAGACTATTTAAGGCTTTTCTAGTTATTCTTTCATTAACCTTATGCACTTTATTCAATTGTTGAGAGTGCCGTCGAGCATGAGCAACTAAACTCTCGAGGTTTCGCCTACAGTTTGGATCTTTGATTGTTGAATTGTGAGTTTCTTAATCTAGTTCTTATTCCTATTGCAATGTTTTGACTTCCTTGTGCTTAATTGCTTGAATGTGTTTTATTCTCTCTGGCCTGGCCGACTAGTTAGAGTAGATTCATTCAATTGCTAGGGTTTTGTAGATTCCTCGTAGCGAACCTTAACCCAAGTGGCAATCATATCCCTTTAGGACTCGTAGGACTAATTGGATGTGTAGGAAGTTGAATATATGTTAAATATCGACTCGTAGCTTGATATTGCATGTACCTTGGTTAATTCATAATCTTAATGATATCTCTAGGTTAAATCTTAACCGTGTTAGGGTTATTTAGAGATAAGGGTTGCTAGGACTCGTAGGACTAGTAATTTACCTAAGATCTGGACAAGGACATTGATAGGAAAAGACAAGAACTAGAGGCTGAAGCAAGGATCGAAGTCATCAATCAAAGTGATAAATTGTAGGTGAACCTATTTCCCTTCACTGAATTTTACAATCAATTTACTTTGTTTGCTTGTCTCCGCTTTGCTAAAAGGCGGATCTTTTCACACTAAAAACTCCCCCTTTTCTCTCTTAGCAATTAGAATTAGACTTGAATTTAATAGATTTCTCTGTGGATCGATCTCTTGCTTGCACGCTATACTAGTTAGTGAGTTTGAGTATTCTTTGGCAAGAACAACGACAGGTTTTCCTCTTGTCACAACTACCTACTATTTAGCATCCTAGGCCTTATAGATTGCATTGGATGAATGACTGTGGTAATCTGAAAGTGAATAGGCAAGTTAAAGTGCATATCAAATTAGGACATTATGAAGATGATGTGTTATGTGATACAGTACCTATGCAAGCCTGTCATATATTATTAGGTCATCCTTGGCAATTTGATCGTAAGGTCTTGCATGATGGCTTTACTAACAGATATTCCTTTACTTTTCAGGGCAAGAATGTAGTTCTCAAACCCATGACATCAACCCATGTGGCTGATGAGATTGAGAAGCGCAAGGTGAGTTAGATAAGGAGGCTCAGTCGAGCCATGTGTCTACCCCTACTCGACCTAGAGAGGTATTCTTGGCTTCCAAGAGTACATTTTTAGACGAGTTTGCAGATGGGGAAACAACCCTCATGCTCCTATGCAAAGGATTGAACATGTTGAGTGAGGAGCTTAGAGCTACCCTCCTTCCTCACATCCTATCTCTTATTGAAGAGTATCAGGATGTATTCCCTAAGAAAGATGGTTCTTGGAGAATGTGTGTAGATTGTAGGGCCATTAACAACATAACTGTAAAATATCGCCATCCTATACCATGCTTAGATGACATGTTAGATGAGTTGCATGGTTCTTCTGTCTTCTCTAAAATTTATTTAAAAAGCGGTTACCATCAGATTAGGATGAATGAAGGCAATGAATGGAAAACAACCTTTAAAACGAAATTTGGACTCTATGAATGGCTGGTTATGCCTTTTGGCTTGACTAACACCCCTAGTACTTTCATGAGGTTAATGAATCATGTGCTTAGAAATTTCATAGGTAAATTTATTATTGTATATTTTGATGACATTCTTATCTATAGTAAATCACCTGAGGAACATGAAGCACATTTAAGGGAAGTACTTTCTACACTTAGATTAGAACACATGTATGTCAATCTTAAGAAATGTGAATTATGTAATAATCAAGTGTCTTTTCTGGGTTTTGTAGTGAGCTCCAATGGACTGCGTGTCGATGAGGCGAAGATCAAGGCTATACAGGAGTGGCCGACGCCGACTACCATTGGCCATGTGCGCAGCTTCCAGGGATTGGCGAGCTTCTACAGACGTTTTGTGTGCGACTTCAGCTCCATCGCAGCCCCTCTTACAAAGCTCACAGAGAAGCGGTGTGAGTTCAAGTGGGGTCCAGCTCAGGAGGATGCGTTCCGACGGCTCAAGGAGAAGCTCATGCAAGCACCATTGCTGGCTCTACCTGATTTCACTCGGCCTTTTGAGGTTGAATGTGATGCTAGCAGAGTTGGAATTGGAGGGGTCCTCATGCAAGAAGGTAAGCCTATCGTCTTCTTTTCTGAAAAGTTGAAAAGTGCATGTCTTAATTACTCTACTTATGACAAGGAATTATATGCATTGTTTAGAGTCCTTAAGACATGGTCCTATTACCTTTCGCCTAGAGAGTTTATACTCAGGACTGATCATGAATCTTTAAAACATTTTAAGAGCCAAGATAAACTTGATAGGAGGCATGGTAGGTGGATGGAATTTATTGAAACATTTCCTTATGTTATAAAGTATAAGAACGGAAAAGACAATGTGGTTGCTGATGCTTTATCTAGGAGACATGTCCTTTTAAACACTTTGGATTCTAGAGTCTTAGGCTTTGTGTACATTAAGGAATTGTATGAGAATGATGTTGATTTTGGGGATTTATTTAAGCTATGTCGAGACAAGGGTCCTAGCAATAGCTTCTATATCTTTGATGGATTCTTGTTTAGGAGAGACTAAGTGTGCATACCTAGGTGTTCTCTTCGGTTATTATTGGTGAATGAAGCCCATAGTGGAGGTTTAATGGGTCATTTTGGGAGAAATAAGACCTATCATACACTTAAGTCACACTTCTATTGGCCACATATGTTTAGGGATGTAGAACATTGCCTTAAGAGATGTATGGACTGTTTAAAGGCCAAGTCTAAGCTTATGCCCCATGGTTTACATACACCCCTGCCGATCCCTTCAGCCCCTTGGGAAGATATTTCTATGGACTTTATTTTTGGGTTGCCTAGAACTAAGAAGGGGAGGGATTCTATCTTTGTTGTGGTGGATATATTTTCTAAGATGGCTCACTTTATTGCATGTCATAAAACTGATGATGCTACCAATTTTTCTAATTTATTCTTTAGAGAGGTAGTTAGGTTACATGGACTGCCGAAAACTATAGTGAGTAATAGGGATGTTAAGTTCTTAAGTCATTTTAGGCGTACATTGTGGAAAAAATTGGGAACTAGATTGTTATTCTCTACATCTAGTCACCCCCAAACTGATGGCCAAACTGAGGTGACCAATAAAACCTTAACCACTATCCTTAGAGCCATATTAAGAAAGAATTTGAAGCTTTGGGAAGAAGCCTTACCTCATGTGGAGTTTGCTTACAATAAGACATTGCATTCCTCAACTAAAATCATTCCATTTCAATGTGTATATGGTGTTAATCCACTAACCCCTTTTGATCTTGCTCCATATCCTATGAGAGAGAATGAGTCTTTTGACACAGGTAAGCATGTCGAGTTCGTTAAGGAGCTACATGAACGGAAGCGTCAACAGCTTATGCGGAACGCTGAGTACAACGCCAATAAGGCCAACAAAGAGCGCAGATTGGTGACGTTCCAGCCTGGGATCTAGAGTGGGTACACCTGCAGAATGAGAGGTTTCCCAATGAAAGGAAGAGCAAGCTTTCACCATGAGGAGATGGACCTTTCAAGGTTCTACAGAAGGTGGGTGACAATGCCTACAAGTTGGAGCTTCCTGGAACATATGGCGTGAGTGCTACATTCAACGTCGCGGATCTTATTTCATACTTAGCCGTGGATGAGGACTTGGATTTGTGGTCTAATCCTTTCCAAGAAGGGGTGGTTAATGCGGGACCATCTTCTACACCATCGTCTATACCTCCGGACACGCCAATCATCTTAAGAGATGGACCAATGACTCGAGCCCGAGCTAAGAAGCTTCAACGCGACTCCTTCATGTTTGTGAGTCATGCCTTGTTCTCGAGCACGGTTCAACTCCCCGAGCCTATATTGAAGAGATACATTTGTATAGGCCTTGTGGCCGAGCCACCTTAAGCCGAGTTGGAGCCGAGTTTCTCTAAGTCTTGAACCCTTGTTATATTTCCTATTTTGGTAACTTTTCTACTTAAGTTATTTTAGGAAACTTTTAGGGTATTTTAATTAATTCTTTTTAATTAATTAGTTTGGCCAAAATTCCCTTGATAGGGTGTTATATATTCGGCGTTCTCCTCTGTAGAACAACTGGTTGAATTTTTATGAAAGTTTCTCTCGTGTTAAACACATTGAGCGTTCTAAAGTCAATCGATTCGAAGCGTTGCTCATCGATTGCACAATTGGTTATTGATCCTGCTTGGTTTTCTTTGAGTTCATCAACCTCGCGAGAGCTTGGTAATCCCGGTAATCACAAGTCCCCTCCTTGTGCCTCCAAGTTGTCCGCTTGGTTGTGTAAGGTTGTAAAGGCGGGCTTTATAGTCGTTAATATTTGGTTCCTACCCTCTTAGGAGGCCTGGGGTCTTTATCTCGTTCTATATTAGTTCGAATCACCAAGCTATCGGTCTTTGTTTCATTCTTTTTGTCGAGTCTTGTTATCAATTTGATCGAGTCTTTTGTCTTGTCCTTAGTCGATGCCGAGTTCCTATTTTGGGTCGATATTGCTGCGTTTTGTCTTTGTTCTTGAGTCTTGCTTCCGTTCTAGTTATTTCGTGTTTGATTATCGAAGATCGGGCCATCATACGGCTAACCCCGTATCACATCCAACAACGATCTCCGCCAAATCCCTACCTCCGAAGACAAAATTGTGCTCTACTTCACGAGTCTGAGGGGGATCCGAAAAACCTACAACGATTGATGCACAGTCAGGATGATCTTGAGAGGACTCGGCGTTGTCGTAGACGAGAGGGACATTTCGATGGATTCGAGTTACAGGAAGGAGTTGAAGAGCGCTTTAGGCAGGAATGTAGTGAGTTTACCGCAAGTGTTCATCAAGGGGAAGCACGTCGGAGGAGCGGAGGAGATCAAGTAGCTGAATGAAGACTGGGAGCTCATGAGGATGATAGATGGATTTCTGGTATTGAAGGATTCAGGCTTCGTTTGCAGGAGCTGTGGCGATGCGAGATTCATTCCTTGCGGCAACTGCAATGGCAGCCGGAAGGTGTTCGAGGTGGATGGAGGACGGAGCGGAGGTGCCCGATGTGTAATGAGAATGGGCTGGTTCGATGCCCTGCTTGCGTTTCGTGAACGAGGGCTCATCGAGTTCAAATCTCTATAACTTTAACTTTATTTTATGGAATTTTTATTTTATGGTTATGAATCGATCAATTATTACATCACGACTATGTAAGAATCGATTTCTTGGAAACGAGATATCAACCTATATGCCAAAATATAGGTATAAAATTCGATTATTTATTATTTAGCTTATACTGAAACACTAAAAAGGCTAAAACATGGATGAGGGAAAGATAAAAGTGACGGATCGATGATGAAATATTAGGAGCCGGGGCATTGGGCAATGCATTCGGCCATACAAGCTTCGCGTTTGATACCCGAAAACCAAAGGCACCACTTGACACAGGCGGCCTTGCATTGCTCCCTCGTCTATGTTATATGTTCTGTTACATCAATTTAACCGCTTATAAATCACACGCACATATATAGTTTATATATGTATCGATCTCACAATAGGCTCATTTCATACATACCTCTAGATGCAGGGAGGGTGTTGGTCTCAGTTACACGCACCTCTGCATCAATTTTACTTTAATCACTTATAAATCACTCTTTATATAGGTATAGATCGGATAATAACTCAGTTCATACCTCTAGCGGTGGCCAAATCCGAGGCGATGGACATGAAAATCACGCACATTAGAATCATGGAGGCGGTTGTGTTCTTCAAGAGCTTGTTGTTTGCCATTGCTGATTGAATTGGATTGCTTGCTTTGCGGCGTGTTGATTTGCTTCGCTAATTTTGGGGCTTTTAATTTGTTTTATGGTTTTGATTTCTGAACGAACGGAAATTTATTTATATAGCAGTACTATACTCATAAAATGCATGCATGGTTAATTAATTTGGTATCCTTGTTAAGATCATTGTGTAATGTGGGAATATTTGATGATCTTCAACAATTAACCATTGTTAAATACAAAGATTTTCTGTAATTAAATAATAAATATTAATGGAATGAATTAATTTTTTATTCTTTGTTATAAAAGTAACTTTTGGAAATGAATTACATTGTAAAATTTTCAAGGGAAGGAAAATATCTCTATTCATTCAAATAGAGAAGGACAATATCTCTATTTAAAGGGAATAATATTTTTTTTAAAAAAAGTTATATGTATGTTCATGAAAAATTATATTTTTAGCAAAATATAAATTAAGTTTTTTCTTTGTTATAAAACTAACTTTTGGAAATAAATTACATTGTAAAATTTCAAGGGAAGGAAAATATCTATATTCATGCAAATAGAGAAGGACAATATCGATCTCTATTTATAGGGAAGAATATTTTTAAAAAAATTATATGTATGTTCATGAAAAATTATGTTTTTATCAAAATCTAAAAAAATTATTTACTAATATAATCGATCTTTTAATTATATATGTATATAATTTAAAATATAATTTTTTATTACAAAATTTTATAAATCTATAAACATAAAGAAATTAATATAAATAGTATTTTTTGAAAATATTTTAAACTAAAAACATAGATAGAAATAATTAAATAATACACCAAAAATTACTCATGTTGACTAGTGTGCGGTGACTTAACTGGGGGCGTGTGGGTGACATCGCTCTAGTCCGCCCTATTTTTTTTAAAAAAAAATTAAAAAATCGGTAAAAAAAAGGGTAAAGTAAAAGTTTTGTTAATGAAAATTATAAACATATGAAAATTTTAGTTTATATAGCCTACTCAAATTTTATTTTTTACTTCCTTGCCTGCTAATGTGTATGAGGCTCAAGAATTCGGTAGAAATTTATCAATTTCGAATGGGTTGTGCCTTTTTCACTCTTTTTTTTTTGGAAAGATTGTGCCTTTTTCACTTTTTTTTTTTTTGAAACGGAAAAAATTTGACTATAGAGCTGAGCTCTATCAGCCAAGAGCATCCTTGCGGATGAGACTATGCAACAGAGAGTCATCAGGAGTCCAGATACCATAGAAAAATGGAGTGATACGGGACAAGCGATCAGCTACCAAATTTGACTCACGGAAGACATGACGAATCTCAACAGAACCAAAAAAGCCCAGCGAGACTAGAATGTCCGAGACAATCATTTCAGAGTCTCCAGTAGGCTTCCCCATACCTTTCATACTTTTTATTATTGTTAGGTTGTCTCCTTCAATAAGGAGATTTGTTATTTTTAGTTCTATCGCAGTCCGAAGTCCCATCCAGAGACCCAAACTTTCACAGCCACAGACAGAGCTGATTGGTGAAGGTCCATTTCCAGAGAAAATCGGGGTTCCTGCAGAATCACGAATGATGAATCCATAAGAGCCCAAACCATCCGTGGAGAGAGAACCATCAAAATTTAGCTTATGAGTTCCAATTGGTGGAGGTTCCCATTTGGTTCTCTTTCTCTTTGATATAGATCTTTGTTTGTCCTCTTTTGCGGGTGTATTTTTGTTGTTTTTACAGTAGTCCGGGCAACTCAAATTTGATGTCTTCCAGACATATATTTGTTCCTTTATAAAGGATAATATGCGTCTTATGTCCGGGTTTATGTTTTCAAAGAGTGTTTTGTTTCTGAAGTACCAGATACCCCACCAAGCAAAGGCGAGATCTTCAAAGCATTTTGTTCCTATCGTATTTTTGATTTCCCATAGAGTGGTGTTCAATTGCTCGTCTTTGCTGAAACAACCATTCATTTTCCGAAATGTTCCCGGGTTATTTGCAATTAGGGTCTCCCTCGTAACAGGACAGTTCCAAAGAAGATGGTTTAGGTCTTCATGGCAAGAGTCGCAGTGGGGGCAGTTTTTCGGAATCCCAAGGTGTCGAGAAAGTTTGACAGAAGTGGGCACTCCGTTCTTAAGGATTTTCCATAGGAAAGATTTTATTTTCGGGGGGATATCAAGTCCCCAGACCCAATTTGCATATGATGTTTCGTGTTTCTTGTGGTTGTATATCATATCAATTGCAGACTTGGTACTGAACCAGCCATTTTTGCTCCATTTCCAATAAAGTCTATCAACTTGGATGTGCTGTGGTATTGGTATCGTTTTGATAGTTTCAATTAGGCTGTTTGGAATTATATTTTGTAACTCCGCGTGTAGTTTATCTTGGTTCCATGTTTTGTTGACTTTGAGAAAATGTTTTATGTTGATTGTATCGTCTATATGTTGAGTTCCTAAGATAGATGAATTTATAGGTGTTTGGCCTAACCATTGGTCTTGCCAAAACTTGATAGAGGCCCCGTCTCCAATAGACCAATTAAGGCCTTGTTTGAACAGAGGGACTAATTTTATTAACTGAGTCCATTGCCAGAAAGAGGTACCCTGCTTCTGGTATGTGAGTATATTTTGGTTTTTAAGATATTTTTCTTTAATTAGTTTGACCCATGGGCTAGTTGGTTCCGCTAATAGTTTCCAGAGTAATTTCATCCGAAGAGCAGTATTCATATCCTCCGAGCTACGCAGCCCTAGCCCTCCATTTTCCTTTGTTTTGCAAACCTCATACCAACCGATGAGGGGCTTATGGTTGGGTCCTTTGTTCCAGAGGAAGTTCCAGTTGATCTTATCAAGTTCCATATGGACTGATTTTGGTAGCATAAAGCATTGCATTATGTGTAGAGGTTTGGCTGCTAGCGTTGTTTTGATTAAAGTGCAACGGCCAGCTTGTGAGAGGCAATTCGCCTTCCATCTGTGAAGTTGTGATTTGGTGTTTGTTAGAAGTTCCGTGAATTCTTCCTTTGTCATTCTTCCTTCGATTAGGGGGCAGCCCAAATATGTACCCATCTTAGGGGTGTGCGCTATTTCTAGCTCGTTTCTAATTAGATTTTTCTGTGTGGTTGTGACATTTTTGGATGTTTGGAATTGGGATTTGTGCCTATTTACCTTTTGTCCTGAAATAGCTGAGTAATCAGTCAGAATTTTGTTAATTTGGTCGCATCCGTTTTAGTTGCTGATGCAAAGATGACGATATCATCCGCGAAGGCTAAGAAAGGAATTTTTGTTCCCCCTCGCGTCAATTTAATTCCTAGGTGGCTCTGTGGTTTTTCCGATTCATGTTGTAATCCACGGGCCAGAATTTCCGATATTATTAAGAAAAGATATGGTGAAAGCGGGCATCCTTGTCGTATTCCCCTCTCGGGAAAGAAGATTTCAGTGGGTTCATTGTTTACTAGCACCGAGTAAGTGACAGTGGTTATGCATTCTTTGATCCAAAGAGTGAATTTGGGTGAGAACCCAAATTTTGACATAATGGAGAGTAAGAAATTCCAGTCGACCATATCGAATGCTTTTTCCATATCAAGTTTTACAGCCATCCAACCTGATTTTCCATTTTTCTTTGAGAAGGAGTAGAAGACTTCATTTGCAATTAAGATGTTATCTTGTATTGATCTGCCTGATGAGAAGGCGCTTTGTAGTGGATTAGTTATTTTAGGGATTACCCTTTTGAGTCTTGAAGCTAGAATTTTGGATATAATTTTATATGTTGTTGTGCAGAGACTAATAGGCCTATAGTGAGATGTTGTGGTTGGGTTGTCTATCTTTGGAATTAATGCTATGAACGTATGATTTGTTTGTTTCAGGATCCTACCACTTAGAAAGAAACTTTTAACTGCTTTGATGACTGATGGTTCCACAATATGCCAGTACTTTTTGAAGAAACCAGCTGGAAAACCATCTGGACCTGGGGATTTGTCATTGGCAAGGCTGAAGACTGCATTTTTAATTTCAGAATTCGTGACTTGGCGAGTTAGCCATTCATTATCTTCGTTTGAGATTTCGTTCCCTACATGGTGAAGTAGGTTGTTTTGTGTATGTTGCCTAGCGTGTTGCAAAAATCTTTGGCTAAAATCGTGCTTGATGAGGTTTCTAATATCTTCTTCGTTGTTAAGTGTTATACCCGTCGTGGTTTGGATGTGCTTTATTATGTTTCTATTTCGTCTTCCTGTTGCTATTTTATGAAAGTATTTAGTGTTGGCGTCTATAGATTTTATGTGCATTCTTTTCGCCCTTTGTCCCCAATATTTCTGTTGAAAGAAAAGGAGGGAGGTGTGCTTTGAAGTGAGCCTTTTGATTTTGTTATCTAGGTTTTGGTTGTAAGCATTGCAAAGATTCTTTTGTGATTCTAGTAGATCTGTTTCTACTTGCTTAATTTGGCGGAAAACATTTCCAAAGGTTACTTTGCTCCAAAGCTTGCTTTTTCTTTTGACCTCTTGAAGTTTTTTCGTTAGTTTGAACATTTTCGAGCCAGGGGTGTCCAGCCTCCAAGCTGATCGCACAACTGATTCGTAGTCAGGTTTCGTTGTCCATGCCATTTCAAATTTGAAGGGTTGCAATTTTGGTTTGCGGTTATCCATGAGGTCCAACGTGATCTGGGCGTGGTCTGACTTAAGAAAAGCATGGTTTTTCATAATAAGGTTCGGGAATTGCTTTAGGATAGGGTGGCTAACCATAGCACGGTCTAGCTTTTCAAATATGTTGTCAATGCCATGTTCACGTTTTCTCCAAGTGTAATCGTTCCCGCAAGTTGGGGAATCTACCAGATTGAAAGTTCTAATAGTGTCTTGTAGTCTTGCAAATCTATTTGCAGATGGGATCCTGCCCCCTAGTTTGTCGGTAGGTTCTAAAATTTCGTTAAGGTCTTCTAGAATAATCAGCGAGTCCTTAGCATTGCGAATATAGTCTGAGAGTGAGGTCCAGAAGTTGTTTTTTTCCTTTGCGTAAGGGGTTGCATAAACAAATAAGATTTCGACATCAATTCTAAGTGTCGTGTTTATATAGTCTGCCTTTTTCACTTGTTTTCATTTAAACAACTTCCATTTTATTCCACATTTGTCATTTTTTTTTAAAACTTATGATTTATCTTCTTCTTTAATTTGACGCTATTAAATTCTCTGATAATAATTATTTTAAAAAAAATCTATATTTATATTTATATTTATGTATGACCTTAATTCATAAGACTTTACTTACGTGTAAATCTTAGATGAGTTTTAGGAATATTGACCAATTATGTTTTTTTTCCTTGATTTTTTTATTTCTCCTTTTCTCTTTTTTCCATTAATTTTTTTAATCATCCATTCTCCTTCTATATGCTACTTTAATTTAGAAAACTTTGCTTAGGTGTCGTATTCTCCTTCACTTTAGTCACTAATCCCGTTTTATCCTACTTTTCCCCCCTCACTTCCTTTCCACCAATCAATTTTATTTTATTTTGCCTTTTTTAAACCTTTCATATTTTTTCTTTTATTCTTAACATATTTACTAACTATTGGGCTTAATTCAAAACATTGAATTCAATCTAATATAACTATTGGGCTTAACTCACATTTATGTACTAACTATATATATATATATAAACTCTTAAAACAGAAGAGTTTTCGCTTATGTGTCGCATCCACCTTAATTCTCTCATTTTCAACTAATCACTTTTTCTTTTCTTTTTTGCAATTAATTTTCATTTTTAAAATAACCATAAACTCTTAAAACAGAAGAGTTTTCGCTTATGTGTCGCATCCATCTTAATTCTCTCATTTTCAACTAATATTAAATTAATATGTAACGTGTATCTATTTGTAAATTTTCATAAACTATCACAATATATTGAGTCCATCTTGAATTAGTCAATTATACTCTTCTTCTTATGAGTCTGTTCTTATAAGTTTAATTCAAAATATAAAACCAATATTCTATTTAATTGTATAATATTACATTTTTATTTAATTGTTCTTATAACTTGCTCTGGCTCGTCAATTAACGAGTTATATAGTTTTGAATTTTCATTTTTGGTAGATGTAACGGCCCAGAATTATGATTTCCGGGTTACGTTTCAAGGGATAAAACCCCTTGTTCGGATCTTGCAATCCAGGTACGGGTCGAGGTTTCAAACTCATTTTAAGATTAGTAGAAAGAGGGATTTCGAACCCTGAAAGTATCGTAGGGCCGTTGGGTACCCTTGACTTGTCCTAGGGACTAACTCGTGAAATTCATTCCAAACGAAAGCAAGACGGAAGCAAAGTTAAGATACAAAGCGACACGGCAGAGCCGGGTCAAAACCAAAAACATAAGTGGATGATTACCATTTATAACAAGTTAGAGAATTAGCCAGGTTCTTCGATTCGCAAAAAGGAAAACCCCGTCATATAGACATCGAGCACTCAAATCTGCAGAAAATACCTTTGAAAGAAGAACGGGGAAAGGAGTCAGATCGAGCCACTCATGCGGGACCGACAGTCCTCGCTGAGGCCACATAGTATGTGCTATACCTAATAAAGATGCTCTAATGCAGTACGAAAGTCAAACACACTAGCATGCTCCTGGTTATAATAATGTGTAAAAATTCTGTAAAGGGCCCAAGACAATGCCAAGTGGCATATCCCTCTCCTACCTCCACCCCCTTTCGATAGGGCGGAGACTGGCCAGCTCGTGAATGCATTCCATCATAATCGGGCGGCACGCATGCCTAACCCGCTCCACAATAAAGCCCGCAGGCATCTCATAATATAAGGAAGTTCATGACTCGATTGACTCAGGATACCCGATGAGGCTGGGCTACCCTATGACCCTAGAAAAGACTCTAGAACTATCACAGATAACGGCCGTTCTGTTTCAAACGCAATAAGTAAGCAGATGCTCATTCAATTAGTGCAACCTAAACAGGATACTACATGACATGCTTTTATGCATATGCAACACCTAACATAAAATGCAATAACAGGCATGAATGTCCAACCTGAGTAAGCCCCCTAGGAAACTTACCTAAAGATGCAGAATAGCAGGATAATACAAGCAAGAGCCCAAATGCAAGTCCAAAGCAATCCAGAAGCAATACACACCTATCATCAAGCCATTTCCATAAGCTACCGGACCAACATTCATACGCATGAAACCCAAGTTCTCAACATACTCAAAACCAACCGATAGTGAAACCATTTTCCAAAACCTTTCTGATGCGATCAATATCAACCAAAAATCATTCTTCCAATAAACTCTCAAATAAAATCATACTAACAATATCTTTCAAACTTCCTTCTTAAAACCAACATCATCAAACCAAGACAAAAATTTCGACATTAAACATTTAAACCTTAAAATCAAAACCTCAAAATCATATTATAGAGTAATTCCGGCATTTTGGTTTTCAAAACAACAAATCCTTTAAGAGATATTTCCGAGAACTTGAAAACTCCTTTTAAATAATTTATCAAGCGATACATATTAAAATACACAAACCACATTTATAATTTAATAACAATAAATCATTTCACCATCACAATCATATTCTAAAACATAAACTAGTAACATTTTCCAATTAATATTGCTTTTAAAACAATTTTATAAAATAATAAATTTCAGAATTACTCATATAGTAATACTATTCTAATAAAAATAATTATATAAAACTACGACTACATATCACATCATATAGCAAAATAACAATAATAAATAACAACTAACATCCAAAATTATAAACCAGAAGCCCAAAACTCTCAACCCGGATGAATAGGCCCACAACCCAGATTCCTTCCCCCAAAATCTGAAGCCCAACCCGGCCCATTCAGAACTCACCCTCAACCTTCACAATTGAACAGAGACGACAACGGGGAAATGACGGAGGACGAGGATGATAACCTAGGCTCCGGGGTGACTCCTCTCCGACCCAAGCTCCCCCCATCAGACCGACTCGACATCCCGACCACCCCGGCCCCGGTAAGACTCAAACGCGAAGGAAAGAGAGGAAGAAAAGAAGAATCACCGAGATCGACGCGATTCCGACAAGCTCCGACAACAATGGGGGATTTCCGACCACCAGGGCTCGAGAGGAGATTCGAACGGCCTAGGATGGACATATTTGGTCATAAAAGAGGATCTTTGGCTCGATTTTGATCAAAGGAAGGGAAAGGAAAGATTACCGTTTGGATCTGAGAGACACCAGGAGTAGGAGGAGAGAGAGCGGTTCTGCGCCGGTGGCTCCGGCGTCGATCGGGATCGCCGAGGGTGGACGGAACTCCGAGAGCCCTGGGGTGAAGACAACGATTGATGAAGGCGAACCTTTAGGTGATTTAAGGACAGAAGGTAACGGGGAGGGCCTTACCGAGCTTCACTCGCGGAAACAGGGAAGGAGTGAAGAGTGGAGCGAGTGCTCGGCGCCGGCGGCTGGGGCTCGCACTCGGCTATGCTTCCTCGGACCTCGGAGGCGTAGGTTGCTGCGCGAAACCGGAAATGAAACAGAGGGAGCGAAGAGCAGCAAGGTGAGGCGGTGGTGATGGCGATCGATCGGCGATGGAGAATGAAGGTGTGCTGTGATGGGTTGTGGATTGATTTGGTGAGGGCTACAACAGGTATGTCTTCAATTTTACAGGGAAGAGGACAGGGAGGTGAAATGGGTGAAGAGGTGGGGCACCGATTCGGATAAAAGGAAAAGGGAAAGGGATCTGTCTTGCAATTGGCGTGGGAAAGGAGTCTGATTTGGGGTGCTGAGGCCTGGCGTGGCTCCTGCAAGTCTCAATTGGCTCTTTGCCAAGTTTGGGAAGGAAAATGCAAAGGGAGGAGGATGGGAAAGGAGTATGCTTAGCTGCTTTGGGATGCAACTGGGAGGGAGGAAGAGCTGCTGGTTTGTACAGACCGAGAGGGAGAAAGAAGAAAAGAAAGAAAAGGAAAATAGAATACAAGTGGTCCTCACAACCCGATTTCAAAATACCCGAAACCTGCTATCTCGACGTTATCCCGACTCGGTTAAAATTAATAAAATTTTCGAATCTGAAATAAAACAATGTACCTCAAAATAAATTCCAAACCTCGAAGAAAGAAGACAGAAATAAAATTCGTCGGAATCAAATTTTCAAAACGATGCCGGAATTGTTCATAATGATTTTTAACCGAAAATTGTGCTCGATGATCAGTTTTTCTTGGAATATCCGATTTAAATTCATTTTTAATTTCTTTTTTCGAGAATTAGGATTTAAAAATCCGGGTCTTTACAGTAGACATAACGACTATTTAATTGTATCTATGGCTCATCAATTAACGAGCTATTTAGTTTCACTTTGACTAGTAAAGAGTGTTTGATTCTAGGATTTATAGTTGTGACCTAAATAATGTTCGATTATAGGTTTTATTTGTGTGTTTGGTTGTTGCAAGCACTCTCCTCATCTTACTAAATTTCTTTACTGGTGAACATGAGTTGAATCTTGGACTGAGTGCTTATGTGAGGCTCAAGGACTGGATTAGGAGCTATGGTGGTGAAATTGAATTTACTTGGTCTGAGGCTTTGAGAATTCTTTGCAGTTCTTGATGCAAATTTTGTACTCAAACCACCTTTTGTAACTACTTTTATTGATATATTAGAAAGTTATGTTTTTCTTTCGCACTTTCTGTATGGTTTAATTGATGTATTAGTAGATGATTTAAGCTAATCAATAGTTTAGCTGCCTTTAAAAAATGTGTTTTTCATTAAAATTTTGATAATGGAAAAATAAGAATTAATGTAACTTACAAAACTACTTTTTATTGTTTTATTGTCAAATTTTGACATTCTACATTCGCAAATCATATATAATAGGGAAAACTAATTAAAATACCCTCACCTTTAGGGGTATGGTAAAAATATATCTTCAACTTTCAAATGTAATTAAAATATCCCGACCTTTGACGGTAGTGGTAATATATCACCACAAGTTTTTTGACGAGTCAAAAATGCTAACAAGACAGCCTACGCGGATTTTTTTACAAGAGTTTTCTTGAATAGTTTCCTTAGAAAAAAAATAAAGAGTGGGGCTCGAGGTGGCTAAAGCCTCCCTAGTTTACGTATATTTATATATTTGTTAATTTAGTAATATATAAAAGTAAAGGAGAATAAAATTACAAAACATAGATTGGCTCAATGTTAGGGAAGCGGTTGCTATTTAACTTCGGATACCAGCCTTCGCTTAAGCCCAGAACATTGTCGCGCGCACACAACGAAGGGAGAAGGCGAATCCTCAAGCGACCGAGCCAAGCAGGCCGCAGGCGCCGCTGCCAGCACCACCTCCGGGCGATCTGGTACCGGTGGCACACCACCGCAACCTGCTGTCTGCGAAGATTTATACCGGCCAGCACTCCCATTTCCCGCTGCGAAATCTTCCATTCTTCACTCCTTCGATCTAGATTTCAAGGTTTGTTAGTTTTCTTCCTCTTCCTTTGAATTTAATTGTTTTTATGTTTAATGGATTGATTGAGAATCAATTTAGATTATAATTTATGGATTTGAGAATCAATTCGGAGAATTTCGATTAGGGTTTATGATTTGTGAGAAATAGGTTTGTTAGTTTTCTTCATCTTCATTTGAATTTGATGATTTTTAAGTTCAATTGATTGATTGAGAATCAATTTAGATTAGAAGTTGTGGATTTGATAATCAAATTGGGGGATTTCAATTAGGGTTTATGATTTGTGAAGAATAGGTTTGTTAGTTTTTTTAATCTTTCTTTGAATTTGATTGTTTGTAAGTTTAATTGATTGATATATTGAGAATCAATTCAGATTAGAAGTTGTGGATTTGAGAATCAATTTGGGAAGTTTCGATTAGAGTATGTGATCCGTGAGAAATAAATTGTGCCTTTGTGTGTCGTTTGTGATTTGTGATTTGAAAATTGAAATTGTGGTTGTTTATGATTTGGAATTGTGCTTTGTGATTTTGGTTGTGATAAATGGATTTGTGGATTTGTTTTGTTCTTTACAATTTTCAATCAAAATTTCCAGATAAATGTACTGAAAATATCAGACAAACTAAAGGTTGGAGCCAATGATATTAACCCACGAAGCTTGTTTCCAAAATCTAAAGACGTACCCGTGAGCTAACTGTGTCCAAAACCAAGTATTTTTTTTATTATTCATCTCAATGAACTCAAATTTTTTGTATCTTTTTCCCTATGAAATTATGTGAATGTATGGGTTGTATGCCTGACTAAAGTCTCTCTTCTCCAAAAATAAATTTAGCCCCCCCCCCTAAACAAAATTTTGGATCCGCCACTAATTCAAGTAGCGGGCTTTGAACTGAACTGAAAGCAATCCCACAGATTTCCGTTTCACCTATTGAAATTCATTTTTCTTCGTACACGGTAGCTTCGAATTCAGCAATCCAAACAATCTGAGTTGCGGCTACTCTAATTTACTTGGGTCTGTTTCATAATTCAGATACAAATGCTAGGTTTCTTCGCATTTTGCATCCCGCCTTAGCTCATGACATTGTTTGTTTTCCTTACTCTACTCCTACTGAGTTGTTACATTAGGCTATTGGAGTTGAACGTAGAGCTAGATACAGGAACCAAGGCGGAAGGATGATGAGTGGGCAACCCCAACCATGGCGCCAAAGCCGTCCACAGCAGCCCCAGGGGCAGCCTGACGGAGGCTACACATCTCGGCCAAACCAATCCCAAGGCCGAGGAGATGGCCGAGCTACCCAACCGGCCCTCGACAAGGGTAAGGCGTCTTGGACTAGACGAGATTCGTCTGGGGTATCTACCGGCCCCAAATGGAGTAATCCTAACCCCTCTACTACTAGATCTAGGGACATTGTGTGCTTTAAATGTCAGGGTAGAGGTCATGTTATGAAGGATTGTCCCAATAAGAAAACTCTCATGATTAATCACTTAGGCGAATATGTTTCTGACAATTCTTGTGATGAAAATGAAGAGCATGCTAATGATAATGATCAAAACCTTAACCTTCTTACTTATGATAAAGATGATGATGGCATTGATTATGAACATGGTGAATCATTGATTGTTAGGAGAGTCTTAAGTGTTGTTCCTGCACCTTGTGATGACAATCAACGTGAGAATCTGTTTCATACTAGATGCTTAGTGAAGGGTAAGGTGGTTAATATGATCATTGATGGGGGAAGTTGTTGTAACTTAGCTAGTCAGGAAATGATTGATAAATTACAACTTCCTACTATTCAGCATCCTAGGCCTTATAGATTGCATTGGATGAATGACTGTGGTAATCTGAAAGTGAATAGGCAAGTTAAAGTGCATATCAAATTAGGACATTATGAAGATGATGTGTTATGTGATACAGTACCTATGTAAGCCTGTCATATATTATTAGGTCATCCTTGGCAATTTGATCGTAAGGTCTTGCATGATGGCTTTACTAACAGATATTCCTTTACTTTTCAGGGCAAGAATGTAGTTCTCAAACCCATGACATCAACCCATGTGGCTGATGAGATTGAGAAGCGCAAGGTGAGTTAGATAAGGAGGCTCAGTCGAGCCATGTGTCTACCCCTACTCGACCTAGAGAGGTATTCTTGGCTTCCAAGAGTACATTTTTAGACGAGGTTGCAGATGGGGAAACAACCCACATGCTCCTATGCAAAGGATTGAACATGTTGAGTGAGGAGCTTAGAGCTACCCTCCTTCCTCACATCCTATCTCTTATTGAAGAGTATCGGGATGTATTCCCTAAGAAAGATGGTTCTTGGAGAATGTGTGTAGATTGTAGGGCCATTAACAACATAACTGTAAAATATCGCCATCCTATACCCCGCTTAGATGACATGTTAGATGAGTTGCATGGTTCTTCTGTCTTCTCTAAAATTGATTTAAAAAGCGATTACCATCAGATTAGGATGAATGAAGGCAATGAATGGAAAACAACCTTTAAAACGAAATTTGGACTCTATGAATGGCTGGTTATGCCTTTTGGCTTGACTAACACCCCTAGTACTTTCATGAGGTTAATGAATCATGTGCTTAGAAATTTCATAGGTAAATTTATTATTGTATATTTTGATGACATTCTTATCTATAGTAAATCACCTGAGGAACATGAAGCACATTTAAGGGAAGTACTTTCTACACTTAGATTAGAACACATGTATGTCAATCTTAAGAAATGTGAATTATGTAATAATCAAGTGTCTTTTCTGGGTTTTGTAGTGAGCTCCAATGGACTGCGTGTCGATGAGGCGAAGATCAAGGCTATACAGGAGTGGCCGACGCCGACTACCATTGGCCATGTGCGCAGCTTCCAGGGATTGGCGAGCTTCTACAGACGTTTTGTGTGCGACTTCAGCTCCATCGCAGCCCCTCTTACAAAGCTCATAGAGAAGCGGTGTGAGTTCAAGTGGGGTCCAGCTCAGGAGGATGCGTTCCGACGGCTCAAGGAGAAGCTCATGCAAGCACCATTGCTGGCTCTACCTGATTTCACTCGGCCTTTCGAGGTTGAATGTGATGCTAGCAGAGTTGGAATTGGAGGGGTCCTCATGCAAGAAGGTAAGCCTATCGCCTTCTTTTCTGAAAAGTTGAAAGGTGCATGTCTTAATTACTCTACTTATGACAAGGAATTATATGCATTGTTTAGAGTCCTTAAGACATGGTCCCATTACCTTTGGCCTAGAGAGTTTATACTCAGGACTGATCATGAATCTTTAAAACACTTTAAGAGTCAAAATAAACTTGATAGGAGGCATGGTAGGTGGATGGAATTTATTGAAACATTTCCTTATGTTATAAAGTATAAGAAAGGAAAAGACAATGTGGTTGCTGATGCTTTATCTAGGAGACATGTCCTTTTAACCACTTTGGATTCTAAAGTCTTAGGCTTTGTGTAGATTAAGGAATTGTATGAGAATGATGCTGATTTTGGGGATTTATTTAAGCTATGTCGAGGCAAGGGTCCTAGCAATAGCTTCTATATCTTTGATGGATTCTTGTTTAGGAGAGACTAAGTGTGCATAGCTAGGTGTTCTCTTCGGTTATTATTGGTGAATGAAGCCCATAGTGGAGGTTTAATGGGTCATTTTGGGAGAAATAAGACTTATCATACACTTAAGTCACACTTCTATTGGCCACATATGCTTAGGGATGTAGAACATTGCCTTAAGAGATGTATGGACTGTTTAAAGGCCAAGTCTAAGCTTATGCCCCATGGTTTACATACACCCCTGCCGATCCCTTCAGCCCCTTGGGAAGATATTTCTATGGACTTTATTGTTGGGTTGCCTAGAACTAAGAAGGGGAGGGATTCTATCTTTGTTGTGGTGGATATATTTTCTAAGATGGCTCACTTTATTGCATGTCATAAAACTGATGATGCTACCAATTTTTCTAATTTATTTTTTAGAGAGGTAGTTAGGTTACATGGAGTGCCGAAAACTATAGTGAGTAATAGGGATGTTAAGTTCTTAAGTCATTTTAGGCGTACATTGTGGAACAAATTGGGAACTAGATTGTTATTCTCTACCTCTAGTCACCCCCAAACTGATGGCCAAACTGAGGTGACCAATAGAACCTTAACCACTATCCTTAGAGCCATATTAAGAAAGAATTTGAAGCTTTGGGAAGAAGCCTTACCTCATGTGGAGTTTGCTTACAATAAGACATTGCATTCCTCAACTAAAATCACTCCATTTCAATGTGTATATGGTGTTAATCCACTAACCCCTTTTGATCTTGCTCCATATCCTATGAGAGAGAATGAGTCTTTTGACACAGGTAAGCATGTTGAGTTCGTCAAGGAGCTACATGAACGGAAGCGCCAGCAGCTTATGCGGAACGCTGAGTACAACGCCAATAAGGCCAACAAAGGGCGCAGATTGGTGACGTTCCAGCCTGGGGATCTAGTGTGGGTACACCTGCAGAATGAGAGGTTTCCCAATGAAAGGAAGAGCAAGCTTTCACCATGAGGAGATGGACCTTTCAAGGTTCTACAGAAGGTGGGTGACAATGCCTACAAGTTGGAGCTTCCTGGAACATATGGCGTGAGTGCTACATTCAACGTCGCGGATCTTATTTCATACTTAGTCGTGGACGAGGACTTGGATTCGTGGTCTAATCCTTTCCAAGAAGGTGTGGTTAATGCGGGACCACCTTCTACACCATCGTCTACACCTCCGGACACGCCAATCATCTTAAGAGACGGACCAATGACTCGAGCCCGAGCTAAGAAGCTTCAACGCGACTCCTTCATGTTTGTAAGTCATGCCTTGTTCTCGAGCACGGTTCAACTCCCCGAGCCTACATTGAAGAGATACATGTGTATAGGCCTTGTGGCCGAGCCACCTTAAGCCGAGTTGGAGCCGAGTTTCTCTAAGTCTTGAACCCTTGTTATATTTCCTATTTTGGTAACTTTTCTACTTAAGTTATTTTAGGAAACTTTTAGGGTATTTTAATTAATTCTTTTTAATTAATTAGTTTGGCCAAAATTCCCTTGATAGGGTGTTATATATTCGACGTTCTCCTCTGTAGAACAACTGGTTGAATTTTCATGAAAGTTTCTCTCGTGTTAAACACATTGAGCGTTCTAAAGTCAATCGATTCGAAGCGTTGCTCATCGATTGCACAATTGGTTATTGATCCTGCTTGGTTTGCTTTGAGTTCATCAACCTCGCGAGAACTTGGTAATCCCGGTAATCACAAGTCCCCTCCTTGTGCCTCCAAGTTGTCCACTTGGTTGTGTAAGGTTGTAGAGGCGGGCTTTATAGTCGTTGATATTTGGTTCCTACCCTATTAGGAGGCCTGGGGTCTTTATCTCGTTCTATATTAGTTCGAATCACCAAGCTATCGGTCTTTGTTTCATTCTTTTTGTCGAGTCTTGTTATCAATTTGATCGAGTCTTTTGTCTTGTCCTTAGTCGATGCCGAGTTCCTATTTTGGGTCGATATTGCTGCGTTTTGTCTTTGTTCTTGAGTCTTGCTTCCGTTCTAGTTATTTCGTGTTTGATTATCGAAGATCGGGCCATCATACGGCTAACCCCGTATCACATCCAACAACGATCTCCGCCAAATCCCTACCTCCGAAGACAAAATTGTGCTCTACTTCACGAGTCTGAGGGGGATCCGAAAAACCTACAACGATTGATGCACAGTCAGGATGATCTTGAGAGGACTCGGCGTTGTCGTAGACGAGAGGGACATTTCGATGGATTCGAGTTACAGGAAGGAGTTGAAGAGCGCTTTAGGCGGGAATGTAGTGAGTCTACCGCAAGTGTTCATCAAGGGGAAGCACGTCGGAGGAGCGGAGGAGATCAAGTAGCTGAATGAAGACTGGGAGCTCATGAGGATGATAGATGGATTTCTGGTATTGAAGGATTCAGGCTTCATTTGCAGGAGCTGTGGCGATGCGAGATTCATTCCTTGCGGCAACTGCAATGGCAGCCGGAAGGTGTTCGAGGTGGATGGAGGACGGAGCGGAGGTGCCCGATGTGTAATGAGAATGGGCTGGTTCGATGCCCTGCTTGCGTTTCGTGAACGATGGCTCATCGAGTTCAAATCTCTATAACTTTAACTTTATTTTATGGAATTTTTATTTTATGGTTATGAATCGATCAATTATTACATCACGACTATGTAAGAATCGATTTCTTGGAAACAAGATATCAACCTATATGCCAAAATATAGGTATAAAATTCGATTATTTATTATTTAGCTTATACTGAAACACTAAAAAGGCTAAAACATGGATGAGGGAAAGATAAAAGTGACGGATCGATGATGAAATATTAGGAGCCGGGGCATTGGGCAATGCATTCGGCCATACAAGCTTCGCGTTTGATACCCGAAAACCAAAGGCACCACTTGACACAGGCGGCCTTGCATTGCTCCCTCGTCTGTGTTATATGTTCTGTTACATCAATTTAACCGCTTATAAATCACACGCACATATATAGTTTATATATGTATCGATCTCACAATAGGCTCATTTCATACATACCTCTAGATGCAGGGAGGGTGTTGGTCTCAGTTACACGCACCTCTGCATCAATTTTACTTTAATCACTTATAAATCACTCTTTATATAGGTATAGATCGGATAATAACTCAGTTCATACCTCTAGCGGTGGCCAAATCCGAGGCGATGGACATGAAAATCACGCACATTAGAATCATGGAGGCGGTTGTGTTCTTCAAGAGCTTGTTGTTTGCCATTGCTGATTGAATTGGATTGCTTGCTTTGCGGCGTGTTGATTTGCTTCGCTAATTTTGGGACTTTTAATTTGTTTTATGGTTTTGATTTCTGAACGAACGGAAATTTATTTATATAGCAGTACTATACTCATAAAATGCATGCATGGTTAATTAATTTGGTATCCTTGTTAAGATCATTGTGTAATGTGGGAATATTTGATGATCTTCAACAATTAACCATTGTTAAATACAAAGATTTTCTGTAATTAAATAATAAATATTAATGGAATGAATTAATTTTTTATTCTTTGTTATAAAAGTAACTTTTGGAAATGAATTACATTGTAAAATTTTCAAGGGAAGGAAAATATCTCTATTCATTCAAATAGAGAAGGACAATATCTCTATTTAAAGGGACAATATCGATCTCTATTTATAGGGAAGAATATTTTAAAAAAAATTATATGTATGTTCATGAAAAATTATGTTTTATCAAAATCTAAAAAAAATTATTTACTAATATAATCGATCTTTTAATTATATATGTATATAATTTAAAACATAATTTTTTATTACAAAATTTTATAAATCTATAAACATAAAGAAATTAATATAAATAGTATTTTTTTTAAATATTTTAAACTAAAAACATAGATAGAAATAATTAAATAATACACCAAAAATTACTCATGTTGACTAGTGTGCGGTGACTTAACTGGGGGCGTGTGGGTGACATCGCTCCAGTCCGCCCCATTTTTTTAAAATAAAAATTAAAAAATCGGTAAAAAAAAAGGATAAAATAAAAGTTTTGTTAATGAAAATTATAAACATATGAAAATTTTAGTTTATATAGCCTACTCAAATTTTATTTTTTACTTCCTTGCCTGCTAATGTGTATGAGGCTCAAGAATTCGGTAGAAATTTATCAATTTCGAATGGGTTGTGCCTTTTTCACTCTTTTTTTTTTGGAAAGATTGTGCCTTTTTCACTTGTTTTCATTTAAACAACTTCCATTTTATTCCACATTTGTCATTTTTTTAAAACTTATGATTTATCTTCTTCTTTTATTTTACGCTATTAAATTCTCTGATAATAATTATTTTAAAAAAATCTATATTTATATTTATATTTATGTATGACCTTAATTCATAAGACTTTACTTACGTGTAAATCTTAGATGAGTTTTAGGAATATTGACCAATTATGTTTTTTTTCCTTGATTTTTTTATTTCTCCTTTTCTCTTTTTTCCATTAATTTTTTTAATCATCCATTCTCCTTCTATATACTACTTTAATTTAGAAAACTTTGTTTAGGTGTCGTATTCTCCTTCACTTTAGTCACTAATCCCGTTTTATCCTACTTTTTCTCCCTCACTTCCTTTCCACCAATCAATTTTATTTTATTTTGCCTTTTTTAAACCTTTCATATTTTTTTCTTTTATTCTTAACATATTTACTAACTATTGGGCTTAATTCAAAACATTGAATTCAATCTAATATAACTATTGCCTTTTTTAATTATTTATTGATTTTAATTTTTTATTATTATTCTCTTTATCTCTTTAAACCTTTCACATTTTTTTCTTTTATTCTTAACATATTTACTATTGGGCTATATATATATATATATATATATATATATATATATATATATATATATATATATATATAAACTCTTAAAACAGAAGAGTTTTCGCTTATGTGTCGATCCACCTTAATTCTCTCATTTTCAACTAATCACTTTTTCTTTTCTTTTTTGCAATTAATTTTCATTTTTAAAATAACCATAAACTCTTAAAACAGAAGAGTTTTCGCTTATGTGTCGCATCCACCTTAATTCTCTTATTTTCAACTAATATTAAATTAATATGTAACGTGTATCTATTGGTAAATGTTCATAAACTATCACAATATATTGAGTCCATCTTGAATTAGTCAATTATACCCTTCTTCTTATGAGTCTGTTCTTATAAGTTTAATTCAAAATATAAAACCAATATTCTATTTAATTGTATAATATTACATTTTTATTTAATTGTTCTTATAACTTGCTCTGGCTCGTCAATTAACGAGTTATATAGTTTTGAATTTTCATTTTTGGTAGACATAACGACTATTTAATTGTATCTATGGCTCATCAATTAACGAGCTATTTAGTTTCACTTTGACTAGTAAAGAGTGTTTGATTCTAGGATTTATAGTTGTGACCTAAATAATGTTCGATTATAGGTTTTATTTGTGTGTTTGGTTGTTGCAAGCACTCTCCTCATCTTACTAAATTTCTTTACTGGTGAACATGAGTTGAATCTTGGACTGAGTGCTTATGTGAGGCTCAAGGACTGGATTAGGAGCTATGGTGGTGAAATTGAATTTACTTGGTTTGAGGCTTTGAGAATTCTTTGCAGTTTTTTTTTTTTTTTTTTTTTTTTTTTTTTTTACAGTAGGCAAACATTGGGAGCTGCTGCTAATACAACAATCTAACTCCCGGATCATCCTGACGGATGATGTTATAAAGATCCCTATGATAGGGGATAGAGTTTAAATTACAAATTACACCTCTTTTAGCTATATAATCCGCAGTATTGTTTGCTTCCCTGAATATATGTCGGATTTCTGCTGAGGAGAAGTCAGCTGCAAGCCTTTGGATTTCTTCTATTTGATGTAGAACTTCCCATTTGGGTGGTTGCTCTCTCTTGACTGCTTTTACCAGTATCTGATTGTCACTTTCCAATATAATCTTTCTTAGTCCCTTCTGTCTTGCTCTTTGAAGACCTAAAATCATTGCAGAGGCTTCTGTTTGGATTGCTGAACCAACATTAGCTTCTTGAGAAAAAATATCGATAATCTGTCATTCAGAATCACGAATGATCCCCCCAACCTGACTTTTGCCAGAAAGGGTAAAAGAACCATCTACGTTAATTTTGTAGATAGTTCTAGGTGGTCTTGTCCATTTGGCTCTCACCCTCCTTGTTGATCTTGTTTGCACTTTGGTGTTGTCATGTCCTCCGTTGATCCAGTCGGTTATGCTCTGGCTAACCTTCTGTATCATAATGGATGCTCCTGTTGGATCTTTAGATCTGAAAATTTTGTCATTCCTAGCATCCCAAATTGATTGCCAAATAAAAGCTAGATTTATAAACCTGTTGTTAGTATTCCTGATTCTTTCTAAATTTTCATGCAAGGGACCTTGGATATTAAGGTCCTGAAAGTACAAACCTGATTTCTGTTCGTATTGAGCTATTACTTTCCTCGTAAACGCACACTTAGTGAACAGGTGGGCTGCATCTTCATCTGCTTGATCACAAAGAGAGCATTGACTTGGAACTCTATTGACATACCTGTTTAGTCTGGTGGTCGTAGGGAGACCATCAATTTTGATCTTCCAAAGTAAGTTTTTGATTCGGGGAGGGAGCTTGAGCTTCCAAATCCAGCTTTGTGATGTATAGTCCTGGGGTTGTGTGCCCAGAATTTTCTTCACTGATCTAGTAGAGAACTTCCCTTCTGGATCGGGCCTCCAGATCAAGATATCTTGAGTCTGCCACTGGGGGATTTTTACCTTTAGAATCTTGTCAATGATCCCTCGGGGGAAAATTTGTCTTAACACTTCTTCCTTCCATAGCTTCCTTTCATTGATAAGAGATTCAACTGTCATGTTAGGGTCGTTTGATCCTCTGAAATCCTTGAGGCTAATCGAAGGGATCCAGTGGTCTTCCCACACATTGATGGCCGAACCATTCCCAACAATCCAGAGAAGACCATCCTCAAATTTTGCCCTTAAGGTGAGGAGTCTTCCAAATTGCCAAGATGTTTCTTTTTTTTTGAAAATTTCTTATGCTTTCTTGTTGGAGGTATTTCTCCTTTATAATTTGAACCCAAATACTATCTTCATTCTTATAAATTTTCCATAAGAGCTTCATTTGAAGAGCAATGTTTAATTCCTCGGCCTTCCTAATGCCAAGACCTCCTAATGACTTGCTTTTGCATATTGTGTCCCAACTGATCAGTGGTATGTATTTATCTATTGGGGCTTTGTTCCAAAAGAAATTCCTGTTGATTTGGTCCATCTGGTTAAGAACTCCTTTGGGGAGTAGGAAATTTTGCATTAAGTAGTTAGTTTTTGAGCTTAAATTTGACTGGATAAGAACAGTTCTACCGGCTTGGGAGAGAGTTGAGGCTTTCCACTTCGAGAGTTGTTTTTTCATATTCTGAATTGCATCATCAAAAACACTATTTTTTATTCTACCATTGACAAGAGGGATTCCTAGATACTTTTCGACGGTTTTAGAGACCGGAACACCCATGTGGGCTGCCAAATCTCGAGCCAAATTAGGATTAACATTTCTAGAGCATTGGAGAGAGCTTTTACTATAATTTATAGTTAGGCCTGACAGATTTGAAAAATTATTTATAATGTTTTGGATCGTATTTAAACTGGTGTGAGCATCTTTTGCAAATATAATGGTATCATCAACAAAGGTTAAGAAAGGGATAGAAGTGCTATTTTTCGCCAGTTTGATACCGATTAATGCATCCTCAAGAAGGGCTTTCTTATGTAGTTCCCTAGATAAACCTTCCATTACTAGGATAAAAAGGTAAGGAGCTAGAGGATCACCCTGTCGGATTCCCCTATTAGGTTTAAAGCGTGGACCAGGTGTATTGTTAATCAAGACAGAGAAAGAAGTAGTTGATATGCATTTCATAACCCAGTTGATCCACGTTTGATGGAATCCAAATTTATCAAGAACCGCCTTAATGTAATTCCAATTTAACTTATCATAAGCTTTTTCCATATCTAATTTTAGAGCCATCAATCCTTTTTTCCCTTTTTGTTTATGGAAAGTATGGAAAATCTCGTGAGCTATTAGAGTGTTATCTTGAATCGATCTTCCTACCACAAAAGCCCCTTGGAAAGGATTAATTAGTTTAGGAAGAATCGGTTTCAAGCGATTTGCGATTATTTTTGAGATAATTTTATATACCGTATTTTTTAGAATTCTTTGCAGTTCTTGATGCAAATTTTGTACTCAAACCACCTTTTGTAACTACTTTTATTGATATATTAGAAAGTTATGTTTTTCTTTCGCACTTTCTGTATGGTTTAATTGATGTATTAGTAGATGATTTAAGCTAATCAATAGTTTAGCTGCCTTTAAAAAAATGTGTTTTTCATTAAAATTTTGATAATGGAAAAATAAGAATTAATGTAACTTACAAAACTACTTTTTATTGTTTTATTGTCAAATTTTGACATTCTACATTCGCAAATCATATATAATAGGGAAAACTAATTAAAATACCCTCACCTTTAGGGTATGGTAAAAATATATCTTCAACTTTCAAATGTAATAAAAATATCCCGACCTTTGACGGTAGTGGTAATATATCACCACAAGTTTTTTGACGAGTCAAAAATGCTAACAAGGCAGCCTACGCGGATTTTTTTACAAGAGTTTTCTTGAATAGTTTCCTTAGAAAAAAAATAAAGAGTGGGGCTCGAGGTGGCTAAAACCTCCCTAGTTTACGTATATTTATATATTTGTTAATTTAGTAATATATAAAAGTAAAGGAGAATAAAATTACAAAACACAGATTGGCTCAATGTTGGGGAAGCGGTTGCTATTTAATTTCGGATACCAGCCTTCGCTTAAGCCCAGAACATTGTCGCGCGCACACAACGAAGGGAGAAGGCGAATCCTCAAGCGACTGAGCCAAGCAGGCCGCAGGCGCCGCTGCCAACACCACCTCCGGGCGACCTGGTACCGGTGGCGCACCACCGCAACCTGCTGTCTGCGAAGATTTATACTGGCCAGCACTCCCATTTCCCGCTGCGAAATCTTCCATTCTTCACTCCTTCGATCTAGATTTCAAGGTTTGTTAGTTTTCTCCCTCTTCCTTTGAATTTAATTGTTTTTATGTTTAATGGATTGATTGAGAATCAATTTAGATTATAATTTATGGATTTGAGAATCAATTCGGAGAATTTCGATTAGGGTTTATGATATGTGAGAAATAGGTTTGTTAGTTTTCTTCATCTTCATTTGAATTTGATAATTTTTAAGTTCAATTGATTGATTGAGAATCAATTTAGATTAGAAGTTGTGGATTTGATAATCAAATTGGGGGATTTCAATTAGGGTTTATGATTTGTGAAAATTAGGTTTGTTAGTTTTTTAATCTTTCTTTGAATTTGATTGTTTATAAGTTTAATTGATTGATATATTGAGAATCAATTCAGATTAGAAGTTGTGGATTTGAGAATCAATTTGGGAAGTTTCGATTAGAGTATGTGATCCGTGAGAAATAAATTGTGCCTTTGTACGTGGTTTGTGATTTGTGATTTGAAAATTTAAATTGTGGTTGTTTATGATTTGGAATTGTGCTTTGTGATTTTGGTTGTGATAAATGGATTTGTGAATTTGTGGATTTGTTTTGTTCTTTACAATTTTCAATCAAAATTGCCAGATAAATGTACTGAAAATATCAGACAAACTAAAGGTTGGAGCCAATGATATTAACCCACGAAGCTTGTTTCCAAAATCTAAAGACGTACCCGTGAGCTAACTGTGTCCAAAACCAAGTATTTTTTTTATTATTCATCTCAATGAACTCAAATTTTTTGTATCTTTTTCCCTATGAAATTATGTGAATGTATGGGTTGTATGCCGGACTAAAGTCTCTCTTCTCCAAAAAAAAAATTTAGCCCCCCAAACAAAATTTTGGATCCGCCACTAATTCAAGTAGCGAGCTTTGAACTGAACTGAAAGCAATCCCACAGATTTCCGTTTCACCTATTGAAATTCATTTTTCTTCGTACACGATAGCTTCGAATTCAGCAATCCAAACAATCTGAGTTGCGAATTCGATAACGATGAGCTCTCTCGTTTTCAACTCCACCCGTTTCCTTCAGCCCGCCTGTTTCAAGGTCTGTTCTTTCTTCTTTTCCTCGTCATACACTACCAAATGCCGTTTTCTTACTTAGATTTGATTTTGCAGGATGAATCGAAGAGTGCAAGGGGTTGGAGGCTCGGTTTTCGCTGCTCCGTGGCCTCGTCTCCGGCGACCCTGCAATTCCCCGACACAAAAACCCCCAATTCGAATAAGTCCGTGCGGATCGGTGTTCTTGGTGCCAGCGGTTACACTGGTTCCGAGGTTTCTTTCCCATCAATCTGAATTGAATTGAAAATTTTGATGATTTGCATGCTTTCCGCAATCTTTGACAATCATATCATATGATTTGTACGAGTTTATATCAAGCACCTAAAGATGTTTGTCTATCTCGCCAACCACCAAAAATAGGGATAGAAATACAAGTCTATGAACTTTGTTTGGTGAATTCCTTATTAGCATGTTTATCAGCAAAAAACAAAAGCTCCCAAAGCAATCAAACACATTGCAACAAACAGAAGTTTGTGCTTTGGCTTGTGGGTGCATGTTTATTTGTTTGAGAATGTAGCTTGTGATATTGGAATTATCATCGGTTAGTTTGAATATGTGGATGGAAAATTTGACATTTCCACAAACAGATTATCAGTGATTCTCCTTGCTGGTTGATGTTTACTCATGTATTTTTCTTTCAAAAGATTGTCCGACTTCTGAGTAATCACCCGCATTTTGGCATCACCTTGATGACTGCTGATAGAAAGGCCGGTCAATCGATTGCTTCAGTATTTCCCCATTTGATCACTCAGGTCTGTACTCTTGAGATCTCTATGGTTTTGTGTATTCCTTTCATTTTTTTTATCTGTCTTAATTTCAATTCTGAGGAAATAGTACGCAGATGAATGGATGATAGAACTTCTTCTGATACATAGGATTTGCCTGATATGGTTGCGGTCAAGGATGCAGATTTTTCAACAGTGGATGCAGTGTTTTGTTGCTTGCCCCATGGTACAACACAGGTTTGCTTCCTTCTCGTGTTCTATGGTGTTGTAATTAGATATATGCTTTCCGTTGATTAATCTTGCTTGAATCCAGTCTTAAACTGTGTATTTGCTAATTTGTCTAATTATTTGCAGGAAATAATCAATGCACTTCCTCTCAGTTTAAAGATAGTGGATCTTTCAGCTGTATGCTTTTCTACAAACTGCTTCTTTTGGTTTTGTTTCAAGATGGATGATGCAACTGTTTTGATGCCAAATTCTTGTTATCTCGTGGTTCTATATGGGTCATCCTGCAGGATTTTCGCCTGAGAGATATTGCAGATTATGAAGAATGGTATGGTCAGCCACACCGAGCTCCAGATTTGCAGGCATCAACACTACCCTCTTCTTCTAAGAGTTTCTATCTTTAGAGCTTTCATTCTATTATATAAATGGACCAAGGAAGAGTTATATACCAATTTTAACCTGGAAAAGGCACTATATTGCTGTGTGAGAAATTATTTATTGATATAAAAGGCCATTTTCAGCCGATTTTTCAGTATTTGTGGTGCTATTGGTATGCTTGTAACATGAGAAGTCATTGTATAATCTATTGGATTGTTTTGATTCACTTTTCTGGCTTTCTTAGAATAGATATTTTCCATTCATTCAGGAGGAAGCTGTCTATGGCTTGACAGAGATAATGAGAAGAGAGATACAAAATGGAAGATTGGTCGCGAATCCGGGATGTTATCCAACATCCATTCAAATTCCTCTTGTACCTTTGCTGAAGGTTTTCTACCTTCCTTTTTTTTCCCCTTCATTTGACTATTATATATGGGCTTTAAGGTTTTCACATTTGACTAATATCTAAATATGGAAGATTTGTGGAGTGTAATTGATTCGCTGTTCATTCTTCGGTCACTGTAGTTCCCATTTTCCTTTTGCAGGCCAATCTAATTGGATCACGTAACATCATTATTGACGCAAAATCTGGTGTAAGTGGGGCAGGTAGGGACATGTATCATTGGGAAATTACTGCAGTTAGATCTTGATTTTGTCTGTGTTGAATTCAATCCAGTATTCAGCATTTTTGTTTGGGTCCATTTAGGTCGTGGTGCCAAGGAAGCCAATTTGTATACTGAAATAGCTGAAGGCATTCATGCATATGGCATTACAAGGCATCGGCACGGTTGGTTTTTCTAGAAACCCCCTTTTTTTTTTTTACTCTCTATGGTATGGCAAATAAACATAGCTGTAATTGAAACAACAACTTTATTACCCAATATGGTATGAATAATTCAACGTATTCTTGTTGTTGCTTCCAGTGCCAGAAATTGAACAGGGACTGTCTGAAGCTGCAGGATCAAAAGTAACTGTCAGCTTCACACCGCATTTGATGCCAATGGTGATATCTACTTTCTCAAAGCTATGTTACTTCGCTTCTTCGACCATTTCCAGTTAGGTAATAACTAATAACGCATGGACATTATTTTATGTTGTCACTGCAGAGTCGTGGTATGCAATCAACAATATATGTCGAGATGGCTCCAGGTGTTACAGTTGAGGATTTATACCAAAATTTGAAGGATTCCTATGAGGTATATTATATGACAAACAGTTTTTATTTAGGGATGTCTTTTACAGCTCAAGCGGTAGCAGTTGGGTATGCAAGCGGTAGTAGCAATAGTCTTCTAGACTGCTTCCTTGTCGATACTGTAATTTTTATCTTTAGATTTCATATGGTTGAATCGTGAATAATTTTCTCCTTTTATCACAGGAAGAAGAGTTTGTGGTTTTATTGGAGAAGGGAGGAGTCCCTCACACACGGAATGTTCGTGGATCTAATTATTGTTTCATGAATGTTTTTCCCGATAGAATTCCTGGAAGGGCCATCATTATATCCGTTGTATGTTTTGGAATTCCTCCATCTCTTCTTATACAAAAATTTTGTGCAGTGTTTTCTTCATTTTTTTCCCATATCAAATCTTATTCCTCTGGTAAACGTTTGACTTGCACAGATTGACAATCTTGTAAAAGGAGCATCTGGTCAAGCCGTGCAAAACCTGAACTTGATGATGGGATTTCCGGAGAACACAGGGCTCCTTTACCAGCCGCTATTTCCTTAAACCAACTCAAAAGCTTTTCGAGCTTGGAGCTAAAGACCCAGCTGGTTTGCCGAGAGCTCTATAATCTATGTCCGCCCTGAAAGCCATAGGATCAAGCATCTCTGTTAGCATAATGATGTCTTAGCCGATAAGTTTTATGTTAGCGAAAGTTAGAATGCCCCAAGCAAGAAACTAAGTTCATCCTGTACTTTTGTTAGAAAGAGGGTTGCCATTTCGAGTCTATCTTTTAGTAATCGATGGGATTGTCGTGTAATCTTGTACAATTTTGGATACTGTTTGAAATTGCTGGGTTGGATGCTACTGTAATTTACTTGGGTCTGTTTCATAATTCAGATACCATGCCTTTTTATAGACTAGGTAAGTGGAACGTGCTATGCACGCCTGGATGTCGAATGTGACCAATGAGACAAACCTAAGTTACCTAACCGTGTATACTCAACAAACAAGCACCATTAATTTGTCCCAGGCAGCTATTTACACAACAGATAGTGTCTTTGAAGGAAAAAAAAATGTCAAGCAAAACAACAATCCCTTGTAGGTTGCACATTCCATCCGAGTAGATCAAGAGATTACAAAACCAACCTGAGTTTTCTTTAGAAACCTAAACACTGTCGACAGAAGTAGAAGCATCATGAACTTCTTCGAGGAGAAAAATCCTCAGGTTCACTTTTACACCATGCTTTACCATCAATATTTGATTAGAGCTGTGGCTATTCCTGATCCCATCAAACCCTTAATCTGTGTTGGAGCCAAACCCTTATCTGTGATACCAGGGACCTGTCACTCAAGATGCCAATTGTTAGAGATATAACAAGAGATGAAATTTCAAAGGCAAGTGCTTTTTTACAATTAATAAATGAAAATCCCATGAAATTTTATACGAAGGATTAGAGAGCTAAAAAGTGCAGTAGCGAAGTAGACAGCAACAAGTCTATTGTGAGGTAGCGTTCATCGTAGAACCAATTTTAATCGAAGTCATTTTATCAGTCCATGTAGAAGGTCAAGTGCATAAAATGTAACTTGCCTTTACCAGAAAATTAAATATTTCTCCTCGGAGTATCAAACATAATACATATTACATAGTATTACAGAAACCAAGTGGTGAACATAGATACCATACCATATCAGAAGATAAATCAAATGTTGTGGCCTCATCCCAATTGGTATTAGAGATGAAGAAAAAAGGAAATGTTCTAACCTTTAAAGTTCCACGTTGAGAAAAAAAATGTGAACCAAGCTCTTGCAAGTGTCAGAACGCAGAAGCTCTTCAAAAGCATCAGCTTCCTGCCATTATCAGAAGATTGAGATAAAGTGAATACCTGACCTGGCACCCAAGTTAATTTTTGCAAGGGGAAAAAAGGACAATATAACAAATGAATACCTTCCACAGGCCAGATCGTGGGCTAGACACTACCCTCTTCAATAACATCAATGCAAGCCAAAGGGTGGTTCATGTTATGCGCCTGTTTCCGTGCCTGAGCTCTGGAAAACTTGAAAATTTCCCTTGCCTCTCCAAGTGGCTCTATTTTGTCTGCCCTGTGCAGACTGGAAAGCCAAGGCTTTCTTCTCTCCAAAATATCCAGTGCCCAGTGTGTCGTGCAGTATCTAGAAGCTCATTTCTTGGAACTACAGCATCCACCAGGCCCAAGCTATGTGCTTCTGTTCCCCTTACAGGCTTCGATGTCTAGAGAGACATATCCCCAACATTATTCTTATTGCATGGTTAGATAGTATTCAGTATAATGAGCATTTTTTTACATAAGTTAAAATGAAGCCCCATACCAGCATCATTTCAAGAGCTTTAGGGAGCCCCACCAGTCGGGGAAGGCGTTGAGTTCCTGAGGACATGATACAGTTAGATTCAGGAGTGAATAAGAAAGAGAGATTCAAACAGTAATTGACTGGTCCAGAGGTTCCAACAAAGTCCAAGTAATAATGAAGAAGCTTACTAATGATCATACACCCAAACGATGTGATTTAATCAAAGGAACTTTTTTAGGTAGTTTTGGTGATAGGGATACAAATAGCTGAAGCGCAAAATAGGCAAGTCAATCATCTAAATAATACCCTGTAAGTTATAAAAATATGGCCTGTTAGCAATGAACTTAAAGTAGTAATTCAAGCCTACAACCATTGTACTCAAAAGTTTTTGTCTGCACGACATCACAAAGGTCAGCAACGTTAAACTTCAGATTTTGTGTTAGCAAGTTCATTATTTCCACTCACTGTACGTGATAACCAAAACATAACATATGTGAAACAAATGTACTGAACAAATAAAGAGGTAAAGCATTCAAGATCTTAATATGCAGACTCAGACACAAAATGACAAAACTGTCATTTTAAGGACTTAATTCAAGAATAAATAAAGAAAAGGAATCCTGTGATGCATTGTCACACCCACTGTGAAATCAAGGTATTAAGAAAAACCCCTCAAAATGATGATAAACAAACAGCTAGTAATCACAACTGATAAGGGATATAAAGCAATAAATCATTTGACATCCGTTCCAGATTCTGACGAATCATATAATTACTTGTTCAAGAAAGCAAATGAGTCACAATAATACCTCCAAAACCAGGAATTATTCCTAATTGAAGTTCCAGGAGTCCCAATTGTGCAGTTGGAGTAGATATCCGTGCATGGCAAGCCTAACAAAAGAAAATTTCTTGCAGACTGGTCAGTTTACATAGAAGGGAAAACGTTAACACAAAGAAAGGAAATTTCTTCTGCTTACCATAGCAACTTCTAAATCTCCACCAAGGCTAAGCCATCGACAGCAGCTACGGAAGGTTTCCTAGAAGCTGAGATAGAGCAGGAAGTGAACAAAGAGTCTACCAACAACACTTAGAATTTCAAAAGATGCAATATAAACTCCCAACCGTCAAATCTCACCGTAAAACCAATATTGAGTAAAATAAATGCTCATAATTACAGCAGTCCATGACAGAAATAGTTCTACCTCTGCATGAACTCACCCTCGTCAGTTGTGGTGTGAGCCAACAGAAGCTCTTTCCTGTTTCCTGCCAACATAAAGAAATCGAGCATGAATAAGGACAGTTATTGTGAGGAGAAAAAAAGTAAGTAATTCCTGTGAAAGAGGTTTTAAGAACAGAATATTATCACAACAAACCAAACATTTATGCAACAAGACCATAACCATTCGTCAGCTTGGAGAACACACTGACTTCCAACTTGTTCTCAAACTGAAGCCATGTATCTAGGAAAAAGAAAAGCCCAAACATTAAGGAAGATGAGGTTACCATCCCTAAAAGAATTTAAAAAAAAAAAAAACTAACAAGTAACAACAAAACAAACATGAGGAATTTAAGATTAGGACGAAATTGAAACTAATGAATGAATAGAAGGGAATGGATTATGGATGAAAAATTAATGTGAAAAAGGGGTGAAGGTCTGTGACCAAGCTAAATTTTTTTACAAAAGGATTAAACAGTTAATACCCAACTGTAAAAAAAAGAAAAAAAAGAAATTCATTTATGCCTAGTCATCCATTTACAAAGCAAAATAAAATGACCAGTTAAAACTAAGCTATATCTAACGGTGCATGAATGAAAGAGAAATTTCAGTCCCAAATATAGGTGGAAAATCAGGAATATGGTTCAAAACTACATGCCAAAATTCAGAGAATTATATTCAAAACTATTTTTTTTAGAACATTAAAAAAACATAAATGTCATTCAGAATCAACCAAAGCAGGGATTTAGAGTGTTGTGGGCACGTATGAATCAAGTGGAGTGAAGTCAAGACAAAATCAAGGGCAATACACATCCGGAAATCCACCCATAAACAAAGGATTAGCATATTATCCACAACCTACGATCTAGAACAATAGAAACATCAAAGACATACTAAAATTCACTTGCATATCAGCCTCCATCAACTCATTAGGCAATGCAAAGTAGACTCTGATTGCAGCCTTTCTACATCTGATAATTAAAAGAATAATATCGTGTTTATTGCTGACTGAATCAATGATAGATCATTGCCCTATTCACTCAATTCAAACCCAGAACAGAAAACCCTGAACTAAGATTGAAAACTCGTAAGACAATTAATCAGAATTTGTACTACCTACGAAAAGAAGGGCGATGTTGAGATATGAAACCCCTAATCTGAATAAAACGAAATTGAATTAAGGAAGCAAGTGCAACTAAATCACAACTAAAATAGACAATTAGGGTTAAAGTCTAACTTCAATTGGGAGTAAACAAAGCATCATCCTATATTCCTATATGAAAACATAAGCAACTTATCTAGATTATTAAAAGCTTTAATCTTAATCATTCAACTAAATTGAAGCAAGAACCAATCCACAAAAGCAAAAGCAACACGAAATAAGAGCTCCAAAGGCAAAAACCAAACCTAATCTAAAAGCAGCAGAAGAAGAAGGTACTGTGATGAGGAATTTTCGATCATCTACACTCTCAGATTAACAACCGAAGTTCCAATAACACCAAAATCAGGACATGAGAAGAAATATTGGATGCAAATTCAATTCCAACACAGAAAAATCAAATCCCCTAATAACCCTAACCGATTCATTGAAGCAGCAAACCAATATAAAAGGGGGGGAGTAGGTTGAATTCGTACTTGTTCAGGCTGAATCCGAACAGAGACGACAGCGAAGAGAGAGTAGGCGAAGGTAACATCTATGCTATAAACTTTATTCCATTATTTATTTATTCCATTCACAATGGCCGCAGGTAACATTTTATTCCAATATCTATGCTAACATCTATGCTATAAACTTTGGTCAAGCTCAAGCATCAAAAAACACCAACAACAAGAATGTCTGCTATAAACTTTCAGTCTATATAAACAGAGAGTAAATCATACAATAGCGAATAAAAAAAAGGAAAGGGAACAAAGGCAGCTTGCCAAATGATCCAAAGAATAATAAAATACCAATTAGCACGACTCAATTCATTGTAATCTATGCTTAGGGACAGGGTACAATGGCAATTGGCAACATATTATGTACAATGCTCCAAAACCACACGAGTAGTTGGTTACTAACCAATCCAAAGCAATATTATAACTATGGGTGTTAATGGAAGGGGAATGATGCAGAGTTCGTAGATTCAATAACTACCACAGAAGACATTTGAAACTAAACAGTTGGATTAAACACATCAGCAGCCACCTCATCATGAATGAATCAAACATTTTATTCCAATATCAGTTTCACAAACGAAATACAAACAAATTCGGACAGTTACATTGCCAGCCAAAACATTTTATTAAAAGAACTAATCAAATTTTGAAGGGCACGCTTAATACCAGAATTCTAATAAAGGCATCGCAAGTTATTGACCTGAAAGGCCAAGGTTGTGAAATTTATCACGTACAGGAGCTTTTATTTGCAGTCTCTATCAAATTTCCAGTGTCACCTCCTTTCAGTTTCTTAGCTAAACCGACCTTCTCTTGCCCACCTGCCTTCCTCTTCTTTGTCCCGAAATTTGCAATCTTCTTTTTCAAACTGGACACATCTTCATCCTCCAAATCCATGTCCTCCAAGCAATACTCAACCTCCTCCGCTGCTGCATTTTGACACCAATCCTCATCCGCCGAATCATCCTCTTCGACCCCTTTATCCTCCTCCTCTTCATCATCATTGACCACCAGAACTCTCCTCAGCCGTCTAAATTTCTTAACTCAGCCCTCCAGCCACTCGATTTTCTCCTTCGAGAGATCCAGCAACTCCTCCTCTTGATCATCGTACTGAACCAGATGCTTAGCCAACACCTTATTGAACGATTTCACACATCCTTCGTACCAGCTCTTATCCAGCGGCCAGTAAGTAAACCCTAATTCTCCTGTTCACAACCTCGTCTCCGTACGATCCCTTATCATTCTCGACCGCCGAAGAGGAGGAGGCCGAACATATACGAAGAAGACAGAGAAGGCTGGAGATGGAACAAATGGCGCCGGCGTATACTCTTGTGGAAGGAGAGGCGGAACTCAGAAGAAGAAAGAGATCGAAGCAGAAAGCAAGGCGTGCAGCGGCGAGAGACGTGGGAAGGAACAAGGCGGTATGAGAAGACGGATATGCCCACCTAAATAAAAAAATAAAGTATTTTAAATTCAAACTCCTGGAGGTAAAATAGGAAAGACAATAGGATCGATCCAGGCCATCCAAAAACGCAATCTAACAGCTCATATTCCATTAGACATTTTAGTAAAATCAAAGTGGTAATCAGCCGTTGATAACTCCTCTATCCAACGGAGGATATAAGAACTTACCCACCCTTTTACAGGAGTAAGGATATAGATGATTATTTTAAAGATGAAAATCAATTGGAAATTTTTTTTAAAAAAAAAGAAAATGAAAAAATGATTAGTTGAAAATGAGAGAATTAAGGTGGATGTGACACGTAAGCGCAAACTCTTCTGTTTTAAGAGTTTATATAGATATAAATATAGATGATTATTTTAAAGATGAAAATCAACTGGAAAATTTAAAAAAAAAAAGAAAAAGAAAAAAATGATTGGTTGAAAATGACAGATTTAAGATGGATGTGACACGTAAGCGCAAACTCTTCTGTTTTAAGAGTTTATATAAAATATATAAATATAGATATAGATGATTATTTTAAAGATGAAAACCAATTGGAAAAAATTAAAAAAAAAAAAGAAAAAGAAAAAGAAAAAAATGTTTAGTTGAAAATGAGAGAATTAAGGTGGATGTGACACGTAATCGCAAACTCTTCTATATAAACTCTTAATTCAGAAGAGTTTAGGATGATGTGTCAATATTAGAGGCATTTTAGGAGTCTTAACCAATCATATTTTTTCGCCATTTTTTTTATTTTCTTTAATTCTCTTTTATTTTCTTTTTTCTTTTAATTCTCTTTTTTCTTTAATTTTACTAACCATTGGGCATAATTCAAAATATTGAATTCAATCTAATATAACTATTGGTCTTAACTCAAATTTATTTACTAACTATCTATATAAACTCTTAATTTAGAAGAGTTTAGGATGATGTGTTAATATTAGAGGCATTTTAGGAGTCTTAACCAATCATATTTTTTTCGCCATTTTTTTTATTTTCTTTAATTCTCTTTTTTTATTCTTTTTCTTTTAATTCTCTTTTTTCTTTAATTTTACTAACCATTGGGCATAATTCAAAATATTGAATTCAATCTAATATAACTATTGGTCTTTAACTCAAATTTATTTACTAACTATTGGGTTTAATTCTAAACATTGAATATAACCATTGATTATGACACATCACATTTAAACAATGTTATAATGATATTGATATTATTATTACTGAGTAATTTAAAATATCTATATTTATGTATTATACTCCACATAAGATTTTTTTTAAAATAATTTTTATGAGATAATTATAAGATACATTTGTTATAAAGTTTTTTTATGATTTTTATCTTAACATTTATTAATATTTTATAATATTTTTATATATAATATTTTAGTTTTAAAAAAACACGTCATGGCTTAGATGATTATTTTGTTATAAAGTTTTCTTAATTTTAATATACCTAATCTAATTTAGTTAATTCCCAATTTAATTTTCTAATCACGCTCATGTCCATCTTTAATGAAAAATAATATCCATCTTTAATTAAAAACTAGCCTATATCCCGTGCGCTACGCACGAGATTTTTAAAATTAATCTAAGTATACTTATCTTTTTTTTTTTTATGTTATTATATTAATCAATGCGTTTTAGATTATACGAGTTCAAATCTTGTACAGACTATCTAGGTTATGTGTAATTGTATTGTTAGTTATCATATTGCTTAGCTTTTGGTCTTTTTTGATCAATTGAAATATAGGATTCAGATAAAAAAAAATTCATAAACAAAAAGCTTGAAACTACACAATCTAAAATTACACAATCAAGAAAAACAATAGAAGTTGAATTCATGCCCATACATGACAACAACGGTTGAACAAAAGCAGTAAAATTAACAATAAAAGTTGTAAGAAATCTTAAGTTGTATAAAACTTGTTTGCTGTAAAAATTCAGCAGCTTAAATACAGAAATTGAAAGATACTCCACAGATTGACCCTGATTCTCCGTGCCAAAGTCAAATCACTGGCATGAAAATAGGAAGGATACCAAAGAACTACACTTCTTCGTACCAAAAACCAACATCAAATAGAAACTATAGTCTGGACCAACATCAACTCTTTGAAATTTTGGTCATAAGGTTTGTGAAAATAAACAGGTTAGATCCAATGAGGTTCATGAAAATAGTCTCAGAGACGCTCCACCCAACTACAGTTGTGATGTGCACACCTAGAGGAAGATGCTGTTGAGATTCATGTCGATGGTGGGATGGGATTTCGCAAAAGAGAGGTGTTGATACACTTATCAGAAATATGTATCCTAAGGGGAAGAGAAGATGCACAAGTCGCCAAAATAGTCCTAACTCTTACGCATTAAGCACTAAGATGAATGGACTATGTTGAATCTACGTCTTCCTTACCATGTATTGTGAATCAGTAATGATTGACATAAATAAGATCATACATTCAAAACGGTTACTCTCCTTACAATCAACACCAATGAAACCTACAAAACACATCAATTACTTCACTAGTGAGATTCCAGATCCAAGAGATTTTGAAGATGGCATTGCAGAGCTCATCCTCGAAAGCAATAAGCTTCCATAGATAGTTTGTTGATGATAAGGTAAGTTGTGAAAGACGCTACGCCCCGTAAACATCCCTTCATCTGTTTACACTGTGTTCCGTCTTCCATCGCTCCAACATCCACAATTCAGAAACCGCACATAGACAAGTGGTTTGCGCAGGTGGAGGCAAGCGCTTAGCGCCGAGAACCATTCAGCGGTTCAGGAGGAAATTGGAGGAACCATTGGGTCATGATTAAAGGCGCTTGAGGCAGGTTTTGAGTCTCAGGCCAGAACGGAGAGGGTGAGGGCGAGCAATACGCTATGGAATTCGAAATCACAAGGATTCTAGATATGAAATTCGAAAACCTAGGTAGATCTGAAATCCGAGATGGAATCACCATTGATAGTGCCCCATAGAGGAGGCACCGCTTCCTAAATCGTCGCCGGAGATCAGGAGGAGAAGCGCCTTCAACGTCTTCTTCCTCATCGGCCATGGATGGAGCATTGGAGGAGGAAGAATCGTTGAATCGACTGGAATGAGGAACGAGAAAGAGCTAAGATGGGAGGAGGAAGGAATAGGGTACAAAGGGGTTTGGTGCGCCTAATAAAAAAATTAAAGGGGTTTGGTGCGCCTAATAAAAAATTAAAGGGGTTTGGTGCGCCTAATAAAAAAAATAAGGGGGCTAACTACCTAATCAAATATGCTAAAGGGTCTTTTTTTTGTTAACCGGAAATAATTCGAAGTCACGGACATTAACTGAAGTCTGGGACAACGAGAGGCCGAAAAACGGCTGACGGGCTAACCGTCATGATACAATCAAAAGAGCATAAACACAACAAAAAAAACCGAATACAAAGATCATAGCAAAGAAGGTTAGCAGAAAGGCAGATGTAGAACACCGGGTGAAGGTTGTGAATGCCGAGAACATGGGAAAGTCGAAGGATAGACACGGCGTCTCAACGCCGGGGAGACAGAGGCAGAAACCCAATAGCGGAAAGGACGTCTCCTGGGGAAATGTGGATCAACGACGTTCCCCCCATCTAGATGCGAGATCTTCGAGAATCACGAACACTTCCACGGTCAACTCAAACAACAGGACGCCCGAGACTGCAACTTCATCCAAAAACTAAACAGAGCCACACCCAAGAAAACGATTCCACTCACCTAGACCAAACAAACCAAGATCAATGAAAAGGGTTAATAAAACAAACAATGGAATACGGTTATTGATATTGACTAGAATAACTTTAAAATTTGGCCCAATACAAAATTAATTGGGCCGAAATGATGGGTTATAATTTCTTGTCCCTTTAGGGTTTTTCAATAGGAATAAGTTTGATGCCGAGTTTTTTTTTTTTTTTTTTGTAGTCATTTGACCTTGGCATGCAAGACTAGAAAAAATCCGTGCACGCCAAGGGATGTCAGGTTAGCGAAATTGGAAGGTAATCCGGAGATCCGAACCTCCTTGGAGCCCAAGGAAGGCCGAAGCCGCCGAGGAAGAATCGGCGAAGGCCGTGGGGATGGGCGAACCAAGGCAAACCCATCCGAGATCAATCGGACAGCAAGCGAGGATGATGAGTGGTGAGGATGGAATCCAAGCGCCGCACGGCCCCAGAGAAGGTCGCTGTCGGCGAAAGGAGGGCCGATGATGGAGGATATGGGAAATCAGGGTGGATTCGAAACCAGAGTGGGTGGAATCGGGAGCGTCGATGATGGAGGATAGGGGGATCAGGGTAGCGAAAAAGGAGGATGGGTTACGAACACGGCCACCGGAGGCCGATTGAAGCCCGAGACATGAGGTCGCAAGTGAGGGAGAGGGTGGCGGCAGGTTTGTGGTGGCGATGGGCTTGTGTGTTGGCGAGCCGGAGAGGATGACGCAAGGGAAAGGGCCCGAAAACAGCCACCCAGGGTAAGAGGACTCCGGAGAGGTAGAGGTTGTGGTGGCGCTGAACTTGTGGAAAAGAAGGGGAAACCCAGAGGAGGCAGGGCAGCCGAAGCCTTACCCCGACCAAACAGAGGACTATTGGGGTTTTTGATTTTTTCTTTCCAAACCACAGAAACTGGAAACCAAAAGAATGGAGGCCAATAACCGGGAAAGGCAAGGGGTTTTAGTGGGGTTGGTGGCTGAAAGCCGGGATCACAAGGGAATATGGGTTTACGAAAATCATACTGGGGTTTGAGGGTAAAAACAGAAGCCCCAAGCTTGCAAGGAGACAACTCCACACAAGGGATAACGGGTGAATCGGTGATTTGCAAAGGTGATTACATGGTGGTGGTAGTGAGTTGGTTGTAGCCTTGTAGGGGTTGCATATCTGCCGGGGTTTCCCATTCCCTCTCCAGAAGGGTATCTAGAGAGAGGGCAGAGAGCAATTCACATGTTCTTACTACGGAGTTTCAATTACAGCTTAGTTGCTCTCAAGATTATTTTTGTTAATATTGGTGGGGGTTACCCATAGATTGATTTGAGTTTTGTCTAGATTAATTTTGTTAATATTGGTGGGGGTTACCCATAGATTGGTTTTTTTTTGGGGGTTGAGATTGTATAATCTCGGTTGTTCCCCAGCTGTTGGTGGTAGTGGTGGTGAACCGATAACGACGACACTAGCGGAAGATGAGGCTGCGGAGATAGATGAGGGTAAGAGGAGATGTTGGAGTTCCCCCTCGTATTCTCGTTGTTTTACTTTCTTTAGGGACAAATATGTTAAAGGGTCTAAATCACCAAATTCCCTCTTTTTTATAAACAAAAATAAAAGGGTAAATTAGATACATCGAACATATATAAAGAAATAAAAACAATACATTTTTCTCAAATAAAATAGAAAGAGTTATATATGTAAACAATATAGCTTTATTTGTCACATAAAAAAGTGTCTAATATTGTGTTTTTTATTTTTATTTACAGTAGGCAAGAAGTAGATCAACTACGCGATCTTGAAACCAATCCAAAAGGATGGTTTGATGAACCCTACACAGAAGGTCGCCAGTAAAAAAAACAAAAAAATATGAAGATTACATTTCATGCTACAATTACATGGAATATATTGAGACTTGAGAGTTTCCTGAGACATGCAAAAGCGCAATATTTGTCACATAAAAAAGTGTATAATATTGTGTTTTTTTTTTATTTACAGTAGGCAAGAAGTAGATCAACTACGCGATCTTGAAACCAATCCAAAGGATGGTTTGATGAACCCTACACAGAAGGTCGCCAGTAAAAAAAACAAAAAAAATATGAAGATTACATTTCATGCTACGATTACATGGAATATATTGAGACTTGAGAGTTTCCTGAGACATGCAAAAGCGCAATTGCACAATTGCACATGAGTGACAAGTTGCAAGCATGCGTGGAACATGTGAATGTGTAGTTTTAATCTTCAAAGCTACGAGTGAAGGAGAAGCGACATATGTGAATGTTGTCATCGTCGGCGACAAGAACCACAGTCTCGGCGGCGGCGACAAAGGCGGTAGGAGGAGAGCTGATTTTTGAAAGATGCAGGCTGAAAATAGTAGTTGATTCTGACCCACCTCCGGTGGTGGGAGTTGGAGGGTGTTTCGCAGACGTCGGGCTACTGAATTGGAAAAATTTGTTGCATGCAATGAATCAGACCTGAAAAATAACTAATTGAGAGTAAACACACAGATCTTGGTAAAAACACAGATCTTGGTAATTCAATTTTGTGGCTCAAGGGGTTAAAATCAAATTTTTTGAGGAGATTTGGGTTTGCATGTTGACCATGCCGGTTGGATTAGGAAGGTTGGTTTTGAGATTTGGGGTTTCTAATTGGGAGAGGTGCCATCTGGTCGGCTTTGATGTGGAGTCAAGAAGGAAGGGGTGGGAACCGGCGAGGCCGAAGATCCGCCAGGGTCGACGAGCGTCGGAGCCGGCAGGGGCGAATGAACGGAGCCATCAACCGAGATCCCACCAGACGAAGGTCTTGGTGGGGCTAGTGGGGACGCCCTTCTTGAAAGCTCCGCCGACATCAAGAGTCCGCCAAGGGAGGCTCAGAAGGGAGATCGGGAGATCCTCGTTGCTGCAAGTGTTGTTGTGGAGTCTCAGATCGTTGGAGATGGCGCCACCACGAAGGGAGGACGACCAGAAGACCGACGAGATGGTGTGGTCAAGTGGGTGAGGAGTAAGGCGTGGTAGGTGACCGGCTGAGAGGAAGCAGAGGGCGGCGCAAAAGCTCTCCCCAACGGAAGAAGCCAGGGCAGCGCCGGTGTGTTGGGTTAAAGGTTAAATTTCACCTCATCGGCGCCGCCGGAGCCCAACGCAACCAGAACCAAGGAGGTGTGGTCGGGATTGGAGGCGTCGATGAAGGTGTGGGTCGTGGCGGCGGCGAGGCCGCCGTTTGAAGGCTTGGTCAGGAGGGTGGGGCGGCTAGGGTTTTTTGTGTAGAGGAGAAAGGGAGCAAGTGTCTAATATTGTGTTGAAAATGAAAAAGTATAAAGAATCGTGTCAAAATTAAATGGATATAGACTCCTCTATAAAAAAAATGCAAATAGAGAGATTTGAACTCTACACGTTTGGGAATCCAAATTCAGATTTTGTTAGGATTTAAATTTACCATTGAGCTAAAGTCGTATTTTGTTATATTTTATAAAAATACATATTATATATAACATATATGATATTTTTTTATCGAAAATGGGCTCTGGGCGGTCGCACACCCTGCCCATGCCCTTGGGCCGACACTGAGGATAATCTACACTCTCTAGGATAATCTTGATTATCCTATAGAGTGTAGATTAATTATAGTATTAAGGCTCTTAATGGTAATGAATCGATCAATTACATCACGAATATGTAGGATTTGCTACTCGCACGACGGAATTTCGCAATCCGCACGGTGCCTACCTAGGAAGTCGGCATTGGCAGAGTGCCTACCTCGGAAGTCGGCATCGGCATAGGAGGTGGCTTGATCCAACGGTGATCTTCCACTCAATGAAGGGCTGGCAACCAATGCAATGATGCCGACTCGGGAACTCGGCATCGGCAGAGTGCCTACCTGGGAAGTCGGCATCGGTACCGTGCAGATGGCGAAAAAATGGCCGTGTGAATAACAGGACCCAAGAAATATTATGACAAATTCTTTTTATTTAATGGTAAGAACTGAATTGCAGGAAACAAGTTCCCAACCTATATACCCAAATATAGGTGTTAAAATTCGATTATTTATTATTTAGCTTATGCTGAAACACTAAAAAGACTAATACATGGATGAGGGAAAGATAAAAATGGCGGATCGATGATGAAATATTACGAGCCACTGCAATGGTCATTGCATTCGCTGAAACAAACTTCGCGTTCGAAGTCCGGAAGATGAAGGCACCACTTGTCACAGGCGGCCTTGCATTGTTCCCTCGTCTGTGTTACATGCTCTATTACATCAATTTAACCACTTATAAATTACACGCATATTTATACTTTATATATGTATTGATCTCGATCGCAATAGGCTCATTTCATACCTCTAGATGCAGGGAGGGTCTCCGTTACACGCACAATTGCATTAATTTTACTTTAATCACTTGTAAATCACTCTTTACATAGGTATAGATCGGACAGTAACTCAGGTCATACCTCTGGCGGCGGCCAAATCAGATGCCACGGACATGAAAATCAGGCACATTAGAATCATGGAGGCGGTTGTGTTCTTCAAGAGCTTTTTGTTTGCCATTGCTGATTGAATGGGATTGCTTGCTTTATTGCGAGTTGATTTGCTTCGCTATTTTTGGGGCTTTTAATTCGTTTTATGGTTTTGATTTCTGATCGAACGGAAATTTATTTATATAGCAGTACTGTACTCATAAAATGCATGCATGGTTAATTTGGTATCCTTTTTAGAGATCATATTCATCATGCATTGTGTGTAATGTGGGAGTATTTGATGATCATTAATAAATACACAGATTTTCTGTAATGAAATAATAAATATTAATGGAAGGAATTATTTTTTTTTCTTTATTATAAAAGTAACTTTTGAAAATGAATTACATTGTAAAATTTCAAGGGAAGGAAAATATCTCTATTCGTGCAAATAGAGAAGTACAATATCTCTATTTAAAGGGAAAAAGATTTAAAAAAAAATGAAATGTATGTTCATGAAAAATTATGTTTTAGCAAAATATAAAAAAATTACTTACTAATATAATCGATCTTTTAATTATATACCTACATAATTTAAAACATGATTTTTTATTATAAAAAACATGAAGCTATTAAATTCTGATAATAATAATAATAATAATAATAATAATAAAATTTGGTGCTATTCCATAACAAGCCTTTAAATGTGAGCCTAATATTGAATATAATCAAAACTAACTGAATTCATTAGGTAATCAATAATTAAGATATAACATAAATTATAAATTACACGGTATAATAAATTAATAATAACCTTTTTAAAAACTTACAAATATCTCATGAATATTCCCTTTGGGTATCCTTCAATCATAATTGTACTTTGTCAAATGTCAAGGACTCGCTATTGTGACGAAGACTTCCAACACCTCTGTATTAACTGTCCAATATTTCACTCGATTATATCTAAATATGAACAAATCATATGAAAGCAATTCCTTTACACAACCCCAATAACAAATCCATTGGATAATCTGAGGACGATGAAAGAGATAAATAAATACTTTACCGACTTATGTTTCCTATATATGGCAAAAGTTTGTCTCGATAAATAAACAATGTCATTTTTAATAGAAGGAATATATAAATGTGACATATACATGTCACGATACTAAAACAATGGTGGAAAGTTGGTCTCAGCATAAAGAAATCCCACAAACACAAAGACAACATAAATTAAGCCCCCAACTGGAATAGACCACCTAGAAGCGTCTACAAAATAAATGTAGACGGCTCTGTCAATCTATTGGGAAATTACAGTATAGGAGGTATAATTATAGGGATATTTATGCTCAGATCATTGATATTTTTCAAATTTTCGAATGACTCAGTTCTACAAACTGAAGGTCATACCGTATGTACTGGTATTAAGCTGGTAATTGAAAGAGGAATTAGGAATATCATCCTTATAGGATTTAGCCTTAGAGTAATAACAGATATTCAAGATAAGACAAAATTAGAATGTCTTGGGAAATACTCAAAACGATCGAGGAAATTCACCATCTGAAGAGATGGTTCAGCAACATCATCTTTAGACACTGTTTTAGAGAATCTAATTCTTGTGCGGACTTCATTGTTAAATCAAATGATATTTGTAACATAATTACCCTTCCTTTAAAGAAGAAGATTTGTAACATCATCAAGAAGAATGATTAAGGTTCACTTCTTATTTTTTTTTGCATATTGTAGAAAAAAGGACTTGCTAGTGGGACAGTGATTTTATCATCGTGCCATTGTCATATCATAGTAGAAGATCTAACCAATGGCGGAGATTTTTTGTTTTGAACGAAAAAAAGGTTTTCGTGTGGTCATTATAATTTCACCAAATAAAATTTTATTTGAATGCCTAAATAATAATCCTAATATCTCATGAGGTGTCTTTACGTTGCATAATTTGTAATAATAAATAGTATACTCCCCCAATTTTGTGGGGAAAAAAAAATGATATTTAGATTATTATTTTTCCTCAATGAGTTTACCAAGCATGAGAATAAGATTAAAAAACTTTTTAAAAATCTACCACACACCATTTGCAAGACAACCATTTAAGAGTAGAGAACTTTATATCTACGTATTAGAAATGTAATTAAATGGTGTTTTAAGAGAGGCTAACCACATTCAAATCGTTGCCTTATAACTCTTAATATAGATTTTACTGACTTATGTCATTTATGACATTCTGTTTGGGAGCTCAGAAATAGAATTATTTTTCGAAATACTTCGGATACATGTATTATCTATGTTCTAACTCAAACTATAGACAAAATCACATGTTGGAATAAACAGCAGGTAAAAACAAAGTTACCTAAACGTGTTAGACCTCCTGATAAATTGATTTGAAAATGCCCTCCAATAAATGTCAATAAGATCAATGTAGATGCTTCGGTGAAAATTGTTATGAATAATGACGGCCTAGTTCTTCGGATTCATAAATGTAGCGTTAGGATGAGTTCGGTTATTCTAGCAGAAGCTTTTGCAGTTTATACAGGTATAAGACTAGCAGCGGAGATGGGGATTCGAAGAGTAATAGTTGAAAGTGATTGTGCAATCATCGTCAATGCCATCAATCAAGTGAACAATATACCATGAGAGGTTGTTCAAATAATCCAAGAGATCTATTCGTTAAGCAAAGGTTTTGAGAGCGTCACAATTCAGCACCGTTACAGAGAGGCAAATGGTGCAGCTGATTTTCTTGCTAAATCTCAGTTGAATTGTAATTTTATTTTGAGTTCCTATTGTTGTGAGTTCCAGAATATCATCTTGCGAGATGATCGTGGATGTCGTTAATACATCTAATTTATTGCCTACTGCAAAAAAAAATCGCCGCCTTATAAAAAAATTATAGAAAAAAGGACCTTTTCAAGAAATGTTGATTTGCTTTATAAGGTGTTTGTTTAATTTTGATAAAAAAAAAAAAGGGTGTTTGTTTAATGGCCAAATTTCAATGTGGGAAATTTCTACATCATGTTATATGGATGGTTGGAGTAGCCTCATCTACTTGAGATTGCATCTTAATATATACGGAGTAGCATTAAACAACCATTTTGGACGACTCAACTGGAAATGATTTGTGGGTAGTATTTAAAGGTGTCCGGTTCGAACCCTGGATGACCACTCTTTATTTATAAATTCAAGGAGTAGTATTAAACTTAATTTTGGTATATATTCACGGTAGGGGAAAAAGGAATCTTACACGATATTTACACATTCAAGGAGTAGTATTAAACTTAATTTTGGTATATATCCACAGTACGGGAAAAAAGAATCTTACACGATAATTTGATGCATTGTAAGTAAGTTATACTAATAATTGTGTTACAACATGATCATGTTCACATTGAAAATACCTACAATCGCCCATCAACACAGTTACACAACCTTGCAACAGAAATCACACACACCTGACCTCTGTCAAGTCAGAACTTGTTGATCACTCACTAAATGGTGGGTAGGATATATGATAAAGATACTTTATTGTGAAAAAAAGTTGTAAAAGAAAATAAGTGAATCCGCAATCTAATTTAAGAATGACTAAACCGGGTGTATCCATGAGAAATATTCCTCAATTTGGCTTCTTATATATGACATAGGATAGAAAAGCCTTAAATATAATTTTATAAAGGCTTTATAAAATGAAGATGGCTAAAAAAACACGCCCTTAAGGTCTCTAAAAGAAAATAGGTGAAATCGTAATCTAATTTAAAAATGGCTAATTCGGGGTATCTATGATAAATATTTCTCAATTTGGCTTCTTTTGACTATGATGGAAAAATCTTAATTAATAGGGAAAACTAATTAAAATACCCCCACATTTGGGACTTTGGAGATATGGTAAAAATATATCCTCAATTTTCAAATGTAATAAAAATATCATGGCCTTTGAGGGTAGTGGTAATGTATTACAATGAGTTTTCTCATGGGTAAAAAAAGTTGATAAGACAATCTACGTACGTTGGTTTTTTTTACAAGGGTTTTGTTGAACGGTTTCTGTAGGAAAAATAAATAAATATTTGGATCGGGTTCATACCCAATGCTTTTTCCTATCTCCTATCTTCTTACGTGATCGCCTCTTAAACTGTCTTCCAAGCAGCTCATGGTTCATCTTCAATGGCAATCTTCCTCCCTTGTGGACGCCTATTTTGAGCTGTCTCCCTCATATCTTCTTCCTCTTTGATTCGTTCACGGACTTGGCCGAGTAAGTTTTTTTTCCCTCTTCGTTGTTGTGTATTCGGTTTAGTTTTGTTGTCGGATTGATGTTATGAATATTTATGTTGTGTTAATTTTAGGCAATTTTGATCGGATTAGTTTATTGGTTGTATCAATTTCGTTTTTCGAGTTTAATTTTGTTGTCGGATTATTTTTTTCTGAATGAAACAGCTCAGAAAAACCCCAATTTTAGTGCTAATTTGTAAAATGACTTCCACGCAGGCTATACCTTGTCAAAAAAAAAAACATGTAGGCTGCATTATCAGCATTTGTGACCCGTGAGAAAACATGTGGTAATATATTACCACTGCCCTCAAATGTCGGAATATTTTTATTACATTTGAAAGTTGAGGATATATTTTTAATATACCTCTAAAGGTGGGGTATTTTAATTAGTTTCCCTAATTAATATAAAGGCTTTATAAAATGAAGATGGTTAAACAAACACGCCCTTAAGGCCTAATCTAAGCGCAAGGCCCCACCTTCCCAATCCGCAGGTAAACCGGAAACCTCACAACCTTATCCCCGCCACCGTCTTCCTCCCACGCCGCCTTGAATTTCGCCACCACCTCCTCCCCCAGCAGCTCCACTCCTCTCTCCTTGGCCGTATTATACGCCGACCACGACCTCAGGTAACTAAAAAACCCCTCCAGGCTCATCTCCTTCTCCGCCGTGAACTCCACCGGCCCCGTCCCCTCCATCCCCTCCACCGCCTCAAAAGGGAAATCAATACTTCTATACTTATCATCCACGATCTTCCTCTCCTTCTCCCAAAACGGCCCCGAGATGACCTTGTAGAAGTGGCTGAAAACTCCGTCCACGGCCGCGTTCACCTCCGGGGTCGTGTAGCACCACGCCGCTATCACACCGTCCGGCTTCTTCAGGACGTGCCGCACCTGCGCGTAGAAATTCGGCAGGTCGAACCAGTGGATCGCCTGTCCGATCGTAACCAGATCTACAGTCGACTCCGCCGCCACGTGCTCCTCCAGATCCGCGATCGTCATCACCGGCGGCGTCTTCCTGTACCGGACGTTGGCGATCCTCGGGGCGTGCTCCAGCTGCTTGTCGCTGGTGTCCGTGCCGATCACCTCCTTGTAGATCTCCGCCAGCTGACATCAATAATCGAAATTGAGATGCAATCGGATCGATCGAAAATCCTAATTGGAAAGGGAGATAGAGAGATTGTGCATACAGGTTTGATGGCCTGGCCGCTGCCGGTGCCGACGTCCCAAACGACATCGTGGTGGGGGGTGGCGGAGGCGATGAAGCGAAAGAGATCGGGAGGGTAAGTGGGGCGGTTGTCGGCGTAGTCTTTGGCTTGCTTAATGAACAATTCCGCCATTGTTGAATTGTTGAGCTCTCCTTGGATTTGGGATGAGATCGAATTGGATGGCTGCTCATCTTATCTTGTTTATAAAGACGCGACGGTCGAAAATTGGCGTTTGATTTTGCATCTCTGGCCATCCCTCTCAGAGATGCAAAATCAAACGATAATTGTGTTACAAAATCAAACGGCGTGGCGTCACGGGTGATGGCATTTTGGTGGCCGGAGATTTGAGCTGGCCGGACCTGAGAGAGGGTCGGTCTTCGATTAGCTTTACTTCGTCGTATCTCACTTTACTTTTTTTTTTTATTTATAAGGAAATAATTTGAGGCCGGACAGGCCCGGACCTCGAGAGGCCGACAAGGTCGGCAGACGGCAAGCCGTCTAAACATACAACAACGAAATAGAAAATATAACAAAAATACATCAAAAGAGAACCCAAAAAAAACCCGGAAAAAACCCAAGACCTAAGCAAACTAGCGGTCACAATATCGAGAGGAAGGAAGTCGTCGCGGAGCAGTGGATAGCGAGCGCATGGGACAGCACTAGCTGACACGATGTCTCGCCGCCGGAAAGACGGAAAGCAGAAATCCTCGTAAGGCAAAGGCGACACCTGGGGAAGTGTGGATCACACGACGTTCCCCCCACCTGGATGAGGGATCTTCGGAGACCGCAAACACCACCAACACGATCACGTCGATCAACCAGGGCCGCAGAACTGCTCCTCAACCGAAACTAACCACGAACCAAAGACGGACACCAAACCACACGAGCAAAAGAAGCACAGCCGCAAAGAGGACGAAGAGCGCGGGAAGAATCCGGATTTAATTGACTCTATGTAAAAATATTTAATTTATTTATTTTAAGATATGAATTCTGATTTATAGTTTTTACTTTAATTTAAAATATTCCATATTTCTTCGGGCCAACTTAGGGCCCAAGGAAAAACCTTGGGCCCAAAGCACTAAATTAGGCCCAAAGAAACCTAGGGTTCCTGTAGAGGAACAGGACGCCGTTACACGCATCCACTACGCAGAGCGGCAGAGGCGAGCAAAGACCTGAATGCCGCCGACCACCCTGGGAGATGGGGGAAGAAGGCGAGCAGGAATGAGGCGCTCAAAATCAGCCCGGAACCACCGGCAACGACGGCGACACAAAGCGCTGGCGGCAATCAGGGCGGGCGGAGGCGGCACCGGCCGAGAAGCAAGTCGAAAAAGGCCAACGGCGGAAGGGGCCAAGCAATTCCAGATCCGGTGAACTAAGCCAACCCAGAACGGAGGATCCAGGGGCCTGGCGCAACGGCGGAAGCCGGAGGAGGAAGAGGATGGAGGCGGACGGAACGAATCCGAGAGCGACGGGATTAATTGAGCGAAATTGGTGGAATACCGGTCAGAACTCCGGCGAGCCACGCAAAACCTGACCAACAACGGACCACGACCGACGGCCGAAATCCGCCGAAGTGGGCAGGAGGTGGAACCAGAGGCCGGAAGCGGCGGCGGAAGCCGGAGGAGGAGGAAGATGATGGGAAACCGACACGAGGGCCCTGGAAGAATGACCAGAACAACGCCGGAAGATAGCTCCGACAAGCAGAAAGCGTACTAGACCCCGGAGGGTGGGTATGGGCTCCCGAAGGAGATTTAGAACGGGCTCCCGAAGGAGATTTAGAACTCCCGAGGGAGATTTAGGACTCCCGAAGGAGGTGTAAAGGTCCCTCAAAAGAGAGGGTGAGTCAACCCGAAGATCGTCAGTGTTGTTGTACCACCATGCCGGAGAAGGAGGGAGATGGTTGCCCCTGGCGGCGAAGGGTTTGGGGGAGCACTCAGAAGAGAGCTTTTTAGCGTCACCAAAATGATGTGTGAGGCATTTAGTGATTGTATCTCACTTTACTACTCATTCCTAAAAGATAACAATAAATTAAATAAAGGAAAATTAATTTAAAAAAATATCGATTATTAATTGTAAAACAAAAATAATAAGAAAATTTGATAAACGGAAATTCTGTTTAGCGTAAGGTGAGGGACCATGGTCGCAATGACCACATCGGCTAGTGGTCGCAACAACCATTAAAAAAGAAAAAAAATACACCTTTTAGCTCAGCTCTTTCCAAAACCGAGTTAAAAAGGTGGTCGCAGCGACCACGACCCTGATTTGGTGGAGTTGTGGGAAAAATCTACATAATTAGGTGTGTAGTACCCCACCCAAAATAAATTAGCTCCTTTATACCAGGGAAAACTCAACCATGTAGAGTTAATTTTTCCCTCACAAAGAATAATTGAAGAGAAATTTTGATTGGAGGAGGGGGCAAAATCTTGTCTGTTAAATTTTTATCTCATAACAACAACTTGTCTTTTATTCTGAAGAGGTGTTGGAAGCGCGAATGGTGTGGAACACTACCACCTTGCTTTTTACATGAGGCAATGAAGTGGAAGAGATCGGGAGGGTAAGTGGGGCAGTTGTCGGCGTACTCTTTGGCCTGCTTAACGAACAATTCCGCCATTGTTGATCAATTGTTGAGCAATCCTTGGATTTGGGATGAGATCAAATTGGATGGCTGGCGGTTGCTCATCTTATCTTGTTTATAAAGACGCGACGATCGAAAATTGGAGTTTGATTTTGCATCTTTGAGAGGGATGGATTTCTAATGGCGTGATGTCACGGGTGATGGGATTTTGCTGGCTAGACTAGAGAGATCGAGGGTATTCGATTAGTTCTACTTTGTCGTATCTCACTTTACTAGTTTGGTTAAACGTGGGAAATAGACCTCCCGAAAAGTAAATTCCTAAGATAGGTAATTCACATTAATTCTATTTCATGAGAAATAAAAAAAATGTTTGGTTGGAAATAATCTATATAAACTCTTAATTTAGAAGAGTTTAGGATGATGTGTCAATCTTAGAGGCATTTTAGGAGTCTTAACCAATCATATTTTTTTGCCATTTGTTTTTTATTTTCTTTAATTCTCCTTTTTTCTTCTTTTTCTTTTAATTCTCTTTTTTCTTTAATTTTACTAACAATTGGGCTTAATTCAAAACATTGAATTCAATCTAACATAACTATCAATATCTATATAAACTCTTAATTTAGAAGAGTTTAGGATGATATGTCAATCTTAGAGGCATTTTAGGAGTCTTAACCAATCATATTTTTTGCCATTTGTTTTTTATTTTCTTTAATTCTCTTTTTTTCTTCTTTTTCTTTTAATTCACTTTTTTCTTTAATTTTACTAACAATCAATATCTATATAAACTCTTAATTTAGAAGAGTTTAGGATGATGTGTCAATCTTAGAGGCATTTTAGGAGTCTTAACCAATCATATTTTTTGCCATTTGTTTTTTATTTTCTTTAATTCTCCTTTTTTCTTCTTTTTCTTTTAATTCTCTTTTTTCTTTAATTTTACTAACAATTGGGCTTAATTCAAAACATTGAATTCAATCTAACATAACTATCAATATAAACTCTTAATTTAGAAGAGTTTAGGAGAGTTTAAGATGATGTGTCAATCTTAGAGGCATTTTAGGAGTCTTAACCAATCATATTTTTTTGTCATTTTTTTTTATTTTCTTTAATTCTCCTTTTTTCTTCTTTTTCTTTTAATTCTCTTTTTTCTTTAGTTTTACTAACAATCTATATAAACTCTTAATTTAGAAGAGTTTCGGATGATGTGTCAATCTTAGAGGCATTTTAGGAGTCTTAACCAATCATATTTTTTTGCCATTTTTTTTTATTTTCTTTAATACTCCTTTTTTCTTCTTTTTCTTTTAATTCTCTTTTTTCTTTAATTTTACTAACAATATATATCTATATCTATATAAACTCTTAATTTAGAAGAGTTTAGGATGATGTGTCAATCTTAGAGGCATTTTAGGAGTCTTAACCAATCATATTTTTATGCCATTTTTTTTTATTTTCTTTAATTATCCTTTTTTCTTCTTTTTCTTTTAATTCTCTTTTTTCCTTAATTTTACTAACAATTGGGCTTAATTCAAAACATTGAATTCAATTTAATATAACTATTGGGCTTAACACAAATTTATTTACTAACTATTGGGCTTAATTCAAAATATTGGAATTTTTTTTCAAAATATTCAATAAAATTTACAATAATATTCACACTTTTAAAATATTTACAAAAATATTCATTTTTTGCAGGGTTGACAGAGAAACGCGGGTTGAAACCGCGTTTCATTCGTATTTTATAAAATCTCAAATTGAAGAAAAGATGGAAAAAAAAAATAACGAATAAAACGCGGGTTCAACCCGCGTTTTACTCTTTTATTTTTTTAAATGACAAATTAAAAAAAAAAGGATGAAACGCGGGTTGAACCCGCGTTTCTCCTTCCTCCTCGATTTCCAGGGCCGGCTCAGGCGCTCAGCCTTGGCTCTCCTTCCTCCTGGAATTCCATGGCCTCCTCCTCCAAGCTCCTGCCTGTCCCCGTCTCCGCGCCTCCCCTTCCGGCCTGGAGGTTGACGAACCCCTCCTTGTCGAGCGGTGTCCAACTCCCCATCACCTTCCTCCCTTGCCCGACCTCAGATCTAGCGCTCGGAGAAGATCCTTCAATGTCATAATCAATAACATTGTTTAAACAATGTTATAATGATATTGATATTATTATTACTGAGTAATTTAAAATATCTATATTTATGTATTATACTTTACATAAGATTTTTAAAAATAATTTTCTGAGATAATTATAAGATACATTTGTTATAAAGTTTTTTTTTTATGATTTTTATCTTAAGATTTACTAATAATTTATAATATTTGTATATATAATATTTTAGTTTTATAAAAACGCGCCATGGCGCGGGGATCGTACTAGTTTCCTATTAATTCAATTCCTATGTATTGTTTGGTTAAACATGGAATTTTCACAGTAATTGAAGATTTTTTTAATAAAAAATAAAATTTATAGGGGATTTGGGATAAGAGAATGGAAGAAGTAGATCATACCTACCCCTCATGGTAAGCTAACTTCCCAATTTCATAGGAATCGAAATTCCCATGAAATGGGAAAATTTCAATTCCTAGGTTTTTCCATTTTTAAAAATCATACCAAACACATATATTGAGGCTTACTTCCTAGGATTTTGGACTTCACGGGAAATAGGAGGCTAATCAAACGAGCCCTAACTATAAATTAAATAAAGAAAAATTAATTTTAAAAAAATATCAATTATTAATTATAAACCAAAAATAATTTAATCGAAAATTCAGTTTACTATTCAGGTACGTTTTTTTAGAATGATAAAAACTATATAAAATATTAACTTTTTTTAACATTTGTTTTTATAAATTCATACTTAATAGTAATAAGTATGAAACTATTAAAAATAATATTGAAAAAGTTAATATTTTATATAGTTTTCAACGCCTAAAAAAGCATACGTGAATAGTAAATCGTGAAGTTTTAATTAACGGATGGAGTATTAACTTTTGAATATATAGATTGTAGGATATATGTGTATGTCAGTATGTGTAATGGTCTTTACAGGAGGGTAGTTTGGTCATTTTCCAACTGGTTATAAATTGGTTAGCTGGTGTCGTGGTTTAGGCGGGATTTCTAAATAGAGAGAGAGTGAGAGAGGTTGTAACCTCCATTTTTGTTGCTTAATTGTTGATCAATTTGTGCTTGACTGTGTGTTATGAATCTAGGTTTAGATTCTTCAAATGGTATCAGAGCCAGATTAGCTGTTTTTGTTTGTTTTGTTTCCTCTGGGTTTGGTATTCGGTATTTTGTTCTATGTTAGATCTGTTCGGTGGTGGCTGGTAGAGGAAATCTAGTTGTGAGTCCTCAAAGTCAAGGATCGGGAGTCGGCGCTGGTCGCGTTGCGTTCATGACAGTCACACCTCCTGCACCAGGTGCTGCTATTCCAATTTAGGGATCTTGCTCAAGGTTTTGGTAATGTTCACTATAATCCTTTATTTCTTTCAAATTCTAACCATCCTGGGATGCAATTGGTATCCACACTATTCAATGGGACGAATTTTGCTCGTTGGAGTCGCAATATTCATATGGCTTTGGGTGCTAAGGCCAAACTCGGGTTTATTACGGGTAGTTGTGTTAAACCTGCTGACAACAGTGATGATTTTGAGAAATGGATGAGAGTTGATTATATGGTAATGCGTTGGCTTAAAAATTCGATGACAAGTGATGTTGCTGAATCCTTCATATATGTAGAACCGTCTAGGGAGTTACAGAAATAAATCAAAGAAAGGTTCTATGAGTTAGTGATCCACTAATCTTGCGAAAAGATTTATGCAATTTGAAGCAAGAAAACCTTTCTGTTGGAGCATATTTTGGGAAGCTGAAGAAAATCCGGGACGAGTTGTTATTTCTTGATGCTATTCCATGTTGTACATGTGGTGGCATTAGTCATTATGCCTGTTCTTTACTGAAGTGTGTGGTTAGGAATGGCAATGGGTTGGGTGGTGGGTGGATGAACCCCTATTTCATCCGACCCACCATGGATGACCCATCACCTCACTCGACTCACCATCCATATCCACTTCACCCATATCCATTGGGTGAGTGGGTGAAATGGGTGAAATATGGGTGATTTTTGCTAAATACACATCAATGAATTTCAATCAAACATGTAGACAAATAAGCGGCTAAAATAACATCATCTTACACATTACGTCTTAAATAAGTCACCATAAGTTCAAATAACATTGTCTTAACCACATGACCATAAGTCTTAAAAACAAACGCGAGTTTAATTAAATAACATTGTCTTAAGGAAAATAAGCTGTCAAGCAACAACTAGACAAGAGTGGTAGAGGACGAAGAGGGCATGAGGTCTGCCAAACGAAGTGCCGATTAGTAAGTTAGGGATTAGAAATTAGAAAATTTATATATTATTTATATAAAATATATAAATAATATTTTATAATATAGATAAATGGTGGATCGGGCCGGGTGGTGGATGATGGGTCTGGTAGTGGATCGGGTGCGGGTGGAAAAAAAATATCACCCCACCCGACCCAACACCCATATCCACTTTCCACTCGTTATTTTTTTCGGGTTTTCACCCACTTTTTCGGGTCGGGTGATTTGGGTTCGAGTCGGATGTTAGTGAATTTGCCATCCCTACGTGTGGTTGACAGGGAAGAAAAAGCCATTCTCTCGAGGCCCCTTATATCTGGCCTCAAGATGATGAAGGGAAAATGCAAGATGGAGCACTTTGATAGCTCAGCTAATCAAGCCATGGTCCATTTTGCAGGTACTTTGAGTGTTTTCTTTCTCATTGGTGCTAATAAAGCTGATAAGAATAGATGGATTGTTGATTCTGGTGCCATCTATCATATTGTTTTTGATAAATCCGTCTTTATCAATTTGATGAGTTTGCATAATGTGATCAATCTTGGCTTACTTGATGGGTCTAGTATTGATGTGGGTCAGTCAGGCTCTGTGCAAGTGACACATGATCTGTTACTGCTGAATGTGCTCTATGTTCCTTAGTTTAGACATAGCTTGCTATCTGTGTCCAAAGTCTCGCATTCTCAACAGATGGAGTTTAGATTTAATGGAGTGTCCTGTTGGTTACATGACTTTATAACTAGAAGAGTGATTGCCCGTGGGACTGAAGAAGGAGGTCTCCACATACTGAAGTCCCAGGGTTTTGCTGCTAGCTCTGATGGTGGTTGTTTTCTTTTGAATGGGATTGATCATGGTTCCCATGGTTGTAAAAGTAGTCAATTTTGCAAAGATTACATGCTCGTCTTGGACATCTTTTTGTTTCTAGGATGAAGCACCTATTTGATTGTTCTTCTATTGATTTGAAAGACTTTGTATGTGATACATGTGAACTTACTAAGTTTCACAAGTTGCCTTTCTCTAGAAGTGAGTCTTTGGCTGATAGTGTGTTTCAGTTGATTCATATGGACTTGCGGGGTCCTTACAGAACTCCTTCATTGTGTGAAGCTAAATACTTCTTGACCATTTTAGATGATTTTTTCTAGGACAACTTGGGTGTATCTTATTCAAGATAAGATGCAGGTGCTCAGGGTAATTACTGGTTTCTTGAACTTGGTAGAGACACAGTTTCAATTGAAAGTTAAAGTTGTTAGAACTGATAATAGGACTGAATTAATTTCCCTAGAAGGGGTGTTCAGATTTATTCCTTGCTTGAAGTATTATTCACCAGAGATTAGCTCCTGGTGTGCATGAACACAATGGTAGATTAGAGAGAAAGCATAGACATTTAGTGAATTCAGGGCTATTAGACATCATGTTGGGTTACCTATACAGTTTTGGGGTGATTGTGTCTTAAGTGCTACATAATTGGTTAATAAGATGCCTTCTAGAAATTCCCCTTTTGAGGTCCTGTAAAACACTCCTGCCACCTTTGATAATTTCAGGACTATTGGGTGTCTTTTCCATGCTTTACGACCTAATGATCATAGAGATAAGCTTGGTGTTATCTCTAGGAAATGTGTTTTTCTTGGGTATCCTCCTGGCCGGAAGGCTTTCAGGCTTTTGATCTTCAAAATAAAACTATTATACTGAGTAGATTTGTCAAATTTGTTGAGCACATATTTCCCTTTAGACAAGGTGAAGAGGTTAATGCTCGGCTAGGTACTAACAGATGGCATCATGAAGTTTCCTTTCCCGTTGATGATTCTGATATCATGTGGGAGGGCTCTCCCACTGTTAGTCATTTTCCTGTTGAGAATGATCATGAGAGCATGGATCATACTCATGATCTACATGACTACATGAGAATGAGGCTGTTGACGGTAGCAGTTCTAACAGTGGTCTTAGCTCTCCTAGCCATGTTGCTCCTTCAAGCATTTATGTTCCTCCAGTCAATGATTTGATCCTTCCTATGGATTCTAAGCGTGAGATTCATATAAAAGCTAGATTGAATGATTACATATGTTCAAACCTTCCTAGTAGATTGAAAGGTACACATTCTGACTCTGATAGTCAATCATTTTTTGCGTTTTCTGTTCAGCATATGGCACATATGTCCCATGATTTTGTCCAGTCCTTTGTAAATGTGTGTGCCACCTATGAGCCTCACACTTATAGTCAAGCTAAAGGTATCCCCTAGTGGGAAGATGCTATGAGTACCGAGTTATCAACCCTTGAGAAAAAATCACACATGGACTGTCACACAACTTCCTGTTGGTAAAAAGGCCATTGGTTCCAAATGGATCTATAAAATCAAATACAGGCAAGATGGTAGCGTAGAGAGATTCAAGTCTCACCTAGTAGCTAAAGGTTATAACCAGATTAAAGACAAAGACTATATACACACTTTCTCTCCCATGGCCAAATTCGCAACTGTTAGGGTGATTTTGGCTCTTACAACTATTAAAGGTTGGGTTTTGCATCAGTTGGCTGTGAACAATGCATTTCTTCATGGATTCCTTGATGAAGAAGTGTATATGCAAGCTCCTGCAGGCTATGCCATCAAGCCTGGGCATGTGTGGTAAGCTTAATAGATCCTTATATGGTCTAAAACAGGTTAGCAGACAATGGAATCATGAATTGACTAAGTTTCTGGTTAGGTTGGATTATTCTCAATCAAAGCATGACTATTCTCTTTTTGTCAAAGTTGTTGGATCAGACTTGACCATTGCATTGGTCTATGTGGATGACATGCTTTTCCTAGGCAACTGAAGCTCTGAGATTACTAACACCAAGTTAGCTCTTCACTCTACTTTCACCATTAAAGACTTGGGTGTTGCCAAGTACTTCCTTGGTATGGAAATATCTCATTCAGCTTCAGGCATTCTCCTCAATTAGAGGAAGTACATACTCGATATCCTCAAAGATGCCCAGATGGAATCCTGCAAACTTGCTGCATTTCCAAAGGTGTGAAGCATGAGAGCTAGAGAGCCGATGTAGCTAGGAGATAGATATGAAAGGTGTTGAGATGAAAACACCCCAAAGCTCTGTGAAGGAGAACTGTCACACTCAGGAACATTTCTGGTAGGCAGATGAGAACAAATGAAATCCTGAAACCCAATGGGAGGAGCAACATGTCTAGAAGACCGGCAAGGAATTACCTCAGGTTCATGTGTAGGCACAATCCGATGTGTAGGATGAGCAAGATCATCAATGGGAATAGAAAGATCAGAAGGAAAGGGTGCAGGTGGAGACAAATCCTGCACAACCTTACTGTCACTATGAAGACCATGATCATCATAGTGAATGAAGAATTGATCAACACCATTACCATGACTTTCAGAAGAAGGGGAAAACATGAAATTCTCATCATCACTAGCTAGTGGAACAAGAGGAAGATCATAATCCTTAGGGTAAGGCATCCAAGACTTGCCTCTGAAAGGAAATATATTCTCCTTGAAAATTACATGTCTTGCCACATAGATCACCCTATGCTCTAAGATCATATAACCTATACCCCTTCTAACCAGCTGGATATCCCAGTAACACACACCTTATGGGAGTAGGAGCAAATTTATCTCTGTGAACTTTGCTCTTGGATGCATAACACAAGCACCCAATAATCCTGAGATCATCATAGGAAGGAGGAACCTTATGTAAAATCTCAAAGGGTGACAACCATCCTAGAACTGCAAAGGGAAATTTATTGATGATGTGCGTAGCACTGAGTATGCACTCTCCCCGAAACCTGATGGGGAGATTAGCATGAACTCTTAAGGCCCTAGCAGTCTACCAAGTGCACGTATTTCCTCTCAACACGCCCGTTTTGTTGAGGAACCTCAGGCACAGATCTTTGATGTTGGATTCCTTTTGAAGCAAAGAAATCAATACATCTTCTCTGAGTAAACCCAGTCTCGTTGTCAGTCCTAACACACCTCACCTATGTCTTGAACTGAGTTTCCACCATAGCAACGAAATGCTTAATGACAGAATAAACTTGGACTTTGTCTCTCAACAGAAAAGTCCAAGTGCACCTTATGTGATCATCTAAAACTGTAAGAAAGTATTTAGCACCAGTAACAGAAGCCACCTTATACGACCCCCACAAATCCATATGCACCAAATCAAAAGCATTCTCAGCACGAGAAGCACTGATATTAAAAGAAAGTTTATGGTGTTTGCTCATGGTACACACATCACAAAAATACGAATTTAAACTAGTGCAGTTGCAAAATGGCAATCTCTTCATCTTTGAAAGAGATGAATGGCCCAATCAAGCATGCAAAACACGTAAAGAATTGTCAAGGTCTGCCTTACAATTATTGACAACAACTTTATTGAATATGAAAGGATGACTCTAAGCATCACCAGTAAGCTTATACAATCCTTCTTTTTCTTTTCCCTTAGCAACAATAGCTTTAGTTGTAAGGTTCTAAAGCACACATGCAACAATAAAAACAACAACCCAGTGTATCCCGCTAAAGCGGGGTCTGGGGGGGTCAAGATGTACGCACTCTTTCCCCGAACAAGTCGAGAGAGTGTTTCCGATAGACCCAGAGTTAAATCTCAGCTCAAGGTTGCCTTTGGAAAACATCTTGGAGCCTTGGACACGGATATAAGATTATGATGGAACCCTGGCACAAATAGCACGTTTTACAGTACAAATCCCTCAGTGATCACCACAATGCCTGAGTGTCTGACTGTCTTGACGGTTCCATCAGGCCGGTAAGCCAAGAATCACCAACTTCTTTAATGCATGAATCTCAGTTAAGATAGATGCATCAAAAGCTATGTGACCCGTAGCCCATGTGTCTATAATCCACACATATTTATCACCTTTTGTATTTAAAACAGAGAGAGGTGTATGTATGTTAATTGCAAAGTTTACCATTGCCTGACTGGCTTCAGCATCAGCATCAATAACTCCTTTGCCTTTCATCATGCGAACAACCTCTTGATACACAACAACTATCACCTTATGATTCACTCTCTAATTGGACGATTCACGGTCTAAGGGACTGTCTCTGCTAGCCATGTCTTTAAGCTGTCCAACAAAGTTCATTCCCTGGACATGCCTTTCTTTCTCACCATCCCTGGGACCGGTATACCAGTCAGGGTATCCTATGAGCTCAATGTAGAATGATAGAATTGATGTAAAGTCCTCCTTGAGGTTTTCATTCATTAGACAATCATATATATAGGTTACAAGAGATTGGGCATTTTGGCCCACTATACAATATGACATCTATGTAATCTATCAAACCCCCACAGTCGAAAGTGGAGGGTCTTGTACAGTGAGACTGGACCGAAAATCGAGGAACAACTAACGAGGTAAACTCTTTGTGAAGATATCAGCGTACTGATAGGAGGACGGGACATGCAGAACACGAACATGTCCAAGAGCAACCCTGTCCCAAACGAAGTGTAGATCGATCTCAATGTGCTTCGTTCGTTGATGCTGGACTGGGTTGCTGACCAGATAGACGGCGGAGACGTTGTCGGTGTAGACCAGGGTGACCTTCCGGAGAGGGCATCGGAGCTCGAGGAGGAGATTGCGCAGCCAGAAGCACTCGGAAACAACGTTGGCGACGCCCCTGTACTCATCCTCAGCGCTAGAGGGAGACACCACAGACTGACGCTTCGCTGACCTCGACACAAGAGTGTCGTTGAGGAAGACACAGTAGCCAGACGTGGAGCGACGTGTGTAAGGACAACCACCCCAATCCGCATCAGTGTAAGCGACTAGGTCATGTCGAGGGGCAGGAGACCCGGAGTGCATCCAATGAGGGTTGAAGCTAGGCACCGGGGACCATCGAGGGGCAGCGTTCCAAGGACGAGGGCCTCCAGTCCACGTATGTCGCGACCGCTGCATAGAGTTGTGGTTGCTGCTACTGTCGTGGCTGCAGCCTTGCGGCGGAGATGTTTCCTGATCGGGGGTTTGAGGGAGGACAACGGCGGTACGAGGTCGGCGGCGGTAAGAGAAGAGGGGGGGGGGGAGGATCAAATTAGGGTTCGGTGAGGAAGAAAAGGCTCTGATACCATGTAGGATGATAAAATTGATATAAAGTACTCCTTGAGGGTTTCATTCATTAGACAATCATATATATAGATTACAAGAGATTGGGTCTTTTGGTCCACTATACAATATGCCATCTATGTAATCTATCACTTAAAACACTCATCCTTCAAGTGTCCTTTAGCTCCACAATGAGTGCACTTTCTATCATACTTAGCTCTTTTCTTCTCTCTCTTGGCTATCTCATACTTAGTCAAATATGTCTGCCTCTGCCGATAGCCTCTATTCACAACCATAACACTTGAATCCGACACTACACTCATTCCAGTAGTTATTTCTTTCTGTCTTTCTATCTGGATTACCATATGAAATACCTTATTAACGCTAGGTAATGGATCCATGGACAGCATTGTGTTCCTAATGTTTTCAAACACATCAGATAGTCCTATAAGGAATTGCATCAACTTTGCATTTGCTTCCCTCTCAATCATCCTCTTGAGCACAGCGCATCTACACTATGTGAGTGCTCCACACTCATAATTGATAGTTCCTTCAAGAGTGGTCAATTCGTCCCATATTTTCTTCAATTTTCCAAAATACGAAGCAACAGTTAAATTCTCTTGCTTAATGTTGCTTAATTCACGATGAAGTTGATATATCAATGGAGCGTTAGACTCCGAAAACCTCTCAGAAACTTCATCCTAAAGTTCCTTGGCAAACTCGATATATATAATGTTTTCAGCCACTTCAATGTAATATGCCCTAGTCCATTTCTCAAGTTCATCTACATTATCAAGAGGTCTGATACACGCACCTGTTATAAATCCGAGCTTTATATTCGCACCCAAAGCCACGCGAATGCCTCGGCTCCAGCTTGAAAAGTTTGATCCATTGAACTTTGTTGCCACTAGCTGCATTCCAGGGTGATCCGACCTAGGAGAAACAAAGGATTGTAAACAACAGCTCCTTGGCTCAAAATCTCTCCAAGGCGATTTCTGTCGCCATTCCTCCGATCCTGATCTCTTCTATCATTCAAATCAGTTGTGATTGCAGATCCAAGCTTCAATCATCTCTTGTGACAGGCGACGCTCACAATTCGATCGAAATCTGTAAGGAAATAGATTTATGCTAAAATCAAATCACTAGCGCGTAGGGCTTTGATACCATGTGGAAACAAAGAGCAATTGAGGGAATTTTATGGTATTATATCACTTAAATGGAGAATGAGTTGGAATCTGCTATTTATACAAACCACTCTATCGACTTAACAAAGAGGCAAATACAAACTAACAACACACTAGCCATTGGGCTTTATTGCACCGGAATGGGCTTTAGGCCCATATTCTTCTACATAATTGAACACTTCCAAAAAGATAATATTGTACAAATAGACAACAACTCCAAACACACGGGCGAAGCTTGCGGTAGAGATTAAGGCATTGTAAACACAAGTCGAGCAATATTATGGTTGATGATAGTAAGATGAGCTCGAAGATGGAGAATCCCGTCGATGAAATATTCATTGTCATTATCCACGAGGTCTTTCCATGGGAGTCCAAGAAGGCCTGGACTCCCCCAACCGAAAATTAAGCTATCTTTGTTGTTGACCTTTCCAAATAGTATGCTTTGAAACTCCTTAGACGACTTCTTCATTGCTGCAAAATCATAACCTAAAGTGCACATTTTCGATTGTTTTGACATAGACACAAACAAGCCGAGTGAGTCCCGGGTCTCCTCGGCGCTGCGTCGTCCATCAAGGCGGAAGAAAGGAGAATAAAGATTTCCAGATCGTAATAGCTTCTCACACTCTTCTTTCTTTACGTCAAAATAGACGAAGCATCGAAGGTGAGGAAATTGCTCCACCTTAATAACCTCAAGCTTGTCGGGGTCATGGATGTGTTGCCCATTTGGGCCTTCAATCTTAAAGAAGAGTGCTTCAAGCACAATATTTGACACTTCTTCATGGTCAAAGTCGGGGCAAACTAGGACCTCTTTCAACTTCGAGCAACTCATGTCTCAAGCGCTTGCTAAGGATTTCACGACGTTCTTCAAGTTTGGGATAGTGTGTACGAGCCCACTCCAAGATAAACTCAAAAACACCATCACTCGAACTCGCTTGAAGACTTTGACTATCGAGAACAACCTCAAAGGCCATCACCTCTTCTTTAGACCTTCATGATCAACAAAATGAAGGTTAGAGATGAAACACAAGTAATATAATATCTTTAGATGAGGCCAAACATGAGAAATCGTAACAGATCACCTTACTTGTTCACATTCCTATAACTTAACGTTTAGCAAGCCACCTCTTTACTGCAACTATTAACGGTTTAATTGCATAAGTCGACACTAAGACACTTGAAGGAAGTTCGAGATATAAAAGTGCAGACTCTAGTGACATCGGCATCTCCAACAACAACTTACAACAATATATCATACAAGAAGTAACCTCAAATTTGTCTGCGATTATCAGTACATCTAATAAATCATGGGTTGTAGTTGCAGTCAGGGTGTTGCTGTACATAAAATTCAATAGATCCGTCAAAGCTGTTTCCTCTGTTCACCATAATAGAAATTCAAAAAAAATTTACTCTTTATATGTTATATGTTAATAGTTAAGAAATTAAACTCTTATTAGCAAATTAAAGTTATTAAACGAATGATTACCAGATTTACTGATTCTCAAGGTCAGATCATCCCTTTGAAGTGATTCTCTCATGCCATTTTTGAATAACTAAGCCACAAATTTATGAACTTCAATGCATAAAACAAGATAAACCACAAACTCATTAAGAAACACAAAGGATGTATATTTAATTACCTTGTAAAAAAATGGACTCTGTGTTGCGTGCTTCTTATCGGAAACAGAGGCTAAAGAGTCAGCTATGATCTCAATGTGGAGGACCCGATCGGAGAAACAAGGGTCGTTGAATGCAAACCCAAAATTTACCCTCGAATCTACCATGTTTGAACTTTGATTTTCTATCCAACAGTTGAAGACTGAATTAGTGTATATGGAAACTACAAAAACTATAGGGATTGTTTCAGTGGCAAGTTGTTAGTTTGACAAATTAAAATGTGCAAAAGTAGAGGACCTTGAATTTTTAGAGATCCTCTTAATTAGAAAAAAAAAGAGAATATTTGGTTTTTTTATTAAGTAAAAATTTGAAATCAGATAAGCCGGATTCTTAAGAGGCTACGAGTCGGCAGGTGACGACCGCCTAAACCTACAATAAAAACGGACAAAGCGCAGCGAACAAAAGTATCCATAAGGATTTGAGCAATTTCAGTTGGTATCCGACCATATACATCGTTGCTACTTGCTACTATATACACCGAGCACAGGTGTTTAAATGCACTCATACGTACGGATTCGGTATTAGCTCAATTCAAGGGCTAACATGTGTCCAGTAATCATTATGAAAATTTTAAAACACAAACCGATAATAAATCAGTTTAATTTTAAAAATCAAAGAGGCTTTAAAAGGGCAACCTCGGCTAATCTACTAAATTTTACTTTCCTTCTCACCATTGGATCTAATTCGTCGGCGCAAGCTGGTTTACCTGATATGTAGTTCTTACCGCCTGAGTTACGTGCTCGGGATTTACCACCAAATTGAAAAAAATATTTTACTTCCACATTGAAAAGATTAATTGTAGTTTTAAAGCAATTTTCACACTTTTAATAATGTCAATTAATATGTCTATATCCAGTGAATAAAAATTGAAATGTATTTTCACAAGTTTCCGATCTTGTCCTAATTAAATGGAATTAATGATTATATATTTATAAATTTATATATCATATTTGAATTATTATTTTTTGCTAATCATATTTGAAAATTGATCTTATACATTTTATATATATGAAAAAACTGACTTGTTCCCTGCACAAATAAAGGATTTGAGTAGTTGGAAATTGCCAGGGGAGAATGTTATAAATTACTACCTCCGTCCAAAAATACATGTCCCTTTACTATTCATGCACGTTTTTTTAGGAGTTAAAAACTATATAAAATATTAACTTTTTTTATTATTATTTTTAATAATTATAAACTTATTATCAATAAGTTTATAATTATTAAAAAAAATTAATAAAAGAATTAATATTTTATATAGTTTTTAGCTCCTAAAAGTACGTGCTAAAAAAACAACTGCTGCTTATTCAGGTTCTGGTACTGGTTAATGCTTTTCTCTCTCCTATCGAAGATTCTCGATACTCTCAATCTACTGTGGGACTCCTCTATGTAAGGGGCGATAGTTGTGGAGCTCTATTCAGAGAGACCTTAACAGACAGAAGCCCGAACTCATTACTTGGAATCGTGACAAAGGCTCGACATGAGAAGAAGGTAATTCAATTGTCTCCGGACTGGTAGTAGGACCTGGGCTAGAAGTTGTCCGGTCTGGGGAGAACTCTTCTTCTAAATATAAAATGAATTCTTGCTCAAGTAGAGATAATGGCCTAAAACCGGTTAAGACCACGAATGAGTCTGCTTTCCCGAATAGGAGGCCTAATTCTCAACCGGTATCCCATTAAGTAGGTCGAACACTAAGCAATATTCTGCGAAATTGGAATAGCTTCCATTGATGACTTCTAGAGTGATCATTTTCAAAATTTCATGCTTTTTTGCTATATTCGCATTTCAATTCTAAGCCACTATTTGGGGGATATGTTATCGTCTTGATAGACCACCCATACGCTACTTGAAAAAGAAAATGAGTATTGAAGACTCTTCTTTGTGAAAGAGATTTCATAAGCTTCAAATTGGTCAACGGAGGCTAATGCACTATCTCCAGACTATCGAAGATGAAAGAAACTCTTAAGACTAAAGGATACAAACAGGGAACTCCCTTTTTTGCTTGGCTTGACCATATAGGGCAGCCCCACTTCAAGTATTGTTGGAAGAAGCAGTGCAGTGTAAGCAGGTCAGTTTCGGGAAGCGGTGAAGAAACCAGAGATAGAATTTAGGGATGCAGTCACGTGCCTTACAACATTAGGGCTTCTAGACTGGCTATTGAAAGGTAAGAATTAAGAAGCCGAGAGCAGCAAAGATGGCAATTCCAGCAAAGGAAGAAGCGATCGAGTTGTCGAATTCAAACCGGTCTACTAAGGCCCTATTGAATTAAGCGAGAGAAAGCTCAATCGATGGAAGGGAAGAGAACAGCTACTACAGCTAGGAAAGTTTCTTTGGATAGAAGGAGGGGTAAGAAAGGATCTGATCGTAGATAGAGACTGAAACCTGTGCGGGGGTAAGGGCGGATGTAGCCAAGTGGATCAAGGCAGTGGATTGTGAATCCACCATGCGCGGGTTCGATTCCCGTTATACGCGATGTGACGAAACTGATTCAACTCAAATAGCTTCGAGCCGTGCCTGCATTAAGATTTAAAACTTGTCGTCTACTTCCAGGAAATGTTCGGAACAGAGAACTTACAATAACACAACGCCACATTCTCCGAAAATTGAGAAACAAGAAAAGATTTTTGAAGAAAAAGATTTATCCGAAAAAAAATCTGAACATTTACATCCAATCACAAACTACACGAAAGTTGCCCCTTTTTCATGGAAATTTACCCATCACAAAGATGCACAGAGGAACAGAACGAACTTCATATATCCCTTTTCTACTAAATCCAGAAACAAGATTGGACGTTATTCCGGTTCGTCTCCATTTTTGTGAAACTATTCCTCAAGCAAGGCAGCCGATCAGTCATCGAAAAGTTTTTGTGAATCATTTTTTAGTAAAAATAACTCATTTTAAAGTGTCCCACGGTGATATAATATCTTTTCAAGAAAATGACGCGAGAACCCGCGGTGAAGAAATAAGGAGATTTTTCTATATAAAAATATCAGTTGAAAAAATAATAGGCAAATTCCTGCCGGTAAGAATGTGGAGAAGAAAAAAAAAAGAATGGTTCCGCCTACTCAAAACTAAGAAGGGATGCCGCCTACTACTAAAATCCCGGTTTTTGCAAGAGTTACGTTCTTCTATGCAAGAAGAAGACTTAGAAAGAACAAAGAAGTTTGGATCCGAAAAAGTATGCTTAGGCAGTTCCTTCGCTGAGCACAACAGAATGAAGAGAAATTTTTATCATTTCAAATCCCTATTCTTATCGAAGAAGAGAAGGAACGAGAAAAACCGATATCTTCCTACTCGAACAAGAAGTCCTATAGTTTACAACTCTTCTTTATATAGTCATTTTTTCTATTGCTCTGCATCCTCCCATCGGTTTACTATGAGAAGAAAAATCAATCGGATCGAACTACCTACTCATTATTTGGAGGTGAATCATAGAACACCAAAAGCTGTGGTATTTTATGGACCTAACATAAGTCACATCCCTCACGACATAAGATTGAAAGATTCAAACCTTCCTCTTCGGAGCGGAAACGGACGTGGCCAAAACATATAAAGATCGGATCGCTCATAGGGACATATCTATCCGGATAGAGGATAGTCTAGATCGATTCATAGATAGATCTCTTTCCATATAGATAGGTCCGTGGATAGAGATAAAGAAAGGGATCCATCTAGATCGTGATTCACTATTTTCTTTATTCTGATTGATTGCCTTTTTTTTTACGACAAGTTTTAAATCTTAATGCAGGCACGGCTCGAAGCTATTTTTTTCCATTATTTGGGTCGGAGCGTATACGAGCGAGCAGAGGGAAGCCCGTCATAGAGCAGTCGACTAGAAGTAGAAGACTGCTGGCCTGATAGAAGGCGGCCTCCCTCGGGAAACATGGCCCAATTTCTCTTCTTTCTTTTTGATTTCGGGTTTCTTTCGGCCATTCAACAAGAAATCCAAACCGTGGAAACCGAAAAGCTCCAACAAGAGCAAATGCTGGGGCTGATATGGGAGCATCCGCTTGCTTGTGTTAAGCATAACGCTCTCTCTTCTTCTACTCTAAAGATAGATCTTTTCCTTTGTTGAGATAGGGTGACCCTTCCAGACTAAGTCAAAATTGGATTGACCTTCGCTTCGAAGCACAGTTTTTCCTATTTATTATTTCTATATTCTATAGAATCCTCCTATATAAGCATAGTAACTATTTTACGTTTACTGACAGCTTAGTGTGGATAATGGGACAACAGGCCCACCTCTCCTATCCTTAGTCAAATATCATGCTTGTCAACGCCTTTAGGCAGGCTACTGGCGAATGTGGACTCTGCTCTGGTAAGCGAAACTGAATTCCTTAGCGGCAATGCGAAAGAAATGAATTGGGATCTTTATCCATTCGTTCTGGGGCCATTCCAGGTCATTTAGGGCTTTAGCTTTATAAGGCGCGTTCGGAATTGGACGTTGCAAGTAAGCTAGGCCTTTTATCTCGTCGGATTGAGAGATCGTCCTTCGTGCCTGGGAGTTGAAGCGCTAGTTCCGTTTTCTTTCCATCCCACCGTTATCCCCTATCCCACGAAGGGAGCTACCTTAGCACGAGATCGGCATATTGAAGGTCTTTGAGCTTTTGTCCCTGTACGTTGAGAGAAAGGAAGATTTGGCTTGTGAAAGGATTGATGAAAACCTCCATTCTTATCTTCAGCATACTGATCTCATCTTGGATCACAGCCAAAGGAGAGGGTGAAAAGCTGGTTCTTACGGATCATCCTATAGTATGTGATGAAAACTCCTACCGCTTCGCTAGTGAACTACCCACCAAGCCTTTAGTCCTAGACGAGAGTAGAGCTAATCTAAGCGAAAGTCTAAGGCAAAACAAGAATCCCAACAGTGCTAAGCTAGTAGGATTTCCTCTTGGAAAGAAAAGACTAGATAAGCTATCCAATCAGTAGACAGGCTGGGAACTCTACGAGGAAAGGAACATCCCGTAGAAAGCTTTCTCCTAGGCCATATGCAGATAATGAAGAACCATAAGACTGAATTACCTGAGATGCTTGTGCCCATAGGAATTCACGGAGCCAGCCATTAATAGTAATGGAACTCTGCGCAAAGTTTCCTCCCGTGATATGAGTTACTACCGCTTGATCACTTATACTACCCCAAACATCAGACTGCATTTTCCAACTGAAATGGAATATGTATGACTACCGAAATTGCATTGTACATCCAAAAGAGCCCCAAGAATACATGATCCCAAGCAGATACTTGGCATGTCCCCCCTCGTCCCGGACCATCACAAGGAAAGCGAAAACCAAGATTTGGCTTATCCGGTATCAAACGAGAGCTACGAGCAAATAGCACACCCTTCAGAAGTATCAGTACCGTCACATGAATTGTAAATGCATGAATGTGGTGGACCAAAAAATCTGCGGTTCCTAATGGAATAGGTAACAAAGCGACCTTGCCACCCACTGCTACTAAATCACCACCTCCCCAAGTCAAACTGGTGCTTGTTGTTGTACCAGGAGCCGTTGCACTAGGCGCTAAAGCATGCGTGTTTTGTATCCATTGAGCAAAGATGGGTTGTAATTGTATAGCGGTATTTGAAAACATATCTTGAGGACGTCCTAAAGCGCTCATGGTATCATTATGAATATACAAACCAAAACTATGAAAGCCTAAAAATATACATGCCCAGTTGAGATGTGATATGATTGCATCGCGATGTCTAAGGGCACGATCTAATAGATCATTGTATCGAGTAGTTGGATCATAGTCTCTTACCATAAAAATGGCTGCGTGCGCAGCAGCACCAACTATGAGAAATCCACCAATCCACATGTGATGTGTAAACAATGACAGTTGAGTAGCATAGTCAGTAGCTAGATATGCATAAGGGGGCATGGAATACATATGGTGAGCTACAACAATGGTTAAAGACCCTAACATAGCTAGGTTAAGAGCTAATTGAGCATGCCATGACGTTGTTAGGATCTCATATAGGCCCTTATGTCCCTGTCCTGTAAATGGACCTTTATGAGCCTCTACAATATCTTTTAGGCCATGACCAATACCCCAGTCCTATACATGTGACCCGCTAGAAGGAAAAGAATTGCAATAGCTAAATGATGGTGTGCAATATCGCTCAGCCATAGACCCCCAGTTACTGGGTCTAATCCTCCACGAAAAGTAAGAAATTCTGCTTTGACCAATTCAGGGTGAAAAACGGGGTTGCTCCCTCGGCAAAACTGGGATAAAGTTGGGCCAAAAGATCCCGATTCACGAGAAATTCATGAGGAAGTGTTATCTCTTTAGGATCGACTCCAGCATTTAGAAATGGGTTAA